>JAPVLO010000108.1:0-2500000 GCA_027257055.1 Cephalopachus bancanus
CAACATTACCAAGAGTTTGGGAGTTGATTCTAACCTTCATGGATGGCTTTGAGGGGTCCAAGGCTTCAGGGGTAGAAGTAACTGCCAAAGTGGTAGAAATAGCAAGAGAACTTGAATTAGAAGAAGTGGAAACTGAAGGTGAGACTGAGTGGCTGCAATCTCATGATAAATGAATGAGATGTTACCTCTTATGGATGAATAAAGAAACTGATTTTTTTTTTAGATGAAACCTACTCCTGGCGCAGTTGCTGGGAACATTGCTGAAATGACAACAAAGGATTTAGAATATTAGATAAACTTAGTTGATCAATCAGTGGCAGAATTTGAAAGAAGATCTATTGTTTTTTAAAACACTATCAAAAAGTGTCACATGCTACAGAGGAATCTTCTCTAAAAGTTAATGGACACAGCAAACTTCATTGTGGTTTTATTTTAAGAAATTGCCACAGCCAACCCAAACTTCAGCAACTATTACCCTGATCAGTCAGCAGTCATCAGTATCAAGGCAGGGCCCTCTGCTAGCAAAAAGATTATAATTCACCGGCGACTCAGATAGTTGTTAAAAATTTTTAGCAGTGCATTATTTTTAAGTTAATGTATGTGCATATGCTAACATAATGCTATTGCACTCAATAGATTATAGTATAAACATAACTTTTATCTGCACTTGGAAACCAAGAAATTTGTGTGATTTGCTTTATTGTGATACTAATTTTATTGTGGTAGACTGGAACCCACAATATCTCCATCTCAAGCCTGTAAATGAATCAATAAAACAGTCTTTTTACCCCTTAGGTGCACCTCTGCTCTGAAGATGCGTTTTCTGCCATTTGAAGCTAAATTCATTGTATCTTAGTCCGTACCTTACCTCGCTCATAAACAGCAATTGAAAAGTTGATTGTCCCCCCTTTGACATCCATTCTTCTCTTGCTTCCCAAGAGATCACACTACTTTGATTTTCCTCAAACTTATTTGTTGCCCTTTTTCATTCTCTGGCTGATTCCTCTTTATTTCCCCAAACTTCACAATTTTTTAATGGCCCAGGGCTCAGTCCTTTATCCTTTTCTCTTTCTTAATACATATTCATTCCTTTGCTGATCTCATCAAGGCTTGTAACTGATGACTCCTCAAATTATACATAGAGTCTGAACCTCTCTTTAAGCTTCCACTTAGATATATATCATGGACATCTCAAAATTTTACATGATTAAAAGTGAGTTCTTAGCACTCTTTGCATTTCAGCTAATGGCAGCTCCATTCTTCCTGTTGTTCAGGTCAAATCCTTGGATTCATCCCAGCTCAGATGAGGACAACACTCAAAAGCATGGTGGAGCCCTAGGATAAAAGAAACCCATGTTCTTGAATGGACCACAGCTATCTGGAAAGGGTGGACCACTTACCTCTGAAATACTATATGATGAGGAAGAAGTTCTCAGTGATATAACATGTTGTATTTTGGGTTCTCTTTGCCAAAACCACTTACTTAGCCTCTGTCTTAATTAACACAGGAGGTGAATAGCTAAGTTGTGAATGAAGAAACCATTTTTTTAAAGAAGTCTTATTGTGTGAAGAGAAAAATAAGTAAGACTATTGCTAGAATGAGTTGTTGAAAAGATTGTGAGAAAACGTGGCTCCAGGGGAAGATGCTCAAATGCAGTCAGCTCACAGAGACACAAACTTATACTCTGACACAGTAAATTTGCTGAATATCCACTGGAGACTCCAAGTTGCTCAAGACTTTGGGTCTAGGGGGAGGACATAGGAAGGCTGCAGTAACTGAGTAACCATTCGCTACATCATTCCTTCTTCTCGGGGTAATATACACTATAAATTTTTAAATAATAGATTGATGGCTCAATCATAGGAAACATAGATTGAACTATAGTCATTTGTCTGTGGGAAATGATTCCATGACCCTCTGAGGATACCAAAATCTATGGGTGCTCAAATCTCTTATATAAATGCTATTGTATTTGCATATAACTTATGCACATCCTTCCATAAACTTTAAACCATCTCTAGATTACTAATAAAACATAGTACAATGTGATATATGTGAATAGTTTTTCTACTATATTTTTGAGGGAGTAATGGCAAGAGAAAAAAGTCTGTGCAGTCTCAGTTACAGATGTAATTTTTTCCTAATATTTTTAATCTGTGGCTGGTTGAATCCACAGATACAGAACCCCTGGATGTAGAACCCATGGATATGGAGGGTCAACAGTATTTAGTTTTTAAATGAGGGAGACTTTGTGCTGAGCCATTCATGCTCATAATCCTCTCTTGTAACAAAAACAACATATATCTGCAGCGTGCTCGGTAATTGTAATGGGAATAATAAAAGGAAATAAAAATATCAATAACTCTCAGTTAATAAGCACTTAAAATTTATGTCCTGGTCTTTGTAGGCGCTGCCTGCAAAACCCTGTAAAGCAGGTCTTGCTATCCAAAGCAATTGACTATAATATTCATTCTGTTAGTTGCTTCCTGATTTTTTTTCCTGGTAGCCTGACTCACTTGACAACACACTTACATAGTGGAATTAAGATTAGAATCCTTCCACTTACTACATTGAAATCTCCTTTGTAGCTCTGATACAATCTGACACTGATATGAACGACTGTGCAGTGTGTGTAACTGGGTAATATATGTAATCAAATGCTGAGGACAATCATTATTATTAGTATAATGACAATTATTCATCATAATATTGCAGAAGTAGAGAGCAAGAAAATTTCATCTAGAACCAAGTGTGTTTCTTCAACTAGACAAAGTGAGGGCAGGTCTACTCTAGGGCAGCAGTCCCCAATCTTTTTGGCATCGGGGACCAGTTTTGTGGAAGACAATTTTTTCACAGACAGGGGTGGGGGATGTGCAGTCAAACCTCATTTCTTGTTCTTTAAAAAATTATTCTATTTTTAAAATGTGGGGTACAAATGTGGGTTAGGTACAATGGGTCATCATACAGGTAAAGTGTGGGTACCCTTACTGATGTTGTGCGCTTCCCTCCTGAGCTGGCAGTGTTCCACTACTGCCAATCCTTTCTGATGGTATTATGATAAATGTTCAAGGTCCACTTATGAGTGAGTTCATGTGGCACTCAGATCTTTGTTTCTGTGATAAATCGCTGAGTATTATAGACTCTAATTCTATCCAGGTTGCTGCAGAGTTCATAATTTTGCTTTTCTTTATGGCTGCATAATATTCCATCATGTATGTACTACATTTTCTTTATCCAGTGCACTTTCAATGGGCAGCACGGTTGGTTCCATGCGTTTGCTATTGTGAATAATGCTGCAATAAACATGCATGTGCAGGTATCTTTATTATAGAGTGATGTGAGTTCCTCTGAGTATATTCCCAGAAGGTGGATGGCTAGGTCATATGAAAGATCGATTTTCAGATTTTTTTAGAAATAGTCACACTGTTTTCCACCGAGGTTGTACTAGTTTACATTCCCACCAACAATGTGAAAGTGTTTCCCTTTCTCTACATCCTCTCCAGCATCTGCTGTTTTTGGAGTTATTGATGATGGCTATCCTGACTGGAGTTAGGTGGTATCTCAGTGTGGTTCTGTATTTGTGTCTGCTTATGAGGGGCACGCAACCTAGATCCTTCGCATATACAGTTCACAATAAGGTTCACACTCTTATGAAACTCTAGTGCCGTCATTGATCTGAGAGAGAATGGAGCTCCACTTGCCCGCCGCTCACCTCCTGCTGTGCAGCCTGGTTCCTGACAAGCCACAGACCAGTAGCAGTCCATGGCCCAGGGGTTGGGGACCCCTGCTCTAGGGTCCATAGTCCATCACAGCAGGACTACACTAATGGTAATTAAGGCGACAGGGTAACAGGATGGTTCTGTTGACAAAAGAGTAAGGTTGGGAAGTAAATATTATCTAGAGTTAATCAAAAACTCATCTCCCGGACCCCTTAGTAAGGAATTTGGCAAAAGAAAAACAAAAAAGGTCAGAGTTTAGTCCTCAGTTCTAAACAGAATATGGGTCATCTGAGATACCTTGTGCAATGGTATAGCAGTTAATATATTACCATGTGTTGAGATGAAAAATTAAAACAGAAAAAGACTCTGGAAATCTAATAATCCTTTACCAGCTGCTAGAGTATGATGACTGACAGAACTTCAGTTGGCACATGCATGTTCTTATGGAAAGTAGAGGTTAGAAGAAAGACTATAAAAATTAAATTAACATGCATTTTATAATACAAAATAAACAGAAATCTTAGAAAACAACCACATTCCAAATCAGTCATAGTTTGTGGCATAATCGGTTCCTGATTGTTCAAAGAATATTGCTATGATTCTGTGACCTGTAGAGGTAGGGACCCTCACAAATTTTAAATTATGTGGATTTAGCATCTTTGTAAAGTTTTAATATCAGCTCTTCTGGCTTAAAATTTAATACCTTGTGTTTTTCTTAGTTTCAGTTTTGCAAGTCTCAGCAAAATGCTTGCATAACCGTTAGGCAAGCTCACAAAATCTGGTGAGGCTGAAAGACATGTTTTCTAGGCTTACTTTCCTGTCCATAAATTGAGGAGTGGCACACAGAGACCTCACCCCATGGACCCTTTCATGAAATTCACAGGAAAGACAGCACTATAGGGACTGAACGGAACCTCCCAGATATTGGCCAGTTCTCATATTATTACAGTCTTAGAACTACAACTCAGCACTTTAAAATTTGAGGACAGAGATCTTTTCACTGCACCCAAGATGGCAAATTCATTTCATTTTCAGTGGCAAGTTTGATTGATTGATAAAGGCTGCCTGAAAACTCTATTGAGAGGCTAAATCAGGATTTATCAGAAAAAAATGTTGTGATTGATTGGTGATGTCTGCTGTGGTTGAGGGATGGTGAGCTTTATAGCAGAAAGGTAGAATTTTTGCTGAACCTAAACAATATTGCCTTCCATATAAAGGTTATCTTTTCAATGAAACTTCCCTAAAGGATATTAAACTATAATCTTATTTACCAATGGCTATCCACAAACATGTCCAGTTAACTCTTACTCATCCTATAGATACAATTCAAATATGAATTTTTCAGGGAAGTTTGCTCTGATCAATCAGTTCATTTTCTGATGTACATGCTCATTAAGCTATATTTTATTTCTCTCCTCTATCTCAGTTTGAAATGTCTACTCATTGGTTTTATTGTTAGGCTAATGACTGTGTATTTCACCTTTCAAGGCAGTAATCTCATGATAGCAAAGACCATATCCTGTTTTGTTCACCATTGTATTCCCAGTGTCTTATCATAGTCCCTGGTACTTATTAGACACTCATTAAATATTTGCTGAATTGAATTGAAAATGGAATTGGATTGAAAAGCAGGAGTTCATTTACTTTTCTCTTAAATTTCTCTGAGACACAGGCTAGGAATATTATCTGTCACTGCGTATCTTTTCAGGAGACACGTTTATCTGATCAAGGTTACGGATACACAGATGTTGGAATTTGAAATCCTAGGTTTCTGAGTCCTCAGGTCTGTTCTTAGCTTGAGTTTCCTCCATGTCTTTAATACCTACATCACCTGTTTTGCTGTGTGAAGATGTTTACTTCAAGTTACCATTAATGGGGCAGAGCCAGGAATGAAAACAAAAACCATTTTTATTTGGATGGAGGCTGTATGGTATAGTGAAAGGAGCACTAGACTTAGAGTCAGTAGATCTGAGTTTGTGTCTTGGCCCTGCCATTTACTAGCCTACTAACCTCGGAAACCTAAAATAATCTCTGTTAATCAGTAAAATAAACAGGTGGAGTGAGTCAATTTCAAAGCTATTTTTTGTAATGGGAATATTTCTTATCAAGAAATTTCAAGAATCTCGTGTGAAAGCATAATATGGGAGAGAGATATAGTGGAGCTGCTTTGATGAAGGGGTGAGGTAGGAAGCATATCTGGGGTTTTGCTCATGCAGTTTCTCCTGCACCTGCAAGGAAGCCCCGAAAAACACACAGAAACCCCATTTGAAAAACAGTTAATTTTGAAATAATTCTAAATTTATAGGAAGTTGCAAAGATAATACAAAGAGGTCCTGTGTACCTGCATCCCGTTTCCCCTGATAAAACAAAAAACAAAAACAACAACTTTGGCACAAGAAAGTGAACGTACTAAATGCCACTGACCTGTACACTTAAAATGGCTGAAATGATAAATTTTATGTTATGTATTTTAAAAATGCCATAAAGCATTTTCAGCAACATGGAGGGAACTGGAGGCTGTTATATTAAGTGAAATAAGCCAAGCATAGAAAGAAAAATATACTATGTTCTCTCTCAGATGTGGCAGCTAAAAGATTGGATTTCATGGAAACAGAGAGCAGATTGGTTGTTACTAGAGGTCAGAAGGGTAGTGGGGAGGAGGCGATGAAGAGAGATTGATTAATGGGTACAAATACACACTTAAACAGAAAAAGCAAGCTCTGGTGTTCGTAGACCAGTAGGGTGACTATGGTTAACATTAACCGATTGTACATTTAAAAATAGCTAAAAAAGAGTAATTTGAATGCTTGTAGTGTAAAAAAAAAGTTTAAGGTGATGGATATCCCAATTACTCTGATTGGATTGTATGAATATCTCAAATTATCACTTTTACTCTGAAAATCTGTACATCTGATATGTATCTATAAAAATAAATAAGTTAAAAATAAACAAATAAATATATTACCCCCCAAATCAATATATAAAATGTAAAAAAAAAATCTCCAACCTTTTGGACCCACTAGAAGATAATCTTCCAAGGCCTGCCTAGCTCCAGAATTCTGTGGTTGTATGAATAATAAATGTTAAATGATCCCCACTACATTCTAGCATCAGGGACCTTTGGAACTTGAATGCATCTTAGAAATCAATCAGGGTAAGATATCGTTCAAGACTCTTGCTTCTCCTTTAGGACTTCTCTCTGTCATGAAGTTTAACTAGAGGCTCGGATTTGGCTTCTAAAAAAATGGGCCTCACAGTGGGGGTTTTATTATTTTCTATTCTCATTTTTTCTACTAGTAATTCCCTGTTGACTGTTTTATGGTCTCTGGGAGTGGGTTCTTTGGGTTTACTTGACTTATTTTGATTTATCTGATGGCAACAGTGCATCCCTTTCCATGTCCCCTCAGAATGGTCTAGCTGGTCTTGCTTTCCATTTTCAATATGGCATTACAGTGTTTTCCTTTTTTTTTTTTTTTTGTGCCTGCACCAGGTAGGTTGCACTGAAATGGCCATGGGTCAGCAAAACTCACTTCTCTTGTTCTGTTTGCTATTTTTTTCTTTTTAAATATTTATACAAATAAACAACTGCATATATTTTTGCATTAATTCGGCGTGTGTGATCCTATCCAACGTACTGTTTTAAAATACAGTATTTTGTTTCAGTTCAGCTTTTCCTTTCCCATACACAGTTCTCCTCTCAAGTCACATTCTCTCCTCACAGACACAAAAGTTAATAACCTACAGTATATATTTTCATATTATTCTCTATGCTCATGGATTTATAAATGAATTGCTATGCATAATGCACATATGCATTTGCACTGTTTATGTGAATAAAAATATTACAATAGACAGGTTTTGACATTATTTTGCGAAAGTTGGAACATACACATATTCTTGAATCTTGCTTTTTCCTACTCAGCAATAACTAACAACCGTGTAACATTTTGTACTGCAATGTGCTATAATGTATCCAATCATTCCCTACTGATGGGCAAACTACTGTTTCTATTTGCTTTCTTTTATACCTCTAAAATAATGCGGCAATAAATATTTTTTCCTTTCGTTTCTATGGAACACATACCCAGAAGGAGTAGATTTTATTGATCTCTTTGTCTTTAAAACATGACTGGTATGAATGCTACCCTAGATTAAATTTTTTTTTTAGATTAAAATTAAACAACATCTTTAGCTCTCAGAATTTTGCTGAAGTATTTCATTGTAATTATATCAAGCCTTCCTTTCCTGTTCCAACTCACAGCTAAAGCTTTTTTCACGTAATCTGTTAAGGTTGCTACTATATATCATAGTTAATCGCTTATTATTAGATTGAACCATATGAAGCCACTGTTTTTGTAGGTAAAACATTTTTTAATATTAGCAGTTACGTACGGTTCAATCTATAGATAAGGAATAGAAAAGAAACACTTATTTAGAGATGGGAATGTTTAGGATGCCAGAAATCCAGTTTGAAACCAGCTTGTGAATATTGACATTTAGTAAGACCAAAAAGTTCATTTGACTTCTCCCTTACCTTGAATCTCCACCAAACTCCTTGTGTCTGCTCCACGCTGGACGTAACCACCCACCCTTTGAAACCGTGACTCTCAAGAAGAAGACTGACATTCCAGCTTGAAGACAGGGCAAGAGAGCGAATTCTCTCTTACCTTGTCTTTCATTCTGAGACCTGCTCCCATTGGGAGGGCAATTTGCTTTATTCACTCTACTAATTCAAATGTTAAGCTCATCCAGAAACACCCTTACAGACACACCTAGAACAATGTTCAACCAAATATCTTGGTATTGCCTATTCCAAATGTGCTTTAAAGAAGTCCATAAACTCTTGGGTATTATATGCAAATTTAGGGTGTATATGAAAACAAGAGAAAGCTTTTCTCTAGAGATAATATCCATATCTTTTTTCAAATCCTAAAAGGAGTTCACAACTCAGAAAAGATTAAGACCTTATCTTTATGCCTATAAACCACAGAGTCATAATTTCAAATGCTCCATAATGTTGAGGAGGGCGAATGAGACAGGTTAAGTTTCAAAGAATGTTCAGCTTTGAACTGTATGCTATGTGAAAACTAAAATAAACAGAGAGTATATGAGATAGTAATACAATATGTGATCAAACAAGGTGGGCACTAATAGTGATTATTTGTTTGCAGACAAATTAAGTTTTGGAAAGCAGATTAGTGAAGTAGCCATGTTTTATGACCTTGTGGTTTTTATTAACACAGTTCATTTACTCTGCCACTTTTGTAAAGAGCATCTACCTCAAACCAGTACTTCAAAGTTAATATGACTTTTTTCATTTCACCTCTAACTCAGACTAATTACAAAGAAGTGAATATTTTATCATCTTTCTTATGATAACCTAAGGCTATTGAATTTTGGGTTCAGAGTCATTATTTAATTCTATCATTAAAATATACTATTAAAACTGACTTTCTTCAAATGCACGAGTATGTGATAAAATTTCACGATACTTAAAGTACGAACATTACTTTCTTCTAGAGAATCAGCCACATTGTGACACAGGTAAAAAAAGATGAATTCCTCAAAGTCACAGTGATTAGGATGCTTTCCTCTCTTCCTGGTGGTTGTTCTTTAAATTGGTTTGTACCAAAGCCTAAACTTGGCCTGAAATTCCTTCTTCTCCCTTTTTCTGAAGAAAACCTCTCGCATCTCTCTACAGCACAATAGTACCCTTGAGTGTTCTACAGAACCACAAACATCCTTCCGCCAAATATCAGGACAATGCATTGTTTAAGGTGTTTTCCTCCCTGTGTTGATGAGAATTCTCTGTGGGTTACATTGGTGTGTCCCACAGGGAAAGATATTTTGCGCCTCATGCCTTTAATAAACATTCAGCAGCTTGGAGAAGGACAGACAGTACTCTACAAAATAAGAGCCAACACAACAAGACAAAGCAACTGCCAAGCACGTGGACATTTTCCTCACTGAGCTCAACAACTCAAATAACTCAGAGGCATTCATTTTCCATGAGGTGGAGTGCCCTGCCTCATCTGTCATGAGAGAGGACGCATATTTGTGTGGGCTCCATTTTATCAACTCTGCGTGACGCCAACTGAAAACAAGTCCTGCAGCTCTTTATGGTCTCTGCTCTGCAGTTTCTCCCTCCTCTCTCGAGTGTCTCTTCATAGAGCTCATGCTTATATGATCATGAAGCCTGAGGAAGAGTGTCTTGACCTTTATGTCATTCTAAGAATATAAGAATATTCTTTTTTTTTGGAATCGGAGTCTCACTTTGTTGCCCAGGTTGGAGTGCAGTGGCACACTCACGGCCAGTGCAGCCTAGACCTGCTGGACTCAGACGAACCTTCTGCCTTTTAAGTAGTTGGAACTACAGGAGTGCGCCACCATGTGCAGTTTGTTTATTTATTTGTTTGTTTGTTTGTTTATTTATTTATTTATTTATTATAGAGATGAGGTCTTGCCATGTTGCCCGGGTTGGTCTCAAACCCGTGAGCTCAGGCAATCCTCTTGCCTCTGCCTCTCAAAGTGCTGGTATTACAGGCCTGAGCACCTTAATGTTCTAATTCATGAACCAACAAAAGAAAATAGCTCTGTACTCTTAGGTAGGAGAATGACTACACTGATGTGTTTCTGTTTTTATAATAGTCACAATTTATTTATTGACCTTGTGCCCCTTACAATGCTAAAGGCATAACGTACCTTGTGTTCATTCACATCTTACAAACTTCTTGTGAGAAAGGTGTTTGTGATGGTTCATTTTATGTGTCAACCTGACAGGGACAGGTAATACCAAGATATTTGATAAGACATTATTCTAAGTGTCTGTGAGGGTGTTTCTGGATGTATTTAACATTGACGTTGGTAGACTGAGTAAAGCAAATTGCCCTCCTTACTGTGAACAGGCCTTATCCAATCCGCTGGATCTCTGAATAGAATAAAATGTAAGGTAAGGAAGAATCCACTCTCTCAGCCTATTTTCAGCTGGGACATTAGTCTTCTGCATTCATACTGGAACTTGTACCATTGGCTTCCTGGCTCTCAGGCCTTTCAACATGGACTAGAACTACAAAACTGGTTCTCCTGGGTCTCCAGCTTGTAGACAGAAGATTTTGAGACTTTTCAGCCTCTGTAATCATGTGCCCTAATTTCTTAAATCTCATATATATCTGATATATATCCATAACTGATACATTCATATATATATATATATCCATTGGCTCTGTTTCTCTAGATAACTCTGATTAATACAGTGTTATTATCTGTATTTTATAAATGAGAGAACTAAGCCATATACAAGTTAAGGAACAGGCCCGAGTTCACCAAGGAAATAGCTGATCTTGGATTTAAACCTGGATTCCCTTGATATTTGAGGCCGTGCTCTTAACTGCAACTGTACTGTACTGCTTTAAATATGACCCCACCTCTGGATCTGCCCTCCTGTGAAGACAATGAATTGGTAATTTGTCCCTAGCTAGGATTGTCTAGGAAAGTGAAACCTTTAAAGGGTTCTAGGTACAAGGCTATGTAAGATATGTCAGTCAGAGTTCAATCAGGGAAGCAGACCATTACTAACATGGGATAAGCAATTTATTAGAGGAATTTGAACTTGTGCAATTGTGGGATCTGGTAAGAAGCTCGTGGAAGGCTTTTTTGGCCCCTGTATCAAGTGGTGGGCCTGAAATGTTTGCAGGATGGTGGGGCAGAGAGTAGGGAAGCAAAGCTGAATGTGAAGCAGGGGAGAGAAGGAAAATCTGAACCCCATATCTGTTTTTTACTACCTTCAGCTTTGATGACACAGGTGACCTGCAGAAAGTGCTAGCAGCCCTCGTGATATCGCTGCACACGCACCTGGCCTGGGACGTGAAGGAACCGAAGGAGAGCTGAGGAGCCCGGGGAGCTGCAGAGCTGGCTGTGGCCCCATGCCAAGCGGGTGAGGGAGCCGATGAGTGGCAGTGTGTGCAAGCTGCAGCGGGACAGGGTGACCTCCACTCACCTTGCTCCTTCAATTCCCCTTTCCAGACCTCATGCAAATTTCTCTTGTGGGCAAACCTAACTCCGAGTACTATAGACAATTTGGGGAGATGAAATTCTAGATTAGTTAAATGAACACAGTACAAAACCACTACAAGGAGCTATCGAAGGGGTGGTGGGATCGGAGACCTCCAGCACACGTCTGTCGACGCTGCCAAGTTCATTTTCGCGACTCAGAATGCCTCCCCTTTGCCTTCTGCTAGCAAATCCTGCATCCCTGTAGCTGGGTGAGTGAGATGGACTTCATGGAGCTTACAGAGAAGCTGAAACAGCTCTGAGAATCAAAATCATCAATTCAGCCCGGCTCGGTGGCTCAGCCTGTAATCCCGCGCCTTTGGGAGGCTGAGGTGAGTGGATTGTCTGACCCCGCGGGTTCGAGACCCGTCTGGGCAGCGAGACCTCATCTCTACAATAAATCAAAAAATCAGCCGGGTGTGGTAGCACATGCCTGTAATTCTGGCTACTCGGAAGGCTGAGGCGGAAGGATCGCTGGAGCCCAGCAGGTGGAGGCTGCGGTGGCCAGGAGCGGCCACCGCACTCCCAGTCTGGGCAACAGAGTGAGACTCCAACTCAAAATAAAATAAAATAAAATAAAATAAAATAACAAAAAGATATTAATATCCACTTGGGAGTGCTATGCTTGGTTATGACCTTACTTAAAGTGTTGCATATTCTAGATGCACATTTTCCTCCTGCACTCTTCTGCTTTGAAAACGTATAATGGAATCTGTCACAAAACCTGTGTGTATAAAAGATTTCTCTGAATTAACCATAAGTTCTTACAAGCCAATGAAGGGTTTTAAGCAATAAAAATGATATGGTCAGATTTGTGCTTACAAAAACTAATGTGGTGAACACAGAACTGAAGAATTAGAATGGGTACAGGTTGGTGGATTAATCTGGTAGTTGGTAAGAATGTGGTCGTCTAGATGAGGAAGGTGATGGTGGAGGTGGAGAAAGGTAAGTAGAGTTCAGAGACACCTAAGAAGTAAAATCAATAAGAATGGATTCATAGGTATGTGGTGAGAGAAGAAAGAATTTCTAAGAATGATCAAGATTCCTGGCTCTTGTGAATTATTGAGTGGAAGTGTTAGTCGTTGAGATATCAAATGTGGAAGTGTGTGGGAAAATCACGTGGTCACCCATGAACATACTAAGAGGCTAAATGGTCGAGAAACCCCCAGGTTCCAAATGGAGATGTCAGTTGGGCATCTATAGTCCAAGACTGGAGATCAGAAGGAAACAGTCGGATTAAAGATATAAATTCAGAAGTCACACAAGTAGTCATAAAGTAGTAATTCATAGTAATTTAGGTAATAAGTAGTAATTAAAGCAATGGAAATAAAGGAATTTTCTCTTTAAAAAAGTATAGAAAGTGACTATAGTATAAAGTGTAGTGTGCATTTTTTGGGTCACTTTTTCATTGGGAAAGAATTTATCACCCAGAGGAAGTCCATGGGGCTGGATAGCCCTCCTATCCACTCATGGAGGGCAAAGAGCAGGTATGAGACCTGTACTCAGTCCAATCTGATATGGCTCCCTCAGGACTTTGATTCATTATAAATTGATACAAAGATGTAGGGACTCTTGATAAATTATTTGCAGTGATGACAATGGCAATTAGCTGTTAGGGTGGGCAAACTTTGGCAGTAACGATATCTTGACCAGCATGTTGCTGTGGTGTGGCCTTGGACATGCTCTTAGCTACTTGGCCTCTATTGGCTACTTCAAATGTTTAAAGCAGGTGCTTTAATCTTCCTATTGAATATGTGAGTTGAGTGATACCCTAGTAAATTCTCTTCAGCTTAAATGAGCCAAAGTTGGATTCTGTGATTTTCAAATAAGAGCCCTGTTTATGAAATCTATATCATATATAGGTAAAGTGCTTATGCCATTGTAGGAATTAACACATTATATTGTAAAGATACATCTATACAACTGCCTCTATATCTGACCAAGGTTTTAAAAATTATAGTTCATGGTTCAGTTAGTGAATTGTGAAATCAATTTATTGGGTCATAACCAGAATTAAAAAAAATGAAATAGAACAACATGTGTTACACAATAAAAAGAAAAGGTACAACATAATAGAAAAATCAGAGACTAAGTGTTGTTTTCTGAAACTTTTGTCTTGGTTACACGTATTGACTGTATGCACTGGTTATGATATAAAATGTATTAACATAAGCCATGGAGCCCTCACTTCCTCTTGGGATAAAGACAGCTGCCAGAAAGTGTCACTCCCATCCTAGATATGAGAAAAAGCTAAACAATTTACAGTATCCTAACTCTCCTGGAGCTGGTCAGAGAGGTGAGGCACCAAGTTAACAAGGTGAAATACATTGCAACAGTCAAAAGGCCCCTCTGAAGAAATGCGACTCACGCTTGGGCAGAGCATGGGGGGAAAGAAAGAAGATACCTAATTCAGTTTTAAAGGTCAAGCAAAACCAAGAAAGAGATATCTTAGAACAAGGTAGAATTTAAATGGAAGCATTTAAATGCCCTTGACTGTCATTGGGAACCATGCTGCTGTGAAGTATTTAGTAAGAAGGCTGTATTTTCATCAAAATGATATTACTGACAGTTTATTTAAAACTAACATTCATAAACACCCAGGTAAAAAATGTTTTTCCCCACTTAGAAGAGCTGTGTTCGTAAAAAGTTGTCTGTAGAAAAAAGTAGTCAGTGAAATCAACTATCTCCAGCTGTCATCACTTAGTGATGTTTTATATCAATTTCTTGCTAATCTTCAGTTGACCCTGAAGCTTAAAGTTTCTGTGCTACCTTGCTCTCCCAAATTAATTAATCATTAAAATATGAGGAATTTTTTGATTGAAGAAACTTTTTTCCTGTAAAATGAGAAACATGTCTCAAGTCAACAATGGTCACTTAATTTATATTCTCACACTGGAAAACACCAATTCTCATATTTAAAAATCTCTAAGTGGAATACTGCCAGATAGCAACAAATTGATTCTAAATATGAGTATTTATACTGTACAAGGGTTGTTCAAAAAGTAACTTACATGACATTTTAAGATGAATGATTTTCTTACAATGCAAAATAATTATTACAAGGATATAAAAACTACTTCCTGTCACTTTTCCACATAAGTTTCTTGTTGAATACAATATTGACTATAATATAATGGTATCGATAATAGAATTATGATATAATCAGTGAAATAAGATATAATCATTGATGGCAAAATAAAACGTAGGGTCTTTAGTTGCTCTCTGTCTGACTTTTAAATTTAAATAGAAGTATTTAAATGCCCTTGTCTGTCATTGGGAGCCATGCTGCTGTGAAGTATTTAGTAAGGAGGTTATATTTTCATCAAAATGATATTTTTTGAAATAAGGTTTTGCCCTGTTGCTCTGTCTGGTCTCAAACTCTTGGGCTCAAGCAATCCTCTTGTCTCCCCCTCCAGATTACCTGGGATTCCGGCACAAGCCAATGCATCTGGCTTACTTACTTTTTTGCAACATCAATAATCTCCACCGTTTCTTTCTTAAATGTGATTTTCTCTTTCTTCAATAGCTGTGCTATTTGAAGGTTTCTAGGTCTGACTTTTCAGTGGCTTCTCTTTGACACGAGGATAAAACCCCAATTCTACAACACATTTCACAAGGCTTTGCAAGGTCTGACTTGGTCTCTTGTACAGCCTCACTTCTGTGTTCAGGCTGATCTCTGTAATCTACGCTTTGACATACTGATCTTCTTTTAGTGCCTTGGGTAAGCCATGCTCTCTCTCTCTCTTCTAGACCTTCTCAACTAAATCTGGGGAAAATAGGCTGCATTGTCAGGTAAATTTGAGAAAAATGTGTATTGCCACTGTCCCTTACAATTTTACAATCCCACAAAAACAATACAAAACTATAAGATATATTTGCCTTAGTATTGTCTAACCCCAAATTTCCCAAACTTATTTTTGTCATGTGCCTTCCCCCCGGCCCCAATGCCTAGTCTAGCCCACAGAACTGGAGTTCTACGATACTCACTTTGGGGAATGGTGATCAAGACACTCTGCCCTTGATGGTTTCACAAATTTTTTGGTCACATAGGCTCCTTTCCATTACACAGGAGACACCAGTAAGTTAGAAATCTGGCTCCTAGGGACTTCCTGTCTCATCCCTTCTACTCTTTTCCTGGGCATTCTCATGCCCCGTTTTCCTGAGAAGGAATTCCACATTTCATCAACCAAATCAGTATATTTATTCTTGAGCAATGAGAATAAAGATGAGGAAGGGATTCTCCAGACATATTGCAGGCAGCTTTGGTGGACGTAGTGACAAAGTAGACATGAGGGTGAAAGAGAAGGTGGAGTTAAAGATGACTTTGGTGGTGCATCCATTAACCAAGAAAGAAGATGGAAAGAGAGGTATGCCTACCATGCCAGGGACTTGGGGACAGAGCAGTGAACAGAGAGATACTTTTTGTGGTTTTTTTTTTTTTGACCTGTTGGGATTATAGTGTTACAGAATATCCAGCTAGAGTCACCTGGAAATTCATAAATGGCTTTGAGGCAGACAGAACCACATGAGTAATACACAGAAAATCATTCTTGTAAATTGACTCCTTGAACAGTCCTTGCAGCTTAATAGTCCGCTCCTTATTAAAGCACTTCCTCTTCATCTACTGTTAAAAGACATGTGCTTTCCCCCCTCCAGAGCTCTGCAAAGCTGCACAGGCTTAAAGAGCTTGCAATAACAGCACAGAGAGTGGAGGAGTTGTGATTCCTGAAAAGTCTCTTCAGCTACAACAATGCAAGAGAAAACCCACCAGCATCAGAGCCAACATTTGAATGTGATGTGTATACGGTCAGCATTTGGTGTGTGCTCAGCACTTACTAGGTACTCGGGTGTTGGGTGCTATCATTCTCCCCAAGGTGCAGCATTTTCAACCCTGGAAATAACCAAAAACATGCTATGGCAGTCGCTCCATTCTGCCAGGGGAAAAATGTGTATTTTTCAAATGAACCAGTAATAGATACATTCCAGTCTATGAAATTCCAGGTCATTTCAAAATTAACTTTTAAGGATGAACACCAATAAAATTCCGACAAGAAGCTTACTACTTTTTTTTTCTGTGACCAGTTGTGCTTAAGACACAGAGAAAGAAAATCACGAACTAGAAGTTTGTTGCAAACCCTCCAGAGGTCTTAGCTTTTCTGAGATGAGTATATGAAAGAGTATATTCCATTCTTTATTTAACATGAATTCATTCTTGGCTGGAATTTTCAGAAATCTATATGTTATGCTCAAATCAGAAGGAGAAAGTTAACATGGAGTACATTCTATAATGCAATGATGAGTCAAGGAACTTTTCTTCTGTGACATCAAGAAAGCAGGTCATAAATGGGGTATTTTTTATTTTTTATTTTTCTCCTATGCTTTACAAATTTTCTGCAGTGAGAATGCTTCACTTTTGCAATGAGGGATAAAAAGCAAATGACATTAGAATTATTTTTGGTAAAGTCTATTAAAGCAGGCCAGATACTCACGCCTGTAATCCCTGCACTTGGGGAGGCCGAGGCAGGAAGAATGCTTGAGCCTAGGAGTTTGAGTCTTGCCCAAAACAAACAAACAAATAAGCAAAAAATCCCCCAAATTAGCCGGGCATGGTGGCTTGCGTCTGTAGTCCCAGGCTGTAGTCCCAGGCTGAGGTGGAAGGATCGCCTGAGCCCATGAGGTTGAGGCTGTGGTGAGCAATGATCGTGTCACTGCACTCCAGCTTGGGCAGCAGAGGGTAACCCTGACTCACAAGGCAATACAAAGCAAAGCAAAAACCCCACAAGACCTCAAACATAAAAAATTTATTTAAAAAAATTTACTAAAAATTAACATTGACTTTTAATGTGATGAAAAAAATCGATGTCATGTTTCATTTCCTTTTGCTCACTTAAGATGAAAGAGTACACCTCAGGAAAGTTTGAAGTATTAATCTACCTTGCTGTCAGCCTTCTCCACCTTTTCTTAAATTATGTTAATAAAGGTTGACTTATATGTTTAAGTTTATTCGGCCAGTACCTGGTCTTGATGTAGGTTTCTTGCTATTTAAAAAAATAGCTACAAGTCTTGGCAAGGCTATTTTCCCCGTAAGTAAAGTAAAGACCCAGAACTTTAAATATCTGACTTGTCATTCTTATGACTAATGAATGTCAAAAAAGAGTCAAAATGTATAAAAACACACAAAAATCAGGCCTGCAAAAGATAAACTGTACTAGCAGAGATCAACTGGTAAATGAATAAACAAAATGTTTTAATAACTTTAAAATTTACTTTGTATTATTTTAATTCTTTTTCCTAATGGATGCCTTGATTTCTGAGTATACAGATATATTCACCCCATCAAAGAACTAGACTTGCAACTAGAATATAAGACTATAAGGAGATAATTTATATGTGGGTTGTGTGGTCAATCACTAGTCTTATAACATGAATATAATTAATAGATTGAGGACACCAAGTGCAGAGATTAAGAGCAGAGTTTGGAGTCAGACAGATGAGGGCTCAAATCTTGTCTCCACTATTTACTAAGTTTTTTAACAATAGTTTTCTCACCTACAAAGTGAAGATTGTAATGGTGTGACCTCAGAAGATTGTCAGAATTAAGTAAAATAATGTTTTGGGAACATATAAATGGGAGCTACATGCCATTACCGAGTGATAGACCAATAAGTTACCCATTCGTTATAGTTCTAAACTATATATAATTATAGAACAAATACACAAGACCGTTTAAAATAATTTAGTACAGATCTTGTATTTCAGTGCTTAATACAGCGCAGTGTGTTAATACTTTCTCATTTTGTCTTCATTATATCATTAAAACTTAATCCATCTTGGCTCTTATCTCCATTTCTTACTAGATTTCTTTTTTTAACTGACTAGCTTATTCTCAATTGTTTCTAGGGCTGGGGTGGACAGCTGCGAGATTTTAGATAAGCACGTTATCAGAATGTTTCAACTTCTCTCTTAGCCATTTTCTATAAACACTCTAGATGATCTCTTTTACGGTTTTGAAAATGAGGGTCTAGTCTTTTCTTCTCAACAAGTGGTTATGGATTTATATCTATCTTCCCCATATCAATTAGCAGAAGAAGAAAGGCCGGGAACAAAATAAAACAGCATCTCCTCTCTAGTTCATAGCTCTTACCTTCCCTGACCTCTCTTAAGCTGTGTAAAGAGAAGAGTGAGCATTGCAAATTACATCTCCACTGCAATCGGAAGGCTGCTTTTAACAATCCAATGGGAGTCATTTTCCACTCTATTTAAAGAATGAAGTCCTTTTCCTCCTGGAAGATGCCTCTTGCTGTGAATGCTCTTTCAGATTTCACTTGAAATGAAATTCAGTGGTAGTGTCTTCATTGCTGAGGCTCTCCATGCACTTGCAAATGTTATAGTTTAGGAGTTTAGGCATAGAAAAGAGGCATTACACGGAACTTTATTCTCTTCCAATCCTCCTGGGTAAGGAATTTGTTTCTGATACAACTGGTTTAGCATATTTTCCTTCAAACCAATATTTTAAAGATTTTGTGTCCATATCCGTATATCTATATACGTGGGTAGAAAAATATGCTGGAACAGAGTGATTCTAAACACATTAAAATTGTTTTATAGTCACCATGGTCCTCAAAATTTGGTGGGCTTCAGAGCCACTTGGAGGGTTTGTAAAACAGACTGCCGCCTCCCTTCTCTGTTCCCCCTTCACCATGTCTGATTCAGCATATTTAGGATGGAGATGAAGAATTCATATTTCTAAAAAGTTCCCAGGTGATGCAGTCGCTGTTGGGGACACATTTTGAGAACTATCATTCTAGAGGCACCACTACTCTATCTCCTGAACCAAATTCTTATAAAGTCACCATTATTCTGCAACATTTGAACAAATGTGTTTCCATTGTGAACCTCCTGAATGAAGAATACCTTTGAAACCTTAATCACTCTAAGTGCTATTTTTTAAAAAAAATATGGACTTTGTTGCCTAGGAAACAGACTGAGCTAGAAGAGGGTTCTTTGTCAGAGTGTTGCCGGTCAAGGCAGTATTTCCTACAATCCATACACATCTCCAGTAGATCACTTCTCTTTTCCATATGTCTGCTACCTAATTTCTATGTAGAAGTTTATGTGTGTGCACAGAGAACATGAGTGAATATGTATATATATATTCTATATACTTGCTTTAAAATAATAAAAAGTAAAATAATTAGATTATAGTTTTTTTTTAAAGCAAGATAAGTATTGACACATATATGTTATTGATGCTCACACATCGGTCCCTTGTGTGGACATTACAAAATTGCACGTAAAATTCTTCCTTCTGTGTTTGTGGGGCATACACAGTAAGAAATGTATCATTATGTAATGAATAGGGTACTGCAACCTGGAAAATTCTTAGTATGGGTTTGAGTTTATGGAATCGAGGTGCTTCTAAAAACTGAGTATAAATCAATCTGGACGTTGGATATAATTCTCTTACTGGTTCTCATTATGAAATTAAAAATAAACTCCTTTGGGAAAAAAATTGGGTACATAACAAAATCATACCTGAGAATATAATAAAATTTAAAAGTATAAAAATGATAATCATCTGATAAAAATAATAATAGCCGATGTGTGCCACAAATTATGATATACCAAGTAGCTGGGGTCATTCTCATGTTTGATAGGCTTGCTTAAAAGTCAAAAAGAAAAATAACTCTCAGACTAGCTGAAAAGAATTTTCTGGATGAAAACATAACTGATATTTTGCAAACTTTAACACCGAGTGGTAAGATGATGTCAAACTTACTTGGGTTGATTGGATCAGTATCCCTTTGTGACAATGAATGACTTTTTAAAAAATATATATTGTGTCCTTATTTGTGATGAAGAAAAAAACTAAGATAGCAATGTTAACCTGCAGCAAAATATGTTAAAGAGAAAAATGATATTTGTTAAAGTACAGTAAGAAAGACTTCACTCTGGAGCTTTGAGATAGGTGTATGTGATAGAATTTTATAGTTAGGGAGAAAGATTAGGCTCCACTCTAAATAAAGCACAGTCAAGTGGGAATTTATAACCAAGGAGGAGGTTGGGAGAAGTCAATGGATGGAAAATTACTAAAAGGAAATGTCATAGGTAAGGGGGAATCTGGCCCAATTGGTCTAACAGGATTCTTGCTGAAGACAGGCCAAGGTATCACCTCGGGGGGGTGGTAGAGAATGAAGAACCTGATCAGATGTTTAGGGTGATGAGATATCAAAGGGGGGAGATTCTTGCTAAACTGACTTAACAGTTTATCACAAAAAATATTTGAGATAGTATGTTCATTAACATTGTTGGTCAAAAAATGTGGTGCATATACATAATAGAATATTACGCAGTCATGAAGGACAAAGTTATGAACTTCGCAGCAACTTGGATCGATTTAGAGTCTATCATATTCACTGATCTATCACAGAAACAAAGAACTGAGTACCACATGTTCTCACTCATAAGTGGACCCTGAACAATCATCATAATACTTCAAGAAAGGGATTGGCAGCAGTGGAAAACTGCCAGGGGAGGGGAAGGGCACACTTCATCAATAAGGGTACCTGGTCTCAAACCAAGTGAAGTGGGGACCAAAGTGAGGCCCAAACCTTACCTGTACAAGGACCATTGGCATATCTGACCCTAAATTGTATCTTACATCTTTAAAATAAAAAAAAAAATAGTTGTAGGCCAGGAGACCTAAAAATGCTTTGATACTAGTCAGTCCAACACAGTATATCAAGATAGTTCTTTAAAATTAAAATTGTAGCCGGGCTCGGTGGCTCAGCCTGTAATCCTGCGCCTTTGGGAGGCTGAGGTGAGTGGATTGCCTGAGCCCGCGGGTTCAAGACCCGCCTGGGCAGTGAGACCTCATCTCTACAATAAATCAAAAACTTAGCCGGGCATGGTAGTGCATGCCTGTAATTCCGGCTACTTGGAAGGCTGAGGCGGAAGGATCACTGGAGCCCAGCAGGTTGAGGCTGCGGTGGCCGGGAGCGGCCACTGCGCTCCAGTCTGGGCGCCAGAGTGAGACTCCAACTCAAAAAAAAAAAATAAAATAAAATTGTAGTAAAGGATTTCCTTCAGAGACAGTGCAGCAGAGAAATAAACCACAGACTCATAACCAGACAGCCTATTCTTGGTTCTATTGTTGGTTTTGCAGCATCTAAGCCACGTGACTAGGGCCTTGTTACCACAAACCCACAGCGCTGGCATCACTGGAAAGTTTGTTTAAAATGCAGAATCTTAGCCTGAGCCCAGAACCACTGAATCAGCATCTGCACTTTAAGAGGATCTTGCAGTCCTTCATAGGTACATGTATGATGCATGCTGGGTACACTGTCCAGTTCCCCTTTCAGGACTGATACACTTATTCTCCTAATGGCCTCAAATGCCACCCTTCTCTGGAAAGTGTCCTTGCCTGGAGAGAGTCGCTTCACCAAGATCGTGTCTCCCTCTCCAAGGGCAGTCTTCATCAGACGACTGATGATTGTAGAAGCCCTGGTCCCCTCACCCTAGTTAAAATGGCTCTAAAGTGCCACTTCCGCTTCAGAGCTCCCAGGGTGTGGATGAAGCCTGCTACTAATACTGTATTTCATTCAAGTTCTCCTTCTGTCCAATGCAGCTTTCTTCTTTTCCTCTCTATAGGTGTTTATCCTGCAAGACTTTCTTATTGAAGCTTCTGCACGCTAATTTCCATCTCTGGGTGCTTTCTGGACAGCCCAATCTGCAACAACACTAACATTTGAGAAAATCAAACTTCAAACAGGTAAATTAATCTTTGGCTTTTTTCATTTTCTGACTTATAAAGTGGAGATAATAATAGTATCCTCCTCATGGTTTGTTGGGGATTAAATTACTTAATATTTGTAAACTCAGAGCAGTGACTGTCTCATGCAGTGCTAGATAATTGATAGTCATCACTATATGGAAGGTCTATGGATGAAAGCTATATTAAAATCTGTCATGCCCAGATCCCTTTTTCAAAAACATACTACCATCAATATGCAAAAATTAAGTTCAATTAGGGAATAATCTATTTACTTATGTATCTAATCACACGGCAAGAGATGGTGATAAGAAAGTGTAAGTACACATAACTAGAATTGAGAATATTCAGCTGATAACAACAAGTGGGTTACATTGTCTTCGGGACATAAGCAGTGAAATTATTTTCCTTTAGGCTGAGAACAATATAAAACAAAGAGCTCTATGACGTGAATCAAAAAGACAGTGATACATGAAAGCATTAGAATCAAATAATTTCAGGAGAGAAAGAGATCTTATTCATCCAGCCCAACCGTTCACACAGGATAAGATAAATCTAATATATATATACACACACATATATATTTATAGCTTTTCCTGTTTCTCCTGTCTGAAGTTTTAATAGTGAGTGCCGACCATTCTTTCTTTAGAAACTAACATATACATATGTATGCACACGCACGCACAAAGCCCACACGTTCACTGTCTTGGAATGAACGCCCTTGGCCCTAGTTTTTCTACTGATTTTGGTCTCATTTATGTTAGGCTATCGGAGCCAGCACGATTTTTCAAGTGGTACTTTTCTTCAGTCTCCACTGGACTTTGTGAGGTCATGCCTTTTAATGTTCAAATCACTACAGCTCAAGTCCTCAACTCATGTGAAGTTATACAGACAGTCTTTGTCAGATTTCCCCTCCTACATACTTCTGTGAATCCTTAGGGATTACACTGGCCAGCCCTCTAGATGCGAACTGCTGTCTGCTCTTCACACATACCTCAGTGCACCCCTTTGTAAGCCACCTCTTTGTAAGTCATTTTAAAGGTGTTCCTCTTTCTGTGCTCCCGTCTGCTACCTCCCTACCAGTAGAAGGGGAGGCAGCAATACCCTTCTCTCAATTCTTTCCAGTGATGAGAGTATCTTGATGGTAACCTTTCACTAGACTTTACAGAAAGCTTAAAGATAACAAAAGGTAATTCAGTTACCCAGGCTACCTTTGCTATGTAACAATGGAGGCTTAAAACAACCATTTATCATCAATCACACTTTGGGTCCTTTCGTATTGTGGTGCTGGTTGGGGCTGAGGTTATCTGAAGTCTGAATTGAGTTGGAACACCCAATCATACACAACAATTTTAATATAAAGCAAGGTCAAAATAAAATGCATCCCATAATTTCTATAAACAGAGGGTTATGAGACCCAGGTCTTAGTGTTCAAAAGCTGGATTTTTTTTTATAATCAATATTTTTTATTATGATATTGTGGGGTACGAACAAAAGCTGGATTTTCAATCCTCTTCAGATGGGAGATGTAACTGGGGTCTGGTTGAGGTGGAAAGGTAGAATTGTATGCATCTCCTGTAAGGGGATCTATTAACCCCGTGTTCCCCAGCCCATAAACTTGCAGTCTACTTGATTTTGGGGGTAAAATTACTGTTTTACTTGAGTGCTAAAAAAGACAAGTTTATGCTAAATAATGGTTAGGGAAGCTAAATATATACTCCTCATAAAGTGTAGAAATCCAAAGTGGAGAAATTAATGTAAAATATGGCCTGAGACCTGAAATTCTTGACCTTCTCCAGAAGAAATAGGTGCAGAACTATTTTGTATGGATATTTAAAGAATCTAGGATGCTAGGAAATTTCATGAGGATAGGCACATAAAATGTTAGTAAAATGCATGTTAGTAAAATGGTTCAAAAAGAACACAAGAGATGATGATTTGCCATAATCTCTCTTATAGTAGATGCACCTTTTCTCTGTCATGGCAAAACCACAAATAGAGCTCCCCAAGAACTCAAATTATGAAATATAAAAGAAGAGTATAAAAAGTATGGTTAAAATAATTAAATGAGGACAAATTTAAGTATGTAATAACATAACCCAATAATGAAAATAAGTAGTCAGCATGAAAATAAACAAACTAGAATAAAAGCTGGAAATGCTGAAATTGAAAATACATTAAATAAGTTAAACAGAAAATTAAGCAAGTTGAAAAAAATAGAATAAAGAGAAAAAGAGACAAAAACATTAGAGAAGCTAAAAGAAAATATGAATATGAGAGCATGTTGAGTGAAAAAAGAAGCTAGATCCAAAGCAGTACACATTAATTATGTGAAATTTTAAAAGAGGCAACACTAATCAATGGTTACAGAAGTCAAAAGAACGGTTACCTCTGGATAATTCTGCGTCCTATGCTTGTCAGTTTATTTATTTTGTTTACTGTATTCTTTATTGCCGTCATCTCAGTTATCAGCTCCTTCATTCTTTCCTCTTGTCTCTCCTCGTTTCTATTCATTCTCTCTATTAATATCTTGATCTGTGGATTTGTGCCTTGGGACCAGCCATTCTGGGGGTTCTTCATTGTTTGAGTTCCAAAGCCTGTATTCTCAGATGTTGTCTTCCCAGGGTCTGCATGGGAACTGTGTTCTTCCTTTGATTCTTCTTCATTTGTGATGGGTTTCCTCCCTCTTTACCCCCCTTCTTGAATTCTGTTGCTCAGTGGGTAGCTTTCACTTCTGTGGGGGGTAGGTAGCTTTCACTTCTGTTTGGCCAATGCCCTGTTCTTCCTTATGTAGATCCTCTGGATTTGTTTGATTTTGAAGCCGGGCCAGGGATGGGGGAATGTGCTTTTTTATAGTTTAGAGATTTGATTAAAGTGTGATGCGGGGATCCTTGGTTCAGAAGCTATCTGCAGATCATAGTATCCACTGACAGGTGTGTGGGCCTCCTGGAACCCACTTCCCACCACCTTACAATCCATCCATGCGGTGGGGGCATATGTATGCTCCCTGAGAGCAAAATGAGATAAGTAAAAGGGAAAGGGACAAAAAAAAAAAAAAAAAAAAAAAGGAAGAAGGGAGTCTAAAGGAAGATGAAGACAGAGGAGGAGGAGACAGGCTCACCAACTAACAAATAAACAAACAAGAAAATTTAACAACAAAAAACCCAAGGAAAAGCAAAAACATACAAACATGCAAAAAACAGACAAGCAAAAATCTGATGAATCATTTTGAACAGTGAAAAAAGCATCTCGGTAGGTGTATTGCATCAAACAAAGAGTACTTTGGAGGTGATTGAAGTTTAAGCAGGTAAGAGTAAACACACAATTTTTTTTTTCTTTTTTTGAGTTGGAGTCTCACTCTGTCGCCCAGACTGGAGTGCAGTGGCCGCTCCCGGCCACCGCAGCCTCGACCCGCTGGGCTCCAGCGATCCTTCCGCCTCAGCCTTCCGAGTAGCCGGAATTACAGGCAGGCGCTACCACGCCCGGCTGATTTTTTGATTTTTTGTAGAGATGAGGTCTCGCTGCCCAGGCGGGTCTCGAACCTGCAGGCTCAGGCAATCCACTCACCTCAGCCTCCCAAAGGCGCGGGATTACAGGCTGAGCCACTGAGCCCGGCTAACACACAATTTTTTATAAGTAAATTCCGGGGTTTTGGGATCCCCCTTTGTGCATACATCAGCACACCCATGTAACCACAACCCAGAAATATACCCATATGTAAACAGAAAAATTAAAAAACACCCCCCCCCCAAAAAAACAAGTACCAAAACATAAACAAAAATGGAGGGGGGAAAAAAAAGAAAAAAGAGCTCCCTCTGTGGCCATTTTTGAAACTTCAGGATCTTTTCTCAAGCATTGCCCACACCAAAGCTGCTGCAGTGGTAGGAAGTGGGCTTCCATTTCCAGCCCCTCCCCTCTGCTCTCAGTGCAGGGCCATGGGGTATCTCTTAACCCCATGGACTGCTGAGGGAGGAGCATGAATCAGATCCTGACTCACCTAACAGTCCGCTGCTGCAGATGCTGCCAGCAAGGCTTCCACTCAGAACAAATGTGGGTGCCTGGTCCAGCATGGGGGTGGGGCGTCCATCTCTCTGTATCTGCTGAAATTTCCTCTCTGGATCAGCAATAACCGATCCCAGAGGGGTGTGGAGATCACCTCTGGGTCCCAGGTTGGAAGCTGAACAGAGCGTGAGGGGTGGGCAATGCAGGTCTCTTTCCTGTCCTGGGACAGAGAAAATGATGGGGGCAGTGTCTCCACCAATGGCGGGGCTCAGATCCAATAGGTTACCTCTGGAGATGAAAGACAATATTGATTGAAAAAGGATACAAGGGAAACTTCTGCAGTGCTGGTAAAATTCTATATTTTGATCTGGGTTGTGGTTACATGGGTGTGTTGATGTATGTACAAAGGGGATCACAAAACCCTGGAATTTACTTATAAAAAATTGTGTGTTTACTCTTACATGTTTAAACTTCAATCACCTTCAAAGTACTCTTTGTTTGATGCAATACACTTACCGAGATGTTTTTTTCACTGTTCAAAACAGTTTTTGAACTCACCATTTTATATGCTAAAGGGTGCTTCTGTGGTTTTTGTTTCATCTCTTCCATATTGGCAAAACATTTTCTTGTGAGGACTTTTTAAGTTGGGGAAACAAAAAAATTCACTTGGAAAGAGATGGGGTGAGTAGGGAGTGTGGGGTATGAGGGTCATGCCAGTCTTGGTCAAAAACTGGTGAACATTCAGTGTGGTGTGGGCAAGTGCACTCACAAATCACCCATCATGAAATGGACAAGTATGTTGAAACAATCTCAAAAAAAAAATTAACTGAAGCTGAACACTGCCTCTCACAACAATTATAGCTGGTATACTTATGCTGATGGGTTTTTAGAACATTTACCTAGTGGGGGAAGCCTATATTGTGAGGGGCCCGCCCTCCCAAAAATGATTCTGCTTTTTTTGTGTGTGTCTCCTCCTCACATATACATGCGAATTTTTCAAGTTCCATGTGTTTGTTGACTTTATGCAATTCATTGTATGTGTCCCATGCTCAAAACAAAACAAAATGAAAAGCAACAGAGAAGTTAACATATGTGGTAGACAGAATGAGAAGATCCAATACATCTAAAAGGAGGCCTCAAAGAGGGAATTGAAAGATGAAATATTAGAACAGACCCTATCTCTGTAACTGTTGGGTTAACTACTCCAGGAAATATACTGAACACAAACTTTGGAGGGAAAGGATGAGTGCAGAGTCTAAGGTACCTCACCTCCTATCTTGTTTCAGTCATGGGACAAAAGGTGTGACCAGAAAAGGATGAGGAAGACCCCCACCAAGAGATAAGCACACACCATCTTCTACCCTGTTTGAGTCTCAAAACTGCAAGAGACATCAAATCTTCCCACCCCCAGCCCTGTTTCAAAATAGAACAAATTCAGAGTTATGATCAGGGAAGCATAGAGGACTGAGAAAAACACAGAAATGAAAGCTCCTCCCACTGCCACTGAATATTGGAACTAAAGATAAAAGAAAGATCTCTACCAATGAGGAAAAAAAAAAAATCAATGGAAGAACACAGGTAATTCCCAGTGTAACAAAGAGAAAATGTGTAAAAAATCAGATCTCAGAGCCCCCAAAATGGAAGTTACCAATGACTGATCTCAGAATACAATAGGGATTAGGGAACAGATGGAAAGAATGAATAAGACTCAAGAAACACAAGCTACAACACTGAAAGAACTTGTAACACAGATTTTGATCATTAAAACTTCATTCAGGAAATAAATAACAAGATGACAAGCATGGAATTAATCAAGCAGAAGAAATAATCTTAGAGCTTAAAGACCAAAACATGGAATTAACCAGATCTATAAAAAACATAGAAAGAAAACTCAGAAAAAAAGAATGATGCCTCCAAGAGATGCACAATTATATCAAGAGGCCAAACTTATGCCTGATTGGCATCCCAGAAGAAGAAAGGGAAACAGAAAACACCTTGGAACAAGTACTCCCAGAGGTTATCCAAGAAACTTTCCCCATTTCACCAGAGATGTGACCACCCAAACACAAGAAATACAGATAACCTCCACAAGACATCAAATAAGAAGACCAACCCGTAGATGTAATAATTCACCTACACAAAGTAGGTAAAAAAAGAGAAAAGTCCTAAAGGCAGCAAGAGAGAAAGGTCAAACTACCTACCAGGGAAAACCAATCAGAACAGCAGGAGACCTTCAGCAGAAACACTATAAGCTAGACAGGACTGGAGTTCAATTTTCCAAGTCCTCAAAAATAAACAATTTCAACCAAGAATTTCCTACCCATCCAGGTTCAGCTTCATGAGCAATGAAAAATTAAAATCCTTCTCAGACATTCAATCCCTAAGAGATTATGCAGCTTCCAAACCAGCTTTACAGGAGATGCTTTAAAAAGGTATTTAGTACAGAAGAAAGTGGGGTGTAGGGGGAAGAATGACCATACACTTCCCAAAAGAAAAGGAAAACTCAGAATCAACAGAGAAAACATTGTGACTGCAAACTAGAAAACACATACATATATCTACCTAAAAGTTAAAAGAAAACAGTGAGAAAAACTTTATAAGAACCTCATGACAGGGATAAGCACGAACATTTCCATAATCAGCCTGAATGTCAATGGACTAAATGCACCACTGAAAAGACATAGAATAGAAAACTGGATAAAAAAACACAACCCAATAATTTGCTGCATTCAGGAAACACATCTCACAACAAGGGATGCCTACAGACTCAAAGTTAGAGGATGGGAAATGAATTTCCAGGCAAAAGAATCACAAAAGAAACCAGGAATTATGATCTGAATATCAGATTAAAAACCTTTAAGCTATCAAAAATTTAAAAAGATACAGGAAGGCAATACATAATGATAAAAGGTTTAATATATCAACAAGAAATATCCATCCTAAACATATATGCACCCAACACAGGAGCATCAGCATTTATAAAGCAATTACTAAGCAAACTAAAAGAAGATATTGACTCTAACACTATTGTAGCTGACTACTTAAGTACTCCACTGACAGCCCTAGATAGATCTTCTAGGCAAATAAATAAATAAATAAATAAATAAATAAATAAATCGATCTGGAATCTTTACTTGACCACCAAATGGATTTAATAGATACCTGCAGAGCATTCCACTCAACAACCACAGAACATATCCTCTACTCATCACCACATGGAATATACTCCAAGAATGATCACATCCTTGGTCATAAATCAAGCATAAACAAATTTCATGAGTATTTCATGAAATACTGCCATGCACCTTATCAGACCACTGAGGAATAAAAATAAATATCAACACCATTAAAATTCCCCCTAAACCCACGACATGAACACTAAATGGCATAATGCTGAACAACTCCTGGGTCAACACAGAAATCAAAACAGAAATTAAAAGTTTCCTCAAAACAAATGAAAATGAAGGAACATCTTACCAAAATCTCTGGGATGCCATGATAACAGTACTAAGAGGGGAATTTATATCTTTATGAACATATGAACACATCAAGAAAATAAATCACAAGTTAACAACCTAAAAATCACCCACAGTAGCTGGAAAGACTAGACCACCAAAACCCTAACTCAGCAGAAGAGTCCAGATCACCAAAGTAAAAGCTCAAACATGGAACATAGAAGTCAAAAATATCACGGACAAAAAAAAAAATCAATGAAACAAAAATCTGGTTCTTTGAAAGGCAAATAAGATTGATGGATTTCTAGCTAGAATAACAAAGAAAAAGAAGAAAAAAGCCCAAATTAACATAATCAGAAATGCAAAGGATCTAATCACAACTGATTCCAAAGAAATACAAAAGATTATCAGAGATTACTATGCACATGTGTATGGAAACAAACTCGATAGCTTAAACGAAATGGAGAAATTTCTGACATCACACAACTTCCCAAGGTTGAAACAAGAAGAAACAAGCCCTAAATAGATAATTAAGAATCCAGGAAATTGACTCACTCTTGAGAAGACTACCTGAACAAAAAAAAAAAATCTTTGAACCAGATAACTTTCCAGTCGAGTTCTATAAAACATACAAGAAGGAGCTGATACCAATCCTACTGAAAGTATTCCAGGCATTCAAGAAAGGTGGAATTCTCTCCAAATCATTTTATGAAGCTAACATCACACTGATACCCAAACCAGGTAAAGATTCAACAAAGAAAGAGAACTATAGGCTAGTATTACTGATTAACATAGCTGTAAAAATTCTCAACAAAATTCTAGTAATCAGATCCAACAACACATTTCAAAAGTCATCTGCCATGACCAAGTAGGCTGCAACCCCAGGATGAAGGGCTGTTTCAACATCTGCAAGACCATAATGTAATTAAATACATCAACAAATGTAAAAACCAGAACCACATGATTATATTATTAGATGCAGAAAAAGTTTTTGATAAGATCCAGCATCCCTTCTTGATAAAAACCCATGAACATCTAGGCATAGAGAGAACATACCTTGAAATAGTAAGCATCATCCACAGTAAATCCATAGCCAACATATTGCTGAATGAACAGAAATTGGAAGCATTTTTTCTGAAAACTGGAACAAGATAAGGTTGTCCCCTCTTACCCTTCCTGTTAAACATAGTGTTAAAACTCCTAGCTAGAGCGAACAGACAAGAGAAGGAAATCACAGGTATCCAAATAGGAAAAGAGGAAATTAAGCTATCCCTCTTTTCTTACAATATGATCCTGTACCTCTAAAATTCAAGAGAATCTGTCAAAAACCTCCTTGTACCAATAAAGGGCTTTGGTAAAGTCTCAGGGTACAAAACAAATGTGCAAAAGGCATTCATATTCTACACACCAACAACAAACAGGCAGAGAACCAAATAAAAGCACAATCCCATTTGCAATAGACACACACACAAAAATGAAATACCTTGGCATCTTTTAATCAGAGAAATGAAAGATCTTTACAATGAAAACTACAATACAATGCCCAAAGAAATCAAATAAGACACAAACAAATGGAAAATGCTCATGGATAGGACAAAGCAACATTGTTAAGATGTCCATCCTACTGAAGGCATTCTACAGGTTCAACACAATACCCATTAAATGACCAACATCATTCTTCTCAGACCTGGAAATGACAATTCAAAAATTTATATGGAAACATAAATGACCATGAATAGTCAAAATAATCTTCAACAAAAGAAACAAAATGGGAGGCATCACACTTCTAGACTTTAAACTTTACTATAAGGCTATAATAATCAAAGCAGCCTGGTATTGGTACAAGAACAGTCATATAGACCAATGGAACAGGATAGAGATTCCAGAAGCAAAACCTCAATTTCTCAACCAACTTATCTTTGACAAAGCCTCTACCAACAACCACTGGGGATAAGATAATGGAAATGGTGCTGGGAAATGGTGCTGGGAAAACTTGCTGACCACATGCAAAAGATTGAAACAAGACCCCTACCTATCACCATACACAAAAATCAACTCTAAATGGATCAAAGAACCCCAACTATAAGAATCTTAGAAAACACAGGAGACACCCTTATGAGAATTAGATCAGGCAACCAATTTCTTATCAAAACCCCAGATATCCATCCCATAAGAGATAAGATAGACAAGTGGGACCTCATCAAACTGAAAATCTTCTGCAAAGCAAAAGAAACTATCAAGGGAGTGGGGAGACAGCCCACAGAATGGGAAAAAATATTTGCCAACTGTATATCTGACAAAGGCCTAACATCCAGCATCTATATGGAACTCAGATGTGCTGAAAGGAAAAAACAAACAGCCCCATTAAAAAGTGGGCAAAAGACATGAACAGACACTTCTCAAAAGAAGACATACAGGAAGCCAACAGGCACATGAAAAAATGCTCAGTCTCACTAACCATCAGAGAAATGCAAATCAAAACCACATTGAGATACCACCTAACCCTAGTAAGAATAGCCATCATTAATAAAACAAAGTCAACAGATACTGGTGAGGATACATAAAAAAGGGAACCCTACGTACTGTTGGTGGTAATGCAAACTAGTTCAACCTCTATGGAAAACACTGCGGCAATTTCTAAAAGAACCAGAAATTGACCTTCCATATGACTCCGCAACCCCCTTGTTGGGAATATACCTGGAGGAACTCAAATCAAAACCTCCTTGCACTGATAAAGGACTTTGGCAAAGTCTCAGCACACAAAATAATCATACAAAAGACATTTGTATTCTTATACACCAACAACAAACAGGCAGAGAACCAAATAAAAGCACAATCTCATTTGCAATAGCCACACAAAGATACCTCTGCACACATGTTTATTTTGGCACTATTCACAATAGCAATAACATGAAACCAATCATGCTGCCCATGGAAACTGGACTGGATTAAAAACAAAAAGTGATACATATACATGAGGGAATATTACACAGCCATAAAGAAGTACAAACTTACCGACTTTGCAGCAAGTTGGATCGATTTAGAGTCTGTCGTACTCAGTGATCTATCACAGAAAGAAAGAACTGAGTATCACATGTTTTTACTCACAAGCAGACCCTGAACATTTACCATAATACTATAAGAAAGGGATAGGCAGTAGCCAGAAACTGCCGAGGGTATGGGCACATTAACATCAGTAAGGGTACCTGATCTCAAACCAGATGAAGTAGGGACCAAACGGAGGCCCAAACTTTACCTGTACGGTGACCACTTGTATAACTAATCCTGAATTGTACTTTACATCTTTAAAATAAAAAAATCAAAATAAAAAAGAAAGATGTAATATTAGAAGAAACTATGGAAGGTAACTTTATTTTTGTTGGGGTCTCACTCTGTTGCCCAGGTTGGAGTGCAATGGTATGATCCCAGCTCACCACAGCCTAGATAGACCTCCTGGGCTCAAGCAATCCTTCCTCCTCATCCTTCCAAGCAGTGGAGACTACAGGTGCAAGCCACCATTTCTGGCTATTGTGTGTGTGTGTGTGTGTGTGTGTGTGTGTGTGTGTGTGTGTATGTATGTGTGTGTAGAGATGAGTTCTCACTATGTTGCCCAGGCTTGTCTTCAACTCCTGGCCTTTAGAAATCCTCCTGCCTTTGACTCTCAAAGTTCTGAGATTATCAGGATGAGTCACTGTGCCCAGCCATGGAAACCGGTTTTCTTATAATTGAAGAAAGAGCCAAGTTCTCAGAATGCATGCAATGTCTGAAGAAGAATAATTTTAAAATATAAATAAGTGCCGTCTAGACCTATCATAATCCAATTGCAGAATACTGAAGACAAATTCCTTAAAACAATCACTTAGAGAAGATGAGTAGCATACAAAGAAACAAGTAGACTAACATCAAATTTCTCTAAGAGAGAAAATAAATGTTAGCCGGACATCCTATACCCAAGTAAGATAGCACTTAATACTAAGGGTAAAAATGCCTTACTGAAAGTTTTTTTAAAAAAGGATTTAAGCCGGGCTCGGTGGCTCAGCCTGTAATCCCGCGCCTTTGGGAAGCTGAGGTGAGTCGATTGCCTGAGCCCGTGGGTTCGAGACCCGCCTGGGCAGCGAGACCTCATCTCTACAATAAATCAAAAAATCAGCGGGGCGTGGTAGCGCATGCCTGTAATTCTGGCTACTCGGAAGGCTGAGGCGGAAGGATCGCCGGAGCCCAGCAGGTGGAGGCTGCGGTGGCCGGGAGTGGCCACTGCACTCCAGTCTGGGCGACAGAGTGAGACTCCAACTCAAAAAAAAAAAAAAAAAAAAAAAAAGGATTTAAAAAAGGAGAAGTAGATTGCAAGAAAAGATGCAGAGTAAAGAAACTAGGAGACATACGATGAAATCTACTAATTGAAACACGAATAATTACTAATGGAGGTTAAAATAAAAATTCACCTAAAATAGAGGACTAGGATGACATGGCACACCGAATTAAAAGCCTCTAAAGTCCTAATGTTCATGAGAAGAGTAGATACATTGATTAATTTAGACATTCTTAAGTCATGGCAGAGAGAAGATATTTGCAATGCACATTACCAAAAAAGCAATTTGTATAAAAATATATCAAGAATTATAAACAAATAATTTAAAAGAATCAAACAGAAAAGTGGGCAAAGAATATGAAAAGGCAGTTCACAGAGCATAAAACCTGAATTGTCAATAAATAAAGATGCTTAATTTCAATTTGAATTCAGGATTGCAAATTAGAACAACAAGAAGATGTAATTTCATACCCATCAGATTTATAAAATTTAAAAAGAATCTGATAAAATCAAGTAATTAGCTGGGCATGGTAGTGTGTGCCTGCAGTTCTGGCTACTTGGAAGTCTGAGGTGGAAGGATCGCCAGCACCTATAAGGTTGACACTGGGGTTGCCGTGAATGTGCCACTGCACTCCAGCCTGGGCAACAGAGTGAGACTTCAACTCAAAAAAAAAAAAAAAATCAAGTAATGGCAAAAATATAGAGGAACATGAGTTCATACATTGATTTGGGGAGTATAAATTGCTACAGTCCTTTAAAAAGCAATTTGATAAAGTCTAATACATTGGAATATACATCTACCCAATGAACCCTAATTTCAACTTCTAGATATATACTTTTAGACTCCAGTGGCTCTTAACCAGGGTGATTTGCTTCCCAAGAAACATGTCTGGAGAACATTTTTGGGAGTCACAACTGGAGACTTACTATTGACATCTGTAGGTAGAGGCCAGCAATGCTGTTAAACATCTACAATGTACAGGACAGACCCTCACAACAAAATTAAAAATATCAAAAGGGAGCCGGGCTCGGTGGCTCAGCCTGTAATCCCGCGCCTTTGGGAAGCTGAGGTGAGTGGATTGCCTGAGCCCGCGGGTTCGAGACCCGCCTGGGCAGCAAGACCTCATCTCTACAATAAATCAAAAAAATTAGCCGGGCCTGGTAGTGCGCGCCTGTAGTTCCAGCTACTTGGAAGGCTGAGGCAGAAGGATCTCTGGAGCCCAGCAGGTCGAGGCTGCGGTGGCCGGGAGCGGCCACTGCACTCCAGTCTGGGCGACAGAGTGAGACGCCAACTCAAAAAAAAAAAAAAAAAAAAAAGAAATCAAAAGGGGTAAGACAGAGAAACCATGCTTTAGAGAAAATTACACACAAACACACATACACACACACGCACTTAAGGGCAAATTTACAAGGATGTTCACTGTAGTGTTGTAATTTACAAAAAACAAAAATTGGAAACAATGTAAATATCTATCATGGAGAATAGATAAAATATACCATGGCGTATTCATACAATGAAATATTCTACAGCAGTTAAAATGGAAAAATTAAATCCATTTGTCAACATGATTGAAGCACAAGGAGAGTTTTTAAGTGACAAAAGGATGTTGCAAAAAGAAAAAAGGATTTATGCTGCCATTTACTCAACATTCTAAAAATGCAACATAATATTCTAATATATTTAGGGGAGATTGTTTTACCAAAATGGACACCATATTTTTTCATTCTTTATTCATTTCCACAGAAGTCCCTCCCACACTGACTAAGTTATGTGACTTGCTTTGGCTAATGGGATAATAGCACATGACAGAGCAGACACTTGAAAAGTGCTTGGATACAACATTTGTCTTTCTTGCTTCTCCTGGGAACCCTCATAATTGCAACAATGTGAGTGAGCTGGAGTCCATTCTGTTGGACATGGGAGACTCTTGGCCTCCTCATCCCTGTCACCTTAGCTGACACTGAGCCAACTGCCAGATATACTTGTGAAACCAAGCTAGAGATCTACTCCCCAGCCCGGAAAGAAGAACTGCACAGTTGAATCACAGAATTGTGAGAAATAATACATCTGCTGTTTTAAGCCACTAAGTTTTGGAATGATTGGTTACATATTAAAAGATATCCAATACAATTGTTCATAGAGAATGCATGTGGAATAAAAGTCTAAAAGTATGAATGAATAGATAGATAGAACAAACACAACTTTAGATGACAATTAACCCTGGACAATGATTCTGAATTATAATTGTTTCCCTGAAATGGAAAAAAAGAGTATAAAGGAAGAGGTGGGTTTCAATCGTCCTTGTACCATTAAAAAAATAATTACAGAAAGGGCTTCCAGTTTCAGGTCTGACATGTAAAGAGCTTAGAAGGTGTCTCATACTTATAAAAAAAAAAGCTGAACAAACTGAAAATCAATGATATTTCTTGCATCCATCAGAGCACCGAAGTGGCAAGGCACACTACCACCCTGAAATTTGGATGGATAGGCAGACAGAGAATTGTAGCTAAAATCAGATGAGCTGGAACACCAGCTGCTAGAGCTATGAAATGGTAAGGACACTTGATTGGTAATTTTGATGAGTTACTCGAGGATGAGTGTGGACTAGCCTGAAAGCGAGCAACACTTAAGGGGTATGATCTTAAGAGTCTCCATACTTTTGTGGGCTTTACCTTTGGGAATCTTACCAGGTTTTCATGGAGGAGCCAAGGAAAATCCCTTGTGTCTCCGGCAGGGGGAAGTGAAAAAAAAAAAAAAAGAAAAGAAAAGAAAAAAAAAAGAGAGAAAACTTTGGGAAATATACCCAAAACATTCTCCATAACAAAGGCCTACCTTCCAGGGGAAAAGATTGTATCGGAGTCTTACTTCATCTGGGAGGAAGGGCAATAACCTACCTCTTGCACTTCTAGCCTTCCTGTCTTACCTAACGGTGAAGCCACAGCCCAGAGCCCACTTGTGAAGGTCACAGCCCAGATAAACAGACCCTCTAAAAGGCTGGTGTGCATTTAATAATATGATTATAGAATGCTTTCCCTCCCAGACACCTTATCTTCAGGTCAACAGGGCTACAGTAAAATAGCAGTAGATACCACTCCTATTCACCATTTTCTGGAATTCCTAGCAAGAGCAATCCAGCCAGGGAAAGAAATAAAAGGCAGTCAAATAGGCAAGGAGGAAGTCAAAGTATCTGGTGACGTGATTGTATACCTAGAAAATCCCAAAGACTCCTCCAAGAGACTCTTAGACCTGATAAATGACTTCAGGATATGAAATAAATGTACAAAAATCAATAGCATTTCTATACACCAATAACGCTCAAGCGGAGAACAAAATCAAGAGCTCAATTCCATTTGCAATAGCCACACACACACACAAAACACCTAGGAATACACTCAACCAAGGAGGTGAATGATCTCTATAAAAAGTAACTACAAAACGCTAATGAAATAAACTGTAGACAACACAAACAAGTGTAAGAACATCCCATGCTCATGGATTGGAAGAATCAATATTATTAAAATGACAATACTGTCCAAAGAAATCTACAGATTTAATGCAATCCCTATCAAATTACCAACATCATTTTTCACAGAACTAGAAAAAAAATTCTAAAGTTTATATACAGAGCCAAAAAAGAGCCCAAATAACCAAAGCAACCCTAAGTAAAAAGAACAAATGCTGAGGCATAAATGGAACAAAAGAGAGAATCCAGAAATAAAGCCACATACATACAACCAACTGATTTTGACAAAGCTACCAAAAATAAATGATAAGGAAAGGGCACCCTATTCAATAAATGGTGCCGGGAAAATTGATTGACAATATGTTGAGGAATAAAACTGGACCCCTACCTCTAACCATATGCAAAAATTAACTCAAGATGAATTAAAGACTTATATGTAAGACCTGAAGTTATACAAATCCTAGAAGAAAACCTAGGAAAAACTCTACTTTGCAAATTCTAGGCAAAGAATTTATAACAAAGACCTCAAAAGCAAATGCGATGAAAACAAATATAGACAAATGGGACTTAATTAAACTAAAAAAGCCTCTGTACAGCAAAGGAAATAATTAACAGAGTGGACAGAAAACCTACAGAATAAGAGAAAATATTTGCAAATTATGCCTTACTCAAAGGACTAGGGTCTAGAATCTATAAAGCATTCAAACAACTCAACCTAAATAAAACAAACAACTCCATCAAAAAGTGGGCAAAGTTTACAGCAACTTGGATGCAGTTGGAGACCATCATACTAAGTGAACTATCACAGAAACAAACAACTGAATACTGCATGTTCCCATTCGTAAGTGGGCCTTGCTCAATAGTTAGGTTAGCATAAGGATGGGAGTGGCAATCACCGGGCACTGCTAGGGAAGGGAGAGAGAGAGGAGACTGTGGGCATGTGTCGCACAAAGCATACCTGGTCCGCTACCGGGGGGAGTGAGGGCCAGCCCGAAGCTCAAACTTCACCTGCATGCAGCCCTCTTATGTAGTAAATCCTCACTTGTATCCCATGACTCTATAATAAATAAATAATTTTTTAAACAGGCAAAAGACATGAGCAGACACTTCTCAAAAAGAAGACACACAAGTAGCCAAGAAACATATGAAAAAATGCTTCCCATCACTCATCATCAGAGACAGGCAAATTAAAACCACAATGGGATATCATCTTACGCCAGTCAGAATGACTATTATTAAAAAGTCAAAGAACAACAGATGTTGACTTGGATGTCAAGAAAGAGAATGCTTATACACTGCTGGTGAGATTGTACATTAGTTCATTCTCTTTAGAAAACAGTATGGAGATTTCTTGAATAACTAAAAATTGAACTACCATTGGACCCAGCAAGTTTATTACTAGGTATCCACTCAAAGGAAAAAAAAATCACATAAAGAAGATGCTTCTTCTTGTATGTTTATTGCAGCACTATTCACAATAGCAAAATCATGGAACCAGCCTAAAAGCCCATCAATGATTGACTGGATAAAGAAAATGTGGTGTCTATTTACACCATGAAATACTACTCAGCCATAAAAAAAAAAAGAACAAAATAAAGTCCTTTGCGGCAACACTGATAGAGTTAGAGAACATAAGGGAACTAACTCAGAAACAGAAAACCAAGCACCACATGTTCTCACTTATATGTGTGAGCTAAATAGTCACAAAGATGGACATAATAGACAACAGGAACACTAAGAGTGGAGAGTTGGGGAAAAGGGCTAGGGTTCAGAAGTTGCCTCTCTGATACAATATTCATTATTTGGGAATGGGCTCCCTGAAACCCAGTCTCCACCTGTATGCAATATGTCCATGTAAGAAACACGCATTTGTACTCCCCGAATTAAAAAAAAAAAAAAAAAAAAAAAAGGCAAACCAGAATCCACACTTGTGTGTGTGGGAAAATAAGAAAGAAAAGGAAAAATAATAAAACTATAATTATAAAAAAGCCAGTAGATTACCACTGACAGAGCTGCAAAGTGCAGTTTGTATTTAAGAAGCAGCTATTAGGGAAATCTAAAGACAACAGAAAAAAGGACACTAAAGGGATCTGAAACCTCCAGTACTAATAGTGACAGCAAGCACTGAGTGCAGAGCCCAGCTCCTACCCAGATTAATGTAAAACCTCACATTAAAAGTCTGTCTACCTCAGTTTCTGTCATTTGATACTTCATATAGAACAGCAATAAAAAGACAGCATCACATTGAATAACAGTAAAAGTGGAAGGCAAGCTCAAAAGCAAAAAAAAATAAAAATAAAAAGAAGAGCGCAAAGAAACAAAGCAAGAGTCAGAACCAGACTCAAATATGACACTGATTTTGAAATTATCAGATAGAAAATTTAAAATATCCGTAATTAATATGTTAAAGGTGTTAATGGACAAAGTAGACAACATGCAAGACAGGTAGGTAGCAAAGAATGAGAGCTCTAAGAAAGAGTACAAAATGAATGCTAGAAATAAAAAACACTGTCACAGAAATGAAGGGTGCCTTTGATAGGCTCACCAGCAGACTGGATCATCAAGCCTAGGAGAGAATCATCCAGCTTGAAGAAATGGCTATAGAAATGCCCCAAAATGAAATGCAAAAAGGGAAAAAAATTAGAAATGAAACATAATACCTAAGAACTGTGGGACAATTTCAAAAGATGGAACATGTGTAATAGGAATAAAAGAAAATGGAACAGAAGAAATATTTAAAATAATAAGTGACTGGGGTATTTGCCAAATTAATGATAGACACCAAACCACAAATCCAGAAAGCCCAGAGAATACCAACAAAAATAAATGCCCAAAAATCTCCTCTTAGGCGTATCATAGTCAAGCTACAGAAAACCAAAAATCTTTAAAGAAGCCAAGGAGTAGGGGTGGGCAGGAAAACACCTTACCTGTGGAAGAACAAGCCCAAATTTTACCTGTGGATTGACCACTTATGTACCTAACCCTGAATTGTACCCCACATCTTTGAAATTAAAAAGAAGTGAAGAATTACAGTGGACTCCTTGTTAGAAACCATGCAAGCAAGAAGAGTGTGAAGTGAAATTAAGTGCTGAAAGAAAAAAATGTCACAAGTCTGGAATTCTAGATCCTGCGAAATTATTCTTCAAAAGAGAAGAAGAAATAAAATATCTCTCTTTGACAAAAATGGAGGAAATTCATTGCCAGCTGGCCTGCCCTCCCTGCAAGAAATGTCGAAAGAAGTTCTTCAGAGAGAATGGAAATGATAGAGTTGAGAATCTTAAATCCACATAAAGAAAGAATACGGGAGAAGGAGTATATCATGGCAAAATAGCATATTTTATTTTCCTTATTCTTAGCTGACCCAATAGATAACTGTTTGAAGTTATGATGCTAACAATGAATTGAGAGATTATATAATATGAATGAGTGAAATGGATGACAGCAATGTTTTAAGGAGTGGGAGGGAGGACCTGGGGTATATCTTAATACCTTTATCTTCTTGCAACTCTTGTCTCCTTCAATCTGTTATTTTAGAAAATGGACCTTTGTGACTGACTTGAACCACTGGGATATTTTTACTTCTGTATCTGGATTTATTCTTAAGAGATTTTTCAGACATGCAACCTTTTCCAGCTTTGATTTGCATTACCATAAGTGTCTCCACAATTTTGCTCTCTTTTCCGTAATCCTATGTCTGGACACCAGGAGTAGAAATCTCTGAAATTTTAACTAAACTCTTCTCAGACTCTCTTTTGGTAAAATTGGAATCATGTGTGTGTGAAGGCCACTGATTGTTAGAATTTTTAGGTGCAATAAAATACACTACCACCATTTTGGCGAGGTTGGCCATTGGGTAATTTCTCTCATGGTGCCCAAGCTAAATCTTATTTCATATAAATGATAAGCAACAAATCATGCTTACTTAGTTCTCAGTGGAGTGTGGGAGTTTTGCCATACCACCTGTGAGTCAAACCAAGTTGACATTTGAACCCAGCTTCCTCTAGGGCACATTTTAAGTCCTTATTACTGTTAAATGCTTTCGAATTCTTTTTTTTGTCAACAAATCAAAAGTGGTAGCTAGGCTAGTTTTTCTTTTTAAAGTATCTTTTTTTCCTTTGTAATTTTCCGTAGGCAAGAATGAAATTGAAAATCTATAGCCTTGACAGTTTTTAAAATTATGTTCCTTGGATGCCAAGAGGCCAGGAGAAAACTTCATAAGCAACCTGCTTTGGGAAATCTGCTAAAAATATTTTTTTTTTCCATAAAAGGTATGAATTTTCTTTTGGATAGTTACAAAGATAAGGAAACCCATAACCTATAATGAGACAGCTTCAATTCATGAAAACACAAAATAAACTTATACTAGCAGTGTGACAGCAAAAATAAAAATAGAAATCGAAGTCATTTCATTTGCTAGGGGGATTTGTAAAGAGTAATTGACGTTTCAAAAACACACTATTAGCAAATTGAATGTGTATATAGTAACTTTCCAGCTTTACCTGTGTTTGCCCTATATGTAAGATGCAGTAAACCCCTGTATTCCTTGTGGTTTTAACAATTAGTTGTTTGTTCTTTATTCCCTCGAACTCAATGAACTTAGTTTCATTTTTTATTCAAATGGTACTATATGTTCAGGCTAGAATTATTAAGAGAATATGTTAAGTTCCTCTTTTATTGGGGGGTATATAAAAATTCTTGAATGGATATGACTTCAGATCAGTCCATTTTAACGCCAGTTCCCCAGAGCCACATGAGTCTATATTAGGTACTTAGATCTACTTTATAAGAAAGAATGTAACAGTGCCTGGCAGTGCTTGGTTCATATAATTACCATTCCAATAAGATGTACAATCCATCGTATTCTACAAATGACCATCTAAGGAATATACGCTACCTGCTGCAGAAGATTTCCCAATGGCTATTATCAATTAGGAGTTTTTCAAGGGAGGCAAAAGAAATGCATCTTACTGGTACTGGCCCTGAACTCTGTAATGTAGTTGGACTGACCTGGTTGGCTTCATTTCCCAGGCTCTGGTGTCAGCTGACTCTGGCGAGTGAGAGGTGCTGATGGGAGTGTAGAGGGCAAGAGGAGGAAGGAGCCAGGGTGTTTCTCTCCTCCCTTTCTGTCTTCAGCTGCTTCTCCTACTGCAGCTGGGTTTCCTCTATTGCTCTATGTCCTGCTGCACAGGTCTACGATGTCTCCAGCTTCTTCCAGGTTACCCTGGCCTCTTGGTTAATACCACCTTTTGCCTTTGTCCCTCCAGCCTAAGAGTGACAATAGCTTCTTGCTGTGGCTAATCTCTGGGTTGTTTCACGTTTGGAGTTGGCTTCACAGATCTTCTATCACCCGTTTATAACCCCCTGCTTCTGGTACAAAAATAGAAAAGTGGTTTCTGTTTTGAAGGTAAAGGGGATTTATTGGAAGACTGCTGTAATAGTTCACACATTGAAGGGAGAGCTGAAAAACATGGCTTGGAAGTTACAGAACTAGGATGGTTTTAGGAAATGCTGTGCCAGAAATTCAAGGACAATCTCTTGATCACTGCCATGATACAAGGAGGGAAACAAAACATCCAGGATTGTCTTTTGGAGGGCAGACATCTTGCAGTACAGGCTTTCCCCGCTAGGTGAGTGTTCTAGGAACCCATTGGCATCACTGTACCAGTTAATGTTCTTCAGAGAGGCTGTGTTCGATGTCAGAGCATTTTTTGTTTTGGAGAGTCTTTCAGTATGTTTGCCCATTTCATGATGGGTGATTTATAAGCACACCTGTCCACTCTGCTGAGTGTTCAGCAGTTTTTAACCAAAAATGACATGACCCTCGTGCTCCACCCTTCCTATTCACCCAATCTCACCCTGAGCAACTGTCTTTTTTTCCCCGTAGGTGAAAAAAGTCCTCAAAGGGAAATATTTTACCTATGTGGAAAAGGTTGAAGCAGAAGCACTAAAAGATCTCAAAACTGATGAGTTCAAAACTGTTTTGAGCAGTAGATAATAGCATCTTGATGGGTGTATTGCATTAAATGAAGACTACTTTGAAGGTGACTGAAGTTTAAACATGTAAGAATAAATACACAATTTTAAATAAATAAATTCCAGGGTTTTGGGGTCCCCCCTCATATGATTCAGCTCCAACTGCCTTCTTCTTGTGAATATCTCCACTGGAGATTCAGATTCCCAGGAGAGGAGATTTTGTTGGTCCATGCTGGGACATAGGTCTACTCCTGTGGTGATGGTGGTGGTTATAACTGAGACAGTCGAAAAAATTCCAAAGAATGGAAGGCAGAAGAGTTCATCAGAGGATGGGATACTAGACAGACTAAATAACAGATGTCCCCTACTGTGACATTGACTTTGCCATGGTCAGATTTTGGCCTTGATACTTACAGGCTCAGGATATTGTATTTGTAAGTACTCTGAGAATGAATACATGTCCCAGGAAAAGCCTCATTTTAATAAGGTTTGCAGAGATCGAAGCTATCAAATGGCTAGTATACTCGTTTATACTGAAGAATATAGCTGTCGGGTGAACTAGATGTTTAAGATGGTCTGACCAGCACATTCTTTCCTTTTAGGCAAACGACATGTAAATCAAACAGTGGAAAATTCTTTTGTGAACATGAAAAGAGAACAAATAGTGTTATTTGACAGTTGGTTCAAATAACAGGTATCTCAAGTATTGAAACATCCTGAAAGGCATCTCTCTGCTAAAGATATTTGAAACACCATTACTCACTACTGTAGGTTTGCTTCTCTGGAAGCAGTTGCTAAAACACTTTGGGGTGCATTGTGTTTATTAGGGATCAAACATATGAGGGAAGGGGAAGGAAGCATGCAGGGGCAGAGGGAGAAGATGGACTGTAAGGCAGACCTAGCAAATCCTTGGCCCGAGTTGTCCAGTGTTGGACTGAGTTCATGAGGCTTTTGGACCCCTGCCTCACCCAGTCACTGAGTGTGGCCTAACCTGGGAGAGGCTTGACCCTGAAGGAGCTGAGTGGTAGGCATCGTCATGTTTACCACACGCACTCTGGGCATAATCTTTGGGAGGAACACAACGCAGAGACACTTAGCCAAAACTCTTCTCTTTTCAAAAAAGACTTTCTGATCTGCTAGGTTCTGCTTCTCCCTGAAGGGTGCTTCCATGTGTCCTGACAATGTTTTCCTGTTATCCCCCTTTTAAAAATGCTCCTATCTTTTTCCTTTATCTTCCTCTGAAAGAGAATATACAACAGAAGTAATTTTTGCCAAAAAAAAAGCCATTGCTTTATACTTTTATCACCTTGAGATGACCACTGGATGACCATGATTGATATTTTGGATGTTTCCAAGCCTTCTAAACACACAAGGGCAATCTCTTGTTTTGCTCTTACTCATCAACCCATGCGGTGTGCATTGACTCTGAGGGCACCTTTAGTTGCATTAACCATACATAGGTATTCTTTAAATATCAATTTTTTTGTTTTTTACTTTTCCTATTTCCTTTGTAATCTTCATATATATGTATATAAAGGATTAACAGAATGTTCAAGAATGGACTAGACTCTGTGATAAACCCTAGATTAGCCTGGTATGCAGTGACCCTTGGACTGAGACTATACTCAGGCTGGATGCTGTATTCTATTATCTCAATTTACCTCAACCAGAATAAATTGTAGTCAAGTAATCCTTAACATAGCAAGACAAAAATGCACATGTGTTAAAATGATGGCCGTGTTTGAATCTCAAGAAACACAGTCAGTGACAATTCTAGTCATTGTCGGTTTAATAAATAATTCTTTTTTCTTCTCCATAAAATCTGCCATAAAATCCCAGGTTAAAGTTGACACATCATTACTCGGTGAAGGTATTCAAAGAGCCCCAGGCATTATCCAAAGCCTACAAATCACAAAGGGGAAGGGAATATTGGGAGGTTGTATCTCGGTTACTTGAAGAAAAATATAGGCCACTTAAAGTTGAATATCAAATTAACTTAAATCTTATTTCAGTTCAGTCTCTTTCAAGGTAATGTCCAAGAAATTTTTCTGATGTTATTATTATTTGCTTATGACTACCATAATCCATGGACATTTATTCACCATTCACACTGTCTCCAAACACATCTTTTTCCTGCCTTCCCAAGCCTCAAGCCCCTGATGCCTTCCTTTTCTTCTGCAATTATCTCCCTCGTGATAACTCTCCACTGCATCTAGAAGCAATTAAAAATTGTTTCTCGCTAGTTGGTGATCCCAAATCAAAGTATCCTAGAATGGAAAAACAGAAGGACAACATCATAATGCAATAAGCAAATGCTTAATTATTTAATCAAGTTTAAGGTCCATAAAACCAAAATACATACATATTTAATTTTTATTCATACATCACCTCACAAACACTTCGTAAAAGTCTACTGAATTCCTATTTGCGTAATAGGTTGAGGTATGGGTTTGTGTACACATATAGACACAAAGCTCATATTTTCTTGGGTATAATCAATTCTGGAAATTTGCAGATAACTGATGTAAAATGTTTTGATCTTCTCCAATTATTCTTCTTGGACAGTTAGAGTCCTCAGTTTCAGCTATGTAGAATTTGGACTCCATTCAGTTGGCCTCCATGGTAGAATAATGATTAAAAAAATAAAAACCTGTTCTGGGCATTTGTGGTTTACTTTTGCCACCTGCCATTTTATGCGATCAGGTGCTAAATCTGCTGTCACAAATGCATTCTCTACATTGATTTATTTTTCTTGTACTGTAGAGTTATGATCTTTATCTTTTTTTCAGCTAGACTGTGTGATGTTTTCTTTTTTCAAAATGCATGCATAAATGTTTAAACCAATCAAGACAAAAAATCAAACTAACACCTTGAGAAATTTCTCCAGGTTGAGGCAAATGAGGTTTCTAGCGATAAGATGTTCCTACCTGCCTTGGGCTATGATACATAGTGTGGTGTGTGTGTGTGTGTGTGTGTGTGTGTGTGTGTGTGTGCACGCGCGTGCACGTATGTCCTGTCCATATGGTCCTCCCCTTATGCTATTTCATTCTAGATACACAAAGGAAGCAATTTCAGAGGTAATAATCAGAAGTAAATTCAATAGTTCCAATATGATGCTGAGTGAAAGAACACTAGTATTTTTTTAAAAAACACTAGACCCTTTAAGGGTAGCTAGAATATTCAAAACACACCATGGTCCTAAATTTCAAAATTACATGATTAATTTATCATACGTTTCTTCCTACTTTTAACACCCCTTGTGCTGGTCAGACCCTACCAGTTTGGTCATCTTTTTTCTTTAGCTCCCAGGTAAGATCGTTTCCATAGCATACTGAGGATTTCTGCATTAATCTGAATTCATCTTTCTCAAACAGTAGGTCTCTGTCCTATCAACTCTAACCTCACATGAGAAAAAATTTGGAAGGTGATAGATCTGTTCAGCATCTTGAGTGTGGTAGTGCTGGTTGCCCAACTCTTTGTTTGTCAAACCATATAGATCTATGCATTCAAAGGGATGGATTTTACTGTGTATGAATTACACTTCAACAAATCTGACTTAAACAAAAAAACTCTGAACCTACACTCTGCTTTCACTTACATGAAATTCAAGATCAGACAACACTAATCTACAGAAAAGTTTTCAACGTCAACTGACTATTGGTAATTTGAACTGGATTCATCTTTGTTGTGGGTGAGGCCAGTTTTATGGGCATGAAAACTGTGTAGCCGCAGAGGGCCCAGCTCTTTGAAGGGTTCCGTGCTTGACTACATGCTCTGTGGTCACCATCTTGAATTTCTTAATAATTTGACCTTGAGCTTGTGTTTTGTAAGTGAAATCCAACGGAACAGTGGAACATGCTCATGAGCAGAGGAGACAGACCAGGTGTCTGTGTGCCTGTGCAGGTGCAGGCCTCTGAGCTCAGCAAGCTGTCAGCAATGTGAACACTACACTGACCATGTGAGCAGACCACTGAGTGCCCACGTGCATACCTACAGTAGTCTGGAGTGCTGTGGCACACTAAAGAGGAGACCAGGCCTTGGTTGCTGGCAGCAGTGCCAGCAGTAGCAGCAGAAGCAGGAGGTGGTGGCAGTGCTGTGGTCCCTGGAGAAAGAAGGGGTTCCATGGGGGGCAAGTGAGCACAAAGTGGGAGAACAGCTTGCCTGTCCGTCCCCAGAGCCCACCCTTCATCATCTACACAAATGTTAATTCTCCGCCCAAGTCTCAGGACAGGAACTGCAGGCACTCAGGCAGTGAGCTTTGTCAATACATTTTTACAAAAATAAACACATACAAAAATGGGCACTGCAATAAAGCATATCATGGAGCCACTCAACTTCAAAGACATCTCTTGTTATAAAAATTGTAGAATTGGAAAACAAATATCCACGGTCTTCGATATAAATATTAAATTTAAAGATTGTTTTATTATATGAAAAAGATCATTGTTTTAATGTGAAGCTTCAGATGAGCCAATTATTAATGAAGAAGCCACTTGAAAATTATTATTTTCTTGTAATTGAATATACTGGGGTAGAATTATAAACAAGCACTTTTAATTATATACAAGTCATGAAGCCATTTTTGGCTCCCGCAAGTAACAGAAAATGTCAGGGGAAACACTAAAATGCCATTGTATAAATTTACATTTAAAGCTAAATTCAGACTTAGATGAAACTAATTTGTATGAAGAGTTAAATCTTTTTTTTAAAACTACGAGAATCATCAGCTCTAGATGGACTAAAATGTATATTTTGAAATAAATGATCAGAAATCTACCTCAATGTCATCACAGCCTATGAAAAGCTCTTAATAGCTTGAGTAACAGCTGCTTTTGCAGGTCTTTCTCAAAATTAAAAATTGCCAAAAATTACTTGAAATCTCACATTTGTCAAACGTGACCAGTGACACTTTCAGGTATATCATTGAAAATAGAGTCACTAAAATAATTTGCATAGATGCAAACCAGAAACATCTTAATCAACCAAGATCACATTAATAAAGTGGTATTGTTTATTGTTATATAATTTTTTTTCCCTGTCATTCCTCCATAAATATGTACCTTCAAAACTCAATTTAGGGAATATACCCGGAGGAACTCAAATCATTCTACAAAACAGATACCTGCACACACATGTTTATTGCAGCACTAGTCACAATAGCAAAAACATGGAACCAACCGTACTGCCCATCAAAAGGGGACTGGATTTTTAAAACGTGGTACATATACACTATGGAATATTACACAGTCATAAAGAAGGACACAATTATGAACTTTGCAATGACTTGGATGGATTTACAGTCTATAATACTCAGTGATCAAAGAACTGAATACCATATGTTCTTACTCATAAGCAGAACAATTATCATAGTACTGAACAATAATCATTATACTGAACAATTATCATAATACTGTAAGAAAGGGATTGGCAGTAGTGGGTCACTGCCAGGGGAAGGAAGGGGAGCACACTTCATCAATAAGTGTACCTGATCCCAAACTAGGTGAAGTGGGGACCAAAGTGAGGCCCAAACTTTACCTGTACAATGACCTTTGTATACATAATCCTGAATTGAACCCTGAATCTTTAAAATTAAAAAAAACTCAATTTAAAGCAGCTTTCTCAAATGCTGTCTACTATTTTTCTGTCAGTTTGAGCCTATAATCAACATTTGTCAATACCATGTACACACAGATTGTAGCTAATGATTTGATTGTATACTCTGACAAGTGTGGAATAATATAGGACAGATTTTTTTTAATACTCTATTTGGAGACAAACTTATAAGAACTTTTCATCTTAAATATGTACCACTTGCATACAAAGGAAAGAAATGCCTGTGATTAGAAATTGTGACTCTATTGGTCCAGACTCTGTAGACAGCAAATTGGGTCTACAAGAGGAGGGGTAGGGGACCATTTTCCATGCATTAGCCAACGATACATTCCTACTTCTATATGAAGCTGTGTATGTTGCTGAGGAAAGTTCAGCTTAAAAACAATGGCTGGCACACCGAGTTTTGGAGGAGCAACAAATCCCATCACTGGCAAGTCAACCATGGTGGACCTTTACTACAACACAGGCAGCTTTAATGGATTTTAGTTGGGCTCAACAGTTTCTTTGGTTTCGTTTGACCTTGTCTTCCTTGAAACTTCGCCCTGCCCAGGAATTATAATTATGAAAACCCACATTATTTATCAGCTCATAGCTCTAACTACTACGGCAACAGATCAGAAAACACATTTCAATTCACATAATATGTAGAAAAGAGGCAAAAGACCTGCATTAAATTGTCCTTTCATGAGTTACCCCCGAGCAATGGTATGACTGAAAAATTTTCTTAATTGGCCTATTTTTTTTCCACTTTAATTTTTGTGAAACAAAAATAGTATTAGCTTTATTATTTTGTAAATAGTAAAATATCATTTATTGTAAACAAAGAAAATCAGTCAACATCAAAAGAGTTAAAGGGGTAACCCCCTGGGGTCCCCTCCCACTCTGGGAGCTTCTCTGTCCTCTCAATAAATCCTTCTTTAAAAAAAAAAGGCGTTAAAGAAGAAAATAAAAACTACTGAAAATTTCTCCAGGAAATAATTACTTTCAGTGTTTCTATGTATATATATTTTTATAACACTGGGAATGAGTTATTTCATTTTAACAAGATTTTCTATTTAATTTACTATGGTCATCTTTTCATGTTTGTTTTCTACTGTTTACAAAATAGAATAAAAACAATGCATCTGTGAGCATCTTTACACATATGTCTGTATGTACCTATTTAATTAATTCCTTAGAATAAGTTTTCAGAAGTGGCATTCCTAGGACTAAGCATACACAAACTTTAATTCTGATACGTATTTCTAAATTAGCTTTCCAAATAATAGTGCTCTTTTTAATCCTACTAAAAATTTTCTCCAAATTTTCATGGACATTATCATCTTTTAACCTTTAACAATCTGGTAAGGGGAAATAATATCTCATGGTTGTTTTAGTTTGTATGACTATTTCTTTGATTATTAGTAAGTTGGACATCTTTTTTTTGTTCACTAATACTTTTATTTTATTTTTAGTTTTTATTTTGAAGATGTGGTGTACAATTCAGGGTTAGGTATACAAGTGGTCTTTGTATGGGTAAAGTTTTGGCCTCACAAAGTAAACATCTTTTTGATAACTTATCACACATCTTCTTACATCTGTATTCATTTTAGCCATGGACCTATTTATTTAGACTAAACTAATGTAATTTTCACAAAGTATAGGTTTTGTTCACTGGTTTCTTTATTCCTTTCCTCTGGCTTTCTCTCACCCTCTGCAGATGATTGAACACTCATTTATCTCCTCTACGTCCCCGTACAAACCGGCCTATATCTTTGCTTATCCTTTCTCTCCTCCCTCGCACTGATTGGACAGTCCTCCTGACGGTAGTTTTCTCCCTGTGCCCCTCTTATCCCACCCTACCTCTCCCAGTATTTTACTCCCCGCTTTGTTTCCAGTTTCCTTTTGTCTTGTCCTTTCCATCAATATTCCAACATGGAAAAGTCATTCTTATCCTTAACAAATTAAAGCCTGCTATCAACTTCTATCTCTCTCTACCTATTATCTTGTCTGTCTTCCCTGTCACAATTGTTGAATTATTGAAAAGAGCTGTCTATACTCTTTTAGCTTCCCATCCAAGCTAAATACCTGTGTAATAGTTATCAAATCTGAATCTCAACTCCCCTAAAATTACTAGGTCCTTTGGCATTACTGAAAAAAATTATTGAGTGGTCGAATACATCTGGTTACCCAAGCTGGAAGCAAAGAAACATGCATTCTTATCCCTCCCCTTTAACTCCCTCCTTCAGATGATCACCAGGTCTTCAGAGCAAACTTCCTGAAGAGCTTGGTGTCTTCCACCTTCTCTCCATTCCTACTGCCATTAACTTAGTTCCAACTACCCACGTCCCTCACCTTGACTATTGCTGCAGGTTCTTAACAAGTGTGTCCCAACTCCAGGCCTCTGAGAACACAGCCGCAGAAAGTGGCCTTTCTAAAATGTTGCTTCCCCGCTTAAAACACTTTAGATGACCATAGACTCCAGGGATACATTTAAAGTCCTTAACATAACACGTATTTTATGACCTTGCACTGTTCCCCTTCACAAAATAAACTCAAAACATTCTGAATTGTAATTTCTGAAAGAGGCCGTGGTTTCTTGTGCCTCTAGAGTTTTTCACATGCCCTGACTTTTGTTTGACCACCTTTCATCGTTCATCCCCTGCCTCTTTTTACATGACAAACTAACGCTTGCTCTTTGAACTAATTAGTTCCCGAAAGGGTTCCTTTCTCCTCTGAGACCCTGTCAGGAGCCCCCATGCTTTCCCCATGACATCCTATACTTTTTTTTTCTTTAATTTTTATTTTAAAGGTGTGGGGTACAATTCAGGATTAGGTAGATAAGTGGTCATTGTACAGTTTGGGTCTCCTTTGGCCCCCACTTTGCCTGGTTTGAGATCAGTTACTCTTACTGATGTCATGTGACCCCTCTCCTTTCCCTGGCAGTGTCCCACTACTGCCAATCCCTTTCTTACAGTATTATGATCTATGTTCATGATCCACTTATGAGTGAGAACATGTGGAACTCGGTTCTTTGTTTCTGTGATAGGTCACTGAGTATGATAGACTCTAAATCCATCCAACTTGCTGTGAAGTCCACTTATCTGAATGAGCCCTTGCCTTGTTCTCTTAGAGTTATCTCATTCATTATTGGTTTAATGAATGAGTTGAATTTGGCTGTGGTTTCTCTCCTAGACACTTTCAAATATTGGTAGACCTTTGTTGGGAGCCGGCCATGGAGGCCCACTGGGCGTTAGGGATCAGGAAGGGCCGTTGACCCCGAGACCACTAGGATGCATTCGGGAGTTGTTGACCCCATTCCCTCCCTCCTTTTCCACTTGGCACTGCAACCAGGAAAGACTCCTGCTGGCTCTAACAGAGGACTCTGAAACCGAAACAAACACAGCTAACTTGGGAGTCTATTGTTCCCATTTTCCATGGTTTATGGTTTTTGCTTTTAAACAATTTAAGTTCAGCTTTGAGTCACATTGAGGAGCCTTAGTGCAAGTCACAGGTTCTCTTGATGTGATTTTAGAAATTTATAATATAGGTTTTAGAAAATAGTTCATATAGATTAAAGAAAATTTAAGTAACCATTTTTATTATAGAAGTGTGGTTAGTTCAGTTTGATTTTGGGGGGGCGGTGAAGTTTGAATTAGGCCAGCTGGTGCTAGGAGAGTATAACCATAGCAGCAATTGTTTTATAGAAACTAGTTTTAATTAGCATAGAATAGTAAAAGGTAATATATCATTATGTTGGTTTCGGGTGTAAGCATTGAACGATGTTATGTAGCTGTAAACAATTAAGGGTACATAGAAACTAGATAAGAAACAAAAAGACAATTTGTGGTTGTTCTTTCTCATGTTCATGTTTGAAAAATACATCTGCTTGAGAGTGGGGAGTGTCCTGTGTGCACCTGGACCTGTTTTTTTGAAAGGCACATGCTACCTTTTGTGTAGCCATAGCAGCAGGGGTCCCTGTGATGATGACTTTGCAAAGTTTAGGGATAAAAGCCTTTGGATAACACTCAATAAACGGCTTCTGCTCCTTAAACAGGAGTCCACTTTCTTTCTCCCCCTTTCTTACTCCCCTCTAGTCGCCGATGCTGTCTCACCTCCAGGGATCTCTGGCCCTGCTGGAACTGGACTGCTGCAGACCTCCCCTTCCTTCTTTCTAGCAACACATAGGACATATCTCATTGCTTTTAATAACTCCAAGTTCTAAAGAACACTCTCATCTTCAGCTATTAAGAATACCTAATAACTAATATCAACTTTCCCATTATTTATCCAGTTCTCAGTTTCTGCTTATGATACCTCCAGGCTAGGATCAGAGAGAGGGTTGACACGAAAAGGGGCAAAGATCTATTTACTTAACTGAGGCTGCTTATGGATCCCTTTTGACCCTAAAATGCCCACACCTAAATGCCTGCTCTTTTGTGGATCAGGCTGGTGGACTCATGGGTATTACCCCACTAAGTGGAGATTCACTCTTCAGTAAGCCTCTTCACTCCTTAGCATCTGCATTACAGCAGAACACTCTAAGAGTTCTCTCCCCCTGATGGCCAGTCCTCTCAAGTGAACTCCTCTCGTGAGGACACCAGTCGGTTACCTTTCTGTAGGGTCTAGTGTTCCACCAGGAAACTTCTCTACTCTTAATCCCCAAACATTACTCTTACTTCAACCATCTCTGTTGTCAGGTCATTGCTGTATCCTCCACCAGACTCTAGATGAGAGTTACAACAGTCTTTATATCTATTAAAGTCCAGGGTACACCACTTCTTGTAGACCTGGCACCTTATAACTTCAGCCTATCTTGAAGGGAACAGTAGGTATTTATCCTATACGGGAAAAGAAGGGGAATCACTACAAAGCTCTCCACTCTTATGAATTACTTACAGAGTGATTCTTTTTTTTGCTCTTTAAATTAGTCTTCTCTTTTACAGGCTGAATGTAGATGAGGGGCTAAGAGTCACAAAACTGATTTTGCTATTTCTCAGCCATTCCTGTGGAGATGTCCCTCATCCTGCGTAGAATATGCAGGCACTTGTCAACCATCAAGGCAGAGGGAAGTCCCACTTGACATGTTATGTCTGTCTGTCTTCCCTTGAACTTGTGTCCTTCTTAACTTTGTATTCCCAATATGTTACACAGGATAAAGCAGTAATAAATTTCAGAGATCAATACCTAATTCTATGTAATATGATATATTTATAATTGAGTCATAAGCAATGTGCTCTGTTACACAATGAAAGAATGGTCAAATCTACTTGAGGACATTTGAAAAGACCCACGAATGTGAAATCTTCCCTAAAAGTTGGTGTCCTGAATCTTTAATTAGTCCCCATGAGAAGGCATAAGGTATGAAAAGGCATAAAGTTTTCTTCTCTATTTTGACTAGTTTATTGTTTATTATTTTTTGAGGAACATGCTGAATAAAAATAACAAAATTATGTGGTTTTTCACTTCTCTACTACTTTTTTTAAAACATCAAAATTAATGGTAATACTCATATCAGGCTAACCTGAATTTAACATTTAATACAAGAATGGTTTTAGCTTTAAACAAACAATTATAGAAGTCAGTTTTCAAAAGTATTGTCTAGTATTGAAAGTAATAGAAGTTTGTTGGTTTTAATTTTGGATGAGAACTGAATTTATTATGAAGATGATACTGGTCATCATGGAACCCAAAGACAAAAATGTAGCTGGATTCAGAAATAAACTAGAATCAGAGACTATTCTAGAATGCTCTGTTGAAGCTTTCAAATTCACTCTCATTATGTTCCCAGCTTTTTCTGTTTTATAATCCACATAATTTAGTTTTAACAGTCACTGCTAATGACCTCTGAGTTGATGCATTACTACTTTCATTATCCCTGACCCTGCTAGTTCTTAGTCTCAGTTCCAACTCCCTATTTGGATCAGGTTCATAAGTCTGAACAACCATGGTGATGCCACTGTGGCAGTTATCTGGGAGGGCAGTTCCCAGAGCTAGGGATGGGAGACTGGGCTTCTAACCTAATAGATATTTAGGATGGATATTTCAACAACTTTGTTCTTTCTTTCAAGAAAACTTTCTTTCGAAATTTAGGCAATTGATTAACCTATTCAGAACAACCATCACTCACTCTGGAATGATTTATATTTTGTTCAAAAATTTGGAGATCTTCTTGTCCCTCAACAGAAAAATTTCACTGTTAGAACTTCTTTGCTATTTATAACACTAATTTCAGTCCATGGTTGCTGTTCTACTTGTCGTCAGAGAAAGAAAACAATAACACAACATCTCCAAGTATAAATGAGTCTTAAAATTAAATTGAAACTCAACCAAACTCCAAATTTACTGGGCTTCTTTCCTGAGCATAGCTTATTGAAAAGCCTAGCAGGAGTCTAATTAGAAATTACATTTGACCTAGAAAAAACCAAATCTTTCATTCTTTTTTATTTCAGGATATATACATACATATATTAATACATCCTGAATATATATATATAGTTTACATATATAATGTTTATGTGTTTATTATCTATATATGTAATAATACAAATGTGCAATGGTGCTAATCTCTTTTTAATTAAATTAGGCTCTATGACTATGAAACATGATTTAACAGATTTGTCCTTTATATCACCATGTTAACATTGGTAGAACAAATTTATTTCACCTCTATCGGACTTTTTATTAGCATGCCTTGTGTTTCTCTTCAGCTTTCCTTCCACCTGTACTGCAAAGATATTCAGAGTACACAATTCTAGTCTATACCAAGGAACCAGTGGATTCCAGGGTCTTGTAAATACTGGGCATGAGGAGCATTCAGAGAAGAGGGGAACATCAGAGGAAGAATTAAAGAACGTCATGAGTAGCTGGAGGCAAGCATAGTGTTCTCCCCATTCTTAACAAGGTTCATTTCCATAATTAAAGTTTATTTTCTTCATTCTCAGGCAAACATGGCAAAGTGCAGGGTAGAGGATATGAGACACAGGGTGAATTTTAGACAGAAAGCTATATATCAACAGGGTAGAGAAAGCTAATAATAACTTTATTTATGCCTACAGTGTCAGAAATAATGTGTAGGTTGAATGAAGTAGCTGTGTATTTTTAAAATTTTCTTTAGTGCCATCAACAGTTTAAACAAGGAACATAACTGTTATACTCACAACATGTAGAACACCCTTCATGTGCTAAATGTGGAGCTGAATACACAGCACAACCTCCAGGGTCTTCATGTCTAAGAGCATGTGCTTGCACCATTCAGGGCTGAAATAAATAGCCATAAAGCTGAACACTAATCCTTCTAATCATTTGATGAACATACCTGTTTGGGAAATAGCAGGATAGGCAGTTATTTTAATGAAGTAGTTGCTTCAAGTCAGAGGGCATTCCTCATTATAGTTCATTTAAAGGAGTGTAAACGGGCAAGGACACTGCTATTTGGACACTGTGTGTAATTTGATTTTTATAATTCTTGTCTCATTCTATCTTTCCATTTTCCCAAATGAACAGCCTGAAGCTGATTGGAACACAAACGATAGATCTTGGGTCCAACACATTTTTTTTTTTCAATTTTAGGTGAGATCAAGTTGACCTATTTATATTTATGAGGCATCTGCTGCTCTGTAAGTTCTGGATAAGAAAGAATGAGTCAGACCATGGGAGATAGACCAAAAGTGAACGAATTTGCTATTATTTTCTTGGGCCAAGAGAATGCAATCTCTTCCTAGTGAGAGGAGTAAGGATTTCCCTAAAGAGAATAGTTGTTTCCCCTGTTAATAATCCAGGGATCCAGCAAAGCTTGAGGGAGGAAACTTGACAGTCCTTGGAATGGAAAAGAAAGGGAATTCCTCCTCTCTCTGACCTTGACCCAGAGCCTGTGAATCTTCAAGCAGTTACATTGGATTCTGTGAGGCTGAAAGCTAGCAGAACACTGCAAGTGCCTATGGCAGTCCAGTAAATGTGTCAGCTCTGGGAATCACAACACAGAGAAGAGCATCATGGGAAAGCCACAAAGAAACTTGGTAGCAGAAAAATTTTTGACAAATAGGCAAGTGGGTAACTATGCAAGACTGAAGATATCTGGGGTATATTCAAATATGTAGAATTATTTGCCATCCTTACCCATAGACTATTTTGCGGTACTATGTGAAGAGTCCTTTATCTTTATAAATAAATATTAAAATATCAATTTCTATAGTTTCTTTAATCCAGATATAATAGATACTCACAAGCCAAAAGTTTTAATGGACCATTTTCTGCTTTGGCAGCACCCTTGGTCAGGTATCATTTTGATTCAAAGCTACACTCTGTACTTTTTTTCCAAGAGCCTTCTGTTCCTAGAAGGCTTACAATCTTTAAAATTATACAAAAAACTGTATTTATAAATTTTCAAAGAAGAAAACATTAAGAATAAAAAAGTTGTATTAAAAAATTAAAACAGAAAATTGTCATGTGGCCATTAAACCTATGATTTCAAAGAAAAACTGAAGGTTTGGAAGAATATAATAAATGATAAAAAAGCAGAATACAATTTTGCATGTATGGTGTGATTCCAACTTCTAAATGAATATTATAGTATATTTATAGGAAAAAAACACAGGAAAGAAATCAAATAAATTGTTAGTACAAGTTCTTTCTCAGGCATGCACTTAAAATAATTTTCATTTTTTTCTTCACATTTTTGTTTGCTATTTTTAAATAAAAAGAATGATTTATTCCCAATACAAGAAAGTTTAAAAAATTTAGTTTTCAAGACTCAAAACTTAGAATATGTTTTGTTAAGTGGGAAAAAACAAACACATGAGAAAATATCTAGAAGGTATACTGCAATTTAAATAGTAATTGATCTATCTCCAAAATCATCAAGTTCTATACATTAAATATGTACAGCCTTTTGTATGTCAACCATTTCTCAGTTAAATGACTTAAAAGAAGAAATTTCTTTAAAACAAATGAAAATAAATAGTGCTTGGATTAGAGGTGCAAGATTATGTGTGACTTCTTAGTTTCTCAATTTTCTTTAATGTCATTATACTTTTCATATAATGTAAAACCCTAAATAAAAGCAACTCTTTAAAGGCACTAAATTAAAAATTAAAATGACAAAAATTTAAACCTAGTTGGTAAATAAAGCAAACATTAAGAAAAATATAGAATTCCTTCTTGTGATAGAAATGGATAGATTATATTACCAGAATCTCTCTACCGAGACACAGCATCACACAGTAAGGGGAAGTTGCCAGATACTAAAAGATATCTGGAGGAAGAGTGGGGAGGATAAGCCAACACAGGTTTTGGGGTCAACCTACCCGGGCTTTAATTCTGAAACCACTGGTTGCTAGCTAAGACACCTTAGTAAGTCACTTGATTTTTTGAGTGCTGGTTTATTCACCTGGAAGGTAGTTATGATGGCAATTGTTATCCTCAGGGTTTTTGTGAGGAACTCATGTGAGGGAATGTAAGTAAAAGAGTTTTTAACCTAAGGCACATTTTAAAAAATGTTAATGATTCTGCCATTTACTCCTATGTAGCCCCACAGCAACTGATACATGCTTTGTGCAGAAAATGTCTCCATCATCCCACAGCTGGGCCTAAAAATATCATCATTTCAATTATGTAAAGACTAATTCCTCAGACCCTTTGATGACTCTACAATCCTAATGACTCTTGATCCATAATTGCAATAGACTTTTACCCATTCAAGTATATATGCAGAAAAGTTAGACATGATACATGAAAATAATCAATGAAATTTCACAGGGTGAATATACCTATGTGACCACCATCAAAATAAAAAAAAAATAGGTCACTGTCAGAACCCAGAAGCCAATTAGTCCAGCCACTCCTTCCCAGGCACTTCTTCCCCTCCCCCTCAAAGGTAACCATACTTCTGACTTTTAACACATGAGATTAGTTTCTTTTCTTCTCTTTATAATGGAATCACTTTTGCTCAACTTCATGTTTTTGAGATTCATTCATGTTGTGTATAGCAATCATTTGTTCGTTTCCATGGCAGTATCATGTTCTATTATATGAGTATACCACACTTATTTTTCCATCCTGCTATAGGTGGACATTTGAATTGTTTCTGGCCACGTGCAAGGCACTGCATAAACATTCTAGAACCTGTCTTTTGGTGGACAAATGCACTCGATTATCTTGTGAATATATCAGTAAGAAGGCTTGCTGGGTTTTACGATATATTTAAATTTATTTTTGGTTGATACTGTCAAACAGTAGTCCCCACATCATTTTTTCTTCCCTCTCCAGTTCCTGGCAACCAGCATTCTACTTTCTGACTCTATGGATTTAACTACTCTAGATGCCTCCTAAGAGTGGGATCATATAATATCTGTTCCTTTGCAACTGGCTTATTTCACTTAGTGAAATGCCATCAAGGTTCCTTCCATGTTGTAGCTCGTGTCAGAATTTTTATTATTTTTAATACTCCATTGAATGAATATACTTTATTTTCTTTATCCATTTATCCACCAATGGATACTTGGTTTGCATCCACCTTTTGTTTATTGTGGATAACGCTCCTATGAACACAGATATACAAATACCTGTTTGAATACCTGCTTTCAATTCTTTTAGGTATATTCTCAGAATTGGAATTGCTGGCTCATATAGTAACTCTGTTTAGTTTTTTGGGGAACTGACCTACTGTTTTCCATAGCAGCTATGTCATCTCACTTAATATTAACAGTCCTTCTATTCCAAGCCAAACTCATGTCTGTTATCTCAACATTCTATCCATCTTTCGTTGGCAATCCAGACTTTGTGTGTCCCATCTCTGGTTATGTGGCTGAGGCAGGGAAAAAGTGTCATCACGGAGGAAACCTAGTTTCTACTTCTAGTACTGCCACTAACTCACACAACTATTAAATAAGAAACAATAACACTCACAGGCATCCTAAAGTTTAATTAGAAAACAGGAAGTTCCGGTGGTGAGATAAGCATATCTTTTTTTTTTAATACATCTGACTTTACACAGCAAATGCCTATTTTTACCTTCAAAGAAGTCACTTCAGCTAGCCTGAATCAGATTACATCGTTACTGAATCTGACACTTACCGTGTGATTATTTCCAGAATCTAAACTGTTATTACGCTCTCATTACTGTGTAAGATTGTGACTCAAAGAACTGAGGACTGAAAGCCAAAGAAAAGGCAGAACTCTTTCTTTCAATGAGGATTATCCTTTGATATTATACCCTTCCTGCCCAGCGTCCCCTCCTCCATTTCCCTCATTCCCTTTCAAGCCCATAGGGTGCGGCAAGCATGAGGTGTGCAGTTCAGTTCTCTTTTTAGAAAGTCTGCTGGGACTGTGTGGGGCAGAGTTGACTGACAGACTCCACGGCTGTCTCTTGGGCTGCACTGTAGTATTTATACCCAAACTGTGCTTCCCTTAGGCTGTTCCCAGCCAATGACTGGACATGCTGGGGGCTAGATGAAACTTGATGTAATAAAATTTTCCAGTGGGTAATCTTTCCCTGGAAACTCTCCATTCATCTAGCCAAGACTTTCTTAGATCTGTGCTGCGGCCTAAGGCTCTTTCTACTTAGTCCTTCCTTCCCTCTCTTCTTTCTCAAGCATCAAGTCTGTCTCGCATTCTGAAGGCTCTCCCTGCCTACTCATACTCCCTCTCTATTTTTCCTTTACTGGCATTTCCCTCAATACATTTCTTGGAAATCTACTTCTCTCCTGACTACTGCTTCTCTGAGGAACTGATTCACAGGGACAAGTGCAGGACCAGGGAGAACCAATTATCATTGCTTACATCAATGGTCTCAATGACTGGTCAAAGGGAAACCTACGGTCCCCACAACGTCATTCAGAGCGCTTTTCTGGGGATTAGTCAGTCTCAAACAGAACCTATCAGTTGAAGCAGAGTTCTGTGCAGGAAAAGAAATACACTCAGGTTTTCCTGGGACCAATGTTCCCTTGCAGAGGACTCTTGTTTGCAATTAGAAAGAATAAGATCAAGTGTTATAGAGAAACAAGAGGGAGAGAAAAGCTGGGGGCAGAGTGGTTGGACGTGAGGGAACCAGATTCTGAAATCTGGAGACCAGCATCATCCATGACATATGAGCCTGAGTCAGGAAGTTTCTTGTTAAAATTGGGTTTTGATCCCTTGCTTAAGAATTCTGGTTGTTACTCCTTTGGTCAACATCTTTCCATAGCATCTACCAATTCTCAGATAAGGCCCAAATTATTTGTATTCCAGCATTTTATTTTGAAAAATGTTCAAACCTACTGTGAATTTGCAAGAATGGTAAAGCTAATGTCCTTATACTCTTCACCTAGTTTCATCAGTTGCTTGCATTCTGCTACATTTGTCTTATTGCTCTTTCTCTGTGTACATAGAGTAGTTTTTGATGAATCATGTGAGAAATAAACTAGTCACAGACACCATACTTCAGCCCTAAACACTTCAGCATGTCTCTCCCTAGCACAAGGCATTCTCCCATATAACTACCACGCAGTGATCACGTTTAGAAGATGTAACCTAGATAAGATTGTCTAATATATAGTCCATACTCAAATTACCCTAACTGTCCCAATAATGTCCTTTATAGTTGTTGTTGTTGGGTGCTACAGTCTAAAATGTCCCCCAAATTTGAGTGTCAAAACTTAATCGTCCATGTGATGGAGTTAAGGGGTGTGGCCCTGATGAACTGGTTTAGCGCCCTTATAAAAGAGATTGAAAGGAGCTGCCTTGTCCTTCTGCCATATGAGGACTTGAAAGGTGCCATCAATGAAAAAGAGAGTAAGCTTTCACCAGGCAGAATCTCCTGGCATCTAAATATTGAACTCCCTAACCTTTAGACTGTGAGTAATACATTTCTGTTGTTTATAAATTGCCTGCTCTAAATTGTTTTGTCATAGCAGCCCAAACAGACTAAGACAGTGGGTTTTTTTTCCAGTGCAAGATTCAATCAAGGATTATGTAATGCTTTTAGTTGTCATGTCTCTTTAGTTTCCTTTAATTTAGAACAGTTCCCCAACCTTTTTCTCTCAATACCTCGACATTCTGTAAGAGTCCAGGCAGGTTGTGTGGCAGGATGTTGGAATTGGATTTGACTGGTTGTCTCCTAGTCATTAGATTCAGGTTCAACATTTTTAGGTGTAAATGGAGGTGATGTTGTCAATGTATTTGAAAGGCCGTTTTGCCCTGGTGGTTTCTCTGGCCTCATCACTTACTGCTCTCTTTCTGACTTGTCAAGTCTCAACCAAATGAATTTGTCACAGCTCCTCCAGCCAGCTTCTCTTTTTTAGCTTTCACACACACTGCCGTGTCTGCCTGACACTCTCTGTCTGCACTTTCTTCACTTGGGTTGCTGACACATTTATTTCTGGTCTAACCTTAAATATGACTTTATCCTTGAGGCCTTCTTTGACCCCTTGGAGTGGGCCAACTTACTCATGTACTTGTCTAATGATCTTTCTTTTTGGACCACTGGTCTCCAAAGACCCTTTTACAGGATCCCAAGACCATTCCACAGGATTCACGAAGTCAAAACTATTTCATGATAGTAATAAAATGTTATTTACCTTTTTCATTTTGCTGATATTTGTATTAATGATACAAAAAGCGATGTTGGGTAAAAAAGAACAAACACTGCTAGTGCCTTAGCAAAAGTCAAGGCAGCAGACGCACATTTAACATTTGTCATGGGGGTCTTCTCTTATCCACTTACAGGAAAAAAAAATGCTAGTTTTACTTAAGAATGTCCTTGATTAAGTAGTAAAAATGATTATGTTTGTTAGCTACTACCCTTGAATATATGCCTGCTTAATTTTCTGCTTGACAGAATGGGAGAGTATGAATTACGTACTTTTTCTGCTCATGAAAAAAAAAAAGATGGTCAACTCAAGGGAAAGCAATTGTGTGATTGTTTGGATCGTGAGCTAAGCAAGATGCTTTTTTCATGGAACAACACTTTTACTTGAAAAAACAATAGGCAGTTAAACTGTGGTTATTTAGATCTGCGTATTTGGCAGATATAGTCTCAAAAATGAACAAAGTGAGCTTGTCACTTCAAGAAAAACAGCCCACAATAGATGTTGCCAATAGTAAAATTTGAGCATTCAAATAAAAATTAGAATTTTGGAAAAACTGTATCTGCCAGCATAAGATTGGCAGCTTCTTGATCTTGACTTGATCAGTGCTGATGTTAATGAATGTGATTTTTAAATATTATATAATGAAATGTGTCAACAATTGAAAGAACTATATAATTCAATGAATCAATTTTCCAAATGAGCAATGCATGTGACAAAAGTATATATAAAATCCATTGAAAGTGTAATTTTAAGGTAATTTTAATATATGAAAAGTTTATCAATATTGTTTCAGATTCCACATTATAGTTAAGCTTTGAGGAATGATCACTTAAGTACAGTAACAAAAAAGAATTTTTCCAGTTATCCGAAGAAGTTATTAAATATTCCAATTATATATCCAATCACATAGCTGGGTGGGACTATATTTTCCTCATTTACTTCAACTAAAACAACATATTGCAACAGATTAAAAGTGGAGATGAGAATTCAGTTGTCTTTTAGTAAGTCACTGACTGAAGAGATTAGCAAAATTGTAAAACAATGTCATTTTTCTTATTAATTTTTTGTCTTAAAATATATTTTCATAATTATACCTTCTTTGCATTTTCATATTAAGGGTTCGTTATGTTATCATTAGATAAAGGAATAAATAAGTGTTTTTAAAATGTTCTAATTTTAATTTCTGTTTCAATAAATACTGACAGCTATAACCCCCATAATCAAATCTCTTTGGGGTCCCCAGCATTTTTTAGAGTGTTCTGAGATCAAAAAATTTGAGGAGTGCTGTTTGAGACCAAAAGCTCTGTCATGGCAAAGGCCACATGCCATATATCACTTATATGGGAGTTATTTGAGAAATGGCTGACAGTATTTGTTGATAAAAGTGACTGATTGACTTACTGAATAGATGAATGAATGATACTTGAAATAAACCTTGCAAGACATGACAGAGAGTAATAGCCTGATAAAAAGGACCAGAATCAAATAAGGATTTTAATGTGTAGAGCAGATTAGAACAGTGGTATAAATCTTAGGTTACGGGCATAAACAATCCTGAGTTCAAATCCTGCTTTTAACCTTTATTAGTGAAGTCACCTTGGGCAAATCAACCATTCTGACTTTCAGTTATTAGCTGTGTGTACTAGGGTAAGTTACTACCTCTCTGTGGTTCTGCTTTTTTTTTTTTTAATCTGTGAAGTAACGATAATAACAGCACCTGCCTCATAGTAGTAAAGTGCTGAGAGCTTCCCTGATCAATATGGCAGTCAAAGCCACATGTGTGTGCCTTCTAGGACTTGAAATGTGGCTAATGCAACTGAGAAACTAAATTTTTAATTCTATTTCATGTGAAGGGGTTGAAAGTGAAATTGAAAATTTTTATGCGAAGTCATTTTGGCCACGTGGATGGAACAGAAAGGAAAATAATGTCTTGGTTCATTATTCAGGTGTTAGAAATCTTCCAAGTATATCTGGAACAACTTGGGTATGTGATTCACTTTTTTTACTGTGCATTTTGGAAAACCTAAACACAGATTAAGTATTTCCAATGAAAATTTAATGTCCAAGTTGAGGTGTATTATAAGGACGAAAAAGCACACTGGATTTAATGACTTGGTATTCGGCACCCATTGCATGCAGAAGGATTCACCACCCCTGGGCATCTTGACACCTGGCCCATATCACCACCTGAGGCAACAGACCAGGCACTGGCAGCTGGGACCGTGGAGAAAGCGCTCGAAGAAATCTAGAACTAAGCCTCCTGGAGGAAAAAACACGGACTGCCGCCGTTTTCTCTGTCCTGGGATTGGGCCGAGACCTGCTCCATCTCGCCCAATTCTGAGCAGCCTGCATCCTGAGAGCGAGGGGTGATCTCTGCACCCATCTGAAATTGACCATCATTTGTCCAGAGAGGATACTCCAAGTGCACGGGTACCAGAGAGAAAGACGCCCCACCCCAACACTGGACCAAACACAGATGCTTGCAAAGGAGTGGGAGACCTAGTGGCAGAACACTTGGGAGTTTTTCTGGGAAGATCTAATGGAGCGAGTTGAACGCTGGCAATGAGGGCCATGGAGGGAAAGCAGAAGAGGAGCCTGAGGCAGCATCCCAAGGAAGCAGTGGGGAGAGCCCACCTCAAGCCTGGCTGGGGCTTCAGAGCCCTGCCACCAGGTCCCGAGATCCAAAGACTGATAACTTCTGGGAAGGGAGCAATGGCTCCTGGCAGAGAAACTGAGCAGACTCTCTAACAACTGGGCAGAAAAGTGCTCTTTGTGGGACAATAGAACTGCATCTGGGAGCCAGGCACTGATCTCTGCGTTGTGTTGGGGCTGCTCTTTGTGACCTCAGATAACATTGCCGCCAGTGCATAAGCCCTGGCAGCTAAAGCAGATGCAGAACCCCAGATGATCCACCTTCACACCAGTGGAACTGACCGAGAAGGAGGCTGGCGGCTGTATTGGTTTGTTTGTTTGATTAACTTGTTTGGTTGCTTTGTTCGTTGGTTGGATTTCTCTTTTCTTTCCTTCTTCTATTTTTCTTTCTCTGTCTTTCTCTGTTATTTCGTGTGTTTTTTCTTCCTTTTTTCTGTTTCTTCTTTTCCTTTCTCCACCTTTCCCCCCTTTTCTCTCCCTTTCCCTTTTTTTCTCTCCTTCTCCTCTCCTTTTTTTTCCCTCTTATACCCTGTCTTGGACTCAGAGGTTATGCAAGCATACCCATTGTAAGGTCACATTGTGCAGAGACAGAGAGTGAGTCCCAGCTGGCCCATTCACCAGATAGCAAACATTATGACTTGCCAATAGTTTTGCATTCTTTGCAGCACCCCAGCCCCTAGTAAGTGTGCAAAATTGTAAAGAGACAGCACAACATCCCACTCCCAGCACCACTTCATAACTGAATAAACCTGGAACCCAGCTCAAGGAAGGACAAAAGGGAGAGTAAATATTAGAAGTGACTCCTTCTCCATTTTCCACTGAGCAATGGAATTAAAGAAAAAGATAGGAGAACTGCTTTGAATGAAGAAAAACCAATGAAGAATTGCTGGTAACCATCAGAGCGCCAGTAAAGAGTAAGTGCTACAAAGAACAGCTATAGAGACACAAACAATAGCTCTCTCTGAGAATGTCAGTACCCAGAAAGTACTTATGGAGATCAGAGACTTGTTGGATAGAACGAATAAAAATTATGAAATACAAGACTAAAACTAAATGAAGTTGCAACAGAGCTGGACAAACGCTCTTGAGAAAGCATACTTAGAAATAACAGAAGTAAAGAACTCCATCCAAGAGACAAATAACAAACTGACAAGCATGGGAAGGAAGCAGAATTGACCAAGCAGAAGAAAGAATCTCAGAGTAGGAAGTTCAAAACATAGAATTAACACAATCTATTAAAAATATAGAAAAAAATTTAAGAAGAGGTCATTGCCTTGCTAGACTCTGGTGTGGTCATGCTTCCTGGCTTTGGCCCCCTCCCCCAACTTGGGGAGGTGAATCTTCTCTCTCCCTTTTCTTTCTCTCTCTAATTTACTTTTAAATAAATTTTGCTTGCTTTTAAAAAAAGAAGAAAGAATAAACTCTCCAAGAGATGTGCAATTTTCTCAAGAAATCAAATCTACATCTGATTGGAATACCTGAAATAGAAAGAGAAACAGAAAATACCCTGGAGCAAACATTCTATGAGGTAATTCAAGAAAACTTCCCTCATCTGACCAGAGAGGTGACTATAAAAGCACAAGAGATTCAGAGAACCCCTGTAAGACATCATATGAGAAACAAACCCCTAGACACATAGTAATTAACCTACACAAAGTAAGTATAAAAGAAAAGATCCTAAAGGCAGCAAGAGCAAAAAGTCAGACTACCTACCGGGGGGGGAGCAATCAGAATTGCTGCTGACTTATCTACAGAAACACTATAGGCCAGAATGAATTGGACCCCAATCTTTAATGTTCTCAAAGATAAACAATTTCAACCAAGAATTTCCTACCCAGCCAAGCTAATTCTTCATCAGTGAGGGAGAATTAAAATCCTTCCCAGACATCCAATCTCTAAGAAAACATGCTGCTTCAAGACAAGCTCTACAGGTGCTGTGCACAGAAGAAAAAAGACACAAAAGAAAGAACACATACTTCACAAGATCACAAGCAACCACAGAAGCAGAAGATCATACAACATACCTGCAAAAATGAACACACATACATATGTGAACACAAAAGCTAAACAAAAACAAAACAGTCTTAAAAGAGCATTTTTACAGGGACGAATTCTCACATTTCAATAATCAGCCTGAACATGAATGGACCAAATGTACCACTGAAAAGACATTAAATGGAAAACTGGATAAAAAAACATGACCCAGGAATTTTCTGTCTCCAGGAAACTCATATCACAACAAAGGATGCCCATAGATGCAAAGTTAGAAGATGGGAAACAAATTTTCAGGTGAATGGATCATAAAAGAAAGTAGGAGTCTTAATCCTAATATCAGACAAAACAACCTCTAAGCTATCAAAAATTTGAAAAGATACAGGGGGACACTACATAATGATAAAATGTTCGATCCATCAGCAAGAAATATCTATCCTAAACATATATGCACCTAACATAGAAGCACCAACTTTTTATAAAGCAACTACTAAGTAAACTAAAAAAATATATTGACTCTATACTCTCATAGCTGGAGACTTAAATACCCCACTAACAACCCTAGATAGATCATAGAGGCAAAAAATCAGCAAAGAGATCTGGAACCTCAACTTGATGCTTGACCAAATGGACTTAGTAGATACTTACAGAACATTCCACCCAACAACCACAGAATATACATTCTACTCATCACCGCATGGAATGTACTCTAGGATAGACCACATTCTCAGCCACAAATCAAGCATAAATAAATTTAATAAGATGGAAATACCGCCATGCACCTTCTGAGACCACAGTGGAATAAAAATAAATATCACCACAAACAAAATTTCCCCCAAACCCACAAAGACATGGACACTAAAGGGAATGATGCTGAACAAGTCCTGGGTCAACACAGAGATCAAAACAGAAATTAAAATTTCCTCAGAACAAAGGAAAATGAAGAAACATATTACCGAGACCTTTGAGATGCCATGAAATCAATATAAGAAGGGAATTTCTATCTCTAAGAGCACACATCAAGAAAATAGAAAGAGAATAAGTTAACAGTCTAACAAATCTTCTAAGGGAGCTGGAAAGATAAGACCACCAAAACGCTAACTCTACCAGAAGAATCCAGATCACCAAAGTGAAAGCCCAACTATGGAACATAGAAGACAAAAATACCATAGAAAAAAATCAACCAAACAAAAAACTGGTTCTTTGAAAGGAAAACAAGATTGATGGGCCCCTAGCCAGAATGACCAAGAGACACAGAGAAAAAGCCCAAATAAACACAGTCAGAAACATAAAAGATCAAGTCACAACTGAAGAAATACAATTATCAGGATTACTATGCACACCCGTATGGAAAAAATTCGATGACCCAAATGAAATGGAGGCCTTTCTTATATCACGCAACCTTTCAAGATTGAAGCAAGAAGAAAAAGAGAACCTAAATAGACCAATAACAACCCAAGAAATCGATTCTGTCATAAGAATACTACCTAAAAAAAAAAAAAAGAAAGAAAAAAAAAAAAAGTCCTGGACCAGATGGATTTCCTGCAGAATTCTACAAAACACATAAGGAGAGCTAATACCAATCCTATCAAAGGTATTCCAGGCAATTGAGAAAGACAGAAGTCTTCCCTAATCATTTTATGAATCTGACATCACACTGATACCTAAAACTGGGTAAAGATCCAACAAAGAAAGAGAACTACAGGCCAATATCCTTGATGAACATACATGCAAAAATTCTCAACAGGATTCTAGCAATCAGATTCAATAACACATCTGAAATATCATCCACCATGATCAAGTAGGCTTCATCCTCAGGATGCAGGGCTGGTTCAACATCTGCAAGACCATAAATGTATTTAAACTTATCAACCAATGTAAAAACAAGAGCCACATGATTATATCATTAGATGCAGAAAAAGTTTTCGATAAAATCCAGCATCTCTTCTTGATAAAAATTCTTGAACATCTAGGCATAAAGGAAACATACCTCAAAATAGTAAGAGTCATCTATGATAAATCCACTGCCAACATATTGCTAAATGAACAGAAATTGGAAACATTTTCCCTGAAAACTGGCACAAGACAAGGCTGCCCACTCTCACCCCTCCTGTTCAACATAGATTTAGAAGTCCTAGCTAAGAAATCAGACAGGAGAAGGAAATCAGGGGTATCCAAATAGGAAAAGAAGTCAAGTTATCCCTCTTTGCTGACGATACAATCCTATATCTCAAAAATCCAGGAGAATCTGTCAAATACCTCCTTGCACTGATAAAGGACTTTGGCAAAGACTCAGGCTAAAAAATAAATGTGCAAAAGACAGTCACATTCTTATACACCAACAGCAAACAGCCAGAAAACCAAATAAAAAGAACAGTCCCATTCACAACAGCCACACACAACAAAAATGAAATACCTCAGCATCGTCCTAATCAGAGAAGTGAAAGATCTTTACAATGAAAACTACAAAACACTGCTCAAAGTTAAAGATGACACAAACAAATGGAAAAATATTCCATGCTCATGGATTGGAAGAGTCAACATTGTAATTTCCTTTGTCCATCCTACAAAGGAAATCTACAGATTCAACTCTGTACCCATTAAATTACCAACATCATTTTTCTCAGACCTGAAAACAATTCAGAAATTCATATGGAAACATAGACAATCATAAATAGTCAAAAAAAAATCCTTAGCCAAAGAAACAAAGTGGGAGGTATCACACTTCCAGACTTTAAACTTTCAAATAAGGCTACAATAATAAAAACAACCTGGTATTGGTACAAGAACAGGCATATAGACCAATGGAACAGGACAGAGATTCTGGAAGCAAAACTTCAAGTTCTCAACAAACTCATCTTCAACAAAGTTTCCACCAACAACCACTGGGGAGAGAAGGACCTATTCAGTAAATGGTGCTGGGAAAACTGGCTGATCACATGCAGAAGAATGAAACATGACCCCTACCTATCACCATACACAAAAATCAACTCCAAGTGGATCAAAGACCTAAACACAAAACCTCAAATGTTAAGAATCTTAGAAAATTCAAGAGACATCCTTACAGAAATTGGAATAGGCAACCGCTTCCTGATCAAAATTCCAAAAGTCTATGCCATAAGAGATAAGATAGACAAGTGGGACTTCATCAGACCGGAAAGCTTGTGCAAGGCAAAATAAACCATCAAGAGAGCAGGAAGACAGCCCACAGAATGGGGAAAAATATTTGCCAGCTGAATATCTGGCAAAGGCCTAACATCCAAGATCTACAAGGAACTCAAACCTCCTGAAAGGGGAAAAAAAAGGAAAACAAAAACAAAACCCGAAAAACCTAGCCCCATTAAAAAGTGGGCAAAAGACATGAATAGACACTTCTCAAAAGAAGGCATACGAGCAACCAACAGATGTATGGAAAAATGCTCAGCCTCACTCATCATCAGAGAAATGCAAATCAAAACCACATTGAGATACCTCCTAACTCCAGGAAGAATGGTCATCATTAATAAAAGAAAAAACAACAAACACTGGAGAGGATGTGGAGAAAAGGAAACGCTTCTACACTGTTGGTGGGAAAGCAAACTAGTTCAACATCTATGGAAAACAGCACGGCAATTCCTAAAACTAGAAATTAACCTTCCATACGATCCAGCAATCTCCCTTCCAGGAATATACCGGGGGGAACTTAAATCACTCTACAAAAAGGATACCTGCACATACATGTTTATTGCAGCACTATTTACAATAGCAAAAACATGGAATCAACCATGCTGCCCATCCAATCTATTGAATTGGTGTTTTGGATACAAAAAAAAGTAGTCCATATATACAATGGATTTTTTTTTTTTTTTGAGTTGGAGTCTCACTCCGTCGCCCAGACTGAAGTGCAGTGGCACACTTCTGGCCACCGCAGCCTCGACCTGCTGGGCTCTGGCGATCCTTCCGCCTCAGTCTTCCAAGTAGCTGTAACTACAGGTGCACGCTACCATGCCCGGCTAATTTTTGATTTATTGTAGAGATGAGGTCTTGCCAAGTTGCCCAGGCGGGTCTCGAACCCGGAACTACTGGTGCACACTACGACACCCGGCTAATTTTTTGATTTATTGTAGAGACGAGGTCTCACCATGTTGCCCAGACTGGTCTCAAACCCATGGGCTCCAGCAATCCTCTCACCTTTGCTTTCCAAAGTGCTGGGATTACAAGCTTGAGCCACTGTGCCCAGCCAATGTATGCAGCTATAAAGAAGAACAAAAGTATGAACTTTGCAGCAACTTGGATGGATTTAGAGTCTATAGTACACAGTGATTTATCACAGAAACAAAGAACTGAGTATCATATGTTCTCACTCATAAGCAGATCCTGAACAGTCACGATAATACTATCAGAAAGGGATTGACACTAGTGGGGCAGGGGGTGGTGGTGGGGAGTACATAACATCAATAAGTGTAACTGATCTTTAACCAGGCAAAAGGTGAGGACCAAAAGGTGGCCCAAACTTTACCTGTACAATGATCACTTGTATATCTAATCCCGAATTGTACCCCACATCTTTATAATTTTTAAAAAGTGTTATAAGTAGTGCTTAGTACATTGTAAGCATTATAAACAGTGTTTGCAATCATTGTTTTATCTATGGTGTACAGATAATATTTGTCCTACAAAATCTATAAGAATGAATATTATGTAAAGATATGTCATTTTTATACTAAGTATAATAAAGACTCAGTGAATGGTCTCTTTCACACGAAGGTAGAAAGGGCAATACGCAATCATGGGAGACTACTTACTGGTGGGTGATAGAACTGGAAAGGTGAGTGGGGGTTGCATAATGTACAGTTTTGAAAATCAGGCTGAGTAGTTGAGGTTTCATTCTCTATGCAGTTGAGCACCATGAAAGCACATGATTTGAGATGTGTTTTAGGAAGATAACTCTGACAGCATGTCGCCTGGGGGGTCGGGGGGACATGAGTTTTGAAAACAGTTCTAAGTCATTTGGAGAAAAGTATGCTGAGTAGGTTGGGTAATCAAATTGGGAAATGCGGTGTGGGGTCACAAACCAAGTCTCCGTATGAGTGATGAGTCTGGTTTCATGGGGAGCTCATAATCCAGCTTCGTGGGCAATTCTGAAAGAGAAGTTTCCCATGCATTTTTGAAAGCCGGCAGATAGCATTGTCGACTTAAGTAAATCGCCCTCCACCATGACTATTCCAAATGTGTGTACATTTTGGTGTGTTTATATCATCAAGCGAATAAGTGATCTTATTACATTTTGGTCTATTTGCGTACTACAGATAAAGGACTTTTCTGTTATAGCTTTTGGAAGAAAAACTCCTGATTTCAAACACCCAATCAATTCTCCAAATCTCTCTTCTTATAAAAGTTTTTATTTTCAGTTATCATGGATACATACTAGTTGTATGTATTTACACAAGCATACAATGTGTAATGATCAAATTAAGGTAATTGGAGTATTCATCACTTCAATAATTTATCATTTTTGTGTTAAGAACATTCCAATTCTACTCTTTTAGTTATTTTGAAATATACAATGAATTATTGTTAACAATAGTCTTCCTATTATGCTGTTGAACACGAGATTTTTATTTCTTCTATCTAACTATATTTTTGTGTCCATTAACCGTGCCCTCATTATCTATCCCTCTCTTCCCTTCCCAGCTCTGGTAACCACCGTTCTATTCTCTATCTCCATGAGTTCAACCTATTTTTTAGCTCCTACATATTAGTGATAATATGTGATATTTGTCTTTCTGTGCCTGGCTTATTTCACTTAACACAATGTCCTCCAGTTCCACTCAGATTGTTGCAAATTATAGGGCTCATCCTTTTGTATGGTTGAATAATATTCCATGTGTATATGTACCTCATTTTCTTTATACATTCATCTGTTGATGGACACCTGGGTTGATTTCACATCTTAGAATAATGTAAGCAATAGACATGGGAGTGCAGCTATGTCTTCAATGTACTGATTCTCTTTCTTTTGGATATACACCCAGGAATGGGATTACTGGATCACATGGTAGTTCTTTTTTTAGTTTTTGAGAAAACTCCATACTCTTATTTATAATGACCATACTAATTTACATTCCCACCAACAGCATATGAGAGTTACTCTTTCTCCGCATTCTTACGAACATTTGTTATTGTCTGTCTTTTGGATAAAAACCATTTTAACCGGGGTGAGATAATCTTACTGTAGTTTAAATTTGCATTTCTCTGACGATTAGCAATGTTGAACACTTTAAAAAATATATGTATTGGCCATTTGTATGCCTTCTTTTGAGAAATGTCTATTCAAATCTTCTGCCCATTTTTTTAAACATTAAAAAAAACTTATTTCAATAACTTTGAGATACAAAGAGTTTTTTTTAAGGGGGGCTGGTCTTTAAGAGTACTTACTACCCCTAGCTGTGAATATTGTATCCAATAGGTGAATCTTTTGCCCATTTTTAGATTGGATTATTTTTTTCCTCCTATTAAGTTGTCTGAAGTTTTATTTATGTGTTTATTTTTTTGGATTTATTTATTTTTTTGAGTTGGAGTCTAACTCTGTAACCCAGACTGGAGCAGTAGCACTCTTATGACCACTGCAGCCTCGACCAGCTGGGCTCAGGTGATCCTTCCACCTCAGTTTTCCAAGTAGCTGGAACTACAGATGCATGCCACCAAGCCTGGCTAGCATTTTGATTTCAATCTGAGCTTTTTATATATTCTGGTTATTTGTCCCTTCAGGGGTGGGTAGCTTGCAAACATTTTTCCCATTTTGTATATTGTCTTTTTGCTTTATTGATTGTTTCCTTTGCTGTGCAGAAGCTTTTTAACTTGATATAATCTCATTTATTCATTTTTGCTTTGGTTGCCTGTGCTTTTGAGTTCTTACTCAAGAAATCTTTACCAGATCAGTGTCCTAGAGCATTTTCCCAATGTTTTCTTCTAGTAGTTTCATAGTTTCAGGCCTGAGATTTAAGACCCTAATCCTTTTTTATTTGATTTTTGTGTATGTTGAATGGTAGGGTCTAGATTCTTTCTTCTGCATGTGGATATCTCATTTTCCCAGCATGATTTATTGAAAAGACTATTCTTTTCCCAATGTATATTCCTGATAGTGTTGTAAAAAATATGTTGACTGTAATGTGTGAATTTATTTCTGGGTTCTCTAGCTGTTCCATTGGTCTATGTGTCTCTTTTTATACCAGCATCATGCTGTTTTGATGACTATAACTTTGCAGTATAATTTGAAGTCAGAATATGATTCCTTTAGCTTTGCTCTTTTTGCTAAGGGTTGCTTTGGCTATTCTGGGTCTTTTAATTCAATAAATTTTATTTCAATAGCTTTGAGTTACAAATAGTTTTTGGTTTTGTTTTTGGTCTGGGCTTTAAGAGTACTTACTACCCCCACCTGTGAATATTGTACCTAATAGGTGATTCTTTTGCCCATTTTCAAATTGGATTTTTTTTTTCCTCCTCCTAAGTTGTCTGAGCTTTTTTTTTTTTTTTTTAGTTGGAGTTCCATATAAATTTTGAGATTTTTTTTCTGTAACTGTGAAGAATGTCATTGGTATTTTTATAGGACTTGCATTGAATCTGTAGGTATCTTTGGGTAGTATGGACATTTTAACAATATTGATTCCTCCAATCCAAAAACATGGAATACATTTTCTTTTGTGTGTGTGTCCTCTTCAATTTCTTTCATTGGTGATTTATTGTTTTCATTATAGTTATTTTTCACTTCTTTGGTTAAATTCCCAGTTATTTAATTTTATTTGTAGCTATTGCAAAATGGGAGTACTTTTTTGAGTTTTTTTTAATTTTTGTTTCAGATTGTTCACAGTGGCATATAGATGTGCTACTGATTTTGTATGTTGATTTTGGATCTGGCAACTTTGCTGAATTTGTTTATCAGTTCTAATATTTTTTTGGTGGAATCTTTAGGTTTTTCAAAATATAAGATCATATTGTTTGCTAACAAGGATATTTTGACCTTTTTATTTCTAATTTGGATGCACTTTATTTATTTCTCTTGTCTAATTGCTCTAGCTAGGACTTCTAGAACTATGTTGAATACAAATGGTGAACACAGACATCCTTGTCTTGTTCCAGATCTCAGGGAAAAGGCTTTAAATTTTCTCCATTAACTATGATACTAGCTGTGGGTTTGTTGTACATGTTTTTAAATTGTGTTTAGATATGTTTCTTCTATACCATATATTTTGAGATTTATCATGATTGACTTTTATTAAATGCTTTTTTTGCATCTATTGAAATAAGCATATGGTTTTTGTCCTTCAATGTATTGATATAATGTATCACATTTATTGATCTGCATATATTGAATCATTCTTGTATACCAAGGATGAATCCCACTTGATCATGAACGAATGAGCTTTTTAATGTATTGTTGAATTTGGTTTGCTAATATTTTGTTGAGAATTTTTACATCGATACTCATTAGAGATATTGGTCTGTAGTTTTCTTTTTTTGTTGTGTCTTTTTCTGGTTTTGGCACCTTTTTCGGTATAAATAAGCCCATTCTTCCCTAGGAAATCTTCAGGTATCTAAACAGACAAAATCAATATCCTTTCATCAGTACTGCCCCTTAGATCCTGGGAAAAGAAGCCCCTGTCTGAGGCCTCAAAACTTAGAAGATACTGGGATGGTTCTTCTTCTGTATTCTTCACCTTTATTAGTTATCTAATGCTGTATAAAAAATTGCCACAAAACATAGTGGCTTAAAATGATAGTACTCACATGTGAGAAAATACACTTATTTTTGTAAGCCACCCAGTTTAAGGCATTTTGTTATGGCAGCCAAAGCGGACTAATATACTTGTGCACAAGGTCCCTCACAGACAAAAATGGAACCAAGAATGGGGGGGTGTAGGGTTGGTGAGGCAGAGGTTGGGGCCCCTCGCCACTGCTATCTTATTCTAATATGGAATGTCAAGGAATCTGAAAATTATAGACTCAAATCTGGCCTTCCAGGTTGTTATGAAGACATACACATCAATATAGTGGGATACAACTTATTTTACTTAACAGCTTGTTAGCTTGATTTATACCTTTAAGTAATTAAATATATGGTATGTAGGCAGCCTTCATTTTTGCTTTTGCATTAGATCCTGCAAATATTAGGGGTGCATATGAATTTAGTTGACATAAATTTGAGTTTACATTATTCTAGGGAAGAGAAAAACTTAAGTGTGTACTGTATTGCATTATGAGTATGGCAACAAAAACACTGAATTCCAAAAAGAAGCATGCTATCATCCATCAGGCCCAATGAGGTGGTAAAAATTGGGTAGGGAAACTTGTTCTACCTCCATATGCATTTCACAGGCAGAGCATTTTCCAAGACTAAGAATCTACTGTAGAGATCAACTGCATATGAGAATATTTTAAGGGAATGACTAAAGTTCTCAAAAAGATAAGGCTATGGAATAGGCTTTAAGATAAAGTATTATAATAAATTATCGCTGTTGGAGACCATCTAGATCCATTTTACTGAGCTGGGGCACCCATCCTCAGCTGTTTTGAGTGTTGGCTGTTAATAGTTCAAAACTTGCCCCTTCTCTGAAGAATTGTCTATGACTGACAGCAGTTAATGCATCTAGAAGGTCACTCCCCACCCCCAGGCCACCACAATTGACTAAGACCAGCCTCATTGCTCAAGGTGGGACAATTCTGTGGTGTTATTTATGCTTTATAACCTCTGTGGATCAGACCAAGGTTAATCTTTAACTGAGACTGCATCTTTGCTTAGCCTCTATACTGCCCTATCCTGGTTCACTCTCTCTCCTGCGGGTTTCTCCTGAGATCATTCTCTATAAATTCTGGGCACCTGAATATCTGTCTCAGGTTCTGCTTCTAGGAGAACTGACCTAAGACCATTGAACTTGGTAAAATGCAAGGACTGAAAACAAATTTCTGTCGTAACTGCCTCTGCAAACCCATTTTGGGCTTCAGCTGCAATTCTTTGATGTCATGATGGTCCTGGCTGGCCACTTATGACTCCCCCTTCCACCCTCAGCTTCTGCATGTAGTACTCTGGTTTCTTTCTGATCAGAAAGGATGTTTTCTTATTCTCTTGAGAAGTATCCTTCTCAGGATGTGAGGTACAATTCAGGGTTAGGTACACAAGTGGTCATCATACAGGTAAAGTTTGGGTACCCTTACTGATGTTATGTACCCCCCCGCCCCTGGCAGTGTACCACTACTGCCAATTCCTTTCTTACAGTATTATGATAGATGTTCAGGTTCTGCTTATGAATGAGTATATGCAGTACTCAGATCTTTGTTTCTGTAATAAGTCACTGAGTAGTATAGATTCTAAATCCATTCAAGTTGCTGCAAAGTCCATACTTTTGTTCTTCTTTATGGGTGTGTAATATTCCATCATGCATATGTGCCACATTTTCTTTATCCAGTCCACTTGCGATGGGCAGTATGGCTGGTTTCATGGTTTTGCTATTGTTAATACTGCAATAAACATGCGTGTGCAGGTATCTTTTTAGAGTGATTTGAGTTCCTCCAGGTATATTAAAACAGGACTCCTACTTATCACCATACACAAAAATCAACTCTAAATGGATCAAAGAATGAAATGTAAAACCTCAAACTATAAGAATCCTAGAAAAAAAGTAGGAAACGCTCATGGAAATTGAAATAAGCAACAAATTCCTGATCAACCCTCCAAAAGCAAATGCCACAAAAGATATGATAGACAAATGGGTCTTCATCCAACTGAAAAGCTTCTGCAAAGCCAAAGAAGCTTTCAAGAGTGGGGAGACAGCTCACAGAATGGGAAAAAAGTATTTGCCAACTGTATAGACGACAAAGGTCTAACTTTAGGATCTATAAGGAACCCAAATGTGCCAAAAGGGAAAAAAAACAAGCAACCCTATTAAAAGTGAGCAAAAGACATGAATAGTCACTTCTCAGAGGAAGACATATGAGCAGCTAACAGATGAAAAATGCTCGGCCGGGCTCAGTGTCTCAACCTGTAATCCCAGTGCCTTGGGAGGCCAAGGTGAGTGTATTGCCTGAACCCGCGGGTTCGAGACCCGCCTGGGCAACTTGGCGAGACCTCATCTCTATAATAAATCAAAAATTAGCCAGGCATGATAGCGCATGCCTATAGTTCCAGCCACTTGGAAGGCTGAGGCAGAAGGATCGCCGGAGCCCAGCAGATCGAGGCTGCGGTGGCCAGGAGTGTGCCACTGCACTCAAGTCTGGGCCATGTAGTGAGATTCCAACTCAAAAAAAAAAAAAAAAGAAAAAATGCTCATCAAAGAAATGCAAATCATCAAAGAAATGCAAATCAAAATCACTTAACTCCAGTCAGGATGGCCATCATCAATAACTCAAAAAACAAAAGATGCTGGAGAGGATGTGGGGAAAAAGGAACACGTCTACACTGTTGATGGGACTGTAAACTAGTACAACCTGTATGGAAAACAGTGTGGCAGTTTCTAAAAGGTCTAAAAATCGACCCTCCATACAACCCAGGAAGTGTCCTTTTCAAGACAACTCACAGCAAGATCCCTTCCAAGGGTTCCATATCTTTGCCTCTTACCTTCCTCTAAAAAAGTGACCTCCCTTCCTATATCTCTATCTTTCTGCTTTGATCTCTTTAGCTACAGCCTCTCACCTATAGATCTTTCCACGCGTGTCCTTTCCTCGCACCCCTAAATTCCAGAAGATGCAGATTAAGCTCTCTGAGTAGCTCGCTTGACACATTCTCCTCACTTGGCTTAAAGTAATAGAGAAGTACTTCTATTCCTTGGGAAGTGGAAACTCCATTGTCCTCCAATAACTTTCTCTCAAGAAATATTTATTCTTTCACTTCATCTTTAACCTCCGTGACTGTGGTAGAGGCAGGCTCTGGCCACCCTCTTTGCAACATAAATGGTCCGCCTAGGTGTTCTGGCTGGTTTAGTGACTTTTGGAATTTGGAATGCAGGAGTGCTTGACCCCTAGTTTTCAGCCAAGAAGCCTTAGCTAAACCAACCTGTGACGTTTTACCATTTTACCATCCTATCGTATATGATAATGATAGCTAAGTTCATTTCATGCCTGTATGTCAGTACTATTCCAAAGCCCTTTCCTGCAACAAATTACTCCAACCCCCACACTGCTCTGTAGGTAGGTACGATTTTTATCTTCACTTAACAGAGGTGGACATCAAAGCACAGAGGAGTCAAGATTACCCAGGAAGTCACTGTTGAGCCCTCAGCTGGAACCCAGATAGTCGACACCTGCTCTAAGACATCTCTGAGTTTGCTAGTGGTACTAAGCATGACTTTTCTTTTGAATGACTCCTGGAACAGCAAGCACTCATTCTCTGAAATGGTCCTTGAAACACGCCATGGTTTTTCCACCTGGTATGTCTTTAAACAAAAATGTATGTCAGCAGTTGGCACATGGAGGAAGTCACTACCAGTTTTCCATACATTTGAAAAAATATTTTGGGCTGTCCTATTAAAAGTTTATTTTTCCAGATCAGCGAGTTCTCCAGCTGATGAATGTTCCCAAACCCATATGGCTGCTGATGGTGAGAACACAGATTCCTGACTACACAGAAAGTGGCCCCTCTGCCTCTGCAACTTTAGGTTGAAGAGCAAAGCAGTGCCCTTGACCTGGGCAGCTGAGAGTCTTTCTACTTCCCGGGAAATACGCTTTTGGCACACTCTCCTTATTCATTTACTTTTGCCCATGCTCTCCTGACCTTGAGGGCCTTTGTGGAGTTATTACGATGTGAACCAACACGCTGCAGATATGATAATGATAGTTATGCAGGCTTCTAGACACAGTAGAAGACTTAGCAGATGTATAAACCAACCCCACCTCCAATTCTGCTCCAAATAAACAAAAAGGCCAACATATATAGATATACATTATATATATATAATATAATATATATATGATATGTGTTCATACATATTTTAACTTAAAAATAGATACATTTGTACAGTAAGGAACAAAAATCACCAAATATGGTCTGAAACAAGGTTGGATTTACTGCTTTCCTGGCAAGAGAGATCCACATTGCCTCAGGTGTAAGTTCAGCAGGTCTCTCCAGGCAGAAACAGAAAGAACTTGACTATGGCACGAAGAAGGACGCTCACTGAGAAGGCAAGATTCTCAGTTCAGGTCTCTGGCTGGCCCATGAGCCAGGTTGCAAATTCTATCTTTCTCTGTCTGTGATATGGAGAAGTCCGGTTTGAAACAAGTCCAGAATTTGTGGCCACTTCCAGTGGGTCTGGGGTAATTCAGCAGATGGGCCGAATGCCCAAAGCCTAGTGAAGTTTTTCTTCAATGCAAGTGCAAACAAGAAAAGAAAATTCCTAGGAGCCAGAAGCAAAAGATAGTTAGTTTAGCAGGCGGGCAGGTATTGAGGCTTGGAGGCCTCCAGATGTGTGTCTCAGATAATTGTTAAGGGCTGAGGCTGTGATGCCTAAGCCAGAAGCAAGTGAGAGTGGCGGGTCTTGTGCAAGGTCAGGGGTCCAAAAAAACCCCTGCTTCATCTGTGATCTGGGATTGAAAAGTGGTACCTGCAAGTAAGCTTTCTGTCCTAGGCCTTGGGTAGAAACATCGCTAGTGCAAAATAGAACCTTAGGACTGAGCAGCATTGTCCAGGACCAACCTATAAACCTTTTGAAACTGGCAGAAACTGCCACACTCCTACCGCCCATCGGGAGGCCTTTGAACCCAGGGTATTCCCAGGATTCCCAAGGAAGATGAGCACCCAGAAGAGTAAATGCTATGTTTAATGACCCTCAGAGGGTGGGGCTATGGGGGAAAGTGCTTCGAACATGCAGCGCGAGGTCTTTGAAAGCTCATACGTTTCATTTATTAATTACCACTGTGTGCCAGGCACAGTGCCAGGTTCTTGACCATTTGTCTTAAACCTTCCCAACAACCTCATTCTAAAGCACATCCTTACCTGGACAGGGACGCTTTCCTGACACTATTTGTAGAAAACTAGCCAAAGTCCCATTCTTTTCACGTGCCTGAAACTCCGCCATCTAAGATTCATTCTCTGGGGTCTCGACAGCTTTTCCATCCCTGTGTGTCCCCGTTCTACTTGACCACAAACACTGGGCAACACAGTGCTGTGAAAGGGGCTCTGTGATAAAAGCACTGAGACCTCGGTTCTGGTATGGGCACTGCTGCCTTGACTTTGAGATTTCGGTCAAGCTACACACCTAGGATGGTGTTCAGGACGGAGTAGTCAATAAAGAATGGTGTATAATTCTCATTTCTATCATGCACTCCTGGCCAAGGTCTCAATATCCATACACCATGGCCCTTGCCAATATATCACAAAAACAAATAGAACCCTGCTGCATTGCATGGGGAGGTGTGTAAGCACAGCCCTCCCCAAAAAGTGCCCAGTCTTGCTCAAGACAAATCGGGTACACCCACAGAATGTAGAGATTGGCACACGCATTTTAACAGTACACCCTTTGCACCAAATTGTGCCATATGGGTCTGGAAGCATCTTACTTTCCATAACTTTCCTCCCTTCTTTTCTTTCTACCATTCCCTGCCCAGGGCACCACTTCAGTCTCCATCATCACTATGCTGGCGAATCCCATTGCCCATGGCTTTACATAGACTGTAGAGTGGAGTGGCAACAAGACAGGCTAAGCTCCCCACTTGCCAATATTGATGATTGTTCAAAGTATCACTTTGATTCAACATTCTGCTTAAAGAGCTCCTCCCCACCAGAAGAACGAAGTAAGGCAATGAAAGAACAGGGGCAGAGAAACTTGTCCCACCATGCAAACATTTTCCTGTAAATCTGTAATCATTTTGGAAATAATTTTTCTGTGTTGATTTCTATAATTTGGGCACAACAATACACATGGGTGGTATAAGGGGGCCCTGATAAGCATACATTTGACATGAAGTGAAGCCATGGCTCCAAGAATCATCAAATACACAATTACACATAATTTTGCTTTTTATTTAAAATTTTTTAAAAAGTTTTGGGCGTTTATTTACATTTTCCAATTACAGATTCAATGAATTATCTAGGCTTTCCCTAGTAACAAATATCCTGACAATTGAGGCAGACTTTGGGGTTTTTTGCCTTTTAGAATTTAGGATGGAGTGTGATTTGAAAGGCCCAGGCAGGATCATCCAAAAACCCTATCTTAAAGTTGCTTCAAACATCCTTCCAGTAGATGTTCAACACCTGCTTGACTTGGATTCTGATGACAATATGTCTCCCTCTGAAAAATACAGTTGGAAGAGGAAGCTGATCCAGTGTTTTCTTGTTCTACCTTTCCCTGGGCCTCTGACTGTTCAAGACCTCGCTGGTCCTGAGAGGAAAATAAGGCAAACAGGCCACCATACAGGATGGCGCTCAGCGGGCTTCTTATTTCAGGGGAAATCAGAGACTCAACTGGCAGCTCGTGAGGACTTTCTCAAAGGTGCTTCTCAAGAAAACCTTAATGCAAGCAGAGGATAAAGTTGAGATCCAAGTCAAGGAAAGAATTAAAACCATGATTATTAGATGACAGGCAAAGGTGGAGACTGGAAGGAAGTTTTTCAGACTTCTCCTTTGAAATGAGAGGCTGGGATGGGAAATATACCATCATCCACTTCTGACTGTGAATTGCATCCTTCTTCAAAACCTCAATGAGGCAGCATGGGGCGGGGAGGGAGCACAGGTTACAGTTCCAGCTCCTCCATTTAATAGCTGGAGACCTTGGGAGAATCACTTAGTCTCCTTGAGCTCAAATTGCTTTGTGTGGGGTATTATTATGAGGGCTCCTTTTAGCAGTAAAACTGTAGCATTGTAACTTCCCTACTCTCTTTGCCTGAGACACAGTTTAAAAATGAGTACCTCATGACATGCACATTCACTTGAAATGAAGATGCATGATATTGTATATTATATACACCCATTAGCTTTGAACTCACATATTCAACTACCACAGACACATATTTAGGCAATGAAAGAAAGTCTCAATGCCTCTGCTTGAAATGATGAAAGTTGTCCATCTAAATGTTGAATAGGCAATTCAAACTCAGTGTGTCCAAGAATTCCTCATCTTTCCCTCTAAATCTAATCCTCCTTCTTCAACTCCTGTGTCAGCCAGTGGCATCACTGTACTCACATCATCTTGGTTGCAAAACAGAGCCTCTTGCTTTATCTTAGTCTTCACACCTAGAGATGGCTCATCCTAATACCTTTACCTCCTCATGTTCCCAGACTCTTTCTCTGATAAGGAATGAGGAGGCCATCGTAACCCAGACTCTCATCTTGGCTTCTCTGGACTTTGGCTTATCATCTTCCCCTCCAATTTCCCCTAGCCAGTGTCCACAGCAATCTTTCTGAAGCATCAGTCCCTCCTTGTTCAAAGCTCTTTGCTGACTTTATTCATACTCTCTCCTGGAGTTCTTTGCTCCACCTGCCATGTCATTTCCTTCCCGGGCCCTTCATCAGGTTAACTTCTACTGATTCTTTAAGACTCACTTTCTGCATGAAACACTTTGCTCTTCACTCTCCTGCCAGGCTCCACCAGGTAGCCCTACTATCCCATTGCTATTTGTATATACATACTGTAGCACAAACTGCCTAGAATTATAAATGTATCTGCCTCCCCAGCCAGGCTGTGGACTCTCTGTCAATAGGGGTATATCCTCACATCTCTGTCACCCAGCAGAACTCCTGACCCATACTAGCTACTTGAAAACTTCCATTGATCCGTGGTTTTTCTAGCTGCAGAACTGCCATTGACCTTAAGCAGAATGTAGCCATGATCCAGTTATGGCTACATCTTTTTGGTAAAGACAACCAGAGGAGGGTTGAGATGCTGATATCTGCATCTGGAAGACACTGGGTTGGATCATATTGATGCTAACGAACTGTGTTTGAGGGAAAACCATTCTGACAGCCATTTCTGTTTTCAAGTGAACATTATGTGTGGCAAATGCCACATTAGTGGAATTGTTTCTCACAAAATGTAATCAATATCCCTGTATTCTTTCTTTCCAGCAAGTGATTCTGCATAAAGCAAAGTTTAATGCTTTAGCCTGAATAGGAGGCTTTTGGAGGGGAGAGATGGCAAAAAAAAGAGTGTTCTAGAAACTGTGTCAGAAATTTCCAAATATTACTGTGTCTTCAAATGTTGTACTATGTTGATCAAGTTTCAATGGCTTCTACCTACATAGTTGAGTCAATTCCTATGCACATCATTCCTTGCTTTAGACCTCATTTTGTGCATCTGCAAAATAGAGGAAATGGGTGAGATTATCTCTAAGATCCCTCTTCAGTTCTTAAATTCCACTATTCAGGGATTCTTATTAATTAGCTCACTTTCCATTTGATCTCTTTTTTTAAGTCAACTAGAGGTGCTGAACTTTCATGGTAAAATAAATAAACTAGGGAATTATCCTTTGTATAGAACTGATTTGTTGTTAATATATAGGATTTGCTTTTATTTTTATTTCTGAAAAACAGAATTTATTGAGAGGAAAGAAAAGCTCCCACAGTGGGAGGGGACCTGAGGGAGTTGCCCTTAGGATTTATTTCTAAATCACAAATTCTCCTGCCCCATTAAAAATAGATTTGGTTGCAAATACTTGACTTGCCTATCTCCTTTATGACCCAAAACAACATTTATTTGCAGGACTGGCCAAATATTTTGTGGAATTCAGTACAAAAATGATAATTCTGGGCCTGTTGTTTAAAAATCAATAAGAATTTCAAGATGATGATAGCAGAACATTAAAACAAGGCTAGGGATTTTCTGGGACTGGGACTCTGTGAGACTTCCAGCTCCGTTTGTCTGTGTTGTTTTCCATATATCTTTTAAGCAACAAAAGTGTCTGTTAGAGGTAACTATGCCTAAACATTTCCCCCCAAATTTGTATCCCAAGTAAATTCAACAAAAAAGGAATAAAAATTCACAGAAGGAAACAGACCTAAATTTTGGGTCAAAATCTAAGGTCCTTTATGCCAACTCAATGAAAGAACCCTAGACTCAAATCAGACATGGCTGCCATGTCTGGCTTGACCATTAGCTCATTGATATGACTTTGAGTGATTCACTGGACCTTCTGACCACAGAATATTCTCCTCTGTAAATGAGGGATCTCGTTTTTGGCACTAGGATTCTGTGGATCTTTGCTTGCTTTCTGATACAGGCTTGTTTCCATGGGCATGTAATCATTTTAAACTTTATATTGACATATACATATATATGTATAACATATATATATATGTATAACATATACATATATATGTAGAAAGACAACATATATATATAACATATATATATGTAGAAAGACAAGTTATAGAAAAGTGCTCAAGTCACGTGTTTTATTGATTTTTTTACAAACTGAACATGTGTAACTAACTCCCAGATAAAAAAGCAGAACATGATCATAATCTCAAAGTGCATCTTATGATTCCTTCTGGTCACAGACCCCCTCTCCCACAAGGGTAACCATCATCCTGACTTATAATAATCATACATTCAATGTACTTGTTTTTGAATTCTAAACAAATTGAATCATACATTGTGTATGCATCTGACTTCTTTAACTCCGCATTATGTTTTGAAATTCATTCACATGGTTGAAGATCATTCACTCTCATTGAAACAGTATTCTGTTGTATAAATACACCACAGTGGAGTTGTCATTCTACTAGTAATGGACATTTAAGTAGGTCTCACTTTTGGTTAGTCATGTAATTTTACAATTTACTAAACAATTTCACCATTTCTAATTATCAAGAATTTTATCAAGATTTAAATTAGTTAATTTTATTTGATTTATAAGCAGTACATGCCCTTGTACAGAAGTTTCAAAGCCTTAAGCTCTTTCTTTAGAAGTGAACATTGAGCTGGGCACAGTGGTTCATGACTGTAATCCCAGTATTTTGTGAGGTGGAGGCAAGAGGATTGCCTGAGCCCACAGGTTTGAGACAAGCCTGGGTAACATGGTGAGACTTTGTCTCTACAATAAATAAAAAAAATTAGTGTAGTGGTACATGCCTGTAGCTCAGCTACTTGGAAGGTTGAGGTGGAAGGATCTCCTGAGTCCAGCAGGTCGAGGATGTGGTAGCCATGAGTGTGCCACTGTACTCCAGCCTGGGTGATAGAGTAAGACTCCAACTCAAAAAAAAAAAAAGAAAAGAAAAAAGAAGTGAACATTGATAATATTCTTGGTCCTCTTCTGGAGGAAAACTCAGCTTCTGTTTGGCATGTCACAATTGCAGGCTTTCCAGTCTGCAGAAGATGCAATTGTTTTTATTGTTCATTATCATCTGACCAAACTCTGTCAAATGATTACAACAAAACAGAACTGGCTTCTTAGTATATCAGGAGGAAATCCTTCATTCCAGAACTCAGGATGTCTGTAATGGACCAAACCAGACTGGGGGTTGCTGGGTGCTGGGAGCAATTCACACCTTCTAGGAGCAGCAAACCCTTGGAGTCCTGGACAAGATACAGACTGGTTTGCCAGGAGGGGGTGTGGCTCCAGGCATACAGGTGAAATACAGTCTGTAGAGATATGAGGGTATACAAAAACTGGTAATCTGGGCAGGTGGTGCATGACTGGGCAGCTCAGCAGAGTGTAACGCATAGTTTCTCTCCTAGAGGAACTCAACAGAAGGTATGAATGCAGGTCTCCTTTCATGATCTGGGGAGAGGTTGATCTCAGGGAGACATACTGCTGGCTGGGGGCATAGCCTCAACCCTGAAAGAATTGTGAAGAGCAAGAAAAGACCCAACGGACAGATGCTGGGACTCCAGTCAGGTTACCCAGGCAAGGGATCAGATTGCCTTCTGAGACCCATCTAGAAGCCCTCTACCAGAACCAGGGCACAGTCAGAGTAAACTCAGCAGTAACATTGAATAATTCTGTCATTTGCTCACTCAATAAGCAAATACTGAGCTCCTAACCATATGCCAAGTACTGTACTAGGCGATGAAGGTGAACAAAACATGCCAAGTAACGATATCAGTTCTGATGTTTTTGGCTGCAAGTGACAGATTACCCAACTAAAGGCATCTTTAACAATAGGGAATAATTAGTAATCTCATATACAAAATCTGGAAGTAGATTGTCCTAAAGTTGTCTCAGTAGCTCACTCACGTCAGGACTCTGGTTGAACATCTCTTCAGTGTCTCTTATAGTCGCCAGAAGGCTGCAGTAGCTCCACAAATCATATCCTCACATGATAGTGCTGAAAATAGGAAGGAATACAAGCACTTTTCCTTGAATGTCTTTTTGTTGTTGTTAAGATGAGAGAAGAATATTTTCCAAAAGTTTCCCAGCTGAACTCCTCCTATTACTTTGACCATAACTGGGTCATGTGACTATAACTGAACCAATTCCTGGAAGGTGGAATGGACACAATTGCCTAGACCATGATGCAAGCCCTGTGTATACGTGCCCTGATACCTAAACAAACTCAAGGCCACGTCAACAAGGAAGAATAGGATAATTGTGTGGTAGACAATTAAAATACTGTTATCACCACCCAAACTCCTGAAAAGGGCTCCTTTCACTATTTGTATCAGGGGTGGGTCCAAGAGTTTGTAACTACGGATAGATAGGAGGAAAAAGTTCTAGGGTTCTATGGCACTGTAGGAAGTCTATAGTCAGCAATAAAATTTTATATAGATTCAAATAGCTAGAAGGAAGATATTGAAGGTTCCCAACACAAATAAATAAGTGTTTGAGATGATGGATATGCCAATTACCCTGATCTGATCACTGTACATTTTATGATCTGAGCACTGTACATTATATGAATCAAAACATCACTATACACCTCCACGAATATGTACAATGACTATTTGTGAGCTTAAAAAGTAAAATTAAAAAGAAACTTAGCACTCTCTCTGGGCAGGCAAGTGTGGGATTTAATCTGCAATGAAGAGGTCAAACAGTTTCCAGTTATGAGCTCTAGAAGGTTTAACCACCAAACCACTCCTTTCTTTAAGCTCTACCCAAACAGATTTCTGCCAAAGACCATTTCGTGTGTAATTTAGCCTCATCTCTCTCCAGCAGTAGAATCAAGGGGGTGATATGGAAACTGCAGCTGCTTTTGGTGCCCTCAGAAGTTTGGCATGTCCTAACTTTAAATCCTACCATGAGTTTTATTTCATCTCTTAAGTCTACTTACATTTTGACTTACACAACCTCATGGAACAGTGAGTTCCATATGCTTCATACTTTCTGTGTAAAGCAACACTATTTTTAGCACGCCTTGGAATTACCTCTTTTAAGCTTCTAAGTGTCGCCTTATTTGTTCACTAGTGTTTTGTTTAATACAAGATGGCTTACAAGCCTGTTACAGATTGTTTATATTTAGATTTATTCTTGAAGAGAGAAAGACCAGAATAATAAAAATTGGCATTTATCAAGCAATTACTTTGGGCTAAGCAATACACTAACTACATTTTTTGTTGCATTAACTAATTTAATCATTGAGCAACTCTGTGAAGGAGGAATCTATGAATACTTTTTCTTTTTTTTGACATTGAAAAATTTTGTATTTTAAAGATGTGGGGTGCAATTCAGGGTTAGGTATACAAATGTTTATTATGCAGATACCCTTATTGATGAGGTGTGCCCACCTCCTTCCCCTGGCAGATTCCTACTACTGCCAATCCCGCCCCCACCTCCCACCTCCCCCCTGGCAGTTTCCCACTACTGCCAAAACTTTTCTTATAGTATTATGATAATTGATCAAGGTCCACTTATAAGTGAGAACATGTGATACTTTGTTTCTATGATAGATCACTCATTATTATAAACTCTAAGTCCTTCCAAGTTGCTGTGAAGTTCATAATTTTGTCAATTGTGGCTGCGTAATATTCCATTATGTATATGTACCACATTGAAAAAAATCCAGTTCTTTTTCAATGGGCAGCAGAGTTGGTTCCATATTTTTGCTATTGTGAACAATGCTGCAATAAACATGTATGCAGATATCTTTTTCATACAGCGAATTGAGTTCCTTTGGGTAAATTCACAGGAGGGGGATTGCAAGGTCATGTGGAAGGTCGATTTTTAGATCCTTTAGGCATCGTCAACTGTTTTTCACAGAGGTTGTATTAGTTGACACTCCCACCAACAGTGTAGAAGTGTTCCCTTTTCCCTGCATCCTCTCCAGCATTTGTTGTTTTTTGAGTTATTGATGACGGCCATCCTTAGGAGGTATTTCAGTGTATTTTAAATTTGCATTTCTTTGATGAATAGTGAGGCTGAGCATTTTTTCATATATCTGTTGGCTGTTTGTATGTCTTCTTTTGAGAAGTGTCTTCTCATATCTTTTGCCCAGTTTATAATGGGGCTATTTTTTTTCCTGGCATGTTTGAATTCCTTGTAGATCCTAGACGTTAGGCCTTTGTCAGATATACAGCTGGCAAGTATTTTTTCCCGTCTATGAGCTGTCTCCCACTCTCTCAGTGGTTTATTTGGCTCTACAAAAACTTTTCAGTTTGATGAGGTTCCATTTGTCTGTCTTATCTCTTATGGGTACTTGGGGTTTAATCAGGAATTGGTTGTCAGTTCCAGTTTCCATAAAGGTGTCTCCTGCATTTTTAACTTTTATTTTAAAGATGTGGGTTACAATTCAGGGTTAGGTATACAGATGTTCATTATGCAGGTCTCCTTGTTGAAAGTGTGCCCATGCTTCCCCTGGCAGTTTCCCTCAACTACCAATCCCACCCCCCATACCCTGGAAGTTTCCCACCACTGCCAATCCCTTTCTTATAATATTATGATAATTTTCAAGGCCAACAGATACATGAGACGATAGCCAACAGATACATGAGACGATGCTCAGCCTCACTAATCATCAGAGAAATGCAAATCAAAGCTATATTGAAATACCACCTAGCACCAGTAAGGATGACCATCATCAGTAAATAAAAAACAAAAAAACAAAAAACAGGTACTGGCATGGGTGCAGAGCAAAGGGAGCGCTTTTTCTACACTGTTGGTGGGAGTGCAAGCTAGTACAACCTCTGTGGAAATCAGTGTGGTGATTTCTAAAAGATCTAAAAATTGACCTTCTGTACGACTCAGCAATTCCCCTCCGGGGATATACCCAGAAGAACACAAATCATTCTACATGTAAGACACTTGCACACATGTTCATTGCTACACTATTCACAATAGCAAAAACATGAAATCAATCCTGCTGCCCATCAAAAGTGGACTGGATAAATGAAATGTGGTATATAAGCACAATGGAGTATTATGCAGCCATAAAGAAGGACAAAGTTATGGACTTCACAGCAACTTGGATGGATTCAGAGTTCATTATACTCAATGATCTATCACAGAAACCAAGAACTGAATACTCCATGTTCTCATTCATACATGGGTCCTGAACATTTATCACAATACTAGAAGAAAGGGTTTGGCAGTAGTGGGACAGTACCAGGGGAGTTGGGGAAAAGGGCACATAACCTCACTGAGGTACCTGATTTTAAACCGGGTGAAATGAGGTCTAGATGAAGGCCCAGACTTCATCTGCTTGTAAACCACTCATGTACCTAATCCTGACTTGTATCCCACATCTTTCTAATAAAAAATAAAATTAAAAAAAAAATTGACTTGTCCAAGATGACACAGTTAGTAAGTGGTGAAGTGTTAGACTACCTCTCAAAAGGAACAAGACATCCTCCTCCTTCCAGGGCTTCTGGGTCTCTTTTACCTTATAGCTTGTCGGCCTCTTAGAGGACGTGTGGGGATGAAACAAGATCATATTTATATTTTCTCTTTTTAAAAAAATTGGTTAATTTTAATGTGTTAAATTGACAGATAAAAATTGTATATATTCATTGTCTACAACATGTTGCTTTGAAATATGTAAATATGTAGAATGGCTAAAATGAGCTAATTAACGTATGTATTACTTTGCAAACTTTTTTCCCATGAGAACACATAAGATCTACTCTCTTAGTAATTTTCAAGAATACAATCCATCATTATCAACCATCGTCACTATGTTATGCAATAGATCTCTTGATTCTGCCTATCTAACTGAAATTTTTTATCCTTTAACCAACATTTCACCTCTCCCCCCTGCAAAAAAACTGCCACATATTTAATAGACAGAACCAAACCAAGTCATAAATTCCTTGCCCCTTTGTCAGCTACTGGTTTGTCTTTTCAGACTGTGGGAGCACCTGTCACATTACTCAGTGAAAAATGTACATTCAAAGCCTCCCAGGCAGATTGTCTCTAGATCATAAAGAGGTCATTCGATCAAAGTGGCAATTTGAGAACAGCTGTAAGAACTACATTTCCCGTCTGGGATGGTTTTCAGAATAGCTTTCCTACACATTCAGAGCAGACATAGCTTCCCCTCCCCATTTATTCACACACCCACCAAACCGTACTGCCTTTGACTGACTTGGATGCATGTCTCGTTATAAGTTGTTTAGGCATTGGGACTATGACTTAATTATGGGTCTAGCAGCTCCTTCCCTGAAACACTTGGTCTGTTTTGTGTGTGAAACTTCTTTTTCCAACAAGACTGACCGTTTTCTGAAAGCTTCGATGGCTTATTCTTTGGCATATAATCCAATTCTGGATATTGCTAGGACTTGGAGACCACAATGAGATGCCCCTCCCAAGAACTGGGAGAAAAGAGACTTAATTGGTGGCTTGTGTTCGTTTTCTTTTGTTTACATTGTTCTTGTTGATTCATCAGGGGAGAGGGAGGTGGGAAGCTTCCACTCTGATAGAGTGGATTTCTGTTGGATTTCTAAGAATTCTGAGCTTTTCTTACCACATGGCCACCACCACCATCACAACCTCTACACTTGCCTGATAGGAAACAGACACTTCATTATGAAGAAAATGAAGCTTCCTTGTCTTAGGGGGCAATGGTTGGAACCTGGTGGTTTGAGTTAGGTGAATGACACAACCACCAGAGGGTGCTTTTCTGAGAACAGAAGGGTTCACCTGGGGAATTTCTGCAAATGGCAGATAAACCCAGTGCCACAGTCGGAGGGTGGCTGAGGGATGTTCTTGAGTCCAGGGCATTAAGTGCCTAAGAGGAGAAGGGACATGACAGCTTCAATCTGAAAGAAGAATCCTGTGTTGGGACATAGCAAAGAAGCAGCCATGGATTCTAGGTGACCACTGCTGATAAATGCCAAACTCTGTAAAATATTTAAGGTTTATTCTTAGTGAATATGCCAGTGACCTAGGCCTGGGGCAGCATTTCAAAAGGTTCTGAGAATGTGTGCCTGAGGTGGTTGAATTACAGCTTGGTTATATTCATATTAGGAAGACAGAAGTTATAAAAAACCATAAATCAATACATGAGAGATTTGCATTGGCTTGGCTCAGGAAGGTGGAACATCTCCAAGTGGGGGTTTGCAGATCAAAGGTAGATTCAAAGATTTTTTTCACTGTCTAAGGAATTTTGAAATAAGTAAAGAAAATGACACTGTTCCATTGAGAAGTTTCTTGGTATGTCAATGGTGGCAACCCTGAGAGAATAAATAGCAAATATCTATCTCCAGGAAAGGGGACTCTATACAGATGGGAATCTCCCCAAGAGATGGCTTTGCAGGGTCATAAAATATTTTGATTTGCATTTTTAATCTGTTATGTGATGCTATGTCAGAGTTAGGTTGGGAAGTAACTTGCATTATATAGGGCTAATGAGTATCTTTCTCTTCAGGCCTCTTAGCTAGGAATTTGGCAAGAGATAGAAAAAAAAGAACAGAGTTAATACTCAGGGACCCTCTTGGCCAAAATTATTCCATGAAATGCATGTGTATACCAACAAATAGCAGGAGGTTGCCCAACACTAGGAAGGTACTAGAACTGTCTATTTGTTGACAATATTAATAATGTGGGATCATGGCTTGACCTGATTTTATAGCCAGTTGCTTAAGAAGAAAGAGAAAGTCAGATCTAGAGTTTCGTCTAAAAAATAAATAACATTCTGACTCAGATGTATTCTGCTATTTACCATGATCCTGACCTATGATTGTGCCTTTTTGCTTTACATGTATATGGCATTTACAAGAGACATATAATGATAATACTGTGTCTAAGAAAGATATAGATAGCATCAGAGAGTAGTCTGCAACCTAACCATCCCCAAATCCCCTCTGTGCATCATTATGTTTTGGGGTGAATTTCCCTACATTTCTCCATTCCCCTGGTTGGAACTTCCCTAGGAGTTTTACATGTTAAAAGTTGAATTGTTGGCTATGAAAAAGAAAATTGAGCCAAAAGCTGAGTACTAAAGGATTTCACATATGCCAGTCCCACTAAACAGTTGTGTCTCATTTTAGAAGGAGATATTGTAAATGGGATCTAAGATAATGCAGGCAAATGGATTCTTAATAAGGGGCATTTATATGAAGATATAAGAAAAACAAACATTAATATCTGAAGCAGTCTAAAACCTAGTCTCCTTAGAATCTGGAGAGCAGTAAGTTGACATGTCCAAATATTAAGATTCAAAGCATCTTTGCTTCAAAATAAAGCAGGCAACGGAAATCTGACAAGTGTTTCTTGCCTGTATCACAAAATGTATGCTTTAGCTTGCAGGGTCTCAGGAAGAAGATAGTAGCAATTTCATTGAGTGCAATTCAGAAGAAATGGAAGAAAAATTTGAAGACATTAGTTTGGAGACTAGCAACCAAAAAAGAATTCAAGATTCAGACCAAATGGTAAAAAGTGATAAATACTCAAAATAGGAGGACGGGAAAGTTGGCGATGAAACAGGTCAGAGTATGAGAGTCTCTGCATGGGTGAAAGTGCATAAGGACTATTCTGCATGCATTTGTGTGTGCAAGTGGGTGAGTGAGTGTCCAACTGAGGGATCTACAGGGGCCCCATGTAGAAGCAATTGCAATTTACCACTGCTCTGAATTTTGTGCTCTCCCCATAGGCAGAACATTCACCATTCTCAGGACATCTCTTGGAAATAGACAGCAGAGATCAGCTGCTTCTAGGCAACTGGCACCTGGCCCACAACAGCACCTGTGGCAACAGACTAGTCACTGGCAGGCACCATTGAGAAAACACAGGGAGAAAATCTGGAGTTGAGCCCCACCAGAGGATAAAACATGGACCAATGCCATTTTTTATGTTCCAGAACTGACTGGGAAGAGACCTGCTCTAGATCACCCAATTATGACCGTCTTCATCTTGAGACTGATGGACAATCTCCACACCCCTCTGAGATCGACCATCATTTGCCCAGAGAGGATATTCCAAGTACACAATACCAGAGAGACAGACACCCCACCACCACATTGGACCAAACACAGATACATGCAATCAAAGTGGAAGACCTAGCAGCAGACAAGCTGGGATGAATCCTGATCTGATTCACCCCCCCTTCTTCCAGTCTGTGGTGTATCTGACCCACACTGACAGTAACCCGACTGGCTCATGCTGAGAGCAGAAGGAAGGATCTCTGGAGCCTGCTCCCTATGGCAGTCAGCCAAAAGCAGTGGTGCTTGGGACATGGCAGTAAAAAAAAAAAAACAAAAAACAAAACCAAAAGCAAAAAACCTCAAAAACACACATACAAAAATCCTGAAGTTCCAGAAATGACCACAAGAAAGAGCTCTTTAAAAAATTAACTTTGTTTTTTTTTGCCCGTTCTTTCCATACATATCTTTCTGTATGTGTCTTCTGACTTGATTTGCTTCTTCTTTTTCCTCATCTTTTTCATGCATGGGTATTTTTGAGGGTGAGCTTGTCTTCTTTCTTTCTAAAAATGTGTTTGTTGGTTTGTCTATCCATTAATTTGCTTGCCTGTGATTTCCTTCTTCTTTTTCTTTCTCTTTATCTTCCTTTTGTCTCTCTTCTTTTTTTCTCTGTTTTTTCCTTTCTCTTATCTCATTTTGGTTTCACAGGGTATACACACACTCCTACCACATGGACATATTGTAAGGTGATGGGAAGTGGGTTCCATATGGAGCCCACACCCCAGTCAGTGGACACTGCTATCTGAAGATAGCTCTGAACTGTAGCTCCATGCATTACACCTTAATCAAATCTAAAAACTGCAAAAACAAAAAAACAAAAAAAACACAGCCCTCATCCCCAGCCCAGCTTCAAATTTGAGCAAACCCAGAGGCTACCCCTAATGAAGATTAGGGGGTTAGGCAAACAGAAGTGAAAGTGACCACCCCCTCCCAGCGATGGAATCAAAGAGGAAAAAATGGGGGGAGGGGGGATTACATCACAAATGAAGAAGAATCAATGGAAGAACACAGGTGCCATGAAAACACAATGCCTGAGAAACCACACTTCAGAACTTAAATCACAAGAGCTCCCAGAACAACTGGTCTCAAACCACAAATTCAGATATCAAGATGGAGAGAATAAATAGAAATGAAAAAAGATTGGAAGAAAGAATGAAAGAGTTGATAACTGAAATGATGGTAATAAAGAATATAGTAAATGAAATAACTAATAAACTGACAAGCACAGAAAGCAGAATAAACCAAGCAGAAGAAAGAATCTCAGAGCTTAAAGACCAAAATACGGAACTAACCCAACTTGTTAAAAACATAAAAAGGAAGCTTGAAAAGATGAAATGAAGCCTTCAAGAGATGTGAGATTATATTACAATGCTGAACTTATGCCTCATCTGTGTCCCTGAAGCAGAAAAGAAGAATGAGAGCACCCTGGGACAAACGTCCCATGAGGTAATCCAGGAAAACTTCCCACGTCTCATCAGAGATGCAACTATCCAAACACAATAGATTCAGAGAATTCCCACAAGTCACCAAATGAGAAGAGCAACTCCTAGACATATAGTAATTTGCTTACACAAAGTAGGTATAAAAGAAAAAAAATCTTAAAGGCAGAGAAAGAGAAAGGTCAGACTACCAACTAGGGAAGACAATTAGAATAGCAGCAGACTTCAGCAGAAACACTATAGGCTAGAAGAGACTGAAGTTCAATCTTCAAAGTTCTCAAAGAGAAAAAATTCCAACCAAGAATTCCCTACCCAGCTAAGCTAAGCTTCATCAGTGGTGGAGAATTAAAATCTTTCCCAGACATTCAATTCCTAAGAGATTATACTACCTCCAGATCAGCTCTACAATTGTGCTTAAGAAGGTATTAAGCTAAGAAGAAAAAAAAATGATGACACTCTTCCCAAGAACACAGGAAAACAGAGAATCAACACAGCCTGCATTATGACTACAAAATTGAAAACACTCAAATATACCACCCTCCAAATCAAAAGAAAACCAACAAACAAATAAACAAACAAGCAACAACAAATAACGTTATAAGGGCCACAGGACAGGGATAAACTCTCACATATCAATAATCAGCCTGAATATGAATGGACTAAATGCACCACTGAAAAGTCAAAGAATGGAAAACTGGATAAAAAATATGACCCTACAATATGCTGCCTACAGGAAACACATCTCGTTATAGACAACACTCACAGACTCAAAGTTAGAGAATGGGAAACAAATTTTCAGGCAAATGGTACACAAAAGGAAGGCAGAAGTCATGATTTTAATGTAAGACAAAACAACCTTTGAGCTATCAAAAATTTAAAAAGTTATGTAAGGACACTACATAATGATAAAAGTTCAATCCATCAACAAGAAATATCGATTCTAAACATATATTCACCCAACACAGGAGCACAAGCTTTCATAAAGCAGCTACTAAGAAAACTAAAAAAATTGACTCTAGCACTATCATAGCTGGGGATCTAAATACCCAACTAACAACCCTAGATAGAACATCAAGGCAAAAAAATCAGCAAGGATATCTGAAACCTCAGCTAGATGCTTGATCAAATGAGCTTAACTGATACCTTACAGAATACTCCACCCAACAACCATGGAATATACATTCTACTTGGCAGCACACGGAATGTACTTCAAGATCAACCTCATCCTCAGCCATAAATGAAGCATAAGCAAATTTCATAAAAATGAAATACTGCCATACACCTTCTCAGACCACAACAGAATAAACATAAATATCAACACCAACAAAATTCCCCCAAAACTCACAAAGACATGGACACTAAACAGTATCCACTGAACAACTCCTGGGTCAACACAGAAATCAAAACAGAAATTAAAAGATTCTTGGAAACAAATGAAAATGAAGACACATCTTACCAAAACCTCTGCAATGCCATGAAATCTAAGAGGAGAATTCATATCTCTACAAACACACATCAAGAAAATAGAAAGATCACAAGTTAACAGTCTAAAAAATCACCTAAGGGAGCTGGAAAGACAAAACAACCAAAACCCTAATTTCAGTACAATAATCCAGATCAGCCTGTAATCCCGCGCCTTTGGGAGGCTGAGGTGAGTGGATTGCCTGAGCCCGCAGGTTCGAGACCTGCCTGGGCAGCAAGACCTCATCTCTACAATAAATCAAAAAATCAGCCAGGCATGGTAGTGCATGCCTGTAATTCCGGCTACTTAGAAGGCTGAGGCAGAAGGATCGTCAGAGCCCAGCAGGTGGAGGCTGCGGTGGCTGGGAGCAGCCACTGCACTCCAGTCTGGGCGACAGAGTGAGACTCCAACTCAAAAAAATAAAAAAATAAAAACAACAACTAGCTGGGCGTGGTAGCATACGCCTGTAGTTCCAGCTACTTGGAAGGCTGAGGCGGAAGGATTGCCGGAGCCCAGCAGGTCGAGGCTGCAGTGGCCAGGAGCGGCCACTGCACTCCAGTCTGGGTGACAGAGTGAGACTCCAACTCAAAAAAAAAAAACAAAAAACGATGAAACAAGAAGATAGTTTGAAAAGATTACAAGATTGATGAACCTCTAACCAGATTGACCAAGAAAAAGAGAAAAAAAAACAAAGCCAAAATAAACACAATCAGAAGCACTGATTGTAAAAGATCAAGTCACCACTGACCCTGAATAAATGCAAAAGATTATCAGAGACTACTATGCACACCTGTATGGAAATAAATTTGAAAACCTAAATGAAATGGAAGAATTTCTGACGTCACACAATCTCCCAACATTGAAACAAGAAGGAATTGAGAATCCCAAGGACCAATAACTATCCAGGAAATTGACTCTGTCATAAGAAAACTACCTAGAAAAACAAGTCCTGGACCAGATGACTTTCCAGCAGAATTCTATAAAACATACAAGGAGCTAATACCAATCCTACTGAAAGTATTCCAGGCAACCAAGAAAGATGTAAGTCCAAATCATTTTATGAAGCTAATATCACAATGATACCCAAACCGGGTAAAGATCCAACAAAGAAAGGGAACTACAGGTCACTTTCCTGATAAACATAGATGCAAAAATCCTCAACAAGATTCTAGCAAATCAGATCCAAAAATACATCTCATAAATCATCCACCATGACCAAGTAGGCTTTATCCCCAGAATGCAGTGCAGGTTCAACATCTGCAAGACCATAAATGTAATTAAATACATCAACAGATGTAAATGCAAGAACCACATAATTATATCATTAGACACAGAAAAAACTTTTAATAAAATCCAGCACCTCTTCTTGATAAAAACCCTCAAACATCTAGGCATTGAGGGAACATACTACAAAATAGTAAGCGCCATCTTCAATAAACCCACAACCAACATATTGCTAAATGCACAGAAATTGGAAGCATTTCCCCTGAAAACCAAAACAAGACAAGGTTGCCCACTTTCACCCCTCCTGTTCAACATAGTGTTGGAAGTCATAGCCAAAGCAATCAGACAAGAGAAGGAAATCAGGGGTATCCAAATAGGAAAAAGAGAAAGTTAAGTTATTTCTCTTTGCTGATGATATAATTCCATCATTTCTGTCAAAAACCTCCTTGCACTGATAAAGGACTTTGGCAAAGTATCAGGGTACAAAATCAACACGCAAAAGACAATCATATTCTTATACACCAACAGCAAACAGGCAGAGAATCAAATAAAAAGCACAATCTCATTTACAATAGCCAAAAAAAAGAAAGAAATACTTCAGAGTCTTCCTAACTAGAGAAGTGAAAGACCTTTAAAATGAAACCTACAAGACATTACTCAAAGAATTCAAAGAAGACACAAATGGAAAAATATTTCATGATCATGTATCAGAAGAATTAACATTGTTAAAATGTCCATCCTACTAAAGACAATCTACGGATTTAATGCAATACCCATTAAATTACTAACATCATTCTTCTCAGACCTAGAAATGACAATATACAAATTCATATGGAGGCATAAAAGACCACCAATAACCAAAGCAATCCTTAGCAAAAGGAACAAAGTGGGAGGTGGCACACTCTCAGACTTTAAACTCTTCAATAAGGCTACAATAATCAAAACACTCTGGTATTGGCACAAGAGCAGGCATTAAGGATAAAATAATCAAAACACTCTGGTATTGACACAAGAACAGGCATATAGACCAATGGAACTGGATAGAGATTCTGGAAGCAAAACTTCAATTTCTCAACCAACTCATCTTCGACAAAACCTCCATCAACAACCAATTGGGAGAGGAGAAACTCTTCAGTAAATGGTGCTGGGTAAACTGGCCAACTACATGCAGAAGATTGAAACAGAACCCCTACCTATCACCATACACAAAACCCAGCTCCAGATGAATCAAAGAACTAAGCATAAAACCTCAAACTATAAGAATCCTAGAAAACACAGGAGACACCCTTACATAAATTGGAATAGGCAACCAATTCCTGATCAAAACCCCAGATGCCCATGCCATAAGAGGTAAGATAGACAAGTGGGACCCCATCAAACTGAAAAGCTTGTGCAAAGCAAAAGGAACCAACAAGAGTGCAGGGAAACAGCCCACAGAATGGGAAAAAATATTTGTCAAGTCTATATCTGACAGTGGTCTAATATTCAGGATCTGTAAGGAACTCAAACATGCCAAAAGGAAAAATATAACATCCCTATTAAAAAGTGGAAAAAGGTATGAATAGACATTTTTCAGAAGACTTATGAACAGACAACAGATACATGAAAAATTGCTCAGTCTCACTAATTATCAAAGAAATGCAAATGAAAACCACACTGAGATGCAGTCTAACTCCAGTCAGGATGGCCATCATCAATAACTCAAAAAACAACCGGTGCTGCAGAGGATGTGGGGAATAGGGAACACTTCTACACTGTTGCTGAGAGTGTAAACTAGTACAATCTCTGTGGAAAACAGTGTGGTGACTCCTAAAAGATCTAAAAATTGACCTTCCATATGACTCAGCAAACCCCCTTCTGGGAAAATACCCGGAGGAACTCATATCACTCTGTAAAAAGATACCTGTATATGCATGTTTATTGCAGCATTATTCACAGCAGCAAAAACATACAACCAATTGTGCTACCCACTGCAAATGGACTGGATTTTTAAAAAATGTACCTTACACAAAGGAGTTTTTCGCAGTCATAAAGAAAGACAAAATTATGGACTTTGCAGCAACTTGGATGAATTGGAGCCTATAACACAGTGCTCTATCATAGAAACAGAGTTCTGAGTAACACATGTTCTCACTCATAGATGGACCCTGAACATTTATCATAATACTATAAGAAAGGCATTGGCAGTATCGGAGACTGCTGGAAATGGGAACAAATTATTTATTATCACTATTATTGGACAGTAACAATTGAATACCTCCCATATGTCAAGTATAGTGTACCTGATCTCAAACCAGGCAAAGCGGGGACCATAGGGGGGACCATTTTTTACCCAAATGATGACCACTTATATACCTAATCCTGAATTGTACCCTACATCTTTAAAATAGTAAAATAAAATAAAACAAAGTGACTTAAAAAAAACTCAAAATAATGAACAAGAGAATTTAATAACAGGTATACTATATTTTCTTTTGAGACATAATTTTCTCTCTTCAGTCTTCCATTTCTATCAAAGACAAATCATAGTAGGATCAATTTATTTGCAAAATAACTCTTAGTCTTGTTACATTTGGCCTGATTATTGTATATAGCACAGAAAGAATAATTATTTGCCAAAAGGTTTTTTTATTGGCTTTGTTGGAATTTGTTTTCATAAGGAATCTCTGATTAGACCTTTTAAAGTCTTTGAGCTCAGTCAAGGATTTATTTGAGCCTGAAGAATACTGTATGAATTGGGTGTATTTCTTTCTTCAAGGTTCCCCAAATAACCTGTAGTTTCTGGAACTGTCAAAGGGCAAATTTCTTTACTCATCACAGGTCGAGAACCCTGTCAAGAAGCTGAAAAGGCATGAGGCCAGACTTTCCAAGAGGCTTTTTATTGGCTCTTTATGGATCTCAATCTCAATTTCTCACAGTTGTCTGCTCATATCTGAAGTGTCATTCTAGTCAAAGCCCTGTTAAAATAACCAGAACCTCCAATCATTTCCTATTATAAAAGGAAACATATTTTTATTAAACTTATGCAAATAACTATACTGCCATAAATCAATACTCACTAAATAGTTTCCAAATTCTGAATAAATCAGGTAGAAAGAAAGAAATATGCCTCAAATTTTGCTCACAGGAGCATACTTTACTCAACTGAGGAAACCTATAAATAGCTCAACAATGCTTTAAAAAATTTAAAGACTATTTCAGTCTTGTATGTGCTTAGTCAATGCAATTAACTCTTGTTCTGTTCCATATCGGATCCACACTCCTCATGAACACATAAACTCTCCAATAAGAGTATTGGAAGCTTTTCTTCTAGTCCAATGGCACAATCTTCAAATTCATCAGAAACCTGCACTGATGAGCACCTGTCAGTCTTACAGAGGATTGCAAGCTGCTTTTTGAAAAGAATCAAAGTAAAACAATAATTATGGATGATAAAAGTTTAAAGTTTTGTCAAAGATAAAATTGACAAAAAAATTTGATTATTTCTGTGGCATACAATTTAACCTAATGTAATATATAACTATTATTGATAATACATACAGATGTCACACAATTTTGGAATACATATTAATAACACATGCAAATATAATTCAAGAAAGGCTAAACATCCTTTCACATTTGACAATGCTTTCTGCATGATGTGAACATATCAAATAAATCAAATATATCTCTTTAGGACTTTAAGGAAACCTAATAATGGAAGGGTAATGAGGTCAAAAAAGATTGAGTACAGAACTTGAAATTTTGATTTTGGAAAAGATATCAAAGTTTCAAAAATATAGTATACACAAGATCACAGGCCATTGTAAAATATTCATTTTAGCCAAAATGACAATTCAAAGATTTTATAAAACAAAAACTTCTCTTTAATAGAGGAGACTCTTTTTCTTAAATAATAAGACATAAGGAAAGACAGCATGAGGTCAACTGAATCTGTCCCTCTCTCCTATATATATATTTTTTCATTTTACTCAAAAGGTAAACAAGATCCTTCATTATATCTTGAAAAACTCCAGATGGCTTCCCATCAGCAGAACTCCTTCGAGCCTGTTTGAACAGGTAAACAGACCTGAGACCTCTGCATAACTGATTAAAACAGTGGATAAATATGAGGAATGACTTTCCATCTGAAATATTTATTCCTGTTTTTGAATTCCAGAAGCTTTTTCTGGAGCACCCATCTGTTGTTCTCTCATGTCATAGTTCTAAGTCACCTAATAAGCCAGTTGCCTTATTAATCAATTATTTAACTAATTTCTTTATTTATTATCACTATTATTGGCCAGTCAAGATTGAATACCTCCCATGTGTCAAGTATAGTGCTAAACGCTTTACCCACGTTTGTTTTATATTTAAAATAACCCATTGAGGCAGATGCTACTTTTCTTCCACTTTGAGATGAATAATTGGAGATCTGGGAAAGATTAGAGAGGAATAACATGGATATCAATCCATGAAGCAGCAGAGACAGACTCAAACCTAGATCTGCCGAACTCTAGCCCACGTGCTTAGAGCTATGCCTTTTCCATGAATCAAGCTTAATCCTGCTTCCAGGCATTCATCCGTGCTGCAGATAAAGAACTAAAAAAGCTCATTCTTTTTACATTTCTATCTGTAACCTCACTTTCCCCAGGAGCTCTTTAAATACTTGTGTCATTAAAACCCATATCTCTTAGCACCTAAAAATAGACTATTTTCTACTACTGTCAAATTGCTCAATATGTTCAGATTATTCATCTCAACCAATTTTTAAATTCTTCCAGGGAAGATATTATTGTTTCAATCATGTTTAAAATGTGGCCACAACCCTTGATTAATTTGTATACATCTTGAAATATGGTGAAGCTAATCAGAAGATCTGAAGATTGAACTTGTTGCTTGTTGCTGTTTTCATGATCTGATTCTTCATACCGCTTTCTTTTAAAAATAACTCTCTCCAACTGGAAGGCATGAAGGATCAGGCAGAGTTTAATATCATGTGTTGAAATAATCTACTTTCAGGCAGAAGAAGTAGGACGAAGATTTAACCAGTCATTTGAAAATTTCCTATTTGTAATCAAAACTATATACATAGGGTCACATATATAGAGAGATATAGATATACACACAGGTATATGCATGTGTATGCATGTATATACAAATAAACATTTACATTTATATGTACAATTGTACACATTTTGTGTAAAATATTTTAATATTTTGCTTAGTTGGAATGAAAAACACAAAATGCTAACAGTGATTATATTGAGTGGTAAAACGTATAATTTTTATTTTCTTCTTTATTCCTTCCTGTATGCACCAAGTTTCTACAGTGAAAATGTATTATTTTTATAATCAGAAATTAACTGTAGATGACAATCTTTAAAATAGCCCTGCTTAGTTTCTAAGAAAAATAAGTCACAGTTACTTGCCAAGATCAGAGTCATGCCATCTCACCAACTACACAATTTCAGTAAGTATCTTATCTCTTCTGGATGTCATGGAAGTATGGGAATCCAGATGGTCTTTGTATGACACTATTCCTGTGTATTGTTAAGATTTATCAGAGTCCCAATCAAGGCTGATCGCAGGACTCCGTAATCATTGAGCTAACTAGCTGCATTTGTGCACTAGTTGCATTCAAGACTGGTCATTTCATTCTCAAGAGAAATCACACATTAGAAAGTTTTCAAGTAGACCAATTAGGTTTCAAGAAGTTCCAACTAGAGGGAATGGAACACAAAGAAGCTACACTTTATTTATATTTATTTATCTACTTACTTATTTACTTATTTATTTATTTATTGAGTTGGAGTCTCACTCTGTCACCCAGACTGGAGTGCAGTGGCACGCTCCTGGCCACTGCAGCCTCGACCTGCTGGGCTCCGGCGATCCTTCCGCCTCAGCCTTCCAAGTAGCCAGAACTACAGGCATGCGCTACCATGCCTGGTTAACATTTTATTTATTGCATAGATGAGGTCTCGCCAAGTTGCCAGGGCAGGTCTTAAACCCGTGGGCTCAGCCAATCCACTTGCCTTGGCCTCCTAAAGTGCTGGGATGACAGGCTGAGCCACCGAGCCTGGCCTGAAGTTACATTTTAATAAGGGAAAGATGAAATAGAGTTCTAGGGCCTCCAGGGGTGGATCCATTGTCTAGGCAGAGCCCATAGTGAGAAGAGTGCTCTGTGGACAGTCCTGGGAGGCAAAGCTGTCCCTGAACACCTAGGAACTTATGGTCCAAGTATACCAGTTTTATACACTCTTGAAATATTGTATATAGTTTATTAGTTTTCCAAGAAAGATTACTCTCTCTGGAAATTTGCTCTAGTCTAGGTTTATAAAGTTTTTCTCGGATAGAATTTATTCTCATTCTTTTTATATATATGCACGTGTCATTTACCATGGTGGGGTATTTAAAAGGAAATTTATCTGGCCCATAGGTCAGGACTCTGTAATCACAGACTTCAGAACCAGGAAAACTTAAAATATAGGATATCAGGTTTTCTTTCTAAGATTAAACGTTTTCTGATCCAACCAGACACTGACTGAGAAAATAATAAGCCAGCATTTTGGATTGTGCATGAGTAAACCCCAAGAATGGCCTTTCCCATCCAAACCACAGCTAAGGCTACAGTGCCCTCCACTCTCTCAAAAACGGACAGAAAAGACTATTTTAAATAGATATGGTGTCTATTAATTTTTACAAGATATGTTTGAACATGTTTCTTTTAAAAATAAAATTAAACTATATAAAACAGGTTGAGAGAAGTTAGATGTCTAAAATCTGAAAAGATCCACAAAGTAAAAAAGTTCTGGCAATAAAATACCTTAGCAACTCTTAGGGACCTAGCAGAGGTTGTGTTTCAGTTATTTATTGCTGTGTAATAACTACCCCCGAAACTTTTGGCTTCAAACAAGGACCATTTTATTATATCTCAAGATGTTGCAGATCTTGGATTAGGGAAGGACTATATAGAATGTGATGTCAGCTGGTGGATGGATTTGTTGGGAGGGTCCAATATGGCTTCACCCATATTTCTGGTGCCTTGGTGCCTGCAGCCAATTTGATCAGCTACGTTAGCCTCTTTAGCATTGCAGTCCCAGTATGATTGGGTTGGTTACATGAAAACTCAAGTCTCTGAGAGAAGAGACACTCAAGTGAAAGCTGCAAGACGTAGTCTCAAAAGTCTCTGAATATCATTTCTGTTGATTCCATTGGTCAAGCACGCCATTAAGCCCATATTAACAGGAGATGAGAATTTGATTCCATCTCTTAGTAGGGATAATGACAAAGAATATGCAGGCATACTTAGTCTACTGCGGTTTCTATGACCACTATGGAGGACACTGTGGTCACCATGATGTTCATGCAATGATCTGTAGCATAGGAGGATAAGACCACTAACAATGTGGTTGTGCTCTGGATGGTAAGTCAAGAAAAGTCTTGCTCAGAGGGGTGCATCTAAGTCCTTTAAGTTATCATGTAGCATCAAGGAGAAATAAAGGACTTTGTAGTTAAATAAGTCTGGGTTCAATTCCCAGTTATTCCACCCACTTATGGAAACATTTTAAGCATTTTCTTATTACCTTCTTCCCAAGAGGGTTCAATATACTTTGTTGTCCTCCAGGATAGCATAGACATGAATAATATCAGTCAGGTTTTACAGAATATTAGGGTATTTTACTGAAGCCATGAGGCTTACCTCTTTATGAGGGAAAAATTATAAATATATCTCAAATGAATACAGTTTAACCAAAGTTTGTAGTGTTTTAATGCAACTTTATACACATATCTCTGCTTCAGTACCTCAACCACCTTCCATTTTATAACAAGTCTTCACATCAGAAATGGTGGAGAAACCATCACATGAGTTTTTTTGTTGTTGTTAACTCTTAGGATTCGATAATACCTAACACTGGTTTATAATCATAAAAGGTTTCCATCAAAATCTAGGTTTATTAACATTTCATCACATTAAGTGGGGAGAGGAAAAACAAATTTGCCTAGATACATAAGGAAAATGTTAAGGCAAAATATTTTTTGAGAAAATATTGATTGTAACTAATTAGCCCTTTTAAATAAATATAGAAGGATAGAACTGATAAAGGAAGAGCTGTTTCCATTTGAAGTGTCAACTCAGTGCAGTAAGCAGTAAAATGGAATATATTTGGATTAAGCTACTGGATGGTTTAAGGAAAGATCTAACTGACTTCAGATAACATTTGATCTGAAACTCAAATGATGATACCAGAATTTGGTTTTTCTCTCCTTCCTTTCTGTTGCTCTTTATGCTTGGTGTTGGTGCCTTTCAGGAAAACTTTTCCTTTATGGTCCCAACATAGTTACCAGTATAGCTCCTAGGGCTAAAGGTTTCTAGATTTAAATGTAGAGGGAAGAACCAGCTTTGTACATCTATATTTTCAGGAGGAATCTTGTTCTGTCTCATTAGTTCTCAGTGAGTCTTACATTCAATATTAAGCCAATCAATTTGACCAAAAAAATGCATGAGTGGATTGTTTCAGACTTGAATTAATTTTTGAATTCTGTGTGATATGTAGGACCAACTCCTCTGGAAGTACCTAAGATGAAAGTTGGAAGGAGATTGTTGTCAAAAGGAAATTAAGGTGCTTTCACAAGGGGGTAAAAGATTCTGGGTGACAAAAACAAAGGTTCTGAGTTCTAGTTTCAGGTAACATGGAATAAATATATGCCAACCCTTTTTTCCCACTGAAGACAACACTAAAACCTAGAAAGACTGCATGGCACAGAAAATAAAGAGCTCTTGAAAGCAAATATCAGCTTCTGCATTAAGGAAAAAAAAAAACAAATTTCCCAATAATGCCAAACTGGTGGTACCATTTTTTCCCTCTGGTATCATCTGACTTAATGCAGCTGGAAACTCAAGATCCATGAGAATGTCTCTAATTTGGGAACAAGAAGCAGAAAAGAGATAGCCTAAAGCACAGAGAAAGTATGGTAAATCCCCCAGTTATTTCTTCTCCTTTTGTTCTCTCTCACCCTAGTCCCCAGGTAATCCAATGGCAAAGCACATGCCAAAAAAGGAACACTACAAGACATAAGATTATGAGAAAGGGGAATCTTTCTCTCAGTTCAGTGAAATTTCAGCTTCAAGGGGATAGACTAAACCCCAGCGATTGTCACTCGCCATACCTATTCTTCCAACACAGCCGTATGTAAACAAGAAATGAAATTCTAAGTCCTTCCCAACCATCTGAATGGATTCCCTTTAGGCCAAAGGAAACCTGAAAAAGTAAATTCCAGACTATGATGGAAAAAGAGGTTGGTTGGACATGTCCTGCTAGTCTTGTTTACTCCTTCCCTTATGGAGTTTTAGGCACAACTGACTGGTGTTAACAATAAAATAGAGATCATAAGACTGATAAAACAGACTCTGTGGCAATAAGATACCAAATTCCAACCTGACTCACATGACAGATGGCAGGAGGTAAAGCAAATAAAAATATTTTACCACCAAATATGTTTCTTTGGCATATTTTGAAATGACCCAAAGTCACCTCCTGGGGAAATTTGTGTCTGTAGAGAATCTCCTTCCCCAAAAACAGTCTGACACATTTTAAGATATTTATATTTACTACCTATTCTCTCAGAAGCTTGCAATTTAGAGGCTCCATTTACATAACAAAAGCCTGGTTTCAACAATCCCCTTATCCCAACTTTCTTTCACTGATGTCAAGAAGTTATTTGGACAGAACCTAACTCTTTCAACCAATTGCCAATCAGAATATCTTTGAATCCACCTATGACCTGTAAGTTTCTCACCTCAAGATTTCTCACCTTTCCATGGCTAACCAATGTAAACATCACATGTATTGATTTGTGCTTTTGTCTGTAACTTCTGTCTCCCTAAACATATAAAACTAAGCTATAATCCAACCACCTTGGGCACATGTTTTCAGGACCGCTTGGGACTGTGATTTGGGCCTTGGCCACTCACACTTGGCTCAGAATACATTTAAAAAAATATTTTACAGAGTCTGGCTTTTTGTCAACAAATATAATCAGATAAGCAGCCATTTCTGGCCAGAGGACTGAAAATAGGAGATCAGGATCCAGGAAGTAACTGGGAGATAATGGAACAGGAGGCACTCAAGAAAGCAATCCTACACATTTGGTTAGGAACACCTGGGCTCACCCAACCTGTATATTCTGAATCTGATCTTTATTAGCATATCAACAATGTTGAGAACTGAGTTAATAAAGAGACTCTACCTAGATCCCCAAACTGACCACTAAGTGGCACACACACAAGATGGAACCAACTGACACTGTAAAATCTTTGAAAAATAAGCTCATATTGTAAAACAGCTCACAGAAGATGGATTGGAACTTGCACCCCAAACTGGTCAAGGTCAAGTGTCTGCTACGACAAGAATCTCAATATTGATAATAAGATTTAAGGAAGACTCAGAGTATTATAACATTCAAAGTGTCCAGGATATTATTCAAAATTACTTGGCATACAAAGAAGTTCAAAAACTTCAACACCCATGGGAAAAGATAACAAATATCCACGATGAAATGGCAAAGATGTTGGGATATTTAACAAAAACCTTAAATCATATGTTATATAAATATCTAGCCAGCAGTTTTGAATATCTTCAAAACAAAAGCAAAAATGGAAAGTAACAACAATAAAACAGAAATAGAAAGAACAGTCAAATGAAAATCATAGAGCTAAAAAATGTAATAATCAAGATAAAAATCTCATGGGACAGGTGCAATAGCAGAATGGAAATGACAGAGGAAAGAGTCAGCAATCTAAAAGATGGATTAATAGGAATTATTTAATCTGTACAACAAAGAGAATATAAATTGAAACAATTAAAAGTGCCTTGGGGACCTGTGGGACAAAAAAGGGGATATGTCTAAAAATTCTATAATTGGATTTCCAGAAGACGAGGAGAAAGATTATGATGCTAAAAAATATTTAAAGAAACATTGACTGAAAACTTTCCAAGATTGTATAAAGTTATAAAAGTATAGATTTAAGAAGTTGAGAAAATCTGCAGAAAATCTCAAGAAATCTACAAAAAGCCCTTAGAATTAATGAATGAGTTTAGCAAGGTTGCAGTGTACAAAGTCAACACACACAAAAACTCAATTGTACTTTTATAGGTAAACAATGTACAGTTAGAAATTGAAATTTTAAAACAATACCATTTATAATAACCCCAAAATGGAACTATGGGGCAATATTGCCTACTAGAAGGAGCTAGTGTCTGCCTTTCTCATGGAGAGGAACCAAAAACAGGAAGAGAATCTTAATACTCCAAACAAGATGACCAGGAACACACCCTGGGACCTATCAGAGGAACAACTGGTCCCACAAAAAGCATAGAGATTAGAAATCAGACATCCTATGTTGGAGCCAAGTAGCCTCCTCAACTAGGTCGCCAGAATGGACTGTGAACAGTTCCCAAACATGGGAAAAGGATGAGTGAGAGAACTCTGGGATTTTTTTGCTCCTGCCATGAACTTTGATGACCTCTCAGGCCTTGCAATACTCCAGTCCCACACAGGGAACTGCCTAGATATTGGACAGTAGCAGCACGCCACTGGGACTCACATGGAGCTTTACAGGTATCCAAGCCCGAGCAGCTCCTGTTGTGCCATTCTGAGAGCCCAGTCCTAAAGGGTCAGGGAGGGAGTGGGAAGACCATCCCAAGAACAAATTCTGCTGCTACTGCTGCAGTTTCTGTCTGGGGGCATGCTGCAGTAGACGTGTAGCTTGGTGCAGGTCTACATTCTGAGTGTGGACTGCTTGTGTCACAGTTGTGGTAGCTGGGTGGGTCTCACTGCTGCCAGCAACCCCTCTCCCCTACATGAACTCTTTTGGGCAAACGAGGCAGCTCTGATCATCCCTGAAACATCACTCCAGCTGCCAGGAGACTCCCTCTGGATTTCTATTGGTGTCACTGCTTGCACACACAGGTGGGGAACTGAAGCATGGGCCTGTCTGACCTAGTCCTTCTCAACCATCTTTTCCCTTCCATCGGCCTTGGTAGCTTAATACAGCCAGGGAATTTTAGGAGTCCTACAGTCCTGCCCATCACTTGGGCCTTCTGAGTGTATCCCGGAGCAATATAGGCCAAACATAAAGTCCACAGCCATCACTGAGGCTGACTCTCTCCTTCAAGTACCACCTTTTCATTAGAGATCACTGGCACAGCCCATTACAACATCTACTGATACCATAGTACAGCATTTGAGAAGCAGAAGATTGTTCTTAGATCTTAGCTAATACCATTGCCCATACCAACATGCACCATATTCAGGAGGTCTTGAGACTGTGCACGTAACCAGCACAACACTGCTACAGCTGGTAATTGGGAAAATCACCACACTAAGGCTACATAAAACCAAGGAAATCCTACAGAGTTTACACCACTCACTTACCACCCTGTCAAAGATGGCGCTTACACCTGCGATTGAGAAACCATAAGACTGGTCAGCCTGGTCCAGATTTAACCAACATCGCTCCCCTCAGGAGTTATGAACAAAGCCCACGTCACTGCACATGTTGCAGACTAGTTCACAGCCTGAGGCATCAAAGAGCTTCTCCAGAGGGCCCTCTAGAAATATTGGAGACTAATTCTCAGAAGATATAACCAAAACTACGGGTAAATAACCAAAGGCCAAATGGAGTATTAAGAACAGAGTCCTGGAACCTATCACAGAGTTCACTGGAAGATTCTATGACACGTGCAAAAAGGAAAGAAACAAGCTGGCAGAGATAAAATCCCAAGAGACTTAAGATTCCATGGAAAAGTTAGACACGAGTGCTGTCAGTCTCTCTAACCTTTGCAGCAGACTTCTAGTACCTAAACTCAACGAGAGATTCTCTACCTTCATGAGCCCAAGTGCTGGAGTGGGATGCAATCTGGGGACTTCTTGAGAGCATTCACTGGGTTACCAGATTATGCAGTGTCTCTTCCCTTTTCTCCTAAACTAGAGCTGCACTAGCAGGTGCCATACCAGGTGCACAGTAGTTGTGGAAGTTTGTTTTGCTCAGGTACCTTCAGACTTTGCACCTTCACATCACCAGATCCCTTGCAGACACTCCCCAGCACTAGCCTGGATTGTGACAATCCCATAGGAAGGCTGGACTCAAAGGAGCAGCAGGTCTCACAATAGTTGGGTCCTCATGGATTACATTTTCAGGGGAAGGGAGAGTGTACCACATCAAGGGGGTACCCTGTGGGACTCCCCCCAAAAAAACAGCTGGGTGTGGTAGCTCACACCTGTAATCCCAGCACTTTGGGAGGCGGAGGCAAGAGGATTGCCTGAGTCCAGGGCTTTGAGACCAGCCTGGGCAACTTGGTGAGATCTTGTCTGTACAATAAATCAAAAAATTAGCAGGGCATGTTGATGCACTCTTGTAGTTCCAGCTTCTTGGGAGGCTGAGGCAGAAGGATCACCTGAGTCTAGGTGGTCAAGGCTGTGGTGATCTTGAGCATGCCACTGCATTCCAGCTTGGGTGATAGAGTGAGAGACCAATTAAAAAAAAATTTTAAAGTGCAGCCATCTCTATGTTTCAGAACTCCCTGCCTGAGGAAATTTTCTTTGAGTAGAATCACAGACACAGTGCTGGGCTCAGTGGGGTAAGGTGACTGCTCTGCCCCAGCAGTTGAGTAACCTAGTGTTCATGATTGGGTTAATCCAAAAGCTTTATCTTCAAGCACTGGACTCCTTTCTTCTGCTTGGTCTTGGAGAAGGGGCACTCTCTACCCACTCATCCATCACTGCCAATATTCACTTCTTCTGCAGGAGTTCAGTGTGAGAGCACCTGTTAACACCCTTTCTGCAACATTTCCACAGGACATGTACACTTTGGGCTCAGTTCTGCACAAGAGGTGGAAGCTCATTCTATCTCTAAATGGAATGCCAACGTCCCTGTGGATGGACAAAGGTACATGCCTGATCTGAAAATCCAGAACACCAGGACAGGGGCATAACGGAAAGGTGGACCACCTTCCTGTCAACTTTGTAGTGGAACTGAGGTGGTTCCCTTCCTTCCCCTGTAAGAAGATCTTAGTACAGCTGCCTCTATCAGGGCTAAGACTTTTGTGCACCATAGAGGCATTGCATGAAACCAAGAGTTCTCACCCATCAGTGCCTCCAAATGGCATGAAGGCTATATGGTGCAACCCAGAGTAAAAAAAGAGCATACCGAGGAACAAGCTTCATGAGTTCTCTGGCACTCTAGACCCACAGGAGACAGTGAACCTACATATATACCCGATAATTGTTGCAAAAAGCAGCATCTGAAAAAGTCAATGTGTGAAGATGGTCTGTAATAAAAAAACATAGATAGCCTTTGCCATGGAAATCACTTGAAGCTAACAAAAATACACATCAAAATAACATCCTCAAGGGAGAAAAGGAAATAAAACATAAATTTAACAACAATAATGAGAAAAAGTTCTGCCCAAATGAGAAGAAACCAGAAAAATAATCTTGGACATATGAAATAAACAGTTTATAACTCCCCCAAAGACCACAGTAACTCTCCAGCAATGCATCAAAACCAAAATGAAATCTTCAAAATTCCAGATTAAAAATCCAAAAGGTTGATAACAAAGTTGTTCAGTGAGATCCAAGGAAAGTTGAAAATCAACATAAAGGAAAAAAAAACTATTTTGGAGAAAAAGTCTCCAAAGAGATTGATACTTAAAATAGCAGCAGCAACAACAACAACAACTGAACTTCTAGAAATGAAAGACTTCATTTAGGGTATCACAAATGCAGTAAAAAGTCTTAACAGTAGACTGGACCAAGGAGATAAAGGATTTCAGAGCTTGAAGACAAGACTTTTTGATTAACTCAACTACACAGGTAAAGAAAAAAGAATCAAAATACTGAACATAGTCACCAAGAAATGTGAGATTATGTAAGATGTCCAAACATACAGATCATAGAGATTCCTGAGAAAGAGAAGCAGGTTTGGAAAACCTATTTGAGAGAGTAATTGAATTTTTATTTTAAAACATTACTAAATCTGATCTTTATTAGCATATCAGTGACTCTGAGAACTGAATCAATAAAGAGACTCTGCCTAGATACCTAACTGACAACTAAGTGGCACACACATAAGATAGATTCATTTGACATCACTAGACTCGCTTTACTAGAAATGCTCAAAGGATTTTAAACATTGAAGCAAAAAATTTCTGGAAGATTGAAACAAAAGATTAAAATGCACCAGTAGAAAAAAATTGGGAATTTAAAAATCACAGGGCTTATAAAACACTAACACAATTGGAAAAACAAAGCAACTAGGTAAACAAACAACGTGATGACTGGAAAACTACCTCACATATCATTATTAACTTTAAATATAAAGATCTAATTAAAAGATATAGATTTGCAGAAGGATATAAAAAAATTCAAATATCTTCCATCTTCAAGAGACCTACTTAACTCACAAAGACTTCCATAGACTCAAGGTAAAGGAGTTGAAAAAAAAATTCCACACAAATGAAAATAAAAAATGAGCAAAGTAGCTATTTTTATATTTGATAAAACAGACTTTAGAACAACAACAGTGAAAAAAAAGACAAAACCATTATGTAATGATACAGAAATCAATCTAACAAGAAGATATAACACTTTAAAATACATTAATATGTGGACCAAAAACCAGCGCTCCTAGTTTTATAAAACTAGTTCTACATGTGGTCAGTTTGTTTTCTCAGCACAATTTGCTAAATACATTCTCCTTACTACTGTGGTTGTTATTAGTGGCTTCATTGAAGATGAGTTGGTTGAGAGAGCAAGTTTTTGCTTCTGGAATCTCTGTCCTATTCCATTGGTCTATGTGCCTATGCTTGTACCAATATCAGGTTGATTTACTTACTGTAGCCTTGTAGTAAAATTTAAAGTCTGGAAGTGTGATAACTCTCACTTTGTCCTTTTTGCTGAAGACTGTTTTGGCTATACATGCTGTTTTTTTGTTTCCATATTGATTTCTGCATTGTCATTTCTAGGTCTAATAAAAATGATGTTGGTAATTTGATGGGTAATCCATTGAATCTGTAGGCTGTCTTCAAAGAATGAAAATTAGTAAATCATTAGTAAATCATAAAACAGCACATGCTGGCACAGGTGTGAAAAAAGGGAGCACAGCTACACCGTTGGGGGCTGTGCAAGCTAGTTCAATCTCTATGGAAAACAGCGTGGCGATTCCTAAAGTAACTAAAAATTAACCTTCCATACAATCCAGTAATCTCTCCGGGGACCCAGAGGAACATAAACTGTTTTACAAAAAAGACACCTGCACACACGTTTATAGTCACACTATTAAAAATAGCTAAGACATGGAAGGAACCCTACTGCCAAATGAAAGTGGACTACATAGAAACTATTGCTCCAGGTGCTCCCTCAACATTGAAGTAGGAGAGAGATTGCTCTGGGCTTTGCCTCACCACTTCAGCACATGGCAGGGTGCTGGAAGGGGTTGCGAATGGAGTCCACAGGCAACTTCCCACGGAAGAGGACAAGAGAGGTACCCCACCACCATATTGAAGGCAGGCAGGAAACAGCTCCGACTTGCTCACCATGGATCAACAGATCCAATCTCTGTGATTGGCAGATCAACTACTCAGAGCTTGATAGTGGCCCAGAAGAAATATCCTGAGAGCACAAACTTCAGAGGGACTTGAGTTTCAGGCACCCCACCCCCTACCCTGATCCAGCTGGGGGTCAAAGGGTGTGGCCAGAAAAGGAGGAGGAAGAACTCCAAAGAGATCAGTGATGAGTCCAGGGCTGACCCAAACCCCCTCTTTCCCAGCAATCCTCTGAACATCAGACCCACACAGCTGGGTCATGACTGAGAGAGATAAACCCAGGTGGAGCCAGGATGTCAGTCGCAATAGGAGAACTCCATTCCAGGATAGGCTTGCCTGGGGCACTCCTCGTGAGTATATATCTGGGGAAGAGACAAGCCCGTACCTCCCCACCAGAGGAGATCTTCCTGATCATATGAGAGTGGGAGGGGAGGAGTGCAGCCCCATCCGCATTCACTACCCCCCTCCTTCCCTGCTCCAGACACTGAGGAGAGAGTGAAAGAGGTGACTCTGCAGAAGAGACCTGATTAGAACAACAATTACAGAGTCAGTCATAAGAGGGCAGGTTTTTTTTTCTTTATTTAAAAAAAATTTAAAATTTGTTTGCCTGCTTGTTTGTTAGTTTATCTATTTAAAAAATATTTTTCCTTTGTGTATGAATGTGTATGTGAGAATTTGATCCCCCTATTTCTTTCTTTTTTTTTGTTTTCTGTTTCATTCTTCTTTTATTAGCTGTTTTCTGTTTATGTGTGTATGTGAATGATTGAGTGGTCATCTTTCAATTTTGTTGATGCTGTTCGTTTGTTTTTGTTCTTCTGCTCATCTGCTTTCCCCCCCGTATTTTATAGTTTAAGGTGTGTGTCAATATATGTCTGAGGGTTTGATCAGAATTCCTTCCCCCCCAGTCTTTCTGATTTTCTTCTCCATTCACTTTGTGCTAGGCGTGTATGTGTTCAGTTTTCTCGGTTTTTGTTGTTGTTGTTTGATTTGTTTCACTTTGTTGTTATTCCAGTTTGTTTAGGTGTGTGTGTGTATGTCTCTGTGTGTGTGTGTTCAATTGCTTTTTGCTTTGGTTTCTGCTTTGCATCATCACATAGAGTGGTGGTGGGGAGTGGGTCTCAGGGAACACATATCACAATAAGTGAACATTGCAATTTGCAAGCAATTTCTGAATCCTAGTGCCCCATCCCCTACTTTATTTGACTTTCAAAAACTACAAGAGACAGCAAAGCTTCCCATTCACCATCCTATTTCAAAAATAGAACAAATCCAGAGCACAGATTAGGGAAGAATAGAGGACTGAGCAAACATCAGAAGGGAAAGCCTCTCCCACTCACATTGAATAACAGAAATAAAGAGAAAAACAAGAGATCTGTCACAAATGAGGATAAACCAAAGGAAGGCCTCAGGCAATTTCAAGTGTACCAAAGACAAAACTCCTGAAAAGTCAGACCTTGGTGCCCAAACAATGGAAGTCACCAACAACTGGCCCCTGGAATATGACAGAGAATGGATGGAAAGAGTGAATAAGACTCAAGAAAGACAAGACGCAACACTGAAAGAACTTGTAACAGAGATTTTGGCAATAAAAAATTTCATCCAGGAAATAAATAACAAGATGACAAGCATGGAAAGCAGAATTAATCTAGCTGAAGAATTTCAGAACTTGAAGACCAGAACATGGAATTAACCCAATCTGTAAAAAACATAGAAAGAAGACTCAGAAAGAAAGAACAAAGCCTACAAGAGATGTGCAATTATATCAAGAGGCCGAACCTAGCCTGATTGGTATCCCAGAGGAAGAAAGAGAAATGGAGAACAACTTGGAGCAAATATTCCAGGATGTAATCCAAGAAAACTTTCCCCATCTCACCAGAGATGTGACCAGCCAAGCACAAGAGATACAGAGAACTCCCACAAGACATCAAGTGAAAAGAACAAGCCCTAGACACATAGTATTTCACCTACACAAAATAGGCACAAAAGAAAAAAATCCTAAAGGCAGCAAGCGAGAAAGGTCAGACTACCTACCTGGGAAAACCAAGCAGAATTGCGGCAGACTTATCAGCAGAAATGTTTCAAGCAAGAAGGGATTGGATCCCTATATTCAAAATCCTCAAGGATAAGCAATTTCAACAGAGATTTTCTTATCCAGCCAAGCTCAGCTTCATCAGTGACAGAGAATTAAAATCCTTCCCAGACATCCAGTCCCTAAGAGATTATGCAACTTCCACAACAGTGCTACAGGAGACATTTAAAAAGGTATTAAGCACAGAAGAAAGGAAAAAAAGAATAACAGACCACACAATTCCCAAGAGAATAATAGAGCACTGAATCTACAGAGAATGCAACACAAGAAACTTGAAAACACACACATACATCAACCCCAAAGCCAAAAGAAAACAAGAAAACCAAGAAAAAAATTTCACAAGACCCTCATGACAGGGATAAACAATCACATTTCAATAATCAGCCTGAATATGAATGAACTAAATGCACAACTGAAAAGACACAGAATGGCAAACTGGATAAGAAACCATGATCCAATTATTTATTGCATCTAGAAAACTCATCTCACCACAAGGGATGCATGCAGACTCAAAGTTAAAGGATGGAAGATCAGTTTCCAGGCAAATGGATGACAAAAGAAGGCAGGAGTTGCAATCTTAATATCAGACAAAACACATTTAAGCTATCAAAAATTTAAAAAGATGCAAAAGGTTACTACATAATGATAAAAGACTCAATCCATCAACAAGAAATATCCATCCTAAACATATATGCACCCAACACAGGAGCACCAGCATTTATAATGCAACAACTGAGTAAACCAGAAAAAGATTTTGACTCTAACACTATTCTAGCAGGGGTCTTGAATACCCCACTAACAGCCCTAGATAGATCATTGAGGCAAAAAATCAACAAGGAGATTCAGAACCCAAACTTGACTCTTGATCAAATGGACTTAATAGATACCTACAGATTATTCCACCCAACAACCACAGACTATGCATTCTACTCACCACTAAATGGAATATACTACAAGATCGACCACATCCTTGGCCATACATCAAGCATAAGCAATTTCCATAAGGTTGAAATCTTGCCATGCACATTCTCAGACAACAGTGAAATAAAAATTAATATCAACACCAACAAAATTTCCCCCAAATCCACAAAGACATGGACACTAAACAGCATGATGCTGAACAGCTACTGGGTCAACCATGAAATCAAAGAGGAAATTAAAAGATTCCTGGAAACAAATGAAAATGAAGAAACATCTTACCAAAACCTCTGGGATTCCACAAAATCAGCTCTCAGAGGGGAATTTATATCTCTATGAGCACACATCAAGAAAATGAAAAGATCACAAGTTGAGAGTCTAACAAAACACTTAAGGGAGCTGGAAATAAAAGACCACCAAAACCCCAACTTTAGCAGAAGAATCCAAATCACAAAAATAAGAGCTCAAATATGGGACATAGAAGACAAAAATATAAAGACATCATCAACAACAACAAAAAGCTGGTTCTTTGAAAGAACTAACAAGATTGATGGACCCCCTAGCCAGAATGACCAAGAAAAGCAGAGAAAAAGCCCAAATAAACACAATCAGAAATACAAAAGATCAAATCACAACTGACCCCAAAGAAATACAAAAGATTATCAGAGATTACTATGTACACCTGCATAGAAACAAACTTGATAACCTAAATGAAATGGAGGACTTTCTGACATCACACAACCTCCCCAGGTTGAAACAAGAAGACATTGAGACACTAAATAGACCAGTAACAACCCAGGAAATTGACTCTGTCATATGAAAACTACCTACAAAAAAAAAGCCCTTGACCGGATGGCTTTCCAGCAGAATTCTACAAAATGTACAAGGAGGAGTTGATATCAATCCTACTGAAAGCATTCCAGGCTGTTGAACTTCTCCAACTTAGCCCACTCCATCCTCTCTTTTCTTTGGAATATACTGCTTCTGTCCTTTTGCTAAATAAACTACTCTTTGCTTTAACCATAAAATTAAAGAAAAAAAAGTATTCCAGGCAATTGAGAAAGATGAAATTCTCCCCAAATCATTTAACAAAGCTAACATCACACTGATACCCAAACCAGGCAAAGATCCACAAAAAAAGATAACTAAAGGTCGAAATCCCTAATGAACAAAGATGCAAAAATTCTCAACAAGATTCTGTCAAATCAGATTCAAAAGCAAATCTCAAAAATTATCCACCATGACCAAGTTGGCTTCATCCCCAGGATGCAAGACTGGTTCAACATTTGCAAGACCATAAATGTAATTAGATACATCAACAGATGTAAAAACAAGAACCACGTCATTATATCATTAGTTGCAGAAAAAACTTTTGATAAAATCCGGTATCCCTTCTTGATAAAAACCCTCAAACACCTAGGTATAGAAGGAATATAGCTCAAAATAGTAAGTGCCATTTATGATAAACCCACAGAAAACATATTGCTAAATGGACAGAAACTGGAAATATTTCCCCTGAAAACTGGAACAAGACAAGGCTGCTGACTCTCACCCCTCTTGTTCAACATTGTGTTGGAAGTCCTAGCTAGGGCAATTAGGCAAAAGAAACCGGGAGAACCAAATAGGAAAAGATGAAGTCAAGTTATCCCTGTTTGCTGATGATATGATCCTATACCTTGAAAATCCAAGAGAATCTGTCCAAAACCTGCTTGCACTGATAAAAGGCTTTGGCAAAGTCTCAGCATACAAAATAAATGTGCAAAAGACACTTGCATTCCTATAAACCACCAACAAAGAGGCAGAGAACCAAATTAAAAGCACAATCCCACTCACAATAGCCACATACACACAAAAAATGAAATACCTCGGCATCTTCCTAACTAGAGAAATGAAAGACCTTTACAATGAGAACTACAAAACACTGCTCAAAGAAATCCAAGAAGACACAAACAAATGGAAAAGTATTCCATGCTCATGGATGGGAAGAATCAACATTGTTAAGATGTCCATCCTACCAAAGGCAATCTGCAGATTCAATGCAATACCCATTAAGTTACCAATATCATTCTTCTCGGACCTGGAAATGACAATAGGAACTCACATGGAAACATAAATGACTATGAATAGCCAAAACAATCCTTAGCAAAAGAAACAAAGCAGGAGGTATCACACTTCCAGACTTCAAACTTTATTATAAGGCTACAGTAATCAAAACAGCCTGGTATTTGTACAAGAACAGGTATATAGGCCAATGAAACAGAATAGAGATTCTGGAAGCAAAGCCTCAATTTCTCATCCAACTCCTCTTTGACAAAGCCTCCAACAACAATCACTGGGGAGAGGAGAATCTATTCAGTAAATAGTGCTGGGAAAACTGACTGATCACATGCAGAAGATTGATACTGGACCCCTACCTATCACCATACACAAAAATTAACTCTAAATGGATCAAAGACCTAAACATAAAACCTCAAAGTATAAGAATCTTAGAAAATGCAGGAGACACCCTTATAGAAATTGGAACTGGCAACCAATTCCTATTCAGAACCCTAAATGCCCATACCTTAGCAAATAAGATAGACAAGTGGGACCTTATCAAACTAACGAGCTTCTGCAAAGCAAAAGAAACCATCAAGAGAGCAGGGAGAAAGTCCACAGAATGGGAAAAAACTGTATATCTGGCAAAGGTCTAACATCTAAGATCTACAAGGAACTCAAATGCACTGAAAGAAAAAAAGACAAACAGCCCCATTAAAAAGTGGACAAAAGACATGAATAGATACTTCTCAAAAGAAAATATACAGACAACCAACAGACACATGAAAACATACTCAGCCTCACTCATCATCAGAGAAATGCAAACGAAAACCATATTGAGATACCACCTAATGCCAGTAAGAATGGCCATCATTAATAAAACAAACAACAACAGATGCTGGCAAGGATGTGGAGGAAAAGGAATGCTTCTACACTGCTGGTGGGAATGCAAACTAGTGCAATGTCTTTGGAAGACAATGTGGCGATTTCTGAAAAAAACTAGAAATTGACCTTCCATATGACCCAGCAATTCCCCTATTGGGAATATACCCAGAGGAACTCAAATCATTCTACACAAAAAATACCTGCAAAAATATGTTTGCTGCAGCTCTCTTCACAATAGTAAAAACATGGAACCAACCATGCTGCCCATTGAAGCTGAACTGGACAAAAAAAATGTGGCATATATGCACAATGGAATATTATGCAGTCATAAAGAAAGAAAAACATATGGACTTTGCAGCAACTTGGATGGATTTTGAGTTGATCATACTCACTGATCTATCACAGAAATAAAGAACAGAATATCATATGTTCTGTCTCTAAAGTGGACCTTGAACAGATATAATACTATAATAAAGGGATTAGCAGTAGTGGGAAACTGTCAGGAGAGGGGAGGTGGGGTTGGCAGTTGAGGGAAACTGCTAGGGGAGGGAGGGGCACACCTCATCAACAAGGGTACCTGCATAATCAATGTTTGTATACCTAACACTGACTTGCACCCCACATCTTTATAATAATAATAAAAAAGATTTATAGACTCTAAAAAAAAAACCTTTCTAAAAACAAGGAAGACACTCTTGCATAAGGAAGTCTTTTAGGAAACACATAAAGAAGAAGCTAAAACCAAGAAAGACAATTTTAAAAACATATGTGAAAAATCAGACTCATAACAAACAATCTGGAAATATTTTTTAAAAAAGAAAATGGACTGGATAAAGAAATGTGGTACATATACGTGACAGAGTATTACACAGCTATAAAGATAGGCAAAAATCATGGACTTTGCAGCAAACTGAATGGAGTTGGAGACCATCATACTTAGTTATCTATCTCAGAAACAAAGAACTTAATACCACATGTTCTCACTCTGAACATGAATCACATTAGCACAAGAGAGGGATTGGCAGTCACTGGACACTGCTGGGAAAGGGGAGATATGTAACAACACAAAGCGTACCTCATCCTAAACCAGAGGAAATAAGAACCAGTTGAGGTCCAAACTTACTTGAATGCAGCCTACTTGTGTAGCTAATCCTAACTTGTATCCTGCATCTCTATAATTTTTTAAAAAACCAATTCTACTAGACCTAAGAAAAGAGTTAAAAACAATACAATAATAGTGAGGGAGTTCAACACTCCACTAACAGCAACAGACAGATCATTAAGGCAGAAAGTGAACAAAGATGGACTGTAACTAAATTGAACACTAGAACAAATGGAGCTAGCAGACATTTACAGAACATTCAACTCCAAAACTGCAGAATATACATTCTTTTCATCAGCACACAGAAATTTTTCCAAGATAGACCATATGATAAGCCACAAAACAAGTCTCAATTAGTTCAAAAAAACTGAAATCCTATCAAGTACCTGCTCAGAAACACTGAATTAAAAGTAGAAATCAATTTCAAGAGGAACTCTCAAAACCAAATACATGGAAATTTATCTGCTTCTGAACGATTTTTGGGTCAGTAATAAAATCAAGATGGAAATTATATTGTTCAAAGTTAATAAACAATCTTTGAGTCAATAATGAAATCAAGATGGAAATTAAAATGTTCAAAGTTACTGACAGCAGCAGCACAAATGACCAAAATCTCTGAAATGCAGCAAAAGTTGTGCTCAGAAGAAAATACATAGTGCTTAAGGCCTACATAAACAAGATATAAAGATGATATGTTGATTACCTAATGTCACATTTCAAGAATCTAGAAAAACCCAAACAAAACAAACCCAAAGCTAGAAAAAGAAAAGAAATAAAAAAGATCCGAGAAGAACTAAATAAAATTAAAACAATAACATCAAAAATATAAAGGATCAATTACACAAAAATTTTCAAAAGATAAACAAAATTGATAGACAACTAGTCAGATTAATTAAGAAAGGAAGAGAGAAGTTTCAAATTAGCTTACCAGAAATGGAAATAGAGACATTACAACTGATACCACTGAAAGACAAAAGATCATCTGACATTATTATAAACACCTCAATGCAAACAAACTAGAAATGCTAGAGGAAATGAATAAATTTATGGAAACATACAATCGCCCAACCTTGCCTCAGAAAGAAATAGAAACAACGAACAGTAATGAGTAGTGAGATTGAATCAGTAATAAAAACAAATCTCCCCCAAACAACAAAAAAGCCCAAGATCAGATGGATTCACAGTTGCATTCTACCAGACTTTCAAAAAAGTACTGGTACCTGTTCTCCTGAAAGTATTCCAAAAGATTGAGAAGGAGGGAATCTTTCTTAATTTATTCTATGAAGTCAGTACCATCTTGATACTAAAGCCAGAAAAAGACACAACAGAAAAAGAAAACTATAGATCAATATCCCCAATAAACATAGATTCAAAAATCTACAACAAAATATTAACAAATCAAATCCAACAGCACATCAAAAAAATAATTTGCCATGATCAAGTAGGTTTCATTCCAGGGATGCAAGGATGGTTCAATATATACAAGTTCATAATTGTGATTCACCAATAAACAGAATTAAAAAAAAAAAATATATATATATATATGATCATTTCAGCAAATGCAGAAAAATCATTCAATAAAATCTAGCATCATGGTAAAAACCCTCAATAAAATGGGCATAAAAGGAACATACCTCAAAATAATAAAATACATATATGACAAATCTACAGCCAAAATCATACTGCATGGGGAAAATTTGAAAGCATTCTACCTCAGAACTTTAACAAGGCAAAGAGACCCGCTTCTACCACATTTATTCAGCATATTACTGGAAGTCCTAGCCAGAGCTATCAGGGCAAGATAAATAAATGGAGGGTATCCAAACTAGAAAAGAAGAAATCAAACAAACTCTATCTGTTGATGATATAACCTTATACCTAGAAAATCTTAAAGCCTCCTCCAAAAGACTCTTGGACTCGATAAATGAATTCAGTAAAGTCTCAGTTTACAAAAATCACCACACACAAATCTATAGCACTGCTGTACACCAATAATGACAAAGCTGAGAATAAAACCAATGGTTCAATCCCATATGCAATAGCTGCCAACAAGTAAAATGCCTAGGATTATATCTAACAAAGGAGGTAAAAGATCTCTACAGGAGACACACAAAACACTTATTAACATAAACAGATGGAGAAATATCCCTTGCTTATGGATTGAAAGAATCAACATTGTTAAAATAGCCATAATACTCACAATAATCTACAGATTCAACACAATCCCTATCAAACTACTAATGTCATTTTTACATAAGTAGAAAAAATAATTCTAAAATTTATAGGAACCAAAAAAAGAGTCAATAGACAAGGCAAATCCTAAGCAAAAAGAACAAAGTTGATGGCATCACATGACCTGATTTCATTATACTACAAGGCTAACCAAAACCCCATGGTACTGTCAAAAGGGCAGAGACATGGACAAATGGAACAGAATCAAGAATTCAGAAACAAATTCAAATACCTACAATCAACTGATCTTTCACAAAGCAGAAAACATACACTAGGGAAAGGACACTCCATTCAACAAATCGTGTTGGAAAAATTGGGTAGTTCAATGTAGATGAACGAAGTTGGACACCTGTCTCTCACCATATGCAAAAATTAACTGAAGATGGATTGAAGACTTAAATATAAGACTCAAAAACTATAAAATTTCTAGAAGAAAACCTAGGAAAACTCTTCTTTGGCCTGGACAAATAATTTATGACTGAGATTCCAAAAGCAAATGCAACAAAAGAAAAATAAATGAGACTTAGTTAAGTCAAAAAACTTCTGCACTGCAAAAAAATATAATCAATAAACTAAATAGGCAACCTGAAAAATGGGAAGAAATATTTGCAAACTATACATTTAATAAAGGAGTAATATCCAGAATATACAAGGAACTCAAACAAATCAGCAAGAAAAATGGAAATAACCCAATTAAGAAGTGGACAAACCATAAATAACAACCACTGGGGAGAGGAAACCTTATTTTGCAAATGATGTGGAGAAAACTGGGTGACTACATGCAGAAGAATGTAATAGAACCCCTACCTATCACCGTATACAAAAATCAACCCTAAATTGATCAAAGACCTAAACATAAAACCTCAAACTATGAGAAACTTAGAAGAAAATGCAGAATACACTCTTATGCACATTGGAATAGGCAACTAATTCTTGATAAAATCCCCAAAAGTGTATGTCATAAAATATAAGATAGACAAGTGGGAACTCATCAAACTGAAAAGCTTTTGCATAGCAAAAGAAACCATCAAGAGAGTGGGGAACAACTTATGGAATGGGAATAAATATTTGCTAATTGTATATCTGACAAAGGCCTAACATTCATGATTTACAGGGAACTCAAACAAACTAAAAGGAAAAAAACCCAAACAGTCCCATTTAAAAATGAGCAGAGAGCCGGATTCGGTGGCTCAGCCTGTAATCCCACGCCTTTGGGAGGCTGAGGTGAATGGATTGCCTGAGCCCGCGGGTTCGAGACCCACCTGGGCAGCAAGACCTCATCTCTACAATAAATCAAAAAAATCAGCTGGGCGTGGTAGTACATGCCTGAAATTCTGGCTACTTGGCAGGCCGAGGTGGAAGGATCGCCGGAGCCCAGCAGGTCGAGGCTGCGGTGGCCAGGAGCGGCCACTGCACTCCAGTCTGGGCGACAGAGTGAGACTCCAACTCAAAAAAAAAAAAAAAAAAAAGGGCAGAGGACATGAATGACATGAATAGACCCATCTTAAAAGAAGACATATGAACAGCCAACAGATACATGAAAAATGCTCAGCCTCACTAATCATCAGAGAAATTCAAATCAAAACCACACTGAGATACCACCTGTCTCCAGTAAGGATTGCCATAATTAATAAATCAAAGAAAACAATAGATGCTTGCACAGGTGTGAAGAAAAGGGGACACATCTACACTGTTGGTGGGAGTGCAAACTAGTCCAACCCCTGTGGAAAATAATGTGACCATATCTAAAGGAACTAGAATTTGACCTTTCATATGATTCAGCAATCCCTCTCCTGGGAATATACCCAGAGGAACACAGATCGTTCTACAAAAAAGACACCTGCACACTCATGTTTATTGACACACTGTTCACAATAGCAAAAACATGGACCAACCTTACTGCCCATTGAAAGTCGACTAAATAAAGAAAGTGTGATACATATGCATGATGGAATATTATGCAGCCATAATGAAGGATACAATCATGGACTCTCCAGCAAACTTGATGAGTCAGAGACAATCATTCTTAGCGATCTATCACAGAAACAAAGAACCGAATACCACATGTTCTCACTCATAAGTGAGGCCTGAACATTAATCACAACAACAAAGAAAGGGATCGGCAGTCTCAGGACAATGTCAGAGAAGGGAAGAGGGAGAGGCATTTAACAAAGCGTACCTAGTTCTAAACCAGAAGTGAGGACCAGTTGGAGGCTCAAACTTCACCTGTAAATACTTGACTTATGTACCTAATCCTGACTTTTACCCCACATATTTGTAATAAAACTAAAAAAAAATGGGCAAATGATATGGACAAACATATCTCAAAAGATGATATGCAAATGACCAATACACATATGAAAAAATGCTCAACATCACTAATCATCAGGAAAATACAAATTAAAAGTACAGTGAGATATCATCTTACCCCAGTCAGAAGGTCATTATTAAAAAGTATAAAAACGCCATTTGCTAACAGAAAAAAATGCAAATTAAAACTACCACGCAACCACTAGAATGACTAAAATAAATAATTTTGATACTACTTGATGAGAGTGTAGAGTAATTGGAACACAAATATTGCTGGTGGGAATGCAAAATGGTACCATCGCTCTGGAAACACTCTTGGCAGTTTCTTTTAAAGTTAAACATATATTTATCATATGACCCAGCAATTCCACTCCTGGGTGTTTTCCCCAAATAAGTAAAATATTATGTTCACACAAAAACTTATACATAGTAGTTTATACAAGCTCTCCTCGTAATTGCCCCCAATTGGAAATAATCTGATGTCCTTCCGTGGTGTGTTAGCACCTATGGCTGCTGTAACAAATTACCACAAACTTAGTAGCTTGAAAAAGCATCCACTTATTTTCTCACATTTCAGCAGTTCAGAAGTCTGAAATGAGTCTCACTGGATGAAAATCAAGGTTTTGACAAGATCGCATTCCTTTCTGGAGGCAATAAGGATAAACCCATTTTCTTGATCTTTCTGGTTTCCAGAGGCTGCCTGTATTCTTTGGCTCATGGTCCCCTTCCATTCTTTTTTTTTCCTCCCCTGGGAATAAAATAATAAGTACAGCATAGGCATGTTTTCCTTTAGATGGTACTGTATAAGGAAGAATACAAGATTATGGTGTCTTCAATAGCATGTGGTAAGTGCTATGATATGGGGTAGCCTGGAAAAGTATGTGAAAGCAAAAACGAATACCAGCTTGGGTCATCTGTGGCTTGATTAGATGATACATATGAAGAAATATAGAGAGGAAATGAATTATTCCTATGAAAATTGGGGGCAAATTGGATTATGCCATTTATTTATTTATTTTTAATTACTATTTTTTAAAGGCCCCCTTCCGTTCTTAGTCAGCAGCAGCTGGTTGGATTTTTCTCACAATGACATTCTTTTGGTTCTAATTCTTCTGCTTCAGTCTTCTCCATTTTTTTTTTTTTTTTTTTTTTTTTTTGAGTGGGAGTCTCACTCTGTCGCCCAGACTGGAGTGCAGTGGCCGCTCCTGGCCACCGCAGCCTCCACCTGCTGGGCTCCGGCGATCCTTCCGCCTCAGCCTTCCCAGTAGCCGAATTACAGGCATGCGCTACCACGCCCGGCTGATTTTTTGATTTATTGTAGAGATGAGGTCTCGCTGTCCAGGCGGGTCTCGAACCCACGGTCTCAGGCAATCCACTCACCTCAGCCTCCCAAAGGCGCGGGATTACAGGCTGAGCCACCAAGCCCGGCATTACTCTTCTCCATTTAAGAACCATTATAAGCCGGGCTCGGTGGCTCAGACTGTAATCCCGCCCCTTTGGGAGGCTGAGGTGAGTGGATTGCCTGAGCTCGCGGGTTCGAGACCCACCTGGGCAGGCGAGACCTCATCTCTACAATAAATCAAAAAATCAGCCGGGCGTGGTAGCGCATGCCTATAATTCTGGCTACTTGGAAGGCTGAGGCGGAAAGATCGCTGGAGCCCAGCAGGTCGAGGCTGCGGTGGCTGGGAGCGGGCACTGCACTCCAGTCTGGGTGACAGAGTGAGACTCCCACTCAAAAAAAAAAAAAAAAAAAAACCATTATAACATTGGCCCCACCTGGCTAATAAATAATAATTCTGCGTCTTAGGGTCAGACGATTAGCAACTTTAATTCCCTCTTGCTATATAACATATTTACAGATTCTGGGAATTAGAATCTTTGTGGGGGCCGAATAATCTGTCTACCACAAAAGGACAAATGGATAAACTGTTCTACATCAATACAATCAAATCCTATACAATTCTATGCATCCATACAACGAAATCAGCAACGAATGAACTTTTGACACACACAACTCGGATGAATCTCAAAGGGGTTATACGGAATTAACAAAGCCAATTTTAAAAGGCTATATACTACAGGTCTGTTTATAGAACATTATAAAAATTGCAAATTTATAGTGATAGAGAACAGATCAATGACTGCTAGGGGATAGATATGGGGGTGGGGTATAACCAAAGTGATAGCACAGGCAGTTCTTTAGGGTGGTAGACTTGTTCTATGTCCATGAGCATGGACTTAGAACATTATGGTGGTGGTAACATGAGACTATATGTATATATTAAAATTTATAGAACTCTAACTTCAAAAATGAAAAAAAGTTTATTTTATCATGATAATCTTAAAAATGAAATAAAAAAAGTCATAAAATTGTATACTGAACACATATATGCACACACAGGTGCTCACTGCAGTATGGAATAGTACTAACACACAGAAAACTGATCCAAAATGTTACACCAGACTCTAGCCCTATGGTGGTGAATTCACAAGCACTTCCCTGGTTCTCATTACAGCTTCCCTGAAACGCTTAATCTATCTGAGCCTAATTTTTTTCACCTTAAAATAAAGATCATATTAACCTTATTGGGTCATTAAAGGATGACATTGTGTATGTAAATATTCTAGCAAATAAAAGCATGCTCAAATGTGTTCACTGCTTTGTTTTTGCCAACCTGTGAGTGTATCTGAACTCTCAGAACTTCTTGTTCTCAAAAACTGAGGACATGCAGGATTTGGAACAACCTAAGGCTACAAGACGAGAGACAAATCTTTTAAAGAGAGACAGGTAGGATCACAGAATGGTACAAAGGATGCTCCTGAGATGCGATAGCTCCCAGCAAAAATATATAAGGTCTATGTATGAGATCTGTTTTATGTCTGTTTTCTAACAAATGCGATCAAGGATTTTCACCATTAACATCTTTACACATGTCCTCCCTGCCTTTCTCTAGTCAGGTCTGCCAGTGTCTTGTCCTAATATCACCTCCATTGACCTCATAAATGACTGGTGAGTTGGATCAGAATGGAAAGGTCATCCATACATTTATTTTTTCCATTCAAACAACACATACCAAGTATCTCCAAGTGCCAGGATTTGAGTTCAACCCTGGAGATACAAACACCAATCCATCTACATCCCAGTCCTTGTTCACAGTCTAGTTATTGAGGCTCACAAGACATGAGATTGGTGGCAGAGGCGGGGGTGGTAGAGTCTGTCACTTTGAATGTTAAAACAGATGAGTCTTCAGTTTAAACTTGGAGAGCTCCAGAAATCTAAATCCAGTTTAAACTTGGAGAGCTCCAACCAGAAATCCAAAAGATTTGAGTGGAAAAAAGCATTCAACAAGGGAGTATCAAAGAGTAAAGTAAAAAATACATCTGAGAACAGGTGAGTACTAAAAAATATTGAATAAAAATGAGCATTTTTTTTTCTGGACTCGATGCAATTCGCATTCACATTGCACACAGAATGGGAGGACCATTGTCTACTTGGCAAGTAGAAATTTGTAAAATGACTTGGGTTTCTCATAGAGGAAAACTGGTGTTATACATGAGCCTAATGAGAATAATTGTCAAGTGGTTACAACTGATGAGTTGTATTATTTATCACACTGAAGTCTAATACTAGCCTAGAATTAGAAATGACTTCAGAACATTTCAAATCTGTCACGTGGTCTATTCGCTTCCAAGGAGAATGATTATGCATAAACATATTTCAGGGCTTTCCTGTAACCCTGCTCTTCCCAGATCACTGAGATTGGATGACTCTGTAAAACAAATATGCTTTCAAGCAATAGACCTCTATAAACATTAGTAATTGTGGGAAAAAAAATCACTCTTTACATGTATCTAGGACTTCACAAGACCCCAGGACTGTTCCTCTTCAGTGCTTCCCAGCTCAGGGCATGGCTTCTTCATCCAGCTGGTTCTCAGACCAGAATCAAGTCCTGTTCCTTTTACTACCTAAACACCCTTCAATTCAATTTTCTTCTGTGCATTTTGCCACCACCATCACCACCCTGGAATAAGCCTCCATCTTCTTTCAACTTGGTTACCGCAGTGGTCTAATTGGCTGGCCTGTACTCACTCTGTCGCTCTCTAATGCATTTCACTCTGCAGGCAGAGTGATGGTCTTAGAGTATAAAAGTTCATGTCCCTATGGCCCCAAGGGCTTCCCTTGCTCTCAAGGTAAAGACAAGATTTTTGAATGTGGCCTGCAGGACTTTTAGTGAGTTGACCCCAACTAATCCCTGTAGCCTTACTTTGGACCATTGCAGTCATACTAGCACTCAGAGGGTGATGTAAGCAGTAAGAAATGTTGCTTGCAATGCTTGCAATAGAGTCCAACATTCGGAAGAATGGGACATCCTGAAAAAAAAGATAAAGCACGTATTTAAGTGAAAATACTACAGTTGCAATCAGTCTGGCTCTTATTCTTATTGCTCAAAAAATGGAAATTCCTTTTTTGATTATCATGTCTGCAAGGATCATTACATATCTGAAGACCCCAAAGTATAAAAGTAGGGATAAACTTGTTTTAAACTTTCAGGAAGGGGCTTAAGTCTTTATTACTTTGGGGGATAAAAGCTAGACAGACTATTTATGATTTTCATGTTCATCTCAAGTGCAAAGTTGCTTTTATTTTTCCTTCTGACTGTCTATGCAATGTGTACACTTAATTATAATGGTGGCAGGACAAGGTGCCGTTGTTCATTTTGCTTATCTTTTAGTTCCTTGTGTTCATTCCGGGTCTCTTCTTTCTGGGGCTTTTGCATATCTTGTTCCCACGGCATGGGAGGCTCTCCCCTCTCTTGTACCCTAGTCAACCTCTGTTTTTCCTTCAGACTATAGCTCAATCATCATTACAACAGGAAAGCCTCCTCTGACCTCAAACCTAGATCAGATCTCCCTAATACAACTTCTCATAGCACTGCGTACCTCTGCCTTGGGGTATTTGTCACGGTTAGAGTCGACATTTGCTGTGTAACTTTTGAAACCCAGTAACTCATTTTCCCGGTAGACTCAGGTAAACCATATGGGAATAGACCATGTCTATCTTTGCTCCATCATTGCATCTCCAGACCCTGGATGAGTACATGGCGTATAGTAGGTGCTCAATAGATGAGAATTCCACATAGGTATCTTTTTTGATTATATTTGATTTCCTATGAGGTAGGCAAAACATTCATTGCTTTCCTCATTATTCCCATTTGACTGATGATGAGATCAAATTTCAAGAATGTCTAAATGTCTTGCTACAGAGCCTGTATGCTTAATAAGCAAGGGACTGGAAGCACAATCCCTTCCAGTTAGGTCACCACGTCCTCTGGCTCCAAGGACCTAATGAATTTATCCCAGTGAAGGGTCAGGTGCATTGAAAACTCATTGTTATGTGTCTGGGGGTGTGGGGTGGGGGGGTGGGAGGGATGAAAGGTAGAGATCGTCTTTCAGAAACTATTCTCACATATCTGACTTGGTAAATGTCAGATCAGATAGTCCCCAATACCTTGAAAAGGGCAAAGAGACAGTGAGCTCTGCAATTACATACGAAATAAATGCGAAAGTCCCAGATACCTTTGTCCCTGTTCTTTCAACTTAGAGATAAGCATATATCAAAACAGACTGATAATACTGCTACTTGTTTAAAGCAAGAAGTTTAAGAGTAGGCGCCTGTTTGACTTCACATAGTAAAGCGTTAATTGAGCTTCACTGTTGCAAAAAGTAAGAATATGCATTTGCATAATGGCAAATGTCAGGTCTTCAGTAAATCTCTGATATCAAGACTCCATGGTTATAGCAGAGCTCACGTTTGAAGCAGCATTTTCTCCAAGCTTACTTTGAAAGTATCAATTCCAGACTTAATCCCGTGGGCTCCTCTGAGCTTATGGTATGTGATTTGAGGGGAGAAGCACAGTCTGCCCTACTTTTGGCTTGAGCATAGTGTCTCAGAACTCGTCTCTGCAATTTATGTTCACCTACAAAGCAAATGACATACACTTATGCTTAATTGCCTCCTTGTGTTGCCCAGAATTTAGTGTCTGAGTTGATTAGGAGTGGATGGCTCTGAGCTAATTCCACTTCAAGAAATTACTCTGCTGTCTCTGCATTCCTGTAGATTGGTGGAGCGTGAGGGGCAAGGAAGGGAAAACATCTTCACTTTGGATGAGTGGAGGCAAGTGTGGTGGGAAGTTTGGGTGCTTGAAAGAGCTGTGCCAACTTCTAGGCCTGCTGGGTAAGAATATCCAAGGCTTCCCCAGAAGGATAGCAGGGACCATAACAGTTGTTTAGAGATGGGCGCCCCTCATCGAGTGATGGGTGAAGTGTACTTCTAAGGGACACTGGAAGGTAGGGGGCCTGGACACAGCTGGCACATGACTGTGGGCTAAGCTTACAGAGAGGTACACCCAAGGGTCCCATGAGGCACCATCGTCTCAAGGACAATTTTTCTTAAAATGTTAAAATGACCCCAAGATGCCTGAGAGTAGAGAGGCAGCTACAAGTTATACAAGGTAAGAATTATCAGAGGAGACCAAAATCACCAGGCTTGATATAAGTTTAGGACCTAAGCAGCTTTCTTTTTATAAAAATTTAATTTTTTTTAAATTTTGAAGACGTGGGGTACAATTCGGGTTAGGTATACAAACGTTCATTATGCAGGTGCCCTTGTTGATGAGGTGTGCTCTCCCCTCCCCTGGCAGTTTCCTACTGCTGCCAATCCCATCCCTACTTCCCTGGCAGTTTCCCACTACCGTCAAATCCCTTTCTTATAGTATCAGGATAATTGTTCAAGGTCCACTTATGAGTGAGAACATATGGTACTCAGTTTTTTTTTCTGTGATAGATCATTGAGTATGGTAGACTCTAAATCCATCCAAGTTACTACGAAGTCCATATGTTTGTCCTTCTTTGTGACTGCATAATATTCCATTGTGTATGTGTACCCCATTTAAAAAAATCCAGTCCAGTTTGCTGAACAGTTCATGATTTTGCCCTTCTTTATGGCTGCATAATATTCCATCATGTATATGTACCACATTTTCTTTAGTTAGTCTATTGTCAACAGGCAGTAGGGTTGGTTCCATGTTTTTGCTATTGTGAATAGTGCTACAATAAACATGTGTGCGCAGGTATCTTTTATGTAGAATGATTTGAGTTCCTCCGGGTATATTCCCAATAGGGAGATTGCTGGGTCAAATGGAACGTCAATTTCTAGTTCTTTCAAAAATCCGAAGCAACTTTCTTATTATTAAAGTTTGATTGTTAATGCGTGCTCCTCAGCCACCCTCCCTGTTTCCCGGGGGAACCAACCTCCTCCCAGCAATCTCCCTGGCTACAGGAAGGGGCAGTAGGAAAAGGACCCTCTTCGACATGAGGATTTGGATTGGCACTAGGAGATTCCAGTGGGTCTAGTTCTTCTGTCTAATTGAGGAGATGTATGCAAACCTGAGAGCTTTTGGCAGTGGTTATTCTGTCATGTGAGATGAAAAAGATAGACAGGTACCCTAAACCAAGAAAAAATGAAGCAGATGCACAGAAAAAAATGGGGACATGAGACAAAGAAAGACAATTTTCTGGTTCCTTACAACCTTTCATTCCTGGGTTCCTGAGACCAACTGTACTCTGTTCTTGGGTTCCCTGAGACATCCTTGAGTCCTTATATTTAATCAGGTTTTTACCTAGGCGAATCCCATTTGGTCTCTGTTAAATGATTCTCCTTGTAGGAGATGTCAAAGAGGTATGTTATTTATATGTGTCATCATGACAGCACTAGTTACACTAACAATAGCAGTAGCACTGTGAAAATAAAGTAAATCCGCAAATGAAAATAAACAGAGGCTATTTATAAGAAGGGAGTCAGTCATCATCACTTGTGTTTGTCAGAGTCTCAAAGGCAGACAGGGAAATAGAAAAGCTTTGCAGTGGAAAAAAAGGGAAAGCTTCAGATGTGCCCTGAATGGAGCTTATTAGCATGGAGAGGCAAGAAGCAGGCCAACTGGAAGCCAGGCATTTGAATTGCTTGGGGAGCGTATTTGACTTTTTCTGGTTGAGGCTGAACTGGGAGAGGGGGTGAAATAGGGAAGCTGGCAGTTGCTGACTAAGTCCTGACCCTTCTAGACCAATTGCTGCAGAGGTTGTGGGTCAGAGATTCCTATTGTCATCAACGGTCTGGCCAATGTCTGTTTGTACCTTTAGGCATTCAGAACACATATCCACTGAGTACCTCATAAATGATAAAACTGACAGTATCATGCCTGGCTGCATGTGAACATCACCTGGGAAGCATTAAAAATTACAACTTTGGACCAGTTAACCTGAAATCTCTGGGGATGGAGCCTAGCGGAAGGTGTTTTAAACACTTCTCCATGTGATGCATAGCCTGGGTTAACAAGCAAATGAAGAATTGATACATTCTTGGCTAAGGCTGCTAACTCATCCATTGATCTTCTTTTTCTGGAAGACACATGATTGGCAAGGGCTTGTAAAAAAAAATAGGCAGACTGGTAAGACTCAGAAGCCATGAAATAAAGAAAGCAGCTTCACCAGGCTCAAAGTAGGTGCTTACTAAATATGTGCTAGAGAATGAACGTTCTTCCTAATATTTTTGTGCACTTGCAAGGATGTTCCCCGATGGAAAAGGCTCCATATGATTTAAAAAGGATATTTGGAGGATTTCACATAATAAGATCTGTCATTTACTCTACACATTTCAGGTTCCAGACATTACTCTGAACGCTTTGTATATTACCACACCTACCTCTCACGAGTTTAAACTGAAATGGAGATTAACCCCAAAGTTACTACTTGCTCCCAGATGATCATTTTAGATAATGTAAGTATTTGCTTAACAAGCATTGATTGAGCACTTATGCGCCAAGACTATTTTAGGTTCTGGGAATAAAACAGTGAAAATAATAGATGTGGTTTTTCCCTCGTGGAGCTTAAAGTATAGTGTGAGACATTAACATTAATACAATAATTACATAATAGGTCATTACAAATTGTATTTAGGGTTTTGAAGAAAAGGCATGGAGAGCTAATAATTGGAAAATTTTTCTATAAAGAATCAAAGAGTGGACATTTTAGGTTTGTGGGCCACAGAGTCTCTGTTGCAACTACTCACCTCTTCTGTTGTAGCACAAATCCTGCCATATAAAATACATAAATGAATGAGTGTGGATGTGTTCCAATAAAACTTTATTTACAGAAATAGGAAGTTGGTTGGATTTGCCCCAAGGGCCATAGCTTGCTTGAGATAAAAGGGAAATGGCAGTGGACACCTTCTGAAAAAACTGGAGTAAGAAGGCAGGACATTTCATATTTACAGATAACTCTGCATTAGAATCTTCACCTATACATGAGAAACCTAAGGGTGATAAAACAAACAAACAAACAAACTAGAAATGCTTTCCCTGAATAAAACTCTAACTCAGTGTCATTTTTAAAATTCTGTAATTCCTACTGGGGAAAATGTTCAAAAATCTTCCCCAAGTTATCAGTTAAGAGATGATATTATTTGAAGACAGAAGAGTCACAATGAAGGATGTGGTATTAGTTTTAAGTCTCTTCTTGCTATTCACAAACTAGAGCCCCCAACAGATGGATATTTCTGTAAAAAACACTGAAATTTCAATAATAATACCATTGTCGTTTTTGGTTCTTTATGACTATAGCTTTTCAAAAGATACAAAAATAATTTTGCATTCAAATTTTTTTATAAATCAAGTTTTGTTGTTTTTATCTAGCATCAATTTATTTTTATAATATTTTATTTTAATTAATTATATCTTCAAATAACATAGCAGAATAACTTATTTTAATGACTTTTTTATAAGTTAATATTTTAATTTCATTTTAGTAATACGTGTAAACATGTTTGCCTTTGGAATATATTAAACACTTTCTATTTTTTAGTTAAATGAATTGTTAAAATAAATACTACTCATTTTATGCTTACAGCAATCATATGAGTATTAATAGGATTAATCCTACTGGTATTATCCCTATGTACAAATGAGAAGATTGAAGTTCAGAGAGGTTAGGGAACTTGCCTAAGGTCACACAGTGGTAAATGGCAGAACTGATATTGAAAGTTACACTATCTGTCTCCAGAGTCCATGATCTTACCCAAGATGCCATGCTGACAGTTTTTGAAGAAGAAAACAGTGATGTTAAAACTTGAAACACACTGGAATTTTCGCATGTCCATTTTGTCCTCCTATTGCAGTTACTACATTTGAGCTTTAAACTGAGGATGAGTTAGTATCAGCTGGGTAAAAAGGGAGGGGAAGAATATTTCTGCTAAAGGAAGAATGAAGGAGTAGGCGCTGCCATGGCTCAAAGAAGGAGGTGTGAGGAGGCATCTCATAGCCAGTTGTCCTGTATATGTTCAGCATAACCAAAAGCACTTCTGTTTTCCTTTCTTTGGCTGTTAAGAAAATGCCCCTAGCCGGGCTCGGTGGCCTGTAATCCCACGCCTTTGGGAGGCTGAGGTGAGGGGATTGCCTGAGCCGGCGGGTTCGAGACCCACCTGGGCAGCGAGACCTCATCTCTACAATAAAAAAAAAAAAAAAAAAAATCAACCGGGCATGGTAGCGCATGCCTGTAATTCCGGCTACTCGGGAGGCTGAGGCGGAAGGATCGCCAGAGCCCAGCAGGTCGAGGCTGCGGTGGCCGGGAGCAGCCACTGCACTCCAGTCTGGGTGACAGAGTGAGACTCCAACTCAAAAAAAAAAAAAAAAAAAAAGAAAATGCCCCTGTGTGCTAGGAGCCCTAGCATGAACAGAAATTAAAGCCATATTTTCATATATTGATAGATTGTTGATATCTACTTCTTGGCGCATGTGGACCAGAAGTGAGAGACAGTCATTGGAGAAAGTAGGTCTTGGATGGTGAGGGGAAACGGAAAGAAAGTAAGTGGTTTGGGTGATGGAGGGGTAGAGGAAGTTGGAAGAAAGTGGAAGGTAACGGGAAAAACTGACTAGAGGAATCAGAAGAGCTCCAAATTCAAATCCTTCATCATAGTAGGAGGTTATTCTTTTCCTGGGCAAAACCTGGGCAGAAATGGTTCTTACCGTACTTCCCTCACCTCAAGGCCCTTTGACTTTTACATACCAGCTTTTCAAATGGTGCCTACGCCTGGATCACAGAGCAAGAAAGGTCTGTTCTAAGACCACCATTTACGGTTCCTTATTAATTTACACTGCTGCATGGACTCTCCACTCTACGAGGTTTGCAAGTCACCGGAAAGGCTATCTCACTCATTCCGCAATCAGATGCTCCCGTTCCCTTCCCCAGGATAAGGTCAGGCAAGTTAGCCGTTTCCAGAGGTGGTCTGTTTTCAGAGAGCTTCCTTTCTAAACTTCTGCCCAATTCCACACTCTTCTCTTTCTATACCCACCCCAGTCACTCTGATGCCAGGGGCTGACCTGGCGGCACTCACACGGTGACACCTTTGAGAGCTTTCTTTGTAATGCGTCTGCCACAGGCCATTTACCCATAGTCATATTTTTATTTTATTTTATTTAAATGTAAAGATGTGGAGTACAATTCAGGATTAGGTATCCAAGTGGGTCTCCCTCTGCTCCCTGCTTCACCTGGTTTGAGATCAGTTACCCTTATTGATGTTGTGTGTTCCCCCCTTCCCCTGGCAGATACCTGTACATGCACATTTATTGTAGTATTATTCACAATAGCAAAAACATGGAACCAATCATGCTGCTCATTGAAAGTGGACTGAATTTAAAAAAATGTGGTACATACACACAATGGAATATTATGCAGAAGGACAAAATTGTGAACTTTGCAGCAACCTGTATGGACTTAGCGTCTACCATACTCAGCGATCTATCACAGAAACAAAGAACTGAGTACCATATGTTCTCACTCGTAAGTGGACCCTGAACATTTTCTGTAATACCATAAGTATACAACTTTAAATAACCAATTGTCATGATGCCTCTTTGGGGGAAAGGCTCAGAATGGGTAACCACTCCCACGGCTTTCCCCATGCCACCCGTTGCTGTTATCTCAGCCCCCAGGGAAGGACTTTGCCTTCCCACTATGTATTTTAATCCCTTCTCAATGTCTACATTAATTATGCTTGTGTTCTGACACTCCAAGCCCTACTATCCACCCTCTCACTGGCAGGACTCTTCTATAGGGGAGGAGGAGAATCGACTCCATTCCCACAAGGAGCGATTCCAAACCCACACAGCATTTCTCTTCTCTCTGCTAGATATCCTTACCTCACCCAAAGGATTTTTTTTTTGAGTCGGAGTCTCACTCTGTCGCCCAGACTGGAGTGCAGTGCCCGCTCCCGGCCACCGCAGCCTCCACCTGCTGGGCTCCGGCGATCCTTCCACCTCAGCCTTCCGAGTCGCTGGAATTACAGGCGCGTGCTACCACGCCCGGCTGATTTTTTGATTTATTGTAGAGATGAAGTCTCCCTGCCCAGGTGGGTCTTGAGCCCGCGGGCTCAGGCAATCCACTCACTTCAGCCTCCCAAAGGCGCGGAATGACAGGCTGAGCCACCGAGCCCGGCTCACCCGAAGGATTTTAATGCCCCAATCTGATTTTTACCCTTGGATTATGTCCCCAATGGGTCTTGTAAAGTGATTCCCCCAGACAAAATAAGCATGATGCCCTCGGTGTGATCAACTGGTGTTGCATGATGTCATCATTTATTCCTTCTTTTATTCATTCCCCAAACCTATGTTCAGAGTTTACTACACACCAGCCATTCTGCCAGCCAGAAGAGAGTACTCAGCATGTAGTGGGAGACTGACTCGTGAGCAGAGAATTACAATGCAATAACCATGTTGCATGGCATCCTGAGTTTTAGATGCTTTCTGATCCCAGTACTAGGCTTCTACTGAGGTAGATTACAATGCATTTGCTTTTATGGCAAGCACATTATACTTTATGCATTTGTCAAAATATTTAGCATTAAAAATCTTGGAAGCAAAATTGCTTACCAGGTAAAGTGAAAGGGCGAAGTGCCAAAATGGAGTAACTTTAGCCAAAGAGCAGCCATTTTAAGCTTTGTCATGCTTCTTTAGTGTTTTATTTTAACTTGCCCTCTAATTAGGGGGCAGAACCCATCTACCAGAGGGAGTCATTGATGATTGTCTTGCAACTCCCCCACCCCAACGTGCTTTGTATTAGCTAACTAAATACTTTTATCCAAAGTATTTGTCTTCCTGCCATAAAGGGCCAAGCTGACCTAACTTACTGTGATCAGCCCTTTGTGACTTATGTGACACAAAACATCACCCTATCACCATGGCAACAGTTCCTGGGCTTACCCGCTTTTCTCATCTATGTGACTGACCCCCCCATCCACCTGCCATCCGTCACTGTGACATCAGCTCCTGTGAATACTTGCCCGCCTTGCCCACCTCCACAAAAAGTTTCTAAAGACCCCTAGTCTCAAGCTCTGGCGGCCATGCTTTCTTTAAGCTCTGGTCTCCCGCTCCAACTTGGAGAGGTGGATTTCTCTATCTCTCTAATCTACTTTCTTTCCTAATCTCTGTGCAATTCTTTGCATCTTGCTGGTGGCACCAGCTTCCTGACCTAACATAAAGATTGTTGAGTCTTTACTCCCCCAAATTTCAAAAATCGTATCATGGCAGCTGGAGACAAGACCAGCAGCCACTTAATACCTGACCAATTTATCATGTCATGGAACAGGTGTGGGGAGAAAAACGATTGTCTGAAGCAATTAGTAAAACAATCACATTAAAAAAATAATCACATAATAAAGGGAGCCCACTGAGAGGGACTAGGCTAGCTGTTTTATTTTGGTAATTAATAATCATAAACAAATAAGCTGAGGATTGTCAAAATTATCAAAACAATTAACCTTCTGCTAAGCAGTAAGACAACCCAGTGCAGGTCTTAGGAAGTCAGTTAAGCTTGTGATAAATGTGACTCAAGAGGCCATGTCCAAAAGGCTTGGTTCAAAAAATGTGGGATCTGGTTCCAGGAAGAGTGACAATAAATTAAACAGCTCAGTGTGGACCGGTGGCTCTGCAACTTGACTGTGCATCAGAATCGTCCAGTGGGTTTGTTAAAACACAGATTGCTGGGTCCACTCTCAAAGTTCTAAAATCATCAGATCTGGGATAAAACCCCAACATTTATATTTCTAACAAGTGTCCAGGTGAGGCGGATGCTTCTGGTCAGGGACTCCACCTTGAGAATTGTGGTTATGGACACTGACTTGACATTAACATCACCTGGGGAGTTTAAAAAAAAATGTCCAGGCCTTCCCAGAATATTTAATCAGAATTTTCAAAGGTGCACTGCTGGCTACAGTATTTTTTTAATGTTCACCAGGTGATTCTTCTGTGTAACTAGAGTTGGGAACCACTAGGTAGGGTATATGCCAGCAGAAAACACTGGTAACTCTCAGAATTATGTAAGCATAATTATGTGGCAAAGAAGATTTAAAAAATAAGAGTTTAAGGCCTGAAGGCCTCAACTAGAATCCAAAATGAAGCCATAAGAACCAGGACATCCTGTTTCAGGGTGACTTGGAGTCACCATAGTTTCCAGGTGAAAACATGTTTAACATGTAGAATAGCATAGGAATTTCATCTAAATCTGATTTGCAAGAGGAGAAGTACTTTGGGTTGATTTACTGTGGAAGAAATTATGAAATCTGGAGAAAACTGAGAATTTACCCCCAAAAATGTAAGCAGCCACTAGACAGGAGTGAATTTTAATCTTGTTTGTAAAAAATTCCAGTACTTTGTCTTTGTAAATGATACACTAGTGTCTATAAACTCCCAGTCCATTCTGTGGGAAACAACTCTGCAAAAGTTTTGGTCTAGAGCAAGGGTCCCCAGCTCTCAGACCACAGACCAGTACCTGTCTGTGGCCTGTTAGGGACCAGGCCACACAGCAGGAGGTGAACAGTGGACAAGCCATCGAAGCTTTGCCTGTATTTAGAGGCCCTCCCCATCAGGCATTACTGCCTGAGCTGCACCTCCTGTCAGATCAGCTGAAAGACCTGCTTTCATTTCTATCATCCTGTCTTTGTGAAGCAGGGTTTTCTGCAGTGACAGCGACCAAAATGAGATTATGGAGCAGACTGGACATAAGCAATACACTTCAGGTGTCACTGCCTCCCATCACCCCCAGATGGGACCGTCTGGTTCCAGGAAAACAAGTTCAGAGCTCCCTCGGATTCTGCATGATGGCGAGTTGTATAATTATTTTGTTATATATTACAGTTTAATAATAATAGAAATTAAAGTGCACAATAAGCGTAATGTGCTTGAATCATCTTGAAACCATACCCCCGCCCCCACCCCCATGGAAGAATTGTCTTTCATGAAACTGGTCCCTGATGCCAAAAAGGTTGGGGACTGCTGGTCTAAAGGACAAAGAGTTTTCTTCTTTATCCCGCCCTGCCCCTCCTGCCCCAGGTGATTGGGCCTGGGACATCACCTGACAGAAAGTCAGCTAAACATCTACCCATGGCAAGCTGGGGTTCAGACTGGGCTTTCTGCCCAGACAGGAATGATTGATATTGCTGTGCCAATCAGATCTCCTCTTTCATCATTGGCATCGGAAATCAGGGAAGAATAAGGCAGGTGGTGGCATGAGGCAGATGAGGGCATCCTAGAGAAAAGTAGACGTGCCAAGAAGCTGTCCTGATAACGGAGGAGACCAAAGGGCTGGTTCCTGAAACACCCTGAACGTTCTAACATCCCAATCCCTCTCCACCTTCTGAGTCCAGTTGGCCCAAACCCAGTGAGTGGATTTCCATGAGATTCTTCTTCCGTCCTTGCCGCAGAGTCAGACTTCCTGGGTTCAAATCTCAGCCCTACGCCTTATTTGCTGTGTGGCTTCCCGTAGGTCACTTAGTGTTTCTGGAACCAAGGCTAATTATAGAACCCTCCTCATGTAGTCGAGGGGAATAAGTGAAATATAAATGTAAAAATCTTAGCCCAGTGCCTGGTACCATGTAAACATGTCATCAGTGCTAGCTATTATGATGGCTTGATACAAGATATTATTTACTCACATAAGTGTTCTCTGAAGATGAATAGGTTTCTGTCAGAGGTTGGTAAAAGAGCCTGACAGTCAGCGTGACTCTCACCTATAGGTCTTTTACCTATGACTGTGAATTGGTTAAAGCTGTGGCAGCAGGAAAGCCATCTGGAACTTTTGGATAAGCATTAATAAATCATTGCTGGACCTCCAGGGAGCTATGTGAGCCTTCATTTAAGAGGCAAGGATGCCCACAGGCAACTAAAATACAGCAGTGGAGATAAGAAAAGCTCCACTAATTAAAACATAGCATGTGTGGTCATGAGGGACTCATCAGCCTACCTGTGATCTTACATTTACTTCATCTGCTCTGAGATGTCATGCTCTAGTCCTGTCTTCTGGGACAGGATGCAGACATGTGAGGTTCCAGTAGGCAAAGCAGGCATAAATGCTTCAATTTTGAAAGTAGGCAGCAAGCAGGGCTTCTTCAGCAGGTGAACTTACACAATCAGAAGATTTGTGCCAAACTAGAGTGACTTTTTCTGTCTCTATTGGCTATAAGCTTGTAGGAGAAGAAATAACTGTGGAAATGCCTGTGGTTGAAAGGCTCTTGGAAACAGATACATACTAGACCTCCATATATAAAAATCTGGGTCGCCAGTTCTTCTGATCATTCACATAAAAATTTGAAGTATTTAAACTGCCAAATGCATATCTTACAAATTACAATAAAGTTTCAGCCTTCCTGAAAGGTTTTTGTGTCTGGCTAGATAATTAAAATGTAATGGCATTCTCAGTATTAAAAATGAACTAAGTAAAATAAAATGTAGCATGACATAGCTCGAATCAATTGTAACTGGTTGGACTAGGAAGGTAGAGATCGTGTTATTTAGAACTTTCTGTATTAAAGGAGGCATCCTATATCTGAATTATCCAGTATGGTAACAGCTAGCCACATGTATAGCCACATGCATGCCAAAATATGACTGATATGACTAAGATCCTAAATTTTTAATTTCACTTAATTTTAGTTATTTGGATTTAAATTTAAGTAGCCATGTGTAGCTAGTGGCTACCATTTGGGAAGCTGCAGAAGGATCAAAGATTGGTCTAAATTTGAGGCAACTCAACGATGTTTCTTGCATGCGACATTTCAGAATTAACATAAATCATTTACTTCTTTTCTTTTTTTTGAGTGGGAGTCTCACTCTGTCGCCCAGACTGAAGTGCAGTGGCCACTCCCGACCACTGCAGCCTCGACCTGCTGGGCTCCGGTGATCCTTCCGCCTCAGCCTTCCGAGTAGCCGGAATTACAGGCATGCACCACCACGCCCGGCTGATTTTTTGATTTATTGTAGAGATAAGGTCTCGCTGCCCAGGCGGGTCTTGAACCGCGGGCTCAGGCAATCCACTCACCTCAGCCTCCCAAAGGCACGGGATGACAGGCTGAGCCACCGAGCCCGGCTAGTTATTTACTTCTCATTTGTCTTCTCAAAATACAAAGATAAAGTCAGAATGTGCAATATCTACTTCCCAAACAGCTACAAAACAAAATGAGTTACCTGATCTTTCTGATTTGCTTAGATTGCCAACAAGGAGGCATTCATTACATATTTAACTATCTAAACAATTACAGGAGTCATAGATTTCTAGAGTTTGAAGGTACTTTTAGAGGTTATGCAGGGTTTCAAAACTCAGGTTGTTTGGAAATGTTTGGGGATATTTCGAGTTGTTACAAAGACCAAGAGGTGCTACTGGTCAGAGACCAGAGATTTAAAATTCCCTACAATGTGCAAGACAGTCTCACATCTGGAAGCATTGTCCTGCTTCAATACCGATTGGTTTCCCACTGAAAATACTTCTGCCTAACTATTTATTTTTAAAATTAGCAATTTGCCCTAGGAGATTAAGTGACCTGCTTTGAATCCCAAGGCTAGTGAGGTTGCTGGACCATGGCATAGAAGGCCAAGTTGTATCTGTGGAGCCACAAAATGCATTTGTGCTGTCACTTCCTAAGATGCACTACATTTTTCTGAGAAGTGAATGACTTTATAGCAAAAGAATATATTTTCATGCAGTTTACGATCCTTAAACTCAGAGTAAAATTCAAAGAAAAATTCTACTGAGTTGCTTGTGATACGCCCATAGACTGGTATGTGGGCGTATATGGAACCTCTACCTTCCCTTTGCTATGATGGCACAGTTGAGCATTATGAATGTGACTGGCTTGCAAAACCTAAAATATTTACTACCTGGCCCTTTAAGAAAAAGTATACAACCTGTGTCATCAATTATTTCAGTACTCTACAGCTAGTGTGATCATTGAGGTTAGAACCCAGGCTATGGAAGCACTGAGGAGTTGGTAATTAGAGGTACCAAGGAAAGCTTCCCAGGAAAGTGATATTGAAGGATAAATAGTTGGAGAATCAGGTATGTTATAGGCCAAATTGTGTCTACCCACCAAATTCATACGTTAAAGCCCTAACCCCCGGGATCTCAAAATATAACTGCATTTAGAGATGGGACCAATAAAGAGATTACATTAAAATTCAGGCCAGGAGTGTGGGCCCTAATTCAATCAGACTGGTGTTCTTATAAGAAGAGAGGATTAGAACACACAGAGAGACATCAAGGGGTGCGCATGCACAAAGGAACAACCAGGGGACTGTCATCTGCAAGCCAAGGAGAGCAACTTCGGAGAAAACCAACTCTGCTGGCACCTTGATCTTAGACTTCTTACTTCCGGAACTGGGAGACAATTAATTTCTGTTGTTTAAGCCTCCTTCTCTGTGGTATTTGTTATGCAGTCCCAACAAACTAACATAGGGCAGACTAAAATGGTATTTTAGATCAGGGAAATCAACCTGGCTAGAATCTCAGGGGCATGATGAGCTATGACATTTGTAACCAAAGGTGAAAATATGTCCTAGGAGAATTGTGAGGATGGGAGTACTGGAGAAGGGGGCAGAAAAGATAAGACGGAAGAGGAATTGTAAGTGCTAAAGCTTTCATTGAATTCCCTGAGCAGAGAATAAACGATTCGAATTTGTTTTCTGAAATGGTAATGTGAGAATAGTGCCAGGGAGACCATGGGAAGCTTGACATTTATGAGCAAGAGAATGAGGAAGCCCTGAACCATGGTGCTGGGTGTGCAAAAGAGTGAGTGGATGTGAGACATTGCTGAGGAAAAATAAATAAATAAAAGAGCTTTGCTGGCTAGGTCAAAGTGGAGGAAACAGTGTCTGCGATAAAGTGGAGGAAACTCTGTCTGGAATAAAGTAAAATTTCCACAAGTTTGAATCTGATCCTTAACCCAACTTCATACTCATTCCCTGCCCATTCATTGTAGGAAATGCTATTTTAAACATTCAAGTAAACTGTGCTTAAGGGTTAAGGTGGATAATAAGATACAAAATGGCTTACTCTGAAAGGGAAATTTTGGGTAGAGAAAAATCAAGTCTCATGAATTAGAGCAGAGAAAGATATGGATAGACTGGATCGCTAAAACTAGACAGAATGATGAAAGATAGTTTTTCAATACTAGTATTGGAAGTATTGGAAAGTGGGTATATAGGGCTTACCAAACAGAGACAATAGCCTTAAAAATGAAATCTGTAGCCGGGCTCGGTGGCTCAGCCTGTAATCCCGCGCCTTTGGGAGGCTGAGGTGAGTGGATTACCTGAGCCCGCGGGTTCGAGACCCACCTGGGCAGCGAGACCTCATCTCTACAATAAATCAAAAAAACCAGCCGGGCGTGGTAGCGCATGCCTGTAATTCCGGCTACTCGGAAGGCTGAGGCGGAAGGATCGCCGGAGCCCAGCAGGTCGAGGTTGCGGTGGCCGGGAGCGGCCACTGCACTCCAGTCTGGGTGACAGAGTGAGACTCCAACTCGAAAAAAAAAAAAAAATATGAAATCTGTGGCTGTGAGGATGGGTTCGAAATTTATTGTGTTAATATAACTTTTAAACTGATGTCAGAGCCTTAAATAACATCATTGTTGAGCCGGGCTCGGTGGCTCAGCCTGTAATCCCGAGCCTTTGGGAGGCTGAGGTGAGTGGATTGCCTGAGCCCGCGGGTTCAAGACCCACCTGGGCAGCGAGACCTCCTCTCTACAATAAATCAAAAAATCAGCCGGGCATGGTAGTGCATGCCTGTAATTCCGGCTACTTGGAAGGCTGAGGCGGAAGGATCGCCGGAGCCAAGCAGGTCGAGGCTGAGGTGGCCGGAAGCGGCCACTGCACTCCAGTCTGGGCGACAGAGTGAGACTCCAACTCAAAAAAAATAAAAATAAAAATAACATCATTGTTGTACAAAATGTGGGTGTTTTTATCCTGCATACAAATGTTTGCTCTTAGTAATGTGATATTCTTTGAAATTGATATTCTAAATATGCTGATGTTGACTAGTATGTAAAATGTAGCCAAAGAAGAACCAGTCCAGCCATACCCAATGCCTGAAGATACCCTTCTTTTCAGAGGCCTTATTTGAAAAATGTTAGATCCACTAAAATAAAAAATAGCAAACTAGCAATAGTTTAAAGCAACATAAATTTTCTTGTTGATCAAGTTACATATACCTTGTGAGTGTCAACCAGAGATTCAGGCTAGCAGAGAAGCCCTCATCTTAGAAATTGCCAGTTATCATGGTAGAAGAAAACATAATGTAGCATTATATACTCTCTTAAATTTGCTACTCAGAAACATTACAAATCATTGGCCAAAGGAAGTCACGTTGTTATGACCGAGTAAGCAAGAAGAAGTTACGCAAGCAAGTTGAGTCTAATTAATTATGAGTTTATTAAACGTGCGGGTCAAGAGTAGGCAAATGCCAGAAAAACTCTTGGCAAATTGGTGCAGTTAGTGACAAGCTTTTACAGGTAAAATTTGCAGCATTGACTACGTAGCAACTTAGTGACCATAGCAACTATTAGCTAACAACTTGCCAACCAAAATGGGAACTTTTGATTGTTAGGGAGCTTTTATTAATTTCATGTCCCAGGTATAGCCAGTGCTCAGAAAGTCCCTGGAGTTCTGCCATTAAGATGTAGTTTAAGGTAGTTACATAGAGACAAGGACGAAAGAATCATTATACAATGGAGTTACCTCGGTTAGGTCACTAACAGAATATAAGAACAAACGATGAAAATGTCAAAGTGTAACATTTGATTTCAGTTAACAAAGCATACAATTACATGGAAGCTATGGCAAAGGAGTTCTGTAACGGTTAGCAGGCAACGGTCAGTATAACCTGGCCAAAGGAGACAAAGCTGGGGGTTTGTGGTTATGAAAACGTTACTGTAATCACACGTAGGCATTGATTCTTAGGTTAGGCAGGTAACTAAGATGAAAGTTTTAAACAAAATGGAGTAAGTTGGTTAATATTATTACTTTGCTAACAATTTGATTTTATTAACTGACTTCGCTTATTTCAACATGGCCACACTTACCCTTCTACTAGATGGAAAATAAAATGCTGCCATGTGCCTGGAAGAAAAGAATGCTGAAATATCTGTGAAACAGAACATTTGAGGAAAGTTTTAATGAATACCTAGGGCGGAATATGCCTCAGGTCTTCAAAGCATGACCAGTAATATCTACTTTGTATTTTTATGTGAGATGGATGAAAGGACATAGCATGGAGTCAATATACCCGATCAGCAGCCATTTTAACATTGCTGAAATTTGTCATATTTTTCTAGCGGTTCACTTTAATTTACCCTCTATTCTCTAGCCAAGGACAGAACTGGTTTCTCAGAGGTAGCTATTGATAATTGTTTTACGACCCCCTTCCCAGATTGTTTAGTACTAATTAGCTTTTCTATTTCAAGTATTTGCCTTTGCCCGTGAGTTCCAAGTTAACCTAATCAGCCCTTTGTGACCTTCATGACACAGACAGACCATGGCAGCAGTCATGTGACTAACACATCCATCTGCCTGCTGTCCATCACCTGACATCAGAACCTGCGCTTACCTGTCCCTCCGTGATGACATGGAGGAGATCATCACCCAATACCTGCCTTCATCAAAGGGAAAGTTTAAGAGGATTCAACTTGAAGCAGCCACTGGTCATTGCTTTGCTAAACTATGGTGTGTCCACATGGCTTTTTGAGCTATGGCAGCCATGTGTCCTAACTTTGGTCTCCTCCCCTACCTTGGGGAGGTGAATCTCCTTTTTCTCTCTCTCTTCCTAATTTCCTTTCTGAATAAGCTGTATTTTTCAATCTCACTTCTGGGTAATTTTTTGCTTCTTTCACGTGGCACCAGATTGCACACACATCCATGTCGGGCCTGACCCAATGTTTTAGAGGTCCTACTGGGATTTTTAACCTAACAATGGAACTTAACGAACTTTTTCCAAGGAGTCTATTTTAAGTGAGCATTTCAGTGAAATTTTATTTTATTTTATTTCAATAGCTTTAGAGGGTACAAATAGTTTTTGGTCAAGTGGTTACTTTGTATAGTGGTGAAGAAGTCTGAACTTTAAGCATACCCACCATCCCTATCTGTGTACTTTGTACCCAGTAGGTGATTTGCCTCCCTCCACCCTTCCTCCCTTCTGAGTTTCCAGAGTCCATTATATCATGGATATCTTGATATAATGCAGATCCTTAGTGTAGATATAATGATATAATGCAGACCCTTACATTAGTGCCCACTTATAAGTGGGAATATGCAGTGTTTGGTTTTCTGTTCCTAAGTTCACACAGGAGGATGTTCTCCAATTCCGTCCAAGTTGCTGCCAAAGACATTATTTCATTCTTTTTGAAAGCTGAATAATATTCCATTTTGTAAATGTATATCCACTGATCGCTTGATGGGTATTTATCTCGACATCTTTGCAATTGTGAATTGTGCCACATTGAACACGTGGATGCGGTTCTCTTTTTTATATAACAACCTCTGTTTCTTTAGGTAGATATGTAGCGGTGGGATTGCTGGATCAAGTGGTAGATTGACTTTTAGTTCTTTGAGAAATCTTCATACCAATTTCCACAGAGGTTTTACTAATTTTCACTCCCACCAACAATGTATAAGCATTCCCTTTTATGCATATCCACACCTGCATCTATTATTTCTTTGTCTTTTTTAATAGTGGTCATTCTGACTGGAGAAAGGTGGCATCTCATGGTGGTTTTAATTTGCATTTCACTGATGATTAGTGATGTTGAACATTTTTTCATATGTTCGTTGACTGTATATCTTCTTTTGAGGCATGTTGACTTATGTTATTTGTCCACTTTTTAATGAGGTTATTTGATTTTTTCTTGCTGAGTTGTTTACGTTCTTTGTAGAGTCTGGATATTAGGCCTTTGCCAGATGTATAGCTTCAAATATCTTCTCCCATTCTGTAGGTTGCTTATTTGCTCTGTGGATGATTTCTTTGGCTGTGCAGAAGCTTTTTAGTTTAAATAAGTCCCACTTGTTTATTTTTGTTGTTGCATTTGCTTTTGGAGTTTTAGTCATAAATTCTTTGCCTAAGTCAATGACCAGAAGAGTTTTTCCTAGGTTTTCTTCTAGGGTTTTTATGATTTCAGGTCTGACATTTAAGTCTTTAATCCATCTTGAGTTAATTTTTTATATGGTGAGAGACAGGGATCAAATTTAATTTTTCTGCATGTTGCTATCCAATTTTCCCAGCACCATAAATAGGGTGTTCTTTGCCCAGTGTATGTTTTTGTTGCTTCGTCAAAGATCAGTAGGTTGTAGTTAATTGGGTTTATTTCTGGATTCCCTATTCTGTTCCATTGGCCCATGGGTCTGCTCTTGTATCAGTCCCATGCTGTTTTGGTTATTATAACCTTGTAGTATAATTTGAAGTCAGATAATGTAATGCCTCCAGCTTTGTTCTTTTTGCTTTGGTTATTCTGGCTCTTTTTTTATTCCGTATGAATTTCAGGATTTTAAAAACATAATTCTGTGAAAAATGACTTTGTTAGTTTGATAAAAATTGAGTTGAATCTGTAGATTACTTTGGGTAATTTGGTCATTTTAACAGTGCTGATCCTTCCAAACTATGAGATGAGATGCTTCTCCATTTGTGTCCACTACAATTTCTTTCATCAGAATTTTGTAGTTCTCCTTGTAGAGACCTTTAATCTCCTTTGTTAGATATAGTCCTAGGTATTTAACTTTTTGGCTACCATTGTAAATAGAATTGAATTCTTGCTTTGATTCTCAGCTTGGTTGCTCTTAGCATATAGCAGTGCTACTGATTTGTGTGTTGATTTTTGTATACTGATACTTTACTGAAAGACCTGATAAATTTTTGAAGTAATGCAAAAAAGAATAACTATTTGCAACCAAAATAGTCCTAATGAATATAATCCACTAAATAAATAAGTTTGTAGGATTTGAAATAAAGAGATTCACTTTCAAGGAAATTTTTAAGAATGCATCTTTTGTCTAAAATGCCATACATCTGCTCACAAACATGTTCCTATCATCACTGTTAACTGAAGAAGGGAGGAGAGCTTCCTCTATATTACCACTGGAGAAAAATGTAGCAACTCTCATCTAGTACCAACTTTCAGCATCGGATAGTAATGAAGACATATGGCATTTTTCTGAAGTATCATTTGATTGGTTGATGGGGAGTTGAAATAATATCTCGGGTTAATAAATACAAGATCATGCGTGGTTACAAATATTTAGCAGCAAACCAAAAAAAATTAAAAAATAATCACTATTTTTCATAGAAATCAACCAACAGTCTTCAGGTCAAACCATTCTTAAAAGCTGCAAGATGCCCCAGAATGTGGCTTAAAAGGATCCACGGATATCCTATTTATGTGCATAGCCCATAAGAGAGGTGCAAAATTAGGCAACTTTCTCGATATAAAAACGATAATTTCTTTTAATAAGAGAAAATCCATCCAAAGCCTCAATGGACACATCAAAGATGGGCCCAAAAGAAAGTTTTTTTAAAAAATTGAAGTCCTCCCATTTGTTAGCTTGATCCCTGCTAGTCTTGAAATAAGCTATGACTCTAAGCGAGACACCAGAGAAAATCAGTCTAGGAAATTCAGAAAAGCAAGGCAACGGGCAGGCCTAAGAGAAAGGATTGCATTGCCCGCAGGGCTCCCATGGGAATATGAGGCTAAACTCTTGGTTTATTTCACTTCAGACAAATATTTTATATACAGTCATCCACAGAATGGAGGAGCTCTCCTGGTGGAACCGCCAACTTGAACAAAGAGGGTCTGTACCAAGGCTGTCCACGCTTTTCAATGGACTGACACACACCAGAGGCCGCAAGATTCTCGGCCAAGTGAGCCAGCAAATTTAATGTCAGGGTAATAGGCAGAGTTTCCAGGAAGAAAGTGCCTTATAAATGCTAATGTAATTATCTTGAAAATACTAACATGAGTTAAAAAAAATTATTCTCCTCATCAATCATATTCACCATTAAGACTAAGCCATGAGGCTTAATGCCTTGGGGAAAGAGACAGGGCCACTTAGGACAAAGATGTCCACAGCTGAAACAGGGGAGTGATTCGGAGGAAGTCTCTACCAGAGCGAAAGGGCAGATTATACCCTATCTGGAGGGGGAAACATTGAGAAGGTAAGAATGTAAGAGGAATGGCTTGTTTGGTCTCATATGGTCTCAGCGCTCTCATCTCTCCGCTCCCGAGCTCAGGCAGTGAGGCAGTAAAAGGATAGAGACACAAAACAGATAGAGAAGAAGCAATAAAGAGGAGATTCAGATATGCCTATAGGTCAATGGGGGAGGGGCAAGAAAAATTGTAACCGAGGGTGAAGACTGGAAGAGGCTGCTAGAAAAGTAACTTCATGGCAGAGTCTGCCGTGGGGTGGAAGTCCTGAACTAGAATATGGGGCTTATCCAAGACCTGAGAACTGGGGACCTGCAGGGCCTAGGAAAGCCTGAGCAGGACTGAGTCAGCAGCAGTCCTAACCATCAACTTCTGCAGCTGAGGTCAGCAGGAGAGCCAGGAACCAGCAAGAGCATAATGCCTTCTTCTCCCTGCTGCCACCAGGACAAATGAGCTACCCTCTACACCCAGCTGCCATGTTGGCTGGGGAGGAAACACTGAAAGCTTCAGAATATATCCAAAATGAGACTGTTACCATTGATGGGCCCATTTTAAGTCCCCTGGTCAGCCTCTAACAAGATGCAGAACTTGACAGTAAAATGAAATAGATTTTAGAAAATGCCAGCTCAGCATTTGCACTTCTGAGTTGGGTCATTCAGGATAAGTCAGGTTATAAGGATGTGACAAATTTCCTCAGAAATCTCAGTAACTCAGTCCGATCACTTATTTCTTGCTCACGGAACATGTGCGTTTTACATATGTGGGACTACCTGTGGCAACTCTGCTCCCTGTTGTTCTCGATTCGGCACCCGGACTAGTGGACTCTCCATGATCTGGAACATCTCAGGTTCTGACAGCAGAGGACAGAGAATTGGCAGGTCATAAACCAGTAATTAAACACTTTGGTCCACACATCACTTCTGCCTTCAGCCTGGGGGCCAGACCAGTTACGTGGCTCTATCCAAACGGAAGATGGAGGGAAAAGACCACTCTCCCATAAGCCTGGAAGGGAGACAAACAGGACAGAGTGAGCATTAGAAGTCTCTGTGGCATAAGGCAGAGACTTACCCTACTACTGGTGGGATGTTTGAATTACACCAATTTTATATTATTTTCCAGAACCCGACATGGAAGTCCTTCACCCACCCTGGTCATCTTTTCTTTCCCAAGTTTGTCTTGGAACTGGCCTGGACTTGAAAATATTAACCTGAGTTTAGGCATTTTAGGCATATCTGAATGTCCTTTGTATTGTTTTTTCTCTGTCTGTTTTATGTTTCTGTCCTTTTACTGACTCACTGGCCAACCTAGGGAGAAGAGAGATGAGAGGGCTGAGACCATATGAGACCAAACAAATCATTTCTCTTACATTCTTACCTTCTCAGTTTTCCCCTCTCCAGATAGGGCACGATCTGCCCTTTTCTCTGGTAGAGACTTCCTCTGAATCACTCCCTTGTTGTTCAGCTGTAGACATCTTTGTCCTAGGTGGCGCGGCCTCTTTCCCTGAGGCGTTAAGCTTCATGGCTTATTCTTAATAGTGAATATGATTGATGGTCTGGACTGCTTCATTGCTAACCTTCCTTTGTCACCTTTCTTTTTTTTTTTTTTTGAGGTGGAGTCTCACTCGGTCACCCAGACTGGAGTGCAGTGGCTGCTCCCGGCCACCGCAGCCTCGCCTGCTGGGCTCCACCTCAGCCTTCAGAGTAGCCAGAATTACAGGCGCGCGCTGCCACACCCAATAAATTTTTTGATTTATTGTAGAGATGAGGTCTCGCTGCCCAGGTGGGCCTCGAACCCGCGGGCTCAGACAATCCACTCACCTCAGCCTCCCAAAGGCGCGGGATTACAGGCTGAGCCACTGAGCCCGGCATTTGTCACCTTTTTCTTACACTTCCCAGACTGCCTTCAGGAGGTTACCTATTCTTAGAAAAATTAACCTCTCTGTCCTTGGTTTCCTCACTTGCCCTTGACCCCCAAATACTGTCCAGCTTTTGCCAAGTCAGCCTGGACCCTACAATGCTCTCATAGTGCCTGCTGTTTCCTTAGATGCCTCTGTTTCTGCAACCGTCCACAACAGCCAAACCATAACACTTGTAGGAAGTGTAGGCTGATTAAAACAAAATCAATTAATAAAGGTCTGCCTTAGTTATGTAATACTTTGAAATATGCAAAAATCTACTCAAATTTGATCCACATATTTGTGTTCATGGTGCCCTTTGCCTTCATAACACTAAGTATTTCTATCATTTTCCTTTCAATCTATATCTAGAGGTCCTGAATCAGTCTTTATCTAGCGATTCTGAATCTTTATCTAGAGATTCTTAATCTGAATCTTTCAGTCTTTATCTAGAGATTCTGAATCTTTTTATCTAAAGGTTCTAAATCTCCATCATTTAGAGAACAAAACCACCCATCACTTCTAAAAATAGATTCATGGCACTGACTTCATGTGTGGAGAGAGACAAGCTTGTTGCCCTGATCTAAATCTATGAATGGCAAGGGTATGATTTAGCCTGATTCTCTTTGTACATGTCTGGATGAAAGTTGGTAGAAGTTAAGCACAAGATGGGATAGGGAAATTCACTGGTCTCTGGTCAGGAAGAGGGGCAGTCTCTCTTCTTTCCTATGGGTACTGCCTGCAAACTCTCAAGGGTGTTCAGTAATTGTTTGCAATTCCACCGTATGTCACTTCCTTGTTCCCTTCTGAGAAGCTTGTCATACAGTAATACTCTGTACAAATGCTGTCCTAATGAAGTAGGTAACCTGAGAGACAGACCTATTCGTATCTTCAGGAGAGAGAGAGAGAGAGAGAGAGAGAGAGAGAGAGAGAGAGAGAGAGAGAACCCCAAATCGATGATGAAAGTTCTTACTCCAATCTCTCCAATCTCTCCTCTCAGAGGTATGTATCTCCTCTCTTCTTCCCAGGCCAAATACTCTGCAAATCTAATAGCCTATGCTCCTGGTAGCCACTAAGTCTTTGATAGACTGTATTTTCCTAAAGATGGCGGCAACACTTTATATATCCCATCCCATGAACTCCCCTTCCGATGTGGTTGACACTTCCGCCACTGAAATGTGGAATCCATATTGCTTCCCCTGAACCTGAGTGAACTTGGGACTGTCCTTGCCAATTGACTGTGGCAGAAGTGATGCTGTGTGACTTTTGAGGTTAGGTCATACAAAAGACACAGCACCCACCTGGCTCTCTCTTTCAGAACACTTATCCTTGGAACCTAGCCACCTGCGGCAAGTTAGCCCAAACTAGCCCATGCAGAGAGACTACATGGAAAAACCCACATGGAAAGGAACTGTGGTCCCATTGGCACCTAGTAGCACCTGCTAGTTGAGTGAATGAGTAAGCCTTCAGATGATTACAGCTCCTAGTCTTCCTGTATACTACCTGAAGTCCCAGACATCGTGGACCAGGACAAGCCTTTCCTGCTGTGCCCGTTCCAAATTCATTATTCACAGAATTTGAAAACATAGTAAGTGTTTCATTCCACTAAATTTTAGTTTGATTTGTTATGCAGTCATAGTAACTGGAACAAAACATATTTGGGTATTTTATCTCACACTTAATCTTTAAAAAATTTGTTTGAGTCAGTGTCTTACTCTGTCACCAAGGCTGGAGTACACCAAGGCTCATGCAGCCTTGACCCACAGGGCTTAGGTGATCCTTCTGCCTCAACCTTCAAAGTACAGACATACACCACCACATCTAGTTAATTTTTTTTTTCACTCCGTCGCCCAGACTGGAGTGCAGTGGCCGCTCCCGGCCACTGCAGCCTCGACCTGCTGTGCTCCGGCGATCCTACCGCCTCAGCCTTCCGAGTAGCCGGAATTACAGGCATGCGCTACCACGCCGGGCTTATTTTTTGATTTATTGTAGAGGTGAGGTCTCACCAAGTTGCCCAGGCGGGTCTCGAACCCGCGGGCTCAGGCAATCCACTCACCTCAGCCTCCCAAAGGCAAGGGATTACAGGCAGGGCCACTGAGCCCGGCTACAGTGAATTTTAAAAAAATGTATTGTAGAGATGAGATCTCACCAGGTTGTCCAGGCTGATCTCAAACCTCTGGGCTCAGGCATCCTCTCACCTCCACCTCCCAAAGTGCTGGGATTGCAGGCATGAGCCACTGTGCCTAGCTTCTCATTTAATCTTTAAATTGCTCTCATATAACCTGAATATTATATTATTGCATCGTATAGTGAGAAGATTATTTCTGTCCATCCACGTTTCAACAAAACAGGATTTTGTTTCTCTGGTTGTAAGATGAAGGCAGTTCTTGAAGTCACAGATTAAAACAAAACAGTCAAAATGTTTCTTATTTTTGATTTTCACAAGGGAACTTTTTTGAACTAAACCTTCATTTCTCACATTGATAAGGCCCTAGAGCTCACAAAGAATATATTTGCCTTAGTGCCTCCTTGGCTTCCTCTTAACTTCTAAAGAGTTCAAAAGAGTAAAGACCAGTTTCAAAAAGAGACCGATTATAACTTCAGTGCCCATTAATCTGTGAGAGATTCAGAACAAGTGGCCTATAGGACTTGTTTTCATCCTAAAGACAAAATTAGTAGGAACCTCTTTAGTAAGAAAAAGAGTGGATGAGGGATAGTCTAGAAATGTCCTGAAACTACTAACAGTAATAAGAATAAAAGCTTTTATTTTACCTTACACTTCATTAGTCCAAAAGAGAGGCCAACTGGACTTCCCCTTTTGTTTATACTCCCATACCCAAGGTATGCTCATCTAGCCTTTGGTTTTGAATCTCTCTTCTTTTCTGACTGCCAGTTTTCATCTTCAGTCCATACACTGCTGCTAAACTGTAGATTCATATATCCAGCTGGCTATATAACATCTTCACTTGATGCCTTGGTGTCTAACAGGCATTTCAGCTTGCCCCCCCAAAAAAGGATTCCTGATTTTTTTCCCCAAATCTATTTGATTTCCCTGCCTTCTCCACCTCAGTGGATGCCAATTTTATCTTTCCATTGGCTAAGGACAAAATTCCTGGCATCTTCTTGACCTATCTTTCACAAGTCACAACCCATCTATTGGCAAATTCTGTGGACTTTAGCCTCAAATTATATCCAGAATTCAACCACTTCTCATGACCTCTGCTACCACCAATACAGTCTAAGCCAACGTTACCTGTTGCCTAGATGGTTGCAACAGCCTCCTAATTGGTCTTCCTGCTTCAATCCTTGCTTTCCTAGGGAACATTCTCAGAAGCCAGAATGATCCTTTAAAAAAAAAAAGAGTCAAATTATGTGCTTCCTTTGCTCAAAATCCTCTAAAAGCTTTCTATCTCACCCACAATAAAAGCCAAAAGCCTTAAAATGGGAAATAATGTTTCCCATGACTACCCTGGCACTCCTCACACATTCTTCTTCCCCCTGGCACACTGTGCTCCAGGGTCACTGGCTTCCTGACTGTTCTTTGAAGATGCCAAGCTCCCTCCTGCCCTAGTGCTTTTGGATTTGCTCTTCTCTCTGCCTAAAACATTCCCTTCCCAAATCTGCCCCACATCCCTGTGGCCCATTCCGCACCTCCTTTGTCTTATCAATTCCCCAAATGGATGAGTGGTGAGGCCTTTCCTCCCCACCCTATTTAGAAGAACAAATACTGTGCTCTGACACTCTAGGTTCCTGCCCCAACATTAAATAAGTAAATAAAAAAGGATATTTGTTCATTCACTTATGGCTCATCTTCCCCATTTAGAATGTAAATTCCATTAGAGCAGGAACTTTTTGGCCTATTTTGCATATCGCTAAATTTCCGGTGTCCAGAATAGTTTCTGGCATATATAAAATGACCAGAATAGCATACACCTGTTCACAAAGGAACAAAAAAAAGAATCATTGGGCAGTGGTAAGTTGGCAGCTGAGCACTATCTGAGCAGGTGGCAGAAGACATATGGAGAGTTTTCGAGAATGTGTACATTATCCAGCCCGTTCCAGGTCTTCAAGTTGTACCGGAGACTCTCCTGAGTGCACTGTAATGGCAGCAAGACATGAGGGTCTCAGGTCACCCTTATCTCCAATCAGGGGACTCAGCATTGCCCCATTAAAAGTGCAAGTTTTGGCGTTAGAGGTTTGGCTTCAGAGTCTGCTGACTCTTTGGATGATTCTGGACAAACGAGCCACTCTGAGTCTCGGTTTCCTTATGTGTAAAATAAAGATGATGTCGCCTATTTTTCATAGGGGATGCAATGACGATTAAGTGAGCTAGCACACAGAAACAGAGAGTAAATAAATAAGGTTACAACTGTATATGAGAACAACCTTGACTGGAGCCTCCTAAGCACTCACAGTCACATACTCATAGTTGACAGATAAGTGCTCAGTCACGCAAATAATCAAACGACAGGCTAGTTAGTACGATCAGACTTATTGGCCTAAAAGCGGAGGGGACTGATATTTTTTAGTACCCACAAGTGGTGATTACTTTACACATATTATTTTATTTTATCCCAATAAAAACTCTTGTGGGAAAATATGACAACAATAATTTAAAAGTGATAAGTGAGGTTGAGAGAGTTTAAGCAACGTGCCAAAGTTCACAGGGTCACGCAGCTAGGATGACAAAGCCAAATTCAAACACCAAGTCGTTCTCTTAGACTTTTAAAATTAACCACTCTAGCCATGATTTTTCAATGTGTTGAAGACAGATGTTCCACATAAAACGAAGATGGAAGGGACATTACAGCAGAAAGTGAAACGGGTAATTAACATTCATAGAAAATGGGAAAAGCCTAATATGAAAGAATTCATACTGTGTGATTCTCTTGACATGAAATTCTAGAACAGATAAAAATAAGTAATAGTCATAAAATCAAAATAGTGATTATTTCGTGTAGGGGTTTGGAGGGGCAAGAACTGCTTGGAAAGGGGCGAAGGGAACTTACTGGGAAGACAGATGTCTCCTGTGTCTTCATAGTGGGTTTCATGGTGTATGAGTTTGTCAAAACTCATCAATCTGTATACTTAAGATCTGGGCGTTTCACTGTACATAGCTTACATTTCAATTTTCCAAGTTTAAGGTCAGAAAGAAAAATGAATTTTAGACTTGAAACCCAATTGAAAAATAATAGCACTGTTTTCAGGGCTTTTGTTAACCCCCCCCAAAACCTTATGATGTCGACTTGGAAATCAAATTCATCTTTGAGATGAAGAAGTTAAGGACACAACACTAAACAATTTTTATGGTCCAAGCAACCAGGAGTGATGGAGCTGAGACTCAAATCCAGCCACGCAATTTACCACCCTACTACTGCTGTCTCTGAGGAGGACTTGTCATGACAGTGATGAAACCGAAAAGGGAAGACTCTGGCTTATTTATCACAAATATATATCAAGTTTCAGCCTCAGCATCATGTAGATAAAGGTAATATATGAATATTAAGTAGCCGGTCTAGACCTTATTCAAAGAGGTCCCATAGTAAGAAATTACAAGGAAAGATAATATTCGGTAGAACCATAGGAATAGAAATAAAGATAAGATTGTGACTCATAATGCCCCAGGACATTTTATTTCTGTTTATTCATTTTCTACCTTATTTAAAATTTAAAAAACCCTTATCTTTATAGGAATAAATGAAGTAAACATATGGTTTTGAGTTGTAACAAAGAATGAACTTTATATTGAATAGACACCATAACTTAGATTAAGTTATTGCAAACGAACCCCATTTAAAACTAACGTGGAAGCTTTATCTACATTGTATGTGGTCTATTTTTAACACATCTCTCTGTATACAATAGCTTTTATTTAAAGTGGGAGAAGAGAGGAGAATAAAAATGTCAGAACAGTTAGGAGCCTTATGGAACATTATTTCCCAATAGTCCCTTTCTTTGATGATTGAATTCTCTGTATCTTTCTTAGTGAGGCAAAGTACTAGGCAATTTAAATTCACACAACCATATAGACATAGCTGTCTTAGCATGCAGAGAGCTGCAAAAAAGAACTCTATGGATCAGGGAAGATATTAACCATCATAAAGAAACAACAGAATCTTGCTTACTACATAGGTCTCTAACTATGAGGAGTAAATATTTCCTTGATATGTTTCTCAAATGAGATGCTAAACAGGTTTCTAAAAAGAAAAGCATTTATTTGGGTGAAAGAAACATAAATAAAAATTGGTTGATGTAAATAATGGTAATACCAATGAACCTAATAAGTGCATATAAGCCCAAACTTTCGCAAAACTCCTAAACTACAGTGTAGAGGAGTTCAAGTCTTTCATAGGAGACCTTAGAAGACTGCTGTTCACTAGAATTTTCTGTGATAATGAAGATATTCTATATCTGCTCTAGCTAGTATAATAGCAACTAGCCACATGCAGCTTACTGAGCACCAGAAATGTGGCAAGTATGACTGAAAAACTGGATTTTGAACTTTGCTTAATTTTAATTAATTTGAATTTAACTACATGTGACTCACAGCTATTATATTGGACAGTACAACCCTAAAATAATTTCAAAGAAATAGGAAGAGATAAACATTCAAACTTGGCCTAATCTTCAAAGAAATCCCTGCTTATTCTGTTAATTCCCAAACTAACTTTTGAACATTAGACTAATGCCTTTATGGTTTAAAGAGTCCCATGTCTGATAAAAGTTTGCCCATAGTAATGAAGTCGATTGTGACATTTGAAAACACTCTTACTCCCTCCCTTAACCCATAAGGCTCAAAGGGCATGGCCTACACAGTTGATGTATACTTTTATATGATTCTCGGATTTTAAACCAAAAAAATTAACAAGGTCTCCTGGTGAGTTTTTTTTTTAAGGAAAAACAAAACAAAACAAAAAACAGTCTGACAATCTGGCCTCCCTTGGGCAAGAGCTTGTTGCTTTTGCTAGCAGATTTGTTTTGTGTGGCCAGTTCATCCATGTGCTGAAATGCTACAGCAGAATAATCCTCAAGCATTCTACCCTCTTCCAGATAAATGGAATCCTTGGTGGAAATCACTCATGGAAGCTATGCAGTGAAATTCACTTCAACCAACCAAAGCATTAAGCTTTGGTTAAGAATAAGGGCATAAATTTAACCAGAGATGAAATGCAGATTTCATGTAATCCACTAGTGAGAACTGTCTGCAGCAGTTATTAATGATAAATTAATAATATCCTGAGATTCCTTGAAGTATTAGGCTTAATGAAAAATCATGTGATAATCATTTAGTAATGTCTTCCATGGCTCCCAAATGGGGATTTGTGGCTTCTGTGCTGTGTATCTGCCACCCTTATATGAGGCAAAGTAAGGATACACATCTGCTGCTAGATGTCCTACAAGGCAGCATTATGGGTACAAAAAGAGCACAGCAAGACTGGAGATCAATTGCAGCTGGAAATATTGTGAATAGCATGATGGAAGAGGGGACATTTGAGCTGGGTCTTCGAAGATGAGTGTATTTGGGAGCAAATAATGAGGGCAAAGGCATTGCCTTCCAACAACAGACACGGGAATACACAGTGTGTCAGAGGCAGGGCAATTGTCATGTGACAAGGGCAGAAAAGGGTATGCTAAAACATAATACTAAAAAAGGTAAGTGGAGTCAAATCCAGAAAGGCACTGGATGCGTTGGAGTTGGTTTTGTAGTGATAAGCAACCAGAGTGTATGTGTGTATGTTGTGAGATAGATAGATAGATAGATAGATAGATAGATAGATAGATAGATAGATAGACAGACAGACAGACAGACAGATAGGCCATCTAATCCTTGGGCAAAAGGACTCACATAAGCTTTGACCCATATCACTCTGGCTCTTTGCTTGGCAGCATTTTTCCGACCACAATGCGAGCAGATGAAATGTGAGCCGAGAGCACTGTATTGTTATGCTGAAGACACATAGACCAGATTTTAGGGCTGCTGTGGGTACTGAAATTTCCAGAGCAAAGCATCAGAGAGAATAAAGTTGCCTGGTTATAGACTAGGTGGAGAAAAGTCTATGTAGGTCTTCCTTGGATTGTTGGGTGAAGGCTGGGCTGCACACGTTCAGGGAAAGACCATGAGGCCTAATAGAGAGTGGTTGCCACAGGGGCATTAATGAAAGGCTGTGTTATTTTGGGTTCTCCAGAGAGACAGAACCAATAAGAGAGAGGGAGAAGGAGAGGGAGAGGACTTATTAGAGGAGTTGGCTCACACAGTTATGGAGGATAAGAAGTCCCATACAGGCTGTATAGAAGCTGAAGACCCTGGGACGCCATTAGTGTGGCTCAATTAAAAGTCCAAAAGCCTGAGAACCTGGAATGGTGCTGGTGTAAGCACTGGAGTTCAAAGAATGGAGAGATTGGTATTCTGATGTCCAAAAGCAGAAGAGTGTGTCTCAGCTCCAAAAAAGAGACTAATTTGCCTTTTCTTTGTTTTGTTCTATCCGGGCCCCCAGCCAACTGGATTGTGCCCACCTACCTTTAAATTATAGATCTGAAATAACTGAAAGCAGGAGCTCAAGCATTTATTTATACACTCAGGTTCATAGCAGCATTGTTCACAATCGTCAAAAAGTGGAAGCAACCCATGTGTTCATCAATAGATGAATGTATAAACTAAATGTTGTATATGCATCCAATAGAATATATTTTAGCCTTAAAAAGAAGAAGTTTTGATGCCTGCTACAATATGGATGAGCCTTGCAGATACAATGCTAAGTGAAATATGACATTCATAAAAAGACAAATACTGTAGGATTCCACTTATATGGAGTTCTAGAGTAGAGAAGGAAAGTAAAATGGTAGTTGCCAAGGCTGAGGAAGAGAATTGGGAAGTTAATGGTACAGAGTTTCATTTGAGAGAGATGAAAAAAGCTCCGGTGGTGACGGGATGAGGGTTGCATAATGCTGTGAATGCACTTAATTTCACTGAAGTGTATATTTTAAAATGGTAAATTTTATATTACATATATTTTACCACAAATATATATACCATCTGTAGCGGCACTAAAATGTGTGTCTATATATAGTCCTAAAATCCATATATACAATAAATGTAATATATAACATATATAACTTAGCAAAGACATATATACCAAAACCTATAAAACATTACTGAGAGAAATCAAAGGAGATCTAAGTAAAAGGTGAAAAAGAATGTTGGAAATAAATCCTACCTGATTTCAAAACTTATTATTAAGGTACATTATTCAAGACAGTGTGGTATTGGAGGATAGAGAAATAGATTAATGAAACAGAGTAGAGAGTCCAGAAATAGACCACACATGTATTACAGTCAACTGATTTCAGACAAAGGAGTTAAGTTAATCTAATGACTATACAATTGAATAAGTATATGGAAAAATATTAACAAGAGATAAATTATATACCTAAGTGCGAAATCTTCTAGAAGATCACATGTGATCTGGAATTGGGCTGAAGAATTGTATTTTGAACAAGCTTCCCAGGGACAATATTTTGTCATTATTTTTAACAGCATGGTGACAGAAAAATAAATATTAGTGCTAACTTTTTTCACTCAAATTTTCTTCTAATAATTAGAAAGTAAAAGAATAACGTTCTAGGAATAAACTGAAAATATCATTTAGTTAGTAACTAGAAATGATAAGCATCTGTGAAAAAACTTCCTTTCAAACATGTTGAATTTAGAACTGGGAAACCACAGTTTCTGGAGAAGGAAGTCTAACTGGGTTACTGTTTGCCAAGAGAAATTTACTGCATCAATGACGTGCTCTATCCCCCCAAAATAATAATTCACATATGGACCCTTGCTTATGTGCCCAACATGAAGATAAAATATTCAAAAATATGATTTAAAATATTCAAAAATATGATATTTAATATGAAATATCACTGCCACTTCCCTGGGTTAGAGAAAGCCTCTGAATGAACGTTTTCCTATTTTTCTTCTGCATTTTTTCACCATCCCAAGCATTCTCTGTGCCATGTTTCTTTTTGCTGCCTTCATTTAAGCTATATCCTTGCAGTTCGAGTTGTGAATGAGCTTCAAACCAATAGGTTACATCAAGGAATACTAGAGCTTTGTAAAGGGGACCTAACAGATGTTGATCTTACAGAGAGGTACAGAGAATGCAAGGGTTAGAGTGTAGACTATGAAATCAGACAGTGCTGAGTTCAAATCTTGATCTACCATTTAATTAAGAATGATTTCTGGAGGTTTCCTCAAGCCACCTTAAGACTCTGCTTTCTCAACTGTAAAATGAGCTGTTGTGAAAATTGAGACAGTACGTAGGACGACTTAGCCCCTTACTCAAGCCTATTGTAACTATAGCTAGGATCATACATTGACTCTTTGTATTTTTGTATGAAGCATCTCCTTGGCCATATAAAGCATTAATCTGGGGAGGTGGGCAGACAGGGAGTATGGAGTAGAAAGGGAAGGGAAGACAGTTAGAAGTGTTATTGCTGAATCATAAAGAAAAATAGTTAATATCAGATTCTGGCATTCAAAATATAATTTTTTTGCACACACAGATGCATACAGAGACTGGATTGAAAGAGCAGGCTTATTAAAATAAGAAGAGGATTTTCTAAACTCTTTTTAACATATCAGGAAGTAAGTCTAGCAGATGAGATCACAGCATTTTACTTTATGGCCAGAGAAAGGGCACGTGGTGCTGAGGAACTGGGACACCCAAACCTTTCCAATGCTGGTCCTGTGAATTGTGGGAAGTGGGTGGGAGACAGATGGGAGAGGCGGGGTTAAAACAGGTGTGCCTGCCATTGAAGTAAGGTGGTTGGCGCACTTCCCATTTGGGACCCTAGAAGGAGATTTTCTTACACCACTTGCAGATAAGCACATCAGAGAAAATGTGGTGGTTGATCATGATTGCTAGGCAGGGAGAAGATCTGAGTTTAGACTCCTCAAGCCTGCTTGGCTCTCCTGTAGTGCAGACTGGACTGAAAAGTTTCTACGTGCCTTAGGATGAAAAGAATGCTGAAGGTAGGTCCTGCCAAGGAACTACAAATGCAGAGAAGGGTGATATAAAAGCTTCTGTGGACAGCTTGGCAGGAGCTGGATGAAGACTCAGAGTAATCTGCAATGCCAATAGAATGACACGTCTGAGTTATCCAGACCCAAACAAGACACAAAAGACTGGCCCCAAGTAGCAACAGCAATCACAATCAGAGGCAGACATGAGCAGAACGTCCAGTGTCAGAGCCTGGGTTGCAAGTACAGGTAGCAGCCTTTATTAAACACTCACTAGACAAGACTATTGAGGATCCAGGAGAAGCCACAACAATGGAAGGACACCTATTTATCTCTGTGACCATAATGCCACCTAAGTCACTTTCTCATATTACTATGCCCAAGTAGCATTTTGGAGAGGGAAAGAGGGATGAAGAAGACATCTGAGATACTGAGCATTTTAGCTGAAAGACAGCATTTGCCTAAAGGGGCCAAGTGGTAGACACGTTTTGCAAAACCAGTTGCTGTCATTTCTCCTCTTGGAATCCATGTCCCTTGCAGCTCCTCCCATTGGGTGAATAGTCTAGCAGACTGAACAGCAAGTGCAAAGACTTAAGGCGAAAAGGAGTTTGGCAGCATTCAAGAAACACAGAGAAGGCGAGTGTGGCCAGAGTGTGGTGAGAAGGGGGTAGGGAGAGTGATATAAATGAACTCAGAGAGAACACAGCACTGACCACATATAGCATCTCAGACCAGGAAATCCCTGCAACAGTAGAAGGATCAAAACCTAAACCATTCTGGCCTGCTCACACATACATCCTGCCAGACCTATTGTTAAAATATTAAAACGCTTTCACTCCAGTTGGTAAATAGCTATTGGCTGTTCTCCCCCCAGTGTCCCCACAGTCCTAGACAAGCAGACCCTCCTCAGAACCTTCCATGATCCTGTGATTTATGGATTCAGGGCACATAGAATCCCCTAACACACGAATCTAGTTCTACGACTGAATAAGTGACTAACAGTTTCAACATAACTCCTAGGCAGCAGGCAGGGCATTTCTTTATCTACATCTTGATTACATCTAGAATAAGCATTAATTCACTCAATCAATAAATATTTATTAAGCTCCAACTATGGGTCAGGAGGCATCATAGTCATCAAGGATGAGTGAGCGTAAACAAACCAGTTTCTTTAGGTGATGTTTCCCAACCTGGACTGCACAACAGAATCATCAGAAAACTTTAAAAAGTACTTATGCCTAGATCCCACCCCCAGAGGGTAGCTAAGGCACTGGAGGTTTTTTAAAAAACTCCCTAGAAGATTCAATATGCGGGGCTGATAACCTCTCTCTTATTGAGATGTGAGTTAACATGCATAGATTGATATTGTAGTAAAATCTGTGGATGTAAACCTAAAGAGTTAAGCTTCCACTTCATGTTAGCTAATACAAAAGATAAAGATAAAAATAATTTCTTAAAAGGTATTTACCTGTGGGATCTGGAGGCTGTCTTTGTAGAATGGTGTTCTGTCAAAATTGCAGTCCAAACTCAATGTTAGGCAGCCAACTGCTTGTATTCTGTCAATACATTGCAGAACTCTGGGATTTTTGGAACTGGATTTGTTGTCAAGAGAGGGGATTCTAAGTAAGAGTTCTCCTACTATATCCCCTCCCCCCATGATTTTTTTTTTTATATAATCAGTATTTTTTATTATCGTTTTGTAGGGTACAGTTAAGGGTTAGGTGTACAATTACGTTTCATTCAGGCACCCTATTGATAAGAGGTGTTTTCCCAGTCCCAGATAGATATTAGCTACTGTTAGTCCCATCCCCCCCCCATAATTTCCCAGTACCATCAGTCATTTTCTTATAGTATTACATTGGATGTTCAAGGTCCATTATATGAGTGAAAGCATGTGATATTCTGATCTTTGTTTCTGTGAGAGGTCACTCAGTATTATAGACTCTAGTTCCATCCAGGTAGCTGTGAAATTCATGATTTTGTTCTTTTTCATGGCTGCGTAGTATTCCATCATGTATATGTACCACATTTTTTTAAAATCCAGTCCTCTTTTGATGGGCAGCATGGTTGTTTCCAGGTTCTTGCTATTGTGAATAACGCTGCGATAAACATACGTGTACAGGTATCTTTTTTATAGAGTGATTTGTGTTCTTCAGGGTATATTCCCAGTAGGGGGATTGCAGAGTCATAAGGAAGGTCAATATTTAGAGCTTTCAGGAATCGCCACACTGCTTTCCACAGAGGTTGCACTAGCTTACACTCCCACCAACAGTGTAGAAGTGTTCCCTTTTCACCACAGCCTCTCCAGCAGCTGTTATTTTTTGAGTTGTTGATAATTGCCATTCTGACTGGAGTTAGGTGATATCTCAGTGTGGTTTTGATTTGCATCCCCCTGATGATTAGTGAGGTTGAGCATTTCTTCATGTGTTTGTTGGCTGCTCGAATGTCTTCTTTTGTGAAGTGTCTGTTCATATCTTTTGCCCATTTTATAATGGGGTTGCTTGTTTTCTTCTTTTCAGTACGTTTCAGTTCCTTGTAGATCCAGGATGTTAAGCCTTTGTCAGACCTAGAGTTGGCAAATACTTTTTCCAGTCTGTAGGCTGTCTCCCTACTCTCTTGATGGTTTCTTTGGCTTTGCAGAAGCTTGTCAGTTTAATAAGGTCCCATTTGTCTATCTTCTCTCTTAAGTCCTGTGGGTTTGGGGTTTTGTACAAGAATTGGATGCCCGTTCCGATTTCCATGAGAGTATTTCCTTCCTTTTCTAAGGTTCTTATGGTTTGAGGTTTTACATTTAGGTCTCTGATCCATTTGGAGTTAACCTTTGTGCATGGGGATAGATAGGGGTCCTGTTTCAATCTTCTACATGTGGTCAACCAGTTTTCCCAGCACCATTTACTGAATAGGTTCTCCTCACCCCATTGGTAGGTGGTGGGGGCTTTGTCGAAGATGAGTTGGTTGAGGAATTGAGGTTTTGCTTCTGGAATCTCACTTCTGTTCCATTGATCTATATGCCTGTTCTTGTACCAATACCAAGCTGTTTTGATGATTGTAGCTTTATAGTAAAGTTTGAAGTCTGGTATTGTGATACCACCTGCTTTGTTTTTTTTGCTGAGGATTGTTCTGGCTATTCTTGGACGTTTGTGTTTCCATATGAATTCCTGTGTTGTTTTTTCTAGGTCAGAGAAGAATGTTATTGGTAATTTAATGGGTATTGCATTGAATTTGTAGATTGCCTTAGGTAAGATGGACATCTTCACAATGTTGATTCTTCCGATCCATGAGCATGGGATATTTTTCCACTTGTTCATGTCAGCTTTGATTTCTTTGAGCAGTGTTTTGTAATTTGCATTGTAAAGGTCTTTCACGTCTCTGGTTAGGAAGATGCCAAGGTATTTCATTTTTTTTTTGTGGCTATTGTGAATGGAATTGTGTTTTTTATTTGGGTTTCTGTTTGTTTATTATTGGTGTAGAGAAATGCGATTGTCTTTTGTACATTTATTTTGTATCCTGAGACTTTGCCAAAGGCCTTTATCAATGTAAGCAGGCCTTTAACAGATTCTCTTGGGTTTTCAAGGTACACCATCATATCATCTGCATAGAGAGATAACTTGACTTCCTCTTTTCCTATTTGAATACCTCTGATTGCCTCGTCTTCTCTGATTGCTCTAGCCAGGACTTCCAATACTATGTTGAACAGGAGGGGAGAGAGTGGGCATCCTTGTCTAGTTCCAGTTTTCAGGGAATTGGTTCCAATTTTTGTCCATTTAGGAGTATGCAGGCTGTAGGTTTCTCGTAGATGGCTTTTATTATTTTGAGGTATGTTCCCCGTATGCCTAGATGTTCAAGGGTTTTTATCAAGAAGAGGTGCTGGATTTTATCAAAAGCTTTTTCTGCATCTAATGATATGATCATGTGGTTTTTGTTTTGACATCTGTTGATGTATTTAATTACATTTATGGTTTTACGAATGTTGAACCAGCCTTGCATGCCAGGAATGAAGCCTACTTGGTCATGGTGAATGATTTTTGAGATGTATTGTTAAATCCTGTTTGCTAGGATTTTGTTGAGAATTTTAGCATCTATGTTCATCAAAGATATTGGCCTGTAGTTCTCTTTCTTTGTTGGATCTTTACCTGGCTTGGGTATCAGTGTGATGTTGGCTTCATAAAATGATTTGGGGAGAGTTCCATCTTTTTCTATCGCCTGGAATACCTTCAGTAGGATTGGTATCAGCTCCTCCTTGAATGTCTTGTAGAATTCTGCTGGAAAGCCATCTGGACCAGGGCTTTTTTTTGTAGGAAGTTTTCTTATTACGTAGTCGATTTCCTTGATTGTAATTGGTCTATTTAGGGTCTCAATTTCTTCTTGTTCCAACCTAGGTAGATTGTGTGATGTCAGAAAGTCCTCCATTTCCTTGTGGTTTTCAAGTTTGTTTCCATACAAGTGTACATAGTAGTCTCTAATGATCTTTTGTATTTCTTCAGGGTCAGATGTGACTTCATCTTTTGTGTTTCTGATTATGCTTATTTGTTTTTTTTCTCGTTTTTTCTTGGTCAGTCTAGCTAGGGGACCATCGATCTTGTTTATTCTTTCGAAGAACCAGCTTTTTGTTTCATTGATTTTTTCAATTATCTTTTTGTCTTCTATGTCCTGGATTTGGGCTTTTATTTTGGTGATCTGGATTATCTGCTGAAATTAGGGTTTTTGTGGTCTTGCTTTTCCAGCTTCTTTAGGTGGCTTGTTAGATTGTGAATTTCTGTTCCTTCCATTTTCTTCATGTGTGTTTGTAGGGATATAAATTCCCCTCTTACTACAGCTTTCAGGGCATCCCAGAGATTTTGGTAAGATGTTTCTTCATTTTCATTTGTTTCCAGGTATCTTTTGATCCTGTTTTGATTTCGTCATTGACCCAGGAGTTGTTTAGCATCATGCTGTTTAGTGTCCATGTCTTTGTGGGTTTTGGGGGGGCTTTGTTGGTGTCAATATTTATTTTTATTCCACTGTGGTCCGAGAAGGTGTTTGGTAGAATTTCGGTCCTTTTAAATTTGCTTATACTTGATTTATGGCCGAGTATGTGGTCGATCTTAGAATATGTTCCATGTGGTGATGAGTAAAATGTGTATTCTGTGGTCTTTGGATGGAGTGTTCTGTAAGTATCAATTAAGTCCATTTGGTCCAAGGTCACATTGAGGTTCCGGATCTCCTTGCTGATTTTTTGTCCTGATGATCTGTCTAGGGTTGTGAGTGGGGTATTAAAGTCCCCAGTTATGATAGTGGTAGAGTCAATATCTTTCTTTAGTTTTCCAAGAAGTTGCTTTATGAAAGTTGGTGCACCTATGTTGGGTGCATATATGTTTAGGATAGATATTTCTTGTTGATGGATTGAACCTTTTATCATTATGTAGTGACCTTCTGTATCTTTTTTGATTTTTAATAGTTTGAAGGATATTTTGTCTGAAATTAAGATGGCTACTCCTCCTTTCTTTTGTATTCCGTTCGCCTGAAAGATTGTTTCCCATCCTCTTACCTTGAGTCTGTGGGTGTCCTTTCTAGTGAGGTGAGTCTCTTGAAGGCAATAGATTGTTGCCTGATGATATTTTATCCATTTTGCCAATCTATGTCTTTTCAGTGGTGCATTTAGTCCGTTCACATTTAGGCTAATAATTGAAATGCAAGAGTTGATCCCTGTCATAAGGTTCTTACAGAGTTGTTACTGTTTATTTGTTGTCTTTCTTTGGGTTTTGGAGTTGGTTCAGGTGTGTTTTTAATCTTTTGCCTGTACTCTTGTGAAGAATGCTGATGTTCTTTTTTCTTTTTCTTCTGTGTTCAGTACTTTCTTGAGTGTTTCTTGTAGCGGTGGTCTGGTGGCAGCGTAGGTTCTTAGGGATTGGATGTCTGGAAAAGATTTTAATTCTCCCTCACTAATGAAGCTTAGTTTAGCTGGGTAGGTTATTCTTGGTTGAAATTGTTTCTCTTTTAGTACTTTGAAGATAGGGCTCCAGGCTCTCCTGGCCTGAAGGGTTTCTGTGGATAAATCTGCTGCTATTTGGATTGGTTTTCCCTGGTAGGTAGTCTGGCCTTTTTCTCTTGCTGCCTTTAGGATTTTTCCTTTCATAGCTACTTTGTTTAGGCGAATTATTATGTGTCTGGGAGTTGGTCTTCTCGTTTGTTGTCTTGCAGGGGTTCTCTGAATCTCTTGTGTTTGAATTTTTTCATCTTTACTGAGATGAGGGAAGTTTTCTTGAATGATTTCATGGAATGTTTGTTCCAGTGTGGCTTCTGTTTCTCTTTCTGCCTCAGGAAGCCCAATTATTCTCAGGTTTGGTCTCTTGAAGTGATCATTCATCTCTTGCAGGTTTTGTTCTGTCTTTTTGAGCTTCTTTTCTATGATTTTGACAGTTTGGGTTAGTTCTGTGTTTTGGTCTTCGAGCTCTGAGATTCTTTCTTCTGCTTAGCTGATTCTGCTTTCCATGCTTATTAGTCTGTTGTTCATTTCCATCACAGTATTCTTTACTGCTGTCATTTCTGACAACAGCTCCTTCCTATTTTCCTCTTGTCTCTCCTCAATTTTTTAAATTCTCTCCATTAATGTTTTGATGTCTGGGTTTGTTGCATGTAGCCAGTCATTCTGGGGACTCTTCATTGTCTGTGTTCCAGAATCTGTTTTCTCATTGTCTGATCTCCCAGGGGTCTGTGTAAGACCTATATTCTTCTTTTGGTTTTTCTTCATTTGTGCGGTTTTTCCACTTCCCTACTTCTTCCTTTCCTCCACGTCACCGTCTTCTTTAATTTTGTTTTTCAGGGGTAAAGGGACTGGTTTTACTTCTGTTCATTCAATTTCCCATTCTTTATGTATGTTGTCTTACTTTGTTCAATTTTGAAGTTGCACTGTAGGTTGGAGGTGGTCCTTTTTGCAGTTTTGAGATGTATTTAAGGGGAGAGCTGTGATTCAAAATCTGTCTGCAGGTCCTGGTGTTCGCTGACAGGCGTGTGTGGATAATGTGGAACCCACTTCTCACTGCCCTGGAGTCTGTCCGTGCAGTGGGGCTGTAGGTTTACTCCCTGAAATAAAATGTGGTTAGCAGGGGGAGAGAATGGAGCAGATAGTGGGTTGAAGAGGGGAGTGGAGAGATAGAGGAGTAAGGGAGGAAACTAACGAGTGTGCCAACAAATAGAGAGAGAGGTCTATACTGAAACAGCTAAAAACGATGGACCACAGCTACAGTCGAACCAACTCTCATACAACCACAAATAAAACATATCGTGATGCTAACATACCCCCTATCCAACCACCTTATTGGTGTGCTGTTCCTCTATACAAAGACATGGTTTACAGACAGAAGAAAAGAGAAGAAAAGGAAAAGGAAAAGAGAAAAAAGGGAACAATACTGTAGGAATAGAATTAAGTCATTAAGCTAATATAATCAATGAAGCACACTCTGCGACCTTTCGTTAAGTCCAATGTCCTTTCAGGTCTGATTTCTAGTTTTCTTTTCAAGCTGGTGAATTAGTTTGCAGTTAGAGTCAATTGCACCTGATCTGCTGTGTAGGACAGTTCAGTTCAACCTTCCTTCAGCAGTTTGGTCTATGTCTTTATCAGGCTTATTTCTCCCGTTTCGGTGTTGTTACCTTGAGTCGCCAGCAGGTGGTGCTATCTCATCTGCTCGCCCAGAGGGGGTGGGGCCGGACAGGAACAAGATGGCTGCCTGCCTCCGAGCAGGCAACAGAAGCCCCACGCGAGCTAGCAGCACAATCTCAGACACAGGAGATTTGGCAGCAATCCATGCAGATCTTCCTTGAAGCCGATTTGTGTGGATCTCCTCTCGGGCCGGGTTGTGATGAGCTGCGCGGGCCGAGCGCGCGCGCGGGGCGCCGGGAGCGCCCGGGGCGCCGGGAGCGCCGGGGCGGGAGGCCTCCCCCATGATTTGTCCCCTCTCAACTGCATGCCCCACACAAAGCTAGCTGTTACCCTGAGGAATAGGAATGTACTAAGAACTGCTGCCATAGGTAAGGATTCCAGCCCAGAGATCAAAAACCAAGGCCAGAAGATTGAGATAGATATTCAGATGGATTTTTTTTGCCTCTCTGTTTACTTTCTAGTTGTTTCCCTAAGCTAGCCATCAAGTGACAAATGTTCAAGATGAAAACACTTAAAAAGGTTCAACCCATTGGAGAGTCCATAGGAACTCTTGAAAAGAATACACACATCAAATGCTGGGCTAAAGCATAAGTATTTTGTAAATTCATTGGATCACAGAGAGGCAACAAATCTCTCTCTAGGGCAACAAACATGCAGAGCACTGACTCTTGAATAGCCATTCTAATGAAGCAGTACACAGTGTGGGTTTTCCAAAACACTGGCTGATTTTAACAAGTGGTTTGGTTTTGCCTTTGGAATCCACTACCAGGTAAATAACAAAGGTACTCAGCATGCTTAAGCATATTTTAGCTGGGTAGTGTGAAAAGTGGCTAAGAATGTAAGAGAGAAAGTGACTTAGGATTTCAAAACTCACAAGAAAAAAACACACAAAACAGAATCCTCAATGGAAGTAACAAAGTTCTGCAATATGATTTAGAAGGCAAGAATTCTTGCCTCTGCTCTATCATGACCAAGTGTATTTTTCTGGGTCAGTAACATTTCTGTGCCTCTGTTTTCTCATTTTTAAAATAAAGGAACTGAGAGGAGGGGCAAGATGGATGGCTACCATGGAGTAGCAGATTTGTGCCTCTCTTGCCTAGCAAGACAGAGAGTAGGGATCACTACTGATAGATGAAAGTGCCCTGAACACTTTTGGATGGATGAAACACCTTGCACCCTGTAGAGGTCTCTTTGAGCACACAGATATCCGAAAATGATGGCAGACACGGGTTCTCAGGTGCCCCATTCCTTGCCCTGTTCCAGGCATGGACAGAAACAGAAGTTCTGCTTGGTAAAGGAGAAGAGTGAATGATTCTAAGATGCTTTGAGTCAGTTCACTTCCTCCCAACCATGCATGAGCCATTGTCCCAAGCAGTCATAGTCCTAGTAAGGACACAGCAATGGGCATCTGAAGCCCAAGCGGAATGGGGAACAAAACCAACAAGCCTGCTGCAGCCATGGTGGCTATCTCCCAGGCAGGAAAAACCCACCTGCAGAGGAAATCTTACTGGCATGCCCACTGCCAGCAGTTAGTGGAGAAATAGACTGGCGCCTCTCTTGTAGAGCAAGGCAAAGAGTAGGGACTCAGTTGCCAATAGCCAGAGACATCGAAAAACTCTTGGGTAGGTGAAAGACCTTGCACCCAGCAAAGGTCGTTTTGAACACATAGAAAGCAGAAAGTGACAGCAGATGTGGGAATTCAGGTGTCTTATCCCTTGCTGTGTGCCAGGCTAGTACAGGAACTGAAGTCCCACCCAGTGAAGGAGTGATGTGAGTGATTCTAAGATGCTCTGAGTTTGTTCACGCTCTTCCAGTCATGTGTGAACCATCAGTCACAGGCAGCAGAGACTGAAAACTGGTCTGACTACTTTATCAGTAGGTGAGAAAACATGCCACAGGTGGAGCAAAGAGCAGAAATGAATCTTTTCCTTCTCTCACAGAGTGATGGAGTTATAGAGAAGGAAAAGAGGCCTGTCACAAGTGAGAAAAAAAATCAATGAAAAAACACAGGCAGCCATCTGAGTCCTTAGAGAGACAGTGCGCCATCAGAGCACAAACAATGGAAACCCCACAGAACAACTTGCCCCAGATGACAGCCACAGAAATTAGATATTGGATGGCAAAAATGAATAGAAACCGAGAGAAAGGAATTAAATTCAATGAAATTGCCCAAGAAGTAAAAACAGAGATGACCAATTTAAAAAACGCTCATTCTGAAATAAAGAAGTCCATCCTCAAAATCAATTCAAAAAAGGTAACAAGTATAGGGAACAGAATCAGCCAGGCAGAGGAAAGAATTTCAGAGCTTGAAGACAAAAATATGGAATTAACTTAATCTCTCAAAAACATTTTAAAAAGCTCAAAAAGAAAAAATCCTCTGAGAGATTTGGAACTATGTCAAGAAGCCAAATTTATGCCTGATTGATATCTCTGAAGCAGAAAGGGAAACACAGAACATCATGGAACAAGCATTCAGAAATGTACAGGCAAACAAACAGCACCCTCTAAAATGAAAATACACACACACACACATATATATAAATACATAAGCTTCAAAAAAAGCAGGAACAAACAGAAATAAACTCACAGTTCAATAATTAACTTGAATGTGAATGGACTAAATGTACCACTGAAGAGACAGAATGGCAAACTGGATAAAAGAGCATGATCCAACAATCTGGAGCCTCCAGGAAACTAATCTCACTGCAAAATTGGTGGCTGGAAAATTATCTATCAGGTGAACAGAAAACAGAAGTCAGGAGTAGTTATTCTGATATCAGAAAAAGCAGTCTTCAAGTCATCAAAAGTTTAAAAGGGCATAGAAGAACACTACATAATGATAAAAGGCTCAATCCAACAGCAAGAAATATCCATCCTAAGCATGTATGCACCCAACACAGGAACACTAGGTTTTATAAAACAACTACTTAGTAAAAAAGAGATAACATCAACTCTCACACAATCATAGTTGGAGACATAAATACCCCACTAACAGGTTTATAGATCATTGAGGCAAACAACCAACAAGGAGATCTTTAACCTCAACTTGATGCTCGATCAGATTGACTTAATTGGCATCTAGACAACATTTCATCCAACAACTACAGAGTATACGTTCTACTCATCAGCACATGGGACATACTCCAAAATTGATCTCATTCTCAGATATAAATCAGACATGAACAATTTTCAAAAGATCAAAATAATACCACACATCTCCTCAGATAACAGTGGAATAAAAATAAATATCACTATCAACATTGCCCCCAAAACACACAAAGACATGGGCATTAAACAACATGCTGCTGAACAACTCCTGGGTCAACACGGAAATTAAAACAGGGATAAAAAGATTTTTGGAAGAAAACAAAGACAAAGACACATTTTTATCAGGATCTCTGTGATGCCATAAAGCAACATAAGAGGAAAATTCATAGCAGTGCATGCACACATCGAGAAACAGAAAGATCACAAGTAAATGGCCTAATGTCACACCTAAAGGAGCTGAAAGAGCAAGATCACCTAAATCCTAACTTTAGCAGAAGAATTCAAATCACCAAGATAAAAATCATAGTTTCAGGACATAGAAGACAAAAATATCATAGAAAGAATCAGCAAGACCAAAAACAAGATAAATTAGATAAATAAGATAAATGAGATTGACGGACCTCTGGTCAGACTAACTAAAAAAGACAGAGAAAGCAATTAGAAACACAAAAGGTGAAGTCACAACTAACCCTAAAGAAATTAAAAAAGATTATCAGAGATTACTATAAAACCTGTATGCAAACTAGAAAACCTAAAGGAAATAGAGGACCTTCTGACATCACACAACCTCCCAAGAAGAAACAAGAAGAAATTGAAACTCTAAACTGACGAATGGCAATCCAGGAAATTGACTGAGTTTTAAGTAATCTCTCCACCAAAAAAGCCCTGGGCCAGATGGCTTCCAGTTGTATTCTCCAAAGAATGCAAAGAGGAACTGATACCAGAGTTGATACCAGTCATATTGAAAGTATTCCAAACAATTGAGAATGATGGAATTCTCCCCAAATCATCTTATGAATCTAATATCATAACCTAACATGGCAAAGACCCATCAAGGAAAGATAATTAAGACTAATCTCCTTGATGAACAAAGACACAAAAATTCTCTACAAGATTCTAGCAAATTGGATCCAACAACACACCTCAAGGATCATACACCATGACCAGATTGGCTTCATTCCTGGGATGCAGGACTGGTTCAACAGTCACAAGACTATAAATGTAATTCGGTACATTACCAGTTGTAAAACCAAGAAACACATGATTATCTCACTAGATGCAGAAAAAGCATTTGACAAAATCCAGCATTGCTTCTTGATAAAAACCCTGAGCAACTAGGTATAGGATGAACTTTCCTCAAAACAGTAAGAGCCATCTATGATAAACCCATAGCCAACATTTTGCTCGATGGACAGAAATTGAAATCATTCTCCCTAAGAATGGAAACAAGACAAGGATGTTTCACTCCACCCGTTCAATAGGGTATAGGAAGTCCTAACCAGAGGTATCAGGCAAGAGAAGGAAATCAGGAGTATCCAGATAGGACAAGAGGATGTTAAGCTATCTCTTTTTGCTGATGATGTGATGATATATCTTGAAAACCGAATGGAGTTTGTCTAAAGCCAGCTCACACAGATAAACGACTTTGGTAAAGTTTCAGGGTACAAAATCAGCATGCAAAAGATTGTTGTATTTCTACACACCAGCAAAAAGAAGGCAAGGAACTAAATAAAAAGCACAATCCCATTCACAATAGCCACCAAAAAACTGAAATACCTTGGAATCCACCTAATCAGAGATGTGAAAGACTTTTTCAATAAGAACTTCAAAACACTCCTCAAAGAAATCAAGAATCATACAAACAGATGGAAAAACATTGCTTGCTCATGAATTTGTGGAATCAATATTATCAAGATGTTCATCCTTCCCAAGACAATTTACAGATCCAATGCAATACCCATCAAATTACCAACATCATTCTTCTCAGACCTGGAAACAACAATATAGAAATTCATATGGAAACAAAAAAGAGCAGGAATAGTCAAAATAATCCTCAGCAAAAAGAACAAAGTGGGAGGTATCACACTTCCAGATGTTGAACTTTATTACAAGGCTACAGTAACTAAAACAGCCTGATTTTGGTACAAGAATAGGCATACTGACCAATGGAATAGAACAGAGGTTCTAGAAGCAAAAACACGGTTTTTCAACCAACTCATCTTCAACAAAGCCACCAATAACAACCACTGAGGAAAGGAGACTATGTTTAGCAAATACAGTATGATTGAAAACAAAACTTAAGGACTGACTTTAACGTGGAGATTAGTATGTCTCTCTAGCCTTAAGTTTGTAGACACTGGGATCCCTATCTGAAAAAAGGAGAAATTGCCAGGCGCGGTGGCTCACGTCTATAATCCCAGCACTTTGGGTGGCTGAAGTGAGAGTATTGCCTGAGCCCACGGGTTTGAGACCAACCCTGGCAACTTGAAGAGACACCATCTCTATAATAAATCAAAAAATTAGCTGGGCATGGTGACGCATGCCTGTAATTCCAGCTACTTCAAAGGCTGAAGTGGAAGAATCACCTGAGCCCAGCAGGTCGAGGCTGCAGTGGCCATGAGAATGCCACTACACTCCAATCTGGGCAACAGAGAGAGACTCTGACTCAAAAAATGAAGTGAAATGAAATTAAAATGAAATAAATAAATGGGAAATTTGTGCACCCATCTGGAACCATTAAATAACTTAAAATTAACACAGAAATTGAATTACTGCTAGTAATACATGAATTCACTCCCAATGCACTCATTGGAGATCATTAAAGTGAAAGCTGAAAATGCAAAAGATGGCCATATGGTTTGGACATCTTAAAAAGTTTTCTTTATAGAGGGCAAGTTTCTAAATATGTGTAAAATGCAAGTACGTTACCCTGAAGTTGAACCTGAAACACATAATTGCTTTAGTGAAAGTGTCCATTATATTAATTTCCTGTTTAACATTGCCCTAAATAATAACTATCAGCATTGTAAATGAACATACCGGTTAACTTAGCAACTTTACTTGCAGAAGTCTATTCTGCTGAAATATTCCACATGCATATAAAAAGAAATGTACAAGAATGTTAATTGTTACAACATGGACAGCAGGGAAAAAATTGGAAAGAATTAAAATGTTCATTAATGAGATTCATTAAATAAATTATTAGTCACCTATATGATGAAATACTTGGCAATTACTAAGAATAGTCAAATATATCTTTATGGTAGATAAATAATTTTATATTAACTGAAGTTGCTGCCATTTAAAGTTTGTTTATTTCCTTTACATTCGCTTCCTGCTTTAAATCAAATCTATATTGAGGCTTAGTCCTTCATTATTTAAGGGAGATATAGTTGCAAAGAGCACTGATTACAAAAAGATAATTGGTAACACTTTGCACAAAGACAAGAGACCAAAAGAAATAAACTCCTTATCTCAAAGCTCTACCTTTGACTGTAAAAGCCAAGTTTGGGGCCCAAAACAGTAGATTTTGAAAGTCTGCATGATGAAGTTAAATCCATTGTATTTGATTAATCTCTTTTAAGGAGACTTTAAAGAAAATTTCCCAGTCTCAAACCTTAATGGTGAGAAGAAAGAGAAATATGTTTCATGTGATAATTTATAATCATGAACTGTCCCTTACAGAAATTTGCAGCCAAATTCCAAAACCTTGTAAACCGATAATTTTCAGTAGTTCCAAATCAGTAGTATTGTCAAGGAATCTCATGAATGAAGATATACTTTCTTTCTGGAGAAACCCCTTTACATCTGAGGCCTCAAAATTTTTCCCCTATCAAATTTAAAGGAAACTCACTGTTAAAAAAAAACAAAACAAAACATGAAACATACAAGGAAACAAGTTACCATGTGAGAGGGCCAGAAATAAAACCAGCTGCAAAATGAAGCCCAAATAAATCTTCCAATTTAGAGTTATAATATAAGTTTGATACATTTCAAGGACAAAAGAAAGACTTGAAAATATGAGGAAAGGCAAAGAGATGTGATATTGGCATGTCTTTGAGAAAGGTCTCTCACTCTGTCCCCTTCTTGTGGTTGAAACCCCAAAGAGGAAAGATGAAACACTTGAATAATTTGGAAAACTCAAAGGTAAACATCTTGCGTACAGAGTGCACAAAGGTTTATGCAATATGTATTCATTGACTAGTCCTCCAGTTTACCTGCCCTTAGGCAAGAAGAGCTAGACTCAAGCTATAAATGGAAGATACTAAAAAACTTTAACACCTATGTGCATTGAAATGTTTTATGTTACAGTTGGACTTTCATAAATTTAAAAAAAATCAGTTGATGTATACTGAAACTGATGAGATGTCTTATATTTTTCTTTCCCTTATGAGTGCACAAAACCAAAACTAGACAGCAAAACATAGCCACCAGGATCTCATAGTTGACATGGACATATTCTCTCAGAATATTAGCAATCATATTTTCACTTTACATATGGAACATGACCCATCCAAATAGGAAGGTCAGCTACCACCTTTATGAATAACATTCCAATGTTAACAGCCTTACGATTGGGTCTATAAACAAGATTCACTATTTTCACAGTACTTCATGTTTAGCTTCTCAAGGAATGTTTCATGGACCACAGTATAGGTATCACATGGACATTTGCTAGAAATGTAGAGTCTTGGGAACTGGTCTACTAAGTTAGAATCTGCCTTTTAAAAAGAACCTCAGATGATTTGTATGGTTGTTCACATTTGAGAAGCACTGGTTTAGATATTCACTGTTCTACCTAATAGGTGATGGCCATGTTTTTAGAGAAATGTGTGTGTGTATGTATACAATTTTTAACAAAATTTTCTTTAAAAATAATTTTTAGACTTATGAAAAAGTTGCAAGATAGCATAAGGCATGGCCTCAAATGGTTACATCTTACATAACCATAATATGACTATCAAAATCAGAATTGGTCCAATACTACTATTATAGACTATTTAAATTTCACCAAGTGTCCTACTGATATCCTTTGTTGTGATCCAGGACTCAATTGAGGATCACATGTTGCCTTTAATTATCATCCCCCCTTGGTCTTTATTCATCTGAAACAGTTTAGAAGAGTGCTGTCCAGTATAATTTTTTGTAATGATGGAAATATTTGATATCTGTGCTGTTGAATACAGTAGCCACCAACTACTAGCCACATGTGGCTACTAAGCACTTAAAATGGGGTTAGTGCAAGTGGGAAACTGAATGTTTAAGTGTTATTTCCTTTTAATTAATGTAAATTTAAACTTAAATAGAAAAATCTTATTGTTCTAATGTGAAAAACACATATATTTCCAGCTAGGAAATCCTAGTCCCCAAATCTCTTTAAAGCACAGCACAATAAGCAGTCTTTTCATAAACATGCAAGAGAGGCACATAACAAGCCTAGTCATAATTCTGCATGGCAGGGCACACAAGCCCCTTCATAATTTACCCCAATCCAGTCTCTGTAACTCCACTACCTTCCCCACCCCTCCACCAGTGCAACCATTGTCCCACCACAATGAACTCCCCACCATCCTTTGAACAACACCTGCCCTCACAGGGCCAGGTCTTTACTCATGGTCAGCAGAGGTTCATGGAACTCATGATTCAACTGGTTTTGCTTTGAGAATAAAAAGGAGTGCTGTTAGCAACTACCTGGAAATAAACTGGACTATTCTGGCAAAATAGGAAAGTCATACCTACAGCTCTTTCCTCTCAGATAAACATTTTCTTACAGTCCAAAGACACAAATGTCATCTTTTAACTGATAAGAGCTTCTCATGGAACTTTAGACACATGGAGATGAACAATAACAAGGTACCCAAATGAATTAAAGATTGGTAAAATTTTTGAAAGAAACTTTAAACCTTTGTGAAGAGATGCAGGACATAGGGGAAAAGAGGTCAGGAAGGTCTGCTTAAGGATGTGGCATCTAGCTGGAGACCTTAATGTCCAGACAGGGCTGGACATGCCAAGATGTAGGGCAGCGTAGTCCTAAGAAATGGCCAGTAAGGCAAAGCCCATGAGACCCTTGCTGGTTTGAAAAAAATCAACTCTATGCAAGTGAGATCCTCTGGCAATTTTAAGAAGCAGAAGCATGATTTGATTCACAGTTTAGGGGAAGGAATCAGAAAAAAGGAGACTGTGGATCCAAAGAGATTAAAGGGGGGGGGTTGGTGATATATCTCAAGAAAGAACAAAATTAATAAAGACAGAAGAAGGGAAGTGGGAGCCCTGGAAAGAACAATTCTCGTAACCTGCTCCAGGATGAAGATGGTGAGGTGGTGCCGAGAATAAACCGTGCTTGGACTGGCTCACATGGGGAAAAGAACTTTTCCTAAAGCTCCAGGGAGATCAGAGGGAATAGCAAGAAGACCTAAAATTGGGGAAATGTAGTTTTATCAAGGAAAGGCTAATGTACAATTTATTTTTAAACATGTTCATGATTACCTCAGGCTAGGTAAAGCTTACTGGGGATTGAGCTGACTTGAAGCTGTAAATAGAAAAAGTAATTTGAGTGGTTAGATACTCCCTGTCCGCAGAAATGTTCCCAGAGTGGTGACTATTTTGCAATTCTATCTTTTCTGGGCTCTGTATTTGTTTCACTCATCCACGTGACTGTGATTTTGCCAAATAACACTGTCTTTATTTATAAAGACTTTATAAATATTTAGTTTTAGAGTAAGTCTCAACATCAGGTGATGTGAGTTCTATAATTCTGTTCTTTTTCAAAATTGTTGTTCCTATTCTGCAATTCCATCTTTTAAAATCTTACTTTAATGTTTAGTGAAAAAGATTTCATACTTTATACCATATATAGCTGGTTCATTTGCTTTTATCTGGGGAAAGGAAAATAAAAAAAGAAGAGCTGTAGTAAGGAATACTTTAGGCTGCAAGTAACAGAATTCTACATTTCAGTGCCTGAAACAAAGTGGTGTTTATATTTCCCCACATAAGAGAAAGCCTGAAGATAGGCGACTTAGCATTTCTTCAGTGCTCCAGCCATGTCCGGGCCTGCTTCTCTCTCTTGGGTCCCTCCCTCATGATCACAAAATGGAAGTTTCAGCTGTTGACATCTTATCCATTCAAGGTAGAAAAAAAGGAAAAATAAGAAAAGAGTAACTAATGTCTTCTTGTTCAGAATTTTCAAATGACCAAATGGCCTCCCTTGGCTGAAAAAGAGGCTGGGAAAATGAGTAATTTTGGTTTTCAGCAAGTATAAGAGACATAGGCTAGAAAAAAAGCGGTTTTATATGAGAGTTGGGAGTGCCAACCTGCAGCGTCTGCTACAAAGATTGATGAGAGGTTCCAATTTTTTTTCACCTCTGAGAATATCAATGGAGGGATCAATGATAATGAATCCATCTTAAGCCACATCAATTTCCTTCTCTACACTGGATGAAGGTCTTCTCAGGCCTTCTGCCTCTACCTGCCATGATAATTAATTTCCCCAGCATCCAACAGCACTTACACAAGCTTTGAGAGTCAGAGAGACCAGCTAGGAAAATAAACCCATTCTATTGCTGAAGTACAAGAGTGACATTATGATCAGGATACAACATAGCTCTCTTTAAGACATTTTCGAGGAAAGAATGTTGGAATTCAATTCATGTCCGTGAATTGCCCATTTTAGTCCCTGGATGGGGGAAACTGGGCATTTCTTCTTTTCTCTCATTCAACAAACATTTGTAGAAGTCCTATGTACCAGGCACTGTTTTTGATTTTTTAAAACTCCTTTCCCCTTTGTTATTGTTTCTTATCCTTGTCTTATTTTCCTGGGTTATCTTCTTTCCAAGTATCTGTGGGACTATGTGTGTGTATATAAAGGGACAAGAGAAAATATCAAACCTGCAAAATCAAGGCCCCTGGCTCCAGTCTCCTTCCGGGATCACTGAAAACATCACTCATGCCCTTTTGAGAAGGAAGACCTGGGAATGTATGAAAGAATCAGGATGCTAGTGGTATCTGTGAGGAGTGCTGCTTCTTACAACATTCATGCACTTATTCATGCATTTATTTATTCCAGAAGTATTTAGTGAGTCCATTTGCTAGAGTCTGAGGGTATTGTGATGAACATATTAAAACGTGGTTTCTACATTCATTGAGCTTACACATGCTATGGGGAAACGTTTTTAAAAGAGTAGCCAATGTCATTTTCTTCCAATACTTCACCTTTTTCTTCCCTTGCTTCCACTATTGTAGATAGGATGTGTTCATTGCCTCAGAGGAGAGGTGTAATAAGCAGAAAGAAGAGAAAGGAAGAAGACTTCTTCTGTGTTAGGAGAATAGAAACGACAATAGACAAACACGAAATGTTAGCATGATTTGGGCTTCACCCAACACAGATATCCTACTAAATGAAAAAAAAAAAAAGATAGTGCTGAGCTGAAAGGGAAAGATAGGGAATTACCATAGAGAGAGCAGTGAGGAGAGGAGGGAGCCATCCAGGCCTGAAAGGGACAATGGATGACCACAGGATGTCTCTGTCAAGGATCATAGTGAGGAGAATTGTGAGCACATGGCAAATAGATGGTAGCCAGAGGTGGATTGCCAACACATAGGGAGTACTGCCCAACCCCCACACCTGGACTTATACCAGCCATCCTTCTCTGGGCATCCAAAGTCTATGCTGGTCTCTTCTTTCTGAGCAGAGATTTAGGATATATTTATTTCCCAGCCTCCCTTGCCATTAGATGAAGTCATATTATAAACCAATGGAATGTGGGAGGAAGTGATATACATGTTTTCTTGTCTGTCCATAAATAATTTCAATGCAATCCTTCATGCACTCTCTTTCCTGTTCTGCTGGGTATAAATTACAGGCCCTCGGGTCCTCAGGGATGGCAGAAACAAAAGGCAGAATAAGCCTATGTCCCTGAGTTCCTGCTTAGAAGAGAATTACCCAAAATAGCCACCTTGACCCCAGATACCTGCATTTGACTTTTGTGTGAGCAGAAGTGAAAGTTTACTGTGTTAAGCAATTAAAATGTTGCAGTTACAGAAATTTTGGCTTATCCTAACAAATATTTCTAGCAATTACGCAGATCAAGTAACACTTTTTTGTCCCTAGACTTATTGCATGCCTCATCCAACTTACCCCATAAGAATAGGCAGCCTATTTGTAAAATACCAGGGCACAGTAAGTATCCATCTTGAGGGGAGGATGAAACTCTCACAGTCTGCCCTGATGGTGTGATGGTGAGGAAAGGAAAGGTCCTGCTCTTATTCTGTGATGCTGAGAAGAACCGATCCTGTTTATGATTTTTCCCAGACTAAAAGAGTGATCATACAGTGTAGGAGAGAGATATATTAAGCAAGTAAATGTTGATTTGTGTATAGAATTGCAAATCATGTTAAGCTCTGTGGAGGAAATATACAAATAATCTGGAGAAAATAACCAGTGGGATATACTTTATATTGGGGATTGGAAGGGAATGAGGAGATTTCTGAGGAAGAAAACAGTTGAATGGAAACCTAAAGGGGAATCAGAATTAGGCAAGTTAAGCATTGGGGGAAGAGCATTTGCCACAAAGAGAACAGCATGTGCAAAGTCCCTGAGGAAGAAAAGGAGGTTACCTCATTTGAAGATCTGAAATATGTTAGTATAGCTATGTTATATAGAGGGAGGAAGAGAGTGGTATGCAGTGGGACCAGAGAAACAGGCAGAGTATTGTTTTTGTTTTTGTTTTGCAAGAGTCTAGGAGGGCATTGAAGAATTCTAAACAGGAATTGTGATCAGGATTACATTTTTAAAGTATCAAACTGGCAGAGATGGAGATTGGTTGGGAGAGATGCAAAAGTGAGAAAAGAGGGTCAATGTAGAAGCTATCTTAGAAATCAAGACAAGACAGGTGGCATATGGAATGAGGCGTAGCAGCATGTATATGGGAGAAATGAATGGTTTTAAGATCTACTTGCTTGATTTAGAGTCTGTCATTCTCAGTGATCTCTCACAGAAAAGAAGAACAGAGTACCATATGTTCTCACTCATAAGTAGACCTTGAACAAATATCATAATACTATAAGGAAGGGATTAGCAGTAGTGGGAAACTGCCAGGGGAGGAAGGGCACACCTCATCAACAAGGGTACGTTTGTATACTTAACCCTAAATTGTACCCCACATCTTTAAAATAGAAAAAATTTTAAAAAGATCTGCTTGCTTGAGAAGTTGAAAAGAAGAGCACCTCTTGCATTCAATATTCTTAACCTCTACTAAGTGATGGTAGCAGGTAATAAGTTGTTTGGGACTACATTTAGAGTGGGTCCTCTAAAGCTCAAGAGGATGTGGCAAACCTCAGTAACAGTGCCTTCTCCTATGTCAGAATCGCCACCATTTAAGCAGAAAAGTCTGGAGAAGTTTAGAGGATGCAGGGAAAGCTGGACTTGAAGTCAGAAGATTAGCTGGGTAGGTGACTGTGCACACACTCAAAAGTATAGTCATACCAGAAGGGCTAGAGCTTGGCCAGGTAAGCAACTTCGAAATCTGATCAATAAGGACTTTTCCCAGAATTGATCAAAGCTCTATGGGGGAGGAAGTCGTGCCAAAATAATTTCATCCTTTGCACGCTCTCATTATTTATAATAATAAATGATATATAATCTATATCATACTCGATATTAGTAGATATACTATTATATATATATACTATATATCCTTATATTATATATTATGATATATTATCAACATATTATATATTCAATTATATAGTATATATAATATATTCTCACTATTTATAATAATATGTAACATAATATTAGATTATGTATAAAATAATATGATGTATAATATTATATTATATACCATTATAATATCCATTATAATATATTATAAACTTGATATATTTATATATTATATGTATATTTTATAAATATATAAATATATAAAATCTAATACCATCACATTGTGGATGGGACTTCGATATATGACAATATAATTATTGTAAATAAAGAGAATGGGTGAAGAATGAAATTATTTGGGCGCTACTTCCTCTCTCATAGAACTTAGATCATATGAATGATAGTCAGAAGAATGATAGCTAACATTGTAGAGCTCCCTGTGCCAGGCCCTGTGTTAAGGAATGTGTGCATGCTTTCTCATTTAAATTTGTAGAGTTCTGTGAGGTACCACTACTGCCCATTTACTAACACAAAGTCTTAGAGATTAGACCTTGTCCAAGGTCATATCTCTAGCAGCTAGAGTAGCATATACTCAAATCCAGCTCTGTCCTGATTCCAAAGTCCAGGTTTCTACCCATGTAGTCTAGTGTTGTTTAGAGGATTCTGGAGATGCATTTGGACTCAGCAGGGCAAAGTCAGGTGCATACTCAATACTTCCAAAATATATAGGTTCTATTTAAATGAAAGTAGATGCTAGGACTAGGCCTCACTCACTGTAAAGTAAGTGCCTTATAACCATGCTGCCTTATTCTAAAAGATAAGTCACTATTCACTATGGATTACATTCAATTTCATATAACAAAAGAAAATTGCATTAGTGCTTTATAATTGTTGTAGGATATTGTTAGGAATGAATGTCTGTGACTTCCTAAAAGTCACATATTGAAGTACTACCCACAATGTGATGGTATTAGAAGGTGAAACCTCTGAGAGATAATTAGGATCAGAAGAGGTCTGTGCTCCCTGCTGTCTACCACGTAAGGAGACTCCAAAACCCTAAAAAGGGGCTTCTCTGGAATTTGACCTTGCTGACACTCTGATCTCAGATGTCTTGCCTCAGAACTTGAAGCAAATTTCTATTGTTGCTAAACCACCCAGTCTATAGTCTTTTGTTACAGAGACCCAAACAGACTAAGATATCATAATCATGTTCTAATGACTGGCTATATTTTTAAGCCAATTAACTCAGATTCTTTAAATTAAATATAGTTAATAAATATATTTGATATAAATAGAATAAATATATTTTATTTAAAGAACCTGGTACATGAGAGCCTCAGACACGTTAATACAAAATTCTAAAAACATTATGAAAGATTAAAATCTTCTTTGAGAGCCTCTTCTCTTCAGAACTCAACTGGGAAGTCACATCAGTCCAGAAAATGGAGCCAAGCCAGCGGCTCAGCCAAGCATTGAACTGCCCAGGGACAGGCTGCAATAAAACAGAATTGCATCATCTCTGGGAGCCCAATGTGGACTAGAATAAACCAACATTGTTTTTCCTGAATGTTCTCATGAGAAAAGAGCACTTTAAACTACTAATTCTTCTACTTACCCCTGTGAGGAAAAATGTGTGTGTCCTTATTACATAATTTGTTCTTCTTTATGTTGACAAATGCTTGCGATAGTATCATACTTGACAGATCTCTTATTGAGAAGTTGCCAGCAACCAAAAGATAATTAACTTAGTCTTCCAAGCATACACACACACACACACACACACACACACACACACACACACACACACATAAAACAGAGAGTGAACTATGCACAATTAATTGGAAATAGTGCCCAACTGCTCATATTGCAATGAAATTTACTGGGGTTATGAACAATCTTACCTCTTAAAAAGTGCTCTGTGCAACAGAACGTTTTTTGCTGAGGGAACATGAATCCTTATTCAAAATAGAAGTGTGGCAGGACTACACAGGTGTCTTAGTTTGAGCTGCTATAACAAAATATAATAGACTAGCTTGAACAATAAATGCTTATTTCTCTCTGTTTTGGAGGGTAGAAGTTTGAGATCAGGGTGCCAGCTGATTTGGTGTCTGATGAGAACCCTCTTCCAGGTCGCTGACTGTTGACTTCTTGTCCAGGACATGGTAAAAGGAGGGCGAGTTAGCGCCCTGGCCGTTTTTTTTTTTTTTTTTAATTTTAAATATGTGGGGTACAATCCAGGGTTAGGTATATGAATGTTCATTATACAGGTACTCTTGTTGATGAGGTGTGCCCCCTTCCACTGGCAGTTTCCTACTACTGCCAATCCCTTTCTTATAGTATTACTATAGTTGTTCAAGGTCTGCTTATGAGTGAGAACATGTGATACTTGGTTCTTTGTTTCTGTGATAGGTCACTCAGTATTATAGCCTCTAAGTCCATCCAAGTTGCTGTGAAGTTCATAATTTTGTCCTTCTTTATGGCTGCATAATATCCCATCGTGTATATGTACCACTTTTTTTATTCAGTCCTCTTTCAGTGGGCAACACAGTTGGTTCCATGTTTTTGCTATTGTGAACAATGCTGCAATAAACATACGTGTGCAGGTATCTTTTTCATAGAGTGATTTGAGGTCCTCTGGGTATATTCCCAGTAGGGGAATTGTGGGGTCATATGGGCAGTTGATTTTTAGATCTTTTAGGAATTATTGTTTAGGAAATCATTGTTTAGGAAAACATTGTTTTCCACAGAGGCTATGCTAGTTTACACTCCCAACAGTGCAGAAGTGTTCCTTTTTCACTGCATCTTCTCCAGCAACTGTTGTTTTTTGAGTTATTAATAGCCATCCTGACTGGAGTTAGGTGATATCTCAGTGTGGTTTTAATTTGCATTTCTTTGATGACTAGTGAGGCTGAGCATTTTCTTATGTGTCTGTTGACAGCTTGAATGTCTTCTTTTGAGAAGTGTCTATTCTTACCTTTTGCCCACTTTGTAATGGGGCTGTTTGGTTTTTTTTCTTTTTGGCACATTTGAGTTCCTTGTTGATCCTAGATGTTAGGCCTTTGTCAGATTTACAGTTGGCAAATATTTTTTCCCAGTCTGTGGGCTGTCTCCCACTCTCTCAATGGTTTCTTTGGCTTTGCTGAAGCTTTTCAGTTTGATGAGGTCCCATTTGTCTATCTTAAAAGAGTTTGGCATGGGCACTTGGAGTTTTGATCAGGAATTAGTTGCCAGTTCCAATTTCCATAAGGGCGTCTCCTGTATGTTCTAAGGTTCTTATAGTTTGAGGTTTTACGTTTAGGTCTTTGATCCATTTAGAGTTGACTTTTGTGTATAGTGATAGGTAAGGGTCTTGTTTTAATCTTCTGCATGTGATCAGCCAGTTTTCCCAGCACTATTTACTGAATAGGTTCTCCTCTCCCCAGCAGTTGATGGTTAAGTCTTTGCTGAAGATGAGTTGTCTGAGAAATTGCGGTTTTGCTTCTGGAATCTTTGTCTTGTTCCATTGGTCTATATGCCTGTTCTTGTACCAGTACCAGACTGTTTTGATTATTGTAGCTTTATAATAAAGCTTAAAGTCTGGGAGTATGATGCCTCCTGCTTTTTTTTTTTTTTTTGCTGAGAATTATTTTGGCTACTCATGATCATTTATGTTTCCATATGAATTCCTGTATTTTTGTTTCCAGGTCTGAGAAGAATGCTGATGGTAATTTAATGGGTATTGCATTGAATCCGTAGATTACCTTGGGTAGGATAGACATCTTAACAATGTTGATTTTCCCAATCCATGAGCATGGAATATTTTTCCCTTTGTTTGTGTTATCTTTGATTTCTTTGAGCAGTGTTTTGTAGTTTTTGTTGTAAAGGTCTTTGACTTCTCTTGTTAGGAAGATGCCAAGGTATTTCTCACTTTTTTATGGCTAAATGGGATTGTGCTTTTTACTTGGGTTTCTGTTTGTTTATTGCTGGTGTATAGGAGCATAGATGCTAAAATTCTTAACAAGATTCTAGCAAACTGGATCCAACAACACATCTCAAAATCATTCACCATGACCAAGTATACTTCATCCCCGGGATGCAGAGCTGGTACAACATCCACAAGACATAAACATAATTAAGCACATCAACAGATGTAAAAACAAAAACCACATGATTATATCATTAGGCATGGAAAAAGCTTTTGGTAAAGTCTAACACCCTTTCTTGATAAAAAACCCTCGAACATCCAGGCATAGATGGAACATACCTTCAAAATAGTAAGAGCCATCTATGAGAAACCCACAGATAACATACTGGTAAATAGACAGAAATTGGAGCCATTTCCCCTGAAAACTGGAACAAGACAAGGATGCCCACTCTCACCCCCTCCCCTGTTCAACACAGTATTGGAAGTCCTAGCTAGAGTCATCAGACAAGAGAAGGAAATCAGGGGTACCCAAATAGGAAAAGAGGAAGTTAAGTTCTGCCTCTTTACATATGACATGATTCTATACCTTGAAAACCCAAGAGAATCTGTCAAAAACCTCCTTGCACTGATAAAGGACTTTGGCAAAGTCTCAGAATATAGAATAAATGTGCAAAAGTCAGTCATATTCCTGGCCATTTCTTATAAGGAAACTAATCTCATTCATGAGGGCTCCACTCTCATGACCTAATTATCTCTCAGAGGCTCCACCTCTAAATACCTTCACATCAGGGATTCTATTTCAACATGTGGTCTTCAGGGGAACATAGACAGTCCGTAACAACAGGAAATCAATGAACATTCACAAGAATTCTGCTTGGTCAGGCACATTGTCAAACTCTGATGAGATAAGAGGTAAGAGATCTAAGCAAATTGACAGCCTCATAGAGGATTTTGTATAGCAACTCTTACAATGAGCAAAAAAAGATTTGTGTGTGTGTGTCTGTGTGTGTGTGTAAAATATTAGTCCTCAAAGTTGTTCCCAGACCCACAGTCTCAGCCTCAGCTGGGAAAGTGTTAGAAATGGGAACTTGTAAGACGTAAATTTCTTAGCCCTTACCCAACACCTACCAAATCAGAGACTCTGAGAGTGGAGCCCAGCAATCACTCTCCAGGTGATTCTGATACACATTAGTGCTTGGAAACCATTGGTTTAGCAAAATAATCCTTTATATAGCATATATAAAATAATCAGGGTAATGTGGAAATGGATAACCAACCTAGACTCAGTTTGGGCATAAGTTGCACACCAGTTGGCATTTTTAAAAAGGTGGCATGCCGCTTGAGACCATACATCAGGGAAGTCTTTTGTCCCTCTCAAAGACTAAGAACTAACTGGTGTTACTTTTTCATTCTGAGGGTGGGTCCAATAGCAACTTCCAACAGCAACCAACATAAAAACCGTCTGCAATCTTCTGGTTGTGTACACAGGATGAATTGATGTTCTTCCCAAACTCAAACTGAGACATAATTGAAAACTATGGTTATTATGCACCTGCTTGTTCATCACTGTGAATTTTAAGACATTTATAGAGGACACATCTTAGCATATGGTCTGCTTCTTCCTCATTGTAAGTTGTTGGCAACATAGCTGCTCACAGCTTGGTGTACTGTATTAGCACTAGTATGAGAATTTAAGGAATGCCATCCTATGTCAATCAGTTCATCTGAGATTCTGGCTGAGATTGGCCCCAATTGAGACTTTGTGGAGAAGGCAGAGTTCTTCTTTAAAACTTGAAATTAAAAGTTAGGGGTGTACCCAAACGCCCACAAAATGTCCCTAATCTGAGTCTACTGTGAATGAATGACCTAAATTATCATCATCCAATTTATACTTTGTTTTATTTCTTCTTGGGGTAGTAATTTCTTTTGGTTGTTTTTTCTGTGCAGAATAGGAGAATTTCTCTTTCTATTAACTTTAATGATCAAAGAAGGCTTCCAGTTCTAATACACATAAATTACTTGACTTTAAAAATTTTGGAATCATGTCTCTAATAGGGCCTTTTGCTTTTTAGACTAGATAATGTTTTCGTTTTCTCCTGAAAGTAATCCATTTAAAGAAAAGAATTAGACTCGAATGCTGATTATCTGGACTTGATTTTCATCTTTTCCAATTGCCAACTAAATGAACTTGAGAAAATTAATCTCTGAATCAGTTTCTTTATCTATAAATGACATACCAACTAATATCTCACATTATAATGATAATGATTAAATAAGATAATACATGTATTAGAACATAGATAAAACTTCTGTAACAAAGAATCTGCAATATAAAAGTGCTTAAATTAAAATAGAAATCTATTTCTTATGTAATATTCCAGAAGTGCAGTTCAGGACTCCCAGGTGTCTCTGCTTTCTTGATCTGTAATTTTCATTTGTGGATGGGTCGTCTCCTACCTAGCAGCATAGTGGAAAGAGATTGTGGTGGCAAAGAGCATTCTTTTTCAGGTTTGACTTAGAAATCACTGCTGATTTTGTACTAGTGACCAGAATGTAGTCATGTGGCCATAGCCAGCGGCAAGGATATAATTCTGTATCTGGATGACCATGTGCCCGATTAAAATTGTGGGAGAAGTGGTCTATTACTAAAAGGGGAAGCAGGGGAGAAAAATAAACAGGGACAAGAAACAATTATGTTAGCTACTCTCTCACTATTATGTACGTTTCCATTAGGGGAAAAAAACTTGATTTTTTTTTTCTGATTCCCTTCCCTACAAAGAAGCACAGATAACCAGCACCCTCAAGTACTAGAATATGAGTTTTTTGGAGGCAGAGGCCATGCCTTATTCATCTACACATCTGCAAAACATAACAGAATCACTTTTAATAAATGTTTGTCAAGGCAAACAATTATAATCACTCTAGAGCCTTCATCTGGGTTAAATCCCTTTAGTGCCATGTGGGTTATAGATTTTTTCATATTTTAATGAACTGTACTAAACCATATTTATGGCACTGTTGGCCATACCTACCATATGATCCAATAGGTGGCATAGTGAAGTTCTTTAGTATGTTTTTGCTGTGTGGTATTTTTAAGGAAAAAGAGTAATATCTTCTTAAAAACTGACTCTCAAAGCAAGGTCATGTTCTCTTAAGCTGAAGTCTCATATCAAATGTGAGATCATTAACTTAAAAAATGTGTATCATCCATTTTCTTGGCAGTCAGAGTAAACCTGGTGCAAAAGCAGGCATTGGGAACCATAGCCTGGCCTACTCAGCTGTGTGGTAAATATTGTGTAAGTTATCTTTCTTCCTAACTTATCCTAGAGTGAACTTGTTTTGCCAGTGATTGGGCAAACTGACTAAGAGAATTCACAGTCTCTCAAATCTCAGATGCTACTTGTTATTTGTGGGGGAAACTGACAACTAGAAATAAGAAGGAATCTATCTGGATACTACAGAGAAATTTAACATTATTGGGCATCTAATCTGTCTCCTGCTTTGTGCTAGGATCATTCAAACACAATAGCTAATTTAGTTCTGTTAACAACCTTAAATGAGATAGACATTATTATAGGAAATATTTTTTAAGGTCGAAGCAACTAAATGGCATAAAAGATCACTGTTGCATATCAGGTTTCTTGGAAGCAGACCCTGATATGGAAACCAATGCTCAGAGAATTTTTTAGGGAGTGGTCTCAGGATCAATATGGAGGGGAAGGACATGAAGCAGAGAAGGCAGAGGGAGAAATGGGGCTTCAGTCATAGCCTCAGCCGATCTGATGGGAAGCTCTAGAGCTGTGATGGCCCTTAAGAGTAGTCATGAGTTGAGGTGAGGGGTCAGGGATTGTATACTCCCATGCCAGCCAGTTGAACGTAGTCTGTAGCACTTACAGCAGCTGGGGGATGTAAATTTTTCAGTCCTGAATAGGGAGGGATCTCAATAGCACAGGGTCTGCTATAGTCAACCAGTCTGGAAGTAACAGAGCCAGATTATGAATACAGCCTTGAAACCAAAGCCCATGTGCTTTTCCACTCATTTGCCCCAACAGATAGTCAGCCAGTTGGGTGTTCATACTTTTTACCATTTTAGAAATGGCAAAAAAAAAAAAAAATTGCATGCTGGTTTTGGAAATATGGCCGTGATATCTTGACAGTAGGATAATTTTTCAAGTTTTATGTAAATGATTCAATCTTGGATTTATTATCATTTTTTCTGATAATGAACACTTTTTTATGGTTATTTACAAAAATGTTCTTACTTCTTAAACTAGATTCAACCAGAACAATAAGTATGCCAAAGACCTAAAATTATTCTATTTAGACTATTTCATTAGATAGCTTCCAAATGCTTCATCTTAGAATTCAGAGATAGTTGAATAGCATAGTTTTTGCCAGATGTATGGCATTCATTTTTAAACATATTTGTTCACCTCATGCCTAATGATTAAGGTCAGATATTGGTTTAGAGCTCCCAGCAGAAAAAGATTCACAGGAACTCAGAAAGCCTTGATGAAACGCATATGCCCCTCACCTTGATAAGGACATCTGAAAAGTATAGCTAAAATATGTCAGTCATGTTCTTCCACTTGAAAGCTGTCACAGCTGAGCCAAAGTAAAACCCATGGTGCATAAAGCATTCATTCATTCAACAAATACTTACAGAGGACCTATGTTATGCAAGGATTAATGTTAAGTACTCTAAGAACTCTAGGTGTCTCTTAGCTTTTCCAGAGAAATGTGATCAGCTTTTCAGCTGTGTATGTTAAATGGATGAGTTGTGTGGTATGGGAATTTTATCTCAATTAACCTCTTACAAAGTCACAAAAACAAATCAGGATGGTTTCCCCTGCTGCATTTCTTCTCTAGTCATCCAGTGACCATCAGTGAGATACTGACCCGATGCCTTGATGACTATAATAGCCTAGAACGACAGTGCCATCCTACTGTGTTTCAGTCACGATTTTAAGACTAGGGCAATTTGGACGCAGTGTAGATGGCCAACACATAATTTTATATTAATTTTAGTCAAACCCAAACTCCTAACCAAAAAACTTTACTAAGATGAATGCTGGAAGCTGGTTCTTTTTAATGATTATACTGGAAATGACGATTGCCAGTTCATGGCACACTATAAATTGGGCATAACAGGTCATCCACAGAATGAGTAAACATGTTTCAATTCTTTATTTAATTCTTTATTTAATTCTTGAATTCATTCAGTGTGAATTTTTTTTTTTCTGAAGTGAGAAAGCAGATTTATTGAGAGGACAGAAAAGCTCCAAGAGTGGAAGGGGACTCAAAGGGGTTGCCCCAGTGTGAATTCTAAAAGTGAATGTGAGGGGTTGCAAAACAAAACTTTGTCCTTTCTGAAATTCACTGGTTTTTTAAGTTCACACACACACACACACACACACACACACACACACACACACACACACACGCACACAATGCTTTGAAAACCTTTGCTAAATTATGCAACAGCCGGGCTCAGTGGCTCAGCCTGTAATCTCGCGCTTTGGGAGGCTGAGGTGAGTGGATTGCCTGAGCCCGCGAGTTCGAGGCCCACTTGGGCAACTTGGCGAGACCTCATCTCTACAATGAATCAAAATAATCAGCCGGGCATGGTAGCGTGTGCCTGTAACTCCCGCTACTCGGAAGGCTGAGGTGGAAGGATTGCCGGATCCCAGCGAGTTGAGGCTGCAGTGGCCAGGAGCGGCCACTGCACTCCAGTCTGTGTGACAGAATGAGGCTCCAACTCAAAAAAAAAAAAAAAAAAAAAGAAAAGAAACAACAATCTAGGAAGCATATTTCTTTTTTTTCCCAACCAAAACAAGAAATTGTATTTATTATAATGTTCTAATTATACATGCACCTCCATGTACATTGCTATGCCTCATGTGTCTCATGCTATTTTTACAGAGTTGGAAAAAAGTTTCCCCACATCATAACAATCAATACATTAAATGATTATTGTTCTACATATAGACATTCCTCTGAAAACACAAGTCACCTTGTCTTTTACAACAAAGAGTACTTGAAAAGCAAAGCATGTTCAATGAAAGTTCATGTAGAAGGGAAGTCAGTCAATTGAAATGCCAATGTTGTACCTCAAGTTTATTGTGAAGTCAGAGCTAAGAGAAATGTTAGTAACTCAAATTATTTTCCTTTGAGAATTTTTCCAAAAGCATTCAAGATATCTCACATGTTTTAGTGCATGACTGCTTTCTTGCCAAAGCACGTTTCTAAAAACCTGTAGTGATGAGGCTAACCACAATCATAAATTGGGCTGAATGTCTGCCACAATTATACCTACCTCTTTTACATGCTCAAGCTTCACGTTGACCAAAAGGCATTCACTGTGAAAGTCACCACAGCTAAATTTTTCTTAATCAAATTAGAAATGCAAAACCTTCTTGTCTAACAGCACAAGGACAGAGGACACAATTTTCATTATAGAAAAGGTTATGGATACACGAGGACATTCTAGAAATTTGGGCCAAATTGTGTTGTAAGACATCAAGAATAAGAATTTGTGTTAAGTGTAACAACATTTTACAGTAAACCAAAATCTTTAAGATGTGAGTGTATAAATAGTTGATTACAGATAGAGTATTATGTCCTAGACTATCAGACTGACCAGAAATCACACATTTAGAAACTCTCTTTTTGTATAATTGTTAACATTTGAGAGGACGTGAGACTTCTTCCAGAAGCTGAAATTTATAGACTTTGTCTACATAAAAATGTAAGCCAACATAAATTCTTGCATCTAACTTCATGAACACACTCCAAGTGGATTTCGTAGATATCAGGTTAACAATCTATGAAAACATTAAAAAAAATGAATCCGAGATGCCATGACACAATCATGGCTACATTGAAAAAGAGCTGACAACACCAAATGTTGGCAAGGGTATAGAAAACATTCACTTTGGGAAACTGACAGTTTCTTAAAAAGTTAAACACCCATCATCTACATCAGTGGTCCCCAACCTTTTCAGTGTCAGGGATCCATTTCATGGGAGAGAATTTTTTCACCAGCGGGTGGTGATGAGGGAATCATCAGGTATTAGATTCTCATAAGGAGTGCGCAACTTAGATCCTTCACATGTGCAATTCACAAAAGACTGCGCGCTCCTATGAGAATCTAATGCCACTGTTGATCTGATCCACTCCCCCCCTCACTTCCTGCTGTGTGACCAGGTTCCTTACAGGCCAGGGACCGGGACCTGTCTGTGGCCCAGGGTTTGGAGATTCCCGATTCTACACGATAACCAAGCAATTTTTCTCCTAGGTTTTTATCAAGAATAAATAAAAACAGATGCTTTTACAAAGACTTATGTAAGAATGTTCTTAGTTTTTTCCTTAATAGCTAAACTCCAGAAACAACCAAATGACCATCAGCAGGAGTATGAATAAATAAATAGTGATATTTAATATTACTTCTAGCTACAACAATATGGTTGAATTTCTGAAACATTACGCTGAATGAAAAAAAGCCAAACACAAGAGAGTGCAAAGTTCTAGAACTGGCCAAATGAATACACAGCTACACAGCAATAGTAATCAGAACAATGTCTATTTCTGAAGGGTGTGATGGACTGGGCATCTGGGATCTTTCTGGAATAATGAAGATGCTCTATGTCTTGATAGATATGTGGGTTGCACAGGTCTATGCATTTGTCAAAGTTGATTGAGTGGTGTACTTAAGAACCATGCATGTCACTCTAAGTGGAATAGACTTCAATAAAAATATTTTTTAAGAAAACAGATGAATTGGGGATTTGTAAGTATCAGTATAAGTAAGAGAACTCATATATTTAAACTTTGTGTTCAGGCATGTATTAGTAAAAGCACTGGAAGAAAAAAAGTGTTTTTTTAAAAAAGTAATGGAGACATATTTGAATATATATTCTGTCTATAGATAGAAAGAATGATACCTCTGTAGAAATATAACTTTTGTACAATTTCCTTGCCATTTTTCTACATCTCCCATTTGATTTTCCTCGCATTTCTAAGAGGGAGGCACTCTGACTGGGCATGCCCCTCATCCCATTGCACAGGTAAGGAGGCTGAGGGTCCAGAAAGGTTGAAGGTTGTACCTAAGTTTACACAGACCATTTGTGGCAGAGCTAGGACAAGAACCCTTATTTTGTAAAGAAAATTTGGCACCCATTTTACCTCTATTCTTTTGGAGAAGGAGAGTTACAAAAGTCAGAAAAACACATGATTTAGATCCCCCAAATATGGATATTATTTAGTGAATTAAAAACTCAATGTGTCTGATACACATTGTTAAGATCCTCAAAAGTACATGTATTTTGGATTCAATAATACCTTGCTCACTGAAAAGCCATGGCTGGACACGTCAAACTGAGAATCTGGGTTAGTTTGGGTTTCTCTCTTACTTGGTATCAAGCTTTACTAATAAAATTAAGGATAAAGTCATTAAGAGGTTGTGATGGCTAATTTTATGAGTCTACTTGCTTTGGCCACAAGATGCCCAGACATTTGGTCAAGCATTATTCTAGGTGTGTCTCTGAGGGCATTTCTGGATGAGAATAGCATTTGAATTGGTAGACTAAATAAAGCAGACTGCTCTCCCTAATGTGGTTGGGCTTCATCCAGTCAGTTGAAGTCCTGACAGAACAAAAGGCTGACCTTCCTCTGAATAAGAAGGAATTCCTCTGCCTGACTGCTTTGAGCTGGGACACTGGTTCTTTTTTTTCCTGCCTTCAGGAAAGGAACTCTGAAGCATCGACTCTTTCTGGGCTTCAAGCCTGCTGGCATTTGGACTGGAACTACCCCATCAGCACTCCCCTGTCTCCAGCTTGCTGACTGCAAATCTTGGGACTTGTCATTGTGAGCTTCCATAAATGCATGAGCCAATTCCTAAAATAAATCTCTATGTAAATCTCTCCATTGGTTCTGTTTCTATGCAGAACTCTGACCAAGTGAGAAGTCCTAAAGCAGGAGAAATCGAGTACATGTAGTAAGGTCCCCAGGTCATCCTTCGTGGGACAAGTACACACTCTCTGGTCCAGAGCAACCATAGAGTCTCTGGAGTGATTTGTGGGTTACCTCGTACAGCAGAGAGATCTTTTTTTAAATTGCGAATCATCTCCACTCTTTGCCCAGATCATTATAATATTTAAACAAAATTGTCCAGGGAGCCAGGCCTCATAAATTCGTAGATCCTTGGTTAACTTTCCATTAGCAATTCTAATCCAGGGTCATTCCCGCTAAAATTTTTCTATTGGTGAGAATATTTCTTTTAGCAAATCTCACCAATTTATTTACCAGGAAGTCAATATTCAGCATCTTTACAAGGATGTTGCATTCAGTTATTTGCTTTCCACCCTGATGGATGTGCTCCTTCCGCTACCATTCATTTTTGCTTTCTACTTCCCACCCACATCCTCCAAGGCCAAGTGGGCGAAGCCATCTCTTTTCTTACACAATGCTACTCAGGTTAACTTGAATTCCATTTGTAGTATGAGATCCCAAGGAAGAAAACTGAAATTTATTGAACTAGTGCCCTCTAGGCCTTTTGGTCAAGCTCAACACATTGAGTATCTTAGCTGGATATAGAGTTTCACCAACTTTAATAAGGTACAATTTATGGAAATAAACTACATCTCTTCCAAGGGTACCATTGGATGCATTTTGACATATGTATACATCTGGGAAATCGCAGAGACAATGAACATACAGAATGTGTTTGTCAACCCCCACACACAATTTTCTCTTTTTTTTTTCAGTCCATCCCTCCCTTTACCCTGGACCCCAGGTAACCAATCACTAATCTGGTGCCTGTCACTCTAAATTATTTACATTTTCTAAGATTTATAAAATATAAATGGAATTGCACAGTATGTCATCTTTTGTGTCTGTCTTCTTTTGCTTAGCGTAATGATTTTGAGATTCATTCATGTTGTTGCATTTATCAATAGTTCAGTTCTAAAACATTTTGGTGCTTGGATTTGCATGTTCTTTAATACCGATGAGGTCGAGTGCCTTTGAAGTTTTATTTATTTTTTCTGTGAATTGCAAGAAATGTTCTCTAAGTAAAATTGCTAGATTAAAGAATGTGAACATTTTAGATGTGCTTGACAGTCAAATTGTGATGAAACAACTTGCCTTCCAACAAGCAGCTAATAAAACCTCCTGTTTTATCAAACTGGGTATTGTAATTCTAAAAAGAAAATAAAAGTTTTTGTCAATTTGAGGAAAAAAAAGTTAAGTTCTTTTTCTTGCTAATAGTTCATTGTACAGATATATAATAATTCATATTTGGATAATTTCTAGTTTGGAGTTATCATGACTAAAGCTGCTATGAATATTTATGCATAAATTTTTGGGTGGTAAATACCTAAGGGTGAAAATATGTCATTTTAAAATTTAGGCATAACATACATGCACTAAAGTATGAAGAAAAAACCAAACTGATCATTTTTTATATTCATATGCACCTGTATAGCACCACCTAGATTAAGATTTAAAACATTCTCAACTAAGTATGATTGTCTTCAAATTTTCTCTCCAATTTGCTGTGAAGTCCATGATTTTGTCCTTCTCTATGGTTGTATAATATTCCATCATGAATATACACCACGTTCTCTTGATCCAGTATACTTTCAACGGGCAGTAAGCCAGGGAAAAAAGTGAGGACCAGTTGGAGGCCAAAATTTCACCAGCACATAGATTACTTATGTACCTAATCCTGACTTGTAGTCTACATTTCTATAATAAAATAAAGTTATTTAAAAATAATAAACAAATAATAAAATCGAATTAACCAAAACAAAACATTTTCAGCACTACAGTAAGTCCCCCTGTGCCCCTTCCCAGTCAGAAGAGGTCACTTCTCTTCTGATTTCTGTCTCCATTAATGAGTTTTGCTTTGGGGGTACACCATATAAATGAAACTATAGAGCATATATGTACTCTGTTGTGCATATCTTGCTCAATATATATCTATGAGAGTCATTCACATTATTGTGCATAGTTCACTCTACTTATTGCAGTGTGGTGTTACATTGTATGAATATACTACATTTATTTATCCATTCTGTTGGTGGTGGATAGAAGAATTGTTTCCAGTTTTCTCTCCCTTATGACCATAGCTACTGTGGACATTCTTGTACTTGTCTTTGGTGAACATATGTTCTCACTTTTCTCAACCTAAGAATGGATTATTGGGTCATAGAATAGGTTTAGGTTGAGCTTTTCAAAGTGATTGCATGAATTTATAAACCTGACACAAACATAAGACAATTCCAATTAATCCATGTCTTTGCCAATACCTGATATTGAAGGTCTTTTGATTTTAGTCATTCTAGTAGCTATTTCCCTGATGAAAAAATATGTAGAGAACTTTTTGATATATTTTTTGGACTTTTGGATATACTTATTTGTGAATTATCTATTCAGGGTTTTTGTACACTTTTATTGAGTTGTTTGCTTTATTGTTGATTTGTAGGATTTCTTTACATAATTATGGCTATAAAGCATTTGCTAGATATATGTATGGAAAATATGTTTTCCTAGTCCATGGCATGCATTTTCAATGTCTTCAGTGTTTTTTGATGAGCAGAATTTTTTATTTTAGTGATGTCTGATCTATCAATCTTTGCTTTTATAATGTGTCATTTGTATCCTCTTTATAAAATCTTTGCCTATCCCAAGGTCATTTAATATTTACTTAAGATAATTTACCTATGTGAAATTTTAGGGACTCAGGGCCAATGTTAATATGCTATGTGGGCTGTCCTAAGCAGCCTTGACATCTATATATGCAGAGAGAAGTTTCTCACAAAATAAGGAGAAAGGACAGCAGTTTAGGGCAAGAGTTTAGAGACAAAGCAGAAGAGAGAAGGAAGGGTCAAGAAAAGAGGGGGAAAAACTGAAAAACAAAACGGACGAATGCAGAGAGAAGAAAAGAAGAACATTAGAAGGGGAAGGGGAGACTTCCCAGCCTGAGCAAGTTGTACTTCCTCCTCAAGAATCTGGTCACTCTGGTTAGGGAGGGACCAGCTAGATGGGCAGGACTGGAGTTACGGAGACGGGGACAAGATCCCAAGTCCCTTTCCTGGCCCTCTCAACCTTCCCTTCCATCTCTGTGCTCAGGCCAGTGAGCTACACTTAGAGAACATTTCTTTTTAAATGAGCTGATTTTGTCATAAGAAATCTTTATTTCTCAAGGATGTGCTAAGAAATCTACTGCATCAATGTATACGTGAAGGTACATCTGAGTTATGGCCAATATCCAGAAAATTAACCTGGACAAAATGTATAGTAGTTATAAAAGTGGGCTTTGGCCGGGCTCGGTGGCTCAGCCTGTAATCCTGCGTCTTTGGGAGGCTGAGGTGAGTAGATTGCCTGAGCCCGCGGGTTCCAGACCCGCCTGGGCAGGCGAGACCTCATCTCTACAAAAAAATTTAAAAATCAGCCGGGCGTGGTAGTGCGCGCCTGTAATTCCGGCTACTTGGAAGGCGGAGGCTGCAGGATCGCCGGAGCCCAGCAGGTCGAGGCTGCGGTGGGCGGGAGCGGCCACTGCACTCCAGTCTGGGCAACAGAGTGAGACTCCAACTCAAAAAAACAAAACAAAAACAAAAACAAAACACCAGCAGATGCTGGAGAGGATGTGAGGAAAAGGGAACACTTCTACACTGTTGATGGGAGTGTGAACTAGTACACTCTGTGCAAAACAGTTGGACGATTCCTAAAAGGTCTAAAAATCAGCCTTCCATATAATCTCACAATCCCCCTTCTGGGAATATAGCCAGAGGAACTCAGATCACTCTATGAAAAAGATACCTGCATATGCATGTCTATTGCAGCGTTGTTCACAATAGCAAAAACATGGAACCAACCGTGTTGCCTAACAAAGAGGAGTGGATAAAAAATGTGGTACATATACACAATGGAATATTATGTAGCCATAAAGAAGGACAAAATTATGAACTTCACAGCAACTTGGATGGACTTAGAGTCTATCATACTGAGTGATCTATCACAGAAACAAAGAACTGAGTACCACATGTTGTCACTCATAAGTGGACCTTGAAGAATTATTGTAATGCTATAAGAAAAAGATTGTCGGTAGTCAGAAACTGTCGGGGGGGCTGGGGGGGGATTGGGAGTAGTGGGATTCTGCCAGGGGAGAGAAGGCATAGCTCATCAACAAGGGTACCTGCATAATGAACATTTGTATACTTAACCCTGAATTATACCTCACATCTTTAAAATAAATGAGTTTTTAAGAAAAGTAGAACACAAATAAAATAAAATAATTTCTTTATAATTGCTCCTCACCCTATCTCATATATTCTTATGGCTCTGAGTACTATTGATGATTTACAAAAGTGTTTTTCTATTCTTGACCTCTTCCCTGAAGTTGTACATTCCACTGCCCACTTGACATCTCCTTCTGCATGACTAATAGACTTCGCTACCACTTTTTACGACTTCCTACTTAAAACTATGTAATCTACTGTTTTGTCTTGCTTATTATTGTCTGTTGCCTTGTTTGAAGGTAAGTTTCATGATAGTAAAAAAAAAAAATTATACTTTGTATACTAATTCCCAGTGCTTAAAATACTTCCAGGCACTTAGCAGGTACTCAATAAATATTTGTTGAATGAATGAATAGTTATTTAATAGAAGAAGAAACAGAGACTTGGAGACACAGAGTAACTTGCTATCACGCCTGGCTGATTTTTTGATTTATTGTAGAGATGGGTCTCGCTGCCCAGGCGGGTCTCGAACCCGCGGCTGCTGTTTTTTTGTTATTGATGATGGCCATCCTGACTGGAGTTAGGTGTTATCTCAGTGTGGTTTTAATTTGCATTTCTTGGATGAGTTAGTGAGGCTGAGCATTTTTTCATGTATCTGTCGGTTGTTCATATGTCTTCTTTTGAGAAATGCCTATTCATGTCTTTAACCCACTTTGTAATGAGGTTGTTTGCTTTTTTCTTTTTGGCATGTTTGAGTTCCTTGTAGATTCTAGATGTTAGGCCTTTGTCATATATACAGTTGACAAAAAATTTTTTCCCAGTCCGTGGGTTATCTCCCTGCTCTCTGAATGGCTTCTTTGGCTTTGGGAAAGCTTGTTATTTTGATGAGGTCCCACTTGTCTATCTTATTTCTTATGGCATGGGCACTTGGGGCTTTGATTAGGAATTGGTTGCCAGTTCCAATTTCCATAAGGGTATCTCCTACATTTTCTAAGGTTCTTAGGGTTTGAGGTTTTACATCTAGGTCTTTGATCCATTTAGAGTTGAGTTGACTTTTGTGTATGGTGATATATAGGGGTCTTGTTTTAATCTTCTGCATGTGGTCACCCAGTTTTCCCAGCGCCATTTACTGAATAGGTTCTCCTCTCTCCAGTGGTTGGTGGTGGAGACTTTGTCGAAGATGAGTTGGTTGAGAAATTGAGGTTTTGCTTCTGGAATCTCGATCTTGCTTCATTGGTCTATATGCCTGTTCTTGTACCAATGCCAGGATCTTTTGATTACTGTAGATTTATAATAAAGTTTAAAGTCTGGGAGTGTGATACCTTCTGCTTTGTTTTTGTTTTGTTTGTTCACTTTTTGTTTTGTTTTGTTTTGCTGAGGATTGTTTTGGCTATTCGTGGTCGTTTATCCTTCTATATGAATTCCTGTATTGTCGTTTCCAGGTCTGAGAAGAATGCTGCTGGTAATTTAATGGGTATTACGTTAAATCTGTAGATTGCCTTGGGTGGAATGGACATCTTAACAATGTTGATTCTTCTGATCCATAAGCATGGAATATTTTTCTGTTTGTTTGAGTCTTCTTGGATTTCTTTGGGCAGTGTTTTTTAGTTTTCTTTGTAAAGGTCTTTGACTTCTTTGGTTAGGAAGATGCCAAGGTATTTCATTTGTGTGTGTGTGTGTGTGACTATTGTGAATGGGATTGTGCTTTTTATTTGGTTTTCTGTTCATTTATTTTGGTGTATAGAAAAGTGACTGTTCTATAATACTGAGTGACCTCTCACAGAAACAAAGATCAGAATATCACATGTTCTCACTCATATAATGGACCTTGAACATCCAATGTAATACTATAAGAAAATGACTGACGGTACTGGGAAATTATGGCGAATGGAGGGAGATGGGATTAACAGTAGCAAATATCTGTCTGGGACTGGGAAAACACCTCTTATCAAAGGGTGCCCGGATGAAACATAATTGTACACCTAACCCTTAACTGTACCCCACAAAACCATAATAAAAAATACTGATTAATTATAAAAAAAAAGAAAAGTGACTGTTAAAAGAAAGAATTTCAAAGTCTTGTTGTTTGCAGTGATGTGTGTGTGCATATGGGGGTATGTGTGGTTTAGGTTGGATTACTAAGAGCTGTATTTATTAAGTGCTTAATATATGCCAGAGGCTGTGCTAAGAGCTTTATATCCCTTAACTCACTTAATTTTGTAGGAAGTAGGTGATATTATTTTCTCCAAATTTAAAAGTTTACATTTTCCACGAATTACAGAATTAGTAAGAGATTAAACTGGGATTTAAACACAGAACTCATGTTCTTAACCCACACACTTCATCTTATATTGTCTAATATAAAAGACTCTAATGCCCATTGATCATTCTAACACATGATTAGTGCTTACTTAAATGCCCTCAACACTACTTACCTATCAGCTTGTGCTTTGAACAATAAATTATTTTACAATAGTTTGGTGATTCTTAGTTTCAAATGGGCATGTTAACACTCATAATGACTCTTTTACCCAACTGATAGAGCCATTATAAAGGCCAAATGAGGTAATGTCTAAAGAAGTGGTTCACCGATGGCTCCATGCTTGTGAGCGAACATTGTTGCTATCACTTAGAAATGAGTCTGGATTTTGTGAAGATGATAGAATCAGATGAAGCGAATTCTGTTCATGAAATACACACTCCAGCTACACAGAAGTGTTGCACTTTAAGATAATGCAGTTCTTCCTGTGAGATGTTTGACCTTCACTAGGGAATCATATTTCAACTACTGGCTGCTCATAAACGGAAGCATAAGCTGAAGTATTTGAGTGTGGAAAGAAAAATGGAATATTTCCACAATGTTAAGGATTTTTAAAATCAAGGTTGTGAATTTTTTTCACTTTCACTACAGGAATAGCTCAACATTTGATTGTCTTTATAAGTCTGTGAAGCACTTTAAAGGCATCTTCATCGCTTTTTCATTTCTTGATTTTCATGTTAGAAAATATTTTTATATGCAATATATATTTGCAGTATATTTGAGAACCTCATTCAGTACCCCAAGTGCCCAGTTTGTGTCTTTTAAGGAAGAGATTGACAAAATGTGGAATTTGAAGTCAGAAGGCCAGTGGTAAGTTATGACACATACGTTTTTCAAAAGTTTAGCCTGAAACATGTTTTTTCTTCTCTTTCTAGTACCTGCCTGCAGATATGACAGGGCACGAGACTCAGGCAGGAGGTTTCTTTGGTCTTGGGTTATTTTATTGATCTTCAACCAGCAGAGTTCTGTCTGAAACCTTTCATTCAAAACAAAACACGATGCAAAATACAGGTCTACAACCAACGAAACGTCTGCTGCCCCTTAATTGCATGCTTATCTCTGTACCCTGCACATTAAGAAGATAAAAATTAATAAGTAAAAGTCATGGTCCTTGCTCTTTAGCAGATTCAATCTGTGTCCGGAAACCACACACAGATGAAAAACAATTGCAAAGCATTATGAACAAAATTCAAACAAAAAAAGCAATATGAGAATGACCGCAATTTAGGATACAAAGAAAATGCAGAATGAGGAAAGAGAAGTATAGAATCACCACGGTAGAGCGCATGAATGGCATGGACCTTAACATAGATGGCTGCATTCATTTGCACTATTTTATTTCCTACCAAAGACTTTATCTGTTGCTGTAGCCACAGCCATTGGGGAATCGTTCATAGACATTTCACTGCTCTGTGACTCAGTTTCTTTCTATATCCAACTGAAAATAATACTCCTCATTTCTTATAAAATTCACAGGGTGATAGTTGAAAAACCGAAATATCTCGTTTTATTTTTGCACATATAGTTGAGGTGTTTAAATTGCCTATCATAGACACTTATATCTATGAAAATTTAAAGTTGATAGAGCGAGCCAATTTATCTCTGCAGCCTCAACTTAAGGCAGACAAAAATAAAAATCTTATGACAAGGTAGAGGCACACTTAATTGTGACTAACACAGGTTTTTATACATTTCGGTCAGCATTTTTAACGTACCAGGAATAAAATGTTGAGGGAAAAAAAGTCAGTAATGTGTTTCCAGCAAGCAAATAAAGACTTTCTTTCCTTTCTTATCTTTTCTTTTTGACAATTACGTTTTTTTAAAAAATTAGAGCTAAAATTAGTCCATTTTATTGCTACTGGGAGCACTTGAGCATTTATTTTTCCCTGTATGTATTGGACAGCAGAAATTTTCTTGGTCAGTTCCTAAGTATAAGATATAGAATAAGATAATGAGAAAGGACCCAGGAAATGTTTGCCAAATAAGTAAAAAAGTAAATGAAAGAATCCATCCATGGTTAAAAATGGACGTCTGTGTCCTGAAAATGACCTTGCTCTTTTGGGAGGTAATGATTTGTCACTATTACCATATATGCCAAATATTTTTCTGTTATAAAAATGCAAGGTACAGGATTATAGAAACTCACTTTGAGTTTACAGCCATACCACCCTAAACATGCCCAATCTCATCTGATCTCAGAAGCAAAGCAGAGCCGGGCCTGGCTAGTACTTGGACAGAAGAAACTAGCTTTGAGATAGTTATGTGAGAGACAAACTATCAAACAAAACTTGCGGATATGAGTGAGCTCAAGGCCTATCAATATTTTCAGTCCTACCCATAAGCTGAGAACTGTGGAAATTCCACGATGCTACTTGAAGCCACCCCCTTAGTTTGTGTGGATTCAGAAGTAACCTCCTAACTAATTTCTCCCCAACCACCCTTGGTCTCTACAAACTGTTTTTGACTGTGCAGCCAGTCTGGGCATCTTTTCAAAATGCAAAGTCTCTTCTAGCTCCACACTGCCCCTCAGCAACATATTCTGACCATGTGTCCTTCTTTTAAGTTCTTTGCTGTCACTAAATTCTGTCGTACCAAAAGATCTTTGTATTTAGAAATTCTGTCTCATCCTTTCAGACCTTAGCTCAAACATCTCTGCGGGAGATCCTTTCCTGATGAACCTGGCCAGGTACGGGGAATCTCTCCTGGGCAGCTCTTCTCACTGCTGTGACTTTACATTGATAATCCAAATTTGTTTTTTCTTACTATTAGTGTTGCTCCTAGACTCTCTAAATTCCATGAGTATGAGCTGAGAGTCTAATTTTGCTCACTACTGGACCCCCAGCTCTCAGAAGATAGCAAATAGGCTAAGCATCTTTGAAAATTAAATGAATGAATGTCACAGAGGTGGAAGCCAGAAAGACAGTCAAACTCTCTTTTTCTGCTTTTGGTCTCTCCTACACATGACTTAGGAATACATTTAAAGCATGACTTATTTTGTCCCATTAGCCCAGGAAATGCTTGGTGAATACCCTAAGATTTGTCCACAGCGGGGTGAAGTCCTCGTTATCATTCAATCAGGAGACAAGACTTTGGGCACAGTCTGTCTAGTATCTTTAGGTCTCATTGATGAAATAAAAAAAATTCCCCCTGTGTTGTAAGCGCAATTTTAATAACTGGTTATTTTTGAGATACGTAAAGTATAAATTTTTTGAAACCTAGGACAATGAAGAAAAATTCCTATGATTGTTTCTTTCATTTTAGGTAGAAATGAAAGAGAAAGATATTTCAATTACCTTATTAATAAGAACATGTAGAAGAATTATGATTACATTTTGATGAAATGTAATATCTACATATATTTTCTATTGGTGAAAAAAACTCTTAAACTTTTAAAAGAAGTTTCCATGTTAACAACCCATGAAAGATAAAATGAGTGAAGAATCATATGTTCTGGTTGCTTTAGTTTATTCTAGTTTGACTAGTGTTTAGGGCTCACTTACGAGTGAGAACGCGTGGTATTCAGTTCTTTGTTTCTGTGATGCTCACTTAGGACGATGGTCTTCAATTGCATCAAAGTTGTTGTGAAGACCATGATTTTGCTTTTCTATATGAAGAACACAAGTGTTCCTTTTGTGGTTGCACAGTACTCCATCGTGTAAAACACCACAATCTCTTTATACAGTCAACTTTCAATGGGTATCTGGGTTGGTTTCATAGTCTTGCTATTGTGAATAGTGCAGCAATAAATATGACTGGATTGGCAGATGCTGGGCACTGCTAGGAAAAGGAGGAAGGAAAGAAGGAGGGGGTACTTAGCAACACAAGGGTGCCTGGTCCACTACCAAAAGGAAGAAAGGGCCACCTGGAAGCTCAAAATTCACTCATATGCAGCCTACTTTTGTAGCAAACCCTCACTTGTACCCCACAACTCTAAAGTAAGCAAAAATAAAAAGATTTTAAAAAATGTACCTCTATTCATACGTTTCAGACTCAAGCCTTCTACTTCTATGAAAATTCTCAGATTTAATATACAATTTTAAATAATTCACAATAAATATTTATTATGTTCATCTATATTACTTCAGCTCTAAAACCAATGTTTGCGTATTAGTTTGTTATAATGAAGTCTGCTCTTGTGAGGTTTTTAGGAATTTTGAAAAGCTTTATTTTAAAGATGTGGTATACAATACAAGGTTAGGGACCTAAGTTTTGGCCTCCCACTGGTCCTCATTTCACCTGGTTTGGGATCAGGTATCCTTATTAATGTTATGTGGCCCCCCCTCCCTGGCAGTGATCCACTACTGCAAATGTCTTTCACGTAGTATTATGATAAATGGTCAGGAACTTCTTATGAGTGAGAACATGTGGCATTCAGTTATTTGTTTCTGTGATAGATCACACGAGTATGATAGACTCTCAATCCATCCAAGTTGTTGTGAAGTCCATAATTTTGTCCTTCTTTATGGCTGTATAATCGTGTGTATGTGCCACATTTTTTTATTCAGTCCACTTTTGATGGGCAGTACAGTTCTATGTTTTTGCTGCTGTGGATAGTGCTACAATAAACATGCGTGCATAGGTATCTTTTTTGTAGAATGAATTGCATTCCTCTGGGTAGAGTCCCTCTGGGTAGAGTAACATGCAAGGTCGATTTTCAGATCTTTTAGAAAACACCACATTGTTTTCCACAGAGGTTGTACTTGTTTACTCTCCCACCAACAGTATAAAAGTGTTTCCTTTTCTCTGCATCCTATTTTTGAGTTATTGATGATGGTCATCCTGACTGCAGTTAGGTGGTATCTCAATGTGGTTTTGATTTGCATTTCTCTGATGATTAGGGAGGCTGAGAATTTTTCATGTGTCTGTTGGGTGCTTGCATGTCTTCTTTTGAGAAGCGTCTACTCATGTCTTTTGCTCACTTTTTAATGGGGTTATTTGTCTTTTCCTTTCAGCATGTGTGAGTTCCTTGTAGATCCTGAATTTAGGCCTTTGTTAGATATATAGTTGGCAAAATTTTTTTCCGATACTGTGGGCTGTCTCCCTGTTCTCTCAATGGTTTCTTTGACTTTGCAGAAGCTTTTCAGTTTGATGAGGTCCCACTTGTCTATCTTATCTCTTATGGCTTGAGCTATTGGGCTTTTCATAAGGAATTGGTTGCCTATTACAATTTCCATAAGGGAGTCTCCTGCATTTCCTAAGATTCTTAATGTTTGACATTTTATGTTTAGATCTTTGATCCATTTAGACTTGATTTTTGTGTATAGTGATAGGTAAGGATCCTATTTCATTCTTCCGCACATGGTCAACCAGTTTTCCCAGCACCATTTGCTGAATAGGTTCTCCTCTCCCCAGTGGTTGTTGGTAGAGGCTTTGTTGAAGATGAGTTGGTTGAGAAATTGAAGTTTTGCTTCCAGAATCTCTATCCTGTTCCTTTGGTCTATATGACTGTTCTTATACCAATACCAGGATGTTTTGATTATTGTAGCCTTATAATAAAGCTTAAAGTCTGGAAGTGTGATACCTTCCACTTTGTTTCTTTTGCTGAGGATTGTTTTCTGATCTCTTATGTTTCAATATGAATTTCTGAATTGTCATTTCCAGGTTTGAGAAGAACGATGTTGGTAATTTAATGGGTTTTGCATTGAATCTGTAGATTGCCCTGGGTAGGATGGACATCTTACCAGCACTGGTTCTTTTAATCCATGAGCAGGGAATATTTTTCCATTTGTTTGTCTTCTTTGATTTCTTTGAGCAGTGTTTTGTAGTTTTTGTTGTAAAGGTCATTCACTTCTCTGGTTAAGAAGATGCCAAGGTATTTTACTCTTTTTAATGGCTATTGCTAATGGAATTGTGCTTTTTATGTGGTCTTTTGTCTGTTTGTTGTTGATGTACAAAAATGAGACTATCTATTGCACATTGACTTTGTACCCTGAGGCTTTGCCAAACTCCTTTAACCATGCAAGGAGGTTTTTGACAGATTATTTTTGGGTTTCAAGGAATAGTATCATATCAGCAAAGAGGGATAACAATTTCCTCTTTTCCTATTTGGATACCCCTGACTTCCTTTTCTTTTCTGATTGCTCTGGTTAGGACTTCCAACACTGTTGAACAGGAGAGGTGAGAGTGGGCAGTCTTGTCTTGTTCTGGTTTTCAGGGGAAATGCTTCCAATTATTGCCCATTTAGCAATATGTTGACTGTGGATTTATTGTAGATAGTTCTTACTATTTTGAGGTATGTTGTCTCTTTACCTAAGTGCTCAAGGGTTTTTATCAAGAAGGGATGCTGGCTTTTATCAAAACCTTTTTCTGCATCTAATTATATAATCATGTGGTTCTTGTTTTTACATCTGCAGATATATTTAATTATATATATGGTCTTGAGGATGTTAAACCAGCTCTGTATCCTGGGCATGAAGCCCATTTGGTCATGAAGGATAAGTTTTGAGATATGTTGTTGGATTCGATTTGCCTGGATCTCGTTCAGAAATTTTGCATGTGTGTTCATCAGGAATATTGGCCTGTAATTCTCTTTCTTTGTTGGATCTTTACCCAGTTTGGGTATCAGTGTGATGTTAGCTTTGTAAAATGATTTGGGGAGAGTTTCCCTTTCTCGATTGCCTGGAATACTTTCAATAGTATTGGTATCAGCAACTCCTTGTATGTTTTATAGAATTCCACTGGAAAGTCATCTGGTCCAAGGCTTTTTTTTTTTTTTGTAGGTAGTTTTCAAATGATGGAGTCAATTTCCTGGGTTATTATTTATCTATGGAGGGCATCTATTTCTTCTTGTTTCAACCTTGGGAGGTTGTGTGAAATCAGAAAGTCTTCCATATCATTTGAGTTATTGAATTTGTTTCCATGCAGGTGTGCATAGTAATCTCTGATAATCGCTTGTATTTCTTTGGGATCAATTGTGACTTGATCCCTTGCGTTTCTGACTGTGTTTATTTGGGCTTTTTCTCTCTTTTTGGGGGGTAATTCTGGCTGGCTAGGGGGTCCCTCAATCTTGTTTATGATTTCAAAGAACCTGCTTTTTGTTTCATTGATTTTTTTTCAATGGTTTTTGTCTTCTATATCCTGTATTTGGTCTTTTACTTTGGTGATCTGGATTCTTCTGCTGAAGTTAGGGTTTTGGTGGTCTTGCCTTTCCAGCTCCCTTAGGTGCTTTGTTAGGCTGTTAACTCACGATCTTTCTATTTTTTTGAAGTGTGTGCATAGAGATATAAAATCCCTTCTTAGTATTGACTTCATGGCATCTCAGAGGTTTTATTAGGATGTGTCTTTGTTTCCATTTTTTCCAAGAATCCTTTAATCTCTGTTTTGATTTCTGTGTTGACTCAAGAGGTGTTCAGCATCATGCTGTTTAGTGTCCATATCTTTGTGCATTTGGGGATCTTGTTGGTGGTGTTATTTATTTTTGTTCAGTAGAGGTCTGAGAAGGTGCACGACAGTATTTTGATCTTGTGAATTTTTTTATGCTTGATTTATGGCCAAGGATATGGTCAATCTTGGAGTATGTGCCATGTGGTGCTGAGTAGAATGTATATTTTATGGTGATTGGGTGGATTGTTCTGTAGTTATCTATTAAGTCCATTTGGTCCAGCATCAAGTTGAGGTTCTAGATCTCCTTAGTGATTTTTTTTGCCCTGATGCTATATCTAGGGTGGTTAGGGGGGTATTTAAGTCTCCAGTTTTGATAGTATTTCTGTCAATGATCCCTTTTAGTTTACCTGATTGCTGCTTTATAACAGCTTGTGCTCCTGTATTGGGATGGTTATTTCTTATTGCTGGATTGAGCCTTTTATCATCATGCAGTATCCTTCTGTATCTTTAAAATTTTTTAAAGCTTGAAACCTGTTTTTTCTGATATTAAAATTGTGACTCCTGCCTTTTTTGTTTTTTGTTTGTTTGCCTGAATGTTTATTCTACATCCTCAAACTTTAAGTCTGTGGGTGTCCTTTGCCATGAGGTTATTTCTCGGAGGCAGACTATGGTTGGGTTGTACTCTTTTATCCAATTTGCCATTCTATGTCTTTTCAGTGGTGCATTTAGTCCATTCGTGTCCAGGTTGATTATTGAAATGTGACAATGTGTCCCTGTCATAAAGGTCTTATAAGGTTGTCTTATTTTCTTTAACTTTTGTGTTAATATATGTTTTCATTTTTTCAGGTGTGCTGTGTTTGTTTGTAATCTTGTGAAGTGTATGGTCTCTCTTTTGTTTATTTTTTCTTTTGTATACAACACTTTTTAAAGTGCCTCTTGTAGAGCTGGTCTGGAAGCAACATATTCTCTTAGGGATTGAATGTCTGGGAAGGATTTTAATTCTCCATTGCTGATGAAGCTTAGCTTGGCTGGGTAGGAAATTCTTGGTTGAAATTGTTTATCTTTAAGGACATTAAAGATTGGAGTCCAATCTTTTCTGGCCTGTAGTGTTTCTGAAGATAAGTCTGGAGCAATTTTGATTGGTGCCTTGTTCAATTATGGCTCCCGGCCACTGCAGCCTAGACCTGCTGGGCTCCGGCGATCCTTCCACCTCAGCCTTCCACATAGCTGGAACTACAGGCACGTGCTACCATGCCCAGCTAATTTTTTGATATATTATAGAGATGAGGTCTCGCCAAGTTGCCCAGGTGGGTCTTGAACCCATGGGCTCAGGCAATCCACTGACCTCGGCCTCCCAAGGGCGCGGGATTACAGGCTGAGCCACCGAGTCTGGCATATATCTGTTTGAGAACGGGGGAGCTGCCTCTTGTAAGCCCAGCCTCCTTCTTGGTCAGATCTGCTAATGCATCTATCGTTCAACAGGTGACTCAGGGCGGGGGGTGGATTGTCTGGTGCTCCACACCTGCCATTACCCACTGGAGCTTTTGCACTGGGAATGATCCTCTCTGGGTTCATGGAGAGCAGCCACAAAGCAATGCAGAGATCACTCCCCTGGTCTAGGCCAGGCTCAGTGGCTCATACTGTAATCCCAGCGCTTTGGGAGGCTGAGGTACGTGGCTTGCCTGAGCCTGCAGGTTTGAGACCAGCTGGGCAACTTGGCAAGACTTCATCTCTACAATACATCAAAAATTAGCTGGGACTGGGCTCGGACCTCAGCCTGTAATCCCAGCACTTTGGGAAGCTGAGGCAAGTGGATTGCCTGAACCTGTGGGTTTGAGGCCAGCCCGGGCAACTTGGCAAGACCTCATCTCTACAATAAATCAAAAAGTAGCTGGACACGGTAGAATGTGCCTGTAATTCCAGCTACTTGGAAGGCTGAGGTGGAAAGATCGCTGGAGCCCAGCAGGTCAATACTGGGGTGGCCGTGAGTGTGCCACTGCACTCCAGCCTGGATGACGGAGGGAGACCCCAACTTAAAAAAAAATGTAGGTCAGCTGTTCCGCAGAGGTCACCCTGGAGTACTTCTCTGCCCAAGCTTTAGATTGCTGCTTAGTTCCTCTATCGACTACTGTTCCTGCCACACATGAGGTCGGGAAGGATCACTCCCTCTCCAGTAAGTACTACAGTCACCAGATCTCAGGTCCCAGTGGTGGGGCCTTGCAGCCTAGTCTGGCACTGTAGGAGGTGGTAGTGAGTCAGGATTTGGGGTGTTTGCTCCCCACCACCTCCTCGGGACTCTATCGCTGGCTCCTTCATGGCACTCCTTCCACAGCCCTCACTGCCAATGTCTGGACTGGTACTGCAGTGGTGGGACAGAGTCTGACAATGGCAGTTGCTCCAGCAGCTTCTTCCTAGGAAGGGTTTTGTTGATTTTAGAAAATTATGCTCAGCTTCTGTGACCCAGAAGGGCATTAGGGTCCAAGAAGAGCAGTTGTGGCACTATTGACTTCACCCAGAGACCCCTGGCCCCTTGCTCCTGAGTCACCACTCAATAAGTCACTCACACACCCACTTACATACAGACACACACACAAATTTGTCCATACACTCCCTCACTCACACAGGGACTCATGAAGGCCGACTGTCTCCACCAGCCATCTTCCTGGAACTTGAGGTTTTGTTTTAAAGCACCAAAACTATTGAAAAATAAACAGAAAAAGCAATGAAGTGGCCTTTCCGGGTTGCCAAGGATGGAAATCTAAAGTTCAGCATGAATGGACATAATCCTGAAAAATGAACATCCTGTATAGGCTAAACACACACACATACACACACACTGTCTTCCCAACAGATTCAATATATTATTAATAACCTACCAGAACTAATTTATTCAGTGCTTACTATGTGCCAGACCCTGTGGTGAGCACTCACTTCATGGATATTATCTTCTACCACCAACTACAACTTAATGAAGCAAATTCTAACTCTACTATCCTCTTTATAATACTGATAAAATATTTAGTCTTAAAAGGGTTAAGCAAATTGCTCAAGGTCATATGCACTAAGGTAATGATCTTGGATAAATAAAACATTAGACAAAAAATGGAACAATTAATACATGAACAAACTAGACTGCTGATTGATTTTAGCAGAGTTGTTGAGAGTTCAGTCTTACCATTCACACATATGCATGGTGACCTGAAAATATCAAGGACTGAAAGGAGGAAATAACTATAGAAAAAACAAGGTGCTGATTAACGTATTATATTTTCCATATCAAATAAATATTTCCATTTATTTTACTCATATGTTTATAACTCAAAAACTCTAAAAATAACCCTATAGAAAATTTCAATTAATAGTTTGCTATGAGTGAATGTTGACTTGGGCTCTGAGTAATGCTCTGGAAATAATTAGAGTTGGTCCAATGAAGTGGCCTTTCTGGGTTGCCAAGTTCCAAGGATGAAAATCTAAAGTTCAACATGAATGGCCATACTCTTCCAATCACTAGGTGATAGTTGCCACTCTAGATGACCACTGTCATTCTGTTTGAGCTCCAATTTCCCATTGGAGTTTTAGTTAAATTCTTACATGGTCTCCTGTTAGGAAATTTTGCCTTTCCTGATTTAACAAAATGCTCCATTTGGGGACAGAATTTGCAAGGTACTTGCCATAGCGTAGTCATGTTGTTTTGATAGTTCTCAGGAGACATCTTTATCCTTGTGGAAAGTATGTGTCCCGGAGGGGGCAAGATGGTGTCAGCTCCAGTCAGAGTGTGAGAGTCTCTGCATGGATGAGTGTACCAAAAAATTAATTTGTGTCTGTTTGTGTGCCCGAGTGGGTAAACAAATATCCAACTGAGGGGAGACACAGGATCAAATGCCCTGGGACCCCTGAAGAAACAGTTACAATTTGCCACTGCTCTGTATTCAACACCTGTTGCATGCAGAATGATCCGCCATCCCTGGAACACCTCTCAGAAAAAGGCAGAAGAGATCAGTTGGCACCTGGCCCACACCACCACCTGCAGAAATAAGCCAGGCACAGGCATCAGGGACCATGGAGAAAGCACAGGGAGGAACTCTGGAGCTGGCTATGCAAGAGGAAAAAAACACAGATCACCGCCATTTTCTCTCTCCTGGGACTGGGCAGAGACCTGTTTTATCTTGCACAATTCTGAGCAGCCTGCATCCTGAACTATGGGCACCCTGAGACCTAGGGTAATTTCCCCAACTTTCTGAAATCAACCATCATTTGCCCAGAAAGGATACTCCAACGGGATACCAGACAGACAGATGCTCCACCCCCACACCAGACCAATCACAGACACATGCAATCAGAACGGGAGACCTAGTGGCAGACAATTTGGGAGATTTTCATGGGACAATCTGCTGGAGCGAACTGAATGCTGGCAGTGAGGGCTGCAGAGGAAACAAAAGGAGGGAACCTGAGGCAGACTCTAAGGAAGCAGTGGGGAGAGCCCACCCTGAGCCTGGATTCAGAGCCCTGCCACCAGGTCTCGAGATCCGGAGGCTGGCAACTGCTGGGAAGGGAACAGTAGCTCCCAGCAGAGAACTGAGCAGACTCTTTAACACCTGGGCAGAGAAGTGCTCCAGGGCAGCCTCTATGGAACAGCAGAACTGTGTCTTGAGACCAGACGCTGATTTCTGTGCTGCATTAAGGCTGCTCTTTGTGACTTCAGAGAACATTGCCCCCAGTGCACCAGACCTGGTGGGTAACAGCAGACGCAGACCCACAGACAATCCACCCTCTGTCCTGAGCTAGCAGCTGGATGATAGATGTAGACAGCAGAACTGACCAAGAAGGAGGCTGATAGTGGTATTGGTTTGTTTGGTTATCTCATTTGGTTGCTTTGTTTGCTGGTTGGCTTATTCATTTCTTTCTTTCTTCCATATCTCTTTCTTTGTTATTTCTCATTTTTTGTGTGTTTTCTCTTCTTCTTTTCCTTTCTCCTGCTTTGCCTTTTCCCCCTCCTTCTCCTCTCTCTTTTCCCAGTTATACCCTGTCTTGGACTCAGGGGCTATACAAGCATACACACTGTAAGCTCATATTGTGTAGAGATGGAGTGCAAGTCCCAGCTAGTTCATTCATCAGATAGCAAGCATTATGATCTGACAATAGGTTCTGAATCCTTGCATACCCCCTCATCCCAGTAAGTGCTCAAAATTGTAAAGAGACAGCATAATCCCCCTCCCACGACCCTACTTTATAATTGAACAAACTCAGAGCCCAGGCTCAAAAGACAGCAGGTAGAGCAAATAGAAGAAGTGACTGCTTCTCCCTTTTCCACCAAGCACTGGAATTAAAGAGAAAGATAGGAGAACAGCTACAAATTAAGAAAAACCAACAAAACTGCTGGCAACCAGAGCCCCAGCAAAGAGTCAGTGCTAGAAAGAACAGCTACTGGGGCACAAACAATGACTAACTCCAAGAATGACAGTACTCAGAAGGTACTTACAGAGATCATAGAATCATTGAATAGAATGAATAAAAATCAAGAAATGCAAGTGCTAAAACTAAAAAAGATTGCAACAGAGCTGGAAAAACTTGAGAAAGCATACTTAGAAATAACAGAACTAAAAAAAAAATCCATCCAAGAAATAAATGACAAACTTACCAGCATGGGCAGTAGATTAACCAAGCAGAAGAAAGACTCTCAGAGCTAGAAGACCAAAATATGGAATTAGCCCCATCTATTAAAAATATAGGAAAAAACTTAAGAAGATAGAAGAAACTTCAAGAGATGTGGGATTTTATCAAGAAACCAAACCTACATCTGATTTAAATACCTGAAACAGAAAGAGAAATGGAAAACATCCTGGAGCAAACATTCCTTGAGGTAATTCAAGAAAATGTCCCTCTTCTGGTCAGAAAGATGACTATACAAGCACAAGAGATTCAGAGAACTCCTGTAAGACATCAAATGAGAAAACCAACTCCGAGACACATAGTAATTCACTTATACAAAGTAGGTATTAAAAAAATCCTAAGGGCAGCAAGAGAGAAAGGTCAGACTACCTACCACAAGACCAATTAGAATAGCAGCAGACTTGTCTACAGAAACACCAAAGACTAGAAGAGACTGGAGTTCAATCTTCAAAGTTCTCGAAGTTAAACAATTCCAACCAAGAATTTTCCTACCCAACTAAGTTAAGCTTCATCGGTGATGGAGAATTGAAATATTTCCCAGACATTCAATCCCTAAGGGTTTATGCTGTCTCCAGACCAGTTCTACAAGAAATGGTTAAGAAAGTATTAAACACAGGAGAAAGGGAAAAAAAAGAACAACCATATTCTTCTCAAGAATACAGGAAAAATATTGAAAACACATAACTATATCAACCCCCAAATTAAAAGGAAACCAACCAACAAACAATAACAGACCCTATAAGAACTTCATGACAGGGAAAAACTCTCATATCTCAGTTATTAGCCTGAATGTTAATGCAATAAATGCATCACTGAAAAGACATAGAATGGCAAACTGGAAAAAAAATGATGTAAAAATATGCTATCTTCAGGAGACTGATCTCACCAGAATGGACACACAGATTCATAGTAAGAGGATGTAAAACTTTTTTTCAGATGAACATAACACAAAAGAAAGCAGGAGTTGTGATCTCAATGTCAGATAAAATATCCCTTAAGTTATCAAAATTTTTATAGCTATGGAAGTCACTACATAATGATGAAAGGCTTGATCCATCAATAAGAAATATGCATCCTAAAGATATATGCACCCAACACAGGAGCACCAACCTTTATAAAGCGGCCACTAGATAAACAAACAAACAAAAAAACACATTGACTCAAACGCTATTATAGCTAGGGACTTAAATAACCCACTAAACACCCAAGATAGATCATTGAGGCAAAAATATCAATAAGGAGACCTGGAACCTCAACTTGATGCTTGACCAAATGGGCTGAGTAGATACCTACACAACACTCCACCCCACAACCATGGAATATACCATCTACTTTTCAACACATGGAACATACTCCAAGATTGACCACATCCTTGGACATAAATCAGCTTAACAAATTTCATAAGATTGAAATACTGCCATGTACCTTCTCAGACCACAATGGAATAAAAATAAATATCAACACCAACAAAGCCACCCCAAAACCCACAAAGACAATGGACACCAAACAGCATAAAGCTGAACAACTCCTGTGTCAACCCAGAAATCAAAGCAGAAATTATAAAAGATTTCTGGAAACAAATGAAAATAAAGACACATCTCACTAAAACCTCTGGGATACCATGAAAACAGTACTGAGAGGGGAATTCATTTGTTTACTAACACACGTAAAGAAAATGGTAAGATCACGAGTTAATAGCCTATCAAATCAACTAAGGGAGCTGAAAAGACAAGACCACCAAAACCCTAACTTCAGTAGAAGAATCCAGCTCACCAAAGAAAAAGCCCAAATACAGGACATAGAAGAAAAAAAAAACATAGAAAAAATTCAACAAAACTGGTTATTTGAAAGGATAAACAAGATTGACAGACCCCTAACCAGAATGACCAAGAAAAAAGAAAGAAAAAATCCCCAGATAAACACAATCAGGAATGCAAAAGATCAAATCACAACATACCTGAAGAAATACAAAAAAGTATCAGAGATTACTATGCACATCTGTGTGGAAACAAACTCAATAACCTAAATGAAATGGAGGACTTTCTGACATCACACAATCTCCCAAGTTTGAAGCAAGCAGAAATTGAGACATTAAATTGACAAATAACAACCCAGGAAATAGACTTTGTTATACAAAAACTACCTAAAAAAAGATCCTGGACCAGATGACTTTCCAGCAGAGTTCTACAAACCATACAAGGAGGAGCTGATACCAATCCTATTGAAAGTATTCCAAGCAATCGAGAAAGACAGAACTCTTCTCAAATCATTTTATGGAGTATACTGATACCAAAACTAGATAAAGATCCAACAAAGAAAGAGAGCTACAGGCCAATATCCTTGATGGACATAGATACAAGAATACTCAACAAGATTCTAGCAAATCAGATCCAGCAACACATTTTAAGAATCATCCACCATGACCAAGCAGGCTTCATCCCTGGTATGCAGGGCTGGTTCAACATCTGCAAGACCATAAATGTAATCAAATACATCAACAGATATAAAAACAAGAATTACATGACTATATCATTAGGCACAAAAAATGCTTTTGATAAAATCCAGCATCCCTTCTTAATAAAAACCCTTGAGCACCTAGGCATAGAGGAAACATACATCAAAATAGTAGGAGCCATCTACGATAAACCCACAACCAACATATTGCTAAATGGACAAAAATTGAAAGCAGTTCCCTTGAAAACCAGAACAAGTCAAGGCTGCCCACTTTCATTCCTCTTGTTCAGCATAGTGTTGGAAGTCCTAGTGAAAACAATCAGACAAGAAAAGGAAATCAAGGGTATCCAAACTGGAAAAGAGGAAGTCAAGATATCCCTCTTTACTAATAATGTGATCCTATATCTTCAAAATCCAAGAGAATCTGTTAAAAACGTTGCATTGAAAAAAGACTTTCTCAAAGTCTCAGGGTACAAAATCAATGTGCAAAAGACAGTCATATTCTTATGCACCAACAACAGACAGGCAGAGAACCAAATCAAAAGCATAATACCATTCACAATAGCCACACACCAAAAAATGAAATACCTTGATATCTTCCAAACCAGGGACGTGAAAGACCTTTGCAACAAAAACTACAAAACATTGCTCAAAGGATTCAAAGATGACACAAACAAATGGAAAAATATCCCATGCTCAAGGATTGAAAGAAACATTGTTAAGATGTCCAACCTAACAAGGCAATCTACAGATTTAATACAATTTCCATTAAATTGCCAGCATCATTCTTCTCAGACCTGAAAACAACAATACAGAAATTCATAAGGAATCATAAATGACCACAAATAGCCAAAACAATCCTCAGCAAAAGAACCAAAGTGGGAGGTATCACACATCCAGACTTTAAACTTTATTCTAAGTCTACAATAATGCAAGCACCTGCTATTAGCACAAGAACTGGCATATAGACCAATGGAATGGGATAGAGATTCCGGAAGGAAAACCTCAATTTGTCAACCAACTCATCTGTGACAAAGCCACCACTAACAACTATTGGGAAGCGAACTTATTCAGTAAATGGTCCTGGGAAAACTGACTGACCACATGCAGACGATTAAAACAAGAACCCTACCTATCACCTTACACAAAAATCAACTCCAAATGTATAAAAGACCTAAAGGTAAAACCTCAAACTATAAGAACCTTAGAAATTGCAGGAAATACCCTTATGAAAATTGAAACAAGCCAGGCTCGGTGGCTCAGCCTGTAATCCTGCACCTTGGGAGACTGAGGTGAGTGGATTGCCTGAGCCCGTGGATTTGAGACATGCCTGGGCAGCTTGGTGAGACCTCATCTCTACAATAAATCAAAAACTTAGCCGGGTGTGGTAGTGCGCTCCTGTAGTTCCAGCTACTTGGAAGGCTGAGGCGGAAGCATCGCTGGAGCCCAGCAGATAGAGGCTGCGGTGGCCGGGAGCGGCCACTGCACTCCAGTCTGGGTGACAGGGTGAGACTCCGACTCAAAAAAAAAAAAGAAAAAAAGAAAAAAGAAAATTGAAACAAGCAACCAATTCTTGATCAACATCCCAAGTACCCATGCTGTAAGAGATAAAATAGACAAGTGGGACCTCATTAAACTGAAAAACTTCTGCAAAGCAAAAGAAACCATCTAGAGAATGGGAAGATAGCCCATGGACTGGGAAAAAAATATTTGCCAACTGTATATCTGACAAAGGCCTAACATCTAGGATCGACATAGAACTCAAACATGCCAAAAAGAGAAAGAAAAAAAACACAGCCCTATTAAAAAGTGGACAAAATGTATGAAGAGACACTTCTCAAAAGAAGACATACTAGCAGCCAACAGATACATGAAATAATTCTCAGCCTCTCTAATCATCAAAGAAATTCAAATTAAAACAACATTGAGATATCATCTAACTCCAGTCAGAATGGCCATCATCAATAACTCAAAAAATTAACAGATACTGGAGAGAATGTGGGGGAAAAGGAACACTTCTACCCTGTCGGAGGGAGTGTAAACAAGGACAACCTCCATGGAAGAAAGTGTAGTGATTCCCAAAAGACCTAAAAATTGACCTCCCATATGACCCAGATATCCCCTGTCTGGGAATGTACCTGGAGAAACTCAAATTATTCTATTGAAAGATATCTGTGCGTGCATGTTTATTGCAGCACTCTTCACAATAGTAAAAACATGGAACCAACCATGCTACCCATCTAAAGTAGACTGAATTTTAAAAACATTGTACGTATACACAATGGAATATTATGCAGACATAAAGAAGGACAAAATTACAAACTTTGCAGCAACTTGGATGGATTTAGAGTCTGTAATACTCAGGGATCTATTGCAGAAACAAGAAACTGAGAACCACATGTTCTCACTCATAAGTGAACCATGAACAATTGTCATAGTACTACAAGGAAGGGATTGAGAGTAGTGGGAAACTGCCAGGGGGAGCACGTTTTATCAATAAGGGTACCTGATCTCAAACCAGGTAAAGTGAGACAAAAATGAGGCACAAACTTTACCTGTACAATGACCATTTGTATACCTATCCCTGAATTGTACCCTACATCATATATATAACTTAATAAGAAAGAAAAAACTCTCCAAGAGATGTGCAATTTTATCAAGAAAACCAAGCCTATGTCTAATTGGAATACCTGAAATAGAAAGAGAAACAGAAAATACCCCGGAACAAACATTCCATAAGGTCATTCAGGAAAACTCTCTGGCCAGGGAAATGACTATACAAGCACAAGGGATTCAGAGAACGCCCGCAAGACATCTTATGAGAAGGCCAGCCCCTGGACACATAGTAATTCACTTACACAAAGAATGTTTTAAAAAAATCCTAAAGACAGCAAGGGGAAAAGGTTAGACTACCTACCTGGGGAGACCAGACAGAATTCCTGCAGAGGTATCTGTAGAAACACTACAGGCCAGAAGGAATTGGACCCCAATCTTTAATGTTCTCAGAGATAAACAATTTTAACAAAGAATTTTCTACCCAGCCAGGCTAAGCTCCATCAGTGAGGGAGAATTAAAATCCTTCCCAGACATTTAATCCCTAAGAGAATATGCTGCTTTAAGACCAGTTCTACAGGAGATGCTTAAAAAGTGCTGTGCACAGAAGAAAAAAGAAACAAATGAAAGACCATATACTTTACAAGATCACAACAGTGAAGCAGCAGAACACACAGCAGACCTGCAAAAGTGAAAACACACGCATATATGAACACAAAAGCTAAATGAAAACAAATCAGCCTTATAAGAACATTGTGAGAGGAACAAACCCTCACATTTCAATAATCAACCTAAATTCACCACATAGAATGGAAAACTGAATAAAGAACCATAACCGAGTAATATGCTATCTCTAGGAAACTCACCTCACCAAAAGGACACTCACAGACTCAAAGTGAGAGGATGGAAAATGAATTTCCAGGTGAACAGATCACAAAAGAAGGCAGGAGTTATGATCTTAATATCAGACAAAACAGTCTTTGAGCTATCAAAAATTTAAAAAGATGCAAAAGACACTCATAATGATAAAAGTTTCAATCCACCAACAAGAACTATCCATTCTAAACATATATGCATCCAACACAGAAGCATTTGCTCTTATAAGGCAGCTACTATGTACATTAAAAAAAAGATATTGACTCTAACACTATCATAGCTGGAGACTTAAATACACCCACTAACAACCCTAGACAGATCATCGGGGCAAAAAATCGACAAAGAGATCCCCAACCTTAACTTGACGCTTGACTAAATGGACTTAATAGATACCTACAGAACACTCCACCCAACAACCACAGAGTATACATTCTATTTGTCACCACATGGAATGTATTCTAAGACTGAACACATCCTTGGCCATAAATCAAGCATAAACAAATTTCATAAGACTGAAATACTGTCATGCACCTTCCCAGACCACAATGGAATAAAAATAAATATCCCCCCAAACACACAAAGACTTGGTCACCAAACAGCATCATGCTGAACAACTCCTGGATCAACATGGAAACCAAAACAGAAATTAAAAGACCTGAAAACCAATGAAAATGAAGAATTATCTTACCAAAACTTATCTCTGGGATGTCATGAAAGCAATATTGAGAGAAGAATTTATATCTCTACAAACACACATCAAGAAAATATAAAGAGAACAGGTTAACAGTGTAACAAATCACCTAAGAGAGCTGGAAAGGCAAGATCACCAAAACCATAACTTCAGCACAATAGTCCAGATTACCAAACTAAAAGCCCAAATATAGGACAAAGAAGACAAAAATACGATAGAAAAAAAAATCAACAAAACAAAAAGCTGGTTCTTTGAAAGGAAAATGAGATTGATGGATTCCCCACCCCCAGTCAGATTGACCAGAAAAAGAAAGAAAAAGCCCACATAAACACAACCAGAAATACCAAAGATCAAGTCACAAATGACTCTGAAGAAATACAAATGATTATCAGAGATTACTGCATATACCTGTATGGAAACAAACACTAAAACCTAAATAAACTGGAGGACTTTCTAACATCACACAACCTTCCAAAGTTGAAACAAGAAGAAATTGAGATCCTAAATAGACCAATAACAACCCAGGAAATTGACTGTCATAAGAAAACTGCGCACACACACACACACACACACACACACACACACACACACAGCCCCGGACTAGACAGATTTCCAGTGGAATTCTACAAAACACACAAGGAGGAGCTAATACCAATCCTATTGAAAGTATTCCAGGCAATCAAAAAAGATGAAACTCTCCCCAAATCATTTTATGAAGCTAACATCACACTGATACCCAAACCGTAAAGATCCAACAAAGAAAGAGAGTTACAGGCCAATATCCCTGATGAACATAGATGCAAAAATACTCAACAAGATTCTAGCAAATCAAATCCAACAACACATTTTAAAAATCATCCATCATGACCAAGTAGGCTTCATTCCCAGGATGCAGGACTGGTTCAACATCTCCCAGATTATAAATGTAATTAAATACATCAAGAGATGTAAAAACAGGAACCACATGATTACATCATTAGATGCTAAAAAAGCCTTGACAAAATCCAGCATCACTTCTTAGTAAAAACCCTTGAACACCTAGGTATAGAGGAAAGATACCTCAAAATAGTAAGAGCCATCTATAATAAATTCACAGCTAACATATTGCTAAATGGACAAAAATTGGAAGCATTTCCCCTGAACACTGGAACAAGACAAGACAGCCCACTCTCACCCTTTCTGTTCAACAAAGTGTTGGAAGTCCTAGCTAGAGCAAACAGACAAGAGAAAAAAATCAGGGATATCAGAAAAGAAATCAACTTATCTCTCTTTGCTGAAGATATGATCCTATACCTCGAAAATCCAAGAGAATCTGTCAAAAAAACCCTTGCACTAATAAAGGACTTTGGCAAAGTCTCAGGGTACAGAATCAATGTGCAAAAGACATCACGTTTTTATACACCAACAATAAACAGGCAGAGAACCAAATAAGAAGCACAATCCCATTCACAATAGCCACACACAAAAAAATGAAATACCTTGGAGTCTTCCTAACCAGGGATGGGAAAGATCTCTACAGCGAAAACTATAAAGTGCTGCTCAAAGAAGTCAAAGATGACATAAACAAAAATATTCCATGCTCATGGAATGAAAGAATCAATATTGTTAAGATGTCCATGCTATCAAAGGCAATCTACAGATTCAATGCAATACCCATTAAGTTACCAGTATCATTCTTCTCAGACCTGGAAACAATACAAAAATTCAGATGGAAGCATAAAGAACCACAAATAGCCAAAACAGCCCTCAGCAATAGAACCATAGTGGGAGGTATCACACTTCCAAACTTTAAACTTCGTTATAATAATCCAAACAACTTGGTATTGCTACAAGAACAGGCATAAAGACCAATGGAACAAGATAGAGATTCTAGAAGCAAAACTTCAATTTCTCAACTAACTCATCTTTGACAAAGCTTTCACCAACAACCACTGGAGAGAGGAGAACCTATTCAGTATATGGTGCTGAGAAAACTGGCTGACCACGTGCAGAAGAATGAAACAGCACCCTTACCTATCACAACACACAAAAATCAACTCCAAATGTATCAAAGACCTAGACATAAAACCTCAAAAGTTAAAAATCTTAGAAAACAAAGGAGACACTCCTATGGAAGTCAGAATAGGTGAACAATTCCTGATCAAAACCCCCAAAGCCCATGCCATAAGAGATAAGAGAGACCTCATCAAACTCAAAAGCTTCTGCAAAGTGAAAGAAACCATCAAGAGAGTAGGGAGACAGCCCACAGAATAGGAAAAAATATTTGCCAACTGTATATCTGACAAAAGCCTAACATCTAGAATCTACAAGGAACTCAAATGTGCCAAAAAAAGTCCAGTTAAAAAGTGGACAAAGGCTATGAATAGACACTTCTAAAAAGAAGACATATGAGCAGCCAACAGACTCATGAAAAAATGCTCAGCCTCACTAATCATCGGAGAAATGCAAATCAAAACCACCTTGAGATACCACCTAACTCCAGTAAGAATGGTCATCATTAATAAAACAAAAACAGCACATGCTGGTGAGGATTGGAGAAAAGGCAACACTTCTACACCGTTGGTGGGAATGCAAAGTGATTCAACCTCTCTGGAAAACAGTGTGGCGATTCCTAAAAGAAGTGAAATCAACCTTCCATATGACTCAGCAATCCCTCTTCTGGTAATATACCCAGAGGAACTTAAATCACTTCACAAAAAAGATACCTGCACATGCGTATTTATGACAGCACTACTCATAATAGAAAAAACATGGAACCAACTGTGTGTCCATCAAAACTGAAATATCTATAAAAAATGGTACATATGCATGATGGAATATTATGCAGCTATAAAGAACAAAATGATGGACTTCACAGCAACTTGGGTGGACTTAGAGCCTATCATACTCAGTGATCACAGAAAGAAATAACTGAGTACCACATATTCTCACTCATAAGTGGACCCCGAACATTGGTCACAATACAGTAAGAAAGGGATTGGCTGTAGCGAGACACTACTGGCAGGAGGTTGGGGGGAGACACACATAACATCAATAAGGTTATCTCATCCAAACCAAGCAAAGTGGGCACCAAAGGGTGGCCCAAACGATACCTGTATGATGACAACTTACATGCCTAATCTTGAATTGTACCCCACATCTTTAAAAAAAAATTTTAAAGAATGTATGTGTCCCCACTCCAATCTACCGTTTTGTGTTGTCAACCAAGGTTGACAACAAAGAAAGAGAGTTACAGGCCAATATCCCTTGACACTGCTGTTGGCTCAGCCAACCTAATTCTTTTCTCTAAGCATCATAAACATGTTGCCAAACTCTGCCAACAAACTCTGTGGGATCAACTATATTGAACTGAGACACATTTCAAGTTAACATCGAAACTAGACTGGCAATGCACTAGAATGTTAGAATGCAGTTTACATTTTTAAAATCATCATCAAGAAATCATATTTCTGATTTTATCATCCTCTTTTGGAAGTTGTGATATGCATTTAAAAATCTCCTGAGGACCATTAGAATATTTTTCTCTTGACCTAGAAAGGGTTAAGAGAAATAATACCTATAATAGCTATCCTGCTAGATTAGCTGCCAATTAAAAAAAGAGTTGTTTGATAAATTTAGTTTCGTAACAACATCTCTATTTACATTTCCATTAAGAAAAATGTGGCAAAACGGAAATACCAAGTTCTACCTTTGCCTAATACTTCTCTTGATGGAACTCATTCTTAGCATGGGGTCAAAGAGGCAACCCTGCACAGGATGCCAGCAATCAAATTCTAGACAAAGTGTACTCTCTCTGCCATTAATCCTTTCAAGCTGCTAAGGAACTTATAGATACTCTCCCTCCTCGGCTGAGCTTATTCATCTTTGAAATGGGCTCATAGTAGAAAAGCTACAGCAACTCATTGTATTATCTGTGCAAATTGCTGTTGGTCCAAGTTTTCAAAAAGCAAACAACTTAATTTACTAAAATGAAAAGGGTAATTGCCAGTGCTGGCACTGTTGATTATTCTATAAAAATCTAATTAGAACAGTTTGATGTTCTAAAGGAAAGGATGATTTTTAAAAAATAGACAATTTTGCTAAACTGGGCTCACTGAGTTAAAATTCCTGACTAGTTTTCAGAAAGATCCTCAAAAAACTTTAGACTCCCTTATCTTCCAATATGTCTATATGGACACTTCTGTGTGTATAAAACATGCTTCTGAAGGGAGTCACTAAATTAGTAGCATTTAGTTGGATCACTTTTTATTGAGAGCTACTAGAACTGTATTTCAGCCCATCTAACTGAAAATAAATCTAGATAACAAGATTTCCACACAGTCTACAGATAGTAGTTTATTTCACAAAGGTCAATGGATCAGTTCCATTCATCATGCTTTGCAGTAGTTAACAAGAGTGTCAATAGTTAATCACTGCATATGACAGGATGTTGTTTTTTTCATTTATCATTTCAATTCCTACATGGTTTGGCATAACAAAGCACTGCTTAAGAATGCAACAGCGAGTTTCTCTTCTGCTTTAAAAGTTGTGTGCTTCCCTGACAGTTCTGAGGGATGCTTTTTTAAGGCTTTGTTTACCTTGTTCTAAAATGAAATGACAATTCACTTTTCATCAATAAACTGAAGAGTCTTTGCAGGAGATATTTTTTTTCCTTTGAAATACATTTAAAAGAAATTTTGAGATGTATTTATTTTTTTTTCTCCCCTAAGTAGCAAACAGAAAACACCACTAAAAGTTTTGCCTTGTGGCATTTGGTAGAAAGCCTTGTAAAGCAGGAGACACTCTATAAGCAAATGACAAATAAACCTTCTGAAAGTCCTAATTTGTACCTCTTTTTGAACATATAAATTTCCACATACTAGGGTTTGGAAGCTTCTCTCCTGTTACTTGTATAGTGGAAATGCAGTTAAATCATTGCTTTGGAACAAGAAAGCATTGAGTTCTTGGACTAATGGATTTTATACTTAAAAGCATACATTTTGGGGTGGTTATACTTTGAACGTACTTACTAACTTCCTTTAACTTAGCATGGGAGCTACAAAAGAACACTAGAGTAGAAAGTGATTCCCGGTTTCGGTCTAAGCCCTTGCATTAGTTTTTTGGAGATAACTAGTTTTTGAGAAAATACTAAAATTCTTTGTGTCTCAATTCTCACAACTATAAAACTAGACAAGAAGGTGCTTAAATCTTCCAGGTCTATAACGAGTCTGTGATTTCATAATCCAAAGAAAGCAATTGATATAAATAAAATAGCTTAAATTCATAAGGAACATTTGTTAATTCTGATATTAACTGCCAAGAGGAATAGCTGCCCATGGTAAGGTTCTAGAAAGCATAGCTGTGTCTGATCCTAAAGGGTGTCTTCAGAATGAAACACCTTCATTAATTAAGACAAGTTTTTTTCCCTTAATTTTCCTGGAGTATTACATACAATGGCAATTGAATTTGTTTCTGATGAGAATATCTCTTCTTTTAGGGAATTATTTGTCTAAAATATAATAAATTTACTTTTACATCTTTATCTCCTACAAATACATAAAAAGAAAGAAAATGGTTCTGTACCCAAAATATAATATGTACTCTAGAAGAGCTTACAGGTGCAATATTTTGCTTTTAGTTATGCTATCATCCTGGAGTCTCATAAATTGTTAATATCTGTCTGTATTTTATACATGCAGAAACAGGCAGAAGAGAAGCATGGGACTCATTTATGAATATATAGTAATCACTGAACACCTCAAATATGAAAATCCTAACTCTGCCATCCCAGTGAAAGACATTATGCTAAGCATACCACCACTACATTCCCCTGTCTCTGAAATTTTACTACTGGTACATTTCTAAATATCTTTATGGTATTGACAAAAAGTTTTTCTAGAACCACTAACAACATAAAAAAATAAGAAAAAACTGAGAATAATATGAGTATAAAATAAGACAAATGGCTACTATATTCAATATATACATACTGGAACAAACTCATAGGAAATAAATGTAGGACTCCTATAAATAAGTAATGGATAAGTGAACATAGTATGTGAACTGGCTATTCAAAAATTAGGAAAATAATTTTAATAAGCATATTTTAGGTTTAATAAGCATATTTTAAAAGCTCAGACTCTTTCATAATAAGAGAAATGCAAAGTGACGTTGCAAGAAATGTCTTCTCTAACATGTCAAAGGAGAAAATTTTTTAAAGAAGGACAGTACTCAGTGAGAGAATATGATGAGATGGCCATTCTCATATGTTGCTGCAGGGAATTTAATTTGTCACATGTCTTCTAGAAAGCATGTAGGGATATTATGTCTAGTGATCTATCACAGAAACAAAGAACAGAGTACCATATGTTCTCATTCATAAGCAGACCTTGAACAATTATAATACTATAAGAAAGTGATCAGCAGTAATGGGAAACTGTCAGGGGAAGGGGGATGGGATTGCAGTTGAAGGAAACTGCTAGGGGAGGGAGGGACATACCTCATCAACAAGGGAACTGCATAATCAATGTTTGTATACCTAACCCTGAATTGTACCCCACATCTTTATAATTAAAAAAAGAGTCTTAAAGATGTTCCATACTTGTCAGGTGCAGTGGCTCAAGCCAGTAATCCCAGCACTTTGGGAGGCCAAAGTGAGAGGATTGCCTAAGCTCAGGGGTTCGAGACCAGCCAGGACAACTTGGTAGACGTCATTTCTACAATAAATAAAAAAATAAGCCGGTGTGGTAGCTTGTGCCTGTAATTCCAGCTACTTGGAAGGTTGAGGTGGAAGAATCGTGGAGCCCAGCAGGTCAAGGCTTCAGTGGCCATGAGCGTGTCACTGCACTCCAGCTTGGGCGACAGAGTGAGACTCTGACGGAAAGAAAGAAAGAGAGAGAGAGAAAGCGAGAGAGAGAGAGAAAGAAAGAAAGAGAGAGAGAGAGAGAGAGAGAGAGAGAGAGAGAGAGAGAGAGAGAGAGAGAAAGAAAGAAAGAAAGAAAGAAAGAAAGAAAGAAAGAAAGAAAGAAAGAAAGACAGAAAGAAAGAAAGAAAGAAAGTCCCATACTGTTTGGCCCAGTAATTCTTCTGGAAATGCACCCAAAAGAAATAATCCAAAGTGCACATATATATGCAGAAACAGATTTTTATTATAAATATTTATAATGAGAGAGAGAGAGAAAATAAATGTCCAAAAATAAAGGGACCATTAAATAAATTGTGGCACATCCATGGCACAAAGTCATATAGCTCCTAATATTATTGATGAAGTGTGTTTAACAACATGTGGAAAGATTGATGCATGCATTGATAGTGTTAGAGGTAGAAGCACATTATAAAGCTATATACACAATGTGATCTCAAGTATGCTAATATTAAGACAGATCATAGCTCTAAAAACTAAAACCATAAAGCTTTTCAAATAAAATGTAAGATAATTTTTTCATAATGTGAGGTAGCAAAGATTTCATAGGCAGAGTGCCAACAGTAGTAACCGTAGAAGAAAAATTTGATAAATTAGACTTCATCAAAACTTAAAGCTTGTGCTCATCAAAAGATAGCATTAAGAAAGAGAATAGGCAAGCCACAAACATACAGAAAATATTGCAAAATACATATCTGACATACCCAGAACATATAATGAATTAGTACAACTTTAGAATACTAATAATCAACTGATAATAGGCAAAAACACAGCAGACACTTCCCAGAGGAAATTATACAAATGACCAGCAAGCAGTGTTAAAAAAGTGTTCCACGTTATTAGTCATCAAGGAAATATAAGCTAAAATTCCAATGAGATACCACTGTACATCCACTAGAATGGCTAAAACATACCCGTACTTTGGCCCAGCGATCTCATTCCTATGCATTTATCCAAGAGAAACCAAAACTCATGTCCACAAAAAAAGCTCATACAAGAATATTCAGAGCAGTTCTAGTCACAATAGCCAAAAACTGGAATCAACTCAAATGTCCATCAACGTGAGAATAGAAAAATTATGATGTAGTTATACAGTGGAATACTACCAAAAATAAAAAGGAACATAGATGGAACATATAGATAAGTCTCACAGACATAATAGTGAGTGAAAGACACCATATTGCATTATGCTATTTATATGAATTTCTAAAATAGGCAACACTAATATCAATTTTTAAATGGCTGCTTCAAGAAGAGACATGAGAGAATTTCCATAAACAAATATATAAATATACAGCAGTTCAGGCTGACGTAAGAAAATAGCAAAGACTGGGTGGCTTAAACAACAGGAATTTATTTCTTGCTGTTTTGAAGACTGGAAAGGCCAAGACCAGGGTTATGGCAAGGTGGACTTCTGGGATTCTAGAGTCACATTGTCTGAGATGGAATCCTGACTCTACCACTGACCAACTGTGTGACGAGGGCAAGTTACCGTATGTTAACATGGTCACTTACTAGCCATACAAGCCTCACCATATGTTAGTTTTTCACCTATAGAATGAGAATAATAGTGTCTACACTGAGAGTTGGTACGAAGGTTAATTACTTTATATATTTATGCCAATACAGAAATATGAATCTATAGATATGAGAAAGTGAATACTTGGAACAGTGTCAGACACATAGTAAGTGTACATACCTGCTAATTCTTACAATGTGCTGTGTCACGTGGTCATTCTCACTTACAAGAGAGGCTGTGAATAAAAACACCTGGCCTTTCTACCCCGTGTCTCAGAAGGTAGGCCGTGCTCACAAAGACAAACTGGAGACGAAAAGGCTCTTGCACAGGCCTCCAACAGTGTGCGCCTCTACACTACGGAGTGTTTTGAAGAGTCCTTAGCGCAGAGCAAGTTTTAGTAAACAATTTCCACTATTTGCAGTAATATTCTGCTCTCATCAAATGGCACAATCCTCTGAAATAAATGAGTGCTTAATAAATATATCTCAAAATCTAACAATAGTAGTGTGCTCCTCTGTGTGGCAACGCTGCTCTGCAGACTCCACGGACTCAAGTGACTACAACTTAATGGCAGAAGAAGGTGCTACACATGAAGGTGTTTCTGGGCAGGGCCATATTCTCAGTCTGTGGAGATATGCTCTGGGTCTTTCTCCTCCTGCTTCTCAGGCCACGTACCTGCCCAGCTATGGCTCTTTGATGACCCCTAAATTGCAGGAGTAAATGGTCCCCAACATTATCCACTGAGGGAAAACAAAGAGCAGCTTTCTCTACCAGTCATCTTGTCGGTGCTGGTCTATGTACTCAATTCAGTTTCTGAATTTTTCTTTTTCTCACTATTTAGACTGCTTGCTCATCAAATTTCTGATCCATAACTTGGACTTCAGGACCTCAGACTACTGTTTTGAGCTTCAGGCTCTGATTAGCTAATTTTGCAGAATTGTTTTATTGGTTTAAAAACAAAACAGAAAAATAGCACACTAAGGAGGAAAGAAGAGTTGGCCGTTTAGAGTTATGGATTTTAGCTATATCTGAACCACAGATTAAATGTATGATTAGATAAGTCAATTATTCTGTTTTGTTATTTGTTAAATGATAGACTTGAACCTAATAAGCAACATTTCCCCTACTTTTCTAACATGTGAATCTCTGGAGTATATTGCACTTGGTTTTGTAAGAATCTGAAATGTCCAGAAACTCTCAGCAGAACTGTGCATGTCCTGATAATTTATCTTAATCTGGTCCTACATGTTTGTAAGCAGTGAAATATATTAATTAGAAATATATAGGCAATATTAATAAATAAAATCAAATCCTTGGATTTCTGAGTGTTTATAAATTATGGAAAATCTATTTAAGGTCATATTAATTGAACAAAACATTTTGTAAGGCTCACTCATCAGGTAGGCCATCAAGGTTAATCTTTTTTTTTTTCTGAGTTGGAGTCTCACTCTGTCACCCAGACTGGAGTGCAGTGGCAGCTCCCGGCCACTGCAGCCTCGACCTGCTGGGTTCCGGTGATCCTTCCACCTCAGCCTTCCAAGTAGCTGGAACTACAGGCGTGCACTACCACGCCAGGCTAATTTTTGTTTTTTAGTAGATAAGAGGTCTCGCCAAGTTGCCCAGGTGTGGATCTCTAACCCGCAGAATCAGGCAATCCACTCACCTCAGCCTCCCAAAGCGTGGGATTACAGGCTGAGCCACCAAGCCTGGCTGAAGGTTAATCTTCAAGTGATCAATGACAATCATAATAAACACAGGACATCTCAACTCTTGTGTTCCTAGGCAAGATTATCTTTCTCCACTTACAGGATCAAAAATTTCTGCCTCAACCTTCTTGTCAGAGTGAATTTCATCCTATCACTGAGTATACTTCTTTTGACCTTAAAGACTTCTTAAAATGTAATACATACATTTTTAAAAAGGAAGTCTTTGTTAGTTTCTAGCAAAGTCAGGTCTCGTATGGAGTCATGGAAGTAGAGTTAGGTGGATAGGAAGGACAGATGGTATAATAGTTAGAAGAAACAGGTATATCTTAAAATGTTTACTCTGGTGATTGACCAGAGGTGGTGCTAGAGGATACCTGGCAAAAAAATGGGCATGGTATGGTTGACAATTGCGGGTGAAGCATCAGATGTGGACCAGAACAGGATAGGAGGCAAATGCTATTGTAACTAACTTTATCAACTTTATGATTGTGCTGGGCAACGTCTCCTGATACCCCACTGAAATCAGATGCCAAAATTGGCATCTCCCTAAGGCATTATTCTCTTTATGGTTATGGAAAAAAAAGGTTCAAGTTCATTCGTTAAGATTGTTCTTGCCTCTCCCTTCTTTCACTCTCAAGCAGCAAGTTCAGGGTTTAAGGAGTTAATGGCCTCTGGCTCTGCACCTGCCTCCAATTAGTACAGAGGCAATAGGTGAAAAATATGTTTGGAATCATGCAAATCCCCAGGGGCAGGTTGATGTCCTCATTAAATCCAAGACTTTAAAAAAGTTATGAGCTATGGAGTTGTATTCTCTTTTGGATTGACAACAAGACCAAGCTCCATGGTAGTTCAGATTATTGCCTGGCCCAAAAGGCTAGAAAAGTTAGAACTAAGTTAACAAGAAGTGAAAAGTAATTCTGACAAGTTCCTGTAAACAAAGTAGCTTTTTTGTCTCACTGACATAACACACTGAGCTCAATTAAGGACAAAAAAAAAAAATCAAACTGCAGATTTTCTAGAATAGTTTATTTTAAAATTGTTCATAATAAATGTTTTTAAAAAGGTAACTTTAGAGTTATAAAAGAGGTGCAAAAATAGCACAGAGTTATCATATGCTCTTCACCTAGTTTCTCTTTATGTTAACATTGTGCATAACAATAAAATATTTATCAAAGTTAATAAATTATTTTTGGCGTGATACTACTAATATAGAACTTATTTGAATTTCTTCAGTTTTTCTCAATTTCAAGATCCAGTCTGGGATTGCACATTGGATTTGACTGTTCTGTCTCCTTAGTCTCTTCTAATCTGTGACAGTTCCTTAGTTTTTCTTTTTCCGTATGACTCTGACACTATTGAAAGGTGCGTGACAGTTATTTTGTAGAACGCCCGTCAATATGGGTTTGTCTGAGGTTTTCTCAGTATTAGATTGACATTCCGTGCTATTGGGAATGATGCCACAGAGGTAATGTGTTACTTATTAGTGGATCTCCTCAGGGGATCTTGATGTATGTACTTCCGGTGATTTTAACCGTGATCCCTTTACTAAGGTCATGATAGACTTTTATCATCATTTTTATAGGTAAAACAAGAGAGGTCTCGTGAGGAAAACAAGTTAGGTAACAGCCTAGATGCAGAGTCCGACTCCAAAGTTCATGAGCCTTCTAAAATTTACCATGTTGTCCTTCTTCACTTGGAACTATCGTGACACACAAAGACATATTTCTTTTTGTACTTCTTCTGCCAAGATCCCTAGCTGAGGAGAATGGACGAAAACTGTTGCTGTGGGTTTCAGTCAAGTAAAAATAATGAAAAGTTAAAATGTATGCTCTTTCGTATATTAAATATTGAATATTAGCGTTCTGTGATCTCTCCTGAGCCAGACATAAGTTTTCTGAATATCCTGGACAAATATAATTTTGAGTATCTGGCAACAACAAAAACCCCAATGCTGTGAATGTGGAAATTATTATCTTCCTCACTGAGTTACCTGGACATAGACAGTCTAGAGAAAATTTCCTTCAAAACTGTTCAAAAATTTCCAGAGAAAATTAGTCATAACCTTGAGATGATGACTTTGTTGGGTTCAAACAGAAGAAAAGTGAGAATAATTTTTCTTTGTTATCTCTTACTTCTGTCTCTCTCTCCACATCAATTCTATTTCTAAGATAATCATGTACGTGTCCTTAGAAATGTGCCACTTATGATTGACTTTGTATTTTATTGGAATGAATCCTATTTTGTGGCATAAAAGTATTATCCAAGAAAGTTAAATATTTGTTGTTTTGCGGGGAAGGTTGAATGATATATTTTTTATTATTAAGGAATCCATTGCTCTGATCATAATGCAACCCAGGCTAAGTTAACAAGTGACACATTCTGGAATTTACTACATCCCACTGAAGTTACTGGTTACAATCCTTTTCTTTTCCTGGACCTCATCTGAAAATCCAAACTCATGAGGCCTCAATCCCTACCGTCCCATTCCTGGACAATGGCAAGGCAACTAGGGAGGAGGCTTGTTCAGGGGAAAAAATAACATCATCATCCCAGAAGATAAACAGTTTACTGCATTGTGAGGCAGGTAGAAGCCCAGAACCACAAAGACTGTGGGGCCTGCACTGGCCTCAATAAAAAGCTAAATATTTGATAGAGTAACTATGCATTGTTTTCAATTACTTTGTATCTGTTTTTACATTTACCTATACCTAGAATAGATTTTCTACATTAGAATAAGCTAATAGCTGGTTCTGCTGTGAGTCTATCATCTAGTGTTAAGCTCCAAGTTGCTCTCAGGCTTTTCTTTCCTGAGTCAATTAGCTATTGTAGTTATGCCATTCTTTATGGAGGAATGACTGAATAAGCCCCCTTCTGAATATCCTGATGGAAAGAGCTTGAACTATAGAAGATATTTGAGAGAATATGTCCAGTTCGTTCTTTAAGCTACGATTATTTTACAGCTAATATTCAGAGTGATTATGGGCACTGAAGCCGGACTTCCAGGGTTTAAAGCTGGCTTCCCAAAACACTACTTGTGTAACTTCAACAAAGTTGCTAATCTTTCCATGCCACAGTATTCCCATCTGTAAAATGAGGCTAACAGCAGTAACTACCTCAAGTGTTGTAATAAAGATTAAATAAGGAAATATGTGTGAAATACTTAGAACAGTTATGGACAGAGAGTCCATGCATACTAGTTTGCTTGGGACAGTCTCGATTATTTTCATTATCCTAGCATAATTTTAATGGGCCCCCTCTTCACTCTAAAAAGTGTCCCAGGTTGACATATACATTATATAAACACAAAACACATAGTCAATATTATATAACCACTAGTTTTTATTACAACCTTGTTCTAGGCATTGGGAATAGGTCTGTAAGCAACAACCACAAAATGATAACCCCTGGCTTCAGGGAATTTGTCTTTTTTATGGAAAACAAATCAGCAATCAAAATCAATTGGTAAAAATGTATATTGGATGGTGATAAATACTGTAGTACAGTAGCAACTAAATTCCTGGAAACGGCCTCAAAACCTGTAGTCTTGAATATATGAGAATCTTGAAACTTGTCTGAAAAAATACAATTGACACTTTTTAAAAAAATCAGGTAGGCTGGTGAGCAGGGCGTTGCAATTCCTGGATCTGAACTGTCAACCTGGGATCCACGTGGTGGCCGTTAAGTGATGGCGTCCGATGGGAAACGAGACAGCTACCTGAGAGCTTGCGGATACCAGCATACGTGGGGGCCCCTGAGAATGCTGCAGCTCTCTCAGCTCCATGGGCTGGCAAGCCAGGCCCGGAGAAGTGCTGGCTCAATGGGTCGGCAAGCCAGGCCCTGCGAAATGTTGGCTTGATGACCTGGCAAGCTAGGCCCCGAGAAGTGCTGGCTCGAGGCGCCGGCCAGCCCGAGCTCCGAGGAGTGTTGGCTCCATGGGCGAGCAAGCCAGGACCCGAGAAGTATTGGCCTGATGGGTCGGCAAGCCAGGCCCGAGAAGTTGGCTTTACTTTCTTTCTTTTTAAAATTTATTATTTATGTATTTGTTTGTTTGTTTATTTATTTATATAAAGACGTGGGGTACAATTCAGGGTTAGATATACAAACACTGATTATGCAGGTACCCTTGTGGATGAGGTATGCCCCTCCCTCCCCTACCAGTTTCCCTCGACTGCCAATCCCACCCCCCTCCCCTGACAGTTTCCCATTACTGCCAATCCCTTTCTTATAGTAATATGATAATTGTTCAAGGTCCGCTTATGAGTGAAAGCATATGGCACTCTGTTCTTTGTTTCTGTGATAAGATCACTGAGTATGATCGACTCTAAATCCATCCAGGTTGCTGCGCAGTCCATATGTTCGTCCTTCTTTATGGCTGCATGATATTCCATTGTGTAGGCTGCTAGTCTAGTGCTGAAACCTGGGCTTTAGAGAGACATAAGAGCGGGCTGATTGGCTAGTATTAGTAGTGAGCTAATTGGTTGGCACTAGCTGAGCTGATTAATTGACACTTAGCACCAATCAGATGGAGAGGAATGGTGGTGTGTTTTTGAATTCCAGAAAGCGTTTTGCTCTAGTTGGCGGGGCTTGCAGGAAGGTTATTACCAAGACCTGCCTTGTCTGCATATTAGGTCTTCTAACTGTCTCCTCTCTGATAATAGGGTTTGTGATCAAACAAAAATGTTATTCTCAGGACATGCTAGATTGAATTAGAGAAAGAACCAAGAAAGTAATGAATAGAGTCAGTGTGAGGTGATCACGGTAAAAAAAATTTCCAAATGGGAGATTCCTCCCACAATCTGTAATCCAGTTTCCTCCCTCCAATTTTTCTGTGGTAGATTGTTGATATCTTCCAAAATTCATTCTTCCCTTCTTCTTGACAGTTCTCCACCCAAGACAAGACCCCATTTTATAACTGAGTGTTTGACAATACCTTAGTAGAGGCACAAATACAACCATTGCCTAAAAGAAAATTGTTTGACCTGTTTTCCTTCATTTTTCCTTCTTGTGGGCTGGACCATGGACATGGTTTGACTGTTAGACAAGAGCAATGCATGAGTGTGGTCTTTCTCAATATGGCTCCCAAAGAATTCCCTTCGGAAAATTACTTGGGTGGCCATTTTCTCAATTCTCCCAAAGTCCCAGCATAGGACCATTTTATGTGCCTGGAAAACAAGTTAATCCATCACCTAAAATGACATTAGGACTTAATTATTGGATATTTGGACTTAATTATTTCCCAGAATAGATTAAGAAGAAATAGCAGAGCTGCAAAGTGGAAGAAACCTGAATTCCTGAATAACCTCATGGAGCAAAGCTACTCAGCCAGTCTGGACCTGCCAGACATGCCATTAATCTTAAGGGAAAGTAAAACTTCTATCTTAATTATTCTTCTGTATTTATGTATATCATTATTACAGTGTAGCATTTATTTTCACTGATAGATATCCCTTATTGTTTATTTTAAAGAGAATACACTTTATTGCAGTGAACTATTTGGTGCCAGAGTAGATTGATTGATCATTAGCTCATAAGCGATTTGAGTACTTAGATATTTATACTCTCAATCAACAATGGATCGATTTTGAATGATGGCTGAGTAGGACTCAGAATCTAACCCGTGCTCTAGTAAATCACAATAAGATGGAGGGAGTAAATCATTGGTTTCTTCTATCTGACTACTTCTTTGACAATACTTCCACATTTGTCTGCAGTGACAGGCCTTTGTAGCATAATAGGACATGGTATAACAGGAAATGAAAGCACACATATAAAAAGATGAAGAGAAACTACAGAACACATAAGAGGGCAAGACAGCTGGTATTAGAAAAGGGTGATTCTCAGAACACATAAGAGAGAGAAAGTAAAACGGAAAAGGAGGCAGCAATGTGACTAACCCTCAGGAAATGGTGAAAAGGCCATGAGAAGCTGAAAAATCTTCTGGCTTAGTAACTGTACTCCCCAGGCGGGTCTATGCTGTGGGAGTAAACGACTTCAATGTCTCAGTGGCTTTAAACCATAGAAAATGTATTTCTTACTCATGCTGTATATCCAGCATGAGTCAGAGTGGGGATGGTATGAAGCTCTTCTCCATAGAGCCATTGAAGGACTTGGGTCAATGGATGTTCTATTATTCACTGATGTCAGCATCTCAACAGGAGGCTTCAGATTTTGATTTAGTCAGGTAAGTGAGTACTAGAGGGAATCATACTAGCAATTAAATTATCTTTTCTTGGGTAGATATCTAGGAGTGAAATGACTGGGTTATATGCATATAACAACTATATATGAGAGTTCCAGTTGCTCCACAACCTTGCCAACATTTGATTATAATCAAACTTTTATGTGTTCTAATAGGTACATGGTTGCATTTCATTATTGTTTTGACTTGCATTTCCTTTTTGACTAAAGCTTCTGGAGCTTCTTTTCATGTGTTTATCTGTCATCTGCAAATCTTTGGTAGAGTATTTAGTTCAAGACTTTTTCATGTTTTCAAAATGGCATTGTTTATTTTTTATTGCTGTACTGAGTTCTCAGAGTGCTTCATGTATTCTAGATACAAGTCCTTTATCAGATATATATTTTGCAAATATTTTCTCCATGTCTGTGGCTTATCTCTTCATTTTCTTAATAGAGTCATTTGGAGGGCAAATACTAGCTGAAATGCTTCTTTGGAGGTTGTTGACATGTTGATATTGGAAGCAATTTTGGACACATATAATTATGCTAAGTTTTTCTTAACTCTGTGCCATGGCCCCCACCTAGGTGATAGGAGTGCTTTTGCTTCTTGGGTACCTTATATTACTTTATTGTTGGAAATCCCCCATAGTGTGAGGGAGGTGTCAAGGATCTCCTTGCCCATCTCCTGAGAATGAGCTTAATGATAAGGAGGTTGAATTATTAAGAAGAAAGGGAACAATAAGAATGAAGAGTGGGAAAATCTGGGGACAGTAATATTGAGTGAAGTGTTTGCATGGTTGATTGAAAATGATATGAAATACTTAGCCCTGAGATCTTGGCTTTTAATGCCATTCTCCAACCATAGGTACCAGGGATCCTTGACAAAATGGAGGATTCAAGGACTGGAACAGGGTATTTGTAAAATGAGCCTGGAGTATCTTTTAGTGCCAGAAAGTAAGAAAGGATGGGCATTTGTCAAAGGGGGCACAGAAATCAGCTTAAAAAAGAGCTCCCAGTGTCCAAAGCTGGAGCAACTTGAACAACAAAATAAATAATGTTGCGCTGGATTATAACCCAAGTATAAAACAAATATCCATGAGTCTATATGATGCAATTAAATGATTGAATAAATAAGTAAATGTGGGAAAATAAACATATCTCCTCACCCGTGAAGAAGAATTACAAATGATTTGTGTAGATAATTCATCTTTAAGTAGGTAGAGCATAACTCCCACTCCCTAAGTATTACCATATATGGCAGCTTCCTTCCAAAGCACACCAGATAAAATGAGAGAAAAAAAAGAGTAACTTTTCAATGAAAAAACCTGATGAACACTACCTCAGTCGAGTGTTCAAGGTTAATGTCAACTTTGACATCATATTGAGAGTAGGTACCCTTGATACCTTGTGATAAGAATGGTACTTTGCTTTTGTCTTCCTTCTCAACCTCTTAAACCTAGTCTAATCATAAGAAAATCATCAGACCAACCACAGTCAAGGGACATCCTACAAAATACCTGACCCATTCAGTACTCCTCAAAACTGTCAAGGTCATTAAAAAAAAAAAAAAAAGAAAGAAAACTTTTTTCTGAGAACTTGTCATAGCCAAGGATGACTAGATGGGATCCTGGACTGGAAAAAAGACACTAGGCAAAAATTAAGGCAATTAGGATAGGGTAAGGACTTTAGTTAATAATTACATATCAATATTGGTTCATTAATTATGAAAAATATGCCATATTCATATAAGATGTTAACTGTTACATGCTACATTATTAACTGGATGGGAACTCTCTGTGCAATGTATTATCACAATTTTTCTGTCTATCTAAAATTATTCCAAAATTAAAAATGTATTTTAAAAGTTATTTACACTATTTTTAAGTGGCTTGAAAGAGGAGGAAATAGATAGAGTAGCCACTGAAATTTTAATGGCTCACTGAGAGATATGGTTGTTCAACTGTCCCCCTAACTCCCCAAATTATTAGAAGGACCAAAACAGACTTGTTCAATTTGTCCTAATCTGGATTTTAAAATCTGATGAACACACACACACACACACACACACACACACACACACACACACGGTGGAAAATCCCTTCAGAGTCAGTGCAGGTTAAAACAGTTCAAAGTATAGAGGAGGATTATGAGGCAAGGGATTGACATGTGGGCCAATGTCTCCTGGCACAATCTGCAGAAGAAGACATGAGACCACATGCAGGGCTCTAGGTAAAATGATCTTGGATGATGGAGAAACATAGCTGGGATTGCTAAACATTGGTGCATTATGTTCTGTCCTACCTAAACCTGCCTATGATAAGTGAAGGTAATGCAATTAACTTAAGAAAACGTTCAAGTGAAAGTAGGCCTCGAGTAGGCACCGTCATCCCTCAGTATCCTAGCGGGATTTGTTTCAGGATTCCCTCAGCTACCAACACCTGTGGATACAAATGTCTCTTACAGTAAATGGCATAGTATAGTAAATATAGATGAAAGTCAGGTATGCTTCTTCCTCAGCCCAACTTGAATGTATTGTAGGAATGGATGTGATGTCTGAGGGGAGGACTCTTTCCTCATCCAAACCACTGGAAAAGAATGCGCAGATCTGCTTTTCATCCTGTTTTAAATCAGGCCCGCTAGATGAGAGCCTTTAGAATTACCTGAGCACATTCAAAATGCTTGTTCTAAAACGATATAGGACTGGCAGGGAGCAATTTCAGCTTTAATTAAAGACCTGCTACATACAGGCATGTTAGTCCCACAAAGCTCTTGTTTACTAATCCAGTATGGCCTGCAAGGAAAACTGATGGATCCAGGAATTAATTCTTTATTATGGAGGACTGAATCAAAGGAGCTTGGGCACATCAGCTGTGCCCAAGATGGTTTCACAACTCAAGCTTTGCAAAAATTGTCTGTTTGACACTTCACAAAGGAAGACATCCGAGCAGCCAACAGACACATGAAGAAATGCTCAACCTCACTGATCGTCAGGGAGATGCAAATCAAAACCACACCGAGATACCACCTAACTCCAGCCAGAATGGCCATTATCAACAACTCAAAAAATAACAGCTGCTGGAGAGGGTGTGGCGAAAAGGGAACCCTTCTACACTGTTGGTGGGAGTGTGAACTAGTGCAACCTCTGTGGAAAGCAGTGTGGCGATTCCTGAAAGCTCTAAAAATTGACCTTCCATATGACCCTGCAATCCCCCTACTGGGAATGTACCCTGAAGAACACAAATCACTCTATCAAAAAGATACCTGCACACGTATGTTTATTGCAGCGTTGTTCACAATAGCAAGAACCTGGAAGCAACCATGCTGCCCATCAAAAGAGGACTGGATTAAAAAAATGTGGTACATATACACGATGGAATACTACGCAGCCATAAAAAAGAACAAAATCATGAATTTCGCTGCAACCTGGATGGAACCAGAGTCTATAATACTGAGTGACCTCTCACAGAAACAAAGATCCAAATATCACATGTTCTCACTCATATAATGGACCTTGAACATCCAATGCAATACTATAAGAAAATGACTGACGGTACTGAGAAGTTATGGGGGGGAGGGGGATGAGATTAACAGTAGCAAATATCTGTCGGGGATGGGAAAACACCTCTTATCAACAGGGTGCCTGAATGAAACGTAATTGTACCCCTAACCCTTAATTGTACCCCACAAAACCATAATAAAAACTACTGATTAATGGAAAAAAAAATTGTCTGTTTGACCAAAGCCTTATTTTCTTCATCTATTTGAGGAGGAAACCAAATCTGATATAAATTTCTGTGGGATGGACTCCTATATACATTTGCTTGTTCCCATAAGATTATTTAAATTCTCTTTTTTATTGCCACACATGATAAGAAGAGACTTGACTGGATTCTACTGGAAAGTAATGTTATTAACTGCATTAATGACAAAACATTAACCCAAGTTGAAGACCTAACTAAGACTGAATTTTTGTGTTATGCTTGTAAATTATATGAGGCTGATTACCCCAACTAAAGTATGGAGTGTACAGCAAATAACAAAATTCCTAAGCATCACTTGGACAGGAAAGATTAGCAACATCCCTCAGGTAACCAGAAATAAGTAAAGGTGCCAGCTATTTCCAAAGCAAAATGTGCAAAGATTGTGGGGTTTTTAAGGTAGGGGAGAAATGATATGCCACCCCTGTTCATAAAGCTGAGTTTGAAAGTTTGGGGCAAAATAAGACTTTTCTTGGAAAATTAAAGGGCCATTGTAAAGCCCTGTGGGGTCTCAAGAATCCCAAGTTCAAATGATTTTTTTAAAAAATTAATTTTAGAGATTTGGGGTACAATTCAGGATTAGGTATACAAGTGCTCATTGTACAGGTAAAGTTTGGGACTGAACATTTACCAAGTTTGAATGATTTTGGAAGTTTCTGCAACACAAAGCCAAGTCATGATGATTGGATCCTCTGGAAAAAGCTTGTTATTGCCACCTAGTGGCTACCTGTGGGATTTGGGAATCAAAAACTACTTAAAGGCAGCTTCAGATAACATACTATTTACATTTTAAATTGGATATATTAAATTAAATGTATTGAAATGTAAATGATATGTTACTTGAAGCTGTCTCCAGTAGCTTTTGATTCCAAAATCCCACAGATAATCAGACTTTAAGCTTTATTACAAGGCTACAGTAACTAAAATAGCCTGGTATTTGTACAAGAATAGACCAATGGATCAGGACAGAGACTCTAGAATCAAAAGTAAAGTCTCTCAGTCAACTAATCTTTGACAAAGCCACCAATAACAATCACTGTGAAAAGGGACCATATTTAGTAAATGGTGCTGGAAAAATAGCTGACCAAATGTAGGAGAATGAAACTGGACCCCTACCTATCACCATATACAAAAATCAATCCAAAATGGATCAAATACCTAAATGTAAAACCTTAAACTATGAGAATCCTAGAATAAAACTTAGGAAACTCCTTAATACACACCGGAGTAGGCAATGAATTCTTGACCAAGTCCCCAGAAAATGAATGCCATAAAAGCTAAGATGGACAAATGGGACATCATCAAACTGAAAAGCTTTTGCACAGCAAGAGAAACCATCGAGAGAGTGGGAGACAACCCACAGAATAGGAAAAAAATTTGCTAATTATGTGTCTGGCAAAGGCCTAACATTGAGCCCTACAAGGAACTCAAATGAGCTGAAAAGAAAAAATCAAACAACACTATTTAAAACATAGGCACCCTATCCCTATTTCATAACTGAACAAAACCAGAGCCTGGCTCAGGGAAGGACAGAATGTAGAGAAAATATCAGAAGTGATTGCTTCCCCTATTTCCCACTGAGCAATGAAATTAAAGAGAAAAGTAAGAGAACTGCTACAAATGAAGAAAAATGAATAAAAAATAACTGGAGACCCCAGGTTCCCAGAAAAGAATCAGTGCCCAAAACAACAACTAATGGGGCACAAACAATGACTATCTCTGAGAAGATGGTACCCAGAAGGTACTTACAGAGATCAGAGAGTCACTGGATAGAATGAATAAATATCTAGAAATGCAAGGACTAAAACTAAATGAAATTGTGATGGAGATGGACAGACTCAAGAAATCATATTTAGAAATAACAGAAGTAAGGAATTCCGTCCACAAAATAAATAACAAACTGACAAGCATGACTCCTTATGTACTTAACCCTAAATTGTACCCCATATCTTTAAAATAAAAATAATATAAATATAATAAAATTTCAATTAAAAAACCAAACAAAATTTTAATCAAAAAACCAAAGAATATGAATAGACACTTCTCAAAAGAAGAGATATGAACAGCCAACAGATACATGAAAAAATGCTCAACCTCACTAATCATCAAATAAATGCACATTAAAACCACACTGAGATAAGCACCTAACTCCAGTCAGTATGGCCATCATCAATACCTTAAAAAAAACAAGTGATGGAGACAATGTGGGGAAAAGGGAATACTTCTACCCTGTTGATGGGAGTGTAAACTAATATGACTTCTGTGGAAAACAGTATGGCAATTTCCTAAAAGATTGAAAAATTGACCATTCATACAACAAAGCAATCCCCCTTTTGGGAATATACCTGGAGGAACTCAAATCATTCTATAAAAAAGATATCTGCACACACATGTATAGTTTAGCAAAAATAGCAAAAACATGGAACCAACCATGTTGTCCATCATAAGTGGATTTAAAAATAAAAATGGTACATATAGATGATGGACTATCACACAGCCACAAAGAAGGAGAAAATTGTGGACTTCGCAGCAAACTGGATGGATTTAGAGAATATCATACTCAGTGATCTATCACAGAAACAAAGAACTGAGTGCCACATGTTCTCACTCATAAGCGGACCCTGAACTTTTACAATAAAAAAGAGATTGGCAGTAGTGGAACGTTGCCAGGGGAGGGAAGGGGGAGACACATGGCATCAATAAGGATACCTGATCTCAAACCGGATGAAGAGGGGACCAAAAGGTGGTCCAAAATTTACCTGTCTATACTTAACTTCTTAATCCTGAATTGTACCCCATATCTTTAAAATAAAATAAAATAAAAAATAGGCAAAGGATATGAATAGACAAGCAGATAGACAAGCAGCCAACAGATATTTGAAAAAATGCTCAGCTTCACTAGTCATCAAAGAAATGCAAATCAAAACCACACTGAGATACCACTTAACTCCAGTAAGGATGGCCATCATTAATAAAAATTAAAAAAAAAAGTTTCTGGCATCAGTGCAGAGAAAAGAGAATGCTTTTATACTTGGTGAGAGTGCAAGCAAGTTTTATCTCTATGGAAAACCATGTGGAAATTCCTAAGACGACTACAAATTGACCTTGCATATGATCCAGTCATCACTCTCCTGGGAATATACCTGGAGCAACAAAAAAAGACATCTGCATTATTCACAATAGCAAAAACATGGAACCAACCCTACTGCCCATTGAAAGTGAACTGGACAAAGAAAATGTGGTACCTATACACAATAGAATATTACACAACCATAAAGAAGAACAAAATCATGGACTTTACAGCAATTTGAATGGAGTTGGAGACCATCATATTTATCACTGAAAGAAAGAACTGAATATTGCATGTTCTCACTCATAAGTGAGACCTGAACATTAACCATATTATCACAAGGGAAGATCGGCAGTTACTGGGTACTGCCAGGGGAGGGGATTATGGGGTGAGGTGGGAACATGACAACACAAAGGGTACCTAGTCCCAAATCAGAGGAAGTGAAGGCCGATTGGAGGCCCACATTTCACCTGCATGCAGCCTACTTGTGTAGTTAATCCTTACTTGTACCCGGCATCTCTATAATACAATAAAATTTTTTAAAATTGCTAGATTGTTACTAGGTTTCAGTTGAAACTGTTTCTGTTACTGAAGGTCATGAAATTATTTAAAAAACGATAACATCCTGATTTGTATAATATCATCATTCCCATGAGAAAAGAAATGCATAGAATTGCTTCCTTGAGGATATTTTCAAGAATGTGTGATGGGACTCCCGTTGCATACATAATTAGGTGACCGCCATGCCACTAGTCCTTACATTTGGCTTCCCTGAGGAGTTAGATAAGCCCATAGATGCATGGACCCTTCCTTCTCATCAGTTATCTGATGATGTCAAATAAGCAGTATAATTGATAGATGGCAGCTTATGAGTGAAGGGCTGGCTCTCACCTTGGAGGCATCAACCCTGTGGTCAATTAGTGGTTACTTGTTAAACGAAAAGAGAAAAAATAAATCTACTCAAAGGATAGAATTAAGAGTTGTGGTTCTCATGGCATCAAAGAAAATAGATGCTGACAATAATATGGTATAGATTTTTTACTAATTTTTTTTCAGTTGCCTAAAATATTGACTGTCAATATAGTCTATACAGTGGTCATGAATGACTGGAAGATATTTGTAAAAAGCAAAACAAAAAAACCTAGTGTGGAACACTATTATGGAAAACTATGTGGACTTCAAAGGGGAAAATTTTAGCAGGGTTTGTTGATGCTCATCCAAAGAATGCCCTTACAGACTTTCAAGAACACTGGAACCACATAGTAGATGTTCTTCCCCACTCTTTGGAAGAGGTTTCTTGGATACACAAAATGAGTAGCAAGATGGCACTCAAGTAATGAAACAATGGGCAGAAAAAGTAGGTATGCCATCATAGCCTTCAGAAGATCAAAATGTTACTAACAATTGCTCCACTCATCAATAGCAATATCAAGAACTAAAAATGGCCACAAACTGGGGTGATTTGAGCATCCCATTGATAACAGGGGGTTCATATTGGCTCATGGTTCACAGCTGTGAATGGAACTGATAGATCTTGACAGGGTAATCGAGCTCAATACTCACACTGGATTTGGAATTGCACATTCAATAACAGGAGCAAATATCCCTAACATTAGACTTGGATAGTGTCTATTGCAATTAGTGTCTAATCTTTTCTTCTATAGTGTCCAATCTCATCTACTGATAACCTTATTCAGTGAATGTTTCATATTACGTGGTGTAGTTTTCATTTCTAGAAATTTAATTTATTTCTTCCATATATCTTCTTTACATGTTTTTATTTTATCTTCCTGATCAAATTTCATACAGAATTACTGTTTTAATGTCTTTGTCTACTAATTCTATAATCTGTGTCATTTCTGGGTCTGCTTTTATAGATTAATTTTTCTTCTTATTATGGAGTATATATATATGCTTCTTTGTATGTCTAGTAAATTATAGGATGCCAGACATTTGTAGTTTTATATTCTTGGATGTTGAATTTTTTTTCAAATTTCCTTAAATAATTCTGGCCTGGGATTCAGTTAAGTTACTTGGAAATAGCCTAATATTTTTGAGTCATTGTCTCACTCTGTTATCCAGGCAGGGGAGCAGTGGCATGATTATGACTACCGCAGCCACAACTTTGTGGGCTCAGGTGATTCTTCCACTTTAGCCTTCCAAGTAGCTGGAACTACAGGCATGCACCATCACACCTGGCTAATTTTTTTATTTGTTGTAGAGACCATGTCTTGCCATGTTGCCCAGGCTGGTCTTGAACTCCTGGACTCAGGAGATCCTCTTGCCTTGGCCTCCCAAAGTATTGGGATTCCAGGAGGGAGCCACCATCCCTGGCTAAGATTTTTTTAAAAAGCTTTGTTAGATAGGAACAGAGCAGCCTTTTCTAGAGCTAATTTGTCCCCACTATTGAGGCAGTGCACTTCTGAGTGCTTTAACCAATGTTCTGTGAATTATGAGGTTTCCTCATTCTAGCTGTTGGAGCCATAGACTATTCCTTGTTTTATGGGATCTCTGAGAAGTTTTCTGAGAAGTGCTCTGATGAATCCTGATGGATTTCACTCTGCCCTCTGGTAGTTTTTCCATACACATGTGCTGATCAGTATTCAGCTGAAGATTCAAGGTGAGCCCTCTGTGGATCTTCAGAATGCTCCCTGTGTACGATATTCTTTCTGGTGTTCTGCCCTGTGAACTTAATCTGCCTTTCACTCTGAATACTCAGTTCTGTCTCATCAACTCAGCGAAACGGCTGGGCCCTGTTTGCATTCTCTCTTCCTGTGTTATCACCGAAAACTCTGGCCTGACAGGAAGTAGGGGTGATGCCAGTGCTCACCTCATCTGTTTCTCTCTCTCAGGTGTCACTGTCCTGTGCCATCTGATGCCTAATGTCCAAAAATTGTTTTTGTCTGCTTTTTCATTTGTTTAAGGTGAGAAGGTAAATCTGAGTCTGTTAGTCCATTATGACAAGATGGGGAAGTCTTGCCCTTAATTTCCATCACTAAAATACACTCAAAAACTTTATTTGTTCCTTATTCATAATTAAAATGTAATTGCTCACTGGATTAATATATTTTGTTCTTCTGTATCATATATTTTTGACCCAAATTTTCCAAGGTATTTTTGCTTTTATTTCTCTTGCTCATACTTTTGAGACCAAATATGTGTCTTGTGAACATTTGGTAGCCATACATTGATAGCCAAAGACACCTCATAAAGAGGTATCTTGCCGGGCTCGGTGGCTCAGCCTGTAATCCCACGCCTTTGGGAGGCTGAGGTGAGTGGATTGCCAGAGCCCGCGGGTTCGAGACCCGCCTGGGCAGCTTGGCGAGACCTCATCTCTACAATCAATCAAAAAAAATTAGCTGGGCGTGGTCGTGCGCACCTGTAGTTCCAGCTACTTGGAAGGCTGAGGCGGAAGGATCGCTGGAGCCCAGCAGGTCGAGGCTGCGGTGGCCGGGAGTGGCCACTGCACTCCAGTCTGGGCGACAGAGTGAGACTCCAACTCAAAAAAAAAAAAAAAACAGAGGTATCTTGCTATATTTCTATTTACTTACGATATCTGTAATATTTAGAAGAAACAAAAGGGAATAATAATGTTAGGCCACCCAGACAAATAATAAATATCTTATATTTTATACTGTTTCCAAAACTAGGTTAATTTGGTAACACACAAAAATGGACTATCTAAAAAAATAGATTTAATATCAATTATTTAAAATTTTGCATCTAGGTTGAAGTTTAATTCTATCTAAATTTACATATCTACTTAATATTTAGTGCATATAAAAATTTAAGAGCATCAGTAGTAAAAGTAAGCATTAGTTATCTAATAAATTAGTAAAAGTTATAAATAATTTATCAAAGAGGAAATAAAATGAGAAATAAAGATAAAATTAGATAATCTGTCAAAACACAACAATTAGAATCAGTTTCTATCTAAAACTTCAAGTGATAACTCCTAAATGGTTGTGCCAATCACGTGAAATACATTTGGATGTATTGCTTATTGGAGTGAAAAGTTAAACAACTGCTTATAGGACAATATTATAATTCTTATTGAAACTGCAAAAATGCTTCTACCTTTTGGATCAGTAAGGTAAACTACATTTTAAAAATTAAGCTAAAGAAATAATTTTAAGAACAATACATCTATGTTCATGAAGTTATTCAGGTTAACATTATTTAAAATTGCAATAGAAGTATAAAGGTATAATTTTGTGTGTGTATGTATATGTACTTCTATTTCACATTTAGATTTTGTGCTTTCATGAGCGGAGCATTGAAAAGTACAAGAAAAATCTTTGTGTTTGTCTTTTAAATGAATATTCTGTTGCTGTTTTCCCAAAGAAAGTATAGCTCTATGTGTTTTAATCATCCCCAGTTTAACAAATCATCTCCACGCATCTATAATGCAGTGGTTTTTAGAAATAAATATGTCTCAATAGCGATAACATTTCATAAAAGAGAAACAGTAAATGATCACATTACACATAATTCATACTTATCTAACTTTCTGTCTTTTAGGATTTTAGGAAAATCTCTTTGAAGCAGAAATGTCTACAGGTGTACAGAAGTTCAGTTGCCAAAGTCAGATCATATCCATAGTATAGGGAAAAGGAAAAACACCCTGTGTAAGAGGAGCAGTGTTTTATACCCTGGGTAAAAACACCCTGTGTAAACCAAGGAATGTGAGTTAGTATTTACCAAAGCAGTCTTCCCTGGAGAAACCCCACTGTGTGGCTGACATTTCTATAGTTTCTTGTTTTAGCTGCAATATAGAGCCACAAGAAGGCACTATTATCCCAAGAATGAAACTCAATCTACCAAATAATGGATAGAAATATGTTTTACCTGCATTTGCTATCTATCTCTTCTCATTATGTCTATTTTGGTTACATACCTTTTATAGTTCTTAAAACATGGCTTGTCACATGGTATGTGTTTAACAAATATTTATTAACTCAGTGAATAATTCATTAAATTCAAAAATATGTGGAATTGAAAATATTGAACTAAAGTTAAGACTTACTTTGGTCTATGGAATTTAGATCTCCTAGTTCCTGTCCCCTTAAATTAAGTAGAAAATACATCTGAACAAAGCAGTAGAGGGGAAAATGGAGCTACTTTACACTTGAGACCTTGGTGACCTTGTGAGAAAGGACACCTCCATTACAGGGTGCCACAACCTTGTAATATTTGGCTTCAGTGATCCTATCAGACAGATTTCTGCTTCTCCCAACCAAAAAAAAATCTACAGCAGAGTTCGCCTTGGCAAGGAGTTTCATGTAACCAAGAAAATCTAGGAGGTGGAGATTAAGTTTAGCAGTCAAATTTGGGTTTCATGTCTATTTCATGGCCAGGAAGATAAAGTTTTTAAACATTGGTATGCCAGATTTGCAGGAGCCCACAATAGGTTTTTTTTTTTTCCTTCAGGAAACTGTTTATTTTTCTCTTAGTGTGAACCACTGAGAACAGATGCACCCATGTCCCCATCATAAAGGGTAGCCACATTTAGCAAATAAAAGTGCATGACATTCAACTCAACTTGAATACTCATTGTTTATCAGAAATTCAAATTTTATTGGGTATTCTGTATCCTACCTAGTAACCCACCCATCATATCACCTTTTATGATGACACCTTAGAGTAGGGATTTGAGAAAACAATAAAACTGAAACTACTTTGCGCCAGACATTAGTTAGCAATTTAGGGATAAATGAGTACAACACCAAAGCAGTCAAAGCTCAGATGGAAACAAATGACCAGTTTGACCAGACAACGAACACCTAACTGAGGTTAAGTTCTCAGAGAATAGACACGGTAAAGTTTTGTTGAAAGGAAAAGTTGCATGGCTAGTTTCCCCAAGCGTTTCCCAAGTGGTACACAACTCCAGCAAAATACCTATGTGATTTATACATGCATTCAGACTTTCAACATTGATTAAAAAATGATTATATTCTAATGTCACATGCAGGGTTTAAAAAAGAAACAGCTATAAATAAGGCAGCGTAATAAACGTGGGCAGACAGCAATGGAGAAGTAGACATTGTCCTGCACTCATGTACTGCACACTCTAGCAAGAAAAACAATTTTTACAAAATATTGTACATATTATAATACTTTGAAAATTAAACAATTACAATTGTGACCACACACACACACACACACACACACACACACACACACACACACACACGCAAGCATAAAAACCAAAGAGTATGTCCTAAGAATATACTGATCTATTTGAAGGCTCTTAAACTCATGTAACAGATGAGATGGAAGTTAATAGATGAAAAAAAACCTAAAAGACTAATAAAATCTAACTTTGCTACAATAACTCTAAAAAGTAAGATGAAAGAAACAGACTATAAGAATCAGAGAGCAGTTTCAAACTAATACAAAATTGTGTTAATTAGAACAAAATGAGTAAACTCATTACTAGTTTGGTGGTGGTTCAAATTCTAGTGTTGTTCTACACTCTTCTTGCTACTTTTCACTTTTCGAAGTTTTCAAATAGTTGCTCCATGCATCCGTTACAGGTTTTATACCAGCATTTAGTGACAAATGTGAGAAGAGTATACTTATTCTGTCTTATGTGGATCTGTAAGTGTTTGTACAGGCTGTGTCTTTCTAATTTTTTTAAAATACACCTTGTCCAACATTTCTGTCTAGAGCAAGAAAGGAAAAATCTTTAACTGAATCCATTTGAAATCTTAACAAGAATTATATTTGTTTACTTTTTAAAAACTGTCTACCATTTCTCTGACCCCAATATAGCACAAGCAAGGTAATTATCTCCCTTGATAACCACAATCTTAGCAACCAGCCCAGAACTTAGTACATGATCAACAATTAATGAAAAGGAAGAATATAATGTGGTTGTTATTTAATAGGTAACCTTGAAATAAGCTAAATCAGTTAATAAAATCTAATTGCTAGCAAAGTAGTAATATTAACCAGCTTACTCCATTTTGTTTAAAACTTTCATCTTAGTTACCTGCCTGACCTAAGAATCAATGCCTACGTGTAGTTACAGTAATGTTCCCATGACCACAGACTTCCAGCTTTGTCTCCTTTGGGCAGGTTATGCTGACCGTTGCCTGCTGACCGTTACAGAACTCCTTTGCCATAACTTTCATGTAAACTGCACCAATTTGCCAAGAGTTTGTCTGGCGTTTGCCTACTCTTGACCCGCACCTTTAATAAATTCATAATCAATTAGACTCAACTTGTTGGTGTAACTTCTTCTCGCTTATTCAGTCATAACATTTGGAGGCCCCAGAGAGATGCTGCCAACTTTGGGAGACAAGCCTCGCTCCAGCTCTCCCCAGTCCAATGTTATTGGAGAGGGAGTTATTGGAGAGGTACCCCCAGAGTTATCAGGGCCCCATAACCTCTCATCTGGCTCAGAGGGGGTTGGAACAATGCTGACTCCTCTCATCTCAAAGAAACTTGAGTCCATCTGCATCCTCCTGGGAGGTAAGAATTCATTCTGTTTACCGGTAAAAATCTTTTCTGTTTTGCTTGTGGCCACAATTCTGTTTTAAGGGAGTCACACGGCCTGACGAGGCCACCCTTTGGACACTATTCATTTGGACAAGACGTTGGCTGAATAGAGTCCTCTGGTTTTCTACCCTGAGGCTGTGCCAGGGGTCTGTGATGTTCTGCCCCGAGGCTATGCCAGGAATCTGTAACTTTTCTCACTTGGTCCGAACACGTCTTGTTTGTCATTATGTTTTGTTTGTCTGTTTGTCATTTAATATGGGGTCACAGGCTTCTTGATCCTCCAGTCCCCTGGACTGTATAATAAATTTTCTCCTTTAAATAACAGAGGGGGGAAAAAAAAACAAGCTTCAGAAATCACACTTAGCTCACCCCCTTCTGAATTGCCCGCAGGCCAGGTAAATTAGTTTCACTGACAGAGGTTTGCAATCAGCTATAATGCTTTTCACTGCCAAGTTACTTACAGACTTCAAAATCTCCTTTAAGGTCCGAGAATTATTAATCCAATGCAGGATAAATAACAAAATAACCTGGGTTTATCAATTCTTGTAAAAGTATAACTTGCCAATATTTACCTGTTTTAAGTTCTCAGTTTGGGCTACAACCTAATTACACGTCTCTAATGCTTTCAATTTTTCTTCAGACTTTGTCAAGGTGGCTATATTTCCTTGTTAAAGCACAGTTATAAATGGCTTGCAGAAAAATGTTTCAACCTACATTGATAAATTAAAGGTTTTGGCTAGTCATGTATGTAGTCTGCGGGACTACTTTCACTTTCCAGTATTGTTCTATTTTTCCAGTATTGTTCTATTTTTTCATCATTGCTTGCTTAATAATTTTGTCTATGCTCTTGCTTAGTATTTTATTAAATCCAAATAATATTCAGTTAAAGTCCCACTGTTTCCTCTTCATGCCCTTGGAAATAGATTATCATAAAAATATTTCCAAGAGCAGGAATAGAAAAATAAAAGAACAAACCGAGAGCCAAAAGCCATTTTTTATCTTGTTCTTAAACCCTGCAATCATGACCAGTATCACCACCTCTCCTCTATCGTCTCCACCTTTGGCAACTCACCTCCACTCTTGAATGAATCCGGTCCTTCATTTTCCAGTCTGGGAAGTTCCGCAGGGGACAAATTAAGATAAGCGATCCTTCCTGATGTATATTCTTTTCTTAATCTCAGAAGAAACACAGGTTTTAATTTCTTTACTAGAATCAATCATGCGCACTCATCGCTTCATCTGGAATGACTGCCAGTAGCTCCTTTTAACCCTATTTACTTGTACTCAGAAAAAAGGTCAAAAAAAATGTTAAATAAGGTTTTTCCCTTCTCTTGCCTAAACTGAGACCCTAACACTTTGACAGGGTCCAGGACGTTAAAAATTTTTCACCAGACTCTATTAGCAGGTTTAAAGGGGGCAACCCGGCTGTTCAGTTTGGTGGTTCAGTCTGTAATCCCAGCACTTTGGAGGCCAAGGTGAGTGGATTGCCTGAGCCCGCGGGTTCGAGACCTGCCTGGGCATCTTGGCGAGACCTCTTCTCTACAATAGAAATCAAAAATTAGCCAGGCATGGTAGCGCATGCTTGTAGTTCCAGCTACTTGGAAGGCTGAGGTGGAAGGATCGCCGGAGCCCAGCAGGTTGAGGCTGCAGTGGCTGGGAGCAGCCACTGCACTCTAGTCTGGGTGACAGAGTGAGACTCCAACTCAAAAAATAAAACAAAATAAAATAAAAAATAAAGGGAGCAACCCCCAAATCCATTAATTTATCTAAAACCACTGAGGTTCTCCAGGGACCCGAGGAGACCCCAGGGGCATTCTTTGAATGTCTCCAGGAGGCGTTTCGAACCTACACCCCTTTTGACCCCTCGGCTCCCAAGAATGCTCAGGCCATCAATTTGGCCTTTGTGGCATAAGTGGCTACCGATATTCAAAAAAAATTACAGAAATTAGAAGATTTTGCAGGAATGAACATGTCTCAGCTGCTTGAAGTAGCTCAAAAAGTTTGCAATACCCAAGATGCTGAAAAACAGAAACAAGCAATACAGGCAGCTGACAAAGCTGCAAGAAGACAGACCAAAATCCTAGTGACAGCCCTCAGGGCCCAGGAACTGGTTCCAAACCTCCATGCCAAAAGCCTGATAACCAAAAAAGCCAAAAGCATCAAAAACTTGAATGCATTAAGTTAGCAAAGAAGCAGGGTGCTTAATGTAAGGAGCTTGGACATTGGGTCAAAGATTGTCTCTATTGCCCCCACAGAAAAACCAAGACCCGGACCCGAAGTCCATTCTGGTCCTGCCCTTGGCTGGAGGGGCAAAAAAAAAAAGATTCAGACTGAAGGAGCCAAGGCTCTTTCTCCTTGGGCCCTCAAGAGCCTATGGGAACCGCAGCTATTGGGGACCACCCAGTTAAACTCTTTGTGAACACTGGGGCAGAACTTTCAGTCCTAAAGTCACCATTAGGACCTATGTCTAAAAATCAACTTTTAATACAAGGAGCAACAGGAATGATTACCAACTGCAAATTCACTTCTAATTGGACTGTTGACTTGGGACAAAAATGGGTAACACACTCATTTTTAATAGCTCCTGAGTGTCCATTCCCTCTCATAGGTAGAAATCTGTTATGGAAATTAAGAGCAACCACTATGTTTTCACCTGACAAAACGGAAATGTTTATTCCTACTGCATATCAAATGCTCTTAACCGTTCCACTTTCTGAAGAATATCTTTTAACCTCTCCAAAGTCTACTACTAAAAATGTTCTGTCAAGTTTACTTCTACAGTTGCAGCAGGCAGAAACCAACCCACCAGGATTGGTGAAGCATCACCCTCCAGTGGTGGTAAGTTTACTGGCATCAGCTACTCCTGTCCGAGTCTGCCAGTACCCTATGAATTTGCAGACCCGGAAAGGAATTGCTCCTCAAATAAAAAAAACTCTTAGCTGCCAACATTCTAACTCCATGCAAGTCAGCATGGAACATACCTTTCTTGCCAGTTCAGAAACCAGGAACTTCTGACTACCATCCAGTTCAAGACTTAAAAAAAGTCATCAAGCGGATAAAAACTATTCATCCAACTGTTCCTAACCTGTACACTTTACGTGGTCTACTTCCCCCTCAACATCAGGTATATACTGTGCTAGACTTAAAAGATGCTTTTTTTCTCTATTCCCCTGTCTCCTGTCAGCCAACCTATTTTTGCTTTTAAGTGGACAAATCCAGACACAGGAGACACCAGTCAGTTAACTTGGACACAACTACCACAAAGCTTTAAGAACTCCCCAACCCTCTTTGGGGCGGCCTTGCAACAGGATTTATCAGGGTTCTGTGCCCACACCCTGCATGTGCTTTGCTTCAGTACGGGGATAACCGCCTACTTGCAGCTGCAGACTTGGATACCTGTTTACAAGGTACTAAAGCTTTGTTACAGCTTCTCCAGGACCTGGGCTACAAAGTATCAGCAAAGAAACCACAGCTTTGCTCTGCCAAAGTGTCTTACCTTGGATACCAGCTGCAAGAGGGCAAGCGAGCCCTAACCTCAGCCCGGAAAAAAGCCATTCTCCAAATTCCCATGCCAACCACCAAAAAACAGGTATGGGAATTTCTGGGGACGGCAGAGTATTGTCGGCTATAGATCCCAGGATTTGCCAAAATTGCCAAACCCTTGTACACAACCACAGCGGGGGGTCAACTCCTAAATTAGACTGCTGCTGAAAAACAAGCATTCCAGCAGCTAAAAACAGCTCTAACTCAAGTATTGGCACTAGCCCTTCCCAATGTTGCCAAACCTTTCCACTTGTTCATTCATAAACAACGAGGAATTGCCAAAGGGGTCCTCACTCTGACCCTAGGGCCATGGAAAAGACCAGATGGCCTAATTGTCAAAGAGACTGCACCCAGTAGCTTCTGGTTGGCCCTCTTGTCTTCGAGCCATTGCAGCCACGGCTTTGCTGGTTAAAGAAGCAGATAAGTTAACTTTCAGCTAAAACCTGGCTCTAACTGCTCCCCACTCTTGAATGTCGCCCATATTACCCAGTATCAGAGCCTACTACTAGACCAGCCTAGACTAACTTTCTCTCCCACTCAATGCCTCAACCCAGCAACCGTGTTGCCTGATAACCATCCAGAGACACCAGTGCATGACTGCGAGGATATGTTGGACATTACTCAGGCCAGCTGATCTGATCTTTGGGACACTAATCTGTGCCAGGCTGATGCTGTTACAGATGGTAGCAGCCTGATACTAAACAGAGTCTGTAAGGCTAGTGCAGCGGTAACTACAGCTCACGACATAATCTGGTCACAGACACTGCCTCCAGGTACTTTTGTTCAAAAGGCTGCGTTAATTGCTCTAACCCAGGCCCTGCGCTGGGGAACAGAAAAACTAGTAAACATCTTCATGGACAGCCGGTATACTTTGCTACACTTCATGTACATGCCATAATCTACAAAGAATGTGGCCTTCTCACTGCAGCAGATAAAACTATCAAAAATAAAAAAATATATATTAGCCCTCTTGGAAGCTGTTCGGCTCCCTAAAAAAGTAGCTGTTATTCATTGTAAAGGTCACCAAAAGTCTGACACTCTAGAAACAATTGGAAACCGCCCGGCAGACCGGAGAGCTTGGGAAGCAGCAGAACTCCCAATTAAACCCCTCACGATTTTACCAGCTAAAACTTTTCCAGTCCCTTCTCTCCCACAGCGGTCCAGATATACACATAGAAAAAAAGAGGCTGCAGAGTTGGCAGGAACTTACAAAAAACCTGATGACTGGTGGATTAAAGACTCCAGAACTGTTCTACCTGACGTTCTTGCAGAAAAATTAACGACAACTCCACTTTACCATTCACCTGAGAGAAACCAAAATGGCTGAACTGTTACACCGTTTTTATATGATCAATAACTTAAAAGACCAAGTTAATTCAGCAACTTTAATGTGTCCTACTTGTGCTCATGTCAATCCCAAGGAAGGGCCAAAACTCCTTCCAGAAATCAGGGCATGAGGATTAAGCCCTGGTGAACAATGAAAAATAAACTTTACTGAAATAAAACCTCCACATGCAGGATACAATTATTTACTGGTATTAGGAGACACTTTTTGGGATGGGTACAAACATTTGACACAAAAACTGAAACTGCCCTACGGTTGCAAAATACTCATTAAATAAAATAATTTCTAGTTACGGGCTTCCTCTTTCTATTGGCTCAGACAATGATCCTGCTTTCACCTTGTCCATAGTACAGCTGGTTCGTAAAGCACAAAACATCAAATAAAAACTGCATTGTGCTTACCGACCACAAAGCTCTGGACAGGTAGAATGCATGAACTGGACATTAAAAAATACTTTATCTAAATTAATAATAGAAACTGGTGAAAAATGGGTAACTCTCTCACTCCTAGTTCTCCTTCGAGCTAAATGTACCCCATATAATGCTGGATTTACTCCCTATAAAATCATGTTTAAAAGACTCCCTCCTCTATTACCCCGCTTATGAGATTCTATTCTTAGAGAGTTTACTAATCAATCTCTGTTAAAGTATCTCCAGTCTTTACAGCTGGTGCAAGACCTTGTCCACACCAACATCTGTGCTGTACTGCCAACTCCAACTTCCACACCGTGTCATCCGGTCCAGCCTAGAAATCTGGTCTACGTCAGAAAGTTCCAGAAAAAAAGTACTGAGCCCCTCCTGGAAAGGACCATACGAAGTCATCCTCACCACCCCCACGTCACTCAAGGTTAGCGGGATACCAACCTGGATTCATCATTCACAAGTCAAGGAAGCTGCGTACACCAAAACTTGGCTCAGCCAAGCCTGCAGTGGGAACGCTGATGTGCCCCTTCACCCAAACAACAACTGGACTGTGAACCAACATCTTAATAATCCTCTCAAAATCACCCTCCAAGCCTGTTGTCCTACATCACCTGACCAGCCAGCAGCAGAAACCGTGAGTGAGACTTTGACCATAACTGAATGCATTGCACTCAGCCCTTGCCTCTTCTTTTTGTTATCCCACTTGTTTTAGGATTTGAAGCAACACTGCTTACTGCAGCTCCTGCAAAATGGCCATGCTGCAAGAAAGATCTGTTAACACTGTTTTATTTCTCATGTATTGGATGTATTATTGCTTTATTATGCTTAAAATAAGTTTACCCTGGTTTATTCTAGCAAGCACCCCTTTGGGTTTAGCGTATCATACTACTTACACCTTCACTTTAAGTTCCTTTACTTCAGGACAAGTTTTAGCTGTCCAAAACTGGACCCCTGACTCAAACCCAATCCAGTTTAAAGTAAATTTTCCAGATCTGGTATCTCGCATTTTAAACTGGTTTGTTAGCTTTGTCAAAAAACAAATCAACTCAGTAATACTTTTATGTACCAGAACCTATTATAATTTCCTTTCTTTAACTAAAGAGTCAGTGAATTGACTCATGCACAACTAAAAGGGGGGAATGAAATAAGCTGAATCAGTTAATAAAATCAAATTGCTAGCAAAGTTATAATATTAACCACCTTACTCCATTTTGTTTAAAACTTTCATCTTAGTTACCTGCATGACCTAAGAATCAATGCCTATGTGTAGTTACAGCAATGTTCCCATGACCACAGACTTCCAGCTTTGTCTCCTTTGGGCAGGTTATGCTGACCGTTGCCTGCTGACCGTTACAGAACTCCTTTGCCATAGCTTCCATGTAATTGTATGCTTTGTTAACTGAAATCAGTGTTACGCTTTGACATTTTCATAGTTTGTTCTTACATTCTGTTAGTGACCTAACCAAGGTAACTCCATTACATAATAATTCTTCTTCCTTGTCTCTATGTAACTACCTTAAACTATATCTTAACAGCAGAACTCCAGGGACTTTCTGAGCACTGACTATACCTACCTGAGGTGAAATTAATCAAAGCTCCTTAACAATCGAAGTTCCCATTTTGGTTGCCAAGTTGTTAGTTAATAGTTGCTATGGTCACTAAGTTGCTATGTAGCCAATGCTGCAAATTTTATCTATAAAAGCTTGTCACAAACTGCACCAATTTGCCAAGAGTTTGTCTGGTGTTTGCCTACTCCTGACCCTCGTGTTTAATAAATTCATAATTAATTAGGCTCAACTTGCTGGCATAACTTCTCTCTTACTTGGTCATAACAGTATGCCTACTGAAAATTAAGTTAATACATGGATTAGTAGCATAGAATGGCTGCTATAACAACAGAAAGAGTTAAAGAGAATGGCTATGTTGTTGCCTCAAAATACAGTAGTGCTTCAGCAAAGAAATGCCACTCTTCTTGTAGTTGATAAAGTTGCCATATTGGTTATTCAGGCAACAGAGCACTCATAGATGTTCTTCTTAGGCAAAATTTTTTCTTTTTTATGAGACAAAGTTTATGTTGTATACAGATTAGAATTCACAATTTGACTCTCAGTTAATGGATTTTTACATTCTGTGTTCTGCCAATATGTTGACTATAAGACTCATTTTATTATAGAACTACTATAAATTTAATGTAGTGAATTAGTCATATTTTTACTCACAGGGGTATTTCAGAAAGGATCAGCTACCTACAATAGGTATGAAACTTGAGGACCTTAAGCTAAGTGAAATAAGTCAATTGTGGAAAGACACAAACTCCACAATGCCATTTTTATGGTATATCTGCAGTAGTCAACCTTTTAAAAGTAGGACGTGGACTTGTGGTTGCCAGGGGCTGGGTAGAGAGTAGATTGGGGGATTGCTATACAGTAGGTAAAGAGTTTCAGCCATGCAGTATGACAAACTTTTAGTGATCTACTGTACAGCAATGTGTGTATAGTTAACAATACTGTAGTATATACCAAAAAATTTGTTAAGATAGATTTTATGTCATGTTTTTACATATATGTTTATACACATACCCATATACCTTCCTACAAAATCTTCCCACATAATCATACACACACATATACCTTCTTACCAAAACTTGTGTTCAAGTATTTATAGCAAGTTTATTCATGAAAACTGAAAACTGGAAAGAATATAAACATCTATCAACAACTGAATGGACAAAATTTAGTAACTCTACATCATGGAATACTTAACAAAAAGTGGGGAAACATTGATATAGGTAACATGGATAAATGTGAAAATAATTATGCTGAATAAAAGAAGTCACATATAGCCATATTCATGCTATACTTTTTACTGTTTATATAACATTCCAAAAAATACACCCTAACCTATTGTAACAAATATCAGTATTTTCCCAGGGTCAAGGAAAAGGAAAAATGGACTGCAGAGGAGGCTAGAGATATTTTTGAGTGATGGAAGTCTTCTGCAACAATGATGTTATGGAGATATCATCATTTACAGATATATATATATTTATATATCTGTAAAAATATACAAAAATAAACTTCAAATAGATGCCATTAACTTTATTTTTCAATATAAATAATTTTAAAAATATTGTTGGCAATATTTTCTTAATCTCAAGATTCTTCTATCTCCTAAGCTTTAATAGATTCTTGCTTTTATAACTATTCTATTTAATCAACATGTCTTCATTCAGACATGATTGATTGTATAGAAAATTTGAGTGAATTACAAAACTATTACTAGAATGAATAAGTGAATTTGGAAAAGATGCAAGATTAAAGATTTAAGAGAAAACTTTAATATTTTTCTAACAGAAAAATTAATTGTATTTTAGTGCACTACCAAGTAACTGACAAAATTTTACAAAAATAAATTCATAATAGCATCAAAAATAACACCTTTAAAAAATTAACAAAAGATACATAAGACTCTATATTGGAAAAAATTGCTGAGAGAAATTAAAGATTTAATTGAATGGAGATATTATCCATATTCATATATTGGAAAACTGCACATTGTTGAGACATCAATTCTCCCCAAAGTATGAATTCAATGAAGTCAAAGTATGAATTTTATAGGTTCTACCCTTACCAAAATCTCAAGCATTTTAGTAGAAATTGACAAATTTTTAAAAAATAAAGCTTCTAAATTATCCAAAAAATTCTTGAAGAAGAAGAAAAACTCAGAGGATTTATGCTAATATTCATTTCAAGATGTATAAACTACAGCCATTGAAAGTATGGTGTTGGTGAAAGGATAAACAGATGGTGAAAGAGAGTACAGTTTGGAAATAGAACACACATACATGGTCAATTAATTTTTAGCAGAATCAGGAAAGAAATTAAATGAGAAAAAATAATCTTTTTGTAAACAAATGGTGTTGAAATAACAGGATAAACGCTAGGAAAAAAATAAGGTGACCTATACCTCATATCATGCACAAAAATTAACCGAAATGGATTATAAACCTAAGCTTAAAAGCTAAAACTATAAAGAGTCTAGAATAAAATTATAGAATTCTCTTTTATTCTAGAATAAAATTAGATTTTTTTTACTTTAAGCTAGGCAAAAAAAAAAAAATATTTAGACACAGAAAAAGCACTAGCTATAAAAGGACAAAATTGTTAAAATGAGTTTATTCAAAATTAAGAACTTATGTTCACCAAGAGATATTACTAAAATAAAAAGGCAAGCCAAGACTGGTAGAAAATATTTACAATACATATATCCCACAGATGCTAACACAAAGACAAACCAATAATTAAAAAAAATAGACAAAATACTTCACACAAAAAGATGCAGAAATGGTCAATAAGAACAGGAAAGGTTGTGATATTAATCATTAGAAAATGTAAATTAAAGTCACAATATGATTTAATTTCTCACCTACTAGAAGATCTAAACTTAAGAAGAATTCTCCACATCTCTAAAATAAAAAAAGTAAAAAAATTAAAAAAAAGAATGACAATATCAAATATTGCTGAACATGTGCAGAGTACCCAAAACTCTCGTACATTGCTGGTGGGAGTGTAAAGGGAGTACAAAACAACTTTAGAGAACTTCCTTATAGTTTCTAAAATACACACTTGTCTTATAAATTAGCAATCTCATTTTTATATATCTACCCAAGAGAAACAAACACAAATCTTGTATGACAACATGTGATATATCTGTACAATGGGAAATGATTTGGCTATATAAAGGAATAAAGCTCAGATCTATGCTACAACATGGATAAACTTTGAAAGTACTAGGCTAAATGAAATAAACTAGACAAAAAGTCACATATTGTATGATTTCATTTTTATGAACTATCCAGATTAGACAAATCTATAACAGAAAGTCAATTAGTGCTTTCCAAGGTCTAGAGAAAAAGAAGAGTGAGAAGTGACTGCCAATCAATATGGAGTTGTATTTTTGGAGTAATGTCCATGTTCTGGAATTAAATGGTGATTGGTGCACAACTCTGTGAATATGCTAAAAACCATTGGAGTGCCATCACCAAGATGCCATAATAGGAATTACCAGCCTTCAACCCCCACAAAAAAATAAATATAGACAGCTACCCACAAACTAAAACAACCTTGAGAGAGCTCCATCCCCATTAAAGAATCTACTGCATCACAGTGGATCAACAGCAACAAATAGAGAATATCCATACAGAAAAGATTGTTGTTGAGATCAGCATACTTGAGGTGTCAGGATCAAAGAAAGGCAGAGGCTCAGAGGCTATGAGTATTAGCCATTTAGCGGGAGCCACCACGGTCCTAGAGACCTTCTCCACAAAGGACACCCACACTGAGATAACCAACAGCCATTCCCACCAGGGATCCACAGAGAGGGAGACACAATTATACATTCATTCCCAATCCCCAAAAGCAGCTACTATTGAGCTGTTTTAGGAATGAAGCTGTAACCTTTTCCCATCAAACATGTACCCTGACCCCCAAGCTGCAGCCAACCTGAAATTGCCCAAACTCCAAATTCCAACTCAGTGGCTTCACTAAGCTCACTTATGGCCCAAACAATGGAACCATAGCAAAACTGAATAGTTCCCATGCTGGTCTCCACAGTCAAGCTTTCAATGCAGATGCCCACACTCTAGGTACCAACCTGCTTAGACAGCCAAGCCTCACCTCGACATCAGAGTTACCATAACTCAGCTGATGCCTACGCTCCTCTTCTTGGCAATAGCATCACAAGTGTCCACATTTCTTATACTGTTACTAACACAGAAGTGGAGGTGTCTGCACCCTGAGCACCAGTGCCATTATTATCTGCACCCTGGGTGCCAGTGCCATTGCTATCTTGGATTTATAAGTCGTTGTCACTCCACACATGCCCATTGTTTGGCCTTCAGCTCTGTGACTGTCCACGGGCACTGCACAGCAGACATGAGTACCACCATCATCACAAGTAAGCCTTCAAACCGGACCTCGTGTCAAGATGAATCCCTTTGGCCCTAACTTCTTCCATGTGAGAAAAAGGGATCAGGGGGACTTTATCATTCATTATCAGAGAAAAGCCTAACTACCCTTACCACGACTGTGGACATTCATAACATCAGCCAATGAGGATACATGAAATCTGCATCAACACCAACCTCAGCTGACAAGGCTGGAAAAAGTCTAAAGAGCTTCAACCTCACTGGTGCCAGAGCCACTGTATTCCACCCAGAAAGCACTTTTGCACACTTTCTCCAACCGGAGAAGGTCTGACGCTGAAACTAGCCTGTAAATCTGGAAGAGGTGCCTGCACTATCAAATGTGCATACATCAACATAAGGCAACAAGAAACATAAAAAACCCAAAAGACATACCATCACCAAAAGAACATAAACATCTTCTTGTAGCTGGCCTAAAATAAGTGAAGATATATGAATGACCTGAAAATAATTCAAAACAATTACTTTAAGTAAGCTTAGCAAACATCAATTAAAATACAGAGAAACAATGCAACAATGTTAGGAAAACAATTAATACCTAAAATTGGAAATTTAACAGGGAGATTAAAATTATTTTAAAAATAGAAATAACTTTTCCTGGAGCTGAAAAATGTAACAAATTAAATGAGAAATGGAATAATCAACAGTAGAATTTATCAAGAATAAATAATCTGTGAACCCAGAGAAAGATTATTTGAAAATGTACTCCAAGGAGAAAAAAAGGATGAAACAAAAGAAAACAAGCATACAAAATTGATGAAACAGCATCAAAAGCGCAAATATTCTAATTATAGGACTTAAAGAAGAAGAAGAGAAATATAAAGAAAGTAAAGCTTATTTAAAACTATGATAGCAGGAAACATTCAAAATCTGGAAAAACATATAAATAGCTATGTTCAGGAAGGTCAAAGATTTTCAATCAGATTTAATCCAAAGAAGATAATACTAAGACATATTTTAAAACTGCCAAAAATCAAACACAAAAAGAAGATTTAAAATAAACATAAAAATAGAAGCAAATCACACATAAGGAGTTTGAATAATGCCAGCAGCAGTTTATCAGCAAAAAACCTTACAGACAAGAGTAGAGTGGGGTGATGTACTCAAAATACCAAAGGGGTCGGGGTAGGAGAATGGAAACAAGAATACTTTTCTGGACAAAGTTGCTCTTCAGAAATGAAGTAAAACTTTGTCAGACAAACAAAGGTGAGGGAGTCCATCACTGCCAAACCTATCCTACAAGAAGTGCTAAAGGGAGTTCTTCATGCTGAAAGGAAAATAATACTACATAATAACACAAAAAGTACAAAACTCACTGGTAAGAGTAAGTACACTCTCAAATTCAGAATAACACTGTAATCGAGGTATGTAAGTCACGTATCTTAGTATGAATTGTAAAAAGTATTAATTAATAGCTATAATAATTTGAATATTATGGGTTCTAGAAGAAGACAGAGAAAAGGAACATAAAGTGTATTTAATGAAAGACTTAAATACAGACTTATGATGTTTCAGTTTATGATTTTTCAACTTTACAATGATGTGACAGTGATAAATATTCAGTAGAAATTGTATTTCCATTATCTATAAAACCTTTTTATTTTTCACTTTCAGTACAGAACTCAATAAGTTACATGGGATGCAAAAAACTTTATTATGAAATAAGTTTTGTGATAAATGATCTTTTCCCAACTGTAGGCTAACGCAAGTGTTCTGATCATGTTTAAAGTAGGGTAAACTAACATATCATGTTCAGTAGGTTATTATATTTTTATGAAATATCCAGAATAGGCAAATCTATAGGAACAGAAAGTCATTAAATGTATTTTTAATATGTGATATTTTCAACTCCAACGGATCTATTGGGGTGTAACCCTAACATACGTTGAGAAGCTTCTGTAATGACTGAAAGCTTCTTAAATCCTGGGAGGAACATGGACATCCAGATTCATAAAGACCAACATTTCATAAATAGGTTGAACCCCAATAAACCTGTACAAAGAAATATTATAGTTAAGTCATAAAATGTTGAAGGCAAAGAGAGAATTTTGAAAACAGGAAGGAAAAAATGACATATACAGGGGAGGCTATATAAGACTATCATATCAGTATCTCTCTCAGCAGAAACTTAATAGGCCCACAGAAAATGAGATGATACGATCATACTTAGTGATCCATCTCAGAAACAAAGAACAGAGTACCATATGTTCTCACTCATAAGTGGACCTTGAACAATTATCATAATACTATAAGAAAGGGATTGGCAGTCGTGGGAAACTGCCCGGGGAGGCAGGGAGGTGGGATTGGCAATTGAGGGAAACTGCTAGGGGAGGGAGTGGCACACCTCATCAACAAGGTTGCCTACATAATCAACGTTTGTATACCTAACCCTGAATTTTATCCCACATCTTTAAAATTAAAAAAAAGCAAGAAAATGAGATGATATATAAAGTATTGAAAGAAAAAAACCAAACCAAAAATACCTTACCTATTAAAACTTTCTTTTAAGAATTAGGAGAGATAAAGACTTTCTTAGACAAGCAAACCCTGAGAGAATCCATCACTACTAGACCTGTCTAACAAGAAGTTCTGAAGGCAGTTCTTGAAAGTGAAATGAAAAGATGCTAAATAACTACAATAAAGTTCATAAAAGTATAAATCTCACTCTTAAAATAACTCTACAGCACATTGTAATACTGTATTGGTGGTGTATAAATAACTTTTAACACTAACACTATTATATAAATTAAAAACAAAAATAGTAAGAATAACTATAATCCCATACATTTGTTAATGGAAACACAATATAGAAAAAATAATATCTAACATCAAATTCCAAAAATGAAGTGTAGGGAAAGAAAAGCGAACAGCTTCTGTATATGGTAACCATGCACACACAAACACATGCAAATACAGTAGATACAAAAAAAGATAAATAGAAAGGAATCAAAGTATTCCACTACCTAAAAATCATTAAACCTCAAGGAAAGACAACATTGGAAGAGGGAGAAAGAAGAGAACTACAGGACAAAAAACAAGTAACAAAATGGCAAGAGTAAACTCTTGCCTTTCAATTACTTTAAATGTTCTTGGACTAAACTCCCCAACAAAATGTCATGGAATGGCTAATTGAACAAAATAAAGATCCAACTATATGCTTTATACAAGACACTCTCTTTAGATTCAAGAACAAACAGAGGCTGAAAGTAAAGAGGTGGAGAAAAATATTGTTATATAAAACGATAACTAAAAGAGAATTCTACCAAACTCTTAAAGAACACAAATCCTACCCAAGCTACTCCCAAACTATTAAAGAGCATCAATTATTTTCAAAATATTGAAGATGAGAGAATTCTTCCAAATTCATTCTTTAAAGCCAAGATCATCCTGATACTTACACCAGACAAAGCACAAAACAAAACAACAAAAAAACCTAAAGGCCAATATTCCTGATGGACAGTGATACAAAATTCCTCAACAAAATACCACAAAACCAAATGCAACAGCACACCAAGAAGATAATACACCACAACCAAGTGGAATTTACAATAGTGATATAAGGATGGTTCAACATATTCAAGTCCATTAATACAGTAAATCATATCAACAGAATGGAAGACAAAACCATAGTATTTCAATGCATGCAGAAAAAGCATTTGATAAAATTCACAATCCTTTTATTATAAAAACTCTCAATAAATTAGGTATAGAAGGAACGTATAAAGCACAATAAAGACTATATATGACAAACCCACAGCTAACATCAGACTTCACAGGGAAAAGTTGAAAGACTTTTTTTCTAAGAACCAGAACAAGACAAAAACACTTCCTTTTACCATTTTGATGTAACATAATACTATAAGTCCTAGACAGATCAGTTAGGCAGAGAAAAAAATAAAGGGGATCCAAATTGAAAGAGAAGTTAGATTGTTCCTTTTTGCAAATGATATAATTTTATATATGGAAAAACCTAAAAACTCCACCAAGAAACTTTTAGAACTGAAAAACAAATTCAGTAAAGTTGCAGGATACAAAATCAGTAGCATTTCTATACACAAATAACAATAAACTGAAAAAGAAATTTAGGAAACAATCTCATTTACAATATAAACAAACAGAATACAAACAGAATAAAATACCTAGGAGTATATTTAACCAAGAAGGCAAAAGATCTTCACAATGAATACTATTAAACACTGATGGAAGAAATCAAAGAGGACACATTCCCCCCAAAATGGAACGACACCCCATGCTCATAAATTGGAAGAGTTAATATTGTTAAAATGACCACATTACTCAAAGCAATATACAGATTCCATGCAATCTCGATCTAAATGTCAATGATAGTATTCACAGAAATAGAAACTACAATTCCAAAATTTGCATGAAACCATGAAAGACCTCAGATAACCAAAGCAAAACTGAACCACAAGAACAAAGCTGGAAACATCAAACTACCCAACTTCAAAATCCCCTACAGAGATGTAGTAACCAAATTGGTGTAGTATTGGCATAAAACAGACACACAGAACAATGAAACAGACTAGAGAACCCATAAATAAAGTCACATATTTACAGTGAATTGATTATTGACAAAGTTGACAAGAACATACGTTGGAAAAAGAGCACTTTCTTTAATGAATGGTGCTAAGAAAACTGGATACCCATATTCAGATGAATAAAACTAGATCCCTATCTCTCACCATATACAAAAATAAACACAAAATTAGTTAAAGACTTAAATGCAAGACCCAAAACTATAAAACTATTAGAAGAAAACTGTGGAAACTCTTCAAGTCATTGGTGTAGGCAAAGATAATATGGGTAAGACATCAAAAGCGCAGAAGACAAAAAGAAAGACAATGGGATATTGTAAAATATATAAAACTAAAAAGCTTCTGCACGGCAAATAAAACAATCAACACAGTGACAAAACAATCTGTACAATTAAATACAATATTTACAAACTATTTATCTGACAAGGGCTAATATCCACATTATACAAGGAACTCAAAGGACTCGACAGCAGTCATCACCATCTTATTAAAAACTGGGTAAAGAATCTGAGTAGACATCTCTCAAAAGAAGACATGCAAACGGCCAACAGGTATATGAAAAAATGCTCACCATTACTAATCATCAGCAAAATGCAAATCAAAACCACAATGAGATATCATCTCACCCCAGTTAGAGTGGCTATTATCAAAAAAGTTTAAAAATACTGGAGAATATGCAGAGAAAAGGGCACACTTATACACTGTTGGAGACAATGGAAATTAGTACGCCTATTGTGGAAAACCGTATGGTGATTTCTCAAAAAACTAAAAATAAAGCTACCACTAGTCCAGGAATCCCACTACTGAATATTTATACAAAGGAAAGGAAATCAGATATCAAAGAGATATACGTACCACACCCCCACCCCTTTATTGCAGCACTATTCACAATAGCCAAGATACAGAATCAATCTAAATGTCCGACAACTGATAAGAAGATAAAGAAAACGTGGTATAGATGCATAAGATTATATTATTCAGCCATAATGCAGAATGAAATCTTGTCGTTTATGGCAATAGAGATGGGCCTGGAGGACATTATCTTAAGTGAAATAAGTCAGGAACAAAAAGATAAATACCACATATTCTCACTCATATGTGGGAACTAAAAATGCATAGCACATAGAATTAGAGAGCATCATTTTGGTTATTGGTGGCTGAGAAAGCTAGAGACTGCTTAACAAACACAAACTTATAGCTAGATAAGAGGAATAAGTTCTACGGTTCTATAAAATAAACACTGGATATTTTTATCTATAGGATAAACATCATATATTTTTGAAAACCTGGAAGACAGAATTTTCCATGATCCCAACACAAAGATATGATAAATGTTTGCAGTGATGAGTAGGCTAAATACCCTGATCTGAGCATCACATATTTTACACATGTATTGAAATACCATTCTGTACCATATTAATATGTATAATTGTTATGCACCAGCTAAAAAGAAAAAAATGCATGCAGTGCCATTAAAAGGACAAAGAAGTCAGCCTAAAGGGTGAAACTCACAGCTAATTTTTGTCACTTCAAACAGCCAAAAAAAAAAAATTATAATTAATTGGAACAGTTTAAGTCTGTAAAAATAATGAGTTTATAATAATATCCAAAAGAAAAAAATATTTAGATTACTTTATTTTAAAAAAACATGTGCCGCTTGTGAAGGTCAAATAAAATATGGAGACAAATCTCTAAAATAAAAAAAAAATCAATGAAACTAAGATTTGGTCTTTTGAAAAGATAAAATCAACAAACATTTCGCTAGACTAACTATAAAAAGTAGACAAATAAATAAAATCAGAAGTGAAAGAGGAGATATTATAACTGATGCCACAGAAATTTAAAAAATCATAAAGGACAATTATAAAAAATTACACACCAAAATTTTAGATAACCTAGAAGAAATGAATAAATTCCAAAACACATAATACTGCTTACTCATACTGAATCAAGAAGAAATAAAAATCTTGAACAGATCAATTACAAACAGGAAGACTAAAAGAGCAATTTTTTTAAATTAAAAAAATAAAATAAAAACTACCAGCAATAAAAATCCCAGGGCCAGATGTCTTCCCAGTGAATTCTATTTTATATATATATGTATGTATGTGTGTGTGTGTGTGTGTGTGTGTGCGTGTGTGTGTGTGTGTGTTAATTTTTATTTTTTTTATAAGTTTTCAAAGAATTAGAACATATATATGTTCCCCAGTCTAGAAGGGAACATATACATATGTTCGAATTCTTTAAAAACTCGTCAAAAAAATAATAAAAGTGAACCCTTCCAAACTCATTCTATGAAACCGGAATCACCCTGATACTAAAGCCAGACAAAGACGCAACAAGAAAAGAAAACTACAGGCCAACACTCCTGAAGAACACGGATGGGGTCATGGGTTTACGCTTATCTCCAAACACATTAAGATGAAGATATTTAATATCTACAGCTTTGTATGTCAATCATACTTTAATAAAACAACTTTTTAAAGGTAAAAGAAATAAAGTTAAAAATTATATTATAGGTCTAGTTTTATAGAATAACTTTGTTAGACATAAACTTTTTAAATGAAATAAATTGTTTGTTTAGTTATTTAATTTTAATTTGGGCCATAAATCTTTCAACATAAATTCTATTTCACATCTTTCAAAGATGAATTCACAGCAGAATATCAATCATTTCACCTCAAAATTTTATAAGATGCAAAAATTCCAAAATACTTCTCAAGAAAATGTATAGTAAGCTATATTAGATATAAAGAGATTTTTTAAGTATGATTAAGAAGAGGTTAAAGAAAAGCAAAGTACATATCAAAAATTCTGTTGTTTCTCTGTTTCTCCACTATTAAAAGCAAATATTTATTTTGTATGAAAAAATTGAAGGATAAAAAATTTTCAACTAGATGCTAGCAGATCAGATCCAACAACACATATCAAAAATCATCCACCATGACCAAGTAAGCTTCATCCCTGGGATGCAGGGCTGGTTCATTATCTGCAAGACCATAAATATAATTAAATACATCAACTGATGCAAAAACAAGGACCACATGATTATATCATTAGATGTGGAAAAAGCTTTCAAAAAAATCCAGCATCCCTTCTTGATAAAAACCCTTGAACACCTAGGCATAGAGGGAACACACCCCCAAATAGTAAGAGCCATCTATGATAAACCCACAGCCAATATATTGCTAAATAGACAGAATTGGGAAGCATATCCACTGAAAACCAGAAGACAAGGCTGCCCACTCTCACCCCTTCTGTTCAACATAGTATTAGAGCAATCAGACAAAAGAAGGAAATAAGGGGTATACAAATAGGAAACGCGTAAGTCAAGTTATCCCTCTTTGCTGACTATATGATCCTATGCCTTAAAAATCCAAGAGAATCTGTCACAAACCTCCTTGCACTGATAAAAAACTCTGGCAAAGTCTCAGGGTACAAAGTAGACGTGCAAAAGACAGCCACTTTCTTATACACCAACAACAAACAGGCAGAGAACCAAATAAAATGCATAATCACATTAACCATAGCCATGAAAAAAAAATTAAATACCTCAGCATCTTCCTAACTGGAGAAGTGAAAGGTCTTTACAAAGCACTGCTCAGAGAAATCAAAGGTGACACAAACAAGTGGGAAAATATTCCATGTTTATGAATAGGAAGAATCAACATTATTAAGATGTCCATTGTACCCAGGGCAACATACAGATTCAAAGCAATACCCATTAAAGTACCAACATCATTCTTCTGAGACCCGGAAGCAACAATACAGAAATTCATATGGAAACATAAACAACCACGAATAGCCAAAACAATCCTTAGCAAAAGAAACAAAGCAGGAAGTATCACACTTTCAGACTTCAAACTTTACTATAAGGTTACGGTAATCAAAACAGCCTGGTACTGGTACAAGAACAGGCATACAGACCAATGGAATAGGATAGAGATTCCAGAAGCAAAACCTCAATTTCTCAGACAACTCATCTTCGACAAAGCCTCCACCATCAACTGCTGGGGAGAGGAGAACCATTCAGTAAGCAGTGCTGGGAAAACTGACCACGTGCAGAAGAATAAAACAGGACCCTACCTTAATCACCATACACAAAAATCAGGTCCAAATGGATCAAAGACCTACTTTAAGAATCTTAGAAAACACAGGAGACATCCTGTTCAAAAGCTCATGCCATAAGAGATAAGATAGACAAGTGGGATCTCACCAAACTGATAAGCTTCTGCAAAGCAAAAAAAAAAAAAAAAAAAAAAAATCATCAAGAGAGTGGGGAGACAGCCCACAGAATGGGAAAAAATATTTGCCAGTTGCATATCTGACAAAGGCCTAAAATCCAGGATCTACAAGGAACTCAAATATGCTGAAGGGGAAAAAATCAAACAGCCCCATTTAAAAAGTGGGCAAAAGGCACGAATAAACACTTCTCAAAAGAAGACATATGAACAGCCAACATATACGTGAAAAAGTGCTCAGCCTCAGTAATCATCAGAGAAATGCAAATCAAAACCACATTGAGATACCTCCTAACTCCAATAAGAATGACCGTAATAGGCAACCCCTTCAAGTCCCCTCACCCTGTGGGAGCTTTTTTGTCCTTTCAACAAGTCCTGCTTTCTGGGGGAAAAAAAGGCCATCATTAATTAAACAGAAAACAACAGATGCCGGTGAGGGTGTGGAGAAAAGGAAATGCTTCTACACTGTTTGCTGGAATGCAAGCTAGTTAAACCTCATGGAAAACAGTGTGGCAATTCCTAAAAGACCTAGAAATTGACCTTCCACATATTTCCAGAAACCCCCCTACTGGAAATATACCCAGAGGAACTTAAATCACTATACAAAAAAGATAGCTGCGCATGCCTGTTTATTGCAGCACTGTTCACAATTTCAAAAACATGGAGCCAACTGTGCTGCCCATCGAAAATAGGCTGGATTAAAAAAAAGTGGTACATATACATGATGGAATATTATGCAACCAAAAAGGACAAAATTATGGACTTTACAGCAACTTGGATGGATTTAGAGTCTATAATACTCAGTGATCTGTCACAGAAACAAAGAACTGAGTACCACACGTTCTCACTCATAAATGGACCCTGAGCATTTACCATAATACTATAAAAAAGAGATTGGCAGTAGCTGGAAACTGCTAGGGGAGGGGGTTGCACATATCATCAATAAGCGTACCTTATCTCAAACCAGGTGATTTCTCTTTTCTGCTGGTCAAAAGCCATTTGCTGATACTACACACATTTAATAGGTATATACATATATAATATGCACATATATCATTTTAATAAAACATTTGAACATTGTATTACTGTAAAATAGAGAATCAGAGAAAATTGATCAATATGTTGAAATGATAAAAAGTCCCTTTGAGTCAGGGATATTTTCTAGCACATGGAAAATCTGTGAGTCATTGGGTGTGGAGATTACAAGGTCATACTTACTCTTTCTGATACTCATGAACTTAAATCAACTGAGACCAGTGTGATCTCATTTTTAAGTATAAAGAAAGAGATGGAACATACCTAACATTCCAGAGAAGCATTAAATTCTAACATCTAACTGAAATTGCTTCTTCTGCCATTCGTATCTATTTCTTCTAGAGTAAACTACAACAGAGAACTAAAATCGCCAAATAATTCAGAACAAGAGAATTAAATGCTCTGTTGAGTCTCTGAGGCTTCAGAAGCTGTATTATGTTGTAAAAAATTGAGCTGAGTTTTGAAGTTGTCATATCACATGAAGCTGTCCTGCTGGGGTGAATCCCTGAAATAGCCCATTAAATGTCAACACTTTGATAAGAAGGATATAAAGCCACAACTCTAGAATGCTCAGAAGTTGCAAATGAAGAAGGAATAAAAACCATAAAAGATGAAAGGAAATTCACTTTGCAATGTCATAAATACATACACTATGCCCGTTATTACACTAAGTGTTGTTTAAGTCACCCTTTCAATTATAAAATGTGTGAGGGGTGCAGACCAAAAGTAAAACTGAGAGTGCAGAGGTGGGCTCTGTGTTGTCAAGGAAAAATTGGGGAAATAATTAGGCTTTGAAGAAAGTAGAGACATTTTATCCAACAAAACAAAGCAACTTAAAAAAAAAATCTCCAATTTCCCCATTTGTCAGTCTATTTGTGTGGAAACTTACCATTTCATAATTTCCTCATTTTGTTGTTTCCTGGAGTAAAGAGAACTGACATGCTAGTCAGTAAACTCCCTTGTCCTCCTTATGCAAGAAAGGAAATCTTGACTTAATGTACAGCCACAGAACAGATTAATATTCTATGTCTATTAGAGTTGGGCTTCCTAAAAGACGGATAACGCATTCATCTGTCAAGATTCATTTTTCCCGAGTTCTGCCAACACAATACTCCCGGACTCAGAAACTGAGACGAGAGAGGAAGGGAGAGAGAAAGACAAAGAGAAAAATAATGAATTCATCCAAATCATCTGAATCACAATGTACAGGTAAAATTTGCTACTATCTCTTTTCTTCCCTAGATGTCTTATTGGAACAGGTTATAAGCATGTTAAAAAAAAAATAGAAAGGTATTAAAGAGGTTTTTAAAAAAAGACAGAGAAAAAGAGAAAAATAGGGTGGGAAGAAGGGAGAGAGAAAGAAAGAGATTGACTAGAAGGTTATCTGTTATCCTGGAAAGCTTGTTGGACTCCAGTTCTGGAAGAGCTATTGGACTGCTGTTTCTGCTTTTTCTGCAAAACACTGCATCCCTTTGGGTAAGTTACCTCACTTCTTTGAGACTCACTTTTTTGTCTGTGTGTATTGGGAGGAATAGAGGAGCTACTAGTTGATTGCTAATGGCTAATGTTTTATGTGCCTAATTTACAGAGAGCTTGAAAAATGAGGCACTGAAAAAAGGAGAGCAGGAAAGAGACTAGAGAAGCAGAAGAAAGGAAAGGGAAAAGGAAGAAATAAAAAGGAGGAGCAGCCTTAGAAGATACAAAATTTTTCTTAACTAGAGACTTAGAAAGGAAAATTGTCTGGAGGGGAGAACCAAAGAAACAAAAACACAAACAAAAGGAATTATCTTTTGGAGAGTAGGCCTTTTGTATTAATAGTACTGGCTTTCCCTGGTAGGTGAGTGCTCTCGGAACCCATCGGCATCAGTGTATACCAGCTAGCATTGGTGTGAGAGGTTACATGGTGGAAGATAAGTCCGGAGTTATGCCAAACAGGTGACCAGTTCTTCCACCATGGCAATGCATCCGCCCACACCTTGCTGCGTGTTCAGCAGTTTTTGAGAAACAACGGCCCCACCCCTGTGCTCCTCCTGCCCTATTCACCTGATCTCATCCCGAGCGACTCTTTTTTTGTTTTCCGGGATGAAAAAAGTCCTCAAAGGGAAATGTTTTACCGATGTGAAAGAGGTGAAACAAAAAACAGCAGAAGCACGAAAAGACATCAAAATCGATGAGTTTAAAAACTGTATTGAGTAGTGGAAAAAGCATCAGGATAGGTATATTGCATCAAACGAAGGTGACTGAAGTCTACACACGTAAGAATAAATGTACTATTTTTTATAGAGAAACTCTGGGGTTTGGGGGGGGTCCCCATTGAGCATCTGAGTTTGTGAATCAGAGTCTTTTTTGTAAAGATGTGGGGTACAATCCAGGAAGTCAGAGTCTTAAAATTAGTAATGAATTACTCCAGTGTTCTAAAAGTGTGGTCATCGGACCATAGCATCAGCAGCTCCTGGGATCCCGTTGGTTCCCATACAAGCTCTATTGACTTGTTAATTTGAGCGTGTGTCTCAGCAGTCTGTGTTCCAACAAGTCCTCCAACTGATTCTGAGGCATGCTAAAGTTTGTGAATTATTCAATACAGACCCTGGAAGCGGAAGGAAATAAGGAGGGATGAGCAAGAATCTCTTCTCTTTTATATCTTGCTTAGGGAAGATTGACCATGTTTTGCCTCTTTCTTTCTACAGAGAGAGGGTGTCTCTCTTCCCGAGTGCTCATATGGACTGCTGCTGGGGTCTCCATACTATTTCTCAGTGCCTGTTTTATCACCAAATGTGTGGGTGAGTTCTGAAGGTCAAATTCAAGCTAATTTTCCCGGGTGAATGTTAGGAGTAAATTCTTCCTTACTGCTTGTGCATTCTCTTCTCCCTCAAAATGTCTTTCTTTTGCACTCGTTTCCCTGTTCCTCTCCAGGCTATTTCTCAAACCAGAAGCCTCATCAAGTGGGGGAATTGTTACCACATTTCTGTGATCTCTGACTTATTTTTCATCTCTTTAGTGATCTTGAGTCATTTGTACCCCTCTCATTAGTGTAAACTTTTCTAGGAGTAACTTAAAGCTTGGACCAGAGACATAACGAATTACTTTTTGGAAGAAAGAGTAGAGAGGGTTAGACTTGGTATAAGAATGGGTACAAACAAATCTGTTTCCTCTGGGCCTTTGGGTCTGAAATAAAGTGTATTCTTCTTTATAAATCAAGAAAACCACAAAAGTGAATTTCCTCTTCTAGCTTTGAATAGAGAATCACAGTTATAAATGTAAGAGAAAAAAGTAGGTAGTAAGAAACTGTGGTCATTATTGGCACTTTGTTATGAATACAAAACAGAGGGAACTGATTTTTATCAAAAAGAGAGTAATGAATATTAACTGTGCTCCTGTCTTTACAGTGACATATCACATCTCTCAAATGTGTGATGAGAAAAATTTCCAGTCACACGGGAATGCCAGAGCGTTCTCCTGCTACAATAATGAATCAGGTATAACAGTCCTCAAAGCTGAACATCAAAATTTATGTATCAGCGTTTTCTGGCTTCCAGATTGACTTTGGGATATGTAAAATATAGTTGAATTAGGTCCAATTTTTTCAAAAGCAAAATGTAAAATCCTGCCTATGCTGTAAGAGAACGATGAGGAATGTGAATCCAGGAATAGAACTTGGAAATGCAATTCGTATTGGGACAGGATACATTGGGGACATCATAGCAAACTTTTAGAATAAAATTGAGGTATATGTCTGAACAGAAAATCTGTTCAGTAAATCTGAAGTAAAACGTGTTATTCCCAATAATGCACTTTTTCCCCCATTTACCTACTTCCAAAATAAGGTGAAGGGAAAAAAATGTATAGAGTAGGAAATCTATAAAAACCTCAGAAATATACTCCCTATACCTTTACATGTCATCCTGTGGCAAGTCGTAGCAAAATGCTAAATGACACTTGGAAGCTGACTTCCTTCTCTGAGTTATGATTTTCTCACCATTAAATTGAGAGAGGGTCAGGCATGGTGGCTCATGCCTGTAATCTCAGAACTTTGGGAGGTCAAGGTGGGAGAATCGCTTGAGCCCAGGAGTTTGAGACCAACCTGTGCAGCATCATGAGACCTTGTCTCTACAAGAAAAAAAAGGCAAAGAATGATCTGGGCATGATGGTGCATCCTTGTAGTCCCCAGCTACTAGAGAGGATGAGGCAGAAGGATCACCTGAGTCCAGGAGGTTGAGGCTGTAGTGAGCCTTGATTGTGCAACTGCACTTCCAGCCTGGACCACAGAGTGAGAAATTGGCTCAATAACAAAAACAACCAAAAAACAAATTGAGAGAGATTGGACTACTTATTTTTCAAAGGCTTCAAAGACTAAAATTCTGTAATTCCGAGAACCCATTTGAACACCACAGTTTGGAGATTTGATTGGGGGTACATCGTTTATGGAACATAAGAAATGGTTGCTTAGGGGTCACCCAATAAAGTGCATATAACTTTCTCTAACCTTGGCAGCCTATGAACAGATAATAGGATTCTATGTCAATAACAGAACTGAGATAATTTGTATATTATAGTTTCACTTCCTGGCAGTGACATCTGGAAAGTAAAGATTGTGTTCAAAAGACAAGAATGTTGCTGTTTACATTTATTGACGTTGAAATGATCTAAAGTCTTCGATAGTAAGATTTGGGGCATGAACAAGGGATTTCAAGGCGTCTGACTATAAATGATGAATTCCATGGGGCCACATCAAGCTTTATTTATTTATTTTTTTTTTACTTAGTTCACCTGGGACACTTACTGAAACATTCCTCCTTCTAGGGTCAGTCCAGAATTGCTGTCTTTCAAACTGGAAGCAGTTTCAATTTAGCTGCTACTTCTTTTCTACTGACACCCTTCCCTGGTCAACGAGTTCACAGAACTGCTCAGCAATGAGGGCTCACCTGGTGATCATCAACTCACTGGAGGAGCAGGTAACTAAAGTACAGACTCTTCCAGGGTCAATGTAACATGCTCCACAGGGTACGTCCCGTTTTCCACACATGGGCAAAGTATTTGGCCCTCGGTGACTATTTGTTAAATGAATGTACTAAAGTGCATGCTGTTTCTGCTACTTCTGTAAGTCACTATCTACTTCATTTTCATACCTAGAAGAATCTAAGTAAAAGAAAATTCCATGTGGAGTTGCTTTGGTTAGCCAAGGGCGGGGTTAGAAAAGAGGGTTGGGAGTTAATTTTAGAATAATCATTATGTTTATGAGCATATCACATAAAAGAAAGCAAGCAAACATTGTCCATTACCTTTAAGCCACGATTAATAATGTTTTGTGCTAGATATATACAGATTTGACTACCAGTAACAGCAGATAAGCTTTGGAGGAATGATTGAGAATCTGCTTTTCTGTTGAAGCCTATTTGTGTTGGTTTAATTTTATATTATGTCTATTTTGCCACAAAGAGGTCAGTAGATAATTCTTCATGACCTTACAATTTCATTTGTCTATCATCTTTAAATCAAGATCCTATTTTGTCTCTTTTAATAACAATTGCCTTCTATATTTGTTCAGAACTGAAATAATTGATCTCCTATTGTTTTAATTCTGTGTCTTCCATAGGAATTTCTTTACCATGCAAAACCTAGATCCAGAGAGTTTTATATTGGACTGACTGACCAGGTGGTCGAGGGTCAGTGGAAATGGGTGGATGGCACGCCTTTGACAGAGTCTCTGAGGTAATTCCCCTCTTGTAGGAGAGTTGTACACTAGCCTGGATCCTAAATTTGACCACTACTGAGAAGAGTTCTCAGAACCTCTTTCTGTTACATGACTATGTCAAGTCTGTCGTTGGTGGCTTTGGATGCAGGAAGAAGAACTGGCATAGAAGAGAGAGAGAGAAGAGAAGCAAACACTCTCCACCTGTCTCATTTCCTGGGACTGCCTCAAGAATAAAGGGGAAACATTAGGTGAACATAAAAAGGAGATGAGAATTAATGAATCATTCACTGAGAATGCAGAAGAGACAAAGGGTGGTATTAAAAGTCTTACACTCCAAAACTGTAGTAAATGAGACAAAAATAGTAATCTGAGAAAGACAGCAGATTCTTAGGGAGTGCAAGTGAGAATCCCTTCATAATGTCTTTCTTCTTCCTAATGGCCTCACATCATTAGAGCACAGCATTTTGAAGTTTTCAAAGTTTTTTTTTTTTTCATTCATTATTTCATTTTACCTTCCCAGTACTCCTTTCTGGGATAAACAGGATTATTAACCTTTATTTAACATTTAAGGAAACTAAAGATCAGGAGGATTAAATGGCTTACACAGTTAGCAAATGGCAGTTCTAGGAGTATAGCCCAGACGCTGTGATGCTTTCGAAACGTTGCTTCAATGCAGTCCTGTAACACCACTGTAAGACGCATCTTAGAGATACATACTCTGGGCAAAATAAAGAGAACCAAACCAGCTATGAGACATGAGTACAAAGAAAACAAACCCGCCAAGATATCAGTCTTTCCCATAATTTCTCACTCTGGATCTCAAACTGTGAAGGAGCATGATGGAAGAGAAAGTCAGCCAGACCCAGTCCAGCTTCAATACTCACAGACTCTGTGACTTAGACAAATGGCTTAGCTTTTCCAAGATTCCTTTTTTTCTTCGATACATGGAAGTTATAAGACATTAGGTTGCTTTACCTCTTTTAACATCTCTCGTGTCCCTCTTTTTCAGCTTCTGGGATGTAGGGGAGCCCAACAACAAGGTTACCCTGGAGGACTGTGCCACCATAAGAGACTCTCCAAATCCAAGGAAAAATTGGAATGATCTAGCCTGTTTCCTCAGTGTTTTTCGGATTTGTGAAATGCCAGCAATGAATGTTTCAAATAAACAAGACACTGCAAGATGATGAAGCAGAATTTAAAGGCGTAAGGGAGGAGAAACAAGAGCATGACCATACCTACCACCCCACACAGAAACGTGTGCCTTGCATGTCAAAGGACTTCACAAGTATTTGATACTCAAATATAAGTAATAAAAATAAGTCACCATGAATGTCACAACTCATGATACTGGCTGAAGTGCATTTTCTCTCTATGTCAGTCTTTGGTCTTTTTTCCCAGAATTTACAAAGTGATTAACTTGCAAGTGCTGCGAGAAGAAAGAAGATGCTCTATTTGGCTCATGTTTGAGTATTTGTAGGAAACTACAGGGACACAGCAATGACAGAGTCCGGCAAAGAAGAAGATTTTGGAAAGTCCTTTTAAACCATTTCCTGTGTTCAGGCTCTGTATCAAGTTGTCTTCTCTCTAGCTTCTGAAAAGTCTGTCTTCTTGATTTCATCTGCACTTATCTCCTGCCCAAGCATATATTATCCTCTCTGTGCCCTTCTGTGTAATACGTAAAAGCTTCTTCAAGTCATGGAACTTATTCCTGCTCAGAAGACTGGTGTGGCCTTCCTGGTCACAGGCCTTCATGTACCCACCTTAGGGCAGGGCGTTTTGACCTTCTGCTCCAAGCAGACTGTCATTGAGTCCACTCATCTCTGGGACTTCCTTTGCTGTCCATTCTCTTCGGCGTACTAACCAGGTCTCACCAGGATTTGTATCTATGGCTCAGCTAGGACCAGAGTCCAATAATTAAATTAATCTAAGAGAATATTTAACTTCACACTTTCCTGTCTTAAGTCTATTTATTGCATAAAGTTCTATCAATACAGATACAGTTCTATCAATACAGTTCTATCAATAGTCAGGAGCATGTCAATAATAGGGCAGCTTTTCTAATCTTGTTTCTTGTACAGTGCGGTAAGGAGACTCAAAATTCACACATGGGAAGTAAAGTGTAATTATTGAACGGAAAAATCCAACTGGACAAGTGAACATGATCTATTAGCTTTCTTTACAAAAGTTTATTCCTCTCAGACATTGTGACAATCTTGTTTTATTTATTTATTTTTGGAGTCAGGTTCTTACTCGGTTATCCAGGCTGGAGTGCAATGGTTTGATCACGGTTCACTGCAACCTCCAACACCCGGGCCCAAGCAATCCTTATGCATCAGCCTCCTGAGTAGCTGGGACTACTGGCATGCACCACCACATTTAGCTAATTTTTTAATTTTTTGTAGAGACAGAATCTTGCTATGTTGCTCAGGTTGGTCTTGAACTCCTGGGCTCAAGCAGTCCTCTCTCCTGGGCCTCCCAAAGTGTTGGGATTACAGACGTGAGCCACTTTGCCCGGCTACAATCTGGCTTTGAAATCAACATGGTTTTAAGCCAAACATCATTCAACCTAAAAGTAATTTTAAGCATGTCTTCAACTTTCTAATTCTCTTTTTAAAAATTGTAAACACCATGAGGAAACATTGAAAGACACCTGAAGTTTTTAGGTTCGTTGTTGTTTCCCTGAAGGTGGCTAACCCTCTCCCCTTGTTGTCACTATAAGATAATACTTTTTAAAATCAATATCAACATTTGCATTGTTAAAATATGTAAATGTTATTCACAGTTGAATCATGTACTGTATTATTATTAAATATTCTTAAACACATTTTGTTTTCATGCAGTTAATATTGCATCTTTTTTATATCTCACTAATTTTCTATGTACTGATATAATTCATCCTTAACTTTGTGGAATTGTACATCACCTTTCGATTCATTTCCAGTGCATTCTATCCATCCCATGCTTTTGTTGGGAGAAAAAATATCTCTCTTGGAACATAGTCTTCCTTTCCTGGTCTGAACTAAGATTACTCTGATGGTTTGCTTCACAGCCATCATTTTGTTGATTTTTATGATTTTTTTGGGAAAAATTTGCAAGTTTAAGATTATTTCAAATTATGATACAATACAGTGAAACGCTATTCACTTATAAGGAGCACAGTATAAAACAGTTTCTAGACTATAGTGTAAAGTAAACAAAGCAAGATATTTAAGAATATGTAGATAAGGTTTCTATTAGTATAAAAATGTGGTTTATATATCACACATGTTTATATAGTATATTATCATATATATATGTTTATAATATATAGCATATAGCTAGTTTTTACACAGTACGTATACACTTTATATGTAGTACCTATAGCATATATAAATAAATATGGAAATATATATAAGAAACTTATATTCATAGTTACTCCGAAGAGGCATTTAGGCGACTGGAGTTCAGGACGGGTTTGCCTTATAATTTTATTAGTGTTTTTACTGTTTGCCTTTTTGACACATATACATTACTTTTTGGAAAGTAAAAACACTATTTAAAAATTTTTAAGTGTTTCAAGCATCTAAAACTATGATAATGTGCTAAAGTAATGAGACTCTATTTTTATAAAATGACTGTTGCTGCCTGAAAGAAATTGTGAAGAACAGGCACAGTGTCGTGAGAGTTGAGAATAGACTGACAGAGACCAAGGCTGCATCGGGTGCATCTTAGTCCATTTTCTGTTGCTTCCAGAAGAATACCTGAAAGGGGGTCATTTATAAAGAAAAAAAATTAGTTATTATTATTATGAAGGCTGAGAAGTCCAAGGTCAAGGAGTGACCATCTGGTGAGAGTTTTCTTGCCGGTAGGGACTCTCCGCAGAGGTGGCTCAGGGTCTCACATGGTGAGGGGGCTGAGCGTTTAACGTGCCAGCTCAGATCTCTCTTTCTCTTCTTTATAAAGCCACCAGTTTTTCACCCATGATAACCCATTAACCCATTAGTCCACAAATGTACCAATCTGTTCATGAGGGTCAGTACCTCATGATCCCTTCACCTCTTAAAGGCCCCACCTCTTGATACTGCCACATTGGGGATTGAGTTTTAACATGAGTTCCACCCACCATAGCAAGGTGAAAACAGGGAGAACAATTCAAGGGCCATTGTAATAATCCAGGTGAGAGAGAGGGAAGGTTGGTCTACAGTGGTAACCATGGAGGTAATAAGAGATGATCAGCACTGGGAGAAATAGATTACGTTTATAGATGTAGACATAGATGGATAAAATCACAAAGAAACCACATTGTATTGATAGTGGAATCTCCGTCAATACACAGTTTTATACAAATTAAAAATGGATGATATTAACTATACTAAGCTCATTAGTGTTTACGTAGTTATTTCAACAGGTTTTATGCTGTGTAATTTAGCGAACACGGCAAACACAATTGAAGATATTTAGTACCACTTCAGTTAAAAGTATCAGCTTTTAACACACACACATACACACACACACACACACACACACACACACACGAATCATCACACATAATCAAACACGAATATTTCAAACACAGATAATTAATAACTTATTTACAAAATAATACTGGTTTAAAAAATTGTGCTAGAGAAGTTATGTTAAAAAGCCATTGCTTAAAATTTTTCATCTTAGATCCAGGAAAAAAATCAGTTAATTGAAAATTTTAAGAAAGACCACCATATTTTATTGAAATTGGATGTAAAACTGCTTCACAATGAATACTCCATACATTAGAAAAGCATAATTTATGGTTTTCTTGCTGATTTGAACTGAAGCTCTGTCGCACCAAAGAAACATATAAACAATGCCTACGTATACATGAGTCAAAAAATGTGATTCTCCTGATTCAAATTAAAAATGGAAACACTAATACAATGCTACTTCAAATAATTAAGAAACGTTATCTATCTGTTAGACAAGTGAGGAGGCCAAGTCACCCCCAGTAACTTTCCTGTGACACTAAAAGGAACACATTTTATCTCTAGTGAAGCATAGATCAGGGCCATAATTCTGGCCTGTAGTGAACCAGCAACGTGAAAGTGAGCCCTTTGACTTCCCAAGGATTCTATTTGCTCAGCTAGAGAAGTGAAAGAGTTGGGTTAAGGTGGCCTGTAAAGGACATTTCCACTCAAAAAGAAATTAAGCCAGCTTGAGACTTTCTGCTTTGAGAAGACATTTAGGGTAGAGTAAGAAGTAACTTCCTTAAAGGTATATGGGCCCTTTTTCTCTACCTGTACAAGACCATGATTTGGAACTATTCTATATTGTTGTTCAAGATAAATTTTGCTCATGGAATGGCAATATAATGACTGATATTTTAAAAGCCTGAAAATAAAGCATCAGACAATAAAAACGTTTAAAATCGTTAAGGAGTTTGCAATATTTAGGTTTTAAAAATGATACATCACGCCGGGCTTGGTGGCTCAGCCTGTAATCCCGCGCCTTTGGGAGGCTGAGGTGAGTGGATTTCCTGAGCCCGCGGGTTTGAGACCCGCCTGGGCAGGTGAGACCTCATCTCTACAATAAATCAAAAAACTAGCCGGGCGTAGTAGTGCACGCCTGTAGTTTCAGCTACTTGGAAGGCTGAGGAGGAAGGATCGCCGGAGCCCAGCAGGTCGAAGCTGCAGTGGCCGGAAGCGGCCACTGCACTCCAGTCTGGGCGACAGAGTGAGACTCCAACTCAAAAAAAAAAAAAAATGATGCATCACTACCAGTTAGAATATCCCACCTTTGAATTGCAAGAGCTAAGAATCTGAGGGGGAGAAAAATGACAGAAAGATTGTATTATTGAAGTCATTCTGTTAGAAATGGATTCAGTGCATACCAATTGAAAACTAATCTCAAGAAAGCAAACATAATGAAAACTGATTTTCACAGGAAAGATAATTCCTTCCATCAAAATATCATACAAAATCTCATTATCTTAACACACACACACACACACACACACACACACACACACACACACACACACACAGTATCTTGAATGAATCAACCAAAAACATACAAGACCATTAGGTCTAAAAACTGCTCTATGACCCGGCATGTTTTCTCTATTCCAATAACGCATGTGCATTCTACCCTACTCTAAATTAGAGCAGTCCTCGATTTTTTAAAAAAACAGTTCTTTTCTGTTTCCATCAAAAGGACCACTTTGTAGGCTCCTACTTGATTGCTGTTCTAGGTATCTTAAAAATTCTACTTGTCTCAAGGTCACAAGGAAAATAATTCCAGGGCCATTTATCTTGGTTATAAACAAGAGCAACACAGCTGTCTTCCTGATAATTATTAGATTCATTTTCATTCCAGAATCTGAAAAAAAATATATAGAGAGAGAGATAGACACAGATACAAATATAGATATATAGATATAAACTTAGATATAGATAGACATAGATACAGAAATAGATTAGATAGATATAGATATAGATGTAGATATAGATATATGAAGGGACAATTCAGAAAATACGCCCATAGCGAACAATTTAGAGCTGCACTTTCTAATACAATAGTTACTACTGCAATGTTTGAGCACTTGAAATGTTTCTTCTCTATATTAAAGCATGCCTTAAGTGTTAATTGCTCATTATATTTTAAAGACTTAGTCTCAAAAAAGGATGTAAAAGATCTAAGTAATAATCTTATATTGATTACATGTTGAAATATGATTTAGAAAGAGTTGGTTAAATATATTATTAATTATTAACACATTATTGGAATAAATTTCACTTGTTTCTCTTTATCTTTTTAGTGTGGCTACTAAAATGTCTAAATTGCACATGTGGGCCACATGCGGTGCTTCATGCCTGTAACCCCAGCACCTAGGAAGGCAGAGACGAGAGGATTGCCTGAGCCCAGGGGTTTGAGACCAGTCTGGGCAACTTGGCAAGAATTTGTCTTTACAGTAAATCAAAAAATCAGCTGGGGGTGACGGTGTGGGCCTGTAATTCCAGCTACTTCGAAGACTGAGGCAGAACGATTACCTGAGCTCAACAGGTCAAGGCTGCAGTGGCTATAAGTGTGCCACTGCACTCCAGTCTGGACAACAGAGTGAGACTCTGGCTCAAAAAAAAAAAAAATTGCAGCCGGGCTCCGTGGCTCAGCCTGTAATCCTGCGCCTTTGGGAGGCTGAGGTGAGTGGATTGCCTGAGCCCTCGAGTTTGAGACCCACCTGGACAGCGAGACCTCCTCTCTACCATAAAACAAAAAATCATCCAGGCGTGGTAGCGCATGCCTGTAATTCCGGCTACTTGGAAGGCTCAGGCGGAAGGATCACCGGAGCCCAACAGGTCGAGGCTGCGGTGGCTGGGAGCGGCCACTGCACTCCAGTCTGGGCGACAGAGTGAGGCTCCAACTCAAAAAAAAAAAAAAAAAAAATTGCACTTATGGTTTTGCGCTATAGTTACACTGGACAAGACTGGCTTCAAGGAAGAAATTGATAAGGTTATAACAATGTTTCAAAAACAATTTTTGTCTTTTATGCTGTTTATTCAAATGTCAAGCCTAAGATTACTTCCATGCTGTCTGTTCTTTCATTGACATTATACAAAAAATAATACTGAAAATTTCACTGAAGTCACAGAATCATTCTGTTTACTAGGACATATCATGCAGAAGTTACTCAACATGTAGTGCTCTGAATTACATTTTTTTACTCCTATGTACTCCACCCCAAAAGGAAGTGTTCTTGCCACTTTCTTCTTACCTTTGCCTATAAATGTCCTCAGTCCCAAAACAATATACTCACACCATGTGTGGGTTAAATGGCATCTGGTCCACCCAGTACCACGACCAGTGTTCTCATCTGTACATCCCAGGAAATGTGAAAAACATCTATCCCAAAATTGCATAATAAAGCTCTGTATAAAAAGGTGTAAATTTTTATCAATATATTTGCATGTATCAGGTGATGGTTGTTAGGTTGGAGAAAACAGGAGAGAAGCCAAATAGATTACTGGTTAAAGGCACAAACGCGTTGGCAATCAGATAGATCTGTTTGCAAATCCTGCTTGTAATCTTAGTAAACGCTTTAATCTCCCCAGACTCCCAGTGTTTGAATCTTTTGAAGGGACAACTTCACTACTTTGAAGAGTCACTGTGAAGATTAAATGAGGTCATACTTGCAAGCCTCTTAGCACAATGCTTAATAGGATTGAATTTTTAGGAGCTTTTGTTTTGAAAATCACCTTTATTAATTGTTTGCATATTCATTAAATTCTATTTTATTCAAAGAGTCAGCAAAGGTATAGATTGCAAATCTTTTACAAAACTCTACTGACCAAGAAACAAGTGAAATCTGAGTCATGGTACAGAAGCGGAAATATATTATGAGAGGAAATAAATTTCAACTATTAAAGAATTCAAATTTTTTATGTCAACTTTCATATATTATCTATGAATTTTTTTTGTTTCTTTTTAAATTTTTATTTTTTAATCAATATTTTTCATTATGGTGTTGTGGGGTACAGTTAAGGGTTTGGTATACAAGTATGTTTCATTCAGGCACCCTGTTAATAACAGGTGTTTCCCCGTCCCCAGACAGATATTTGTTGCCATTAATCCCATCCGCCCCTCCATAGTTTCCCACTACTGTCAGTCATTTTCTTATAGTATTATATTGGATGTTACAGGTCCATTATATGAGTGAGAACCTGTGATACTTGGATCTTTGTTTCTGTGAGAGGTCACTCAGTATTATAGACTCTAGTTCCATCCAGGTTGCTGCAAAATTCATGATTTTGTTCCTTTTTGTGGCATGTATACTAAAAAATAAAGAATTCCACACAAAAAGTATGATGTGTATAAAAACACATTAAATAGCCAGTTGTGTTTAGGTATGCCACATGCAAATGAAAAGTTCTGCTGACAGAACATTATTCTGTAAAGCAAACAATTATACGACACTCACAGGTATAACTCTGAGGAAATAGGTCTGCATGCATGCAAATGCTTTCATTCACAAGAATGTACTGCAGCACAAGAATAGACAATACAACTTCAATGACCATACATTCAGAAGAATGAGGCTATCATTCCTTGCCACACTCGCTGTTACAGCAGCCCTGTTGACAGTCCTCCTGGTCTAGTGACTCCTCTGTATTGCGTTGCAGCCTCTCTGCTTCAATTTCATATTGCTTTTTGCTTCTTTCTTCACTTCATGTAAAATCTCTGAGATGAATCAGATTGATTTGATTATTATCTGTTCAAGGGAGGGTGGCTGTTGCTCAGAGTTCCCTAAAAGATAAGAACAATAATGATCACTAACATGCAATAAATTCTTACTAGGATCCAGCTGCTTTTTAGATATTCATATACAATGTAGTAACCAATGTATTAAATATGTATAACTAGTATCTTTTAATTTAATTGTGAAATTTGCTAAACTGATGCTTAAAGTCACTAAATAAAGGCGCCAAATTCACACACACACACAAAAGAATTCAATTTACCTAGAGATTTTTAAATTTATAATTAGAACCATATATCTGAATTATCTTTTCCCTACCTTATCCTAAGAAGCTATTTCAGTGCTGATTAACCATTCATGTGTTCACCAACTACCCAAACATTTCTCATGACTTCTCCAGTATTCTTGGTGCTGCACAGCACAGCAGAAGTGAAAGATGTGTAAGGCATGGCCTCAGCCCTCCACCAACTCTGTGGAAGGGATGAGGTAGTGAACAGACAATAAGAGTAAAGTAGATTACATGCCATGATCTCATGGTGCACCAATTCCCACAGAAGCCCCTCCAACCTGGAACAGGTAGAGTAGACTAGAGAAGGTCATCAGGATAGCTTTCTGGAAAAAATAACCATGAATCTACTATGGAAAGACCCAAAGAAGTTTACCACATGAAGGAAAATGGTACAGGAAGACCGGCTTTTCAGGCAGCTAGAGCAGATGAAGCTACAAGAGAGAAGTGTATAGAAAGGGGATATTCCGGTTTTGCAGATGCCGCCACCTTGAGCCTTTTCCCATCAGCCATGGTCAACCCCACCATGTTCTTCGACATCACTGTTGACGGCGAGCCCTTGGGCCGCGTCTCCTTCGAGCTGTTTGCAGACAAAGTTCCAAAGACAGCAGAAAACTTTCATGCTCTGAGCACTGGAGAGAAAGGATCCGGTTATAAGGGTTCCTGCTTTCACAGAATTATTCCAGGATTTATATGCCAGGGTGGTGACTTTGCACACCATAATGGCACTGGCGGCAAGTCCATCCATGGGGAGAAATTTGATGGTGAGAACTTCATCTTGAAGCATACAGGTCCCGGCATCTTGTCCATGGCAAATGCTGGACCCAACACGAACGGGTCCCAGTTTATTATCTGCACTACTAAGACTGAATGGTTGGATGGCAAGCATGTGGTTTCTGGCGAGGTGAAAGAGGGCATGAATGTTGTGCAAGCCATGGAGGGCTTTGGGTCCAAGAATGGCAAGACCAGCAAGAAGATCACCATTGCTGACCGTGGACAACTCTAATAGATTTGACTTGCTTTATCTTAAATTACCAGATCATTCCTCCTGTAGCTCAGGAGAGCACCTCCTCCATCCCATTTGCTCACAGTATTCCTATATTCTTTGTGCTCTTGCTACAATTATTTGGGTTCCATATTTTCCTTATTTCCTTCCACGTCTAGTTGGATTGCAGAGAAATAAAAACTAAATAACAACAAAAAAGGGATATTCCTCTTTCCCTACAAAGAGATTAAAACCAGCAGAGTGTCTGATATGGTCCTCCCAACACACCTGCTCAACTTCCATGCTGATGGTCACCAGATGGGCCCTTATCCCTGAGAGTTCCTTTCGCTCTTGTCCTTAAGAGGAAAATAGCAATTGGACTGGAAAGTTCTCCAGCCAGCAGAACAGCAATTCCAGGTGAAACCAGACATGGAAATTAGTAACAAAGGAACATTTCTTCTGTAACAGATTGCACAACTATTCTACTACCTAAAATCCAATTAACATCTGTGGGAATAATGCTAGGATTACCAAAATCATTCTATTCTCCTCTCCACTCTCCTCCCCAAAATCCTGAAAATCACATTTCTAAATATCTCCTAAACATAAGTATTAGAAATCATATAATGACTCTGAGAAAATTGCCAAGTATTCTCTTAGAAGACATGATTATCATCATCATCATCATCATCATCATTATTATTGGTTTTTTTTGAGTTGGAGTCTCACTCTGTCACCCAGACTGGAGTGCAGTGGCCGCTCCTGGCCACCGCAGCCTCGACCTGCTGGGCTCTGGCGATCATTCCGCTCATCCTTCAAAGTAGCTGGAACTACAGGTGTGCGCTACCACACTTGGCTAATTTTTTAAAATTTTATGTAGAGATGAGGTCTCGCCAAGTTGCCTAGGCAGGTCCTGAACCCGCGGGCTCAGGTCTACTCACCTCAGTCTCCCAAAGCGAAGGGATTAAAGGCTGAGCCACTGAGCCAGCTAGAAGACATGATTATTATTCAATATCCCTGCATCCATTTGCATTCACATTTAAAGTGTTTCTATCACAAAGTCTTTTACAGGGCATTTTATCTGAAGGGGACAAAGAATCTACGAAAACTCAAGCATTTCTCCATTCTCCCAAAAGAGACTTTACAAATTCCAGAATAACAAGATAAGTAAAGACAACTTAGCAAAGCTATTTGAAGAAACTGCCCATGTGATATGTCTGAATCAAGAGGAAAAAAATTAAATAAGTGTTGTGTTTTGGATGTAAAAAAATGGCCCATAAATCTGTTAAGCTATATTCTCTCCAGTTATTCAACTAATTATAGTCATGAGAAAGAAAAGAATTGCGTCACAATTTACCAGTGTTTACTCGTATGCCAAATTCTCATGTTATGCAATTTCAATCTTTCTTGGTTTGCTACTGATATTCTTTAAATCAGATTGTGAATTTGAATGCAAACAAGAAAGAAATTCTCTTATGCACTCAGTCTTCTGTATCTTACAGTTCCAACTTCTCTGTGATGCAAGTTAGCTTTGTATAGTACTTTAGTAACTACATGCACTCTCTTTCAGTATGAAAAGTTGTGACGATTCACTGGCAAGGAGGAAAAAAATTAGTTCCTTTTGCCTATATTAACACTTTATTAGGGAAATGAGGGTGGAGCTCTGTAACTTTTCTCTTATTCTAATAGTGAAGGTTCACATTCCGTTTTTTTTTTTTCCAGGTGCAGTTTCTTTGTTCCAACGCTAGGTGAACTGCTTGAAAGCAATTGTTGATAGTTAATATTTGTATTATCATATTGTCTCTTTTTTCTTATGCAGAAGTAGTTTTGCAAACATATGTGCAAATGCTTTTCTTTGACAGAAGTATTTTCTTCTACCAAAATTTGTGTTAAAGTAGGAATTTTTGATGAACACTGGGGTAGTTTAACAAAGTTTTGTAAACCTTATACATTTAAAAAAAAAATTTTCAATTTGAAATATAACCAAATTGAAAACAATTACTTTTCTGGTCTTAGCAATTGTGGGCAAATTAGAACACAAAGTTCTAGTTTATAGTTTATTTCTCAGCAATAGAGAAAATTTTGTTATCTTTTAATTAATCATTGTCATAGTAAAAAAAAAATACTGAATGTGAACTGCATGTTTAATTGTATAAGTTTGCCAATCAAGCAAAAGGAATCTCTATTCTTTGTGCTTCATACCCCTTTCCCACACTACACTACCTTTAAAATATCACTATATTAAGCAACAGCAAATTACACCATTTCCTATTCTGTCCAGTAAATATTATCTAACTCCCAAACCATAAACAACCACAACCAGACATTAACTATGGGTACACAGTAGTTACCATTGTATCATCAAAACCAAAGCAACATTAAGCTGTACTTGGAAAACTTGCTCTCATTACAGAAACTCACACTAGATCAAAGAAACTTGTGTAGACACAGCCATTTTCCTCTGCACTTCCTGACAGATGCCTGAACAGATTTTATTTCTCAGGAAATAATCTTAGACTTTTTTCTGTTATTAAGGTTTATTAAACTATAATACATCAAATTGATGGGGTCACTAAATATTTTCCAGTATCTGTGAATGCATTGTTGCTTAATTATTATTTTTCTACAACTAACAAAAGAATATATAGTATAAAATATGAACTTCAATTTTTTTTTTTTGAGTTGGAGTCTCACTCTGTCACCCAGACTGGAGTGCAGTGGCCGCTTCCGGCCACCGCAGCTTCGACCTGCTGGGCTCCAGCGATTCTTCCTCCTCAGCCTTCTGAGTAGCTGGAATTACAGGCATGTGCTACCACGCCTGGCTGATTTTTTGATTTATTGTAGAGATGAGATCTCGCTGCCCAAGCGGGACTCGAACCCATGGGCTCAGAATATCCACTCACCTCAGCCTCCCAAAGGTGCGGGATTACAAGCTGAGCCACCGAGCCCGGCTTGAACTTCAGTTTTAAAGTAAAAGCAGTTTACCATTAAAATCACATTTGCTTTGCAATGAATAAGGAAGTGAACACTGTTACAACTTTTTTAAATGATCTAGATTTGGAACATAGTTTTGTGTACATCTAAACTCTTGGCACATTGATTCTGTATTAATTTTTGAGTGGGAAACCACTCCCTTCAAGTGACTCCATTTCACTGATGTATGTCCACCATATGCTGAAAGTGCATTTTCAAATAATTTTATAATGTGTGTAATAAAGACATCCTGATGATATCTATATTTCTCATCACTTTAAAATAGGTTATTTGATTTTGAAACTAAATTACCTAAAAAGCTAACTTATCAAGTTTATATTTTGTTCTATGTAAGAGTATGTAAAATTCTCATATCGCTCTTCTACTGACTGAAATATTTTCTCAATTTTTTTTTTTTTTGAGTTGGAGTCTCACTCTGTCGCCCAGACTGGAGTGCAGTGGCCGCTCCCGGCCACCGCAGCCTTGACCTGCTGGGCTCCGGCGATCCTTCCGCCTCAGCCTTCCAAGTAGCCGGAATTACAGGCATGCGCTACCACGCCCAGCTTATTTATTAATTTATTTTTATTTATTGTAGAGATGAGGTCTCTCTGCCCAGGTGGGTCTCGAACCCGCGGGCTCAGGCAATCCACTCACCTCAGCCTCCCAAAGGTGCGGGGTTACAGGTTGAGCCACCGAGCCCGGCTTTTCTCAATTTTTTAGTCTTGTTGACAAACAATATTTCCCACTTGAAATCTAAAAATTAGGTAATAGCTTTTCAATGCTAAAAAAATGTAATTGCAAAATCATGTAATACTTTTTGAAACCCATCTGCCAATTGCATCATCAAGATGCCATTAGTCTTAAAGAAAATATGAAGTACCAGAACTTCTCCATTCCGCAGATGACAACCAAATGATAAGGCTATTCAATTAGATATCATTATATCCTCATGGAGAAAAAAAAACAAAACATATTTTTATACAACTCAACTATTTCTTAGGTGGGTTAAAGTTCATATTAATTGGCTAAGCAAGGGATGGTATACTAGATAATTTGATTCAACTAGGTGACAGGCCTTAAGAGCAGAACTGAAGCTTATGTTAAGAAGAATAAAACCCCCTGTGGACTGTAGCTTTAGTTCCTGCTGGAGATTCACAGGCTATGCTTTCCGACGCCTGCCCTATGGATTTCTGACATGCCCAGGAATCCTCCACCACCACATAACCCAATTTATACTAATAAATGCCGACATGTATCTCCTAGTGGTTCTGTTTCTCTATTGAACCATGACTGATACATATAAAGATGCCAGACACGGGTACACAAACAGAGCTGGGTAGGAGAGCTAAAGGTGGATGTGGATGGATGGGAGGGAAGATGTTGCTACTTTATGCTGGGTGGTCAGGAAGACTCACTGATAAGAGGCTATGATTGATTGCATCACTGGTCTCAGTCTTCACTTCTCTCTTACCCATGGGACTTTTGTCATGGGACTTTGTGTTACTGTTTGCTAAAATGCAGAGTATATTCTTCCAATGGATAATTCTGAACTGGCTTTATTGCTATTGATAGTCAGTGAGCTATACTAAAGCAGAAGCTTGAGAAAGTCCTATCATAATTTCACAAGCCTCGTGTTCCTTGGCCACAACCTTAGGAATAGGCAAGGCTAACCCGCTGGAGGATGAAAGGGTGATAGCCCTAGTCATCCCCGTTGAGGCCATGCTGGATCATCCAACAGCCAACTGACCCCCAGATGCATTACTGTGTCTGTTCAAGATCAGCACGAGGTGACTTGCTGACCTACAGCTGGAGGCAGACACCTGGGTGAAGCCAATCATGATCAGGCAAACACTGGCCAGGTAAGAACTAAAACTCACAAGATAGATAAATATTTAATGTTGGACTGCCACTGATATTTTGTCATTGCTTGCTGGGTTACTATTTATCATGATCGTGAAATAAGCCTGAAGGAAGACAAAGTTCAGGCTATACTGAAAGAACACTATTTTAGGCAGCAGAAGACGCAGGCTGTGTGTGCCCATCATGCCCAAAGAGTAGAAAATGGGCTTGTGTGGCAAAAGTATAAAGAGAGAAGAATAGTATTAGGAAACAAAGTAATTTGAGTGGGCAGGTAACTGAAACACGCAAGGCCTTGTAAGCCAACTGAGTAAGAAAGGAAACCAACAGATGATTTTGAATAAATTGGTATCAGGACCTGACTTCTATTTGTAAATGTGCATGCTGGCTGCTGTATGGGAAATGAACCTCCAGGGAGGTGACTGTAAAAATTGGGGAGACTGCTCCATACTTTGGCAGTGGAAATGAAAAATGATTGCTCATTTCATTTCAGTTCTCAGTGGAAATGAAAAATGATTGCTGCTTTGATCAAGTCACAGCAGCAGAGGGGGTAAGACATATTTGGATTCTGTACATATTGTTTTTGAATGGCTGCAGGAGTTTTAGAAGGACAAGATACAAAAGAAAGAGAGGAGCAAAAAAAGTAAAAGATGACTCCAAGGCTTTGACCTGAGCATTTGAAGGACAGAGCTGTCATTTACTGAGTTGAGGAAGAATGTAGGGAGGAGCAGTTTAAGGTTATAGGATAGTAGGAGTTGAGTTGTGAACAGGTTAATTTTGGAATGACATTAGGAACCCAAGTGGAGGTGTTAGGTGGCCAATTATAAAGACACAGAGATAGAAATGTGAATTTGGAAGTCACTTAAAGGAGGCATATTGCCCCAAATTGAAACCCCAGAGAGAATTTCTAGCAAAATGTAAATTATCCAAGTCGAGCCAAGAAAAAAAGCAAAGCAAAACAAAACGAAAATTTAAAAAAATAGAAAAAGAGACGTTCAGGGGGTGATTAGAGATCTACCGTTGGAAATGGCTCAAAAAGCAGATGGTTTCAGAAACCACTTGTGGCTAACCAAGTTTGCTACAGAATGGCACAAGAAACAGCTTAGAGAATTGAAACTGATTTTCTTTGGAGAGTGGAAATTAGGGGTAGGTAAGATTGAGACAGAGGACTGCTTTTTTTCATTTAAAAACCTATACCTCTGTGTAAATATTTAAATTGCATACATCTATCAAATAGGCTAAATTAAGATTTTAAACAGTGTGACGAAATGGTGCTGAAGTGAAACAAGCAGGTGTCCACAAATCTTTCCAGATATTTGATCATGAATGGAGAGTGGAGAAATGGGACAGTGCTGTGGCTAGAAAATGGGAAGTAGAAGAAATATACAATGTAAACAGTGTGTAGATGAAATAAGCAAAATAAATAGTGTGTTGTCATTAACCTGACTTCCTCTGTTTTGTAAGAGTAGTACAGGAGAGACACCAACTCAGCAAACATTGTTGTCCTACAGTGTGGAGGCTCCTGCAAAGTTTGTGTTTATCAGTGTAAAAGTTCTCCATAGAATCACACCTGCCTGGGCGCTGTGTTCATCAGGAGTGGCCGTGGACACCTTTGGTGACTCACACAACCACTACAATGTGAGCAGACAGAGTGGAAAGAACAGGGTATCCCAGCACGTGAGCATGAATGCTCTGTACAATATGGTGGAAGAACCAGACTTGAAAGGGAAGAGGTCTTAATTCATTTGGACTGCCATAACAAACTGAAAAAGATTGGATGACTTATGCACAAGTCATTTCTCAAAGATCTGGAGGCTGGAAGTCTTCAGGGTACCAGCATGGTCTAATTCTTCTGAGGGCCCTTTTCCAAGTTGTGAACTGTCATCTCCTTTTATCACCATGGAGCTGAAAGAGAGCACTCTGGCCTCTCCTTATAATGGCACTAATCCCAGACAAAATTCAGTAATGACCCAATCACTTCCCAAAGGTTCCACCTCCTCATACCATGACAGTGGGATTAAGGTGCCAGTGTATAAATTTGGAGCAGTCACAAACATTCAGTCCATTATAGCGGGTTCCTTGCCTGAAGGAAAGAATAAAAATTGTATTCTATTCCAGAGAGGCTTGTGGATTTGGTGACAGGAAAGGCGAAGGAGTTGCTTCCTGATGATTCATGTTTCTAAAATATTTCCAACACTTTCTGTTTTCTAACACTGTTTGGATTTCAGTGAAGTGTGAAAGGAGGCCCTTTGATGAAATGATGAGTTGGGGAAGGTTTCAAGCGAGGAAAGATTACAGGAAAAGTCATCTTGGGTAGTGAGAAGAGAGACACAGATTAGCAAACGATGTTCCCCTGCAGTGTTGAGAGCTCTGTGAAGTTTGTGTTTAAGAGAGTGATCTTTCACAGAAACAAAGATCATGTTTCACTCATAAGTGGACCTTGAACAACTGCGATAATACTGTAAGAAAAGGATTGACAGTGGCAGGAAGGGGAGGGGACAGGAAGTTGAGATTAACGGTAGTCAATATCTGCCTGGGGGGAGGGGCACACCTCATCAGCATGGTTAACTTCACAATGAATATTTGTATACCTAACCCTTAACTGTACCCCATAATTTTAAATAAATTTTTAAAAACAAAACAAAATTTTTAAAAATGTAAAAGATCTCCATAAAATCACAACCGCCTCGGTGCTGTGTTCTTCAGGGTGGCTGTGGACGCCTTTGGTGACTCGCACAACCACTACAAGGAGCCAAAGAGGGAAACTCCCTTGGGTCCCCTCCCAGAGCTTCTCTGCCCTCTCAATAAATCCTGCTTTCTCACTTTGAAACAAAAACTTGGAAGTGAAGGGTGGCAGACTATGACATTCCAAAACAGGCCACGTTGGCAGAAGGCTTATTTTGAGCTAAAGGCACTTAAAACAACAAGGGCAAGAAGGGCATTTTACTCCTCCCCTTTTCTTCTCAAAAACAGGAAACACAAATTCCCATGTGAAAGGTGCCCTTTCTACCCCAGGAGAAAAGACATATTCTTCATCAGGGAGTCATAGCCAAGAGAATTGAGAAGATGAATGATCAGAAAGTGAGTCATGAGGACAGGACTGGAAAAAAAGAGTCAAAGAGTAGGTTGGCATGTAGGAAAGTGGGACACTCTTGGGAGATTTCCTGGACTATTCAGAGAGGTGTGAGGGAGGTGTCTACACATTTTGCAAGTCAGAATTGAGCCAAAAAGAATATTTTACTGTTTTTCTGTTGAGACTCTATAATGTTCCACAGTCTGGAGTGAATTTAAGAAGGGGAAGGGGATGCTGATCATCTTAATTAATATTTAACCAGGTGAAGAATGGTAAACTATTGTTCCCATTGTATAGTTGAGAAGATGAATGGTCAGAAAGTGAGTCATGAGGACAGGACTGGAATACAGAGCTTCTACCGTCTGTTAAGGAGGCAAAATTTTTACCTCTACCTTCTTAGGGTATTTTCTGCTTTTGGCTAGCCCTGAGAATCACATTGATACCCAACAGATTCACAGCAGAAAAGCATATGCATTTATGTAAGTTTAATGTGACACAGGAGCCCTCATAAGGCAATGAAGCCCCAAAGAAGTGGCAAAACCTATGTGCTTTTACACCAGGTTGAACAAAGGGAGGAAGCTGTAGAAAAGTAACCAATCTACATATACATAAGGAGGTTGAAGAAAGATAAGAATTCTTTTAGTATGGTCCATTTGCACAAAATTCTCTTGGCTATGACTCCCTAATGAAGAATATGTCTTTTCTCCTTTCTAGGGCATCTTTCACATGGGAATTTGTGTTTCCTGTTTTTGAGAAGAAAAGGGAAGGAATAAAATGCCCTTCTTGCCCTTGTTGTTTTAAGTGCCTTTAGCTCAAAATAATCCTTCTGCCTACGTGGCCTGTTTTGGAATGTCATAGTCTGCCACCCTTCACTTCCAAGTTTTTGTTTCAATTTGTTTTACTTTATTGGAATATGTTGTCTCGATTTTAGCAGAGAGATAGTGCAATGAATCGTTACTTCAACTTTGGCTGTTCCTTTTGCATATAAACTCTATAAGTCTAACATCTTTCTCAAAGAAGAGATGATCTAAGGCACTGATTCTAGACTCTCCAACTTAAATATAATTTGGGAAATTTTGTGTGTCCTATAAGAGACAGATAATTATCTTATTCAGCTTCACTCACTTAAAAAAGAAAGATCTTACAAAGAAAAATCATAAATTAATAAAAATTGTTAATTGTTCTAAATCTAAATTCTAAAAAAGTTCTCATCTTAGACAATTTTCCCTCCTGGTTCTACTTTCAATTAAATTGTGCCAGTTTCTATAATAAGGACAATCTATTATAGTGCTATCCTCGAAAAAGTTGACATATTCCAGGAAAATGAGCAGCTCATTTTTATCGGTACTCAAATATTTAATTTAATACCCCAAAGCCTTGAAGAGTTGTTTCAGGGAGATAAGAAAACTTGGAACCCAAAAGTTTGCTTTGAATATTATTCATCTGCTGAAAAATAATTTTTCAATAAACTCTAAGAATACTTAAATCAACAGACACCAACAGTGGTAACTGGTCCTGTTTGTGCTACTAGCATCTGATAGACCAAAGCTGCTACTCACTGTCTTTTTCTGAAATCTTACTCTTCAGTTAAAACTCACGGTATCTCTTGTAAAGACCTTCTAGAATCCCCTTAGGTTAGGAAGTAGCTATAAGCAAAAGCATTCATTAAATTTAGTTGTCCGTTTGCCTGTCACTTATCCATGGAGATTATTTTAACCTTTTTAGTTTTTCAGCTTAACAGAAAAATGGCTAATTATTCATGTAGCCTGAGATAAAATTTATTCTGGAAGAAACAGAAGGCAAGTTCTAATGTTAGAACTGAATAGCATGACCTTCACCAGGAGGTGAACAACGCCAATGGGGTTTCAACTCTTGAAACCCAGAGTCAGCTCTTGAAATCCAAAATAGATGAACAGCTAAATTTTACATCTCAATTTTTAAATTTTATCTTCTTGGTTTAAATCTCACCATAATCCAATCATTTGAAATTTCTTGAAAAAAAAATCACCGTTGCATAGTTTAAAAAATTATTTCTGCCAGGTGTGGTGGCTCTCACCTGTAAACCCAGCACTTTGGGAGGCTGAAATGGGAGAATTATTGAGCTTAGGAGTTTGAGACCAGCCTGGGCAACATAGCAAGACCCCATCACTACAAAATTAAAAAAAAAATTAGGGGACATGGTGGCACATGCTTATAGTCCCAGCTAACCAGGAGGTTGAGCCCAGGAGGTCAAAGCTACAGTAAGCCATGATTATGCCACGGTACCCCAGCCTGGGTGACTGAGTGAGATCCCAAATAAAGCAAAATCCCCCCAAAATTTTTTTAGGGTTTTGTTAAGGCCAGTTCTTTACAGCATGGTAAATTGTGAATAGTAAAATACCTTTAGTTACATCCTCTCCAAGGTTACCAATAATCACAGTACATTTAAATGGTTAAAAAATTCATGTAAACCGGGCTCGGTGGCTCGGCCTGTAATCCCACGCCTTTGGGAGGCTGAGGTGAGTGGATTGCCTGACGCTGCGGGTTCGAGACCCACCTGGGCAGTGAGACCTCATCTCTACAATAAATCAAAAAATCAGCCGGGTGTGGTAGTGCATGCCTGTAATTCTGGCTACTTGGAAGGCTGAGGCGGAAGGATCGTCGGAGTCCAGCAGGTCGAGGCTGCGGTGGCCGGGAGCGGCCACTGCACTCCAGTCTGGGCAACAGAGACTCCAACTCAAAAAAAAAAAAAAAAAAAAAATTCATGTAAACATTTACATATATTTGGAGGAGCTCTCATGTTATTTCTATCAAAGTGGATTTCTATCCAAATATCCAATCAAAAAAATTATCTGCCATCTAATACATAAACCCTCTGGATGTTTGATTTAATATGTTTTTATATAAAACAATTAAATAAAATTATGTGTAGTGTTTACTAATCTCTTAATTGCTAAATGACTAGAAATAATTTAAAAACAAGGCAAAGTTTAGTTAGTAGGTATGTCTTCTTAGATATTATTTGTGTCTCTCTGATAAAACTAGAAAAAAGAGACTTTAGGTTGATTGTCTACTATTCTTAAGTACAAAACAAATATTAAATATAAAATGATGCACAGGCCATTTAAAGAAAAAACAAACCAGCAAACAAACTATTTCACAGTGCTGCTAAAAAACGATTAGTTGGAGGAAGGGAGGAAGATGGTGGCAGAGCCAGTCGGACTATGTGAGTCCCAGTATGAGTGAGTGAGTGTATGGAAAATTTTGCATACATGTCTGTGAGTGGGCATGTGAGTGGGGACTTGGGAGCAAGTGGCCAGGGCTCTCCTGGTGAAGTGGCTGGTGCTGCAGGTGATCAACTTGCACCTCCTAGCACTACCTGGGGTGCAGAAGCCAAGTGCCATTTTTAAAAAGTCAGTAAAGCCTATCCTGGGAAGAAGCTGCCGTGAGTGGCTGCTGGCTCCAGGTCCTGCCTCATTACCACAGCACCTAGCTAGACACTGGCAGCAAGGGCTGCAGAGGGAGCACGGCAAGGGAGCCCAGAGGCAGAGTCTCACAAGAGAAAATGAAAGAGGCATCCTGCCATCATCTTGAACACTGGGCAGAAAAGTGCTCCAGCTTGCTCACCATGGAGTGACAGACCCAATCTCAGTGATGGTGGGTTAATTACTCAGGAGTTGATCATGACCCAGAAGGAATATCCCCAAATCACAAACTCTGGAGGGACAGGACAGGTGCTGAGACTCAGGTGACCCACCTCCTGCCCTGACTCAGCCACAGGACAAAGGGTGTGACTAGAAAAAGATGAGGTAGACACCCCAAAGAGTTTGGCAGTGAGTCTGGGGCTAACTCAACCCCCTCCTCCCCAGCAATCTTCTAAACATCAGACACACAGAGATGGGGCATGGCTGAGAGGGACAAACCTAGGTGGAGCTTGGGTGTCAGCTGATAGGAGGACTCTATTCCAGAATAAGCCTGGCTGGCGTGCCTCCCACACCTCCCCAGTGGAAGGAATCCCCCTGACCTTAGGAGAATAGGAAGGGAAGACTGAAGCCCCAGTCACCTCCACTACCACCTCCTCCTCCCCAGGGCTGGGGAGATTATGAATGTGGCTGCAGCTCCACAGGAGACAGCAGAGGGGCTTACCTATCAGTAGCTAGGAGGAACAATTACAGAACCTGCCATAAGAGGGCAGGTTGTTTTTGTTTGTTTGTTTCTTTCTTTCTTTCTCCTTTGTGCATGAATGTGTACATGAAGGTTTGAGCTACATTTCCTCCACCTTTTTTCTTCTGTTTTTCTTTCTCCTTTCATTTTTTGTTTTCTGATTATGTGTATATATGAATAGTTGAGTGTTCATCTTTCAGTTGTTTTGTTTTGTTTGCTTTTTGTTCTACTCTTTTTTTAGTTTAATGTGTGTGTGAATGTATGTGTGAGGATTTGATTTTAATTCCTTTTCTCTCTCTCTTTTTTTTTCTTCTCCTTTTGTTTTGTGTTGGGTGTATGTATGTGTGTGTTCAGCTTTCCTGGGTTTTTTGTTTTTCTTTTTTGGTTTTTTTTTCTTTTCAGTTTATTTTGGTGTGTGTGTGTGTGTGTGTGTGTGTGTGTGTGTGTGTGTGTGTTTGTGTGTGTGTTTAATTGTTTTTTCTTTGTTTTCTGTTTTTCTGTGGTTTTAAAAATTGTTTTACTTTCTTTATATTTATCTATTTATTTCATTCTGCTTTTCTCTGTTCCCCTCATTGCTGTTACTATATCTTGGATTCAGGGAGTACACACATGTACCCATTGCATTGTAATATAGAGTGGTGCTGTGGAGTGGGCCTCAAGAAACCCATATCAAAATCAGTGAACATTGTGATTTGCAAGTAGTTTCTGAATCCTATCTCCCCATCCTCTACCTTATTCGACTCTCAAAACTACAAGAGATGAAAAATCTTCCTACCCACAGCCCTATTTCAAAATAGACCAAATTCAGAGCACTGATCAGGAAAGAGTAGAGGGCTGAGCAAACATCAGAAGTGAAAAGCCTTCTCACTGCCACTTAATAACAGAACTAAAGAGAAAAGAAAGAGATCTGTCACAAGTGAGGAAAACATCAATGAAAGAAAACAGTGCAATTCCCAGTGCAACAAAGAGAAAACGCCTGAAAAATCAGACCTCAGCTCTCAAACAATGGAAGTCACCAATGACTGGCCCCAGAATACAACAGGGATAAGGGAATGGATGGAAAGCATGAAAAGGATTCAAGAAAGACAAGACACAACACCAAAAAAACATATAACAGAGATTTTGTCCATAAAAGATTTCATCCAGGAAATAAATAACAAGATGACAAGCATGGAAAGCAGAATTAATCAAGCAGAAGAAAGAATCTCAGAACCTAAAGACCAAAACATGGAACTAACCTGATCCGCAAAAAACAAAGAAAGAAAACTTAGAAAGAAAGAACAAAGCCTCCAAGAGATGTGAGATAATACAAGAGGCCAAACCTATGCCTAATTGGTATCCCAGAAGAAGAAAGGGAAAGGAGAACACCTTGGAGCAAGTATTCCAGGAGGTTATTCAAGAAATCTTTCTGCATCTCACCAGAGATTCAACATTCATTCAAACACAAGAAATACAGAGAACCCCCGCAAGACATCAAATGAGAAGACCAACCCTTAGACACAATAATTCACCAACACAAAGCAGGTACAAAAGAAAAAATCCTAAAGGCAGCAATGGAGAAAGTCAATTGGAATGGCAGTGGACTATTAGCAGAAATACTATGAGCTAGAAGGGACTAGAGTCCAATATTCAAAGTCCTCAAAGATAAATAATTTCAACCAAGAATTTCTTACTCAGTCAAGCTCAGCTTCATCAGTGATGGAGAATTAAAATTCTTCCTAGACATCCAGTCCCTAAGAGATTATGCAGCAATCCCTAAGAGATTAAGCATACCATTTTTACAGGAGATGCTTAAAAAAGTAATAAGCACAGAAAAAAGAATGGCCACATACTTCCCAAGAGAACAGGAGAACACAGAATCAACAGAGACTACATTGTGACTGCAAACTTGAAAACACAAACATACATCAAGCCCCCTAAAAAAGAAGAACAAACAAACTGAAAAAAAAAAAAATTTATAAGAACCTCATGACAGGGATAAACAATCACTTTTCCATAATCAACCTGAACATCAATGGACAAAATGCACTATTGAAAGACACAGAAAGAAGGTTAAAAAAACTATGACCCAATAATTTGCTACATCCAGGAAACTTATCTTACCATAAGAGATGCACACAGACTCCAAGTTAGAGGCTGGAAAATGAATTTCCAGGTGAATGGATCACAAAAAGAGGCAAGTTTTGCAGTCTTGCAGACAAAACATACTTTAAGCTATCAAAAAATTTAAAAGATGCAGAAGGACACTACACAATGATAAAAAGTTCAATCCATCAATAAGAAATTTCCATCCTAAATATACATGCACCCAACAGAGAGCACCAGCTTTTATAAAGTAGCTACTAAGTAAATTAAAAAAAGATATTGACTCTAACCCTATCATAGCTGGAGATTTAAATACTCCACTAACAACCCTAGCTAGATCGTCAAGGCAAAATCAACGAAGTGATCTGAAACCTCAACTTGACACTTGACCAAATGGACTTATTAGATAACTACAGAACACTCCACCTAACAACCACAGAATATACATTCTACTCATCACCACATGGAATGTACTTCAAGATCAGTCACATTCTCAGTCATAAATCAAGCATAATCAAAGTTCATAAGATCATAACACTGCCATGCACCTTATCAGATCACAGTGGAAAGAAACAAATATTTACTCCCCCCAAATTCTCCCAGAAGCCACAAAGACATGGACAATAAACAGAATGATGCTGAACTCCTGGGTCAATACAGCAATCAAAACAGAAATTAAAAGATTCCTGGAAACAAATGAAAATGAAGAAACATCTTATCAAAACCTCTGAGATGCCAAGAAAATAGTTCTAAGAGGGAAATTTGTATCTCTATGAATACACATCAAGAAAATGGAAAGACCACAAGTTAACAGTCTGACAAATATTCTAAGGGAGTTGGAAAGATAAGACTACCTAAGATCTAACTTTAGCAGAAGAATCCAGATCACCAAAGTAAAAGTCCAAATAGAGGACATAGAAGACAAAAAAATCATAGAAAAAAAATAAACATCACAAAAAGCTGATTCTTTGAAAGAATAAACAAGATTGATAGACCCCTAGCCAGAATGACCAAGAAAAAGAAAGAAAAAGCCCAAATAAACACAATCAGAAATGCAAAAGATCAAATCACAATTGACCACGAAAAAATACAAAAGATTATTAGTGATTACTATGCACACCTGTATGGAAAAAAATTTGATAACCTAAATGAAAAAGAGGATTTTCTGACATCAAACAACCTTCCAAGGTTGAAACAATAAGACATCGAGACACTATAACAACCCAGGAAATTGACAGTATCATAAGAAAATGACCTATTTTTAAAAAGCCCTGGACAAGATGACTTTCCTGTGGAATTCTACAAAACATACAAGAAGGAGTAGATACTGGTCTTATTGAAAGCGTTTCAGGCAATTGAGAAAGATGGAATTCTCCCCAAATCATTTTACAAAGCTAACATCACACTGATACCCAAACTGGGTAAAAATACAACAAAAAAGAAGTACAGACCAATATCCTTAATGAACATAGATGCAAAAATTCCCAACAGGATTCTAGCAAATCAGATCCAAAAACAAATCTCAAAACTCATCCCCCACAAACAAGTAGGTGCCATTCCTAAGAGGCAGGGCTGGTTCAACATATGCAAGACCATAAATGTATTTAAATATATCAACCAATATAAAAACAAGAACCATGTGATATAACTTTAGATGCAGAAGAAACTTTTGATAAAACCCAGCATCCCTTTTTGATTAAAAACCCTCAAAAACCTAGGCATTGAAGGAACATACCTCAAAATAGTAAGTGCCATCTATGAAAAACCCACAAACAGCATATTGCTAAATGGACAAAAACTGGAAGCACTTCTCCTGAAAACCAGAACAAGGCAATGCTGCCCACTCTCACCCCTTCTGTTCAACATTGTGTTGGAGTTCCTAGCTACAGCAATTAGATGAGAGAAGGAAATCGGGGTATCCAAATAGGAAAAGAGGAAGTCAAGTCATCCCTCTTTGCTTACAATATGATCCTATAACTTGAAAATCCAAAAGAATCTGTCAGAAACCTCCTTTCACTTATAACGGACTTAGACAAATTCTCAGGGTACAATATCAATGTGCAAAGACAGTCACATTCTTATACATCAAAAACAAACAGGTGGAGAACCAAAGTATAATCCCATTCACAAGACACACACACACACACACACACACACACACACACACACACACACACACACAAATGAAATACCTCAGCATCTTCCTAACCAGCGAAGTGAAAAATCTTTACAACGAAAACAACAAAACACTGCTCAAAGAAATCCAAGAAGACACAAACAAATGGAAAAATATTCCATGCTCATGGATAGGACAAATCAACATTGTTAAAATGTCCATCCTAACAAAGGCAATCTACAGATTAAACACTATACCCATTAAATTACCAACATCATTCTTCTCAGATTTGGAAACAACAATACAGAAATTTATATGGAAACATACATGACAATGAATAGCCAAAACAATCCTTAGCAAAAGAAACAAAGCAGGAAGTATCACACTTCCCGACATTAAATTTTATTATAACTACAATAATCAGAATAGCCTGGTATTGGAACAAGAACAGGCATAAAGATCAATGGAACAGGATAGAGATTCTAGAAGCAAAACCTCAATTTCTCAACCAACTCATCTTCGACAAAGCCTCTGCCAGCCAACAACCACTGGGGAGAGGAGAACCTCTTTTGTAAATAAATGGTGCTGGGAAAACTGGTTGATCACATGCAGAAGATTGAAACAGGACCCCTACCTATCATCATACACAAAAATCAACTCCAAATGGATCAAAGACCTAAACGTGAGTCCTAAAACTATATGAATCTTAGAAAAAGCAAGCCAGGCTCGGTGGCTCAGCCTGTAATCCCACGCCTTTGGGAGGCTGAGGTGAGTGGATTGCCTGAGCCCGCAGGTTCGAGACCCGCCTGGGCAGCGAGACCTCATCTCTATAATAAATCAAAAAATCAGCTGGGCGTGGTAGCGCATGCCTGTAGTTCCAGCTACTTGGAAGACTGAGGTGGAAGGATCGCTAGAGCCCAGCAGGTAGAGGCTGCGGTGGCTGGGAGCGGCCACTGCATTCCAGTCTGGGTGACAGAGTGAGACTCCAACTCAAAAAAAAAAAAAAGAAAAAAGAAAAAGCAGGAGAAACCCTTACAGAAATTGGAGTAGGTAACCAATTCCTGATCAAAACCCCAGATGTTCATGCCATAAGAGATAAAATAGACAAGTGGGACCTCATTAAACTGAAAGCCTTCTGCAAAGCAAATGAAACCATAAAGAGAACAGGGAGACAGCACAGAGAATGGGATAAAATATTTGCCAACTGTATACCTGACAAAGGCTTAACATCCAGGATCTACAAGGAACTCAAATATGCTGAAAGGAAAAAAACAAACAGCCCCACTAAAAAATGGGCAAGAGACACGATTAGACACTTCTCAAAAAAAGATACACAGGCAGCCAACAGACACATGAAAAAGTGCTCAGCCTCACTAATTATCAGAGAAATGCAAATCAAAACCACGTTAAGATACTTCCTAACTCCAGTAAGAATGGCCTTCTTTAATAAAACAAAAAACAACAGATGCTGGCAAGGATGCAGAGAAAAGGGAATGCTTCTACACTGCTGGTGGGAATGCAAACTAGTTCAACCTCTATGGAAAACAGTGTGCTGATTTCTTTTTTCTTTTCTTTTTTCTTTCCTTCTTTCTTTCCTTCTTTCTTTTCTTCTTTTTTCTTTCTTTCCTTCCTTCCTTCCTTCCTTCCTTTTTTCTTTCTTTCTTTCTTTCTTTTTCTTTCTTTCTTTTGTGATTTCTAAAAGAACTAGAAATTGACCTTCCATATGACCCAGCAATCCCCCTACTGAGAATATACCTGGAGGAACTCAAATCACTCTACAAAAAAGAGACCTGCACATGCATGTTTATTGCAGCACTATTCACATTAGCAAAAACATGGAACCAACTATGCTGTCCATCAGTACTGGACTGGATTTAAAAACTGTGGTACATAAGCATGATGGAATATTATGCAGCCATAAAAAAGGAGAAACATATGAACTTTGCAGGAACTTGGATGGATTTTGAGTCTTTCATACTTAGTGATCTATCACAGAAACAAAGAACAGAGTACCATATGTTCTCACTCATAAGTGGACTCTGAACAGTTACTATAATAGTATAAGAAAGGGATTGGCAGTAGCAGGATACTGCCAGGGTGAGGGTGGGGACACAACATCAATAAGGGTACTTGATCTCAATCCAGGCAAAGTGAGAACCAAAGGGAGACCCAAACTTTACCTGTATGATGTCTACTTGTATACCTGATACTGAATTATACCCCACATCTTTAAAATAAAATATAAAAAAATAAAAAATAAAGTTAACTTCGTCAGAAACACTGTGATGAGTGGATGGGCCATTCGTGTGAAAAAAAAAAATATTAGGTAAATTTAATTTGGGGGAACAAGGCGGTGAGGGAAGAGCCAACTGATCTGATAGCATTATAACAGCATGATGGCCCTTGTTTACTGAGAGTAGTGGAAATTTAACCAGATAAACAGACTCTTTTATTTTACTTAGCGCTTGCATAAATAACAAAACATTCATTTTTGGACTTCAAGTGCAAAATTATTTTGGGTTCCAAGAACTGAAGCCCTTTTGTGTTGCTTTATAAATGTTGTCTGACTTAGCTCTTTTAACACTGACTTAATCTACTAGTTCACAAGCTTTAGAGCTGGCTCTTTGGTAGCAACTGCTGTCAAATTTTAATTTCTAAATCTTAAAACTGTCAAGGAGTTCAAGCATTGAGGCAGAAGGACTGCTTGAGCCCAGCAGGTCAAGGCTGCATGACACTGCCCTCCATCCTGGGTGACAGAATGAGACTCCTACTCAAAAAAAAAAAAAAAGAATTGTTATCAGTTCTCTAAAAAATACAAGTTACATTCTATTCTAATTATGAGCCAAATATAGTGTTAGTGTTTTGTGTTCCCTTATGTCAGGGATTTTTGTAGATAAAGCTGTCTGAATCATCCTAATGTTATAGTCCAGGTACTAATAATAAGTTGGAAGTAATCAATCTATGGCAAAACTGTCTTTAAAGAAATTAAATGATATAGTTCCCATCCCTATATTACTGGCAAATTTTTACTGTGTGTGTGTGGGGGGGGGGTGTGTGTGTATGTTTGGTTTTGTTTTTCTCTTTTTGTTCTCTTTTTCTACAGGCACAGCTGCTTCAGGAAACCAGATTGGCCAGATGCCGCAAATAGTCACATGACCCCCCTGCCGGATGTCAGAGGAAGTAGAGATTCACACAAATCTATTGCAGACCAGGGCAAGTGACCTCTAGTTACCTTTAGGTCGTTAACATATCATTATAATTCTAAAAACCCCATCCCTGAGAGAAGATTCCCGCCGTTTTGTGTACATGTGATGCATGAAGAAACGTGTTCATGAAATGCACCTGAAGAAGCATGTTCACGAAATACACCTGCACATCTGGGATTCAACACTGTGCATGTCCATATACACCCCACCCTGCCTCTTTGTAGGAAAATAAACTGCCAGTGAATCCAATCTACACGGGAATCAACTGTGCATGGTCATAATTCAAGAAAACTGAGCAGTAGGTATAACGGGGTGTCGCTTTCAATAACGACTCTCACACGATTCTTCTGCAAGCTGCTTTAATCCCAGGTTACTACATCGTTCTTCTTCCTCTTTCTCCTATTCGTGACCTTAAATCTAGTATCTCTGCCAGTCAATTAAGGTAACGCAGCACGCACCAATAGGCCCGTAAGAGAGGATTGTATGCTGACATCCTTTAGTTGCCTTATTAGGGCTTGTTTTGTCTTGTGGTCTGGCTGCTTCGGCGCCATGTTAGGGCGGAGGCGCTCCACAGCTCCCCCTTTTTTATTTATTTTGGCAGGAGAGGGTAGTGGTCACAGCCCCCATATAACAAGGACCATGTAAGACAGTCTATCTCGCGCGTGTAATCGCCAGACCGACTGCCCACCTGTCCGACACCGATTTTCTGGGGATGGGAGAGGCGGTGTCCACCCATATGCAGCTGGACATGCCCTCCATGGGATAACTCCTCCTGGGCCCCCGTGTGCAGTACTATTCTCACATCCTGCCCTGTTCTTATTGCCCTAACGCGGCAACCCGGACCTGAGGGGATTGATCCACCTCCATGGCAGCAAAGGCCTGCGCTAGTAGCGCACGGTCACGTGCATTGCATTGATGCATACGGCAGAGACAATAGAGGCACAGGACACAACCAGAGAATAACAAAAAGGCCATTGAACCCATTCCTGCCCACTCTTTAAGGTGGTATGCCGCCTGGGCGATCCAGGAGGCCAAGGTTTGAGCGACTACTGGATCTACTCCGATGGTGCTGATGATTTCACGACGTAGAGCCTCCATTAGGTTGTCAAAACTCTTGGGACCAATTACCTAAAAGATGGAGGGAAAGCTTTCGAGAGAGGTTAGCAGCAATGGTCATATTGTGGTATGGGATGCCGGTTACGCATAAAGCAATAGTGTGCCATTCACACCCTATTTGCGCCATGCGCCAGAGAATGTCTACTTGTTCTTGTACCACGTCAACTCTTTGGTTTAAGATCATAATGCCGCCACACAAGTGACTGTTAATTTTACTTTGGCAGCAATAGTGGAAGACAAGGTGTTTAAAGTGGTGGCGGTCTGTACTGTGGTACACATGGCAACAGCGGCTGTAGCAGCTGCAGCGGCCGCCATTGCAATTGCTGCAATGATGGCGGCTGTAATGCCAAAGTCTCTCCTCTGTCTAAAAAGAGAGAGAGCATTAGGGCCCCAGCAAGAGTGTAATAGAAATCAGGGGCTGGTGCCAGTTAAAAATCTGGGGAAAGTACGTGCCGAATAAGTGTCTAGGAAATACTGTTAAAATTCCCCATTGTTGCTCAGTACGACTTATGGGGAGGTTCAGCATCAGCGTTCCCAGCAGAAGCCACGTCGTCGGACTCATCATCAGCAATCGGGGTTCGTTCCTCGGGGGTCTTTGTAGTGCGTGTTAGTCGCTCAGGTACCCACACCGGGTCTGGGCTGTCCTGTGGAAAAACACACACAGATCCTCTCGCCCACGTTAATACTGGGTCGGGACCTCTCCATTGTCCCGTGATAACATCTTTCCATTTAACATAGCCCCTTTTATGCGGTACTGCGCCTAGATGGCGGTCCGCAGCAGAATTGTTCTCGTTGTCCAGCTGAAGAAAATTTAAAGTTAATAATGCTAATGACAGTCTTTGTTTAGGTTTGTAACCCATGCCTATTCCCCCTTTTTGTTTTTGAAGTAGTTCTTTTAGTGTGCGATGAGCCCTCTCGACTATCCCTTGACCTTGGGGATTATAAGGGAGCCCATGGCGCAGGTCCACGTTCATTTGTGCACAGAACCGTTGAAATGTTCGGGAGGTGTAGGCGGGGCCATTATCTGTTTTGATTTGCTGAGGCATGCCCCAGGCGGCCCACGCCTCCAAGCAATGGGAGATAACATGATGTGCCTTTTCTCCAGCCATGGCGGAGGCAAACAAAATTCCGGAACAGGTATCTATGGAAACATGGACATACTTGAGGTTACCGAACTCTGCCACATGAGTGACGTCCATTTGCCAAACCCATGAGGGGAGAAGGCCTTTTGGATTCACCCCCCATGAAGGGGGGTGGTGGAAAGTAACACATGATTCGCAAGATTTTACAATATCTCTGGCCACATGACGTGGTATTTGGAAACGGGTCTGTAGTGTTTTTGAGTTAACATGAAACTGGGCATGAAAATCTTGTGCCTTTTGGGCAGGGGTTACAAGGAAAGCCTGTTGAAGTCGTGTAAGGTTGTCAGCCTGGGCATTACCCTCACTGAGGGGTCCTGGTAGGCCAGTGTGCGCATGGATATGCTGAACAAAGAATGGCTCTGAACGTTGCCATATCAGCTGTTGAATTTTGGAGGCAAATGTATGTATAGGGCTAGCGGGGGATATTCGGCCTGCCACTTCAAGAGATTTAACTAAACTGATTACGTATTGGGAATCTGACAACAAGTTAAACGATCGAGAAAAACGTTGAAATACAGCCAAAACAATTTGAAGCTCTACCTGCTGAGGAGAGCTGGACTGGAATTGTATTACCGTGGGGGAATGTCCATCTGCCACATATGCGCCAAGGCCAGTTTTGGAACCGTCTGTGAAGATATTAATAGCCTGAGGAATGGGGTCATTTCGAGTGATTTGAGGGAAAATGACCGGGTGTTCTTTTACAAAGGACAGCATGGGATCTTTTGGGAAATGATTATTTATCTGTCCTACAAAGCTGCACCTTAGGATAGCCCATACATCCACTGTAGCAGCCAATGTCTGCACTTGATAGGCGGTGTATGGCACCACGAGGAGGTGCGGCTGTTGGCCAAAATGCATTAGGCATTGTTGTAGTCCACTGATGGCCAACTCAGCAACAGCGGTTGGATAATGCTCCACTGTTTTTAGTATGGCAGTCTTCGGATGGATCCATAATAAGGGGCCATCCTGCCACAGTACTCCCGTTGGCTGAGCCTGAGTAGGGAGAATACAAAGCCATATAGGGCTCTCTAAGGAAACACGCTTAAGAGCGGCTATACTAATTGCTTTTTCTACCTTATGTAGGGCCTCTCTAGCCTCCTCTGTGAGGGATCTAGGGGAGTCTAAATGCGGGTCCCCTAACAGGATGTCATATAAGGGACGTAAATCTTGATTTGGAATTCCCAATGACGGGCGGACCCAATTAATATCCCCTAGCAGTTTTTGGAAATCGTTGAGGGTTCTCAAATTATCTGTTCTAATGGTAAGCTTCTGGGGTGTGATAGTATCAGGGGAGATTTTTGATCCCAAATAGTCTATTATCTTGTTTTTCTGAATCTTATCAGGAGAAATATAGAGGCCCTGAGCCTCCAAGGCCTTAATCACTTGTATAAAAGCCTCCTCTAAATAGCGGTCATCCTTGGAGGTCAGCAGGATGTCATCCATGTAATGGATGCATCTCAATTCAGGGAATTGCTGTCTAATCGGGCGAAGCGCAGCATCAACAAAAATCTGACATAGGATAGGGCTGTTAGCCATGCCCTGCGGTAAAACCACCCACTCATATCTTTGGTCAGGGTGTTCATGATTGGTGGACGGAAGAGTGAATGCAAAGTGTTGGATATCTGATTTATGTAATGGGATGGAAAAGAAACAATCCTTGATATCTATGCTAAATACTGTCCAGCCCTTCGGTAAGGCAGATAATAGTGGGAGACCTCTTTGAATAGGCCCCATAATTTGCATTTGTTTATTTACAGCTCTAAGATCATGCAACAAACGCCATTTTCCTGACTTCTTTTTAATTACAAAAATAGGAGTATTCCATGGAGAAGTGGATGGTTGAATATGTCCTGCCTGTAGCTGCTCTGCAACTAATTGTTGAGCGGCTTGCAATTTCTCCGAGGAGATATGCCACTGAGCTACCCATACCGGCTCCTCGGTTTTCCAGGTAATGGGTATGGTGTTCTCAGTGGCCACTAAGAAAAACCCAAGCCATGTTTATCTTGCTTGTAAGATGCTGGAATTGGACTACGCCTTCCCTGGAGTGTTTTCCCTAATCCGAAGGATGGATGGAAACCTTGAGTCTGCATAATATGGTGAGCTGTAGGGGAGTAGGGAGAATTGCTAAGTGAGAATCCCATAGCAGTTAGCAAGTCCCTTCCCCATAAGGTAATCGGGAGCTCTAGGACATAGGGCTGTATTTTCCCTTTATGATCTTCTTGATCTTCCCAGTGTAATTCCCTGGCGCTGATATCAGGGGTTTTTGCGTAACCCAAACCTCAAAGGGTCTGCGCTGCTTGTTGAACGGGCCAAGAGGGCGACCAATCCTTTTGAGCGATAACACTCCTGTCTGCCCCTGTATCTAAAAGACCCATGATTTTCTTTCCTTCTACTTTCAATGTCAGCATAGGGCGTTTATCCATATCAAAAGCCACACAGGCTATCTCTGTGCCGGTCGAGCCAAAGCCTTTATCATCTCTTTTCTTATCTTTTGACAGAAAAAGGCCATGCAAACTGGGGAGGAGGAGTAACTGAGCTATTCGATCTCCCGGGGAAATGGCGACTATGCCTTGTGGTGCCGAAATCATGATTTTTATTCGGCCTGTAAAATCTGGGTCAATTACTCCAGGGTGACCCATAAGTCCTTTCAAAGTGGAGGAGGATCTGCCAAGTAATAATCCCATGGTGTCTGGGGGCAGTGGGCCTACGAGGTCTCATTCAATTACTTGGACCCCCATCGAGGGCGTTAGTACCAGTCTGGCAGTGGCACTGAGGTCTAGTCCTGCTGAACCCGAAGTGGCTCTCCGGATTGGTTGGGTGGGTGGAATGCCGGCCATGAGGGTGGCTGAGTCTCCACTGCCCCATATAGGTGGTGTTGTTGGCTGCGGGGTGCCCCATATGTTTGCGGGCCCTGGGGTCGGGGGCCCTGCATCCCGTTTTTTGGACGGGCGCCTCCTTGTGGTGTACCTAGCGGAGAGAGAGGTCTGCCCTCAATATCCTTGACCGATCGGCATTCGCTCGCCAGATGATTTCCTTTCCGACACCTAGGGCATATTCCTATAAGGCGCCCATTTCCTGATTTGTAACGCTGCGGGCATTCTCTCTTTAAATGTCCTGGCTTGCCACATAAAAAGCAGTTTCCAGAACTGGTGGCTCGTCTGGTACCACCTCGCTTGGTTAATTGTAAGACTGCCGCGGCCAATCCAGTATTGGACAGGGGCCCCCCAATCTCTCTGCACACTTTCATCCACACTTCCATTCCTTTTCCTTTGAATGGTGTTATGGCAGCCCTACATTCCTTTGTACACTGTTCATAAACCAGCTGCTTCACTAAGGGCATGGCAGTGTCTGGGTCCCTGAAAATCCACCCTGCGGCCTGCATCATTCGGGCCACAAAGTCTGAAAAAGGCTCTGTGGAACCTTGAGTAATTTTGGTGAGATTACCTGATACCTCCCCTCGGCTAGGCAAGGCCTTCCAGGCTCGCATTGCCATGTGATTAATTTGATCATACACAACCTGGGGGTATCCTATCTGTTGGTTAGCAAAACGGCCCTGCCCCAACAGCATATCAACGTCCCAAGCCCCGTTACCCGCCGCCTGGTTTCTTGCTGCCTGCTCATTAGCCAATTCTATGTAATAGGCCTTCCAATCTAAATATTGTCCCGGGTTCATGCAAGCCTTCACTAATCTCTGCCAGTCTCTGGGGGTCATGGCGAACCGGTCTAGTGCCTCCACCATTGCTGTCGTGAAGGCAGCAGTGAGCCCGTACGTTCGTACGGCCTCCACGAGGTTTTTCACTGTTTTGAAATCTAATGGTTCATGGTACCGGTTCCCTGCATTGTCCACGAACACCGGAAAAGTTTGCCATGTGCCGCTGGCATGGACCTCCCTCCACACTTCATTGTTGAAAGAAGCGCCTCCTTTTCCGGGAGGCGCAGAAGGATTATACGGGGGAGGAACTCCTATCGACCCAGGGACAGAGGATCCGCCCTTATCTCGGGCGCGGCCCCGACTGAGTTCTAACTTTTCAACTCGAGTCACGAGATCTCTAAGTTCCTCATCTGACTCCAGTTCTGAGTCAGAGGCTGCCTCGCTGTTCCCTCTTGAGGAAGTTGATCGTTCCTCTTTTATTTGGTCAAGCGCTGCTTGGCCTTGCTCGACTGTTTGCACACACTTTTGATCTTCCAAACAGGCACGAACCAGTCTCCAAAGGGGCTGGACCCCGCCTGCCACCTCTCCTAGCTCTCTGGGCGCGGTCAATATCCTGCCCCACTTTGTCCCAACTACCCACTGTGAGATTCCCCGAAACGGCAAACCACGGTGCAATCTCGTCTACCTGTGTGATAAAATCAGTCAAGGTTTTATCCCTTAATTTTAGTCCTTTTGTTCTTAGGAGAGTTTTAAGAGCCTGAAAAAGCAGGTGAGAGGAAGTAGTGCCCATGTTAGCAAAAAGGGGATCACCTCTACACCGAGGGCCCTTTTAGATCGCCTCTTTACTGAGGACCTTCCCAAATCGCCTCTTTGCCGAGGACCTTCCCAAATCGCCTCTCGAGACCTTCCCAATCTCTTTACGAGGACCTTTCTAGTTTTTTCCCTCCCTTGTGGGATCTACATACCAGTCGACTGCCCTGAGCAGCTGCAGTTCTGAATCCAAGGATTTCAGCTTCTTCGAGGTCCCCGTACGGGCCACCACTTGTCGCTTTCAATAACGACTCTCACACGATTCTTCTGCAAGCTGCTTTAATCCCAGGTTACTACATCGTTCTTCTTCCTCTTTCTCCTATTCATGACCTTAAATCTAGTATCTCTGCCAATCAATTAAGGTAACGCGGCACACACCGATAGGCCTGTAAGAGAGGATTGTATGCTGACATCCTTTAGTGCCTTATTAGGGCTTGTTTTGTCTTGTGGTCTGGCTGCTTTGGGCGCCATGTTAGGGCGGAGGCGCTCCACAACGGGGATAATCATTTTGCTTTTTAAAATGTGAACTTTCTTCTTGGCTACTATAGTGTTTTAAAAACAGCCTAGATTTTTCTTTTTCCTCTCATTTTCCTCTGCAATAATTTTTTTCTAAACACGGGAACCTAAAAAACACAGACTTGCACTGGGACCATTACGATTATTTCCTTTAACACTTCTACTATGTCATCCTACATCATCTCTCTTTTCTCAGAAATAAAAATCAATAGTGGGGGGAAGAAATCAATATTTTAAAACATACACTCAATGTACACTGAGATGAATTCACTAGTTTTACTTTGACTCTCACTAGTGCATACTTGGACGTTCATACACAATTCATGTTCCAAGACAGAATTATGCAACTCGCATAGTAATGTAATTAGTAAATGTTGATTTCTTTTCCCCCTCTTGTTGGACTCCAGAAAAGGGTGTTCTCATTTCTAGTTCTACTGAATGTATGTCCTTGGGTATGTTTTAGGGCATCTGCTATGAAGATCATGTTTAACACATTTTAAATAATGATGGTAATGGCAACACCAACATATTAAAAACTACTTCTAGAACTTTAAGAGATGGGGAGTTCCATATAACTCATTTATTGGATGCCACAGATTATGACAGCTATGACTTTAAGAAGGATTAGTAAACGATATTTAGGTAAGGTTTTAAAATAAAGATGCTAACACTTTAAGGGAAACTCTTAAAAATAATTTAGGGGCAAAAATGTGGCACTCCAACTCATATGATGGAAAACAAAAAAAGTGTCATATTCTAGTTACCAGGTAAAAATATAACAAAAGGACAACATCATGGTGGGGTATTGTCATACAGGTTATATCGGGAAAGGAAGATAAAGCAAATTCAGAGGACAGTAATTTTAAAATAGCGCACAATCACCCCCATTGGGTACCATGTCCACTACCAAGGGGAAGGAGGGCTCGCTAGAAGCCCAAGCCTCACCTTCTTGTAAGTTTCTTCTGTAGCACATCCTCACATGTAACCAATAACTTCAAAATAAAAATAAAAATTAATAAAATAGAATAGCAGAGACTCTCACCCCTGGAGTGAATTTCAGAAATTGGTGATCTGATCATGCCATCTAGGCAAAACCCCAGGGTTGGCATTTGAATCAGTATCATGTCAAAAGGGCACAGCTAGAATAAAATCTCAGGACTTTGGATTCCAAATGAAAGACTCTTGTCCCTATGACTCCCTGTTTTAATGCTGACAAACGTCCATTAGATATCAATTTTTTAAATAATAAAAGCTTAGAATTAATAACTTTATCAATGATACTGAATTGATGCACTTTTTCTCAAGGCAGAGAATATATGAACATAAATTAGCATTGACTCTCATTTGTCTATTCTGATATGAATGTGCTTCTGGTATAATGGCAGTATCTTGTAGAAGAAAACAGCATAGACATTGGAAAAACAAAGATCTCACAACTGCCAATGCGCCAACCAGTGTGCATGACAAAATTACTACAACTTTCTGAGATTCGGTTTCATCTTGTACAAAGTCATGATAAAAACCACATGATCAGTCAGGTGCACTAACTCATGACTGCAATCCCAGCATTTTGGGAGGCCATGGTGAGAGGATTGCTTGAGCCCAGGAGTTTGAGATCAGCCTGGGCAACATAGCAAAACATTGTCTCTACAAAAAATAAAAGAATTAGCCAGGCAGGGTGTTCATGCCTGTAGTCCCAGCTACTAGAGAGACTGAGGTGGAAGGATCGCCTGAACCCAGGAGGTTGAAGCTATCGTGAGCTGTGATCATCGTGACCATGCCACTGTACTTCTGCCTGGGTGACAGGGTGAGACCCCAACTCAAAAACAAACAAATAAATAAATAATCACACAACTCACAGACATTAGTGAAAATTAAGTTAGATGATATAAATGAAAATACCAAGCATTGTGTCTGCCATCTAGGGGACATACTAACATAATATTTGCCTAACAAGGGGCTATAATATATAAATCTTAGATGGGAATATAATTTAACCTTTTTTTTTTAAAGAAAACATATATAGCCAGAGAATAATCCAAAGCTGTTTGTCAAACACATTTATATTTTAGTAGAGTGGTAGAGAAAAGTCATGCAGCTGAAGAACTCATGAAAACTCATCAACAACACAAACAATCAGTGTGAGGAGTGAGACAGTAACTTCATGGCAAAGAAGTCTTCAGCTGAGTTTTAGAGAAAAAAGAGTAGGTTAATTAGTGGAGTTGACAGGCAAAGCCATTCTAAGAACAATATGAAGACTAGGGCTGAGAAGGCACAGTTATGTACGAAAGTTACAGGAGATGGCAGGCTAGGGAGAGGAGACTTTCTGGGAAGTATTAAAATACAGATAAATAAATGGAGGATTTGAGTGCTCGCCCAAGTGATTTGGGTTCTGTGTAAAAATAATATGTATTAGATTCCAAAGTAGAGGAATGATAAGGAAAAGTGAGAGACACTTAAAAGCAAGCAACCTGGCAATCAAGGCATGATGGAAAAATAAAATCCATTGCTGAATGCAGTGGTTCACCCCTGTGATCCTAGCACTTTGGGAGACTGAAGCAGGAGGATTGCTTGAGCCCAGGACTTGGAGAGCAGCCTGGGCAACATAGTGAGACCTCATCTCTACCAAAAAAAAAAAAAAAAAAATCAAAAAATTAGCCAGTCCTGGTGGGGTGCACCTATAGTCCTAGCTGTTTGGGAAACTGAGGCAGGATCATTGTCTGAGCACAGGAGATTGAGGCTGTGGTGAGCTGTGATTGTGCCACTGCACGCCAGCCTGGGCAACAGAGTGAAACCCTAACTCATAAAAGAAAACAAAGAAAAATCCTGAGCCAGGCAGAGAGTATGGAGAAAGGCAATTTCAGAAGCTTCAAAAGGAGGGGATGCAGGCTTGAAAGAGGACAGTGTGAGGAGGCTAGCTACTGGCAAACCCAACCAAAAACAACCATAAAGGCATGGCCTGGCAGGCCTCTTGAGGAAAAACTGCCCTCCCCACCCAGAGCCAGGTCCCAGCTAGCACCCTGCAGCCTCTGAAGGGAGCTGCAGTTACACTCATTAAAGAAATTAAGCTAGTGGTTTAAAATATACCACAGAGAGAGCAACAGGACTAGAGAATTTTGTAACAAAATTCCAAACATTCAGGAAGCAGATAATTTTAATCTTAAACAAATTGTACACTGTTGCCAATAAATGTATACTCTTAACTATAGAACACTAATATACCTATGCTACTGAAACAGATTGGAACCAATACAAGAAAGGGGAATGACAGACTAGTCTCATTCATGAATACAGATGGAAAACTTCTAAACAAATCGCTGCTGGGCTCAGCAGCCCACCTCGAAAGTCCTGTTCTTGTGCACATCTGCATGTCCAGCCTAGGGCACCAGCCTAGGCATGTCTGTCTGGAGGTCTGTCCATCCAAGCCTGTCTGTTGAGACCTCCTCATTGGGGAGGAGATTTTTTGTTGTTGTTGTTCTGACTCAGTATTCAGTTTCCCATCCCTTAGTCTTTCCTTCTCTAGTTCACCCCAACCCCCACCCCGGAGTCCATAAAACAGCTGACTCCTTTTATGGAGGGCTCCCATGGTTGTGAGATAGCTCCCCAGATGTGCAATGATACATCAGACCCTCAACCAGTGCTGATCTGCGAGGGGACACAGAACAGCCGGTGGGAGCTTTTTCTCTTGTTCATTTTACCACCTCAGAAAGTTATTAAAGACTTGACTGTCGTTTGCACTTTGGCCTGTGGTCCGAACTGGTCAAGTCCACCACTGGCAACTCAGCTCCCTCCAGCTCAGCTCAGCCCTTGACAGCTGGCAGAGTGGATTTTTAAAAAAATGTTGAACATGGAAGAGACCCTAATTCTAACCACTTTTCTTCTTTTAAGCAAATCTCCTACATTCTGAATTTTCAGAAATATAAGCCAAATTTGCAAAACATGTGGAGGAGAAAAACTTACTATATTTAAAAAATATTTCTAAATTCCTTAAATGGAGATCATGGCAGTGTTTTCATTCCAAATTTATCTATAGTATACTAAAAGGCCATATTTTATGGTGCAGATTAGTTTGAATGAAACTTTCATATCACTAGCATTTGTGATGCAAATTCCAGAGTCAAGAGGTCTCTAAACTATTGTATTTCAAAAACATTACTGAAAAATAATAAACTGTGGGGACCTAAAGTCTCACGTAACTATGACAATGATGGAATACATGACAACTCTTTTTTCTTGAGCTGGAGGCAAGGTCTTATTCTGTCACCCAGACTGGAGAACAGTGTCACAATCATGGCTCACCGCAGCCTCAGCCTCCTGTGCTTAAGTGATTCTTCCACCTCAGCTTCCTGAGTAGCTGGGACTACAGGCACACACACCAACATGCTGGCTATAATATTAAACATTATTTTTTTTTGTAGAGACAAGGTCTCACTATGTTGCCCAGGCTGGCCTCAAGCTCCTGGGTTCAAGCAATCCTCCCACCTTAGCCTCCCAAAGTGCTGGGACTATGGGCGTGAGCCACCCTAAAAGTTGGGTATGAGTCATTGGTCATTTAGATCACTGAGTGTCCAGTCCCTTCTAAAGTGGACCAAGTATGAGTTGCTGAGGGACAGTAATGCTGCTCTCTTCCTTCACCTTGTAAATTCTAATGTATGTTTTGATAATGTAAACTTTAAGGTATTATGGGAGTTTTTAAAGAGGAGATCTAGCATTAAAAAGTTTTAAAAAATCTAACAGACAACCCATTAAAAAGTGGGCAAAGGACATTAACAGACACTTCTTAAGGGAAGACATACAAGCAGCCAATAAACATATGAACAGATGCTCATTCTCACTAACCACCAGAGAAATGCAAATCAGAATGACAATGAGATGCCACCTAACACCAGTAACGACAACTGTCATTAATAAGACAAAAACAGCAAGTGCAGAGAAAACGAAAAGCTTCTACACTGTTGGTGGAAGTGCAAGCTAGTTCAACCTCCATAGAAAGCCATGTGGCGATTTCTAAAAGAACTAAACATTGAGCTTCCATATTATTCAACAATCCATCTCCTGGGAATATGCCCAGAGGAACACAAATAGTTCAAAAAAAAAAAAAAGACACCTGCACACACATGTTTATTGCAGCACTATTCACAATAGCAAAAACATGAAATCAACACTACTGCCCCTCAAAAGTGGACTGGATAAAGAAAATGTGGTACACATACACTTTGGAGTATTATACAGCCAGCAAGAAGAACAAAATTATGGCCTTTGCAACAACTTGGGTACAGTTGGAAACCATTTACTAAGTAAACTATCTCAGAAACAAAAACCAGAACACTGCATGTTCTCACTCATAAGCACACCCTGATCACTGGTGACACCAGCACAAGGGTGGGATCAACGGACTGGCACTGCTGGGGGGTGGGGGACGGAGGAGGGCGGGGAGCACGTGGTAACACAAAGGATACCTGGTCCAGTACCAAGGGGAGAGAGGGCCAGCTAAGAGCCCAAACTTCGCCTGCATGCAGCCTACTTCTGTAGCAAATCCTCACTTGTATCCCACATCTCTAAAATAAAGTAGACTGGATAAGACTTTTAAAAAAATAAATAAAATTTTTTAAAAGTCTTAAAACCTCTTCTAAATACTACTATGACCTTACAAAACTCTGTGCATATAAGATTTCTAAAATGTAATAACAGTGTATTTTCTTTTTCCTTTTTTTTTTTTTTTTAGTTGGAATCTCACTCTGTCACCCAGACTGGAGTGCAGTGGCCGCTCCCGGCCACCGCAGCCTCGACCTCCTGGGTTCTGGCAATCCTTCCACCTCCACTTTCCAAGTAGCTGGAACTCCAGGCGTGCACTACCATGCCCAGCTAATTTTTGATTGATTGTAGAGATGAGGTCTCACCAAGTTGCCCAGGCGGGTCTCGAACCCTTGGGCTCAGGCAATTCGCTCACCTCGGCCTCCCAAAGTACGGGATTACAGGCTGAGCCACCGAGTCCGGCCAACTGTGTATTTTCTTACTCAACTATTAGACTGCACTGTTTTTCATTAGGTGATTAAATAGTTCTTTGGAATAGACCTATGGCTCTTCTTTCCTTTAGTTTTCTCTAGTATGCCCTTTTTTTTTTTTTTTTTTTTTAGGTCAATGATCGATTCTGTGTATTTCCTGATGAATAATCATGGTTTAATATACATCACTGAAAAGTAGATTTTCGTATTTAAAAGATACGTTAATTGTATCAGAAGCCTCCAAATCCTCAATAAATAAAATGAAGAGAGACTTGGTAATTTTTATTTTTGCTTGGTTGCAAATGACCTGGAGTCCATGAGGACCAGCCTTAGAGCAGAATCAGGTTAAGGTGAGGCTCTGAGGAGGAGACCAGTTCCACGTCCCTCCTTCCGGCAGAGCCACCAGGCCTAAGCAGAAGTTCCCATCCTGAAATACAGCCTTCAGCTCAACTGTTTCAAATGAACTCACTGGAAAATACCACACTCACAAAATAGGCTTGCAGAGACACTGCCAGTTTTCCCCCAATAATGCAGGATTTGTTGGGAAAGAAAGACTAGCGATGCACCTCGCTTTTCATAACACACTCTTCGAGGGTAAACTACTGTGACAGGCTGAAAAGAAGCCATGTTGGCTATATTAGAACAGTCATTTAGAAAAGACTTGAAAACTTGTATTCTTCTGTCGCTGAGTTGGGCTAAAGGTAAAACTGCTACCTAATGATGAGGAGAGCGGGCCAAGGCTGACGGGCACATGTCTGAAAGCTTGGAGTGGGCACTGCCCATCTCGCCTCCATCTGTGAATACAAGGACCTTGGACTGTTATAGGCCAGGACTCTGGGCATAAAAGATTGTTATAATTATGTGTTTCCCTTCATCCAGGTATTGTAATTGTCTGCCCCTCCCTCTAAAAAAAACTGCAAAAGAACATATTGTAAATTCCGAAATGTTATCTGAAATGGCAACATGACCGGGAGACTTTGTGTCACATCAGTGACCACGTGTCAAAAATTGTTCTTGTAAATCATGAGTCATGCTAAAACTGCACGTAGGCTTCAAACTCGGGTGGGTAAAGGGCTACGAATTTGGGGTATAAATTCTGGAATGAAGTCATGTGGCTTTGAGCGAGTATTGTTAGCAATGATGCTGACCTGTCTCCCTAGAACCTGGTTATAGAAATTAACACTCCCTTTTCTCCCAGTCTCTTCCTCTCATATTTTAATTGGCCGTGAGAGATAGCAGCCGATGCATTGGATTGGACCATGACACGACGAATTCCTTTTACAAGGAGATAGCAGATTTGAAACACAAAGATAGTCTGAGGAACATCGAAGGATTCATCACTTTTGCATTTACTATATTTTCTTTTAAATAAAGAGGCTCTTTGCTCATGCTTAGAAACTGTACAAAACTTACCTCATATAAAGTAAACTTTTTCTCACCACCCCCTGGTTTTATAAAAATTGCCCTTAGCCAACAAGCCCTATACTAGAATCAATGGCTGGATATAATGACTATTGTGGATATATTGCTATTGTGGCAGGAGTGATTAAAAACTACACTGTTTCACACACATCTGTGCACAGATGAAGGGAGACACCCATTAAAAAACAGAGTTATTTTTTGAAGGGTGAGCCCCTTGTAGCATAGGCTTCCCTACTAGTTAATTGTTCCAGAAACTCATTAACATCCATGTACCAGCTAGTGTTGTTGTGAGAAGCTGTTTGGCCTCAGTGAAATTTTTTTTTTTTTTTTTATTCTTTCAGTGTGTTTGCCTGTTTCATGATGGGTGATTTGCAAGTGCACCTGCCCACACCGTGCAGTGTGTTCAGCAGTTTTGTTTTGTTTTTTTACCAATAATGTCATGACCCCAGATCTCACCCTCCCCATTCACCCAATCTCTCCCCAGTGTCTTTTTTTTGTTTGTCTGTTTCCTGGATGGAAAACGTCCTCAAAGGGAAACGTTCTGTCCATGTGAAAGAGGTGAAACAAAAAAACGGCAGAAACACTAAAAGGCATCAAAATTGACGAGTTCAAAAACAGTTTTGAGCAGTGGAAACAGTCTCAATAGGTATATTGCGTTAAGCGGGGAATACTTGGAAGGTGACTGAAATGTAAACATGTAAGAATAAATACAAAATTTTTATTAAATAAATTTCAGTTTTGGGGAGTTCCCCCTCATATACATCACACACCACATGACTTAAAAAAAATTTTAAATTCTAAACAGCAGAGTGAAACCTTGAGTTGACATCAAGTAGTGATTTGCTTCTCTTATTCAAGTTCACATTATTCTACTACAAATGCAAATTAAAAATCCTCTGCAAAGCTTCCCATTTTACTCATTTATTTCCTAGTTATACATTCTGGAAACTGAGATGGAGATTTTTTTTAATTAAATGAGCAATAAAAATGCATCATTGCTTGAATGCAAAATGGCTCAAGTCCCTGATGGGTAATGGGAAGTATAATCATTGTTACAGCTCAACAAATATGCCACTTTGATGTCACCAAAGGTGATCGCTCTTGAGCTGGTCATAGGCAAGCAAGACTAAGGGTAGATTCTCCAAAGGGAATGACTGACATCTGCTGGACAGTAAGAGAAATGAAAAGAAAAATTTCAGTATGTAAATATTCCTCACAGCTACCAGTTTCAGACTTCATCGATGTTTACAAGGTAATTTCACTCTAGAGAAATGACACAACCTCTCTGAATTGTGCATTTCTGTTGCCTGCAATTTTTCTACATCTTTTTCTTGATTTCTGTCATCTGTGAATCTCCATCAGCTTGAGTCTGGCCAGGTCTCTGCAATCCATCCAGTGGGCTTTACAAATCCAGGAGCAAGGAATTCATCAGAATTGATCATTAAGAGGGTCAGAACACAATTTAGCCCCCAAATGAGCAGATACATGCCACCAAACTTTGCTAACCCATGCCTTACACTGGTAGTCCCATGCTAAATGTGATTTCTTAATGAAGCAAGCAGCAAACTACTTATTGAGAGCTTACCATGTTGTTTTATTTAGGCTACATCACAGTTCTATGTGGTGGGTGTTTTTCACTTCATCTTATAGATGAAAAGACTGAGTGTGAGAAAGGTGCTCCAGGTCACACAGATTGCAGTAGTTCATCATTTATTTATACCAGATTCCAGAATTGGCACTTTTCACGGTACAAACTGATTCAAGGGATATGTCAAGGGACATTTGTGTATCTTCCAGTGCCAATACTGTTTATACCACTTTTTAACTGCATGACACTTATTAGAGATAATAGGGATTGTCCAACTACACTGACTTAAGAGCCTCACGACCTGCTCCTGTCTTTGGATCCTGTCTGTAAGCAAGTGCTTGGTAGAGACCTGCAGACCAGTGAGAGTGGAAGCGTGCTCATCACGGTCAAGAGAACTCACTTTTCCTTTCTTTCTCAAGCATAGTCTAAAATGTGGTCTGAGGCCTCAAGTTTCTCCATGATACCCTATGGAGATAGATGAGATATCTCCCAAGATCTCTTCCAGCTATGCATCCAGGTAGGAATACAGCAAAGCAGCCTGAGGTGTTCCATTCATTATTATTTTGCAACAACACACTGACAGAATCAGTGCAATTAGCGATACATCGTACTGGTCACTCATGAATGGAAACAAGTGTTATTTGCTTTTTAGAATTTGTGTTTTTGTTTGAAACACCTCATGGAAATTGAAGTGAAAATATGTACTTGGAAGTAGTCCATTTTTTACACACAAACACACCTGCCCCAGTCATTATCTTGCCTAATGAAACATTTGGGGGCGGGGATTAGCTTCATGACATTTTCTTCTACTCTTTCAATAGTCTGAAAATGAAATTTGTGTTTTGCCTGAAAAGGAAAAACACCCATGCCTAGAACTTAAAACGCATGCAAGAATGACAAAATGTTTCACAATAAAAGACCATTTTTCATGAATTACAATATGCAATATCATACCAGCTCCTTAAGAAGTTAACCGTTTTCAGTTCTCCAAATTTTAATCGTTTTACTTCCAAAATGAATAACAAAGTCTGAATATTGTTTTACATATTAAGTTAGAAGGGGAAAGTAACAAAGTATAAATGTCTTCTTTTTTTGAGTTTTAAATTTTTTATTCAGAAGTCTTCAACTTCTCAAGTTTTATCATTTTCAGAGTGTGTTGCAAACAAGGAAAAGGACTTCATGTGGACCAGAGCAGTTGCTCTAGTGCTTTGGGCAGTAAGCTAATCCTCAAATTGCTGAACTCCGAATCAGAATGCATTATGACATTCATCAGAGCAAAATATAAATGTCTTCTTTTGTCAAATTCCTGCGCTGAAATAGACAGCAGGTTGCGTCTTGAACTCAATAGTGCCATCTAGTGGAAATCAGCCAGAAATGCCGTAGGTGATGCTCGTTTCTTCGACAAGTGTACCTGTTCTTCTTCCCCTCTGCCTAGCAAGGGACTGGTGGGAAGGTCTTTGACGTATTTCTTTGCGACAAAAGTGTTATTATGCAAACACGGTTATGGGACATACTAAACAATCTAGCTGATGTCGAGGAGGAGGATGTCCAATTCATGTTATTGAGTTTAATAAAAAGTAGAATAATGGACCCCAGCATCATGTTAGGTCACGAACAGGTGAACAGGGTTAAGATGTTCTGGAGTCCATGTATAGCCCTGAACTTTTCTGGAAATATGGTGGACAAAAGCTAAATTCCCCGGTCTCCTGGAGCTTGCCTTCTTAATACTTAACATGTTTTTAAGTATGAATTTAAGTCATTAACTCAAGAATGTTTCATATATGTATGATAATATTTCAAGGTTCACCCTACATCTTTTAAAATCAATGAATAAAACAAAATAAAAACAAGCAAAGAAACGAGTCAATTAATTCAAAATAAAAACAACGAGAAGAAAACTAGCATAGAAATACATCAACTATAAAGTGCAAAGTAAGAGGGGAAAATCCAAATACATTATGAATCACTGATTTGAAGTCCAGAGTTTATCAGACTGGATTTTAAAATCCAGTTTTATGCTGTTTAAAGAGACCGACCTACCACATAATGACAAGGAAAAGATGGAAGTCAAAATGATGGCCGTCTACTGCTGTCAACCAGTGTGTGGTTCAGACTGCCCAGAAAAATATCATTCATCCTTACTGTTAGTAGGTTACTGACTCTGGTAAATTCAATCATCTTGTCTCAGTGAAAGGAGACTTATTGGCAATGTGCATACAAAAGTAATAAGACGTTTATTTCTGTTAGCCTTACTCTGTAATATTGTCTACAGCTTTTTTTGGGGGGGGGCATGGTCTCTCTGTCTCCCAGATTGGCATACAGTAGCAAGATCACGGCTCACCACAGCCTCGACCTCCTGGGCTCTCTCAGGTAATCCTTCCACCATGGCCTCCTGAGTAGCTGGGGTTGCAGGCATGTACCACCGTCCCCGGGTAATTTTTGGTTTTATTTTTATTTTTTAGCGATAAGGTCTTCCTATGTTTCCCAGACTGGTCTCAAACTCCTGGGTTCAAGTGGTCTGCCCATCTCGGCCTCCCAAAGTGCTGAAATTGCAGGCGTGAGCCATCATGCCCGATTGACACTAGTTTTTGAGCTTAGTCTCAGTTTGTGAGGTCGGAGGTAACTTTCTCTTACCCTACCACACTCAACGCTTTAGCAATTTTTTTCTGTGAGGCAAGACTCAATGAACTGACAACTATACAGTTATTCTTGTGGGTAGTTTTTCTTTATGCTTTTCAGTGTTGTAATTGGTATACATTAGATGGCAATACTATAAGCATGAGAGAGAGAACTACACTGTATAGAGAACTGGTACTTATTTTCACCAGCTGAACCACCAGAGAGCAGCAAAAGACCAGAGTCATTAGCAAAAGGTGAGTATTTGAGAAAAAGCCGACCTTGACAACTGTACTGTTTGTTTTTTTTAAATTTTTATTATAAAGATGTGGGGTACATTTCAAGGTTAGGTAAATAAACACTGATCATGCAGGCACCCTTGTTGATGAGGTATGCCCCTCCCTCCCCTAGCAGTTTCCCTCAACTGCCAATCCCACTCCCACCCCACCCCCACGGTTTCCCACCACTGCCTTATCACAGTGTTTTCTGAGCCTTATCACAAGGACACATCTGGCCAGTGTGGAGAACATTCACTTTATAAAGGTAAAATGAAACACAAGGGCTCAAGGCATGGTGTCTGCGCAGTGCAAACACAGTGCCTTGGTTCGTGCCTCTCGTGGCAACGCTAGCTGGGGCACTGATGCCGATGGATTCCTGGCACACTCACCTAGCGAGGGAGGCCTGTACTACAAGAGACCCGATCTCCAAAAAGATAATTTTGGTTTGGGGGTTTTTTTTTTGGTACTGTCACTTTTCATTATAAAGAAATAAATTTAAAAGTCAAGAAATGAGGTGAATTATATGGCTGAAAACCTCTCTTCTCTAGTGACTTTACTGATGACAGGGGGCTGAAAATATTTCATTATAGAAAAAAATGATTCTCCTGTGTTGTCTCACTCATTGTGTAATCGATCGAAACAGCAACGGGCTGGATATATCTGCCTCTTTCTCCTATTCATCTTTGTAAACTTTGATGGGCCCAAGTGTCTTTCTTCTATTGACAATTTCCTCTGTTTCATGCTTTCTAGCCAGGGCAGCTTGACTTCTTTCAGTTCACCAGAAAACACGTAGGTGGCCATCCAATAGGTAAAGTGAGAGTGTGTGTGATAGCATGTGGCAGGTGAGCAGTAACAAATCTATCTCGCTATTTGTTTTTTGTTTTTTCTGTTTTTCTTCTTTTTAATGATAAAGATGTGGGGTACAATTCAGGGTTAGGTATACAAACATTGATTATGCAGTTCCCTTGTTGATGAGGTATGCCCCTCCCTCCGCTAGCAGTTTCCTTCAACTGCCAATCCCATCCCCCTTCCCCTGACAGTTTCCCATTACTGCGGATCACTTTCTTATAGTATTATAATTGTTCAGGATCTGCTTATGAGTGAGAACATATGGTACTCTGTTCTTTGTCTCTGTGATAGATCAGAGTATGATCGACTTGAAATCCATCCAAGTTGCTGAGAAGTCCATATATTTGTCCTTCTTAATGGTTGCATAATATTCCATTGTGTATATGTACCACATTTTTTTATCCAGTCCAGCTTCAATGGGCAACATGGTTGGTTCCATGTTTTTGCTATTGTGAACAGAGCTGCAACAAACATACGTGTGTGGATATCTTTTTTGTAGAATGATTTGAGTTCCTCCCTGTATATTCCCAATAGGGGAATTGCTGGGTCATATGAAAGGTCAGTTTCTAGTTCTTTCGGAAATCACCACACTGACTTCCAAAGAGGTTGCACTAGTTTGCATTCCCACCAGCAGTGTAGAAGCGTTCCTTTTTCTCCACATTCTCACCAGCATCTGTTGTTGTTTGTTTAATTAATGATGGTCGTTCTTATTGGGGTTAGGTGGGTATCTCAATGTGGTTTTGATTTGCTTTTCTCTGATGATGCATGAGGATGAGCACTTTTTCATGTGTCTGTTGGCTGCCCGTATATCTTCTTCTGAATAGACATGTCTATTCAAGTCTTTTGCCAACCTTTTAAAGGGACTGTTTGTTTTTTTCCTTTCGGCGAGTTTGGGTTCCTTGTAGATCCTAGATGTTAACCCTTTGTCAGATATACAGTTGGCAAATATTTTTTCCCATTCTGGGGGCTGTCTCCCTGCTCTCTTGATGAAAGTTTATTTTGCTTTGCAGAAGCTTGTTTCTTTGAGAGGTCCCACTTGTCTATCTTATTTTCTAAGGTATTGGCCTTTAGGGTTCTGAATAGTAATGGGTTGCCAGTTCCAATTTCCATAATGGTGTCCCCTGCGTTTTCTAAGATTCTTACAGCTTGAGGTTTGATGTTTAGGTCTTTGATCCATTTAGAGTTAATTTTTGTATATGGTGATAGGCAGGGGTCCTGTTTCAATCTTCTGCATGTGGTCAGTAGTTTACCCAGCACCATTTACTGAATAGGTTCTCCTCTCTCCAGTGGTTGTTGTTGACGGCTTTGCCAAAGATGAGTTGGTTGAGGAATTGAGGATTTGCTTCCAGAATCTCTATCCTGTTCCATTGGTATATGCTTGTTTTTGTACCAATACTGGGTTATTTTGAAAATCGTAGCCTTGTAATACAGTTTAAAGTCTGGAAGTACGGTATCTCCCATCTTGTTTCTTTTGCTAAGGATTGTTTTGGTTATTTGTGGTCATTTATGTTTCCATGTGAATTTCTGTATTTTTAATTCCAGGTCTGAGAAGAATGGTGTTGGTAACTTAATGGGTATTGCATTGAACCTGTAGATTGTCTTTGGTGGGATGGACATCTTAACAGTGTTGATTCTTCTTATCCATGAGCATGGAATATTTCGCCTTTGTTTGTATCTTCTTGGATTTCTTTAAGCAGTGTTTTGTAGTTCTTGTTGTTAAGGTCTTTCACTTCTCTGATTAGGAAGAAGTCAAGGTATTTGATTTTTTTTTTTGTGGTGATTGTGAATGTGATTGTGTTTTTTATTTGGATCTCTGACTGCTTGTTGTTGGTGTATGGGAATGCAACTGTCTTTTGCACATTTGTTGTGTACCCTGAGACTTTGCCAAAGTCCTTTATCAGTGCAAGCAGGTTTTTGACAGATTCTCTTGGATTTTCAAGGTATAGGATCGTATCATCAGCAAAGAGGGACAACTTGACTTCCTCTTTTCCTATTTGGATACCCCTAATTTCCTTCTCTTGTCTAATTGCCCAAGCTAGGACTTCCAACACAATATTGAACAAGAGGGTTGAGAGTCGGCAGCCTTGTTTTGTTCCAGTATTCAGGGGAAATGTTTCTAGTTTCTGTCCATTTAGCAATATGTTAGCTGTGGGTTTAACGTAGATGGCGCTTATTATTTTGAGGTATGTTCCCTCTATACCTAGGTGTTTGAGGGTTTTTATCAAGAAGGGATGCTGGATTTTATAAGAAGCTTTTTCTGCATCTAATGAGATAATCATGTGGTTCTTGTTTTTATATCTGTTGATATATTTAATAACATTTATGGTCTTGCAAATGTTGAACCTGCCCTATATCCTGGGAATGAGCCTACTTGTCATGGTGGATGATTTTTGAGATATGTTTTTGGATCCAATTTGCTAGAATCTTGTTGAGGATTTTTGCATCTATGTTCATAAGGGATATTGGTCTGTAGTTCTCTTTTTTTTGTTGGATCTTTACCTAATTTGGGTATCAGTGTGATGTTAGCTTCGTAAAATGATTCAGGGAGAATTCCATCTTTCTCAATTGCATGGAATACTTTCAATAGGATTGGTATCAGCTCCTCCTTGTACGTTTTGTAGAATTCTGCTGGAAAGCCATCTGGTCCAGGGCTTTTTTTTGTAGGTAGTTTTCGTATGACAGAGTCAATTTCCTGGGTTGTTATTGGTCTATTTAGTGTCTCAGTGTCTTCTTGTTTTTTTGTTTTTTGAGTTGGAGTCTCACTCTGTCACCCAGACTGGAGGCCACTGCAGCCTCGACCTGCTGGGCTCCGGCAATCCTTCTGCCTCAGCCTTCCAAGTAGCCGGAATTACGGGCATGCACTACCACACCCGGCTGATTTTTTTATTTATTGTAGAGATGAGGTCTTGCCAAGTTGCCCAGGTGGGTCTCGAACCCGCGGACTCAGGCAATCCACTCACCTCAGCCTCCCAAAGCACGGGATTACCGGCTGAGCCACCGAACCCGGCTGTCTTCTTGTTTTAAACTGGGAGGTTGTGTGATGTCAAAAATCCTCTATTTCTTCTAGGTTATCCAGTTTGTTTCCATATAGGTATGCAAAGTAATCTCTGATAATCTTTTGTATTTCTTCAGGATCAGTTGTGATTTGATCTTTTGTACTTCTGATTGTGCTTATTCGGGCTTTCTCTCTCTCTCTCTTGATCATTCTGGCTAGGGGCCCATCAATCTTGCCAATTCTTTCAAAGAACCAACTTTTTGTTTTGTGGATGTTTGCCATGATATTTTTGTCTTCTATGCCCTGTATTTGGGTTCTTATTTTTGTGATTTGGATTCTTCTGCTAAAGTTAGGACTTTGGTTGCCTTCTCATTCCGACTTTCTTAGGTGATTTGTTAGGCTCTCCACTTGTGATCTTTCTGTATTTGATGTATGCTCGTAAAGATATGAATTCCCCTCTTAGAACTAATTTCATGGTATCTCAGAGGTTTTGCTGAGATGTTTCTTCATTTTCATTGTTTCCAGGAATCTTTCAATTTCTTCTCTGATTTCAGTTCTGACCCAGTCATTGCTCAGCATCATGCTGTTTAGTGTCCATGTCTTTGTGGCCTTTGGGGAAATGTTGTTGTTTGTTGATACTTATTTTTATTCCACTATGGTCTGAGAATGTGAATGGAAAGATTTCAACCTTATGGAATTTGTTTATGCTTGATTTATGGCCAAGGATATGATCGATCTTGGAGTATGCTCCATGTGGTGATGAGTAGAATGTACATTCTGTGGTTGTTGGGTGGAATAATTTGTAGGTGTCTACTACCTTCATTTGGTTGAGTATCAAGTTTAGGTTCTAGATCTTCTTGTTGGTTTGGTAGGCCTAGATAGATCATCAGGGGCTTTAAGTGGGGATATTCAAGTCCCCTGCTGTAATAGTGTTAGAGTCAATATCTTTTTGTAGTTTATTTAGTAGTTGCTTTATAAATGCTGGTGCACCTGTGTTAGTTGCATATATGTTGAGGATGATATTTCTTGTTGATGGATTGAAACTTTTATAATTATGTAGTGTCCTTTTGCATCTTTTTTCATTTTTGATAACTTAAAGGTTGGTTTGTCTGATATTAAGATTGCAACTCCTGCCTTCTTTTGTGATCCATTTGCCTGGAAACTCATTTTCCATCCTTTAACTTTGAGTTTGTGTGTGCCCCTTGTAGTGAGATGAGTCTCCTAGATGCAGCAAATAATTGGGTCACGGTTTTTTATCCAGTCTGCCATTCTGTGTCTTTTCGGTGGTGCATTTAGTCCATTCACATTCAGATTCAGTCCATTGAAATGTAATTGCTTATCCCTGTCATGAGGTTCCTACAAAGTTTTTTTCTTTGTTTGCATGTTTTCTTTTGGCCTTGGGGTTAATGTATATGCGTGTTTTCAAATTCCTTATTGCACTGTATTCTCTGCTGATTCTGTGCTCTGCTGTTCCCTTGGGAAGTAGGTGATAATCCTTTTTTTTCTTTCTTCTGTGCTTAATACCTTTTTAAATGTCTCTTGTCGAGCTAGTCTGGAAGCTGAATCTCTTAGGGATTGGATGTCTGGGAAGGATTTTAATTCTACATCACTGATGAAGCTTGCCTGGATAGGAAATTCTTGGTTTAAATTGTTTATCTTTAAGGACTTGGAATATAGGGCTCCAGTTCCTTCTTGCTTGTAGTGTTTCTGCCAATAGGTCTGCTCCTATTCTGATTGGTTTTCCCCAGTAGGTAGCCTGACCTTTTTCTCTTGCTGTGTTTAGTATTTTTTCTTTTTTGCCTACTTTGTGTAGGCAAATTACTATGTGTCTAGGGGTTGGTTTTCTCATTTGATGTCTTGCAGGGGTTCTCTGTATCTCTTGTGCTTGGTTGGTCACATCTCTAGTGAGACGGGGAATTTTTTCTTGGATTACCTCCTGGAATACTTGTTCCAAGTTGTTCTCCATTTCCCTCTCTTCTCCTGGCATACCTATCAGGCATAGGTTCAACCTCTTGATATAATTGCACATCTCTTGTAGGCTTTGTTCTTTCTTTCTGAGTCTTCTTTCTATGTTTTTTATGGATTGGGTTAATTCTATGCTGTGTTCTTCAAGTTCTAAAATTCTTTCTTCAGCTAGATTAATTCTGCTTTCCATGCTGGTCATTTTGTTATTTATTTCCTGGATGAAATTTTTTATTGCCAAAATCTCTGTTACAAGTTCTTTCGGTGTTGCATCTTGTCTTTGATGAGTCTTATTCACTCTTTCCGTCCATTCCGTAATCACTCTTGCATTCTGGGACCGGTCATTGGTGAGTTCCGTTGTTTGGGCACCAAGGTCTGATTTTTCAGGAGTTTTGTCTTTGGTAGACTTGAAATTGTCTGAGGTCTTCCTTTGGCTTTTCCTCATTTGTGACAGATCTTTTGTTTTTCTCTTTAGTTCTGTTATTCAGTGCTAGTGAGAGAGGCTTTCCCTTCTGATGTTTGCTCAGTCCTCTGTTCTTCCTTGATCTGGGCTGTGGATTTGTTCCGTTTTAAAATAGGATAGTGAATGGGAAGCTTTGCTGTCTCTTGTAGTTTTTGAAATCCAAGTAAAGTGGGGGCCGGGGCACTAGGAATCAGATACTACTTGCAAATTAAAATGTTTACTTATTGTGGTATGTGTTCCCTGAGACCCACTCCCCACCACCACCCTATATTATGATGCAAAGCAGAAACCAACACACACTCCAAAACAAACTAGAATAACAACAAAGCAAAGTAAAACAAATCACACACACAAAAAAAAACCCCAAGAAAGCAAAACACATACACACTGTCTAGCACAAAGGAAATAGAGAAGTAAGACAGAAAGAACGAAAGGGGGAGAAAAATGAAAAAGAAAAAGGGATTCAGGTGGAACCCTCACACATATACTGACACACCCCTTTAAACTATAAAAAATGAATATTAAAAATACCCCAGAACAAAAGAGCAGAAACTAACAACAGCAAAATCAAAAGATGAACAATCATTTATATGCACACATAAATAGAAAATGACAAAGGAAGAAAGAAACAGAAAAAAAAAATGAAAAAATATTTTTGGGGGCGGATGCAGATCAAAACCCTCACATACACACTCATGCACAAAGGAAAAATATTTTTTAAATAGATGAACTAACAGAGAATGTTTTAAATTAACAAATAATTGAAACTTTTTTTTTTTTGAGTTGGAGTCTCACTCTGTCACCCAGACTGGAGTGCAGTGGCCGCTCCCGGTCACCGCAGCCTCGACCTGCTGGGCTCCGGCGATCCTTCCGCCTCAGCCTTCCGAGTAGCCGGAATTACAGGCATGCACTACCACGCCCAGCTGATTCTTTTTTTATTTATTGTAGAGATGAGGTCTCGCTGCCCTGGTGGGTCTCGAACTCGCGGGCTCAGGCAATCCACTCATCTCAGCCTCCCAAAGGCACGGGATTACAGGCTGAGCCACCAAGCCCGGCTGAAACATTTTTTAAAAAGTCCTCCTACAGCAGGCTCTGTAATTTTTCCTCTAACCAGGTCTGTCCTGCAGAGCCACCTTTTTCACTCTCTCCTCAGGGAACGCAGCAGGTAAGGGGGAGGGGCAGTGGAGGTGAGTGGGGCTGCTGGCCTCCCCTTCCACTTCAGTATGATCAGAGAGATCTCTGGTGGGGATGTACAGGATGATCTCTTCCCCAGGTATGTACTCTCATGAGGCTGCCCCAGCCAGGCCTGTCCTGAAATGGAGCTCTCCTATTGCAACTGATGTCCAGGCTCTGTCTGGGTTTGTCCCTCTCAGTTGTGGCCCAGCTGTGTGGGTCTGACGTTCAGAGGATTGCTGGGGAGGAGGCGGTTGGGGTCAGCCCTAGACTCACTACTGATCTCTTTGGAGTTCTTCCTCATCCTTTTCTGGCCACACCCTTTGTCCCCCGGCTGGATCAGGGTAGTGGGTGGAGCGCCTGGAACTCTGCACTCGTCAGGTCCCTCTGAAGTTTGTGCTCTTGGGATATTTCCTCTGGGCCACGATCAAGCCTTGAGTAGTTGACCTGCCAGTCACAGAGATCGCATCTGTTGGTCCATGGTAAGCCAGTCGGAGCACTTTCCTGCCCTGCCTTCAAGATGGTGGTGGGGTGCCTCTCTTGTCCTCTTCCATGGGAACTTGCCTCTGGACTTGGTCCGCAGCCCCTTCCAGCGCCCTGCCAGGTGCTGAAGTGGGTAGGTAAAGCGGGGAGCAGTCTTTCTCCTACTACAATGGTGAGGGAGCACCTGGGGCAATAGTTTCTCCATGCATTTTTTTAAAGGAAAACTTTTGTCCCTCTTTTAAAAAACAATGGTGCTCGCTTCTGTGAGGAAGAGCCAGGGGACAATGTACAGAAGCTGCGGCACCAGCTGTTGCACCAGGGACCTGGCCACCCACTCACAAGCCCGACTTAGACAGTCTCTCCCAGTATTTCCTTCCCTGGGAGGATTTGTTGGTTAAAAAAAAAAAAAGGAAAATGGTGTTCAGCTTCTGCGTCCTGGGAATTGCCAGGGCTCAAGCCCAGCTGCTGTGGCACCAGCCGCTGCACCAGGAGAACCCTGGCTGCTAGCAACCTAGCCCTCACTCAGTCAGTCACTCACATGCCCACTCGCTCACCAGCACATACACAAAATTTTCCATACACTCACTCACTCATATGGGGACTCACGTAGCCTGACTGGCTCGGCCACCATCTTCCCTGCCCCCTCTCGTGCGACTTGTAATGGGAAGGCACTGACTTTGGAGTCAGTGAGACCTGTGTTCAAGACCCCTTACAGTCTGAACTTGACCTAAATGTGCGAGCCTGTTTTCCCACATCGGCAAAATGTTTCCCTTGGAGAATCTGTACCACACTTTTGTCCTATCCCTTGAATGCTCGAAGAATTCTTAAGCTCTGGCTTTTGCTGCCCCCTTTTTTGTTCGTTTGTTTTTTGAGTTGGAGTCTCACTCTGTCGCCCAGACTGGATGGAGTGCAGTGGCCGCTCCCGGCCACCGCAGCCTTGGCCTGCTGGGCTCCGGCGATCCTTCCGCCTCAGCCTTCCGAGTAGCCGGAATTACAGGCACACACTACCACGCCCGGCTGATTTGTTGATTTATTGTGGAGATGAGGGCTCGCCAAGTTGCCCAGGCGGGTCTTGAACCCACGGGCTCAGGCAATCCGCTCACCTCAGCCTCCCAAAGGTGCGGGATGACAGGCTGAGCCACGGAGCCCGGCTTGCTGCTCCCTTGACTGAGGTTTCTCTTCCATCTGGTCCCCACACTGCTCCCTCTCTCTCACCTCCTCAAAATGTCGCTTTGTAAAAGAAGTCTTCCTTAACCTTCTTACTTAAACGAGCATCCCTTATGCCTCATTTGCTTTCCCCGGTGATTTCTCTCCATAGAACTTATAATGTGACATGAAATATCATGATTTTTCTCCATAGAATCTTATAACATGACATGAAATATAAAAGGGTGGCCCCCCGAAATCACGGAATTTATTTGTAATAAATCGTGTGTTTATTCTTCCATGTTTAAACTTCAGTCACCTTCAAAGTATTCTTTGATTGATGCAAGACACACACCTTGCAAGATGCTTTTTCTACCGCTTAAAACAGTTTTTGATCTCGCTGATTTTCTGCCATTCTTTGTTTCACCTCTTCCACATCGGCAAAATGTTTCCCTTTGAGGATTTTTTTCCATCATGGAAAACAAAAAAAAGTGCCTGGTGGATAGACAGGGTGGGGCATGGGGATCATGCCGTTTGGGGTCAAAAAATACTGAACACTCAGCACATTGTGGGCAGGGGTGCTGATAAATCACCCATCATGAAATGGGCAAACATGCTGAGTCTCCAGCAAGATTTCTCTGAAGCTGAATGCAGCCTCTCCCAGCAACACTAGCTGGTACCCTGATGTCGATGGTTCCCTAGCTCACTTACCTAGTGAGGGAAGCCTGTATTACAAGGGGTCTGCCCTCCAAAAAGACAATTTTTTGTTTTTGTTTTGGTTTTTTGTTTTTTTTGTCCGCCTCATACTGTACTTTCTCATGTGTTTGTTAGAGATTCTCTCCACTGGACTGTAAGTTCCTGAAAACAGATTTTTTTCCTCTGCTTTGTCCACTGCTCTGTCTCCAGCAACTAGAACAGCGTTAAGCAAACAGGAGCACAAGAGATACGAGTTGAAAAATGAATTAATCCAGAGAATGTTATAACGGATCATGTTGCTTGCAAATCACCTACCATGTAATGGGCCGAAAGTACATTGTACATTGTGACTGTCGTCCTGAATTTTCGTTAGACTAATGTCTTGATTCTCATTACTGTTGGAACTTTAAAAACAAAACAAAACAACAACAACAAAAAACAAGGATCTTGAAATTGATGTACTAGGTAATGACCACTAACGTTAAAAAAAGTAATAAAGTTTTGATCAGGAATTGGTTGTCTATTAGAAATTGACCTTTCATACAATCTAGCAATCCCTCCTCTGGAATATACCCAGAGGAACTTAAATCATTCCACAAAGAAGATACCTGCACATGCATGTTTATTGTGGCAAATAGCAAAAACATGGAAGTGACCATGCTGGACTGAGTAAAAAAATATGTGGTACATATACATGATGGAATATTATGCAGCTATAAAAAAAAAGCAAAATTATGAACTTTGCAGCAACTGGGATGGATTTAGAGTCTCGCATACTCAGTGATCTATCACAGAAACAAAGATCTGAGTACCTCATGTTCTCACTCATAAACAGAGACTGAGCATTTCCCATAATACTATAAGAAAGGGATTGGCAGTAGCAGGACACTGCCGGGGGTGGGGCGCACATAACATCAATAAGCGTACCTGATCTCAAACCAGGTGACATGGGGAGCAAAGGGAGGCCCACACTTTACCTGCAGGATGACCCCTTGTATACCTAGATCTGAATTGTACCCCACATCTTTAAAATAAAAAATATATATATAAAGGAGCATACCCCTATAGTCCAAGCATTATTTTGTGAAACTTTAATTGCAATTTTATGTGTGTAGTATGAGTGTGTCATCAAAGCACTGATACTGACAGATCCTGTATCTTTTGCAGATTCCCCTAGAGATGGTTTACCTCTTACAGAATGGGTCTTCTTTGCTGGAAGGGAACTGGCCAACGCAGACGGACTTAGGTTTGGAGGGATTAGTCCCTCTGTCCTCATTTAACAATCCTAACCAGGTGATGCCATTCACCTGTCTCATGTTATAAGAACTTTGCTGACATCCCCAAGACTCAGCACTTAGAAGAGTCCAAAAACATTTTATAGAAGGAAGTGAGTAAGATCATCCGGTAGGTAAGGTCATTGGTTGCAGCAGCAACGCTGAGGGCAGCTTTTAAGTTTTCTTTTGGGGTTTGAGTAACTACAAGCATGCAGGTCACACAATGGGCAACAGCATTCCACCACAACTATCTACCCTAAGCCTAACCACAGGAGGTAGGTTATCTAGGCAAGGGAAGTTCCACAGTGTTTCGAGGGTTCTCAGTCATCTAGGAATTTAAACCTCCCAGCCAAATGAATCCAGGAGACTTTTGGCTAGGTGAGTCAGTGTGATAAGTGGCATGTTACCCCCTGCCTCCAGCCCATCTTTTTTTTTTTTTGAGTTGGAGTCTCACTGTGTTGCCCAGGCTGGAGTGCAGTGGCATGCTCCCGGACACTGCAGGCTCGACCCGCTGGGCTCTGGCGATCCTTCTGCCTCAGCCTTCCAAGTAGACAGAACTACTGGCACATGCTACCACACTCATCTAGTTTTTGATATATTGTAGAGAGGAGGTTTCACTAAGTTGCCTGAGCGGGTCTCGAACTCGTGGGCTCAGGCAATCCACTCGCCTCCACCTCCCAAAGTGCTGGGATTACAGGCTGAGCCACCGAGCCCAGCTTCCAGCCCATCTTAATAGGCTTATTCTTTAATTAATAATCACTGCAATTGTCATCCTTGAATTCTTGACTCTCTAAGACAACTGGGGAAATCTTAAAGGCAGGGCTGAGAACCCCCCATCCCCACCCTACCTGACTACAAAACAAAACCTCTGAGAAAGTGTAAAGAGTTTTGATACTGCTATCACCATACCCCATCCCAGAGTCTGAGCACAGTGTCTGGCCCAGTAAAGATACTGAGCAACACACACAGATGAGTCATGTGAAACTGAAGAAACCAGAAAAAAGTCTAGGGATGGTACTGAGGTCAACTTTCAGGTTGTGATACTGAACTACAGTTATGTAAGACGTGACTATGAGGGAGAATGAGGTGAAAGACATGGGACCCTTGTGCTATTTTTGCAACTTTCAGTGCACCTATAATAATTTTTTAAAAGATCAATAAAGGCTTTTACACAATATATTTCATCTCCTTCCCCACCCACTACCCTTTTCAAAACTGAAATTATTGTTAAATTATTTCCCAGAAATGTGTTTCTAATTGGTAGGAATGGGTAGTGACAAAGGAAAAATCTTAGAACCCGTTAACCATCTTCCAGAAAGATTTCACTATTAGAAAGGTTATCCAGGATTGTTAAGCAGATAAGTAACCACTGAGAGAATAATGTAATGCACTGATTTTAGATGATAATAGATATTTAGAACTTGGAAGGGAAAAGAAAGATGCAGAGATAAAACTTGTTTAATGGAACTTGGTTTATAATCAAGTGGAAAGAGCGAGTGGTCAGCAAAATATAAGTTTTGAGTTAGAAGCTTTAAATGATCAGGGACTTCAGGTTCCTCATGTATTTGGGGTGCTTAGGTTTGGCGTATTACCTGGACAACTAACTCCTGGATACAGACCCATGGCCTTGCTGTTACACTATAGAAGTTGTGTCCAACCCACGATCCACAGGCTGCATGCAGCCCAGGATAGCTGTGTGGCCCCACAAAGTCTTTTAACATCATGTGTTTTTTGTGTGCCTATTTTCTTCATAAACCCATGCGTCGTTCCATTTCTGAAGTTCACAGTCACGCCTTATTCCTGACATCATTTTTTGGCCGTGCATGCATTTCTGGGCAGCTGTTTTCTCCATTATGAAACACAGGAAGAACAAAATTTGAACCCTTTCTTTTCCTCCCTCCCTTCCTTCTTTCCTTCTCTCTCTTTCCTTTCTGTCTCTTTCTTTTTTTGAGTCAGAGACTCATTCTGTCACCCAGGCTGGAGTGCAGTGGCATGCTCCCCACCACCACAGCCTTGGCCTGCTGGGCTCAGGCGATCGTTTCACCTCAGTCATCCAAGTAGCTGGAACCACAGGCAAGTGCCACCATGCCCGGCTTATTCTTTTTTAAAATTTATTGTAGAAATGAGAGCTCACTAAGTTGCCCGGGCGGGTCTCAAACCCCTGGACTCAGGCAATCCTCTCACCTCCACTTCCCAAAATGCTGGGATTACAGGTGTCAGACTCCACACCTGCCTGAGCAGATATTTCTGATGAGCCCCTTGAGAACCCGTAAGAATTGCGACCGTTTCCATAGAACCGGACATTGATAGATTAGTTTTACAAAACAAGGTCAAATACCCCACGAGTTATATATTGCTCTCATTTTTCTAAACTTTGTAACAAAAAATATTTTTAAAAGAAGGCTTATTATGTATATACACTAATTATATTATATAACTTATATGTGGCCCAAGACAATTTCTCATTCGATGCAGCCCAGGGAAGACAAAAGTTTGGACTCCCCTGCACTAGAGGACTCTGCAATCTTCTCAGTTCTCCTAACACCAACGTCAAAGTTGAACATCTTCTGAGCCCTGTGTTCCAGGAAAAAGCAATGGTTAACAACAACAACAACACAGTTTCTGAGAAACAGCTAACTTCAAAGGACTCCTGACATATTCCCACCTCTTCCCCCTGGTTTCCGGGTCTCCCTGCCTCTGTAGAACCCCTAGCCATCTACCCTTTCTCTGAGACATTCTTCTGTGGAAATGAACTTTGTCCCCACTGCAACCATTGGTATAAAACCATCTTTTTCTTCATCTGGTGCATGTTTGTCTTTCATGCCAACTTCTGTTCAATGCTTTATTATTTGTTTTCCCCTAGTTCTTCTTCCAGGCAGTTTGAAAGAGGGCACACTTTCCCACATTTTCCAAGATCATTAATAAATTAATACAGGCCAGGCATGGTGGCTCATGCCTGTAGTCTCACCACTTTGGAAGGCTGAGGAGAGAGAGAATTGCCTGAGTCCAGGAGTTCAAGATCGGCCTAGGCAATTTGGCAAGATCTTGTTTTACAATAAATAAAAAAAAATAGCGGGCATGATGGTGCTCGCCTGTAGTTCCAGCTGCTTGGAAGGCTGAAGCTGAAGGATTGCCTGAGCTCAGGTCAGGTCCGGGCTGTGGTGAAAGTGAGCGTGTCACTGCACTGCAGCCTGGGAGACAGAGTGAGGCTCTGACTCAAACAAATTAAACAAATACATTAAATCCACATGAGCTAAGAAACAGATTTTTTATTTTCATTCTTACCAAAAAACCTAAGTATGTTGTTAAGAGAACATCTGGTTCCTGCATTAACATAAAGACCGTGGAGCAAGGACTCAATGTTTTGCATCAGGTGAAGCAACTATACACATTGCTGTACAATTACCCGTAAAAGAAAACAGAAACAAGAAACAATGCCTTTGCCAAGAGACTTTCAGGTGTGTGTTCTGCTTCCTTGACTCTTTTGCACACCTTACGTTTTACACAAATAACAAAAACCTGCCAAGTGCCAAGAATGCAGGAGGCCCTGTCCCACACGATGTATTTCTCATAGCAACTCTGAAAGGTATGATCATTCTCATGTTTCTGAGGAAGCAGCACAGCCTGTTTGGAAAGAGTTCAGGCACTGGAGCAAGTCGCTCACCTATCTCTCTCTGAGCTTTCTCTTCTTTAAAGTGGGAATGGTAACAGTGCTACCTCATAGGCTTGTTGTGAGATGCTAAGTGAGTTTAATATATGCAAAGCTGCCGGAGACTAGCTCCAGCCGGGTTCAGGGTACCCCAAAGGTGGAGATGGTGCTGGCGATTGGGGAGAAGAAGAGAGAAAGAGAGAGAGAGAGAGAAAGAAAGAGACTGGACTCCAGTCTAGTGCAGAAGCGATGTGTGTCATTGGGAATTACAACAGGTCTTTTATACACAAAGTCAGATGTGGGAGGGGTGTCCCCCACCCCCCAGAAACCTTAATCCATGAAAACTTAATCAATGATTGCCTTTAAACCCTTTTCATATGATAATCTTAAAATCCCATAACAAAGGATAACCTAATCTGTGACTGACATATTCTATAAAACTTTTTCATCCTAAGATGATTCATTTATGCCAAGTTAAACAATTCTATAGAAGCTTAAGTATTTACTTTACAAACGAGAGTGGCCCATCCCAGAATGTTTGGAATGTGGCCCAGTCCAAAGTTCACAGTGGGCTACCTGCAAGTAACCCAGCCTCATTCTTTCAACAAAATGGCTGTCTTCTAAAACTATATTCTACAATTTACACCTTCAACAAATCCTAAGATCATGACCCAGAAGCCTGTGACCAATACTAAGGCTCTTAAATGTGACACGCGTTTGAATTATAAGTTGTGTGAAAGCCAAAACTGCAGTTTGCGGAAGAATGGTAGCAATGAGTTTCTGAAGTTAGCTTGTGTTCGTCCCGGTCTCAGAGTTTTTATGTTTTGAGCTCACAGGAGCTTAATCTGGTCAGTGCTGAGTAGAAACGGGGAGGAAATGGGGTCAATAGCTCCCGAACACATCCTAGTGGTCTCGGGGTCAATGGCCCTTCCTGGTCCCTAACGCTCAGTGGGCCTCCGTGGCCAGCTCCCAACAAGAAGCACACATAATAATGCCAGGCACACACAACTCAAGATCAAACATAATGCATGGGCAAGTTAGTCTCTATGGTGAAACTGAGTATAACTGACCCGAGTTCTCATAGCTAGAAAGTGGTAGTACGTAGGCCGGGTGCAGTGGCTTGTGCCTGGAATCCCAACACTTTGGGAGGCTGAGGTGAGAGGGTCACTTGAGCCCAAGGAGTTCAAGACCAGCCTGGACAACATAGTGAGACCTTGTCTCTACAAAAATTAATAAAAAAATAAAAAATAAAAAAATTCGCTTGGCATGGTGGCAGGTATCTGCAGTCCCAGTTACTCAGGAGGCTGAGGTGGGAAGATCACCTAAGCCCAGGTTGAGGCTGTGGTGAGTCACGATTGTGCCACTGCACTCCAGCCTGGGCGACACAGTGAGACCCTGACAATAAAGTAAAATAAAATTTAAAATAAAATTCTGGTACTGGTGGCAGTACCAGAATCCAAAGCCAGATATTTTTGGCTTCAAAGCTGATAGCCTTTCTCTTTACATAATACCCATAAGCCAGAAGGATAGTTAAAAGCACATTAAACCATAAAAGAAAAATCAGATACATTTGATATTAAGAACCTTGATTTATCAAAGGGCACCATGGAAACAGTGAAAGAGTAAGCCAGAGGACTCAAACTGAGAATAAAGAAATAAATCATACAAACCAATAAGACAAACAGAAAATGGGCAAAACTTGAACACTTTGTGAAAGAAATCCACATAAGCAATTAACACTAACAGAAGTTGAACATTTTAGTAATCAGGGAAATGTTAATTATTAGCAAAATAAGACCACTAGATAGTCACAAGCCTGGCAAAAACTAGTTTGCAAACCCAAATGTAAGCAAAGAGAACTCACATTTGGAGAAATGACTATGGGAAAGTTTGTAAAAATGTATTAGAAGATGGTGATATGAATTCCCCAAGACTTGGGGATAGATCTTAGGTATAGATGGGGCCTCGACTAGGATACACGAAACTTTGTGTATGGGGATAGCTTGCTGGCGGAAATCAGCTCTGCTCCCATGGGTTCTCTTCTGACCAGGCTGATCATGTGTCCAGGCCTGAGGTCCTTCCCAACCTTCCCTTTTACAAAGGGCATGCCCTACCCACAATCCAGGAAGAGGATATAGCAGTGCAAAGATCCTGTGACAAAAACCTGCTTGGTAGGTTTGAGGCTAAGCAAGGAAGTCAACAGCAACTGAGTGTGTGTGTGTGTGTGTGTGTGTGGTGTGGTGTGATTTCCGTGAGACCAATTTTGTTTATGCTCTTATATTGAAGGTGTGGGGATCTCAGCAGTTTTGACGGGTCCGCAAATGTTTAATCTTGCCTGCATGTAACAGAATTTACTCCCAGGTGCCTCTTCCAAGTCCACAGACAATTTTGGATAAACGTTGGACAAACGCTTTGAGCAACATTCACCAAGAAAGACCTTTTGCGTACTTGAATTGCATTAAGTGACACACACAGCAGCAAAGCGGTGGAGGAGGGGAAGAAGACATACACCGGCACATCATTAAAACAACAACAAAAATTTCTCCATGGAGATTAGATCTATCAGGTAATTCTCGTGCCTGATAAATGCTTTAAACCCCTTAAAATCTAATATCTCACCTTCAGAAAATCCTTTGCACAGACAAGACACAGAAAAAAAAAATATATATGTATATAAAATGATGACAACAAATAACTGGCATTCCCTGCTGGATTATAGCAAGGGACTGTTCAGTGTCAGTTGGTGAGCATGAGCAGAAAATGATGGAATGACTAGCTGTGCAGGAGTCATGCTTCCCATCCACCACTTGGCTTTCTCTGAGCGGTTCACTGCCCATTACCCAGATGCCCCTTGTATCTACACAGGGATGTGCAATCCGTCCTCACCCCTGAAATGTGAGTTGGCGTGTGTTACTTTGGTCCAAGCTAATTAAGCAGGTGCGCCTTCTCTGCTGTTTTCCTCCAAACGCAGTCAGCAATCTGGAAGTGAAGGCTCATCAACCCTGGGGTGGTCATGCGCTGAAAGGTACCTGGGTCCTTCACGCTATGTGGAAGGCTGCCTGGACACCCTCGTGGACTCCTTTAAGAGCGAGGCATAAACTTATGCTTTCTTAAGCTACTGAGATTGTGGTGTTACCTATTAAGAGCACATTGTGCTATTTTAACTAAGAGTATCTAATAGGCTCTCAAAGGTTGAGCTGAGAGCAACAGCCAGGTAGCAGTCTCTTGTAAAACAGCATTTGCAAACTTCTAATAAAAAGTATGCTTCCCAATTAGACCACAAGTGTCCTTGGCTGTCCCTGCATAAGCAGTGTTATCAGCATATGGGGATTCTCAAAGCTGCCGCAGTGGGATGAGCCCCAACCTTCCCCAATAAATCTGGGAGATGCCCACACAACTCTGAGAAGACTTTTGGCCGAGAGGGCCCCCTTTCCTGTAAGTTTGTGACTGTTTCAGAGCCTCGGTGCATCCCAGAACCCTCCATCTCCCCACTCACACCCATTAGACATCTTCCCGGCTTTGTACTCACGCCTTTACCAAGGGGACGGCAGCCATCCCACGCCTCTCACAAGCAAGAGTGAGGTGAGGGGCAGGGCGGTGGAAGCCTTCAGAAGAGGTGCAGAGACTCTTTTTACCTCAAATACACGCACTTCAGTGTCCCGCTCTACTGTTCAGCCCCCAGATACTTGTTTCCAACTCACTTACACGGGTGGAATGTGTGTCAACGACACGCAAGGGAATGCTTCCCAGTTCCTTGGAGCCTGAGGTTTATTTGGATCTGGACATATACCCCTGAAGAGATCTGTTTTTTTCTGCTGTGACTAATTCATTAACCAGGCAAGCCTACTGAATCCAGAATTACTGCTGGGCACTTCACCTGGAGGGAGGAAAAAGGATAAAGGAGTGTGAGAACGTCTAAGGACCAAAGACAGGGCTCTGGCAGAGGGTTCCCAGGATGGGAGAAAACCAAAAGCAAAATCTAGCTGACCTCCTGTGTCATCCCTGATAAAGCTAGGTGACAAAAATGTACCCTGTGAACTGTTTTCTATTGTTTTGAGGGAGGATTTCCATTGTTTTGGCTGCTTTAGTTTACTGGCAAATAAATCTTTTTAGAAACTCCCACCTCTTCTGATAAAGACAGAGGAAGAGTAGAATTTCTCCAGCTCAGTAAGTTCAGTCTGATGAACCAGTGTGTGGTGGCCTTTAAGCCCGCGGTGTGCCCAAGCTGGTGGAGGCTCAGCAAACACACCAGGCTTCAGATGGGAGTCAACTCTGTAAGTCAACGCATTTCTTCCAGAGCTACGCTTAAAATATACATCCTGAGATTTAAGTCAGGTCTATGTTTGGGTTTTCTCGTGCTATTTTAATCCTTTGCACTTGAATGTCCCCTCTGAGGGGACATAAAGAGGTTGCTGGTGATTATATAGGACAAACTTATGCCAGTGCAAATTTTTCAAAAATGCATGTTTCCTTTAAGTTTTCCATTCAAATTGCATGAAAAAGCAAATAAAGAGATGGAATATATACTGAGAATACACATTAAAAAAATCAGCTGGTGTTTCACAGAATGTATGAAGTGCTTTCACAGTGGTGCACAGGTTGGACAATAAATTATATATTATTGATGTGGGAGGAAGAAAACCAGACTGCAGTCTGTTCAAACAGAAAAACACCAGTTGGAAGACATCAAATTACTATTATACAACATGAATCAATGAGCCCGCAATGCACGTTGGTGACTGTTTGATGTTATTACACGTTAGAAAAATACGATATAAAAATTGATTTTTTGACATAAGTCCCTCAATGTCCAGAATTCCATTATAGGCCAAAATCATTACAATAAAATCATTGGTTCCAGTGCTATACTATTTAAGTGACTTTTCACTGTTTTCTAAGTGTGTCCAGCTGCTGGGAGGTGATCTGCGAGACGTCTCCAAGTGCAAAGGGTTAAAGTAAAACCATTTACATACTAATCTCCTATCGTCTAGTCACTTGATCAAACGTCTGGAACAGCACCGGCCACAGCACCTGAAGCAAGAGCAGCTTTACCTTAGCTGGACTGGCCACTGAGCTCGAGGAAAAGGCACCAGGAGCTCAAGAATGAAAAAGCATGTGCAGAGGAGAGTGTTACTACCAATGTGGCTTGGTCACACTAGAAACACAATGACTTCACTCATCACCAGTATTTATTGGTGCCGGTTATGTGCAGGGCACTCTGCTAGGCGCTGGGGAGACAAAGATAAACCTGACCGACTGCCCTCAGAGAGCTTACAGTCTAGCGCACAGCATACATTCTCTGGAGATGATGCTTTCCGTGTAAGTAACCTCCCCACACTTCCCCAACAAAAAAAGGGAAAAAAAGAACCTTTAGTTGACTAGACTTAGCTTCTTCCATTTACTTTTAGTTCAGCAGCTTCACATAAAAAGCATAAAACTGAAAGTCATTTAAAATGCATACTTTTACTTGTAAACAAAATTCATTTTCCTTAGAAAAAATGCTGAATATTTATTGCAATTAAGAAAATCCTCATATACTTAGTATTTTTTATGAATTATTTATGAATGTGTATTTATGAAGTAAACAGTTTCCCAAATTGCATAAAAAACATGCAACAACTTTTTGAAACAGATCTCTTGAAACCACTGGCAGTCACATGTAACGTACACAGGCTCTCTGCTAAAAGCAAGATAAGCTTTGAAATGGATATACGTATACTACCAAAGTTCACAGCTTATGGTTTTTTCCTCACAAATCCATTTCACATCAATATAAAGTATTATAAAATAACACCTCCACTGACCTACAACCCAAAGATCAAAGCTTCGGATCTATAAGCTTTAGATAGAAAGCAATAGTAAAAAACGCTCATCATCAGCTTAGAGCCCAGCTATTTACTGGCTGACCAGACCACCAAAGAACTGTAAAATAATATAAAGGAAATTCAAAATAACCCACTTTTCTATTACACCATTAGCAATTTCTGAAGTTTTAAAAAGTATTTTCCTTCCAGCATCTAGAAACCAAATGTAATCAACTAGGGGAATAAAATACACTGACAGAGATGTTTGTCTAGGCTAAACTGTCAAAAAAAAGGGTATATAAACACATTTTGAAATTAATTCATTTCTAACCATAATTAAGTGTCTTGTAATTACTCTTTGCTCAGAATCATTTGCGGGTTCAGACATTTCTAATCATACTTAGTTTTTAGTCTGAAGCCTATGTCTTTGGAGGGACTTCATGAGACTTCTTTAAAACACTGAGATTAAAATGGGTACTATGGTTATCAAAATGAACACAAGTCAATATTTTAAAATATTTTAAATGTAGAATTATAGTGAATAAAACTGCACACCCAAAAATGAGTTCCTGAGACAGTGGTTCCTAATTCCCGTGTTGGAGTATTCTCATCCTGAGCAGTTTACCTGTAAGTAAAAATTAAAAATTCACCTACATTGTGCTAGTTGGGCCTTTCTACTTCTCTTCCTCACCAAACCCCAAAAAAAGTGGGCTTGTCAAGTAAACTGTAACTCAAGTAAATGGCAACATCTCTACCAAGACAAACGCATCTACTCATCGTAGAGGCATAACCAACTGGTAAACTGGTACCGGGGCTGGTAAGACCGCAGATGCATTTATTGTGCGTGACTTCCTTCATGAGAATGAACCCAATTTAACCTTTGACATCCGCAGATTTTAACTTTTCATGCCTAGTATTTGTACAAATCAAATGAAGTTAAATTTTCTGAGTGTAAAATCTAACAGAAATGAGGTCAGATCAATATTGTTAGTCTTTCAAGCATTTTACTGTCTTCACGTGACTAACATGCTTTTCCAGTCAATCTCTTTGCTGAACAGATAAAACAAATTTTATAGACTTGTGTGGTACCAGAGGACCACTATTTTAAGTTAACTACTCCAACTTTGCCATTTTACAGATAAAGAAACCAAGACCCTGAAAAGTTTAATGAAATACAGATGGGAGCCAACCCTACTCTAATATCCATGAACTACACCTCTGACTTTTCTGCTGGTTTGAAAAACTAATACTCAAATACTTTTACATGAATGGTACAACTACATAAAATAGCTGTTAATGTAATTAGTGACATATTTCATATGAGGTAAATACAACAAACAATAGTTATTAATTTAAGCTATTAAAAAATATTAGCCCTTTTTGGTTACTGCTGATAGCATTACTACAGTGTTTGGTCTTGCCTTTAAGGGTAATTGACTTGCAGTTGCTACCTTTGAGAATGTTTACTTGCCCATTGCAGAAGAAAAAGTAATGTTAAATATGTGGTTATGTTCAATTATGCGTTATGTATTGTCTCTAAATTATTTTTACATACATTTAGATTTTCTTACGCTTTTATAATAAAAGTGAAATGAGTGAATGAATGCAGAGAATATATAAAGTTGGCAACTTGAAAATAGTCACTTCCACACAGAATCAGAAACCTCTTCTAGGAGCGATAGCAAGAGTATACAGGGTAGCAAAAATATCATGGCAGTCATAAGTGAAAACTGACTAATCTGCAATATGAGGTGCAAGAGAAAGGAAAAGCTTGGAGAATCAGAATATCTGAGTTCAAGTCTTTACTCCTTGCTAGTTACTTAATCTTGGAGAAATTCAGTAAACTTCTGGGTTTCGGTTTCTTCATCTGCAAAGAGCTAACACTTGTACTACTTACCTCGTTAGATTACTGAGGATGGCATACAATTAAATATGAGAGTGCTTTGTAAATGGAAAAGCACGCCACAAATATTATTATTACCCCAATAATTATCAAAATGTGGACCTACAAAAAGTAGTAAGTAATTCACTTAGTGGCACTAGGCATGCTCACTAGAACAAACTCAACTCAGAGGGTAAACCATGCAAACACTTTCAACTTTCAATGGCAATGCTAAAAAAAATATAAAGATATAAAAAAATGTTTTTAGAGAAAGCACTGAAAGACACACATTTGGTTGAATTAAGAGACTTTAAGATGAGTCAGAATGATTTACAGCATATAAAGAGGTATTTAGTCTTTAATTGGAGAAAGTTGCTAGTCACCTGTAAGAAAAACAAGCATTATGGGCATTCCTAGGACAAATGGAATAGAATTCCATCACTTTTGGCATTTTTGTAAACCAGGCTTCTAATAAATGACCACATTAATTTTTTTCAATAATCAAACATACCCTAAAAGAGATAAAAGAGAAAGTCTACTTTTAAATCACATCCAATGTGAACTTGCATGAATGCAAGGCATAAAATAGAGTTCTTATGACTCTACAGGCACCTGAAAGTTATAACTACCCTTCATGCTTGCTTTATATTCCATAAGAATAATGGAAATACAGGGAATATGTCAACATTTTTTTTTACAAGTCCTTTTTGTGTAGTTCTTATTCTTATAATACTCCACTATGGCAGCCTTGTTTTTTTTTTTTTTTTTAAAGTTAAGTTTAAGTAGCCCAGTAACCTTTCCCTTCAAATCTGCCTTTAGATGTTAGTTTTTATACCAAAAAAAGGTAACAACCAAAAATAAATGAAGATGCAAGAGAAGAGATAAATGAGATACAATTCATTAAGTATAAAAATATGTTGTTTCAAATTCAGAATAATTTAATAACTCTTCGTTATTTCATATGTATCTGGAAATGGGACAGATACGTGTCCTGATCCTGTCACAAGAGGTAGAATTCCAGCATTTGGTACAACGTTCCAAGACAGGGTCAAAGTGACATTCCTGTTTCCCCTATGAAAAGAAATAATAAACAGAAGTCAGCAAAAACTCTTGTAGTTCAGAGAAACTTTTTAACTTCAAGTACTGAGACATTAAATATTTTATTTGTAACCATCTGTCCCTAACAGGAAGCCTAACCTGCAAAAAGAACTATCTTTCCCTGTCATTTGAAATCCAAGCACAATGCTGGAAACACCAGCATTACATTTGCAGGTGTCCTACACCGAAACTCACGCACAGGTGCAGTTAACAGAACTATTAGCTAAAAAGTTTAATGAGTAAAACACAGAGAATGTAAAAAGAAACTTGAGCTAGGGATCCGAAGACAATGATTTGAAATCTGATTGTCATCACTTAGATGGGCAAACCATGAACTAACCCAAATCTCTCATGGTCTGCAATTCTCATCTGCAAATAGAGGTTTGGTATGGCCAAAGTAGTTCTAAAATCCTTTCCCATGTTTACTCATAAAGCATAAGACCTAAAAACGAATCAATCATTCTGACTCCTTCATTTAGTACAAGCATAAACTGAGGGCTAGTGAACCTAACTTGAAAAATCACTACTAGTTCTCTTAGCTATTATCAGCTCCTAGACCCAATGCACTGTGTCCTCACTAAGGTTTCCCTAGCTCAAGTTCAGAAAGGAGCATTTTGACACTCACAGCCCTACCACATCTGGGCCAGCCCACAGCCCTTACACACTCAGAGCAGAGGCTGCCAGCCTTTCTTAATTTGACCCCTACATTTCATGTGCTGCAGGAGAACTGAATGTTTACTTTAGATCCCAATTTGTATTTTTACCCAATCTTCCACTTCAGATTTGCATAAATACTTCTCACCCAATTTTCCTCCTTTTGGCCTCTAATATATAAATATGTATTTTAAAAATAAAACTACATGACATTTTTCTCTCCCTTTCACATCTTATTCAATGTAACAAATGACAAAGAATTGCTCACTTGAGACCATTTCCATCATCAAAGAAAAAATATTTTGTTTTCATATCTTTCAGCAGCAGCTTCGGGTTATCACCCCTCAGAACAATCTTGTCCCATAGGACAACTTGGTTCAGAGCCTACATCAAAATTAAAATTAGACAGCCCATTAGAAGTAGCATCATCACTTCAAATTAAAAGTATTAGTAAGAGAAATTTGACATGTTAATTAATCCAACATTGAGGAACTTGTTAAAATCTCAAAGCATTAAAAAATGACAGCAAGACAGATATAAGGGGGCATGGTTTTCTTGGAGAGAATGACAATCTCCTGAAGAAATTAATTCCCTTGGTTAATTCAACTGTATTGTTTAGGGCCCTCACAGCACTACCAAGGCTTTAGATCTAAATATACTCCAAAAAGTGAGGCCCTTGAAGGAACAGAAGTCTTTACATTCCCTTTTTCTTATACAATTTCTGAGAAGCTACAGCTCAGCATGGATCCTGGATGGTACTGGGAAGACAGAGAGAACTAATCCCTGCTCCATCACAGTTAATACAGGTCACTGCTACTTACTTATGCCGTGAAAATTTGTATATCACCAAGATTTTGTGTTATCATGGAATCACTAAAGAATGAAGCCTTTTAATTATCCCTTTTCCCCTTGAGTTATATCACTGTTTATCATGGCAAAATTCTAGAGGGGAAGCAATTCTTTTAAGCCACGACTTCAACAGATTTCAACATATTACAAACAAGTTCCTTTTAGAAAATTAGGTGCATGAAATGGAAAGAAAACACATTTGTGACTGCTACTAAATCCCAAGGAGTTTGTTCTTACTAAGCCATCATCCACTAGCTTGTGAGGCCAATTACTCAGTGTGTGGTGACAACATTAACTAAAAAGAAATGTGGAGCAGTTATTGCTAAAAGAGGATTCAAACCTACACCTTTAAGCCTGTTTCTAACATTAAACAGAAACATTAAAATGGGAGAACAGATTCCAAGTTATGCTGAAGAAAAATAGCTTTTTCACCAATGCAATAATTTAGATATACCCATCATAAAGAAGGTGGCATTTATTTCAATTTGTTAAGGTTTGTATATGTATTTAAAGTTGTTACTCTTATCTTCAGGAACAGCCTTTTCTGTTTGTTTCTTTTAACATTTTGTTGATTCTGAAGGACCAGGATCTAAACTTATTGATCTCAATATTCCTAGTTGCCTAACAAAATACCTGGCATAAAATATATGTTCAAAATAAATGTATAATCAATTGAACTGCTAAAATTTCCGGTTGACTAAACAAACCATTAAATAGACAAAACTGACTGTGTCGTCCCTTGAAAATGAAATACAGAATGTAGACACATCTGTAGCTACAAATTACCCCAGGCTACGTTAATGACAATCAGGAAGGCTAAGATAAAACAACGTATCAGCACATTTTAATTCTACAGATTTCACTTCTGTATCTTAAATCCATCACTGCATACCTTCAGTATCAATGCTAACATAGAACCTCAGATTCCTTTTTGAGCAATACTCTATGTAAACATCTCAACCCCTACCCTGCCTGTAAACAGGACCAGACTAAAAGCTTTCAACCATAAACTAATAGGTTTAATCTAATAGGTTAATAGCTTTTAATTATAAAACTTATTATAAACCATAATTTGTGATTAAAAAGACTAATGTACTGAGATTAATGAATCTCATACAATTCCAAAACAAAGGAAAATTATTCTCAATAGGCAGAGATATTAATTGTAGTTGTATGGCTTAATAAGACTACCAAAGCAGCTCACACCATATATTTAAAATATACATTAAAAAAAAAAAAACTTGGTACCAAGATGAATTTTAAAATAATCTCAGAAGATTAAAAATGTTTCAATAATCTTGATAGTTTTTGGTTACATATGTACATGAGAATTTTAATCAGAGGTTTCAAATATGTTGCCATGCAGCTTTTTAACTGTAGCCATGGAGACAATAACTTAAAGAGAGCCCAGCTGAATACAGAACCACCTCCCCAAGTCCCAGGGAACTCACAGCTCACCAACAGCCTTTATGACCTGACCCTTGGCGGTGGTTTCCATGAATTTTTGAGCACAAATCCCCAATACGCAACCTTATAAATTATGTATATAAGACACAGGCACTATTATTAATTGACATCATCAGAATTCATGAATATAAACATTCATTTCAACTATACTCTGGACCAATGCTGATTTCCTCAGCCAACTTCCTAGATCTACTCAGGTTGTCTTTGCGTTTTTTAATCCTTCCATACGACTCAGCAGCTCAGAAGAAGTTTTGGCTCTGCCATTTTCCTAGTGTTTACATATTCTTGGACCATTAGCATTATCTTCAATCTCTGATTTCTTTGCAGAAATCTTAAGTTATTTTTCCATTTTGTGAGGATTATTTAGAACTATTTAATTATTTAATCCACTTGTATATTTGCATATAGTGCAGTATTTTATAAAATGCTGAAAAGTGAGTGAATGAATAAGTATTAGGTAGCAATGTCAACTTCTTGACCTACAGAATTCCTCCTCTTCCTCAAGAAGATTGCATGTGACCATCTGACTTCAGGGCTGAACATATGAACATATGTCATATGTCAGGGCTGAACATATTATTAATGTCAATTCACATAGCAAGTATTAGTAAAGCTTAACTTCTCTTTTATTTTAAAATTGAGAAATATATTAATAGAAGCTCTTATCTGTTTGCCGGACATAGCTATGGATTACTATGCATGCACCCCATAGAGACTCCAATACTAAAAAGCTACAGAACAGGCAGAAAAAAACCAGAGAGACTACCAGTAAAACTTTCTCAACAGAGTCGCCTCTCCACAAGTCATGATTTTTACGAGACAACTCTGATCAGGTATTTTGAATATATAAAATGTATATTCTGTCATAAAGAATAAGGTTTTAAATAACTGTTCAATTATTTCTAAATATATATACTTACATTATTTTTTGTTGAATACTCTGCTGATAAGTAAAGAAACAACTGTTTAACATTCCAATCAAATATATTCTCTAGATGTAAATAAATTTAAGGAATATATAAATCATAAAGCAGCATACATTTAAACAGATCTTAATTATTCTTAGGTTATTATTCATAACAACAGTAACACCAAAATAGAAAAATAGGAGAGGTGGCTTAAAAACACACTGAACCATTAATTCAATAAAAATATACCAAAAACAAATACATTGCAAAATCCAGCCCATTCCAAAGCCAAAAAAAAAAATCAGTTTGAGATAACTAGCATCCTTCCTGGCTCATCCAAGCATTACTAGCCAAGAGACTTTGATTAGTAAGAAAACAAAAAATCCAAAAATCAGTTTTCTGTAACATCAACTAAGTGTAAAAGAAAGAGGACTTAATATTTCAAGCACATACAATTCCACTAGAACTCTAAAGTATAACCAATCACGACTACTTAAATTTAACAATATGCAAACATGAACTAGGCTCAAATAACTAAGTTTAATAAATTCTACATGTTGCTTTTGGTCACATACAAGTACAGATCAAAATTTAGTAAGATGCAAATGACACCAACTTAGCTCCATTAAACTTCCCAAAGGGGGTGGGGACATCACCAGAATGAACAGTGCTACTACTAAGAAATGAGCTAATATGTGGATTCTTAAGTATTATATATAAATTGTTAAGTCATTTTAGTATATGAGCTTATGTACTGGTAGTGATACACTTGTTACATTCCACTTTTAAGTATGTGGAATCACTAAGAATCACTTGTTTAGATCTTCACAAGAACAGGTACAATTTTAAATAGAATTAGTGCGCATTAAGAAAATCTGGAAAAAACTACAAATAATGAGGATGGTAATATATACAGCAGCTGAGATACCAGAACATTATAATAATTCGCTAGAATTATACTTTAACTTCACTAAAATTACTACTTCAACACTAGATCTAAACTCCTTTGAGTTGATTTTCTTTAAATGAAGACTTAAATGTATAAAGTTTAGCATAAAACTCTTCTGATGGTGCACTCTATTTCCCAAAAAGGTGTCTACAGAATTCTTTAATTAATTAGTTTGTAAAAAATTAAATTAAAAGTAACTCCATGGTAGTAGAGAGGCACATCAGGTAAACTCCTCAAGTATACGATCTGCTTCAGCTGTTTAGACAGTTGCTTTAAACAAGTTCAGTCTGATCAATTCTCCATCACCGTTTTTAAATGGGGTCTTAAAAAGGCAGGTGAGATCAGGCTAGAAATGAGAGAACATTGCCAAGATATTAACCTAAGACCCTAAAGAAGATTAACCTGGTCAGAATGATCAGGGTTGTCAAAAGATGGAAATTCAAGATAAAGAGAAAATATTTAAATCATCCCTACTATAGTTAACTCTTGTTAAGACTGACTTGTATACAAGACCTTATAAAAAGAACTATAATGGCAAACGCTAATATGGTGTTTCAATAACCATTTTAATATGGTCTTTATAATAATGGTCTTAATTTTTTTTTCTTTCCAAAGCACAGATTAAAACCCTCTCATGGAGCTTCCAATTATGTTTCCATGAAGATTAAGTATGTTCACTTACGAATTATAAAATTTTTTGTGGGGGCAGGGAGGGGGGAAATTTTCTCAAAGTGTGAATGAAGAGGTATTATCACTATTTTACTGATAAAAACATGGCACAGGAATTCCCAAGGCCAGGCTGACTCAGTGAGATAGCCATACTCATGTACCCCAAATCACTAACATGCATCTCATTATAAAATTACAGAAAAGCAATGCGGTATTTTCTTAAAGGATATCAGCAGTTATATCAAATGTAATGAATCCCAGATCACTTCTTTCTCTAGGTCCAGTGAAGTCTTCTACATTTTTTCTAGAAGTAAACATAAAAGTTTTACCATCCTTCAAACATAACATACAAAATTCACATATTCCTTAAAGTGAAAGACAGAATCTAGTTGTGCACACAGGTGAAATGGCAACCACACAAGGAAAAAAGAAACAACCAGAGAAACCTGTGCGAAAAGAGGATCAACATTCTAATCTTCTGCTATGCTCATATACGTTAAAAGTAGGTCTTCTGCTATGTTTATATACCTTAAGAGAACCTCTAACAAACCAAAGAAGAGATTAAAAATGGGTAAAAGAACTGTAAATACTTGAGACAAAAGGCTTTTTGCAGAATGGGCAGAAGTTCAAGGTGGTATGGAATACTAAGATGATACAGTCCCTCTTATCCCAAGTTTTTGCTTTCTGCTTTCAGTTATCTGACGTCGATCTAGTGGGAAAATAGGTGAGTACAGTACAATATTCTGAGAGAGAGAGAGATAAACACCATATTCACATAACTTTTATTAAAGCATATTGTTACAGCTGTTCTATTAGGTTATTAATTTCTTACTGTGCCTAATTTATAAGCTCTATCATAGGTATGTATGCATGTACAGTATATATAGGGCTTGGTGCTATCCATGGTTTCACGTATCTTGGAATGTATATCCCCCAGAAGAGAAGACCACTGTAACTAGCTGCTATTGAGTGCTTACTATGGGTCAGATCAACTGTGTTCTTCACAATCACTTCCAATAATCCTCACCAGTTAGGTATTACTTCTATCTGAAACAAAAAGAAATTAAGGCCTAGAAAGGTAGGAAACTTGTAAGTCAACAGCAGCTAACATCTGTTAGTTTTTTGTTTAGTTTTTTTTGAGTCGGAGTCTCATTCTGTCGCCCAGGCTGGAGTGCAGTGGCATGCTCACGGCCACGCCAGTGTCGACCTGCTGGGCTCAGACGATCCTTCCGCCTCAGCCTTCCAAGTAGCCGGAACTACAGGTCAGACGTGCCCTACCTCGCCCAGCTACGTTTTTGATTTATTGTCTCGCCCAGTTGCCCGGGCTGGTCTCGAATCCCTGGGCTCAGGTAATCCTCTCGCCTCGGCCTCCCAAAGTGCTGGGATTACAAGCTTGAGCCACTGCGCCCAGCTCGTCCCTCCTCGCAGAGCTGACAGTGGCGGTGCTGATTTCCATCCTGGGTCCATCTGAATCACGAACAACATCTAGCAAACATCTAGCAAACATCAGTACAGTAAAAAAGAAGTGGGGGGGGCACTCTGTTTGACGACTGACTTGTTGGCAACTTTCACAAAGAAAGAGATTAAGACTGAAGAACCTGTTGGCAGTTGGAAGAGAGAAGGGGATGAGAACCAGAAGGGAAAAAAAAAATGCGATGTATCAGACAAAAGTGCCAGAGAACAAAATCAAGGACAAAATCGGCAGCAGCGAAATGACACTGTCATTCCAAAAGGCTACTTGAGGCGTCTTCGCGGATCTCTCCAAGATCTCGGCTGCTGAGAAAACAAACAAAAAAGCCCGCCGTGTCCCGACTGGGGGGGGGGACACGTGACATCAGTAAGGGTCCCTGATCTCAAACCAGGCGAAGTGGGGACCAAAGGGAGGCCCAAACTTTACCTGTACGATGACCACTTGTATACCTAGTCTTGAATGGTACCCCACATCTTTAAAAATAAAAAACTAAAAAGAAAACAAACAAACAAACAAACAAACAAAAAGCCCCGCCGCGTCCGGAAGGCGAAGATGCTCCGTCCCCAGTGCATCCCGGCGCCACCTCCCGCCAACTTCCCAGCAGCTGCGGAAGCCGCCGGGTCGGACCCTGCGGGGCGAATGTCGCCCAGGACGCGCTCGGCTGACGAAGGGCACGGGGGCAGGCCCCTGCCACCGCCTCGAGGGCCGCCGCGGAGCCCTCCGGCGCCCAGCCCGGGGCCAGGCGGGGACCCGGCCGGCCCCGCGCGCGGGCGGCGCCGCCGCCGGCCGGGCTGGTGTGTAGCTCCCTCATTGGCCGGCGGGGGGGGGAAGTGAGGAACAGGAAGGAAGCCGAGGCGATGACCCGAGGCGCGCCCGGAGCCCACGTTTAAGAGCGAGCCCGGGAACTTACGAAGGCGGAGGGGGAGCGTTCCGAGGGGAGCCGGGGGGCCGCTCGCCAGGTCCGGCCCTCCAGTCGGGGCGCCCTCCCGGCCCCGCCCCCGCCCCGCCCGGCCGCTCGGGCCTCGCCGCACTCACAGCATGATCCGCGAGACGTGCAGCCGCACCGGGACGCTCCGGTCTTTGAAGGCGGTGGTGATGAAGCAGCCGAAGGTGAGCGCCGCCATCACGCTCAAGGAGAAAGCGAACAGCGAGTTCGCCCGCGACAGCACCGTGTTCATCGCGACCGTCTCCCGCGAGCCCCGGCTCCGCACGCACACCCGGCTCCCGTTCCGGCGGCGCACCGGCTTCCCTGCGATCCGCGCCGCCTGCGCCGCGCGCGTCCGGGGAGCGCGCGCCGCCGCGGCCCCGCCTCCTTTCCGGTCCCCGACGCGAGCGCGCGCGCACCCGCCTCCCGAGACACACCCACCGGGCGGGCGGGGCCGCGGCTGAAGGGAGCGAGCGGGCCGCCAATCCGCGACGGGCGAGGGAGGGGCGTGGCTTTTCCGAGAGGGGCGGGGCTTGGCCGTGGAGGACCCGCCTCCTCCCGTCTCGGGGCCAGCTCTCCTTTCTGGGATGCGTGGTCCAGAGGTGGGGAACTGCGACTTCCCGGTGGCTGATGTCCCATTCATTTTCTATTAAAGCCAGCAGCTAGGCAAGGTGGCTTGGAATCTGTCCTCATGTGTCACGTTTGGAAGCCGCGCCGGTCCTCTCTCTTCTTTGTCAAACGTGGTCAAAGTTGGGGCTTAGCTTTTTTGGAGAGTCTGGGGAAGGATGGGGGTGGGAAGGAGGCCCCCCCAGGTCCCTAAGAGCAGTCATCTGCATCAACATTTCACCCTGTGCTTTCCGCCTCCAACTTTAGTCCAATTCCTGCTAATGCTTTGTGTTCCACGGATAGTTAAAGCCGTTTGGAAGACAAAGGTTGATGCTACCCATGATAAATATTTGCATTTTAACGTGGTAATTTCTGGTAACTAAAAAGGATGAACTTCCTGGGTTCTTAAGATCAAAGGAGATAATGGCCATGGAATTGATATATAGCATAACGTATAAGAATTTACAGTTAGGTCATCAATAAATAGTACAATTATTTTGTCACACTTCCAATACCCTGAGGGACTTTAGGGTTCGGATGGTGCCAATCCCTGACTTTGAGTCTGCTTTCTTCCGACACCTTTGTTCCTTTCACAGCTAAGGATTTTCATAATTATAAAAATAGGATTCAGAGGGTCCACTGAAATTAATTTTTTTTTTTTTTTTTGAGTTGGCGTCTCACTTGGTCGCCCAGACTGAAGTGCGGTGGCCGCTCCCGGCCACCGCAGCCTCGACCTGCTGGGCTCCAGCGATCCTTCCGCCTCAGCCTTCCGAATAGCCGGAATTACAGGCTTGCGCTACCACGCCCGGCTAATTTTTTGATTTGTTGTAGAGATGAGGTCTCGCTGCCCAGGCGGGTCTCGAACCTACGGGCTCAGGCAATCCACTCACCTCAGCCTCCCAAAGGCGCAGGATTACAGGCTGAGCCACCGAGCCCGGCTGAAATTAATTTTTTTTAAAAATGTTGGGCCTAAGTTAAGAACACCTATCCTAGAATATGACAGGTACAAACCAGGAAATTATGGCAATCTGATCCTGATGCTGGCTTATACTGTCCATTGTTAAACCTCTGCTCATTTGCATTATTTATTACCATTCAATTAATTTTCATACAGCCAGACAGGAAGGATTATTACTAAGTGCCTGCCATGTGCTAGGAATAGTTTTAAGCCTTAAAAATACAGCACTAATAAGGTAAAGTCCCTACGCAAATGGAATAAAGCCAAGCAATGAAAAATGGATAAACTGTAAACTAAAGAGAGATCCTTAGCTGAGTTTAAAATCTTAGTTTTATATCATCCAGGACACCACAGTTCATTAAATAAAGCAAGTGACACAGAGATAGATGTGTACTAATCACTTTCTATACTCATAAAGTTTATAATCAAGTAGAGTTAGTAAAACGAAAACTCAGCAATCTAAAATGTATAAATACCAAAAGAGGAAGAAACCACATCTGTGGAGATGTGAGACAACGCAGTATATGTGAAATACTTAACACAGTGCCTAAACAATACACATTAGTAATTGTTCTTAGTATAGGATGCCTTAGAGAAATGATGCTTATTTTTACAGATGGCGATGTCCAGGATGAATACTGCTAAAGATACTAAACTGCAAGTATGGGTCTATCTAAGATATACTTACGAGTCTGGTCCAATTAGCAGTGCACATATGAAGAATTAGGTAGAAAGAAGCCTGGAACGGTAAATTATTATTATTATAGAAAACCAGGCCAAGGAGTTGGGACCTTATATCAAGGAAATTACATATAAAACAAGCATCACTACCCAGGCAATGGTTTGTCAGTTATACATGAAGAGTGAGAGACTGAGGATGATGGCAGTGGGACAGAAAAAAAGGAAGCCTGAGAGAAGGGACATTTCAGAGACAAACTTTGTGACTTAGCAACTGCTTAGATAAGAGGGGAGGTCTGCAAAATATAGAGTGATAGTGGATTGTGAACACACAAATGAAATTAATATTAGATGTCATTTTGCCTTTTCCTTTCCAATTGGTTTATTAGCTTTGGGAATTAGATATATATTTTTCTTCTTTTTTTCTTTCTTTTTTTTTTTTTTTTTTTTTTTTAGTTGGAGTCTCACTCTGTCGCCCAGACTGGAGTGCTGTGGCTGCTCCCGGCCACTGCAGCCTCAACCTGCTGGGTTCCGGCGATCCTTCCGCCTCAGCCTTCCAAGTAGCCGGAATTACAGGCATGCGCTACCACGCCCGGCTGATTTTTTGATTTATTGTAGCGATGAGGTCTTGCTGCCCAGGCGGGTCTTGAACCCGCGGGCTCAGGCAATCCACTCACCTCAGCTTCCCAAAGCACGGGATTACAGGCTGAGCCACCGAGCCCGGCGGGAAGTAGATACTTAATTGATGTATTTTTCATCCTTATTGACCTGATAACTGTTTTAGCTCTATCCTAAAATTTATGACATGTTATGTTTAAATTTTGTATTTCTCCTTTGACTAAAGAGTTGTTTCATTGTGGGTGCTTAAATTTTGAGGAGGAATTACTTTTTCCTTTTGAATGTTTGAAATTAATATCTGATTTTATTTCATATAAGCATAGAATGCAATTTGTATATTTCTATTCTTTGTTCTAATGGCCTAAAATTTTACTTTTATGAGTATTCAATGTGTACTTAAAATGTAATGTATTATCATTGATTCAACCCTAAAAAGCATGAACAGAACGTTTTCTTCTGTTCTAGCTTTATCTTGTCTATGTGCTAACACTGTGTTTCAGTGAAAATATCTAGCCATAAGATTTAAAAAAAAATTACAGTGCTTAAGCCTGCAGGTATGTAATATGACCACTGTTTTGTGTTGACAGTATTGCTTTATACAGTTCTTGTATTTGAAGTGATCCTTTTAAGGAAACATGGTATATATTGTTCCTAAGGGATTAATTTCAGTGGTGTATATAATAAACATCTTTTCTTTAAAAAAAATGTAATGTAGCCAGGCTCGGTGGCTCGGCCTGTAATCCCAGTGCTTTGGGAAGCTGAGGTGAGTGGATTGCCTGAGCCCGTGGGTTCGAGACCCGCCTGGGCAATTTGGCGAGACCTCATCTCTACAATAAGTTAAAAATTAGCCGTGCGTGGAAGCGCACGCCTACAGTTCCAGTTACTTGGAAGGCTGAGGCGGAAGTATCGCCAGAGCCCAGCAGGTCGAGGTTGCAGTGGCCGGGAGCGGCCACTGCACTCCAGTCTGGGTGATAGAGTGAGACTCCAACTCAAAAAAAAAAAAAAAAAAAAAGTAATGTATTTTCCTTGAGTAGTATACATAATTTGTTACATATCTTTGAAATTCACTTTGTTGACTGTGTTGTCTCTTACATCCATAATAATTTTTGTTCTCTTGTTTTTTTTGAGGGGGAGATTGAGAGTATTAAAGTCTCCAATATTGTGTTTTTGTCTGTTTTTCCTCACATCTCCTGTAGTTTCTGCTTTATGAAGTTTGCTAGCATATTATTTGGTGAGTACTAATAACTGTTACGTCTTCATTATGAATGATACTCTTTAGCATTAGAAAGTATTATTTTACTCTTTTACTCTTCACTTTTTTGCGAAGTCGAGCTAGTCAAACACCAAGATTGCACAGAAGGAAATTGAGGCTGTTACTTATCTGACATAGACTTCAAGTTAAAATTTAGGTCTTTTAAACAAAATATCTTTCAGTCTGATTATTTCTACTCAGAACCTGGTAGCAGTCATGAGAGGAGTCGTTGGCACTTGAATGAGTAGTGGTAATATGGGTAGACTTGCCTAACGATGTTTCTGAATGATAGGCAGAAACCTAGCATAAAGGTCAAGTTTCCATCTTCTTGTTTGCAAATAATGATTCTTCTGCAACACCCAACTAAGAAGAGGAAAGAGGAGTAAATCATTTTATGAGGAAATACTTTAAATAAAGCATGCTGCTGATTAGAAAGGGGACAAACCTAAGAAGATCAGCATTCTAATCAAATGTATTGTTGCTAGGAATATCTAAAGGGTTCACAAAACACCAAGGAGCCTAAGAGAATTCCTGCAATGGAGCATGTTTTAGGTCTGGCACATTAAGGACTCCAGTGGTTTGCTTTTTGATAACTTTTTATTTACTAATTTATGTATTTATTTTTCTTATTACCTTCATTTTTATTTTTTAACCCTCTGATTCCTTTATTTTTATTTTATTTTATCTTCAGTAACTTTAGGGTTATAAATGTCTGTTAGTTACATAGAGGCACTGTATAGTCATGAAGTCCGAGCTCTAAGTGTACCCACCAACCCCACTAGTGCACATTGTACCCTATGGGTGATTTTTCATCCTTCCCTTCTTCTATGCCCTCCCAATTCTGAATCTCCAGTGCCCATCATACCATTCTGTATACTTGTACAGACCCTTGGCTTAGCTCCCACTTATAAATGAGAACATGTGGTATTTGGTTTTCTGTTCCTGTGTTACTTCACTTAGGATGATGTTCTCTGATTGCATCCAAGTTGCTGTAAAAGACATTATTTTGTTCTCTTTTATAACTGAATAGTATTCTATGGTGTATACATATGTACCATATTTTCCTTATCCACCGATCAGGTGATGGGCATTTAGGTCGATTCCACATCTTTGCAGTTGTGAATTGTGCTGCTATAAGCATGTGGGCATAGGTGTCTTCTTTGTATAACAAACTCCTTCTTTGGGCAGATACCAAGTAGTAGGATTATTGGATTGAATGGTAGTCTTAATTATTTGAGAAATCTCCATACTGATTTCCATAGAGGTTTCACTAAGTTACATTCCCACCAACAATGTATAAGCATTCCCTTTCGCTGCATCTGTGCCAACATCTATTATTTTTTGATAGGCTCTTGCTCCATTGCTCAGGCTAAAGTGTAGTGGTAAAATCATAGCTCACTGCAGCCTCAGACTCCTGGGCTCAGGCAGTCCTCCTGATTTAGCCTCTCAAGTAGCTGGGACTACAGACATACACCACCACAAACTGCTTTTTAAAAAAAATATTTTGTAGAGATGGTGTATCACTTTATTACCCAGGTTGGTCTGGAACTCCTGGTCTCCTCCTGCCTTGGCCTCCCAAAGTGCTAAGATTACAGCCAGGAGCCACAGTGCCTGGCCTCAAATGTGTTTTTGAAAGAAACTAGAAGTCATACTGTTCATTATGGAGTGTCAGGATCAAGTCTTGTACATTATGCTATCTCCTTCAGTGCCCAGGTCACTGACCCTTGCACAGAATAGGTGCTCAGAAAATTCTTACTGAGTTGAGATACCTTGAATTCATAGACCATGATATTTTTGAAGAAATGTTCATGGAAAGACTACATGTCATGCACAGGCAACAAACATTTAAAGTGTGAATTGGTAAAAAGCAAGGCTAAATTGGATATGTAGCCCAAGGACACATTATAAAAGGCTTCAATGCCAGGCCAATAAGTGAACATCATTCAGAAGACAATAAGGAACCTTTGTGGATTTTAGATCAGTTGAGTATCATGACTGTGTAGGCTGTAAGTAGATAAGTAATTTCTTTTTATTTTTTATTTCAAAGATGCCGGGTACAATTCAGAGTTAGTTATACAAATGTTTGTTATGCAGGTACCCTTGTTGTGAGGAAGACAGTGTGGCTATTTCTGAAAGAACTGGAAATTGACCTTCCATATGACCACCACTCAATAAAAACCTTGAGCTCTGAGTCTCTAATGAGCTTTCCTGGTCAACAGCAACTTCACACATGTCACAAATCCGTTGCTAGAGGAATTAAGCACGTCCTGTGTGACACCCCTGAGAATGGACTCTTGGAAGCCTGTGCCTGGATTCCTCCAGACATTTCCCCATGCACCTTCCCCCATTGCTGGTTTTGTTGTATATCTTTTAACTGTAATAGGCCTAACTCTGAGTATATGAGTCTTGTGAGTTTTTCTAGCAAGTTGACTCTGGGGACCTTCAGTAAGGATGACCATCCATGTCATAAATTTTTATATTCACTGTGTCTTAAGGATTTCTACAGAACCTAGGGGAAACCTAGCTTTATTCTGTTTTGTAAAAGGAGGGGTAGTATTTTCTTATCCTATTAATAAACTCTGTCCAGGATGCTATACAAGGAGGGACCCCAAAAAACCCAGAATTAATTTTTTAAAAATTGTGTATTTATTCTTACATGTTTGAACTTTAGTCACCTTTTGGGCACCTCACAACTGTACTCCATTTGTTGCAATACACCTATCGAGATGCTTTTTTCCACTGTTTAAAGAAGTTTTTTTACTTATCAATTTTAATGCCTTTTCGTTTTTCTGCTGCTTTTTTTGTTTGTTTCACCTCTTCCATATCAGCAAAATGTTTCCCTCTGAGGATGTTTTTTATCCAGGGAAGAAAAAAAAAAAAAGTTGCTTGGAGTGAGATCAGGTGAACAGGGAGGGTGGGAAACCGGAGTCATGTTGTTTTTGGTCAAAAACTGCTAAACACCCAGTGTAGTGTGGGCACGTGCGCTGTCACGGTGGAAGAACAGTACCTGTTTGCCACAACTCAAGACGTTTCTTCCACAAATCATGTTGCAACATTCTTAAGACTTCCAGATGAAAACCTTGGTTGACTGTCTGATCCGGGGAAAAAAATTCCGAGTGTACTATGAGGGGCCTGCCCTCCAAAAGATACTTCTGGGTTTTTGGGGTCCCCTCCTTGTACTGCTTTCACGTTTTGACTTGTTGTATTTTGATATTATTCCACCTGACACTCCGTTTCCTTGGTCCCCGTGACCATCTCAGGCCCTATTTGTTATGTTAACTCACGTGGACATACTTCTCTAAATGCTTCATCTCGAGTTTCCTGTTCAGTCTTGATTTACAGTTTTTTGCTTCCACACACGTCCCTAGAATTGCATGAAGGATGCTTTCACGGCTCATGCTTACCCATCAAGCCACTCAGTGGCCTCATCAGCTCGTCTGACCTCCTTACAAAGGGAACAAATCAGGCAAAATCCTTTGCTAAGAAGGTATATGCCTTGTGCAGACTATGCTCCTTATTTATATATGTAAAGCTGAAAGAATGTAAAATCAATTACATTACACAGAAGGTTAGAAAACCTGTAAATACTTTTTTATTACCAAGAATACCTACAGAGTTAAAATCCACATGGAACTCTATTATTCCATTTGATAACAAACAGTCTAAGGAAATACCTAAATTGTTCCTATCTTACTTTGAAAGGCCTATTCTAAAAAAAAAAATTGTCTTAAAATAATTTATTAAATTTTTAGCTTCTGAGTGCTGGAATACTTTTTTTTTTTTTTTTTTTGCACCATTACACTTCTGTGAATCTTTATATTGGAAGAAAGTAAAAAGTACCAATCAAGTGATGTGAATATACTACTGAAACTGAAATTCTAGAAGCACAAATTCTGCTTCGGTAGTTTCATCATGTGTCAGATTGTAGGAGTCAGTCATAAGGTATATGATATTCTAGGAGTGTGTGGGGAGGAAAAACGCTGTGGCTTGACTTGAGATCTGTCCATAGAGGCTGAGAAAATGATCTTGCCATGCACACTGACTTTACTATACAGGCAGGCAAGACTCCGTGCCCAAGAGCGGTGAAGGGACAGTTGTGGTTCAGGCACCAGCCAACCTCTGAGGTCTGAGTTGTGCATGAACCCTATGGATATTGTTCTGCATTTATCTTGCTCACTTGTGTGAGACATACTTCACTATGAGCCATCGTGTTTGGCAGATGGCAATTTTTGTGACAATGTTCCTGCAGGAGATTCCAAAGGATTCCTGACATGTTGATCTCTAGAAGAAAGCAATGAATTGATCATTTCCTCCTTATTTTCTCAAACAAGGATAAAGAAGAAATAAACCTTGAGTCAATCCACAAACTACATTTCTTCATTTCTATCTTCATCAAACCTTTGGATATACATGTGGACACAGAGATACTTCCATTGCATTTCCCTCTGGTTTAACAGCGTAGAGTGAACTTACAATATTTCTACCAAGCCCAGAATCAATATTTTTAAGGTAAGAATTATCTCTTAAGTATGTGACACATTATAAAAGACACATCATAAAAATTGTGTGAAGAGAGTTGTTAGAATAAAACATGGTGCGAGCTGGGGCTATATCTTACCATTTATATTAGTTCTTACAGAAATAATTCTTGGTGAATCTTTTCTCTAAAGTTGCATTTTTCTAGGCACATGACCTTGGCATAGTACATGCACTAATTTTTCTATCATGAGAGAGATTTCTGCTCCTAAGAGAAGAAGCCAGTGCTGAGAAACTTACTATAGAGGCAGTATCCAGGCATCAGACAGGTGCGTGGGAATTAAGCAAGGTGTGTCCAAACAGGCTATGGGATATGAGTAGATATTCAGAGCAAGACTCCCAGGGCACTACATTGAATAATCTGACTGAATTTAAAAGTAGAGACTATGGTAGACTCTCAGTTTTATATCTGGTGGGGCAACAGGGATGGGAAGAGAAATAGGAAGGAAGAATTCCTTTCCACTGTGTGGGCACACATGGCTACTCACCAAAAAGGCTCAAGGAACAAGGCTACCCCAGATGGGCTCCCAGAGCCCAAGTAGGCATCTGTGATTACTGATGCTGAACTCCACAGCATGAGGGTATTGATGTTGTCGATATCTTCCTTACAACTGTTAGGACTGACTCAACAGCTGCAAAATGGAAACTGTAGGTGGGAGGGAGCAGGCAGGAAGTCATGGGTCATAGCTGTAAGTAATTGGGAAACAGGATGAGAGGGAGACGATACAGGAGCAGGAGGGCTGACACTAAATGCCTATTTTTATTTTCATTTTGAAACAAAGTATCCCTGACTCAGTGGCATGACTGAATCTAATCTCAGAAGTTTTGCCTGTGGGTTCAAGACCCGCCCTGGCAACTTGGCGAGACCTCGTCTCTACAATAAATCAAAAATTGACCGGGCGTGGTAGCGCGTGCCTGTAATTCTGGCTACTTGGAAGTGTGAAGCAGAAGAATCACTGGATTCTAGCAGGTCGAGGCTGCAGTGGTTGGGACCCGCCACTGCGTTCCAGTCTGGGCGACAGAGTGAGACTCCAACTCAAAAAAAACGAAAACAAAAACAAACAAAAAGAAAATACTCTTATAGAAACTTTAAAAACGAGTTTTTTAAAGCTCTCAACTATTTTGTGAACTGTATTAATTTTTAAAGATGTTTTCAACCTATGAGTGTATAATATTTAAGTTATTCTATAATCAGTGGGTACCATCTTCATGCAAGTGATAATTCAACAAAATTTCAAAGTTAAATAATTTTATATTATTAAACCATTCCAATCACTCAGTCTGTAGCTCAGCTGCACGTAGTATAGCTCTTTGCACACTGATTACATGTATTTTTTGCTTGCATAATATAAACTGTCTCTTATAATGCCTAGAATATTGTAGATGTTCAATAGATGATGCCTATTTAGTATATCATTGCTAAAAGTCAAACCATTTTATTGAAACAAATATTTGAAAAGTAAAGACTTATATATGTTACCAATGATCAATGTCATGGTTACGCTTTGTTTCCCCAAGCACGTTAAGTAGTAATTAATCACATTTAGAACAGAGCATTGAGATAAATAACACTGTCATGCATCACTTAATGGTGAAGTATATTCTGAGAAATGCATGGTTAGGCAATTTCATTGAATGAACATCATAGAATGTACTTACACAAACCTAGATGATATAGCCTACTACAGCCTAGGCTGTATGGCACAACCAATTGCTCCTAGGTTACAAACCTGTACAGCATGCCAAATACTGCAGGCAATTGTAACACAATGGTATTTGTGTATTTAAAGCCTATCTAAACATAAAGAGGTACAGTAAAATAAGGTATTATAATCTTATTAGACTACCTTCTTTGACTGAAACCTTGTTATTCGATGCATGATTGTAATGAAAAATTAGTATTTCAGGTAAAGAAATAATGTATGAGATAGAAGGCATTGAAATTACATCTCAGAGTGGAATGTGAGGATTGTAGGAATTACACATGTAAATATCTTAATTATTTAAATTATCTTCTATTAACTAATGTAAAAAAAATGAGAGAAAGGTTTGAGGGTTGCAGAGGGACAGGAAAGAAAAAGAAAATGTATCCAGAAACATGCCCTCAGGAGGAAAACAGTGAGCTTAAAAGCTAGGTGCGAATAGAATTGCTATCTGCAGCTAAGAAGGCATCTCTTCAACATTGTCATGTGGCAGAAGAGACTGTTAGAACAGTCTAGTCCCATTTGTGCACTCGCCCCTCCAGGGATATCTGAGGGAAAGCAACAGCACTGTCCTGGATGCTGCAGTTATGACTGTCATCTGTCCTGTCAGCTCTGCAGTCATTCCTGTTAAGACTACGCTGTAACTATACAGATGACATTCTTTTTAAAAAAATTATTTATTTATTTTAATTATAAAGATGTGGGGTACAATTCAGGGTTAGGTATACAAACATTGATTATGTAGGTACCCTAGTTGATGAGGTGTGCCCCTCCCTCCCCTAGCAGTTTCCCTCAACTGCCGATCCCACCCCCTCTCCCCTGACAGTTTCCCATTACTGCCAAATGCTTTCTTATAGTATTATAATTGTTCAAGGTCCGCTTATGAGTGAGAACATATGTTACTTTGTTCTTTGTTTCTGTGATAGATCACTGAGTATGATCGACTCCAAATCCATCCAAGTTGCCACAAAGTCCCTATGTTTGTCCCTCTTTATGGCTGCATAATATTCCATATGACCATCAATTCCCTTATTGGGAATATACCCAGAGGAACTCAAATCATTCTACAGAAAAGATACCTGCGTATGTTTGTTGCAGCTCTATTCACAACAGCAAAAACATGGAACCAACCATGTTGCCCCTCAAAGCTGGAATGGATAAAGAAAATGTGGTACTTATACACAATGGACTATTATGCAGATAATATTCTAATTTGAGGTCACACCAAAGCTGTAAAACAGATGCTTATTGTGGTTAAGTGGCTTATATGTTTCAATATATATTATCTCTTAAAAAATTAGTGAGTATTTGAGAAAATCCTACAGAATAAAGGAGACAAGGACTCCCAGACTGTCCTTCTGCATTACTTCATGTGGCTTTCTTTCTTTCTTTCTTTCTTTCTTTCTTTCTTTCTTTCTTTCTTTCTTTCTTTCTTTCTTTCTTTCTTTCTTTCTTCTTTCTCTCTCTCTCTCTCTCTCTCTCTCTCTCTCTCTCTCTCTCTCTCTCTTTTCCTTCTGCATTACTTCATGTGGCTTTCTCTCTCTCTCTCTCTTTCTTTCTTTCAACTTTTTTTCTTTTGAGTTCTGTCACTCAGGCTGGCATGCAGTGGCATGACCATGGTTATTGCAGCCTCAACCTGCTGGGCTCAGGCGATTCTTCCACTTCAGCCTCCTGAGTAGCTGGGCCGGCCTGCGCCACCATGCCCAGCTAATTTTTTGATTTAATTAGTTTAATTTTTTGCCATGTTGCCCAGGCTGTTCTGGAACTCCTGGGCTCAGGCAGTTATCTTGCTTCACCCTCCCAAGGTGCTGGGATTACAGGCGTGAGCCACAGCACCCAGCCTTAATGTGGCATTAGAGCTACCTGTAAGGAGAAGGGATCACTTTGAGTGAGTGAGGTACATGAGTCAGCATCATTTTTATGGCCACCGTCATTCACTTACAAACTTACTGTGTGCCAAGCATCGTGCTAACCATTTCATTTCATTGACCAGCTATGCAATAAAGAACAAAACAGATCCAGTCCCAAAGCTCACAGCTTCCAGCCTAGTGGAGGAGGAAATAGACCTCACCCAAGTCACAAATAGATGATTCAACACTGTAATAAGTGCTGTGAGAGAAAAGAAGAGGTTACTAAGATTACAACAGAGATCGAGCATTTGGGGGGGACCTATCAGGAATTCACTTACGATGGTTTCAGCCACAAGAAAAAGGAACTCTGAGCCAAAGTGGCTTAAACCAAAAAGAAATTTCCTCTCTTACATCATAGCTCACTAGGAGGCAGAGAAGGTTTTGCAGTTGGTGAATTCACGTGCTTGGGTTCTTCTCTGTGCTGTATCAGTTTCCTTCCATACCTGGGTCTTTTTATGGTTATAAGATGTCTCAGAATTAGAAGTTTATTTTTCTCTCACTTAAGGATGGTTGTAGCTAGGATTACTTGCATTCTTGTTCCTATCCAGTAGGGAAGGAAAAGGGGAATATGCTATGGACTGAGTTCTTCCCTTTGGTCTAATTGGGCCACTGGGGCAGAAAGGCTGCTAGTTGGGCAGAAAGACCCATGGCCCTCTATCTCTAGCTGGGCACAGAACCACCTGGAATAAAGATTAAACGTCTCAACTTTCCAAATAACTAGATGTGGCCTGTGGCTAAGTTTTAACGATGGAATATAAGTGGATATAATCTGCGTAATTTCTGGGCTCTGTCATTACAAGGAGGGAGTATGGCTTTCCTTGTCTCTTCTTCCCTTTCTGCTGCGGGAATGTGAATATGACATCACTGAAGGTGGCAAAGCAGCATGGATCCTGAGTGCTTGGCTGCTACAGCACCATACCTGTCTGTCCTTGACCATATACCTCCCTCCTCACTAATTTAAGTGAGAGAGAAATACACTTCTAGTTTGCTTAGACCTCTGTTTGGGAGTATTTTCTGCCATGCACAGCTCCAAACAAATACCCTCTCCTGGAGTCATTGCCCAGAGAGGAATGCCACAGCGGACTGACTTATTCCCCTCCATATTCTTCCCTGGACTAAGAATGTTGTTACAGAGTTCCCAAGTGATGGAGGTTTTTTTTTTTTTTTTTTTTTTTTTGAGTTGGAGTCTCACTCTGTTGCCCAGACTGGAGTGCAGTGGCCGCTTCCGGCCACCACAACCTCGACCTGCTGGGCTCCGGCGATCCTTCCGCCTCAGCCTTCCAAGTAGCTGGAATTACAGGCATGCGCTACCACGCCCGGCTGATTTTTCGATTTATTGTAGAGATGAGGTCTCGCTGCCCAGGCGGGTCTCGAACCCGCGGGCTCAGGCAATCCACTCACCTCAGCCTCCCAAAGGCGCGGGATTACAGGCTGAGCCACCGAGCCCGGCTGTGATGGAGGTTTTTAAAGGGTGCTGGGTAAAATCCAGGTACAATTAGGAAGGGAGAAGGGGGAAAAGGTTGCTGAGTTACCAACCCACAAAGTGTGACCATTAGAGAGATTATTAGCCAGGCAAAGAGAGAAGGGCTGAACAAGACAGACAAAGTCTGAACAAGAATGAACTTGGAGGTGGATATGTTCAAAGAACTGAATAAGCAAAGAGGGATGCAACCAGACAGATGGTACAAGGCTGTTATTGCTAAGGTAACTGTATACCCACATTTGCCCAGAATTGTCCTAGTTTAACCCTGCTTTCTCAGAAAACTTACAACAGTACTCCCTTTCACTTCAAAAAAAGTCCTAGTTTGGATAATAAATTACAACATTATTTTTTTTTTACTAATAGCTTTATTGAGATATAATTCACATTCCATACAATTCACATTCTTAAAGTATACAATATGTGGTTTTAAGTATATTCACAAAGTTCTGCCATTATCAGCACTGTCAAACTCCAGATCATTTTCATCACTCCACGAAGAAACCCCACACAGATGCTCTTCAACTTACAATAAGGTTACATCTCAGTAAAACCATTATTGAGCTTATACTCATTATAAGTTGAAAATTTCGTAAATCAAAAATGCATTGAATACACCCAACTCACCAAATATCATAGACTAACTTTGCCTACCCTAAACATGCTCAGAACACTTACATTAGCCTCCATTTGAGCAAAATCATTTGACACAAAGTCTGTTTTATAATAGAGTTTTGAATATCTCATGAAACTACAGCATTATTGCACTACCAAGGCAGCCTATGTTAAGGGATTTGGACTTTAGTCTAAATACAGTGAAGCAGTCCTTCTAAATAGTATTCTAAGTCTAGTGAAGTAGAGAAGTGGTCTTTTTACTCACTTTGTGTTAGTGTGCACAGCTGGCTTTTACAGTTGTCCCAAACTCTGTCTTGTAGCTACAAGACATGAGCTCTCTTGTGTCTTGTTTCTTTTCCTAGGCTAACCTAGAAAATTCATCCTGTGTTAGCTCCAAAGGTTATGGAGCAGCAAAAGAACAGATAAAAGCCTGTTTCTGCCCCTTCTGAACCATATTATATTCTCTACAAGATTACTTCTCTGCCTGAATTTCTCATTCAACAATACAGTTATAGTACGAGTGATCTAGCTCTTTGTTGTATAGATATCATATAAACTATATCTATGGGTTTTAAATATTTTTGTTTATAGCACTTCTTTTCAAATCTCTTCTGGCTTGTTTTGGCTGATTTTGTAGCCATTCAGTCTGCTGAAAATAAGCTGCTGTCTGGTTTGTGACCTTGAACAAGTTATTGAATCTTTCCTGGGCCACTTTTCTTATTTGTAAAATGGAGTTATTAGCACTATTACCTCATAGGGATTGTATTAGTCAGCCTGGGCTAGCCATAACAAAATACCACAGACTGGGTGGCTTAATCAAACAAAATGTGTTTGGTCACAATTTGTAGGAGTCCAAGATCAAGGTGCCATCAGGATTGGTTTCTGGTGAGGTCTCTCTTCCAGGCTTGTAGATGGCCACATTCTCACTGGGTCCTCTTTTTGTGTGACCAGGGAGGGAGCTCTATTGTCTCTCCCTCTCCTTATGAGGACACCAGTCCGATTGGATTAAGACTCACTCTTATCACCTTGCTTAAGTTACATTTTTATAGGCCATATCTCCAAATACAATCACATGGGGGTTAGGACTTCAACATATGCATGTGGAGAATGGGACACATCTTAGTGTATAACCAGGGTGTTATGAGTAGTAAATGAAATACTGCATGAAAAGCACTTAGAGTTTTATTTTCTTTATTTCTATATACAGTATACTTGATGAAGAATTAAAATAGCATTTAATTATATTACAAGGGCAGTTACTATTTAAAATTAAAGAGGATGAGAAAGGAAGATAGCTTATCCTAAAATAACAAAATTGCATATATCTTAATTGTCTATAAGAAAAATAACTTGCAATATGAGTTCGTTGCTTTCTAATAGCAGGGTTTGAAGGAATAATCCAATACAAGCAATAACGTGCATGTGTATTATTATTATGTGTTAATTCAGAAAAGAAAAAAAACCAGCTATTTTTAGTGCCTGCCACACAGCTGACACAGTTTTAATATATACAGTCTTGCTATTTTATTGCAAACTATATTCCTCTTAGTCTTCATCTCTAGTTTTTTGTATGTTTGATTTTTGGGTTTTTATTTTTTTAGTTGGGAGTTTCACTCTGTGCCCAGGCTGGAGTGCAGTGGCACACTCATGGCCACTGCAGCCTTGACTCACTGGGCTCAGGTGATCCTTTTGCCTCAGCTTTCCAAGTAGCTGGAACTACAGGTGTGTGCCACCATGCCCGGCTAATTTATCTTGATTAATTGTAGAGACGGGGTCTCACCAAGTTGTCCAGGCTGGTCTTGATCCCCTGGGCTCAGGCATTCCTCTCGCCTCAGCCTCCCAAAGTGCTGGGATGACAGGTGTGAGCCACTGCGCCTGGCCCATCTCTAGGTTTTAAGTAGCAACTGCAGATGAGCTAAGGTTCATGAACACCAACATGTGGAATTAGGTGACACCCCACCGTGTGTAGTCATAACTTCCGATTTTCTTGAAACCTAAGAATTTCATTGAAAAGAACTTGAATCTGTCCCACAATTGTGGTTTATAGACAATAAAAAGGAGGACAGAGAAGATGTTGATGAAAGTTTTCTTTTTGTCTTTTAGAGTCATAGCCTCACTCTGTCACTTAGGCTGGAGTGCAGTGGCATGATCACAGCTACCACAGCCTCAACCTGCTGGGCTCAGATAATCCTTCTGCCTCAGCATCCCAAGCAGCTGGGACTACAGGCTCATACCACCACATTCAGTTATTTATTTTATTTTATTTTATTGTAGCAATGAGATCTCACCAAGTTGCCCAGGCTGGTCTCAAAACTCCTGGGCTCAGGCGGTCCTCTTGCCGTGGCTTCCCAAAGTGCTGAGATTACAGGCATGAGCCACTGCAGAAGTTACTGGTTAGAAGTTATAATATAGCCCAGGAGAGCAAGGAGCCTGATGGGGCAGAAAATACCACCCCAGGTGAAGATGTAGTGAGCATAATTCACTACTGGTTTTCTGAGGTAGGAGAGAGCTAGGCAAATGCACCCCCCCTTTTGTTAGTTGGAGTCTCATTCTGTCAGCCAGGCTGGAGAGCAGTGACACAATCACTGCTCACCACAGCCTCGTAATCCTCCTGAGTAACTGGGATTATAGGTGCACACTACCACAGCTAATTAAACAGTATACATATATATTTTTTGTAGAGACAGGTCTTGATGCTCAGGCTGGTCTTGAACTCCTGGGTTCAAGCAATCCTCTTGCCTTGACCTGTCAAAGTGCTGGGATTACAGGCATGAGCCACTACACTTGGCCAGCAGATAGATGGAAGGTCATTTTTAAAAAAATGACAGGAACAAAACAAACCACAAAACTTCTTCACTAGGGATTGAAGCAATTCTGCTCTGGTAACAGGACACTGACCCTCCTGGGGTCCTGGGGGAAATAAAACTTCCCTGGTTTTCTCAGTACTCCTATAAAAACAACAACAACAAACAAACCTAGTTTTATAAGACGTAGAGATATATCTGATATGTCTGATATATAGATAGGCAGTGTTCACTTTGACTTCTTCACATACTAGAAGACTTAGCTCTATGTTCATTGTCTCAGTCATTGCTTTGACTTGAAAAGATGACACTTTTCTCATTTCTCTGAGAGAGCCAAATGGTTACAGCTGGACTAGGTCCCTAAATTAATCCCAAGGTTTCAGGAGGACTAGAGCACTATCTCCTAGGTATTTGCATTTCAGAAGGGATGGAACCTAAACCTAGGAGATTTCTCTAGACTGTAAAAGCCAAGACCTGGGTTTATATGGAAAGATATATTTACATTCTCAAAGGTTAGAGTGAGAACTCAGCATCCTTTCCATCCCATTTCGAAGGAACAAAGATTTCAGTTTTCTTTCTCCTTTTGGGGAAAGAGTAGCCTGGTCATCTCTCTCAAATATATAAAATGAGAAAATCTGTTATCAATCCCCCATCCTTGGAGTGTCCAACCACTCATGAAGAAGGTCCCATCTTGCTTTCATCTTTTTGCTCCAGGGGTAAGTTATAGGGAAACAGATCCAATGAACTTATTCTTTGCAGTAAACTAATTAATATCAAAGTTGTCTCTGATTCAGGACATCCATGTGAACATTCAGGATGAACTAATAAAAATAAAATTTCAAAACCCAACGTCCTCAAACTTGGCTTGCCAAGAATCGCTCTTAAGAAAGACAAATTGCTTCGCTACCTAATGGTATAGTAGGGAATACAGATGACTAGGTCTAGAGGCAGATGGGGACAAGGCTGAGGGGACAGGTGCAGACCTACAGTGAGAAGGTGCCAAAGGATACCACAGCAAGAGGACATCAGCACCACTCTATGGGTGACCTGAGCCACTGGCAAAGAGTGCTGTTAACGAGAGTGTTCCGGATGGGTTCTGGAATATTAAAACAGGCTAACAGAGCTTTCGTAGAATTGTTGACAGTGTTTAAATTACTTTGGAATGTCTAGAAGAATGCAAGAAATGGGATGAACTGAGGCCCTTTACTATGCGTGTTGGGAGCATACTGTTACGGACTAGGTCTTAAAATCATAAACATACCTATGAGCCATGTGCTGGTGAAACCCTGGGGATCTTCTTGCTATTTTCTTGTAGCTGAAAAACTATTTATATCTTATACCAAGGATATGAAGAAAAAATAGAGGTGGGATGGTGATGAAAGATCTCAGAAGCAAACTGTAGTCTTCAAGGAAAGGCTCAGAAGAGGAAACTGTCAGTGTTGTAACAGCTGTTTTTTACACCTGTAGCTGGACAAATGCAATCAAGTTTTGTGTAAATTAAACACTCAACAGCTTTGTGGCACAATGAAAAGTGGTAGGAGGCCGGGCTCGGTGGCTCAGCCTGTAATCCCAGCATTTTGGGAGGCTGAGGCGGGTAGATTGCCTGAGCCCGCGGGTTCGAGACCCACCCGGGCAACTTGGGGAGACCTCGTCTCTACAATTAAAAAAAAAAAAATGAGCTGGGTGTGGTAGCACGCGCCTGTAATTCCTGCTACTTGAAAGACTGAGGCAGAAGGATCGCTGGAGCCCAGCAGGTCGAGGCTGCGGTGGTCGTGAGTGTGCCACTGCACTCTAGTCTGGGAGACAGAGTGAGACTCCAATTCAAAAAAGAAGAAAAGTGGTAGGTGTGATCAAAATATGCTCATCAATGTAAAATTATGGAACATCTGTATAGAAGTTTATTTGGGATCCAAAGAAATACTCCGAAGTAAGAGGAATAGATGCTGATTTTCTTATTTGCTGTGAAGTCTTACCAATCATTTCAGGTAAAGTTTTTGGTTACTTCATATGTTTACCACTTTGTGAGTCATGTTGCTACTCACTTTCGCAGTGCATTTTCAGATGTTGACTAGACACTAGTATTTTAAGTAGAGCTACTTTGTAGAGATCTCAAAATAAGAACTGTTAGTGTCTGTCACTGTTGCATAAGCAAAACCAAAATATTTAATGATTGTAAATGAGTAAATGCAACTTTTTAGACAACGTAGTATAAGAATAGCTAATTTTGTAATCTACATCCAGCCCACACTATCCATCTACCTACTTATTTATTTATCTATCCATCCACCCATCCATATATATATGCAAGTTAAGAGACTTGTTATTCTTAAATGCAATCGTATATTATTAGACTAGGCCAAACAAAATGTTACAATTTTTCAATGAAGTCAAGCACCTGAAAGAGCAGGAGAAGTCTGTTGCACAGGCCATGAAACACTGATACAGTGTTTCCATTGCGTTTCTTTTTGGGATCTGATTTAGGGTCCTTATGTCAGAGGGATAGAGGACTGCTTTGATGAAGACTCATTCATCCATCTGTTTTGCTGCCACCCAACCCAATGATTTTTGGTAACAAAGAAGAGAACTTGTTAAAAAAGGGAGTTGAACAACAGCAGGCAAAATCTCCCTTACTATGGGGAGGATTAAGATAGAGCCTTCTACTGGAAACTCTTACTAGAGTTTCTCTATTCAAAAAGCTGCTTTGGAAGATACCGAAAGGACCGATGCCAGTTAGCCTACTTCTGAAAATTCATATGCTGAGAGATTAACCGTGGAAGTGAAGAAAATAGAAAACCCTGACTTTAGCGTGCTGAGCTTGCTGATGGTGGACAGTGCCCAAACACATCCCATGAAAAAGATTCCTTGCTGTCTCTGATTGGTCTTGGAGTAAGTTATTTGAGGACCCTGTGGAATGATAAAAGAAACATTTCATTAGTACTATCAGACATTTTTAGACCTTACACACTATAAATAAATCTCTTAAGCAGCAACCCTATCCAGTGAGCTCAATCTATCAATTATAGTTTGTTGAAAATCTTTTTAACATCCGACTGTGCTAAAAATGGGGTAGTTAATCCATTACTAAAGATGGTAGTACATGTCTCAAATAACCATTCTTCATAAGGAACATTTGAAGTCAAGCATATGTGATTCTTTTTTTCTTAAAATTTTTAAATTACTATTTCAGTGGTCAGTATACATTATTCAGTGAAAAACAGTACATTGATAATATCAGTAGAGCTTAACCACAAATGAAGATTTTAGAATGTTTATTATGAAGGGCAACTGCCATTCATGAAAATATGTTTTCTTTAATGATTTCTCATTGAAAAAATGTGAGGTGATTGTTTCCCCTGTTGTGCATTCTGCCTCCCCAATGCAGACTTGAAAAAAACTACATCTCCCAACACACCTTGCTGCTAGGGTACAGACATGTGACTTAGATTTCACCAATCAAACATAGCCTAATGAGCCTTTGATTTCACTGACTGCTTGAGAAAATGGTGCCCTAACATTCATATTTGCAGTCATGGGTGTTTCTGAGTTTGAGGGTAAATAAGTTCTGGAATCCCAGTAGAGGAAGTGTGGGTTTGAAGTCAGATGAGACAGACTCTCCCTTAAAAGGGCAATTCTATTGTGTGTCCTTGAAAGGCGTCCCTAGAAAGTTAGCCTTGGTTTGCCCTACTTGTGCTTCCGTTGACCATGTGGGCTTCCTAATAACTCTTAGTAAAGTTCTTCCTACTTAAACTAGCTGGTGTAGACTCTGTTCTTCTGTAACCAGTAGCCATGAGTGGCAATATGTATACAATATGATACGTCAGGAATCTAAGTGAAAAAAAGAATTATTAAGCCAGAGGTTTGTATAAAAAAATAAAATTAAGAAAACAAATTTTAGGATATTGCAAAATAATTTCCAATTTTTCTTCAGCTATTTAATTTTTACTCTTTTTTTAACTTCCATGGTCATTCACAAATGCTGACTTCGTATAACACTTATTTAAAAAATAACTTTTTGTGGCAAGAGGCTAAACAGCACAAGTTGATTTTCTGGGATTCAAGTCAATTTTCTGGAACTTCAGAAGCCACTATTGATTTCTGAGCCTGTGCTAGTACATTATGATGAACATGAATCATGTTTTCTTGCTTTCAGTAATTCAGTGTACAACGTTTACGCTCAGCTTGGCTGAAGAGGGTCAGATAGGAATGAATTGGCAATTATTTATTAGCAAACATGTAATATACAGAAGTAGAATGTGTAATAAAATCATTTGTGACCTTGTTTTTTAACCCTACTGATTACATACGTCTTTTGGGTTAATTTCTAAAGTGAAGCTCAAGTATTATTTCACAAGCTATTTAGCACAACTCTTTTCTCAGAACTTTTTTTGACACAGTTGAATCCAAACATCACAGCAGTATTGAATTCAGGTGCTAAATCTTCTGCTCCTTCCAAGTGTTGTGCCATCTCTCTGTCGTTATTCTCTGATACTCTCCCTTCTCTCACTGTCCCATCAATCACCAGGTTCTGTCAATTCTATTTCGAAATGTATCTTGCACTTATCTACTTTTCTCAGTTTCTACTTCCATCACCCTAGTTCCAGCCATCATCATCTCCCCGGGATTACTGTAATAACTTCACAACAGCCCTCGGACTTCTTCCTCTCTACTTCGCTACACACCCGATAAAGTGATCCTCCCTTGCTTTTATTAAGGCCTATCAATAGCTTCCCATTTAACTTAGAATACAGTCATATGTACTTTTTGTAGTGTTGCAGTTTGAGTTCCTCAAGAAGTCTCAGAGACAGAGATCAGCATCGAGGAAGTTGATCAGGGAGCATCGAAGGCAATTCCAAAGAGGACTGACAGCTGAAGGCAGTCAGCTACCTGGCAGCACCACCAGCAGCTGGTGAAGCATTGCTTCAGTTGTGAGAGGAATCTTGGTGGTGCATCACAGCGCCCATACGTGGCCCTAAATCATTGGGTCCTGCCCACTTCTCAAGTTCCATCCCATGCCATGCTTCCCTCACTCATGCGTCAGGCCTTCCGCACATCTGTTCCCTGGAAACAAGCCATTTACCACCAGGGGATGTTTGCATCTTCTCTCCCACACCTGGAATCCTCTGTCCCAGCCCTTTACCTGACTGGCACTCTCACTCAGGCTTCAGGTCTCTGCTTAAATATGGCTTCCTCCAAAAAAGTATCCCCTGCCTCCCTAATTGAAGATCATCGCTGTTATTCCTTATCACAGCACTGCTTTATCTTCTGTATTGCACTCATCAGTCTTTGTTTTTCTTTAAAATTATTAGACTTCTCCACCAGGTATAAGCTCCGTGACAAAAGGGAAACCATTTTTGCTGACATTTGTCTTGCCAATGTCTATTATAGTACTGGCTCATAATGAATCATATATATAAATTGATATATTTATATTGGCTGAATGAATATAAATCTTCACCACGTGTTTTATAAAAGCTTCATGATTTCCAGCTCAGACTGATCAAATTGACTGTGTATCAGTCAGACAGTAGCAATGATTAACACTAATAATGTGTCAAAGCAACCTTAATGTGATGATTAAAAGGATAGTAATTACTACAGCAACTGTCTTATTAGAGAAGCACAATATTGTCACCACTAGTTATAGTAACAATAAGTAAATAAAAGAATTGAGCTACCCCTCCTAATGGGTTATTATTCAGGGACAAAATTTGAAAAAAGAAATGAATTACAAAAAGAGCCTGATGGCTAGATGTGTGGTTACTGAAAGTGGAACTGGTTGAAGAAAACTTAAATGACAATCACCTTACAATGTCATCTCACACAATTGTACAAGGTCAATGACGTAAATTTGATTAGCAAGTTTCAACAGAAGGTGATCGATGAAATGGATCAACACACCATTAAGACTAAATGGGTCGGAGCCCAGTTGGAAGTTTTAATTGATTAAGTAGATTGTCATGAGATAAAACTGAGTCAGCAGAAAGCCTCAAAACTTTATACATTAAAAAATGTTTCTAAAATGGAATGTTGTGTGACCTTTAATTCAATTAAACTACCATTGAACAAAGCTGCTGCCTGATTGACTAAGACCTGATTTTATGGTAATTCTTTGCTGTCAGTGTATGAGGATGCATTTTTGTACCTGCACACAGATGTGAGAGAGAAAAATGGGCTAGCAATAATATTGATGACGTGTAACAGACCAAAAAAAATATCATTTTTACTAGTAACAATAGTCGCAAGAATCCAATGGCCACTCTTATCTTTTCAATTTTTAACAAATAATATTTGTCTTTTTGTTAGTCATTGGGAGAAATATGGGTCAAAACGTGGATATAATTTCCTTTTAGTATTTAAGCCCTTTGAGTCCCTTTTGTTTTAAGTTGCCAGAATGGAAGTCTCATGAGGACAAAGACTGTCTTGTTTATCAGTATATTACAGTTAAGCACAGAAGACCTTAATAAGTATTTTTTTGATTGAATTATGAACATCACAGAGGATGGAGCTAGACCAGAATTCTTCCACACCAATAAAGAACACTTTCATCAAAACCTTTTATTTTCTCTGCTTTGTTTATTTTTAGTGCTGCTACTCAACCTATCAACTCTAGTGCAAGAAATCGTTTTCTTACTCTCTATATACTGTGATTGTTTACTAAACTCTACCAGCAATTAATGCCTATTTTTCAATAACATATATCGAAAAAAAATGCCTCAAGTGTTTTTAACCACCTTTCTTTCAAAATATTTGGGCATAACCATTTTAGTAAGGATTACTGGTTTATTGAGTATGTGACATAAAACTTTAGCTTCATTCTTCTGCTTGTAGAATACACTTAACACATCAAAATGATATTGAGTGTAATTCCTCTTCCACCTGTCATTACTCTGAGAGCTCCTAGACATTTTTTTCCATCTAACCTGGACTCTCTGAGGGGATGCATCTTCTGAGCTGATGTGCTGATGTTTTTTCCTAGACATAGAGACTCAGTTGGTATCTCTCTCCATCTCTTTATTGACATCCCCTCTTCCCTGTCCCTGGCATCAAGTAACTAATCTGATTGAGAAATCTTTGGAGAAAAATCTGGACATGCTCACCTTAGCTTTTCTATTGTGTGTTTCCCTCGTGGGAACTCGCTGCTTACCAGGAGAAAATTTGATCTCTGATGTTTCTCTGGGAGCAAGCTCTTCCCTGACTCATGGGGCAACCTGCTTCAGTTCAGTATTGCCTGCAGCTGGGGGCTATGCTTCCCTATTTTTTTTTTGATTTAGAGTTGGAGTCTCACTCTTGTCACCCAAGCTGGAGTGCAGTGGCACGCTCATGGCCACTGTAGTCTCGACCTGCTGGGCTCAGGCGATCCTTCCACCTCAGCCTTCCAAATAGCTGAAACTACAGATGCACACTACCACGCCTGGCTAGTTTTTGTGATTTATTGTAGAGAAGAGGTCTCACCAAGTTACCCAGGCTGCTCTCAAATCCCTGGGCTCAGGCAATTCTCTTGAGTTGGCCTCCCAAAGTGCTAGGATTACAGGCTGAGCCAGGTTTCCTAATTCTTATGGGTAATGATAAGAGTCAGGTGGATGGTATCCCTCATCCCAGCTGCTATTTTAATCCTCATCTTCACATTAGCCTTCTTTCTGTGGAACAATCAAAGACGTTATTTATTGGACTTTCGCCATTTTGTTACCTGGGCCAGGATCACCGAGAAACAAGTTATAAGGAACAACACCTAGTGTGGAGTTATAATGTGGTAGCCCCAAATCTCAGAGGGTTTGCATATAAGGTTCTTACCAGTTCCAAAGAAGTCACCTGGAGGTTCAGCAGGAAAGTCATTATTAGAACTTATGGGAGGCATCGATTGTGGCAGGTTGGTATAAAATCTGTACTTTGGGGCAGTATAGCAAGCAGTTTTATGATCAAAGCAATCAAGTTAATCATTCAAATTCCTATCCTGTGTGTACAGTTTGCATTGATTAAGAGTGACGACTACATTGTTTCAGTTTTGCTTGGTCACCTATATCCCATGACTCATTACTGGGAATATGCACACCCTTCAGAGACCAACCCTGGCCAAAGGCCACTTCCTGAGGGAAGGAGCAGGATGAAGTCAGATATAGGGGAAAACAGTCTACTGGGGGACCCCCCAAAAACTGGAAGTATCTTTTGGAGGTGGGTCGCTTGTAGTAGAGGCTTCCCCTGTTACATAAGTGTTCTAAGAACTTATCGGCATCAGTATACTAGCTAGTGTTATGAGAGGCTGCCTTTGCCTTCAGTAAATTTTTTTTTGTTTGTTTGTGTGTGGAGATTCTTTCAATACATTTGCCCATTTCATGATGGGTGATATACTAACATACCTGCCCGTACCATGCTGAGTGTTCAGCAGTTTTTGACCAAAAGCAGCATGACTTCTGTGCTCCACCCCCCCATTCACCCAGTCTCACCCACGAATGACTTTTTTGTTTGTTCCCCCAGATAAAAAAAGTCCTTGAAGAGAAATGTTTTGCTGATGTGGAAGAGGTGAAACAAAAAACTGCAGAGGCACTAAAAGGCCTCAAGTTAACAAGTTCAAAAACTGTTTTGAACTGTGGAAAAATCATCTCAATAGGTGTATTGCATCAAATGGAGAGTACTTTGAAGGTGACTGAAGTCTAAACATATAGGAATAAATACACATTCACAAAAATAAATACATTCCAATTTTCGGGGGGGGGGGTCCTCCTTGTATGTCTGGATGACACCTCACAGGAGTGATCAAAGCCTGAGCTTGGTGTTTAGACACCCACGTGTGAGCAGGACATACTGACCTGGTGTCAGGGCTGACCTAACCTATAGTCACAGTGGGCATGACACTTGAATCCCACAACACTTTCAGTGTCCCAAGAACGTGTTTTCATTTCTTTAAACTCTGGAGAAACTTGGATTTGTCTTTATACCAATGCAGTTGTAAAGTGCAACTTTTAATTTTTTTGACAGTTTCTTACAATTTTTCATGAAAGGAGCTCTTAAAGGCAAAAGTGTGCAGGGCCCACAAAAGGCATCATGTGTGCTTGCTTGATGGTCTGTAGAGTCTTTTTGGTTTTTTTGAGTCAGAGTCTCACTCTGTCACCCAGGCTGGAGTACAGTGGCACGTTCACGGCCAACACAGCCTCATCCTGCTGGGCTCAGGCAATCCTTCCGCCTCAACCTTCCAAGTAGCTGGGACTACAGGCGCACACCACCACTTCCAGCTATTTTTAAAAAATTTATTGTAGAGATGAGGCCTCACCAAGTTGCCCAGGATGGTCTCGAACCCCTGGGCTCAGGCAATCCTCTTGCCTCTGCTTCCCCAAGTGCTGGGATTACAGGTATGAGCCACCGTGCTTTGCTTGTAGAGTCTTTTAGTAGACTGGTCAGCAGTTTACATTGGCGTGGTCGGTGATTAACTGCCCTAACCCAAGTAAAGTGATTCAGATGGATCTTGATCTGATGGACACATGCAGTGTGGGTCCTCTCTGTTCCGTGCACGGGTGAGTGGTTGCTACTAATACAGGTGGAATTAAAGTGTGAGTGGCTCTAAGTAAACAAAACTTGGACAGCCTTGTTCTGAAGCAGACACAAGGGCATCAGCAAGGGTGTGGTCTCAGGGTGCAGGTTGCTACAGTTTTCCCTTGAGGGACCCTTGGCATGCATTTTCCCAGTCGGGGGCCTCAAGCAGTGCTAGCGTGATAAGAGGTGGAACAAAGATTCATTATGGGGGAGGTGATTTCTGTATGTAGTCCTTTTAGATATTAGGAGGCAGGATAGCTGATTGCTTTGTACCTACCAAACACTTGTGACGTTCTAGAGTTAAAATTGGAACACCCCAAGTTCCACATCTGGGTGCAGTGTGCACCAACAGCCTTGAATTCATATGGCTGATCTGTGGGGTCAAATATAAAAATGCTGGAAGAATCAATAGACAAACTTCAAAGAGACATGATGGGGATGAAGACCAGAACCATGCTGTCTGTCAAACCACCACCACCTGGATTGAGGGCACTCCCTTGAGAAGATTTAAGAGTTCAAAGTAGTAGAGAGATAGTATCTGTAGAAATTTCCATGGGCTCCCTAGGGCCTTTAGGGAGCAGGCATTACAAATTCTCAAAGCAGTTTCAGTTCAGGAGTTTGTTGAGGGTGGTCTTCTAGGTGAAACAAATGTGGAGGACTTGGTGATCACTTTCTCTGACTACTGGTTTCTTAAACCTAAGCAATTCCCTAAGAAAAGACAGTGCCAGGAGACTCTGAGACCCAAGACTAAAAATGATGGCTCTCCAGACACTCTGGAGGTTCCACCGCCTTACAGAGCTCCCAGAAAAAGCTGTGTCAGAATATGATGCTTAAGGGGAAAAAGGACATTACGGTGTTTTACTGGATGGGAAGAAAAGTACCTTGAACAAGACTTGGTGACTGGAGCTGTCTTCACTGTGTTCAAATCCTTGCAGAGAGATTTAGTTACAAGTGCCACTCTGAGAGAAGAAATAGCATGCATGGGGGTGCTTTTCTTTCCAGATATGATAAATGTATAATACCCAAATTAAGCTCATGCTGAGAAATTCTTTCTCTTTAAGTTCACAGTTGTGCATGCTATACAACTGGCATCTTTTGACAGGCAATCTGGTGAAGATAAAACCCAGATTTTTTTTTTTAATCCATCCGCCTGCATTCAATACTCTTGACTTTCTGCCTTGGCTTTTGGCAATACTACTACAGGGAATGTAACTTTTTCCTGGGATAATAGCCAGCAGCAGAAATTGGCTGGTTTTCTGCATTTGTTGGGTATGGGGCCAGGTCTCCTGATAATCTTATATGTCCTACCATCTCTTCGAACATTTTAATAAATGAGGAACACCAGAGGCCTAGCATGAAACTAATAAAATTATCAATGCACTAACAGTATTAGTTATTCAAATGAGAGCCAACACTGGGGATGTCGTAGGAATTCCAACTCTATCTCTATCCGTCTGACTGACTAAGGCTGAGTGGAATAAGAAATAAGGAAAATTATATTTGGATCTTAATTTAACTTAAGATTTTTTTTTTTGACTTTGGTAACTCACAAGAGCAAGTGAATTTGATTTTGAACTCCAATTCTTTTACATGTTAACATGCTAAGGAATCTATTCCCTTTTTAAGAAACTGTGAAATTCAGCAACCTATGGAAATATGTACAAAACAAATATATATCTTAGCAAATTATTATAAAGTAATCACTCAAATTCAAGCAATAAGATATGGCCCTCTCCCTGCTATATCTTCTGCCCTCCCAAAGATAACTACACACCTAGTAGACAGTGCACTATCATGCTTTTAGAACCTAAATATGTCTGTTGCCCATGGCCTGGCTGTTTGGTCTGCCTCTTGGAAAACTGCTGACTGGCAAATTAAAGACACTCCTTTTTGAGGCCACAGACTATGACCTCAGATCGCAATTACTAGATGAACCATGTGACTCACACATGTAGACGCCCATGGTAAGGATCCATCCTGATGGAACTAAAGAGATGAGACCAATTTAAGCTGCCAACTGAGTCTGCATCACCAAGTTGTGATCATTTTTGCCTAGGTTCATCATCACATTGAACATGGCAGCATAGAGACTGCCACCATCATGGACTGGGCACTACCCAGGGATTTTATGTCTCTGATGTAGAGGCTACCACTGCCTCAGACGTGTGACTCCTGTCAAAAGTTGACTTCTTTGTCTCCCAGTGAATAAGGCTGCATGGTATGGGGTATCCGTGCCCACTCCTGGCAGACAGACTATGTTAGAACTTTCACCCTCTCCTGAGGCTAATGGTGGTGTCTCACCACAATTAACAATTTTTTTTTCTGTTTATACTTTTCTAATCTGTTGCTATTTTTCAAATCTGCCTTAGTCCATTTTTTCGATTTAACAGAATACCACAAAGTAATTTATAATGAGCAGAAGTTTATTTCTTACAGTTCTGGGAGCCAGGACGTTCAAGGTCAAAGTGCCAGCAGGTCTAGTGTTTGGTAGCCATGTGGTTTCTGCCTTCAAGATGGTGCCTTGAACACAGCATCTTCCAGAGGGGAGGAAGGCTGTTTCTCATATGCTATCAAGTGAAAGAGCCAAGAGAGAGAGCCCACTCCTGAAAACCCTTTTATTAAGGTATTAAATCCACCTATGATGGAGGAGCCCTCATGGTCTAATTGCCTTTTCCTAAACATCCTACTTCCTAAAGCTGTTATATTGGCAATTAAATTTCAACATGAGTTTTGAAAGGGTCAAGCATTCAAACCATAGCACAATCCAATCAGCTCACCACTGTGGTCCATGAAACTAATCTGTGCCGTGTGTTCAGCTTTCTGTGTCATTTTCAGCCTGACGATGATGGGCTTTTTATCACAAAATCCACTCAGCAGTGGGTGAATAGTTAAGGTATTTGACAGTCCTTCCATGCTCCTACTGTCCACGGGCATCTGATATTGTTGAGCTCTGGAAAAGCTTCCTCAAAAATAAAATTTAAAAATGACTTCAGAGTTTACCTCTCTTTTCTCCTGGTCTGTACACTAGGGTAGGACAGATTAATCACTGAATGTGGCAGTTCTCAGAATAGGAGAACCTCCTCTCATCTGCTTCATGGGTGATGACCAGAACAAAAAGATCAGGAAGTGATGTAGATATTTTGAAAGTTGAGCATTCTTCCCTGACCATTCCTGAGCATAATGCATCTTTCTTTCCCCGAACAGCAATCCAGGGCAGCCTGGTCAACACACCTTCCCAGTGTCATCGCGGTCAAAAGGGACTCTTGGGGATTTAAATTTAAGGCATCTGGGTTCATTTGGGGAGGAGATTGGCATGTTCTTAGATCATGAGAATTGCTATAATTTGGATGTTTTTGTCTTTCAAACCTCATGTTGAAATTTGAATCCCAGGGTAGGAGGTGGGACCGGGTGGCAGGTGTTTGGGTCATGGGGGCAGACTCCTTATGAACAGATTCATGCCTTCTCTGGGATGACATGAGTGAGTTCTCACCCTAAGAGTTCCCATGAGAGCTGATTGTTAAAAAAGAGGCTGGCATCCCCTCCCCCCGCCCCCCGCCCCCCGGCTTGCTCTCTTGATTCCTCTCTCTCTCTCTGTGATTTCTGCACATGCAGCCTCCTGCCTCCCCTCCACCTTTTGCCACCAGTGGAAGCTGCTTGAGACCCTCACCAGAGGCCAAGCTGATGCTGGGGCCATGCTTTTTGTACAGCCTGCAGAACCGTGAGCCAAGTGAATCTCTTTTCTTTATAAATTATCCAGCCTCAGACATTCCTTTATAGCAAAATACTATGAACTAAGACAAGGATGATGATCGTCTGTGGACACTACTTGCCATGCCCCACTACAGTGGCCTACAGAGACTAAACTTGGAGATATAATAGGTCTCTCTGTTTTTATAAAAAACTTCCTTGTCCCTGTTGCGTCTGACCCTTTGGACAGAAGGTCTGAGTGTAAAGCATACTTGTACAAAAAAGTAAAATTTTGACTATTGGGATAGGTTATGATCATTTTGTGGCAGTGTGGGGTAACAACCTGGGAACATAAAGAGGGCCTGGGAGATACAGGAAGGGGGGGCATTAATGATCTTGGCCATTCAGTTATTCCCCCAGATCTTCTTTCTGAAGAAAAATAGCCTGTTGCAGCCTTTTCAAACAATTGCAGGGAGTTTAAAGCTTTCAGTTTGATCGATGGCTGGATCTGGCATCTCCAGCCTAAGTGCTCTAACTGCAATTTGATCACTTTCCCCTTATCCATATTGGTAAGTCTGCTGTAAACAACAGGGGATGGCCTCAGTTCATGTGCTTCCCTGTCAATGCCTCCAGATGTCTTCTGCACTCCCCCTGTCACTGAACTGTCACACAGTTTTTCCATGCAGTGGGCAAATGCCACAGACTGTGCTATGGATAAACTGGACGGGTTGCACTGACTGCTCCCAGACAACCTTCAAAAATAAGTACTAGACTCAGTTATCAAACTGAACTGGAAACCCTGGGATTTACCAGCCAGCTGAAAGCCATGTAAGAGGCACTGTCACCCTGTGTCCCCTGCCCTCATATAATGTAAGTATCACTTGGGGTGGCCAAACAACTATAAACATTTTCTTTCCAAGGGCATCATGAACATCCTTGGGGTTGCACATCTTGTGCAGAAGCCAGGTATTAACTTGCCTTCCTCCTGAAAACAAAATGGGTTGGACCTAAGGAATGATTTTTAAAAAATACAACCAATAGAACCAGTATGGTGGCTCCTGCCTATAATCCCCACACTTTGGGAGGCTGAGACAAGAGGATTGCTTGAGCCCAGGAGTTTGAGACCAGCTTGGGCAACAGAGCAAGACTTCATCTCTACAAAAAATTAAAAAAAAATTAGCCTGATGTTGTGTACTCTGCTGTAGTTCCAGCCACTTGGGAGGCTGAGGTAGGAGAATCGCCTGAGCCCAGGAGGTTGAGGCTACAGTGAGCTGTGACTATGCCTCTGCACTCTAGCTTGGGTGACAAAATAAGACTCTGACTCAAAAAACAATACTAATAAAGAAAATGCCACTGATAGATCATGTAGCCCCCTCAGATAACTGCAGAGCTATCTCCAAAATAAAGCTATTCTTGACTACTTAGAATTGCTTCTCAGAGCAATTTATGCATACTCTCAGAGTAATTATTACTCATTAATATCCATTATTTATGCATTCTCTGAGGGTATTCATTCCCACAATGAGAGTCTTCCTCTTTAAAAAGGTGGGGCAAAATTTGGCAGTAACTTTAGCTAAAGTGATCAGTAAAACGTTCTCAGCACTAGAAAGCAAGTACTGATAGTTTATGGAAATTGTTTAGCTGATTGGGTTTTGGACTCTAGTTGGAATGTTTGAAATCACTACCACACACTGTCCTCATTCTGTTGTTTGATGTCCTAATAATAGTAGACTTCATTATGCTCTGCTTGAGACTAATAGAAAGATTTGGTTCTGGTCTCTGGTGAACAGACTAGTCGCAAAGGTTGACAGATTGGTGGATTCAAAGGGGAAAGTTGTCATAAGCCAAGATAGTGTAAAAATGAGGAGTGAATATGGTTGGCAGGCAATTCTCCATGAGTCTCTCGTGTCTGTGCTTTTCTTGTGAGCAGAAGCACTTGCTTTTTTTCCCTAGACTATCTTTTTAAGGATATTTGCATAGCAAATAGCTTGTGAGATAAAGGTAAATGTTTTTTTTTTCTTATAAAGATGTGGGGTACGATTCAGGGTTAGGTATGCAAACACTGATTATACAGGTACCCTTGTTGATGAGGTATACCCCTCCCTCCCCTAGCAGTTTCCCTCAACTGCCAATCCCACCCCCCTCCCCTAACAGTTTCCCACTACTGCCAATCCCTTTCTTATAGTATTGTGATAATTGTTCAAGGTCTGCTTATGAGTAAGAACATATGGTACTCTGTTCTTTGTTTCTGTGTTGGATCACTGAGTATGATTGACTCTAAATCCATCCAAGTTGCTGCAAAGTCCACATGTTTGTCCTTCTTTATGACTGCATAATATTCCATTGTGTGTGTACCACATTTTTTAAATCCAGTCCAGCTTCAATGGGCAACATGGTTGGTTCCATGTTTTTACTATTGTGACTAGAGCTGCAACAAACATACATGTGCAGATATCTTTTAGAGGTAAATGTTTTGGGATCACAGAGCGGGTTTGTTTATTGTAATGTATAATAAAGCTAGTGGTCTCCCTCCATGGTAAAGTTTAGGTAAACATACTGCCCATTATTAAAGATCTGGGTTTCTAATACTTGGAGTTCCTCAGCCATGACACAAAACTACTGCTTGTGTAGCACATACCTGGGCCCCTCCATGGTAGCCCTGTGGGCAAGAGGAACTGATGTAAACACTATACTCTCGCTGCTTGCTGTGCTATGAATTTAAAAAAAAGTCCTTTGACTTGAAATAAAGTCTTTGATCTAGGAGGCTCATGTGTTCTGTTAGCAGGCATACTACTATGAAAGGCTAACTTATTAGATTGCAAGAAGTAAAATCTCAGATTCTTCACAGTTCTTGACAGAAAATATTTTAATTTTTATTTAGCCTGCTTTAGAGTCATTGGGCTTCTTGAATTTGTGAATTGATATCTCTCATTAGTTTTGGAAAATTCTCAGCCATTCTTTTTCCAAAGTTTTCTTTTGATTATTCTTTTCTATCTAAGACCTCAATTAACTATATGCTAGATATTCTAATTATATCTTCTACTCCTCTTGTCCTTTCTTCTGTCTCTTTCACCCTGGATAGTTTCTTCTGACTTATCTTCATAGGTAATTTTTTGTTATATCTAATCTGCTAATATACACATTCACTGAGTTACTGATTTTAGATACTGTGTTTTTCAGTTCTAGGACATGTTTTCTTTTCTTTTTTCTTTCCTTTTAATTCTATGATTTTTAAAGATTCTAGTTTTTGTTGAAATGTTATAGTTTGGCTTCTATCTGTATGAACTTAGTAAAATACTTGTTATATTTTTTTTCTGGAAATTTCACTATCTGAAATATCTGTAGGTTTCTATCTGTTGTTTATTTGTGCTGGTTCTCGCTCATTGTTAATATACATTTTTTGTGTTTCCTTATTTTTGAATGACTAGGCATGCTTGAAGTATATGTATAGAAATAATTGACAGAATATTACTTCCCACTAGAAAGCATTGTTTGCTTCTTTCTTTCGGGTGTCTATGGGTACTAGCCGTCTTGAATCACCTTAATACAGTTTCAAGGATTTGTATTTTCCAGACTATGTTGATTGCAGTCATTGAAAGAGACTGGTTTACTTCTGTTCATTCTTATTTGTCTTACTCCTAGATTTCAGCTCTTCTGGATGTCAAGGTTGAGGGTGTAGTCTTTCATTTTACTTGGTCCCCAAACCTGGTCGGCCTTGATTTCGCCTTTCCCCAGGAGACTGTTAGAGATCGCTCAGTCTCTCTGTCATCTCTTCCTCATGGGCAAATGTCCGTAGGGCAAAAGTGGTCCCAGTCTCTGGCTCAGAGGTCCAGGAAAGGGAGAGAGAGGCCGAGCGAGCAAGTGGCTGGGAGCTCATGGTCATGAACTTCCAGGAAAATGTGACCCTGGCTATGGTCATGTTCACCATCCTGGCCTCCATCTATTTCTTCAACAAGGCTCAGCAGTGAGAAGACCCAGGATGTCCCAAACCCAGAGCCCCACCTCCACCCGGACCACCATGCTGGCCTCTGAGACCAAATAAATGTAACTGAACCAGCATACACACACACACACACACACACAAAGAGTGGTCCCAAATTCTTGCTCACCTCTCCCCTTTCTGGATTTCCTCTTGTCCTGGATTTATGGTTCAGTGCTTTCTCACTTTCTTTTTTCTGTGTGTGTGTGTGTGTGTGTGTGTGTGTGTGTGTGTGTGTGTGCGCACGGGTGTGTATGTGTATGTGTGTGTGTATGTGTTGGAGGAGTCTCATTCTGTTGCCCAGGCTGGAGTGCAGTGGCATGCTCACTGCTGCTACAGCCTTAACCTATTGGGCTCGGGTGATCCTTCCGCCTTAGCCTTTCAAGTAGCTGGAACTACAGGCATGCACCACCATTCCTGGCCAATTTTTTGATATGTTGTAGAGGCAATGTTGCCATGTTGCCCAGGCCGGTCTTAAACCCCTGGACTCAGGCAATCCTCTTGCCTGTTCCTCCCAAAGTGTTGGGATTATAGATGTGAGCCACCACGCCAGCCATCTTTCTCACTTTCTTTGCTAATGCTACTAGGGACATGGCTTTAATTTTTTATCCAGAAATTTTTGTTATCTCCAATGGGAGGTTTCTTCTGAATTAACTAGTCTGCCATTACCAGCAGTGAGGATTTATTTTTTCAGTATAAGTTTTATTGCAGCATAATTTTTAGAGTAAAATTCACAGAGTATAGATGAATAGTTGATAAGAGTTTTCTCCTCCAAATATATATTCTCATGTTACCATCACTCAAATAAAAATACAGGATGTTCCCATCTTCCTGGAAAGTTCTCCCATTCCTCTTCCCAGTTAAATCTCCTAACTCATCCCACCCTCAAGTAATCAGTCTTTTAATTTCTTTCACCATATATTATGTTGTTCATGTTAAATGTCACATGAAAGAAATCATGTAACATGTACATGTAGTCTTTTGCTCAGCATATATATTTTAGATTCATCCATGTTGAACATATCAGTGACTTATCCTTTCTATTGCTTGACTATGCTATGCAAGTATACCATAGTTATATAAATATATTATATAAGTATCCCATAGTTAATTTGATTATCCATTTTCTGTTGATGACAATTTGAGTTTCCAGTTTGGGTTCATATAAGTATATCATTTATAAACATTCCCAGGATTCATACCTTGAATTTTAATTTCTTATGAGAAATGAGAAATCCTTCATATTTATATTTAAAGCAGAGCTCTGTTAAAGGAATGTCGTGCACCAAGCTACATACCAAGCTCCATTCTCCAACTTAGTCTTCATTAGTTGGTTTTAGTGACCCTATTGTTTTGTTATTTTGAAATTTATTTATTTAACAAATTCTTACAATGCACTTAGTATTTGCTAGACACTGTTTCAAGTATTTTAATAATCCTGACAACACATTGATCTTGTTGTTATTATTATTCATATTTTACAGATGAATAAGCAGAGGTACAGAAAGGTTAATGAACTTTCTAAGGAGAGTCAGAATTCAAACCCAGATAATCTGGTTCCAGAGGCAATGCTGCCTCATTGGAGGTTTTCAGAAGTGAGCAGGAAATACCCCCAATATACTCTCAGATAACCTCAGAGTAAATAACCAAGCCCATTGAATATGCTGTAGATGGTCTTCGTGGTAAGCCATTGCACAAAATAAGGTGCCTACAAAATGTGCTTGTTTGAGTAGCAAGGTTGTTAAACTAAAGAGACTCTCCACAAGCTAAAGATGGGGAAAGCATGCAATTTAAATACATACTGACCCCAACCAATTCCTCACTAACGTTCCTCCACTTCTTCAGAGTTTGAGTTTTCATTTTCTCTGTGTAGGAGTTGCCAAGTTCATGTGACAAATATGGGAGCGATTGAAGAGTGCCGTTATCTCACCAGTGCCTCGGTGTTCTTGTGGGGTCTGCCTTCCCTTGCTATTTATGAAAGAAATCTGATCTTGGTTTCATGGACCTCAATGTAACGCATATCCTTTGGTGATATTACAGACGAAGGCCAGATGGGGGAGCTTCCCAGAGGACACCGCATGAAAGTTTGACCAAGCCAAGCTAAGGAGCATTACCATGAAAACACTGAAACCAAAATGTAACTGCAAGGAAACATTGATGCTTGAGAATTGTTCACGATCCAAGTGAGAAAGACAAGGAAAAAATATAAATGCTAAACTAATGCTGAGGTTGGTGGTCAAATGAAGGCTTCTCTTGACTTTTTGTTGATTTGACATTCTGGGCATTGGATATAGAAAAAGAACAAAACTAATTGCAAAATTGAGAGAGAATCTACTGCTTAACGAACTGGATGTTTTCTTGTTTCAACTCTAGACTGAGTAGCCGATGTCAAGTTTGACACCATGAGAGCACAGTTCCTACCTGCCTGCTCATTGTGGTATCTCAGCACTCGATAGCACCTGGCACACAGCAAGCACTCAAGAAATGTGTGTGAGTGAAGGAGTCATTTTTTTACTTGCAAAGCAAAGCAGTGGGCTGTAGTTATTTAGTAGTGGTAAGCTGGGGTTTGAGATCTTACTGCAGGGCAGGCTTGTCTATTATTTTAGAAAGGAGCTTACAAATCGAGGGGTTGCCTTGAAAAGGAAATCAAACAAAACGCAGGACAAATTCTTGTACATCCTTAAAATAAGTCCAGGCTATAACTATTATCTTGCTTTTATATGTAAGAAAACAGGTTCAGAGGGATTAAGGAGTTAGCTCAAGTCCACACAGCTCATGACGAGAGCCACTGGGACTTCTAAACTGGTTCTTCTTAAGATCTTGCCCTGACACTTTCTGCCAATTTAACCCTGATTATCCTGGGACACACCTAATGTCAGCTGCTAGATGCTGACCAGAGCAAATGCCTAGATTTTGAGCTGGCCACACGGGTTCTGATGTCCTCATTCCCCTCCGGGCACAACTTCAGTTAATTCATGGGTTGGATTAGCATCACTGTAATATACAACATACATTTTGCTGTTACAATTCTTATGATCACTGCCATGATCTCATCTTCAGAAAACATATTAGTTGTTTTTATATATAACATTGGTTATACATTCTGGTTAGAGAAACGGGTACATTTTTGAACACCGGGGTGGGGATCTGATTGATTTCCTTTGTATACCTACATGTCTACAAAAGGCAGTGAATAGAATCATATTGGAAGTTGGACATTTTGTTAGACAAGCACACAGCAAAAATCTCAATGCTTGGTGTACAACGGATTTTTAATTTAAGTAACAAAGTAATAGTAGTTATTACAGTATAGCTGGTATTTGCTGAGCTCTCACAGTGCAGCAAATGAGGTGCTTTCTGTGAATGATTGCATTTTAACATGTGAGGCAGATGCTTTTATTATGGGACTCTTTACAGATGGAGGCGCAGGAAGGTTACCAATTCATCCGAGATGACACAACTATGGTCGAGGCAGGATCTTGAGCTTAATTTATTTTCTGCTATACTGGGTCAGGTATTTCGTATTAAAGTAAGCTCAGATATTTAGTATCCTCTTCCCTTATTATTTTATCTTATTAAGCTTAACAAGGAAGAGATGAAGCCAGCTCATTTTCTCTCTTCCGTACATAGGTGGAAGAATAAACCCTGCCTTCTGCCCCCCTGGCTGCAGTGCAAATGAAGGAGCAGGGAATCAGCCAGAAACTGCATTCTCTGGGCAGCTGACACAGTCCCCATTTCCAGATTTATATTATCGCCTATGAGTACGGAGATGTCAGAGGGCTCGTTGGGAATATTACCAGCCTGGTGCATGAATAGTGTGGACCTGGCTTTCTCCAGGATAGTGGGTTGAGTTGTGGGCCATTGGGGGCAGTGACCCCTCACAAGCTCCACAGACATGCACGAAGGCTCCCCTTTGCTCATTTTCTATGGGGCTGGAGGGGGATGGGGATGAAGAAGAGTACACTGGGTTGACCATATACATCGCTGGGCGAATTACACACTGGTATTGCTCTTGTTAAGTTACGAGTAAGAATTTGTAAGTCTAATGAGCATATGTTTAAAATATAGACATTTTTCTCTAGAATTCATCATTGGAGTTAAAAATAGATTTGAAAGGTGCACATCCAAGGTGGTGCATATGTTGTTAAAGAAACTACAGTCTTAGGATCCTAAATGGGGCCCTTCACAGACCCTTATTTGATTAGCCAGTTGGCTATAGTTCAGGTTAAATTATGTATTTTGTCTATTAGAAGAAATGGTCATTATTGATTTCTACAAGTGATCAAATTGTCCTGTGGATGTACTAGAGTCACTGTGACATAATGTCACTTCTAATGTGATTCCATACTTTCAAAACGATGTCCTCGTGAAAGGTTTCCCTTGACCTCACCTTTTTTTTTTTTTTTTTGAGTTGGAGTCTCACTCTGTCACCCAGGCTGGGGGGCAGTGGCATACTCTCAGCCACCGCAGCCTCATCCTGCTGGGCTCAGGCAATCCTTCTGCCTCAGCCTTCCAAGTAGCTGGAACTACAGGCATGTGCCACCACACCCGGCTATTTATTTATTTATTTATTTATTGTAGAGATGAGGTCTCGCCAAGTTGCCCAGGCTGATCTTGAACCCATGGGCTCAGGCAATCCTCTCACCCCGGCCTCCCAAAGTGCTGGGATTATAGGCTTGAGCCACCATGCCCGGCTGACCTCATCTTTTAAATAGGTGGTTAGTTAAAATGAGAGGGTTAGAACAAATTCCTAATCACAAAAGATTTGGGTGGGCCCATCAGTTTCAACCCAGTGACATAGGCAAGTATTAGGCCAAAGACTATTTATTATCCACACAGGACACACATGTAGGGGCAGATCCCAATACGTGATTGTTTAATAGTTTTTAGGATAAAGGCTGTTCTTTGTTTTAGCAAAAGCTAATGATTCTCTCCAAAGAGCCTAGATACAATCTAAGCTAATGGCAACTTTGTGGATAAATATCTTTCAAAATGGATTATCATAATGCTAGCAGAAGATATGACTCTTGATCCATTATGCTGGAAGTATGGTTAGAGGACAAACATAAGAATTTGCTCCTAGTCCAACAAAATAGAAGAGCTCTAGCCCAAACTTCCCCCAGCCAACAATGTAATTAATAATTATTATGATAATTATAATCGCTAGAGAAGTTTGTCCTTCATCCACAATTAAGGAATCCCCTAGGAACTGAGGCCTCAGTACCTATAGTTCTGCGGTGAGTATGGTGATTATCTGTGACAGGAGTATTGTCATAATGTCTAAGTTTTATCAGAAGTTATGACAATGTGCTTTGGTTCACCTTTATAAATAAGTGTCTATTTCCGTGAGTGAAGATCTGGGATAAGTGAAGATAAATTAAACAAAATCTATGAAATGAAAATAAGGCTAAATTCAGTTAGTAATTTCTTTAACAACTTCAACTGAAGTGTAAGTATTGCTGTTTTTATTTTAAATTCCTATGTATTCTAGACACCAAAGGGCTCCATTTGCCTTTATTTTCTCTCATGAGATTTCACAAAACAAAGAAACAAAAAAGATGTGAGTTGTTTTCAATGATGTTTTAACTGCAACAGCGAATTGTTATATTACAAATAACAAGTAATTTTTTGTTTCATTTTATCAGCTATCATTGATCTTCAGATTTATGGGTAAGTAACTTCTCAGTTTGCATTCACAGTACACATGTCATCTTCAACAACCCTGTTTGCTAAGGCTGGGAAGATGCCTGCCATTGTACTGAACATTAGCAAACTTGCTGTTTGAAATGTATTTCTGTAGGTTTTTTTTTTAAATATTAGGAATAAAAAAGTCAATTAGAGTCTTTAGATTTCTACCAGCGAACAGGGGATACAGAGGCCATTTCAACAGGGTCACTATGTTTCCCTTCTGTTAAGATTTAGCAATCAGAAAGCACAGGCAATTTCTATTATATCCTATTGACATTTTCACTCTAAAAATTTAGATCAATACTGTAGCTAAGTCAAAACAGTTTAGCCCCATAATCTCTGGGGATGAAATTCTCTCTTTCATGAGACTCTAAAGGTTAATCTGGTCATATTTGGAAATTCTCATATACACCTTCTGAGTGATGTGAAACTAAGTCCCTGAAACACAACAAAAAATGCCAATTCATGTAGCACCATGGAACATGAAGGAGAAAGGTGAGCAGGAGACTTGAAAAGAGAAAGTTGAGTGCCCCGGGGGTTGACCTTAGAGTCTTTTCTCTGATTCCGGATGGTGGTGGCAAGCAGAGATAGTACCTAGGAATATGAAAACAGGAGAATGCCAAGGAATCTTTTTTCTTTGGAAGTTGCTGTGAACTTTAACACTGATGTCCATTATCTTATTAAAATACTGAGTTGAAAGCCATCAGTGAAGTCCTTTGAGCCAGACCCAATACCTTTTCTTTATTGTCATCCTTTTAGTTCTTACTCAGACATTTAACCCTACTTTGAACACTCGGTGTCTTTATTGCACTAACTCTTTGACGAACCTCTTCTGCTTCCTCTCTATTGTTCTAATGGGACATGCATCGTGACTTAGCTTTGAATAATCCAAAAGTATCAGCCCCATCATTAAGCATCTCCTTCTTCCTCTATCTTCACTTATGGAGCAAACACAACGTTCCATCCCATTTAATCCTGCTAGCATGTCAATAGCCTACCCTACTAACTGTTAGTTTCTATCAATGTGATATTGATCGCTTCTGTGTGCATGTATGCCTATGTGTATGAATCTGTGTGAATCTCTGTGTGATTTTGTCTCAGTCTCTGCACATGTGAGTCGTATTTGCTCAATTTCATCGTAGGTGCTTAAAAATGAAGATTTTACGGGCAACTTGAGGAGGTATTTTAGTCAGAACTATGATCAAACCATGCTGCTCCACATAACTAACATTTATGGGTCACTAAAGCTCTCCGAGTCTAACTATCTTATCTTTAAAATGCAAATAACAATATTACTCACCCTGAGGTGGAATAAAAAAACAAATAGGCATATGAGGAGGAACTCAAAAAACCCGGATTATCTTTTGGAGGGCAGGCCTCTTGTAGTACAAGCTTCCTCTGCTAGGCAAGTGTTTTAGGAAACTTGAGTCATCAGTGTACCAGCTAGTGTTGTGAGAAGCTGTGTTCGGCTTCAGTGAAAAATTTTTTTTTTTTTAAGCTTCTTTCAATGCATTTGTTCTTTTCATGATAGATTATTTATGAGTGCATCTGCCCATGCTGTGCTGAGGGTCCAGTAGTTTTTGGTCAAAAGTCATATGAACCCTATGTTCCACTCTCCCTATTCATTCACCCAATCTCAACCCAAGCAACTTTTTTTGTTTGTTTCCCCAGATGAATAAAATCCTCAAAAAGATGTGTTTTGCCTGTGTGGAAGAGGTGAAACAAAATGGGCAGAATCAGTAAAAGGCATTAAAATGGACAACAAACAAACAAAAAGCCCTGTTTGGAGCAGTGGAAAAAGCATCTTGACAGGTGTATTGCATCAAATGGAGGGTACTTTGAAAGTGACTGAAGTTTACACATGCAAGAAAAAATGCACAATTTTTAATAAACAAATTCTGGTTTTTGAGGGGAGGTGTTCCTTGTATAATACATATAGCATACAGTGGACCCTCAATATATGATTTCTTCCTATGTTTTAAACTTTTTTTTCACATTACTCATTCTAGTAACACAATATTGAGTTCAATTTCTACATTTTGGTTTGATTTTGAAACTCACAGGATTAGGAAAGTTACCATGTGTTGTACCAATCAACCAAATCTTTCTACCACATTCTCTCAACATGGCAACTTATAAAAGCCTTAATCTCAACAAGTCACATAAATGACGAACTGATATTTGTAGAAAGAAATGCAAATGCCAGGAAAAAGACGCACAATACTTTTTATGTGATCATGTGTCTTTTAAATATTAACAGAGTTATTCATGGTGTTTTTTTGCATGGGTCTATAATATGAAAAATACAGCATCTAATTTATATGTGTTAAGTTCACTTACTATGAGTTGTTTTATTTGGCCTTAATTTTTATTCAGTAATTAACAGACTCACAGATAGTAAAATTTGCCAAGGGAGATTATATCAATAGAAAATAGAAGCGGGACACAATAAATTTATAAAAATAAAGACTGACATTCTGACATAAAATCTTAGGTATTATACAAAAAGTATTTTTCTACTAATAAAACAATAAGGATTTAAACTTAATGCACCAAAGATTGCAGCCTGAGTGACATAAAAATGTTTCTTAACCCCAAAGAATCCAGGCTCCTGATGGGCTGGTGCTAATATAATTATTTATAATATCACTTACTGGTAAAGAGAAAGGAGTGAAACCTTAGACGGGTACTGAGACGTGACTAAGGCGGGTTTGGTTTCTGACCCTACATCACAGAAGTGGAAGTCTGCCGTGACTCAGAGCATTGTGAGGGCCAGCTGTTCACGGGCATACCTCTCCAGTGTGCAGTCAGACCCTCTGGTGCCGGGAGAAGGCTCCCTGGAAAATCATCGTGCATTTACTTAACTGACACAACCTGACCACCGGTGATGGCAAGGAATGCTCAGTTAGCTGCTCTTCGATTTGAAGTTAATTTTCACCGATTCCCAAAGTACATAGGAGATGGTACATGGGTCTAGTTAATGACTACTTAGCTTGTATACTACTGCCCCCAAAAATGATACCAAGAACCATTTTTGCAAAGACTGTGGTAATTTCTTTCTAACATATTGATCTAATTTATTTTTTGGAGGAGTCACTCATTCACTGGGCACAGAAGCAGCCTATATTATTATTATTATTTGACACATCTATTCTAAAGCCATTTCTCCCTTATCTTTGGAATGTGACATATAAATCTTTCCACTTAGATGAGATACACAAGCTGGAAAATTTATGCCACGCTAGATAAGCACACGGCACTTACTAGTAAGACCAACCACTGGTAGGTTCCTTTATTTCAAAAAGAGCCTCTTCTGATTCCGTATGTCTTTGTTAACATTTGCTATCTTAGAACTTCTCAGAAGAATTGGAAATCAATACAACAGTTAACAGGTCCCAAACTTGGCTATATAAATAAGCTTCCTGGAAATGCGATATTTTATGTTTTAATATTTTGATTACATGCCAAAATATTGCCACCATACATTATTTTTCTTAATTGTGTATTATATTTCCCTTTTATACTATATCTTGCCTAAAGATGCCCATCTATACAGTTGTATTTTATTCATGAATAGATCAGACTGGGGTTAACAAAAATTACAAGCCTAGGCCGGGCGTGGTGGCTCAAGCCCATAATCTCAGCACTTTGGGAGGCCAAGGTGAGAGGACTGCCTGAGCCCAGGGGTTCAAGACCAGCCTGGGTAAGTTGGTGAGACCTCGTCTCTACAATAAATCCATAAATTAGCCGGGTGCGCTGGCTCGCGCCTGTAGTTCCAGCTACTTGGAAGGCTGAGGTGGAAGGATCGCCTGAGCCCAGCAGATCGAGGTTGCAGTGGCCATATTGTTTTGCTTGGTTTTGGACAGTATAAACAAAGCATTTATATTTCATTGATAATTCTTCTAAATATGCCACCTCCTCTAGGAAGACTTTTCTGAATCTTCTCTACCAGGATTAAACTTTTTCCCACTGTGCTCCAATGATACTCTGTTTTTACCTATTTTGTATGAATCTGACTTCATGTCTGTTTCCTCCTCTAGACTGAGTTCCTTGTGGTGGGGACTGTTATATCCATCTTTGTCTTCTCAGCAGTTAGCAAAATGTTTGACACATAATGTTTGCTTATTGAGTGTTCACTCCTTGAGGCTGGGCATCGTGGTGCATGCTTGTAATCCCAGCATTTTGGGAGCCCGAGGCAGGAGGATTGCTTGAGCACAGGACTTTGAGACCAGCTTGATTAACATAGCAAGACCTCCTCTCTACAAAAAAAAACCCAAAACTTTTTAATAGTTGAGCTTGGTGGTGCATGCCTTTAGGTCCCAGCTGCTTAAGAGGCTGAGACAGGAGGCTCACCTGGGCCTAAGAGGTCGAGGCTATGGTAAGCCATGATTGCACAACTGCACTCCAGTCTGGGTGACAGAGGGAGACCCTGACTCAAAGAAAAAAAAAGTGTTCACTGGATAAATAAACAGTGTAAAGTTGTTAATCCGTGATGTTCCAATCTAACGACACGTAAGAAAAGTAAGGTATTTCCTGACAGTGAAACAAACACCATAATTGGCTAATTTGACGAGCAGCCATTAAGAGCCAAGTCATAGACTGTTTGCTGATTTAGTTCATGGTCTACAAATAGTACCATTTGAAAGCCTTGAATTGATAGACATAACCTTACCTCGCTATTCTGAATGTCATTTGTATTTAACGATGGGGACCACAGACACAGTCTTCAAATTGTTCTTGATAATGAAATGCAAAAAAAAGAGGAAATAATCTGTGTATAAATTTATATGTATTTCAATATCTGGATCTTGAAATTCATAACAGAGAGGTGGAGTCATTTTATATGGAGAATGGAAAGTCAGGAGTCTTACCACACAGTGACGTCATTGCTTCCATGGAATATTTTCGGACCAATAGGAGCTTGCGAAGAACTTTTACGAACAGTATAAATATGCTGAGCTGTAGGCATCATTACCAGCTGATGTGTTCTTTCCTCAGGACCAGCTGTTCTGGAGCATCCCGGACTGGAGCCAGGCACATTTGAGACTTGGATCTAACCGGAGACTGCTGCGGCTTCTTCTGCAGCCATGTCGGTGTTAGAAGAGAGCCGGCCTTTTGCTCAACAGTTATCCAATGTCTACTTTACGATCCTTTCGCTCTTCTGTTTTAAGCTTTTTGTGAAAATCAGCCTCGCCATCCTCAGTCATTTCTACATTGTGAAAGGCAACCGCAAGGAAGCTGCAAGGATAGCTGCTGAATTTTACGGAGTAACCCAAGGGCAAGGTATGTTTATGCTAATCCTCTCTTGTTTCAAGTTCACTTTAACTACCATTTGATCCTCTGTCCGAGGAAACATCACATGTTTTCTTTACGAACCACTTCAAAGTGAATATTCTGTAAACTGGTGTTAAGGAAAATACTTGGCACTGACTTCATGGCTTTGTGAAAAAGAAAGTTACTTTTTTTGTGTGTAAATATTTGGGTTAGAATCAAGGTTATCATTGCAAAATAGATGAAGGAAAACATACTATTAAATGTATACGTTTATTTTTCTATTCGGATACAATTTAAAAATTTAAGCATTTAATTTGCTGAACTATATTATTAGCTTTAGAAGTAACTGATGGCACCTCAATTCTTCTTTAACGTGTACCTTGAGTGCATGATTTTAAATAAAGTCGTTGTGATTTTATTTAATTGTGATTGATTAAAAGAAGAGGACTTCACAAATTTGTTTCTCACAACTTTATTTTAAGAAGATTAACTATTTGATTCTAAAGTAATGCTCAAAAAGTAAAGATTTATGGCATGTGTATTCCTGATGGAATTGCTATGGCTTTATTCAGTTTGTGAAAAATTGATTATAAAAAGATGGGAACACAATTCACAAATTTTTTATATGTGGGCAGTCAAATGCATTGTGTTCCTTAGAAGAAATTAAAGTTTGAAACCAAATGAGAAACAATAATTTTAATTATAGACTTTAAAAGTTGTAAAACGATTTGCATTTTACTGAAACAATATTCTGTACAATCAAAAGAATTCATAGGGTGGGCTTCAAAGTGCCATTTTAATTTCTTATCATCTTGAGGTTCATTTCTGATTTGATAATCAGCACTTATGCATGAAGAGTTTGCAGACCTATTACCTCTAAAGCAATTTAAGTTTTCAGAATCAAAATTTATTGTTCCATAGCTATACAATGTAAACTTTTCAAAAAGAGCAGTAAGAGTAGAAAGTTTGCCTTCTTAAAATCTATTTTTTTACGTTTCTCAATGTGCAAAATCATTCAATTAAAAATCTACATTACTTTATCGGTACATGGAAAGTGGAAGTCGAGTGAAGGTGGAAATTTCTTTCTGGTGCGTGAAGTCAAGAATAAATATATTGTCCTCGAAGATTGCTTTATATGCAAAGTGAGAAATTTATGTAGTCACTCAAAGCAGGGAAAATCTAAGTGCTCACGAGAAATTCTCACAGGGAAGATGAAATTTCGAGGAAATAGGCAGCATTTAATCCTTCACCTACCAGTCCTGCTCCAGAACAGAAAGAACTGACTCACAGTGTAATATACATACTATGTGATTCAACTGCAAATAAAAACTTTTGTTGGTAGAATGTAACATCTGTGTACAAAACAGCAAACATAAAACTAGATTTTAAAACAGAAGGCATATTTCCAGATATAAGACTAAATAGATTATAGGGTCCTAAGGTGGCATAATTTCCCCTCATAGGCAGCCCGTGACTCATAACTTCATAATCAAATCTGGTGTACGTATTATAAGAAATGTCTTTTGTTAGAACATGAAATATTGGCTTAAAAAAAGAAACTATTTTGTAGGTTGATAAGGGTTTTTGAGGAAGCTACAGAAACTTCTTTCTGTACTTATTTACAAATGAAACAGTCATCTCTCTTTAGATTGATCTCAGTGTGCTTAAGCTGGTTAATCATAGGCATATTTGAAATGGTCTTCATGTTCTCATCTACTTTTATGATTCTATTTTAAGATAAACTAGAACGCTAGGATTTTGTCCCACGACAGAAGAAAGAAGGAAATCAATCCTAATAGAAAACAATTTTCCTAGAAATATAGAATAGGAAAAAATTTTTTAAAACTTTTTTGTGCTGTTTTTAACGTTAGATCTATTTAATAAAATGTTCCCTTCCATGTCATGCTGTATATTGAACAGTAGGATACATTATTATAACTTTTAATCGGTGTAAGCATAATTAGCCTCTAATTGTATTTTAACATTAGGAGAACAAATCGGGTACCTTATAAAAACTCTTTCTTAATCTACTTGTAAGGGTTCATTCTTTTCTACCCAGAAAATTATTACTTTCTCCATTTTAACGTAGCTTTTTTCTTTTATTTACTATAATTAAACTTTTATTTTGTTTTTGTCTTTATAATGAACTAATTGGACTTAATTATCTTTGCTTAATCCAGCCACTTCCTCCTTCTTGGGGAAGATTATCACCTCCATTCCAACTTGAGTTAGGTTTCTCATTCTTAATTTCAAGGCTTAGCCAGACCGCTCCCCAACATTTCTGATGCGGAGTGGCCAAATTCCGTGACATAAGAGATGATGTGTATAGTTTCATGGCTTTCATGCTCACAGAAGACTCTGTTGACAACATCCTGGATGTCCTCCCTGCAATAGTACTTTTGGCATGAAATAAAAGGAGCTGTTAATTTTCCTAGGCACTATTGCAAATCAGCTCATTGTATTAGGCAAATAGTAGAGTAGTTTTTTTAAGCACTCTCAAGTCAAACTTGAGACCAAGTTGTAACCACATGAGAATGCTAAAAAGCTAAATGGTGTCTGAAATAGCTTAAGATAGTTCCTTCTTGGTCCCTTTGCTATTTCTTTAAACTTTACAAATCCATCTTTTCATCTCTGAAGACTTTGAACAACCCCACCACCATATGGAAGGGTCCTCTTCTCTGTTTTGCTTTTCTAACCACCTCCTATATCGTTCTTGCTGTTAAATGTCCTGAGTATAATCTCTATATATCAGAAGTCTAGTTTATTTTTGCAGCTAACATTGTACTTTGAGACTGTCAATGAGACTAACAGGAGTTGAAAGGTGTTTTCAATTGTAATATTCAACAGTATAGAGAGCAAATGGAAATAAGGGGAAACACATTTGGTGACATCCCTCCAAAGGCCTGAGAAAGTCACAAACTTCTCCTAGCACAAGGACACCTCAAGACGCAGCTCCTTTCTTCTATTTAGGGCCATACTTTTCGGGTTCTATCTTAGACTCTGATGAAATTTAGCAGTTTTTATCTACAAGTGGAGAAGGCCCGTTGGAAAAACCTATTTTTTGAACATCCTTGATATCAAGACACTGAAGATACAGGATACATAAAAGGCAAAAGGTATTATTCCCTGCTACTTTAATTAGAAGTATTTTATATTCTAATTGAAGAGACAGGATATCTATATGTAACGATTGATTTCCAGAATACAAAATGTCAAATGAATCTAAAGAATGAAAGGGTCAAGCCGGGCTTGGTGGCTTAGCCTGTAATCCTGCGCTTTTGGGAGGCTGAGGTGAGTGGATTGCCTGAGCCCGCGGGTTCGAGACCCGCCTGGGCAGCGAGACTTCATCTCTACAATAAATCAAAAAAATCAGCCGGGCGTGGTAGCGCATGCCTGTAGTTCCGGCTACTTGGAAGGCTGAGGCGGAAGGATCGCGGGAGCCCAGCACGTCGAGGATGCAGTGGCCGGGAGCGGCCACTGCACTCTAGTTTGGGCGACAGAGTGAGACTCCAACTCAAAAAAAAAAAAAAAAAAAGAACGAAAGGGTCATTTTTAGATTTGAACTTTCAGAGATATTGTTGCAGAAGAGGAAAATCTTGACCCCAGGAGTGAACGAAGTCATGAATTTATGGGTGTACAGGGAGACAGTAGATTTGGCTTGAGTCAAGAGTTCATGCAGTAAAAAAATAATAATAAGTTAGACCTAGATATGAAAGCATTTAATTGGCAGGGTAAGCAATTCAGACTTAACTCTGAAGGCAATAGGAGTCATTGAAAGTTTCTGTTATGAGTGAAGGTATGAAAATAAGAAAGAAAATATGTATGGAACCATAATTTAATGTAGATTTATATAGACACAATATTTTAAATTAAATAATGTGACGGGTTTGAAGTAGATGGACCAATTAGGACCTTGCCATAAGCAGATGAGGACCTAGACTGGTTTGGTGATGATGGTGTGGACAGAAAAGAAAAAAAAATGACAACAAAAAACAAAGAAAAAAAAAGAAAAAGAAACAAATCTGATGGTGCTTTAAATAGCATTGGCAGAGAGCACAGAAGTTACCTTAGAGTAATCGAATGTCTCCCGGAATCAGATTTTTTTTTAAATTTTATTTTAAAGCTTTGGGGTACAATTCAGGGTTAGGTATACAAATGTTCATTATGCAAGAACCCTTGTTGATGAGGTGTGGCCCTCACCCCGCTGGCAGTTTCCCACTATTGCCAGTCCCTCCCACCCCCGACAGTTTCCCACTACTGCCAATCCCACGCCCCTCCCCAGCAGTTTTCCACTACTGCCCATCCTTTTCTTACAGTATTGTGATAATTGTTCAAGATCTGCTTATGAATGAGAACATGTGGTGCTCAGTTCTTTGTTCCAGAATTAGGTATTAACATGTTAGTCAGAAGAGAGCTTTATTAACTACAAGTCTGCAGTTCTCAGCCAAGGCCACCCCTCAAAGGTGGACCCTTAGCTGTTGGTGAGAATGATAGGTGACCTGCTTGTCTCTGCTGGGAAATGTCAAGATAAATCAGGAAGTAGTAGAGCTAGAATCTGAATTCTCATCATCCATTTGACTTATTTAATGCATTCTATTTGTTCTGTGCTTTAAAAAAAAATCACAAAGTAGGCTTCTAATTATGATTTGGCTTCCATCTAGAGCTGTCCACAAAAAGAGAACGTGCTAACTTGTCTTCTGGAGTGTTCTAGTTCATCCGACATTTATAGTTCTTGTAAATTAATATATTTGTGTCCTGATATCAACCTTCAGCATTTTGTGCTCCTTGAATTGTAAATCCATCTCTGAGATGTGAATTTTCTCCAGCTTTGCTGATAAATCAAGTTTCTGAGCCTGAAAGGCTATGGACCACATTTTGGATTGTGGGGAATTCATCTAGGTATTGTATCTCTGTGAGGCTGCATGGGAAACAATCGGGCAACACTTAGGTGAGGTTAGTTTCTTCAGGCACTCCTTGCAAAGTCGAGACTTACGTAGAACATGGAATTATTTGGGATAATCTGGTAGAATATTTGTGCTTGTGATTTTGTTAGTTTTGTTTTAGGGTTGGCATTAAACATACAATAATTTGTCATCACATCTATGGCAGATGCTTGGAAATAGGATACATTGTAAATATACCAGCTCAGGTAAAATGGCAAAAGACCATGTCATCTTGGGAGAATAGTGTTACCTGGATAGGAAAAGTAGCTAGATTTTTTTATCACAAGTTTTTTCCTCTCTATTAGTAAAGTGCATTCGAGGTCTAAAGCTAGCTTTAGGAATTTAACTTTACAGCAGATGCCAGTTATAGCAACAGTAATATTCATTATGCTTATTTCTGTGGAGCCACTTGTTTTCCACGATTTTTGGTGCTTCAGTGTTGCCTGTGCATGAGATTAGTTATCTTAGGGACATTTCGCAGAATCACAGAAATTAAAAACTTCAGGAGGCAAATCTGTAGGTGACTTATTTAATGTTTTTTGTTACATAAAGGTATAAAAATATCCTGCAGATGTGAGTTTGGGGACACATTTTCTATACATAGATGGAACAACTTTACATAAGAATAACTAGAATCAATAGAACTGCTCTTGCGTGACAAAAGCCATGACATTATACTCAAAAGTACTACTAAAACTTTATTTCAAAAGAGGTTTTTAATTTTCTTCAAGCTTTACTGTTTGCCAAACCACTTTTTGGGGAAATGCCAAACCGCTTTTTTGGGGAAAAAAAAAATCACCATAATCTTGTAAATTAAAAACGGAAGCTGGGAGCAAAGTTCCAAATTTAGAAGTGACTTTGTCAAATTTTAATATATTAATACCTTTCCTTTCCTCTGTCTTATTCATTTCGTGTTGCCATAAAGGAATACCTAAGGCTGGAGTGATTTGTAAAGAAAAGAGGTTTAAATAACAAAATAGCTCACGATCCTCGTGGTTGGTGAGGCCTCAGGCTGCTTATAGTCACAGTCGAAGGCAGAAGGAAAGCTGGTGTGTGCAGAGATCACAGGACAAGAGACAAAGCAGATGAGGGCAGTGCCAGACTCCTAAACAACCAGAACTCTCAGGAACTAATAGAGTGAGAACTCATGCACTTCAAAGGGAGGAAGGGCATTAATCTATTCATGGGGGTTTCATCCCCATGATCCAAACACCTCCCCCTAGGCCCCATCTACAACATTGGGGTTTAAATTTCAACATGAGGTTTGGAGAGAACAAACATCCCAACCACGGAACTCTGTATTTAGGGAAATGTATACATTTTTGAAGTTGAAGAATTTGACATGGTTGATCCCTTAGGAGGGATCAGTTTTCCTAGGAATAGTTTTCTCATACCTTGTTCATCTCTCCCTTCCTTTAGTCATTCAGTTATGTGCTCACTTATTACTTACACCATACTGTGCTTACACAACATTTATGTATGTATCTGTCAGGTCAAAGATACTGTGCTAAGCATTAGAAATAAAATATACAAACAAACCACAGTCTCTTCTAAAGGTTTACACAGTCTAGTGGAGGAGAGACAGACCTCCAAGTTTAAAAACATAGCAAATGCAATTTATAAGGTTAAAGAAGCCACTACGGGGTTTCAGATGAAAGAAAATAGAGCTAAGAATAGTTCTGCTGGGACACATCAGTTAAATAGAAGTTGTGCTAACAATATACATGTCCTCTCCCCCAGTTGTTCATGTTTCCTTATTTATGATGCTCAAAAAGAATCTCAATTCCCCACTTTCACTCCCTACTAACTTTTTTACTTCTCAACTTGTTATTTCTAATTTATATCTTTCTTCAAGCTTTACCTTAAGACTCAGAGTTTTATTGTTAAAATAACATATTTTTAGGAAAGAAACAAGTATGTGCATTGCTTATCTACTAAGTTTTGTGGAAAACGGCAAATATTTCAATGAAAAAATTTCAAATGGATTTTGGGTATTTTAACAGGTAACATTGGTATAGTCAACTCTTGACACATGTTTTGTATAATAAGGTTAATGAAGGAAGAAAAACTAGGTCTTAGCTTTTTGCTTCTCAATTTACTGTCTCTTTTAGAAGACAGTAAATTATTAAAATAAGCGATTTTTCTGATTCTTTGATATAACTTGATACAGTTTTGAATTTAACTCAGTTCACTAAATAGTTGGATACCTACTTTATTCCTAGCCCAATGTTGTACATATAACAATTTATCTATATAATATTTGACTAATTAATTTATAATACATAATATGTTTGTATATATCTTTATATAACATGTTATATATATATAAGTGTATATGCTATATATGTTTACTACATATGATAAAATGACTTGCTTTTATAATAGAGTTGCAGCTCTGTTCACAATAGCAAAAACACGGAACCAACCATGTTGAGTCCAATGAGAAGAGTTGGATGAGGAAAGCTTGCACATGAAAAACAACCAAATAGCAAGCAAGTAGGAATTCACAGGGTACTAGATTGAAAACAGTTAAGTTTTGTCACTGGTGTTCTCAAAGAAGTCAGGAGGGTAAGAGACTGAGGATAATTTGAACATTAAGACACTTTATAAAGAAGGCAGAACATAAGGTAGAAATTCAAAGCAGAACATATTTGGTTACATAAAAGTGGAGAGGGAATAAAACTGAATATAAAGGGGGAAAAAAGGAAAAGTTTCAAATGTAGAACTGAACTAGTTTGGTTTATCTGGAGCAAAAGTTGAAGTATAAATGCTAGAGATAACGACACATACTAAATGGTTGGTGCCCAGTGGAAAAACTAAAGATACATCTCATATCATACATCCAAAGTCAGCAGTTCTATTAAGAGATTTCTAATCCCTTTCTAGGATCTGGCATCTGAAAAAAAGTCACTAGTTAATGATGGAAATAATCACCACCATAATTATTTTACAAAATCCTTTGTGTAATGACTTAATATGTCTTTATGTGTATTTCATGGACTGCATCTCAGAGAAGATGGAATACCTCCTAGACCTTAACTCAGCAGTACACATCCTACGAATGAGTGGCTCCATGGCAAACCCACGAATCCCTGCAACAATTTTAGCACTGCAAACCTATTTCTAAACTGAAGAGGAGAGAAGAAAGATTATTCCCAGTGACAGATAAACCGTGTCATTTAAAGCAGGTGGAGTGTTGGAATGAGAAGGAAGGAAGGAAGGAAGGAAGGAAGGAAGGAAGGAAGGAAGGAAGGAAGGAAGGAAGGAAGGAAAGAAGGAAGGGAGGAATGGAGAGAGGGAGGGAGAAAAGAAGGAAATAATTTACTTATGAGCTATGTAGAACATTTGACATTTCTTCACTACCAGCCGCATAGGGAACAAGTCATTCATTCTTTCCAACTTTCCCTCAGCAATACTATAAAGCAGATCATTGGCTTTTTAGACTGGAAATATCCAAAGAATATCAGGTCAGGAAGGGAAAGGCTTAAGGAGTCTCATAAATTGTTAGTACTGAAAGAATCGACCAGGTGGCCTGTGACTAACAAGCCCACTCTGTGAAATTTAGCTTAAGGCTGAATGGATATTAGAATGATTATTTTTCCTCTCAATCCTACAATTCCCCATTGGTTACTATGAGACAGAATTTTAAAAATCTGTCTTATGAGTTGATTTAAGATTTTTCTAGACGGGCCCCAGAGACTGAGAGGCTAGTGTGGTGTGAGAAGACAAGGTTCTCATCGGCCGCCATCCTCTCTTTGAATGGAGTAACTCTACTTTCATGAATCTTCATGAGTTGAGTTTTAAGAGAAAATTTTCTTCAAAGAAAGGAAAAAAATGATATTTAAAACTAAACTCTCTCAGTTTACTGAAAACATTATTTGTTTCATGTATCTTTATAGAACCAAACCTTCCTATAATATGAGTCATAACTAAATATCCTTTCAAAATTCTTTCCTAGGGATTAGACCAGCAGCAAACATCTTGAGCCTGTCTGGAATGTGCAAAACTATGTGAAATGGCACGGAGTTACCCCCTCTCCATCAGGGCAGCTAAAATTTCTATGTAAGCCTTACCTACTGAGTAAAATAGAAACCTTCAGAAACACATAGACTCTTTCCAAAAGGCTTATAGTCTTAAACTACAAACAGTACAAACACACTGAAATTTAACACCAAAATGCCATTCATGTTTTTAAATAGAACCACTGGCTCACCTCAACGGCCAAGTGTGCAGCTTGATTTAAATGAAAACTGACAATGATAAAATTAAAGTTAAGGCCCATCCATTGGAAATCTGTTCTTCACTATCATAATGCTGCAAAGTCCCTCGTTAGTAAATTGAATTGCGTGAGGCTGCCAAAGTGAGAAAGAAAGCCATTCTCCTTCTAAAGAAGCCTCAGCACACCACAAAAGCAATTAACTCATGACTATAAAAACAAGGGTGACTTTGCGAGTGACTCAACCCCTCAGTAACGACCAAGCACATCTTTGATCAACCACTGAGATTTGTGAGCACTTATGTTTCCCCATTGCTGCCTCATTCACTAGAGAAATGATTATTCCTATCATCCACCAAGTGAAAGTAATAAGTCATTTTTAGAATGAAACAATGCACCCTGTGAGCTCTTGAATTTGAAAGCATGATGTCTTATTTGCCTCTTCCACTGTGATCTAGGATGGCAGATTTAGAAAAGGAAAAAATACTAGTTCTTTCAGAGTTCAAATACACAGATCACAGATCTATTGAATCTGGGGAAGAATAAATACTTCCTCATAGTAACTCTTCAAGAACTTAAAGCTAAGGAGCTGATAAATCATTGGAGCATCTCTTTCTCTCGCCCCTGAAGTTATAATACAAATACTCACCTAGTGAAATATAGTACAGGAGCTAATTTTCATGGTCACTTACCATTACCTGGAGAAACTAACCAAGACTGGCTTGGGTTGAAGAGAAAAATCTTCTGTATAATACATGTTAAGTCCCAAAACAATACTTGCATATCTAATGGATGTAGCACTCCAAAAACGTGAAGTAAAGGGAAATCTGTCTATACTTAGTGTCTACTGAACTGATGATATTTTAAAAATAATTTTTATTTGTTAAAATTAATTGAACTCAATGATTCAGATTTTTGTAATGTTTAAAAGCTTAATTTTAAAAATCACATTCAAATGACCACAAATCTGTTTCTATGACATTATGATGAATATTTTATTTTTTTTTATGACTTTTGAAAGACTATATATGGAAGTAGAAGGAAATAAAAGCACAGAGTTTGTGATTAACCTAAGGTTCAGGAGGTAAGCTTATAATTCTTGCCAAATACTTGAATAAGAACTGAACTGTAACAGGAGTATAAGGAAAGTAATCTGTCAAACCTGCTGTTATTCTGGAGAAGAAAATTACAAAAGTAACTTGGCCCTTCCAATGACTGTCAATGGCATATAAGAAAACCAATGCCACCGGGCTCGGTGGCTCAGCCTGTAATCCCGTGCCTTTGGGAGACCTAGGTGAGTGGATTGCCTGAGCCCGCGGGTTCGAGACCCGCCTGGGCAGCGAGACCTCATCTCTACAATAAATTTAAAAAAAATCAGCCGGGCGTGGTAGCGCGCGCCTGTAATTCTGGCTACTCGGAAGGCTGAGGCGGAAGGATCGCCGGAGCCCAGCAGGTCGATGCTGCGTTGGCCGGGAGCGGCCACTGCACTCCAGTCTGGGCAACAGAGTGAGACTCCAACTCAAAACAAAAAACAAAAAACAAAAAAACCCAAAACATTCAAAAACAGGAAAATTTCCCCACAAGTTAGTAACACAGAGAAGCATCAATAAAAGGTAGTAAATTGTAATAAATTAACTGGTTTTTTGTTTTGTTTCATTTTTTGTTTTACCAAACAGCTTCTACAAGCACATAATAATACCAGAAAGTATCTCTCTACTCAGCAGGCATTCTATCCCAGCATTCTGTTAACGTTCTAGGTAGTTGGTTTAAGAACTTAACAGGTTGGTTTTATTTCTATGTCAATTTAACAATAATCAGTTGAAGCTCTGAAAAGTTGAGTATGTTGTTGGCTTTTCACTGAGTCATTGAAAGAAGCAGAATTTCAATCCAGAACCTATCGGCCACTGCGCTGTCACCCTTAAACAGCGGCCTCTGCCTGGTCTTTCCCCCTGAGTGGACACAGGGTGGGTGTAAAAATCAAACCTCTGTTGTGCAAGATGTGGCTGTACCACCCATGTGCTTTGTACCCTGGACATTTCCATACAGAAGGTAAGATGCTTGAGAATTTTAACTACCAGGGATACCCAGACTTTATTTATTTAAAAAATTGTGCATTTATTCTTACATGTTTAAACTTCAGTCACCTTCAAAGTATTCTCCGTTTGATGCAATACACCTATTGAGACACTTTTTCTGCTGCTCAGAACAGTTGTTGAATTTGTCAATTTTCATGCCTTTTAGTGCTTCCACTGTTTTTTGTTTCACTTCTTCCATATTGGCAAAATGTTTCCCTTTGAGGACTTTTTTCATCCAGGGAAACAAAAAAAAGTTGCTTGGGGTGAGATCAGGTAAATAGGGAGGATGGGACATGGGAGTCATGTCGTTTTGGGTTCAGAACTGCTGAACACTCAGCACGATATAGGCAGATGTGCTTGTAAATCACCCATCATGAAATGGGCAAATGCACTGAAAAAAATCTCCAAAAAATAAAATTCACTGACGCCAAACACAGCCTCTCACAACAATACCAGCTGATGCTGACAGGTTCCCAGAACACTTACCTAGTGGGGGAATTCAGTGCTACAAGGGGCCTTCCAAAAAATAATTCCAGGTTTTGTTGGGGTCCCCATCATATTTAAAAAGTATATATATATAAAACAAAGTTTGTCTAACATAAACAGTTCATTTCATGCCTTTAGGACTCAAGATGTATCCTAACTGAACTAACACAAGGACTGAAAAACCAAACACCACATGTTCTCACTTAGAAGTGCGAGCTACATTAAGGATCTGAAAAGGCATAGAGAATAATATAAGGGACATTGGAGATTCAATGAGGAGGGAGGGGATGGACGGATGAAAAATCACCTCTTAGGTACAATGTGCACAGGAGGGAGTGCTGGGTCCACTTAAAGTCTAAACTTTTTCTCCACGATACGATGCAACCATGTAGCCAAAAACGATTTGTACTTCCTAAAGCTATCGAAATACAGGGGCAAAAAAAGTGTCTATCTATCTATCTCCCAACACAAGCAGTCATTTTATGCCTTTAAGACTCGGGACCTGCTTAGTATTCAGATACCCCCTCTTGAGACACTTCACAAGACATTTTGAGGTGAGAAGATTGGAGGACACCGATGCTGGGAGTTTGGCTGCTGTGGCCAGGATCTCGGCAGAATGTTACTTTGCGAGGGCTACTTCAGAGTCGGGAGTTTTCAAATTATTTGCAGAAATTCTTCTTTGATCTTACTCTGTCAGAGAAACTTTTATTGACAGAAACCCTTTGGACAGAAATGTTTTCCTTTGCAAACCTGGTCTAATACCTGGCCATGGCTGTACTGTGGGAAGACCCGGCTTGTTCCTTGAGGACTCTGTGGTGAACTTGGAAGAGTGCTAGCAATGGCAAGTCATGGTGAGTTGCTAGTTCCTCTTTGTCGTCGGTGCCACACAGAGAATCGAGGTCACTTAACCTCTAACATACCAAAGCACCGGCTGTTACTACTGTCCTCTGCCAAACCATCCTCCTGAAAAGCCTCTTGTCCTTCTATTTCCTGTTTTTGTAATCCCTGATAGCTGAAAATTAAAGACAAAAAAATAATGACAATATTCACAGTGAAGAGCAGAGTCAGCCGGTTCAGAGGTGTGACTTTTTTCTTTATTTTCTTTGCCTTTTTCTGGTAGCTGGTGTCTCCAGGAAGTGGCTGAAACATAGTTTTTCACCAGACACATCTTACATAAAATAAGCACATTATGTCTGGAAATAAAGATGCAAAACTATTTTCTAGAATCATTGAAAGACCTCAACTTGGGTTTCATGTCTTAAATGACCCGAAGCCCTGAGTGCAAGTTTGCAAAGTTCCTGTTCAAGAGCTGTGACTCCCAGGAACACTTGCACCTTCCTGGGGCCACCACAAAGGCCGTCTGAAGGTGGCTAAGTGTCTATCCGAGAATAAGAAATCACAAAGAACGACTTTTTGTCCTCTCTCTTCAGTACGAGACCCTGAACTGTAAATCAGTTGGAAACAGAGTGATAATCACAACAGTAGGAAAAATAACACTCTCAGTGGTGAGATCTGAGAGGCTGGTTTCTCCTACAGGTTGTGCAGGGATGGGGGGAGAATCTCAACCTTCAGTCAGAAGTGGGGTTTTCTCCTGAAACTTGGGAGGAATATGAAGTACAAAAATCATTCTCAAAATGGAATGCCTTTTAGGGAATTCATAAACTTGAAAGCAGTATTTTTTGGGGGGAGGGGTCTTACTTTGTCACCCAGGCTGGAGTGCAGTGGTATGATCATGGCTTACTGTAGCCTTGACCTCTTGGGCTCAGGCAATCATCCCAACCCAGCCTCCTGAGTCGATGGAACTACAGGTGTGTGCCACCACACCTGGCTAATTTTTGGATTTTTTTTTTCTGAGATGAAGTCTCGCTATATTGTCCAGGCTGGTCTTGAACCCCTGGGCTTAAGCAATCCCCCCGTCTCAGTCTCCCAAAGTGTTGGGATTACAGACATGAGCCACCATCCCCAGCCTGACAGCAATAATTTTAAGTAACCCAGCAGTATATGACAGCCCCTACAATATTTATGCTGTAACCCAGTCCTGCCTAGTCTTTCATGGACTCTTTTTTTTTTTTTTTTTTTTTTTTTTGAGTTGGAGTCTCACTCGGTCGTCCAGACTGGAGTGCAGTGGCCGCTCCCGGCCACCACAGCCTCCACCTGCTGGGCTCCGGTGATCCTTCCGCCTCAGCCTTCCAAGTAGCCAGAATTACAGGCATGCGCTACCACGCCCGGCTGATTTTTTGTTTTATTGTAGAGATGAGGTCTCGCTGCCCAGGTGGATCTCAAACCCGTGGGCTCAGGCAATCTACTCACCTCAGCCTCCCAAAGGCGCGGGATTACAGGCTGAGCCACCGAGCCCGGCCTTTCATGGACTCTTAAGGGATCATACTGATGACACCATCCTGGCCATTTGTTCTCTGTCTCTAAGATGACATAAATTCAGCTTTGCGCAATAATTTCAGAATAGTGATATTCTAACAGAATTCCTATTTTTCAAAATCTCTAAATCCTAGGTGCTTTAAAAACTATGTTTAAAACTTAGTAAAATACCAATCAAATATAGACAGCAGAATATGTGCACAGTTATATTTTATAAGTTGTATATAATACAGCTTTTAGTAAATGACTGAATTTTTGCCTTACTACTTGCTACTTAAAGAAGTCCCTTGGGAAAGAAACAATCTATTCATTTTTATAAACGTAAATTTTTCATAGACTACATTTTCTTAAATTGAAGTACATCTATGTGTAGCATTTCTCAGAAAAAAAATATGTAGTTAATATTGTAGACAGGAGAAGATAAGAAATGGAAAATGGAAATGGAAAAAAGTCAACCCCCTCTTTGACATAAAGTAAATCCTTTGATTCTCAAATGTGTTGTAATTAGACTTTGTGGGCATAGCTAGTCTTTTTGACATTTGTTCCCCCCTAGGCTTTGACTTGACATGCCCACCTCAACTTTCTAACAATAACACGTTATATTTGTAATATAATTCACAGATTCTTTCCACACACTTTCCTTTTTCCTCCTCTTCCTCTATGTAAGGAGATAATATTATGCTTCCTTTGCAGAGAAGGAAAAAGAGACTTACAAGTGTAGAAGAGCTTGTTCCAGGTCACTGATCTGCTTAGAGAAAAGTAGAAACGTGAACACTGGCCTACTAACATTGCTTCGGACATCACCCATCCTTACCATTTGTGGGGTTTTGCTTCTTTGTTTTATTTTATGAAATGTCCTTTGCTCAGATCCAATCTCTGTATCAGGCTGCAATCTATCTTTCAGAGTCTTTGTAACAACCCTAGGAAGACACAGAATATCATAAAACTTTCTGGGTTGCTTTCTCCCTATCCTTAAGATAACCTGAAGGAATCCAACACTGATGAGATCATCAAGTCGATTTTGTTACTAACTTGTAAGCCTTGTGATAACAGGGATTCATTTCAAACTCGGGACTTTGAAAAATGCCAGCGCGTGGCAGGTTCTTAATTTTCAAGGAGGGAAGAAATAAAGGAAGAAGGGAAAAAGGAAGGAAGGGAGGGGATTCAAACTTAAGTAAATGGAATTTATTGCCACTTTCAATACCTGGTGGTGCCTATTCTAATCAATACTGGCCTAGTGTTCTGGTTGTATATACTCTGAATAAGCATAGCCATTGTCTCTGGGAATTATTCCTAAAGAAAAATGAAAACAGAAAATTAGTACTCTCCAAAAATTGAATCTATAAGTAATGCCTTTCACTCCTTCTTCTTAGTCAACTTATTGTCCTTTTTCCTGATTTATTTTAACCTCATGAAATCAGCATGAGCGCCCGCCTCACAAAATGAACCCTTTTAATGTTTGTTTGTTTAAACTAGAATCAGTTAATGGCCGTTAATGCATTCAAGTGTCTTCTTCATGACTTATTAACTCCAAGATTGCTTTCCTTTTGGTAAAGAACACTGCTTGTTCACCATTTGATTTCCTATTTTAAGTGAATACATTTCTGTTCTGAAACATTTTAAACTTTCGGAGCCAAACCTTCATATAGTATTAAATGTTTTTTCTTTGTTTATTTAAGATCGAATGTTCAACACGCTACTTCATGGAGCCATAACTGACAAGGAGGTTGTTCTCTGGTTTCTCTAAGGCAGAGCAGAAAATTTTCAAGAATTAGCAGGTGTTACAAGAATGACTGATGTAAAAGTGACAATTGGCACCTGCTGACCACAGCATCTCTGGGCTTGAGTTCTTTACACTCACAAACACTCTGTGTTTATGCCTATGTTCTAATTGTCAGTATCCGTTTTAGTTAGCTGAGTGGTAGGAATGATGAAAACAAACCAAAAAAAAAAACATAAATAGAAACCTTCCTTTTGCTTATATACACAACTGACTTATTCATACGTAGACTGCTAGAAGATTCCAGCGGGAGGAAAGTTCTGTCCCAGTGATAGGAACTTGATTCTCCTGGCAGTCAATGTCACAGTCAAGGAGAGGAGAAGACAGCAGCTTCCAGAGAAGGCAGCAGCCCCTGGAGACAGCTGGACAAAGGCAGAGTCCCTGCAGGACACCCCCAACTGTTCTGCTAACGTGGACGGGATGCCATCTTGGCATGTGAAATTGGAGTTGAGGCCAGCACACCTGGGACTCCTGACTTTTTATGCGTTGTGCTCTGAAGATGGACTTCCGCAGATACGTTTGGTTTTCACAAAAACAATCAACGGAAAACACCCAAACTGCTGTCAGCGCCCCAACCTCCCAGGAGCACGTGGATAGTGGTGATAAAACTATTTGTGGCTAGAGCCATGGGGTGGAGAAGGATTACGTCGAAAATGGTTCTTCCATTAAGTCCTTGCCCATGATGCAGATCAGATTCTCTCCCAGCAGCTGTCATCCTCTGACGAGAGAACACAGGCTGCTGATTTCATTCCTTGTATGGATTTGTGACCCTTCAAACATTTCGAGCTCCAGTTGATAGATACAACATTGTGTGAAAAGATAGTGGAAAGAAAGAAGGAAAGGACCAGAAAAGTGTCATTTTATGAGAATAGTAACTGCCCAATTTTACCTAACCTGCCAGGGGCTGTTCTAAACAAGAACCATTATAAACACACTTAACCCTCACAAAAACCTAAGAGTGTAGGTGCTATGGATTCTTAGATCTGTTTTTGCCTTCCTTATTTAATTATCATGGGTTTAGGTTTGTTTGCCTAGGGTGCTAGGTGGTAATATAGTACATTGGATAGAACACAGTAGGAGGCAGGCTCTCTTTCTGGGAGCCCCATGGGTGATTTTGAGGATACCACCTACCCTCTCTCAATCTCAGTTTGTTTTTGTTTTTTTTTTCATCTGCAGAATGAAGGAGTTAGACAGGATCCATGGTTTTTGAATCATTTTTAAGCCATCGGCCCTTTTGTGATGCTCTGGAATTTCCCTTTTTAAAGCTGATGGAATGGAAGCAGCCCCCTTTGAAGACAGAGCCCTACACGTTGCTAGCACTTTTCGAGGTAGCTTTATTGAACTCCTAGGGTTCTTTGAAGCCATTTATACAACACTAAAGTGGATGACATACAAGTCCACTTTTTGCTCTGAAGTGCTACGATTCTTTCACAGTACTTTGACTTTTGGTGAATCATTTTTCTACCAGAGAAACTTTCAGCACAGAGAACCCAAATTACCTTATGTGACTTTATCGCACCCCCGACCTCATCCACCCTATTCCAGAATGAAGAATGTACTCGACTGAACTCCGAACAACTGCCTTGAGTCACCAAATAATGTGTAGTGACAATTGCATGAGAACACCTGTCTTGCAGAGCACAACTCAGTTACTCACTTCCTTCCAAGGACCACCCAAGGTCATGTGAGGCACAGCGTTGGTGGTTTTGCTCTCCAGCCACTCTGGAGTATTCTTCCTTCTGCCTGTGTTCCTGTCTTCTCTATTGCACACACTTTCCATACAAAGAGAAAGTTCCGAGGACATCTTGGGTGCTCTGTTTGTTCCATAGAGATGAACAGTTATTCCTCAGCACAAAGGGAGAGAGAACTGAAGTCTCTTATTGTCTTCAGTTGTAGAGCATATATTCAGTAGATGTGAGCAGTCAGGGAGTTCCAGTAATACTGAGCTTGGGACAAAGGACACTGGGGTCAGAAGAGCCAGACGCTTTCTCTTCTCCTCATGGGTGTCATGTTCTGTGTTAAACTCCTCCTCTATCTTAAAATCTTTTTGTTAATTAGTATTTTCTTGATCATAAAATATACTGCATTGGGGAAAAGTGGAAAAATTATTTTATAGAGTTTCATAAAAGACTCTAAAATAGAAACCTGTATAACCACCATTCAGTTCAAGAAATAGAACATTCTAGAACCCCAGAATCCCTTTCCGATCACAATATCCTCTCCCTATCTCACAAAGACAGGGTGACTGACTTTTATAGTAATTCTTTTTTTTTGCCTTTCTTTACAGTTTATAGTTTTGGTGTCTGTGAATACATCCCAAATTGATATGGATTCCTTTAGTGTGTTTTTGAACTCTATACAAATTGAACAGTCTCTAAATCTTCGTGACTTACTTTTCACATTGAGCAATATGATAGAAAGAATTATCTATATGTATTTGGTATTCATTCATTTTCAATACTGTGAATCCCATTCCCGATTTGGGGCAATTATGAATAATATTCTATAAACATCTAGTACAAATAAGTTTGTGTAGCTCTAGGAGTGGAATTTCTGGGACATAGGGCCTGTGTATTTTAATGTTTTAGCTAGGGTTACCTTGTTTCTCAATGTGGTTGTATCTATAGTGAAATCAGCAGTGTATGAAAATTCATGTATTGTCAGTGTTCTTGATAATTGTCAATCTGCTGGGCATGTAGGGGTATCTTGTGGTTTAGCTTTCATTTCCTTGACTCATAATGCCATTTTCATATATTTATTTACCTTTTGGACTTCTTTTTTGATGTGCCTGCCAAATAATTTGCTTTCTGTTCTGTTTGGTCGACTGCCCTTTTTCGTTATGTTTTAGAAGTTATTTATATATTCTGAAATTAGTTGGAAAATGAAAAATCAAAAGAACTATTTACAAATATCTTCTATTGCTTGACTTCTCACTTTTAATGGTATTTCTATTGGTGAACAAAAGCTCTTAATTTGAAAATAGTCAAATTTATATTTTTTATTTAGATTAATACTCTTTCTTTAATTTATTTCAAAAGTTCTTCTGTACTTCAAGGCAATAAAATTAATTTTTGTGTTTTCTTCTTAAAGCTTTTCTTTCAAATTAATCCAATTGAAATTTTTTGAATGACTATTTCCCCCCCAGTTCATAGGCAATTATATTCATAACATTTATTGGAAAGTTAGTTGTATAGTCTATAACCTGTCACTACAGTGTTCACTGTGGTCATTTCACGGTCCATTCTGCATAAGTCCTGTGTCTTTTCGTGAATGAGTCTGTTTATGGGCTCTCTTATCAGTCATATTTCTCTGGTTCTATACCATATTCTACTAGTTTCTACAGCTTTATAATGGGTCTCAATATCTGATTTAAAAAGTTCCCTCACCTTGTTCTATTTTTTTTCAGTAGTTTTGGCTATTCTTGGCCATTTGAAATGACATATTTCAATCTTGGAAGCAATTTCTGTGGTTCACAAAATATTTTTTTTTGTTTTTGTTGGAATTTATTGAAACTATAAATCATTTATTTGAAGGAGAATTCACATCTTTGCAAGACTTGGCTTCCCAATCAATAGATATGATATAGTTTCTCAATGATATAGACCCTCTTGGACATCTCTCAATTGTGTTTTATTATTGTCATCCCCTGAGGGGATCTTACATATACTTGTTGAATTTATTTATAGGTAACAAATTTATCCATAGTTAACAACTGCATATACTATATATAGTATCTTATTAAATGTTCCTATTTTCTGCCTATTTGTTGAGCGTATAGAGAAATGCAATTAATTTTTGTATATTAACTTTATACCCAGAAACCTTGTTAAACTCTCCTATTAATAGGATTGAATAACAGTGTAATCTATAGGCTCTCTAGGGAATTTTCATGTGGAAAATCATATTATTTGTGAACAATGAGAGTTCTGTTTCTTCCTTTCTAAATGCTATATAATTTTTATTTCTTCTTTTATTCTGTGGTTTAAAACCTTTAGTACAAAGTCGAATAGAGTGGTGACAGTGAGTATTCATTTTTGTTTTTCAATGCGAAGGAAAATCTTTCAACATTTTGTCATTACATCTAATGTTTTCTAAAGAGTCTTTTGCTTGTTTTTGTAGACACCCTTTACCATTCTTCAGGAAATTTCTTGCTATTATCGCTGTGCTAGTTGGTTTGTATGTGTGTGTGTTTTACAACTCTAGTACTTTCGACTGTGCACACATCTGATCATTCAGTTTGCTAAAGGAGAACCTGCTTCTGCAAATGCATTTTTATTAAAACATGCCTCATATCATTAGTGATTCAAGCTTTATTATCTGGACAAGCAGTTCATAGTGCCTGAACTCACTAAATAAGCATCTGCCCTGTGGGTACAGGCTGCCTACACTTGCCCTCTGTGATCATGGCTGGTGCTGTAATATTGATTTAAACTATATGGTCTTTCCAAGAGTCTGTGCCTTACATCTTGAACACATGGGCTGCATGTGTGCCGTGCATTCCTGAAAGGTTCCTCCTCACCTTTTTAAAATGAGTTTTTTCAACTTTTTAAAATAAGTTTTTTCAACTTTTTAAACAGGTTGTCTCAGAAAAATCTGATTTAATAGCATTATCACTCTTTCTTTCTGTTATCTCTTGGTCCACCCATTGTCTTCATAGAATCTGTAAAAAAGTCTTTTTAGGCTTAAAAGGAGATACAGTAAAACTTTTCTCTCCATTTGGTTCAATTTTGATACCTTAACAGCATAATATAGCAAGATTTACTTAGCCTAAGTTAAATAAACATTACTAATTTTATAAAGATCAATTTAGGGGAATTTATTAGGTTTGCATGGCTTCATAATGTATCTCAGCTCTTCCTAATAATGAACTGAGGAGAAATTAAGTTGATCTGGAAACTGCTGAAGTGCTGTGTTCTGAGGACAGGTTATAAGAGAGTAGCGGCTGAAGTGAGGCCTACGCCGTCTTAACTCATGTGACTGTTCATAGTTTGGCTAGTTTCACTTAGTAGTAGGTAAAATTGAGTTTTAGCAAAAAGATAGCCACTGTTAGTGGAAGAATGCCCCTCTCTGTCCTGGGGGTGAGGTCTTGTTTCTAAAGAGTTGCTTCAGGTTTAAATCATGCAGAGCCATCTGGGGTATTAATTGGCAGATTTTTAAAAAGTAGTATTTTTATTCTGCGCTATAGATATATGTAGCTGTGGAAATAAATGTGGCTTATGTGGGATGCGCCATACACCAATAGAGCTATGCTTCAGTGTATGAGGCCTGTGTCACCCCAAGCTTACACTTGAATGATGTCATTTCTGCAGACAGGTATGTGGGTATAATTTTATTCTTGTTCTCCTTAAATATGTGAGTCTGAATAAAACTTTAGGTACAGTGCTTTAAAAAGTCATATACATATATGCTATTCCGAGTAGAAGAGAGAGAAATGGGATTATAAAAATAGTACATTTAAAAGAACAAATGAAAGTGGGCAAAGAAACATAGAAAAGGTGAGATAAATAGAAAGCGCAGAACTGATGTGGAAAAATAAATCCCAACTGTGTCAGTAATTAAATAGCTATAAAATTGACTGGGTTTTCCAGTAGTAAGATAATTTTCAGATTGAATTTTTGTATTTTTAGAATTGATCCATCAGAAAAGTGGAAAATAAAAGGAAAGAAAGATGTGCCCCAGATAAGTATTAACAAGAAGAGTTATTACTATATTAATATTATAAAAATAAGACTTTAAAGGAAAAAACATTCCTAGATGCCACTATATGATGTTAAAAGGTTGAATTTACTAAGAAACTGTAACAATTCTATGTATTCACCCAATAAATTTGCTTCAAAATGTAAAATTCAAAAATTGACATAACTACAAGAAGAAAAAAACATTCATAGAGTCTTCTCAGTAATTGATTGGTTAAGCAGGCAAACATGCTAATCATATAAACACAATGAAGACATTTTAAAAGTAGACCTAATTGATATATGGAACTCTACATCCACATTCTTTTCACATATATTTTGAACATTTACAAAAATTGAGTGTATTCAAGGTCGTAAAACATGTCTCCATGGATTTCAAATGACTAACGTTATAAAGTCCAGAGGTTTAACAGACTTTTCTTGTAACAAATCAGAGAGTAAATATTTCAGTCTTTGTTAGCCAGATTTGTGGGACTAGTTGATCATAGGCCTTAACTCTGTAATTGTTGTATAAAAGCAAATATAGATGATATATAAACAAATGGGTTTAGTTCTGTTACAATAAAACTTCATTAACAAAACAGGTGGTGGGTCAAATTTGGCCCATTAGCCAAAATTTGCTGTCCTCCTATTTAAAACATTTCACTGATGTCAGTAAAATTAATTTATTGGCAAAGGTAATTGAAAAATTTTTTTAAAAAGTTAAGCCATTTTTAAGTAACGCGTGGGTCAAGAAATCAAAATTATAAAAAGAATGACACAATCACCTTTTAAATTGAAGGAAGAAATTTAAAAATTAAAAAACAAAGACAGGGAGGATTAGCAAATCAAAAGATGGATCTTTGAAAGACTATTATGATTAGTATACCTCTGCCAAAACTTTCCATTGTAAGAAAGGTGCAAACACACAATAGTTAGAATTAAGAAGAGAATATAGTAACAGCAGTGGTTGAGATTTTTACAAGTGATTATTATATAACAATTTAATGTCAATAATTTTGAATATTTTCACAAATGAACAATTTCCTAAAAACACAACTCAAAGCTGAGTTTAGAAGAAAGGAAGAGCCCAAATAGTCCTAAGGTGATATCTGTATATTTAAAATAAGTCATTTAAAAGACTTTCTCAAAAGAACTCCAAGAGCAGATGATTTGCCAGTGACTTCTACCAAGCATCATAGGTAGAAGTATTTCTAATATGTGGATCCCAAAAGTAGAGAAAAGAGACGAACTCCCAGCTCCTTCCACAGAGTTAAGTATAAAAGTATAAGAAGTAACTTTGGAAAATATAAAAGTATAAGAAGTAAACTTGTAAAGTAAAAAAGTATAAATAACCCTGTTAAGTATAAAAGTGTAAGTAATCTTGTGAAGTATAAAAGTATAAGTGACTTTCTTAAGTAATCTATGTGCTATGTCAACTTAATTATGTTGGAATGGTTTTTCTTTTCTGTATTGTTCTGGGTGGGGCTTGACCAGAAGAAAAATTAGTGTAAGATCTGTATGGCCATGTGAAGAAGCTTCCATTGGCACTCTCTGAAGTTTGCACGGGGCAGCAGGTGCTATGGCTGCTTGCACATGTCACCGATCATTGAGCCGCAAGCCAGAAGTACAGCTAGACCTGCAACCACCAGATCTCCCCCTTTGGCCCCTCTGAGTCCCAGGCTAGGGACTTGGTATGTGCAGTTCTGTGGTAAAGAGTCCCCTACATCATAGAGGATGGAAATGGTGACAGAGATGCATTCCAGGTTTTTCCCAGAGGTCCAGTTCACCTTTGCTTTCTGCGACCACTTCACATTCAGCTCTCACTGCTGATGGCCATTCTGGCTGCCTATAACAAATGCAAGCCCAACGTCAGAGGCAAAGACAGCAGCCTTGTAGAGCTTCTTAATCAGCTCCTGCAAATGTAGAAGACATAACCGGTATAATAAATCTCTTATTGGATAACGTTTAGAGTGATCGTACTGTGACTGATAACATGAAAAGTCATGCAAGAAAGAAATGTTATAAGAATCTCACTCATGAATACTGCTGCAAAAATCTTAAATATCAGCAAGTCAAATCCAGCATGATGAATCAGCTTTCTAAGAAACCTATTACAATAAGGTTTCCTATTCCTATAAGGAAGTCTGATCCCCAAATTGAGCAGAATGATACTACTCTGTAAGGGGATACAGCCTTGCTTTTGCTGAAGACCACAACCAAGCCTCTAAAAGTTACCTTGGGATGATTTCGAAGCAAACCCCAGACATATCACCTAATCAATCAAGGCAGAATGGACCAAATGATGATCAGAATGAATGTGTGGAGAACAGTTAGTAACTATTACAGCATTTCTGATAGTTTGACCTAGGCCTTTGACTCAAGAGTGATAGTATTGGAAATAAACGAATCTGTACATTACCAAGGGAAATTTCAGGGGGAAAGAGATGGCAATTGGAATACACACTTCCGCAGCAAAATTTGAAAACCCTGGTGTAAAGACAACTGCATTTATCAAGAAACTTTCAGTATAAAACATTATTATACATTTAAGAAGTCATAGTTCTATTAATCTAAAATGTATCTGGGGGAAAACTGCATAAAACTATTCCATTCAACACAGCCAGCTTGCACGTAGGGACTGTCACTTGGCTTCATTTGCACTGGCAAGATCTTCCAGAGCTCAGAGACTGTGTTAAGGATACTCAGGAGACATCTGTGCTTTTAGAGTACTGCTGCTTTAAAGTACCTCAACTACGGGACACAATGTTCGCTATCTGGGGAATGGGCCACATGAGACCCAATTCCCACCACTACACAATACATCCTTGTAATGAACATGCATGTGTACCCCCTGAATCTAGAATTAAAAAATAAATAAACAAAAAAATCACTTTAAGATCTGTGACATCTTTCTGCCACTTTATTTTTTTTAATCTTCTCATTTTTATTATTTTAAGTAACTTCTTTAACTTTTTTGACTCTAATATGAAGATGACTTTTTTTTTTACACATTGTGTCAATCAGCATTTATTTCTTTGCAACCAGTGGACTCACCCATGACATAAGTTTTGTGTTTGATGTGTTTTTGACTCCACTGCTCTTCTAGTCTATTTTTGTTATCATTGTTGTTGCTTCAATTTCATGGACTGTTTTTGTTTATCTTTTTGCTTTTACTTGTTTGGTTTCTTCTTTATCTTGTTGTGTTTTACTTACACAGAGGTAAAGTGACATCTAGTCTGCTAAGAGCTATTTAATATACACTAGTCCCCGAGCAGCTAATGAACCATAAACTTTTATGGGATTTACCAATAACTGGAGGACTTGAGTTGTAAGGTTTAAATTCGCTTTTTAACTTTATCTATCAATAGAAAGACAAGATTAGATGAAGAAAGCATGGATGGTTCATACGCTAATCAGAATAATGCCATAAGCTAACATGAGTTGAAGACCAGCTGTGTTCCAGGCACTGTTCTGATTTATGTATTCAAAACTATAGATTCATAAAAAAATCTTGTGAGATGGGTGCTATAGTCATCCTATTTTCCAGATAATGAAGCAGGTACAAAAAAAATAGCTTTTTTTAAGGTAACAAATTTAGCATTTGGCAAAGCTGAGATAGGGACCCACCTTTGACCATTGGATTGTGGTGCTCTGGTTCCCAACTTCCAACAGCGATACCATGTCAGAATGAATAGTTCTGTTTGTGGCTCTTCTGAGATTTTTTACATCAAATGTACTTAAACCAGTCAAGTGTGGTGGCTCACGCCTGTCATCTCAGCACTTTGGGAGGCAGAGGCAAAAGGATTGCCTGAGCCTAGGGATTCAAGACCTGCCTGGACAGCTTGGCGAGACCTCATTTCTACAGTAAATCAAGAAAAATTAGCTGGGCATGGTGGTGCATGCCTGTGGTTCCAGCTACTTGGAAGGCTGAGGCAGAAGGATCGCTTGAGCTCAGCAGGTCAAGGCTGTGGTGGCTGTGAGCATGTCACTGCATTCCAGCCTGGACAACAGAGTGAGACTCCTAGTCAAAAAAAGAAAAAAAGTATGTAAACCACTGATATAAGTGAAATTTTAATAATAATTGCATCCATGAGAGTTTTAACTCTTTCATTTCTATGTATTATGGTAAAACAAAATTAGCAATTTTTAAAAAAGCAGTATATGTTTTCTTGCAAATATTATATGTTTATCAGAAGTCTGCAGAAACTTTAAGCCCTGTTTTCAAATAGAAAATCAATATTTTAGGTTAGTTTTTTTCTTCTTTAAATTTTTGTCTTGCTGTTGATATCTTCCCATGTTAATTTTACAGTTTACAAGCCGGCCAGAGGCTCTCAAGGATACCATGTTGAGAAAAACCACAGAGGCAAAAATAGTTTTTGCCCCGCTTTTCCACAAAATTCTCTGGAGCTTCATTAAAACCTTAATAATGAAAATTTACTGTCTGTGATAATGTCATGTCCTTGAATCATTGCTTTAGGGTATTGTCTATGATTTATTTAACTCTGGACAAAAATGAATGTAGAACAGATATTTTATGGACAATCCTAGCAGTTAAGCGGTCATTCCTACCACGAAATCAACAGGATTTCTGGAAAGTTTGTCATGACTCTGAGAACCTTTAACTTACAAAGGTTGCTTACCACAGTTGAGGTCCATGCAATTCTAAAATGCCTCCCTGGAGTTTAAGGTTCAAGTAGCAGCATCTGTGTTTTCACCTTTGTGTCTGCAGGATATTACACATAGTGGGCACCTAATCAATATTGAACGAATGAGTGAAGGAATGACTGACATTGTACCACCTTGTTCATTTATTACAACAACTCAAAATTAATAGACTTTAGTACTCACGTTTAAATAAAATAGTTTATGATGATCCTTCACATATTAAGCATTTCTTCTTTTTTGAATTAAAATTGTACTTTATAATTTTCTTTTTCATGTAGAAATTATTTATGTCTTTTTTTAAAAAGCAATTAATGTTATTCAGTGTTGGTTATAATAGGCCCAATTCAGGGACATCTTTTCTTTTATATGTTATACAGGATTTTTTTTTTAAGCTCTTGCTGTTAACAAGCATTTGAGTATGACAGAAATTGTCTTTAAATAACAACTAAAAGAGATATACTGCTTATTGTTGATTAAGTTTCCTGGATACCAGGGACAGGTAGAACATTTTTCCGAACAGAAGCCCTTTATCATTTGGATTCAGAATCTATGATAAAACTATGTTTTGTGAAACCATATGATATGATTATTTCAAACTATATTTAATTGGATTTTATATTACGCTTATAGTTTTAAAAATTGTACCAAAGTTAGTAAAATTGAAAAGGGCTTCTTATATAACATCTATTCTCAAAGCTTTGCACACACAAGCTAATAAAATACCCTTTATCTGCCCTGGTGTTTAGGTCCTGTTGTTTGTGGGAGTGTGTAAAGATCTCAGCTACATTTTTCCTAATTGTGATTTTTCAGACCCTTATAGGCTTTCCTAACCTCTAAATTCTAACCGAGAAAGGAGCTTTCATGGACCACAAAGTGACATCTGTAGGTTTCCCCTTTGTAATGACCTTTGAAACAAAGGTTGACTGTTGAATAACAATTGCTCAACTTTTTCCTAAGAGGCTTGTGTCAGGTTTGCCCTCAGACCTCATCTGCCCTCACTACTACTACACTAACAGATTTAGGTACTCATGTTTAAATAAAATAGAATTAAGAAAATTACAGAGGAGCAAAAATGGGGTTCAGAGATGACTCTTACAAGTTGTATGAATGTATGGCCTTATCAAGAAACCCAAAGCAACACAGCCTCTGAGAACTGAATATTGACCCATTCCAGATACTTCTTTGCAAGAGTAGATATTTGGCACTAACAGGTAAAAGAGATTCTTAGGTATCTTTGTGATGATCTAAGGTGAAGATTTTCTCTTGGATTTAATGAGCCCTTTGTCATTTAAAGAAAATAGACACTTATTATTTCCCTAAGGATAAGACTCATGTTTTCAAAAAAACAGTCAGAAAATAAAGAGATGATCATAGATATGTGTCCCAAGGTAAAAAATTTGAAGGTTATATCAATTTAGGTATTATTATAGAAGGCAATTTATGAATGAAACTGCTTTTCAGAAGATAAAAATTACCAACTTGTATTTTTTTGATATTATAGAATTACTGTTTTAGTGTGATTATGTTATCCCAGTTATAATTACAAGGAATCCTCATCTTTTAGAGATGCATACTGAAATATTTACAGATGAAATGATATACTGAGATTTGCTTCAAAATAATCCTTGGAGAGTTTGTGGGGGAAGTGTGTGGGTTATTGGTGAAACAAGACTAGCTGTGAGTTGATTGTTGCAACTGGGTGTGAATATCTATATATGTTTAAAATACTCTGTAGTAAGAGTGGGAAAAATTGCCAACCCACATCTAAGCAGAAATACATTTATCTTGATCTTTTTCTGACAGTGGAGAAAACATTACGATCTAAGTCTCAAAACTCAGGAATGTACCATCAAAATCCCTATCTAATGTGTCTAAATACCACGTCTTGGAAAGAAGGTGCTCTCTACGTTTGTGATTGGTTGTGTAAACTAAAGAGAGTTCACATTTGTGTTTCAAATTTAGCTTTTAAATCGGTCAGAAGGTGATCTCGCTTTCTACAGTTTTTCAGAGTTTCTTGAGAAAAAGTATATTTACTATTAACTATGCTTTGCATGATAATGTAGATTTCTGTCATAGCATCTCTTAGAGTTCAACTTTCCAGGCTAAAGTATCTAAAAGTATTAAGATTTCTCTCCTTCAGAAGTATCTCCATTTCTTTGATGGTTTCCAGTGCACTTTTTTGAAACTTTTCCAGCTTTAACATTGTTTTCCGTGGAGGATTAGTGACCAGACCAAATATAGGCCCTTGTGTTTTCAGGCACATTAGCTTTGGTTAATATGAAATAGAATAACTTCTGGAGTTAGAATTGCCCTTGTTTTACATTCTATATCTTTTCCACAAGGCTTAAAATTTTATTTTAACCTTCGTGGACAGCAAAATTAGGCCATCTCTAATCTACAGTCTATCTCAGATGCTTTTTCTGAGACATAGTAATTCAGAATCCATTATGTTCTATAGAATACAATTTTCAATGATTTTCTCTCTTGTTTTATTGATACTAGTTCTCTTTAAAACTCCTCTGCTCACTCACATGGTTTGGATATCCTCCTATTTATCCAATTTTTGCTTTTGTGTTTATACTAAGAAAGATGCTAGATTCTTCTATGTAACTAGAGATTTCTTAGTGTTCTCTTATGTATACAATCATAGATATGCAGCATTTAAGCAGTTTTGTGCCAAACGCATTCACTTGTTGTGCATTCACTTTTTATGAAATGGTACACCAAGCATACTCAACCTATTCATTCTTTTGTTCCTTATTTTTTCTAGCAAATTAACTGTAACATTTTCCTTCAATTCCATGAAGTCATTTTTTAAAATTACTTTTGCTTTTGATCCATGTAAAATCTTTGAAAGAAGAAAGTAATGAAAGTTTCTCCTCAGTCCACTCGCAGGCCAGCATGCATTTCAGCTGAACAAATTTGAAATTATGGTCAAGTCCAATGGCTTCTTTCTTGCCCCATGCACTGGAAATTTGTTTACGATCACCAAAGACTATAGATAGCTTTTTTGAAGGCTTCTTGGAAATTCCACGATCGAGCTACTCCTTAGCATTTTTTCAAGGGTCTTGTTATTTAAAAGGCGCAGTGAAATAATGGATATCTACACTCAGTCCCTGTGAACAGAGTATGCAACCTAGTGAGGAAGACAGACAGAAATAGGTCATTATCATACATGGTGTCTAAAATTGTATGAAGAACAAAAATTGTGCCAATACTTATTACAAAGCTTCCTATATATTTTTTGCAATAACAAAAGCGTGAAGCAGAAAAGTGATAAGCTTGAAATGGAAATTTATTTTTAATTTAGTTAGTGTCAAATAAAAACTAATTTGATTTTAATTGTAAACAGAAATTTATATTCACTTTTGCTGTTTGGTTTGTGTAGATTATCACACCCTCCTTATGCGTGTAAACTAGGGGACAGAGAGCCAGTGGTTAAGGACAACTGGCTCAGGTTGTCAGAATATGCTGGACTGAATAGGCCCCTTCAGCCTTTTCTAACTTCTAGGAATGCGCCACCCATACATATAACATAGGCTGAACTGATTCTGAGTTTCCGTTTTCTTGGGAATATCTAGCCTCTTCTATGGTAATATGATAGGCCTAAAGCTCATATGCCTTGTTCTTTGTGTGTTGGTCGTGGAATCCAACCAAATCCAAGCTCCTCATTTTATAGAAATGGAAACTTTGCTACTTGCCCCAGGTCACACAAACAGTTGGTAGGATTAGAACTTAATTCAAGAGAAGGAAAAGATATGCCTGGTATTCATTCGTGATAACTTGGGGTTAAACATTGGCAATGTAATAAGGCAGTAAGTATGCACGGGGTGGTGGTACACGTGAAATGTTTTTTCTCCTACTTGAGTTGTGACGTATGCCTAATCACTTTTTTCCTTGTATATACCACTAAAAGGTGGGGCCTAAAAATTAGTGCTAAAAATTAAAGCTAGATACCAGAATCTGTCACCATTTTTCATTAAGACAGATCTCAATATGTTAATTCCCTGTAATATGATCACCAGCTCAGTTAATCCTTGGAGTCCTATCCTAGTTCAGTCACTGCTCTTGACTTGGTCATGGACTTGTGCCTTGTCTGCATGCCAACAAAAAATACCAGGCGCATGTTTGGTTTTTCCTCTCATCTCTCCAGCTACCCTTTCCTCTCCCTTTTAGGGTGAAAAATCTCAGCTGTACTTAAATTGACTGCTGACGTCTTTTGGTTTAGAAATGACCTCCAGAAAAATCACAATAGTGAGCTGTGCCTATATAAATAAGTGGACTGTGATTTTTGTACTGAAGCCAATTCTAAACTTAGATCCTTACAGAATGAAAACATGACCCTAATGCACATATAATGTCTATTCCTGAGGAAGAAGGAGGAAGGCTAACTAGTCACTGACCATTGTTGAGCTTTCAGGTTGCAGTGTTCTGTCTGCAGTCATTATTGATGGGCAGTTTTACATTTGATTCATTTGTAGGTCATTTAAATAGGCCTTCCTCTTTTAAAGAGAGAGCTCATTTCTATGCTGTTTTGACTAGGAAAAGTAGTTTCCCCCATTTCTTACTTTCTGGATCAAACAAATAGTTAAAGACTTCCGGCTGCAGCAAGTCTCCACTTTAAAAATAGAAAATGCTACAGCTTTTCTGGCCCATCCCCCACGCTGCACCTACCAGCCCTGTTCCAAGTGTTTCTGAATAGAGTTCAATGTGGAAGTCATTCTCCAGTGAGCACACAGCAACCTCTGTGAAAGTCTGAAGGGAAGAAAAACACAGCTAGAAATTCAGGCGCTGATATTTCTTCTGGCTAGGGCACCTGCACTTATGACACTCGGTTGTCACAGACCAAAAACGTCAGCCAAACTATGTCCGCAGATATTGCTGTTGAAAGGAGCTGCATTAAGCAGGTCCTCACGAAAAGAAGGCTAGCCAGTGTAGAGGAATGTTCTTCTAAACGAAAAGCTAGCTGGGGTATTCTGACCAGTCAAGGTTAGTATAGCGGCCATTTCAAATCTGTTGGTGTCCTGAAATAAACTATCTTGACCTGTTTTTGGCAAATACTAACTTTAAACCGTGGGTGCTTTCCAGAATGCGGATTGAACTATAAATGTATGGCATGGCAAAGGACTGCTCTGATTCTCACCTTTTAGTGTTTGGAAAGTGCATCTGCTGACTTATTTTTATGACTGTATATTCAACAAGATGGCAAGCTCTTACTTAGACTCTGGGTTGTTTACCTTTCTATTTCAGCAGGTGTTTTTAGGTTGGTATGGAAACATGGAAAGATGCTATCAAGCAGGAAAAAACTGTTTGCAGGCAATATGGAAATTTTAAATCATGTAAATTAGACCATCAATTAGGAGAATAATTGAATACAGCAACTTCCTTAAAGTGCTCTGACATAACATTGTTAATTTTAATAATAGATAGATATAAAGGGGGACGAGTGCAGGACCAAAAAGGAGCAACGTGAGGGAATTATTTTTAAAAAGAATAATCCATACATTAGCATAAATGTTAGTAGCACACCAGTATGGTTGATGATAGACTTAAATGTTGGACATGCAGATTCAGAGATAAAAATGTCCCCATGCCTCTCTCCAAATAGTGAGTTATATTTACCATGAAATACTTGGAGTTTGAAGAATACTATTTATACATGATTATAATTTTTAAAAAACACACAAGGCATATTTTTAGGTAGAATAAAGTACTGTCTTTTTTATATTAGCAAATATAGTTTATTTAGAAAGTGAGAAAGAGAGAGAGAGGAGTCACCTCTCCAAGGAAGGAGAGAGGGCTGAATACTGTCTTTAAAAAAAAAAAAAGATTGAGAAAGCAGCTAGATTTTTTCTCCCCACCCGAAAACACATTTCTTTTGAATATCTTTTTTGCAATGTTATTAACAACAAAATTGAGAAATATACTGGTTTGGATTAAAAAGAAGGCAATACAACAAGTGTTTGTTGAGTGCTAACTATTTTCCAGGACTGGATTAGAGGCTGGGAGCAGTAATAAGTTGTTTCATCATCCTCATGATCCCTAAAGTCCTGGAGTAATGTCAACAGTTGTTGACATTACTCCAGCAGAAAGACAGAGAATCCCGTCATTTCCTAAATGAAGAATAAGTTATCTAACTATGCCCTAGATGAGAGGTATCAGCAACACAATAGAGTTGGGGCAATGGTAAAAATAAAAAAAAAAAATAGTAAATTAATTTACATGGTGAATCTCATATCTTCATTGCAGATAGAGACTTTAGAAGAAATTGAAAATAAGTTATAAAATTGGATTTAAAATCTAATTTTGTGTAAAGATGATGCATTTGTATACAGTCTTCATTGATATAGTTTAAATGTTTTGAAAATGTAATAAAGGAAAAATGCCCGACGCTTTGATTTAAAAAAAAAAAAGACAAGTCTTAGCAAAGACTTTCATTAGATTTAGCTTCAAATTTTCCTAACATTGTTAATGAGAATGGAAATAGGACCAGACTTACTGGAGGTAAGATATTATGTATTAAATTTTTAGGAATTTTCCCTAAGCAGTAATTAGACACATCTACAAAGATTAGTAATAATGTTGATTTCCCAAAAATAAAAGCCACTTAAACACCATTTAATAGGTGATTAAATAAATAACAGTATAACTGTACAATGAAATACTTATATGTAATAAAGTAATCACTTAAAATGTTTTAGAACTATATTTTTTATATAAGACAATGACCATATCATTAAATGAAAACAAATAGGTTAAAAGCAGTATGAGTATTATGAATATATCTTGATTAAAAAATGTGTGGGTTCAGAAAAAAGTTGGGAAAGATATACACCAAAATATTTATAGTGGTTATATTTAGAAATAAGCATTATGATTCTTTTTTTTTTTTGAGTTGGAGTCTCACTCAGTCACCCAGACCGGAGTGCAGTGGCTGCTCTCGGCCACCGCAGCCTCAACCTGCTGGACTCCGGCGGTCCTTCCGCCTCAGCCTTCCAAGTAGCTGGAACTACAGGCACGCGCTACCACGCCCGGCTTATTTTGATTTATTGTAGAGATGAGGTCTCGCCAAGTTGCCCAGGCGAGTCTCGAACCCGTGGGCTCGGGCAATCCACTCACTCACCTCAACCTCCTAAAGGTGCGGGATTACAGGCTGAGCCACCAAGCCCAGCTAGCATTATGATTCTTTAAAATGTATTTAATGTATCACTTTTATAATCAATAAGACAATACAGCTATTGGTATTTTGCTACTATTTCAAATATACATATTATCATATGAAATGTAGAAAACAGGATTCCACAGTACTTTTTTCATTTTTAGGAGGTAACTCTTGCTTAGTTAGCCAGTTAGTTATATTTAGTATGGACCTGTTGTAGGTTAACAGTCCACCAAGTACACTATCAGTTTTGGGGTTGAAAGAGAATAATGTATAGTATAACTTCATTCGGACATTCAAAAGAATTGAATTTGCTTCCTGGCTTTCTCAGTTATTGTTTTAACTTGAGGCAAGTCATTTAATTCCCCTAAATCTCAATATAATGTAAACAATAATATTGGTTTCTTCCAGACACTTCTCACAGTGCGGCAGACACTTCTCAAGGGCCCTGTTTAGCCCTGACAACAACTAGAAAATGGGGGTATGATTGCTCTTGTTGTATAAATGAAGAGACTGAGATGTAGCTATTTAAAGAAATTTAGAGTTGTAATAGCGAATATGTGATAGAGTCAGGAGTTCAACCCAGACAGGCCCTCTTCCACAACCCTCGCTTTTAATCCTGCTACTTGGCTCTTAGAGAGGTTCTCATGAGGTTAGGTGTGATCATGCATGAGAAACAGAAAAGTCCCACGGTGGAACAGCGATGAGGGAGACTCCAATTTAAGAAAATCTGAGAGTCTACGGACTCCATGCTCTCAAGCCAAGAAGGCCACGTGTGGTAAGTGCTTGCACATGGAGAAACTGAGGATTAAAGAACAAAGGAGGAGGCATTTCTGTTGGAACTATCATAGGGTTTCTCAAGGAGGAAACTTTTGAGCTGAGCTTTGCAACATTATGGGCAGGATGGAGATGAGGGAGAAAATGTTCTAGTCCTGTGGGAGAAAAAAATCTTACTCCACAAGTTGACATGGTCAAAACATGATGGACCTGTTCAGTTTCCAGTTTAAATCTGACCTCAAGCTCCCATGCCACCAGCTTGCCTGGGAATTTCATCTTTTTTTCAAAAAATTAAATTATTATTATTATTTATTTAAACATATTTTTAATTTTAAAATTGTGGGGTACAGTTAAGGGTTAGGTATACCTTACGATATTCATCGTTCAGGCACCCTTGTTGATAAGGAGTGTCCCCCCCGTTCCCAGACAGGTATTGACTACCATTAATCCCACCACCCTTGCCCTCCCTGTCCCCCTCCCATGGGTTCCTACCATTGTACATCCTTTTCTTATAGTATTACGATAGGTGTTCAAAGTCCACTTATGTGTGAGAACATATGATACTTGGATCTTTGTTGCTGTGAAAGATCACTCAGTATTATAGACTCTAGTTCCATCCAGGTTGCTGTGAAATTCATTATTTTGTTCTTTTTTATGGCTGTGTAGTATTCCATCGTGTATATGTACCACATTTTAAAAATCCAGTCCTCTTTTGATGGACAGCATGGTTGGTTCCAGGTTCTTGCTATTGTGAACAATGCTGCGATAAACATACGTGTGCAGTTATCTTTTTTATAGAGTGATTTGAGTTCTTCAGGGTATATCCTGCAAAGCCAAAAAACCATCAAGAGAGCAGGAAGACAGCCCACAGATCGGGAAAAAGTATTTGCCAACTCCATGTCTGACAAAGACCTAACATCTTGGATCTACGAGGAACTCATACATGCTGAAAAGAAAAAAAAAACAAACAACCCCATTACAAAGTGGGCAAAAGATATGAACAGACACTTCACAAAAGAAGACATACGAGCAGCCAACAGATACATGAAGAAATGTTCAACTTCACTAATCTTCAAGGAGATGCAAATTAACACTACACTGAGATACCACCTAACTCCAATCAGAATGGCCATTATCAAGAACTCAAAAAATAACAGATGCTGGAGAGGAGGTGCTGAAAAGGGAACACTTCTACACTGTTGGTGGGAGTGTAAACTAGTGCAACCTCTGTGGAAAGCAGTGTGGCGATTCCTAAAAGCTCTAAATATCGACCTCCCATATGACCTCACAATCTCCCTACTGGGAATTTCATCTTTTTAATGTTTCCTCCCCTCCTTTCCCTGAGAGCTTATGCAAAGTTTGGAGCTGAGCACCGGTGCATTAGAGGACACAACACGTCTCCATTCCACAGGCTTCCTGCTGATCAAGCCACTTATCAGGCCCGTTTAATCCTTGGAAAAAGAGTTCAGCAAATCTGTTCCCTCCATGCCAAACTTAAGGCATGTAACTTTCCTGAATATAAGGACACAAGAGCTCAAGACCCATCTGGTTCCTAGAGAAGTTTTTACCTTACAGAGATACAGACATAACATGGACCTGAGTTTCAGCTATTGCTCAGAACCAGCATGAAAAACATCTATCCCTGCTGTACACGCTCCCTCTCCTCTCTCTTCTCTCTCCCTTTCCATTCTCTTCCCTTTCCCCCATATCTCCTCTCCTGTCCTCTTCCTTCTCCTGCCCTCCTTTCCCTCCCCCTTCTCCTCTCATCTCCTCCTCTCCCCACCCCTTGCCTTCCATCCCCTCTCCTTTCTCCCCTCCTCTCTCACTCTGCTTTTGCCTTTCCTCTATTGGTTCTTTCTGTTTTTCTCCTCCTCCTCACCATACTAATGACCCCTGCCCCGCACCAGGAACTTACCTCTTCACTTAAGAAAAACTGTCTTCAAGCCACTTCTGCTGTTTAGACTTCATATGCTTCATATGCTACTTAGGCTTGTCTAAGGAAAGTGGTACCTTTTTAAAATTTTTCAAAAGGCACTCTCTGGGCTGGCTTGTGGAAGTTTAATTCAGGGGATATACACAGACAAAAACGCTGGGATAGAAACGTGCCAGGCAAACCATTTAGGAGGTTATTGTCCAGACTGAATTCAGGGGAAGCAAGCCCTACATTTAGTTCATCTTTGTGCATCCCCAGTATCTAGAAGGGCAAAAGTAGCCTAGTGGATCATAAACACATGAAATAGTGAATAGGTATGAGGTGCAAGCTTATTGCTTAACAAAACATCCTCAGGACTCATGGATGGGGAAGGAGGAAGGAGGTTTGGCACAACTTAAAAGAACCAATGACTTTAGGACTTAGAGCACCCATGTTCTAAAGTGCCTCTCCAACCCATGGGACTTTGAACACTTATTCATCATGCAGCAAACATTTATTGATGTGCTAGTTAGTGGGAATAGGGCAATGAACAAAATCAACTGAGTCCCACTTTCCAAGATTTTACATTCTAATGATAACAAGTGCTAAGAAGAAAAGCAGAGCCAGGAGAGAAGAAAAAGAATGAATGGTGGGGGAAGACAGGGAGGACTTTTTAATCCTCCCCCAAAATAAATTTATCTTTTGGAGGGTGGGCTGCTTTCTCCGCTAGGCAAGTATTCTAGGAACCCATCCACATCAGTGTACTAGCTAGCATTGTTGTGAGAGGCTGTGTTCAGCTCCAGGGACTTTTTTGGAGGTTCTTTCAACATTTGTCCATTTCAAAATGGGTGATTTACAAATGCACCTGCCCATACCACGCTGAGTGTTTAGCAGTTTTGGACCAAAAAAGGCATTACCCCCATGCCCAATCCTCCCTATTCACCTGATCTCACCCTGAGCAACTTTTTTTGTTTGTTTCCCTGGATTAAAAAAGCCCTCAAAGGGAAATGTTTTGCCAATGTGGAAGAGGAGAAACAAAAAAAGGCAGAAGCACTAAAAGGCATCAAAGTGGATGGGTTAAAAAACTGTTTTGAACAGTGGGAAAAGGGTCTTGCTATGCGTATTGCACCAAATGGAGAGTACTTTGAAAGTGACTGAAGTTTAACATGTAAGAATACACAGTTTCTATAAATATTTTCTGGGTTTCTTGGGGTCCCCCTTGTACAAGGCGGTCAAGGAAGGTGTCTCTGAAATGGTGATACTTCAGGGAGCACGCTCTTCAGAGAGCAAGCCATTTGTGTGTCTCAGAAAAGGGCACGGAAGACAGAACAAACAGAAATCTATAGCGTGTGCTTTGAGGAAAAGCAAGGAGGCCAGTCTGGCTGGAGGCAAATGATGGATATGGAGGAGAGTGGTAGATCAGAGAGAACCCAGGGATCAGGACAAAGATTTGAGATTTTACTCTAGGGGAGAAGAAAAGCCATCGGAGTCTTCCTGACTTTAAAAGAATGGCTTTGCCTCCTGTATTTAGTACAGACTCTTGGAGGGGCATGAATGGAAACATGCGGACCAGTCAGGAGACCTTCATAATAGGTCAGATGAGAATAATGGTGTCTTGGACTCGAACATAGCAGAGAAGGTTGAGATACAGCCAAAGCTTGGACGATCTGGGCATGGTAGAGGCAAAAGGGCTTCCTGCTGTTGGTCTGTGTGGAGTGTAAGAAATAGAGAGAAATCGTGGATTATGCAAGTTTTTGACCTTGAAGCACCTGGCTGAGTAGAGTTTGCTGAAAGAGAGGAGCACCTAGGAATATCAGATCAGTTCAGTTTGGGACATGTTAAATTGCATTGCTTATTTAGATATCCAGATGGAGAAGTCGAATAGCCAGCTGGAAATAAGTCTTGAACGTAGATGAGAGGACTAGTCTGGAAATATAAAATTGGGGTAAACAGCATGTGGATAATATTTATATCCATGACACTAGGAAAGAACTCCTCAAGAGTGAGGGTGAATGGATGCATAGATTGAGCTTGGGATGATGAGGATTCGGGGGGAGGAAGAAACTAAAAAAAACTAAACAACAACAACAACAAAAAAGGCCAATTTTAAATGCCTCCTTTCAAAGAAACCCATGAAACAGTCAAAATCTAGAAAGTTTCTTTGAAAATCATCATGCTTAAATTTGAGAATGTGTTATTTTCAGGTGACAGGGGACATGGTAACACTGTTTAGACCAATAGAAAAGCATAACAGGAATAAAACCAACATTAAAATCTGGTTTTAAGAGAAAGCTGATGCATTTGCTATTATTTATTTATTTATTTATTATTTTATTATTAGTAGAAATGTATTGAGATGCTGGAGAAATATCTAGGTGATTGCTCATAAGTAAATTTTAAAATGTGGCACTGAAGTTTGTGTGAAAGATCAGGGTAAGGAGTTATAGATGGTAGAATACTCCATATGGATGGGATGATTGTCAGTACATTCTGAAAAGTTTGGTCATTCTCTATCTATTTCTATTTCCTACAGATATGCAGACAGGAGCAGTGAGATAAGAGAAAGCTTCATTACTTTTAATAATTATCCTCTCTTCTGTTTAGAAGATGTAGTTAAAAGCTGATGGGGAAGATACATGGAAGTCATTGTTTAAAATGAAATTTGGGTTGCATCTGTTATGTTTCAAATGCATTTAGTACTATGCTAAATCCTTTGCATTCACTACAATCCAGTGAGGTAGGAAGAATTATCCTCTTCTTTACAGTTGGAAAAAACGAGTTTCAAGATGTTAACTGCCAAAGGACACATAACTAATAAATATCTATGCTGGAATGTGAGTTCAGGTGTCTCTGATGATCAAGTCCACCATGCTCTGCCCATGGCATCAAAAATCGATAGTGGTTAATTGGGATGACTGGAAAATCTCCCCCGAAAGCAGCACTATGTTCTGAGAAGCGTCTTAAAACTCTTTTCTCTCTTGATTTTGGATGTTGATCAGGGAAACCACTATCTTCACTTTGTTCAAAATGTAGGGTTTTCTTCTTGAGATAAACTACAGCAATCTTTTCACTTACCTGTTATTTTTTCTGTCCTGCTCTATATACTGTCTTCTTATGACCCAATGAAGGACTCATGGGCAGTGAACAAGCATTAGAGGAAGTCCATGAAACTTAGTATATATGCCTACGATTCATGAAGTGTAGCTAAATCTCGTGGTTTTAAATATGGACTAACATTATTCTGAGGACATTTTCAGGGAGGTGAGGAGACTGGAAAGACAAGGACAGTCTCAATCCTTGAAGAGATTGGTTTTGACAACACATTATGTCTCCTCTTATCAACCATGTCTTCAAGGGCTACCATGGCTCTGTGGTTGTCTGAAAGTACACAATAAAGGTTGGTAAATGCCAGGTGATTTTAAAATTTATTTGGAAACTTGTAAGAAGAGACAGGCTAGATGTCACTGAGCCTGAAGTATATACTGTTCACATTTTGGGGACTTATTTAAGAAAAATAACATCTGAAATTAGGGACAGAGCCTTAGAAAAGGTCAGTGCAAGTTAGGGGTCCTGAACTTTAAAGTTTCATTGGCTTTGCGGTAAATCTGCCTCCTTTGTGAAGAAAAAGGTCTACTATTTCATAGTCAGGGAGCTATAAAATATATTACCATTTTCAAAGACATGAAAATGCTATGTGAAAATGTCATTCCTTACCTGTCACCTTCCCTTAGAGCGAATTCTCTGTTAGATGTGTGGTGCCTTTCCTATTTTGAGAATGTTGAGAAAGAGTGGGTGTGGCCAAAGCCATAAGTTCCTCCATGCCATGGCTAAGTTAGCTTTCAACGAATCCACATCCTGCTTCTGCCGATGGGATGTTCTAAGATTGGAACAAGCCAAAGACTTTTCAAATAATAAACTGATTTTACCCTAGCCATGAACAGAGGTCCAAATGTAGTACTTTTATTTTGTTGCAGAGTACATGACACAAGGAGAAAAAAACAAGCTAAGGACCCACAATTTCTCATATAAAGAGGAGTGATCAACGAGAAAAGGCAATTTTGAAAATAAATCGGTTGTTCAAAAGCTGTTTTTCTTTTTTGGAGGCCAACGATCATATTACAAGGAACTAAGAGTTCCTTAAGATGGCCGAAGAGAACTAGCAAATGACAAGCAAATTATTCTTTCTTTTCATGCTTAAAAAAAAAAAAAAACAAAGAGCAGCTATGAGTCGAATTTACCACAGCAGTGGCTGGTGTGAAGTTCCATGGGGAGATGGTGATTTAGGTATGATATTGACCCTTACAAAATTGTATAGATCTAAAAGCGTGAGTGTTTTTGCTCTAGCAATGGAGTGTTTACAAAACAGGGCAGACTCTCTCCCTGTAAATTATATACCAGATGTCTGGGAAGGAGAGTTGCTTCTAAATATAGCCAAAGCCACCTCCTGTGTAGCTACAGAGAGACCATAACAGTAGGAATTTGATTAGCGCGGTGAAAGTTACAGATATTTCGTAAAACAATTTTACACTGAATAATTTATCCCAAAGAGTTAAATTGAACATTTTTCTTAGGAGGAGTTGTGTGGCTATTATCTTAGATACCCAATGAAAGTCTAACACAGTTGTAAAATTGCTAAATAGTTGTACATGAAGATATTTATATTTTGTTTGGTCTTGAGAAAGCTCATACATTTTTCTAATATTAAGCATATCCATGTGGAGAGGTAAGATAGCTAATACTGAACACATTTAAATAGAAATTTGTGGTTGCTGAATTGTGGATTTTGAAGGAGAAAAACAAGGAGGGGTGAAAACTTAGGTCAAAACAGTAATTGGAACAGGATATATGCTGTGGTATGCTTTGATGCTCACGTTACCAGATTAATTGCAGAAATTCTTCTAAGAAATTATGAGGAAACAAATGAGGTGTGGTAGCTTGGGAAGTAAGCAGAATTCAAAACAGATGAAAAGACTTTTTTTTGTTGAGTGGCATGCATATTCTATAAATCACTCGCTTGATGGATTGATACAGCTTTATTTCTCATTTCTTACTTTAAAAAGGAAAAAAAAAGTAATATCAGTTGGTTGTTTTCTTAAATACATTTATAAATCACTCAAGTGTTTTATGGCATTTATTTAATTAAGCTGACAGTACTGAAAAATATTTTAGTCAATGGATGCTGTTATTTATGACTTGAGTTTCCCTAGCTTGGGAGAAAATGATTGTTTCCTGAAATTCATATTAAAATCTTACCTATTTATCAGTTGATGTTTAGCTAATAATACTAGGTGTAATAATTGTGCATTTATGTAAGAGGCATTAAAAATCCGGGATTTACTTATAAAAAATTGTGTATTTATTCTTACATGTGTAAACTTTAGTTACTTTTATAGTTCTCTTTGTCTGATGCAGTACACCTATTGAGATGCTTTTTCCACTGCTCAAAACCGTTTTATAACTCGTCCATTTTGATGCCTTTTGGTGCTGCGTTTTTTGTTTCACCTCTTCTACATAGGCCAAATGTTTCCCTTGGAAGACTTTTTTTATACAGGGAAACAAAAAAAACGTTGCTCGGGGTAAGATGGGGTGAAAAGGAGGTGGGACATGGAAGTCATGCCGTTTTTTGTCCAAGAAATGCTGAACACTCAGAGGGTGTGGGCAGGTGTGCTCGTAAATCACCCATCACGAAATGGGCAAAGGTGGTGAAAGAATCTCCAAAAAAAAAGAAAGAAAAGAAAAGAAAACATTGAAACCAAATGTAGCCTCTCACAACAACTGTAGCTGGTACACTGATGCCAAGGGGTTCCTAGAACACTTACCAAGTGTGGGAAACCTGTACTACAAAGAAGCCTCCCTTCCAAAAGATAATTCCGGGCTTTGGGGGGATCCCCCCTCATATCAGGCACTTAGAATGCTGTTTCCAATCCTGCTTCAATCCTGCTTTAGGGACAGAGCTTTTCCTAAGGATGAGGATGCAGAAGCTCAGAGAGGTTAGATAACGTCGTGAAGAACGTTCCTAGGCTCGATGCAAATCCAGCCCTGCCCAGCCCTCAACTTTTGACTTTTGTCCTCCGGGTGCTTCAGGGCCCAACGCACCTCCTCCTGCTCTCCATCTCCTTCTCCTGCTTCTGCTTTCCGCTCCCATCCCCCTTCCATAAGGACAGTGAGAGACCGCCGGGTCTGGTGCAGACCTCAGTTCATCAGAGTGAAATGACAGGACGTGCTTTCATCCCTGCGGGGTGAGCCAAGGGATCCCTCCTCTAACATTCAAACCCCATTTCTGCAGCTCACTATGACCTGTAACTCCTTGTTCATGCCAGCGAAGGTCATATTAATAGAAATAATCGCAAATGCACACACATAAAAGCTGTCTTTAGGGTTTTTTTTCTTTCTCCTCACCTGTATGGACTTAAGTTTAGCTGATAAAGAAAATGACAGTGGGGACAGAAAGCTGTGACATACTGGGGAATGAGATATGGGGAGGGAAATTCGGATGCTTATCTTTATTTCTTTATTTTGCCCCCCTTGTGCAGCCTATTTTCTAATGGTCCTTTCTCTCTCTCTCTCTCTCTCGTTCTCTCTTTCTGTCTCTCAACACCAGCAAGTAATGCTGAAATTGTACAGAAGACTAACACAATCATTTTGATGAACAAACACATTAGTATGCGAGGGAGAGGACCTGGCTGTGAGGAATATCAAGTACCCTTCAGCTGCACAAATACTGTTAGCTTTCCTGCCCCTTAAAGGTCATCATAATATGCTAGCAAGGAATGAGTCTAAAATGAATCCAAAAAGCCACGCACGTCTCTAGGATTTTGCCATTCCCAGAAATGTCTGGTTAACTGCTGTATTAGCTAGTGAATGGAAAAACAGGCAGTGATAATGAGTTGGCATCAGATAATTCAGCATATATATTTAAGAGATAAATTAGGGATAATGAAATTTATTATCATTCCAGAGGGAAACTTTGATCATTAAAAATACAAAGGATTATTTAAACTTAAAACATACATTTAGGCATTGGTTATTTAAACCTTTATCAATTTACTGCTGCTTTGCTGATGAAACTGAGCATAATAGTTTCACATATGCAGTCTATTTGCAAAGTTAATATAATAATCTTCATGTTTTCTTAAATATTTAAATATTCACAGTAAAAATTGATATATGTTGTTTCACCCTGCAATCATGTTGTTTAATTATGAAACGAATGCCTATGACTTCTAAAGCATCAGATTTCTTCTTAAAAACTGGAACTGAACACATGGTCTTATCCCAAAAGAATGTTATTGATAATTTTTGCATTTTATTTACTGGGAACATGATACTCCAATTTCTTATAAATTATTAGTTTGCCATCAAATAATATTCCACCAACAAACATTTGTTGGAGTTTCTTATGGCAATTCTGCCTTGAATATATAAGAGAACTCTCACACACTGGAGAGAATTAATACACAAAAGCTAATCACAGTCACTTGTTTCAAATGAAACTTAAAGAATGATGTCTCTGGCTTACTAATTTTCCTAGATAAGCAAGAAATAGCACTAGATGAAACTTTAAAGTATATCTGTGTATACAGAGAGAAAATTTAATTTTGTCCTGTTTTGAGACTTGGAGTATTTTTAACTTTTAAACCTCAATTATCACTGTTCTGCAACTCATGATAAAGACTAGCTCAAGAAACTGGGTGGGAGTTATATCATTATTAGGAGATACTTGGGAGTTGCTTTTTTTCTCCTCCCCCTCGTCCTCCTCTTCTCCTTCTCTTAATAAGATGTAATTATCATTGCCTTTTTTCTGCTGAAATCGGAGTGCAGAAGAAATATGCTGAAAGGCGATCTGAATGAAACAGGTTACACTTTAAACTTGCAAGAGATGATTAATAAAGACTATGTGCACGATTGAAGTCCACAGAATATCGAAGAAACAGAACTCAAAATGAGAGAAGCACTTTTAATCTCTATCCCATTAAATTATTGGTACATTTTTGCTAAAATTTAGAATCACCTTAGCTTTCGACTTCCTAAATTGAGCTATTTACTTACATTTCAGCATGGATTGAAACTTTCTTACACTACTGCTGTAGTATCCATTTGCGGTAAACTTTCTCTTGTCAAGCAACAGCCTACTACTTTTGTTAAGAATAAAATGAAACTGTTGTTTAGATTAGAGACTTTTATTTTGGAGGGGTATTAAAAAAATACAATTAAATAAATGCCAGCGATACAATATTCCCACAGAAATGTAGTATTTTCTATATTTTGTTAAAACATTTCATATACTTTGTGTGTGTGTGTGTGTGTGTGTGTGTTGTGTGTATATGTGTGCATATGTGGGTGTTTTCTTTTTTTTTAATATTGCATTGAATCTGTAGACAACTTTGTCCTAAACTGTCAGTCTAACAATATTAAGAGTTCTAATCCTTAAACATTCAGTATTTTTCCATTTACTTGTATCTATAATTATTTCCTTTTTTTAATCAATATTTTTTATTATGATTATGTGGGGTACAGCTAAGGGCTAGGTGTACAATTACGTTTCATTCAGGCACCCTGTTGATAAGAGGTGTTTCCCCATCCCCAGACGGATATTTGCGACTGTTAATCCCATCCCCCTCCCCCTCATAGTTTCCCAGTATCATCAGTCATTTTCTTATAGTATTACATTGGATGTTCAAGGTCCATTATATGAGTGAGAACATGTGATATTCGGATCTTTGTTTCTGTGAGAGGTCACTCAGTATTATAGACTCTAGTTCCATCCAGGTTGCTGCGAAATTCATGATTTTGTTCTTTTTTATGGCTGCATAGTATTCCATCGTGTATATGTACCACATTTTTTTAATCCAGTCCTCTTTTGATGGGCAGCATGGTTGTTTCCAGGTTCTTGCTATTGTGAACAACGCTGCGATAAACATATGTGTGCAGGTATCTTTTTTATAGAGCGATTTGAGGTCTTCAGGGTATATTCCCAGTAGGGGGATTGCGGGGTCATATGGAAGATCGATTTTTAGAGTTTTTAGGAATCGCCACACTGCTTTCCACAGAGGTTGCACTAGTTTACACTCCCACCAACAGTGTAGAAGGGTTCCCTTTTCCCCACACCCTCTCCAGCAGCTGTTATTTTTTGAGTTGTTGATAATTGCCATTCTGACTGGAGTTAAGTGGTATCTCAGTGTGGTTTTGATTTGCATCTCCCTGATGATTAGTGAGGTTGAGCATTTCTTCATGTGTCTGTTGGCTGCTCAGATGTCTTCTTTTGTGAAGTGTCTGTTCATATCTTTTGCCCATTTTATAATGGGGTTGCTTGTTTTTTTCTTTTCAGCACGTTTGAGTTCCTTGTAGATCCAGGATGTTAAGCCTTTGTCAGACCTGGAGTTGGCAAATACTTTTTCCCAGTCTGTAGGCTGTCTCCCTGCTCTCTTGATGGTTTCTTTGGCTTTGCAGAAGCTTGTCAGTGTAATAAGGTCCCACTTGTCTATCTTCTCTCTTATGACCTGTGGGTTTCAGGTTTTGTTCAGGAATTGGATGCCAGTTCCGATTTCCATGAGGGTATTTCCTTCCTTTTCTAAGGTTCTTATGGTTTGAGGTTTTACATTTAGGTCTCTGATCCATTTGGAGTTAACCTTTGTGCATGGGGATAGATAGGGGTTCTGTTTCAATCTTCTGCATGTGGTCAGTCGGTTTTCCCAGCACCATTTACTGAATAGGTTCTCCTCTCTCCAGTGGTAGGTGGTGGGGGCTTTGTCAAAGATGAGTTGGTTGAGAAATTGAGGTTTTGCTTCTGGAATCTCAATTCTATTCCATTGATCTATATGCCTGTTCCTGTATCAATACCAAGCTGTTTTGATGATTGTAGCTTTATAGTAAAGTTTGAAGTCTGGTAATGTGATACCACCTGCTTTGTTTTTTTTTGTGGCAGGATTGCGCAGAGTTAAATGTGTTGTCTCTGGTGCTAAGCAGTTTCTTTCACCCCTTTCTTGCTTTGTGGCCTTGGGAAAGTTACTTAACCTCTGCATGTCTCGGTTTCCTCATCCGAAAATAGGGATAACGGTGGTGCTTTCCTTAAAGGATCAGCCTGAGGATTGAAGCAAGTACATTTATGCCTGGTGATTAGGGCAGGACCTGGCATATGGTGAGGACTGCCTAAATGTTTCTTGTTTCTTTTTAGATAATCATGTTATCACTAAGTCAGTCAGTTTTTCACAGCCCCAAGAGTGTGGCGCAGAGGACAGATGTCATTTGTCAATCATCGATCCTTTTTTAACTAGTGACGTTGTAGGATTTTATTGGAGATGTAAATCCTAAGCAAAAAGGGAGGCAGGGTCTCCCTGTTGATTTACGAGCAATGGTCATAATAGCTAATGTTGCCTGGTGTACACTGTGTGCATAATACTAGTCTAAGCATAATGTTTATTATCTTCTTTAGCTTCTCACAACATGTCTTTGAGGTATTACAATTATTATTTCTATTTTAAAGTTGTAGAACTGAAATCTAGAAGTTGTGAATTAATTTGGAAAGTCAAAATGTCTGACTCCAGAACTGAGGCCCCTAGAGTGACCTCCATGACCATACCCTCCTCCTTTCTTTTGCATTTTTGGCTTATGCAGAGTGATTTTTGCTGCAGAGAAGGTAATTAGCTGCCTCAGAGGTCTTTTCTAAAATGATGATGATATCCATTTTATAGCAACAGGCAACAGAATGCTTAATCACCAGGACACTACAATTGTCAACACTATGGAGTGTGGGTCTGGAAGCAGTGCCAATTCCACATTTCAGGCTCAGCCACTCACCCTCCTTGGCAATGTGTTGCAGCCCCCTACACCTCAGGGCCGAGACAGGCTGGGGTGCGGGGCAGAGGAAGTGGCAGAAGGACCTGGGAGTGTGGAGAGATGGGTGTTCTGGCAGCTATCCCTGCTTAAAAAAAAAAATTGGGGGTGTGGAGAGTGGAAAGTTCTGTTTGAAAAACCATAAAATAATTTTTTTGGTGGTTAATCTGATGACCTTAAAACCTCCTCTTCTTTGATGGTTTTTTTAGGGTTCTCCAGAGAGACAGAATAGATAGATGATAGATATGAGAGAGGATTTATTTGGGGAATTGGCTCACATGGTTATGGAGGCTGAGAAGTCCCATGACAGGCAGGAGACCCTGGGATGTGGTAGCATAGCTCAGTCAAAGTACAAGAGTCTCAGAACCAGGGAAGCCAGTGGTGCAATTCCCTGTCAGAGGCCAAAGGCCTGAGAGTCCAGGGGCCACTGGTATAAGTCCTAGAATCGCTAGACCAGAAAGATTCTGGTGGAACTCTGATGTCAGGCAGGAGGAGAATCACAATTCTAGGAGAGCAAAAGAGAGAGAGAAAAAACCATTTTCTTTCCTTTTTTGGATCTATCCAGGCCCACGTTGAGGGCAGATCTGCTGCACCCAGTCCACCCACTCACAATCTCCCCTGAAAGCACCCTCAGAGACACACCCGGAAGTAACCCTTTACCAGTTCTCCAGTTATTTCTTAATCCAGTCAAGTTGATGCCTAAAATTAACCATCACAAGTCCACCCCTTCTCAACTTGGCATTCAGATACATCTCCTTAAACCATACTTAACCTCCAAATAAATATAATAACCAAGAAATGGTTCCACCTAACATAATCCAACTATCTTGTGTATAATGGAAAATGAACTAATCCCTTCACCCAAAGAAGAGGCGAAGTCCTTGCATGATGTTTACTCTCCTCCTGATAGTCCATAATTTAATACTATGATGTAAAGTTGATAATACTTAAATATAATCATTAAGACAATACATCTTATGTAAACATGATAAAAGAATAGGAGATAAATGAAAATAAAGATGAACTTGCTTAATACATGCGTATACACACGTGAACAAAATAAGGAAGCGATACTCATGGCTGTTTCTGTATCATCTGTCCACATGGTCGTAGCTAGTATTTATAACTACCTTCTTCTACTCCCCATTTTGTATCCCCTTCACCTTCAGCAAACACCTCAGCTAGTTGTGGTTCTTTCCCTGGCAGGCTGATCCAGGCCTTCATTCTTTCATTCCTGCTAGACAATTTGCAGTCCTTCCTGGATTGGGTTGTTAGAATTTTTTCACTGATCCTATTTGCAGGAAATGGTGATACCAAGACGCCCTAAGGAAACTCCTGCACTCCAAGCACACTCTTCTTTAGCTCCATCTAGGCGTAATAGTCCAATTTCCCCTGGGTGAACTAGATCTATCACCCAAACTAATACCATATCTCCCTTTTTAGTCTGTCGACTCAAAGAGACCAGGTGGCATCTTAACTTCCGTTTCAATAGAATCATTGTTGCATCTCCTGGTGGAAGCATTCATCCTTCTAGAATTAAGACCTTTGGGCCAGGCCGAGTGCAGTGGCTCATGTCTGTAATCACAGCACTTTGAGAGGCCAAGGTGGGAAGATTGCTTGAGCCCAAGAGTTTGAGACCAGCCTGGACAACACATTGAGATCTTGTCTCTACCAAAAAAATAAAAAATAAAAAAAAAAACTAGCCGGCATGGTGGCATGCACCTATAGCCCCAGCTACTTGGGGGGCTGAGGCGGAAGAATTGCCTTAGTCCAGAAGGTCGAGGCTGCAGTGTACTATGATCATGCTGCTGCACACCAGCTTGGGCGACAGAGTGAGACTCCAACTCAAAAAAGATTTTTAAAAAGACATTAAGGGCTAGCGGAGCATAAAATCAAGAAGCAAAAATTTTGTTAATGGGTCCCTAGAGGGGATGGTGAGTGCAGGTAACTCAAAAGGCACCAATAAGTCTGCTGCAAGTCAGCATCAAAACATGCCTTATGGCTCTCTGGATTTGGACACTGCCTAGCTGGGTCCATCAGATCAGAATACAATTTCCAGCCGGGCTCGGTGGCTCAGCCTGTAATCCTGCACCTTGGGAGGCTGAGGTAGGTGGATTGCCTGAGCCTGCAGGTTCGAGACCCGCCTGGGCAACTTGGCGAGACCTCATCTCTACAATAAATCAAAAATCAGCCGGGCGTGGTAGCGCATGCCTGTAATTCTGGCTACTCAGAAGGCTGAGGCGGAAGGATCGCGGGAGCCCAGCAGATCGAGGCTGCGGTGGCCGGGAGCAGCCACTGCACTCCAGTCTGGGCGACAGAGTGAGACTCCAACTCAAAAAAAAAAAAAAAAGAATACAATTTCCTAGTATGTGGTATAAGTACCTGGGTCACCTTATTGAACACCAAGTGTGAATAATTTATATTACATAGGAATTGATCGTGTCTATTAGGATTCACTTTGACTCATAGATCTCTGTCTTCTTTCTTTCTTGACAGGTTCCTGGGCAGATCGATCCCCATTACATGAAGCAGCAAGTCAAGGTCGTCTTCTAGCTCTGAGAACATTATTATCACAGGTAATATGCTACATATGGCTTAAAATATGCCCATCTTCCCTGGGCATAGCACATTGTCAAAATAAGTCAATCCCAAAATAATATTTTTATTTTTCATATTTTACTACTGCTCTTTTTACTTTAATGCATGTCAGGCAGAGCAATAGTTTCTGATTTATCTTTGAAACTTCTTTGTAAACATTTTGGTCTCATCGTATGTCTTAGTATTTTAGAATTCTCACACAGTATATTCATTACTAGACAGTTAAGCTAGCAGACATTGGATTTATGTATTATTTATTAAGCTTTCCAAATATACTTAACTCTGCACAATGTGTGCAGCTAATTACAGACTTAGTTTAGTAATAAAATATCCAAAAAAGGGATAATCAGACAAGATGCCAAAACAGTCCTTTTTACATTATGGGGATCTGTGATACTTTGCCTACAAAAGCAATGGGACAGTTATTTCTGCACCTGCCTGCTCATGAGACTCACCAGAGGAAAAATGAAAAGCACAAATCCTTGTTGAGATGGAAAGCACTCTGGCTCAGGCCTGTGCATGTTTTTTAAAGCTTCTGATGTGGCTTCCCTGATCTGGAAGTCAGTGCTCTAGTGTTTCCCGATATCCAGGAGAAAGGCATGTTCTCAGATGGTTGTAAAAAAGAAAAGGCTGTGCTATCCCTTTTAAATAGCACCGCCTGGATCTCAGGAGACTTGAATCCCGGGACGGCATTTGAGGTAAACTTCAATCTTTCTGAGCCTTCTTTTTCTCATCCAGAAAATGAAGATGTGTAGGACAAGACACTCCCCTAGGGCCTTCCGTCCTGTGATAACTGTGTATCTATTTTGTTTTGCTCATCACTTGATGGAGGGGGGGAGGAAATCCTGGTCAAAAGATCAGTAATTCCTAAAGGGGAATTCCTTAGAATGACTCCTGCAACTCTTCAGTGAAGAGTCAGGCTTACGATATTTCTCAGTGTGTCTCCTATCACTGACAGTTCCGCCAATAAGAGCAAGAATCTCCCCCCAAAGCCTGATGTGAAAGGGAATCTTGACCTTCTTGAAGCTTCTGTCATCTGCTCCTTCTAGTGGGTGGCAGTGTGGAATTAGCTCTTTACATCTGATTGCTAGCTAGCCATCTTGAAATCTTTGCAAGGATAATGAAAGGATCTTAAATACTGCCATGTGTTAGAGACAACAATTTGGAGTGAACACCTATTGTCTTGCCTTTATTGTAAAATCCTTCGAGTCTATTTTGGTGTTACAGATTATGACAATCTGTGGTGTCCCAAGGATTTGGCCTTGAATTTCTTCCCATTATAGTGCTTAGAATGATACTTATTAGATAATGAAATGCCAAAGGTATCAAGAAGGGAAGGAGTCTCTCATTCTAATAATGTTTAATTATTTTAGTCTGATATTATGAGCTTCATTAGAATATAATTTTAAAATGTTTACTTTGATTGATTAATAATAAAATAAAATCTAACATTTTCTATATGCTAGGCATTGTAATAATAACTGCTTTACCTGTATCTTTTCATTTAATTCTCATGATAACCCTCAAAATGTAGAGGTTAAGGCATTTGTCCAAATTGAAATGGTGACTGCATGGTGGCACCGGGCTTCAAACCCAAATCTAACTGACTTTAACAGTCAGAGTTCTTAACCACTGGCATAAACTTCATCATACCTATTTAGCGACAAAAATTCCCAATATCATTTACACTAGTACAGAATATTTTTTCCCCCAGTCTGAGCTGATCGATAGTTTTATAGTCTCAATGAGAGCAAGTGGTCCAGACTATAAAAAGACTTTAGTGGCCGGGTGCAGTGGTTCATGCCTGTCATCCCTGTACTTTGGGAGGCAGAGGCAAGAGGATTGCCTAAGCCCAGGGGTTCGAGACCCGCCTGGACAACTTATGAAACCTCATCTCTATAATAAATCAAGAAAAATTATCCAGTCATAGTGGCGTGCACCTGTAATTCCAGCTATTTGGAAGACTGAGGTGGAAGGATTGCCTGAGCCCAGCAGGTTGAGGCTGCGGTGGCCATGAGGGAAACTGATATGCCTGAGATTCTTTGATCTTTAAAATATATCACTCTTGGCCAGGTGTGGTGGCCCAAGCCTGTAATCCCAGCACTTTGAGAGGCCATGGTGGGCAGATTGCTTGAGCCTAGGACTTCATGACTAGCCTGGACAACATATTGAAACCACATCTCTACAAAAAATAAAAAAATAATTACAAAATAATTTTTAAAAATTAAAAAATATGAACTGAGCATGGTGGCACACATGCAGTCCCAGCTACTTGAGAGGCTGGGGTGAGAGGATCACCTGAGTCCAGGAGGTCGAGTCTGTGGTGAGCTGTGATCACGCCACTGCATTCTAGCCTGGGGCACAGAGTGAGACCATGACTCAAATAAATAAATAAATAAATAAAATATCACTCTTTAATGACCTCTGTGGAAATGATTTCAGGTAACGTTTTGCTGACCTTTAAGCATTCTTTATGTCATGTTTAGGGTTATAATGTAAATGCAGTAACCATAGACCATGTCACCCCACTGCACGAGGCCTGTCTTGGAGATCACGTGGCATGCGCCAGGATGCTTCTAGAAGCAGGAGCTAACGTAAGTACCTCTAAAAACCAATAACAATTTCACACCTCCTGACTGAGAGAATCAGAGTTCTCATTTTGCTTCTCTATCTTTCTTTCTCACTACTTTTCAAAAATAGCAGAATAAAAATAAAGTCCTCGAATTGCTTCAGCCTTTCATTGCACTCTAAAAAGGAGGTTTCCAATCATTGCGCACACGGGGAGCATGCTGCATGATAATATAGAATACTCTTGAGGTTATTTCCTGCTGTCATGACTCTAAATAGCAGTAGATGAACATCTTTGTGCCTATAACGTTTGCCCATCTTTTGGATGGTTTTCTTTAGATAAAAATCTCAGAAATAGAATGACCAACTTTACCAGCGTAAACCAGCAATGTGGTTTCATCACGACATTCATCACCATCACATTTTTTCCTTCATGTTTTTCCTTATTGAAAGGTACTTAATTACTGAATTAGTTTTTGTTTATAATTGAGTGTATATTTTTTCATGATTTTCACTAATTATATGCCCATTCCCATGAGCTGTGTTGATTACATCCTATTTCTATTTATCTCTTGACGATTTAAAGCTTTCCTTATTGATGCATAAGAGCTAAATAGACTTTGTCATATTTACTGCACACATTTTCTCAAGTATTCCTATTAGCAGATGGCATACCTTTTGAAAATGCGCAACTGTGTTGGTTCATCATATATTCCTTATTAACCTTACTCTTAAATATCTTGGTTTGGTTTAGGTAAATGCAGTCACAATAGATGGTGTCACTCCGTTATTCAATGCCTGCTCCCAAGGCAGTGCCAGCTGTACCGAGCTTCTTCTGGAATATGGGGCCAAAGCCCAACTGGAGTCATGTCTTCCATCTCCCACCCATGAGGCCGCCAGTAAAGGTAACTGAGTTCTGGGATTAAGTGACAAGGGGAGAAAGTTCTTCCAGCAGCATGCAGTGCTCCATTTGTCTTTCAACAAATGGCGCTTCAGGGGAAAGCATGGGATAGGGTATGCATGGGGAGACGGCAGCTGGGTAAAAGTAAACTCACCTGTGCTCTGTGTTGGCAGGTCATCATGAATGTCTGGACATCCTCATATCCTGGGGCATAGATGTTGACCAAGACATTCCTCATTTGGGAACGCCTCTCTATGTAGCTTGTATGTCACAGCAATTCCATTGCATCTGGAAGCTTCTTTATGCTGGTATTTTCCTTTCAAACATCTTCCGTCCTGTCCATACACACAAGAAATTATTTATTTCTCTAAATAATCTTCTTTAAAAGTTAGATCTTGCTGCTAAGAAATGTTCTTGTTGTAAGCATTTTCACACATAAGTATATAACCAGTAAAAAAAGAACCCCATTCTTGATAAGTCCACTTCATAGCTCACAGATGAACACGTAGTCTCTGTATTTTGCAGCATTGGCAGACATTTGGGTATGTAATGGAGTCTGAAAACCCTACTTATAAAAGGTCATAGAATTATGATCCTCAAAGCTGAAAAGAATGTTTCCAAGTGTGTATATATCTGTAAAAACATTCATCACAAGAAATATCAGAGACAGAAACTGAACAACCTGATCTTCTACCAATCACAAAAACTTATGTAATTTCCTAGACTGTGTACTTGCTGTCATGCTTTAAAAAGACTTTGTACCTTTTTCCACTTACCCATTTAAAAAGACTTTGTACCTTTTTCCACTTACCCAAAACAAACCAGTTCTTCAAGGTCAGCTTTAGCACCCTTAGGAACATTCCTGACCCATTCAGACCACAATGGTCTCTCCTACCATAGGACTGGGAACTCCTTTAGGACATGAGTTATGTCTTTCCTCATCATCTCTTTCCTTTAGCATGGTTCTTCCCCCTTCATGTGATAGGTGCTTGGAATATATGTACAATTAGTGAATAGGTTTCTATGCTTTTTATTGTTTTTGGCAGTCATTTGACTGTGATATACACTGACATATAATTTTAACAACCCCCATATGTGCTACTCACATTATCTTAGCTAAGTTAGACACTTCTTACAAGGAGGGTCTGAATCTATTATTTCATGCCAATGATACCTAGTAAGAATCTCAAACGTGAGTTCTGTTAACAGCCATTGACAGATTGTTATTTTCTGACTATGTTCTCTGGTAAATTTGATATGACCAGTAAAGTTTATGCTTTATAGCCTTTCTTTAGTTTGCTAGAAATATTTTTTCCTTCAATCAAACATTTTATCTTGGGTTTTTAAAAATATGGGAAAAGTACTGTTAGTAACTGTAGATTGATTGCTATTTTCCAAGAGTTTTCTTCCATAAAATTGGCATAACCAACAAAGCTTATGCTTTCTCTATAAACATCTTGCCATGGCATATAATTTTTGCATTAAACATTTTATATTTGTTCAAAAATATTGAAAATAGTTACATGTATTAAATTTGAAAGCACCAGGAGGGTCATAAAAGGACTCTTAAAATGTGCTGCTTCTTTTTTATTTTTTTTAGTCAGAGTCCCACTCTGTTGCCACCACTCACGGCCACTGCAGCATTGACCTGCTGGGCTCAGGCGATCCTCCAACCTCAGCCTTCCAAGTAGCTGGAATTACAGACATGCGCCACCAAGCTCGGCTCATTTTTCTTGATTTATTGTAGCGATGAGGTCTCACCAAGTTGCCCAGGCTGGTCTCGAGCTTGTGGTCTCAGGCAATCCTCTCACCCAGGCCTCCCAAAATGCTGGGAGTAGAGATGTGAGTCAGCACGCCTGGGCTGCTGCTTCCTTTTTTTTTTTTTTTTGAGTTGGAGTTTCACTCTGTCGCCCAGACTGGAGTGCAGTGGCTGCTCCCAGCCACCGCAGCCTCGACCTGCTGGGCTCCGGCGATCCTTCCGCCTCAGCCTTCCAAGTAGCTGGAACTACAGGCGCGCGCTACCACGCCCGGCTAATTTTTTTGATTTATTGTAGAGATGAGGTCTCTCCAAGTTGCCCAGGCGGGTCTTGAACCCGCAGGCTCAGGCAATCCACTCACCTCGGCCTCCCAAGGCGCGGGATTACAGGCTGAGCCACCGAGCCCAGCGGGCTGCTGCTTCTTAAAGACATCATTCGTTTTACAGATAGTGTCAGACAACAGAATTGAAAAGAACTTATGCCTTTTTATTGGTGGATGTTTCTTGGTGGTGTAACCATTTTGGTACTGGAAAATGGTATTGTTATTTTTAACAATACTAAACAGCATTTATTTTTGGCACATGCATGTACCAAGCCTTGCATTAAGATAAAATACTATGCAAAAGGTAATTTTACATATGGGGTTTTTTTTAATTTGAGAATTTTTAAAAGAATTTCCCTTCATGGAGCATTGGTGTGCCTTTCTACTTAAGCGTCTCTGTGCCTTTATATAGGTATTGACTTAAACTACGTGAGTGAAAAGTGGTAGGAAAATCTACATGTGTTTTACCTAAATAGCACATATTCATGAGTTTTCCAAGAAAACCAAAAAGCTCCACTGCCTTAAAATAAATTAAAAAAATACAAGCAATAAGCTCTTGAATAATCCTAAGGACTATTGACTACAGTGAAAAATAGATATAATCAGGCAATGTTCATAATATTAGTTAATACAGTTATATTAGTAGTTAATATGATCACTTGTGGAATCATTTAAAAATTTAAAATTTTTTAAAATTATAAGATCTTTCAAGCATACAGAAGAGTATAGGCAAACAATCTAACAAATGTATGCACCCCCATTCTGATATGCTCACTTTTAAGATTTTATACATGTATATATGAGGCAGGGGTGCCAAAAAAATGTATACACATTGTAAGAGATGTTTGCCATGATCAGAAGTGTCTGGACACCGATGGTAACCACTTTGACCACTTCTTGTCATTGCAGAAGTCACACATGTATTCATCTTATTGAGCATTACAATTTTAATACAGCTTTTTTCTTTCTTGGGCACCCTCTGTATAGATATAAGTATGTATATATTACATATGAGTATATATAAGCATAAATATATATGTATCTATAAAGAAATAACTCCTTCCAGATAGAGCCAGGGTCACCTTTATACTCTTTCTCAAATGCCTTCCTTTTCCTCCCTGCACTGATGGAACCGATTCAGCTAACACATGTTATGTCCGTTTATCATCCCTTCCTGTTTCCATGTAGGTGCTGATGTGCAGAAAGGCAAATACTGGGATACTCCATTACATGCTGCTGCCCAGCAACCCAGTACAGAAATTGTAAACTTACTGCTAGAATTCGGAGCAGATATCAATGCCAAAAACACAGAGCTTCTGCGACCTGTGGATGTAGCTACGTCGAGCAGTGTGGTTGAGCGAATACTGCTTCAGCGTGAAGGTAGGAAGAATACACATGAAGGCTTGTAAGCACAAAAATAGGTCTGCCTACAGTGGATGAAATTGAAAGATTTTTTTGTTGGCCTGTGAAGGAATAATGGCATACCATTTGGAATGTTTTTGTGAAAGTAGATTTTTATTTATTTATTTATTTTGAGTCTGGGTCTCACTCTGTCTCCCAGGCTGGAGTCCAGTGGCATGATCACAGCTCGCTGCAGCCACGACCTCCTAGGCTCAGGCAATCCTCCCATCTCAGCCTCCCGAGTAGCTGGGATTGTAGGTGCACACCACCACCCCTGTCTAATTTTTTTGATATATATGTATATCTATTTTTTGTAAAGTTGAAGTCTCTCGGTGTTGCCCAAGTTGGTCTTGAACTCCTGGGCTCAAGCGATCCTCCCGCCTTTGCCTCCAACATGGTTAACGGCATGAGTCACTGTGCCCAGCCTGAAGTAGATCTTTTTAAATGTAGGCTCTATCTATAAAAACAATATCATGATGATTTTAATTGTCTTTTAAAATCTTGTCTAAACTATCATAGTACTTTGAAATTTTTCTAATTCTTTTTTATGCAAAGCTCAAGTTCAGAGTATATTGTGTTTTCAAGTGATAACCAAAAGGATTGTTGTATTAAAGAAGTGATTACTCAGTCCTTTGCAAGGGTTAATACTGTATTTATTGTCTTCAGCTTTAACTGAACTTGAATTCACTAGAAAACATAGTAAAATTTTGTATGTTTTTTGTAATTCAGACTAGATTTGGGTTTATCATGATATTTAGAAATAAGATCAGCTGGGCTCGGTGGCTCAGCCTGTAATCCCGCGCCTTTGGGAGGCTGAGGTGAGTGGATTGCCTGAGCCCGCGGGTTCGAGACCCGCCTGGGCAGCGAGACCTCATCTCTACAATAAATCAAAAAATCAGCCGGGCGTGGTAGCGCATGCCTGTAATTCCGGCTACTTGGAAGGCTGAGGCGGAAGGATCGCCGGAGCCCAGCAGGTCGAGGCTGCGGTGGCCGGGAGCGGCCGCTGCACTTCAGTCTGGGCGGCAGAGTGAGACTCCAACTCAAAAAAAAAAAAAAAAAAAAAGAAATAAGATCATCAACATTCTTATTTCTAAATATCATGATAGACCCAAATCTAGTCTGAATTATATATAAAATCCAGTCTTAAATATACCCAATTTGTTTTGACAATGCAGTCTTGATATGATATCTGCTCATTTATATTTGGAAAGATGTTCCATTTTACAAGGGCATGTACTTTCTATGCCATGTTGTATAACTACAGTCAGAGGATATTTTCACATGTAAAACTTTTTTTTCTAAAACAGAATTTCTTAAGCCCAGTCTAGGAACTAATATTTCTTTCCCCTTAAATATGAAACATAATTTGAGGAGAAATCTGTAATTTTTAAGTTTCCCCTTTAGTACATTCCACTTCTCAGGGCTTTTGATGTATATCCCTTTCAAAAAAGCAGAATTTGTTTCGGAGGCTTTAAATGCAACAATAATTTCATAAGCCTGAAGATTATAATGATTTAAAGAACATACATGGAATACACCTCCATTATAAGATCTCATAAATAAAAACAATATAAATGCTTATGTAAATTTCCCTAGAGCAGCAGTCATGCCATCCTAGTTTACTACAAAGCATCACAGGTTTTTATGGTTTTATTTTTCATGGATCTTACAACATGCGAAATTCTTTTCTATTTTAATTAACAAATACTTTCACGTCTTCTTGTAGCTACCCCAAGCTCTCTTTGCCAGCTTTGCCGACTCTGTATCCGAAACTGCATAGGAAGACCAAGATTGCATCTTATCTCCCAGCTCCCGCTGCCAACATTACTGCAGAATTTCTTACAGTATCGATAAAGCAGTAAAATAATTCTAAATCCCTTGAAAAATCAAACATTTCTACTTTACTTGCCTAATGAATATTTAATATTAAAATATACTAAAGATAGGGTAAAAGTGGCATGCGATCACCCAGGGAAGCAGTGAAATATCAATTTTCATTTTAAGCATATCAGTACTATTGTGTTATGCATTTTATTATCTTTGGAGCACAGTATATTTGTAATATCTATATGTTTTTAGCTATTCCAGTGCATCCTATTGTTGATTTAGGGGAAAAAAGTAAGAAACTCTCCATTTTATGTTTCTTTTTAAATTGGAAAAAATAAAACTCTTACTAAAATTCTTCATGTTATATTTTTAAAGGCCTATATTCTTCAAATAATGGGTTAACTTTTTAATATTGGCTACTGTAATTGGTTATCTTTGTTTTAATACTGACATAGAATATAAGTATGGTTTATAAAAGAGCAACAGATATACTTCTTGAAATCAAGATGACACTCATTCAGGAAATCCACTAGGTTGAATGTGCACTTGTCATTACAGTGACTGATTCGCAAAGATAAATCTCCCCCCTCTTTGCAAAGAACTCACAAGGCATTTCTCCACAGTAAGTGGATACAGAAACTAATGGGACGAAAGGTCAATGCTGCCCTCTTATCCTGAGACGTTTGGAACATTCTATGCCCATGGAGGCTCTTTTAAGAACTACTCCTTCTCATGGGTAACCTCTGAAGGTCTGTCATCAGTGCTTTTATATATATTCCTCCAGCTTTCTTCCATTTCAAAACCGTCAATAGCTAGAGATATCTGGATTGAAGAAAAAGAACTCCATCTTTAATTGAGAAAAAGGCACTGGGTCACGTTCCAGGGGTCATCAGGTCAGTTCAAGCCTATAAAAAATAGAAGATAAAAAAACTGCTTCAACTGTGGAGTTTTTAAACAGAGGGTGCCACTTAGCACATTTAGAAACCTAAAATTTTCAGCCTGTATGTATAGACCTTAATAGCAGTGTTTCTAATTCTTTTTTATTCAGAACAAAGGTTCAGAGTATACTGTATTTGCAAGTAATAACAAAATGGAATTTTACATGAGAAGATATTACTCAACTTGTCCTCGGAAAGGGTTAATACCGTATTTACTCTCTAATTATACCAGAGTGCACTAGAAAACATAGTGAGATTTTGTGTCTTTTTTGTAATTCAGACTAGATTTGGGTTTACAATAATATTTAGAAATAAGATAATCAACATTCTTACAACTCTGTGTAAAGTACAACTTTTTGATGCATCATACAGATTTATTAAATGTTGGCAAAGCAAATATTTTGACCACTGTTTTCAACATCCAGGGTCTATTTTCTTCTCACTTTCTGGCTAACATTCAGAAACGATGGGAAAATAAACTGTCATTATATGTAACCCTTAAATCACCAAGTTTGCATTTTGGAAAAAAAAAATCAGGTGTGATTAAAAACATTTGCTTAAAATTTCAAAAACAGAAATAAAGCCGTGACTTGGGTCTTTTAAAAGTCTGTCTCACAGAAGATCTCAGTCTAAGACATTTGTAATAAATAATATGCACTAAAATAGATTTTTCTTATAGAATAAACTCATTAAATATAATTAGATTTTAAAGCTTCTTTTTGGGGGGAGAAATGGGCTTCTACTAGTATTTCCCTGAGCTAGAGGTGAAGTCTTACATTGTAAGAGTAATGCCTTACTCTCTTCACTGGTCTTGTGCCAATAACAGAAGTAAATGTCAAATATTAAAATAAACACTAAATTTTCAGCGTATCTGTACCTTGTATCTTAGCTTGAGTATGATTGTCTTATCAAAGAAGTGTTCTAATTTAAATGGAGCGTATGTTTGTTATTATCTTAAAGTGTGATTATCATCCCTTGGAATAAAACACTTTGTTCTCTTCTAGTTCATATTTTATTTCGTTTTATAATGAAAGGTAGTGAAGAATATGATTGAATTGCACTCATTTTTTTCTTTTACCACCAATTTCCAAACCACTGAATTATGGTCATTATGAGCAGAGAAGTGCAGAATAGAACCACATACCTCAAAGGTCTTCTAATTCAAAACATATATACCCACGTGCACACACACACATACATGCAATAAAGTCCAAGGGCAAAATTTCACAATGGCAAAGAACATCTGACATAGGATTAAAGAAATATAGTAAAATACTTACTGTAAGAAGGTGCGGTTGAAACATTTATTTGGGGGCAAAAGTATTTAACGCCATTGTTTTTATAACCACAGGATATGTTTGATGTTCTTGAGAAACTAAATAGAAACATAGTATGATGGAAGATCTGAATCTATCTATTGGTGTTTTCCACGGTCCATAATGGCACTGAACTGAACTGACTGTGGTTATCTATCTTCTCACTTTTTTACTCAAATTTCTCTATTATCTTATTCTTATTATTATTGATTATTTAGCTTTTTTTTTTTTTTGAAAGCAGGATTTATTGAGAGGACAGAAAAGCTCCCACAGTGGGAAGAGACCCGAAGGGGTTGCCCAATTTAGCTCATTTTAAGACTTGTTTTCTCTCTCTTAAAAACCTAAGTAAACATTCTTGACTTCCAAGATTGATGGAAGAAAATGTATTCTGAAAATTCTGGTGAGTTATTAGCTTCTCATCTACTCTATGATCTACAAGTCACTTTAGCTCTGTAGGTGTCTGTTTTTAAATGAGGGGTCTCTTTTTGTTTTGAGTTCTTCAGTCGAATTCATTGAGTCTGTTAATAAGTAACTTGAGATTCAAATACATTTTTAAATGATTTTTTTTGGTTTATGAAAAGCTTATATTGTGGGTACAAATTTTATACATCACATAGTAAGGTGTGGAGAAAGTTAATTATTCTAAACAGAACTTAATTGTATTTCAAGCTTCCCTTTCACCAAGGGAAATCAGGCCATTTCTGGGTAAACATGATTAATTGATTAATTTCTCGGTCTCTTCAGGCAAACTTTTAAGAGGAGCTCAGTCCACTCAAGCCTCTCTTCTCCCACTCCATTTCTTCCTGGGATGGCATATCAATTCCGGAAGACTTTTGGGAAACCCACTTTTTGGTGGGAGTGTGCGTCTGCCAGGGTCTGTCCTCTGGGAGACCCCAGTGTGTCTGGAGAGTGTTATGCAGCTCATGTGGTGCAGTGATAAATGTCAGATCACAAAGGGTCTTTACACTGATTTAAGGAAGCTCCTAACATGAAAGTAAAAATAATAGACTTGATTCTCCCAGAATTCATCTTGCCTCCTTGACTCTGTTCCCTCTGCCTGGAACTCATCCTACTCCATCCTCTATCTTATAACTGCTATGTCTGCTGGTGTTTTCACTCCATTGCTACCAACAGTTAACTAAAACTCACTCTTCCAAGAAACCTTCCCCAGCCCCCAGTCTGGACTGTACACCCAGATCAAAATCTCTCTCTGGGACCCTGTGTAGACCTCTGATTGCACTCATAGCACTTACAGTATACATTTTTTGTTTGCTTGTCTGTCATCTTCGTAGACTGAGTTCTCTGTGGGTAGAACTGTGTCACGTTCACAACTTCTTCCTCATCAAAGATTCATCTCCATCTCCTTCCCCTTAAAGGTCAACATATTCCATCTTCATTAGCTGGAAACACAAAATTTCTTTTGGATGTGGAGAGATCGCATCCTTTCTCCCAGAGTGGGAACAAGAGAAGGGAGATGTTAAACTTAATTCAACTGCTTCCTTATCATTCTCCCTGTTGCAAAGATTTAAGTGAAGTACGTCACTGATAAAAAGAGGGATTCTATTATTTGGAATGGAGCCATCTGGAGAGGTAGCCCTCCCTGATTCCAGGTTCTTTGGGACTGTTACCACTGAGTTATCCCTTATCCTCCACTCCACTGAGTGATGTTAGATGACAATCCCTCCACAACAAGATAAACCTGGGACTTATGGCCCTTAAATTCTACAATCAGACTAAAATGCCTTTCTCAAAGACACTATTAAAAAATTAATTCACCCCAAATTATTCATCTTTACTGAACAATATATGTCTTAAAAATCTGTCACATCTACAACCACTGTTAAGTCCAGCTCATGCAAAATGGACCACGTGCCATTCCTTCTGTAGATGACTGGGTGTTTCCCTCAAGAACAAGTGATAGGCCCACAGGTGACTTGTAGTGTGACACAGGATTGATGGCCAAGCTGGGACAAGGAGATTCTTTGATGCAAAATAAAATGGAAAAATAAATATGCCATAAGGCAGTTATCAGAGGAATAAGAGACATAAAAATGATATGAAATGGAAATGCCACAAGAATTAGATCATGAGGGGAGGTGAGAGAGGGAAAGAGACCTAGAGACGCAAATTGATAATGATGGTATAAAACACGGAACCCTTGGCTCTAAGAGCTGACCTCTCATGGTCTTCCCTACTTCTCCTGCCTGCTAGCCCCTCTATCCAAGACCAATTGCCCCAACAGCAATAAATGGGAAAATCCAAGAACCCCCAGAGTCAGCAGGACGCCAGGATAGCTGAGCCCTAGACATTAACTTTTGTGTTGTTTTGTTTTGTTTTTTTGAGTTGGAGTCTCACTCCGTCGCCCAGGCTGGAGTGCAGTGGCATGCTCACGACCACCAGTCACCCCAACTACGAACTGCTGGGCTCCAGCGATCCTTCCACTTCAGCCTTCCAAGTAGCCAGAACTACAGGCATGCACTACCATGCCCAGTTAATTTTTTTATTTTTATTGTAGAGATGTGGTCTCGCCAAGTTGCCCAGGCAGTTCTTGAACCTGTGGGTTCAGGCAATCCTCTCACTTCGACCCCACAAAGTGCTAGGATTACAAGCTTGAGCCACTGTACCTGACCAACATGAACTTTTTAGCACTTTAGATGATACCCTATTTCCTCAAGTTTGAAAAATCATTTTAGTGAGTCTGTATGCCTCGAAGCAATAGAAAATAACTAAAATACACACATAAGCGAAATTAAAAGATAAGATACAAACTTTCACATCCCTTCACAAAAGAAGAAAATGCTGCTTAGGACACAAGTGCTGAGCTGGTCTTAAGTCATCAAAAGGTTATCTTGACCTCTATCCCTCAACCCTCATTCTCTTCAGACTAGATTCCAGACAACAATGGTAAAGGATTGCGTGGTGGGTAATTGATTGCTTTAGGAAGTCCAAAATATCCATAATAAAGGTGGGAGAAAACGGAGGTAAAAATATGATATGATCTACTATGGAAGTCTTTATATGGGGAAGACAATGAATGTTTTTCTCCTGTGCTAAGCCCTTGTGGTCTTTCCTATCAAGGAAAATTCATGAATATTTAAAAGAATAGCCCAGAAGGAAGCCATCTTCCCATTGTGAAAATGCTCTATTTAGGAACACATTAGCTGCTTCACTAGCCCTGGGTTTCTGTCATGGCTGATATGGAATAATTTACAGTACGGAATTAAAATATTTAAATCTTTAGAGCAATTTCCTAAGTCCACGCAATCAAATGTGCATTGATGGGGAATGTGAGCACTGATGTGAAGCGCACACCCTTGCGAGGAGTTACATAGCTATGCCTCTGTAGCTGACGCAGATAACGGTGACCTAGCAACTCTAACTGCCAACAATCATTATCTTTATGGCTCCAGAGATAAGGCAATTAAAATCCTGAATCTGGTGAGCCCTTGAGCTCTAAAATCCCTGTCTCTTGCAGACCTATAATATTCTAATTTATTTTTTAAGCCAGGATATTTACCTTTGACATCCTCTAAAATAATTGCCCAAGGGAGGATTTTAGGGAATATAAATGGCCTAAACATATATATTTTAAAAAAGTATATCCACTGGAATTGCTCTTCCAAACGAATTCATTCACTCTGCATCATAGAAACAAAATTGCTTTGATCCAGTTTCTAGAAATGTGAGATACGAGTAGTTTTGTGCCAGAGCCCTGACAGCACACAAATGAATCACCAAATAATGGAGATTGCCAGACTTGAGAGAGAAAGGATGCGGTACCTGGTGGGCATATGACTTGGCGGCAAACAGCAGGCAATTAGAAAAGAGAGCACTTGTTGGAGAAGTCATGGGTCAGGTCGGGGTATTCAGCATCAGAACAGGTTCTATCAGGGATGTGCGAAAATTATTCAGCATCAGAAGCTTAGGGAGAAAATATTTGAAATGTGAGAAATAAGCAAGAGGGTTGCTTCCCTGCAGAAGCAACTGAGGGCAGATCACATGGCAGGATAGATCTTCAAACTCCTTTACCATGGAGTGAGCATTAGACCAAAAGGATAAAGATGTGGAAAAATGTTTGTCTCCCAATCTCCTCTTATCCACAAACAATATGGAATGTACACTCCACATTAGGCTTTCAAAAATAAATATTTGGTGGCTGGGCATGGAGGCTCATGCCTGTAATCCCAGCACTTTGGGAAGCTGAAGCAGGAGGAATGCTTGAGCCCAGGAGTTCCAAGCTAGCCTGGGCAGTATAGCAAAACCTCCTCTCTACTAAACAATTACGCTGAGTGTGGTGGTGCATACCTATAGTCTCAGCTACTCTACTCAGTTTGCTGAGGTGGAAGATCACCTGTGTCCAGGAGGTCGAGGTTGTCATGAGCTGTGATCGTCGTGATCATACCATTGCACTCCAGCCTCAGGGACAGAGTGAGAATCTGAATCAAAAATTTTAAAAAAAAGAAAGAAATATTTGGGGTTTATGGCAAGGGGTATTGTCAGATTTTAAAGGAAGGAAGCAGAAAGTCCGTGTCTCCATCTCTTTTTTGGTGTAAATTTAAGGAGTCCAAGAGCATATGGCTATATTGCATGGTGGTGAAGTCTGGCCTTCCATCTCCCATTCTTATTCTTCGACAGGATTTTTACAGTTTCTTCCTTCCTCAAAACAAATGACACAAGCATTTTGGACATGACTTGTCACCTTTAAGGCCCCTAACTTCAGTTGCTTATTTGGGAAGAATTTTGAAAGCAAAGACTGTGCATCTTCACATTTCCATCTGTGGCAGGGATTTCATCTTCTGATCGGCTCTCCCTTTATCTCATTCCCCTCTGTTCTCACGACAAGAAGGAGGGGCTTGATTGTCATCTGGTCCCTTTTCCCCAAAGCTGTGACTTAGCGCAAACCAACAACGTTCGCAAGGTGGGCTGGATGGTGTCTTCCTCCCATGTTTGTTCTCCTGTGCTGTGAGAACTCTGCTAACACAGCACCTCCAGGCTCTGTCTTCCCTCTCCAGGCCTCCATTTTCCATCACTACCACTTGCAACACACCTACCTCACAAGAGAAAGGGCGACGGGATGAGATTGGTTAGCTGGAAGGAGAACCAAGCCTACACCACTCCTCTTCATCTTCCTCCTCAACCTCAGCCACCCACGGGAGCAAGTGCTGAGTTCTGTTTCTCTGTGCCACACGTTTCACGCCATGTCCAGCACACCTGTGACTGGGAGACGCTTCCTTCTCCCACTAGAGCTCAGTGTCAGGAAGACCTTGCCTAGAGACAAAAGCCACCTTCTCAGATAACTTCGTTGGTGATAGACTTGAGGCTTTTCCAATGGCTTCAATCTTCTCTCTGATGTCAGAATTCATTCCAAACTCAGGAGGGGAAGAGTGGTTTTTGAGACCCTTTGTAGTTCAACAGAGTAACTTACTCCTACACTGACTTTTTATGAACTACTTTATCCAGCTGCAACCGCGTTTCATGACACTAGGGAGTAAAATATTCATAAGGTCTGCAAAGACAAGTGCACACTTTTAACTTTCATTCCTTACCACAGTTCTCACTATTCGTAACTGCATACTGTTGATGAAAAGATGACAAATGCTGTAGAATATTTTGACAAGTTTGAACTAAATTTGAGGACTTAAGTAGGGGAACACCCATCCTTGGGAGGTACTGAGAATGATTGCCCGCTGTGATTGAACGGTGGCTTGGTTATATACATTTTAAGAAGGCAGAAGTTATAAGAAACCATAAATCAAAACATGTAAGATTTTCATTGATTTGACCCAGGAAAGAGGGACATTTCCAAGCGGGGGCTTTTAGGTCATAGATGGATTCAAAGATTTCTTGACTGGTAATTTGTAGTTCCTATCTAAGGAATTTGGGGAATCAGTAGAGGAGACGCTTTGTTAAGATAAGGAGCAGAAGACTCCAGGTATGTTGATATGAGGATGAAGTCTTGTATGTGACAGACTTCAGGGAGAAAAGTGTCTTACAAGGCTCCCAGAGTCTGGAAGTCCCCAAGAAACTCCAAGACTTTTTTTATGGATTTTTTTTTCTAAGTGAGAAAGCAGGATTTATTGAGAGCACAGAAAAGCTCCCACAGTGGAAGGGGACCCAAAGGGGTTGCCTGGCTTTTTTTTTTTTTTTAGTGGCTTTTGCAGGGTCATAAAATACTTTGATTTCCTTATTTGTTATGTGATGTTATGCTAGAGTCAGGTTAGAAAACAAACTTTAGTACACAGGGTAATAAAACCCTATCTGGTTAGTCCCAGGCCATGACTGTTGAAGCCTCTTAGGAATTTGGATAAGACAAAAAGCCCAGGTTTAGTCCTCAGAATGCTGCTTGTCCTCCTGTCTCCTCCCCAGGCCAGAGAAGAGTCCTTAGAGCTCAATTCCCATGTTGTTTGCCCCGTCCCCTACTGCCTGTCCTCAGGTCTGGGGGATCACTCCCTTCCCTTCACTGTGCTCCCCTCCATGGGCTTCTAGGGAAGCCCCATCATCTACCCACAGCACCAGACTGACTTCAGAATCCAGGCCTTCCCTAGCAGCACACTTCTGTAAGGTTAAATTCATTAAGAGCAGAGCTTCTCAATCTCAACACTATGGACATATGGAGCCAGACGAGTCTTTCTGTGAAAGGATGACCAGTGCCCTGGAGGATGTCCAGCAAGCATCCTGGCCTTTAACTGATAGATGTCGGTGCCCTTCCCTACTCACCCCCAGCTGTGACAACCAAAATGTCTCTAGACACTGCCCAATGTCTCCTGGGGGCAAAATTGCCCCACTGAAAACCATAGATATAGAAGAATCCCTTGGGGACTTCATTAGAGCATATAAAATATCTCTGATGTGCAAACACCTGAATGCCGGAGACCAGCTGCAGCTGGGTTCAGGGTACTCCAAAGGTGGAGACGGCATTGGTGATTGGGGGGAAGAAGAAGAAGAAGAAGAAGAGAGAGAGAGATAGAGAGAGAGAGAAAGAGATTGGACTCCAGTCTAGTGCAGAAGCGATTTGTGTTATTGGGAATTGTGTATATTGGGAATTATACACAAAGTCAGATGTGGGAGGGGCGTCCCCCACCCCCCAGAAACCTTAATCCATGAAAACTTAATCAAAGATTGCCTTTAAACCCTTTTCATATGATAATCTTAAAATCCCATAACAAAGGATAACCTAATCTGTGACTGACATATTCTATAAAACTTTTTCATCCTAAGCTGATTGATTTATGCCAAGTTAAACAATTCTATAGAAGCTTAAGTATTTACTTTACAAACGAAAGTGGCCCATCCCAGAATGTTTGGAATGTGGCCCAGTCCAAAGTTCACAGTGGGCTACCTGCAAGTAACCCAGCCGCATTCTTTCAACAAAATGACTGTCTTCTAAAACTATGTTCTACAATTTACACCTTCAATAAATCCTAAGATCATGACCCAGAAGCCTGTGACCAATACTAAGGCTCTTAAATGTGACCCGAGTTTGAATTATAAGTTGTGTGAAAGCCCAAACTGCAGTTTGAGGAAGAATGGGAGCAATGAGCTTCTAAAGTTAGCTTGTGTTCGTCCCAGTCTCAGAGTTTTTATGTTTTGAGCTCACAGGAGCTTAATCTGGTTAGTGCTGAGTAGAAAGGGGGAGGAAATGGGGTCAAATAGCTCCCGAACGCATCCTAGTGGTCTTGGGGTCAACGGCCCTTCCTGATCCCTAACGCTCAGTGGGCCTCCATGGCTGGCTCCCAACACCTGAAGACGCATTTGTGGTGTGTGCAGAGAGGTGTTAAGAGAAGTTTGCATTGTCAGTATCACAGCATAGCAGGGATGGTTACAAAATTGGTCCCAAGCATGGAGCCTCTCTAGGTGGAGGGCCTCACAGGATTGCATGCATTGCACACTCATGAGACCGGCCCTGCAGGAAAGTCTGGGACAGACTTGGGCATTCCAAAGCTGGGCTGGAAGATAACATGTTTGACCACCCTGCCAGTGTGAGAAAAGGAAATATTTTCCTAACTACCTTATAATTTGTGAGGCATCTCTCAAAGTGAAGCCAGCACTGCTCCATTTTATGTTCCAAATTATTATGCAGAACTGTATTCATTATGTACGTAATGACACATTGCGTTAGATAAAACATCACTCCTTGTAAAGAAGAACTCAATTTAATTTCCAGTCAACTGGTCTTTGTCTGGGGGAATGGAAGGCAATCAGTTTATCCTTTCAGTCACATTTTCATTGAGGAGAAAAATGAAGGTTTTAAAAACAATAATACAAACTTTCTTCTTGAGTTGTGTGTGAACAGGAAAAATTATATGATCAACACACCCATACGTGTCTCTCTGGTGATACCGAGCTGGACTCTGCTGCTAGTTCCCACACTTAGAGGGGCCCCATGCTTGCTTTTGTGATCCGCTATCATCTTGAAATTCTTAATTTTTGATCAACGAGCTCCATGCTTTTATTTTGCACTTTGTCCTGCAAATTATGGAGCTAGTCTTAGTCTGTTGTGCAGCTGTTCATTCACCAGTAAATAACAGCCATCTGAAGGAGAGTCTTCCTCTTTGGTTAAATCAGATGGAAATTTCTTAGGTAATTCCTTTACCCTATTCTGGGACTTAATGGAATGAGAGGGACAAGATCATGCACACAAGATGAAACCAGCACTAACTTATCTCCTTGTGAATGTAACTTTTCCCTCTATTCTCTTGAACACTTCGTGAGAAATCGACCTGCGTCAAACCAAGTTATATTGATTAAGACCTGCGGAGCATACGGAAGGGGGAGTAGACTGCAAAACGTCCACCATAATTCCTCCCATCCCAATGTACATACCTTCACAATGCGACTTCCCCTCTATAGAGAGAGAAGTCCACCAACAGGCAACACCAACTGCCAAGTTTGTGAGTGAGGGTGTCTTAGCCCATGTAGTCCAGGTTGACGGCCAGAGAACTGAAGTCACATGAGTGACCCCACGCAAGATCAGCAGAGGAACTTCCTGAACCCAGGCCAAATGCTGTCTCACATCATCGTGAGAAAATAAATTTGTTGTTAAATAACTCAAGCCACCAAGTTTTGGAACTGTTCTGTTGCACAACAGTGGATAACCAATAAGAAATAGGTATTTCATACTTGTGTTATGAGTATTTCCATCTTAGTTCTTCTCCTCACTTCTCAGTGCCTGCCTTTCCTCATCCTGCAAGGATCTGGGAGGAATTCCCTATGAGTCTGTGTGATATACTTAAAGTCTGCAACTGGCGATATTGACTGAAGATAGGAATGCTGTCTTCCCATTAGTAAGAAATGTTTCCAATTTAACGCTTTCATTTTTCCTGTTACTTAAGATCAAAATTCTGAGTTAAAAAGCTAGCAGAAGTTTTTAACAAACAGAAAAAGTATAAAGAAGTACAGTTACTGACATAGAAAAATCTTTGAGATCATTTCCCAGCTGGAATTCTCCAAGTTGTGTCTACGGTTGAATTTTCAAGGAAAGCTATAGGAAAGTTTTCTTTTATCTCCACAAATATCACACATCAAAGAGGACGAGAACCCTTTCTAAAAAGAGATTTCTAGTCACAACTGAGATGACTGGCGCTCATACTTTCTGCATAGTCCATGTGTGCCCTGCTTTCTAAGGACTCTCATGCAGGTAGCGTGAGACTTCAGGGTGGATGTGGGCAGAAGTGATGGGTTACTCGCAGCCTGGAGACTTAAGAGCCTGTGTGTGTGTAAGAGCCTCCATCTCCCTCCCTTTGCCACAGCAACCTCAGGAGTCACACAGAGTTCTGGGGGCACCATATGGCCCAACCTGGATCCCTGCATGTGGAAACCACCCCTTCTCCACTGACCCTGAGTAGACAGCCAGTGTCAGCAAGAAATTAGCCTATGGCATGTTAAGCCACTGAGAGTTTTAGTTTGTGTGCTGTGTAATTGGGATTGCTTGTCTTGAGAACTACATGAATTGCCTTGTTTTCACCTTTAGAAATATACAATCCAATGGCCTCACACATCATCTGTCACTTTGTAGCTCTTTGGCTCATCCCTACATAAACTCACAGTATAATCAGAAAGGCTCCATTTCAAGTCTCTGTGTTTGGAGAGAGAAAGATAACTAAGGAGTTTTCATTTGTAAAGCGACATTATAGTACACTATAGTTATTGTCAATTGTAACCTACTTGACCTTTAGCTGAAATTACAATCACACTAGTGAACACGATCACCCTTTCATCTATACAGATAGAGTCATGAAATTGCCAAATTCCCTTTTAAGACACTATTGAGGAAAATGCTTCTAATAGACCCCTGGCCTGAATATGATGGAGTAAATCACACTAAGAGGAAGTGAGCAACCAAGGCTCTCCACTATTTAGCTTCAAAGTTAGTCAAAACTAGGTTTAACCACTGAGATATCAAAATATTTAAGTAGGTGATTGAATTTTGCAGTCACTTTTCAAGAAATTGATACCAATACTTGATACAAAATATTTAAATAATAATTTAAGTAGTAGAAGTATTCTTATGTAAGTTTATAGTTTGATTGTCTAAATATAGATAACATTTCCAATTCATATGTTTAGTTTATTGACTGTGGAGAAATTGTTCAGAAGTATGAACGTTAAAAGGTTTTCCCCTTAGAAGTTGGATCACAGCCTCAGTGACTTAGAAATTGGATCACAGCCTCAGTATAGTTTGCAACTAGAGAAAAAAATTTTTTACACCTTTCACATTTCTCAACAATGTTATCCATGATTTCAACCTTCTGTGTAAATAGGCAAGTAAATCATTATCAGTGAAAGTTATCCAAACCCTCACCATAACTCATAATTGTGATCATATAATTTTTCCTACTCACAGTCCAGTGATGATTATGAAATACTATATAGCTCTAGGGTGAAACTCCTCAAGGAGTTAAGCTTAACTATAGATAAAGACAAGGTTAATTCAATGCTTCAACCCAAATAGATGGTGGAGATAAGAAAACATAAATGTGTTTGGTGATGCTTATTGGTAGATCCATCCATTATGGGTCTCTTGTGTTTCCGAACATCTTGTGAACATAGCCAATGACAACTTTTGCTCCAGATTGTCTTTTCAAAGATGTTCATATGGTGGACAGTGTCAGAAGATATAGCATCGTCCCTTAAAGCAGAGTGCAGGTTTGTTTATTGATTAGTATAATAAATATCATGTCTCCCTCTAGGACAAAGTTTTGGTAGGTTTTCTTGCAGTCCATCATAAAACATTGGAGTTTCCTCGTCCTAGGGTTTCTCAACTGGGATGTAAATCCATGATGAGCCACTTCACATTGTCCTGAGACACTTGGGGGCACGAGGAACTGGCATGAAGACAGAGTTGGTGCAGTTTCCTATGTTGTGATTTATAAAGTCCAGTCTTTTCCCTTCCGCCAGCATCTGTGCAACTGTGGCAGGTGAATTGATTTTAGTTTGTACCTAGGAAAACAAAAAAAAAACTTATACTTTTCAAATTTCTCAACAATATTATCCCTGATTTCAACCTTCTGTGTAATAGGCAAGTAAGTACATTATTCTCAGTGAATGTTTTCCAAGCCCTCACCATCACCTATAATTGTGACAAATACATAGACTTCTCTGTCTCTGTCACTAGGGTCTATTATACTGATCTGTGACCAATAAATGAAACTTAAGTTAGTCACTTGTTTTTTAAGTTGGGGGTCTCACTCTGTCACCCAGGCTGGAGTGCAGTGGCACAGTCATGGCTCACAGCAACCCTGACCTCCTAGGCTCAGGTGATCTTCTCACCTCAGTCTCCCAAGTAGCTGGGACTACAGGCATGAGCCACCATGCCCTGCTTTTTTATTTTATTTGTTATTATTATTATTTGCTATGTTTCCCAGGCTGATCTTGAACTCCTGGGCACAAGCAATCCTCCTGCCTTGGCCTCCCAAATGCTGGCATTACAACTGTGAGCCGCCGTGACTGGCCTACCAAATGAATCACTTTTTCAACAGACTCATTAAATACTTATCACACACAAGTTGGCACATCATAGATGGCAAGGCTTTTTAGGCATGAAGAGCACCCTACAAGCTGCTATCTTGTGTATGTTCATATGGAGAGAAGTGCTTCTTACCTTCCAGGACACCTAATTCAAGCCTTGGCGCTGGCAATTACAGGCCGCTTCAGCTCTCTGGCCCACTTTGCTTCTTTCATATGATTCTCATTTCATATTATCTACTTTTTTTACTATCTCTTTCGATTGAGTCCACGTTTGGAGAGCCTGATCAAGCAGGCACTACTTGTTAAGTATATACATCAGGCTCTTCAGACTATGTAGCATACTCATGTAGGCCTCAGACTGGACCTGCTGGGAAGGGTTATACCTGGGAATCAGGTCATTCTCAAAAAGCACTAGGGAACGTGCACCCAATGGATGGAAAGTATGTTTCGAAGCTGGGCAAAGTGGCTCACACCAGTAATTCCAACTCTTTGGGAGGCCAAGGTGAGAGACTTTCTTGAGCCCAGGAGCCTGGGTAACATAGCAAGACCTTGACTCTACCAGAAATTTAAAAAAAGAAAAATTAGCAGGGCATGATGGCTTATGTCTGTAGTCCCAGCTGCTCAGGCAGCTGAGGCAGAAGGATCACCTGAGCTCAAGAGGCAGAAGCTGCAGTGAACCATGATTGTGTCACTGCACTCCAGCCTGGGTGACAGAGTGAAATCCTGCCTCAACAACAACAACAACAACAACAACAACAACAACAACAACAACAACGATTCCAGAGTCTCTAGCACATTAAAAGAGGACAGGCTGCTTTAAAAACATTCATGGGCTGTCATAGCGAACCTCTTAAAAATGTGATAAGTTCCTGAGCCTAATCTCATTCGGGAATCATCATGGTATTTGCTGGGTGCCTCTCCCAGGACCCGAAGGGCAGGAAGGCTGGCCGTTTTTCTGGTATTAATGCTGTGTCCCTGAAGAATATCTGTGTAGCTTTCTTTATGTACTGAAGTTATTACATCCCACTCGGTAACATCACTGTGCCCCTAGTGACAGTTACATACATTTTTATTTTGAAATTGCAAAAATAGGCTAAGGACAAACACCACTACCCAGCCACTGCTACCTTCAGTATCTGTAGGGACCAATGATTCGAGAACAGGAACGGCTAGGCTGGAACACCTCCAAAGTCCTCTACTTCTCCATAATAGTCTATTAGCTATTCCACTCTATGTCTCTCTGAACTAATCATGTATCATGTATTTTTTGTGATTAATTCGTCAAAACTAGCTTAAGTCTACCTTCAGCAAGAAGATGAAACTAGCAGATTTTTATGAATTTTAAAATGCAATTATGACAAAGTATAAAATAGTTGTCTGTTTGGAGTCGGAGTCTCACTCTGTCACCCAGGCTAGAGCGCAGTGGCACAATCACAGTTCACCACAGCCTCGACATCCTGGGCTCAAGTAATTCTTTTGCCTCAGTCTCCTGTGTTGCTGGAGCTAACAGTGCAAATCACCACACCTGGGTAATTTTTTGATTTGTTTTTTGAAGAGACGAGGTCTCGCTATGTTGCCCAGGTTGGTCTCAAACTCCCGGGCTTAAGCAATCTTCCTGCCTTGGCCTCCCAAAGTGCTGAGATTATAGGCATGGGCCATCGCACATGGCCTAAAAGCACTTTTTAATAGATTGCCACATAGGAATCTCAAGTTTTTAAGAAATTTATAATTCATGTACTATCCATTTATAAATCACAAATAGTGAAGTAAAATATTTATGTCAAAATTCAAATAAACATTTACAGTATAAAAATCCTATAAACTGGTATCTAGAAGAAATATTGGAAAAATTGGAAAATACTGGAAAATGTTGGAAAATATGACAAGCATCAAGTTTTCATATTAAAAAGAAATGTGCATACTTTATTCTACATTTTCTTAATCTCTTCCTGTTTTAAATATCCTTTTCCCATCTTTAAAAGTATTGCTCTTGAAGCTGAATGTGATGGCTCACATCTATAATCTCAGCACTTTGGAAGGCTGAAGTAGGAGGGTTGCGTGGGGCCAGAAGTTCGAGACCAGCCTGGGTAACATAACAAGACCCTATCTTTTAAAACAAAAAAATGAGATCTTTGAAGTTCTCATTGATAGTTCTTCCTGGGCAACATCTGACCAAATTGAACAATAAAATAAAGGCATGCACAGGGAAAATAAACTATCACCTACTGTGGATGCGGTCTAACCTGGGGGATGTAGCTCAGTGTGATGGCCGGGTAAACCTAACTGGACTCCAGAGTCAGGAAGATGTACCCATATATCTATGGTTTAAACAAGAATGGGGTGGGTCTCCTCTAGAGAGGCACTGCTGCCTCTGGTGGAACAGAACGCAGTGAATGTCTGCACTTTGCCCCCAGTAAACTCCAGAGTGTCAGAAAGGTAGAGACCAGGTTAGAGGCCAATGACATTCATCGACTTTGATGGGTATTGGGCTTATGCAGAAGTTAGATGGGTCTTAGAGAATTACTATGGATGATTATAAACAGGACATGTCTTCAATTATAGCTGCTTTTCTACTGAAGTGTCTTTACTGGAATAAATGACCACAGTCCCTAGCAAATATGATGCTGCTATTGATCTGGAAAATACTTTTTCTTCCCTATAACAATCTGCAAGAACCATCAAAAGCAGTTTGCTTTTATCTGGCAGGATCAATAGTGCACATTCATGCTCTTGCCTTAGGTCAAATCAATTTTTTTGCTCTCTGCCACAAGATTGGAAGAGATTTTTGAATGTCTGGACATCTCCCAGAACATCACACTAGTCCACTATATTGATGGTATCTTGCTGACTTGACCTGATGAACAGAAGACAGCTAGTTCCTTAGATACCTTAGTAAGATGTAGGTGAGCTAATGGTGAAGAGAAACCTCACTCCAGTACCCAGGATTGTGTCATCCAGCATCTTTTCAGGAAAATAGAAATAATTCCACGAATTCAACTGCAAGAATTTTATACAGTTGACCCTTGAACAATGTGGGGACTAGGAGTACTGATTGGCCACACAGTTGAAAATTTGGGTGAAGCTTTTGACTCCCCCAAAGCATACCAACTAATAGCCTACTGCTGACTAGAATCCTTGCTGATAACAAATACAGTAGATGAACACACATTTTTATGTCATATGTATCATATATGTATTCTTACAACTAGGCAGGCTAGAGAAGAGAAAGTGTCATTAAGAAAACATAAGGAAGAGAAAATGTTTTTGCTATTTAGTGGAAGTAGGTCATTATCCTCATTGCCTTAATGTTGTGTAGACTGAGGAGGAGGAGGAAGAGGAAGGGTTGGCTTTGCTGCCTCTGGGTGGCAAAGGTGAAAGAAAATTCTTTCAGTGGATGTAGGCGGTTCAAACCCATGTTGTTTAAGAGTTAACTGTAAAAGGAACTGGTTAAATAGGTGTTGGAGAACTGAAAAACTAAAAAGGCCCCATCAGATCAGCACAGGACTAGACGCTTCAGGAAGCAGATACCACCCTCCGGAAAAAGTTGAACTTATAAGCACCTAGGACTTGGACATTTAAAAGCCCTAAGACTTGGGTTTCTGAGGACAGGGTGTACACAGCTGGTTCCAATACGTCAGGAGCACAGTGGAGCTGTCCTAGAGTAAAAGTTGGGTCTCATTCTTCTAAGGAGAGCTACTTCTCGGTGGTCGCCAAATCCTTTGAGAGAGTACGAGGAAACCTGCTCCAGGAGTGCTAAAAAAGTTGGCAATGGAAACCAACTGCCCCTGCCAGGTGAAGCTTTGTTGGTGAGGAACACACTGGCATGGCCAGCAAAGGGGAAATGGCAAGTTCCTTCTCCCAGTCTCCTGCCTTCTGGCCTCTAGCACCCACAGAGGCAGAGTTTACCATACGCCCAGCACAGGAGAAATTATGCTGCAGAGTTCCAACTCCAGGGGCACAGAGTGGTGCATATTATAGAAGGGGGTGTTTGTAACAGGGGTATATTGGCTTAACAATTGGGACATCGAATACTGGAAAAAAAATTCTAACTCCTTAGCAAGCCTGTTCACAATTAAGCCCCAACCTATAGCCCTAACCTAATTCTGTAGGCTTTGCCATCCGAATCTTTGCATAATTCTCATGCTCATACCTAAATACTTTCTCTAACCCTAATGGGTTATTTCATATCCAAAAACTGATGAAAATCTCTGTCTTTGTTCATATTATTCTGTGCGAAAAAGGTTCCTCTTCAACAATTTTTCATGATCACCTTAGAAACAACAATTTATTCCTACTGAGCACGCTGTGCTGTGTGTTTTGAGCTTTTACATATTCAACTTGCTTATTTAATCCTCACAACAGCTCTGTGAGATGTATCCTATTTATTTCCATATTCTACAAGTAAAAATGGTTAAATAATTTGCCCAAAGTCACACTGCTAATGAAAGGTAGACTCAGTCCTCCAAAGTCTTTATCTTAACCAACTTAAAATACTGCCTTGTAAGATCCAAATCAGTGGTCGTCTTATCTGAGAGGATTTCCTAGACTCCCCGGGCCAAAATATTTGCTTCCTCCCTCGTGCTAACCTATTTTTACCATGGCAAAGCTTTTCAGCTTATGTAATCTTTCTGCTGATATTTATATCTCTATTTCTCTTATAAATAATCTGGTGTGCAGCCGTCCAATCGAACTTTCTGCAATGATGGAAAAGGTCTGTATCTGTGATATCAAATATGGTAGCCACCAGCCATATATGACTCTTGAGCAGCTGAAATGTAGCCAGTGGAATGGAATTTATTTCATTTAAACTTATTAAAATTAAACTTTCATAGTCATATGTGGTTAGTGGCTACCATACAGGATAGTGAAAATTTAGGGCATAGCACGTGATAGATAATTCCTCAAAAGAAGTTCATAGAATGAATGACTAATTCATGACAAACTTTATTAGGCAAAGAGAAAATATTTGCATAGCTTCACTTTTTTTCCTTTTTTAAATCACAGATAGGATACATTGGTTTACTATATTAACAAACATTCAACAAAATATTATACAGTACCACTATCAAGATCCATCCCATACGGTATTTTCTCCTGTATACACACCCACATTCCGCATTAAGCGATTTTTTGGCTGTAAACATTTTTAAAGGATTTAAATACTTTTGCTTGCATAAACACTTAATTTATAATTGCCAGTGCCCATTCTGTGATGGCTCTCATTTGTTTCCCTTGCATTGTTCACTGAAAGAGCCAAGTGACTAGATCCGTGTTTGGTGCATAGTAGGGACTCAATATATTTGTGTTGGATTAATGAAGGAATTACACTTACTAGGACATCTTGATGAAGTTGTTTGCGAATATTATGTAATTTTTATGATTGCTTAATGCAATAATTAAGAAAACAGTTATGCTAAATTTTGTAGACAAACATTCATTTTAGTTTTGAAGATTTTTCTCTCCCCTATCGCTTTCCAATTCCTGAGCAAAAACTGTCCCTGTTCTCTAGAGCCTTCTCACACCCTCCTCAAAAAACAGACCTTGGGGAGGGCAGAAATTACAATATCTAAAATGCAAAACTTGTGAAGAAGGAAATAAAAGGAGAAATGAGCCCTAAGTTGGATAACAGTAAGGGCAAGTAAAATTGAGATGGAAAGGTTTAAGCTTTCCAGACTGCCCAAAGTTTAAGCTCTCCAGACCGAGCCCTGACACACTGGTATCAGGGATTCGCGTCCTCCAACCCGGAGAGCCTTGCGCGCCAAAACTCGAGAAAATCGGACTCTTGGAAGTGGCGACAGCGCCTGCGCAGATGCCGAGTCAGCACGCCCCCGCCCCATTCATTAGCTCCGCCCGAGACCCCGCCCATAAGCTCCGCCCGACACCCCGCCCATAGGATCGCCCGACACCCGCCCGCAAGCCACGCCCTCAAGCCCCGCCTGGGGCCCCGCCCGTAAGCCCCATCCCGTGCAAGGTCATGCCACGCCCTCACGAGGCTCCGGCCCCGCCTCCCTAGAATCCTCCTCCCCACGAGGCCCTGCCCTGCCCAATGAGGCCCCTCCCTCCCTGCGAGGCCCCGCCCTCCCTTCAAGGCCCCGCCCAGCCCGCCCCGAGGCCCCGCCTCGCAGCGGCTGTTGCTATAGCAGCCCAGAAAGCGCCATGGCTGCCGCCGGCCAGGAAGAAGGGTCTTTGACGCAGCCGGCGGCAGCCCCAGCCAAGTCACCGTCAGCTTTGTCACAGCCAGCAGCTCCCATCCGAGGGAGGCCTAAGAAATGTCTAGTTTATCCGCACCCCCCGAAGAGCTCCTGCCTGTCCCGCTCCGTGCTGCGCTGGCTCCAGGGCCTGGATCTCAGCTTCTTCCCCAGGAACGTCAACAGGTGCTGGGCGGGCCCAGGCCCGGGGGGATGCTTTAGCGGCGGGGAGCCGCCTCTTCCCGGTCGCCGGCCAGAGGCCTGTTCTTGCCGGGCTTGTGTTTCGGATGAAGACCCCCCCACCCACACGTACGCGTGAAAACACCGATGAGGCAGCCAGGCTTTAAAAAAATATGACGAAGCATTTTATTCATTTATTTATTCATTTAATCAATGATCGATCAGTCATTTTGTAGAGACAGGGGTCTCCCTCTGTTGCCCAGCTTAGTCTCAAACTGCTGGCCTCAACCAGTCCTGCCGGTTAGACCTCCCAAAGCACTGGGATTACAGGCCCTGGCTATAAGAACAATTTTTCCCCCCATTAATCTTTATTTTTATTTTGAAGATGTGTGGTACAATTCAGGGTTAAGTATACAAATGATCACTGAAACGGGTAAAATCTGGGCCTCACTTTAATCCCCATTTCACCTGCTTTGAGATCAGGTATTCTTATCGATAAAGTGTGCCCCCTCCGCCCCCCCCCGCAGTTTCTACTACTCCCCATCCTGTTCTTAATGTATTATGATAATTGCTCAGGGTCTGCTTATGAGTGGGAACATGTGATACCCAGTTCTTTGTTCCTGTGATAGATCCCTGAGTAATCTAGACTCTAAATCCATCCAAGTTGCTGCGAAGTTCAACATTTCTAAGTTTGTCATTTAATTGGAGCCGCCCTGAATGTAACTGGTAGTTAATATTTGCTTTGAGATTTCAAACTAAATTCTATAAAAATTAAGGCGGTGAATCTTTTGCAAGAAGGACTGTGGTTTAAAGTAATCCCTCCTTATCTAAGGGGAGATGCGTTCCAAGACCTCCCAGCAGATGCCTGAAACCAGGATAGCAGGGAACGCTCAGTCAGACCCTGTTTTTGTCTAGGTCTTCCACCCACAATTTAATGCCTTTTACATTTTAATTGATCACTTATCACACACTGTGGCTGCAGATTTTGCACTCAGAGGTGCAACAACAACATTATGAAGAACGTTTTTTTCTTTATAATTTAATTTCAGGCATGCAGGATCCTTTCTTATCATAGATTATAGCAACCCAAGGCTACAATTTCTTTTCTTCTTTTTTTTTTAAGTAGAGAATGTTCAACTTTTCATTTAAAGGAAGCACCCTATGGCTTCTCTTTGGTATATCTGAATTGCCAGCATCACTTGACACTTGGGCTTTGGGGTGTTATGAAGTAAAATAAGGGTGACTTGAACACAGGCCTGGCCATACGTGACAGCTGATCAATCTGCACAAGAGGGTGACAGGGCGTGTCCAGGTGAGGAGATGCTAGACAGAGGGAGTCAGCCTGGGCGGGACACAGCAGGCAGGGCGATGTCAACACACTACTCACACAGTTTAAAATTTATGGATTATTTCTTGAATTTTCTATTTAATATTTTCTGACTTTGGTTGACTGAAGGTAACTGAAACCGAAGAAAGCAAAACTGGGATTAAGCGGGGCCTGCTGTACTAACTTCAGTATTTGGATTTTCTGAAACTTTGAATGTGCATATGAGTCACCTGGGCAGTTTTGTATTTTTAAAATTTTTTAATTTTGTTATAGAGATTTGGGGTATAAGTGAGGTTTAACCACAAAAGTAGGCTACATACAGGTAAAATTTGGGCTTCTAATTGAGCCTCACACCCCCTGGTAGTGGACCCGATACCCTTTGTGTTGTCAAGTGTCCCCTGCCTCCATCCCTTCCTCCCTCCCCTAGCAGTGCTCAGTGACTGCCCATCCCTCCTTTGTGCTCAGGTGACTAGTGTTCAGGGCTCACATATGAGTGAGAACAGGTGATATGCAATTCTTTGTTTCTGTGATAGTTCACTTAGTATTATGGTTTCCAACTGTTGTTCTTTATGACTGCTTAATACTCCGTTGTGTACATGTACCACATTTTCTTTATCCAGTTCACTTTTGATGGGCAGTGGGGTTGGTTTCATGCCTTTGCTATTGAGAATAGTGCAACAATAAACATGTGTGTGCAGATGTCTGTTTGGTAGAATGATTTATGTTCCAGGAGAGGGATTGCTGGATCATATGGAAGGTCAGTTTTCAGTTCTTTCAGGAATTTTCACACTGCTTTCCATAGAGGTTGAATTAGCTTGCACTTTCACCAACAGTGTAGAAGCGTTTCCTTTTCTCTTTTGACTTATTAATGATGGCCACCCTTATTGGAGTTAGGTGGTATGTTATCGTAGTTTTGATTTGCATTTCTCTGATGATTACTGAGGTTGAGCAGTTTTTCATGTGTCTGTTGGCTGCTTGTTTGCCATCTTCTGAGAAGTGTCTATTTGTGTCCTTTGCCCACCTTTTGATGATTTTTTTCTTCTTCTTTTACTTCATTTGCGTTCCTTGTAGATCCTGGATGCTAGACCTTTGTCAGATGCATAATTTGCAAATATTTTTTCCCATTCTGTGGGTTGTCTCTTTACTCTCTTTATGGTTTCTTTTGTTGTGTTAAAAGCTTTTCAGTTTAATGAGGTCCCACTTGTTTATCTTAGCTTTTATGGCATTCACTTTTGGGGACTTAGTCAAGAATCTGTTGCCTCCCTCGATGTGTGTAAGAATGTTTCCTATATTTTCTTCTAGGATTCTTATAGTTTGATGTTTTATGTATAGGTCTTTAATGCCTTTTTAGTTGACTGTTGTATATGATGATAGGTAGAGTTCCAGTTTCATTCTTCTGTACGTAGTCAGCTAGTTGTCCCAGCACAATTTGCTAAATATGGTCTCCTTTCTCCAGTGATTCTTATTGGTTGCTTTGTTAAAGATGAGTTGGTGGTGAGACCGTTTTATTGCTTCCAGAATCTCTGTTCTGTTCTACTGGGCTATTACCCACTCCTATACCAATACTTTGCTGTCTTAGTTACTGTAGCTTTGTGAGAAAGCTTAAAGTCTGGAAGTGTGCTGCCTCCCTCTTTGTTCCTTTTGCTGAGGATTGTTTTGGCTATTTGAACTCTTTTTGTTTCCATATGAATTTCTGTATTGTCATTTCAAGATCTGTGAAAAATGATGCTGGTAATTTGATGGGTGTTGCACTGAATCTGTAGATTGCCTTGGGTAGGATGGGTATCTTGACAGTATTGGTTCTTTCAACCCATGAGCAAGGAATGTTTTTCCATTTGTTTGTCTTATCCTTGATTTCTTTGAACAGCATTTTGTTGTTCTCATTGTAAAGACCTTTCGCTTCTCTGGTTAGGTGGATGCCAAGGTATTTAATGTTTTGTGGCTGTTGTGAATGCGATTGTGCTTTTTATTTGGTTTTCCACCTGCTTGTTACTGGTGTACAGAAATGCAGTTCTCTTGTGAATGTTGATTTTATAACCTGAGACTTTACTGAAGTGGTTTATCAGAGAGGAGGCTTTTGACAGACTCCCAAGTCCCAAGAGTTTTCAAGATATAGAATCATGCTGTGCGCAAAGAGGGATACCTTAATTTCCTCTTTTCCTATTTGGATTTCCTTCTCTTGCCTGATTGTTCTGGCTAGGACTTCCAGCACTATGTTGAACAGGAGGGATGAGGGTGGGCATTCTTGTCCTGTTCCAGTGAATGGGAATGTTTCCAGCTTCTGCCCATTGAGCAAAATGTTTGCTGTGGGTTTAACATAGATGGCCCTTACTGTTTTAAGGAATGTTCCTTCTATGCTCAGGTGTTCGAGGGTTTTTATCAAGAAAGGATGCTGGATTTTGTCAAATGTTTTTTCTGCATCTAATGAGATAATCATGTGTGTGTTCGAGGGTTTTTATCAAGAAAGGATGCTGGATTTTGTCAAATGTTTTTTCTGCATCTAATGAGATAATCATGTGGTTCTTGGTTTTACATCTGTTAATGTGCTGAACTACCTTTATGGTCTCGTGAATGTTGAACCATCCCTGTATCCTAGGAATGAAGCCCACTTGGTCATGTTGGATGATCCTTGAGATGTGTTGTTGGATCTGATTTGCTAGGATGTTCTTGAGAAAATTTGCATTGTCAGTCAATCTAGGAGATTGGCCTGTAATTCTCTTTCCTTTTTTGGGTCTTTGCCAAGTTTGGGTAGCAATATGATGTTAGCTTCATAAATTGAGTTGGGGAGAATTTCATCATTCTCTATGGCTTGAAATACTTTTAATAAGATTGGTAACCGGGCTTGGTGGCTCAGCCTGTAATCCCGCGCCTTTGGGAGGCTGAGGTGAGTGATTGCCTGAGCCCGCAGGTTCGAGACCTGCCTGGGCAGCAGACCTCATCTCTACAATTAAAAAAAAAAAAAAAATCAGCCAGGCGTGGTAGCACACGCCTGTAATTCCGGCTACTCGGAAGGCTGAGGCGGAAGGATCGTCGGAGCCCAGCACGTCGAGGCTGCAGTGGCCGGGAGCGGCTACTGTACTCCAGTCTGGGCGACAGTGAGACTCCAACTCAAAAAAAAAAAAAAAAAAAAGATTGGTATTAGTTCTTTCTTGTATGTCTTATAGAATTCAACTGGAAAATCAGCTGGTCTGATATAGTTTTGGCCGGGAGATTTCTTTTGACTTAGTTGATTTCCTGGGTTGTTATAGTCTGTTTAGAGTTTTGATTTCTTTTTGTTTCAACTTTGGGAGGTTTTGTGATGTCACAAAGCCCTTCATTTCCTTTAGGTTTTCTAGTTTATTTGCATATAGATGTTTATAGTATCTCTGATAATCTTTTGAATTTCTTCAGGGTCAGTTGTGACTTTGCCTTTTGTGTTTCTAATTGTGTTTATTTGGGTTCTCTCTCTTTTTTTTGGTCAATCTGGCCAGGTGTCTATCAATCTTATTTATTCTTTCAAAGAATCAGTTTTTTGCTTATTGATCTTTTCTATGATATTTTTGTCTTCTAAATCCTACAATTGTGAGTTTATCTTAGTGATCTGGATTCCTCTGCTGAAATTAGGCTTTAGATGATATTTAGGCTTTAGATGATATTTAGGCTTTAGATGATATTGCTTTTCTACCTTCTTTTGGTGTGACATTAAGTTGATTACTTATAATCTGTCTATTTTCTTGATGTGTGTGTGCAATGTTATGAATTTTTCTCTTAACACTGTTTACATGGGATCCTAGAGGTTCTGATGAGATTTGTCTTTATTTTCATTTGTTTCCTAGAATCTTTTCATTTCTGTCTTGATTTCTGCTTTGACCAAGATATCATTCAGTAGCATATTGCTTAGTATCCATATCTTTGTGTGTTTTGGGGGGAAAGTTTGTTTGTGGTCATATTTTTTTTTATTTTACATGATCTGAGAAGATGCATGGTATTTTGATATTTTGTAATTCATTCACACTTGATTTATGTCCAGTAACGTGATCAATCTTGTAGTATCTTCCATGTACTGATAAGTAGAATGTATACCCTTGATGTTGGGTGGAATGTTCTGTAAACGTCTATTAAATCCATTTGATCAAGTTTTGAGTTAAGGTTCTGGGACTGCTTGTTATTTTTGTCTTGATGATCTATCTAGAGTTGTTAGTGGGGTGGTTAGGTCTCTATGATTATGTGAGAATCAATGCCCTCTCTTATTAGTAGTTGTTTTTAAAAACCTGGTGCTCCTGTGTAAGGTGGATATATGCTTAAGGTGAATATTTCTTGCTGGTGAATTGAGCCTTTATGTATGTCTTTCCATGTCCTTTTTAACTTTTGATAGCTTGAAGTCTGCTTTGTCTGATATCAGAATAGCTACACCTGCTCTCTTCTGTTTTCCATTTGCCTGAAGGGCCCCAACTTTGAGCCTATAGAAGTCCTTTGCAGTGAGATTTGTTTCTTGGAGGCAGCAGACTGTTGAATCATGCTTCTTTATCCAGTTTGCTACTTTATGTCTCTTCAGTGGCACATTTAGTACATTCACATTCAAATTGTTTATTGAAATATGAGAGTTTATCCCTGTCATAGGTCTCTTAGGGTGTTGCTTTGTTTCCTTTTTACTTTTATTTTTATATATGTGTGTATTTTCATTTTTGTGAGTGCTCTGTATGCTCTGCTAACTCTGTACTTAATTGTACTTTTGGGATGCGTATGATCAATTTTTTTTCCTGTGTTCAGCAACTTCTTAAGTGTCTCCTAAAGGGGTGGTCTGGAGTTGGCATATTCTCTTAGGGATTGGATGTCTGGGGAAGATTTTAATTCTCTGTCACTGATGAAGGCTTGGTGGGGTAGGAAATTCTTGGCTGGAATTGCTTATCTTTGAGAAAGTTAAAAATGGGACTCCAGGTCAGGCTCAGTGGCTCAGCCTATAGTCCCAGTGCTTTGGGAGGCTGAGGCGAGTGGATTGCCTGAGCCCACGGGTTCGAGACCCACCTGGGCAACTTGGCGAGACCTCGTCTCTACAATAAATAAATTAAAAAAAAATTAGCTGGGCTAGTGGTAGTGTGTGCCGTAGTTCTGGCTACTTGGAAGGCTGAGGCAGAGGGATTGCCAGAGCCCAGCAGGTTCAGGCTGCGGTGGCCGGGAGCATGCCACTGCACTCCAGTCTGGGCGATGGAGTGAGACTCCAACTCAAAAAAAAAAGGGACTCCAGTCCCTTCTGGCTTGTAGTATTTCTGCAGATAAGTCTGAATCAATTCTGATGGGTCATCCCTGGTAGGCTGTCTGACCGTTCTTTCTGCCTTTACAATATTTTCTTTTATGCTTACTTTGAGAAGGCAGATTTCTTTTTGTCTTGGGGATGGTTTTTCTCGTGTGATACCATACAGGGTTTCTCTGAATCTCTTGCACTTGACTATTCACCTTTCTACCAAGATATGGAAGGTTTTCTTGTATGACCCCATGGAATGTTTGTTCCATGGTGTTCTCAGTTTTCCTTTCTGCTTTAGATACACCAATCAGGCATAGATTTGACTTCTTGACATAGTCACACATCTCTCAGAGGCTTTGCTTCTTCTTCTTTTTGAGCTTTTTTTTCTGTTTTTTTGACAGACTGGGTTAATTCCATATTTTCATCTTCAAGCTCTGAGATTCTTTCCTCTGCTTGATTGATTCTGCTCCCTATGCTTGTTACGTGTTTTTGATTTCCAAAGATGAAGTTCATCATATCCATTATTCCAGAAAAGGCTTTTCTGAAGTTAGCCAATTCTGTTTTTACTTCCTGTAAGACTTCAGTGAGTGGTGCTTCTAGTTTCTCTTATTCTCTTTGTTAATTTTAGCCATCCAATCTCTGATTTCTGTGATTGTCATCTGGGACAAGTCCTTCTGGGAGGTTTCCATTGTTTGTGCTCTGATCTGCCTTTTTGGGTGCTGTCTCTTTAGGACTCTGAGTGTTGCTCATGTTGTTTTTGTTGATTTTTACTCATTTGTGACAGGCCTTTCTTTCCTTTCTATAATTCCTCTTTATTTTTGTTGCTCTGAAGCTAGCCAGTGTCCCTCTGTTCTAGGGCCCTTTCTGTGGTTCATTATAGGTCACTCAGTGAGAGAGAGAGAGGGGCATTCACTTCTGCTTCTTGCTCTACCCCATGGCAGGTTTCTCTCATGTAGATTTTCTCTCCCACTGTTAATCTAGTCAGGTTAGTTTTCAGTCCCTGCTGGTAGCACTCTGCAGACAGCAAGTAGGGAAATGCCCCCCTCATCTGCTATCTGCAGTTTAAAGCCCAGAAGATTTACCATTGGGAAAGCCTCTGGGTGTCTTTCCTGTCACTCCCCCATTCAAGTTTGCACTCTGCTCTTGAGAAAGAGTCAGTTCCCAGTGATGGAGAAGGGGGAAGGGATCCATCCTGTAGGCATGTAGGGGTTGGAGGTGATTCTTTCTCATCTGTCTGGGTCAAGATAGTTGTTGGTGTCAGGCACCAACCAGGTTCACTCCGCAGGTATGCTTTCCCTGGGCTTCCCTGGGAAGTCACTCATGGCAACCAACTGGGTGTGGGTTTTTTCCCTATTCCACCTGGGTTCTGGTTACCCAACACGGTACCCTGACCAGGACTCCTCCCACGTGGAACCAGCAACTGGCATACAGCTGGGAGGGCATGAACTGACTCAAAGAGTCTTAGAATCACTCACTCACCCTGGGCTGGGGTTCAGTTCCTGTGCAAGCATGGCACATGGTAGTGGATGGAGTGCCCAGATTCCTGCATCTGCCATCACTTTCTGATCTCTATATGTTCAAAGAGACCTTTGCTGGGTGCAGGGTGCTTCATCTGTCCAAAAGTGTTTGGGGTGTCTCTGTCTATTGTGGCTGGGTCCCTACTTTCTGCCTTGCTTGTTGAGAGAGATGCAAATCTGCTGCTCCATTATGGCCATCTTGGATCCTACCCCCAGCATCTTGATAAAAAGGACACCAAAGTCATTGATATGTATATAATCTTAGCAAAATACTATTCCATAGTAGATCTTCTTCAGAGCAGTGATATAACAGTGCTAATTTTACAAAATACTTCTAGTATGAGATATTAGGTTGGTGTTAATTCATTGTAAAATAATACAAACTGCATAATTAACTACATTTTATTTCATTTCCTAATTGCTGTGGATCAGGGATTTTTCAAATGGCTTCCTGATTGCAGAAATATTCAGTATATATTACCCACGGGAACTTATGATATCTTCCTTTGAAAATGGTACCTCTTTAAAAGTCAAGTTGGATAACTGGGCACAGCTGGAGAAGGTAAGTTAGCAACCATTTACACTTTTAATTGTTACATTGGTTTTTCAAAGTACACTCTTGATTTCTTGGCTCTCTAAACGTATGTGTGGGACTTGTGTGGGCCTGTTCCTGTGGATCACAACATTTATTAAACTCCAATTGTTTATGTTATGAGTCATATATGAAACTGAGCATATTCATTTCAATCAGCATGGGACATAGTGGTTGGTTTTCTTGCTGAATATTATCTTTTAATAATCAACATTGTTAAACATTATAAAATTAGTTGAGAGATAAAAGTGAGTTTAAAGTGAATTCATGGTAAGTGGAGATTTTAATCGAACTTTCATATGATGAAAATGTTTTTTTATTATTAAAGTTCCTGGCAAGAAAAAAATTTAAATTGCCTAAAGAATTAATTCATGGAACAATTCACTGTAAAGCTGGAGTGCCTGAAATACTGATACAAGAGGTTTACACTTTGCTAACACATCGAGAGTAAGTTGTTTGAAATTTTCTAGTAATACAATTTAATGTGAAACTTTGAATAATGTAAATCTCATTACTAAAACGTGGCTTGTCAACAGTATTTTATTTCTTATTTCCAGAATCAAAAGTATCCAGGATGACTTAGTGAACTTCACAGACTATAGTTACCAGATGCGTTTACCCCTGGTTGCCAGGTCTACAGCCTCAAAGTCTATTAAAGATAACATTCGGTTATCAGAATTACTAAGCAATCCCAACATGCTCAGCAATGAACTTAAAGTAGAGTTCCTTTTCCTTTTACACATGTTGCAAAGAAGATTAAACAGGAAACTGAATCCGAGTAAGTTTTCCTTGGAAACTGTCAGCTGAGTTCTTTTTTAATCTCTGTTCTTGAGCACAAATGAAAGAGAAGATTGCCCTGGCCCATTTCTGCTTCCTTCTGTCACTGGTTTGAAGGGAAATTACTTCTCTAATGCTAGTAGTGGAATGACTTACTCTCATGTGGTTGAATACTTCATTATTTTTGATGAAGGGATAGGCTAACATGGCATATTGATACTTCTTTTTAGGAAAAAAATGTTTGTGAATCTACTCATAAAATGTCTCATGGGAAATAAGTTTACGCATCAACTGAAGTAGCTAAGGAATTTAAGAGTGAATCAAGATACTAGTCCCTTGGGAAAAGCCTTGAGTACTATGGTTCCCTGTAGATACTTTCTAGAGTATGGCCAGCATTTCTCCTTTCCAAAGCAGCCTTGTTGATATTTAGATGGTAGGACCAATTGGAGCCCCCATGGTGACCTCCAAACCATTCAGAAAATGAGGCAGATGTGGATCATTAGGATTTCTCTCCTCTTTTAACTCCATTTTCTGAAGTAAAGAACCAGTTTTTCTCTGGTCTCTGGAAGGAGAGGAAAGTACCAACTTTAACACCCCATTAAAACTGTGAGACAGATATTTTAGGTTTTGGCTTCCCTTGCTCTATTCTTCTATCTCCAATATTTCTTGTTTCTCTTCCTTGATTTTTCTCATTTCTGGCTCTACTCACAAATTCAGGTTATTAATAAGTGGCATTTTATATTCAACTTTTTGTATGTTTTTAAACATTATAATTTAGCTGTGAAATTTATCACATTCATGAATATAATGTATATGTACAATTTAAAGAAGAATAATAACAATTTTTAAACAGTGTGTCCTTATGCAGTTTGAGAAATGGAAGTTGCCAGTACCTTTACCTTCCTTGTGTATACTTCTTTGACTACATTCTCCAAATTCCCTCCAGGGTAACAAAATCCTGCTGCCTTCCTTTGTTTATAATTTCCTTGATTTAAAAATAGTTTTATGTGGGCAACCCCTCGGGTCCCCCCCCTCCATTCTGGGAGCTTTTCTGTCCTCTCAAAAAATCCTGCTTTAAAAATAAATAAATACAAACATACATATATGCATAGTTTTATGTGGCCGGGTGCAGTGGCTCATGCCTGTAATCCCAGCACTTTGGGAGGCCAAGGCAGGAGGATTGGTTGAGCCCAGGAGTTTGAGACCAACCTAGACAACAGCAAGATCTCATTTCTACAAAAAATAAAAATAATTAGCTGGGCATGGTGGTACGCATCTGTAGTCCCAGCCACTTGAGAGGCTGAGGCAGAAGGATCTCCTGAGCCCAGAAGGTTGAGATTGCAGTGAGTCGTGATTGTGTCACTGCACAAAAAAGTTTTATGTATGCATTCTATTTATGTTATTCTTCATTTCATTCATACATATTTTTTAACTTTAGTTGATTTGATCAAACTTTGTGGCAGGCAGAATGGGCCCCCACATCATCCATGTCCTTATCCCTGAAAATGAATATGTTACATTACATGGAAAAAGAGACTTTGCAGATGTAATTAAAGTTATGGAACTTACGATAGGGAATTTGTGCTGGACTATTCAGAGGGACCCAATCTAACCACAGGAGCCCTTAAAAGCAAAGATCTTCCTCTGACTAGAATTGGAGAGATGCAGCAGCAGAAGTAAGAGAAATATAAAGTGTGCTAGATGGTCTCAGCCTGCTGCTGCTGCAGGGCTGCAGGGAAGCACGTGAAGGTACTTAGTGCGGCTTCTAGGAGCAAAGGACCATCAGTTGAGTCTGCAGAGAAATAGCCTCGGTCCCACAGACCTGAGGCTCTGCATTCTGCCAACAACCTGCATGAGCTTGGGAGAGGATTCATTCATTTTCAGAGCTTCCAGAAAGGGTTGCAGCCCTGCCAGGACATTAGGATCAGCCTTGCGAACACAACAGAGGACCCAGACTTCAGTACCCTGAGAAAAAGTGGCTATAGTTTTAAGTCATGAAACTTGTAGTTATGTGTTATCACAGAAATGAAACACGAATACAAGCTCCAAAGTTAATGCTGTTGCCATCATGAGATTATAAATACATTCTCCTCTATGTAAATTGGTTAAAGTGAAGCCTTTCACTTGTAAGCTCTTCATTCATCTGCAATTCTTATTAAGAACCAATTTTCTCAGCACCACCTTCTGAGTATTCTTTCCCATTTGTTTGTAATGCCTCCCTCATGTTTCCAGTTTCTGTGCAGATGGGCCTGCTTTTAAACACTTGAATCAAATGTGTACTCATGGCCACATCACACCCATGTTGTCTTCAGTATGGTTGCTTTATAATTAAGTGTCCATAATTTGTGAAGTCCCGAAATATGTTCTTCTATGAAGTATCCTGTTGCAGGAACCCTTGTTGTTTAATTACAGCAACTTTTATTGTTATGAATACTGCCTATTATTGTTTGTATTAATATCTAACATTATTTTGAGCTTTTTATTTGTTCTTTTTCTGTTTCTTGCTTTTGTCTCACCTATCTCCCCCTACTAATTTTGAAAATTTAAAATTTCTACTCTTTTTGGTGCTAATCTAGAAATTTTAGTCTAAAGTTAATAAATATCTTTACTTTCTCCCACAAACTATAAGGACCTTAGAACATATGACTCTGATCACTTACTGCCGTCCCTACACCTCATAGGTTATTTTATTGTCTAACATTTTAGTTCTATCAAATTACTCTTTAACATCATAAATTGGACATCATTTTTATTTTTCTATTTAAAAGTCCGTCTTTGCACAAAGCTAACTTGTATCTCTATTGTCTTTATAATCTTTAAAAAATGTTATTATACGCATGTGAGGTATAAGTGAAGATTTACTACACAGGTAGGCTGCGTGCAGGAGAAGTTTGGGCTTCTAACTGGCTCTCACCCCCCGGTATTGGACTAGGTATGCTTTGTATTGTCTCATGTCCTCTATCCTCTTCCCTCCCTCCCTTCCCTAGTAGTGCCCAGCAACTGCCAATCCTACCCTTGTGCTAATGTGACTAGTGTTCAGGACCCACATGAGTGAGAACATGTGGTATTCAGTTCTTTGTTTCTGTGGTAGTTCACATAGCATGATGGTCTCCAACTCCATCCACATTGCTACAAAGTCCATGATTTTGTTCTTTATGGCTGCATAATACTCCATCATGTATATGTACCACATTTTCTTTTTCCAGTCCACTTTCATTGGGCAGTAGGATTGGTTTCATAATTTTTCTGTTGTGAAGTGTGGCAATAAAAATGCATGTGCAGGTGTCTTTTTGGTAGAGTGATTTATGTTCCTCTGAGTATATTCCCAAGAGAGGGATTGCTGGATCTTATGGAAGATGGACTTGTAGTCATTTCAGGAATTACCACATTGTTTTCCATGGAGGCTGAACCAGCTTGCATTCCCACCAACAATGTAGAAGCGTCCCCTTTTCTCCACACCTGCCCAGCACCTATTGTTTTTTGACGTATTAATGAGAGCCTCCTTACTGGAGTTAGGTGGTATCTCATTGTAGTTTTGAATTGCATTTCTCTGATGATTAGTGAGACTGAGTAGTTTTTAGTGTATCTGTTGACTGTTTGTATGTCATCTTTTGAGAAGTGTCTGTTCATGTCCTTTGCCCACTTTTTCATGGGGTTGTTTTTTTCCTTTCACTTCGAGTTCCTTGTAGGTCCTGGATGTTAAGCCTCTGTTATATGCATAATTTTCAAATACAGAGGGTGCCAAAAAATATATACAAATTTTAAGAAAGGAAAAACTGTTATTAAAATTTTAATACTATCCTGCTTGACACATGGTGACTCTAGCATTCATTTGATTAATGCCATTTTTTGAGTGAATGTTATACTACATTTGCTACCATAATTCAACTTTGAAAAGTTGAAAAGTAATACATAGGTAACGTCACTTAAAATGTGTATACGTTGTTTGTGGCACAGCCAGTATTTTTTTTTCTCATTCTGTGGGTTGTCTCTTTACTCTTTTGATGGTTTCTTTTGTTGTGCAAAAGCTTTTCAGTTCAATAAAAACATAGGCACATCGGAGTAGACAACAAATTATTGACCAAGTCCCCAAAAGTGAATGCCATAAAAGCTAAGATAAAGTCTGAAACCTCCCACTTTGTTCCTTTTGCTAAGCATTATTTTGGCTATTTGTGGGGGTTTTTTGTTTTGTCTTTTGTTTTTTTTGCTTCCATGTGAATTTCTGTATTGTCGTTTCCAGGTCTGTGAAAAATGATGTTGGTAATTTGATGGGTATTGCTTTCTGTAGATTGCCTTGGGTAGGATGGACATCTTGACAATATTTATTCTTCCAATCCACGAGCATGGAATGTTTTTCCATTTGTTTGTGTTATCCTTGATTTGAGCAGTATTTTGTATTCTAATTGTAAAATTCTTTCACTTCTCTAGTTAAGAGGATGCCAAGGTATTCAATTTTTGTGTGTGCCTATTGTGAATGGGATTGTGCTTTTTATTTGGTTCTCCACCTGCTTGTTGCTGGTCTATAGAAATGCAGCTGTATTTTGCATGTTGAGACTTTACTAAAGTCATTTGACAGTCCTAGGAGACTTTTGACAGACTCCTCAGGGTTTTCCATGTATAGAATCATATTGCCTGCAAAAAGGATACCTTAACTTCCTCTTTTCCTATTTGGGTATCCCTTATTTCCTTCTCTTGCCTGATTGTTCTGGCTAGGACTTCTAGTACTATATTGAATAGGAGGGCTGAGAATGGGCATCATTGTTTTGTTCCATTCCTCAGGGAGAATGCTTTCAACTTCTACCCATTGAGCAAAATGTTGGCTATTGATTTATCACAGATGGCTCTGTTTTGAGGAATGTTCCTTCTATGCCTAGGTGCTCATGGGTTTTTATCAAGGGATGGTGGGTTTTGTCCAACCCTTTTTCTGTGTCAAATGAGATAATCATGTGGTTCTTGCTTTTACATCTATTAATGTGCTGAATACATTTATGGTCTTTCAAATGTTGAACAAGCCCTGTATCCTGGTCATGGTGGATGATCCTTGAAATGTGTTGTTGCACCCAAAGTGTCTCAGGATCACTCATAGAGCAGGGGTTCAGTTACTGTGGGAGACTGGTGCCTGGTGGGAAATGGGGCGCCTGGGTTGCTGCATATGCCATTGCATAAGATGTTTGCAAAATGAAATAGGCATTTTTAATACAAATATTAAAATAGGTAAAACTAACCCATGATGATGGACAACAGGATTGCCTTTTCCTTTTAGGGTACTGTCTGGGAAAGATATGAGGGGCCCTTGGGGAACTGGTAATGCATCACTCCTTGATCCAGGTGATGGTACTCTAGGTATACTCATTCTGAAAATTCATTAGAGTGAATTAAACTTACAATTTGTTCACCTTTCTATATATTCAATAAAATCTTATTAAAACTAATGGGAACATAAAAATCATATCTTAACTATTTGGTGCATCAAAGATATTGTGAACAATGTAGGGTGGGGGTTAAGAACTGTATTCTTACCATTCTTAGGAATATGATTCTACAGATATTTAAATAATTTAATTTGTAAACTATGGCATCTTATTTTGACAATAGCCACTATGAATTTTTAAGAAATAACTTGTGTGTTTATATTTTATAGAATGGTTTGATGTCAAATCAACAGTGGGAGAAGTTACTCTCAACCAAATCCCTGCCCAAGCCTCTGGGAGCAGCTATAATTCAAAGATTTTGAGGAAAAGAGTTGTCCCTGTTTCATGTAAGTTCTTGTTTTAACTTTCTGTCTCTTAACATTAATTTTTTTGTTTAATTAAAGTTTTAAAAATAGTTAAAATATTGGTCTAGAAAATGTTGGCTGGGCGTGGTGACTCACACTTGAAATCCCAGCACTTTGGGAAGCCAAGGTGGGAGGATTGCTTGAGGCCAAAAGTTTGAGATCAGCCTGAGTAACAGTGAGGCACCCACCACCACCAAAACAAATAAACAACAAACAAAAAAAACAAAGAAGCATTTATCCTCCTAGCTGCTAGTGCTTTGGGAGACTGAGGAGGAGGATCACTTGAGCCCAGCAGTTCAAGGCTGCAGTGAGCTGTGATCGTGACACTGCACTTCAACCTGAGTATGTGAGACCCTGTATCTAAACAACAACAACAACAACAACCCCAAATCCTGTCCATTAAATTGGTAAGCAGCTGTGCTTTCTGGTAGGTGGAGGCATGTGGTCTACTAAGTCACTGCCACTTACCCTCCACCATGCTATTTAGATCCATTGAAGTTCTGATTTAGGCTTAAATAGGTGAGTCTGAAACAAGGGAAGCTCCTTAGAAGGACTCAAAACTCAATTCTTCAGTAGTTGGAGGATGAGTCAGTCCTAAGACATATACACATGCTTGCATACTTAGACTTTTTAGGCATTTGTATTACAATCAGTCACTTGTTTAAATCCTGTTAATCCGGAAAGCATTTCGACTACAGCAAACTACAGCCCATGGGTCAAATTCAGCCTGTTGCCTAGTTTTGTATAACCCCCAAGTTAAAAATGGTTTTTATTTTTATATATTTTATTTTTATTTTAAAGATGTGGGGTACAACTCAGGATTAGGTATATGAGTGATCATTGTACAGGTAAAATTTGGGCCTCCCTTTGTTCTCGACTCTGCCTGGTTTGAGATCAGGTACCCTTATTGATGTTATGTGCCTCCCCCCTGCCCCCCTTCCTGGCAGTGTCCTGCTAAGTGCCAATTTCTTTCTTATGGTATTATGGTAAATATTCAGGGTCTGCCCATGAGTGAGAGCATGTGGTACTCCGTTCTGTTTCTGTGATAGATCACTCAGTATTATAGATTCTAAATCCATCTAAGATCCTGCGAAGTCCATAATTTTGTCCTTCTTTATGGCTGAGTAATATTCCATCGTGTATGTGCACCACTTTTTTTAATCCATTCTAGTTTTGATGGGCGGGCAGCACGATTGGTTCCATATTTTTGCTATTGTGAATAGTGCTGCAATAAATATGCATGTACAGGTATCTTTTTGGTAGAGTGATATGAGTTACTCCGGCTATATTCCCAGTAGGGAAGTTGCTGGGCCATATGGAAGGTTGATTCCTAGTTCTTTTAGAAATCACCACTCTGCTTTCCATAGAGGTTCAACTAGTTTGCATTCCCACCAGCAGTGTAGAAGCCTTCCCTTTTCTCTGCATCCTTGCCAGCATGTTGTTTTTTGTTTTATTAAAGATGGCCATTCTTACTGGGGTTAGGTGGTATCTCAATGTAGTTTTGATTTGAATTTCTCTGATGATTAGTTAGACTGAGCACTTTTTTATATGTCTGTTGGCTGCCCATATGCCTTATTTTGAGAAGTGTCTATTCATGTCTTTTGCCTACTTTTTATTTTTACTTTATTTTAAAGATGTGGGGTACAATTCGGGGTTAGGTATACAAATATTCATTATCCACGTACCCTTGTTGATGAGGTATGCCCCTCCTTCCCCTGGCAGTTTCTCTCAACTGCCAATCCCACCCTCCTCCCCTGGCAGTTTCCTACTACTGCCAATCCCTTTCTTATAGTATTATGATAATTGTTCGGTCTGCTTATGACTGAGAACATAAGTTCTTTATGAGAGGTCCGCTTACGAGTGAGAATGTAGTCTGTTCTTTGTTTCTGTGATAAGTCACTGAGTATGATTGACTCTAAATCCATCCAAGTTGCTGTGAGGTCCATATGTTTGTCCTTCTTTATGTCTGCATAATATTCCATTGTGTATATGTACCACATTAAAAAAAAATTCAGTCCAGCTTCGATGGGCAGCATGGTTGGCTTCATATTTTTGCTATTGTGAATAGAGCTGCCACAAACACGTGTGTGCAGGTATCTTTTTTATAGAATGATTTGAGTTTCTCTGGGTATATTCCCAGTAGGGGGATTGCTGGGTCATATTTTTGCCCACTTTTTAATGGAGCTGTTTTTTTCCTTTTGGCATGTTTGAGTTCCTTGTAGATACTGCTTGTTAGGCCATTGTCAGATATACAGTTGGCAAATATTTTTTTCTCATTCTGTGGGCTGTTTCCCTGTTCTCTTAATGGTTTCTTTCATTTGCAGAAGATTTTCAGTTTGATGAGGCCTCATTTGCCTGTTATCTTTTATGGTATGGTCATCTGGGGTTTTGATCAGGAATTGGTTGCCTACTCCGATTTCCATAAGGGTTTCTCCTGCATTTTTAAAGATTCCTAGTTTGAGGCTTTATGTTTAGGTCTTTGATCCATTTAGAGTTGATTTTGTGCGTATGGTGATAGGTAGGAGTCTTGCAGTCTTCTCCATGTGGTCAGTTTTCCCAGCACCATTTACTGAATAGGTTCTCCTCTCCCTAGTGGTTGTTGGTGGAAGCTTTGTTGAAGATGAGTTGGCTGAGAAATTGAGATTTTGCTTCTGGAATCTCTATCCTGTTCAAAAAATGTTTTTTACATTTTTATAGTTGAAAAAAATGTATCAAACAAAAAAATGTTTCCTGACACACAAAAATGATGTCAAGTTCAAATTTCTGTGTTTATAAATAACATGCAATGTAGTCACACCTGATGGTTTTGTGCCATGTCTACGGCAGCTCTCACCCTACAGTAGTAGGGCTGGCAAAGTAGAGTTGCCAGATTTAGCAAATAAAAACCCAGGGCAAAACAACAAATATTTCTGAGGACATATTTAGGACACAGGTTTACTAAAAATTCATTATTTATTGGAAATTCAAATTTAGTTAGGTATCCCCTATTTTATCTGGTACTCCTACCACAAAGTCTAAACTATTTACTCAGGCCCTTTACAGGACACGTTTGTGGCTCTCTGCTGCAAAGCCTGTTTCCCGAAGGGGCAAAAGGGGTTTCACTGGGGGTGAAAGTTCCTTGTTTACATAAAGCCCAGGTGAGTACTGGCAACAGATTCCTTTTTTTTTTTTTTTAAAGTATAACCTCTTAGAAATTTTAATATGCTAATATGCATTGTAAATATTTACAAGGAGAGATAGAGAATGAAGTATTTTCCAAGCTCACTGTTTAGGTTTGTTTTTTTTAAGACCCTCTAGAATCTAGAGTTCCTCAAGGCACACTAGTAAATATCCAGATATCAGGTGGACCCATCCAAACCCCTTTAACTTCCATATACCTGAGGCATAGGAGTTAGCACGATAGAGTCAGACAGAAGGGAAGAACAATGTTTCAATAAAAAGCTTCACCTCTGGGTTCTGAGAACACTTCCTCTCCATTTTTCTGCCTCATTCTCCGTCCCTGAGTGATATCTGCAGAGAAAGCTTCTGAGCAACAGCCTGAGCCAGGGTAGTAGGTGAGCATGGGAGGTGGGAGGCCTGTGATGGCCTAGAGACCTGTTAGGAGCCTGCAAGGAGGCTCTTTTTTAAAAAAACTTGCTTGTCTCTGTCCCCCTATGGCTAATTGGATCTGACAGGGGAGGGAAAGGGCATGACTACCTCTTGGGATCTGAAAAGACAAGGTAGGAAGGAGGACGGACAAGTAAATCACAGTATGGTGTCCTTTGGAACCGACCCAAATAGGCCACACACATAGTGACGCTTCCTGATATCTAAAACGCTAGAGTATTCGTCATTTCTGTCGTATATATAATTAAATATGTGTGTGTGTGTGTGTGTGTGTATTAACTTTCAAGGCTCACATATGAGATTTTAGAAAAACTGAATGCTATTAGACTTCAGACCAGGACTCCAAGGAAAATGGATTTTGCTTTTACTACTTTAATAATGTATAAACTGCTATAAATAACTTCCCATTATATTCTCTCACTGTTCTTTTTTATGATTCTCTGGATACTCTTTATGTAGATGAAAACGGTTTTGAGGTAAATTATGTTTTCCAGATTTGTTAAAGCGATACCCGACCCTTTCAGTCACTTTTGATCAAAGGGTAGGTCAGTTAACATAATCTGAAAGTCAATGGATGAGAAGAGGCAAGAATACGAGTTTACAGGAGCTTAACTCTGTTTTACCATCTAAGATTGCATATGCTGGCACTGAAGTCACAGGGTGTTGATATCAAACTTTCCTAATTATCAAACAGTGTGGCCAAAATCAATTGTAAGATAGGTTGTTGCCTTTACTTTATTCTTTTTTGACACTTTAGTTTCTCTGCTGGTTTACAAAATCTAGTGTCTGGCCAAATTATGGGCCAACGAGATATAGATTTCTTAGCTGCTACTGGGCCCTCATGTTATAGAACAGAATGACGTTGTGTCTGGGTAGCCAGCTTGAATGCCTCAGTATAATCAGAGTTCCATAAACTGAATTATGAATCACGGACATTTACCAAATATAAGTTCAAAATTGTGCCACTGTTGCCTCAGCTGCTATATGAAGCAACATCTAAAAATAGTTGAGTCATATCTAGTATCAGATGCACCAAAATAAACTGGATATTTTTAGGCATTGCTGGCAACTTCTGGAGATGGGTGACATTCAGATGTTTTTATATCCATGACTACTACAATGCATGCTTTAAATATTCTTGTTTACCAGGCATTTAGATTAAACTGTGTTCAACGTATTGACAATCATTCTGCATATATCTCAAATATTATAATGTTGCTAGTTGTATAAATATTTAATAACCATGAATTGATTTTTATTTATTTAAATACCCTAGCAAATACAGATAATGGTGGCAGTTCACTTAGACACATTCATGTGAAACAAGCTGGAAAACATTCTGATGACTCTGTTATGAAACCCACCATTAATTTGGAAGAGAAACCATGAAATGCACCTTCAAGGGCTTTGAAGAAGTAATGCCACCATCTCTTGCCATACTAAAGGGATATGATCTCTTAGTCTTGGATGTATTTCAATAATAAATAAAGTAGTGTCTTACCCATAAATGAGCTAAGAGAACTTTTCAATTCAATTTAACAACCATTCATTAAACACCTATGCCAGGTGCTGTTGAAAATACAAAATCAAATAAATAATAAAAAAAAAATGAGCAAAAATAATTTTAAAGGTATAGCTAAACATAACTCATCATGATAGAAGACTTCTTTCTCATTGATTCTGTAGGCATGGTGAATCTACTTTGTAATATGCAATTCCTCATTATAAATTAAAAGCTACTACTTTGCCTGATATTATGTATTTACATATTACATTCATTAATACAAATTTAACTTGAATGGTGATTATTATATATTGGCCCATAGAAAATCTTGTTTGTCTCCATTAATAGCCTTAACTTAAAACATTAAAAAAAAAATAGGTGCCCCTCCTATTGATAACAAGTTGTGGGATGGGAAAGTCATGCTTTTTTTGGAATTTGGTTCTGGTGTTTAGCAATCCATTTAGTTCCATTTAAAATTCCTACTGGTTGCTACTATGCCCCATATTTCTATTGAAGGGAAACATAAGCAGATTGATATCCTGAAAAACTAATTATCTTTCCTATATACTTGGTAATTTTATATGCATATGTGGACAATTTTCTTCAATTAGAATTATTCATGTTTTAACGTTAGTTCATTAACAGTCTCATGACTTCCAAGATGAGTATTCCTAACACTGAATTCCACAGGAAGAATGTCAATTTCTAGTTAAACATCACTTTTTCTGTATTTTTGAAAGTTCTGCCAGTTTTATTAGCATGTCTACCTCCAGAGGCTTCCTTGTTAAATTTTACCTTTTTAGATAAATAGTATTTAGGAAGAGAATTCAAAGAAAGCCCTGACCACATTCTTGGGAATGTGTTCAGAATCCAGTTTTACCTTAGGTAAGCGATCTACTTCAAATGCATATTTTAATCAGCTAAAAGTAATTTACCTGTTGTCTTGCATTCTAATGGAACATTCTAAAGTATAAAATTATAAAATAATTTTTAACCCATAAAATACAGCTCCTTAGGGAAGGATTTTTAGAAACAAGTCTCTGAAGCCCAGCCATGGAAAAGATCCAGAGAAGAGGATCAGATTGGGTAGACAGTCAAAAAATAAGTTTCTTTCTCCTTTTGGTTCTGTGTGAAATCTCCTGAAAAACGAATCATTCATGGCCTGCCTGTGGTAAATTCCCAAGAGTCCTGTGGAACCTAGGGAGAATGTGGAAAATTATGAAGCATCATTACACAGTGAATAAGTAAGTGAAGGATGGTCCAAGTGGGTCATCTCCGGAGTCTCTTGAGGATCAGTTGTGTCAACAGAGGGGCATGTGTCAGGAAGACCATTTACTTCAAAAAGGATCTTTGACAGAGGAAGCAAAGAACTGTTCCAGGAACTATAGCAGGTCCAGTAGGAACAGAACCTTTTCAATCAGTTGGCAGAAAGCTTATCATGGAAATACAAGCTACTGTGACATGCCATTTGTATTAATTGGTACGCACTTTTCTCCTTTTAAACTAAGTTTGGGGTATATTGTAGTCAGTGTTTCTGACAAATGGAGCCTCAACCAATGGAACAATCCAAGGAAGTGACTTTTCTAAGTTCCTGAGTGGGGTAACAACTCAGTTGGACAGCTGACCCCTTCACACTCTGATAACTCTGATCAGCATTTATGGAGAAACAGTGGGCTCTTGATGGTGTTTCTGGGAGCGAGTCCACTGCTCATCTCCATAGTTCACTTTGTCACATCGGGCTTTAACTGCAGTATTTATTAACATTTAGGGGACCTAAAATACATACAGACCACATAAATCTAGATCATGACATGCCATTATGGCAAAATCATGATATATAAATTCAACATAAAAGTATATATGTCAATTATTTAGGTACAAATGTCTCAAGGATTTGGTACAACACATATTTATTGAGAGTTGACTATAAAGATGTCTTCTATGTTACCGATACACTAAATATAAAACAATTTTCAAATTATTTGTGAGGCTTTTACTACACTCAGAATACCTTTTGACTTAAAAACTCAAAAGTGTAAATTGTATTGTTATGAGAACAAAATACAATCATTGCTTTAATGCGGCCACATTCCTGAACACATCTGGATAATTTCACGGACACATATATTTATTTCATTTCTCCTGGATGACATAAAAATCATGTATTTGGCTGGGCACGGTTGCTCAGCCTGTAGTCCCAGCATTTTGGGAGGCTGAGGCGAGAGGACTGCCTAAACTTGGGGATTCGAGACCAGCCTGGGCAACTTGGTGAGACCTCATCTCTACAATAAAAATCACAAAAACTAGCCAGGCGTGGTGGTGTGCATCTGTAGTTCCAGCTACTTGGAAGGCTGAGGTGGAAGGATGGCCTGAGCCCAGTAGGTCGAAGCTGCGGTGGCTGTGAGCATACACTGCACTCCAGCATGGGTGACAAGAATGAAACTCCAACTCAAAAAAAAAAAAAAAAAAGAAAAAAAAAATCATGTATTTTTGCAAGACGTAACTCATTTTGATGTTGTATTTTGTTAATCACCTGGTAACTGGTAACTTTTATAGGCAAAGTATTTTTCCAGTATTTAAAAATCATTGTCTAATGAGACTCTTCCTTCATAAAGGCATATTTAAACCTGTAAAATAATCTGTCCACATTACTGCTAATATGGACATCTCAAGTAGTAAAATAAACTCATATTATTTGTGTTCATGCATATGAAAGCTAAAAATAAAATACTTTTATAAATTAAAATTTTTTGTTTTTCATAGTAAGGCACAATATATACAGACTGACATAGTCAAATGACATAATTCTATGAAGAATTTATAACTAATATTAAGATATAGACATAGTAGAAGTCAAAGAAAATTGGTCAAATCAACTCAATATAGATTTTAGACAGAAACTGGGTTACTCTTGTATCCATGTGTTAAAGACTTGTATTTTTCTTCACACTTTATACATAAAAATATTATTTTCCTGCATTCATTAAAAATATAGAATGTACACCATTGTTTATATATGTATTAACTTAAACTTAATAATATCCTTTGAAGTATTTAAAACAAAAAAGATAGGCTTATTTATTTTGAAACAAAATTAAAAGAATGACAGTAGATTATTAAGCCACAATTATTCTAGTTATATTATCCCACTTTTTAGTCTGACAAAAACATACACGTATAAATCCAACAAATTAACTTGAGTATCAAAGTACTATTTTTCCTAGTGTGTAATAATTTAATAAATTTCAAAGTCAGAATTCTAGACTAATTGAAATGTTTATAGTCCCATATTAGGTTTTTCATATCCTTACACTTTTAACAAATATTTTAAAAATTAAATGTATACAATATATCCGAAACTTCAACTAGTAGCCTAATTTTTCTTACAAAAATTTATTTGAAACCACTTTTCATCAAATAAATAGTTTTAAATAAAGTCAATATAAATTGATTTAAGCTTATTATATAAACATGAAATGCATTAATCAAAACTAATAACCATGCATACCAAATCTCTTAAAATAGTCAAATATCATCTAAGGCAAGTTCTTATACATATTTGATTGCATTTTTTGTTTTTCATCCCCTAATTTTTTGTGCTTACATAACTGATATCTTTATACTTGGGCAGTTGAACTTTCAATTAAAAATGTAATGTTTTCTTTTTAAAAAAGTATTTGGAGTTTGTATCCATTTATTGATATTTACTAAACTTAAAACTAAAAACTTTTATTAAATATGAGCAAAAATTAGTGGTTTACTATGCATTTTATAAATGGTGTTCGTTAACTTGGAGATCAGTTGTGCACACCTTACAATTCAATACTGCAAGATACTTAGTCATTCAAATATTCACTAAGTACTTACTGTATGTTGAGCACTGTTCTAGGTGTTGCGCTATTTTATATGTTTCAGTGTTTGAACAATATAATATTTTGGAACCATTTATCCTTTGTGAAACTTTTTAGATGATTTAGTCTGTTATCATTGAAATATTTCCTTTCTCCCAAATGCGGCTATTAAGTTTTACAAAGGAGAAATCTATTTTTCCTTTAAATTATGTAAATATTTTATTATTTGAGGTTAATGAATAAACTAACTCTTATTCCCCACCTCTCTCAACCTGCAATCCTTCTCTCAACCCTTGGCTCTTGAACAACCAAGATTAAGGAAATACTAACCCACAAAAGTCCTTCTTTAGAAAAGCAATTAAGTGTGGAGAAAAATCTTCTCTCAAAATGGATTGAGTCGTATTCCAGTCCCTAAAGGTGAGAATGGATTCACTTTTGCCCACATCAAAGCATCATTCAATGAGATAGCAGATTTCCCATCTTCAAGGAAAAATACAGGGCCCTGCACAGAGTTGAGAAAAGAGGAGACTATATATAAATTTACAATATATTTTTAAACATTGAGAAAGAGAATCACTGTAATACCCCCCCCAAAAAAACCCCAAAACAACCCACCAGTGATATTTAGACAATGTTAATAGAAAATTTAAGAATATGAGAAAATTATTGTTTTGAACTGCAACCAAATATAGAAACATTTAAAAATAACATTATGTCATCATTCCCCAATGTCTGTCAATCATAGCTTTATGATTTAAATTCTTTAAATACAGTAGTGCTACCAATGACAACAGGTATTGTTAACCTATTGTCACACAGTTTACATATTTTATGAAAGCATATATGCCTAGCAATAGACTTTAGTACATTTCACTATTTTAATCATGCAGCCTATGTTAAAATACAGTTGGGGAAAGTACTTAGGCCAGAAACCTTGAACCTGTTCTCCAGAAGATGAAAAATATTGCTCTGTATGTGCATATATAATGAAAAATGTGTTCAGTCATGTGATTTACTAACATATTAATAATTTAGTTGCCAGTTGTTATGCTTGCTAAGGGTAGTTATGAAAAACAAAATGCAAAACACTTTCAATCTATATTACCCAGCCTTGAGAAGGAAAAGCGTGAGTTCAAAAACACAAAATGTAAACAAAATTGTATTTTCTTTTTTTGTGTGTGTGGGACTGTAACTGTTTGGGGTCTAAAAAATTGGATTTTCTTAATTAGGTTCTAAAGTTATTGGGTATTGGTTATAATTTCAAATGATACATTTTGATGTTAGCGAATTATTGCTAATAGTGAAAAGCCCATCATGGGATAGGTAAAGCTGCCAGCTTCCAATTAGTGGGTACTTGAAATTTCACCATTACAACCCAAACATTCATCTTCTGTTGAAACAGAATATCCTGGTAGGACTGCACTCCGTCTGCATTATCACATGTTCCTTTGTGTATATGAAATAATTAGTGGGTCCTTTCCTGGAGGTGGGTTTGGGTACAGAGAGGTTAGAGAGTATCCATCTGTTAGGTCACTTGGCGACTCCAGTGGACACAGGAAACCTCGAGGGACAGAGGAAGGAGACATACAGGTGCCAAGAACTAGAAATGGCAGGTTAAGGGCAGCAAGTGGCCTTGAGACATCCTCCAACATTTCATCACTGTTTTGCTCTGAATGGCAAGTGAGTGAGTTTCCTGCTTTGGTTCCTTATGTCTGCAAGTATGTGGATAATAAAGGTGTATACAGCTACGTGCCTGTGTTTTGGAACATACTGGTGTGTTCTGATACTCAACTGGCTGAGCTATGGTTAGAAAAGTAACATCTAAAACTAAGTAAGTTAGCATAGAGCTGCTTCATTTATTTTGGGTGGTTGTGCCAAAAATACCCTTTTCATTGGTCTGGCATGTCAGCATTAGATATGTAATTTTCCAAGTTACATTAGAAATATGAGACTCTGCTCAGTAAAATGTGTACATTACTGGGAGGTGGGCTCTTTAGTCTAACCTGTAGTTTCAATTAGCATTTTCTGGGCATTTGGCTTAGGTTCCTTTATGGGGACTCCTCCAATGAGTCCTGGCTCTAGGATTATGAAGATGTCTCTATTTCTTCAAGGTAATAGCACCTCTGGGTCACAGCAAGAGGCTCTGGCATCATTCATCATCATTAATCTGATTGTACATTAGGGACCATTCATTGGCAATTAGCCAGCCCTCACAATTGCTCCAAATAATTTTTAATTGTTGAAAAGGTCAATAACTCAATGTAAGAACATGCACAATATATCAACAATGTATTATACATTGCTCAGTTTTAAATTGCTTTGTGTTTATGCAACACAAATGGAGACTAGAGTTAAATTTAATCTACTGTGATAGAATTGTTTGTAACTCTATTGATTGCTGCTTTGTCATACTTATTTCAGTTCCATTAGAATATGACCTGATGTACTTTAAAACATATGTTACTAGCCGGGTGTGGTGGCTCATGCCTGTAATCCCAGCACTTTGGGAGGTGAAGGCAAGAGGAATGCCAGAACCCATGGGATGAAGACCAGCCTGGGCAACATGGAGAGACCTTGTGTCTACAATAAATCAAAAAATTAGCTGGGCATGGTGGCACATGCCTGTAGTTCCAGCTACTTGGGAGGCTGAAGTGGAAGGATCACCTGAGCCCAGCAGGTCGAGGCTGCGGTGGCTGTGAGCATGCCACTGCACTCTAGCCTGGGAGACAGAGTGAGACTCCAACTCAAAATAAAATAAAATAAATAAAATAAAAGTTACTAAGTATACATATGATATGCTACTAAGTATACATATAAAAAATTTATTACTATAAGTATATATACTAATGAATTGTTTCTATGGTAACAGTAATAATGACTGTCTCTCTTAATTTATTTTAAAGAGACTGTTTATACTAAGGAAGCACTAAGGGCAACATTTTCTACTGGAACCCAGACCTCTCCATAGTTACCTACTTCTATTCAGCTTATGTTTATTTTAAGACAACATTTCCAAAAGTAACCACACAAAAACGATGAAAATGCACAACTTATGCCTGACATTAGGCTGTACCTGGATTTTTAATCCCGTAAGACAAGAAATGTGACTATCAGAATGACTTGGAAGATTTGATCCAGTCACATAATCTGGTCCGATAATTCCTTTCAATGACTCTTCTTTTACTCTCTTTAATAAAGCTGCATAAACCAGTCTTTGTGAATCAGAAGGGGGAGTATACGGAGAATCTTCTAATGATCTATATTTTCAACAGATGTTAAAATTTCATTTTTATAGAATCATAGAATTATTGAAGTTTAGATTATAAATAATCCCTGATGGTTACTTAGTTCCCCATTATAGTGGAGACAAACTCACTTTAGACTTAATTAATAGTAAAACGAAGGACTTTAAAAAGGCAGAAAAGAACAACATTGTAAATTATTACTAAATATATGCTAAACAAGTCAAAATTCATTATTCTACTAAAATTAATAATAAGACCATGCACATTTCCAGCAAGTCTGTCTGTAACATTAAATAACTTCTGCTTTCCAACTTTTGTATCAACTCACTCACCTGTTGGTAGACTGTGTACAAGCTCTCCATGCATCCAGTTCCACAGAAAGATGCTCAATTTTTAAAGGTACTGATACCTCTCGACGTTTTAATAGCTGACTGAATATGTGAAAAAGAAATTAACATCTGATACCAAAAACTAAGATACCAGAAAAAGCAAATAAACTTGACGTAACTGGAATTTTAGATTTACCATTTGTTCAAAAAGACACTTATGTGTATATATACTATAATTACATATATATTTGCTTTTATATTTAGCGAAGTCCCTGGCGAGTGAAAGATGTTCAATAAACACAGTTGGATGAGTGAATGAGTGCCTGTGATTGACTGGATGGATAAATGAACTACACAATGTATGGAGGATGATTAGCTAAGTCAAGCAATGTTGAACAGCCCCAATGAGAGAGAACTCAGCCCTGACCCTGACCATTCAAACCTGGATGAAACAAATATGACACCTTCAAAAGAAAGAGAGAACCCAGGAGAAGGAGCAGATTTGAAAGCAGTATGTTTTGAATTCTGAGCACGTTGACTTTCGGCTGGAGTTTAGCAAGTTGAGTATGCACACAGGAACCTGGAGAGTTGGCTCTGCCTAAACATGAAATAATGGGTCATCACCACAAAGTGATAGGTGAAGCTAAAAAGTGGCGAGGTTTCTGAAGGACAGACCATAAGAAGGAGAGGGGAGAGAAGACGGGTGGAGATGGGAGGAGAGTAGATGGGGCAGGAAGACAGGAAGGGAGTCATAGGTTTAGTGGGCTAGGGAAAGAAATACAGGAAACACGGCAAGAAAACAGAATTGTCAGAGCAGAGGCGTTCTTTAAAATTGGGAGATTCTATTTTTTTGCGTTGGAGTCTCACTCTTGTGATACTTGTTGCCCAGGGTGGCACGCTCATGGCCACCACAGTCTTGACCTGTTGGGCACAGGCGATTCTTCTGTCTCCGCCTTCCAAGTAGCTGGAACTACAGGCACTCGCCACTAGCCCAGCTAATTTTTTGATTTATTGTAGAGACAAGGTCTTGCCATGTTGCCCAGGCTGGTCTTGAACCTGTAGGCTCTGGCAATCTTCTTGTCTCTGTCTCCCAAAGTGTTGGGATGACAGGTATAAGCCACTGCACCTGGCCAAAATTAGGGGATTCTTAATTTCTCTTTCTAAACTAACAATTCCCCTAAACTTAGACGCATTAACTTAAGTCTCTCCTGAATTACAAATAAAAACCCTTAGCTAATTAAGGATATTTTTTCTCTATCATTATATATAGCAGAACATCTTTTATTAAACATTAATTCTGTGTGATTCATCCTATTACTCCTATATTTTATTTATTTATTTATAAATATTTATTTGAGTCAGGGTTTTACTCTGTTGCCCAGGCTAGAGTGCAGCGGCATGATCACAGCCACTGCAGCCTCAACCTGCCGGGTTCAGGCCATCTTTCTGCCTTGGTCTTCCAAGTAGCTGGAACTATAGGCATGCGTTACCACGCCCGACTAATATTTCTTGATTTATTGTAGAGATGAAGTCTTGTCAAGTTGCCCAGGCTGGTCTTGAAACCCTGGGCTCAAGCAATCTTCTCCCCTCTGCCTTCCAAAGTGCTGGTATTACGGGTGTGAGCCACCATGCTTGGCTTGCTCCTATATTTTAATACTGCTAAAAGTCGCTTTCAAATTTTGGTTACACTGCCTATGGAGAAACACATCTTTCCTTGAGTATCCTGATAGTATTAATTTCATATTTTTCCTCATTTGTGCTGGGTGGCAGCTACTGCTTCATCTACACAACAGGGTGAAGTTAGGGAGGAGAAAGCCCATTTCTCTCGGAATTCTCTGCCCCATATAAAGGGAAAAAACTGCTTTTGCATAGACTCTCAGCACTTGTTAAAAAGGTCACCTACTATGCCTTTTAGCAAACCAGCGGACTTGGAAATGGGCTTTTGTGGAAGGCACTGTGAATTTTATTTTTGCCTGTAACAAGTTTTAAGTATAATGACTGAAGTTCACAAGTTGTTAGAAAACGTAGGAGTCTCATAGGTTAGGCCTGAATATAAAATAGTAAGTTACCTGCTACTCACAACCCCCATTACTTTGCCTTTTTCTAATATAGAGTAGAAAGCTAAAATACACAGTTTCTCATCATCTTTTTCTTTTTTGAGCTGGAGTCTCACTCTGTCGCCCAGACTGGAGTGCAGTGGCCGCTCCTGGCCACCGCAGCCTCGACCTGCTGGGCTCCGGTGATCCTTCCGCCTCAGCCTTCCGAGTAGCCGGAATTACAGGCATGCGCTACCACGCCCGGCTGATTTTTTGATTTATTGTAGAGATGAGGTCTCATCAAATTGCCCAGGCGGGTCTCGAACCCGTGGGCTCAGGCAATCCACTCACCTCAGCCTCCCAAAGGCGCGGGATTACAGGCTGAGCCACCGAGCCCGGCTCTCATCATCTTTTTCAAGTAAGGCTTCATAATTCTGGCCAGCGAGATGTAGGCATAACATCCTAAGGGTTTTCTTCTTGAACAAAAGTCTTGCCAGAAAAAAGCCTTGTGGTTTCTTTTCCCTTCTTTCTTTCTTTTTTTTTTTCTTTTTGAGTTGGAGTCTCACTCCGTCACCCAGACTGGAGTGCAGTGGCACGCTCCTGGCCACTGCAGCTTCGACCTGCTGGACTCTGGTGATCCTTCCGCCTCAACCTTCCAAGTAGCCGAAACTACAGGCTTGCGCTATCACGCCCAGTTAGTTTTTGATTTATTGTAGAGATGAGGTCTTGCCAAGTTACCCAGGCAGGTCTCGAACCCGCGGGCTCAGGCAATCCACTCGCCTTGGCCTCCCAAAGTGCTGGGATTACAGGCTGAGCCACCGAGCTCGGCCTTTACTTCTTTCTTGCTTAGAATGTAGTCATAATACACAGAGTGCTAGCACCTATCTTGTAACTGGGGAAAACTCAAGCAACAGGAAAGAAGCCAAAAATGTCAGAGTTGAAGGGGGGGGGGATAATCAGGTCCTTGATGAAATCATTGAACAGCTGTAACAACTCTAGAATACCTCTCTCCAGTGTTGTGACATGCAAGACCAATACACCTATATGTTTAAGCTAGTGTTAGAATTTCTATTATTTACAGTCTAACATATTCTTAAACACACATAATTGCTGCTATAGTAGAAAGCACTTACTGAGCAAACAAATGGATGCATGTAATAATATATTTGATGCCTTCTATAATCTACTTAGAGACTTCCCATCTTAGTGAAATAAATCTCTCTAATTCCATGATAGAAGAAAAAAAAAACTTTTTACCTTGTATACTCATAAAGTGCTGGAACAATGCTTTGGTACTGTTTTGTGATAGCCAGTAATGCACCAATGTAACCACATAATATGAGCAACTCATTTCGAGCTCTGAAAAAGAATATGTATATATTTTAAATTCCACAATTCGAGGCATAGAACATTACTCTCATATACAGTCCATGTACTTGTATCTCTAAATTCTGATGGGTGACATTTATAGCAATATGCGTTTAGAAAATTTTCTAAACTTGAGGAAGATGATTTATTCATTAGCTCATAATTTCTACTCAGACATTTATGCCATATCATCAATTATAATTTAAAATAAAAGTCTTTAAATAGTATTTATTTCTTGGCTGCTTGTCTTTCTCTATTTCCTGGCTGTTTCTTCACTGCTGTATTTCTAAATAACTCATTTGGTTAGATTTAGGAATTCCTGGCTATTGCGTGGGTTCCAGGCAGGGTAAGAACATCGAGTACACTTCTTACTAAGGAAGTTCACTGGTTTTCCAGGCTGCTGCATTTTCCCACGTAGGCATGACAACAAAAAGAGCACAAAGCCTCGCTTGCAAATGACACATGAGTCTCTGAGGGCTTTTGTATGGATAACAATGTCCTTAAATGCTACCTGAATTTAGGGATGGCATTTATTTTCATCTAGAACTTTTACTTCTTTCTCCCAAGCCTAGCATGATGCTTTGCACACAGTGGATGTTAAATAGCTGTGACTACTAGTTTCTTGGGGACTTCTTACTCTTCAAAATCATCCAAAAGCTTTGAACTAGCTTTCTTTTTTCTTTTTTTGCTTTTCTGTAGAGACAAGGTCTTGCTGTGTTACCCAGGCTGGCCTTGAACTCCTGGACTCAAACAGAATCCTCCCCCCTTTGCCTCCCAAAGTGCTGCTGGGATTACAGGTGTGAGTTGCCATGCTCAGTTTAGTGAACTTTTTATTTTGGCAGTCATATGTGTGGTTTCCAAGATATCTTTCTCCTTGTCTGTTCTCTCTTTTTCATAGCTTTTCTAGTCTTGTTTTATGGATATAATTCACTAGCTAGAATTTAGGTTCCTATGCCTGTTTGCTTGTTGACCTTTCTCTTTCATACTGACCATGGGGATTGCTGTGTTTGTGAAAGGAGGACACTGTTGACTAGTGTTTGGAACACTTCTTTTGAGGCAGAGTTTCACTCTGTCACCCAGGCTGAACCGCAGCCTCAACCTGCTGGGGTCAGGTGATCCTTCCATCTCAGCCTTCCAGAAAGCTGGAGCTACAGGCGTGTGCCACCACATCTGGCTAATTTTTTAATTTAATGTAGAGATGAGGTCTTGCCAAGTCACTCAGGCTGGTCTTGAACCCCTGGACTCGGGTAATCCTCTCACCTCCACCTCCCAAAGTGCTGGAATGATGGGTGTGAGCCACAGTGCCTGGCTTAAACTAGCTTTCTTTGAACTACTTTGAACTATATATGTGTGTGTATGAGTGTGCATACATATATAAGCAGGCACACACTGGATATTATTAAATGGGACAACTAATATTTAATATTGTTTCAAGTTAACTTGTGTATTTTTTCTTAAGAATATAACAATTAAAAATGTAATTTTTCTACAAGTATATAAGTGGAGACCCTAAAAACCTGGAATTACCTTTTGAAGTGTGGGACCCTTTGTAGAACAGGCTTCCCCCATTAGGTAGGGGTTCTAGGAACCCATCAACATCACTGTACCAGCTGGCTTTATTGTGAAAGGTTGCGTTCGGCTTCAGTGAATTTTTTTGGAGATTCTTTCAATACGTTTGCTCATTTCACGAGAGCTGATTTACCAGTGCATCTGCCCACACTGTGCTGAGCGTTCAGCAGTTTCTGGGCAAAAATGGCATGGGCCCTGTGCCCCGCCCTCCCTATTCACCCGATCTCACCCCAAGTGACTTTTTTTAGTTTCCCTGGATGAGCATCGTTCTCAAAAGAAAATGTTTTGCTTATGTGGAAGAGGTGAAAGAAAAAATGGCATCAAAATGGATGAGATGAAAAAAATGTTTTTAGCAGTAAAAACGGGTGTCAATAGTGTATTGCATAAAACAGGGAGTTTCTGAAGGTGACTGAAGTGTAAACATGTAAGAATTAATATACAATTTTTATGAAATAAATTTCATGTTTTTTTTGAGTCCCCTCTCATAGCTACCTGTGTAAGATCATTTGATTTCTTGATCTAAACACCAAGAAAAAAAAAAGGAGCCATTTTAACACACTGCATAGATTCAATTAAATATTTTCGGGGAAAAGTACTCACTCAGCACATGTATGCAAGACTAATTTTTCAGTACGAATATAACTCAATAGGTCAAGAACAGGGTAAATGGTATCCAAAGTCCAGTTCGAACTACTGATGTATTCTGGCAAAATAAAACCAAATAAAAGACGCTAAATAATAGGATCAAAAATTGTTCATCCAATTTTCAACGTACATAATTAACTCTCTGCCAGTCAGCTCTACCTTTTTATTTTCCAGATCACACGTATATTCTTATTCACTTTATCTCAGGGCCCCAAACTATAAAATCAGAAGAGATGGCCTACCCCACATTGGTATCACTCTCCTTAAATTTAGTTTTGACCAGTTCTTGATCTTAAGGCTGATCATCAATATGAATGAAACAATCAAATAAATGAGTAGATTTTAAATTATATTACCAATTAAAAACTTACCTTTGACGAAGCTAACACCAATGGGAAGGGCTTTTTCAGGTTCTTGACTTAGCAAATAATACTTTACAGTTTCAAATATATTGCCATCTGCATGGGCTGTCTCAGCCAACTGCATGCATTCTTCTACCTTGGGTAGCCTGCACTAGAAAATAATTGATTTGACAATAATGTTACTAAAATGTATAGGGATAAAGGCAAGAGAATAAGTACTAAATATTTCTAATATTCCTAGTATGCACTTCTTATTAAAGTTGTCCAAAACAGATATAACCAAATTATTTGAATTAAGAGCATAAACTTAGGGAAATATCTTTAGGATTTAAAAATAGTAAGTGGAGTCATTAGCTAATGAATCAGTAATTTTTCATCACACAAATTCCTTAAAAGAGGTGGAAGTAAATGGTTCTGATTGTAATTTTGGAATGAGTACCCACAAATGCAATTTAGCAAAAATAATAAGGTTAGTTATTTTAGAACAAATATACTGACCATTGTAAAAAACTACATTAAATGTAGCAACATAAAAGGTACATTATTACTTATCCTTTACACTGTAATTTAATTTTACTTTGCCTTTGAGACAGATCAACCTTATTTCAGAGACATAAAAAATGTACAAGCTTCAAAAGTTTTTAGCTTTGACATTTTGAAATGCCACAAAATGAAGATTTTTAGTCCATGAAATTTCATTATCATAAAATGAAAAGCCACACTTTCCTTTTTTTTTTTTTGAGTTGTAGTCTCACTCTGTTGCCCAGACTGGAGTGCGGTGGCTGCTCCTGGCCACCACAGCCTTGACCTGCTGGGCTCCAGCGATCCTTCGGCCTTAGCCTTCCAAGTAGCTGGAACTACAGACGTGCGCTACCACGCCTGGCTAATTTTTGATTTATTGTAGAGATGAGGTCTCACCAAGTTGCCCAGGCGGGTCTCGAACCCGCTCCATTTTTTCAAATATTTTTTCTCTCTTGAAACTAAGAGTCTGATCTTCCTTCAAGTAAGTTGGTCTGCTTCCATAATGTGTGTGTAGGGGTTAAATTACCTTTTATATCAAATTCCAATGTGATTAGGATTTTTGAAGCTTAAGTGTTAAAGTTTGTTTCCAAGCAATGTTGATAGTTTCATGCTTTATTTCCATTTATTTATTTATTTATGCATTCATTAAATAATTGTATATTTCTTGTTTAAAAATTCAGGAAGTTAGAAAATTTTAGATTTCTCAGTCTTTCAAAAAAATGTCAGCATTTCATATTGTTTTCCCATCCTTATTCATGAAATGTCAGGTGTTTACTGAGCAACTACTCTGTAGGAAATAATGTACTTGGCTACAAAGATAAATAGGCTTCTTTACCTTGATATATGCTCAGAGCAGAGGGAATAAAAAATGATTCCCATTTCAGTTTCATTTTCAAGTAGAATATACTAAGAGGAGGATGATCATCCTTGTAATTCTTGTCTTATCTTAAAATTCCAAAAATAAATGCATAACGTCATATCTGAACGTATAGTTTTCAGCATTACAAACAGTCCCCGACTTACAATGATTCGACTCACAATTTTCAGCTTTATGACAGTGTGAAAGCTGGACACTAAGAAGAAACTGTACTTTGAGTATCCATATAACCATTCTGTTTTTCACCTTCAGTATAGTAGTCAATAAATTATGTAAGATATTATTATTATAAAATAGGATTTGTGTTAGATGATTTTGCCCAGGTGTAGGCTAACCTAAGTGTTTAAGGTAGGCTAGGCTAAGCTATGATGTTTGGTAGGTTAGGTGGATTAAACCCATTTTCTTTTCCTTTTTTTGAGGTGGAGTCTCACTCTGTCGCCCAGGCTGGAGTGCAGTAGCATGGTCACGGCTACCCCAGCATCGACCTGCTGGGCTCAGGCAATCCTTCTCCCTCAGTCTTCCAAGTAGCTGGAAACACAGGCGCACGCTACCGCGCCCAGCTAATTTTTTGATTTATTGTAGAGATGAGGTCTTGCCAAGTTTCCCAGGTTGTTCTTGAACCTGTGGGCTCAGGCAATCCCCTCACCTCAGCCTCTCAAAGTGCTAAGATTACAGGCTTGAGCCATCATGCCCAGCCCTTATTAAATCCATTTTCAACTTAAAATATTTTCAACTTACGATGGGTTTACCCATCATAACCCCATGGTCAGTCAAGAAGCACCTGTACTTGTGAAATTGTTCAGAGTTATTAACACCTTTACAAATACTCACAGTCTTTGTACCGAGTTATTAATGAAGTCTGACCAGAGAGTCTAATTATATCCTTTCAGAACATGTGATGAAAAGATTAAATGAATAATATTCTTGCCTCTATCATCAAAAGCTGTCTCGGCTAACTGAAGACATTCTTCTACAGTGGGTAGCTTACACTAGAAAATTACTGATGTGACAACAATGCTACTAAAATTTATAAAGATAAAAATAACAGTGTAAGTGTTAAAGATTTGATCCTACAATTAGTTAAATCATAGCACTGCTTTCAGACTAGAATGTTTAATATTGGCATACCTTCTCATGAAGATCATTTATCTCCTCAGTACACCCTGGGTAGAAAGCACAGAGTTTTACTAAATGCAGCTCATTATCAGGAATCATCAGGAGAAGATCGGCTGCCAAATTCCTGTTTATATCACAGAAGAAGAAAACTTCACTGAGGAAAAGATCTAAAAATAACATTTATATGAGAGGACATTCACATAATATACTTCTCTTGCTTTTCTATTTACACAAACAATATTAATATCCTACTTCATTGTGAAACTACTCTAAATCCAGACTACAAAAATCAGAGTGTATACAACCAATTTATGATAAAATTCCTAAATATTAAAAAATCTAAACTATACATATATGAGTCTTTACATATTTATAATCAATTTTATAATTATAGAATAATTCTCTAGCCAAACTAAGTAGTTTTGAGTATATTCTTTGGAGTGAATTATAAAGCAGATTTTGTGAAAGCTAACTCTCATGAACTTTCGTTCTGCTTGTCAATAATGAAAAATTGTATTCGTTCATTGAAATCAGTAGACTGAGCAATTTTAAGTTTAGAATTTTGGCTATTCTGCATATTTCTTAAGCGTTAGGTGGAAATAAAAGATAGAAATGTAGTTTCCTTATTTACTATTTAAATATTCAATCAGCGGAATAAATCATTTAAGGACTTTAAAATATGGACTTAGCAACTTTACATTAAAAGTATTTTCCATAAAATCCTCTCTGCAAATCACTTGGGTGAGGAGATTTTGGTTGCATATATCATAACTATGGAAACATCTAAATTCAATGATTCAAGCTACTATTCAATTTTTAAGAAACTGACACACAGACATTCAGTATAACTTCAGAGTAGGTGACATTTCAAGTGAGAATTTATAAAGCTGTGTGCTGGGGCCTCTGAGAATAAAGTCCTACTTCATCTTCCTTGTGAAGACTTCAGTAAAATCTACATTAGTCATTCTTGTGAATTAATTATTTTTAAAAACTTAAGAAGGTGCTTGATCAAGAATATCATGAATACAGAAGAGAAACAGAGACAATGTGCAACGTCTGGTGTCAATTCAAAATTTTACTAACAAAGATACACACATATCACAAACTATTAGGACAGTCAACATTTTCCCTTAGGCTTACTTAAAGGTTTTTAGAATAAAAAAAGTAGTGAGATATAACATTTTACATAAAATATTTTAATAATTCAATGTTTTACTAATAAATAATTTTCTAGATGATGTCAATAGAGAACTGCTAAAAGATTATAATAATTTTCACATTATTTTCCCCTAACCATTTAATAATTACACATAATATATTCCAAAACTGTCATATTTTCTATTACATTGTACAGGTCAATCTTTCAGTGTTTTTACAAGTTCCAAATTAGAGCAGTTTAACTGTTCTTGCTAAAATGTATGAATGACTTTATGTGTTTTCTGATGTCAAAATTTAATAACAGTTTAAAATAATGTCCACAAAAATATAGAAAGTATCATTTGCTTTTACTGTGTACAAAATAGCTGTGTTACAATTCTATTCAAAGTTCTATGGACTACAGAAAAAATCTGACTTTCTTAATGTAGAATTACATCCTGATATCATAAAATTTATAGGAAGGCTTACTAATTCTATTCAATCTTCAACTGAATTCACTATTTTTTTAAACTACAATGTGAATGGGGAAATATGTGTATAAACATATGTATTTTATATATTATATAAAATATATTTATATACATAGATATTTTATATTATATAAAATATATTCTCTCTCTCTCTCTCTCTCTCTCTCTCTATATATATATATATATATATATATACACTATATATATATAAATAATATGGGCCAGGCAAATAATTGAAACTCTTAAATTTCACTATCAGAACAGGCATTTCATTTTGCTTAGCTGAGTTAGTTACTATTTGGTGTTATAGAAAGCCACAGTTCATTTATTATACAAGTATTAAGCATAAAATTATGAGTAACTTTGTATGTAGATTATAGGAACTGTTCTCATTACTTTGTAGTTATGTTTCATGTGCTATAAATTATATATAGGAATTGGTATACCACAAAACAGTGTGAAAACAGTTAACAAATATTAGTATAGAGATCATATCCAAATGATAAAATAGTATGCAATTTTTAAATAAACATGTGTTTTAAATAAAAGTAGATAATACCTGTATCCAACAGATGGAAAGCTAGAAAGAAAATATTAAATATAAATGGCATAGTTATATGATGAATATCAAGAAGAAACAAACTTTTACCAGTATGTGTAAACAAATGAAGTGTTTATGGTTGATAAAATCCTGAACATTGTTTTAAAAGTATGTAGCTGTCTTCTTCTTTTATTGTATTTTTTAATCTGTGTAATTCACTAAGAGTCATGAGGATTACAGGTTTTTCCTGGAAATAAAGCTCACTGGCACCATATATTTCAGACTTTGAACTTTTTCCTGGTTTCTCTTACAAATATCTATGGATATATAAAGGTAGAACTTTTGGTTGGGGAGAGTTACAAGTTAGAAGTGCTCTTTTTAAAAAAAATTTAGATTCAGGGGGTATAAGAGCACGTTTGTTATATGGCATATTGCATACTGGTGTGGACTGGGCTTCAGGTGACCCTGTTCCCCCAGATAGTGAGCACTGTACCCAATAGGCACCTTCTGAACCCCCAAAACCCTCCCACCTCCCCACTTTTAGTGTCCCCAATGTCTATTATTTCTATCTTTAGAACCTTTAGCTTCCACACATGAGAAGATGCAACATTTGGTTTTCTGTTTTTGAGTTAGTTCACTTAGGATGATGTCCTCCAGCTCCATCGGTTGCTGTGAAGGACATGATTTCATTTTTTTTTTTTTATGGCTGTGTAGTATTCCATGGTGCACATATAGCACATTTTCTTTATTCAGTCAATAGTGGATGGACACTTAGGTTGATTCCATGACTCTGCTATTGTGAACAGTGCTGCGATGAAAGTAGGAGTGCAGGTATTTTCTTTATATGATTTCATTTACTTTGGGTAGATACCCAGTAGTAGGTGTGCTGGGTGGAATGGTAATCTATTTTTAGTTCTTTGAGGAATCTCCAAACTTTTTTTCAGAGAAGTTGAACTATTTTACAATCCCACCAGCAGGGTATGAGTTTTCCCTTTTCTCTGCATCCTTGCTAGCATCTGTTGTTTTTTGACTTTTTAATAATTTTAGCATTCTGGCTGATGAAAAATATCTCATTATGGTTTGAATTTGCATTTCTCTGATGGTTAGTGACGTTGAACATTTTTCACGTTTGTTGGTTGTTTGTGTGTCTTCTTTTCAGAAGTGTCTATTCATGACCTTTGCCCACTTTTTGATGGGTTTTTTTTTTCATGTAGAGTTGTTTGAGTTCTCATAGATTTTCGATATTAGTCTTTTGTCTAAGGCATAATTTGCAAATATTTTCTCCTATTCCATAGGTATTCTGTTCATTCTATTGATTATTTCTGTTGCTGTGCAGAGGACTTTCAGTTTAATTAAGTCCCATTTGTCTATTTTTGTTTTTGTCACATTTGCTCTTGGGACCTTCGTCATAAATTCTTTGCCTAGGCCAATGTCCACAAGTTTTTCCTAGGTTTTCTAGAAGTTTGTTTTTTATTAAAAGTAGCTAAGACATATAATTGGTTGACATATATTTAAACATCTTTTAAATTTAATATACAGTTAAAAATACAGGTTTGAACTGTGTGGGTCCACTTATATGTGGATTTTCTTCCACCTCTGCTACTCCTGAGACAGTAAGAGGAACCCCTCCTCTTCCTCTGCCTGCTGAACATGACGATGACAAGGATGAAGACCTTTATGATAATCCACTTCCAGTTAACATATATTAATAGATTTTCTCTTCTTAATGGTTTCTTAACATTTTCTCTTTTCTAGCTTACTTTATTCTAAGAATACAGTAAATAATACATATGGAATACACAATATGTGTTAATCATCTGTTTTTAGTATTGGTAAGGCTTCTGGCCAACATAAGGCCATTATTAGTTAAGTTTTTGGGGAGTCAAAAGTTATACTCAAATTTCCAACTGCTTGTCTGGTCAGTGCCCCTAATCCCTATGTTCAAGGTTCCACTGCACAGAATATTTCTGCTTTGCTGCTTTTTACCCTCACTTTTAAAAAACAAATCTGATTTTATTTATATTCAAAGACTTTTAGCATGGAGTCAGCCACCTTTGCAAATAAATAATTTCAATCAGACCTCACATTTTGAGGTGGGTCTAGGAAAGTCATAATGATATGTAATTGACTATTACTCTTCTTGATAGAGAAATAACTGGATAATCTCAGGGGAGGATCAGCATTAAAATAGGAAAGTCATAATGATATGTAATTGACTATTACTCTTCTTGACAGAGAAATAACTGGATAATCTCAGGGGAGGATCAACATTAAAATATATTTAAGTCAGCTGGGCTCAGTGGCTCAGCCTGTAATCCCATGCCTTTGGGAGGCTGAGGTGAGTGGACTGCCTGAGCCCGCGGGTTCGAGACCCGCTTGGGCAGCAAGACCTCATCTCTACAAAAAATAAAAAAATCAGCCGGGCATGGTAGCACATGCCTGTAATTCCGGCTACTTGGAAGGCTGAGGCGGAAGGATCGCAGGAGCCTAGCAGGCGAGGCTGCGGTGGCCGGGAGTGGCCACTGCACTCCAGTCTGGGCGACAGAGTGAGACTCCAACTCAAAAAAAAAAAAAAAAAATATATATATATATATTTAAGTCTAAGACTGATGGTGGAGCACTACTACATTTTGGTGGGGAGAGGGAGCTCTTACATTACTACAAGAATTATGTAAAAATTAGAAAAACCTTGAAATTACTGACTTAATATATAACAGACAGATCCAGACAAAAAAGGAGCATGTGAAGCATTGTTCTTTTTCTGACTTAGGCCCAGAGAAGGAGGTAGCACAGGTTGAGTATTCCTTTCCTGAAATGCTTGGAAGCAGAAGCGTCTCAGATTTCAGACTTTTTCAAATTTTATAATATTTACATATACATATACATCTTTGGGATAGGGCCCAAGTCTGAACACGCATTTATTTATGTTTCACATACCTTATACATTACAGCCTGAAGGTAACTTTATACAACATTTTAAAATAATGCTGTGTATGAAGCAAATCTGCATTAAGTATGCATGTGTGGAATTTTCTACTTGTGGTGTCATGTCAATGTTAAAAATGTTTGGGGATTTTGGAGAGTTTTGTATTTTGAGTTTTTGGATTAGTGGTGCTCAGTCTGTATAGTTTGGTAGTTAAGAGTGCAAACTTTAGAGCCAGTTTATGTAGCTTTGAATTTGGCTCTACCACTTCCTGAGACCTCAGGAAAACTGAAACCTACCTCATAAGACTTAGTTTTTACATGTAAAATATTTAAACCTGTGATTGGCACAAGCTGGTTCTGTAAGCAATACAGAAGTGTTAGTTAGTTGTTATTATTAGTATAATCATCTGTATAGCCATCTTAAGGGTGACATGTGTGTGCAGAGGTCAAAGTCCTGATACACAGTTTATTTAGAAACCCTTGAGTTCCTAAGTATTTTGGGGAAAGAGAAGATACTAATCTAAATCATCTTTATTCGACATACATCTACTGAATGACAGAGTTGCATCTTTTCTAAAAGAAACTCCATAGTGAGAATTGCTTTGACCTAGACTTCCAGGTTACTAACCCAGGGAATTCCTCTATTTCATAGAGTATTGCCAGAGTCTGAGAAGACGGTCTGTTTCAAGTCTCCAGCAAACCCCTTTTTGTAATTACTTTTCATTAAAAAGTGACTTTATTTTCCAAACTTGAAACTAGGACACAAGCTCTGACAAGCGTAAGCACAGATATGCTGGGAATATGTGGTCCTGTTATCTTAAGAAGTGCACATTTGTTGTCTTATCATACTTTTAAGTATTTAAGATATTATGGAATTACAACTGGGCTACTTTGGAAGGGTCATGGTAGATTTCATTATCCATGGTAGTTCCTATCATTACTTCATTCCTATGTCACCATTTCCTTCTATAATCTTATCCCTTATAACAAGGAGATTCTATATTGTTACAACATACATCTTATCATATGCAATTTATGTTTTTTAAAAAGCTATTTCATCACAATAAGATTATCGCTTGAACTTCAAAATTCTTACCATGTTGGAATCATCATGCATTTTCTCGCCAATAATTCCAGGGCATAGTGGGTTGCTGGCGCTGCGGACTCTCCCAGTACTGTGCCCACACTGACTGCCAACTCCAGTTCGTTTCCACGAATCAGGCATGCCATGGCAAGCTTGCACAATACGAAAATAATTTCTTCAGTTGCATAGATGCTGGGTAGGATCGTCATTCCCCTCCAAGCTCACAAAGTAGATAAAGTAGTATTAATCTATAAATCAATTATTCTTATAAAATATTGATTGTAATATTCTGATAAAGAAACTATGTCAGAGTAACTCCAACTTGCAGACGGAAAAGTTAATAATGAGACACAAAGAAAATTTTGTCAGGTCAGAATTTAAGAGTTTAGAACCCCTGGTACTATTTTTACAATTAATTAATAACAACTCTATAATAACTTCAGTGTGTCCTTCAGACTCCCAATCAGAAAGTAAGCATAAATTTAAAAGCCTCTTCAAAAGTATACAACTATCAATTATTTCCTAAGGTCAATATACCTAAGGATCAATGCACAATAGAACCTACATCCTTAATATTTTCCTTATTACATTAGTGGGTTAAGTGGAATTACTTTAGAAGTGCATTTTGTGAAGAATATACTAGAGGATATTTAAAAATAAGTGCTTTCATTCTTGTAATCCTAACAACTATGTGTGAAACAAGTTAAGGTAGGTGTTCACATTTTTATTTTAGATTGAAAATATTTGGGACTCTGAGAGGTTAAGTGACATGCCCAAAGTCAGTGTGTGACAGAAACTGGACTCAAATTCAGATATTTTGGGTCCAAGACCAGCAATTTTCCCCTTCACCACACTGCTGCATCTTATATGTGAAGAAATGTTTAAAACAAGGTTGTTACAAATATATATCTTGTGGTAGAAAAAAATTAAAACACAAGTGCTCAGTCTGCAGAGTTTCTGTGGCTTCTCAGGAGGTACTCAGTTACTCAGGCTTGGAAAGCATGCAGCATCAGTGCTCACACAGAAAGCAGTCCATCTTTCCCCCTCAGACACCATACACATCTGAAAAGTTCTGTACTCACATAAACAAATTTGAAATGTTGTACCTCAATATTATCTACAGCTAGATGGCAACATGCGGCCAGTACTGCTCGACCATCCTGAAAATACCATTCTGCCAGTTCTTGACTGACTTTGTGCAGGAGTCTATAAGGAAAAAGGGATATATTCTATGTAAACACAAGGATTCCACCATAAAAGTGAACTAATGCCCTTTTATAAAGGGCAAATAAGATTTAATTAGACATTCTTGATTTTGGTTTAAAGCCTTATTATTTGGTGGGGGGAACCAGGAAACCTGTCTTTCCAAGTGTGTGATCTGACAAGGTTCCCACTCCCCCCAGTCCCACAGAAGAAAAGCCCTATTCTCAAAACTTTGGATAATCTATGCCTCAGCTATAGGGGCAGTTAACCTTAGAAGAATGATAGGCTAAACAGAAATTTTTCAAAATGTGGGTGGTATCCAAAATATGCCTAATATATATTAGAGCTTCAAAATGTCAAGTTTAGAAATGGCAGCAAAGATTCAGGAAAGAATACATTAGTTTCAACCTATTATTTGCTTAACATTTCATGATCCTCTTCTACTTGATGAGTGTCTTATTTTCTAGGACAACAATGGGAACCACAGAATGGATGGGGAAGAGAGACTATTAAATTTTTAAAAAATGGTAGAAAGGCTGAACAATTCTAATTTCTATTCTTTTAAAAAATAACCATTTGGATTTATTATTTTGAAAGAGGACTAAGTGTTATTCTAGACACTAATACTGGGGTCATGGGAATCTGAGCTACAATCCCATGATGTTATTACACACACTGACTTTACAGTGTGACATTAGCAAGCAGCCCACTTTAACTCCACAGTCAGGCCTTCCCAACAGGTTTGATCAGTTTTTCCATATTAAGGTACTTGCCATCTCTCTACTGGAATGCATTCTGCTTTTTGGAAAGCTACATAAATTGTGTGTGGGCTGTGTGTCCACGCCTGACATTTTCCTACTGTCTAGGGATGGTGCTATAATGGAACCAGCCACGGTGAGCAATGCAGTAGGCAGTAGTCCTCAGCACACAAGCAAGGATGAATTACACTGCCTTCAATGACGCCCACAGGGAAACCAACCATCAGAGAGATCAATCCATAGCAGATAGTAAATCACTCACTCAATGAAGTCCCCCTTGTAGAGCTCATCCTGACATGAAGCTCCCTTAGGCGTAGAGACGTGTAAGGTTTGCATATTTCCCTCACATGCAGCCTAGAATTTAATTAAACATTTAAGCTTTAGCTATTGATAACTGACCGATTTTAGAATACTCTTTTGAGCCAAATCCATTTAAATCACATTTGGAGGCAACCTTAGAATTTGAAAAATTCTTCACTCCATTTGAGCGGCAAAATAAGACTTCAAGAAAATTATTACTAAACAAAGTTGTCCAAAAGCATGGTATGTAACATTCAGCAGCACGTGAAAAATTCAGAGTTCCAAGACGCTTGAATGTTGAAAGATCTCAAATAAATCCGGGGTGGCCAGAACAAAGACAGTATGACTGCAATGTTGAGACACAAGGTCAGGGAGGTGGGTGGAGAGCTATGCCCTCTATTACTTGTCAATTACGTGAGGGTGAGCCAGTGCACACAATCGTCCCCCTTTCTCATGCCCACCCACCCGTGAGATGGTCTGTCCAATGATGAGGTGGTACCTGCGCCACTAGCAGAGCTTCTTTAAGCTGACCTCTTGACATAAAAAAATTGACTAGTTTTGTCACATCGCCGATGGCTATGCAGTATGGAATGACATCATCCTTATCTTCCTGGATTAATTGGTCAGCTCTCCTAATAAAATAAGGACAATTTTTTTAAACGATATACTAATTTCAAGGCTTTCAGTTAGACCGAGATTTTCTGAAAGCACAGCTAAAACCTGAAGCAGATTTGATAAAGGCCTTTCTTTGGCTTATCACTTTTAATAAAGACACAGGTTTTATAATCAAATCACATATGGAAGACAGAAGATTTATGACATAAGAAATAACTACACGTACTTGTTTGTCCTTAAAACATGACGTATTTCCTATTTTATTTTCATTTTATTTTATTTTGAGTTGGAGTCTGTCGCCCAGGCTGGAGTGCAGTGGCATGCTCATGGCCACCACAGCCTCGACCTGCCGTCCTTAGGTGATCCTTCTGCCTCAGTCTTCCAAATAGCTAGAACTACAGACACACGCCACCACACCCAGCTAGTTTTTGTGGTTTATTGTAGAGACAAGGTCTCACCAAGTTGCCCTGGCTGATCTGAAATTCCTGAACTCAGGCAATCCTCTCATCTTGGCTTCCCAAAGTGCTAGGATTATAGGCTTGAGCCACTGCGCCCAGGAATTTCCACATTTTAAATGCCTGGAACATTTTGGGTCTTAAAATCAATGTAGTTCATCTATTAAATAGGCAATGCATTTATTTGAAAATAAATTGTAAACCAGATATGTGTGATGGAAAATCTACTCTCACAATTGGATGAGTCAAATATGTGGGTATCTACATTGTTAAAGACAAAATAATTTTAACTGTTTTATTGAGCATAACAATGGATACAGTCTCAAAACTCAAGTAACCTAAAAATCATTTAAAAAATAATAAAGGACCATAAATATATTGACACTAACATGCAGAATATTTTGGTTTTTTTTTGGTTTTTTTTTTGAGTTCAGTCTCACTCTGTCGCCCAGACTGGAGTGCAGTGGCCACTCCCGGCCACCGCAGCCTCGACCTGCTGGGCTCCGGCGATCCTTCCGCCTCAGCCTTCCAAGTAGCTGGAATTACAGGCATGTGCAACCACGCCCGGCTGATTTTTTAATTTATTGTAGAGATGAGGCGGGTCTCGAACCCGCGGGCTCAGGCAATCCACTCACCTCAGCCTCCCAAAGGCGCGGGATTACAGGCTGAGCCACCGAGCCCAGCTACATGCAGAATATTTTAAGTGCTCCCAGAGCAAGGAAGTTTGAATAAAAATAGTGTTTCAGGTATGTGAAGGGACAGAGGGGACTGTGGTCTTATGGAGCGTGTATGTGTGTCTGTTTTCTCTCTACACTCATCACTGTCTGTCTGTCTTCCCATCTGAGTGCTAGGTATTTTCTCAGTGACTAACCTAGTTGATTCCTCCTTAATGTTTAAATTTAGTTTTGTTCAAAAATAACCAGTGTATTTAATTTATTCTGGTCTTTACCTGAAGCTAGAGTTCAATTTCCAATCTTGGGTTGATAAAGTGGATACTTTTCATACTGTTTGCCCAGCTTGCTGCTAACAGTCTCCAGTTCATAGCATCCCTGGAGTACTTCCTGACAGCTATGTTTTTATATGTGACCCTGAATTCCTTGTTATAGCTGTTTAGAAACAAACTGTTTAGAAATAATATCCTCTCTTCCTGAGTGTTCAGAAGTAGGATTGAGAGACCACCAATCTCTATGAATGGCTGGATCTATAAACTTCCTGGCCACTATGTGGACTAAGGAGCAGAGAAAATCAGTTGTTGGCTTTCCAAGATAAATGACATCGAGTTGGAAAAGTTAGCTGTCTATATTCCCATCTGCCTTCTTTCTTCTCTCCCCCTGCCCCTCTTCACCCATTCTATTCCTTCTTCAATCTCCTTCTTTCTGCCATATCAGCTCTTACTTACTAAGGGCAACAACACCTTCCATGCTGTCCATATTTCTTCTTTGGGCTACAGAATCAAGATTTCCTATTTGACACTGGCACCAAAATCTTAATGGAATCCCAAGCTCAACATGTCTAAAGAGAACTAATGATCTTATGCGGCATTTGTCTCCTAAGGTTGTTTTGTTTCTGGTTGTTGCTTGCTTTATTCTGAAATCTCAGTGATTAGAGATAGCTTCTGTCCAGCTTTTCAATAACTGCATGTACTTGTTTGCCCTTAGAACATGACATATTTCCATACTTTATTTTATTTTTGAGTTGGAGTCTATATCCTAGGAATTGTTTGTAACACCTTCCTCATTTCTATTACCGAATCCAGTTATTTTTAACTCTGAAATATGTCAAATGTATCTATTTTTCTCGACTTTCCTCATCACTATAGAAGGCCTCATGCTACCACTGTCTTTTGACTTGGCAGTTCTAACTGCCTCCTATCTGGTCTCCTCATATCTGTTATTGATCTTCTCTAATCTGTTCTTGATATTTTAGCTTGTGTGAATTTTCAAAATGAAGAACTGGTCAGTTCGTTTTCTACCCTATTTAAAGGCCTGTTAATGCTTTCTGTTACTCTTACAAGCAACAAGTTTATGTGGCCCTAAAACATCCAGCTGCTGCTTCCCTTTTCACTCCCAGCTGGCATCACTTCCCAGCTTCTGTACTCCAGCGACGGCAGCCTCCCCTCCGAGGACCTCTCCTCTGCTCCCAAGCCTGGGCTGTTTCCTCCACCCTCTGCACTTGCATCTCCTATGGATCTTTCGTGGCTCAATTCAAATGCACCCATCTAGGTCTCCTCTGTTACAACACATGTAAGAATACCCATTTTAGACACCTAGATATCTATCACAAAGACAATGCAGTCGCACATTAACATGACTAGATGTTAGAAAATATGTCAATAATTACATAGAATACAAAATATTTTTATTTTTATTCTACAAATTACTAACATTGAGTGACTATACCTTGGTCCCAAACAACATTCAATTAAGTTTTTACTAATGTTGGAACAATGTTTTGTGAAATAAATATCCTCTGCTAACTTGACTTTATTAAAGATGCATTGGGAGCAATAATATTCACACTTGTGCTGTAGGAGTACAGGAACTCAAAATCCTTTGGGATTCTGAGAGTTGAGGATAGGAGCCCACAGTCTGAGGACAGAGTCAGCCTCTTGCTTACCCTATTGTTGAGGGAACAGGTGCTCAGGAATAATCTACTTTCTCATGGCAAGTATTCCTTCTGAATTCTATGCCTAACCTTTAATAAGTTTTTACTTATGTGTATGGATAGCAGTTGATTTTTTTTGCCTAAACTATGTACCATAAAGGAAAACTCAAAATTTCTCTTTTTAATGTCAAAAAAGTACTTTTTAAAATGTCATACAGTACTCTGTAAAGCCTAGTACAGTGGTTGGCAAATAGTAGGCACTAAATAAATATCTGTTAAATGAATGAGTAGATTAGAACAAAATAGGATAGAGAAGAGTTGAATGTTGTGAGTTGAAATGTGTCCCTCAAGAACATATGTTTTTTTTTTTTTTTTTTTTGAGTTGGAGTCTCACTCTGTCACCTAGACTGGAGTGCAGTGGCCGCTCCCGGCCACCGCAGCCTCAACCTGCTGGGCTCCGGCGATCCTTCCGCCTCAGCCTTCTAAGTAGCTGGAATTACAGGCATGCGCTACCATGCCCAGCTGATTTTTTTTTTTTTTTAATTTATTGTAGAGATGAGGTCAGGCTGCCCAGGCGGGTCTCGAACCCGCAGGGCTCAGGCAATCCACTCACCTCAGCCTCCCAAAGGCGTGGGATTTGCCAACGAGCCCGGCAAGAACATATGTTGAAGCCTTAATCCATGATACCTGTGAGTGTAACCTTAGGGGTCTTGGCCAATGTAAATGTTAAATTAATATGAGGTTATACTAGATTAGTGTAGGCCCTAAATCCAACACGACTGGTGTCCTTACATGAAGAGGAAATTTTGGGCACAGAGGCACCCAGGTTAACAATGCCATGTGAAGATGAGGAAGAGACAGGAATGATGTATCTGTAAGTCATGTGATGCCAAGGACTACCAGCAACCCCAGCAGCGGAGAAGGAAGCAGGAACTGACACTTTCTCAGAACCTCTAGGAGAAGCTGACTTTGACGACAACTTGATTTTGGACTTCTAGCCTCTGTAACTGTGAGAATAAGATTCTGCTGTTTTAGGCCACCCAGCTGTGGCAATTTTGTTACGGCAACCCTAGGAAACCAATACAGCTGAGAAAAAAAATCTTGCCGGTTTGGTACATTTTAAAATAAGAACACTTAGTCAAGTCTCCTCAGTGTCCAGAGCCTTCTTTATCCTCACTACCTCCCTTATATCCAAGGGGAAGAAATGGCAGGAATTGGTATCTACAGGGAGAATTTTTGAGACTATTTATAGAATAATATTCTAAAAACGTTTGGCAACCTTCAGAAAATCTTATCACTCATATCAATAGCAATACATTTTTACTAACCTTTTAATCCATTGTCATGAGAAAATTTGCTTTCCACTAGTCTTCATCAGAGATCAGGTCAAATGTACGAACACCAAAATGACTTGTAACTGACTAATTTAATGTAGTGTAACAGCAGATACAAAATTCAGTTTATTTATTTCCTTTTTGGGGGGGGTGCTGGAGTCTCACTCTGTCCCCCAGGCTGGAGTGCAGTGGCACGCTCACGGCCAGTGCAGCTTGACCTGCTGGACTCAGGTGAGCCTTCTGTCTCAGCCTTCTAAGTAACAGAAACTACAGGCATGCACCATTACTTCCAGCTAATTTTTTGATTTAGTGTAGAGATGAGGTTTTGCCATGTTGCTCAGGCTGGTCTCGAACCCCTGAGCTCAGGCAATCCTCTCACCTCCACCTCCCAAAGTGCTGGGATTATAGGTATGAGCCACTGCATCTGGCTAAAATTCAGATATTTCTTAAAACCACATAAGAATAAGAAATCTCAAGAACTCACTACCATATTTGTATGCTGCTTCTATTTTAACATATACTTTTGAAATATCTATTTGAACACAGACTCTGTCTTACCTCTGCATTAACGTTTTCCAATATTTCACAGAGACGCCTGGTGCAATTGACAGGGCTTTGTCCCACTAGAATGGAGCAAGAGGAGAAGCATACTTAATTTGATGGCACTGTGTAATTCTTAACAGATATTTTAAATGGATTCAAATATATGAGACAGAAGTTTTAGATTTCTTGGATTTCCAGGTATATTTTGTATTACACCTCATGTGAGGATATAATAAATATAAGGTTCTTCAAAAATTCATGGAAAATGTGTATTAGAAAAAAAGTGCACGGGCTTGAAAAACTTTTTTTGTACCCAAATAAACTTGTACTAACTTGCTATTACATGTCTGAACAGGATCTAGTTTGAGGCATTAAAAAGAGTAAGACATCGCCGGGCTCGGTGGCTCAGCCTGTAATCCCGCTCCTTTGGGAGGCTGAGGTGAGTGGATTGCCTGAGCCCGTGGGTTTGAGACCCGCCTGGGCAGGCGAGACCTCATCTCTACAATAAATAATAAAAAAAAAAATTAGCCGGGCGTGGTAGCACGCACCTGTAACTCCGGCTACTCGGAGGGCTGAGGTGGAAGGATCGCCGGAGCCCAGCAGGTCGAGGCTGCGGTGGCCAGGAGCAGCCACTACACTCCAGTCTGGGTGACAGAGTGAGACTCCAACTCAAAAACAAAAAACAAAAAACAAAACAAAACAAATGGATAACTCATTCTAAGAAGGGACAAGACGATGTTGAAGATGAAGCCCATAATGGCAGACCATTCACATCAATTTGTATAGAAAAAATAAATCTTACTCATATCCTGATTGAAGAGGACCAATGATTAACAGCAGAAACAACGGCCAATGCCAAAAACATCTCAATTGGTTCAGCTTATATAATTCTGACTGAAAAATTAAAGTTGAACAAGTTTCCACTCGATGGGTAAAACTGTCGCACCCAGATCGGTTACAGACAAGAGTAGAAGTTTCTATGGAAAGTTTAAGCAAGTGGGATCAAGATTCTGAAGCATTTCTTTAAAGAATTACAACAGGGAATGAAACATGGCTTTATCAGCATAAGCCTGAAGACAAAGCACAATGAAAGCAGTGGCTGCAAAGAGGGGGAAGTGGTCCAGAGTTTATAGAACATACAAAGGAAAGGGAAAAGCCCAGTGAATTTTCACAAACTGAATATACCCACGCAATCAACACCTAGGATCAAGAAACAGAAGGCCTCTTCTCTCTGAGCTCCACTCCAGTCACTACCCACCTACCAGGGGAGCTGCTATCCTGAATCTTCGCAGCACACACTCATTTTTAACCATTTTTTTGAAAATCTATATTGTTGATTCAGCCCTCTGTAAAGATCAGGATGTGCTTTAGCAGCATCCTTCACCAGACAATTTCCAGTGGAAACCCCTCTTCTGGCCAGCTTGGGATTTAGCCATGACAAACAATATTAGCAAAAGGATTCTACTGTGAGCAAATTAACCAACACAGATTTTTTTAAAGAATCAAACATTCCAGCCTAGGGCAGTGGTTCTCAGACTTTAGTATGCATGAGAATAACCAAGAGGGTTTATGAAAACATAGATGGTAGGGCCTTATTTCTAGACGTTCTGACTTCATAGGTCAGGAGTGGGACATCCATGGCCAATATAATCTCAAGCAATGCAGATCTACCAGCCTGGAACACTGCAAGACTTCTTCTAAAAGGTCTCACTTTGATAACTACTGTCCTAGGGTATAAACTTAATATCATACTGGCAGAAAATCAAGTAGAACTGAAAAAGAAGCTTCACATTTTCAACACTTGGAATTAAGTGCACACTTAGTACTTAGAATATTATGTTTAACTCGTTAATTTGATTTTAATAGCACATTACCTCTCCAAGCTCAACCATAAGTTCACAGTATTTCTGAATCTGTCCTAATCTCAAGTGTATCTCAGCAGCTTCCTTCAGTCTTTCCTCTTTAGTGGGTACGCCAATACCACCACTGAATTTAGACATCTTGACTGTCGTCAGTTCTTGGGCTTCAGACTGGTTAACAAGAAAATAAAACATTAATGGGACCAGAAAGGGTTATGCAAGGGTTGGTGATAATATATGATCATAAAAACATTACATAAACACATATTTTAAAAGCATATCACTCTGGAAATTAAATATTTAAAAAACAACACTTTTCTCTATAAAATATGATACCTCCTTAAACATAATATTGTGGTATATGGTTGTGGACACAGGAGAGACTGAATCCCACTGTCCCTAACACTCCTCAGGGTGCCATGTTTATACGGAGTTCAGAGGCCAAGGGCAGTGATATCCAACAGGTCGAAAAACTCATAAAATTCTCTCTAATAAACTAAAAAGTCATTGGCTGCTTTTAATTGGCTCCAGTAATGTCAATAGATTTTGCAGTTATACTCATTAGGTGTGTAGCTTGTGATTAAAGTATCACAAAGTACCACATCCCTGGCTCAACTGTTTCTAAACCCTAACAGATAACCATAGATATTTCAGAAAATACACAAGCTATTTCTTCTTTCTGGTCCCAGAATGGGTTTTGTTGTTGGTCCTAGATATTGCTCCAGGTATAAGGTAACAGTTTTGAATTGAAATTCATTCAGAGCTATGATATGAGCAGTTTTAATAAACATACAGCCTACTAGGTCCTCTGAGACTAAAATTAGAGGAGTCCATATGTCACAATCATCTGGTAATAGGGTGAGGGTAGAACATTTCAAAGAGTTATAAATGACCTTTAATACATTTTATGAGCTTCAACCTATTAAAACCATGACTGACTCAATCTGTTCTCAAATAATTCAAATTCTTATTATTGGTTTGATGAAAGATTTATCACTTCGGTGTTCACTTATTTCAGTCTACCAATCTGGCCATACATACTTTTTGAATCATTTTTATACTTCAATAATGAAAAGGCAAAAAGATTTTTTGCTTGAGTACATCATACTTGCATACTTTACTCACTGTTCTAAATTTAATCAGATGTTTCAAATGCATTATTCCCTTGCAGTAGTTTTGAGGGAGTAAGCTATCGTCTTGTCCTTTTATCACAGCAACCAAGGTCCATAAATTGTTAACGCCACCTGGAGGCTAAAAAGTTGATACAAAATAAACATACAATGGTGATCAAAAACTCCATTGTATTTTGCATCTTCAAAAAATTATAATGCAGGCACATCTAAATTGAAAAATTAACACAGTAACTCTATATTGTCTCATTTATTACTTTTGGTTTTGTATTTGCTTTCTTTTTTTTTCAAATAAAGTTTATTAGAGAAGGAAAAGAGGACAGAGAGACATGCCAGAGCTGGCAAGAGTGAGAGAAACCGTCACGGTTGCTTTCTTACAGTGTACAGATTATATTAAGAGGGACCCACCGAATTGGGACAGTGCAAGAAAATATGTGACTGACATAGTTGCACTGATTCATTTTGGCTAACAGAACATGTAATTCCTATAATACTTACTGATAAACATTCTGAAAACCATCTTAGTTTTTTTGCTCGAGGATTACCAGTTAGTTTTTCTATTTCTTGTCTAATATATCTTGACACTTTACCACACAGCAGAGGAGGGGTACCTTGCTCTACAGCATAATCTGAAGAACAGACATAATTCAGTGAGAAAAGACTTTTTATAAGATGTTATCTAAAAATAAATTCTAATACATGCATATGTTCAATACCGGTATTCCCGATAATTTCTTCCCAAGATCTGTCTGCCAGAATATTTATTTGTAGAGGAGTGATTAAAGGTGTTAATGACCAGAGTCTCACTGTAGAATCACGGGAGCAAGAAGCCATAGTGAAGGGGCGAGTCGGATGGGATGTTAAACCTAAGGGGAAAAAGAAACCTATTTTAACTAAAGTAAACATTGAAAAATGCTTGTTATTTACATGTACCTCACAAAACTTCTATAGAAATGAAGTTATGAAGAAACATTGTGAATAACCGAAAGGTTTTCAGAGTCAACCCTCTATCTTCATTTAATCATTTTTTATTACAAATAATACAAAAATTAATAAATTAGTATATTATGTAAATATGCATACAAAATTAAATAATATTAGAAAGCAAATGGTCCTGGATGAAGATGTTAAAATTATATTTCATGTTGGTTAAGCAGCAACAAGCACACTAAAACAACAATAGTGCATATAGCATCTATGTACTAATAAATTGGTAGAGGGATGTTCTAGTTATGAGGTGAAGAAAAAAGTTGGAGACCTTTCCATTTCAAGTATTGACAAATAGGATTCTCTCCCATACTCAGTGCTACGTTGCCTTAGCTAAAATGCTAAAGGGTCAAAGATATGGATCTGAATGAATAGACTAAAGTCACTTTCTCTAAGAAATCATTTTTGCATTCTTAATCCACCTGCTTACCCATAAAGGTTTAAAAATTATAACAAATACAAATAAAAATGAGAGTAATGTATGAAAGATAAGTAATCTGATTTTACATATTCAGCTCAATTATATTTAAAAAAACCTTAGCATTATATTAAAAAACAAAACATTGTCCCAAATGTCCAAGAATGGGAACATGGCTAAAGAAGATATATCTGCACTATTATTGATTTCCTGTTCTACTACATACCTCTGGAGTGATGGTGAAGGAAGGGAGAAAAATGAAAGTTATACATACATATATGTCCATGGGTAGATGTGTGCATTTTTGTGTGTGTGTTTGTATGTGCACACAGAAACAGATATAGTTGCAGACAGAGAGAGAGAGAAAGACACAAGTGCTAACAATACTCATCTTCTGATTATTTTTTATGACTCTATTTTTAGGTGTTCTGATATTTCAACAATGAGTGTATATTTTCTAATGAGAAAAATGTTATTTAAAAATGAAGCACTATAAAACTTATTAAAGATACTGTATTGCTCAGACATTACAAGCATCATTAATATATATCAATATATTACATGAAAAACACTTTACCGTATACATCTGCACCATGATCATACACAGTATCCAAACAAATGCCTTCTCGAGTGTCCCACACTTTTATTGTATAGTCCCAGCTGCCAGAAATCAGTAGATATGGAATCTCAGTATTCCACGTTAACCCCCTCACAGGTGAAGTATGTCCACTAAGAATATTTATGCAAGCATCTTGAGTATAATCCCAGATTCGAACAGAACTGAAAAGAGAACATTATGCATGTAATAATACTCAAGTTATAATTTATCTAAATTATTAATGTATTCATAATAGAGCAGTCATTTCTTAGCATAGCTAAAAAGCATTTTATGTACCAATATATATTAAGATTCTATTTATTTAATTTTTAATTGACAAGTAGTAATTGTATATTTATGGGTTACAATGTGATATTTTGATATATGTTTACAATGTGCAATAATTAAATCAGGCTAATTAACAAATTCATCACCTCACATACTCTTCTTTATAGCAGATGGAAGTGAATATTTAACTAGGCCAGTGCTAGTCTATGAAACATATTTTCTTTCCTAACTTTTACTGGTCATTTATTACTGATAATAAATATATTATTTCATAGTTTATATGTGAAAAAATTGCTTTCTTGAAAAGCAATATAAAAAACAGATACAACCAAAGAGGAAAATATGACTAAGAACATGGATACAATAATTGAAGAACATTCAAATTATTTGTGTATAACTATAGTATAACATGCATCATGATAAATATCACTTGCAAACTAACTTCATTATTCATGCTTTTGTTAATACAGTAAATCATTCCTTCATATTTCTGTCAATGAAATAAATTTCTTCGTCACTTGCTGGAATCAATCCCAGATCAAGCTAAAATTTTAACTATAACTGGATTTCTGATATTATTGGTTCTACTGATTGTAGAAAGCACAAATGCTATTGAAAGTAAAATAAGAACTCACAATTAATTTAAAACCTCCAAATGCCAATTTTGCTTAGATTATTTACAATATTTTTTAGTCACAGATTTATACCAACTTGAAAATAACAGAATTATTAACACTTTAAAGGTAATGCACTATAATGGAGATACACTGCATATTTTTATTCCTTTAAGGCATATATCTTTCTGCTTTATATAAAAAACTTCTTTCTTCTTTTCTCCATATCCTAGTATACGACAATATATTCACATACATTACAATCTAAGTTTTTTGATGCTCATTTAATACATATGTCAGCATTTAAATATTAAGTTTGATATCATATTTTCATATATAAAAATACATTCAAGTGATTTACATAAATATAAGTTAATATTATTGTAAGGGCCACTAGAACAGGTGTCCTTCCCTTTATAATGCAATGTATATTTGTTGGTCAAACCTAAGAAAGGCTTTTATATGCCTCACGTCATGAGTACATCAGGAATAAATGATTTCCCTACCATTTTGGCTTTTACTTAAAGGTGCTAGACAACATTAGTGATATATAACCTTCAACTATATTAACAATGACTACTAAAGTGACCATTAACCAAAATTTAATAAAGCCTTTCAATTTCATTACTGTCAGTAGAATGCCAATTGCTATCATTCTAAAAATATTTCTTAGACAATGGTGGAAGATTATACCTTTTTCACGCAGAACAGAATTTAGAAGACGAAGTCTATGTTAAGAGACCGGGTAATCTCATAAATGAACTTATCATCACTTTCACATAACAACAACACTAGAAGTAACATCTCAAGTGATAACCCACACAAATCTCATAATTATTTCCCTTATTAAATTTGAATTTATGCCAAAAATTCCAGATGAAAATGCTTAATTTATCAACAATAAACCTATGGTTACTATGTGACTGTTCTTACTTGCAAAAGTACATACCCATCATCAGAACCACTGCAGAGAATTCCCTCCCTCAGAGGAGACCATCTAACGACCATTATTAAAAACTTTTTGAATGTTTCTCAAACTTGTATTTTGTAGAACTTGGAACTTAAGAAAGGTCTCAAATGGTAACTGATGAGATTTGCTTACTTGCTGGTAAGCAAATTATTATGACGTGATCTGGCCATCTGTTCGATTTCCTTGTGGCATGGGCACAAGCAACGATTTTTCTTGCCAAAATTTATCTCATCTTCAAATAATGACTAAACAAACTATACTATGTAAATCTATTTTGTCTGAATATAGAATGTAGACAAGATTTAAAAAATTTTAACAAATCTAGAAAAATTTAAGTAATTTTCATTTCTAAAGTATCTTTTCTTCATAAAATATATGATCTTTTATTCCATTCATGATCAAAACAGAGTACAGCTGTTTCCACGTTAAACATAAGAATATTATTAAAAACAAACTCTTCTGACTTATATTTGTCTCAGATCTTCTTTCCTTTCCCCATAGGTTCTTTTGAAATTTTTGTTTCTGTTAATTTTCTTGCTAAATTAAACCTAGAAGTAAGCCTCTATAGTAAGTAAAATGAATAATGAAATGAAAATCATGACTATACTGATGGCTATGGTAGAATTCAATTTAGTTTTGGTTAAATGCATTTAGGTACTTGCTAACTGCCCATCCATTAAGTACATATTTTAAATATTTTCACATATAATTTGAGTACATAAATGTATACATTTCTAGAAAAACATGAGCTTATGATTTTAAGGATTAGAAAATTAGAATCTCAAAGTACATACCCATCATCAGAACCACTACAGAGAATCCCCTCCCTCAGAGGAGACCATTTAACATGAAATACTTTTGCTGTATGCCCACTAAACACTTTCAACGGCTGATCAGAGCTGGTGGCAACATAATAGACACGGACGTTTTTGTCTTCACAGCCAGTGGCTATCATGTCTCTGAGAACATTAAAAAATGGAAAATTTGACATTATTTTCATTTATTACAAATTATTAAAAGTATACAACAGGTAGAATTCTAAAGGTAGAATTTATTGAAAGTATACAACAGTATACATATTCTAAAGGTAGAAATTTTTGCTACCTTAATCAAGTTAGATGGATAACTTCTCTATGTAAAAACATCATGTATAATCATGCTCTTGCTCATTTACAGAATCTGCCTCAGTACAGAAAGAGTTTCAGTCTCCATGCTACCTTTTAATTGGGTGAATTTTTATTTTATGTATCTTAGATCAGAGGAAATGGTATTTATAGTAACCTAAGTTCTTTTTCAAAATGCCCAGACTCACAACTTTTTGAATGTGTCTCAAACTTGTATTTTGCAACAGTTGGGTCTTCCCAAATGGTGACTGATGAGATTTGTTTGCTTGCTGGTAAGCAAATTATTGTAATATGCCCTAGCCATCTGGTTAGATTTCTTCGTGGCATGGGCACAAGCAACAATGCTCCCCCAGGAAGTAGCTGGGAAATCCATGCAGACCAGGGTTGTCTCAGTAGATAGTCACAGTCTGTTTCCATTCCTTTTTGGTGACTTCCCTTCTTTGAGATGCTTTAACTGTTTGATTTACCTAAGGACACCCTGGAAATATAACATGACCTTTTAATGGTTCTTTGCTCATCATTCACTGAAAAAGGAATTATGAGTACTTCGTCAACCTGTCGAAGTCATGTACTCGCCACAGTCTATCCGAGGAACAAACAGTCCCACATTCTACAGATAAAGAGGGGAAGCCACACACTTTGGAACCCAACTGTCATTAAAACCCTTCCAAAACCAAACTGTTGATTTTGTCACATGGGTTATAATGCTCATATAATATTTAAGACCACATGAAATACATCAGTTTGCAAACCGGCATGCTAATCTGCAAATATGCAGATAAGATCTTCCAGAGGCCCACTGATAAACAAGCCAGTTTCCACATTTTGGGAAATATATTTTGCATACACTCATATATTTACATGTATGCAGATACAGAAACCTAAAATTTTAGAAATAATATCATAAATATTCAAAGAATGCATATAAAGATATGTGCATTTATTCTACAATGAATGGGATATTATTCAAAGTTTCAAGCAATAGAATGAACTGCAACATAGAGAGGTATGGAAGAAAGACAGGATGTGGTGATGAAAGGTGTAAATTCTGGAATTGATTTAGAAGGTCTTTGGAGAAGTTCAAAAAACAACAAAAAAAGCAAAACAAACAAACCAAAACCTCAAATGTTATTGGCTTAATGGCAGGGGAATTGGAAAAAGAAGACTATTTACATGAAAAATATGACAGAAACTGGTGGCTGGCTGGAAAAGGAAATCGAGAGATAATAAGGTACAAAAGAAAAGGCCAAAGACTCTGCTTTAGCAGTTTTTGTTGTTAGCAATTTCAACAGATAGAAAATTGAAACAGGAAATACTGGGAGTGGGCTGGTCATGAGATTGTTTTGCATATAACCTTAACAGTACATTTACTGGAAAAATACAAAGATCTACCATTTTGTATAATACGTTACTTATCTCAGAACACAAATATAAGGTTTCAATATTTTAATCTGTATACTTTCCACATGTAGTATGGGAAATCATAAGGTAATGCACATTTTTTAAATACTAGCTGAAGAAAGTTTGAATTTTTAAATATGATTTACATTCTGTTAAAGAGAGGCTTGAAATACACAGTTCTTGGAAACACAGTGAGTTTTAAGGTCCACTTTTAGGAGAGATTTAACTTGGATTTGATTTTAAATCTAAGCTGATTTTCACATAACAAGTACTCAGCTCTCAAACAAGGGTGACCTTTTAAAACCATTCACTATGTCCACATCTTGGGAAGTTACCCAGTGCAGAGGCATTAATGCCAGGTAGGGGATGATGGAAAGTCATGGTGGAACATCATCACTACACAGATTCCTAAAATAAATTAAGGAAAAGGCCACATTTCTATTGTAGAAGCCACACATGGAATGGACTCATTTGCACTTTCATTAGTTAGCAGTATGTTTTTTTCCTAAGTATCAGAAAGTTGTTTTGAGAGCAGGAAATCAGTATTTCTAAATCATGTAAAACTTCCTGGAATAAAAATAGCTAAAATAAATGAACATATACAAGGCTCTTTCTCATTTGCTAGGCAAGGGAAACATTGCCTAAAAAGAGTGATGAGTATTATCTATGGAAATAGCACTAAACTTTGTGGTTATTTAAATCTCTAAAATGTAATTATTACTTATTTTAGTAAAAAGTACTTACTTGTTGTTTTGGCTCCAATCACAACCAAACACGGCAGCTGGATGTTTGTATTTGTGTAGTATTTTACCATCAGTTGTTCGAATAATACTAAAATTAATTATAATAGGTTAATAGAAAAACAACATTCTAACTACATTATTCAAAGAAACAAAGCCGGAAATGCAAATTTCAAATATAAACATTCCAGTATAGAGAGACCTTATCTACAAAATGTAAAGGACATTTTAAAGTTTCAAAAGTACTAATTATGAGTATATTTGCATCACATAATATTCATTATGGTAATCCACTTATGTCAAATTAAGGTGGTAAATTTTGATTTAGAAACTATTTCATTATAGATTTTCTTGTGGAGGAAAAATATAGTCTAATATTTTAAAACATAATGATATAACTAACATATTTTCATCTTCGAATTTAGGTAGTTCAAAATCTGTAGTATTTAAAGCAACTCATTTATAAGGTTGGTTTTATACACTGTGTCATTATACTAAGACCATGACGTGTAAGTCACAACATTTTCATTGTATATTCTAAGTAATATAACTATGTATTTGGAGAACAATCCATTCCTGCCACCAAAAAAGGAGACTATGTAATTTAACTACAAAAATAAAAGAAGCTCTACTCTATTATTACCAAAATGAAAGGGCTGTTGATTCCATTAGAAAAAAAAAACTGTGTATAAATTATTGTATTACAAGGTTTTAAAAGTCTTTGGATAAGGTTCTCCTAAAAATTACAAGGCCCACCAAAATTTTGTGGCCACTAGGGAGTGGTGGTGACCTATGCTTACAAATGTTTAGACACTGAATATGGTAGTTATCAAATAAATAATTGCTTGAAAATACATGGTAAAGCTAATTATGTATCACTTGACCAAAAAACTCTTTGGCACATCTTTTGTATTTTGGTATCTATCTATTAGCAAATAGTTCCTTTTGAGGAAAAAAAATCACTAAGGTTATTTCTGGAAACTTTAACTTTCTAGTAAGGATCTTTGGCTTCTATAACTACTGTGTTTTCAAAAAACATTAAATAGTGAGTGAAAACTGGAATGGGTTTATCAAAACCTAACAGGTTGTCAACTTCTCTATCTTCAAGAACCACGAGTGTCCATACCACCTGTCAAAGATGACTCTTTCACAGCTACAGAGTAGCAGTATCTGATGTTAAAAACATTTTTGAAACCAAGGCAATTCTTTTCTTATATATATTTACTTGGAAACTTTCTTATTCCTGGTGTTTGAGAATTAAGAAAGCACATATTTCTAAAACATAGGGTCAGTGAAATTAGCTGCTAAAAAAAGGAATTTCCTTCGTGTATTACCTCGTTCCTCCATGCAAAAACTGTTATCCTTTTATAAATAAAGCTGTAAAACTGTGACCAAGTTTCTAGAGCACTTGACAGCTCTTGAACCACCTGTAAAGCCCAAATACTACTCCCCCCCAAAATATGATTAGAATTATCAAGACTGTGAAAAGTCTTTAAAGTTTCTTAATGACAATTCAGTCTTTTGGTTATTTTGGTTGTATATTTATTTAAAAATCACTAACCAGCTCACTTTTTATTTTTTAAACACCACTGCATTGTTATATATTAATGTTATATCATAGCAATGTAGCATGTACTCGTATGAACTTATAAATAATATTTATGATAGTTGGTAGAGCTGTTCAAATGAAATCTCATTAATACACAACTGGAACGACCAAATGCATCTTTTAAAAACAGTGCCATTTCATACCGCACACAGTACTTACCAGAATCCATCACCACTGCAGGTTGCTATTCTTTTGGAATCTTTATGACTCCAGGCAATGCAGAATATTGCATTTTTTCCGTGCTTCAAAAAATGTAAAATACCTATCAATAAGAAATAATTCACCCCTTTTTTCTCACATTTATTTACTTCTTCTAAGTATTACTTTTCTATTAGGATATTGTTCTAGATGATACTAAAGTCAGTAGCAGAAACCTGAATATATACTTTAAGAATGTCTAAAGCTGTCACATTTAAACAAATGGTTGTTTTGAGACATAAATTGGGTGAGTCCATTTCTTTTTGTTGGACACAAGGTAAAGAGTCAACATCTACATCTTCGGCCACCCAGAGGATTAAGCTTTACCTTAAAGGTGGTACTTGATGCCTTGGCCATGAACACCAGTTGGGATGGGGGTGAGATTGAAGACCATCCTCATCTGTTCTCAAACTCAGACCTACTACCACCAGTGCAAGAAATGTGCAAGCAATTGTTATTACTGGTTGTTTCTCTAAGTTTCAAAGATTTATTTTTATGAAAAATGTCAGAACAGATTTAAGGCAATTAATTCCTATAATAAATCACTCTATACTTTCTTGTTTCTCTGCATTCTAGGATTGAGGAAGGGCCAAGGGGTAGAGTTACAGCTTGTGTGGTAAGAATTTTTAAAAACGCAAGGAAAGTATTACATATGGGAATGTCATTCACCAGTTATGTGATAGGTGACTAAAGATGATAATCAATCCATTTCTAAATTTTCATTTGAAACATTTATATTTTATATAGTACTTAAATTGTGGCTGCCATTAGGGGGAAACTAAAGTGACTTTATACCTTGTGTTATAAAGATACAGTTTCAATTTTTTTTTTTTTTTTTAAAGTTGGAGTCTCACTCTGTCACCTAGACTGGAGTGCAGTGGCCGCTCCCTGCCACCGCAGACTCGACCTGCTGGGCTCGGGCGATCCTTCCGCCTCAGCCTTCCAAGTAGCTGGAACAACAGGCGCGTGCTACCACGCCCGGCTAATTTTTTGATTATTGTAGAGATGAGGTCTCGCCAAGTTGCCCAGGTGGGTCTCGAACCCACGGGCTCAGGCAATTCACTCACCTCAGCCTCCCAAAGCGCGGGATTACAGGCTGAGCCACCGAGCCTGGCTCAGTTTCAACTTCTTAAGGTCATCTTCAGTTTGTTGTTTTTTACTTCTTTGGCAGTAAAGAAGGGTAGGTGTATACATACAAGTGGAAACAAAAACGGAACCAGTCCCTATATTCACTTGGTTTATGAGTGGAGTTCTTCTGTTAGCTTCATTTATACCCACGAAAAGTTCATGTATGGCTATTATCCTGCACTTTCTCTTGTGGGGAACATGTAGCTTAGTCAATTAAAGCTGACTTGGTTAATTTTGATACTGGTCTTAACTGTGCTATTGAATGCTGGGAAAGACAAAAATGAATGTAAGAGATTCCCTGACACCAAGATGCTGCGTTGCCAGAATCAGGCTGGAACTGTTTAAGTGCTAACAGATACATATTTTAGGTCACAAGATGCCATAAAAAGAAATCAACAGGTCTGAAAAGAATAAAATTTTGAATCTAGGCCAGAAGTTTCATATTCAGGCTTCTTGCTTCTTATACCCCACTATTTACTACAGGATGTGTTGCTGTTCTGGTGGTGGGAGGGCAGAGGACAGATTGGCCATTTCTGACCTGAAAGAGTACTGTTATGGTGTATGCAGAGAAAGAGAAGGATATGACTTTCATAATCCTTTGTCAAGGTTTCCTCTTTTGAGTGCAAAATTGTTCATCAGTGGTGGGTAGTTTCCCATGTACTCAGCATTCGCTACATTTCTGCAGCTCAGGGAAATCAAGGCCACTAAAGAGCACTTCCAAAGGGATAACTGTCTTTATATACATGGTGTTAAAGCCTCAAATATATAAACAATCTTCAAAGAAACTATATATTTAATAAGTTTCAACAATAATCATTTAAAATAAAAACATTTCAAGACAATGAGAGATAATCCTAGATATTTCCCCCAATTCATACCCGATATATCATGATTAGAGTGCACATATTTTTCAAATATTAATGGAACTCAGTAAAATACAGGATGACAATGTAACTCCAAGTTGAAGGATAAACACAATCTGTGACACTACAAATTGGAAGAGAGCAAATTTTACGGCTTCCCATGGATTAACAGAATTTAAGAACTGGGAAGAAATCTAAGAAATTATATAATTCAACTTCATCATTTTATAAGCAAAAAAAAAAAAAAAAGGCTCCAGGCCATAAAATGATTCTATGTGAGAAGCAAGGTAATAACAGGACCAGGACTATAATTTGAGACTTGTTTTGAGTTTAGTTTTCTCATTATTTAGTATTTGCTTAGGTTTTTATGGAGGATGATTCAAAACTCCTTTGAATGTCTAATGCAACTTTAGGTGAAGTTTTATATCTTAGACTCAGCTACAAAATTCAGAATTCATTTTAGCATGTGAATATCCTCTTAGATTTTCTTCCAGTTGAGAAAACATACATCTCACCTGATCGTTAAGTGCAGTATTAAGAAAAACATTTACAAAATAAAAAATAGTATAAAACATTATGTTACTCAGTAGCAATAAATACATCTTACCTCATTAAATCGTTGTACAATTTTGCTCTTTTGAACATCCCAAATAAAAGCACCATTTTGAGAAGTTGCCCCAGCAATACAATTTAAATCACCTTAGGAAACAATTTGTTAGATATTATACCAAATATGGGCCACATATGAAATTCTTTTCAAAAATGTAACTTTTGAAAATGTTAGAAGTGGGATTCGCAAAGTAGTTCTTAAAAATTTTTTTGTAATAAAAATGATCAAATGTATACAAATTCAGAGAAAATAATAAAATGAATGTATTCATTAAAATGAATGTTTCAACAATTGCTAAACTATGGCAAATCTTGTTTTGTCTATAACCCCTGTCGGATTTCTTTGGAGCAAATCTCTAACATATTTATTATTTCATCAACAAGTACTTCAGTGTGATGTCTAAAAGACAGTGACTCTTTTATTATCAAGACCAAACTATCATAATCACAACCATGAAAATCATCCATAATTCCTCAATAATATAATATACTCAGTCAATGTTCATGTTTCTCTATTAATATTTTAAGGGTTAGGAAAGTACTTCTCTAAGCAGATCACATGAAAAAATTCAGTTTCTCTATGAAAAAATAAATAATGCTTTCTGCTTTTAAAAAATAAACAAAATTGGTGAGAATAAAACTACTGCTAAGTAGATGTTCATGGATTAAATAAGTGACTTTTGTGAGACAGTCAAGAGGTTTTCTCCACTAGAAGAAAGGAGCAGCTGTCATCTGCTACTCAGGCGTAAAAATATAGAGGAATTACTCTGCGTAAATTACTATAAACACACACACAAAGTCCTCGGAACATTTATAGTGTTTTTGTTCTGCTCTCCTTTTTGGGCTTTTAGATCACTGGGATATGTTCTCAAATATGCAATTTTTTTTGTTTTCTTGTGTATCTACTCTAAAATACAGAGTAAGTTACACATTCTTCTATATCTTACTCTATTTCCATCCTTGTCTACCCTCAATTATCTTTTAAATTTCATCCCTACTTACCTAAAAATTATGATTCATCTGCAATCACATAACAGAATTAACGCTTTTACATTCTCAATGCAAATTCTCAATGTAGAAAGTTGAAGAATGCTAACTGTGTTATAATTTGAAACAATGTTTTTTTATAATCACAATTTTTAAATTAAGTTTTAGTTTTGAGATATATACTTTTTGTTAAAGAAAGGGTATTCAACTAATAGGTATCATAGTGTGAAACATTACTGCACTGGCTGGTCCAATTCCTATCTTGCTAGCCAGGGTAACCTGCTGTGATGATGCATATTATAATAATTAAGAGCACAGGCTTAGATATTTTTTGCCTAAAGGAACAAATACTGTCAATAAGAGTGGTATACAAAATCTTTTTCTAGACTTCTCATTTTAGAATATGAGGGACACATAAAACAGTAGTCTTTAACCTTCTTGTGTGTCATGGACCACTCTGAAAATCTAATTATAATGGCACTCTTTGACAGAAATAGAGGCATATATATAAACATATACCAGACACTATTCATGAAATTCCAGGAGATTCACAAGCTCTCTGAAGACATCCAAAAACCTTGAGGGCCCATAAATTCAAGGTAAAAAATCCCTGTGTATGAAGAAATAACTTTTAAAATAAGGATGAGCTATATCCTTGTCGTATGAGATTATTTAATTAATATTTTACTTTAGGACAAATAAGTGAACTATTTCATTTTTTGAGTCAGAGTCTCACTCTGTCACCTAGGCTGGAGTGCAGTGGCATGCTCACAGCCACCGCAGCCTTGAATTCCTGGGCTCAGGTGACCCTTCTGCCTAAGCCTTCAAAGTTAGCTGGAACCACAGACGTGTGCCACCACACCTAGCTAATTTATTTTTATTTATTGTAGAGATGAGGTCTCGCCAAGTTGCCCAGGTTGGTCTAGAACTCATGGACTCAGGCAATCTTCTCACTTCCATTCCCAAAGTGCTGAGATTACAGGCATGAGCCACTGCGCCTAGCTTAAGTCAACAATTACATATGTTTTATAAAGTGAAAAATTCATTTAGGATGTGTAAAATTCATTGCTATAAAGAAGTACTATTTGGGGAGAAAATGTCAAAGGTTTCATAGGCTTCTCTTCTCTACTTTAAGTACTGGGAGGTATAAGGCAGCATCTTTCTGAGATCAAAGAAAAGATCCTACTATGGCATAAAAATTCTTCAGTATTGTAAAGGTGGAATTTATATAGAATTTTATGGTTACAACTGAACTGTTACTTAATATATAATCATTCTTATTTATAAAAGAGATATATTAAGAAAAGTCATCTACTACGATTTTTAGAAAATAAGTATCTTTTTTATGTTCATAAATATGATTTACATAAAAAATTTCAAGAAAAATTCTATCATATAAATTGTATTATACCCTGAAAGGGCACAGCTACACAGATACAGCTAAAGTTGGATGTGTCTGTGATTTGCTGTGGCTTTTCTATATGACTATGTCATACAGAGGGGCCCAGGAATCAAAGTGTCTCAGCAGGTATTCTATTCTAAAACCTCATAAAAACAGAATCAACCAATATGTTGGTATTAATTTGCCTCTACGATCATTTGGAACAAGATGACAACAAGAAGAAGATAATTCAAATGAAAACAAAACTTCGAAAAGTCATTTAATTACAATTCTTGATTTTAATAAAACACCTCTCACCTGGAGCCCATGAAAGGGAATAAATAACCCCTTCATCACCCGGGGAACTGTACACTGCTGTTAATGTGTTTATATCCCAGACTTTTATAGTGCCATCAAATGAAGCTGTTGCTAAAAGATCAGGATCATCAGGTTTGAATTTGCAATCAAAGATAGTTTCCACATGTCCCTAGGAATGTAGCACAAAAAAGTCACATCTGTTGAGAAAAATTCACACATTTTTAATCAACAAACCCTAATGTAGACCCAAATTGACATATGTACTATGATTTTCCAAATATTAATGCAAAAAATATATAGGCAAGCAAAAAACATAGACAACTGGAATCACTACTGTGATTGAATGTTCTATGGGCTGTTACTATATTATTTTGTACAGACGTGAATTTTCCTCAGCCCCAGTTCCTCAAATCAGTAACTAAGGTCAAAGATGTTCAAACGTTTCACTTTTCAATTTCAATTCAATGCAAAATACATATTTATTTTCTAATTTTTAAAAATACAGAATACCATGCTAGAAACCTATAAAGCAAATAACTCTTAACAGTTATTATATGCCAACTGGCAGCATAATACAAGACCAAGATGAAACTGACTAAAAGTCATGTAATGCAAATAACCCTATTTTATCCTAATGACACATTTCAGAAACACCTCACAATTTGGGCAGACATAGAAGAATCAGGCATGGCCCCGTTTTAATGAGCCTTGTTCTAAAATTTCTAGCAAGTCTATTCTTTGAAACTTGAAGTACTTGTTCCTGTTACATGATGATTTGGTCCCACACGACTACAAGACCGTAAAGTGATGCATACAGACAAATGCAAACATATACAAGTAAATGGTTCTTAATCACTGTGTGCCTGTGGGAAGGTCTGTTAAGAGTCCAGCTTAAATAGCCAGAGCCACAGTTTGTCTTCTTCTAAATACTGGGGAATGAAAATTGAAACTCCTACTTCAAGCAGCAGAAGCTGTAACATGTTGGGATCTAGCAAGGGGGTTAAAATCCAGGAACGGGGCTTTCCAGTGCTCAACGAATGTAATAGAGTTCGAGGACGAAACTCTTTAAACTCCTTGTACTGCCATTAATACCAGAAGTCACAACCCTTAGAAAACTGCAAAAGTGCTCTAAAATCTCTTCTTTAGGTGAGTGGTAGAGGAAAGAAGAATCTCAAGGGTTAGCAACAGGGAAAGAAGAGAGACTGTTCCAGTCAGGAGTCCTCCTGGTTGGAGCTGCTCCAGGTGGTCATTTCCAATGTTAAGAACATACGTAAGGCAGGGCCCGGGTGTGCATTTGTATATGTGATTTCACTGCTCTGCCTTCAAATGTTATTTTTTGGAAATCTGAAAATTCACACAGCAAGAACCAAATTAAAAATGTTTCTTCTGTGTTTTCTTCTTACCAAAAGGACGGCAGAGCTGAAGAGGAAATTTTTGTTGTATTTTTCTTAGTTATAATAAAGCAAACATTCATAAGGAAGTTATACCTTTTGAAATTATATGAATATTATTGTCCTTATGCCATGTAACTTGGACCGTGTGGATGTGTTTTATACATATTGCAAATCAGAGCTGTTTCTTGTAGTAAAACTTCTAGTAATTTCAAAAGTGGGGCTGTGTTAAGATAATAGAAAGTATAAGAAAAAAAATGACTGTCTTTTTTTGACTGGCATACATTTTTAAAGGGAGAAAAGCCACTGAAATAATTTATAATCAAGTAATGTTTGGTATTTATTTGAATTACAAATTTAAAATAGATGTTTTAATAAAACATATTTTAATATGAAGTATAACAAAAGACTATTGAATTCAGATTGTAAAACTTCTACTTACATATAGATTTTTTTTTTTTTTTTTTTTTTTGAGTTGGAGTCTCACTCTGTCACCCAGACTGGAGTGCAAAGCTGCTCCCGGCTACCACAGCCTCGACCTGCTGGGCTCTGGCGATCCTTCCGCCTCAGCCTTCCAAGTAGCTGGAACTACAGGCGCGCGCTACCGCGCCCAGCTAATTTTTTGATTTCATTGTAGAGATGAGGTCTCGCCAAGTTGCCCAGGTGGGTCTCGAACTCGCGGGCTCAGGCAATTCACTCACCTCAGCCTCCCAAGGCGTGGGATTACAGGCTGAGCCACCGAACCCGGCTAACTTTATAGATTTAAATGTATTGTTTTCTTGTTCTCCCTTCTCGTTCATAAATTTGTTTGAAAATAAATGATAACTTGAAATATAGACAAAGTTTACCATGCTGGGAAAGAGTTTACATGAAAAGTTTAAATGAAAAGAAAATTAAATCATCCTTTAATGAATAAGAAAAAAAAGAAATATTTAAAAATAACTAAACTACACATTGTTCAAAAATATTTTCTCTATAGTTCAGCATCACATTTGAGGACAAATTAAATGAGCAATCTTGAAATGATGTAACAATACCTTCTTTTACAAGAACAATTACAGTTCTAGATTCCTTTTTTAAGTGAGATCATAGAAAAACAATTAACATTTAAAAGTTTCTTAAATGTCTAGATTTGATTCATCTAATTCAAATCTGTAGTAAAACCAAGTGCATTTTTATAAACTCTAAACTAGGAAGACTTAAGGAGGATGGTTTTTTATCAATATTAATTACAATACAATATATGTATATTGTTGTGAGTATTCACTCATTCATTCCACATAACTTTAAATGTAGTCTTGCAGTGTGCTAGGCACTGTATTAGGTAGTGGGAATATATCACAGAACAAAACCAGACAAAAATGTGGGACCTAAGAGAAGTTGTATTCAATCTTATATAGAGCCTTAATTATCATAAGAACAAAATTCACAGAGTCACAAACTATTATAGTGATTCAATAATAGAAATAAATCTTAGAAAACATATACTCCAACCTTACTCAAAAGTGAGAACAGTAAGGCTTGTCACAATCAGCAAAAACTGACTTGTCCTTTCTCCTAAAAGATACTCTAGTCTCCTGGAAGATATTCTCATTTTGCTTCCAATAGAAAGATATTCTATTCTCATGGTACAGCTATGTAATTTTCCATTATACATAAAATATCAACTAAGTAGACATAGTAGTTTTTGAAGTATAATGTTTAAAATTTATTTTAAATAATCATTCCATACATATTTTCTAAAAAGTTTTAATCAACTAAGATAAAGTCCTACTATGTGATTATTTTAACTTATTTATTTTAATTGATTATTATTAATTATTAACATTTAAAAATAACATCAATACATCAGTAAAAGTCATGGGTTTACAGAAAATAAGCATTATGTGTTATAGAAGGAATGACCACAGACATACCAAATCCCTAAGAAAATCCCACTTCTTAGCTCCCATATCATAAAGTCCAACTCCACCGTCCAAGAAACAGCAAACTGCATGACCAGGAGGACGAAAGAAAGCTTGATTCTGTGTCAAAGCTGGGGGTGTAGCTGCTTCACTCGCTGAAGATGTGTAATGATTTTTGGTTGGAGATTGGATTGGAACTAAAAAGAAAAAAAAATATTTATGTTGACAGCATCCCAAAGGAATAAAATTATAGGGCTTAATTTATAAAGATTTTTCTTTTTTTTAAATCCAGAATCTGTATCAGTAAACTGCTCAGCAATGATCACACTTTCTGCCACGTGGACAGTTCTTCGGCACTGTCTAAAAATGTGACAATATAAGCACAAAATTGAATATTATTTGCTACTAATAGAAGGTGTTCAGAAGTGCAGATGGAGCATATGGATGAAAATTAGTGTGCAAAGAATCACAATCTGTTGCGATCATTTGATTTCTTATCTTCTCATAAATTAAAGTATAGCATGATTATTTGTGAATCATAACCTTTGTTCTAAATACTGGTATAATAGCTTATTCTCCCTTCCACACACACAAACATATATGCATGTGATTTTTTTAAACAAATAACTCTCTGCCACTAGTTTCCAAGTCAATGAAAATCATTACTTTTGAGATTACTTATAATCCACTTTGATACTCAAATTTAGAATCTCAATACTGACACCACATTGCATCTCAATTTTTCTTTTTTCTTCCTCAGGTTTCTTTTCTTTTTAACTTTTGACAAACTTCCATTTCTCCTACTTTCAATTACATAAGTGTCCCCCTGTTTATTTATCTTTTTGTATATTCTTTTTTTTTTTTTTTTGAGTTGGAGTCTCACTCTGTCGCCCAGACTGGAGTGCAGTGGCCGCTCCCGGCTACCGCAGGCTCGACCTGCTGGCCTCCGGCGATCCTTCCGCCTCAGCCTTCCAAGTAGCTGGAAGTACAGGCGTGTGCTACCACACCCGGCTAATTTTTGATTTATTGTAGAGATGAGGTCTCGCCAAGTTGCCCAGGTGGGTCTCGAACCCGTGGACTCAGGCAATCCACTCACCTCGACCTCCCAAAGGCGCGGGATTACAGGCTGAGCCACCGAGCCCGGCTTGTATATTCTTTATACCGTATTTTGTCTTCTCTCAAGAAGCTTTTCCTTAAAATGTGAATATTTTCTTGCAAACATAATCCAAAACAATGAAATCAGTGTAAATGATTACATACTGGAATATGAAAACATATCCCTCAGTATTTCCCTTTTTATTAAAATTTAATAAAGTCTTTCTTACTGCATTCAAAGGAATAACACTAATTTCTCAGAATCTGAAAACGACAGTAAGTCAAACTAGACTGAATCACTAGTAACAAAAGCGGAATTTGTTAGCAACCAATTTGGTTCAATAAAATTTTGCTGATAGTTTGGTTTAAAATTAATATGATCCATGACTGGTTTTCTAATATTTTAATTAGTTGGTATCATGGGTGGTTTTGACAACCTTCATGCACTATCTGTAATTCATGTTTTTTAGAATTTGGTAAAGATGCATTTACCTTTACAAAATTTCATTTTCATATTCCATATTTTCTGTTATGCTAAAAAAAATGTAGAAAGAAAACCTAGAAGTTTAACAATAGGTTACCTGAAAGGAACTGCTCAAAAACGTCAAGATTAGCATGTGCTTCTTCATATTTTCTGATTTTTGTTTAATAAATACAGACTACATTTTTTATTTTAAACTATATGAAAGAAAACAACCACTATTGCTTCAGTCAGTCCATGAAATGGATATTCATAGCCACCAAACAAATTAAAAAACTAACAAGGACCCCCCCCCAAAAATGCAGGATACCTAAACAATATGCCAGCCTCCAGCAGATTACTTCTCCAGTCCTACTATTTCTACACCCTCCAGTTTTCAAACTCTAGACATATTAGGACTTCATAGAAAAGCTTCATAGAAAGGCTGGAGAGTCAAATACAGAGATTTTCCACTATTTGCCATTACCCACTAAATTAGACACCAAAATAACACTACTTTGAATAACCATTGGTAATTACTTAGCATATTGCAAAGACAGACAGAAGAGATTAAGGAGAATTGATTATGCCAGATTTTTCAGTCACTAAATTCCCTACCCCACATTTTCTGACACACAGAATGGGAACATTACCAACCATGCAGAGTAATCATGATGGACTTAATGGGAAGTCAATTTCCACTCCTTTATATTTAAGAAAAATTCTAATTCCAAATCTCCTAGTTTTCAAATTTTTTTCTTGTATTGCTTGTTTATTTTATTATTATTTTTTAATCACAGAAGCAATGAATGATAATCAGAAAAGGACACACAAAAATAAATGAAGAAGATAAAGAAGATCTACAATACTAACTACTAATCCAGTGACAACTAGTGTTTAAACATGAAATATTTGCTACGTTCCAGATCCTGTAACTTGAATATTTAGGTGACTTTAACTTTGTTATTAACTGTACAGACTGTAAATGAGTCACGTTTAAAATAAAAATTCTCCTAGTTGAGATTAATTTTATTTAATCCCATCACTCTTGATATTTCTAGTTTATCTTCACCAATATTATTGTTTTTATCTTCCCCATATAGAAAATTTGGGATTATCTGAATATTCTAATTGAATAGCATTTTACAAATGCAACTTGGCTTTAAATGTTTTCAATTTAGTAATATTAAATATCATGTGGTTTAATGGTTCCTTCAGCACATATATTTCCAAAAGCCATTTAAAAAAAAAAAAACTTTTCACTAGCATATATTTGATTTGCTTATATCACTTTTCCATTCATTTTATTTGACTGAAGTATAGTATGTTTAAAAATTAAAATTTAATAGTATTTTTACTTACATTTTTTCCTTGGAGGAGAATCAAGTACATGTAAGCTGTGAAATCCTGTTTTCTTTAATTTAAGATTATCAATAGGTGTTGTTCTTGAAACATTCCAAATGCGCAAAACACCCACCTGAGAATCTATTCAGATCAAGAAAAAAGCATATGTTAACAACAAATTTTGTTTGGAAAAAAATGTCTAGACATAGAAGTAACAAAAAAAAACTTCAACTTACAAGATTTTTAGCACTAATTATTGACAACATATTAACAATAATACCACAGTCATTCACAAAAATGACCAAAATGCTACTTAACTTTTAAATTTTTGGCATGCCTTACTATTTTTTTTTCCTGTTCCAAATACTTTTCTAAGGGTGGAAACTGCCTGCCTTAGAAGCTTCTCCCTCAAAAGACCATTATAACAATGTGACATCCAGAAAAACTCTGCAGTGACACACACTTGTTCTAAGAAAAGGTCAGCCACAGAGAATCCTTGACTTCTACCATTAAATAACCCTTCCTCTTTTGAAATGATTGTAAATTGCCCCATTGTCCACTTTTAGACAAGTAAGAACTGTCAAACATACTTAAAGACCAATTATAAAGTCCCCTTTCTCTGGAAAATCCCACTCTAATAACTGCTTGGAGAACAGCCTGGCAGTTTCTTAAAGAATTAAAAATAGAATTACCATATAACTCAGCAATTCCACTCCTAGGTATATACTTAACAGAATTATAAGCTACGTTTATACAAAAAAAAAAACAAAACAAAAAAACCGAAAAACAACACATATATACAGGGAGGCCAAACAAAACAAAACTAACCCCAGAATTTATAAAAAATTGTATATTTATTCTTACATGTTTAAACTTTAGTCACCTTTAAAGTACTCTCCATTTGATGCAATGCACCTATTAAGATTCTTTTTCCATTCCTCAAGAGTTTTTTAAATGTTTCCCTTTGAGGACTTTTTTTACCCAGGGATTCAAAAAAATCGCTTGGGGCAAGATCAGGTGGATAAGGAAAGGGGGACACTGGGGTCATGCTGTTTTTGGTCAAAAACTGCTGAACACTCAGTGCAATCTGGGCAGGTGTGCTGTCATGGTAGAAGAACTGGTCACGTGTTTGCTAGGAAAGTTTCTTCTGCAAATCATCTCTCACAATAATGCTAGCTGGTACACTGATGCCGATGGGTTCCTAGAACACTTAACTAATGGAGGTATCCTATATACAAGGGACCTCCCTTCCAAAAGATAATTCTGGGTTTGTCTGGATTCCCCCCTCATAAAGATGTTCATAGTAATATTATTTATAATAGGACAAAAGTGGAAACAATATAAATATCTAACAACTGATAAACACAATTTGATATAATGGAACATTATTGAGCCACAAAAAAGAATGAAGGACTGCTTCATGCTATAACATGGATGAACCTTGAAAACTTTATGTTAAGTCAAAGAAGCAAGACACAAATGGCCACATATTCAATGATTCTCTTTATATGAAATGTCCAGAACACGCAAATCCACAGACCTAGAGAGTAGATTAGCAGTTTATGTATGCACAGGTGTGCACCAGGGGACGTGGGAAGGGTGTAATGGAGAGTAACTGTTGATGGGCACAGGGTTTCCTGACGGAATGATGAAATGTTTTAGAATTAGATAGTGCTGATTAGTGGACAAAGGACATGAACCTCTCAAGGGAAGACATACAAGCAGCCAACAAACACATGAAAGAATGTTCAGCATCATGAATCATCAAAGAAATGCAAACCAAAACCACAACGAGAAACCATCTCATTCTACTTTTGCTAAAAAGGATGGTTTTTACTAAAAAGTAAGACCCCCCCCAAAAAAAAGATGTTGGCAAGCATGCAGAGACAAGGAAATGCTCCTACACTGTTGATGGGAATGCAAGCTAGTTCAACCCCTGCTGAAAGCAGTTTGTAGGCTTCTCAAAGAACTAAAAATAGAGTTACAGTTTGAACTAGCAATTCCACTACTTGCATATGTACCCAAAGGAGCACAAATCACTCTACAAAAAAGATACCTGCTCACGCATGTTTATCGCAGCACTAAGTGCAATAGCAAAATCTTGGAACCTGCCTAGGTGCCCATTGATGGTGGACTGGATTAGGAAACTGTGGTGCATACACTCCATGCAATACTATGCAGCCATAAAAAAGTACAAAATCATGATGCCCTTTATAACAACATGGATACAGTTGGAAGTCATCATCCTAAGTAAATTGTAACAGAAAGAGAAAACTGAATACCTGTTCCCTTTAGTAAGTGGGAGTTACTCTGTATAGACACAGGCACAAGGACACAGGCACAAGGATGGGAACAACAGACACTGGAGCACTCCTTAAGGGTGGAAACTCTGAGAGGGAGTAAGGGTTGAAAAATTCCCCACTGGGGACCATGTCCACCATCTGGGTGACAGGATCAATAGAAGTCCAAGCTTCACTATTACACAATATCCCCATGTAACCAACCTGCACAAGTATCCCGTTGATTAAAACAGAAATAAAAAAGAAAAAGTGATCGTGACTTTGTATAATTTTGTGAATATGCTAGAAACCACTGAACTGTATACGTTAAAAATGGTGAATTTTATGACACTGAAGTATATCTCACTAACAGATATATTAAAAATTGCCATGCCTATTATTGTATCCTATAAAATAAAAGGTAATTAGGATATAGAAATTAAGATTCCATCAACTTTCATGTACAGTTGTCTCTTGTTATCTGGTGATTGATTCCAGGCTCCCCCTCAGATATCAAAATCCATGGATGCTCAAGTCCCTGATTTAAGATGCCATAGTAATTGCATGTAACTTACCACATTCTCTATATTTCAAGTCTAGGTTATTTATAACACTTAACACAACATCTACACAACAATTCATTCACATGGATTCAATGTAGTACTAGGTGCACTACAAGTTAAGTTTTGCTTTTTTGAAGCTTTGTGGATTTTGGGGGAAATATTTATGACTTACAGTTAATTGAATCTTATAGATGCAGAACACATAGATACAGAGGGCTGCCTGTATGATGCTAATACTGAAGTAAATAATTTTTTTAAATGTGGAGGGAATGAAGAATCTCTATTATTTTACACTAAACAAATCTGGGAAGTATTTATATAGTTGCTAAAATAACTCTGTCTCTTCAGAGGCCTCTCTCTCTCTGAACCCAAATAAATGGCTGAAGCAGAGTCATTTAATGTCTAATTATTATTCCTAAATTCTACCATCTTTCTATCCCCTAGAGTCTCCTTAGCTTTGTTAATTATCTCATGATTAGGAGATCATGAAGAAGCATCCTTTCAACCCATGGTGATGAATTCCATTTTCACTTTCAATCTCAGTTAAAAATGTCTGAATCTAACTAGGCAGATCTGGTCATGGGCAGTTAAAATTATCAGTGAGAGCTATGGTTTGAACATGCACCCCAAAGATCATGTGTTGGAAACTGAATCCTCAATGTAACAGTGTCAGAAGGTGGGGTCTAATAAGAGGTGAGTAGTTCATGAGGGCTATACTTCTGTGAATGGATTAATGTCATTATCATGGGAGTAGATTATTTATTCTGAGAGTGGCTTTGTTATCAAAGTGCGTTCAGTTTCCTCTTGCTTTCTCACTCTTGCCCTCTTCTGCCTTTAGCAGCACAGAGGTCCACACCAGGTGCTGGTGCCATGCTCTTGGACTTCTCAGCTGCTAGAACTGTGAACTAAATAAACTTCAGTTGTTTATACATTGTATGGCCTATTATATTCTGTTATAGCAACACAAAATGGACTAAGACAGGGGCTCCTAGAGCTCCCATGCAGCTAAATTGCTTTTCTGGTCAGTTCTTTCACTGTCATTCCATCATGCCTAAAATTGAACGGTCTTTCTCTTTTGCACACACACAAACACAAATACACTCACAAGCGTGCACATATACAATATATTCCAAGGTATCTCCAGAAACCTGGAACAGTGAGCCTTAATTTCATTTTCATCTGTCATTATGTTAATGACATATGGTATAAATAAAAGCAAACTAGGCATTTACTATAATACATGATAATATTTGAGACTGCAATAAGTTTACACAAAATTAACCAACCACAGACTACAATTTCTCTAATTCAATTAAGAAATCTTCCATATTTAAAGCTGTAGAGAATGGGGGGAAAGCTTACCTCCAGTTATAAACATCCCAGGAGCACTGGGAACCCAGGCCAAGCATTGTACAGAAGCTGCTACACTGGGAGGATTAAATGTTGTTATGCAATAAAGCGATTCAGAATCTACTAGGCGAATTCCATAATGCAAATTAGCCACGAGAAGATAATCAGTAGATAATGGGTCCCATTCCAAGGCTGTAACTTGATCTTCTTCATCTGTCCTTTCAAGAGATTCAGGTCTCAAAACATGTTTCTGATTTTTATTACCTATTAAAATATAAAGAAAATTATTTCCAACAATTTTGAAAAAAAAAGGTCAGTAATTTGGATCATGTCAATTTTCTCCTTGTACACCACCTATCTCTGAGAGTACTGAAATACAAACCCCACAATCTATGCTGAAGACAATAACTGATGTGCGAATGAGGGGAAATTAATTAATATGTCCTAGTAATGAAAGTCATACTGAATGCTCTCCTCTGGTGATCTCTAGTGCCTTAAATGTTTTTCCTATTTGTTACTGAAAAGCTGTGAGAAATCCAAACAGATAATTAATACACTCAGTCTTGTCAATGATTACAAATTTAACTGAGTTGCGGCAGCATAGGAATAAGGGAAATGCCTATTAAAATGATGACCATCATGTAGTGATTAAAAAGCACAGATGTCAGAGCTGGTTGATTGGGTCCAATCCTAGTTCCACCTCTAACTAGCTTTGTGACCTTGGCCGGTGTTTTTTAAATTTTTATAATGGAGAACATAAAAATACTAACCTCAGAGTTTTAAAAATAGTAAATGAGTTATCTGACTGCATAGAACAGTGGGGTATATTCTATCAATAAACAGTAGCAGTAAATATTATCAAAATTTACTGTTATTCCTTTCTCATTCATCTTATTTATCATCATCATAATTCACACCTTACTACTAATACAAATAGAGAAGCCTGAAAAACAGGAAGATTAAACAATAATTAAATGAAGCAAAAATAGCCAGGCTCGGGGGCTCAGCCTGTAATCTCAGCACTTTGGGAGGCTGAGGAGAGTGGACTGCCTGAGCTGGCTGGTTCGAGACCAGCCCGGGAAACTTGACAAGACCTTGTCGCTACAATAAATTAAAAATTAGCCTTGGTGACAGAGTGAGACTCTAACCGCCCCCCCGCCGCAAAAAAAAGAAAAAAAAAGAAAAAAAAATGAAGCAAAAATCATCAAACAATCCTCCTCTTCTTGTATACTATATACACAACTGAAAATATGGAAAAAATAATTCTGCTGATGTACCCCATGGAAATTCCAATGGGTCAGTCTTTTCGTTCTCAAAAGAGAGTGAAACATCTGAGTTTAGAGAATGCAACCTTAACAGAAAGTGCCAGTCAGCCTGAAGTAGGGTTTATTTTTTAAAAAGCAATTGAAAGATAATTGTAATCCCATAACTGCATATTTTTCAAAATATCAGATCACAAAAGAAGAAGAAAAGCAGAAAATTTTTCCTTCGATATATATTTGTAAAGTGAATTGAAAATCTTATCATTTCTGGTTTGAAATTAGATTTGTCAGGTTATGTTACTTTTTTGTCAGGTTATGTTACATTTCTTTCATTTGGCTTTATCAATTTTTTCCATATAATCACCAATAAAAGTTTGTTTACTTTTTCCTTTCCTAAGACAAGTATATATTTAATTGCTATTTTGTATAATAAACAGCGATGCATATTAGTATAGACGGTCACTACAACGTTGACTTAGAAAAATGACTTATGAACCCAAGCTTTATTAGCTGTTTTTAAAGTAAATTTTAGGTATTTGCATATCCCAGTTAGTATCTATGGTTTATTAAATAAAAAATTCCAGCCCATAAAAAAAAAACTAAAAGAACAGCAACATAAAACTTGGGAAAATCTGTAGTGTTAATGCTATCACATCTAAATCATGTTACTTTAAAGTCCTATGCTTACTGCTAAAACAACAAATTATATTCATCAATCTTTTCTATATAGTATCCTAATTTTTACTCTAAATCACAAAATCTATAAAATTTTAGAGCCAGTCTTTACAACAGTTGAGATATTTTTTACTTCTATATACTACCTTTATTTATTTTGGATTTTATTAAACAATTATCAGGCAACTTGTGTTGTCAGCTACAGACAGAAGCATATAATACAAATACATTAAAAAGATTAGGTTGACAACTTCAATTTTAAAAAACAAAACAAAACAAACTAGGTCTGAGAAAAATTGGGGATGAAAAATAATAAGGCAGCACATCATCATATAGCTGTTACAATTTTGAATTTGAGATATAAAATAATTTTAATTTTGTGATTTTGAAAACATTACACAATTTACAACTCCATAGGATAAAAACAAAACAAAATCAAAAAACAAAAAATGTGCTCAGGAGAAGCCAAAGTTTTCATTGAATTGAGACAGGAAATGAATGATTCCCGTGTAGCGGAATGCGATATTATAAAATATTTTATTTTCATCCCATTTCCTGGCATTCTCATTCCCCAAATCCTTGGACTCTCTAATGTTATAGTATTGTTCTGTATGCTAATGAGCTGATGGGTGGCTGGTGGTCCCTGGGTGGGGTCAGGATGTCAGGGACAGGGACTGGAAAGACCAAGGCTTGATTAGAGGGTTGGGACATTCAGCCCCATCCCCCAACCTCCAGGAAGGGGAAGAGGGGCTGAATGCTAGGCTGATCACCAGTGGTTTAATCAGACCTATGTATGATCACCAGTGGTTTAATCATGCCTATGTAATGAAGCTTTATAAAAACCCAAAAGGGACCGGGCTTAGGAGCTTCTTACCCTGGAGACTGGCCTGCCAAGACAGGGCATGGAAGCTCCACACCCTTTTCCACACACCTTGCTCTCTGCATCTTGTCATTTGTACCCCTTGCAATATCCACTATAATAAGCCTGTAAGTGTAAGTAAGCGATTTCCTGAGTTCTGTGAGCCACTCTAGCAAACTAATCAAGCCAAAGGAGGAGACCGTGGGAATCCTGATGTATATCTAGTCTGTCAGTGGCACTGGGAACATAATCTGGGGCTTGTTGTTGGCATTGGAAGAGGGGGAATCTTTGGGACTGTGCCCTCAATCTGTGTGATGTGACGTTATCTCCAAGTAGTGTCAGAATAGAGTTGGAGGATACCCAGCTGGTGCCTGCTGCAGAAGTGACTGCTTGCTTGGTGTGTGGAGAAAACCCCCCATACATCTGGTGGCAGAAGTGTGATGTGAAAGTGAAGAAGTAGGAACTGAGTTTGTTTCGTCCACTATGTAACAGTGTCACATAGGCACAGTGTCACCTACAACATTCTTAAAATAAAACAATGCAAATGTCATTAACATACATTTATGGGATACTACCAGAATCAATTCCACTTAAATATTTTTATAATAAAGATTTTTTCAAGTTGTCTGATGAATTTGGCCTGAGACTATAACTTAATATAGCTAAAGCAGTTTTCCAATTGTTTTGCCCTGAAATCCTCTATTCATACAAGAATTTCTATGTCAAAATCCAATAAATAGTACAGAATAACGTGGTGATTTTCAGACTGAAAGGAAATAGAAGGCACAGCTGGATCACCTATCATGCCCTCCTACACCAATGCATTTGAAACCAGTCCAATTTCCCCACAGAACTAACGGTTACAGTATTTGGGAATAAACACAGGAAATGATCTTCCTGAACTTAAAGCTTGAGACTTAACATTTGTCTTATCTGAGTACCTTTCTTAGGAAACTAACCTTCTGGCCTGTAGTAACAATAAACTAAAACTCACCAGATCACCTGCATGCAACAGAGGAGATGCAGGCTCCACCTGTTTGCCAACTCCTCTTCCTTACCCCTCCCTAGTTCCTGTTTTCTATATTGTTCCATTATATAAACCCCTGAGTTTAGTGAGACAGTGAGACAGATTTGAGACTGAATCTTCTGATATCACCCAATAAAAAGTCTTTTTCCCTGGCAACACTTGCAGTCTCATTGACTATTGGCTTTCTGTATGGCAAGCAACAGGACCTCAATTTAATCTTTGGCATTCAGTAACACACATATGCAAATATACAAACATACACAGCACAGTTTAAACCTGAAATGACAGATGCACTGCATTATTGTGGACAGTTCTCCATGGATATTTACTTTTTCTTCTGAGGGAGAAAGACTAGAAAACAGAGGTTGAGGTCATAGTTTCCTACGAGGACCTGAGAACAGAAATCCTACGTTGTAATGTAAGGATAGAACCATTTGTGGTGCCAGCAGGTTATTAAGAAGATAGGGCTAGCTGGGCTCAGTGGCTCAGCCTGTAATCCCAGTGCTTGGAGAGGCTGAGGTGAGTGGATTGCCTGAGCCCGTGGGTTCGAGACCCACCTGGGCAACTTGGCAAGACCTCATCTCTACAATAAATCAAAAAATTATTGGGCATGGTAGTGCGTGTCTGTAGTTCCAGCTACTTGGAAGGCAGAGGAGGAAGGATCACTGGAGCCCAGCAGGTCGAGGCTGCGGTGGCCAGGAGCATGCCACTGCACTCCAGACTGGGTGACAGAATGAGACTCCAACTCACCCAAAAAAAAAAAAAAAGGAAGAAGATAGGGTTAACAACTCCTCATGAAAGCTAAGAAGCCTAACAATGCCAATATTAATGCTAACAATCTCAAAGCTTCAAACTCAAAATCCAGAATGCACTGCCAAAATTAAAAGGTAGTGCTTCCTTCATGATTTATTATCTCATGTGTATGCAAAGGGAAAATTCCTAGACTGTACCTTTCATAATTCTTTGACATATCAATTGCTAAATAAATCTTGTGAAAATAAATGAGGTCAAAAAGTTTGTATTGGGTTGTTATGGGTTGCAGGGTGTCCTCCTCCTGCCATAAGATGTTAAAGTCTTAACCACCAGTACTGTGAATATGATCTTATTTGGAATTAGGGTCCTTAATGGAGTTAAGATGGGGTCCTTAGAGTGCAGCCTAATCCAGTATGTCTGTGTCCTTATAAAAAGGGGAATTTGGACACAGAGACATGCATGCACTCAGAGGGACACCACGTGACAACTGGATTTAGGCTTCCACCAGTCAAAAGACTACTAGAAGCCAGGGACCTGGAAGAGATTCTTCCTTGGTGCCTTCAACGGGATTATGGTTCTGCCAATACCTGGTTTTATACTTCTGGCCTCCAGAACTGTGAAACAACAAATTTCTGTTGTTCTAAGTCATTCTGTGATACTTTTCTGGTATCAGCTCTAGCAAACTAATACATGGGTAGATCTAGAAAAATAACACTTATTGACTTGGGTACAGATGTACAAATTACTTTGTTTAACTACAAGACTGAGTTATTGGAAAACAATGACTTCTTCTGGAAGGCACATAGCTCAGATTGTTCAAATATTATACTTTCTTTTTCTTTTTTTTTGAGACAGAGTTTCACTCTGTTGCCCAGACTGAAGTGCAGTCGCATGTTCATGGCCACCACAGCCTCGACCTGCTGGGCTCAGGTGATCCTTCTGGCACAGCCTCCCAAGGAGCTAGAACTACAGGTGTGCACCACCATGCTTGGCTAATTAATTGATTGATTGCAGAAACAAAGTCTTGCCAAGTTGCCCAGGCTGGTCTTGAACCCCTGGGCTCAGTCAATCCTACTTTCTTTCCTGTAAACTTATGACAGATAAAAGCAAAGGAAGCCTTTTTTCCCTTCATATTATCTATGTCAAAATAAGCATACAATTCTTACTGCTTTATATTTTAGATATACAATAGTGTCTCAATGTCCTATGGCCTAAAACCTTCAAAGGTGCCTAAAAAAATAATAAAGCAAGAGAAAAGATGGCACTAGTCAGTGAAAAAGGAGGTGGTCACAATGACAAATCAAAAAAATATAAAAAATAACCTAGGATGTAATTTAGACCAAAACAAAAACATACGCCTCATAATCCTCTTCAGATCTTAGGAAGCTCACAGATTGTTCAAAAAGAAAGTGTCACAATACTGATGAGATCTCTGAGTACTGGCCTGCCAGGGGAGAAGAGGGGGAATGTCTCTAATGAGAAGGTGACATAACTCAGAGACCAGAGAGGAACCACAACACACACACCATCTTTATTGTCCAAAAGTCATGTTCACGGGGATTGAAGGAAGGCACATAGCTCAGACTGTTCAAATATTATACACTAAGGAAGAATGTCAGAGAAGAAGAGTACAGGGCAGAGAAGTGGCATTCATCAGATCAAAACAAAGAAAGCTGTGAATTATGTCACTTAACTATGAGCCTTCATGCCCAACTACAAAGCAGAAGCTGCTCCCAATGCAGTGGAGGAAACAGAGGAAGTAATGGTGCAGATGTCTGAGACAACAAATGCAAAGGAAACAAGTCACTGATTTCTCCTTAAGCTAGTCTTTAAGAAACAGACGAAACCGTCCCCTTGTTAAATCAGTACAACTAGAAGAAACAATAGGAGACAGGTACAAAGAGCTGAGAGGACAGGTGGAAAAAAATGTATATTTATTTTTATCTTTCTTTAATGTATTAAATATATAGTGGCCCCAATATATCAATGTTTTTACATAATATATTTTAACCTTAGAAAACTATTTCTGAAGAGTTGTTTGAATTTTCACAATTTTTTCTGCTCAATTTCAATTTCTTTGTTCTTCTGTTAAGTTCAGATAAATTGAATGTGATGTGTTTTGTGAAAGCAGTTATCCTGTTTCTGAAAAAGCACTTTCAATCCTGTGTCTAGGCAGCCAGTAGTCACATACATCAACAGAGATGCTGGACGGCTAAAAAGCAACTTTCCCAAATGTGAACAGTACTTATTTATGAGAAAGATCAACTTAGATAATTTTTTTATTTTTTAATTATTTTTATTATTGTTTAAATTTTAAAATGAACACTAAACGAATTTCTCAGACCTTTATATTCAGCCAAATTAGTTAATTAATAGGGGTTCAAAAAGTTATTGCTCTTTTTTATGTCAAGACCAAAGCCTATGCTAAGGAGCTGTGGCATCACAATATTTTTATAAGCAAGTGGAAAAATATTGTGGAGTAGTATTAGTTAGTCATATCTTCCAGCTTTATGTCCTTGCTCATTCAGATTGAAAGTAAAGCTAGCTAGAGAAAAGCTAAGCAGAAAAACGACAGGTCCCCTGGTAATAAAGAAGCAAACTTCCCGCAAACCTCTCAGACTGGTACACTCAAATGGGTAAACAAGCTCCTACAAGCCCTGGAGGCTAGGGCAAGAAAACACTCACTGCCAGGACTGGAAAACAAACCAAGCTCACTGCCAAGTGCCGACCAATCAGCTTACTATTGGGCCCCTACCTTCAGCTGATTGGGTCGTAGTACTGACCAATCAGCACAGCTAGTGCCAACCAATCAGTTCACAGCTAGTGCTAACCAATTGGCTCGGTCTTAGAGCTATATAAGCACCAGTTTCAGCTCCAAATTGGTAACCCTCTGGGGTCCCCTCCTGCTCTGGGAGCTTTCCTGTCCTCTCAATAAATCCTGCTTTCTCACTTTCCACCCAGTCATGTCCCTCATTCCTTCTGGGCGTGAGACAAGAACCCACATCTGAAGAACTGCGGAAGAGCTCAGAGTCAAAGAGCTACACACCCTGGAGGCAAGCTTGCTGGCCTAAGGAGAGAGCTGCCTGCAAAAGGGGAGACTCCAAAGCTGAGACACTCCTGGGGGCTGGCTTGCCAGCCCACCAAATCAGCAACATTCTCAGGCTTTGGCTTGCTGGCCCATAAGAGCCAGCACTCCAGGGGCTAGGTTTGCCAGCCCATTCGAGCTGACACTCCCGGAGCCCAGCTGACCAGATAAAAATCTGCATCAAGGTTATTTTCCTTCCTTCCACTTCCCTTCTCTTGCAGACAGGGTCTCACTCCGTTGCTCGGATTGGAATGCAGTGTCACAATCATAGCTCACGTTAGCCTCTAACAGGGCTCAAGCAATCCTCCAGCCCCGGCCTCCCAAAATTGTGGGATTACAGGTGTGAGCTACCATGCCCAGTCCCATTCAGGTTATTGTCTTAGTATATGTGCAGAAATAAATACCTGATTTGAAAAGTACAAATGACCGATTTGGGCTAACTGTAAGTAAAATCTGCACAGTTGCATTTGATATATTATAATGTCTACATATAGAATTTGCTTCAAATGAATATTTAGAATCAGTACCATGCTGGATAACATTTTAAAAACTATTATATTAAAATTGTGTTAGTTTTGGCTTTATGTTAAGTGAGTACAAATTTGTATATGGTAAGAAAAATATAATTTAAGAACCCCAACTAATTAAATTCTTACCTGGCTGAAAAATTGACAGACTTCCATCAACATGACCAAACACAACTTTTCCCTTTTTCTGGGGATGCCATCTGAACACACAGACATCGGACAAGAAGCCCTGAGCGTCCCTGTGTACAGTCACTCCACTGTCTGGTCCTGAGAGGGTCCAAATGAACAAAGGACCTCGGTGGGAGACAAAGGCCACTGCATTATCTGCATTCCAGCACCAGCTCAGAGAGGCAGGGGTCCCTGGAACAGAGTAAACACCGGTACATCAAATAGAGAGATGACATCAGATTGCATCATTCATTATACAGTGTTTGCACTGTACATTTCTAAAACAAATTAAAATACAAGAAGATGGTCATTATTTTAAAAAGACATTACTTTTTTATTTGGGAATTGGGTTTTCATAAACAAATTCTAAAGACTTAGGGGAACACATATGGGGATCTTCCATGATGAAGGGAAAAGTATCTAGTTAGGTGCAAATACTCCTAATATGATCATATGCTTCTTGTAGTCAAATAAATTTATAGAGTTCTTTATTTTAGCAGCTGTATTGTAAAGCAATATTTATTATGTATTTGTGTGTAAGACCTCTCATTGTTCTACGTACATAAGACAGTATGGACTACAATTCCTGCTTTAAAGAACTTTAAATAAAAACTGAGGAGATAGGGATTAACAGCATGAAAAGAGAAGTGCTCCTGAAAGAATTTAGTAACAGTGGACTTATTGTTACAATCTATGTTTTATCGTGAGTTTAGATTCAAATCTTAGCTTTGCCTCAGGTGAACTAAACAAGTCACTTTATTTCTCTAAACCTCTGTTTCCTAATCTATAACATGGAGATAATAAAAGTATTTGACCACTTATTTCACATGAAAGTTAAGAAAATATAATAATATGTAACATTACCTTTTACATTATAAGACAGAATACAAAAGTTAATGGTTAATGTTCACACTATTGTTGTGATCAAATAAATCATCTATAAAATAAGTATTATGAAAAAGTTATGACTCGAGCAATACTATGAGTCTTCCAACACAGATACATTCATTGCCTGCATCAGAATTATCAAACTAAATTAACATAACAGATCCTGTGGAGTTAGGACACAGGAATTTATTTTTAGCTAGCATATCCAAATGATTTTGATGTACAGAAAGGTTTAGCAACCACTAGGCCACTATCCTGGAAATAAATTGAACTTGAATTATACATAGAAGGAAGCATAGAGTTTAAATATATGGAATAAGCAGTGTTTCCCAGGAAGAGGAAATGATATGAACAAAGACAGAGTTGAAACTTATTGGTTGATAGTAATTTCAGTTTATGTCATCTATGTGCTTCAAGAGGCAAAAACTGGAAGCCTAATGCCTAGTTCATGACCTTACACATAATAGAAATTCTGTATTTGCTGAATGAATGAATATATACATGAATAAGGCCAAAAAAAAGTTGATGTGGTTTTCAGATACATTAACATAAGAAGAATTTCCACAAGTTATTCTATATGATTCAAACGACCACAGCACAGTTGGAAAAGGACAACAGAATGCTGGCTCTCAATGCATATTTAGAGAAAAGTAGTGAGGAAAGTGAAGGGGTCAGTAACAATGTCATATCATAATAACAGAGATGCTTCTGTAGAGGGTTATTATGTACAAGTACTTCCAAGAGCTCTGCAAATACCAGCTCATTTAATTTTCCCAACAGTAATCTGAGATAGGAAGCAGTATTACTGATATTCAAAATGTGACATTTTTCAAATTTAACATTTTACATTTGAACAAACTAATACTCATTTTTCTTTAAATGGGTTGTTTGAGTATTAGAAAAAAAAGAATGAAGTTAAAAATACAGAGTCAGGATCAAGTTCAATGATTATATGTGGAAAGCTGGTAAAGATATTCACTTAATGCAAATTTCTACTTTGCTTAAGCTATATTCTAAAAAGAAAAATAGAGTATAAGACATTTCAAAAGGGGATATTTAAGCTAAAAATGACCAAAAATATTCATAGATTTTACATATAAAATATTAAAGCTTCCAATCCTCAGATTAAGGTATTTGGAAATGGCATGAGGACATTATCAATGTCTTTGAAAATCTTAAGGAAAAGAATGCAAAATTTACCAAAATTGTTACCACAGTTATTTAATCATTTTATAATGGTTAAAAAGTATTATTTAATTATATATTCAATGGCAAAAGAAACTAGCTTTACTATCACAGCTGATGAATAAAAGTCTTCCTCCATATATATAGTATATATGTTATACTATATAACATATATAGTATTTGATGATAATTCTATAGATAAACTAGTTGATAATTCTTATATTAGACAATAATATGTTGTCTAAACCATATTTTTGCATAACATTTAAAAAATGTTTGTTATGTAGTTATAGTATGGTATAGACTTTATGTTACAACTTTATGAGAAAAATATCCTGCAACATTATTAGTTTATGGCACGTAAGATGTGCAAAGACTTTAAAGGAGGACATATTGTATTATTTAAAATTAATAACACACAAAGCGGAATTTTAAGTTTTGGGAAAATATATTGTTGATCAATATAAACATTGCTTGAATAACCTACAGAATTTGTAACTGGTGGAGAAACAGATACAACCAGAAAACATGGGGAGATATAAAAACTCTTGATTGAGGCTACCAATCACTGTTTACATATCGCAAAACTTTGCACCAAAAGTATAAAAGTAATTTGGCTTTTTCTCACTGATGTACAGAAAACCTTAAAGAAAACTATTAATTACATTAATAGAAGCTCACTGAATAGTTAACTTAAAAAAAATATTTTGCTCAGAGACTGGAGCAAACTTTACTAACTTTCTAATACACTGGATGCTGTAAGTGAAAATAAAAAACAGAGTATATAAACCTGAAAATGAGATTCACATTTTCCTAGTCAAAAATTAATTTCATTTGGCAAATATTTTTAAGATGAGAGTTGAGTAACAAAACTGATGGAGCTACTATTTTCAGCATTCTTAATGACCTAAACTTGAAAAGACAAAAGAAAAACCAAGGTACTAAATGTGTTGAATATATGTAAAGTTTTGAAAAGGCATTGTTATTATGTTTTTGAAACAAAATTTAAAGATAATTGTCCATAAATTCCCGGTATTGTTGCTACATACTTAGAATAGAAACCTGAATAAAATAAAGTTAGTGAGACCATCATGTCTCAGTTTTCTATCTCAAAGTTATAATTAATTTTTAGAGAAGAAGCTAAAAATGGAAAACCCATCCAGGTAGCTTTCAAAACCATAGTCAATAATTGAGCTGCACTTGGTAAAGAGAGTGATTTATCGTGACATTAACCACAGAAAAATGATTTCTTAACGTCACCATTATGACGGAGTAAAATTAAATGAGTTCTCAATGCTAAGTAGTAAGCGTACAATGATATTATTTAAATTCAGAACATCCAGTTTGTGTGAATTAGTACTTTCCACCTTGACCAAATTAAAAATGAAGGTGTGAAAGTAGCTCAACAATGCTCAAATACATGCGTAATATTGTCTTTGCATGTTAAAGATTGGAATAGAATAATTAGCAGGCAAGATTTTTTACTTGTCTTACTAACAAAATCTTTCCGTTGATCATTTTGATATTTAATATATATTTAATATAATTTTATGCTAATTTTATATTTAAACATTAATAAAATTATTTATATTGACTATGTTTTCAAGTGATCATATGTTCTAAGCATAATTGTTTCAAAAAATTCTGTTTCATTTTTGTACACGTGCATTAGGGAGTTTGAAGCCACTATTTTAAGACCCGATCTAATAATACTAATAGTGCTTGCTGAAATAAAAATGTTTTATTCAATAAAATAAATCCCAGTTAGACATATACCTTTTGTACTGTTGAGCTTAGCAATGGCTTTTTGTTCTGCAACATTCCAAATGATCACTAAGTTATCGGTACCGCCACTTGCAAAGAGATCAGGGTTATGTGGACACCAAGAGATTGCTGTGATTTTCTCTTTATGTTCAGACATAATTGAATGAAGTTTGAATTCATTATAATGGTGATCCAACTAAAACGAATATATATAAATAAACATTTTAGTGATCTTTTTTAGATCATACACAATCTATAAATAATCACTTTATACAAAACAAAAGGTACACATATGAAAATTAGTTCACCTAATAATAAAGATAAAAACACATTTCAAACCCTACATTCAAGGGTATTAAAGTATAGTCAATCAGCTGGAAGAAACCATTTAGAAAAAAAAAAAGGACAGGACTGAGATAAGATATATCAATTTAAAAAATAAGTAGAAATAAATGTTTTACATTTAAATATGCATAACAATTCAGAGCTTTATTGCATTTTCCATCACTATATCTACTTATGAAAGAAACAAACCCTTGATTTTGAAATATTTTTCTGCAATTTTTCACTTACACTGAAATTAAAAAAATTTAGGTTAAATAAGCCCACTGTTCATTATTACATTATTGAGATGTCCAAAGATTCCAGTGCAGTGGTATCATTGAGCCTTTTTATATTATTTTTAGATGGTGCATTATGATATGTTTTTATATGTAAGTGGACAAAATGAATAGCTTAATTTTTCCTATTTAACTTATAAATGTGAATATATTAACTCAGAACTTAATCTATCATTTTTAGTATGTTTTGGATTCCATTGTGTATGTCCTTTTCCTGTAGTTGTTTTTCTTTTTTTTTCTTTAACATACAATGAGCCTTTTACAGTACTACTGTAAGTTTTAGGATCATTATTATATTCAATATTTATTATATCAGCCTTTTTTCAACCATATACTTGCAGTAAAATCCTAACTACTAACATGGTCTTCAAAGTCCTACATGACCAAATCACTGATATCTTGCCAAACTATTTGAAAATCGTGTTTCTCCTTGTTTACTCTGAACCTGTTTCTTTGATAGGCAACATCATGTTCACTTTAAGACCTTAACTGCTGCTCCCTTGGCCTCTAATACTTGCCATGAATGTTGCTCATGGTTATTCATTCCCCTGTTGATGCCCAAGTTTAAGGGCACCTCTTCAGAGAGATGTTTTCTGACAATGCTATTTAAATTCATAACTCTCCCCAGAACCTACCCCATGACTATCTTATTTACTGATATTATAGACTTTGTAGAATACACTTCTTCCCAAAACATGTACTTATTTGTTCACTTATTTATTTTATGACTTTTTCCAGTCCCCTGCCCTTACTAAGAATACAAATTCCAAGAGAAAAAATTTGTCTGGTTTGTTCACACCTGCATTCCTAGTGTTGAGTAATGCTTAGTCAATTGAAGAGATTCAGCTACTATTATTGAAAGAACAAACCCATAGGCTACCCTTTAGTGTCTAAGTAAGTAACTTTAATTTTTGCTGTCACAAATAAAGCTGCAATACATATCTTTGGATGTAATATTTTGACTAGTGATCTAATTATTTCCTAAGGTTTTCTCTTCTATATCTCCCTTTTTACAAATTCCGCTCTTCTTGGACAACTTTGGATGAAAACATTACACAAGATAATCCAGTACTAATGAAGTTTTCATCTGATTAGCACTGCAGCAATAACAATTTTATTTTATTTATTTATTTATTTGTTGTTTTTTTGAGTCGGAGTCTCACTCGGTCGCCCAGACTGGAATGCAGTGGCCGCTCCCGGTCACCGCAGCCTCGACCTGCTGGGCTCCGGCGATCCTTCTGCCTCAGTCTTCCCAGTAGCCGGAATTACAGGCGCGCTACCACGCCCGGCTAATTTTTTGATTTATTGTAGAGATGAGGTCTCGCTGCCCAGGCGGGTCTCGAACCCGCGGGCTCGGGCAATTCACTCATCGCAGCCTCCCAAAGGCGCGGGATTACAGGCTGAGCCACAGAGCCTGGCAGCAATAACAATTTTAAGTTGACTTATTTAAATATAATTGTGTTTTGTACATTTAGGAATATATAGTTTTTAAAGTTTTAAGTTATTCAGCAGCTTTAGTTCCTATGGTAGATACTGTGTATCTAATGTATATAATTAAGAAGTTCTGCTATATATTAGAAATTCAATAAAAGAATTTATAAATATAGTAAACGTATGAAGAAGTTATGGTGCACATCAGTAACCTTTACTGACTTTACCATACAAATTATCCATATAGTACCTATAAACATACTATTATATACTAAACAACTTGCAGGAATTTATTAATACATACTCATTATATTACAATTTAGTATTATCAGACTGTACTGTTACACTGAGATGAACCATAAATTACTCTACTTTTAGAATACTTTAATACAATCTATTAGTGCATTACAGTTCAATTATTAAAAAAATTCTAGTGCCACTTATAAAATCATTTAACAGTTCAGGAAAACCTGACAATACATCAATGTCATTATCTAGACAGTGATAGATCAGACTTCGACTATACATTCACACTAGTTGTGATTTAATAAATATTTCTTGTGAATATAATTATAACATTTTATATTTATGTAGCATAATATCAAGGCACTTTAATTTAGATGATCACTTAAAAAATACTTACTGATATAACTTTAATTAATGTTCATGTCACCATTTAATAATTTAATTTTCTATTGGCATATTTTGAAGCAAGTTTTACAGTAGATACCATAATGAACTGTCACCTGTGTCTATTTATATTAATTTCTATGTCAGGGTAATTTTGAATTTCTTTCAATCCTTAATAACATGCAAACTTTCTTATAGGTTTTTCATATTAATAATTTTAGCTTAATCTTCTTAAATATTCATCATAAAATGTCATCATAAAATTAAGACATGCAAACTTGAAAGAATTAGGTTCTGTTTTCGTCTACCAAGTTTCATAATCATCCTTATCCCTGAGAGGAATCGTTTGCCCTGCCTATATTTCTTTTTCTTTAGGAGGAAATAAAAGACAAGAAGACAGGAACTTAATACTAAGAGATAAATTCTGGAGAAGGAATTTGGGAGTGAGAAGCTTTGGAGTACATGCAGAGTGTAAAAAAAAGGAGGTAGATGGGAGAACAAAGGAGGCATTTAGAAGGCTTGAGTTGCTTTATGGATGGGGGGATGAAAAATGAAACATGAGTTTTATTGAAATTATATTTTGATTGCTAGATATTTCCACAGTCTTGAGAAATGGACTATTCTATATTGTGGGAAATGAATTGTTTTATGGATTCATGCCATTTCTGAAATTTAATTCTGAATGCTACTATTTCTGAAACTACAGCACTATTAGTAATGAACTAATATTTAGTCATGAAAAGGATTTCACTCTAGAATAAAACTTTTTTTACTCTTAATTGAAATGAGTTAAAGTTTCAAGGATTTTTTTTTCATTTTTTTAACTCATTCATTCTAAACATTTAATGAATGTCATTAAGAATATGCAAAAATCTGAGAATTCAGAGATAGGAAAGACCCATTCCTAGTAAATGGAAGCATGGAGACAGTCCATTTCACAAGTTTCTTCATTTACAAGAAAGAAGAAAAGCAGAATGTGGAAAAGAGTTTACATACTTGAGCTGAGATTTGAAAGATGAGAAAGTTTTCTCTAGACGGGCAATGTAGGCAAACTAAAAAACTAGTGTAAGCAAGGAAAGATAGAAGATGCTTTAGAAAATGCAAATGGATTGATACACTAGAGTGGAACACAGAGAGAGAGAGAGAGGCAAGAAGATCACAAAACACCTTGAATGTCATATTGTAAAGTTTGGATATTAACATTAGGGAATGAATAGTAATTGAGATTTTAAATTTAGATTTTCATCATAGATGATTGGTTATACTGCAGGATAAATTAGAAGGAGCTAACCTAGAGGTAGAGAAACTATTGAGAGATTGCTATAATAGTTCAAGTGAGAAGGCTATAAAGATACTAAAACATACTAAATACTAAAGTCACTCTTGGTTACTAAGGGTATAGGATGTGAGCACAGAAGAGGGAGTAAAAGGGAACTCTTACATTTCTGGTTTAGGTGAATGGTTAGCTGGTGACACTAAGATTCTATTGCTGGGTTTAAGGAGAAAGACTGAACTTTAAAATACCTACGGCACCTCTATATGGAGCACTTCAGTAATTCATTAGCTCTATAAATTAGGAACTGATAAGAGATGCCTGAATGAAGCTGGAATGTGCAAAAAAGTATTTATGAAGGTGTTTCTCCCAAAATATCCCAAAATATATCTGCATTAATTTTAATATAATGATCTCTGATGACTTACCCATTCTTCAACTGGTAAGAGAATTTTCTCAAATCAAATTTATTAATAATTTAATAATTTAAGCATTTTCTAAAAGTTTAACCTGTAAACCCAATGCAGCATAAATAGCAAAAACAGAAAGTATAAACGTCAATGAAATTATAGCATTGTGCTTTTAATGTAATAGACTTAAAAATAAGTATTCAATAAATATTAATATTACCTGATAAAATTAAAAATTGAAAAGAATAATTATTTTACCTGATAAACATAGATAGCCAAGGTTGCACAATATGCAAACCTGTCTCCATTGGCAGCACAAACATCTTTGTTCCAAGGCTGACATCCGGCAGCTAGCAATCCCACTTGCCTCACCTGGGACATGATTGCCTTGAAAAACAAATATGAAGAAATGTCAGTCATTCTCATTATTTGAAAAACTTCCTCTTCATTGTTTTACAACTGTCTTCCCCAATACTTACCGTTTGTCCTGATATAATTTTTGCTAGCACTATTAATTTCAATTTATATTTTCCAAGAACAGGAGTTGAAAATCCCCAAATGCCTATAGTCATCAAGGCAAGTAATTTGAATTAGGAAAGCAAAAGATTGTAGAACGATGAATGACAACTGATACTTGGCCAAGGGTTGGAACCCATAAGGAATGATGGGAACTTATAGCCAAGTAGAAAGTGCAAATCCTATCTAAAGGGTGCTAGTACCACTGGAGAAAGTCATCCCATGTTGCAAGATGTACACTCCTTCCTAGAGAAATGGAAATATCTAGATTTTTATGAGAAATGTACCAATTTCTGAATACTGGCAATTCACTCAAGGCATCGATTCAAATTTAAAACATTACCAGTCAATATTGGGAGGCTTGTGAGCTTTGTCATAGAACTTCACAGTTTTTACCCTGAGTCTTCATACTCATGAAAACCTTTTGAGGTACACGAGGTGGGCTTGCAGCTGGGTTAACAACATTGTTCACTGTTAAGAGGGGGCAGAAAGAAGCTAGAAACTACCTGAATAAAAATTGCTTATGTGGCAGGACAGAGGATGTTGGTGTAAACAACCCCTGAGATGCAGACAATGCAGTTCTGGGCTGAGACTAAGTAAATAAGGGATGAGACAAGCTCTGTACCAAGCAGAGGGTGTGAACAGTGTCAGGCATTTAACCTTAAGTCTGTGTTTCTTGTATCTAAAACATGTCTTCAGAATTAGATTTTCTGTAGGAGTTTTCTCAGCTCAAAAAATGCTATCAATCTACATTTAAACTCTAAGTTCTTCTAGATACTGGAGAAAAGAAAGTCAAGAAAGGCCGTTTGCAAGTCCACAGTCATCTTGACAATTCATCATACAGGAAGATCATACCAAGACAAAAAACATATCTGTGCAGAGCACTGACTCTAGAGAATTATCTGATGAATTACATGCAAGAATAAATGACTGACAAAACAAAAAAAGTTTTAAAGGCAGAATCCAGACCTTTATTAGCTCTCTTTTCCAACATGGTCTAAAACACGATCTACAAATAGACAGGAACTCCTAATAGGAGAATCTTCCATTTAAACTACTACAAAGTTATACAATGCAAATAGCAATTTTTCACTACTGTCGATTTCATACATGATTTTAAAATAAGAAAAATATAAATAGAAATGATAACCTTAAAATATTTTGTTTTGAAAAATTATTGTAGAAATTTTGAATTTCTATATGATTTGAATTATAATGAACTTGGCTTTAAGTGACTAACATATTCAGTATTAGCTTATGCTTCCCTAAAGCCTTACATTGTTTTAATAGCATAATGTTGATACCAAAACCACAATATGTAAAATATCACATACAAAACACACACACATAAACATATATAGCAGAAGTCTTAAAGGTGTTTGTTCACTGTACTCCTTAAAGTCCTCCAACTCAACTGAGCTACCATCTTCTCTTTCTACCTGCTGTCCCGACGTTTAAAGCAAGCCATCCTGAACCAACGATACCTGGCACTATCATGGAAAAATAACCCGGTGTCTCTTCTTATTATCAGCTTTTTCCCCTCCAGTATTTAGGTAGAATCATGTACTGACCATAATCCTATTTTTCCTTCTTTCTTTAAGGCTCAGCAATTAATAAATTTTAATTAGTTATGTCTTATGCAGTGGACCATTTCTTCATTTTATCTTTTTCTATTTCCACTTCCAGAATGTATCTACTTTTTCCTCCCTTCTCTCTTTTCTTCAATTCTTTCTATCTTCATTGCATTAACTCCCCTTATCTAAGTAGAACTAGGCAGATTTCAAAGAAAGTAACTATATTATTCGAAGTAAAAATTTACATTATAAAGAAGCAGTGCTATCAATCTTTGAGATGCTGCAGAAATATCATTTCCTCCTCCTCCTCTAATGACACCTCTATCTCCACAAACATTAGCATTCAGGATATACAAAAAAGATATGTTCTTTTTTAAGCACTTAGTAATGTTACAATATTTTTCTTCACTAAAATAAACATTATTTCAGCCTCAATGTAAGTTACAAAGGCTGGGGATCTATGATTACTATTTATAACATATGCATCTAAGTAAAAATGCTTTTTGATTTCTGTTTAACTGAGAGTTGAGTTGATATTTGAGAAAGAACAGGAGGAAAATATTTAAACACATATTTAAAATGAAGTCATTGAAAATTTTTCATGTTCTGCTCTTTAAAACATTTTTTAATAAACAATTTTTAGAGTAGTTTACAGAAATCCCCGTATACCCCTTCTTTCTTCCGCCACCCACTACACAAGCTTCCCCCCAATCAATATCTAGCACCAGATGGTAGATTTGCTCATACAGAAGAAGAATCTACACTGACAAATTGTTATCCCCCAAAATCCACAGTTTACATTAGAGTTCATTTTTGATGTTCTACATAGCACAGATTTTGGCAAATGTATAGTGAACTGAATCCACCATTGTAGTATGGTATAGAACAGACTCACTGTCCTAAAAAGTTCTCTGCCTACTCATCCTTCTCATTCCCCAACTCCTGGCACTAGCTCATCTTTTTAAAAATTTTTTTACCAGCTAATCTTTTAATGTCTCCATAGTTTTGCCTCTTCGACAATCTCATATAGTTGTAATCATACAACATGTAGCTTTTTCACATTGGCTTCTTTTGGTTAGTATTGTGCGTTTAAGTTTCCTTCATATCTTGAGAGCTCATTTCCTTTCTTAAAATTTCCTTTTTTTCCTCCATTTTTTTTACTGTGGTAAAATATACATAATATAACATCTTAACCATTTTTAAGTGTAGAGTAACCCCATTCTACCCTCTTCCAGTCACTAGCAACCACCATTCTATTTTCTATCTCTATTATTTTTACTGTGCTAAGTACCTCATAAAAATGGAATCATATAGAACTTGGTTTTTTGTGACAGGTTTATTCATCATGAAGTCCTTAAGTTTCATTCATGTTGTGCGACATGTCAGACTTTCCTTCCTATTTAAGGCTGGATAATATTTTCTGTGTGTGTGTGTGTGTGTGTGTGTGTGTGTGTGTGTGTGTGTGTGTGTATGTACATAAATGTTAATATGTTCCATTTTACATTTCTACCAACAGGGCACAAGTATTCAGATTGTTCTACATCCCCACCAACACTAGTTATTTTCTGTTAGTTGATAATAGCCATTTTAATAGATGTGAGGTGATATCTTACTATTGCTTCAGTTTGCATTTCACTAATGATTATTAATGTTGAGCATCTTTTCATGTGCTTATTAGTCATTTGTATATATTCTTTGGAAAATGTCTAGTCAAGTTTTTTTATCATTTTTTAAATCAGGATAAATCATATTTCTTTGCCATTGTTGAGTTTTGGGAGTTCTCTGTACATTTGGAATATTAATCCCTTATCAAATATGTGATTTGAAAATATTTCCTCCCATTCTGTGGGTTATCCTTTTAGTCTGTTGACAGTCTTTTCCTTTCCTTTCTTTTCTTTCTTTCTCTCCTTCTCTCTCTCTCTCTCAAAGAATCTTTTGGTGCTTTAAAAAATTATTTTAGAGTTGTGAGGTACAAGTAAGGATTTATTACATGAGTAAATTGCATGCCGGTGAGATGTGGACTTCTAGCAGACCCGCTCTCTCCCAAGAGTGGACCTGATACTCAGTGCACTGCCATGTGTCCCATCCCTCCTTCCTCCCTCTCTCCCCTAGTAATGTCCAGCATCTGGCAATCCCACCCTTGTGCTCATGTGACAAGTGACCAGGGCCCACTTATTAGTGAGAACATGAGGTATTCAATTATTTGTTTCTGTAAGAGTTCACTAAGCATGATTGTCTCCAGCGACACCCATACTGCTGTGAAGGCCATGAATTGTTTTTCTTTATGGATGAATAATATTCCACTGTGTATATGTACCACATTTTCTTCATCCAGTCCATTTTTGATGGGCATCTGGGTTGGCTCTAATTTTTTGCTATTGTGAATAGTGTTGCAATGACGATACATGTGCAGCTGTCTTTTTGGTAGAACAGTTTATGCTCCTCTGGGTATATTCTCAGAAATGGGATTGCAAGATCATATGGAAGCTCACTTTTTAGTTCTTTGGGAAATTACATACTGCTTTCAACAAAGCTTGAACTAGCTTACATTTCCTTCAACAGTGTAGAAGTGTTTCCTTTTCTCCACATCCATGCCCATACCTGTTGTTTGTTGACTTCTTCATGATACCCATCCTTACTGCTGTTAGGTGGTATTCATTGTAGTTGGGATTTGCATTTCTCTGATGATTAGTGAGGCTGAGCATTTTTCCATATGTTTGTAGGCTACATGAATGTCTTCTTTTGAGAAGTGTCTGTTCATGTCCTTTGCCTAACTTTTAATGAGGTTGGTTTTTTTCCTGTCAATTCATTTGCGTTCCGTGTAGATCCTGTGAGCTATGTCTTTGTTTGATGTATATCTTGCAAATATTTTTTTCCATTCCATCAGTTGCCTCTTTACTGTCTCGATGGTTTCTTTTGTTGTGCAAAAACTTTTTAGTTTGATAAGGTCTCACCTGTCAATCTTAGCTTTTGCTGTATTTGCTCCTGAGGACTTGGCCATTAATTTACTGCCTACTCTGATGTCCAAGTAAGCGTTCCCTAAATTTTCTTCTAAGATTTTTATAGCTTGAGGTTTTTTACACTTAAGCCCTTGATACATTTTGAGTTAATATTTGTATATGGTGATAGGTAGGGGTCCAGTCTCATTCTTCTGGACATGGTTAGCTAGTTTTCCCAGTACCATTTGCTAAATATGTTTTTTACTCCCCAATGTTTGCTTTTGCCAGTTTTGTCAAAGATGAGTTGGTTGATGGTCCATGGTTTTATTTCCAGATTCTCTGTCCTGTTCCATTGGTCTGTGTCTATTCCTGTACCAGTACTATGCTGTCTTGGTTACTTTAGCTTTGTAATTTAAAGTCTGTAAGGTGATACTTACAGTTTTGTTCCTTATGCTGAGGGTTGCTTTAACTATTCAGGCTCTCCCCCACCATATGAATTTCTATATTGTCTTTTCTAGGTCTGTGAAAAATGATGTTGTACTTTGATAGGAATTGCACTGAATCTGTAGACTGCCTTGGACAGGATGGACACCTTGACAATATTGATTCTTCCATTCCAAAAGTATGGGATGTTTTCCCAATTGTTTGTGTCATCCTTAATCTCTTTGAGAAGTGTACTGTGGTTCTCATGGTAAAGGTCTTTCACCTCCTTGGTTAGGTGGAAGCTGAGATATTTTATTTTTTTGTGGCTACTGTAAATGGAATTGTGTTTTTTATTTGGTTTTCAGTTTGCTTGTTGTTGGTATATAGAAATGCAACTGTTTTCTGCACATTGATTTTGCTCCTAATCTTAGTGGAAATGTTTTTAGTCTCTCACCATTGAGTATGATGTTCACGAATAAATACACTGTTGCTATTATTTTGTTGAACAAACTCTTATCTGTTAGATTAACTTAAAAATTAGAAAAATAAAGTTTCTATTTTATCTGTAGTCACTGTCAAATGCACCCTTCCTTTCTTAATGTACATCAGAGTTTCCAACATATATCATTTTCCTTTCCTCTGAAGAACTTTTAACATTTCTTACAAGAAATGTCCACTGGCAATAAATTTTCTCAATTTTTGTTCACCTGAGAATGTCTTTATTTTTCCTTCACCTTTAAAAGATGATTTCTCACTACCTACAAAAAAAAAGCCCCTGGACCAGATGGCTTTCCAGCAAAATTCTGTAAGACATATAAGAAGGAACTGACACCAATCGTACTGAAAGTATTCCAGGCAATTGAGAAAGATGGAACTCTCCTCAAATCATTTTATGAAGCTAACATCACATTGATACCCAAGCCAGGTAAAGACCCAACAAAGAAAGAGAACTACAGGTCAATATCTTTGATGAACACAGATGCTAAAATTCTCAACAAGATTCTAGCAAACCGGATTCAACAACACACCTCAAAAATCATCCATCATGACCAAGTAGGCTTCATCCCCAGGATGCAAGGCTGGTTCAACACTCGTAAGACCACAAATGTAATTAAATACGTCAACAGACATCAAAACAAAAATCACACGATTATGTCATTAGATGCAGAAAAAGCTGTTGATAAAATCCAGCATGCCTTCTGGATAAAAACCCTTGACCATCTAGGCATACACGGAACATACCCCTAAAGAGTAAAAGTCATCTACGATCCCACAGCCAGCATACTCCTAAACAGACAAAAATTGGAACCATTTCCCCTGAAAACTGGAACAAGACAAGGATTGCCCCTCTCACCCCTCCCATTCAATATGGTATTGGAAGTCCTGGCTAGAGTAACCAGAAAAGAGAAGGCGATCGGGGGTATCTAAATAGCAAGAGAGGAAGTCAAGTTACTCTCTTTGCAGACAACATGATTGCATACCTTGAAAACCCAAGAGAATCTGTGAAAAACCTCCTTGCATTGATAAAGGACTTTGGCAAAGTCTCAGGGTATAAAATAAATGTACAAAAGACAATCGCATTTCTTTACACCAATAATAAACAAACAGAAACCCAAATAAAAAGTACAATCCCATTCAAAATAGCCACAAAAAAATGATATACCTTGGCACCTTCCTAACCCGAGATGTGAAAGATCTTTACAATGAAAACTACAAAACACTGCTCAAGTAAATCAAAGATGACACAAACAAGTGGAAAAATATCTCATGCTCACGGATTGGAAGAATCAATATTGTGAAGATGTCCATCTTACCTAAGACAATCTACATATTTAATGCAATATTCATCAAATTACTAGCAACATTCTTCTCAGATCTAGAAAAAATAATACAGGTATTCATATGGAAACACAAATGACCAAGAATAGCCAGAACAATCCTCAGAAGAAAAAAAACAAAGCAGGAGGTATCCCAATACCAGACTTTAAACTTTACTATAAAGCTACAATAATCAAAACAGCCTGGTATTGGTACAAGAACAGGCATATAGCCCAATGGAATAGAATTGAGATTCCAGAACCAAAACCTCAATTTCTCAACAAACTCATCTTCGACAAAGCCTCCACCACCCACTACTGGGGAGAGGAGAACCTATTCAGTAAATGGTGCTGGGAAAACTGGTTGACCACATGCAGAAGATTGAAACAGGACCCCTATCTATCCCCATGCACAAAGGTTAACTCCAAATAGATCAGAAACCTAAATGTAAAACCTCAAACCATACAAACTTTAGAAAATGCAGGACACACCCTTATAGAAGTTGGAACTGGCATCCAATTCCTGAGCAAAACCTGAAATGCACAGGCCATAAGAGATAAGATAGACAAGTGAGATCTTATTAAACTAACAAGCTTCTGCAAAGCCAAAGAAACCATCAGAGAGCAGGGAGACAGCCCACACACTGGGAAAAAGTATTTGCCAACTCCATGTCTGACAAAGGCCTAACATCAAGGATCTACAAGGAACTTAAATGTGCTGAAAAGAAAACAAACAACCCCATTACAAAGTGGGCAAAAGATATGAACAGACACTTCTCAAAAGAAGACATATGAGTGGTCAGCAGATACATGAAGCAATGTTCAGTCTCACTAGTCATCAAGGAGATGCAGATTAAAACTACACTGAGATACCACCTAACTCCAGTCGGAATGGCCATCATCAATAACTCAAAAAATAACAAATGCTGGCGAGGATGTGACGAAAAGGGAACACTTCTACACTGTTAGTGGGAGTGTAAACTAGTACAGCCTCTGTGGAAATCAGTGTGGCAGTTCCTTTATAAAAGCTCTAAAAATCAACCTTCCATATGACCCCACAATCCCCCTACTGGGAATATACCCTGAGAACTCAAATCACTCTATAACAAAGATACTTGCACATGTATGTTTATTGCAGCATTGTTCACAATACAAGATCATGGAACCAACCATGCTGTCCATCAAAAGAGGACTGGATTAAAAAAATGTGGTACATATATACAATGGAATATTACACAGCCATAAAAAAGAACAAAATCATGAATTTTGCAGCAACCTGGATGGAATTAGAGTTTATAATACTGAGTGATCTCTCACAGAAACAAAGATCTGAGTATCACATGTTCTCACTCATAAGTGGACCTTGAACAAGTACCGTAATACTATAAGAAAAGGATTGATAGCGGTGGGAAACTATGGGGGGGCAGGGAGGGGAAGGGAGGAGGGATTAACAGTAGTCAATATCAGTCTGGGGAAGGGGGCACACCTCATCAATAAGGGTACCTGCACAATGAATATTTGTATACCCAACCCTTAACTGTACCCCACAATTAAAAAAAATATATATATATATATATAATAAAATAAAATAAGAAAAGAAAAGATGATTTCTCAAAGTACAAACGTCTAGCTAGGTTGGTGTTGGTGGGTTTTTCTCTCTCAATACTTTATATATTTCATTTTACTCTCTTCTTACTTGCACGGCTTCTGAGGAAAACTCAAGATGTAATTTTTGCTAGGTATAGTGTCTTATGCCTGTAATTCCACACTTTGGGAGGCAAAGGTGAGAGGCTTGCTTGAGTCCTGGGTTCAAGACCAGCCTGGGCAACTTGGTGAGATCTCATCTCTACAATAAATAAAAAAGTTAGCTGGGTGTGGTGGCACATGCCTGTAGTTCCAGGTATTTGGAAGGCTGAGGTGGAAGGATAGCCTGAGCCCAGCAGGTCACTGCTGCAGTGGCCACGAGTGTGCCACTGCACTCCAGCCTGGGTAACAGAGTGAGACTCCAACTCAAAAAAGAGGAAAAAAAGATGTAATTCTTATTTTCATTCCTTTATAGGCAAGGGCCTCCCCTCCTTAACTTATTGTAATCTTTTTTGTTTTAATTTTTGGTAGCTTGAATATAATATGTGTAGGGATAGGTTTTTGTCATTTATCCTACTTGTTCTCCAGAGTTCCTTGATCTGATTTGTTGTCTTACATTCATTGGGTAAATTTTCTGTCATTATTAGTTCGAATATTGGTTCTGTTCTTTTCTTTCTCCTTGTTCTAGTATTCCCATTATATGTATATTACATCTATTGTAGTTGTCCCATTGTTGTTGGATATTCTGTGCTTTTTAAAATCAGTCCTTTTCTTCTTTGCTTTTCAGTTTTAGAAGTTTCTACTGTCACCTGTCAAATTGAGAGATTCTTTTCTCAGCTATAGAGGTCTACTAGTGAGTTCATCAAAGACTCTTCATTTCTGTAACAGTGTTTTTAGTTTCTAGCATTTCCTTTAATTGTTTCTTAGCATTTCCTTTTGATTGTTTCTTAGAAGGTTACACTTATATTTTTCATCTGTTCTTCCATGTGGTCTTTTTTCTATTAAAACTATTAGCATATCAATCATAGATTTAAAAAAAAAACTTGTCTGGTAATACTAACATTCTTGCCATATCTGACGCTGGTTCTTATGTTTATCTCTTCAAAATGTGTTATTTGCCTTTTAGTATGTCGTGTAATTTTTTATGAAAGATGTTCATGATGAACTACCTATAAGAAAGTGCTTTAAGCAGACTTTTAGTAAGAGTGATAAGATGTGAGGATAAAATAACCATTCTATAGTCCTATGATCAGGTCTAAGTGTTTTGGTGAGTCTGTACCCATGCCCAGTGTTTCTCTCTCTCTCTCTCTCTCTCTCTTTTTTTTTTTGAGTTGGAATCTCACTCTTGTCACCCAGGCTGGAGTGCAGTGGCGTGCTCACAGCCACCACAGCCTCGATCTGCTGGGCTCAGGCAATCCCTCCACCTCTGCCCTCCAAGTAGCTGGAACCCAGTATTTCTCAATTCCCCCATTCCTGCTTAAGTGGACAGCTGAGAGGGTATGGAATTGAGTATTTTCCTTTCCCCAGGTAGGTTAGGCTTTCATAAAACCCAGCATGTTAGTTCTGATAAAATAGCTTCTCTTAAGAATAGGTCTTGTCATAACAGAACAACAAGATTTTAAAATTCATATTCATATGGAACCAAAAAACGGTCTGATTAGCCAACATGATCCTAAGGGGGATAAAAAGCTGAAGGCATTACATTATCTGATTCAAATTAAATTATAAGGCTATGGTGTCCCAAAAGAGTATAATACTGTCATAAAAGTAGACACAAAAATCATTGAAACAGAACAGAAAAAAGGCCACATATCTAAAGCCAACTGACTATGTTGGCATTGACAAAACCTACAAGAGCATAGAGTGTGGAAAAGACACCCTTTTCAATAAATGGTGCTGAGAAAATTAGTACTATCCATATATAGAAGAAAGAAACTGGACCCCAATTTCTTGCCATATACAAAAATCAACTCATGATGGATTAAAGACTCAAACATAAGACCCAAAACTACAAAAATACTAGAAAAAAACCTAGAGCAAACTCTTCTGGGCATTGGACTAAGCAAATAATTTATTAACACCTAAAAAACACAGGCAACAACAACAAAAATACACAATTGAGACAAACAAGAAAGTTTCCACATGGTAAAAGAAGAAATCAACAGAATGAACAGACAACCTGCAAAACTGCATAAAATATCTGCAAACTCTTCATTCAACAGGGGATTAATATCCAGAATATATAAATAACTCAATTCAACAGCAAAATGCCCACAAATAATAGCATTAGGCAGAGGACATGAATAGACATTTTCAAAAGAAGACATAAAAATGGCCAGTAGGTATATGAAAAATGCTCAACATCACTAATTATTAGAGAAATGCAAATTAAAAACACAATGAGATATCATCTTACCCCAGTCAGAATGTCTATTATCAAAAAGAAAAAAAAATAACATCTTGGCAGGGATGCAGAGAAAAAGGAAGTTTTGTACACTGTTACAAATGCAAATAAATACAACCTCTATAAAAAACTGTATAGTTTCTCAAAGAACTAAAAATAAAATTACCATTAGATCCAGCAATCCCACAACCAGGTTGTCTACCAAAAAAATTATGGTAGCAAACAGATATTTGCATTCATACGTTTATTGCAGCAGTATTCACAAAAGCAAATACACAGAGTCAACCTAAGCGGCCATCAAGAGATGACTAGATAAAGAAAATATGGCATATATACACAATGGAATACTATTAAGCCACGAAAAAGAAGGAAATCATTTTTTGCAGCAACACGGATGGAACTGGAGGTAATTATCTAAAGTGAAACAAATCAGCACAGAAAGTCAAATATCACATATTCTTACTCATAAGTAGATGCTGAAAATTGTGTGCATATGGACATAAAAAGTGGAATGATACACAATGAAAATTCAGAAGGGCAAAGGGGTGGCAGGGAGGTGGATGATGGGAAATTAGTAAATGGGTACAATGCACATTATTTGGGTGATGGATACCCCAAAAGTCTTTAATCGACCACTATGCAATCCATGTATGTAACAAAATTGTAATTGTATGCCATATATTTATTTTTAAAACTTTTAAAAGTTGGTTTAAAAGAAAACAGAACAGAATACTCTAGAGTAATTTAGATGGTTCTCGTTCTGCTGGAAGCAGAAGGAAAATTTTCTCCAATAATCAATCTGAGCACCGTTAGAGCCTCTGGAAGTAAAATTCACAAAAACATGGACTCTACCCAGTACTGGGTCCTCATGGAGTTTTTAACTGTCAGATTTGTCCCCCACTGTGCCTCCATCAGTTCATCGATGATGGTTCAGGTTTTTCAACTCTGGCAATGGTTCTCTGGGAGGTTTCTGCTTAGGGATTTCTGCTCTGGTAAATAGTGATTCTCTGTAACTGTCTTTCTTTCTGATTCTGAGGGCATTGGTTAGCCCTGCAACCTCACTCCTCTAATGGATCAAGACGAGTTACTGATTTTTCAGTTTGTTCAGTTTTTTACCTGCTGTTAAAATAGCACAGCAACTTCTAATCTCTTTACACACAGAATTGGAAATCAGCAATTTCTCTGCTAACTTATTTATTAAGAACAAATAAAGTACTTCTTAATTTACGCCAATACACTTTTACTTTAACTAGCAGTATATGTTGATTTATTATTTTTTAGTTTCCAAAATTAGATAATATAAGCATTTCCATGTAGACATAAAATTTGGTATGCTTTCATTCTTAAATAGCTTTTATAGGTCATAGAAGTCCAACAACTTAAATCCTTTTAAAATTCAGAGCCACAAGATAGATTGAGGTAAGACTTCAAACTATAAAAATCCTAGAAGAAACCTAGCCAAAGAGTCTACAGTCAAGTCCTCAAAAGCAAACAAAACAGAAACTAAAATTGACAATTGGGACCTAATAAAACTAAGAGTTTTGCACAGCAGAAGAAACAATCAACAGAATAAACAGACAATCTAAAGAATGGAAGAAAATATTTGTAAGCTATGCATCCAAAACTAGGACTAATATCCAGAATCTACAATGAATGTAAACAAATTGATCAAAAAAAAAAAAAGAAGAAGAAGAAAAGCCAACCTGTTAGAAAATAGGCAAGGGACATGAACAGATACTTCTCAAAAGACATACAAGTGGCCAACAAACATATTAAAAAATGTTCATCATCACTAATCATGATAGAATTGCAAATCAAAACCACAGTGAAATACCATCTCACACCATTCAGAATGGTTATTATTAAAAAGTCAAAAAACAGATTCTGGTGAGGTCGTATAGAAAAGGGAATGCTTACACACTGTTGGTGGGAATATAAATTAGTTCAGTTGCTGTGGAAAGCAGTTGGAGATTTCTCAGAGAACTAAAAAGAGAACTGCCATTTGACCCAGCAATCCTATTACTAGACATATACTCAAAGGAAAATAAATTGTTTTACCAAAAAGACATATACACCTACATGCCGCAGCTATTCACAAAAGCAAAGGTATGGAATCAGCCTAGGTGCCCACCAATGATAAACTGGATAAAGAAAACATACATATATACTATTGAATACTATGCAGCCATAACAAGAAACTCATGTCCTCATAGTAATATGGATGCAACTAATGACCATTATCCTAATTAAATTAACATAGAAACAGAAAACCAAATACTGCATGTTCTCACTTGTGACAGCTAAACACTGGGTACATAGGGACATAAAGATGGTAACAGTAGACCCTGGGACTCCAAAAAGGGGAGGGAAAGAGAGAGGCAAGGGTTGAAAAACTACATACTGGGTACCATATTCACTATTTGGTGCCGGGTTCAATAGAAGCCCAAACCTCACCATCACGCAGTATAACCCATGTAACAAACCCGCATATGACCCTCTGAATCTAAAATTTTAAAAAATAAAATAAAATAAAATTCAGAATCAAATAACTTGTGCAAGCTAGCCATTAAAATAATAAATAGGACAAAGAAAAACAGCATTTTATTAAAAATATGATTCTGAATAAAATACAAACATTATGTATCATTAAATATATAAATGCCATTGCATTTAAAAATCTGAGTTACATATTAAAACAAATGCCAATATTTGAAAAGTCTAGATTTTTAAAAAATAGATTACAAAACATATACAATTATGTATCCTTTATTTAATTACATCTTCAGTTGCCAAGGAGATGAAGTACAATGTCCAGAAGTTTTTGTTATCTTTGTAGTCAACATGGTTACTTATTTAATTCTGCATTACTGAAATTTAAAAATTTTCAAATGAAGGTCCACTTCAAAATATACATTTATGTTTTAAATAAAAATCCTACAAATATGTCACATATAAAAGTAAATAAACATGTAATTGTGACAGGTAATACATTTCAGATAAATATTACAAAGACTTTATTATTCTTTAGAATGTGTTTTATTTTTGTGTGAATAACTTAAGAATTTTCATGACTCTTTCAAAGATTTGTTGCCTCAAAAATACAATCTTTTTGGCCAGAAACAACACATATACTTTACCAATGAAGTCCCTAAACACTGCAGCTCACTGAATAACACAGATTTATAATGGATTCAGGAAGCAAGCCTGGGCACGTGTCACTCCACACACCACTGACAATATTAGTAGCCTGGCAACCATAGCCCTTGCAGGGATATTATTTTTATGTTTGACCATAAATTCTATTTTTGGTTTCAATTTCATACCATACGAAATACACACACACACAAATAAAATAATTGCACTAATTTTACTCTTAGGTTCAATAGAGAATGTATGGTGAAGATGTTCTGCATAGTAAATGAAAAAAGTGATTAGAATATATCTACAGTAATCCATTACAGAAACAAAGAACAGAGTACCATATGTTCTCACTCATAAGCGGATCCTGAACATTTACCATGATACTATAAGAAAGGGATTTGCAGTAGCAGGATACTGCTGGGGTGGGGGAAACAGTATCAATAAAGGTACATGATCTCAAACCAGGAAAAGTGGGGACCAAAGGGAGGCCCAAACTTTACCTGTGCTATGTCCACTTATACATCTAATCCTGAATTGTACCACACATTGTTAAAAGAGAATGCCTTTTTAAAAAAAGAATATATCTACATTGGCTTGCATGGGTAATAAAGCTTACTTTTGAATATGTATGATTATTATATATTAAATAATCATAATAAAATTTAAGATATAGATAATATAGTTACAATACTGCCAAAAAATTTGTAAAACTAAGTTAAAATCAAGTTCTTTTTTTTTTTTTGAGTTGGAGTCTCACTCTGTCGCCCAGACTGGAGTGCAGTGGCCGCTCCCAGCCACCGCAGCCTCGACCTCCTGGGCTCCAGTGATCCTTCTGCCTCAGCCTTCCAAGTAGCTGGAACTATAAGCGCGCACTACCAAGCCCGGCTAATTTTTGATTTATTGTAGAGATGAGGTCTCACCAAGTTGCCCAGGAGGGTCTTGAACCTGCGGGCTCAGGCAATCCACTCACCTCAGCCTCCCAAAGGCACGGGATTACAGGCTGAGCCACTGAGCCCAGCTAAAATCAAGTTCTTTTGTAGGTATGCTTGTATCAATATATACATATGCTATAAGTACTGATTATGGCAAAATAAAAATGCTAATTTAGTGTTTTAAAGATCTAATTCACGCTTGTATGTGATTTTTTTCAAACATTTATAATTTATAATTTATAATTTTTAACTCAAAAATGCAACATATGTCTTCTTGTGAATATGAACATTTTAGAAAACTCAAAAAAATCTGCTATGCAGAATGTTGTTCATGCAAAATATATTTGCAAATACAAATAATGTGAAAAATAATGAGCAGGTTTTTGAAAGAAATTAAAGTCAGTATTTATATGCCAATTGTTTTAGTTAGAATAGGACCTTTCATTTTCAGCTACATATGTATAAGAACTGGCCAAATTTGAGCCAGAGGAGCTCAAACTCAAAAAGATAATATGGCAATTTTAGGATCAATCTAGTTATGTATTTTCAGAACATCTACTCTTTGCATATGTTTCAAAACCAGGCATTCATCTACAAAGGTCCATAGCAGTATTAAGGGGAGAGAAAGATTCTGACTTCACATAATGTCCATGAGTTGTTCCAAAGTCATTTTAAAGAAACACATTTTAGTAAAATGTATTTTTCTTAAAAATCAGTCATCGTTCCCCTAAAATTAAATTATCACTCCTATCCTCTCCTATAGAGAAACATATGAACCGCACTTGAACAAAACCTTATCTTTCAAAACGTCAGAACTGCACTTGTTATTACATCTAAAAGGCATTCAATACAAACAAGGATGCTGGCACTCGAGAGAGAGAGATAGAGAAAGAGAAAGAGTGAGTGTGTGTGTGTGTGTGTGTGTGTGTGTGTGTGTGTGTGTGTGTTCACTGGGGGCTTGGAGTGCTATTATTAAACTCATAAGCTGTATTTTCATCATATATATCTAAAGTTGTAATTCAGGATGGAAAGCTACTCATTAATTTTAAACCTCTTTTCTGAAAAATGCTTTAGGATTTACAATATGATTATTATTCTCCAGAGTTAGATATTTACTGGCTCCAGGGATGTTTACCAGTTTTTTTCACAGTCAAAAAAAGTATCTGAAAACAAAGCCCATGAGGTTTTACATGGCTAAGGATTTATAATTTAAGAAAGTAAAGTACTGAAAAGTTATGTGATCAGTGTGATTAGAATGGGAACCTGAAGAAGAAGAAAGAAAAATACAGTACTGCATGTCTTTAACAGCATATGCCCTAGAACAACGATGGGGAAGTCTCTCAAGCTACATAAAGATAGTCTGGCTCTTCTGCTTCACTAATTAATGAAAGGAAAATCCACAAATTGTCTTCTTTTAAATAATTAAGAAATCCTTCATTTAAAAGGTGAAGATAGCCAAAGAAAAATAATACATTATTCTAAACTAAATCCATTTTGACAAGGTTCATTTTAATTTATACTACTGCAATAATAGACCAGAATACTATTTTCAAAATACTTTGCAAAAATTACCATAGTAACAATGAAGCTCCTTGTGGAATATAACAACTGCCTAAAAATTTGTCAGATGTAATGTAGCACTCTTCTTCAGAATTTTTGTCATTTTCTTTTACAATATTATTATAGTAAATAGTATTAGCATATATTTATCTTCTATTTCATCAATTTTTTTCTTAGTGTGAAATGAATTGCTTGAAATTATTGTTATGGTCATACATTAATATTATATAAAATGCTACTTTATATTTATTTATTTATTTATTTATTTTTTATAATTAATCAGTATTTTTTATTATCGTTTTGTGGGGCACAGTTAAGGGTTAGGTGTACAATTACGTTTCATTCAGGCACCCTGTTGATAAGAGGTGTTTTCCCAGTCCCAGATAGATATTAGCTACTGTTAATCCCATCCCCCTCCCCCCCATAATTTCCCAGTACCGTCAGTCATTTTCTTATAGTATTACATTGGATGTTCAAGGTCCATTATATGAGTGAGAACATGTGATATTCTGATCTTTGTTTCTGTGAGAGGTCACTCAGTATTATAGACTCTAGTTCTATCCAGGTTGCTGCAAAATTCATGATTTTGTTCTTTTTTATGGCTGCGTAATATTCCATCGTGTATATGTACCACATTTTTTTAATCCAGTCCTCTTTTGATGGGCAGCATGGTTTATATTTAAAGTCTAAAGATAATTTGAAAACATTATTAAGAATTCATCTGAAATAAGAATAGGAAAAAAATGCCTTTTCTTCAGCATACAATTATAATTACTCTTAGATAGTATATTCTACTTTACAACTTTACAAATAAATGTCTTATTCAGTCTCAGAATTTTGCAATGCAAACATGTCCACAATATAAATGACATAGAAATACAGCTGTATGGGAAGTGAAGCAGAAAAAAAAATCACAGGAAATTATAACTACAACACAAATATATCTTACTCTTTGCAGTGCATACCGATAATTGTGCTCAAACCAACTTGAAATGTAAGTCATCCAAGCCACAGAATGTTTCCACTTTAATCAAGGGAATTGGAAACTTGGCATCAGAATAGTCAGCACCTAAAGTTACACCAATGTGTTTTAACCAAACAAGGCTTGCTTAAATCTCCTTTGTAAAATGAGGTCTAGTACAAGAAGCTGGAATTGCACAAATGTTTCAGTTGAAACAATTTTAATAATTTCCAAACAATAGCAATCTATTAAAGTAATGCTATGTCAGAGAATATAAGCCTATCCTCAAATAAGAAATCATATAATTATGTTCTTGGATAGTATCAGAGAGGTATATTTGGTATAGTACCTGCTATATCAAATATTTTATTCGACTTTCAGTTTACATTCTAAAAAAAAAAAATCTTATATTTAGCTTTTGTAAGAAATAGGCAAATGAAGTCTAAAGGTTATCAAATAAAAAATAAGGAATCTGGAAAAATCACAAAACATGAAACAGAAGATTAGATTAGGAATTAGACCTAAATCCTAATACAGAAAGTGTCTAGGTTAGAAAAAAAAAGTGTACAGTGACAATATCAGTCCTTGTTTTCTTCCAGTTCCATACTTGAAAGAAATTATTCTACAGGTAACTGCTAATCATCTAACTGCCTCAAAAAGTTTAAAGACACTTTATCGTTTAATACAGTGCTAAGATGTTTGAGTCATAATCATGTGATTTTATTCACTCACTTTTAGAAGAAAATATTCACTAGCCATGGTGATTAACAGTTTTTTGTCACACTGAAGAATATTTGGCCTCCACAATATCTATAAAGTTTAGGTGCCTAACCCAACATATAACAGGTTCCAAGTGATCATTTACTGACTAAATTCATCTAATCTTTATACGTCAACAGAAATAAAAGAAAGGAAGGAGAAGAGACTGGATGGTGGACAGGAGGAAGAGAGGAAAGAAGAAATGAAGAAAAAGGAGTGAAAGAAAGAGAAAGAAAAAGAGAGGAGGAAAAAGGAATGGAAGGATGTCCATTCCTTCATATCCACAAAGTAAGACAGCTTTTGTTCTGGCTTAGATACACTTGCATGAAACGTGGCCATCACCCTAACTGGTTGTGAACAGCCTTATCTCTACTGTGATTCCTCATTCTCTAGAAGTATTTTCAATAACATCCGCCTGAAGCCTCAGGACGAAAAGCTTGGGAATAGGCTCTTGCTTCTACAATAGGTTGCAGACTGGCAAAATCTCTTGCTTAATTTGTTTATATTTGGATGACTCCTGAATTGCACCATGGCTATTCTGCCCTTCCCTTTTAGTTATCACAAAACCCTGTGTCCCTGCCTGTCTGTTCAGAATCCGAATCTCCTGCTTTATCCTACCTTCTGGATTTGTCCCCTCCTCATCGTTGTCTCTCTTTGTCTTTGCTTATCCTACTCTGAGTTGCAATTCTGTAACTTCTGCTATCAACTTTCTTACCCTACCTTGAATCTACATCGAGCACTGGTCCAACCCATTCTGACTACCTTGCCACAGCTTCAGTGGTTCCAGTGTCTCCCCTTGCACAGTTAAACTACATGCCATGCTAAACTCCCCATTTCCATTTCAAGATACCTACTGAACCTAGATCCTTCAACCTTCTATCTGGTCATCTCAGTATTAGGGATTCTAAAATTTTGCAGTCTGGACTGGTTTGTACCCATCCTTCTCAAGGAAGGCTTTCCAGGTACTCAAAGAGAATTGAGTGTTGTGATCTAAGCCTTTGGTGACTGCAGTCATATCTGCAATAGAAAGTGCCCCAAGCCCAGTAACACTGAAACTCCTGCAGACTCACAGAAGTACCACTTTGGTGGACTTGGGTAACATCCAGGAGAATTCCCTGCATTACCAGGCAGAGTCTCCAAACAGATGGAGTTTCTCTCTCCATGCTAAGCTTCTTTGGAGAAGGGGAGAGGGGTGATGCAAGCACTCCCATGGTGGCTACCACTGTTCTTTATTCAAGGCCCAGGTGTTCTTCAGTCAGTAGGTAGTGAATGCTGCCAAGACTGCATCTTTCCTTTTGTGACAATGGGCTCCCTTCTTGTCCAGGTTGGGCCTAAAAATGTCATGCTGGAGCTAGGGCCTGTAACCAGGGGCCTTGGGAAAACTACTTGGTGTTTTATTTTATTGTGGCTAAGCTGGTATCTAAGTTGCAAGACAAAGATCTCTTTACTCTTTCCTCTCTTTTTTCACAAACGGAAGGAGTCTCTCCCAAAGCTGCACTGCTTGGAGCTGGGGGAAGGGTGATGTAAACACTCTCCTGGCCACCCCAGCTGGTATCTTACTAGGTCACACTGCACCCCAAATCCACTGGAACCAAGGCCAGTGCAGCACTAGGACTTGCCCAAGAATTGAAGTCCTTATGACCTAGACTGCCTTTCAAATTTATTCAGGACCCCAGGGCACTTTAGTTCATCAGTAGTGGGGCTAGCCAGAACTCAGGTTCTACTATGGGGAATTCTCCTCTGACTGGATGAAGCAGGTCTCAATGCTCCTTCTGTGGACACCAGCAGAACTCTGCTCTGTATTGTGTTCCACTGTGACAGGTCAGCATTGAGTACCAATGCAAAGTCTCAATATCTTCCCTCCAAGGACACAGATTCTCTCTCCATGTACTGTTGGGAAATGAGGGAGACGTGGTATAAGCAATGCAAGACTACCTTTCCTATGCTCTTCAATGCCTCTTTCCTTAATATGAGTTAAAATCAGGAATTGTGATTGTGCACCTGGCTTTTGGTTCTTATAAAGGTGTTTTTGCATGGTTAGAGTTGTTCAGTTTAGTGCTCCTTGGGGACAATTGCTGGAGAGTTCTATATGGCCATCTTGTTCCACCTCCTGTGCTTTTTGTTGTTGTTGTTAAATTGTACTATTAAAATTTTTTTTTTTCAATTCAAGGCTGGTTGACCTCACAGATACAGGGAGCTTAATCTATTATACTTGTGAGCACAATAATTACTGTTATATTTCCCCGAGTTTTGGGTAGTTTGCAATAAAGTATTTTTATGGTAATAGCTAACTGATACATTAGAGAAACTGAGAGCCAGCATTCTTGAAATCAGGATCACACGCACACTCCATGAAGACTAGTTAACCAAATCAACATTCTCACCTTCCCTACATTAGGAAATAGGTATCTAATGACTGTAGGAAATAAGCAAGATTTACAAGGCATTAAGACAATCTTTATCTTATAGCAAACAGTTTTAAAAGACAGGATTTAAAAAAAGTAACTAAATATAGCAAAAATATTTATATTAAAAATCTGAGCTATCTTTTTTTCAGTCTCTAACAATTGATCACTGAGAAATAGTTAAGATGAGTTATTTTTTACAATAAGGAGGATACATTGACTCATCTTGTGTGATTCCCTTTTTCAAGTTGTGCTTTCTAATTCTTTGTGCTAGAACTGTCAGGACCCAGGCAAAGATCACTGCTTCCCAGAAAGGGTAAGAAGCAAAAGGTGTTAGACCCTGTTGGGTGGGCTGGGAAAAATTTCAGTCCTCAGTCCTGCACCAGAACAAAGCACAGAATTGCCACCGTGAAGTGTAAAAAATTATCTCCTACTCAATATCCACCATGTATACAAAGCAGAATTTGGCTTCCATAGGAGAGGTTTAAGAGTAGGAGAAAGACACACAAATCTCCCCCAAGCACCAGACTTCCACAGTCTAGGGGTTTGGAATTATAATACGATACTACATTAGGATACTATACAACAATTAAATGAACTATGATGATCAAAAGTCAAATGTAAATGAATATAAAATGCATGATTCTATTTATAAATATTTTAGAATAAGCAAAATTATCAGAAGTTATAATTTTCTTTTAGGAAAAGGAAATTGAGACTGTAAGGAGCCATGAGGGGAATTTCTAGGGAGTTTAGACTATTTTATGCTAATTTGCTAATAAGTACTTGCTGTTACAAACACGAGATTATACATTTCTGCTGTCAGGTATACAATCTAAATAAAAAGAAATTACCCACTAAAAATCCACAGCAGTGTTTTCTAATACTAACAGAATTAAGGGGAAAATGCTGAAATAAACTTGTTAACATAAAAATACTGTATAAACATAAAAATACTGTATAATTAGATTATATTTTCTATCTTAACTTGTACGATTTTTTAAAATTTTCAGCCAGTTTTTTGCCCACCATGCCCAGCGATCACATTTCAGAATACATTAACTTGAATCTAGCTCTGGGATATAGCACGAATTATCCTCTAATCCACAAGTATTATTAGAAGCAATGTCACAGACAAGCAGATGAGAAAGGTAGACATGAATAAATAATCCCCACAATGGGGCAGAAGTAAAAACCGAAGTCTGTGTAAATAATTGAAGAAGACTGAGATGGATGGATGCAGGACATGTTTTTAGGGCTCAAAGGAACACCAACAGGAAGTTTGATGGCTTTGCCGTGATCATCCACAGTAGATGCCTGTTCATGCCACATGTACAATAGATACTCTAAATTCTTAATGATATGTGACCATTTTTGGATATGTGAACAAATATTTTTCAGCATTTTTCCCTTAATTCTGTTAGTATTAGTCTATTATTAGTAAAGTCTGCTGTGGACTTTTGGTGTGTAATTTCTTTTTATTTAGACTGTATACCTGGCAGCAGAAACGTACAATCCAGTGTTTTGTAGCAGTAAAATGTACTTCTAGCAAATTAGCATAAAATAGTCTAAACTCCCTAGAAATCCCCCTCATGACCTATTCATCAGGAACTATGTACTTCAGCATATCTCCACTAGCATATTTCTAAATTCCTCAAGAGATTTCTCAAGAAATCTGCATAGGCAAATCCCAGAATTTTGTATTTCCTCCTTTGATCAGACTTTCCAAGTTATTAAGTAGCTACATCCCCAAAAAGCTAGTATCTCCACTAGCATGTTCCTAAATTCCTCAAGAGATTCCTCAAGAAATCTGCATAGGCAAATCCCAGAATTTTGTATTTCCTCCTTTGATCAGACTTTCCAAGTTATTAAGTAGCTACATTTGAAAGCTCACCCTTTAGCAATAACAGAAATTCAACACAAGTGACAACACTCTGAAGTTAATTAGTGATTCTAGTTTCGTTTTGTTTTTAAGAGACAGGGTCTGACTGGGAGGCAGACGTTTGTATTAAAGTGATCCTCCCACCTCCCACCACTGTATCCGCCTGAGTTTGAAATTAAGTTACAAAGCATACAGCATAATTCTCCTTAGCTTAGGTCACATACTATTGCTAGTGTATAATCACAAATAAAATAAAATAACTGAAAATGATGTAGATAATTGGGAATATATAACAAATTTTAAAAATGAATACTCTAAAACTGAAAAACAGAATAATTTAAATACAGATCTCAGTGGATGAGTTTATTAGTTGACTGGATACAGAAGAAGTCACTCTTAGTACAGCGGGACACGAATAAATAGTATATACCAAACTAACACTTAGAGAAAAACAGTGAAAAGGAACAAAGCATAAGAGCCATATAAGATATGCTGAAAAGTTAAACATGAATGTAATTGGAGTATACAAAGGAGTGAAAAGAAATAATATAGCAGAATCTATATTCATAGAGATAAAGAATGAGAGATTTCCAAAACTGATTTAAAAACTCTGAAGCTCACCAAACTAACTACAAGCAGAGTAAAATTAAAGCAAAACCTTATCTACACACATCATAAATGCTAATAGTCACAAAAAGAAAATCTCATATCTTAAAAATCGTCACATTACAGTCGAAGACAACAGAAATAATAGTTGTCAGAATACAATGGAATGACATTTTTAAAGTGCTGAGGAAAAATTTAAGTAAATATATTTTTTAAAAACTGAAGATCAGTGCCGGGCTCGGTGGCTCAGCCTGTAATCCCGCGCCTTTGGGAGGCTGAGGTGAGTGGATTGCCTGAGCCCGCAGGTTCGAGACCCGCCTGGGCAGCGAGACCTCATCTCTACAATAAATCAAAAAATCAGCCGGGCATGGTAGCGCATGCTTGTAATTCCAGCTACTCGGAAGGCTGAGGCGGAAGGATCGCCGGAGCCCAGCAGGTCGAGGCTGCGGTGGCCGGGAGCGGCCACTGCACTCCAGTCTGAGCGACAGAGTGAGACTCCAACTCAAAAAAAAAAAAAAAAAAACTGAAGATCAAAGTTTTCATATGAACAATATCAGAAAACCTGTTGCTAGCAGATCTGTTGTAGAAAAAATATTAAAGGAATTTCTTTAAGCAGAAGGAAGAGAAACATGAAGATGTCAGAGATACTGAAGAGCATCAAAAAGGGAAAATATGTCATTAAATAGAAATGAATATTAACAATAAAAAACAATTAATTGTAATGTCTTGTGAAGTTTAAAAAATGCATAGCATCAAATCATATGAAAGTAATAACACAAAAGATGAGCACACAATAAGTAGGGTTAGTATCAAGGAAGAAGTAAAAGTAATAATTTGTATTAAACTGTAATGAGTTACATTTGCATGCTGGAATCTTATAGTAATTACAAAAAGAATAGTACATAAAAATGTTAACAAGTTAATTGAAGAAAAGTGTAATTAATTAAAAACTATACATGAGAAAAAAGTTTAATTGTATGTATAAATCAAATTATAAGTTATATATTCGAGAAATTAAAATTATAAATCAAAATAAAATTAGCATGCTGCATAAAAAAACTCAACAATATATTCTTTTTTTTTTTTCGAGACAGGTTCTCACTCTGTCGCCCAAGCTCAAGTGCAGTGGTGCCATCATAGTTCACAGGCTCAAGCACAGGCTAAAACTCCAGGGCTCAAGCAATCCTCATACCTCATTGTCTGGGACTACAGCACATGCCTCCACACCTGGCTAACTTTTTCTGAATTTCTTCTTTTTTTTTTTCTTTTTCTTTTTTATAGAAATGAAGCCTTGCTGTATTATCCAGGCTGGTGTTGAACTCCTGACCTCAAGTGATTCTCTTACCTCAGCTTCCCAAAGTGCTAGAATTATAGGGATGAATCACCGCATTTGACCCCATATAGTCTTTCCAAGAGGTACACTTTAATATAAGGTTACAGAATAGTTGAAAATCAAAGAACAGAAAATGATAAGCCATACAAATATTAACAAAAAGTAAAATGTTGTATAAATAAAAGATAAAATAGATTTTAATGCAAGAAATATTACTAGAGAGAGTGCATCAATGCTTAAAGATAATCCTAAAACTGCTTGCATCCAAACGACATATAGTTTGCAAACACGTACAGCAAGAACGACCAAAGAATAACATAATTAAAAGAAAAAATATACAAATTCACATTCTTCACAGGAGACTTTAAGTACAAATCTCAATAGCTGATAGAAAAGATAAAATTTCATAGGGGTATAAAATATCTGAACAAACTCTGATTCGCAGCAACCTAGATGGAATTAGAGTTTATAATACGGAGGGATCTCTCACAGAAACAAAGAGCTGAGTATCACATGTTCACACTCATACGTGGACCTTGAACAACTACCGTATTACTATAATAAAAGGATTGAAAGTGGTGGGAAACTGCGGGGACTGGGGTGGCGGGTGGGGAAGTGGCATTGACAGTAGTCGATATGTGCCTCGGGAAGGGGGGCACACCTCATCGATAAGGGTACCTGCACCGTGAATATTTGTATCCCTAGCCCTGAATTGTACGCCAAAATTTTAAATAAATAAATAAATAAAACATCTGAACAACATACAAAAATTGACTCAATTGACATATCTAGAATATTGCACTTAACGATGCTAAAACTCACATTCTTTTCCAGTAAACATGGAACATTTACAAAACTAAACCATGTGTAGAGCCACAAAGAAAACGTGTTTGAAAACTATATGTCATTTGGATGCAAGCAGTTTTAGGATTATTATTTATTTAAGTCGGATTGACTTATTTATCTTTAAAACTTCAAAATATTAAAATCAGAGTATTTTTTAAAGTCATGATTTTTAAAGCATGAAATCAGTAAGAAAAGACAAATTCACAACTGTATGGAAATTAAACAATGCACATATACATAATCCTGGTATTAAAGAAGACATCAAAATGGAAGTTAGAAAATATTTTGCCCTAAATAGCAAAATCAAACACAAAGAAAGTTGGGATTTGTAGCTAAAGCGATGCTTGGTTGGGAGAGGGTTACAGTCTTACTTATATTTTATTTTTTCTAATAGAAAGGAGAAAGAAAGAAAATCAAAGATTTAAGTTTCTATCTCAAAAACCTGGAAAAAGAAAAGCAAATCAAACCCCCAAAATGTAGAAAAGGAAATCATTCCTAAAAGAAGAGAAAGCAATGAAATAGTCTACAAACACACAATAGAAAAAACATCTAAACCAAATACTACCTCCTACAGGTCAACTCCTAGAAGAGTAATCAAAAAAGAAAATTGTAAAAGTACAAATATCAGTATTAGCAGTAAAAAAAGGCATCACTATAGAACTTACTGACCAAAAAAAAAAGATAAGAGAATAATACTATGACCACCTTTACACCAATATATTGGATACCTTGTATGAATACACAAAGATAAGTTCCTCAAAAAAATACAAATTACCAAAGTTGATAAAAGGATAAGAAAATTTATATAGACTGAATATGTGAATCTAAATTTAAAACTTTTCCCTATCTCCCAGGCACAGACGGTTTCACTAGTAGATTCTTAAAACTATTTCAAAAAGAAATGTTAGAAAAGCTCCTTGAGAATATAGTAAAAATAATCATTTTGCAATTTTTTATATTACTCCCAAAACGTGAAAAATGCTTTATAAGAAAGGAAACTACAGAGCAACATTTCTCATAAATTAAATGTAAAAATCCTAAATAAAAAGGGAAGTTATACCATGTTAATAGATTAGAAAATTTAAAGTTGTAAATATGTAAGTTCTCTCAAAATTAATCTACAGATTTAATGCAGTCCTAATCAAAATCCCAGATTTTTTCTGCGTGTGAAAATCAACAAGCTAATTCTAAAATGAAAATGAAAACGTAAATGGTCAAGAATAGCCAAGGCAGAGTTGAAGACTGAAGCTTTTACACTAACAAGTTGAAGGTTTATACTACTAGCTAGCAATACCTATTATAAAGTTATAATAATTAAGGTAGTGTGGTATTGATGCAAGGATACACAAACTGACTAATGGAACATGTTGGGAGCCAGCCTTGGAGGTTCACTTGATTGACAGGGTCCGGGTGGGCCGAAGACCCCGGGCCGCAGGGCGAGCCCAGGAAGCTGAGGCCCTTCTGTCCTTCACCTTTGCTGTTTGATACCGCCGAAGAATTCTGTGCAGTCGTGGAAGAAGACAATGGCATATTTATGTGAAGTGCTTATAGCTAACCTGGAAACATCATGGTTTATTTTTCCATTTTTTCCACTATGCCATTTGGCCTTTTCTAACATATGCAAGGGTTAAACTCTGAAGTACATCAAGAATGCTTTATTTTACTTGGTTATAAGTTACTAGACATTGCTTAAGTAATAAATGATATGAGTATATCCACTCCTTATTTGATTTAGGACTATGCAGTTTAGTGTTTAGACATAAGGATTTTTTAGAAATTTTTTATAATAGGTTCATTATGAATTCGTTAGAATATAAGTTCTAACACTTATCTAGGAGTTATGTAGGTGACTTATAACACTATTTTCACTGACTTAGGATAAAGATTAATGTTAAGGTTTTTACTTAATTCTATAGTTAAAACTCTAAGTTAACATTTATAGAGTAGGTTTTCACTAAACTCATAATATAATAATTAGACACTTTTATGACAGATCAGCTAAAACAGAAAGTAACCTTAAGGGGCCTAGGAAACATTACTAAAAGCTTCTTTTGAGTTCTCTTTAGAAACAAGCACTGCAAGATAAGAGAAAAGTAACGAAGACATCTGGACAAGGGAGGCGATCACAGGACTCTAAAGAACAGAATATAAAACCAGAATAGATCCCTTCATATACTGTTAAACGATTTATAATGAAAGTGATAACGCAGTGCATGGGGGAGGGGCAGAATAGACCTTTCAATAAATGCTTCTGGATAATTGAATATCCTAGGGGGGAAAATATAAACACACACACACACACACACACACACACACACACACACACACACACACACACACCAATCTCACATAATTTTAGAAAAAGAGATTGCAAATCTAAATATCCAAAGCAAAATATTAAAGTTTTATTTATTTATTTATTTATTTTTTTGAGACTTGCTGGGCTCCGGCGATCCTTCCACCTCGGCCTTCCGAGTAGCCAGAATTACAGGCATGCGCTACCACGCCCGGCTGATTTTTTGATTTATTGTAGAGATGAGGTCTCGCTGCCCAGGCGGGTCTCGAACCTGCGGGCTCAGGCTATCCACTCACCTCAGCCTCCCAAAGGCGTGGGATTACAGCTGAGCCACCAAGCCCAGCTGCAAAATATTAAAATATTTTGGAAATACACATAGATTCATTAACTAGGACATGAAAAATGCCAACCACAGGGGGGAAAATATTGACCTATAGGACAATATTAAACTTACAAATGTACTGCTACAGTTTGGATGTTCCCTCTACCCCAACCTCACGTTAAAATTTGATCACAATGTTGGAGATGGGGGCCTAAAGAAAAGTGTTTGTGCAATGGGGGTGGATACCTTACAAACAGGTTAAGCCCCTCCCTCAAGAAAGGTGTGGGTTCTCACTCTTTTAGTTCCCAGGAGAGCTGGTTATTAAAAAGAGCCTGGCACCTCCCTGCATGCTACCTTGCTTCCTCTCATGTGATATCTACACACACCGTTTCACCTTCACCTTCCACCATGAGTGGAACCATCCAACTAACAATAAGCATATGAAAAGTTGCTCAGTAACACTACACATCAGGGAAATGCAAATTAAAACTGTAAGGAGATACTGACACTTCCAACAGAAGGGCTAAAATGCACAATACCACAGACTGGCAAGCACATAGAGTAATTAAAACTCTCATATACTGCTCTTAGGAATGTAAACTGGAACAACCATTCTGGACACATCATTGGAAGAGTCCTCGAAAGCTGAACAAATGCATGCCTTATGATGAGCATTTCCACTCCTAAGTGTATAGCCAATAGCAGTGAGTATGTTCACCAAAGAACATGTATTAGACTGTTTGTAGCATTCCTATTTGTAATAGCAACAAAGTGGAAACTGTACAAATACGCATTAACAGTGCAATGGATAAGTAAATATGGAATAATTTATAATAATGAGAATGAATGAATACCAACCACATGCAACCTTATGAATGAATCTCACAAATATAATATTGATTGAAAAAAGCCAGAAATAAAAATAATATATTATCATATTATTCCATGTATACAAAGCACAAAAATAGATAATATTAATCTATTCTGCAAATAGTCTGGATAGTGGCTCTTCTTGGCAGTGGTAGTGAGTGCTTATAATGTCCTGCTTATGCTTAAAAACAAAAACAAAAATAACTCAAGGGAAGAAATGCCTCTGGATGTTATGCTTGTGTGGTAGGTATAATCATCACAGCCAATAAGTTCTTTTTTTAATGAATTATTGACTCTTCAGCTCCTGAAAATTTAACCAAAATTCCTAACCAGAATCTCTCAATTCCTCCTAATACAAGACTTACTGCAGTCTAAACTGTTCCAGTCTAAAATATGAAATGGCTTTAACCAGAGCAATTTAATCACATTTCCGGTTTAAAATGTGCAGCATATGTTATGGCACATCAGAAATAAAATATTTTTAGTTTTTTAGGCCATGAAATGAAGTTCTATGTTAACTGCTATTTAATATAATTTGGTTTTCAAAGAAAATCTATTTTGAGTAGTTTCTTAAATATATTGCATTTCTAAGAAACATACATGTAGTCGTGATCAAAATTCAAAGTAAAACATTTTACTGTTTCATAAAAGTGGTTTATATAGCAGAAGTGTAAGCTGTTCAAAAATACATGTTTTTCGATAAGGCTCTATTTCTCTGTCTAAAACTGCCATCACCTTTGCTATTTCATAAGACCTGAAATAAATTCAAAATGTCTTCTGAAAATCTTTCAGAAAGTGAAAGTAGTTAATTAATCAGTAATGTCAGTTAGTTATAGCCTTCTTAATTTCTTGTCTTTAAATATAATTAATAATCATGTTTTCATCACTCTAGGCATTATACTGTTATTATAATTCAGTCATTGTTGTCTATGGTAACACAATAAGAAGGATTGGTGCCATTTTGCCTAATCAAATATAGTATTTGCCCCTGTATCCTCTTGATTACCATCACATTAGTTAGTGAAAAAGTATATTAATCTATGTATATACGCCACATCATTTTATTTCATTCATTTCAATAAACAGTAAGATTATATCAAGGTGAGATATTAATGCTAGTTACTAAAGATGTAAAGATAAACACAAGGGCGGGCTCAGTGGCTCAGCCTTTAATCCCAGCATTTTGGGAGGCCAAGGCGAGTAGATTGCCTGAGCCCGCAGGTTCGAGACTCACCCAGGCAAATTGGTGAGACCTCGTCTCTACAATAAATCAAAAATTAGCCAGGCGTGGTAGCACACGCCTGTAGTTCTGGCTACTTGGAAGGCTGAGGTGGAAGGATCGCCAGAGCCCAGCAGGTCAAGGCTGCGGTGGCCGGAAGCGTGCCACTGCACTCCAGTCTGGGGGACAGAGTGAGACTCCAACTAAAAAAAAAAAAAAAAGATAAAACAAACAAACAAGCAGGAAAAAAAGCTTCTTCAGGAAGCTAACAGTGCAGACAGCTAGACACAGGGCAGGCACTACATGCTGTCTGGCAGCCACCATTCTCACTTGTCTCTTTTCCTGCCAACAGCGCTCCACGTTATTTTAAGGTAGAATTATGCCAATGCTAGGGAGCATAGGCTCTTCTCCCATTCCTAGGGAAAAGACTGTGGTTGTTTTATACTAGAAGTGGTAATTTCATCATTCTTGGATAATTAGTGGCCTAGGTGTAGGCCTCTGATTCAGTTTTAGCTAATGAGATATAAGTGGAAATCTCTGGTGTCACTGTCCCTCTCTTCTGAATTGAACACTGATGTGATGTCATTGCTGCAGCAGTTATCCTGCATTCATTAGGCCAAGAAACAGCAGATATGTTGCAATTCTAGCATTACTGATGCACTCACTGTCTTTAGTCATCTTGTTATAAGAAAAATTATGTCTTTTAGTTATTGATTTTCTGGGATTTGAAATTGACTTCATTTCTAAAGGAGACAAATACATGAATGAAACAATATGCAATAGCTGCTATAATAGAGAATGAATGCGGGCTTACAGAAAGATTAATGTGCCTAAATCTGCCTTAGGTGGCCAAGAAGGCTATACAAAAAAAGGTGGGATTTTAACTTTCAGGCAAAATTATTTTTCTATACCTAAATTATAATGGTACATAAGGAGAAATAGTGACATGAGAATGAGAATAATGGAAAATCTTGTAGATTGTGATAAGGAGTGTGGATTTTATATGTGATGAGGAGTCTGAACATTTTAAATATGGCAATGATGATATCAGATTTTGAGACTTAAAAATATCATGACACGATCAGAAGAAGGCTTGTGGGAATAGGGTAAAAACATAAGGAAGTAGGTGAGAAATGACAAGGTGCTGAATTGAATCGCTCATGAGATGGAAAGGAGAGGGAGAATTCAAGGTAGACCTGTAGACTTCTGCCTGACTGAATGATTTAGTACCATTCATTGAAAGAGAATTTAGCAGTAGGACCAGATCTGGGGAAAATCTCTATTAAGATATAATGAAGAGCCCGCAGGTTCGAGACCTGACTGGGCAACTTGGCGAGACCTCGTCTCTACAATAAATAAATTTTAAAAATTAGCCAGGCATGGCAGCACACACCTGCAGTTCTAGCTACTAGGAAGGGTGAGGCAGAAGGATCACTGGCACCCAGCAGGTTGACTCTAGGGTGGCCATGAGCGTGCCACTGCACTCCAGCCTGGGAGACAGAGTGAGACTCCAACTCCAACTCCCCCCCCCCCAAAAAAAAAAGATATAATGAATGTAGAGTGTACAGTCATTGTTGAGATGCCTAGAAGTCATTGAGAAATAGAAATCTAGACTTAGAGAAGAAAGGCTAGAGATAAATATTTCATATACATTTTTGAACACAGATGCACAGAGGACAGAAGAAAGAAAAAAAATACGGCTTAAAAACAACTCAGTGAAGAGCTATAAGAAATAAAAATATTGGAGAAAGTTAATAGGATAAATGTCAAGGAAAACATTCTCAAGCACATCAAATATTTCAAAAAGGCCCAGTAATATGTATCCTATGTTTGAGGATTAACAAGAAAGTTATTATTAAGAGAATTGGTATAAAGTCCCATGGTCAATTATCAATCCTCATTTATTTGCCACATTAGCAGCAGTAGTCACTTTTGATCACAGTTGAATTTACCCTCGTGCAATAGTTTTCAGTTGCCTTCTGGACACCTGCTTTCCTTTGGTCTTGGTTTTCCCCCCATGTCAGTGCCTACTCCCAATTCTTTTTTTTTTTTTTTTTCCTTTCCTTTTTGCTTTGATTCCTCATAATCTCCAAACTCTAAACCAGGTATGTCCAGCCCATGGCCCACGGGCTGCACGTAGCCCAGCAAAGCTAGTAATGCAGTCCCACAAAATCTTTTAACATCACGTGGTTTTTTGTGTTTTTTTTTGAGTTGGAGTCTCACTGTCACCCAGACTGGAGTGCAGTGGCTGTTCCCAGCCACCGCAGCCTCGACCTGCTGGGCTCCGGCGATCCTTCTGCCTCAGCCTTCCGAGTAGCTGGAATTACAGGCATGCGCTACCACGCCCGGCTGATTTTTTAAAAAAATTTATTGTAGAGATGAGGTCTTGCTGCCCAGGCGGGTCTCAAACCCGCGGGCTTAGGCAATCCACTCAGTGCCACCAAGCCCGGGTCATCACGTGTTTTTTTAGTGTTTATTTTCTTCGTGATCCCAAGTGAAGTTACCTTTTGAAGTTCAATATCACACCTCATTCATGACATCACTCTTCGACAATGCATACCCTTTAAGCAGATGTTTTTTTCAATTATGAAGCACACAAAGAGCAAAATTTGAACCAAATTTTCTGACAGCACCTCGAGAACTCACTGATTGTGACCACTTCTATTGAACCACTGATGGATTAGTCTTACGAAAACAAGGTCAAATTTCCCACTAGTTTTGTATTGTTCTTATTTTTCCAAACTTTAAAATAAAAATGTTTTTAAAATTCTTATTATATATATATACACTACCTATATCATATGACTTGTATGGACACCCCTGCTCTAAACTTTAGAATGTCTTAGGGATCGGTCCTTGGATCTCTTCTCCACACCTGTTGTTCTCTTGGTGATCCCATCCAGCTTGAGAAACTTAAACACCATACAAATTTACCCACAAATTTATATTACCAGTCTGAAGAGCTTCCGGATCTCCTGATCTTCATAATCATCTAATTTCCAGTCTAATGTCTATGCTTGGATTTTAAGTAGAATCTCAAGCTTAATTTATTGAAAACAAAACTTCTGATGTTCCCTATAAAATACACACCCACTATTATTTTTCTGATTTAGTAAATGGTCACCAATCTGACTATAGCGAATAACTGCTGATAACTGATGCTATGGCTTGAATGGGCCCCCCTCAATCTTAGAAATTTAATCCCCAAAGTATTGAAAGGTGGGTCCTTTAAGAAGTGACTGGATCCTGAGGGCTCTGCTCTCATGAAAGAATTAATCCATTCATGGATTGTTGGGTTAGCGGGTTACCATTGGAGGGGAATTGGTAGCTTTCTAAGAGAAAGAGCCACCTGAACAAGTATGTTGGCACACACAGCCACTCGCCACAAGATACCCTGCGTTATCTCCAGACTCTTCATAGAGTTCTTGCCAGCAAGAAGGCTCTCACCAGATGTGACTCCTTGACTTTGGACTTCTCTGCTTCGAACAGTAAAAATTAAATTTCTTAATAAATTCCAGTTTCAAGTATCCTGTTATAAGCAACAGAAAATGAATGAAGACTACTGGGTATAAATAATAACTGATGTTTCCTTAATTTGACTCAAAATGAACCTTCTGGTGATAGAGACATAAAAATGTAAGTTATTCATTTGAGGGGTGTGTGTGTGTGTGTGTGTGTGTGTGTGCATGTGTATAAATGTTTTAGTAAAGACTATAGGTGTCAACTTTTTGTTGTTGTTGTTGTTCTTGTTGCAGGGATATGGATGTCAACTTTAAAAGCATTAAGGGATAGAGAATATTTTCTCTTTTCTTGAGTTCGAGTCTTACTCTGTCGCCCAGGTTGGAATGCAGTGGCACACTCATGGCCACTCAGGCATCAACCAATTGGGCTCAGGCAATCCTTCTGCCTCAGAACTACAGGTGTGTGCTACCATGTCCAGTTAACTTTTGATTTATTAGAGATAATAAAGTAGATAAGTAGAGTAGAGATGAGGTCTTGCCAAGTTGCCCATATTCTTGAACCCATGGGCGCAGGCAATCCTCTCACCTCGGCCTCCCAAAGTGCTGGGATTACAGACTTGAGCCACTGCGCCTGGCAGGATAAAGAATATTAACATTGCTGATAATACAAACTGATTTTATGTTTCCAATTCTAATCCACTTCTTAATTAGTTTACATTTCATTATTTACTTACTAAAAAGTCCACGACAAAAGGAAATCAGTATATCACAGAGATATTTGCATCACCATGCTTACTGCAATATGGCAGCACTACAGCCAAGATAAGATATAAACCTAAAAGTCCATCAGCAGATGAAGGGATAAAGAAAAAGTCGTAACTATACACAATGGGATACTACTCATCCACAAAAAGAATTCGACCTTGTAATTCTCAGCAACATGAATGAGCCTGGAGGATATTAAGTTAAGCGAAATAAGTCAGACACAGAAAGATAAATACTGCACGTTCTCACTCATATGAGGAGGCTAAAAAAGTTGATCTCATAGAACTAGAGGGTGGAATAAGTGGCTATTAGAAACTGGGAAGGGCAGGGATTGGCTAAAGAATAAAACATTTCACCTAGATGGAAGGATAAGTTCGAGTGTTCTATAGGACTTCAGAAAGACTACAGTTAACAATAACTTATTACGTATTTTCAAACAGCTAGAAGTTTTGAATGTTCCCAATATAAGAAATGGGAAATGTTTGAGATGATGGATATGCTATTACCCTGATTTGATCACTATACATTGAGGTACAGTGCCCCATAAATATAAAAAGGGGACCAAAAAAAGAATTATTTTTTGGAGGGCAGTACCCATGTAGTACAGGTTTGCCCTCTAAGTTAAATGTTCTAGGAACCCATTGACATCCGTGTACCAGCTAGTGTTATTGTGAGAGGCTGCTTCAGCTTCTGGGAAATTTTTTTTTTTTAAGATTCTTTCAACGCATTTGCCCATTTCATGATGGGTGATTTACAGAAACAACCTACCCCCCACACCACGCTGAGTGTTCTGCAGTTTTTGACCAAAAAATGTCATGACCCAATGCCTCACCCTCCACCCTCCCTATTCACCTCATCTCACCCCAGTGACATTTGTTTGTTTCCCCGATGAAAAAGTCTTCAAAAAGAAACATTTTGCCGATATGAAAGAGGTGAAACAAAAAATGGCAGAGGCACTAAAAGGCATCAGCATTAATGACTCAAAAACTGTTTTGAGCAGTGGAAAAAGTGTTTTGATAGGTGTATCGCATCAAATGGAGAGTACTTTGAAGGTGACAAGTTTAAACATGTAACATTTTTTATAAATAAATTCCATTTTGAGGGGTCCCCCCTCATACGTACAATGTGCAAATAAAAAATAAATTAAGCCAGGCTTGGTGGCTCAGCCTGTAATCCCGCTCTTTGGGAGGCCGAGGTGAGTGAACTGCCTGAGCCTGCGGATTCAAGACCCACCTGGGCAACTTGGCGAGACCTCCTCTCTACAATAAATCAAAAAATTTAACCAGGCATGGTAGCACACGCCTGTAGTTCCAGCTACTTGGAAGGCTGAGGCGGCGGGATCGCCAGAGCCCAGCAGGTCGAGACTGCGGTGGCTGGGAGTGTGCCATGGCACTCTAGTCTGGGAGACAGAGTAGGATTCCAACTCAAAGAAAATTAATTAATTAATTAATAATACACAAACATCGCATAACCAAAATGAAAATATGACTAGAACTGGGAAGGAGCAAAACATCATTTTAATTAAAAATGGTTACACTTTCATATTCCAATTGAGCAATTGTGTTCCCTGAAGTTTCCAGGTTCAAAGCCCTATTACGTTCAATAGGTTTGAAGTGTCTGCAGTCACCTGTGTTGCAAGGGCATAGAAGTGTTCCAGGTTAAAATAGCATTTCTAGCATCTCCTGGAAGAACCTCTTACAACTTTCCATTTAAACATGGTAGTGAACATTTGTTGTTTGCCTCCCTACCATCACCAGCCCTAGCCTTTCTGCAATAGCTCACCTTAGCATTTCGTCATCCTCTCCTCCCCTTCAGTCAAAGTTTAGGTAGAACTCCATTTCCTGAACTGAAGCAAGTGATTCAAATTTATACTCATCGCTTCTAGGCCATTTTGAGGTTCATTGATGGGAACATAGTTTATAGCCTGAATGCGTCTAATCATGAAACTTATGACTTTTATAAGAAACACTATAAAAAGAGGCTTTCTCTTTTTGGACAAAACCACAGAAAGTCTGAAACCAGACATAATACAATCTTGCTATTATGAACAGTTATCTAGAATCGCTTAGGGGCTACCACCTGGAGCTTGAAAAAAGTCAGCAAAGTTGAGGGGGGCTGAGTTACACTGATGTCAATTGAGCACTGAAGCCAGTGATGAATGATACATACAAGCACCCAACAATATTCTTAGATTTTAAAAATTGTATCAGCTAATAATATGATCTGCATTTTCCTGCAACAGAAAGCATCCTAGCTGGCACTTATCACAGGAAACAAACAAACAAACAAAAAAACTCACAGAAGCACTCAAAATAAGGTCTCAGCCTCAACCGCACTGTAATCTGGGAGAACTTCCCACCCAACACAAAGGTACTATAATTGCTGTCTTGGGCACATGTGAAAGACCCTGTAGTACCATAGGTGGACCATCCACAATGCTGCTAGAAATTCTTAAAGACTGTCTCCCAAGAAGTATGTACACATTTACACTTTCTTTTCCTCATAGATGTCCTCAATTTAGAAAAATAAGAACAACGTCAAGCAGACACGAATGGAGCCATTCCACTAAGGCATGAGAGCCGTAGCACTGTCTCTTTCTCATTTCCACCCTGCATCTCTTCCAGCCTTATTCCCTCAGTTCATGATCCCTCTGTGTATCTACTCATGACTACAGTTCTTAGGGAAAAAAATTTGGGAGAAAAATGAGATAAAATAGTACTAGTGTACTCTAGGGAAATGCAACTCTTAGCAGTATATTGTATGTGAAGGCAAAAGAAAAAATGGGTTTTTATCTTTTTCATGTATTTTCTCCATCCATTTAGTTAACATGGAGAGGAGAAAATTCCACCTAAGAGTGACAAGATCACAACAGACATTAAAAGGTCTGCTAGGCAATGCCAAGTTGGTTAAGATATTGACATAAGATTTCTGTTAGTGTTGACACAAGAAATTTGTTATTGATCAAACAGTGATACAACTGATCTGGTATCCAAGAAGAGAGTCTGAGGCTCACAGAAATCCCTATGGACCTCCCCACATTCATTCATACTACTTGCTAAGATAAAAAGCCTCCAGGATGAGATGGTTAAAGTAATGACCATGAAGAAATAAAAGGAAATAGCAGAATAAAAATTCCCATTAAAGAGCAATAAAGGGCAGAACTGAAATTGAAAAAAAAATCATACTACTGATTCAGAGAACAAAGTGCAAAAACTATTCCAAAATATTGTGAAAAATAAAGTCTTTTTTTTTTTAATTAGGGAGAAACTGAAAGATGCAGTATTCAAGGAATTAAAAACTCAAATAAATATATTTAAAACATTTTTAGAGAAAGCTAAAGCACAAATAAAATAACAAACAAAAGTAATAAAACAAGGTGTAAGCAAAAAAATTATTTCAAGTAAATAAATGAATAAATACACACACACACACACACACACACACACACACACACACACACACACACAGACAACTAAGAAGTGATTCAACAAAACAGAACTCTTTTGGAGAGCGAACCCCCTATAGTACAGGCTTCCTCCGCTTGATCTGGGAACCCATCAGCATGGGTGTTCCAAGTAGCGTTGTTGTGAGGCTGTGTTGGGCTTTAGGAATTTTTTTTTGGATATTATTCAACGTGTTTGCCCATTTCATGATGGGTGGTTTAAGAGTGGGTCTGTCCACATTGTGCTGAGTTTTTGACCAAAAATGATTTGACCCTTTGTCCCACCCTTCCTATTCACCGGATCTCACCCCCAAAGTTATTTTTGCTTGTTTTCCCAGATGAAAAAAGTCTTCTGTGGAAAACATTTTGCTCATGTGGAAGAGGTGAAACAAAAAAACTGTAGAAGCACTAAAAGACATCAAAATTGACGAGCTCAAAAACTGTTTCGAGCAGTGAAAAAAGCATTTCAATAAGTGTATTGCATCAAACGAAGAGTACTTTGAAGGTGACTGAAGTTTAAACATGGAAAAATAAACACACATTTTTAAATAAATAAATTCATTTGGGGGCGGTACCCCCTTGTGTGTGTGTGTGTGTGTGTGTGTGTGTGTGTGTGTGTGTGTGTGTGTTTTAAATATATATATATATATTTGTTTTTAAAGATCCACTCCTAGAAATGCTAATGCAAATTCAGGATTTTTTTTTTTTAAACCTATGAGCATGTAAGTATAACTTTTTTGAAACATTATATACAAATGGAAAAATCAAGTTGGCATCATTTCTCACTACTGTACTTAATTCCTGAAATCAGGAATATAATAACTATATTAAACTGAAGAACAATTGTAATCATAAAGAGTCAAAATATAATACATATGTGAAGGGAAAACAAACATACAAACAGAAAGATATTCTCATAAGCGCTTGGATTTAGAAAGCAATTTACCCATGTAATCAATCTTCCTTAAAAAATTACAGCTTTTGGAAAATGAATCAAAACAACTAAAATATGGAAATTAATGCAATTTTAGAATATATTAAGCAAAGAAACCTGAATATGGTTGTGAAAGTGCAATGGCAAAGGAATTATTGAAAGAGAAGACAGGTAGCATAAAGTATTAATTATAAAAATCTAAAAATCTCAGATTGTTTTCCAAGGTACTGAGATTTTAAAAAAGGAAAGAAAAAGTTATGCTAAGTTTCTCGTTTTACAAAGGTAATCAATATACACAATTTGTTACTTGATATTTAGAAAGAATTGATCCAAAATATTAGGGAGAAATTGATTTAAAGTCATTTTTATAATTAAAAAACCAAATACGTCAACCAAAATTCTAAAACAAAATCTTAAATTTTAATTTTTCTAAGTCAAAATATACCATGAACAAACCAGATAAATAAGACAATAAAAAATAAGAACATACATACAAGAGGTCTTAATATGTAAACAGTGATTATAAATCAATAATTTGAAAAAGTTTATGTAGTTAATTTAAAAGGCATGCTACAGTTATGATTCTGTATTTTAAAATGTGTATACACACACGCAAACTAAAAGAACATATAGCAAACCAAATTATTGACTATTTCTAAGTGGTAAGATTGGAGGAAATTTATTATTCCTGACCTCTTTATATATTTTTTAAAGTTGTGTAATCACTGCTCAATTCATTCATTCAAGAAATATTTATTGAGTGATAACTCTGTGTTAGGCAGGCACTGAAGAAAAACTACTAAAAAAAAAAAAAAACACATAAAAATCCAGTCTATCCAGAGCTTTTATTCTTGTAATAGGGGATCAGAAAACAAGCAAATAAGATATATATCTATTACAAGATAATTTGTGATATAGAGAAAAATAATGTAGAGAAAGAAGATAAGGAGTTCTGGAGATAGAACACACATTGCAATCTTTTAAAAAGATGGTATAGGAAGGTCTCATAGATGATGTGGAACAAACAGCTGACGGAGATGAAAAAGCAAAATATAAAGGGTTCTGGGGGAAAGCTTGCTGAACAGAGGAAGCACAAAAGCAAAGGCTCTGAGACATGTTCCTGGCAGGTTGAGAAACAATAAGAAAAATCAGCAAAAATACTTTTAAAAATGTGGATCAAAAGGTCAGAGATACGTCAGAATGCAGAGATTCAAGGTGGCTTTGTTAAACTCACCATATACTCTTCTGAATGTTATAAATTTTCTGCAATAGAAATGCATTGCCTTAATTACTAAGAAACAAAACAAACTCTAAAAACATCTTGTTGAAATATCAATGCATTGCCTTAATTACTAAAAAACAAAACAAACTCTAAAAACATCTTGTTGAAATATTTAAAATCTGAATATACTATATGCTCAGAGCTATGCAGAGATATTTTTATCATTATATAATCAATATGTGGTTATTGTTTGTATAACATTTAGAAAATGCAGATAATTAGAAGGAATTTATTTTAAGTCATTCATTGGCCTAATAATTTGAGATATTCCTGTGTCTAGTATCCATAAATCTAAATAACCACTATTCTCCGTGTGATATGCAGAGCCACAGATTATCAAGCATAAATAGGATTTTAAAGATCTCTTAATCAATCCATCTCAGAGTGAGGTTGTCATGTCTTTTGTATCATAATTAACTTAGAAGTTTGCTAAAAATGCAGACTTCTGGATTATACCTCAAAGCTCATAAAGCAGAATTTGTGGTGGGAGGCTTTTTAACATTACCCTCAGATGATTTACATGCACAGTGAAGCTTAAGAACTACTGACCTAGCTCAATAACAGTAAAGTTAGCAGAAAAACTGCCTCTGGTATCAGCTACTGACCAAGAGTAATCTCTTAAAATTTCTATCATTTCTGAGTTGACCTTTTACATACTTGGCAGGACATTTTATGCAAGCATTTCCAATATATGTCAAATCATGGTGTTCTTAAAAGCTTAGATGACAAAATAGGTCACAAGTACAGTATTAGCCTACCTTAAAATCCTGGATTAGGTAGCAAGCAGAAAAGAGCAAGGTCAATATGACAGTTCTAGTTTGGGCTCACAACATGACCACTTATGCCAGTATGACTTCCATTTTGGTCAGCAAAACACAGGAGTTATATGTAAGACCAAGTAACTGCCTATCAGAAGAGCAAGACAGTGATGCAAAGACGTGGAAAGGTGGCTGCAGTTATCTCCGTCATCCATCTGTATATATTTACTTTTATACTTTCCTACATTTTTAGCCACCAAAATGAAAATTAGGTGGATTTAAATTCTGGAATTTGATTTATCTAGATGCTTAGAGGATCACAGAGTCTTTTGTATTGCAGTGTGGAAATGATTTTTGATTTGATCGAAAAAGTAATCCACCTTTACTGGCACAAGCTCATCCAAATACCTTCTGGGTGACCAGAGAGTCAGCCAAAGGAAAACAGAGAAGGAAATCACATATTTTCACTCATAAATTAAGAAGTTAGAAGTAAGTATTCCATTGGCAGAACACTATGAAAAAAATAAGTAAATATTTATCATAAAAATATAGAATTATTTCTGTAACAGAATGTAGCAAAAAACAAGCAAACAACTGTAGCCTCATTTTTATAAAAGGAATCATTATTCATAACAGGAGACTTGAGGACCTAGGCCGAAAATTGTTGTGTAAACCCAAGGACCCCTGTTCCCCTTCTAATTAATCACGTTTCTGAGTTGGGCTTTATATATGCATTTTTGAAGTAGCGCGGGCCTTTATGCTTGTGTTAACCTCAGGATTCCCATTTGGCAGAAGGTCACTGACCACTGGCAAGTTCATGTTCTAGGCAAAGGGTGTCAAAATTATCGTGCCAAGTAAATTGAGAAAAACTAGCAGAGGAAATTAAATGGAAGATTGAATTTTTTTCTTTCTTTCTTTCTTTCTTTTTTTTTTAGTAGGGTTCTTACTCTGTCACCCAGGCTGAAGTGCAGTGGTATGACCATGGTTCACCACAGCCTCCAAATCTTGGACTCCCAGAGATCCTCGCCTTAGCCTCCCAAGTAGCTAGGACTACAGGCAGCACCAGCACACCTAGCTAATTTGGCCTGCATTTTTTGTAGAGATGGGGTCTCGCTATGTAGCCTAGGCTGATCTCGAACTCTTGGGCTCAAGCAATCCTCCTATCTTGGCCTCCCAAATTGCTTGGATTACAGGCATAAGCCACAGTGCCCAGGCAAAAATTGTTTTTAAATAACCCATATAAAGTCGAAAAACTCAAACATTTATTCAATATATGCATCTAGTATATTGGTAGAGGCTTGGAATGAGTCCTACAATTTGCTGAGTAAAGGCTGTAACTGCTAAAGAGGGGTCTGTGCACAGATCAGACACATTGCTAACCTACATATTAGTCTACCTGTCAAAAATCTCTTTGCCAACATAAAATTCCCCTTACACATGAACTAATGTAATTAATTATGAATGTGAGACATTATGTCCAAAAAGCCACTATTGAAACATAAATGTTAATGAGATATAGTCAATGTTATATTTTATGGATAAGTTCATTTGTTTAGTAGTTCATAGTACTCCCAAGTAAAGCTTCAAAAGTGGAATGGTACATGGACAAGTCAATATGGTATAACGTACCTTATGTCAAGACTCCTCAAGCTCTACCTTGCAGAAGAATCACTTGAGGCTTGTTAAACACAGATTGTTGGGCTCCTCCCTCGGGAATTTTGATTTGGTAGGGAGCTGGTCTGAGAATTGGCATGTCTAACAAGTTCCCAGGAGACGCTGCTGCTGTTAGTCTAAGATACACTGAGTAAAGGTGCTATAGATGCATCTAGTACCAAAGAGGGAGAAAGCCTAGACAGCGACTTTAAAACATTATCTAAAGGTAACCACAATCTAGGCTTCAGATACAACTTCCAAAAGCATCTTATTCGTAATATTCCTGGCATTTAATTTTAGGTGTGATGGCTAGGTACACTTATGTACCAAGGGGTGCACTGGAATAAACAATTTCTAAAGTAACTATATCTCAAAAGATTACAAAACAAAACCTAAATTGTAATCATAAGAAAAATCATACAGTATATAAATTGTGGGAAAATACTTTTTAATACTTTCAGTAAACTTTCTACACGATGAGACTAAACACACGCATATTGTTTACTGTATAATAATTAACAATATAAAAATGATTTAAACCTTCATTATTCAAACTTTGACTCGGTTACCTGAAGAAATATACTAAAAATAAAGTTGGTGATATATTTTGTAGCACTTTAGAGAAGCAGCACAGTGCTGAGTGTGGAAGCTGAGGTTCTAGACCAGCTTTCCTCTTCCTAATTTTGAGAAATATAATTTTTATGCATTTAGTATCCTCATCTACAAAATAACAGTGTTAGATTAACTCCTCTCTAAGGATCCTTCTAGCTTAAAATCTAAGGTGCCTTCTTCCAACTTGTACCATATTTACCTATAAATAAAATACTGCATAACTTTTCATTGAAAGTTATTCATAACGTTTTCTCTTAATTAATAAAATTTAATTAACCATTAGTTATTTCTTATTAACCAACTAACCAATTTTTAAGATGTATATGCAGCTGTTTATACCGGGAAAAGAGGTTTTTTTTAAAAAAAATATAGCACATTAAACATGAGCACCCTGAGTAATGAGAATTATTTTTACTTTCCAACATGAAAGTAAGTTGTGTGTGTGTGTGTGATATGAAATTTCACTTATTGTAAACCATTGCAAATGAGAAGCCTGGGATGCTGGTACATGCTCACAATTTAAAGTGTCAAGAATTTGGAAGAAAAAAAAAACTTAAGAATAAGGGAAACTGTTTAAGGACCTCTGTTGAGGACCTCTGCTCCATCTCTGAGAATCGGAATCTATAAAACAAGTATTAAATGTTATAACATCCTTACTGATACATGACATTTTTAAAATTCTTTTTTTTTCGGCCTGTAATCCCAGCACTTTGGGAGTCTGAGGTGAGTGGAATGCCTGAGTCCGCTGGTTTGAGACCAGCCCAGGCAACTTGGCGAGACCTCATCTCTACAATAAAAATCAAAAAATCAGTTGGGCATGGTAGCACACGCCTGTAGTTCTGGCTACTTGGAAGACTGAGGCAGAAGGATCGCTGGAGCCTAGGAGGTGGATGCTGGGGTGGCTGTGAGCGTGCCACTGCACCCCAGCCTGGGGGACAGAGTGAGACTTCAACACAAAAAAAAAATTCTTTTTTTTTTTTTTTTTTAATTTTAAAGATGTGGGGTACAATTCAGTATTAGGTCGATAAATGGTTATTGTACAGGTAAAGTCTGGGCCTCCCTTTGGTCCCCATTTCACCTGCTTCGAGATCAGGTACTCTTATCCATGTTATGTGCCTCCCCCTTCCCTCCCCTGGCAGTGTCCTGCTACTGCCAAACCCTTTCTTACAGTCTTATGATAAATGTTTTATTTCATACCGTTTGCTAGAATTTTCCTAAACATGACAATGATCAATTATCCTTATAATAGCAAATAAAACTGATGAATTCCCTCCTGTATTATCTTACTATAGAAGATTTATATTAGTGACTGTTTCTATGGTACATTTTTTTTTAGATTAGAAAATATAGTCTATTTAGAAAGTAAATTAGAGAGAGAGGGAGAGACTCACCTCTCCAAGGTAGGCGAGGGGGCCAAAGCTTAGGAAACATGGCAGCGGCCATAGCTCAAAGGGTACGTGGCCACACCAGAGTCTTGTAAGGCAATGGGCCTATGGGACATTTCTTAAATTAGAATGAATAATTCCAGAATTTTAGAAGACAGTCTACTCTGTAAGTACATGTAAAGCAATAACGGTAAGACCTATATCATTATATACAAAAGTATACTTCACTCAAGTAGTTGATAATGTGACATCTGGAAGACAGGGGCCAGTTGTGGCTACAATTTCAGATTTTTTTTTTTTCACAGTCTAACCTATTCAAAATGTTTGAATTTCTCTTCAAAATGTTTATATTAGTCTACTCACTGAAATAAGGTGAAAACAACCTGATCTCATCTTCCCTTCCAATGTGACTGCCCATGATTCAGTCATGTGAACTTTAAACATCTTTCTACTTTATCATAATTGGATTTATTTTTAGTACACAAAAGCATAGGTCACAGCTGGTCATTTTATAGTATTTCTCTACCAATTTTTATTATCCAAGCTATAAGTCCTTGAACATTTCAAGCAAACCCAAACAAGTAAATGGTTTTTTCTCTAGGTTTTACTTCCCTACAGAGTAGATTCTTTGGGGAGTTTCTAAAATTCTCTTTAGGTATCCATATCTAATTTCTTGCTCATAAATGTCCAAAGAATAGCCTCATCAACAATGAGAGAATAATCACCACACTATTATTCTAGAACAAAGCAGTCTTGGATATCAAAACGTGCTAACCAACTCTCAGTTTAATATGTTTCTGATATAAAAGAAAAGCAGGAACCCCAGGTAATAAGAAACTCCCCTCCCCATACGGTTTCTATGAATTAAAATATTCATAGAATACACATTGGAACTGTATGACTTCACTTTAATATTTCAATCTGTTGAATGGAACAGACATAAAATATAAAATGAGATAATTCAGCAGCTGTAGAAAGCAGCATAATGCTTGCATACATCATTACTATGAATGACCGGGTAAACTGGAATTATTCAATATTATAATTTAGTAATTAGAAACATTGTTATCTTTCTTGCATATATCAGATTTCAAATACATAATGGCATATAGGAATAAAATGTGAATCTTTCAAAATCATTGGAATTTCATTTTAGTCTTCATTACAGTAATTAGGCAACAAAAGTAGGTAGTCTGGAGAATCTGCACATATTTTATTAATTGTGACAACGTGGTGGTTCATGCTTGTAATCCCAGCACTTTGGGAGGCTGAGGCCAGAGTATGCTTGAGTCAATGGATTCGAGACCAGCCTGGGCAACATAGTGAGACCTCGTCTCTACAATAAATTAAAAAAATTAGCCAGGTTTGATGGCAGGTGCCTGTAGTTCCAGCTACTTGGAAGGATCTCCTGAGGTGGCCATGAGCACGCCACTGCACTCTAGCCTGGGCGACAGTGTGAGACTCCGACTCAAAAAAAAAAAGGCAACCGATTTACGTCAGACTTCTAGAATCCATCAGGGCAAAACATACACCATAAACCTGTTCTTAAACTTCTCTGAGTAATTTAAAAACTGCCACTGGCCCCGCTATGCCCAGGCTAAGGGCTATAAGGTAGAGTCTATAGAAAACGGCAACAACAAAAACACTCTTTTAAAACATTTAAAATAATTTAAAACATTATTTTTCCAAACTAAATGAATGTGTGGCTTTCTAGTACATGAAATTATTACGTGACTAACTGGTAACTTAAAAAATATTGCTACACCAAGATTTAATTATTAAAAATAAAAATAATAAAGAATTTTACTTTTGAGTAAATATAGTTAATGTTTTCTTCTGAAGTGTTCTTTAAACGGTTTTCTAAGATCAGCACAGGAGAAAGTTCAATCCATAATAAACAATAAAATTCAACCAGTTATTTTTACATAACGTAAGTTTGTGGAGCTCACTCAAGAGCTTTTCTTTCCATGTACATCCTTTGAAAAAGACCACTGTTTATTCGAATTTAGAAAATTTCCCAGGAACTCAAGGCAACGACCTAAAACTACCATCTGTAACATAAAATCTCTAAACAATCCACTAAGGCATAGTTTCCAAAATATTATTGAACTGGCAACTTTTCATAATCACAGGAAAGGCTGTCAGGCCAACTCCTCTCAGACTTCTGCCTTTAAACTGGTAAGATATAACTATGTCCATCATCTTGCACACTAGGCCAGGAAAGCAGAATCTCAAAGTGCTTTCTTCCCACAGAATGTGTAATCACCACCAGCCCAGCAATAGCTCCTGTCAGAAGGCATAGGGGTAAGGCAATTCATAAACCTACAAACACACAGGATGCTGAAACCCTTGTCGAGTTCAAATTTATAAAGTCTCATAAATTCATTTTCATTGATTTTGTATGTTTTGCAACCCAGAAATGTTATTAGGGTACTAAAAATAGCAATTATATTCTCATGCTGTTGAGTTTTGACCCTATTTTGTACTTTTTTAAAAGAATGAACTTATGTTTGTTGTTGGGTGTTGGTTCTTTTTGCTAGTTTTCTCTAAAGGATATTTCTGAAAAATTTGCGAATGCGATGTCTCTCTTCAAAACCTTGTTAAAGATATACATGTACACATATATAACAAGTGTGACATATCTGATACACGCCACAATTCACCAAATGTCATTCGAATCAATTGATTTACCTAACAAAGTCAAGAAGTCAGCTTAAAATTGTTGTTCCTTTTCATCTCTGCATGCAAAAAAGTCTGTGGAGGGGGACAGGAAAGACTGCATTTTTATGATTTACTTAACACACAAGATACCTCTCACAATCAATACTGTTTTTATCCCGGGACACAATTCCTTTGCACCCAAAGCTCTCTTGGTGCAACCTCGCTGCTATAAGACCATCTTCAAATGCCTACAAACAAGTGTCTGGCCGGCAGCGATGAGGACCACAAGGCAGATTCTAGACATATATGTAAATACTTAATAACCTTAAAAACCTCATGCATGTCTCTCGAGAGGGTCACCGATTGCTTTTCAGTAGTGATGCAGAGACACAGACGTCGGCCGCTGCTGCGCCTTGTAACCCTCAGGTGGGACCCTCAAACTCAGGGGATCACCCCACCCAGCACCACCGTATGCAAAGCCCGCAAGATGCACACGACACTTACGGTCACAGGGGCGCGAAGTCCCTGCCCCCGACGCCGCGGCGCCACCCTCGCCCGGGGTCACCCGCGGCCCACCGGCCCCTTTACCTGGAGGAGGAGGAGGAGGAGGAGGCGGCGGACAGCGACAGGTGCGAAGCGGCCGGGGCGCTCCTGCAGCGCGAGCACCGCCCGCGAAGGACCCGCCCGACCCCTCCGCGCTCCAGGCCCGCAACAGCCCGGGACTCCCGGGGCCGGGGCGGCCGGGCCCGCGGCTCCGAGGGGCGGGGCGGCGGGCTCCGGGAGCAGACGGCGGGGCCTGGCGGGCGGGGGGCCGCGAGGTGGCGCTCCAGGCCCCGCCCCGGTGGCTCACGTGACGGCCACGCCGGCCGCTGATTGGAGCGCCTCGGGAGTGGAGGGGAGGGAGGAGGTGGAAGAGGCGCGTGACCCCCGGAGACCCGGCGGAGGGAGCCGCGGTTACCTGGCAACGGCGCGTCTGGGCTGTAGACGCGGGTCCCCAGCGGCGGAGCGAGGCTCCGGGCGGAGAGTTTGCAGCGAGGCTGACCGCGGAGGAGGACCGTGGGCCAGCAGCGCTCTCACCACCTAGCACGTTCCATAGCTAGTCGGCACTTTCTAGGAAAATGAGTCAGAGATGCAATCGGTCCATCACGCTGTCTCCCGGTGGGGGCCTGGAGGAGGCACGTGAGCCTCCTCCAGGCCTGGGTTGCACCAGCCTCAGCCCTCACCTGGGGTATTAGGCAGGATGCTGCCTCTCCTGCACCCGTGGATGTCTGATGGGGCACCGGGAGCTCTGGGGAGAGCCCTATGGATGAGATTATCTGGCCTTGTTAGTCCAGTTGTATGGGGTTACTTTCTCTGCCTTCACAGCGTGCAAAATTGACCTCTTTTCAGTGGAATCTAGTTGAAGGGAGATGGTTGGTAGTCATTCCCACCAGAGTTTTCATATCTCTGAAATGCCTTCACTACCTGTAGCCTTTCTTTACCCGACACGCTAGAGAAAATAAGCTTCCATATGCCCTAAATACAGGGTATTTAATAACCTTTAATGAGCTTTAATTATATGCCACTCTGAGTAGTTAATATGGTAATGGCCTACCTCAACCAGGGAAGATCCCTAGATATAATTCCTACCCTTCTATATGGTTGATTTTACTTCTTTTTCTTCCAAAGTATTCTCTGCAGAAACTATTACCTACCACACACTTAACGTTCCATTTTCTAAATTGAAATTTTCTTAAAGTTTAACTCCTCACATAGACAATAAACTTTTTAAAACCTAAGATAAGTTCTTACAACTCTGTGTCATACAATCTAGCAAAGTACCCGATGAATAACAGGTCTTCAATAAATTGTTGATGGATGGATAAAGAAAGAGAATGGCACATAATCTACCAGTGAATGGATATGGGCAACTAAACATAATTCAATGTGTTAAGTTCTAAAATAGGGTTATATAAAAGTGCTAGGAAAGGATTTCAGATGAAGGAGAGAGGAATTTTTCTTCCAGGGTATTCAGGGATGCTTTCCGTAAGATTGGTATTTCAATAGGGTCTTAATAAACAAATAGGATTTTACCTATAAGAAACGGGAAAGGAGATTTTATATTCATATATATATCAGCAGTAGCAGCATGGTCAAAAGCACAAAGTGGGGAAAATGCATGATCGATTTAACTTTGTTTTTACTGTTTTGTCTTCTCTGGATTTGGAGGGTGGTATCCAAAAAGATATGAAAGAAGATAGAAATGGGCAAAAACATCAACCTAGAAAAATAGGAAAACTAGATTGGGGAAGATGAAGACTCTATATAGAGATTAGACTCTAACCTCAAAACCAAGAGAAGGCATTCAAGTTTATAAAATCATGGCTTTTCCATGAAAAGGAACACCTTGGAAATGTTGGAGTTACATAAAGTGCAGAAGAATGAAAAGCATGATCCATTAGAAAATTCAGCAGTTCACGAAAAAATATGCCTATGGCCTGAATTAAGGCAATTAAAATAAGAATAGTGAATAGGGAAGATCACAAGAAACATTTCTGTAAAAATAGACTATAATTTTTACTTTTGATTGTTTGCTAGGTACAATGCTGAATAGTCAACATATTTGTAGAAAAAAGTTGTCAAAGACAAAATGCTTTCTTTGACTCATCAACTGGATAGAAAAATCTTTAGTTCACTCAGAATTGCTCCACCTCTCCAGTTAAGAAACAAAACTGAATGAGACATCCAAAATTGTCTAGTTGTGCATTCACAATTTAAAGAAGAAGGTGTTGGACTCTGACTTCGCAGGACTATTGCAGCAGTCCCCAGAGCACCCTTCTGTGCACAATGGCAACTCCTAAGGAAAAACTCATTGCACCAGTTGCTGAAGAAGAGGCGACGGTCCCAAACAATAAGAAAGATCACTGGAGGGGGTGTTGGACAAGTTGGTATGGTGTGTGCAATCAGCATTCTAGGAAAGTCTTTGGCTGATGAACTTGCTCTTGTGGATGTTTTGGAAGATAAGCTTAAAGGAGAAATGATGGCTCTGCAGCATGGGAGTTTATTTCCTCAGACACCTAAAATCGTGGCAGATAAAGATTACTCCGTGACCGCCAGTTCAAAGATTGTGGTGATAACTACAGGAGTGCATCAGCAAAGAAGGGGAGCATCATCTCAATCTGGTGCAGAGAAATGTTAATGTCTTCAAATTCACTATTCCTCAGATTGTCAAGTATAGTCCTGATTGCATCATAATTGTGACCAACCCAGTGGCCTTTTATTCATATACTACTTGGAAACTAAGTGGATTACCCAAGCATCATGTGATTGGAAGTGGATGTAATCTGGGTTCTGCTAGATTTCACTACTTTATGGCTGAAAAACTTAGCATTCATCCCAGCAGCTGCCATGGATAGGTTTTGGGAGAACATGGCGACTCAAGTGTGGCTGTGTTGAGTGGAGTGAACATGGCAGGTATTTCTTTTCAGGCATTGAATCCAGAAATGGGAACTGACAATGACAGTGAAAATTGGAAGGAAGTGCATAAGATGGTGGTTGAAAGTGCCTATGAAGTCATCAAACTAAAGGGATATAGCAACTGGGCTATTGGATTAAGTGTAGCTGATATTACTGAATCTATGTTGAAATATCTATCCAGGATTCATCCAGTTTCAACAATGTCATCGAAAATGAAGTCTTCCTGAGCCTTCCGTGTATCCTCAATGCTCAAGGATTAACCAGTGTTACTAACTAGAAGCTAAAGGATAGTGAAGTTGGTCAGCTCAAGAAAAGTGCAGATACACTGTGGGACATCCAGAAAGACCTAAAAGGCTTGTGACTACATAGTTCCAAGCTGTAGAAATATAAAAATTACAATATGATTAACCCTGAATCTTCAATTTTCATCCAGGTACATGGATCACATTTGCTTTTGTCTTCCTTAATATGTGAATCAAGGATCAAAGCTCATGCTTACAGAGTCAAAGCTCATGCTTGGTTTAATGCTTGCAATATGAGCCCTTGAACAAATAAAATTAACTTTAGTAGTGTGCGTCTAAAAAATAAAAATAAAAATAAAAAAAGATAAAGGTGTTGGGGCCTGGAAAGTTATAGAATTCATCCAAGCTACAGGCATATTTATACATACATATATGCATATATATAGATTTATATAGCCATATTAGCAGCAGAATTGATATCATGATCCCAGAGTCCTAGTTGAGTATTCTTACGCCTTTATTATGATTTGGTTCATTAATTTTGAAGAGGAGATTTAAACAATCACAATTATAATTAGATCTAGAGAAACAATATAACCTAATTTTGAAAGAAAATCTCACTTAACTCTGATTTTCCTTCTTTTATTCAACAAGCAATGTGATGCCCTCATCTCACAAGAAGAAAAATTGTCAGTCACGGAGGCTGACAGTTTCAGGGCAATCATTAGTTCTTAGCACTCTTGAGTACATGGAGTTCTTCATGATTAAATTTAAAAGCAGAGTGATTAGGGAAGCCAAATCAGTCTAGGCAATTCATCTTCAAGGTTAGGCATGTTCTGTGAGAGCCGTGGCTTTGAAAAGGGTGCTAAATGCAATTTAATTGTAAAATGTCTTTTTAGTGAATATTCTGAATAAAAAGGCAACCAAAAAATCTTCTTACATGAAATTTAAGAAAATTTAGGCGGTTTCTCTCACCCATGCCATGTCTTTGTTTCTTTCTTCTTTTCTTTCTGTAATAAACTTTGTTTTAAAACTTAAAAGAAAAAAGAAAATTTACCCCCAAAGGACTTTAGATTCACATAACTGAAAATCCCTCTCACACTATTTTTAATGTAAAAATGATAACAGAAACAAGTGTGACAAAAAAATTTTTAAGCTAATGTGCAGTAAATGCATACAAAAAGAAGTACTTAGAAGTTTACTGTATGTAAAAACAGTTAAAAATGGAAATTGTCCTTAATAGATATATAATCTACTGTGACAATATTGACAATTAAGGTAAATATAGTAAATAAATTGAAAAATTAACATTCTGTTATATGAAACATATTCAACCTTATTATTCTTTGGTATTCCTGAGCCAGCAAAATGGCGTAAGCTAACCAATAATTACAGAAAATTTGAGATATTTATCTCCAGAACAAAATTGATTGAATTCTTAAGATGATTTTTAAATTGTAAAATATTTAAACAGAAATGTACATCGTATGCAATAAATACCTATATTTAATAAATTTTGTTTGTGTTATATTTGTGTCAAGTTTAAAAAAACACACACATTATACATAGAGTAGAATTGTCCATTTGTCGTCTTGTTATTGGATTGCTCTCCCATTTTACCCAGATGTAACTAATCTAACAAATAAATATAAAGTCTAAATTTGCTTTGTTTCCTGTCATTATTTTAAAATTTTGATGCATGTTGGTATGTGTAGGTATAGTTTATTTTTTTGATGGATATGTATATCTCATATTAGGAATATAAAATATATCACCATAATTATTTACTTTCCTGTGTAAGTGTGTGAACTTTTCCCTGTTACGACGTGCAGTGAACTTCCTTGTATATACTCTTGTCTATGTGTTTCTCAGGCTGCAGGTGGAATTGCTGGGTCATGATATGTGTGCATCTTCAAGTATAATAGATATTACTGAATTGCTCTTTACTTTCTCTGCAATTGGCAGTGTGAATATTTTTCCTGCCTCATATCCTGACCAACATGATGTTTCTTCCAATCCTGTGAATATAAAATGACATCACATGATTTAGATTGGCGTTTCCTAAAGTTGCTGAAATGGAACATCTTTTTGTGTTTATAAATGGTTAATTTCCTTTAATTATTTGTTTATATTTGTTTAACTTCTCCCAATTATTGATTTGTTGTTCTTTAAATATTTAGGGCATTTATCCTTCTTAGGTATACCCATTGCAATTAGCTCTTTTAAAAAATCCTTAATTATTATTCTTTTGAATTTTTATTCTATTTTCTGTTTCTAAAATTTTAAGTGGAACTATGAGTTGCTAATTCTATCTGTTATATCTTTATCATTTTCCTTTTCATACTTTTAACCTCTGCGTCCCTTTGTGTTGAAGTCTGCACAATTCTTTCAGTACTATGAATTTTTTGCTTTTCAAATAGTTTCAAGGTTATGATACTGGCTTCTGCCCATCCTCAGATGGGACTCTTAAATTCTATTTTTTGGCAGGCTGATTCTTATCTGCTTTTATCTGTGTCAGACTTGGTATCCAACAGATTTATGCTTTTAGTCCCAACTCATATTCAATCCACAAATGTTCTATTTAATTTTCGAGTGAGACTAACAACTTTAATATTCAGTTTCTGAAAAGCATGATTTCCCAACCCTCCTGAAATGTTGTCGACATATTCCTAGGAAAATGTTTTTATGTATTCACAGAAAATTTGCATATTAATTGAGAGCATTCTCCTTCTAAAATCCCTTCAAAGATCCACTGACCCCACGTTATAAATCCCACCGGGCTTGGTGGCTCAGCCTGTAATCCTGCGCCTTTGGGAGGCTGAGGTGAGTGGATTGCCTGAGCCCACGGGTTCGAGACCCGCCTGGGCAGGCGAGACCTCATCTCTACAATAAATCAAAAAATCAGCCGGGCATGGTAGCGCATGCCTGTAATTCTGGCTACTTGGAAAGCTGAGGCAGAAGGGATCGCTGGAGCCCAGCAGGTCGAGGCTGCGGTGGCCGGGAGTGGCCACTGCACTCCAGTCTGGGTGACAGAGTGAGACTCCAACTCAAATAAATAAATAAATAAATAAATAAATAAATAAATAAATAAATCCCTACTGTGTAAACTCCATGCTTCTGTGATACTTTTCTCTTTGCGCAACTAGAAATGCTGTGTCTTTGACATAAATCCATTTCTATCACAAACTAAGTTTCAGACTAATGTTCTCTTTTGGTTTTATCTTTCACTTACTTTGATTCCTTAATACTTTTTTTAAAAATTCCATTTGTTATATGTATGTATAGTAATAAAGAGCATGATGTGTTCACTTAACCACTCAGTCATCTATTGAAGCCAGATTGTACTGGCTTGAGAGAGACAACTGTTATATTTTTCAGATTTAGGCAATTCACTGTGAAATTCAATTATATAAACTTATAATCAAACAAATTAAATAAAAACAAAGTAATAGATATTCAATACTTATCATTTCTTAATTATGTATTAATATTTTTCTATTATCTATGCTCTTGAGTTTAATGCATGTCATAGCTGTGTGATGAAAATATTATATAGTAATGTACATTTCTTCCCAACCTGTTCAGTGATGCCACATTGTTAACTTGAACTTGGTCACAGTCAGTGTATTTATACCTTGGAATTTAGCAAATGCTATAAATCAGGAAATAATTCATGGTTTTGTTGACGACCTAGGCCTACGATGTTTAATAACACAGCTACTAGCAAAATACGGCTATGTAAATTTAGATTAATTAAAATTAAATAGCATTAAAATTAGTTCCTCAATGATAGTAGTCCTGTTTCAAGTACTCAAGTAACACATGTAGCTAAATTGCTCCTGTATCAAACAGAGCTGATAAAGAATATTTTCATTACCACAGAGAGTTTTATTGGTAAATGCTAATTTGCTTCAAGTGTCATAAAACTTTTTCTCTATGGAGGTAGACAGTAAATATTTTGGACTTTACAAGCCACATAATCTCTGTCACAACTGTTCAACTCTGTTGTAGAAGAGACTTTATGTAGTGAAAAAGCAGCTATAGACAATACATAAATGAATGAGTGTAGCTGTGCCCCCAAAAGCTTTACTTACAAAAAAACAAGAGGCAATGAATGCCCCATTTAAAAGACTTACAGTGACAAATTGGATTTTAAAAATACGCATCCTTCTGCTGTCTTCAAGAGACCCATCTCAAATGGGATGACACCCATAGGCTTAAGGTAAAGGTATGGAGAATGATCTGTCACGCAAATGGAAAACAAGAAAGGTCAGGGATCACTATTTTTCTATCAGATAAACAGACTTTAAACCAATACAGTAAAAAAAAAAAGGACAAAGAAGGGCATTACATATTGGTAAATGGTTCAAATCAACAAGGAAATTCAACTATCCTAGTCCAATTATCTCTCTTCTTAGATGACATGATTCTATTCATAGAAACATTTGAAAGATAGCCCCAAATGACTACTAGACCTGACAATTTCAATAAAGTTTCAGAAACATAAAATCAACATAAAAAATTGGTTGCGTTTCTACACACCAATAATGTTCAAGCTGAGAACTAAATCCAGAATGCGATCCCAGCTATAATAGCTACACACAAAATAAAACTCCTAGGAATACAACTAGCCAAGGAGGTGAAAGATATCTACAATGAGAACGATAAAACACTGCTGAATGAAAGCACAGATGCGCAAACAAATGGAAAAATCTTTCATGATCATGAATTGAAAGAATTAATGTTGTTAACATGACTATGCTGCCCAAAGTAATCCACAGATTCAACACAATCTTTATTAAATTACCAGTGTCATTTTCCACAGAGTTGGAAAAACCATTTTAAAATTCATATGAAACCAAAAAAGAGCCCAAATAGCCAAAAGCAATCCTAAGCCCCCCCAAAAAAGGCTGGTGGCATCACATTACCCAACTTCCAACTTCCACCTTTACTACAAGGGTGTCTAATCTAAACAGCATGGTACTGGCACAAAAATAGGCACATAGACCAATAAGTCAGAATAGAGAGTTGGTGTACTCACCTACAACCAACTGATCTTTGACAAAGTCAACAAAAATAAACATTGGGGAAGGATACCCTAGTCATAAATGGTCCAGGGAAAAAAAGGCTAACCATATGCAGAAGAATGAAACTGGACCCCTATCTCTCAACATATATAAAAATTAACTCAAGATGAATGAAAGGCTTAAATGTAAGACCTCAAACTATAAAAATTCTAGAAGAAAACCTAGGAAATAGTCTTCTGGACATTGGCCTAGGGAAATAATTTATGATTAAGACCTCAATAGCAAATGCATCAAAATCCAAAATTGACAATTGGGACCTAAATGAGCTGAAGAGCTTCTGCACAGCAAGATAAACTGTCAATAGAATTAACAGAAAACCTACAGAACAGAGAAAACATTTTCAAACTATGCATCTAATAAAGTCTTGATATCCAGAATCACTTAAGGCATTTAAACTAATTGACAAGGAAAAAACAAATAACCCTATTTAAAAGTGGGCAAAGGACATAAACAGACATTTTTCGAAGGAAGACATGCAAGTAGCCAACAAACATGAAAAAATGCTTAACATGAATAATCGTATGAGAAATGCAAATCAAAACCACAATGAGATGCCATCTCACACCAATCAGAATGGCTACTATTAAAAAATAAAAAAACAACAGAGAAAAGGGAATGTCTACATCCACTTGGAGGGAATGTAAACTAGTTCATCCCCTGTCGAAAGCAGTCTGGAGATTTCTCAAAGAACTAAAAGAGAATTACCATTTGACCCAGCAACCCTACTACTGGGTATATACCCAAAGGACCATAAGTCATTCTACCAAAAAGATACCTGCACTCATATGCTTATTGCAGCATTATTCAAAATAGCAAAGACATGGAGCCCACTTAAGTGCCCATCACAAGAAGATTGGGTAAAGAAAATGTGGTATATATACAAAACGAAACACTACACAGTCATAAAAAAATATATATGTCCTTTGCAGCAACGCAGATATAGCTGAAGACCATTATTCTAATTGAATCAATGCAGAAACAGAAAATCTAGTACTGCATGTTCTCAGATTTAAGTAGGAGCTAACACTGAGCACACATGGACATTAAAGAGAGAGGAGGCCAAGGGCTAAAAAACTACTTTTTGGGTACCATGTTCCCTATGTGGATGATGGGTTCAGTAGAACCACAAACCTCACCATCATGTATTATACTCATGTAACAAAACTACATATATACCCCTTAATCCAAAATAAAATAAAATTTTAAATTAAAAAAAGCTGTGTAGTACTCCATCATGCAATGAAGAAAAATGAAATAAAAATAGGAGGCAAGCTGGATTTGGCCTACCAGCTATAGTTTGCCAACCTCTGGTATAAACGTAAGAAAATGATGGAGAGAATATTAATAATGCAATTCAGCTTAAAAGTATGTTTTGTCTTTAACTGTTACACTATAAGTAGCACAAAAAATTAAGAGTCTATTCTAAAATTCAAAAACTCATCCAATTCTACAAAGAAGTTTCTCAGGTCAGTAATAAGCAAGAGAAGTTTCCAGGTATGCTTTCTTTTTTTCATTTTTGTTTTACTGATTGACATAAGCAAAAATATCAATCAACATTAGTGTAAGCAATACACTCACTTGCCAATTGCAACCATAAATCGGCTACAAATACAAGAGTTTGGCAAAATTAACAAAAACATTCTATTGAAATCAATTAGCTCTATGGAATATCAAATAAAAATATTACATATATTTTCATGTATAAATTTTGTACAACATCCTTTATATAAACAAAATGTATAGTAAACTTGTCTATAAATAAGTACACAATATGTGTTTATTTTTTCGGAGAGCTAGTTACTAAACATTTACCACCAATCACTAGATAGTATTTAAATTTGTCTAAAAATGTGACACAAGAATGCATTATGATTCTTGGTGTTTCAAAGCCACCTGTCTGTGTATCCAACTACTCTCTCTCCTCTCTGTCTCTATCTGTAATGACCTTGAAAATGTGCTACTCATCTCCAGCTATGGGCAGTATAAAGTAAAAAATGGCCTCAGCCACATGCTCTGTATCCACCATCATGATGTTTGTGCCAAAGCCGCACTTCACTGTATGTAAATTTTATCTCCATAATTACTATCTGACCTTGGCAAATAACTAATTTTCCCCAGTTAATATTCAAATATCTCAATAGTATACATCAGATTGAAGGAAAATTATGTGAATATATTTCTTTAAAAAACATGGAAAATGCAATTTGAAAATATATTTGCATTGAATATTAGGAGTTAATGGAAACAATGGAAAAATTAATTATCCTTGGACAGTCGCGTATCCCAAATATAATTTTTTTGGTATAAGGCAAAGGCAATTTTTATCTGAGATAATCGCTATGACTCCCTAAATCTAAAGCTCTCCAGAATGGGCGTTCAATTTGTGTGTGTGTGTGTGTGTGTGTGTGTGTGTGCGTGTGTGTGTCTGTGTGTTACTGTCTATGCATTCAAAACCTTATAAATAAAATTGAGGAAATACATGCAATAGACTGAAACAGTGTGACAGACTATGCCAAGCTGAAAGAAAGCAAAGTTCAATTTTCTGGTTCTAGAAAATCTGTTTCAGGTCATTTTGCTACGAAAACAAGGCAAGATGTTGCTATGAATGGGAGTCCCACATGAAGCAATTGGATGAAAATATTTCAGAAGATCTTGGGCCTCTAAGACAATTTGTTTTATTTTGTTTTGTTGTAAGGATGACTGCCAGCACTTCTTTTTAATCCAAACTTTTAACCTTTTAGTGACACCAGGTTGAAGAGTGGTTCATTTTTTTCACCTGTTTTAAAGAGCTTAAGATCATAAACAGTAGTAAGTAAAAACCCAGCCTTCATAATGTCTTCTTCAGAGCGTGGCTAAATTTCCTCCAGCTATGCTTTTTGAAAGGGGATATAAAATTAAACCTCAGAGGATTTCCTCTGCGTTCCTGTATTCGCAGATCCTAGCCAACTTACCAGAAGGGGGAAAAAATCTCTAAATATATATTTGATGAAATATGAAAGCAATATATGTTACACTGTGTTTTTCTGGGTGGCAGAATTATAAATGGATGAATTGTACATCCTAGAAATTTTCTTCAAGGAGCACAACAGGTTAAATTAATTTAAAAAGCCATATTTTTTTCTGTGTATTGTCTTTCCACACTACCTTGCTCTCATGCCACCCTGACCTCACCACAATATTTTAGTTTATTTTTTAGGGATGAAAGATAAATCAAGTCTTATCACCCTCCACTACCTTGGGAAGGTGCATCTTCTCTCTCTCTCTCTCTCTCTCTCTCTCTCTCTCTCACTGTCTCTCTCTAATTTACTTTCTAAATAAACTTTGCTTGACAACTTTTAAAAAAAGAAAGATAAATCAGAAAGCAACATTCAGATGATCTTTTTGAGAAATTAATATGTAATTTTTTTCTCAAATTGGTAGTGTGCACTACGTAAATAAGTAAATAAATAAGTCATTAATTAAATGTCTAATATGGCCACTTTCATAAATTGAGTGGTTAAACTAATGTTAAATTTTTAACCCTACATTTGATAAAGGAAACTTAAGAAGTTGGCTATATTTGGCTTTTCAAACCTTTAATGGTTTAAGTTGAAATTTAGAGGGTGATCGTGAGACAGGGTTCTCTAACCCTCTAACTCCTAGATCATTTTAGCGTAGTTATTTTTTGTTATACAAAGAGACTTTTTCCTTGCGTTCAAGAATACATGGCTACAGTTTGAGAGATTTATTGTTCAATCAATGTGCCATTTTCCTAGTTATATGCAGTTTACACTTATAAATGAGGGAATCAAGCCGATGGTATATGCAGTTCAAATGAAACTTCAAAACCTCAGTGATCTATATGTGGCATGTAAAGGAATATTTAAATTCATTTCAAATGAAGGCATAACTGTTTTAAGGGTGAAGGGACAAGTCAGTTAAATCTTTACGAAATAGGAAAGAATTTATATATCTATCAGTTACCTAAAATTTGAAGAGTGTAGCCGGGCTCGGTGGCTCAACCTGTAATCCCGCGCCTTTGGGAGGCTGAGGTGAATGGAATGCCTGAGCCCGCGGGTTCGAGACCCGCCTGGGCAGCGAGACCTCATCTCTACAATAAATCAAAAAATCAGCCGGGCATACCTGTAATTCCGGCTACTCGGAAGGCTGAGGCGGAAGGATCGCCGGAGCCCAGCAGGTCGAGGCTGCGGTGGCCGGGAGTAACCACTGCACTCCAGTCTGGGCGACAGAGTGAGACTCCAACTCAAAAAAAAAAAAAAAATTTGAAGAGTGCAAAATAGCTTAAAGATATTGTACGGGGGAACCCCTCCCAAAACCCCCAGAATTATCTTTTGGAGGTTGGACCCCTTTCAGTGCAAGCTTCCTCCTCTAGATAGGTGTTTTAGGAATTCATGGGCATCAGCATACCAGCTAGTGTTGTTGTGAGAGGCTGCATTGTCAAGGGACCTTCCCAAGTTGTGGCGAACAGGTGCCTGGTTCTTCCACCCTGACAATGTACCTGCCCAAACAGTGCTGGGAGTTCAGCAGTATTTGACCAAGAACAGCACAATTCCTGTGCCTCGCCCTCCCTATTCACCTGATCTCACCCTGAGGGACTGTAATGTTTGTTGGTTTCCCCAGATGAAAAAAAGTCCTCAAAGGGAAACATTTTGCTGATGTGGAAGGGGTAAAACAAAAAATGGCAGAAGCACTAATAACCATCAACATCGATGAGTCCAAAATTGTTTGGAGGAGTAGAAATGGTGTCTCTACAGGTGTATTGCATCAAACAGATAGCACTTTTAAGGTGACTGAAGTTTAAACTTGTAAGAATAAAGATGCAATTTTTAATAAATTTTAGGATTTTGGGGGTCCTCCCTTACACAGGGCTAGAATCAGCCCGCCAGAACGTGTGCTACAGTCAATGCACAGGGTTCCATTGTCCTTTCAGCAGGCTGTGTTGGTGGTATTTGGGGAGCTGACTCTGAGAACATAGTTGAGGTGACAAATATTTAGATTTCAAATTTAATTGACTTAGTTGGTTGCTAAAAGGCATCACATGTAGGTTTACTGAGGGGAAAAAAAGATAATCTCAGTGTATAAGAAGAGTGAAATATCATTTGAGGCTTAGCTTAAAATAGTATATTGGCATGATTGTTAAACTAGAATCATCTAACAGCTACCGAAGCATTAAAAAGAGGATTTGGGTCTATTTATTTGACACTTCTGTTCCAAATTATTTATTGTCAAATTAGTAGTAATTCCAAGCTAATATATTTTTGTGTAGAGGTGGAGAGTCAGGGAGCAGAGAGGATTGTATTATGATTACTCTCTATATAGTGGGGAAAATATTAAATTCTCAATAATAAAACATTGTGGTGATTCTTTGCTTGGTTAAGGTATGGAGTTTAAAAATAAAGTTTCTGCTATTATCTGAAACAGTGTATAGATTTTCTTAGCAAGATAATCGTAGCTTTCCTAATAATTTTTAAGTGACAATTTTCAGTTGCCACTAGATGACACTATTGCATCCTTAGTAAACATAGAAGTTGATTTCTCTTCTACAGGTGGACATGAAGGGCATGCAAATTTTATCAGGTCAGCCTTGAATCCTAGCCTCTTCATTTGTTATTTTATTTTTTATTTCAATAGCCTCAGTGGTACAAGTGAATTTTGGTTACATGGATGAATTGTACAGTGGTAAAGTTTGAGCTGTTAGTGCACCCATCACTCAAGTGCACATTATACCAAATAGGCATTTTCCTTCCTCACCCTTCTACACTTCTCCCTTCTGAGTCCCCCGTGTTCATTACTCTATTACATATGCCTTTTCAGACCTATAATTTAGATTCTACTTATAAGTGAGCACATGCGGTATTTGGTTTTCTACTCCTACATTACTTCCTTTAGGATAATGGCCTCCAATTCCATCCAAGCTGCTGCAAAATATATTATTTCATCATTTTTTATGGTACTATGAAATAGTATTCCATGGTGTGTGTGTGTGTGTGTGTGTACCACATTTTCTTTATCCACTGATTGGCCGATGGGCACTTAGGTTGATTCCATGTCTTTACAATTGCGAATTCTGCTGCAGTAAACATAGAAGTGCAGGTGTCTTCTTTGTTTAACGATTTCTTTCCTTTGGGTAGATATCCAGTAGTGGAATCGCTGGATTGATGATAAATGATAGATCTACTTTTAGTTCTCTGAGAAATCTCCATACTGTTTTTCACAGAGGTTGTACTAGTTTACATTTTCACCAACAATGTATATGCATTCCCTTTTTTACCACAGCTCTTGTTTTCTGACTCTTGAATAATACTAGCCCTTCCTTGGATCCTGTTTTCTCTATCAGACCAACAATCAGTGACACCTTGTTGCTTGTCCAACCCTGAAATGATACAGCTTCTACAACAGCTTTGCTATGCTGTGATTCCACCTCGCTACTTGGAGCCAAATCCATGAAAAGCAAGCGTGTCTTCCTCTCTTCTGGAGGCCATCTTGCTAGGTGCTGTGTGAGTCTATAAATCTGTGGATTGTGTTCACATCTCAGCTGAGCTGCCTACCGGGCAGTACTCCTGCCTTGGCTGCCACTCCACGGTGGCCACTGCCCGAAACGCGTGGATGTGGCTCCCCTTGTGGGATGTTGCTCCTTCTCTGAAAGCAGCAGGAGTGAATATGGGGTAGCCATAGTGCCTCTGACCTTTCTATCTCTTAAACTCCACATCAGTGCCACTCAGTTCTGAAGGGAATGTCACACTTTCTGAAGGACTGGAGAGACAAAGCAACTATAATGTGGGAGAGAAGCAACCTAACACTTCGTGCTAAATAGGCCTTTTGTTTCCATCCCTAGACAAATCACTCACAGACTTAAAAGTTTTACAGAGTCAGAGTTTTGCTTGATGGGTACACCAAAGTGCCTAAAGTTGGCACTCCTTCCGCGGTAATGGCTACTTCATAAAATAACCTTCTTCTTGCAAGGTCTGCTGTTAGACTCTCCACACGCTCTCCAGGGAGTCCACTCCTTGCTCACAAATATTATGTTCATCCCAGGATCTATCCTCCTCTTGCTAGCAGAATATTGGCCTAAGATGGAAATCACATTCTAAAACAACACCTCAGGGGAGTACAGTGACTCACACCTGTAATCATAATCCCAGCACTTTAGGAGGCCAAGGCAGGAGAATCACTTGAGCCTAGGCATTCAAGATCAGCCTGGGCAACATAGCGAGACCTCATCTCTACAAAAATAAAAAAAAAATTAGCCAGTCATGGTGGCATGTGTCTGCAGTCCCAGCTACTTGAGAGGCTGAGGCAGAAGGATGCCTGAGCCTGGAAGCAGAGGCTGCAGTGAGCTGTGATCATGCCAGTGCACTCTAGTCCGGGCACGAGCATGAGACCCTGCCTCAAAATAAACACACAAATATGTAAATAAATAAATAACACTACCTCTTTGAGGTGCAAGAGTAGAAGGGAGGAACACAGGGGCCTGGGAGGGTCTGCAATGGCAGAGTCAGATGTTAGTGTGAACTCTGGCTTTCCAAGCCCACCATGAAGATGCCAGCAGAAAGAATCAATCTAGGTCTGCTGTCTCCACGGTCTTCCAGGACTGTCTTTTGAAGACACACTCCTTTCTTCGACTTGTCAAATGGGTAACTGAGAAGTTAAACACAGACACACAACGCAGTGCATACTGGGGAGGTACACACATAACCTCTTCAGACAAGTGGTAATTAGTAGAGTCAGCAGAGGGTACATAGAGGTTGCAACCTGGTCAGACCATTTCTGGCCAAAACTTGTATATGACTTAAAGGCTTACACAATTTAATATAAATGAGCCTATATTTTAAAAATCAGGATATGTCACTGTAAAACTTCATTAGTCCAGCTTTTCTATACAAATCTGAAGCACTGAAAATATGGGATCTTACCCCCATAACAGAAACCAACTGGGGCTGAGTGAGTCATCAGTCTTCTAGATGAGGCAGTTACTGGTCTCCTCATTTTGCATGCCAGTACCTTGTTATCCATTTATAATCGTTGCTTGGCAACTGTAGGTATGTAGGTTTGCAAACTCTGATCTAAACTGTTGAAGAGAAGAAAAGAACACTTTTTCCAAATTGCAAGGCCTCTCCTATCATGGTCCCGATAGTTAGTCCTTAGAGTTGTATATTTTGCAAAGCACTCTTGACTCTTCTCTTTTATCCCTGTCTCCTACCCCTCTAATTCCTACAAATGGCATCTCTGTTTCAGTTTTCATGTGATGCTTTGGCAAAATGAGTTGGTATCTTAGCATTGTTGCCATGTAAAATATTCCAGTCGTTGTCAAGAGTGACCATCTCCTTATGTCATTGGCTTTGAACATCTTTTTCCTCCCACTTGTCACATGACTATTACCAGTGTCTCTTTGCAGTAAAACAAAACTATGAGCCTACTGTTTAGCACTTCTGATGTCTTTCAGAATGTCGTTCTCTTAACCACATGAACATCCTGTGAACATTGGAGCAGAAGTGTAAGAGGGATGTTTTTGTGTCCTTGGATAAGTTAACCAACCTATTTAATGATCGCTCTTCTCATCTACAAAGTAGTATATATTACGGCTTACTTATCCTTGTATTCAGAAATAAATACACTTTTACAAAACAGGCCTACTGCATGAAGGACTTCTGGAGAAACATTATGAGGAAGGAAAGTTTAAGCCTACAGCCTTGGCTTAATAGTAATGTTCTTTGTCAATAAGGAGGAATGACTGCAATTATGAGATTTTAATTTGAATGTTTGATGCACTCATAGAAGGAGAATTCAAGGAAGAGAGAGAAAAACAAGTAAAACTGAAAATATGACTACTTAATATCCCTGTAAGAATTGTGGGCCCTGACTGCTTTTCAACCCATTTACCATGTAGGGTAAAGCGACTTCCTCATTTCAGAAGAGTACAAAATGCAGTCATCATTTTGACTTGATGACCATGAGTATGTGTATGCAGTGTTCTTTGTTTGGTTAGAACACCATCCTATAGCCTTTGTAATTTTAGGACTCTTTCCTTTTTTGCAACATTAAGACAGATGTTCCTTTGCCTTTGTGGGGTATTGGAGATGACACAGCGTGTCAATGCATTGGTGGTATCAGTTCAGGATCATTGCTTTTGCACAAAGAGGCAGATTAATCTCAGACTTGCATTGGCATGATGTAGCTCCAGTCTTAGGTGCTATTCAGTCATCTATCTTACTGTAACATTGCTGCTAGTTTCAGGAACAAATCACCAAAAGGACCGAAGCCAAGTGATAAAAGAAAGAAAAACAGTTAAAGCCATGTGCCAGCTGAGAAGACTGTATTCAGTAGTTCCAACAAGACTATGAAAAACCATAAAGTAGGCCTGTCTTATCTTGAAATCTCAGAAAAGTCATTTCTCCATGCCAAGTGTTCAGAGTTGTAGGCAAGCTGTATTGAGTGCCAGGATATCGTTAGGTAGAAATAATAAAACAAAAGATTAAGAATTTACTCTTCTTCTTACCTGATGTCCTTACCATCAACGTGATGGTCATGAGGATGTGTATGCAGTGTTCTTTGTTTGGTTAGAACACCATCCCAGAGCGTTTGTAATTTTAGGAGTCTTTCTTTTTTTGCAACATTAAGACAGATGGACCTTTTGCCTTTGTAGGGTATTGGAGATGACAATGACTTTCCATCCAGTCTTATCTCCCATTTGGAAGAACAAAAGATTGATAAGATTGCTTTGGAGTCATGAAATTTAGAATGAATAGCAACATTTGAAACTTGTTGCTTTTGGCGGGGGGCCGGGGAGGGTGGTTTAAGTCAAAGAATATTGGAAGGATACGCAACAGAAACTTCTCTTTGTTGACTGGCAAAGTAAGGGCACAAACAGGAGAACGTTATGTCCAGTGCTTTCAGAAGGGGCTAGTGGAAAATGTTTCACTTTTCTGTGATGTGCTTTGACATGCTTGGCAAATGGATTAGCATTGTTGCCATACAAAAATTCTATCCATTGTCATGAGTGACCATTCCTTCAGTTACCAGCTATCTTTTTGTATTCAACCAAATTAAATAAGATACATGAACTCCTTATGATGATTGTTCCAAAAACAATCTCAGGGAACTGGTGTAGGGATACATCTATATTTTCCTAGAAATAATTGATAACAAATTTTAAAGTAAAAGAGTTGCAGCCGGGCTCGGTGGCTCAGCCTGTAATCCCGCGCCTTTGGGAGGCTGAGGTGAGTGGATTGCCTGAGCCCGCGGGTTCGAGACCCGCCTGGGCAGCGAGACCTCATCTCTACAATAAATAAAAAAATCAGCTGGGTGTGGTAGCGCATGCCTGTAATTCCGGCTACTCGGAAGGCTGAGGCGGAAGGATCGCCGGAGCCCAGCAGGTGAGGCTGTGGTGGCCGCTCCCGGCCACTGCACTCCAGTCTGGGTGACATAGTGAGACTTCCAACTCAAAAAAAAAAAAAAAAAAAAAAAAAAAGAGTTGCGAGACCAGGCTTTGTAAAATTATATAATCATGATGAAAAATGTAGTGGGAAAAATTATAGTAACCTTTTAATTACTTTGAAGATATCAAGCAAAATGTATTGTTTCAAATCCATGCTGATTTCATTCTGACATAGTCACTCATTCATTCTTTATTTAACAAACTTTGTCTGACTAGTGACTCTGTGATTTAGGCCTATGCTTGGCTCTGGGATAATAAACTCAAAAAGACTAATTTTCTGAGTCTAAGAATGTCACAGCCTAATGGAAACACTGAAAAACAACTCTAATCCAACATAATAAGTGTTGTAATAGAATCAGTGTGTGGAGTTTCAGAAATGAAAGGAGAGTTGAGAGTTAGAGGTATCTTTATAAAGAAAAGGCTACTTGGGCTGTAGCTGGAAAAATTTTTAGAAATTTGCCAAACAGACAAGGGTAAAAGAGTATTTCAGATCCAGGTAATAACGTGCTAGAATTATGACAGTGCCAGCACATGATATTGTCAAAAGCCATGAGAGTTTCAGGGAGATCATCCTGTTGTTTATTTTTTTAAGCCAGTATCTACATTTTCAATAGATAGTCATACAGAAGTCTCCATTCATTGAATGCACAATTTAATGACTTTTTTATGATTAATTTTTTTAATTAATTAATTTATTTATTATAAAGATGTGGGGTACAATTCAATTCTTCAACCAACTCATCTTTGACAAAGCCTCCCATAACAGCCACTGGGGAGAGGAGAACCTATTCAGTAAATGGTGCTGGGAAAACTGGCTGAACACATGCAGAAGATTGAAACAGGACCCCTACCTATTACCATACACAAAAATTAACTCTAAATGGATCAAATACCTAAACGTAAAACCTCAAATTGTAAGAACCTTAGAAAATGCAGGAAACACTCTTATGGAAGTTGGAACTGGCAACCGATTCCTGACCAAAGCCCAGAGTGCCCAGGCCATGAGAGATAAGATAGACAAGTGGGACCTCATTAAACAGACAAGCTTCTGCAAAGCTAAAGAAACCATCAAGAGAGCAAGGAGACAGCCCACAGAATGGGAAAAAATATTTGCCAGCTGTATATCTTGCAAAGGCCTAACATCTAGGATCTACGAGGAACTCAAATGTGTGAAAGGAAAAAACCAAACAGCCCCTTTAAAAAGTGGGCCAAAGACATGAAAAGACACTTCTCAACAGAAGATGTGTGGGCAGCCAACAGATACATGAAAAAGTGCTCAGCCTCACTCATCATTAGGGAGATGCAACTCAAAACCACACTGAGATACCACCTAACCCCTGCAAGAATGACCATCATTAATAAAACACACAATTTAAAGACTTCTAAATGATTACTTCAAGTCCAATTATTTCTCTGTAGTTCTGTTTAAAAAATGCAAATAGCTATCTTTGTATCACCCATTTTGGTTTTCTTTTCTGTTAATAAATGAAATTAAAACATGTCTTTTTGCATCCTTGTAAAAATTTCTTTTCTGTATATGTCTATGTGCGAAAACTCTTTAATACAACAACTTTTTGATGGTATCCAAGTGGTTTCAAATAGATAAATCAACTTTGAAACCACCTTGAGTGGTCTCAGACCTTGCTAATAAGAGTTCCTTCTTTCCTGATCACAGTGATTGATATAAGCAGGGTCAGAGGATCCAGAAAAGTCTTGAGGTGAATATCTAGAAGCTCCCAGAGAGAAGCTTTCTTTTGGTAAGGTTGCTAAATTAAGAGACATTAAGGTTGAGAAGAAATCATCTAGTCTTACACAAAAGGAAAACTGAATCACTCCATGAAGAATGAAAACAAGATTAATCTAGAACCAAGAAACCCAGAGTGTGATGATATTATCTAAGCTCCTGGACCATCATGCACCTAAAGTTGGACCCATTTACAGACCTTCAACCCTATAAGCCAACAAATTACTTTTTTGTTTAAGCTAGTATAATCAGATTTATGTAATTACCAATTAAAGAAATACCAAGATACATGCTAAATCTTTCTTTTCAATTTATGTCAAAAACTTATTTTACAGGAGCATTTTTTTTCTTTTCTTTTTTTATTTTAGATTAGGGAGTACACATGAGTATTCATTACATGGACATATTGTGGACTGGTGGGGATTGGGTCTTAGGTGGCCCATTTTCCAGATAGTGAACATTGTGCTTTGTAGGTAGTTTGTGACTCCTAAACCTCCTCCATTGGTGTCCCCAGTGTCTATTATTTCCATCTTTGTGACCATTTAGCTCCACATACGAGTGAGAACATGTGGTGTTTGGCTTTATGTTTCGGAGTCAAGTTCACTGGGGATAATGATCTTCAGCTCCATCCATGTTGCTGCAAAGGACACGATTTCATTCTTTTTTTATGACTGTGTACTATTCCATGGTGTATATGTACAACACTTTCATTATCCACTGATGGGCAGAATACCAACATAATAGAGAATCTAGAAATAAATCCAAATACCTACAACCAACTTATTTTTGATAAAGCAGACAAAAACATACACTGGGGAAATGACACTCTATTCAACAAGTGGTGTTGGGAAAATTGGAGGACTACATGCTGAAAAAAATGAAACTTGACTCCTTTCTCTCCCCAGATACAAAATCAGCTCAAGATAGATTGAAAATTTGATGTCAGATCTGAAGCCATAAAAATGACTGATGGGCGCTTATGTTGATTCCACATCTTTGCGACTGTGAATTGTGCTGCAATGAACATACATTTGCAGATCTCTTTTTTATACAATGACTTCTGTTCCTTAGGTAGATACCTAGTAGTGGGATTGCTGGATCAAATGGTAGTTTTGCTTTTAGTTCTTTGAATAATATCCATATCACTTTCCCTAGAAGTTGTGCTAATTTACACTCCCACCAACAGCGTATAAGCATTCCCTTTTCTCTGCGTCTGTGCCAGCATCTATTGTTTTTTGATTTTTTAAATAAGGGCCATTCTGACTGGTATATCTCATTGGGGTTTTAATTTGCATTTACCTGATTGTGAGTGATGTTGAGCATTTTTTCATATGTTTTGCTGGTCATTTGTAAATCTTTTTAAAAGAGATACCTGTTTATGTCATTTGCCTACTTTTCAATGGAATTATTTGCTTTCTTCTTACTGATTTGTTTGAGTTCTTTATAGATTCTGGATATGAGTCCTTTGTCATATGTATAGTTTGTGAATATCTTTTCCCATTCTGTGGGTTGCTATTTGCTCTCTATTTCTTTTGCTGTGCAGAAGTTTTTTGGCTTAATTAAATCCCACTTATTTATTTTTGTTTTAGTTGCATTTGTTTTGGGGGTATTACTCATAAATTCTTTGCCTAGGTCAATGTCCATAAGACTTTTTCCTAGGTTTTCTACTAGGATTTTTATGGTTAGGGATCTGACATCTAAATCTTTAATCCATCTGGAGCCAATTTTTATATAGGGAGAGACAGGGATCAAGTTTCATTTTTCTGCATGTAGCCTCCCAATTTTCTCAGCACAACTTGTTGAATAGAGTGTCCTTTCCGCAGTGCATGCTTTTGTCTGTTTTGTCAAACATCAGTTAATTTTAGGTATTTGGAGGGATTTGGGTTTATTTCTGGATTCTCTGTGCTGTTATATTGGTCCCTGTGCCTGCTCTTGTACCAGTACCATGCTGTTTTGTTTATAGCCTCGTAGTATAATTTGAAGTCAGATAATGTGATACCTCCAGCTTTGTTCTTTATGCTTAGGATTGCTTTGACTATTTTGGCTCTTTTTTAGTTCCATATGAATTTTAGGATTGCTTTTTCTAATTCTGTTAAAAATTACATTGGTAGTTTGATAAGGATTATGTTGAATCTATCGATTACTTTGGGTAATATGGTCATTTTAATAACATTGATTCTGAGGAGGAGGGGCACAACATCAATAGGGGTACCTAATCTCAAACCAAGCAAAGTGGGGACCAAAGGGAGGTCCAAACGTTACGTGTATAACGACCACTTGTATAACTAATCCTGAATTGTACACCACATCTTTTAAAAAAAAATTGATTCTTCCAGTCCGTGAGCATGGGACCCTTCTCCATTTGTTTGTGTTCTTATGATTTCTTTCATCAGAGTTTTGTAGTTCTTCTTGTAGAGATCTTTCGCCTCCTTGGTTAAATATATTCCTAGGTATTTTAGCTTTTTGGCTGCTATTGTAGATGGAATTGAGTTCTTGACTTGACTCTAAGCTTGGTCGCTATTGGTGTACAGCAGTGCTACTGATTTGTGTGCGTTGATTTTGCATTCTGAAACTTACTGAATTCATTTGTCAAGTCCAGGAGTTTTTTGGAGGTGCCATTTGGGTTTCTAAGTGTAAGATCACATTATTGGCACACAAAGATAGTTTGATTTCTTCATCTCTACTTTATAAACCCTTTATTTCTTTTTCTTGCCTGGTTGCTCTGGCTAGGACTTCCAGGACTATGTGGAATAGGAGTGAAAGTGAGCATCCTTACCTTGTTCCAGTTCTGGGGGTGGCGGGAGGGGAGGGTAGGAGAATTGGTTCAACTTTTCTCCATTCAGGATGGCATTGGCTATGGGTGTGTCATATATGGGTTTATTATTTTGAGGGATGTTCCTTTCATACCTATTTTGTTAAGGGTTTTTAATCACAAAGCAATGTTGAGTTTCATCAAATGCTTTTGCTGCATCTATTGAAATGATTATATCATTTTTGTTTTTAATTCTGTTTATGTAGTAGATCACATTTATTGATTTGTGTAGGTTGAACTCTTGCATCCCTGGGGTAAAACACACTTGGTTGTGGTGTATTATTTTTTTATGTGCTATTGAATTTATTTTGCTAAAATTTTGTTGAGGATTTTTGCTTCTATGTTCATAAGGGATATTCGTCTGTAGATTTTTGTTGTTGTATTTTCCTAGCTTTTGTATCAGAGTGATACTGGTCTCATAGAATGGGTTAGGGATGATTTCCTCCTCTCTAATCTTGTGGAATAGCATCAGTAAAATTGGTAACAGTTCTTCTTTGGAGGTCTTACAGAATTCATCTGTAAATCTATCAGTTTTGTTGTTGTTGTTGTTGGGACACTTCTAGTTCCTATTTCACTTTTGTTACTTATTATTGTCTGTTCAGGGTTTCTATTTCCTGATTTGAGGTTGGGGGGTTGTATGTTTCCAAGAGCTTATCCATGTCCTCTAGATTGTCCAGTTTGTTTGATGGAGGTGTTCATAATAATCTTGAATGATCTTTCGAATGTCTGTCATATCAGTTATAATGTCTCTTTCTTCATTCCTGATTGAGCCAATTTGAGTCGTCTATCTTCCTTTCTTAAATAATCTAGGTAGTGGTCTATCAATTTTGTTTATCTTTTCAAAGTACCAACTTTTTGTTTCATTTGTTCTCTGTATTGCTTTTTAAATTTCAATTTTATTTAATTCCGCTTTAGTCTTCATGATTTCTTTTCTTCTGCTAGCTTCAGGCTTGATTTGTTTGTGTTTTTCCAGTTCCTTGAGACGTGATGTTGGGTTGTCAATATGTGATCATTTGGTCTTATTAATGTAGGTCTTAAGTGCTATGAATTTTCCTCTGAGTAAAGCTTTGGCTGTGTCCCAGAGGACTTTGATAACTTGTTTCATTGTTGGCATTCATATCAAGAAATTTAAGCCGGGCTCGGTGGCTCAGCCTGTAATCCCGCGCCTTTGGGAGGCTGAGGTGAGTGGATGGCCTGAGCCCACGGGTTCGAGACCCGCCTGGGCAGCGAGACCTCATCTCTACAATAAATCAAAAAATCAGCCGGGCGTGGTAGTGCATGCCTGTAATTCCAGCTACTCGGAAGGCTGAGGCGGAAGGATCGCCGGAGCCCAGCAGGTCGAGGCTGCGGTGGCTGGGAGCGGCCACTGCACTCCAGTCTGGGCGACAGAGTGAGACTCCAACTCAAAAAAAAAAAAAGAAATTTAAAAATTTTCACCTTGATTTTATTGTTGACCCAAGAATCATTCAGGAGCAAACTGTTTAACTTTCTTTCTTTCTTTTTTTGCTTAGTTTCACAGGTTCTTCTTGGAGTTAAATTTTAGTTTTATTCCACTGTGGCCTGAGAAGATTCTTGATATGATTTTGATTTTTGAATCTATTGAGACTTAATTTGTGGCCTATCACAAGGTCTATCTTGAATACTTTTTCATGTGCTGATGAGAAAAGCGTATATTTTTGTAGTTTGGGGATGAAGTGGTCTGAAGATGTCTTAGTTTCATTTCCTCTAGAGTACTGTTTAATGCCAATATTAATTTGTTGATTTTCTGCCTTGATCAACTGTTTATTGCTGTCAGTGCAGTGTTGAAGTCTCCTACTATTATCTAACTGCTATCTCTTTTTTCCAGGTCTAGTAGAATTTGTTTTATAAAGTTGGGGGCTCTGCTGTTAGGTATATATATATATATATACATATATATATATATAATATGAAATTGTTATGTCTTCTGGTTGTATGATCTCTTTATCATAATATAATAGACATCTTTGTCCTTTTTTACTATTGTTAATTTAAGAACTGTTTAATCTGCTATTTTTAGAGTGACTAATTCTGCTCATTTTTGGTTTCCATTGTGTGGAATATTTTTTTCCATCCTTTTATCTTGCATCTGTAGAAGTCTTTGTGAGTTAAGTGGGTTTCTTGAAGGCAGAAGATATTTGGGTTATGTTTTTTGTTTGTTTGTTTAGTCATTCTGTCAGTCTATATCTTTTTAATGGGGGGCATTGAGACCATTTATGTTTAGAGTTAATAATGATATGTAAGATACCATTCTATTGACCATATTGGTTGCAATCTGGTTGCTTTATTTACTTATTTTCCCTATTGTGTTGGTGTTCCATAAACCCTGTGAACTTTATATTCCCAGCATTTTCTACTGGCATATTTCAAACTTTTCTTTCAGTATTTAGAATTCCTTTGAGTACTCCTTGTAGAACCAGTCTAGTGGTGACAAATTCCCTCAACATTTGCTTGTCTGTGAAGGAGTTAATTTCTTTTTCATTTATCAGACTTAGTTTTGTGGGATACAAAATCCTTGGCTGACAGTTGTTCTGTTTGAGGACATTGAAGATAGGGCCCCAATCACTTCTGGCTCATAGGTTTCTTCTGAGAAGTCTGCTGCTAGTCTGTTAGGTTTACCTTTATAAGTTATTTGATGCTTTTGTCTCACTTCTCTTAAAATTATTTTCTTCAAATTAACTTTGCATAGCTGAATGATTACGTGCCTTGAGGATGACCTTTATGCAACAAATCTTCTGGGGGCTCTTTGGGGATTCTTGTATTTGAATGCTTAAAGTTCTGGTAAGGCCAGGGAAGTTTTCCTCTATTATTCTCTTAATAGGTTTTCCAAACTTGTTACTTTCTCTTCTTCCCCAGGAACATCTATGATTCTTAGGTTTGAGTGTTTTACATAATCCCACATTTCTTGGAGAGTCTGTTCTGTTCTCTTGATTCTTTTTTCTTTATTGTTGTCTGATTGGGTTAATTCAAAAGCCTTGTCTTCAAGTTCTGAGATCCTTTCTTTTGCTTATTCTAGTCTAATGTTAAAAATTTTCACTGCATTTTGTACTTCCCTATATGCTTCTTTCATATCCAGAATTTCAGCTTGTTGTTGTTTTCTTCTTTTTTGTTTAGGTGTCTATCTCTTTGGAGAAATTTTTATCTGTGTCCTGAATAGTTTTTTAAAAAAATTCTAGTCCAGGCATGGTGGCTAAGCCTGTAATCCCAGCACTTTTGGAGACCAAGGTGAGAGAATTACCTGCGCTCAGGTGTTTGAGACCAACTGAGCAACTTGGTGAGACCCTGTCTCCACAATAAATCAAAAAAAAAACCAGGTATGGTAGCACACACTGTAGTTCCAGCTACTTGGAAGGCTGAGGTAGAAGGATCGCCTGAGCCCAGCAAGTCGAGGCTGAGGTGGCCATGAGTGTGCCACTGCACTCCAGCCTGGGCAACAGAGTGAGACTTTGACTCAAAAAAAATTTTTTTCTTTATGTGGGTTTTCAATTTTCTCGGAAGTTCATGGATCAATTTTTATCATCAATCCTTTTGAATTCTATGTCTGGAATTTCAACAATTTCATTTGGTTAAGGTTTGTTGCTGAAGAGTTGGTGTGGTCTTTTGGGGGTTGTTGGGGAACTCTGCTTTTTCATATTGTCAGATTTATTTTTCTCATAATTTCCTTCTCATTTGGGTAGACAATTTCTTCTTGAGGTTGGCAGGGGGCTGACGTAGACTCTGTAGGGTTCCCTTGGTGTGGTGAATTTTTCAGTTGCCAGCTGTGGCAGTCCTATGCTGGGTACCTGTGCCAGCTCACAACATCCTGAGTGGAAGAAGTGGCTTGGCAAGTGTTGTTAGCTGGCATTTGGGATCAGGTCTTTCCCAAAGCTGAGGCATTGTATCCAATGTGGTTGGCTGTAATTTTGACCTCCGGCCAGAAGATGGCACTGGTGGGAGAAAACCAGTTGCAGTGGTGGATGCAGGGTTTCTCCTTGGTGAATGTTGCTTCAAGAAAATGCCCAGCCAGCCTTGGCTGAAGGTGGGATTCTGGGGGATTTTCCAAGTTGTCTGTCTGTCTTGAGTCTTTAGAGGTAGTTCAGGGGAAATGAGCTGAAGAACTCCACAACTGTGGAGCACACAGAGAGGAATGCATCCGAGATAGCTTTCTTGAATATATCCAAGATAGCTTTCTCTATCTTGGTTTACTCTGTAGGAGAAATTCATTCTAGCTGCCTTATATGGGCCATTATCAAAATCAAATATTAAAATCGTTTTTGAAGTGTGCTCTTAGGAGCCTCAGTGGGGATTCAAAGGGAGTTCCTGGTCACTGGGGTTGTGCAGAGCAGACCCAGAAGAGTGTACAAGGGGAGTGAGACGTTGCTATGGCAATGTGTCCCACTGGATTCTCACCATGGCCTCGGGCAACCTGAATGTCAAGGAGCAGCCGGTCTCAGGGTCACAGGTGTTCTCAGGCAAACCACCTGGCCAGGAAATGTCCACAGCTTCAAAATTTGTCCTTGGGGTCCCCTCCCTTCCAAGCGGCTCCATCCTGTAAGTGTGGAGTTTCTGGGAAATGGCGGCTGGATTGCTCAAGACTTTTTTTATGCATGATGAGTTTGTGGCAGGAGCACAGAACTCCTGTATTTCCCTCACTCACCTTCTCCATTGTGTCTGGATGCTGTGGTGGTCTGTTTTTGTGCAGGCGCAAGTCTGGCCCATTCCAGCTCAAGTCAGTGAATTTTTTCCTTCTTCTTTTCTCTGTGCAGTTATCATCACTACTTTGGAGACTCAAAGGGGCGTGCTGCCGGACGCATTCCTCTCTGTGTGCTGAGAAAGCTTTCTATAACTTGGTTTACTCTGTAGGAGAAACTCATTCTAGCTGCCTCATGTTGGGCATTATCAAAATCAAATATTAAAATAGTTTTTTGAAGATTCAGACTTCACTGTCATAGTTTAGGTATCATTCCTTATAGGATCAAGGCAGTGTTCTACCAAGGCGACAGGAAAGGATAGGAAAGGACAGGTGGGAAGAGTTTAGGGGATATGAAGACAGATGCGAGACTGAGATTAGGAAAAGTGCACACTGTGTAATGCATGTCAATGCGGACTGGGAAATCTCCAGTTCTAATTTAGGAAATGACTGGCATTGGATGGGTCTAACTAAAGCAGCAGAGTGTGCCAATGTGGGGGCAAAATGGTTACCAGGAAATGATACATATATTACCTGGAAGATTTGCTTATAGGAGCAGGGTCTTAACTGAACGTAGTAATATAGCCCATGGGGATAAATTTAGTTTTTAGGGAAGACAGAGATCTAGTCAGTCCACTGGAATGTAATCTTAGAATGTGGATGAAGATAGATATCCAGCCCTGCAAACTAGGAACAGGATGGTGAAGAAATAGGTTCAGACACTCCTGGAGAAGCCCAAGAGCAGAAGAGAATAATCCTGAGGAAGACAAGATAGGAATGTGAGACACCCTTTCTCCTCAAGGCGAGATTTGTTTGGGAATTGAATAGAGTGAGCTCAAAGTGGAGATCAAAGACTGGAGCTCTAGGAAACTGGAGAAAGCAAAGAACTAGAGTTGAGAATATGTAAATGAGGATAGTTTTAATTATAGTTTCCTAAACTTTAAGTTCCCAGAGACATTTTATTTTTACAATGGAATTCTCATTCTAGTGATTTTATTAAAAATAACTTTTGTCTATAGGACGATTCTCCACCTTGAAAATCTTTTCTATTCAAGGACATGTACATTATTAGAAATTTACTATGTCTCTGCAACATTCATTTTTATAAACCTTGTGTCTGCGACTCAAGAACCAGCCCTTTGTCGCTCTTCTGTTTTCTTTAGCAACAACCAAACAAGCATCTCAGTTCATAGAGCAGCAAATTCTGAAAGGAACAACAAGCTTAATTGTTGTTGAAAACAGATAAGCACAGCAACATAAACACGGTATCTCAAGCATTCTCACTGCCTGAGATTTAAATGCTACTCTTAGAAATCTGACTTTTATGAATGTTATACTACTGTCATGTCAGAATTTCATTATTTTATATGAGTTTGAATAAAATGAAGCAGAATGTAAGAGTAAAGGAAGCATAAAGTGCTTCAGTTTGATATTCCTCATTTTTAAACAAACCAAAAGGCAAGTCCAATTTATTTCATGTCACTGATGCCCCTGTTTTCAGCTTCGTAGCCACACTGGTAGCACTCTGCTGGCTATACTTGTGAGTCTTTCTTTTCTCTTTTCCTTCCCTTTCCTCACCCTCATCCTGAGTCTTAGTGCTGTGAAAACAAAGATGAATGTATTGGTATCCCTGACCTGGAGCACATATCCTTTCAGAGAAGACAGTGATGTAATTGACATGTCAGCTTTCTGAAGCTTTTGTTTTCTGTTTATCTGGACATCTAATTTTCATATGTCAACCTTCCTTTTGATTCCCTAATTTGTTGAAGACTTTAGCTCCTGGCACAAGGTCTTCCTCTCTAACCCTACTTCTGTAATCAGTGATGTCAACATGCGATGGCTGGATGGCCTGTCTAGCAGTCAGGCCGCTCAGTTTATCACCTTTGACGCCAATATTTTGTTCTACCACACTCAGCTTTCCAATCCATGAATCTTGAGTTCATCTGTGTTAAATTCGGATCTGTGAAGAGTCTATGATTTACCCTAAAAGCTATCCTGTCACAGTTTTGTATTAAAGTGTGCATTTGTGTGTGTGCAAGAGTAAACAAATGTGAAACCTCTGGATCAGGGAGGAAATCTTCTATTTATTCAAAGAACATCTTGTTCCCATGTCCCAGTTCGCCATGGGGGTGATGTGGCAAGAGTTATATGTAGTTGAAGGGGCTAGTATCATAAAAGATGAACTATGAAATTATGAAACCCAAAGTTTATGTTGGAACTGCTGGCATATCTTTGGAGAGAGAGAGAGAGAGAGAGAGAGAGAGAGAGAGAGAGAGAGATTGAGAGACTGTATCTAAAATGTAAGCACATGCTCTCTTAGGGGAGAATGGGAAGTACTTTACCCTAGAATGTAAGCAATTAACTCTGGGGACGATAAGAAAACTGTGTTTAAACTTTATTACTTGCAAAATACAAGTAATTGTTTCTCAGGGAGAGATCATCTCTATCTTCATAGTGGGTCAATTTCCATTGCTCAGAATATCCTGACTGAATAGAAATATGAAGACATTTAGGGAAGATTTTCTTGCAATAATCAATATCTGCACAAACTCTAAAATCTCTTTTCCAGGTGCCCCACTTTCTAATCACTGGCTCCTGATTTTTTCATATCGCTTATTCTTGTACCCAGACTCCAACAATTCTTATCTTCTTCAAGATGCCTAATTCACTGGGGTGTTCATTTGTTGATTTCGCTTTTATTTGGGAGGATTTTTTTGGGTGACTATTCAACCTACTATCTGCTACCTTAATTTCCCTTTTAACTCAGCCTAAATATAATGTATCATCATCATCACATCTTCCATATAAACATCTTCAGTTCCATTATTCTTCTCTCCATCCTGGAAACACTTAAGCCCAACCCTCTCTTGCTCCAAAGTTCTTAGATCTTGTTGAGGGAAAAACTGCACAAATGAGCAAGCTGGTTTCAATTTAATTCGTGACTGTAAACTTTCCGTGGAAATAAACACAGTATTCCCTCACAAGACTGTGAGCTTCTCTAGGATGTATCTCTTTCATATTCGTAATTCTAGAACATTTTCCTCAGAACCTGATGACGCCCTACCCAGCCAATGAGACCACAGTTACCCCAAGTGTGATGGTTAATTTTAAGTGTCAACTTGACTGGATCAAAGAAACATCTAAAGAAATGATGAAGTGCTGTTTGGGGGTGTGTCTGTGAGGATGTTTCCAGAGGAGATTGGCATATGAGTCAGTGGACTGAGTAAGGCAGATCTGCTCTCAGTGTGGGCAGGCAACATCCAATCATCTGGGAATCCAGATAGAACAAAAATAGCAACAGGAATGTGAGCTCTTTCTCCCTCCCTATTTCTCCCTCTCCTTCTTTCCTTTCTTCCCTCCCTCCCTCTTTCTTTCTTTCTGTCTTTCTCACTCCCTCTCTCTCTCCTAGAGCTAGGACACTTGTTCTTCTTCTGCCCTTGGATATCAGAACTAGAGGTTCTTTGACCTTTGGACTCTTGACCTTGCACTGCAGCCCTATGGGTTCTGAGACTATTGGCCTTGAACTGAGAGTTACATATCAGCCTCCCTGGTTCTAAGGCCTTTGGACTTGGTCTGAGCTGCAGTACCAGCCTCTCTGATTCTCCAGCTCGCAGATGGCCTATGATGGATTTCTTAGCCTCCATAATCACGAGTTAGTACCCCTAATAAATCCTCCCCCATCCTATGTCATGTATTTGATTCTGTTTCTCTAGAGAATCATAGCTAATACACCATGGCAAGGTCTCTGAGTCTAGATGGTTCCATTTTTATGGCAGTTGTAGCTTGATTTTCTACTAGCTCAGTTTATCTTTGATTGTTGACTTTTGACTCTAGTCTCATTTTATTTCTGGCTGACTTTCTGGGATCAGCACTTTGACTCTAAGTTTAATTCTTGGCTCTCGTATTTCCCTGTTTTTCTCTCTTTTAGGTGACATTTGACTTAAATTATGGTCTCCAGCAACAGTTCTCATGGCTTTAGTCTTATGGCCTTTTCATTCTTAAAACTTATTGAGTACCCCAAAAAGTTTGTGTCTATGTGGGTTCTATTTATTGAAACTGATAATATTAGAAATCAAAACTAAGAATTAAAAAACTTTACTTATACATTTATAAAAGACACTAATAAACCCATTGCAAGTAAACACAAATAACATATTTTCTATGAACAATAGACATATTGGCTGAGTATGGTGGCTCAAACCTGTAATCCCAGCTCTTTGGGAGGCTGAGGTGAGGGAATTGCCTGGGCAACTTGGTGAGACCTCATCTCTACAATACATAAAAAAATCAGCTGGGCATGGTAGTGTGTACCTGTAGTTCTGGCTACTTGGAAGGCTGAGGTGGAAGGATTGCCTGAGCCCAGCAGGTCAACAATGGCTTGGCCAAGAACTTGCCACTGTACTCCAGCCTGGGCAATAGAATGAGACTCCAATTCAAGAAAGAAAAATAGCCATATTTGCCAAAGCAAAAAAAGTTAGTGAGAAGAACAAAACTATTTAACATTTTTGAAATCTCTCTAATCAATGGCTTAATAGAAAATGACTGCTGGATTCCAATATCTGCTTGACATTCAATCTATTTTGAAACCACATACCACGAACCCTCTGGAAAACTATTGCGAATGAGGGAGAGGAAAAAAATAGGCAACCAATACCTTAGTATTCTTATGCAAAAAATGTGATGTTATGGAAATCATGTTAGGAACCCCAGAGAGTCTAGAGTCATACTTTGCGCACCTCTGACTTACTGTGTAGATTAGTCCTACTGCCACTCTTAACCTGACTCTTTGATTTGATCCCCAGAATGGTTTGTCAAATTCCTACCCACTTCAAATGCAAGGTCTCCAACACGAGCTACCCTGTGAACAGAATCAATCAGTAGCAAATCCTTTAGGCCAATGTGCTGGTTTTCATAGAGGGCGAGCAGCAGTAGAGGCTGTGTCCCACTCTTTAGCCAGCCTTAGGGAGGAAGACAGACTCTTCCATGGCAAGACAGAGAGAAATACAGGTAGCAGTACTATGCTTTCTGAGTGCCTTGTGGCTTAAAAATGGGAGGCCTGTGGAGGTGGGGGATGCAAAATATTAGTTCTTTAGCTCTTTTCTGAGGGTTTGGAGATGTCTCAATGCGACTACAGAGGTTAGTTACATGGTTAGTAGATTGAAGTCAGGGTCAGAAAGTATACTAGCAAAGTAAGAACGTGGGAAGTTGTGAACTAGAAAACAAAAGAGGTGTCACGGATAGAGTGGGCAACTAGGACAGACAGAATCCAGGAGTGGTTCACAGGTACTCCCTTCCTAGTTTAGACCCACTTCTTGATGATACTGAGGAAATTCAAATGATGAGTCAGTCCTAACTAGATAATAATCTATATAGTGATCCCAAACTGGCTTAGATCTAACTCAGCCCAGTCGATCCAACTTTTCTTTGTAGGCCTGATAATAAGATAATGTCTGTCTCAAGGTTGAAATCTCAAAGGTGACACCATCTCAATGGAGACAAATAAATGAGAAAATTTGAGAGTTTAGGGTGAGGCTTTTTCTTACAGGGACGGAATCTGTATCTGGTTAATTATTTGTGAGGGGAAAACATTTGGAGATTCATTTTGTAAGTAGTAAATATGGTCTGTTTAACTTCTCCACCAATGCCTAGAGAGAGACACGCTGGAAGGGGTTAAAAGGCTGAAGCCTGGAGATGCCCGATTGTTTTAGAAAAAACAGAATGGGTTTTAAGTCATAAACCTACATTTGGTTTCCATGTTGCTACTTTCTAATCTTGTAGTGCCAGAAACTTACTTTACTTTGAACTACAGTATCTTAATTTGTAAAGTATGAAAAATAACACCTATCTTACAGAATTAGTTTAAGGATTAAATGAGAAAAGGACGCAAAAGTGTTAGCACATGACTTAATATATACTAGGCAATCAATAAATAATCAGTATTATGATTATATCTTTGACAGTAACATATACTTTATATTACTAAAGTATATGATTTTTATTTCTAGCGACTGGACAAATAACTATTTTTACATATACCTCAACTTAGTAGGGAATAAATACTTTTTCTGTTGCCAAGTAAAAACAATTTTTTGAGAGAAAGAGCAAATAAGGCCATAGTAATACATTCTTCTGCTCAAATACTGTGTGTATTTATATTCTTAAGCTAGCATCACACATCTACCTTTTCAGAGAATTTAAATACAAAATCTTATAATCAATGCTTCTGAGGCAAAGTCCACTTGTGTTCAAATTACCAAGTCGCTGGTTAAAAATTCAGTGTCTAATATCTTCTGAATCAGAACTCTGTGTTGCCCAGATTAAAAAAAAAAAACAAAAACAAAATTCCTGGCAGCAGCTAAGCTAAGAATCTGCAAAGGCATAGAGAAAGACATAATGGACACTGGAAATGCGGAAGGGGGAGGGTGGAAAGATTTAAGAGTTGAAGAATTACCTATCGTGTATAGTGTGCATACTTGGGAGTGGTGGGTACACTTAAAGCCCAGACTTCTTTGCCACTACACAATGGAACAGTGAAACCAAGAATCACTTGTATCCTCTAAAGCTATCAGGAAAAAATACATATTGATATAGATTTTAGTTTGGGAGTCACTACAAAAAGTAAGCAAGTTTTAGTTAGCCCGGGACATTTCTGGTTCCGGTACTAGAAGGCCTGGCTCCCTGGTCCTTGGAATTTCCTATCTCAGACAAACCCCTGTAAGTAGAATATATTACCAAGATCTAACTACCATAACACAACAACAGCACAAGGCTTGCAGGGCCTTAGCATTTCAATTAAGCTTTTGGAAGTCAAGAAATAAATAAAGAGATTCAAGTCACAATTTCACCGATATTAATGTTTTGTAAAGAATCCACGAGAATTTGCTTTGCGCATTCACACCCCATTCCCGTGATTAGGCTGACCTCTGGTGGGAGTGTGCTTTCAAGTACAAGTATTTGAGAGCAGACGCATCAAGTGAATTGAATTTTTCTTTAAGGATTTTATAATTTCCTTTGCTCTTAGGAATAAGACATGCTCCATTTGAAGTTTCTCCTTCAAAAGCATGCGGAGGAGGCTCCTGTAATGATGCCGTAGATATTCTTTTCATAACATAGGGCCATGCCATGTAATCTGTTAACTGCTGGTGCTGTTGGCACCCATATCTTCTTAGTTATTAGTAAGAAGAAATCCGTAACAAAATAGACAGTTTAAAATTGAGTCTCTAAGCACTGGTTTTCTCATCCAGTGTGCCTTTGGCCCTAACGTGCCTTTCTCCCAGATGTCCATGTCTGCCTTTTCTTTGCATCCATCAGATCTCGGATTAAATGTTACCTTATCAAAGAGTCCTTCCTGACCACACTATATGAATAGTATCTCGTTCCCTGATACTCTTTATTATCCTTATCTTGCTTTAATACTCCTTTGGAGCAGTCGACAACACTGATATCCATCCATCTGTAATCTATCTGGCATTGATCATCAATCAATCTATCTATCATCTATTTATCTGTCCACCCATGTAGTCTATGTACCTATCTTTCCATCTATCCATATATGCGTTCATCCATATAATCTATTATCCATTATCTATCAATTGAATCTATCTAGCTATCATCATCTATCCATCTGTCTCAGTATCTATTTCTCACTATTTCTACTAGAATATAAAAGCAGAGACTTTGACTATATTGTTTATTGTTATATTCACAGCATCTAGGACTGGACAGCTAGTATGTATCAATAGTCATATGATATATATTTATTAATTGGCATAATTAATATATTTATTATTAGCATAATATCAGATATCTGAAAGATGTAGTCAAATACAATACTTGGGTCCTTGCACAGAATGATTTAGTTAAAAGAAATCACACTACAGGTTATTCTTTCACAAATAAATGACCCAGTTATTCAATTTCACAAAGGAGAAATAGAGTGGTAATGACAACATATGTCATTCGCAGGCCTAGGCAAGCCCAGCAGCTAATGCTGTCTGTGATGATTGTGAAGAGCCCCAGGCACCAGGGTAGACTGGGTCAAGTATTCTTCTAGAGTAGCCTAGGGCTGCATACAAATTAGGTTGGACAGGGACTCAGGAGAGAAGGGTTAAAAAAACTGCATTAAACTTCAGGTTGACTGGATAAGCCAAAGAAATAAACAGGATAAAAAGATGTAAGGTGAGTGACAAGAAGATTAAAAATGACTTAAAAGACTGAGCTCCATATTTGTTTGGGCAAACTAGAGAAATAATTCTGTGATGGCAGTTGCTTAGGGACCTACTAGCTATGTACATGTGACAAGTTATTTATTGCTTCATAAAAGAATGGGATAATTCACTGTAAAGTCATACTTGTCCCATGGCAAGGACTTAGTGTTACCTGTGTTTTTGTTGTAGATGTTATGTACAAATAGTCCTGCACACTAAAATATCACACATGTTTGGGGTAAGACATGACATCAGAGTCTTAATTAAATGTGAATTCATCTGTATGTCCTCACAGTACTTTCTACATGAAATCTTTACTCTAAACATTCCAAACACTAACTTAGTCATTGTCATTCTTCTCTGATGTTTCTATTACCCGGTTTTATCCAATAGCTAACAATTTCCAGATCATTCAAGCTCATCATAGAAAAAAAAAAAAAAAAAAAATGCCCCATGACTTCAGGACACTGCAAGATTATTTTCTTCTTCTTTTTTTTAATTAATTGAGTATTAGAAGATACACTTTCGAATACAGCATATTCTCAAATACAGGGTCTTCACCATTTTACTACCTCTCACTGAATTTCTTTAAAAACAATTGGGGAGTCAATGTGTATTTTCTCTTTAAATTATTCAAAGTCAATTCACCATAATAAAATAACTAGATGTTTTTTCCCTGCCTTAACATCCACGGATAACTTTTTTTACCATTTGAGTAAAAGTTCTAGTTATGGAAATATACTCCATACTATTTATCAACAATTATGTTAGTTACATAGTTTCATACTCGCAAGAAACTACTTTTCAGTCCATCAACATTTCATCATTTCTTTATGCTGTGCTAATCACAGTAACATAAAATCTGTCTATAGCTAAGACTTTAGTCAAGAATCATAAAGTAGCTTTATAAATAGTTCTGTGTCATCGAAAGTTAGAAACACTAAAGGTAGCACAACTTTTTTTTTTTTAAAAAATAAAAAGCTATAATCCAACTTCAGAACATATTAATCCTATATTGCCAGCAATTCTAACAATCATTAGAATTATAAAGCTCTGGGTCATTTGAAGCAATCAGAAATGGGGAAGACTAGAAGAATCTGTTAGTTGGACATCATAGTTTAAAAAAAAAATCTCAGAGACCTCCTATATTATTGCAGAGAACAAGAAATAATAATAATGGTTGGCCTTAAATCTGGCATTAAATTAAATAATGCTTTTTGGAGATGTTTTAAGCAGCAATTAATAAACATTGTTTTGATGGACCAACTGTCAATTATCTTGAACACCACCTTAAATAGAAAACCTCATATTTTGGTAAAGATGGCAATATTTATTTTTTTCATACTCTTCTTGAAATGTTTATATATGATTTGTACTTGTGATGTTTCAGGAATACATTTACCTCGACACATTGGAAAGTCAATTAAGATCAATGGTGAAGATCCATCGTTTTGGGGGGATCTGAATGCAGCTTTGTTCATAAAACAGGATTTTTGTTGTTGTCATTGTTGTTGCTTTTGTTTTTCTTTTATGAATTTGGTGGCCCCATCATTTTAGGGCAGTAAAAGACTTTCTCTCACTTACCCACTGACATCAAATCAACATTAAAGCTGTTTCATTGCCCAAAATATTGCTAGGCACATATATTTTGCCATTCAAAATCTGCTTACCTCATAGAGATTAAAAATGTTCTTTTGCTATTTGCCACTACCCATATCAAAAGTGACCTGGTGCTTCGATGTGAGGACATGCAAACATAATTTAGAGTAATATATGTCATATGCTTTCAACACTGGACAAATAATAAGAATTATTTTTCTTGTTAATATTCCTTATTAAACAGAACTGACCTGTATAATTTTTTAAAGAAAATGCATCTGAGAAGATTTGTGATAACTGATAATGCTTAAAAAGATTTTAAAAAAATAGTGCTTTATTTGTTTTGCTTAATTTATTTTCCAACTTTTATTTTGACAAAATTTCAGACTGATGGGAAAGTTGCAAGAATATTAAAATGATCTTCTCTGTTCGGATTCCCCAAATGTTAACATTTGGTGCATTTGTTTTGCCTTCTATTTCTTTCTTTTTCACACACACACACAACACACACACACACACACACACACACACACACACACACAGTAGAATTTTTTTGGTACATAATCTTTCGTCTTTTGAAATGAAATAGTAGACATGATGCTCCTTTACTTCTAAATATGTCAGTGAATATTTCCTAAAAGCAGAACTTAAGCACAATTATCAATCCAGGCACAGTGGTGCACACCTGTAGTCACAGCTCTACTGAAGAGGCTAAGGCAGGAGGATCGCTTGAGGCCAGGAGTTCGAGTCTAGCCTGGTCAACATTAACAAGACCTAGTTTCAAACAAACGATCTAAATCAGGAACTTAACTTTGATATTATTATCTAATCTACAGACATTCAAATGTTACCAATTATCCCATTTTACCATTATTGCTATGTCCTTTATAGTGAAAGAAATTCTTTAATCACATATTGCTCACAGGTGCATGTCTTTTTAGTTTGCTATAGTCTGGAACAATCCTCAGGGCTACTTTTTGTTTTGCTTTCATAATCTTAGCAATTTTGAAGAGTATGCAGTTGGCCAGTTATTTTGGAGAATTCCTCAAACTTGCACTTATGAGGTACTTCAACACAACTACATTCAGCTTAGGCATTTTTGGCAGAAATATTGCAGAAGTATGCTGTGTGCCACGCATCATGTCAGGAAGCCCATGATGTCAATTTATCTGGTTACCAGTGAGTGGTATTAACCTTGATCATTTCACTAAGGTGGTATCCGTCATTGTCTATATGTAAAGTTATATTATGGTAGATCACTTAAAACTAAGGCACATAAACATCCTCTTACAGACTTTCATCTACTAGTTTTAGCATCTGCTGATGATTCCTTGGGAATCAGTTATTACTATAATGATTGCCAAATGGTGGTTGTCTAGTTTCATAATAGTTTTGCTTTAATCAGAAATAGATATATTCTATAAGTGCTTTTATCTCTTAATAGCTTAATTATTCTCTGACTGGATTTTTATGTTCCCATTTCCACCCCCCACTGCTAATTTTCTTTTAGAGAAAATTTGCATAGGTCATTTGGTAAAAAGCTACTGATTTTATAGTTCATTTCCTTTCTATAATAAGTAATTATTTGCATTAGTCATATTATTTTAATAATTTTAAAAGTAATGACGCAGAGTGATTTTAAGAGTGTGATTTTTTAAAATATGGAATGAGATGTTCTTAATACAAATTAATGCTTTCCACTTACTGACTTGGAATTAGATTCCTTCACTATAGCTTAAATTCACCAGATCTGGGTCAATTTCTTGACACTACACAGATATTAGCAGTAGGAATCAGGAGCTATAGAAACATATATATACGTGTATATATGCACCCATATATACTCACAAATTATGTTTATTTGAATGTAACTCTTTCTGAACTATATGGCATTATGTGGTTGGTATTACGTGATACAGACGAGTTTTTTTTACAGCTTTCATATTTTCAATCTTATCTTAAAGAACATGTCACTTTAGTAATAACACTAGTGTGGAAAAAAAATTTTAAACGGCTGGGTAGTATTGACAGTGGCAGCTTTTCAATTTATCACTGTGCAAATATAGAAACTGAAATGTTAGCCTCTGCTTGTATTCTTGCTATTTTTTCTCTACATATACATAGAGTATGGGGATATGAAGTTTGGAGACAATGTGTACTGGTCCACAAATATTACCTCTAAATTTACACACATTATCTCTGGATATTAAAATGTAACATTTGCTAAATTTTAGTGATTCAGTTAAAAAGAATGGAGATCTTCATCTTTTAAAATAATATCAATTGGTGATAGTGTAACCAATTTAGAAATTGTTGTGTAATATAACTGGAAATAAAATTGAGAATAGCTACCATGGAACTCTGGAGTGGCATGTATTGGTGGTTTGCTGCTAATCAAGTATAGCTTCTATTTTTATCATTAACATTGTCTTGGAATAATGCTCCTATGAATCTGACTTATGCTTTCATATCTGTACTTTTGGATAACTTGTGGTACAATATCTTGTTATATATTTGGATCTGTACCTTGTTGTTATCATGAACGTGACCTTTATATTTACTCATTGGGATAATAGTTTAAGTAAATAGTACCTTATAATACTTGCTGTGATTTTTGATAATTCAAATTTAACTTATTTATCACTTGCTTGTTTCTTATGACTTTGCAAAGTTGAGGACATATGTTTATGAAAGAATATTGGTATTCACTTGTATTGAAGATGAGACCGGACAATACTACAATGAAGTAATGCAATCTGTAGCAAAGAGAATAAATCATAATTTTGTGAGGATAAAAGCCATACATACACATCTCTTCCTTCCTTTTTAGCTTTATCTTTATACTAAGCTTTATACCTACCCCTGTCCCATCTCCTCACCTCTGCATTGGCTCCCATCTCATTTCCCTTCTCAATCCCTACCCATTCTCGACCATCCTATCTTATAGCTTAACGAGGACTAGTCTTTTCCCTCTGATTTTTTAATTGTTGCAAAGCATATGTAATATAAAAGTTACTGTCTTAACCATTTTAAAGTGTACATTTCAGTGGTATTAAATACATTCACAATGTAGCCATCACCACCATCCATCTCCAGAACTCTTTATTTTCTAAAACTGAAACTCTATACCCATTAAACAATAAGTCCTCATTGTTTCCTCTTCCCAGCGCCTGGCAGCCAGCATTCATTTTCTGTCTCTAAGATTTTGACTTCTCTACGTATCTTATATCTGTGGACTCATGTATATTTTACTTTTTATGACTGGCTTATTTTGCTTAGCACAATATCCTCAAATTTCATTCATGCTGTAGCCTGTGTCAGAATTTCCTTCCTTTTTGAGGCTGAATAATATGCCATCACATGTACAGATCACATTTTGCTTATCCAGTCATCCATCCAAGTACACCTGGGTTGCTCCCACAGGTTAGCTATTGCTAATAATGCTGCTATGTACATGAGTGTGCAAATATTTCTTCCGTATCCTGCTTTCAATTATTTGGGGCATACACGCAAAAGTGGAATTACTGGATCATATGGTAATTCTATTTTTAATTTTTTGAGGAGATGTCATTCTGTTTTCCACAGCAACTGTTCCATTTTACATTCCCACCAAGCTTGCACAAGGATCTCCAGGACTCCACATCTTGCTCACTTGTAATTGTCTGGTTTTTTAAAAATATTAGCTATCCTAATATGAGAGGAGACCCACAAACAAATTATTTTTTGAAGGGTTGGCCCTTTGTAGTACAGGACTCCTCCACTAGGTAAGTATTCTAGGAAACCATAGGCTTCAGTGTACCAGCTGGCATTGTTGTGAGGGGCTGCATTCCACTTCAGTGAATTTTGTTTTAGTTTTAGGTGGGGCAGAATCTTTCAACACATTTGCCCATTTCAGGTGGGTGATTTATGAGCGCACCTGCCCACACCGCGCTGAATGTTCAGCAGTTTTGGCCAAAAACGGCATGACCTGCATGCCCCACCCTCTCTATTCACCCGATCTCACCTCAAGCAACTTTTGTTTTGTTTGTCTGTTTCCCTGGATAAAAAAAGTCCTCAAAGAGAAACGTTTTGCCCATGTGGAAGAGGTGAAAATGGCAGAAGCACTAAAAAGCATCAAAATTGATTACTTCAAAAACTGTTTTGAGCAGTGGAAAAAGCATTTTGATAGGTGCATTGGATCAAACGGACAGTACTTTGAAATTGACTGAAGTCTAAACATGTAAGAATAAATACACAATTTATTATAAATAAATTCCAGGTTTTTTTGGTTTCCCCCTTGTAGGTATAAGTTGTTATTTTATTGTTATTTTGATTTGCATTTCCCTAGTAATGTTGAGCGTCTTTTCATATGCTGATTGACCATTTGTATATCTTCTTGGGAGAAAGGGCTATTCAAGTCCTTGACATTTTTTGATGAAATTGTTTGCTTCCTCATTGCTGCTTATGAGTTTTAATAGTTTTCTATGTTCAGGATATGAATCCCTTATCAGATATACGATTTGAAAATATTTTCTCCCATTTTGTGGGTTGCCTTTTTACCCTGTTAGTTAACTAGAATCAGTTATTTTAGGCTTTAAAAAATATGTATAAATGTATGTATTTCAATAGCTTTAGGGGGTACAAATAGTTTTTGGTTACATGATTGCATTGTTTAGTGGCAAAGAAGTCTGGGTTTTAAGTGTACCAACCACCCCCCACCCGTGCACATCGTACCCCATAGGTGATTTTTCATTCCTTCACCCTTTCCCACCCTCCCCTTCTGAATCTTCAGTGTCCATTATACCATCTCTATGTCTTTGAAGATCCTTAGTTTAGTGTCCACTTATAAGTGAGAACATGTGGTGTTTGGTTTTCTGTTCCTGAGTTAGTGCACGTAAGATGATGTTCTCCAATTCCATTAAGTTGCTGCAAAAGACATTGTTTCATTCTCTTTGATAGTTGAATAGCATTCCATGGTGTATATATAGCACATTTTATTTACCCGATGATCATAGAGCCAGTTTTATTTTTAAAGATTGATGCTTAAAGTATGTAATTTTCACAGATTGAACATAATTACTGAGTAGAATACTGAGTTTTTATTCTAATCATCAAGAACTTTTCAAAATTGACCAAAAAACTTAAATATATTTAAGTGTAGGATTCAAAATGTTCTATTTTTTAAAAAAATCACATTTTGCAAACTCTAAACAATCTTAAAGTACTCTATTGGCTCTGAAATAAACATGACTTTTTAATATAAAAGCTATTTAATAAGTTAATTGGTAGTCTTCAGTTGTTGCAATTTGTAACATGACTACAGCCAACAGATAAGTAACATCTTTCATTCTGATTAAATGATTCATTAGTAAACTTGAAGCTATTTTCTTATAATTTAAGGATCAATGAAGCAAAAGAAAAATAATGATGATGACAGGGCTCTATAGATTCACAATGGTCATTTGATTTTACTTATTTGCTATAAGGAAAATAGACCAGCATATAATTTAAGCTGTTTACTATGGTCAGTACAAATAATCAAATCATGTTCACAATGTCACATGACAGTCAGGGTTTTTGTTTCTTCTTTCTTTTTTTTTAAATTTTGAATTCTTCAGAAATTTCTGCTTATTTATTAATTTATTATTTTAGAATTGTGAGGTACAAGTCAGGATTGGTACATAAGTGGTTTAGGCACAGGTGAAATTTTGGGTCTCCCGTTGGACCTGACTTCGCCTGGATTAAGATGAGGTACCCTTACTGATGCTATATGCACCCCCCCATGGCAGTGTCCTGCTACTGCCAACCTCTTTTTTGTAATATTATGATAGGTGTTCAGAATCCACTTACGAGTGAGCACATAATGTGCTCAGTTCTTTGTTTCTGTGATAGATCACTGAGTATGATAGACTCCAGATCCTATCCAAATTGCTGCAAAATCCATAATTCTGTCCTTCTTTATGACTAATAGTCCATTGTGTATGTGCACCACAGTTTTTTTACCCAGTCCAATTTTGATGGGCAGCACAGTTGGTTCCATGATTTTGCTGTTGTGAATAATGCTGCAGTAAACATGGATGTGCAGGTATCTTTTTTGTAGAATGATTTGACGTCCTCTGGGTATATTGCCAGAGAGGGAATTGCTGGGTTGTGTGGATGGTCAATTTCTAGTTCTTTTAGAAATTGCCACACTGTTTTCCATAGAAGCTGAACTAGTTTGCATTCCCACCTGCAGTGTAGAAGTGTTCCCTTTTTTCTGCATTCTTGCCAGCATCTGTTGTTTTTTGTTTTATTTAAATTTTATTTTTTTTAACATATTTTTTATTATAAAACTGTGGGGTACAATTAAGGATTAGGTATACAAATGTGCATTGTTCAGGCACCCTTGTGAATAAGGGGTGTCTCCCTGCCCCCAGACAGATATTGACTACTGTTAGTCTCACCTCCCTTCCCCTTCCTACCCCCCATAGTTTCCCACCACTGTCAGTCCTTTTCTTATAGTATTTTGATAGATGTTCAAGGTCCACTATATGAGTGAAAACATGTGATACTCAGATCTTTGTTTCTGTGAGAGATCACTCAGTATTATAGACTCTAGTTCCATCCAGGTTGCTGCGAAATTCATGATTTTGTTCTTTTTTATGACTGCATAGTATTCTATCGTGTATATGTACCACATTTTTTTTAATCCAGTCCTCTTTTGATGGACAGCATGGTTGGTTCCAGGTTCTTGCTATTGTGAACAATGCTGCGATAAACATTCATGTGTAGGTATCTTTTTGATAGAGTGATTTGAGTTCTTCAGGGTATATTCCCAGTAGGGGAATTGCAGGGTCATATGGGAGGTCAATATTTAGAGCTTTTAGGAATTGCCACACTGCTTTCCACAGAGGTTGCACTAGTTTAAACTCAGTGTAGTAGTGTTCCCTTTTCACTGCATCCTCTTCAGCATCTGTTATTTTTTGAGTTATTGATAATTGCCATTCTGACTGGAGTTAGGTGGTATCGCAGTATAGTTTTAATTTGCATCTCCTTGATGACTAGTGAGGTTGAACATTTCTTCATGTGTCTGTTGGGCACTCAATGTCTTTCTTTGACAAGTGTCTGTTCATATCTTTTGCCCACTTTATAATGGGTTGTTTGTTTTTTTCTTTTCGGCACATATGAGTTCCTTGTAGATCCAAGATGTTAGACCTTTGTCAGACCTGGAGTTGGCAAATACTTTTTCCCAGTGTGTGGGCTGTCTCCCTGTTCTCTTGATGGTTTCTTTGGCTTTGCAGAAGCTTGTCAGTTTAATGAGGTCCCACTTGTCTATCTTATCTCTTATGGTCCGTGCATTACAGGTATTGCTCAGGAATTGGATGCCAGTTCCAATTTCCATAAGGGTGTGTCCTGCATTTTCTAAGGTTCTCATGGTTTGAGGTTTTACATTTAGGTCTCTGATCCATTTAGAGTTAATTTTTGAGTATGGGGATAGATACGGGTCTTGTTTGAGTCTTCTGCATGTGGTCAGCCAGTTTTCCCAGCACCATTTACTAAATAGGTTTTCCTCTCCCGGTGGTAGGTGGTGGAGGCTTTGTCAAAGAGGAGTTGGTTGAGAAATTGAGGTTTTGGTTCTGGAATCTCAATTCTATTCCATTGGTCTATATGCCTGTTCCTGTACCAATGCCAAGCTATTTTGATTATTGTAGCTTTACAGTAAAGTTTGAAGTCTAGTAATGTGATACCTCCTGTTTTGTTTTTTTTCCTGAGGATTGTTCTGTCTATTCTTGGTCGTTTGTGTTTCCATATGAACTCCTGTATTGTTTTTTCTAGGTCTGAGAAGAATGTTGCTGGTAATTTGATGAGTATTGCATTAAATTTGTAGATTGCCTTAGGTAGGATGGACATCTTCACAATGTTGATTCTTCCACTCCATGAGTACAGGATATTTTTCCACTTGTTTGTGTCATCTTTGATTTCTTTGAGCAGTGTTTTGTAGTTTTCATTGTAAAGGTCTTTCAGGTTTCTGGTTAGGAAGATGTCAAGGTGTTGCATTTTTCTGTGGCTATTGTGACTGGAAATGTGCTTTTTATTTGGGTTTCTGTTTGTTTATTATTGGTGTAAAGAAATGTGATTGTCTTTTGCACATTTATTTTATACCCTGAGACTTTGCCAAAGACCTTTATCAGTGTAAGGAGGTTTTTGACAGATTCTCATGGGTTTTCAAGGTACATAATCATGTCATCTGCAAAGAGAGATAACCTGACTTCCTCTTTTCCTATTTGGATACTCCTGATTGCCTTCTCTTCTCTGATTGCTCTAGCCAGGACTTCCAATACTATATTGAACAGGAGGGGTGAGAGTGGGCATCCTTGTCTTGTTCCATTTTTCAGGGGAAATGGTTCTAATTTTTGTCTGTTTAGGATTATGCTGGCTGTGGGTTTCTCGTAGATGGCTTTTACTATTTTGAGGTATGTTCCATGTATGCCTAGATGTTCGAGGGTTTTTATCAAGAAGGGGTGCTGGATTTTATCAAAAGCTTTTTCTACATCTAATGATATAATTATGTGGTTTTTGTTTTGACCTCTGTTGATGTATTTAATTACACTTAGGGTTTTATGAATGTTGAACCAGCCTTGCATCCCAGGGATGAAGCCTACTTGGTCATGATGGATAATTTTTGAGATGTGTTGTTGAATCCGGTTTGCTAGGATCTTTTTGAGAATTTTAGCATCTATGTTCATCAAAGATATTGGCCTGTAGTTCTCTTTCTTTATTGGGTCTTTACCTGACTTGGGTATCGATGTGATGTTAGCTTTATAAAATGATTTGGGGAGAGTTCCATCCTTCTCAATCACCTGGAATACCTTCAGTAGGATTGGTATCAGCTCCTCCTTAAATGTTTTGTAGAATTCTGCTGGAAAGCCATCTGGTCCAGGGCTTTTTTGTAGATAGTTTTCTTATTATGTAGTCAATTTCCTTGATTGTTATTGGTCTATTTAGGGTCTCAATTTCTTCTTGTTTCAACCTAGGCAGGTTGTGTGATGTCAAAAAGTCCTCCATTTCCTTAAGGTTTCAAGTTTGTTTCCATACAAGTGTACATAGTCGTCTTTAATGATCTTTTGTATTTCTTCAGGGTCAGATGTGACTTTATCTTTTGTGTTTCTGATTGTGTTTATTTGGGCTTTTTCTCTCTTTTTCTTGGTCAGTCTAGCTAGGGAACCATCAATCTTTTTTATCCTTTTGACGAACCGGTTTTTTGTTTCATTTTTTTTTCATTTTGTATTAACTTTTTTGTCTTCTATGTCTTGTATTTGGGCTTTAATTTTGATGATCTGTATTCTTCTGCTGAAATTAGGGTTTTGGTGGTTTTGCTTTTCCAGCTTCCTAAGGTGGCTTGTTAGGCTGTTAATTTGTGATCCTTCTATTTTCTTCATGTGCATTTGTAGAGATATGAATTCCCCTCTTACTAGAGATTTCATGGCATCCCAGAAATTTTGGTAAGATGTTTCTTCATTTTCATTTGTTTCCAGATACCTTTTAATCTCTGTTTTGATTTCAACATTGATCCAGGAGTTGTTTAGCATCATGCTGCTTAGTGTCCATGTCTTTGCGGGTTTTGGGGGGGATCTTGTTGGTGTTGATGTTTATTTTTATTCCACTGTGGTCTGAGAAGGTGCGTGATAAAATTTCGGTCCTCTTAAATTTCCTTATGCTTGATTTATGACCAAGTATGTGGTCAATCTTAGAGTACGTCCCATGTGGTGATGAGTAGAATGTATATTCTGTGGTCGTTGGATGGAGTGTTCTGTAGGTATCAATTAAGTCCATTTGGTCAAGAGTCACATTGAGGTTCTGGATCTCATTGCTGATTTTTTGTCCTGATGATCTGTCTAGAGTTGTGAGTGGGGTATTGAAGTTCCCAGCTATGATAGTGTTAGAGTTGATATCTTTTTTGAGTTTACATAAAAGCTACGTTATAAAGTTGGCACGCCTATGTTGGATGCATATATGTTTCAGATGGATATTTCTTGTTGATGGATTGAACCTTTTTTTTTTTTTTTTTGAGTTGGAGTCTCACTCTGTCACCCAGACTGGAGTGCAGTGGCCGCTCCCGGCCACTGCAGCCTCGACCTGCTGGGTTCCGGCGATCCTTCTGCCTCAGCCTTCCAAGTAGCTGGAATTACAGGCATGCGCTACCATGCCCAGCTGATTTTTTGATTTATTGTAGAGATGAGGTCTCGCTGCCCAGGTGGGTCTCGAACCCGCGAGCTCAGGCAATCCACTCACCTCAGCCTCCCAAAGGCGTGGGATTACAGGCTGAGCCACCGAGCCTGGCTGGATTGAACCTTTTGTCATTATGTAGTGGCCTTCTGTATCTTTTAAAATTTTAATAGCTTAAAGGGTATTTTGTCTGAAATAAGATCACTACTCCTCCTTTCTTTTGTGTTCCATTCACCTGAAAGTTTGTTTCCCATCCTCTTACTTCGAGTCTATGAGTGTTCTTTCTAGTGAGGTGAGTCTCTTCAAGGCAATAAATTGTTGCTTGGTGATATTTTATCCATTTTGCCATTCTATGTTATTTCAGTGGTGCATTTAGTTCATTCACATTTAGGCTAATTATTGAAATGCAAGAGTTGATCCCTGTCATAAGGTTCTTACAGAGTTGTTGTTCCTGTTTGTTTGCTGTCTTTCTTTTGGTTTTGGAATTGGTTCATGTGTGTTCTTAATCTTTTCCTGTATTCTTGTGAAGAATGTTGTTGTTCTTTTTTCCTTTTCTTCTGTGTTCAGTACTTTCTTAAGTGTTTCTTGTAGAGGTGGTCTAGTGGCAGTGTAGGTTCTTAGGGATTAGATATCTGGGAAAGATTTCAATTCTTCCTCACTGATGAAGCTTAGCTTGGCTGGGTAGGTTATTCTTGGTTGAAATTGTTTATCTTTTAGAACTTTGAAGATAGGACTCCAGGCTCTCCTAGCCTGGAGGGTTTCTGTAGATAAATCTGCTGCTATTCTAATTGGTCTTCCCTGGTAGGTAGTCTGACCTTTTTCTCTTGCTGCCTTTAGGATTTTTTCTTTTATACCTACTTTGTTTAGACGGATTATTATGTGTCTGTGAGTTGGTCTTCTCATTTGTTGTCTTGCAGGGGTTCTCTGAATCTCTTGTGTTTGAATTTTTGCATCACTGATGAGATGAGGGAAGTTTTCTTGAATGATTTCATGAAATGTTTGCTCCAGTGTGACCTCTGACTCTCTCTGCCTCAGGAAGTCCAATTACTCTTAGATTGGGTCTCTTGAAGTAATCATTCATCTCTTGAAGGTTTTGTTCTGTCTTTTTAAGCTTCTTTTCTATGTTTTTGACAGTTTTGTTTAGTTCTGTATTTTGGTCTTCAAGTTCTGAGATTCTTTCTTCTTGGCTAATTCTGCTTTCCGTGCTTATTAGTTTGTTATTTATTTCCATCACAATATTCTTTACTGCTGTTATTTCTGTCATCAGCTCCTTCCTATTTTCCTCTCATCCTTCTTCAATTTTTTAAATTCTCTCTAGTGATGTCTTGATGTCTGGGTTTGTTGCATGTGACCAGTCATTCTGGGAGCTCTTCATTGTTTGTGTTCCAAAGTCTGTTTTCTCAGTGTCTCACCTCCCAAGAGTCTGTGTGAGCCCTATATTCTTCTTTTGGTTTTTCTTCATTTGTGCAGATTTTTCCTCCCTACTTTTCCCTTTTCTCCACTTCTTCTTTAATTTTGTTATTCAGTGGTGGAGGGGCTGCTTTTACTTCTGTTTGTTCAATATCCTATTCTTCCTAATGCATTTCCTCTTGCTTTGTTCAGTTCTGGAGTTGGACTGTAGGTTGAGGGCAGTCCTTTTTGCAGTTTTGAGATTTAATTAAGGGGGGAGCTGTGATTTAAAATCTCTTTGCAGAACCCAGTATCCGCCAACAGGTGTATGGATAGTCTGAAACCCACTTCCCACTGCCTTGGAGTCTGTCCATGCATTGGAGTTGTAGGTTTACTCCCTGAAAGCAAAATGAGGTTAACAGAGGGAAGAGAATGGAGCAGGCAGTGAGGGGAAGAGAGGGGTGGATAGAGAGAGGAGTGAGAGGGAAAACAGATATGTGTACCGACAGACAAGTGAAAAGAGACACAAATACTGAACCAAATATAATGAAAAACAATAACCACAACTGAAAACTAACCAACAACCATATAAAAAACTAAAACATACAATGATGCTAACATATACGCTGACCAACCTCCTTATTGGTGTGCTATTCCTCTGTACAAAGATGGGGTTTACAGAGAAATAAGAAAAAAGGAAAAAAGAAGAGAAAAAGGGAAAAGGGATAGATTAAAGTCAGTAGACTAACAGAACCAACCAAGCACACTCTGAGGCTTTTCCTTTATGTCCAATGTCCTTTCAGCTCTGATTTCTAGCTGTCTTCGCAGGCTGGTTCAATTGTTCACAGTTAGGGTCAGTTGTCCTTGGTCTGCTGTGAAGAACAGTTCAGATATGGGCTCCCTGCCCAGTCTATTACTGAGATCTGGCCTTGTCTATTTATCAAGGGGGAAGAGCATCTGTCATTCCTGTTTTGATGCTGTTACCTTGGATCCCCAGTAGGTGTTGCTATCTCACCACTGCAGCTGCTGAAGCCTGCAGTCCAGAGGGGAGTGAGCTGGTATCTGTGACTGGCAGCAGCCACCTCCCCAGTCATGGGAGGAGCTCCACAGGCCTGGCTCCGGGCGAGGGGTGTGGTGTGGCAGTGGCAGTGGCAGCAGCAGCCAGGCAACCACTATCTCAGAAGATCCTGCTTGCGGGGGCTTCATGGTCCAAAGTCATGGGTCGCCTCAGGCATGGGTGGGCAATGACCACAGTGGCTGCATCCGCAGCTGTGGCAGCGGCTCAGACTGCCGTAATGTCTGAGTAGTGATGGTGGTGGTGGTGGCGGCTGAGCTCCCTGTGAAGAGCAGATTGCTGAAGATGGGAGCTGCAGTCCTTGGGAGAGAGGTAGGGTCTTTATGAGTGTTCTCTTTCGCAGAGGGTCTCACAGACTATGCTGCCCCATCGCCATCTTGCCGCTATTTTTTGTTTTATTAATGATGACTATTCTTACTGGAGTTTGGTGATATCTCAGTGTAGCTTTGATGTGCATTTCTCTGATGATTAGTGAGACTGAGCATTTTTTCATGTGTCTGCTGGCTGCTCATATATCTTCTTTTGAGAAGTGTCTATTCATGTCTTTTGCCCATTTTTTAATAAGGCTGTTTGTTTTTTTCCTTTTGGCACATTTTAGTTCCTTGTAGATCTGATGTTAAGCCTTTGTTAGATATACAGTTGGCAAATTTTTCTTACCTAGTTTTTTCTTGAATGATTTATTTTCCTTATTAGCTCTCCAATTTATTCTTGTTAGAATGTAAACTGTCCATATACATTTTTGTCCAATCTGAGTCACATTCAGCAGTGAACCATGATTGAAAGAGCCCAGAATTAGGAGCCAGAGGTCAGGGTATTTCCAAGCATGGTGAATTTTCTCACCCACCCCATTGGTTTTCTCATTATCCTTCTCCTTTTAGTAGGCAACAGGCTCTGTGCTTCCTTATCTCAGTGGAGATTTCCTGTAAGGAGTAAAAAGTATATCAGTTTGATGTTAAGTAACCACCCCACCCAAAACAACAACGATTTACTATTTCACCTTCTGGTTTTTTTTTTTTTAAATTTGTTTGTTTGCTTTTTCAAGTCAAGGTCTCACTTTGTTGTCCAGGCTGGAGTGCAGTGGCACAATCATGGCTCACTGCAGCCTGGCACTCCTGGGCTCAAGCAATTCTTTCCCCTCAGCCTCCTGAGTAGTTGTGATTACAGGTGTGTGCCATCACACACAGCTATTTTTTTTAAATTAATTTTTTTGTGGAGTTGAGGTCTCCTTATGTTGCCCAGGCTGGTCTCAAACTCCTGGGCTCAAGTACAAATAATCCTCCTGCCTTGGTCTCCCAAAGGACTGGTATTGTAAGCATGAGCCACCACATTCAACCCTCATTGTCTATTGGCTGGGTGGTTCTTTTCCCCATGTAGTGTTGTCTGTGGTCTATACTATGATTGCATTCAACTGATAACTCTACTGAGCTAGGAGGTCTATGCTGGCCTCTCTCATATGTTTGGGGACCTTAGTTCTGAGACACCACATTCTCCAAGTGGTATCTAGTTCCTGTCTTTCTCAGGATCTCTGCATATTTTACCCAGTGGTTCAAGGATTTAAGGGAGCACAAGTGGAAGCTTCTGGCTGGGCTGGTAAAGGGTAGTCCCCAAACTGGCAGTGTTACCTTTGCTATACTCTATTGGGGAAAGAAAGTCCTAAGACCATCCCAATTCAAAATGAGGCAAAATTGACTTCAACTCTTGATGGAATGAGTATCATATGCACTTAGGGAGAAAAGGAATTGTTGGCAGCTATTTATTGAAGCTATCAGAAAAGTGCATTATTTTGTGTAATCATATCCATTTTCTCTTAGGAAATTATTTTTCCTACTCTCAGCCCATATACTCTGTGTGAAGTCCCATCCTTAGCTAAAGTGTAAAGGATGAGATCCACATTTAAATCACTCAGTACATCATATTACCTCGGTCATTGAGATCAGAAGTAAAATATCATCTAATCAGAGTCAACTGGATGTGATAAAGTTTAATTTTTCTGGTCATCCTGGGGGAAAAAACTTCATTCTCTTTCTTAATGAACTTAAAGCTAAGATGGTGGTTCTTGACCGGAGATAATCAATAGAGAATCAGTCAGAGAATATACTCAGTGAGAAATACAGCCAACAGCTGAATAATAATAATAATAAAAACTCTAATAACATAAATTGAACCCTGAAATCCAGCTTGCTGGAAACCAAAAGGACAACTTTAGTTTTCTCAATTCTGAGACCAATTCATTTCTCTTTATGCATAAGGTTGAAAGAGTTGGAGTTATGTTCATTTATATCCAGAAGAGTCCCTACTAACAAAAGTAGAAAGCTAAAATTACTGCAATTCAATTCTCTTCTTGACTTTTGTGGCTCAAAGTACAAATGCCTTGAAGAGAAAGGGGTGAAGAGAAAGAAGTTCTATATGAAAAAATGTGAACAGAGAATAAGAGATTTATCCAATATTAAAATGGTATTTTCTCATGCTTTAAATTGTGGGTGTGGAGAAAAGATCAGTTGGAACTTGACATTGCTCTAGGACAATGATCTGAGGGGTTACCAGGCCTCGGAAGAGATGACAGAGTGGTATCCTATGAGAAATGGGACCCTAAGCTCGAGTGCACCCACCTTCTCCAAAGAAACCAGAGCCAAGTATTATATGTGAGACATAGAGCTGATTAGCTTGAAGGACTTTTGGAGAACAGGATATGAAAACCTGGAGACCTGAAGTCAATATAATGCTGTTAATACTCCAGAGACCTCGTATTATCTCTTGGGAAGAGCCTGTGGGATCTTCAAGTTAATCTTTAGAAAAGAAAGCAACTATTTTTTGAAAGGGTAAACTGAGGCAAGGTGGGCCAGAATAATGTAAGATTGCAGCAGAGAGGAAAGTAGAAGGAAGTAAAGTTTATTACTCACCTTTCACAGACAGAACGCAGGCTGGCACTCAGGCGAGCGAGGCATGAAAGACTAGAAACTAGGTGTATTTAAGGACCTTTACAGCAAGGGGGACTGAGACCAAGAGGAGGTCTGGGCCAAAAGGAACGTCCAGAGTTGTATTCTTTGGTTTCCATAGACGTCATACGAATCTAGTATCTTGAGATCACCAGACATCAATGTCTCATAACCACATCAACGTCTCATGACCTCAGGCGGTGGGCTGGAGGTTGTCATGGTTGGATGATAATATACCAATATACATGCCTTCCAGTGGTGTGCTGGAGGTCGTCACAGGTGGCTAATAACAATGTATCAACACAAATGACTAAAAGATAGATTGTTAGCAAGACTGGACATATTTAAGGGGCTCTGTGTAATCACTACTTTCTAAAACTAAAGTATTTTTCTTGTTAATGATTATAGGGTAAAAGGGCTTGCGGGCCATGCAAGCTCTGCAGCTGGGGAAGGTCACAGGATGAGGCCCAAGCAAAGGGTGAGGTCAAAGCAAAATGACTGTGCTGATTCAAATAACTACGTTAATTCCTCAATTCTAAAGTTCCCTCCTTTCATTTTTTTCACATCTGAATTTGTGGATTAAAATTTATATTCATGAAGCATCAATAAACTATGAGCTAAGGAAAGGATTTAAGATTTCTGGGTAGCAGTATTCTCCTATATACAGACTGAAGGATGAAGGGTCATGAAATAAACAACGTCTTGTGGGTCCCTGATACCTGTGTGTGTGTGTGAAATTCCAGTTAAAATATTGAGACCTGCTATGTGTCAAGCATGGTACTAGATACTGGGAACACAGTGAAGAGAAGGCTAAGCCTGGTTCCTGCCTTCCCAGAGCCTATAATTTAGTAGAGACACAGACATTTACAGATGTAATGACACTGCATTCTACAAGCCCTGTGATGGAAGAAGCACAGGGTTTGTTTGGAGCGTTTGGAAGGTGTGCCTATTTAAGCCTCTAGGTCATAATAGTCAGTCAATTCAAGTTGGAGAATGTAGTTATTTATAGCGCAAAGTGGAGGAGGAGAGGGGATATTATTTGACGGGAGAAGGAGTTGTTTTAAGCTGAAAGAACAGCATATTTCAAGACTTGAGTGGAGAAAAAGCATGCTAAATTATAGGTACAGTAATTCCCCTGCATATGAACCCTCAAGTTGCAAAATTTCAAAGATATGAACATGTGTTTGCATGTTCAATCGTGTAAGTTAATTCATATGTCTTGTGTACATTGTCATGTGTGTGCATCCTCTACAAGTGGTTATGCTTTTGTATACTTTACAGTTCTGTATGTATGTACCACATACAATAATACAGTATCTTTATTTCAAGCCCAGGATGTTTGGAAGCAAGTGTAAAAGCAGCAGGATGTAGCTCGTACGGTGTAGTACTATACAGCCAATAGTGTCCATTGGGTCCTAGCCTAACTTTGTTGAACTTACAACAAAATTTTACTTATGAACGTGCTCTCAGAACAGAACTCGCTCATATATAGAGGACTTACGGTACTAAAATTATGTCTAAATGATGACGTGCAGGCTGAACATAAGGATCAATGTGGGGATTGGCAACCAAGTAAATTGAGGTGGAGAGTTCAGCAAAGAGAAACCAGATGGCGAAGGTACTGCCATTCAAAATTGTTCCGGTTTTATTTTAATGTTTAGGTGGAGGATTTGAAGTCAGAAAATGACATAACCAGATTTGCGTTTTTAGGAAGACAAATTTGGCTACCCAAATGGTGGGGTGCGGGGACACCATTGAAAGTTGTTACATGTCGTCAATCAGTTGGATTCCAACAGCCGTCTCCTGCTCTGAAGCACTGCCATCACTGCCTCGCTCCTGAGAGACTGTCTTCCAACCTCTCACTTCCTCCTCTGGTCCAGATGTCCCTCCTCCAATCTATAGAATCAAGAATTAGTAGAGCTCTCTGGTGATCTCAGAGTGACTCATTCATTTCACTATTAAGCTTCCACCATTGTATTTGGATCATGTCTTCAGAATTCTGGTAAGAACACCATCATTGTATTCAACGAAGAGTAGATCTGTAGACTCACTTCAGGATTTGAGACTTACTCTGCTGCCTGATAATGCCTCTAAATCCATGTCTGTATATGTAAGCATTACAGTGATAAGTCAGTAGTAATCAAACACTCATTTCAGGGTTGTTGGAAAGATTATGTTTATGCCAAGGGCCTGGCACATAGGTAGCCTTACAACAAGCATACTTATTACTGACAGCACACCTGAGCTTTCCTGTAGTTCCTTCCTCATGAGATTTGTGTGTGCTCATGTAAATGTGTCTCCTTCCCCCAGTCGCCTAGATGGAATCAAAATAACTTCAAACCATATTGAGGCCTATCAACAAAAGACAGAAGCATAACACAAATGTTGCAGTAAGAACATAGAATCCAGCATCTTCAAATGTACAAGTGAATAAAGAAATTTGCGAGATGAATGACCGTTTGTTTACAAGGGTGATTCCGGGGATGCATTGTGGAAAGAATTAGGACTGCTGTAGGCCGAGTCACATCTTACTTTTTGGGACTTGAAATGAACGCTTTAATCCTTCCATAAACCACCACAAGAGGCAGTGCTGACATCTGGGAAATGCGGCTCGGGCAAGTGGTGATTTCATGTATACACACACACACAACTTGAAAGTACTTATCTTCATTAAAGAAATATATGAGGTGTGACTCAAGTGATATGGCTTCAATGGGACTTTGAATCCTGACTCCAAAGTCACATGCACAAAATGAATCTTGTTATTTTATAGTTCACAGTAGGGATATTGGAGTTGGTGTAGATAAGGGATTTCTGGTTCTTCTACATTAAATGTGGAGCTCATTTGGATTGTGTTTTAGCTATTGTGTTTCTGATGTCCTTGAAATGATTTATCGTAGGATAGGTTGGCATTCACTAATGCCTTCAGATTTTCTTTTTCTGGAATGATCACATCATATTTATTCTTACACTATCTAAAGTAAAGTGAACAACACTTAAAACTGCTTTATTGGTGGAAAAAAATATGTCTCATTTGCTTCTGGTAATTAGATAACATTTCACACTAGATTTAAAGTGAAGTTTCTTGACTTTCCCGCATGTCCTTTGGGGCATACAGAAAGGCATATTGTTAAATGAGCCTATTTTACATGCAGAACCTAACCATTCTTCTTACACAAATTATTCTAACTTCTGCCTTTCACTTTGCTTTTTATTATCCAGAGGGCCTCCATGATTTCTTAAACATTTTTATGTGACTTTGAAAAACGGTGTTTGTTGTGCTTATTGATATTAAGCATGTCTGTGAAAATTTACAGTGTACTATGTAACCTAACACTTTTTGTATAAAATTACAGGTCATGGCCTTATTTTCCAACTTTTTTTTTGTAAGTCAACAGCAAACACCCAACAAAGAATTTTTTGTTGTTGTTGAAAAAAAATCGCCTAGACTGGAAGAAAGATGCTAAGTTCAGAAGTGTTTTTTAGGACTATTAAAATGTACTAATATTACCCAGAAACATACATTGGCCTTTGGCAACTCTTCCAAATAATTATCAATAAGCCATGGTACACATCTTCCCAACACTGCTATATTTTTAGGGGAACTTTCTCTCTTGATCTATTTTGCTTTGATGGGACTGTCAAACATAAAATTTTATATGCTATCCTTTTTTTGTCCTCCAAGTCATAGTTCAGGGCTGATACATGACCCCTCCAGACCAATCACAGTGTGCTGTGCTCCAGACCAGAGGTTCCCAGCTCCAGGCCATGGACCGGTAATAGTCCATGGCTTGGTAGAAACCAGCCCACAGAGGAGGTGAGCTGTGGGTAAGTAGAGCTCCATCATCTGTCAGATCAGTGGAGGCATTAGATTCTCATAGGAGCAAGAATCCTATTGTGAAGTGCATATGGGAGGGATCTAGGTTGCACTCACCTTATGAGAATCTAATGCCGAATGATCCCCTGCCCCCATCCTCCATTCCTATCAATGGAAAAATTGTTTTCCACAAAACTGGCCCCTGATGGCAAAAAGTTTGTGGACAGCTGCCCTAGACAATCGTGAGTGGTCGACAGGTGGTCACATGGCCTTGAGCAAGGCCAGTTAGATTACACAATAGATTGAAATACAGATACATGGGGTGACATATTCCTTTGCTGTGGGGTTGCTATCTTGGAAAAGGGTGATTATGAACTGTTTGTGCCATCTTCCTTATCACATGTAGAAAATGGAGACTCTTTCTGCAGAGGAATGCCACATACAAAAGAAAACAAAAGGAGAGATAGAGAGAAACTGGAAATCAATGACAAAGTTCAGACTCTAGAAATATTCTTACCTGAAATTGGTTTCACACCTACAATTGCAAGTTACGATTTTTCCTTCACCTGGTCAGAATTAGTTTTGGGTTGGGTATGCATTAGAATTTATTTTATGCTGGACATTAACTTCTAGTTGGTCACCATTTGGCTTATCTAAAGTCCAAATTATTTACCTTTTCAGGAAATTGTTCTTAATAAAGTGAAAATGTGTGAGGACTTTTAACATGTTGAATTGACTGGGTTGAACTACAAACCCGGTTACTTCCACTCATCTAGCTGCTGCTGGGAAGGGATTCTGCAGATGTGATTAAAGTTGCTAGACAGTTGATTTTACATTACTAAAATGGGAGGTTATCCTGGAAGAGCCTGACCTCACCAAAAGACCCAATAAAAGAGAGCTTAGGGTTTCCCTGAGTGCAGGGACCCCACATCAGCTATGTCCATGTGGTTTCAGCCTACTCACTGTCTTTACTTCTTCATGGCTTGCCTATGGATTTTGGACTTGCTTAACTTCCCTCCATTAGCCAATTCCTTGTGATAAATCTCTTAATAGCTCCTACTGATTCCACTACTCTGGTTGAATGCTGACTGATAATGTATAGCCAGATGATTGTATTTGTGTCTACACTTCACAGTAAGATTTGCAAAAAGCACCTTACAAATGCTTCTCATTTTCCTTTGGCTTTATATTAGAGTTACACTGAAGAAGATGATCATTTGCAATGTCACCAAGGGCAGCTAGAAACCATAGTGTCAAATATCCTCTTTATTGCATCTTGCTATGAGAATGAACTGTGTTAAAATAATAATTTTTATTAAGCTCAGACTTTCTATGTTTATTCTTAGAAAAACAATGACTTGGGGAGAAAGTTAAAATACTAAGAAAGAAGCCTGATAGATGGTGAAAGGCTCACTGTGATAGTGATAAACTATCCACTGTATATATGACTTGCATGGGTTTCCTGCTTCCAAAACTGCACCTTTTCCTGTGAGTGGTGCTGAAGCTTCCGGGAAGTCATTTCAGGGAGAAATATGCAGTGTAGATTTATGAGAGAAACTTAGAACTCTCTTGTAGACAGAAGGCAAATGCATAGATCACATGGTAGAATGGATAGGAGGAACACACACAGATACCCAGTATGCCAGTGTCCAGTTTGGGACCTAGACTTCATGGCCTGAGCAAAGAGGTGAAAGAAGGCAACTAAATCCGTGTGGAATGCCACCAGGTGCCAAAGCTGAGGGATTTTTACATGAGACACAGAGTGGATACCTAGCGAGGAGAAGTGTATTTGGTAGACAAAATGGGTTGTTAAGACAGGATTATAAAAATAAATTATTCTGTAAATTGACAAAGGGAAGTGTGAGGATATTCTGGAAGCAATATCCATGTGAAACTCCTGACTAAGCTTTTGGGTGACTACCACACAGGATGTCCCATATTTTGTTGTCCGTAGGAGAGGGCAGCAGATTATAGTGAAATGCACCCCTTGGGAGAATCAGCTGTTAGTATTGAGTAGGGTTCAATGTTTATGTTTAGAGAGGAGGGATGGTTGCTTGAAAGCCAAGAGCCACTGACCAGGATCACCAGGCATCAGGACATCACTAGGTTTAATCTTTGTGGGTTCTTCCTTCACGAAATGACAGCCCAGTAGTTCTGGGCCCATCTTCTAGGATTGATGTGACTACAGAAAAAGATGTCCTGTTCTGAGAGAGAGAAAAAGCTAGTATTGGAAAGTAGATTCCGTATCACTATCATGCTTTTTATTTATGGGAAGCTAAGGGCGTGTGACCTCTCTCTACACACAGTGGAAATAGGCCTCCATAATTTGACAGGAGAGAGAGAGAGAGCTATTGGTAGACAGAAGTACATTTTGGGGAGCTTGGAGTGTCCAGAGAGGGTTTTGGAGAATTAGTAGAAACTGCTATGGAGGTGTGTTCAGAACCCTCAGGTTTGACTGGGGTAGAATGCAGAGGTTATTTTGTTATTATTGTCAGTATGTGAAGAAGTAATGGTTAGCTTCATTCCTAACTCAGACCACCTGTGCTAGGGCATTGGGGTAGATAGCAACTGAGAGGGGAGGTCAAACAGTTGAAGATTTAACCCAAGTGACAGTCACCCCAATTCCTTCAGGAGAATGAGTTAAGCCCACTACCTTCAATGATTGGGGGAAAAAAGGAAGAATTGTAGTGCTGTCTTTCATCCTTTTCATGAAATCGTTCTGACAGGAGGTGATAATATCTCATTGTGGTTTTAAGTTTTCATTTCCCTAATGACTAGAGATATTGTGTATGTTTTCATATATCTATCTACCAACTAATTGTATGTCTTCTTTTGAAGAGTACTTAGTGGTAGTGGTTAGTGCTTGCTGAAATGATAAACATTGCTATGGTAACAGGTTATTAGTTAGAAAAACATTTCTTTTCCCTAAAAATGAGGTGGGGATGGGACAAATGGAATTAGAAAATACATTGTGGATTTAGCATGTGAACAATATGTTAAATACAATAAGGGCCAACATTAATACTGAGGGATCATGGGCATAGATTTTTAAAAATATGTATATACAAATAATACAAACTCAAGAGAGAAGCTAAATGATTGTAAATGTCTATCACATCAGGGTTATAGCAAGAACGGCATTATGTTGTTTAAATATGCATGAATACAAAATAAAGCAATAGAATAAAAAAGAGCACTGAGGTCTGATACTTTTGAACACTCTTGGGACTATCAGTTCTAAATCCTGGAGTGGTGTGATTGCAAAATGATTGTGGATGCCAATTAGATACTAACGGGGACACATTTTGGTAGCTAAAGTTGAGAAGAGAAATAAAGGGAACAAGCAAAAAAGAACAGAGTCGCCACCAAGAGATGTAAGTCAGATCAGGGCTGGCATTGTTCAATGAAAGGATGAAGATTTCAGTGCTAATTCTGACTCTGAAATGTAGTAGCTACTTCATGTTGGAGAAGACACTTAACATGTTTGGATCTCAATCTTTCCATCCACGAACAGAAGTGATACTAAGGCTTTACTTACTGTTTTGTTGCAAGGTTTTCAAGAAATGGTGTAAAAAGGCTAAGGGCGTGCTCAATAATGCTCATTGAATAAACATTGACAGCTTATAATTCTAGAAGTAAGGCACATGAAACCAAATATCGGCTTTGGAACTCTCAAAAGTGAGGCAAAGCAACCTAGAAAGTAGGTAATGAGATCGAGCAGAGTGGCTCTCAATCCTGGTTGCACTAGGAGACTTTAAAAAGCGTATTCATGACCAGAAATTCTAATACATTTAAGGTGTGATGAAGCCCCAGTATAATTCTAAAAGTTCTGAAGTGAGTGTAGCCAGCACTAAAAACCACTGGTGTAGACAAAGGTGCCTGAGGGGATATTGCTGCAGTGTGGATTTATATGAAAGTCCAAGATCCTCAGAGGTACCTTATAATAGATAAGAGCTCAGATTAAAAAAAAATTCTCACCATCATGTTTATCTTTAGCTACAGTTTTTATTTTATAAGCATATGCTAGCTCATGAAGTAGTGATTTGTTATTTGCAGGGATTAGTACATGAAAGGACAGTGCTGCCATGAGAGGAATATCAGAGATGCTACCTAAATCATTAAACATTTGTTTTGAAAACATAACAAGTCTATTTTTTTCATTAGCTTTTACTAATGCCCTTATAACTTTTTCAATTAAAGATCTGCTTTCTAGAATAGATTATGAAGAGTGGAGAAAAATACAAATTGGATTTTAAAAGCAATTGTGGAAAACCTCAAAGAGAAATTAATATCATTAATAAAAACTGTAAGAATTCCATTAACTCAGAGGTGACTTTATTAACATTGTTTAATGAAAGAGAAAGTGACAAATCCCTTTGTAGTAAAAAATATGACAAATCCAGAGAAAGCATCAATCTGCATCTGTCTGAAAATGTCTTCATGTGTGCAAATGTTGGAAAATTCTTTTTCTCAGTTGGATACCTGAGTTCTGTAATTAATATATCTGAAGAGGAACCAATGTTCTTGAGGGACAAATAGAAAATTTCCTACAATTCCACTGGGATTTGTTTTTGATCATTGAACACGCACATGAACCTAGTCTTTAACCCAATTAATTCCATACAAAGTCACTGGTAGAGTCGTCTTAGAGTTCTAAAACTCGGCATACCTATATTTTGGGGATGTTTATGATAATATATCAGTATTTCACCAAAGTGCAAAAGCTGTAAAACTGGAAAATTCTTGTCTCATGCACGCACCTTTATAGACTCATGCCAGTTCACATACTATTAAAGAGACAACCAAGTTCTCATTTTTACCATCACAGAAACTTGTGACAATTATTCCTAACCAAACAATATGTAGTTTTTATGTGGTCTAGTTTAAAAGTATAATCACATTTAATATTTAATCGTTAAAATATGCTAACTAGTTAGTGATCATTAAACTATGAGTCTTAAACCACAGACTGGGAGAAATACTTGAAAAAATATATTCAATAAAGGAATGTCATTCAAAATATATAAAGAACTTTCAAAATCCAGCAGTAAGAGAGTAAATAACCTGATTTTGCAAAGGGCAAAATATCTGAACAGACCCCTTACTAGAGATAATAAAATAATATATGAAATAAGTATATGAAAAATGTTCCACATCATATGCCATTAGAAAATTGCAAATTAAAGTACAATGAGATACGGTTCAACACTTGTGAGAATGGCAAAAGTCCAAAATGTCAAGGATGTGGAGAAACAGGAACTCTTACTCATTGCTAGTGGGAAGACAGTTTGGCAGTTTCTTATAAAACTAAGCATGCTTTTAAGCATACAATCCAGCACGTGCACTCCTTGTTATTTCCCTAAGTGAGTTGAAAGCTTATATGCACATAAAACCCTGCACACAGATGTTTACAGCAGCTTTATTCATAATTGCCCAAAATTGGAACCAAACAAGATGTCCTTCAGTCGGTGAAAGGACAAACTGTGGTTCATCCACGCAATGAAATATTAGTTAGTACTAAAAATAAATGAGCTATCTAGACATGAAAAGACATGGAGAAACTTTAGATGCATAGTATTTAGTGTAAGACGTCAATATTGTGTGATTTCAACTATATTACTTCATATTGCATGATTTCAACTATACAACATGCTGGAAAATGAGAAATTATGAAGCCGGTTAAATGGATCAGTGGTTGTCAAGAATTGGGAGAGAAGGAAGTAGAAATAAGTGGCGCACAGAGGATTTTTAGGGCAATGAAATTATTTTGCATGACACTAGAGTGGTGGGTACATGTCATTACACATTTGTCCAGACCCATAGAAGTATAACACCAAGAGTGAAACTTCATATAAACTATGAACTTCAGAAGATAATGATGTGTCAGTGTAGGTTCATTGATTGTAACAAATTAACCACTCTAACCTGGGGTGTTGATAGTGGAGGAGCCCATGCATGTGTAGGGTGGGCGGATATGGGAACTCTCCAAAACATCTGCTCAATTTTGCTGTGAATGTAAAAGTGCTGTAAAAAATAAAGTACATTACGTGAAGAGAGACAGAGAGAGAGAGAGAGAGAGAGAGAGAGAGAGCGAGAGAGAGAGAAGGAAGAAAAGGAAGAAAGAAGGAATATAGCGAAGAAAGACTTGCTCTCTCAACTGACAGCTGCAACATTTACATTTGAAAAATACTGACAGACAAAACGAATTTTCTGGCTCATAGGAAGGGAGGAATTTCCTTCAAGGAAAGGTAAAACTCTAAATAAGAAATGAAAATATAATGGAAGCTATCTTCCTCTCAGCTTTAAAGATTTTAATAATGTATATATTATTGTGACTTATGCAATGGAACATTGTTGTACCATGATGTCAGTTAAGTTGTGACATCATTTTAAGACCAATCTTTCAGAGTTAAGAAAAAAAAGGAATATTTTGAATATAGAAATTATGAGCTCTCAAAAAACTATTTTGTTTTTTCAATCTTGAAAAGGAAAGTTCATTGAAGCCTCCAGCAAGTTTTAAATTCTAATAAGGTAACGATTGTCAATATAATTCACATACACAAAAAGCTTTTTGGAGTCCCTTGGCCCCTTTTTAATAGAAATGGAACCCTGGTGCCAACATGTGCGAGAACTACTATGGGTTATTCTTAGCTGTGATAGGTCAATTTCTTGCTCCCCTAGGAGCCATTGCTAGGAGAGTCTAAGAACATGAAAGTGTCTGACTTGTCCTTGTAGCTCAGGAAGCTGATTTTGACCTGGAAAACTTTGACTAAGGCTAACTATTTCCCTCTATGGCTTTTTGACTCTTTTGCTTGTTACTTTTTCTTTTTTCCTATTATATTATGTCTTTCCTCATTTTTTTCTTACTTTCTCTTTTTTCCTTGTTTTCTTATATTTATTTTTCTCACTTTGTATTTTTCTCATCTTTACTTTTTCTTAATTTTTATTGTGATTATTCTCATTTTTATTATTCTTTTTGTTTTTATTCTTTCTCTCACTTTTTATTTAGCTGCTACTCATATCTGTTTCTTTTTAATTTTTTTGATATTATTTTTTAATCCTCTGTAATAATCAGTTTATTAGATAGGCTTTGGGGCTGAGTTTCTTTCAAGGTGATTTTGTCTAAACTTTTCATCAGCTTTTCCCAGTTTCAAGCAGACTTTGGGACACTTGCCTCCAAGTCCAGCAGTAAGTCTATATGATGCAAGGCTTCTCAACCATCTCTGTTCATGAGGAGAACTGTGTTGGCAACTACAAGCTCCTTAAGAGCACAGGTGAGGCTAACTTCATTAAACTGAGGTTGGTCTGGCACGTCCTCATTGGGAAACAGGTGGCTTCAAAGATCATTGACAAAACTCAGCAGAACTCCCCCAGTCTCCTGTGACTGTGATAGAGAACCCATCATAGTGAAACTATTTGAAGTTATTGAGGAAATACTCTGCCTTGTCACGGAGGATGTAGGTGGAGGGGAGATGTTCTACTATCTGGTGGCTCATGGCAACAAGCGAAAGAGGTCCAAGGCAAATTTTGCCAGGTGGTGTCTACAGTACAGAACTGCTGTATGTATTGTCTTTAGAGACCTAAAGGCAGACATCTGCAGGGCTCACATTACAGACTTTGTCAGACTTTGCTGACATTGCAGACTCACAACAAATTCACCTTTGGCATCAAGCTGGATGCCTTCCATGGCAGTCCTCCCTTCTGCAGCCATAGAGCTCTTCCAGGACCAAAAGTACAACAGCAGACAGTGGAAGTGTAGAGCCCAGGAGTAATCCCTATAGGCTGGACAATAGCTAGCCTTCCCCACCCTTTGATAGAATTTCAAGGAGCTGCAGGAGTGGGTCCTGAGCAGAATAAAGGCTTCCTTTCCATGAAGAGTGAAAAATCTGTTCACAAAATTCCTTATCCTCAACTCCAACAAGAGAGGCACATTAGAGGAAATCGTGAAGTCAACCAGGGTCAACCTGGACCAGGAGGAGGTAAATTAAAGCCTTACATTAAGCCCTTCTCTGACTACAAGGATCCTTGACAGACTGGGATAATGGTATCCATAGTTTCCAGCTGGGAAGAGACCCAGGACTTGTTGATGAGTCAGAAGTACGGTAACATGGTGGCCACCCAATTGGTCCTGGGCTACAACAGATCTGAGATAGAAGTCTAAGCCATTATCCTCAAGCCCTGCCTTAAGCTGATTCCACCAACAGCAGAACTCCTTTTCCTTTCTGGGAGGCACAGCACCATCTCTTTGTCAACCCAAAGCAGCAGAGTTTCAGTGAGCCTGCCATTCCTTCCTTTCATTCTTATTCTAAGAATAGTCAGAGTAGCAACACAGAAAATCAGTGGCCTGAGAAAGACCAGGAGTCAGAGTGGAAGGCCAGCAATTCAGCCAAAGTGTCCACCAGTCCTCTATCCTGCCTGGAGGTGAAGACCACCTCCTCACAGCACGGCCCCCCACCATGGACCTGTGGCCTCCCCCTCCACCTGCAATGCCAGCAGTGGTGGTAGAGCTCAAATTGGGACCGGCTTCCCCAAGGGTGTATCCTCCAGATGACACACCTTTCACTCAGGGCAATTTGGACAGGTGTGCAACCAACAGAATCTGCCCCAAGGAGTGACCCAACCTCTTCTTCTGGCAACAGCCAGGACCTCCAAGGAGCCACTGGCGGTTATTCACTTTTATCTGCAAATATGTATTTTTCAAGTTGGCCAGAAAGAAATGGCATAAACATGAAAGCACAGCGGAAACAATCAAACAGTACGGTGGGTGGCAGAGGCGAGCAAGACAGCGATAACATCAGGAAAGAGTATCAGACGGTCAAGCTGTGCTTCCCGCACGTTATAAGAAGCATGAAGACCATGAGCCCCTGGAGTCCACTGAGGTGGTGTCAGAGATCAGGCAGATGCTGGGTGCAGACAGCACAGGTGGGAGCTGAGCAAGACATACACGCTGCTGTGCATGCTCAGTGTGCCTGAGTGAGAGGGCTTTGGGCAATGGAGGGTGGAGGTGGCCGACCTCTTTCTGCAGGGCTCAGATTAAGACACGATTCACCACCTCCAAGGTCTTCAAAAACATTGTCTCCAAAGTAACGGCTAAGCCTGAGGGACTGCCAATAGCCATCAGAGACAAGAGGAAAGATCTCTAGCCCTTGCTGGTGTGAAACTTCAGAGACTGAACCATTTTCCCTGAAATGCTCTTTCCTCCTCTGCTCTCCTGTCTTTTCTTCCATGTTGTGGGGGGGGGAGGAGATGGTTCTGTAGACACAAGCAAACACAATTTAGAAATATATGCTAATTATTGCGTTTACATTTTTTTTTTAACTACCGTGATTTATTACTATAGCTGTCATGAGACTGAATTACAACCTCGCCAAGGAAAGGCTCTAAATTCTTCAAAATTCTCTTGTGACCCAGACAACACAAAACACAAAACAAAAATACATCCCTCAAATATCCCTTTAGTATCCCTATTGATGCCTCCCTTTGTAGTAAGAGTAGAACAAAAGTCAATGAATTGTAAAGGGGATTGCATTTGGGAGCTGTGGTGTTGGTTTTTCTTGTTGGGGAAACAAGATCAGAGAGTCACATCTGTTTAACAGATTGCTGTGAAACAACCACTCCAAACTTTATAGAACTAAAAACAAAACAACAAAAACAAAAAAGAGATACGTCGTTTGGATAGAAGTGAAAAACCAACTTATTCTTCCTAAAACATCCGTTTCATCATTGGTGATTCTTGGTTTCCTCTTGATCATTTTCATATATAAATGATAAAAATTTGCTTTTATGGCATTCATTCGTTGACTGTTGCCGCTCATTCTTTCCTGTAATATTCATAATTATAGCCAATATTTGTATAACTCTTTAAAAGTTTCAATCTTTCAAGTGCATTATGTCATTTATCTCATTTAAATTAGACTTAGGCTTTTTTCTTCCTTCGTTCCAATCCCTACCATTACTGCTGTGTTCTTAGTATCCCATCCCTATTGATGACTCATAGGACACCTGTCTTCAAAGTTCTGCCTCACTACCAGGAACCATCACCTCCACTGAACTTTACAAATCTATTCCTTTGATCTTAACCTTGGTCTCCTTTTCACTCTAAACTCCTCAGTACCTGAAATACAAAGATCTAACACAGCAATAGCTGAATATCAGCTTTTGTTTCTTCCCATCTTTTACTTTATTTCCACTAAATCAGCTCTTTAATGCTATTTATTCTTTTAGTATTTTGACCCCTTCTTTTATCTCAGTCCACTGACACTGTCCTGGGGTTTTCTTTCTTCCTGTTAGTTTAGACTAGATGAATTAACTTTTTTTTTTTTTTTTTTTTGCCAGCAGCCTTAACTCTTTTTCCTCCCTATCTCTCTATCACAACCCTCACAAAAGCTCTCATTTTTGTATTAATCCAGCTATTTGTTTTATCCTCTCCTATATCTAGGTCACTAAATAAATTGTGTAATCACAATGATATAGATTGGTTTCTCTATAAATGTATGTTGTTTTGACTGGCTCATCAATTGTAGTTGATATTTCTTTTATATACCATGGTAAGCTCCCTTTCCTATTCACCATAGCCTCTCTAGCAAGATTCATTGCTTTCATTAAGTGGAGCTGCAGCCCTAATTTGTTCTTTGTTAATATATCTCCTTTCTGATGAATAAAGAATGCTGAGGTCATCAGGGTTCCAGGTGTCCCACCTCTGCTTCAAAGCTTCATACTTACATATACCCTTTCTTCTTTTATTCTTACATTTTTTCCCCAACGTCTTTTTTTTTTAAATCTCAAAGGACTAGGACTCTTTTTCTTATATCTAACTTATTCCTCTTCCTATGTTCTAGCGCTCATCTCTTCTTTCTACTCTAAGAAGTAGATCTCCAGGGTTGCCATCATAATATTCACTAACATCTTAAACGTGCTCACATTTACTTTCCCTTTTACTAAATAAAATCCCCCTGACTTTACACACCTAGCCACTTATTGCCCTCTCTACTTTCCTTTCCTGGTGAACTATCCCCTCTTTCTCATTTTCTTAGTCTTCTTGGGATTTCTCTGCTCTTCACTCTTTGACAATACACTTGGTACTGTTTCACCAGTGACTTCATAACTGCCAATCCAAACAGAAGTGGTCAGTTTTCATATTCTTTGTTCTCTCTGTGCTGTCTGGTCCAGTTGACCACTTCTTTTTTCCTGAAATTTTCCGTATAGGACAATCTCTGGGTTCTTTCTCTAGTTCAAGATTATTTGTTTTGCACTGTTCAGCATGAGTTCTACTTGCCCACAGTTATGAAATATTTGTGTATTCCATTTCCCATCATTGGTGTTCCTTTTCTCATTTGACATCCTTCCTTAGTGAAGCAAATCATTCATGAGGTTGACATGATTTCTGACCGGGACATAAAATGCTCAGTCAATGATGCATAGCTACTCTGTGCCTTGATCAAATTTCAATGCTTTTCAAGATCATGTGGCTATAGTAATCTTTGGTAAGTAAAGCTAGTTTTAAAATTGTTGGTAAAGTAAGATTATAATGTCCTCAGAAATGTCAGTGTTAAGTATAATGCAAACATTTTTGCCTGGGTCTACCAGACAGACACATTTATACTGTTGCTTATAGATATTTTTTAAGGTCGTAAAACTGTTGCTTCTCAAAACCTGAATTTCTCAACCAACTCATCTTTGACAAAACCTCTACCACCAACCACTGGGGAGAGGAGAACCTATTCAGTAAATGGTACTGAGAAAACTGACCACGTGCAGAAGATTAAAGCAAGACCCCCTACCTATGACCATACACAAAAATCAACTCTAAATGGATCACAGGCCAAAATGTAAAACCTCAAACTAGAAGAACCTTAGAAAATGCAGGAGACACCTTTATGGAAATTGGAACTGGCAACCAATTCCTGATCAAAACCCCAAGTGCCCATGCCATAAGAGATAAGATAGGCAACTGGGACCTCATCAAACTGGCAAGCTTCTGCAAAGCCAAAGAAACCATCAAGAGAGCAGGGAGACAGCCCACAGACTTGGAAAAAATATTTGCCAACTGTATGTCTGACAAAGGCCTAACTAACATCTAGGTTCTACAAGGAATTCAAACATGCCCCATTACAAGTAGGCAAAAGATGTGAATAGACACTTCTCAAAAGAAGACATACAAACAGCCAACAGATACATGAACAAATGCTCAGTCTCACTGGTCATTAAATAAATGCAAATTAGCCGGGCTCGGTGGCTCAGCCTGTAATCCCGCACCTTTGGGAGGCTGAGGTGAGTGGATTGCCTGAGCCCGCGGGTTCGAGACCCGCCTGGGCAGCGAGACCTCATCTCTACAATAAATCAAAAAATCAGCCGGGCGTGGTAGCGCATGCCTGTAATTCCGGCTACTCGGAAGGCTGAGGCGGAAGGATCGCCGGAGCCCAGCAGGTCGAGGCTGCGGTGGCCGGGAGCGGCCATTGCACTCCAGTCTGGGCGACAGAGTGAGACTCCAACTCAAAAAAATAAAAAAATAAAAAATAAATAAATAAATAAATAAATAAATAAATAAATGCAAATTAAAACTACACTGGGATACCACCTAACTCCAGTCAGGATGGCCATCATCAACAATTCAAAAAATTACAGATGCTGGAAAGGGTGTGGTGAAAAGGGAATACTTCTACATTATTGGTGGGAGTGTAAACTAGTACAGCCTCTGTGGAAAACAGTGTGGCGATTCCTAAAAGCTCTAAAAATTAACCTTGCATACATCTCCACAATCTCCCTACTGGGAATATACCCAGAGGAACTCAAATCACTCTATGAAAAAGGACCTGCACACGTATGTTTATTGCAGCATTGTTCCTAATAGCAAAACATGGAACCAACTGTGCTGCCCATCAAAAGAGGACTGGATAAAAAAATGTGGTACATATACATGATTTTGCAGCCATAAAGAAGGACAAAATCATGAAATTCACAGCAACCTGGATGGACTTAGAGCCTATAGTACCGAGTGACCTATCACAGAAACAAAGAACTGAGTATCACATGTTCTCACTTATAAGTGGACCTTCAACAATTATCATAATGCTTCAAGAAAAGGATTGACAGTAGTGGGAAACTGAGGGATGGGGGGGGAGGCGGGGTTGGCATAGTGGGAATCTGTTGGAAAAGGGGAGACACACCTCATCAACAAGGGTACCTGCAAAATGAACATATGTATACCTAACCCTGAATTGTACCCCTCATCTTTAAAATAAAAAAATTAAATTAAAAAAAAAAAACTGTTGCTGCTGCACTATTTCTGACACTTAGTTTGTCTGTTAGCTTATGTCTTCTTTGGTTCTGAGGCTTTAGACAAATGGCCATAGTGAGGCCATGGGACAGTTCCTGGACCCATCCTCTGCTGCCCAGCTATGCCTCCCGGTCATGTTGGAGAGGATTGTGGTCACCAGGCATTGTTTTGAATGCTGTCATCGGTCCTGACAGGTAAATAACATCAGGTACATAACAATTACAATTTCTAATTTCCAATGTTTTTTTTCACTAAAAATTAGGGGTGAATAAGAGTTTACATTTCAATTAATGTATGAAATTAAAAGTACTGGAGGTAAGGGAAACACTTCTATATGCAAAATATATAAGGAAAGTGGAATGTGTCTTGGTGAGGAAGATTATAACAAAGGCATGAAAATGTTTTTGTTAAAGAAAAAATAATTTTGTTTATCTTAGAGGTTATGATAGGGTTATTTTGAATTGGAGGGAAAAAAGAATGATAGATAAAATTAAATGGGTATAGGAAGTTGGAGAAAGAAAGAGAATGTGAAAAATTTTGAGAGGTTACAAAAGTTTATGGAAATCTTATCTTGTGTGGTCAAAATTGATTGAGATTGAATGAATCTATTTATAAGTTTTTATTTAAAGTAGCTTTAGCATTTATAAAACACTGATGCAAAGGTAGAATGTGGTTTTCTCTTTTGAACAAATATTCATATAGTATTAATAAGAGACAATAAAAGATTTTCATTTATGAAGAGAGCATTTACCTCATGCTGTCTTTATTAGGCCTTTTGATTAGAAGACTGAGTCTCTTCTCCATCAAATAGTGAAGGTTTCTGCTTTTTTAAATCTTTCAATTATCATGTTGGCTAAAGGAATGAGTTATTTTATAATGTCCTATCATCCTATTTTTACCAAGTGTTTTAAACCTTTGCTATTTGAAAAACTTCCCCAAATCAGATTTCAAATTCTAAAGTTAAGTATTTTTGACCTGAGCTAACTTTTAGATATTCCCAAAAGAAACTTTGAAAGTCCAAGAGAGACCTATTAGGTTTATTTGAAATGCAAAAATCATATGTGAGGCATTGTCAAATAAGAATTGGAGTTTAATTTTCTTTGAGTTATATTTGTATAAATGTGTTATTAACGTGTGTTTCAAAAATTGTATGAGATTCCTAAAATACTATGTCTTGATATATTATTAGTCATAATTATGATTACTATGTTAAGTTAAAGTATACCACAGAAATAACCAAATTTCTTTGTTTTTAACCATGGCTATCCTGTCTTTTGTTATCGACAGACAATTATTGTTTTACTTTGATTCTTCCTGAAAAGCAGCTTACAATCAACTACAGTCCAAAATTTGCTTTTTCTTCCAGGAAATTTATGAAAAGGACATGAAGAAGTACTCCTGAATATAGGTTTCTGATAACTTTGGAGATAATACCATTGAACTAGGTAAAAACTTCTAGAACTCTAATAAAAAGCCTTATGGATTCGTGAAGATGGCTAACCCAATATCAAGCAGAGCAAAAAGCAAATTACCTGGTACTAAGTTGAAATAACTTTTATGTCTTTTTTTGTTTGAAGCATTGTTGATTATTTTTATTTATTTTTTTGCATAGTCAAAGAAACTCTTTTTTAAAAGGTTATTTATACTTTATAGCAATTGGGTAAAATATACTTGTGAGCAAAATTGAAATATTTAGCTTTTTCTCCATGATTTCTCCATGATTCAGAAACTATTTTGGGGTGTTCTTATTTTATGGCAATATAGTTATTTGTATAAGTTCAACAAGAATCTGTTTTCTTCTGTAAGAGTACACAATTGGAGATACTGGTTATTTTGCCAGGGCTTTGACTGGAATGACATGTTTTCAGATATGACCGTACTCCTTTGAAATATTGAGATTGAATTTCAAAGTCAATGAAAAAGCCCCTTGAAAAGACTGGCCTGGTACTCTGCCTACACAGTTTCCTCACAAGTTTCCTGACCTCATGGTAAGTAAAATGTCACTTTCTGGCAGGCCGGGAACCTCAAGCTATTTTGGAAACCTTGAGAAGAGAGGAGTTCACCCAATTCATACAGGGATTACAGAGACTATTTAATGGCAGGTCCTTGGCTTGGCTTCGTAGCCTTGAGAGGCTTTTATAAGTCTGAGGATCCTTATAAAAAAGTTCCAGCAAAGCCAACTTAAAAAGAGCCTGTATAGCCAATTCCTATTCTTGTAGCACTTCAGGCAAATAATTGGGGCAATTATAATGAGAGTAAAATGTATTTTGCAAATAAGTTGGTTTTACTATGATTTGTCTTTGGTAGAAAAGGGGACTGGGAAGAAAAAAATTAAGTTTAAGAAGAAAGCTATAATATACCTGTTATTAGATTCCAGCCTTGTCAATTGTTTTTGAGTTTTTATTATTTGCCTACAGTTTGAACTGAATCCTGAATTCTTTCCTGGCTAAAAGCCTACAAACTAACATTTTCAAATTTTTCTCTCATTTTTATGACTTGGAATTACCAGAAGTCAAAGCTGTGCTTTTCTGCAAACAGAAGATAGACAACTTCATGTAAACTTCAGGAGAAATTGCTACCACAACTTATTTATAAACAACCTTCATGCCTATTTATGTATAGAAGGCTCAGATAGTTTACCTGAATATCTGATTTGAATTCTAATCCAGAAGAATCTATCTAATTGCACTGCAATCTGAAGATCCTTCAGAGACTCCAGAAAAGCTAGTTTATAGACTACCGCAGACGTTAACCTTTGTTTTTCTTCCATTTCCATAAAAATGCCTCTCCCTGGAAGATCTGCTTGTCTCCATCACCTGTAGAGGCCTAGCCTATCTGCAATGCCATCTCCTGGAATGGGACTCAGCTGTTGAACCAAACCAACCTATTCTCAAAACTATGAGTCTGATTCAAGAAGATATGGGATGACATATGTAAATGTGTTCTTTCTTGCTCCTTTGCCTATCTCTACCTAACAATCTCAAACTCAAAACACTCCAAAATGATCAACTTGGCTTTTAATACGTGAAACTTACCGAAAAAAAATTTTCAAAAGGGGATCGGAAGGAAAACAAAATATTTCACCCCAAAATGTATTTCTTTGCCATATTTCAAGATGCCTATTAAGAATGGCTGGAAATACAAGAATAGCTAAAAAGCTGTCTTTTGTGAAGATGATGTGCATTTGTTGAGAAAATCTGTATTGACCGCAGCCAGACTTTTTCTTGGGGCCTTCCCTTGTCCGAAACTAGGAAAGATTAACTGAGAGTCTGACACTTTCAAAGGTCTGAAAGAAACATTTGTTATCTATTCTCTCTGAGGGATGCTTCCTTTATATAGCAAGACTACCTTTGCAAACCAGGACTCCCCTTCTCTTCCCCCGTAACTTGTTTTGCCACAATAACCTGTATTTTTTTGTTTGTTTTTTGAGTTGGAGTCTCACTCGGTAGCCCAGACTGGCGTGCAGTGGCCGCTCCCGGCCACCGCAGCCTTGCCTGCTGGGCTCCGGTGATCCTTCCACCTCAGCCTTCTGAGTAGCCGGAACTACAGGCATGCACTACCACCGCCCGGCTGATTTTTTGACTTATTGTAGAGATGAGGTCTCACTGCCCAGGCGGGTCTCGAACCCGTGGGCTCAGGCAATCCCCTCACCTCAGCCTCTCAAAGGTGCGGGATTACAGACTGAGCCACTGAGTCCAGCTGATAACCTGTTTTGTCTTGATCCAAGCCCCCACTATTTCTGTGACCTCCAGATGGAATGAACTCTTCTGTGTCCTACTGAGGGGTTGAGGTAATCACTGAGATTCTCCTCCGTCCACACTGATAAATTTGTGTGCCATTTATTCTATCGATCTACTTTTTTGTCAGTTGATTTTCAGTGAGTCCTCACATGGAGAAGGGGAAGTTTTCTCTTGGCTTCTGCAAGGTTATGCATTACAATTTTCTGTTCATCTCAGAATTTTAGAGTGCTAGCTAAAGCCTCACTTTGGAGTCCAATGGTTGGTAAGAATCACCATGATTTAAAAAAAGTGCTAGTCATGTTTTCATAGGACTTGACAAAAGGTGGTATAGACAATGGACTGAAGATGACAAGTGAGAGAAGATTCTTTTGGAGGTAGGATCTCAGAATGTGATGGACAGTTAGGTGACAAGAATGAGAAAGTAGAAATACTGGATAGAGTCACGAATGGGCTGCACCGAGACAGTAAGCTAGCTGACATACGTTTATTGAATGCCTATATAAGATTATGTGAACTTTTAAATTTCAGGTGAGAGGATGGCTTCTGTATACCTAATATCTAGAATATTGACACCATTTATATGGTCACTATAAGATAGATGACTTGAGCCCCAACATTTTGTTATAGCAAACTTAGAATAAGCCAAAAGGGAGACAACATTATGATTCTGATTATTAAATGGCAGTACGTGATGATTTGTATCTTTAGTGTATTCCAAAATTCTTCTACTTACTGGAATACTTAAATTATATATGAATTATATTCGGTGCTGAAAGATACCACTATCCTCCTCAAGCATTTGGCAATTCACTTGGATACTAAGAGACAGTGTCTTCAGTGGATCAAGATCATGGACTCTGGAGTATTTCTGAGTCGGTATAAATTTCACTTTCCCATTATCCATGTGAATTTGGGCAAGTGCTTAAATTTCTTTGTGGCTTAATTGCTTCATCTGTAGAGTGGGGATAAAATTCTTTTCCTTTTGTTGTGAGAATTATATGAGGTAACGCAAAGCCCTTACTACAGTGCCTGACACTTAGCAAACTACTCAGTTGATGTTGTTATCATCTTACATTTCAAAATCATGACACAATTTCATTAGAAATAAAGATAGTTTAATTTTTAGAATTACAGTATCTTGGAATAGATCTTTAGGAACTAGGTGGCAAGTTTTCTGTGGTGATCCTAAAACTGAGCTTATCAATTAATCTCCACAATTCATGATTTTTCTATATGGAACCAATGGGCTAGTGTTATGTTTTGCTGCAATCAGTTCATGTTAGTCAGTTTCCAGATTGACAGTGTGTTTCTGAATGTGTTGAACACCTTTTCATTGATTACTTCCTTTCCTCTCGCACAAGAATGATTTTCTATTCCCATTTAACTGAAATGCATTTACACGATCCCTGCAAGCATACCTCTTCTGTTCCATGAGAAATCATTGTGCAAATGTTTCTGTGCTGTTTTAGTGATATGCTCTGCATTTATCCATGTGTTCTGCTAAATATATCTTATTTATTTTTAATAGCATGTCTTCTCCATTAGAGAGCAAGTTCTCTCCAAGTAAGTAATCGTGTCCACTGTATTTTATTCTTCACACTTGCTCAGAGCATGAGTTTGTATACTTTCGGGTATGCTTTGCATGAAAAAGAAGTTTAAGATACTTTGGGGACTGACTTGCTGAAATAACTTCTCTAGTATGAATTCTAAAGGAACTAGGTCAATAACCCATAGAATTATATAATTTTTTTTTCTTTTTTTTTTTAGCTTGAAGGGACCTTAGAGATCACTTTTTCTGGATCTTTCATTGTACAAATTAGGAAACTAGCCAGGATTACAACTTGTTCTCTCAACTGACAAGTCCAGTGTTCTTTTAGCTTCATCAACTCCCTCTTGGATTGAGTCATTTGTTTTCCAGGTGATTTTTGCATATTGTAGTGTGTGTGTGTGTGTGTGTGTGTGTGTGTGTGTGTGTGTGTATGTGCGTGTATGTTTGTGGTTTTTAGGACTTTATAACCCTGCCAAATTACAGGAACAAACATATATAACATAGAAGAAAGATGATAAAGTATAAATTAAAATAATTTTCTTATCTTCTTTCCTTTATTAATACTAGTATTAATAAAAATTATATGTGTATAGAAGACAAGAGAACTCTTCACACAGTATAACATCATAATATTCTACTTGTTTTACTTTTGGAATAATCTTTGTCTTGACTCCACTAGAGGGATCCCTATCTGGATACCTAGTCATTTGCAGCATGGACACTACATGGGTGTAGGATATGTATCTGGTGTATTTGTGTGTGGAGTGTGTATCAGGTGCATTTGTGTGTGAAGTGTGTACCTGGTGCATTTTTGTGGAGTGTGTATCTGGTGCATTTGTGTGTGCACTGTGTATCGGGTGTATTTGTGTGTGGAGTGTGTATCTGGTGCATTTGTGTCTGGAGTGCGTATCTGGTGCATATGTGTGTGTAGTGTATATTGTGTGTGAAGTGTATATCTGTTGATTTTTGTGGAGTGTGTATCTGGTGTCTTTGTGTGTGGAGTGTGTATGTACCATATTTGTGTGTGGAGTGTGTATCTGGTACATTTGTGTGTGCAATGTGTATCAGGTGTATTTAGGTGAACTGCGTATCTAGTGTATTTGTGTATGAAGTGTATGTAGTATATTTGTGTGTGGAGTGTGTATCTGGTGTATTTGTGTATGAAGTGTGTATCTGGAGCATTTCTGTAGAGTGTATATCTGGAGTATTTGTGTGAAGCGTGTATCTGGTTGGTGCTTTGTGTGGAATGCGTATCTGGTGGAGTGTGTATCTGATGCATTTGTGTGAAGCATGTATCTGGAGTATTTGTGTGGAGTTTGTATCTGAAGTATTGGAGTGTGAAGTGTTTATCTGGTGCATTTGTGTGGAGCGTGTATCTGGAGTATTTTTGTGTAGTGTGTAGTGTGTATCTGGAGTATTTGTGTGGAGTGTGTATCTGGAGTATTTGTGAGTGTGTTTCTGGTGCATTTGTGTGGAGTTTGGAGTGTGCTTCTGGAGTATTTGTGTGGAGTGTGTGTCTGGAGTATTTGTGTGGAGTGCGTATCTGGTGCATTTGTGCAGAGTGTGTATCTGGAGTATTTGGGTGGAGTGTGTTTCTGGTGCATTTGTGCGGAGTGTGTATCTGGAGTATTTGTGTGTGTTTCTGGTGCATTTGTGTAGAGTGTGAAGTGTGTATCTGAGTACTTGTGTGGAGTGTAGAGTGTGTATTCGGAGTATTTGTGAGTGTGTTTCTGGTGCATTTGTGTGGAGTGTGTATCTGGAGTATTTGTGTGTTTCTGTTGCATTTGTGTGGAGTGTGGAGTGTGTATCTGGAGTATTTGTGAGTGTGTTTCTGATGCATTTGTGTGGAGTGTGAAGTGTGTTTCTGGTGCATTTGTGTGGAGTGCGGAGTGTGTGTCTGGAGCATTTGTGTGGAGTACAGAGTGTCTTTCCGGAGTATTTGTGAGTGTGTTGCTGGTGCATTTGTGTGGAGTGCGGAGTGTGTGTCTGGAGTATTTGTGTGGAGTGTGTTTCTGGTGCATTTGTGTGGAGTGTGTTTCTGGTGCATTTGTGTGGAGTGTGAAGTGTGTATATGGTGCATTTGTGTGGTGCGGAGTGTGTGTCTGGAGCATTTGCATGGAGTGTTTTTATGGAGTATTTGTGTGGAATGTGTATCTGGAGTATTTGTGAGTGTGTTTCTGGTGCATTTGTGTGGCGTGCGGAGTGTGTGTCTGGAGTATTTGTGTGGAGTGTGTTTCTGGTGCATTTGTGAGTGTGTTTCTGGTGCATTTGTGTGGAGTGCGGAGTGTGTGTCTGGAGTATTTGTGTGGAGTGTGTTTCTGGTGCATTTGTGAGTGTGTTTCTGGTGCATTTGTGTGGAGTGCGGAGCTTGTATGTGGCGCATGTGTGTGGAGTGCGGAGTGTGTGTCTGGAGTATTTGTGTGGAGTGTGTATCTGGAGTATTTGTGAGTGTGTTTCTGGTGCATTTGTGTGGCGTGCGGAGTGTGTCTGGAGCATTTGAGTGGAGTGTGTTTCTGGTGCATTTGTGAGTGTGTTTCTGGTGCACGTGCGCGGAGCGCGGAGAGCGCGTCCGGAGTGTGTGCGGGGCGTGTGTGCCTGGCGGGGTCAGGCGGGCGGCTTTGCGCGGGGCTGGCCTCCCAGTGCGCGGAGCCCGGGCGGGGCGGGACCGCAGCTTCCAACGCGGGGGGCGGGGCGCAGGTGGGGCGGGGAGGGGTCTGCGCGCCCCGAGAGTCCCGGCGCCCGAGCGCGTCTCCGCGGGGAGGGCCGGGCTGCCAGCGGCCAGGCTCGAGATCCAGCGCGGCGGGAGGACTCGGCCCGCGCGCGCCCGGCCACGCGCATCTCTGGGGACCGCGGAGCAGCCGAGCTCGGGCCATGGGTGAGTGGGCCGGCGGGCGACACGCCGCCCGGAGACGCGGCCTGGGGACGGCTGTTTAGGGAGATGGGAATGCCCTTCCGCCCCCGCCCCCCAACCTGCCTCTGGACTTTTTCGAGAGCGCGGGGTGGGGGCCCCGGAGGCGACGGTGGGTGCTGCACAACTTGCAGAGGCGACGTGCGGGGAGGCTGCGGGTGCCCCGGGACGCAAGCCGGGGGGTCCGGTGTCCCGGGCCTGGGGCGGGATCTGAAGAGGAAAGACAGACCGAGAGACCCAGGATTAGGGACGGCGAGTGATTCCAGGGGGACCCCTGCCCTCGCGGGTCCCCACGTTCTAATATGCGCTTGGGGAGCAAGTTGAGACCCGGCACGAGACGTGGGAACTTCGTAAAACTTGCATTCCGTACAGGTTCGAGCAGAGGAAGGCGCGGGACTGGGCGACATCGGGGACACTTTCTCGTCCCTGTCCAGTCCGAGTGCCCATTTTCACAAAAGGTCTGAAGTGGAGGCTGGAGGTCAGTTCTTCCCGCATGCGACCGGGGTGGGTGGCGGGGCTGAAAGCGCGTCCACACCGGCTCAGGTCACTGCTTGGTGGAGCTCGACGCAGTCAGCCTAGCTCCGGGATCTAGACAGAGTCCGCCGCGTCTTTGGAGTTCAGCGGCGGCGGCTGGGAACAGTCCCAAGAATGCGATCGTGTGGGGTGCAGAGTGCGAGAACCGGGTGCGAAATCGCCGCTGCAAACCCAGCACTGGGATTTGGGGTCCCCGAAGACAAGTTCGCCGAGAGAGGGAGGGACTGGGCGGGAGGAATGACCCACCCTCCTGGGACTCGCTTCGGCTCGTTGGGAGCGTCCACACCGCGCGGCGCAGTGCTGCATTTCCACGGGTGCTGATTAGGATCACCAGGCGGTCCGGGTTGCTATTCAAGCGCCTGCATTCTCACTTCTTCCGGCCCAAGTCCACTCGCCGCCCCTCCCCCTCGCTGTCCCTTGTCCTTTGTTGTGAGGGATTTCTCCAAGAGCAAAGGAGGCCTCTGGGACTGACGTGCTCGGGTTGAAATTCCTATATTCCCACAGGCTCAGGGGCTAGGGGATGCCCTGACTACTAATCACGGGAGTTTATAGACATCAGCCAACTTGGAAGAAAGGAAAAAAAAAAAGACAAAGCTGGGGACATTTTTGCCTATGAATGTTAGTTGTGATCAAGACATTCACAGTCTCTTCTGGTTTGACCCTGGAAGAGTCTTAGAAAGATCCATTTTTAGTGCCTTTTATTATAAAGCAGTGTTGGAAATGACCTTAAGAATGGACTGCCTCTAAGTGTTTTCTGAAATGGAAGGAATATTTTCAGGTTCCAAAAGAAAGACACAACTTTTTTTTTTCCAAGTGTGGCAAAAGAGTGCTTCAGGCTCTCCCCTTCCCCTTGTATATTTGGTTGTATTTGAGCATCTGAACTCTTGTTTGAGTACCCCATGGGGGAAAGGTCACATAAATGTAAAGCCTAAATAGTTGACTTGATGTAATCTGTTCACTAACTCTATTAAAAGTTTGAAGATGCTGTTTGGATCCAACATAAAATGTCCAGAAAGAGTCACCTAATTTACCCTTGTAATCTTTAAGCTTGAGAGGGCTATCAAAGGGTAAGGCATACACAATTTCAAAGTTAATTATTTCTCTAATTTACATTTCTCTACTACAATGCAAACAGCTGGTCCTGAATTTTACTTAGGTGCCCATGGATAAGTTACTCATCATCTCAATTATAGAAAGGTGCTGTTGTGGGAGGTGGGGTGGAGTTAACTAAATTGATGTGATAATCTGGAATTTGGTCTGTAACTCTTAAAAACTCTTTGCCGTCTCTAATCTGACAGGTACCCAGAACTTGCCTGTTTCTTCTTCTGCCAGGAGTGGATTACATTTTGCCTGTTAAAATTGAGGTCACAAAAACTCACATAGATGTCAGGTGCCTGGTAGGGGGAAGTGGGCAGAGAAAACAAGTGAGAAACCAGAGGTGAGGGAAGTAGAGAAAAGAACAGAGGGTGTTAGCCATGGATAACTAGGATTTGGAGCCAGAACTCAAGACAGAGATGAACAATCCAGAAATGAATTAGGAAGAGCCCATGGGCTGATGGGGAGTCAAGGAGGAAAATAGAAAACATTTGTTCACTTGTAAGGCATACTTCTCCTCCTCCATTTAATTTACTTGTGAAAAACAGCTTTATTCCTTAGAACCTCTCTTATTTAGTGGTAGCATAGATAGTTGGGAGTTTAATAGTGGAGTTCAAACTGCTAAGATAAGAGGAAAAAAGCAGTGTGGGAGAAGGTTGGACTTCCCCAGCAAACTGAATCCACCATTTCCCTGGTATCATGACAAGTGAAATTTATCAGTTAAAGAAAGGAAGATTGTACTACGGGAGGGATTGTAGCAATCAATTCTTGTTTGTCTCAGAAGAAGGAATCTGAACCCTAACATTGTGGAAGAATGAGAGTAATTGGTTAATCAAATATTCTGAATAATTTATAGTCATATCTATAATGCACAAGGCTAATCTTAAAAAGAAAGTTATTTGCAAAGTAGGCAAATTGAGATTTGGCATCTCTTATTTCCTTTCTTTGTTTTCCTTTTGTTCCTCAGGGATGTCTTTCGTGGCTTGTTTGGGTATGCAGGAGGGTTTTCCTTCTGCTCCAAAATTCACAACAGAATATTTCACACTATAAAACCACGGGCTAAGTCTTTGCTAAGAGTATTTACATTTTAGCTGTAAGGTTAACTTTGACCTGCAAGCTCTCCAATTGTGGAATTTCAGACTGCAGTGAAGGGATAGGTCAGGAATATTTTAGATTTCTTTTCTAAATACATTACTACTCTACTTGATCACATATGCGTCATATATGTTTACTCTGAGACCATTAATCTTTGTTTAGAATATTGTTTAGTTTGACAGATATTTCATGGAAAGTTTCATGGAAGATGTGATATTGAACCCGATTTGGAGGGATGTGAAGAATTTAGGAAGGGAAAAGGTATTCTAGGTAGAATAAGGTGCTCCTTCTAAGGCAATGAGGTGAGTTTTGGGAAATGATAAGACACGGAGCTGGATGGGACTTGATTTTGGAGAATCTTTAAAAGCAGTGAGGAGAATGTAGAATTTACACATTAGGAATGAAAGTAACATTTAAGAGAATAAATTGAGCGTGTTTAAGACAAAAAATACATCAAGATAGACCCAGTTTTTACAGTCATCCTGGAATGATTGCATATATGTCTAAGCCAATGTGGTAATAGGGTGGGTCTGGAGAAGAAAAGATAGATAAGAAATATGTTTAATGGAAAAAAATCTATAAAATTTGGCAATTAAGCAAAAAGAGGATGAATAAAAAATTTTCTCTAGTGATTTTAATCTTTGGAGATTGGGGAAGTAGTGGGTCTCTTGATAGAATATTTAAAGGATAAACCAGAAGGTTTATTTTCTGAGTGTTTTGGACAGGAAATTAATTTCATATTTGAAATGTTAATTAAGAAGTGATGGCCAGACATCTATACACAGATGTTTAGTAGGCTGGAAATACATAATGAGAATTTAATCAGAGCACAGGACCAAAAAGGAAAACAAACATTTGAGGGTTACCAACCTTTGGTGAGAGGTAAGCCCATATACTGAATTATCTGTTGGAAAGTGAGAGTATAAGGAATACTGACTGAGAGATGGGGAGGGAGAAAGAATAAGCCGTGTTTGAAGGAAGAGTGACATCAACTACATAATATGTGCCCAATGCCCTAAAATGAGAACAGTGAAAAGTAACATCTTAAACATTCAGTGTTATATTTAAGAGTCTATACATTTTGACAAGAGAAAAAAATCAGATGGAAATATTTTGCACTTAATTTTACTGACAATGGAGGTGGGTAAGGCTCTGTAGGACTGTTTGCAAATTTAGACAAAGAGTAATGAGGCATGGTATTGTCTTGGTCTCATAATTTTTTTAAGAAAAACGATGACGCCCTAGAGACAGTTATGAACAAAGTACAAAGAACCAAGGTTTGAAGCGCAAGAAGCAGATAATAATCCTTTATGTCTTTGAATGAATCCTTTAATCTTTGGAATCTGCTTCTTCTTTTGTTTAATGAGAGGACCGAGCAAGATTCTATAAATGTATGTAGCTCAGATCTTGATTCATTAACAGTTAGAAGAAAAAATATGCAAGGAAGATAAAATTGAGCTATTTATATTAAGCAAATCAAGTACATTTTTATGATGCTAGACTACTAGAAAATACTTTTGGTCATTTGACATCTAATATGTTTTATTTTTCCTAGAATGTCTGATAAGAGTCTAAACCTTAGCAAAGAAAGATAAACTAATGCTTTAGGCATCTATTGATGCATGACGACTATCTGCAGATTTAAACAACAGTTTAGAATTATCTTTCATGGTTCTGTGGGCTGTCTGCTGAGTAGTTCTCATTTGAAGTCTTATGCCTTCATAGTCTGATGATGGCTGTGGATTCAGCCATGTGAAGGCTTGGTTGGACTGGTCATGTAAGATTGCTTACACATATAGCTGGCAGTTGATGCTGGTTGATGACTGGGAGTTCATCTAGGGCTGTCTCCAAGTGACTTGGGTTTGTCACAAAATGATGGCTGAGTATCTTGAGTGTTTCAGGAAACCCAAGCTATAATGATTCTTACTGTCTAGCATCAGAAGTCCCAGAACATCATTTCTCCTGCATTCTATTGGTTACCAAAGTCATCAAGAACAGTATTATTCAAGGAGAGGAAGATTAGTCCCATCCTCTTGATGTGAGAATTAGCCAACTCATACAAGAAAAAAAGGAGTTGAGAGTAGCCAACAAATTGATCTCATTACTAAAAGGGCTATTTTGTAAGTGTGCATCTCATCAGGTTGACAGTTGAAAACTCAGTTTAAGTTTTCTGAAATACATATGATAAAAGACTGAATCTTTCATTAGAAACATGAAGAAATGTGAAGTCATGTTAAAATTTTACAGCAAAACATTTGAGTGTGGAAATTCATGCCTGGATGGAAATATGTTGGTAGAATACTGGGATAAACTGTACTCAAAAATAGTTTCAAATAAATCAGCTAATCTTTCATATTTTCATTTAAATCTGAAGTTTCTAAGACTGTTGTAAATTACTGTTCATTTTATTTAGAAGTGAGTTTGTCATAAATCAGAATGTAGGTCAGTTAGCATAAATCCTTTGCTCAATATCCTCTTGTCACAATAAACTAAGTGCCTTGTAGTGAACTGTTTTAGGGCTTGTTTTATTTTTCAAGAATGCATTAATTTTACAAAATACATAGTTTGTATTGGCATACTGTCATTAAGACTTCTCTATGTTTATTTTTATGGAAGAAATGTATTTGATTAAATGTGTAAAGTTTCACTTTATGAAAGTCTTCAAGTAAATCTCATTATTTTTAACTGGCAGAAGTTAGAGTTGTCATTGTGGTTACACAAATAATAGATCTTTCTCCTAGAAAACTGAAAAACAAAGAAAAATTAGGGTTAATCAGATGGGTTTACACTCCAGGACAGAATTAGTTTTAACCTAGAAACTTAGAGTTCTTAAAAAAATTAGACTCTTACTGTGTTTCAACTTGTTTGATTTGAGGTCATTCTATTTTCATTTCTTTGACAAGAGGTGAGGGAATGAGGCTAGAAAATATGAAGCTGTATATTCAATGCTCACTATCCATGCTATAGCAAGCAAATAACACCACATCTCAACAAGAAATGAAGGCTTGCCCTACAAAAACAATATAACTAGGATACTTTGTAAGGAGTCTAGAAGGTAGTAGATGGTATGTACTTAAAACAAATTCTTTTTTAGATTATTAAGATATTCATCAACGATTTATTCTAAGTTCTGAATGAGAAACCCATCTCATTACATAAACCCATCTCATTACATAAACTCATTTCATCAACCCTAATTTTTCTTTGTTTTAAAATTTTCTAGGAGAAAGACCTATATTTTGTGTAATCGCAATGAAAACTCTACCTTTTGCCAATTAGAATAAGTATATGAGATATACTTAAACAATGTACAGTAATTGCAAAATAAACCTCTCTTTTTGTGATAAACCTTATTGTAGAGCCTCTAATTTTATTGTTTAATTAGAATAACTTAGAGTATATATTTAAATACTGAATTCTGGATCCCAACTCCCAAGATTGATATTCAGAAGGCTTGGGCTTGAGTGTGAAAATTCAGTTTTATCATGCAGTACAAATCATTTTGAGGCAGGAGATCTGGGGGTGTGCTCTGTAAAAAAGTTACTCCAGAATGCCTTTCTTCCTCAGCGAGCTAGCTCAGCTATTCATTACAGCTGCTGTTTCTTCACTTACAGATCTAATAAACAGGCACACCTTGTTTTTATTGTTCACTTCGTTGCGCTTCATAGATACTGCATTTTTTAAGTTGAAAGGATGAAGGAATAATTTTGACTTACCATTTATGAAATACATTCTGTAAGGCTATAGCTGCCTTAGACAATGATTCCTCTGATTGACTTGTGCAAAGTCAATTGGAAACTTTCTGGAAAGAGTTCACCATTCTAGATGCCATTCAGAACATTTGTGAATCATGGGAAGAGGTCAAAATATCAACATTAAGAGTAGTTTGGAAGAAGGTGATGCCAGCCCTCATGGATGGCTTTGAGGGACTAAGAGGTTTGGTAGAGGAAGTCACTGCAGATGTGGTAGAGAACTAGAGTTAGAAGTGGAGCCTGCATATGTAATTGAATTTCTGCAATCTTGTGATAGAACTTGAATGAATGAGGAGTTGCTTCTTATGGATGAGCAAACAAAGTAGTTTCTTGAGATTGAATCTACTCTAGGTTAAGATCCCATGAACGTTGTTGAAATGACAACAGAGGATTTAGAATATTACAAAACTTAGTGGCAAGGTTTGAGAAGATTGACACTACTTTTGAAAGAAATTCTAATGTGGGCAAAATGTTATCAAATAGCATCATGTGCTACAGAGAAGTCTTTAATGAAAGGAAGACTCAATTGATGCAGCAAACTTTATTGTTGCCTTAATGAAAGAAGTTGCTACGGCCAACCCAACCTTCATCAACTATCATCCTGGTCAGTCAGCAGCCGTCAACAATGAGGCAAGACCCTTTACCAGCAAAAAGTTGTAACTCACTGAAGGCTCAGATGCAACTAGCATTTCTTAATATGAAAGTATTTTAAGATTAAGCTATGTACATTTTTTAGACATAATGCAGTCGTAAACTTGATAGGCAACAGCATGTTAGAAGCATAACTTTTGTATGTACTGGGTAAATGTTAAAATTGTGTGACTCACTTTATTGTGATATTTGCTTTATTGCGGTGGTCTGGAACCCAAGCCAAAATATCTTCGAAGTATGCCTATATTATTTTGAATTTTGAATCCTGGTCCTAAAATGACGAAGAACTACATTTTGGAATTACCATTGCATGTTTTTAGTTTCACTATTAAACTTATGAAGTCTTCTGTGGTAGTTATTTCTTCTTTATCAGTCATGCATCAGCCATGTTGGGTGATGCTTTCCAGAGTTTACTCAAACCCCTCTTCAGAAAATTGCTAATGACTTCCCGTCTCATAGTTTCGGTGTCATTTATGTTTCTGTAACTCCCAAATCTGTATCCCTATGTGTGACTGTCAGCTGTCTCCACCTAGCTGTCTCTCCAGTTCTTTAACCTCAGTAGGCTCAAAACTCTCCTCCCTCTCTAATATCTATCTTAGAGGTATGTGATGGGATCCTGGAAAAGGAATTTGAATATATAAATGTTCTATACATTCTTAAATTTTTATGCATTATTAAGAGGATGTGGTGAAGCCATAAACATAGTGCACAAATGACTGGAGTAAACACAGCCTCTGGTCAGAGTCTATCTTCTTTCTGTGTTCTCAATGCTTGTCTCTATGTCTGCTAAGGCAACTATCTGGTTGCTCCTTGTGTTTTAGTTATTTATAAATATGTATTTTCTCCTCCATTATTTGGGTTCATGGCCAGACTCTGAAAGCAGCAACTTCCATAGAATTGGCAAATAAACCCACAAATACTTTTACCATTAAGTTTTTTTTTGTCTAACACTGCCTATTTTGCTAACTTAGGAAGTTACAGATATACAAAATTGGAGTTTTTATAAAAGTATAATTTGTTTAGAATTAGTCATGGTAGGAGATAGGAAAGAAGGCAAAACTGGAATTGGTATACCTCTTTAGAACAAGGTTAGGAGAACAGTCGTGGAAGGAATTCAGCACTAGACCAAGAACTGTGTGAAACAAGAATAAGGCAAGAAAGACCTAGAAGAATCTGCTGAAAAGTAGATGAGATGGAGTTTAGTGCAGTTTCAGGAGAGTCAAAGAAGGAAAGAGTTTTAAGAAATGAGTGACAGTGTTCAGTGCAACAGAAAGAACAGAGAGGAATAAAATAACGTGTATTTTGCTTTAAAGTCTTTTTTATTTATATAAGCCTACTGAAATTAAAGCACTTTAAATAAAGGGGTGAAGATACAAGCCTGCTCTCATAGACCAGAATTCAAGGACCAGGAGAAAAAAACAAAAAAGAGTGAAAAAGGAGAGAGTGAAAGAGGGAGGTAGAGAAAAAGAGAGGAAGTGACTTTGGATGGTCCAAAGTCAAGCAAAGATTTTTGTTGAGTAGGAAAGAATTGTAAGAAATGCTTTATAGCTGGGCTCGGTGGCTCAGCCTGTAATCCCGTGCCTTTGGGAGGCTGAGGTGAGTGGATTGCCTGAGCCCGTGGGTTCAAGACCCGCCTGGGCAGCGAGACCTCATCTCTACAATAAATCAAAAAATTAGCTAGGCGTGGTAGCGTATGCCTGTAATTATGGCTACTTGGAAGGCTGAGGCGGAAGGATCGCCGGAGCCCAGCAGGTCGAGGCTGCGGTGGCCGGGAGCGGCCACTGCACTCCAGTCTGGGCAACCGAGTGAGACTCCAACTCAAAAAAAAAAGAGACCAGAATGGAAAAAAAAAAAGAAAAAAAAAAGAAATGCTTTATAATTTAGGAAGAAGGGGAATGATCTGGGGGACTTAGGATTCATGAAATGATGGAATCTCTGGACATTTTACTACAAAATGATCTAACAATATAAGTTTGATACTACTATTTAAATATGTTTTTAAAAGTAAAGCAAGATTATCTGCAAAAATATTTGATGTTATTTGTGCCCTTTTCTTAAATGAAAGGATATGCTTCTTGATGATTTTAAATTGTCATGCTACAGTATGTCCTGTAAAGGTGCTGTAATGTGTCTGTTTTGAAAACTGTGTTGTGTTTATTTTTCTTATATTTTATTCATAGAGACTATTTATATCCTTTACAGTAGAGATATATAGATAAATACATGACCTATATTGAAATTATTAAATGAACCCACTGAGATGAACATGTTGTGGTCAAATAGCACTATACCAGAAGTCAGGAGATAATTGAGTTTATCCCAGTAGCTCAGCTATTATTGATCTGTGCTTTTTCCTCAGGTGTAAGTACAAGACTTAGATTAAGTGCCCGTATGATTTCATTCAGCTCTAGATACCTATAACTTAATCAGTTAATCAATCAATAAATCAATTGCGTTGAGCTTCATATCTTCATCAGATCATGAAAAGGATATTTTCATGGAATGTTTTCCAAAACTGCACACAGATTTTTCCTTGTCGCCAATTTCTTTGTGATTTCAGCTCTGACTTTCTAACAGTGAGGAGTCTTAAAGCTTCAACCAGAAGACTTTGGTATTTTAAGTCTTTAGATTTTTCTTCCTTATCAAATGAGAATGAAAAAACAAAAAACAACTGAAGGAAAACAAAACGCCAAACATACAATATTTCCAGGAATTATCTGAGGCTTTTTTTAAGGCTACATGCACACTACTCATTTATAATTCCGTACATATCATTATTAGTTTATTGCAAATAAGTGAGGAAACCAATTAATGTATTTTAACATGCAAGTTTATATTTCTCATGTTGGTAGTATTCCAAAGTTTTAAGTATATTGCTATTTGTGTGTGTGTGTGTGTGTGTGTGTGTGTGTGTGTGTGTTCTTGTATTTTAATTTTGCTTGTTTTATTTTTATATGTGTGAGTTTAAGATGGTGTTTGTGAGATTTTTATAATGCAAAAGGAATCATTTTACAAGCCCTAAAAATGGTGTTTTAACCACTGGCAATGTTCTCTTCTGGTAAAAATTACCACCATGGTTAAATCCTAGTCTACAAGTCCCAAACAAATAAATTTTTATAAGAAAAATCAGGGCATGGAGGAGATGATATCTAATAAAATATGACCCACTTCTGGGCATAATATTTTGTATTTGATCTCTCTTTCTCTAACTAAGACAAAAATATGAATATGTAAAAGGGAAGTGCTGAACTGGAATTGTGCTTTCAAAAAATTCTGGAGACACAAAATTATATTTAGCAGATTTTTTTTATTACAATAAGTCAACTATCTACTTCAGTCTACATTTGAAGTACAGATAATGAACCCTGGATACTCCAGGGATTTTCTACATTTGTTTTCAGTCTCTACTAATTGTACAAAAAGGACAAACATTCACGAGATGTACTAGATATCTGAGACATATGTGACAAGGTTATCTGTTATTGTCACTATTTTACACATTATTTCCTCTTTAAAGAAAACTTTTTTTTTTTCTTTTGAGTTGGAGTCTCACTCTGTCGTCCAGACTGGAGTGCAGTGGCCGCTCCCGGCCACCGCAGCCTCGACCTGCTGGGCTCCGGCGATCCTTCCACCTCAGCCTTCCGAGTAACGGAATTACAGGCGTGTGCTACCACGACCGGCTGATTTTTTTGATTTATTGTAGAGATGAGGTCTCGCTGCCCAGGCGGGTCTTGAACCCACGGGCTCAGGCAATCCACTCACCTCAGCCTCCCAAAGGCGCTGGATTACAGGCTGAGCCACCGAGCCCGGCTTAAAGAAAACTTTTAAAAGAATGCAATTTTGTTCATTAATTATATATTAGAAAGCAAATTTCAGGGTGACAAGTCTCTAGAGAGGAAAAAACAGAGCAGCTATAAACAGAAGTGTAGAGTTTGTAAATAATTGAGTGTGTGGGCACAAATATCACCGGGGAAAAACAAGTGTTATTAATTTGTTTCATTTATTTCATAGCAATTACTTTAATAAACATCCCCTTACATAACACAATAAACACATCCTGGTTTAAATAAGCTGAGACGAAAAATTATATGCAATCGAGAAAGGAAAAAAAATACCAATAAAAATTTGTATATCTCATTGCAGGATCTCAAAACTGTTGGGCAGAATTTTTATATGAAGGGCCACCAGCAATTTCATGGTATACAACTACTCCTCCCAAAAAGCAGCCTTTTATATTTATTTGGTATTGACTTAACTGAAGAAGTATTTCCTAAGGGTCTGCTGAAGCTCCTCCTACTTGTGCACCTTTTTTCTACACCTAGCGACATAATGAAGACCACAGAGTATATTTATGATTCTAAAGGATTTATACTTTCATTGGGGGTATAAAACTTGCACAAAGAAAACTATTTGCAAAATCTATACGTTTAGAAATAGAGATATAGATTAAATATAATTATTGCTGGAAACATTGGTCAGGAACGGAAGAGATCAGTGGAGGCTACAGTTATCAAGAAAAGTTTTCTGAATGAGTACCTTGAGGAGGAGCTGGAAGGTTTGAAGCTAGTCAGGATGTAGGGGTGAGTGTGGTATGGGACTATCCCAAGGAGAGCAGGAAGAGCTCTGTGGAGGTGAGACAAGCATACCCTGGGACTCATCCTAATCTGCTCCCCCTCCAGCTCTCTTAGATGAAGACTATTAACTTCTTCACTCTGCATGACCTGTGGAATGGGATAGAGAGCCACACCCAATAAACATGGTAGAAACAAGGTTTGAATCAGACGTGGTGGCAATCCCAGAACTTTGGGAGGTCAAAAAAGGAGGATTGCTTGAGGCCAGGAGTTTAAGATTAATCTGGGCGATGCAGTGAGACCCTGTCTCTATGAATATACATAAATATTTTAAAAAACAATGTGAATACTAATGTGCTGGTGGTAGGGATTCTGCTGTCCCCAGCATCTTATTCTTCCTGAACCCTCTCATTGTCCTCACAGGACCCTCAGAGACTTGTCCCATTTGCTTTCTCTCTACTTCTAGCTGTCATTACTTTCTTACTACTTAATCTAGGCTACATGGCCCAGAGATCCAACTATTTTTATGCAAATATTCTCGACTACCTAGGCCCTTTGACCAAGAGTCTAGATTACTGCAACATAGATTAGAGGAAAGCTTGATATAAGGATTAAGAAAATTGTCCTATTATTTGATCATGAAATTGCAGCATTTCTGACAAAAAGTGATAGGGATCTGAGAAGGTTTGGTTACAGAAATAATAAAAAGGGAGGAAATCTGAGAGACAATGAGAATAAAAACCATCTTTCTATAAGTTAGAATACAGACCAGAAAATTATGTACTGAGGACAGAGAGGAAGGGGTCATCAAATCAGGAACAAACTCAAACAAACCAAAAATATTCACAATTCTGATGACTACCTATTAAGTAAATTGTGTATTTCAAATCCTATGTTATTAACTAGGAAGATACTCAGGAATGACTTCTGTCAACCTGATGACTAAGGATTGCTTTGTTGATCTACTTGTCCAGAGAGGTGCTCCATTACTTCCTGATACCCCATATGGTCCTCCCTGGAAGCTTTGTGAGTTGATGAATCCACACATGATAAGATAGTTTATTATTATGCAGCTAGTCTTAATCGTTATCTAAATAGAACCTCCAAGCTAGTTTTTAAGATCCTGTTTCCCATTGACTGCCATGATATGATCAGAAATTTATAACATTTGACTCAAAGATGTAAAGACATTTAATTAATTTTAAAATTATGAAATAATTTAACAAGTTTAGCTGTATACTATAACTTAATAGGTTATTATAGTGACCAGACTAAGTTAAAAATTAAAAATCTGAAACTTTAGTTACCAGAAAATGTGATATAGTTAAGTGCTGGTAATGGGAGGATACCATTTAAAGACCACTAATCATTTAGCATTATGAACATTTCTTTTCCATATTTTTTAATACTTTAGTATGACTTAATAGAGATGAAGGGCAAAGAAGAAAGATCCTTTTCTCTTGACACCTTAAATTTCTCATTCTTACCTTTAGTCTTCATAATTCTGGGGCCATCTTCCACTTCCTTTCTTTTGCCACCCTGTTTTCCCCCCTTTTCTGCTTTTTGTTTTTTTCCAGTTTTTAAAGTTCAAATGATTAATGTTTCAAGAGGCTATTATTCTTGGGATTGAAAGACTCATTCAGTTCTTTCTTATCTTCTACGTCAAGGACTGATCCAAAACAACATAATTAAAGCAAAGCATGCTGAATAGGTAATTTTTAAAAAAAGCCTAATTGGATATTTGTAATTATGCCATTTCATTTTTCACTGAAGCCTTCTTAAACTAATGTGTGGTGTTATGGACAGATGAATTTCTAGAAGCAAATGTGTGCAGGGAGCATTTCTCTACCAGCAGGCATGACTTTAACGTGATCTTCCAACTCCTTCAAGTGCTACAGAACTGAGGCTACAAGTAGCTGTTTGCTCTTCTCAAGTTGAGTCCTTCTGTTTTCTTTGTCACTGGCTTTCTTCTGCTCCAGTGGCTGTAGCTTGCTGTTTATTTATTGGCTGTTTAGTATGGAAAAACATCTACTCTTTTAACATTGACAACAAATCAGAGTAATGAGCCTGCCCATCACGCTACATTGGGTATAATCTTTGCTTGTTAGGCTCTTGGCTGGGTTTGCTGCACTTGACCATCCTGAGCGTTTGAGAAATCTGACTGCTTTGTTGGTTGTTGTTTTCCTCTTCTTATTAACACTCGCCAAATCTTTTGTGGTGCATCTTTATACCAATGACAGATTCTAGGTCAAATTTCAGTTTTGATCATTGCGTCTTTAGAAGTAAAACTAAGGACCGAAATATCCAGTTCCTTTTTTGAGTGAGTGCCGTGGATGCTGATTAGCTGCATGTTGGTTGTTGAAGTCATAGCAACAAGTCCTACTTGTGGTCTTTTAGGCATCTTAGTTACGTTTCTTTAGTCTTTGAGTATATAACTACAAAAAAGTTTCACCTCCTAGGGAAAATGGGTGTATTCTTTCATAGGAGAACAACTTCATAGAGTTGATGAAGTATTCTTTTCTAATTTTCATTTCTGAACCGGTAAGCTAGAAATTATTTGCACTCCTCTCTTTTTTCTTCAATTTTCATAGCTAGGCTTTCAATAGACTTAATCTCTTAATTTCAAAATTATTAATTGTAAAGTTGTTGGGCACCATTGCTTAGGTGACCACGCTAAACATACTCAGCAATAACAAAGAGAAGTGCATTGAAATTGGCTATAGTGGCAACAGATATTTACACAAATTTTGTTTTTAACGAAGACTCAGGACATTGTGAAGTGAACAATATTGTTTGAAGAGGAGATAGCTATGGTTATTTTATTTTCCTAGATAAAAGTAGTCTTGGAATGGCATCTTTGTGAATTAAATTCTACTACTATATAAAATATGACTACAAATGGATATTTTTTCTTTTTATAATTCACAAATAATTATAATTTCTGCCTACATAAAACATCATTTGGTGGTATAGAATCATAAAGTTTAGACTTTTCCCAGTCAGGTTAATGGGTGGAAAAAGGTTATATTACTTTACTTTGTAAATCATTTGAACAGAATTTTATGTTCTCCAATTCATTAATTTCTAAGCAAACCTAAACAAATTTGCTTTCCTTGGCAAATTCATGGCATTTTTATCGTATTTTTTTGTTTTCAGTTTCTGGATCCATTAATTTGGAGAAATAATCTAAACTCCCTAAGCTTCAGTTATATTATTTTATTAGGTACAATAACAATAGTAATAATACGTTCTTATGGAGTTGTTGAGTTGAATCAATGAGGGAAGGATGTAAAAAAGTTTAAAAAGTGTCTGACTGAGAGGAATATTCAGTTACTATAAATCCACATACATACACATTCACACACACTTTATTATGAAAGTAAGTTTGAAGTTTGTCTTAACTAAATTGTAAGTCTTGATTTCTTTTTAAATCCATCATACAGGAAACTCTAAATTTGTAACTATAATACAAACTTCCATCAAATTAGTACTTATTTTTCAAAACCAGTACATATTGTTGTTATGTGTTTTCTTAGGAATGTACTAACCATCTATGACTTTTATGGATAGAATAATTTCTATTAATAAAATATCATTAGAAATAAGCTAAAATTAAAAAGTAGATATGGCTCAAAAGTCAGTTAGAGCTGGCCCTGAAAATCAGAGCTTACCAAGTCTATAAGCATAATCCATTCATCATGTAATTTTTAAATTTGCTATTTGCTAGACAGAGTACTGAGTGCTAGATATTTCCAATATGAAGATAAATAAAATATGTGCCTGGTATATTGATAAAATAATAGAAGTTGTGTGGTATAACAAATGCTGATGTGGAAGTTTGTATGGTGCATGTGGTCAGAAGACAGTAGTTGAAATAACTCCTAACATGTTAGAAGAATTCTTAGAGCCACGTTTATAGCTAATCCATAAAACTTTAAAATGATTTGCTTGACATATGGATCAGAGTAAAGGCATTTTAGCCAGAGGAGCAGTATTGATAAAGTACTGAAATGAAAAAAGTATGATATTCAATGAATTGTAAGTAGCTCAGGTGACAGAGGTGTAGAAATGTGGGAACTGTATGTTAAACAACAAGAGATAGATTGGGGGTCTTGCATGATTTACTAGACTATTGACTTTTAGTGCAGTAAGTCAGAGAGATGCTGTTGTGTATTTGCTTGGGAGAAAAGTTACTTTGATTTTTTAATTCAGAAAGCTCATTCTAGCAGCAATGTAGATAACAAATATGTAAGTGAGAGATTAGAAACAACAAGATAGTATGCAAAAGGATATTACTATTTAATTGTTTTATTTTAAAGATGTGGGATACAATTCAGGGTTAAGTATACAAATGTCCATTATGCAGGTACTCTTGTTGATGAAGTGTCCCCCACCCCACTCCCCTGGCAGACTCCCATTACTGCCAATCCTTTTCTTATAGTATTATGATAATTGTTTAAGTTCCACTCATGAGTGAGAACATGTGATACTCAGTTCTTTGTTTCTGTGATAGATCACTTAGTATTATAGACTCTTAAATTCATCCAAGTTGCTATGAAGATCATAATTTTGTTCTTTTTTTATGACTGTGTAATATTTCATTGTGTATATTTACTACTTTTTAAAAATCTAGTACTTTTTCAGAGGGCAGCATGGCTGGTTCCATGTTTTTGCTATTGTGAACAAAGCTGCAATATACATGTATGTGCAGGTATTTTTTTTAATAGAGTGATTTGAGTTCCTCTGGGTATAATCCCAGTATGAGGATTGTGGTGTTGTATGGAAGGTAGATTTTTAGATTTTTAGGAATTTCCAAACTGTTTTCCATGGAGGTTGTACTAGTTTATACTCCCACCAACAGTGTAGAAGTGTTCTCTTTTCACCGCATCCTCTCCAGCATTTAATGGATATTGTGTTAAATCTGTAGATTACCTTGGGTAGAATGGACATCTTAACAATGTTGATTCCTCCAATCCATGAGCTTGAAATATTTTTCCATTTGTTTGTATCATCTTTGATTTCATAAAAAGGTTATTTTTAAGAATAGAGATAAGCCGGGCGTGGTGGCTCATGCCTGTAATCCCAGCACTCTGGGAGGCGGAAGCAAGAGGATTGCCTGAGTCCGTGGATTCATGATCAGCCTGGGAAACATGGCGAGACCTCATCTCTGTAATAAATTAAAACAAAAAATTAGCTGGACTTGGTGGCACACACCTGTGGTAGCCATGAGCATGTCACTGCTCTCCAGCCTGGAGGCAGAGTAAGACACCCACTCAAAAAAAAAAAAAAAAAAAAAGGAATAGAAGTAAAAATATCAAATGAAGTACTACAAAATCTAATCTAAAAGGGTCCTAACAATTATTATATCCAAATAACACTTATTGAAATGGAAAGATGGTTAATAATCTGAAATTTCATTTTCAATGCCTCAAGGAGTAAAATTATATGAACATCTCAGTAGATATAGAAAACACATTTAATAAAATATAATATTAATTTACGATAAAAGTTATAATCAAATTAGGACTAGAATAGGATGTTTATAACTGACCTAGGGTATCCTACAGGAAATTACAAGTAACCTGGTATTTAATGGTGACACACTTAGATGCATTCCCAATAAGTGAAGAACAAGGCAAAGATGCTACCTCACACCATTCCACTGTTTTCGATGTCCTATCCTTTGTAATAAGAAAAGAAAAGAAATGGAAAGATTGGAAAGAAGGGGGGAAATATGTCACTAAAAAGATGATACACTTGTCTATTTAGTAGATTGAAGAAATTCTACAAACAATCATAAATAATAAGATAAATCAGAAAAGTTGCTTGGCATAGGTCAATATATGTGTGTGTGTGTGTGTGTGTGTGTGTGTGTGTGTGTGTGTGTGTGTGTTTGTGTGTGTGTGTGTGTTATTTTTGTTTGTTTGTTTTGTTTTGTTTTTTGATTTGGAGTCTCACTCTGTTGCCCAGGCTGGCGTGCAGTGGCATACTCATGGCCACTGTAGCCTCGACCTGCTGTCCTCAGGCAATCCTTCCACCTCAACCTTCTAAAGAGCTGGAACTACAGGTGAGTACCACCACACTCGGCTAGTTTTTTTTATTTATTGTAGAGATGAGGTCTCGTCACAATTCTCAGGCTGGTCTAGAACCCGTGGGCTTAGGCAGTCCTCTCACTTCGGCCTCCCAAAGTGCTGGGATTATAGGTGTGAGCCACCATGCCTGGCCTAGGCATAGGTCGGTATATATTATTAAGAACATTCCTATATATCAAGAATACCAAAATAAGACCAATTAAAAATCTGATTTACAATAGCAAAATGTCTTATCAGAATCCTAGAAATAAATGTACCAAAAATATGAGACTTTAATGGCAGAAAACAAATGTGAACATATGACAAGAATTATCTGGTTAGCAAATATGCACTCTCATTATCATAAATATTCTAATTGTCTTCCAAATGTGTATATATTCCTACAAGCATAAAAATATATATATTTTCCCAATACTATTTCAAGAACATTGCCAAAAAATTTTCGTGTAATTGAAAAAACTGAATCTGAAATTCTATATGGAAAAGTGATGTTCTACAAATTGATGAAATTCTGAAAAAGAAAGAAGGTGGGGGTATTAGACCTTCCAGATATCTACATTTATTCTTTTTTTTCCCCCTTTGAACTCAAGTGCTTTATTTTGTGTCACCAGCCGTCATGCACTAATCTATTTTATATAGAATTAGAGTTTTGAAGGGTGAGTTAGAATGCACCCGGAAAAAAATTCATTTTATATAAAGACACATCCATGAGGAGGCATGATTCGCAGATATATCTATGCTGATCTATTTACTTTGTATCGCCCAATATTATTTATTCTTAAACTACAGTTATTACAACTGTGGTTTAAGCACTAAATAAATACATAGATTAATAGAACCCAATATAAGTATCAAAACAGGTTCGACTTTCTATGTGTCCTTGATATATGATAGGGGAGGAATTACTAATCAATGTAGGACTTTTCAAAAAGCGGTGCTGGGACAACAAGTTTGCGTATAGACAATGAATAAATTATTTCACTGCTTCACACATATCCATATCTCACTCCATACATGAAAATAAATAAAATTAGACCTAGTAAAGACTTCATTGTTAAAAACAGTTTTAAACTTATTTAAAAATATAATAGACCATCTTCATGACACTGAGGTAGGGAAGAGTTTTTTAAATATAGTGGAAAAGTGTAGTAATAAAAAAAGCGGACACATTTTAACATTTCAAAATTTAAAGCATCTCTATGATGCAATAAAACATTAAAATACATGTTAGATTATAAAAATAAGTGTTAGGAATATGTAAATAATTATTATAAATCATTAAGAAAAAGGCAATTTGCACAACAGAAAGTGAGCAAAATAAAGAAAGTCAGTCATTTCATAGAAGAATAAGCCATAAATATCTCATAAATATGAGGGGGACTAAAAAATAATTCCCGAATTGTTTTGGGGAGGGGGGCAAGCCTTTTGTAGCACAGGCTTCCTCTGCTAGCTAAGTATTCCAGGAACCCATCTGCCTCAGTGTACCAGCTAGCATTTTTGTGAGAGGCTATGTTGCAGAAGAAATGTTTCGTGTTGTGGCACACAGGTGACTGGTTCTTCCACCATGACAATGCACCTGACCCCACTGCACTGAGTGTTCAGCAGTTTTTGGTCAATAGCGGCATGATCCTTGTGCTCCACTCTCTCTCTCTCTTCATTCCACCTCACCCCAAGCAACTTTTGTTTGTTTGTTTGTTTCCCTGGATGAAAAAGTCCTCAAAGGGCAAAGTTTGGCTGATGTGAAAGAGGTGAAACAAAAAATAGCACTAAAATGTGTCAACATCGACAAGTTCAAAAACAGTTTGACTAGTGGAAAAAGCATCTTGATAGGTGTATTACATCAAACAGGGAGTACTTTGAAGGCAATTGAAGTATAAACATGTGAATAAATATACAATTTTTAATAAATAAATTTCAGTCTTTTGAGTGTCCCCCACATATATCAAGAAATGCCCTAATCTCTGGTGTTCTGAAAAAAATATTTTTAGCATCATAGACTAGATAAAATTAATATTCTTTTCCCCATCTCTTCATATGAACTTTTGCTCTGGTTCAAAGTTTGTAAGGCTGACTTTAAACTCAGGAGCTCTGCAAATAAAGGTTTAGTATGATTGATACTTACTTGGAATTATGGTTTAGAATTAGGCAGCTGAATTTAAAAACAGTAATTGACTCAGTTGATGTGATAATTTTTGCTTATTCCATAGCATCTGGAAAAGTTGTGTTTAAATAACCTCTTAGGCAGTGTTGTGATTAAATATTCAGCAGTATAGATTGGCGTCTGCTTGAAAAACAAGCTATTAGCTCATGGAATTGAGATATAATTGAGGTTGACTTTAGTGTTTGAACATATATCTCATGAAACTATAGTTAGTCTTTACATTATTGTGACTGTTTTAGAGGAAACGAAATTTTTCTTCAAACTCTTTAATTAAGAGAAGGCTAGCATTTGCTTGACATTGAAGGACAAATTTATTGGAAGCAATTGTAAAGTATTTATTGAGATTATTTTTCTATAAAGTTTCCAGATTTCGATATGTGTAATTTTTTTGCCTTAATTGAACAGTTTTAGGCTTTACATGACCTATGATAAAATAGATGAAACGTTGGGTTAAGACACCACCTTTACAATGATTGAACACAAGTATAGCTCCATGGTTAGCCGTGATTCTCAACCCTTTCTGTGGTTCAGAAGCATTGGAGAGCTTTTAAAAATTAGAAGTAGTTGACCTACCCATTGAGATACAGTTTCATTCGACTCAGATTAAAGTCCACACACTGGTAATTTTTAGGAGCATTGTGCTTGGATCCAATATGCAGCCAACACTTGAATATCTAATCGAGAACACCTGAATTAGACACTGGTGTCTTGTATTGCTATATTATTCATTTATTCAAGATAGACTTGTTCTTATAAAAACTAATATCTACCTCTCAGTGGTTCACATTTAAAAAAATATTTATTTCTCTCTTAATTCACAGTCAATGTTGGTGTGGGGAGGTTGTATAAAGGCCATCAGAGAAGGGTCTAATAGTGCTCTCAAGCCCTAAGGGGCTCAGAATTTTTCACATGATAAATGAAAGATGAGATAACAGGGGCATCGATGGAACATTTTTGTGTTCAACACCAAACTGGCATATATACTTACATCCACAATCCATTAGTGCAATTCAGTCACAAGGCCTCATCTAAATTCAAGGAAGTCTGGAATTCTAGTCTAAATATGTGTCTTAAGAGGAAAGGAGACAGGGTTCGATGAATATAGAGCAACTTCTGTCATCTTAGTCTAATAGTTAAGATGGATTTTGATTAAAATAAGTACAGAGATACTTTAAAATATAATAACAAATAATAGCACCTCAAAAATTGCTTTGTTTCTTCAAAGTTTTACTTAGCATCTTAAAAACAAAACATTTTATTTGTTTGTTTGTTTATGAGTTCAAGTTTCATTCTGTCACCTAGGCTGGAGTGCAGTGGCATGATCATGGCTCACTGCAGCCTTGACTGTCTGTGCTCAGGATATCTTCCCACCTCAGCCATCTGAGTATCTGGGGCTATAGGCATACACCACCATGCCTGGCTAAGTTTTTGATTTTTTTTTGTAGAGATAAGGTCTCACTACTTTGCTCTGGCTGGTCTTGAATTCTTGGGCTCCAACAATCCTCCCTCTTTGGCATCTCAAAATTCTGGGATTGCAAGAATGAGCCACTGAGCCCAGACTAAATATTTGTTTTGAAATGTTCCTAAATTTTGGAGTAAAGCCTTTTGAAACTGACAGCAACAAGAGAGGAGCATATGGTCAGTATTTAGAGGGTTATATGGTGCACACATGAAAGGTGAATATTGGACTGAAGTGTTTAGGAATTCAGGAAGGTTAAAGAGAAGTTCAATAGAGAGTTACACTTTCTTTTCACTTTTTTATTATAAAAGATTCTCTCTTAAGAAGAACCAGAAATCTCTGCTTGTATTTGATTGTTAATGCCAGTGTATCACATAGATATTGAATATGATTTTAAATACTTAACTGATCTTCTGTAGCTCACATCCTGACTGTGGGGCTACTCATATGGGCAGGAGAGAATTTTTAAGATTGTCTTTACTTTGAGAAGCTGAGATCAGAGGATCACTTGAGGCCTGGAGTTTGAGAAGAGTCTGGGAAACATAGTGAGATCCTCATTTCTACAGGAAATTAAAAAATCAGCCAGGTGTGGTGGTAGATACCTGTGGTCTTAACTACTTGGAAGGCTGAGGCAGGAGGATTGCTTGCACACAGAGCTTGAGGCTATAGTGAGCCGTGATCACACTACTGCACTCCAGCCTGGGTGACAGCGAGAACCTCTTTTTTTTTTTTTTTTTTTAAACCTGTCTTTAACTTTTTATAAAAATATTATGTTGTATAAATATGTTTCTAATCCTAAAGCTTTTTCTTTTTCAAAAGTTCTATTTAAAATAGGGTTAATATATTACTGTCTTTAGTTATTGGGAAGCATTTATTAAGTTTCTATGCACTACAAATGTCTAGGTTCTTCTAACAGATATGAAGAGGTCATGTAAATTGAAACCCATATTTCAAGATATATTAAGGAACAATAAGTCTTATTTTCCCTTGTTCTAAAGACAAGACATTGAACTAAGTTGCTTATTTTAATAGTAATTGACAGCATGCTCATGAGAAAGTGCTGAATAAAATACTCTAAAATCATGGTTTTACATGGATGCTTTAACCACTGTAGGAATGCTAAAGATATAAAAATTGATTTTCCATTTGTAATAAGAATTTTCATGATTAGGACACAAAAAATTTGTCTGATACTTTATAGTCATGCCATATTCTAAAGTTTAACTTTGATGAACTCTTCTGTCTCAGGTGTGTTTTCTTTTGGAGGCCAGTTATTCAAACTGCCCTAAAATTTATTTCTTTGATTTTTCTATTAATTACTTATTCAAAGAATAAAATATTGTTCTAATAGTTCAACCTTATTTCGCTGAGTTTATTAGCATATTTCCTTGCAGAATATTTAGATAATTTTAAAGAAGCAGATGGTTTCCAGGGGCCTGATTATGCAAATGCACTTACACGTCTTCTGCCCAACACCATTCAGGAATGCGGGGTTTATTTGTTTTATTTTTCTAGATCTATTCAATTCTGTCCTTTACTGTTTGAATCTAGGCACTTCTACTTATTGGTTATGGAATTTGTGTGTTTTACTTGAATTCTCTCCGTTGCAGCTCCTCTAAGTGGCTAGTTCTCTATGTGGCTAGTTCTACAATGCTTGTAGGATTATAATGACAGGCAGAAGTAGTGGACTCCACGTGACTACCTTAGGCCCTGGCACATGGCAGGATTTGTGAATGGAGCTCACTATTAGATCACCATTCATTTCCATGCCCATTTACACAGAGTCAGGTCAACCCATTTGCTATCTTTGTTGTGAACTTTCACTTAATGAATATGTATGGAACCTACGTTGGTTCTGAATCGCAGTGTTACACTATAACGTTTTGTTTATTTGACAATGGCCTGCAGTGAGCTTAAAGTTTTAACAATGTTGGGTTGAGAGACAACATGTTTAAACCACCATTGAGTCAAAAGTTGTGAAGTAAAAAAAAAAAAAAACTGGTGAAAAATCTGTATGAAGCATTATATGATGACTTCTTAAAATTGGACAAGTCTGAATGAAAAGAAAGTCTAAATCAATACATTTTCAAACACAAATAGCATACCAGATGCCATCAAAGCAGTTATTACTATAGTTTTGGAAAGAAAAATCTTATATTTCTAACTAGATAAGTAGGTGAGACTCATTTAAAATTATTTCAGCATCTTTTACCTAGAAATTAATTTAGTGTTATTTTCAAATGTTTTGTTTTCTAGATAGATAATTTATAAAGTACTTTTCAAATTGAGGCCCTGTGATTAAAATTACAGTACTTTATCTTTGATTAATAAATCCTTTCTGTTGAACAAAAGTAAATTTAAATCTATGTTAGATTAAGTGATCAAATACCAAATTGATGGAATAAGAACTAATAATGTTTTAGTATACGGGGTAGGTGTTTAAATATTTCTAAAAGTTAGCCACGAACTGGTGAGAACTGAAACTCTAAAGGTATTAATGCACTGCTGAGAAGTTTGAACTTTTAAAATATTGCTTGTCTATTCATTTACTCACTAAATAAATGTTGCCTGAATACCCCCCATGTGCCTACTTTTTGTCAGGTACTCTGCTAGGTGCTGAAAATATAATTATGATCAAGATAAACATGGTTTGTGATAGCACAGATATTCATAGACTATTGGGAATTGCAACTCAGGCATTGGTATTTAACAGAATCCAAAAAATAAATAATCTTGTTACTCATCCAAGTTTCTATTGAAGACAAATGCTTTGCTCAACAATGCTCAAAATGTTAATTCTTTCGCTGATAAAGAATTTTGAAGGCCAGGTACAATGGCTCACAAGTGTACACCCAGCACTTTGGGAGACCAAGGTAGGAGGATCCTTTGAGGTCAGAGGTTTGAGATCAGCCTGGGCAAAATAGCGAGTCTCCATCTCTACAAAAATTAAAAAAAAAAATTTAAAATCTTTTTTAAAAAGGAGTTAAACAAAAATAATTACAAAAAGTTTTGAAGAATGGAGCTTTAACTAGTCTATCCAAAGGGGCTTATTAATACTCCCGCTTGGGGTTGGACAGATATACAGACAGAGTGCACAAGTGGCTGCCCCCCAAGAATGTATGTCATGGAGAAGCAGAGAATGTAGCTAGGCATACCAACAGCCGGGCATGTGTGAAGGCAGGACGTAGACAAGGTGAGAGATTATGGACTTGAGGGAATGCAAAGTCGTTCAGATTGGCCGGTGTATAAAGAAAGAGTGTTAGGAGAGGTGACTTCCATATGTATACGGCCTTGTGGTCACATTGAGTGGTTTCGATTTTACTCTAGCAGAATGAAGCCATTGATTCTAAACAGATAGTTGGCGGGGTTGCGTTGCTTTTCAGATGTCATTTAGGAAGCTTTGTGCAGGTTGGATCTAAAAGGGACAAAACAGCCTAAAGGATCTACCAACAGGCTGGTTTAATAATGCAAATTAGTATTAAACTTCTAATGACGAGTTAAACATTGTGAAGTAATTAAAGCTGAGAAGAAAAATCGGTAGAAAGCATCATAGGCTTTATTTCTTAAAAATGGATAAGGAAAGTAGAGGTGATTCAGGTGTAAACGGGAGTAATACCAGTTTGGGTGAATAGGTTAGAACACATTTGATTTTTCACCTTTCTAGCTTTTTCTTAGCCATTTCACTGCTAATTAGCACTTCCCTGAGAGAGTAGATGGAGGATTGCATCTTTCTAGTGTTCTTTCAGGACATCTCTTCTGAAGAATGCTTAGTAATTTTTAAAATTGCAATTAATAGTCATAGTATGGCTTGGGATTAGCTGAAATTTTCATTTATTCATCCTGTCCCAAGTTCTCATTAACATGTATGATTGAGTCAGAAGTGACTTTAATTATTTAGTTGACCCTTTTAATTACCTCATTTTGCCTTTGACAATTCGTAAGCTTTCTGCAAAATTTTAATTTGCCCACATCAAAGGAGTCACAGCTTTAGTAAGATGGGCCCTACTGAAAACAACAACAATGTAGACAGCAAAGCCATGTTCTAAAGCTTTGTGAAGTTCCTTTTGGGATTAGATGAAAAGCTAAATAATTTTTTGGTTCATGCTATTTTTTTAAGAATATGCTTTTTCTCATTGGGTAAATTCTGTTACAGTGGGTTGCTTTTGGTGTGAGGACCTAGAGGGGACACTTAATGCCTCAAGGCTTGATATTCACAATATTATCTAATGCTTGAATCTAGAAATTGTTGTATCTATAAGGTTGAGTTATCTTAATGTTGTCATATCTATTTATCTAACCTTCTGATTCATGATTTACCATAAGCCATCTCCTTTTGAGATGGGTATTTACTGCTATGCACACATTTGCTTTCATTGCCATAGCATTGTGGTGGTGTCATTAGTAGGCATAGATGATAGTCATATGATCAGCCATTCATTTCCACCAGCACTTAATGAGCATCCATGGTGAACTTAGCACTGTTTACTTCCCCGTGGATCCAAAGTTAATTTTATATAAAGATGAGAGACATAACAGCTCATGACAAATATTAGCACAGATATCTGTTACCACGGCATAGAAAAAGGAGTCACTAATTTCCCCTTCATAGTCAAGGAAGGAAACTTTGGATAATAACAGAAAGAAGTATGTCAAACCACAAAAAGGAAGACTACATTAAGGAGAGATATTTGCGTATTCAAAAACAAATAGACAAATAAAAACAGGAACAGAGGTAATAGAATGTTTTGCATTGCATAATTCTCAGTATTAACGAAGAACATTTTCTCTAAATTTTAAGTGGTAAGCTCTATGTATGCAGATCTTCGCTTTGCATATTATCTTTTCATATCCTAATCCAAAACCTTATATTTTATAGTATGGAGCCTGAGACCCAAAAAAGTGAACTGACTTGTCCCAGGCTGCATGGTTGATCCAAGGCAGAGCAAGGCTGCAAATGAAAATGTTTATATTTAGGACCAATTTTACAACTCCATGTGCAGGATGTTGTTGCTATTGCTGTTTTTATCTAGAAGTTTCTTTAGAAATCATTCCTGGCAGGAATTAAACAATCATCCGTGATTACATATTTTAATGCAAGTAAAATGATTTTTGAACAAAATATACATTACTATTTTCATTAAAGTACACTGGAATATTGTATACTTAAATATATTTACAGTACAAGAAAACTGAAAACAAAACTTCTAGTGCTTTTAGTAGCTGAATCGCATACAAATTTTGCTTTTTTTATAAATGCAGAGCTAAGCTAGGATTCTCTCAATGTATTGATGAATAATAAAGTGTCTGCAAAGAACTAGGATTAGGGTGTGAAGGGAAGAGAACAGTGAATAGGAGCACCCTGGGAGAATTTAGGTCAAGTACACTGCACGTGACGCTCTTCTGACTGGAAATATTTTCAAGTAGACGACAGAGAACAATGTGCTGCATACCCGAACAGTGTGGCAGTGCAAATCATGCCAAGGAAATAACTGTTTTCACCCTCCCAAAGGCCAGAGAGCCCACCACTGATTTTTACAAGATGTAATTTTTGACTGGTTTCTCTTTCTGAACCCAAAAAGCTAGAAATTACACAGCCTGTAGTCATCCCCTGTTGTTTATTTCAGCACCATCGCTATCTTACTTTCATTTTTCTGGAAAAGTACATTAAAACTTCATTTCAAAACCTTTAGGATAAACAGAATCCACCAGAGACTTCAAGAACATTATGTCTCCTCTACTATCTCTCTGTTTCCTTGCGTACAGCCTTCTCCCGTCTTTGATTTGGTTCTCTTGATAACTTCTTTGACTCCCGTGATGCCTCCTGCTTCCTGCTCCTCTTTCTCTCCAAGAGAGGAATACAGTCAAGTTGGAGAGAGATATAAAGGAGAGGAAGGGGACAGATTTCAGGAGAGGAGTGACAGGAATATAGGAATGTGTTTGGTTCTCATTCTCATAGGAAAGCAATGAATGAGGTTCTTACAAAATATGTTTGCACAGTATTTTAGGTATATTAGGCATCTACTTGTTTTTTCATTTGATTTGTTCAGCTTTGAAAATAATTGTAACTCAGACGGTGTGTTTATGTGGGTCTTGATGGATAGTAATCTAAAGCCAAGTACGGCTCCTTTGTATGACCCCGTGGTTTCTTTTGTTGTTGCTGTTGTTTGTTTTTAACAGAAGATTAAAAAAACAAAAAAACAAAAAACAAACCATGTTTCCAGACTGACTCTAATGACAGGTTTCATAGGACCTTGGCAGCAGTAGGGTTAACTTTGCAGTCTAATTTTGATCCAAGTCACTAGGATATTAGGGCTAAAGAAAATTCCACATTGTAAGACAGGACTGATGGAAAAACGTCTGAAAGTGGTTGATGCCGCAGACAAGGTGGCTTTTTTTTTCTTCTGGGCATTGGGCCTTTTCTAGGGTCTGTATCCTTTACTTTCCTAACTGAGACTGTATTGTATTTGTAACTTTCACCGAATTCCTCAGTACTGTTCTATACTGGTTGGTGGCGGGTTCCAGTGCCTGCCTGCTTCTCTGTGCTGTGGCCTGTGTTCTTCAGTTGGAAAAAAAAGACTGTGAGTATCAGATGCAGCCGACCCTTGGTGAGCGCTGTGGACCTAAAAGTCAGAAGATTCCCTTTCCAACAGTTTAGTAATCTGAATAGAAGGATCTACAAAGGAAAATAAAATCTTGTTTTTCCTCTGGTTGCTATTCTGCCATTTCACGTGATTTTCTATTTCAACACTAAAAGTTTGTTGCGGCTTCGAAGAGCTTTCTTCGAGTCCCTTCTCCTTTTTTCCTTTTTTTCACTTGCGATTGTGTTAAGCCTCACAACCCTGTAATTTGAATGAGGAAAGAAATAAGCTTAGAAAGAATGTGTTTGTCTTCCAAAGAGGGCAAGAACTGTGTCCAACGTCCTTTGTATGTTCCTTGCAGCTCTCTGTTTTATAAACATTTGTCGGTAAATGTGCATATGAAAACTTACACACGTGCAAACGAACCAAGAAATATATTACAAAGTCTACTGTTATTGTTTATCAGTAACTTTTCCTTCATTCTTCCTGATTTTTTAGTTAGTTTTTCTGTTCCACTGAAGTTCGCTTTATTGTGTCTCTGAAAACTCTACAGCACTTGGCTGCCAATTGGTTCATGTGTTTGTTGCAGTGAGAGTGTGACCTTCAACCCTCAGTTTCCTTCTCTGTTATAAATCACAAGTCTGGTGTTTTTTTTCTTTGTAAAAGCCAAAAAATCAGATATCCGGTGAAAACAAACTTGTTTGTTGAGAGGTGGTAAAGTGCAAGGGCAAAATAGTTTTATTTCCAGAGAATTTGCCAAATATTTTTTGGTAGGAGAAATTTTCTTTGATGAAAAAAAAAAAAAAAGAGAAAGGAAAGACACAGTGGAATATTTCAGTATCATTGTGTTTTATGGGACAATAATATCTAAAAGCAATTGCTGAATTGGCCTTGAAAGTAAAAATCATGACTTTATTTTTTTGTGCTTAATGATTACTCATTTTAAAAAAATCATTGTGTGCTGTTTACTGAAATTTAAAAACAATTAATGGACTTTTTAAAGAGCAGTTTTAGATTTGTGGAATTTGGGTAGAAAGAACACAGAGTTCCTAATTACCCCTTACCCACCCCACCCCACCCACAGTTTTCAGCATTATTATCATTCTGCACTAGTATGGTATGTTTGGTGCAGCTAATAAGCCAATATTGATGCATTATTAATTAAAGTCCATAGTTTACGCTAGGGTTCATTCTTAATGTTGCACATTCTATGGGTTTTGGCATATGTATGACACATATCTACCATTACAGTATCATACAGAATAGTCTCACTGCCGTAAAAATTCCTCTTGGTCTACCTATTCATCTCTCCCCCTTCGTACTGGACATCTGACAACAACTGATCTTTTTACTGTTCCTATAGTTTTGTCTTTCCATAATGTCATATAGTTGGAAGCATACAACATGTAGCCTTTTCAGATTGGCTTTTTTTAACTTAATAATATGTATTTAAGTTTCCTCCATGGTTTTCCATGGTTTGATAGCTCATTATTTTTTATTGTTGTAAAATACTACATGTATAGGGGTATCGCAATTTAACTATCTACCTAGGGAAGGACAAATTGGTTGTTTCCAAAGTGTGCAATTATATATGAAGCTGCTATAAACATCCAGTTGCAGGTTTTTGTGTAGACATAAATTTTTAATTTATGTAGGTAAATACCAAGAACCATATGTTAAGAGTTTGTTTAGTCTTATAAGAAACTTCTAAACTGTTTTCCAAAATGGCCATTTTTTTTTACATCCCCAGTATTCCAGAAATGAAATGAATGAGAGTTCCTGTTTCTCTACATCCTTGTCAGCATTTAGTATTATCAATGTTTTGGATTTTTGCCATTCTCACAGGTGTCTAAACATATCTCATTGCTGTTTTAACTTGCAGTTTTTTAATGACATATGATGTCAAGCATCTTTTCATATGCTAACTTGCAATCTCTGTGTCTTCTTTGGTGAGGTGTTTGTTCAGATATATGTTGCCTCTCTTTTAATTGGATTGTATTACTATCGTGGATATTTAAAAAATCTTTGTATACTTTGGATACCAGTCCTTCATCAAATATGTGTTTTCCAAAGATTTTCCTCCTAGTCTGTGACTTGTCTTTTAATTTTCTTTACAGCATATTTTGAAAAATCAGAAATTATTAACTTTAATGAAATCGTCTTATCAATATTTTCTTTCATGACTTCTTTTGATGTTCTATCTAAAAATTCATCATCAAACCTAAATTCACCTTGATTTTTCTTCTGTATTATCTTCCAGGATATTTATGGCTTAGGTCTATGGTCTATTTTCAGTTAACTTCTGTGAAAGATGTAAAAACTCTGTCTGCATTCACTTTTTTGCATGTGCACATCCACTTATTCCAGCACCTTTGGTTTAAAGCACTTTTCTTTCTTCATTGAATTGCTTCTTTGTCAAAGAGAAGTTGACTGTATTTGTGTAGTTCTCTTGAACTCCTGGTCTCAAGTGATTCTTCTGTCTCAGCTTCTCAAAGTGCTGGGATTACAGGCATCAGCCACCGTGCCTGGTATAATTCTCTATTCTTTTCCATTGATCTATTTGTGTAGTTCTCTATTCTTTTCTGTTGGTCTATTTGTCCATTCTTTTGCTAATATGATGCTGTCTTGATTACGATAACTTTGTAGTGAGTCGAGTCTTGAAGTCAGGTAGTCTCAGTCTTCTGACTTTGTTCTTCTCTTTCAATATTGTTCTGACTATTCTGGTTTATCACCGTTTCCTCCTTTTTTCCATATGAACTTTAGGGTCAGTTTGCTGATATACAGAAAATAATTGGGTATGATTTTGATTAGGATTGCACTGAATCTATAGACCAAGAACTGATATCTTGACAATATTGACTCTTCCTAGCCATGTAAATGGAATAACTCTTCATTTATCTAGATCTGCTTTGATTTCACTGATCAAAATTTTATAGTATCCTTCATATGGATCTTGTGTACATTTTGCTTGATTTATACCTAAGTATTTAATTTTTCTGGAGATAATGTGAATCCTGTTTTGTTTTTAATTTCAAATTCCAAATGCTCATTGTTAGCATATAAAAAGGGGGATTGACTATTATATATTGACCTTGCAAACTTGCTGCGATTGCTTATGAATTCCAGTAACTAATTTGTTGCTTCTTTGGGACTTTCCATATAGACAATTATGCTATTTGAAAATAAAGACAGTTTTATTTTTTCCTTCCTAATCTGTGTATCTTTTATTTCCTTTTTATTATCTTATTGCATTAGCTGGAATTTTCATTACAGTGTTGAAAAGAAGTAGTGAGAGGGGACATTCCTACCTTAGCAGGAAAGCTTCTAGTTTCTCACCATTGAGTAGGATGCTATCTGTAGACTTTCTGTAGATAATCTTTATTAGATTCAGAAAGTTCACCAGTTTTTATCATTAGTGGGTGTTGGATTTTGTCAAATGCTTTTTCTGCATCTATCAACATAACCATGTGACTTTTATTCTTTGGCCTCTTGATGTGATAGATTTCATTAATTGATTTTTGGATGTTGAATCAGCCTTGCATTCATTGACTAAATCACTTTTGATCATGGTACATAATTCTTTTTATATTTTGTTGGATTTGATTTGTTAATTTTTTTGAGGAATTTTGTATCTGTGTTCATATTAATTTGTAGTTTTCCTTTCTTGTATTCTCCTTGAATGATTCTGGTATTAAGGTAATGCTGAACTTGTAGAATAAGTTAGGAAATATTCCTTCTGCACCTATCTTCTGGAAGAGATGATAGAGAATTGTTATATTTCCTTCTTAAATGTTTGGTGGAATTCACCGGTTAACCCTGGACTTGCTGCTTTTTGTTTTAGAAGGTTATTAATGAAGAATTTAGTTGTTTTTATAGATATAGGATGTCTTGGTTCAGGTTGTTATAACAGATTACCACAGAAATAGGGTCTTAAACACCACACATTGGTTTCTTGGTGTTTTAGAGGCTAGAAGTCTGGTATCAGAAAGTCAGAAAGATTAGGTTCTTGGTGAGAATCCTGTCCTCGGTTTATAGAGTATTGTCTTATTGCTTGTTCTCACATGGCAGAAAGAGAGCTACCTAGCTTACTGGTCTCTTGTTATAAGGGCACTAATTTTGTTCAAGCAGTCTCGACTCACATAACCTAATTGCCTCCCAAAGGCCCCATACAAATGCTATCATACTGTGATTAGGTTTTGGGCATCTGAATTTTAAAGACACATAAACATTCAGTTCATTTCATAGATCTCTTTAAATCATTAATTTTTCCAAGAGAGTTTTGGTAGATTTTGTCTAAAAAGGACAAAAATAAAAAAAGAAAAGAAAAAAGAAATCAGCCTGTGAGAAATATCAGAAATGAAAGTGAGGCCCTTCTCACTACTGCTTTTCAGCACTATAATGGAAATTCCAGCTAATACAATAAGACAAAAATGGAAATGAAAGATATAGAGATTAGGAAGGAAGAATTAAAACTTTATTTCTAAATAATTGTTCCATTTCATTGTGGCTATCAAATTTGTGAGCATATAGTTGTTTATAATATTCCCTTATTATCCTTTTAATGTCGATGGGCTCAGTAGTGATAGCCCTGTTTTCATTTCTGGTATTTCTGATATTCTGATTTCTTTCTTTTTTCTTTTATTTTCCTAGTTAATTTGGTTAAAGGTTTATCAGTTTTTATTGATCTTTGGAAAAAAATTCTGTGATATCATTGATTTTCTCCATTGATGTCTTTTCAATGTCATATATTCTGCTTTAGTTTTTTTATTTTCTGATGACTATTTTAGATTTAATTTGCTCTTTTTTTCTAGTTTCTTTGGGTGGTTGCTTAGATGGTTGATTTTAGATCTTCTTTTCTAGTGTATGCATTCAATACTTTAAATTTTCTTCTGGACACCAATGATCTCTCTGTTATTGATTTATAGCTTCCTCTCTGTCATTGATTTCCAGTTTTATTCCATTGTGGTCTGAGAGCATATTTTATATGATATCTATTCTCTTAAATTTGGTAAGGTGAGTTTTATGGCACAAAATGTGGTCTATATCAGTGAATATTCTACTGAACTTGAGAAGAATGTGTATTCCGCTGTTGATGGATGAAGAACTCTATAAATGTCAGTTACACTTCATTGATTGATAGTGCTGTTTAGTTCACTGCTTTTCTGCCTGCTGTATAACTTTCAGTTACTGATAGAGGGGTGTTTATACAACTCCAGTCGTAGACTCATCTTTTTATCTTTGCAACTCTGTCAGTTTTTGCCTCACATATATTGACAGTCTGTTGTTAGGTGCATGCATATTAAGAATTGTTGTTTTTTCTAGAGAACTGACCCCTGTTATCATTATATAATGCCTCTCTTTATCCCTGATATCTTTCCTTGCTCTGAAGTCTGCATTGTCTGAAAGTAATGTGGCTACTCCAGTCTTCTTTTGATTTTTGTTAGCAGTGCTATGGGCTGAATTGTGTGCCTCCAAATTCAGAATGTGTCTGTATTTGGAAATAGTGTTCTTAAGGAGATAATTATGTTAAAATGAGGTCATTAGGGTGGCCTTACTCCAATATGACTGTTGTCCTTATAAAACAGGAAATTAGAACACAGGCACACACACAGGGAAGACCATGTGAAGATACGGAGTGGAGACGATGGTCATCTACAAGCCAAGGGAAGAGGCCTCAGAAGAAACTAATACTGCCAATGTGTTAACTTTCGACTTCTGGCTTTCAAGTATCTTTCTATTGTTTAAGCCACTTAGTCTATGGCACTCTTTCATGGTAACCCTAACAAACTGATATAGTGTGGTGTACTTTACCCCATCCCTTTACTTTTAATCTGTTTGTGTCTTCATTTTAAAAGCGGGCCTTGTAGATTACATATTGAATATGGCTTTTTAAATGCACTTTGTCTCTTTTTAAAAATTTTCTACATTTATATTATTAACATGTAAAGTGGTTATTAATGTAGTTGGATTATCTAACTTTTTTACTGTTACTGTTTTCTATTTTTAGCCATTGTTCTTTTTTTTTTTTTGGTCTTTTACTATTTTTCTGCCTTTTCTGGTTTTAGTTGAGCATTTAATGTAATTCAATTTTTTTTTCTCTCTTCGCATATCAGTTATACTTTTTTTAAACCTTGTTTTAGTGGTTGCCATTGAGTTTTAATATAGATTTACAATAAATCCAAGTCCACTTTCAAAAACACTATGCTACTTAACACCACTTTACACTTAATACTATAACACTACTGCAGGTAGTATAAGTACCTCATAGCAGATTATGCCAGATTCTTCTCTCATTCCTTACAACGTTGATGTCATTCATTTCATTTACTCATGATATAATCACCATTATTTATTATTTTGAATAAACTGCTATTTTAGATCAATTAAAAATAAGAAAAATGAAAGATTTTATTTTACTTCTGTTTATTCCTCCGATGCTCTTCCTGAATCTATGTAAATCTGAGTTTCTGATTTATCATTTTCTTTCTTTCAGAAGAACCTCTTTTTTTTTTTTTTTTTTTTGAGTTGGAATCTCACTCTGTCGCCCAGACTGGAGTGCAGTGGCCGCTCCCGGCCACCCGCAGCCTCAACTGCTGGGCTCCGGCGATCCTTCTGCCTCAACCTTCCGAGTAGCCAGAATTACAGGCGCGTGCTACGACGCCTGGCTGATTTTTTGATTTATTGTAGAGATGAAGTCTCACTGCCCAGGCGAGTCTCAAACCCCGGGCTCAGGCAATCCACTCACCTCAGCCTCCCAAAGGCGGGATTACAGGCTGAGCCACTGAGCCCGGCTAGAAAAACTTCTTTTAATATTTCTTTCAAGAAGGGTCTACTGTCAGCAAATTCCCTCAATTTTTGTTTTTCTGAGAAAGACTTTACTTTTGAAAGATTTTTTCTATGTTTGTGTTTTCTTTTCTTTCAACACTTTAAATATTGCACTGTTTTATCTTTTACTTGCATGGTTTTGGAGAGAAGTTTGACATAATTCTTATCTTTACTTTTCTCTAGCTAAGCCCACTTCCTGCCTCCAGCTTCTTTCAAGACTTTTTTCTGTTTTTCACTTTCTGTGGTTTGAATATTATTTTCCTAGTTTTAATTTTTTTGTTTTGCTTTGTGTTTATCCTATTTGATGGTTTCTGAGTTTTCTAGATCTGTGATTTGGTATTGAAGTATTTTCTTCCTATTTTCTTTCTCTCCTCTCTTTTAGAAGTCCAATTATGAATGTGTTACACCATTTTTAATTGTCCCACAGTTTTTTGACATTCCATTTTATCTTTCTTCTCTTTTCATTTCAGTTTTTCAAAGTTTCTATTGACATATTTTTTTATATTCATTGATTCTTCCCTTGGTTCTATCCAACCTATTAAGCCTATCAAAGATAGTCTTCATTTTTGTTACTGTGTTTTTTATTTCTAGCACTTTTTGTACTCTTTCTTAGTTTCTACTTTTTTACTTACATTGCCCATCTATTCTTGCATGCTATCTATTTTATTCATTGGAGCCTTTAGCATATCGATCATTGCTGTTTTAAATTCATAGTCTGATAATTCCAACATCCCTTCCGTATCTGAGTCTGGTTCTGATGTTTATTCTGTCTCTTTAAACTGTGCTTTTGTCTTTTAATATGCCTTGTAATTTTTGTTGATGGTAGGACATTATTTACTGAGTAAAAATACCTGAGATAAATAGGTCTTTAGTGTGAGGTTTTAAGTCTGTTTAGGTAGGAGTTAGGCTATGTTTACTATTTTCTGTGGCTGTAGGTGTAAGAATCTAAAATTCCTCTAGTGTACATGTTTTAATCTCCTCTCTTTTCTTTATGATTCCCCAGAAATTTCTACTTAAGTAAGAGACCCTTCACATTCTGAGACTTGAAATTTCTCACATGAATTCCCGTTATTATACAAGAGTTCTATTGATGGGGTAGTGAGGCTAGGGAAAGGGACAGCATTTTCTAGTCCTAAGATCAGGTCTCAGTCTTTTAGTGATCCTGTGCCCTCAGTCTGTGTTCTTTATAAATGCTTCCCAGTTTTTCATCTCCCCTATCCCCTAGGTGAACAGGAAGATAGAGTGGACTGGAATTGAGCTTTTGCCTTTGTTCAGGTCAGGTAGGTTTTACTAACATATTTTTTCTTGAGGGCAGGTCTTGTTAAGAATAGAATGCTATGGGTGTGTTTCAAAAAGTCTACTCCTATATCTACCATCCATGCCCATACTGGAAGTACAGGGAATTTTTCCCTGATCTTCTCTGTGAGAACTTGGTAGGGCTCCTAGAGGCAGAACACACAAAAGTTGGGAAGATCATCCAGGACTGGCCCTCCTGGAGGTTTTTGTTTTGTTTTGAATTGGAGTCTCACTCTTTGTCAACCTGCTGGGCTTAGGCAATCCTGCCTCAACCTTCCAAGTAGCTGGAACTACAGATGTACACTACCACGCCCAGCTTGTTTTTGTGTGTGTGTGTATGTGTGATTTATTGCAGAGATGAGATCTCACTAAGTTGCCCAGGCTGGTCTCAAACCCCTGGGCTCAGGCAGTCCTCTTGCCTCGGCCTCCCAAAGTGCTGGGATTATAGGCTAAGTCACCACACCTGCCTCCCTAGAGTTTTTAAGTCTCAAACTTGTCCACACTGATAATTCATAAATTACACTTTTAGATTTGAACTCTGAACTGGTTCCAGTGGAGACTTCTACTACTGGGAAACTGGATTTCTGTATCTGCCTATCCATCTCTTCAATCTGGGAATGCCAATTCTCTGTGGTTCTGAGAAGAGTTGTTGATTTTCACATTTGTTCAGCTTTCTCCTATTGTTGGAATAGAGTAGCAACTCTTGAATTCCTACATGCCAGACAAGAAACTGGAAGTCTATTTCATTTTCATTTTTGTTAAATGAACATTCTTCCTTAACTGTAATCTGAAGGTGAACTTCAAGAGGATGATAAATTATAATAAAGGGATAATCATGAAACTGATAAGTGGTAAGCTAATGATAATGTCTGTAACTAATAGTTCATCAGTTTAAAATGTGTTTTATATTTATACCATAATACTATAAGAAAGGGATTGGCAGTAGCTGGAAATTGCCAGAGGTGGGGAGACATAACATTAATAAGGATACCTGATTTCAAACAGGCAAAGTAGGGACCAAAGGGAGGTCCAAATGCTACCTCTATGATGATGACCACTTGTATACCCAATCCTGAATTTTACCCCACATCTTTAAAATAAAATAAATAAATAAAATGTGTTTTATATTTTCAGCCACGTTTAAAGAAACTTGGGGTTAATAAAACTTCAGAAATTAGCACACTGGTGTGTCAAAGCTTTAGAGTACACAAGTTAGTAATAGCATTGTATAAGGTACACATTCTTGTGCATTGAACAGTATGCACAGGTCAAATTACATGATTTGCTTTTGTCTCTAATTCATTTTTTTTTTTTTGAGTTGGAGTCTCACTCTATTGCCCAGACTGGAGTTCAGTGACTGCTCCCAGCCACCGCAGCCTCGACCTGCTGGGCTCCGGCAATCCTTCCGCCTCAACCTTCCAAGTAGCTGGAACTACAGGCGCACACTACCATGCCCGGCTAATTTTTTTGATTTATTGTGGAGATGAGGTCTCGCCAAGTTGCCGGGGTGGGTCTCAAACCCGCGGGCTCAGGCAATCCACTCACCTCAACCTCCCAAAGTGCAAGATTGCAGGCTGAGCCACTGAGCCCAGCTTCTAATTCTTAATGTTAGAAAAGTAACTCCATCTTGCAATTAACTATTATTTTCCAACATTGTTATTTTATTTAGTTAAAAATAACATGAATTCTGTACATTCTAATGTAGCAATGTTTTGGGATCAATCATGGCATCTTAGAATTCAATCTGAAGAAATCGTTAAAACCATTTAATTTTGGTTTCATCTTTTACAGATCATATTCATAAAAGTAGTGTATTGTGTTGGGCCAAGTAGCTAGTATGTAGCATGAGTACATGGTCTATTTAAATATGAGTTTCAATTTTGGTATTAAGACAGAGGTTAGACAATTTTACTCTAATTTACTTTATCAAGAGAGTATCATATAAGGGAATTTAGAGTGGTGACCTTGAGACCCTAAGTAATTTCAAAGCAATGTCTGACTCATCATGAAATGGTTAAGCTCTATACCTAGAATTCTAGTTTAAAATTTATTTTATTATGTTCAAATTATTTGAAAATATATTCCAAGTCTGTCAACTCCACTTAAACAAAAGTTCAGTTAGAACACATTGGTCTTAAATCTTTGTGACATAAGAGGTGGTTATTTAAGAAAGTTCACTGAGACATTTGTGAATTCCAAAGTAGAATATTTGGCAATTATTTTGTGGTTCAAAAAAGATGCTTCTTAGTGACACTGTAACCTTGGTTAATTACTTAACCTTTTTGCATCTCAGTTTTCTCCACATTTCTGAAATGAGATGTGGATAATAGTTTCTTTCTCATAGTGCTGTAGTAAGGATTAAATAAATTAAATGTATAAATTGCTTAGAACAATGTCTGCTAGTAATTTCCTGGCGTTATTTATTATAATTAAAGACAGTAGCTAATCGGACTCTCAGAATTTTCATTTTTAGACTTGTTCCATTTATAAATAAAAAAATCATCCTGGATGAATGATTGGTCATTTTTATGTTACCTCTAAAATAGTTCCTTTCACTCTCCTAATTTTGTATGAATCTATGTGTCTGTGGGAGCAGTAATGGTGAGGCAGGAATATGTTCAGTGAATTTCACTCATTGCTTCTTCTGTCACATGGGCAGCAAAGCCCTAGTGTAACATTTATTGTGTATCACCATACATCTGTGGTGAGGGAGGTAGCCCAATCCCAAAATCCAGGGTTCTTCTGGAGTTTGGATGCTCTGCTCATCTTTTCTGTGGTCTTCTTCTTAGATAAATTTAAGTAAATCTGTGTAATTACAGTAGTCACTGGCTATGTGTGTGTATATGTGTGTACAGGTGTGTGTGTGTGTGTGTGTGTGTGTGTGTGTGTGTGTATTAAGGACTATTTCTAGGTGCATGAGAGGTTATTAGATGGCAGGCATACCAAGGCAGTGTGCAACACCTCAAATCATGATACCCAAAGCTGGCTGTACTGTGAGCTCTCATTGTGTGTAGTGTTGAGTATTGTAAAGTATTATGAACATGGAAAGTCAATTGTTTATGAAACTTGAATATAGACAGTTCTCCATGTTTTCCTGACTCTATCTGTCCAGTGATTTTAAGAGTAGTTACTTTTTAAATTGTCTTTGCATTTCCATTAAACATCTGGCAAAGATTCTGTTTTTAGTTAGTGTTTTTAAAATAGATTTTGTAGGATGATTTGGTTTTTCTTCCATATGCTATTCCTACCCTACATTGTAACTGTAGAGTAACTGAAAGCATTTTTTAAGTGGGATTCCAGGCAATTTTTAAATGTATTTGGACACTAATTACATTCTTCATTTATTGCATTTGCAGGCATGTGAAATTCAGCCTCCACATGAAGACAAAAAATTCTGGTTATTTTTAGTGGGAAGGGAAATAGTTCCAAATACCTTTTTGTAATGGCAGCAGTGAGAGAGTAACTGTGACTTTGTAGAGTGAAACCAAAAAAGTTTCCTTTAAGGTAAACAATGCCTCCTTTTGGAAACCCTAGTGCTGTGGCAAAGTAGATTACACAGTGTTAGGCAGATCACACCATCATTTATTTCAAGATGAGATCTAGATTCAGGCTTAATGGACTGCTAATGTACACTCCGAGTGACTAGAGGCAAGTGTTCTCCTGAGACATCCAGCAATGTGTGAAAACTTGTCCTTCTGGTCAAGGAGTGGGATGTGGGGGTAGACATTTTGTTTCGTTAGAATACAGTTTTTAGCCGGGTTTGGTGGCTCAACCTGTAATCCCGCGCCTTTGGGAGGCTGAGGTGAGTGGATTGCCTGAGCCCGCGGGTTCGAGACCTGCCTGGGCAGTGAGACCTCATCTCTACAATAAATCAAAAAATCAGTCTGGTGTGGTAGCGCATGCCTGTAATTTCAGCTACTCGGAAGGCTGAGGCGGAAGGATCGCCGGAGCCCAGCAGGCGAGGCTGTGGTGGCTGGGAGCGGCCACTGCACTCCAGTCTGGGTAACAGAGTGAGACTCCAACTCAAAAAAAAAAAAAAAGAATACAGTTTTGGCCATTTTTTTTCCTGTCAGTCTATCAGTCAGCAAACAAATTTAGAGACAGAGTTTGAAAGCTGCTTCATGGTTCTCAATGGTAGGGACTTTGAACATCCTACCTCAAATATGATTGTAATTTGCACATCTGTAACCTAATGTTATGGATTGGAGCAGCACATTTGTCTTTGAATTAACAGTGGTTTCCTAAATTTTGTGGAGATTTTTTTCTTTCATTGGCTACCATTTGAAAAGTACTTTGAAGGTGATATGCCATTCAAGTATTTTATTTGACCCAACTAACATTGTTAAGGAAATCAAAATGTTCTTGAGTATTCACAATTACTAGGAAACACTGAAAAATCAGTGACATGCTAGGATTACAAGTTACATTAGTGTTACAAAGGTAGGCACACATAAAATGTAGATTTTTACTATAATTTCATTTTTTATTTATTCCTTTTATTTTTTTAATGACAGCCTACCACTGACTATATCTTTATTTCTTTTAAGCGTTGATCAACTCAGGCCAAATAAATTGCTTTGTCTTTACAGAGAATTACTAAATAAATATAATCTGCTGATTTAAATTTCATGTGTCTGGAAAATTTATTTAATACCATGTACAATTTTAATATTTGACACTATTTCCCTACTCTTTAAAGGGGATATTGTTTGATGTTTATTTTAGTTTTCATGTGGCTGTGAGGAAAAAAGCACTCTGACATGTGAAATTTGCTTTGGGTTAGTTATAGTTATTCTAATGGATGAGCTGCCTCCTGTATTTCTTGTTGCCTAAGACTTAACTCAAAAAGGGATTCTATATTTTTATTGAAGTTCTCTTCAATATTTCATTCATAATAGCGTTCTGCAAAAGAATATAGTGCTGTTGAAACTCCTGTAGAAATTTTTTCCTTCCCTTGGTGACTTTCTTGCAGTATTTTGTGATATTCACAACATTCTTTTCCATACAAATAATTAGAGAACGGATCTGCTGAACTGAACTCTCCTTTGATCTGAGACTTCTTGCAGTGTTTGCATCACATCTTCCTGGTCTCCCCAAAGCCCAGATCTCTTCATGACATCCTCTGCCTTTTTACTAATGCACAAATTATCAGACAATTATGCTGGCAAATGAAGTTGGTGACAGTTTTCAGTATCTGCGTTTCTAAGATTGTAAGTGTTCTTACAGTGTCCCATGCTAATCCTGGCACATGAATTTGGGCCTATTGGACAAGTTCTAAGAAGTGATTCACATTTTATTCCATGCTGCTGTTTTGTGTATGCACTTCCAAAATGTGATAAAATGCATCCAGAACTTGCTAGGGAACTGTTTCCATCACATCGCATTTATTATATTTACGGACCACTTAAAGGCATAACAAATAAAGTGCTTTTGATAATCATCCTGCCATCTGTAGGAATTGGAAAAGAGAAGAAAAGGTGGCCAGTGTCTTTCTCTGGGGTTCTGGTTTCAAGCCACCACTGTCTAGGCAGAAGCATGCAGTGCTCTTTGCTGACAGTCTATTGATTTCTCCCCAAGCGACATTTCTCTCTGCTCCTCTTCAGCAGCCTATCTCCTTGGTCATTCAGTTGACAGCACACAGAGTTATTCCACTTCTGAAATAGTAAACACCCTGGTTTTACTCTCTTACAAGTTAATAGCATGTGCTCCTGTAACTTGCAAACCTCATCATCTCTCCATTGCCATGGCTCAGCCTTAGTTTCCACTTTTAGCATGCCTTGACTGTGTAAAACATCTTCCTTTAGGTCATCCTTTGCCTCCAGTCTTGTCCCCTATCCGTGCGCCTTCTGTTCATTGTTTTCCTATGATATGAAGGTGACCAGCCGTCCCACCTGCCTTAACCCTCCAGAGACACTTCTCTGACTTCAGAATCACCAGCATGCCACAAGGGCCCTTCACCACGCCCCCTTTATTTTTCCTCTTCTCTTCAGGCATCCTGTGTCAACCTACACATTTCCACACCACTCTTACAACCTTAACATTCTGCAGAACTCTGCAAGATGTATCTCTGCCCCTGCCTGTCTTGCCTCTTTTTCTCACGAAACAAATTCTGGGTGCACTTACCCGTCCAGTTTAATATTTAGTACTGACCACCACCCCGATGCAAAGTTGATGATCACAGCAGGACGATTATTAGCACTGTGCCATGCTTCCTTCCACTCTTGTCTCAGTTTGGTTTGGTTATCTCATTCAACGTTTGTGTTCCTTTTCTATCACACAATTTTATATCACATACACTGTGTTATAAAAATCCTTTTATTTGTATTTTTAACCAGGTCTAGGTTATGTCTAGGCTGGACATTTAGTGCCTTTGTTGAGTAACTTCAACATCTTGTAGGATGCCCGATATGTAAGTACAAAGTAGGGACTTACCTATGAATTTGCCCAATTAAAATGTAAATTAACACAGTTCCTTGAGTGTGGAAGCCCTTGTCATATATTTCTTTGATCTCTGTCTCAGCACTTAGCATAGTGCAAAGCACAGAATTTTTGGTCAATACATGGGATGGGTGGGAACTATGGGGTGGAGACCAAGGGAAACCCACTGAGAGATAAGAGACTCTAGTAATGGGTGAAATCTATCTGTTCATATGTTGTGTCATCATTTGCCCACCTCTTTTGAAGCCTGAGCATCCAGTTCTGGGCATTTCAAAGCTGCATGGTCTATAAGAACTAGTTTTTGTGCAAGCTTTTCTAGTGGAAAGTATATTTATTCCATTTCTTTTTCCTATGTCTATATGAACAATTGCTAACTATATTTTCAATAGGCTTTATTTCATTACAGAGCATTGTGTGATTTCTGTATATTTGCCTTGCTGAAATATTATACATAATCTCCAATGATACGTAACCTAGAATATATAACTTATTTTATTCTCAGGTTTATGTTGGGAATAACAAATACATCCCTGCTATTACTTGTTCCAAATGATCCTCATTCCGCCTCTTCTACCCCTATTTAAAATATATTTTGTTTTCTTAAAATGCAGTTCAAATTAAAGTTGCAATAAATTTTTAGGAACATGATATTCAGCTAAAATGAGTACTTAAAAGTTTAAAACTTAGGATCAGAGGAGAGATTAATTAACTTTCTTTTGTACTTTCCAGTTAAGCTGAATCAATTGAATACTTCTGTGTACTTTCTAACTGATGGATGACTTTCTATCTCATTGAATCTGTACCTAAGTAATCAAACATTTTTATTTGAATGAGAAATCATTTAGAATTTGATTAAATCAAGTTATAGCAGCCTAATTATTGATTTAAAAACTTGTGCCTCCCAGAGGTACGTGACTTCTAGATATAAACAAGCAAATAAAAGATGAGACTGAAAAATAGTAAGAAGGAGAATTGCAGAAAGGAAATTTAGTTTTAGAAAAATGAAATCAGGCGGGGTGAGATTCTTAAACAGAATAGATGTCATTAAGCCCTATATTTTTTTAATAGTGGTTTATACATAGTCTCAAATTTTTCTAACATCCATCATGAAAACAAAGAACTGTTGTTCGCAGGATAAAAAGAAGTTGTATAACTGATGTATCTCTGATGTACCAGAGAGAAACTTGGCTTTCTTTGGTGACCAATCCTCAACAAGTTCCTTCTAATGTACATAGCATAGCATTCTATTTCATATAACGAACGCCCCTCAGGCTCTTGGAGCACATCAAAACAGTTCTCCATATTTGTTGTGGCCCCAGTGGTATTTTGGTAAATGTGTTACAGCTGGGTCTCTCGTGAGTGTGAAGCCCTTATTTGATATATTTGCCCATTTTCAAGATGTAAATATCCCCCCAAATGTCGATAGCAACATCATCGAGACAGAGTTGTTACGGGTTACACACGTGGGCTCTCCATGGACCACACAAGCCAGCACCAGCGCACCACTTTTTTTTGATTTTTGGAACCATATCTTCTATTGGTTATGGAATATTTGCTGAATAAAGCTAAGGACACAAATGATTGAAATCAGTTATTCCTTCATGTGAACTTACTAGATGTCCCCTTCTTTAGTGGACTCCAGGAACGGTGTAGTGTGTATCTTCTGGGTACAAGTGGAAAGACTGTCCTCCATTCTCCCTCTGTAGCACTGGCCTGCAGAGTTGAGGTGTCAAGTGTAGGCTCTGTCTAGTCATGGATTATCTGTGTAGCTAAAGCCAGGATGCTCTCCTTGCAGGCACTATTTTTGAGAAGAGGGAGGCTCGTCTCTACTTCTACTTCTCAAGACTTTTTGTGTGTGTGTCAGGATTTTCCCTCTGTCACTCAGGCTGGAGTGTAGTGACGTGATCATGACAATCACAGCTCACTGCAACGTCAAACTCCTGGGTGCAGGTGATTCCGTCTAAAATCTCCCGAGTAGCTGGGCATAGAGGCGCTCATCACCATGCCCAGATAATTTGTTTTTTGTAGAGATGATGTTTCACTGTGTTGTCTCAGATTGGTCTCAAATTCCGGGACTCAAGCCATCCTCCTGCCTTGGCCTCCCAAAGTGCTGGGATTACAGGCATGAGCCACCGTGCCCAGGCCAGGACTCTTCTTAAGAAAAATTATGGAGATTGTTTTGGGTTCCCAAATAGGCATAGGATGTTATGTCTATAATAGAGACCATTGCCTGGTCTCCTTGACTTAGATGTTATTAGGCACTTGTATCTTCTACTTGCCTTCTCAGAATTGCTGATAATTTATTGTAACCCCTGGTTATCTCTCTTTTGTTCTGTGACTATAAGGAGGTTAAATAGAAAATGTCCACAAGTCTTGTTTATTTTTAGGACCCCCCAAAATAGAGGAATATGAAGTCCTATGAATAACAGCAACAGGGATATAGTTAGACTATATAGGCTAAACTACATGTACCTAATAGACTTGCTTTTTAAGCTGACGCTGCTTTCAGAAGATAGAAATGTATCCTCTTTTTTAATGACTTAAGGGGGGAACAGAAATGATGACTTTCATCCAGAGATGACCTGACTCATCATCCAGTATTCACTCATCTGTGTATCAGGAGTCCATCTTCAGACCTTCTTGTCCAGGAGTTTCCTTGCCTCTTTAGATGAAACAATAATGGATGACACTTAGCACATTGTTTACTGTTTGCTAGCCATTGTTCTAAGTACTCTACATACATTTTAATTACAGCTCTATTTATTTTAGAGGGAGGGGAGGAATCTAGGACAGAGAAGGATGAAGAAACTTGTTGAAGCTTCCTATAATTTTACTGTTTTGTTTTTGAGTTGGAGTCTCACTCTGTCACCCAGGCTAGAGTGCAGCCACATGCTCATGGCCACCCCAGCGTTGACCTACTGGGCTCCAGCGATCCTTCTGCCTCAGCCTTCCAAGTAGCCATAGCCACAGGCACGTGCTACCACACCCAGCTAATTTTTGAGTTATTGTAGGGACAAGGTCTCGCCAAGTTGCCCAGGCTGGTCTCGAACCTGTGGTCTCAGGCAATCCAGTCTTACCTCGGCCTCCCAAAGTGCAGGGATTACAGACTCAGCCACCGAGCCCAGCCTTGTTGAAGCTTCTACAGCTCTTAAATTTTTGAGCTGGAACTTGCACTGAGACAGCTGAGTTGCAGATTACACCATTAGCCACCAGAGCCATGCTCTCTGGTGGAACTTTCTAAGATGATTAAAATGCTATATATCTATCTGTGCTGTCTTATTCCAGAGCCTTAACCACAAGTGACTGTTGAGCACTTGAAATGTAGCTAGTGCAACTGAACAAATGCGTTTATATTTAATCTAGTGTTAGGAGTCCATCTTCAGATTTAAATAGCCACATATGACTAGCTTCTAGGGTAGTGTGCTTTATCAGACAGCACTACCCTAGACTATATTGCCTCTTGAGGAGAAGTCGAAGTATAGACTGGGTCAGGAAGAAAAGCTAAGGAAATTTACCTGGACACATTCCTGTCACCCAGCAATCAGTGCTGCCAGTGTTTATCATGACTGTAAGAAAAGATCTTTTTAACCCGAGTCAACATTTCTAAGTTTTTTTTAACAGTCACCATGGCAGTTTTCATACTCGGTATAAGCCTGCCATTCGTTTTGCAGGCCACAAAGTTGTGTAATGTGCCATAATAAAGAAAGTGATAATGCTATATTAACCGAGAATGATGATGATTAAGAGAAGCATCAATTAACTTCCCACCATACACTGCTTTACAGGCAATGGGCTGTTCCTTTTGTGTCTGGAAAGTGCATTCTTCTTAACCTTTTGTACTACATATCTTAAAATGAATATAATTTAAGCTTCTGAAAATGTTACTTCCTGATCCGTGTTCACATCTATTGCACAAATTATTTTCCCCTAGAATGATTTTCTGTGGAGAGTTGTCATGATACAGCAGTGATTCCAACAGTATATTTATACTATTTTTCAGCTGCAAAACGATCAACTTCTGGGAGCAGTTTGATGTAGAATAAAATTCCCCTGCTTTTTTATTTCCTCACTTATAAAATTTAGGATTGTGGGTATTTAGAATGCATGTTCCATTCTTTGAATCAAAATAGAACTTTCTCATTATTATTATTATTATTATTTTAATTTTTATTATAAAGATGTGGGGTACAATTCAGAGCTAGGCACACAAACACTGATCATGCAGGTACCCTTGTTGATGAGGTATGCCTCTCCCTCCCCTAGCAGTTTCCCTCAACTGCCAATCCCCACCCTCCCCTGACAGTTTCCCACTAATGCAAACTTTCCCATTATTTAACTTTGATGGCAAGGGGACTTCTGCTTTCTCTAGTTCCATAGCGGGACTAGACTCATTCATGGACAGGATGGCTCAGTATCTATTTTATTTTACGATTTCTTGGGCTCTGGATCAAGCTGAGACAAAAATTTGCACAAGAGAGGCACTCAGAAATATCTGTGAAATGGGTGAATGGATGAATGTTTTCTAATATTCCTAGTTACATATTGTTTAGATGGGAGGACTTCAAATTTTTCCTTTTCTTTTTTTTTTTTTTTTGAGTTGGAGTCTCACTCTGTCACCCAGACTGGAGTGCAGTGGCCGCTCCCGGCCACCACAGCCTCGACCTGCTGGGCTCCAGCGATCCTTCCGCCTCAGCCTTCCAAGTAGCTGGAACTACATGCCCGGCTAATTTTTTTGATTTACTGTAGAGATGAGGTCTCGCCAAGTTGCCCAGGCGGGTCTCGAACATGCGGGCTCAGGCAATCCACTCACCTCAGCCTCTCAAAGCGCTGGGATTACAGGCTGAGCCACCGAACCCAGCTTCAAATTTTTTCTTAGAACAATCTCTACCCCGCAAGGGCAGAACTATCATAGCCTCAGCTCATTGTCACAATGGGTGACTGGGAAAATAATTGAATAATACCGTAATTCAATTCCTTTGGGAAGGCATGTATTTTGTGAGCACTACCTCAAGCTACAATCCATTAAGGGAATTCGTTGTGTAGTTCAGACCTTCACTAGTGCAGCATCTAGCTTTGTAGTATACACAGAAATAGAATTCTCCCAAAGGCGCCTTAAGGAATATAATATCTTAGCTCGAATATTTCAAACACAAGAAAGAGTTGTCAGAAAAACAAATGGACTTTTGACTCTTGAAAAGGGATGTTTTAGTTGCTTGGCACCAAGGTATTTGGTTAGTTCACCTGGGCCCATTAATATAATTGTATTAATCAGAGTTCTCCAGAAAAACAGAATCAATAGGATGTGTATACATAGAGGAGATTTATTATAATCTCATGTGATTATGAGGTTGATGAATCCAAAATCTGCAGTGTGTCCTAGCTGGCTGCAGACCCAAGAGAGGCAATGGTGCAGATGAAGTTTTAAGGTTCTCTGCTGGAGAATTCCCTCTTGCTCTAAGAGGCTGGTCTTCTTGTTCTATTCAGGCCTTCAAATGATTGGATGAGGCCCATCCACAACAGGGATGTTGACTCAAAGTTCACTGATTTAAGTCTGTTTTTTTTTTTTTTGAGTTGGAGTCTCACTCTGTTGCCCAGGCTAGAGTGCAGTGGCAGACTCACGGCCACCCTAGCGTCGACCTACTGGGAGCCGGTGATCCTTCCGCCTCAGCCTTCCAAGTAGCTGGAACTACAGGCATGTGCTACCACTCCCAGCTAATTTTTAATTTATTGTATAGATGAGGTCTCACCAAGTTGCCCAGTCTGGTTTTGAACCCATGAGCTCAGGCAATCCACTCCCCTTGGCCTCCCAAAGTGCTGGGATTACAGAGTGAGTCACAGTTAAATCTTTTTTTTTAATATTTTTTTTAATTTTAAAATTGTGGGGGTACAGTTAAGGGTCATATAAACATTCACTGTGCAGTTACCCTTGTTGATGAGGTGTACCCCCTTTTCCCAGACAGATACTGACTACCGTTAATCCCACCTCCCTCCTCCTCCCTGCCCCCCCATAATTTCCCTCATCTTCAACAAAGCCTCCACCACCCACCACTGGGGAGAGGAGAACCTCTTCAGTAAATGGTGCTGGGAAAACTGGCTGACCACATGCAGAAGATTCAAACGGGACCCCTTTCTATCCCCAAACACAAAAATTAACTCTAAATGGATCAGAGACCTAAATGTAAAACCTCAAACCATAAGAACTTAGAAAATACTGTTAAATCTTAATCTCATCATTTTTGAATGAGATGTATTCACAAATGCATTGAACTATCTCAGTACTATAATGTATTCACAAATACATTGAACTATCTCAGTACTATAAATGTGAAGAAACCTTGATTTATAACAAGATACATCATTCTGGGATGGAACTAGGTATTTTTTTCAGAGGATGATTGCCATTTGTTTATATTTGTAATCAGCTACTACTCATTAACTATGTATATTCTATGTGCTTTAAATGCCTAGGACCTCATGGTTTCAACGACCTTTCCAGGTAGATGATATTGTCCTAATTTTTACATATGTACATATGTATGTATTCATTTATTGTGAGTCAAAGTCTCACTCTGACACCCAGACTGGAATACACTGCAACTTCAACTTTGGGCTCAGGAGATTCTTCCACATCAGCCTCTTGCATAGCAGCAGGTGTGTGCCACCACTCCTGGCTAATTTTTTTACTTTTTTATAGAGACAAGGTCTTGCTATGTTGTTCAGGCTGGTCTCGAACCCCTGGGCTCAAGCGATCCTCCTGCCTGAGCTTCCCAAAATGATGGGATTATGGGCATGGGCCACCTTGCCCGCCATCTCTTCATTTTCAGTCAAGGATGTTGAAGCCTCAAGAGGTCATTTGGCCAGGCAGAGGTAAAGAGAGGAATCCAGGAATGTCTGCCTCAAAGACCAGTGCTCTCTCAACTCCACCTTTCTCATTCCTCTTCTGTCTGTTCACCACATAATGAGCTGGAAATCATGGGTATCAATATCTATTTCTACCGTTTTACCCCCATCTTCAGTAGAGCAAAGAATTCACAATGTGTGGTTCTTCCACTGATGTTTTTTTCTACTGAAAACTCCAAGCAAGAAGATATTGTTTATAAAGAAAAATGATTTGTCACAGGGTCAGTGGGACAGATAATCATCTTGAACAGGTGACATTTTTCACCCATGGGGCGTTCAGTAGGCAAGATGAATCATGAAGTTTTCCAATTATTTATCAACATGTTACATTTAAGAATAGTAATTTCTAAGTTGTGGAGAGGAAACCCCTTTTCTAGTTGTCACTTGGACTGGGTGGCATTCACTGTAACATAAACCTGAAATAACCAAAAGGTCTTGTCAAATATGCATAGAAAAGAAAAAAAAGCCTTAAAAATACTATGTTTAAAACTCAATAATTTTCAACCTCTGGTAGCACTTTCTATTTTGAGAGCTGTACTTTCTGGCTCAATTAAATAATTTTGATACATTGGAAATTAACATTGTTGAATTTATGGCTTGTAATTCTTGTAGGGATAATAGAATTTTTGCTCTTACTCATTTAAGATGACAGGAAACATCATGGCCTTTAAAAACTATTGTGAACCATTTCAAAATTCTTTTATAACTTAATTTTTTAAATCTAAATTTAAGTGAGGACTTTGTCCCCTCGTCTCCCCACCCTACCCCCACCCCTGGCAACTTAGGCATAGCAAAAAATAGCACTGCCCAGTCTGTTGACTGGAGAAGATTGTCCTTGGTTCTTCTGAGAGTAAAATTATATGCAAAAACTCTCCAAGCTGGGCTCGGTGGCTCAGCCTGTAATCCCACGCCTTTGGGAGGCTGAGGTGAGTGGATTGCCTGAGCCCGCGGGTTCGAGACCCGCCTGGGCAGCAAGACCTCATCTCTACAATAAATCAAAAAATCAGCCGGGCGTGGTAGTGCATGTCTGTAATTCCGGCTACTTGGAAGGCTGAGGCGGAAGGATCGCCGGAGCCCAGCGGGTCGTGGCTGCGGTGGCCGGGGCGACCACTGCACTCCAGTCTGGGCGACAGAGTAAGACTCCGACTCAAAAAACAAAACAAAACAAAAACTTTCCAGAAGTTATTTTTTTCCATTTTTGAAACACATTTCAATAACCAGAAATCGTTTTGCTTTTCCTTTCCTGAAAACTTGCAGTTGAGTATAGTATATTTCAATTTTGCTGAAAGTTAGGAGTAATCCACAAGTGTTATGCTCTCAGTTTTATATTTCAAAATTACCTCTTAGTTGTATAGGAAATACTATGTGTTTGGAATTTCTTATCTTAGGAATGGCATTTGGAATTATTTTAATTTATATAGTCATTAAAATGATGTATATAAAATTTGAATAAAAACACACATTTATTAAGTCTTACTGGGATCATATTAGACCCACAGTTAATATAATTTTTTAAATTTATTTCTAATAATGAAATTAGGCTTCTGCGTTTGGATGGGTAATCAAGCTCTTAAAATATCACAATGCTGTAGAAAGAAATACATTAGCGTTGTCAAAGTATATTTAATTTTTCGCCTGATAGTCATTTTGAAATGAATTTATTTTCTTAATGGCAAATTTTGCATGATTTTAAGGTTTTTTTGAGAGAGTTCTTGCTTTCTTTTCTTCACAAACTCATTTTTAATTCAGTGCTGTTTGCATGTGTCTGATTACTAAGAACTTTATCTCCTTTCACTTGTAGATTTGTAAAATTCATTGGAAATATGTTGTGTGAACTCATGGAGCTACATGTGCTTTTTATATTTGAGTCCATGGATTGCCATCCAAACCCTTCAATGCAAATAGTCAGATAATCTTTAAACAGGCTGTTGGCAATAGCACCTCTTCGAGGAATGTACTCAATGTGAAGAATGAGCAGATTTTGCAAGGCCTATCAGTTCAAGTTTATCTTCTGCATGAATTTAAAATCAAACTTCTGAAGGCCTCTGGAAGGATCAGCCAGAGAAGACGCCCTTATTTCTTTGCTGGTTTGAAGGAATCTTTCCTAAGGCCAGCTCTTGATAAGAAGAAACAAGGAGTACTAGGTACGGTTCCTCCTAATAAACCTCGATCATTTAGTTTCTTAGATTAAGAAAATGTTAAACATCATTTCACACAAAACACACGCCAAACTTAGCTAATGATGATTTTAAGTTGTAACGGAAAATTTATAGTACTTGATTTTTAATTAAAAATACCTTTCTCCTTATTAAAAAAATAATTGTTTTTTCATTGAAAACACATGAGAAATTATAGAAAAGCATAAAAACAAACATTAAAATTACTTGCACTCGTGCTAGCCATGCATAGCTGGATAGCTACTTTGAATGTTTCTGAGTATTTCTTTTACAAATATTTTATGGTGTGTTGGACTGTATGAAAGTTTGAGTTAGCTACTCATTTGAGGAGCTGCTTTTTAATGCATTCGTTGCAGGGAAAGGAGTTCCACTGATGGACATGAGATATCTGGGCCACCTACCCTCATCCCCAAGGATACACTCACCACCAAATGCAGCCTTGTTGGTAGAATAGGAAAAATGTCTCACTTTATCAGAAACTTACCACCTGTTTTTAAGGATCTATAATTGACTTCAATGATTGGCCTTTACTTTCATAACAATGGACTGTCGGCAATTATTATTAGTAGTATTAGCAATCATATTAATAGTATTATTTTACTGGGTAGGCATAGGTCTTTTGCATAACTCTGGCAAATGCATCAAGATTCCTGCACAAAGAAAGGGTAGAATCACAATTACAATTCTCCTCTCTTTCAGGCAATTCTGATTTCCCATGCAGTTGTATCAACTCGTATGAAATATTTGTATTTTCAAGTTATAATAATGTATTATATAAAGTTGGTGGAATAATCGAATTTTAGCATTTAACTTTTTAAAAGTCAAGCGGTGTTAAGGAGGTGAGATAAGATGTGGTGCCTTAGTTTGGGCTGCTATAACACAACATGATAGTCTGGCTGGCTTAAACAACAAACGGTTATCTCTCAAGGTTCTGGATGCTAGGAGACTAAGATTACCATGTCAGCAAGGTTAGGTTCTTGGTGAGGGTCTTCCCTGGTCATCTGGTCTGCAGATGACTGTCTTCTCATTGTATCTTTGTACAGTGGAAAGAAAAAATCATTTCTTTCATGTCTCTTCTTATAAGGGAACTAATTTCATACATGAAGGCCACTCCCTCAAGACCCAATTACCTCCCAAGGCCTTACTTCTTAATACCATCACTTTGGAGGTTAGAATTTTCACATGAGTTTTTGGGGGTCCCAAACATTCAGTCCATAGTCTAAAGATACCATTATATTGGAGCAAGGACCACAAAGGCCATCCTTCCTAGGGCTTATTAAAAAGCAAGTATGTGGCGATTCCTAAAGGTTCTAAAAATCGACCTTTCATATGACCCCGCAATCCTCCTACTAGGAATATACCCGGAAGAACTCAGGTCACTCTATGAAAAAGTTATTTGCACACGTATGTTTATCGCAGCATTGTTCACAACAGCAAGAACATGGAACCAACCGTGCTGCCCATCAAAAGAGGACTGGATTAAAAAAACGTGGTACATATGCACAATGAAATACTATGCAGCCATAAAGAAGAACAAAATTATGAACTTCGCAGCAACCTGGTTGGAATTAGAGTCTGTAATACTGAGTGATCTCTCACAGAAACAAAGAGCTGAGTATCACATGTTCTCACTCATAAGTGGACCTTGAACAACTACCGTATTACTATAAGAAAAGGATTGAGAGTGGTGGGAAACTGTGGGAAGGTGGGATTGACAGTAGTCGATATCTGCCTGGGGAAGGGGGGAGGCAACACCTCATTGATAAGGGTAACTGCACAGTGAATATTTGTATACCCAGCCCTGAATTGTGCTCCACAATTTAAAATTAATAATAATTAATAATAATAATAAGCAAGTCATATTTTCAGGTGTCCTCTGCAATTGCTCACTTCGAAATGGGCTGCGGTTGGAAAGCCAACTGGCATCCATTTGCTATGTGCTGTGTTGGCATACAATGTTGCAGAGAAAAAGTGTAGAGCTTTATTCATTCATTCATCTTTTTATTCACATATGAATGTTTCCATATGTTCTGTAATAACCTAAGTGTGTCTACTGTGTTTCAAGTACTTAGGTAAAAATCTAGAGGATGTTGAAATAACTGACACTATAAGGTTTTAATTTTTTCTTTAAAATGTAGTAGGGAGAGAAATAATGTACTTGAAAAAAATACTCAAACCTCAGTACTAATATTGACTGCAATTAAAATGTTGGGTGTCTTTGGTTGACTCATTTGTATCTTTAATCTTAGGTAAGTGGTCATAATGCCTGCTATACTAGATATCCACTGGGAGAAACAAACAAGGAAATGATATAGAAGGATTTGCTAAATCCCTACTACAGCACAGATGCTAAGTCTTTTCAGGAATACTTTAAAAATGCACATGGGGTTTATGATATGCTTTTATAATATTTCATCTCTGAGATATCATTATTGTCGAATTCTTCAGACTTATGAAACAAGTGAATATAGTATTTTTAAATGACTTTCTTCAGTAGAAGCTTTCCCTCTAGTGGTTGCTGTGAAAATCACATGAAGTTTTGCTAATGCTAAATATTCACATGAAAAATAAACTAAAAATGAATAGAAAAACTGATAGCATGAATTATTGAGGAGATATTAGCTAGTTTTTTAAAAACACAAGTTTGACTTTAAAACTGTATAATGCCATAATTTTTAATAATTAGGTAGAAAATTCTTTGCTGCTTTTATGGCATCATATGGATTTTTTTTTTTTTTTTTTGAGTCAGAGTCTCACTCTGTCTCCCAGGCTGGAGTGCAGTGGCATGCTCACAGCCACCACAGCCTCGACCTGCTGGGCTCAGGTGATTCTTTCGCCTCAGCCTTCTAAGTAGCTGGAACCACAGGTGTGCACCACCACGCCTTGTTAATTTTTTGATTTATTCCAGAGGTGTCTCACCAAGTTTCATAGGCTGGTCTAGAATGCCTAGGCTCAGGCAATCCTCTTGCTTTGGCCTCCCAAAGTGCTGGGATTACAAGCGTGAACCACTGTACCCAGCTTTGCATCATATGGATTTTAATGGTGAGGATGGTCTCAAGACATTCTAATCTTGGAAGAAGCAGTAGAAAAGCCATTTCATCACAGACACGAAGCACTTTCTAATCCAGACTCTTAAGTGATTTTGCTTCCTTTCCTGATCTTGGCTTCCAGTAGAGCAGGAATCTTGAGTCTTGGCTTTCTCACAGGAAGCTGAGCAGAAGTTCTGTGTGAATAAGGGCATTTTGGTTTTTCTTTCTAAATTTAAAGATGGGAGGTACCATTCAGGATTAGATATACAAGTGGTCATCGTACAGGTAAAGTTTGGGCCTCCCTTTGGTCCCCACTTTGCCTGGTTTGGGATCAGGCACCCCTATTAATGTTATGTGCCCCGCTTCCTTCCCTGGCAGTTTCCGGCTACTGCCAATCCCTTTCTTTTTTTTTTTTTTTTTTTTTTTGAGTTGGAGTCTCACTCTGTCGCCCAGACTGGAGTGCAGTGGCCGCTCCCGGTCACCGCAGCCTCGCCTGCTGGGCTCCGGCGATCCTTCCGCCTCAGCCTTCCGAGTAGCTGGAATTACAGGCATGCGCTACCACGCCCGGCTGAATTTTTGATTTATTGTAGAGATGAGATCTCACTGCCCAGGAGGGTCTCGAACCCGCGGGCTCAGGCAATCCACTCACCTCAGCCTCCCAAAGGCGCGGGATGACAGGCTGAGCCACCAAACCCGGCTGCCAATCCCTTTCTTATAGTATTATAGTAAATGTTCAGAGTCCGCCTGTGAGTGAAAACATGTAGCACTCAGTTCTTTGCTTCTGTGATAAATCACTAAGTAGGATAAGCTCTAAATCCAACGAAGTCGTCATGAAGTCCATAATTTTGTTCTTCTTTATGGCTGTGTAATATTTCATGGTGTATATGTACCACATTTTTTTGTATCTAGTCCACTTTCGATGAGCAACACAGTTGGTTCCATGGTTTTGTTATTGTAAATAGTGCTGAAAGCATCAACTTGAATTGCCTGAACAATAATTGACTTTGTATTTCTATGCTATGTTTTAAAGACAATAAATTTTCATAGTTTCCGGGGAGGGGAAGCCTCTTTTGAAAGAAATCATTTCAAAAAAGCAAAAACACTTTAATTTCTTGGTAGGATAAATACATTTTAAGAATCCCAGCCCTGGCACAGTCTGCGGGTCCCCTGTTATGTGAACTCTGCCCACGCCTGTAGCCTGACTTTGTCCTTCCCTTCTCTTTGCCCAGAAAGTAGGGTTGCTCTTCTGCTGCCATCTTTATTCTTTGGGCATCCCACATTTGTGCCTGCTGTTCCCTGTTCTTGGCATGCTCTGTGTCACATTGCCGGCCTCTGTGGGCCACCTACCCCCAAATGCCACCTACCTCACAAAGGTCTTTCCTGACCAACCTACCAAAGTAGGCTTTGACCGTCAATCTTCCTGGCATCACCCATTTATGTAATCCAGAGCTCTCATCACTATCTAAATTCTAATATCTGTTGTTGTTTTACGAATTCACTATGTCCTTCAAAAACAACAGAAGATACACAAGGCAGAAAATAGTGCGCTGGTTCGTGCTTGTTATCTTAGAACCTTGAATGGCGTTTCTTGCCTGGCAGATGCTCAGTATTGGTTGACAAAATGAGTAAACGAATGGAGGAAGACATTAACATTAGGTGGTTCTTTGGGATTGGCAGTTGAGGGAAACTGCTAGGGGAGGGAGGGGCATACCTCATCAACAAGAGTACCTACATGATCAATGTTTATATACCTAAACCCTGAATTATACCCCACATCTTTATAATAAATAATAAAAAAGAATAAATAAAAAATAAAAGTTTTACTGAAATACTGACTAGTTTTTGTGCCTTGTCTTAGTTGAAACTCATTTTTGCCATCTGTGATACAATTTTAACTTCCTCATTAACTTTACAGTCAGATGACGTTTGTAAAAGTTTTGCAATTCTTTGTACAGAAGCTCTGTAGTGGAAACATTACATTTAAAAGATTTGTTTGGCCTAAACAAGAACATGGTGTTTTTTCCATCTTCTTTTATAAATTCAATTATATTCTACAGCTTATTTAGTGACACATTGAGCTTCTTATATATGTACAATAAGAAGTTATTCTAAAAATTAAAATTGTTTTCTGAAATTTATGTTATACCATTTTGTTCTGTCCTCCACAAAGAGATAATTGCTTTTCACACTCACATACTTGGCTTCATCACAGAGTCTTTTCTAGCTTCAATAAATGATGTTTTAAAAAACACCCCCTCTTCTCAAAAGGCTTATTTTGTAGACCTTTAATCAGTTTTGACTGATGCTCTCCTTTGAAACTGCTCTAATTATTTCTCCTATTACTTGATGGTTTTGAGGCCAAAAAAATGTTTAAGACGCCCAAGGATCCAAGGTCTCTGAAAATGAGGCTCCTGCACGTATGTCTCTCAAAGACTGCTATGGGTAAAATTGCAGTTACTATAACGTGCGTTATCAGGAAATGTGCTGTATCTGGTTGCCTTTCTACTCATGTTTGTTGTCTGTTCATGTGAACTTGTTGCCTCCTGCAACCAAGAGACAGGTGGTTTTGCTGAAAATTTGTGGCAAAAAGGCTGATGCTAAAAAGCCATGGATTTCTTACTGAGTTTTCTGCTCTGTAATTTTTTTTCACACAACCCTATGAAAACAAAGAAGATGTGCTTTGATTGTAATAGTCTTCCCCCAATAATATTTTTTTAAGAGTTGTATGCTCTCCAAATGTGATAATAATCCAAGTCTGTTCTGATTTGTGTGTGTGTGTGTGTGTGTGTGTGTGTGTGTGTCTATATTCAAGGATTACTATATTTTAATCTATTGCAAATGAGAGATGGGAATTGGAGGAAAAGTTGATATGTATTTTATAGATCTGTTTATTACAAAGACTTTAAAACAAATAGATGAAAAACAGCTTATCACTGACTTGCTCTGGCTCTTTCCTTTCACACTCTTGCTTTTCTGCTCTCGTTGCCATAGTTACTGGTTTAATCATGGTTCACAGAACCATTTCTAATTACAGTATATGCCAGCACAAAAATTAATTCTTTGCATATCTTAGACCACAGACAGCTTGTTTTCTGGCACTTTATTGCCACATATTACGAAAAAGACATTGGTACCTAATTTTAAATCTGTTATTGCCTGCTATTTGTTATTAAAATGAAAATAAGTCTCTGAAGTGGATTGCTGTTAAAATAATAATGCAATTTTTTTAAGAGATGAAGGTTTATTACAAGTGAGATATCATTAGTATTATCCCTAACATATTAATTAATAGCAATTATATGCACTTAACGATCCTTTCCTATCAGAAAACAGTATTAAAAGGATATTCATTCTTTAGAAACCAAAATGATTAGACGGCTGTGACTAACCCCTTGAGCCAGAAACAACTGCCTGAACACTCGTATGTTTCAAATCATGGATAGCTTTTATTAAAATTTCCTTTGTTGAATTTGTTGAAGGGTCTTGTGGATCATTTGACATCAACCTGTATTCTCTAATATTTGTTAAACTCTTGTATATCAGGGACAGGAGGTAACTTTTCCCGACATCCTGCAATGGAAAGGAGGACCAGCCAGAATTAGATCTGGCATCCTAGCTCCCTTTCCAGTAATCCTAACTGTGTCAACTTAGTAAAAGAAGATATAAAAACAATGTTACAGTCATTTCTAGTAATTTCACAATTTAAATTTAAAATTTTTTAGAGATAGGTTCTCGTTATATTGCCCAGGCTGGTCTCAGATGCCTGACCTCAAATGAGCCTCCTCCTCAGCCACCCAAAGTCATTTTTGTTATTATTTTGTAGCTGAGTAGTTATAAAATATCAAAAAATTATTATCTGCAATGGAGCTTTTAGAATATAATTACCCTTATATGCATTTTTATTGTTAACATGATCTGCTATTATTGCTATTCTTAATTAAAATATATTACAGTTCATTTCTGCCTTAGTAAATATGTTTAATAATACACCAAAAGTGCATTTTTTTTTCTCACAAAATTACAATGTATCTTTCCCCCAAACCTGCAGGTAAACATTTTCTGTTAGAGTGTTCCAGGTCGTGATGGTGCTCCCAAACATACTTGAGTCACATTTACATGCGTCGACATGAAGGAATATATCCATTTTCAAAAGTGATCCATGTACCTTTATGCCTGCTCTGATTCTATATTTCATAACTGCTAGTCTACCAGGCATTGTCAGTTTCACCATTGAACCAGTCACAGACCTACAAAGTATATTTCTGTTCTAAAATAATGAATGGGCTAGCGCGTCACTATGTACTTGGTTGTGCTCCTTAACTGGCACCAGGATCCTCATGGCATGTGTTTATTTTCAAGAAATATTATATACATAGTCTGGAACTAGGCCTTGTGGTTCCGTTGGTGCTTATGGGAAAACTCATGAGTGCCAAACTACAAGTAATTTTCTGACTATAGTGAGGCAGATCAAGTAAAATAAAAGTTTAAGAAATTTTCTGCTCCAGAGACTCGACTTTTTCTTGTTGCTTCTGTGTAAAATATTCATATTTTAGTTCTAGGCCAAGAAGCATATCCACTGACATGTAGTTTATTACAAAATAAATTTTAACTTCCAAATGAATTTTCTTCTGGCCTTTTCCAGCTGGTAGACTTATATTACAGTGAAGGGAGACGTATAATGAATATATTACGTTGTTAACTGAAACAGCTCTGAAATTAGTGAACTATTTAATTGCCATTTCAATTGATGAAGAATGGTCTTTCTTTAATAGGGGAAGGCATATTTATTGGCTTTTTATATGGCATTTTAAAATTGCTGGGCAGCAAATATAAATCAACCTGGAAAGCATAATTCTATTAAAGGTAGCTATGTTGATTTAAGAGAAAAGAAAAATCTCTTAATTTGGATAACAGCAGATTTTACCCTAGAAAGAACACAGATTATGAAACCATTCACAGTTCTAAATGTTTAAGGAATGAAATTGTAGACGTGAATGTTTGAAGATTCTACATGAGCTTCCCTATAGTTTCCTCCTTCTTTCCCCTCCCTCCCTCCCTTTCAACTCATCGTTCTTTGGCATCAGAGTACCTGAGTCATATTACTTGTATTTACTGGAAGTATATTGGGTGGTCTTCTCATTTATGCTGAGTTCTAACTGTAATCCAGAGGTTTGGTAGATATTAATTATACCTCTATGCAGATACCCTCAGTTGGCAATCATAAACAGGGTTGACATTTTTAGATATGGTATTTTTCAGAATTTTTTTTTTCTTTTTTGTGTATTTAACTGACAGAGAAGTTAAGAAAAAGATTGATTATGACTTTGGCAGACGCTATAAAGCTGTTTGGTAAAAACTTAGAGTATAATTTATTTCTAAAATCACACTATAGTCTTCTTCCATCTTTCATCGACACATAGCATTTTACATTTTATGGGGCACATGTGAGTGTTACATGCATAGTAGGTGTAATGATCAAGTCAGAGTATTTGAAGTGTCCGTCATCTTGAGTGTTTATCATATCTATGTGTTGGTATCATTCAAGTCTTCTCTTCTAGTTACTTTGAAATATGCAATATATTGTTGCTAAGTACAGTTACTCTAGTCTGCTATCAAACATTAGAACTTACTGTTTCTATCTAACTGTATGTGTGTACCCATTCATCATCTTCAAAACCCTTTTTAGTAATTTAACTTATATTTAAAAATTTAATTAATCTAAATTATTTTTAAAACGTTGAGGGTAAACCTAAGATATAAAAAAGGGAAAACTCAGACTCAATCCATTCACTCGAGGTCACATCTATATAAATAACTGATTAACACTTTTAAAATTAAATAGTGATAGAATGCCTCGTTATTGACCAAACTAAGTACATTATTTTATTTCAGCTTTTGATCTAAGTGGCAGCTGTCAATTTAAATGTAGTTTTTCATTGTAAAAATGGATTATTCATGGCTGGGTATGGTGGCTCATGCTTGTAATCGCAGCACTTTGGGAAGTTGAGGTGTGTGGATCACTTGAGCCCAGGAATTCGAGACCAGCCTGGCCAACATAGTGAGACTTTGTCTCTATTAAAAAAGGAAAAGAAAAGAAAAAGGCTATTTATTTAGCTTGTCTTTGATCTCAGCTTAGTGCTTTTATATTAGCTTTTTTTCCTAACAGCCAAATGTCTTTCTTTAGATTTTAAGTTGATTTTAAATTTAACACTTCAAACATAACTTGTTTAAAAAATTCAAGTAAACATATTTTTAAACAAAATGTGATTGCCCCTTCTAATCTCTACATTTCCTCTCCCCCATTTTACTCTCTAGCCCATAGGTAATCACTATTATCAACATGCTGTATGCTTTCAGATTTCATTATATTACTCACTTGACTTGTTCATTCATTAATCAAGCATCTTAAGTTCAGTGTATCAAGTATAATGTCAACTCCATTTGTAGGTGTCAGGCACATTTGTTTATTTTTATGACATAGTCACACTAAACAAGTTGTTCTATAACTTGTGTTTTAATTTTTTTTTTTTTTTTTTTTGAGTTGGAGTCTCACTCTGTCGCCCAGACTGGAGTACAGTGGCCGCTCCCGGCCACCACAGCCTCGCCTGCTGGGCTCTGGCGATCCTTCCGCCTCAGCCTTCCCAGTAGCCGGAATTACAGGCATGCGCTACCATGCCCGGCTGATTTTTTGATTTATTGTAGAGGTGAGGTCTCGCTGCCCAGGCGGGTCTCGAACCTGCGGGCTCAGGGAATCCACTCACCTCAGCCTCCCAAAGGCGCAGGATTACAGGCTGAGCCACCGAGCCTGGTTTGTGTTTTAATTTTTATCTTCAGTAAATTTTTCCATAAAGGTACTTATAGATGGAACGCATTTGTGCTTCAAATGCATTAAAGGCTACATATACAGCATAATATATATGGAAAGTAATGTATTTATTTGAGGGACAGTTGAGTTGATTCCTTTTTATTTATTATTTACAAAGAATGCCACAATGGAGAATTTGCCCTTGAGGGATCCTTGAGTCAGGATTTCTGTAGCGTAGACTTCTAAAAATGGAATTACTTTAAAGAACAAGCACATTTATAATTTTAATATTTTGATAATTTGCCTTTCTTCTAACTATTTCCACTTAATTCCACTAAAAGCAGATGAAGGTTCATGTTTTCTGTTCCTTAGGCAACACTGGAAATCATAAATCATAATTATAGGTTCATAATGAAAAGATAAGTTTTAATTTAAATTTATTTGATTCTGATGCGATTAACCATCTTTTCACACACTACCAGATGTTTATATTCTTTTTTGTGACTTATTTGTTCACATCCTTTACTTATTTTGCTATTTACTTGTCTTTTTATTATTTGCTTTTAAAAGTTGTAAATATATTATGGATGTTAATCTCCTACTACAATTTAGCAAGTAGTTTCTCTCAGTTGTATGTTTATCTTTCAGCTTTATGGTATTTTTAGTCTATGGATGTCTTAAATTTTTATGTTGTTATCTTTTTCAAGTTCTTCTTACATCACTTTTGATATCTTGTTGAGTTGTCCTTCCATAGTCTAAAATTTTGAAATCTTCTTTTATAAATTTTCCTAGAACTCTTATGTGTGTTTGAACATTTAGTTGCTTAACTTATTAATTAATCCATAAAATACCCATTGAGTGCCCACTGGCTGTTATGATTTGTGTCAGATGCTGGGATGCAATGATGAGAAACCCAACAAAGACCCCTTCTCTTGGGGCCACTGCATTCAGTGGCTAAAGGACTGTGATCAGCCCTTTATTAAATGTAATTACAAATTGAGATAAGGGCAATGAAAGAGAAGTTTGCATGAAATGTATCTTTATTTTGTTGTAAAATAGAAATGTATAGTTATTTTTGACCAAATGTTAGCCATTGTTTTCTATTTAATTTATTGCATAGTGTTTCATGGCCCATTGAGTTTAAAACTTGAAACAGTCACTATAACAAATTAGTATGTTTCTTAGCTTAATTTTGTTAAGTCAATGTCCCCTCAGTTGTACTTTTCAATTATTCTTTGATGAGTCTAGATACACTTTGGATTTGCTTGTAATGCTTTGCAAAACCCATAAAACTACAAAATTTTTACTAGGATTGTATTGAATTGATAGGTTAATTAGGAGAGAACTGATATATATATATATATATATGTTTTTTTTTTGAGTTGGAGTCTCACTCTGTCGCCCAGACTGGAGTGCAGTGGCTGCTCCCGGCCACCGCAGCCTCAACCTCCTAGGTTCTGGCGATCCTTCCGCCTCAGCCTTCCGAGTAGCCGGAATTACAGGCATGTGCTACCATGCTCGGCTGATTTTTTTATTTATTGTAGAGATGAGGTCTCGCTGCCTAGGCGGGTCTCAAACCCGCGGGCTCAGGCAATCCACTCACCTCAGCCTCCCAAAGGCGCGGGATTACAGGCTGAGCCACCGAACCCGGCGAGAACTGATATATTTATCACTGTGTTCTTGAATTTAGGAATATAATGCTGTTTTTATTTATTCAAGTCATTTCATTCATTGTATTAAATGTATATGTTTTATATTTTTTCCCAAGTTATATATGAGGGTATCTATCTATCTATGTGGGTAACTTATTTTCTGTACATTAAAAGTTTGTATTTTTGGTTGTTGTAAGTTTCCTTGAGCAGTGTCCTGATTCTCCTTCCTGAATATTTACTCAAAGGTGAATGAGAAATGCCTGAATGAGAAATGGGTCTAAAAGACCTGCCACTCAAGACACAGCGGTGGAGGGGTGGGAAGGTGACCTGCAGGCTCCTATATAGTAGTAGACTGGGTCATGCCAGGATGGTGGATCAAAGCCGCATTGCCCAAAGCAGATTGCACTCTTAGAACTCAGAATAAAAGCACATTACTGCACTCTGAGGTGTCCATGCCTCCCTTGGAGGGTATTTTAGTAATGACATCATCTATATTAAGGTAATCAAGATTTGCATGGAGAATTAAATGGGACTGGGAGATTATCAATTCTTTTAAAATAACAAAAAGATATTAATATCCACTTGGGAATGCTATCCTTGGTTATGACCTTGAACATAAGATGAAGATTTCAGCAATAATGTTATTTTATTATTATTGTTTTTAAGGATATACACAGAGGATCAAAAATGGTACTTCACTTTCAGGCTATCCTAGTCAGTATGAAGCAGTTTATTTGTTATATAATTCACCAGTATGGTTGGAGGCATTAGTGATACCTTCAGAATTATAAATGGATGGAAAATAAATTAAATGTGATGGTTTTATTGCCCTGCTGTTATGTGAAAGAATATCTGAAAGAATTTATAGAAGGCTAATTTCTTTTTTTATATTTATTTTTATTGAGCTAGTTAATTTAAACACCCCATAAAATTTGGAACTGAGGACACAAAAACATTGCCACATGCTCTCAAACAATATATATTTTAGTGTTTGAACAGTCATTTGAAAATTGTGATGTCAACATTTATTGAGGTGAACATAGTCTGTGTAATTTCATTTTCGGATTTGGGGGGTTATTTTAGAGTGTTTCCATCACTGCAACTTCAAATTAACAACTTAAGTAAATGATTTAATTTTTAATCAAGTTGTAAACGATTTATTTTATTCTAAAATTAATAAACTGTATATTAATTTTTTTTTTGAGTCGGAGTCTCACTCTGTCGCCCAGACTGGAGTGCAGTGGCTGCTCCCGGTCACCGCAGCCTCGACCTGCTGGGCTCCGGCCATCCTTCCGCCTCAGCCTTCCAAGTAGCCAGAATTACAGGCGCTTGCTACCACGCCCAGCTGATTTTTTTGTGTATTGTAGAGATGAGGTCTCACTGCCCAGGCGGGTCTCGAACCCGCGGGCTCAGGCAATCCACTCACCTCAGCCTCCCAAAGGCACGGGATTACAGGCTGAGCCACCGAGCCCGGCTCTGTTTATTAATTTTATTTAAAAACTATTTGAACTGTTTGTTCCCACATTTAGCTTACCTGTGGTTTCCTAGATTCATAGGTGTAACTCTTTTCCTCTTAGGTGTTAACTGATGAAAGTTTGGGAATCACTGATTTACAGAAGAGAGTAAATGATATAAAATTTGTTAAATTAACGTTTAAAATAGTCAACCGGATGGAGGAAGAACTTACCTATAATAGAATGCAACCTTTTAAAGTGTAGCATTTAATGTATTTTGACAAATATTAAGCATTTGTATCCACCATCAAACTTCAGAAAGATGCCTTGTTCCCTTTGCCAACCCATCTACACCCAGCCCATACTCCCCCACTGTTATTAGTATTCTTGCCATAGAATTTAATATACACGAATATAACTTTTTGTGTCTGGCTTTTTTCACTCAATATAAAGATTTTTGAGATGCATACATATTACTATGTGTTTTAATAGCCCATTTCTTTTAAAAACTGATTTTATGGATTTCTAATTTGTTTATTTACTCATCTGTTGACGGATATCTGGGTTGTTTCCATTTTTGGGCTACAATGAATACACTTTTGAAAACTTTATGTACAAGTCTCTGCGTGGACATGTACTTACATTTTTATTCGCATCCTACCTAGGAGAGGAGTGTAATTGCTGATCTTATGGTAAGTATATGATTAACTTTGTAAGAAACTGCTAAGCTGTTTTCAAAAATTGAAGCATTTTACATCCCCACGGGCAATGTATGAGACTTAGTGTTACAATGGATGAGATGTGATGTTATTCCACATCTTCAGTAATAGGAAGTATTGTCAACTTTCTAATTTTAATATTTTTAGAAGGTGTGCAGTGGTATCTCAGTCTGGTTTTAATTTACATTTTTCTGAGCATAGAAGATGTTGAGAGCCTTTCCCTGAGTTTATTGATCATTTGCATACATTATTTTTGAAGTGTCCCATCCTTTTGCTCATTTTTAATGGGATTGTTGTTTATCTTATGATAATTTTTGTGCCTGGTATATCTTTTCATATTTTTAATGTATTTGCTTTTTTATATTCAAAGGTCACATATTATAGAAAATATATAGTTGTGTGTTGCTTTTCTGTAATCTGACAATACACATTTAATTTGTGGTATTGACACAATGAATATTACTGCAATTGACAGTGTAAGTGGGTTTAAGGCTTCCCCCTTGCTTATTTCCTGTATGCCTTGTCTCTTCTTTGTTCATTATTTACTTTTTCCCTGGCTTCTTTTGGATTAGTTGAGTACTTTTATGTGATTAATTGAGTATTTCCATATTTTCTTATTAACAATATTTCATTTTAGTTTTTTAGTAGTTGATCTAAGGTTCAAAATAAGTGTTTTGACTTATTACCATCTACCTTCATGTATCTTCATGTATAATGTAAGAACCTAAAAACAGTGTACTTCTCTTTGTAAGATTGTTGCCATGCATTTTACTTCTATATATGCTATGAATCCAGAATACTTTGCTAGTATTTTGGTTTTAGCCTGTCAATTGTCTCATCAGAAAATATTTTAAAAACAAGAAGATGCCTTTAAGCTCTTGTCTTCATTTACTTTGTGTTTCTATAAAAGAATACCGCAGACTGGGCAATATATAAATAATGGAAATTTATTTTCTCCCAGTTCTGGAGGACAAGGAGGCCATGATCAAAGTGCTGATGGGTTTGGTTGTCTGCTGAGGATTGGTTTTTGCTTCCTTGATGCTGCCTTCTTCACCAGAGAGGCGGAAAGTGGTGTCCTCGCATAGTGGAAGATGGGAGGGCAAAATTCCCTCCTTCATAAGGGGCTTAATCCCATACATAAAAGATGAACCCTGATGGCCTAATTACCTCTTAAAGGTCCCATCTCTTAATACTACTGCATTAGCAACACCTGGATTTTGGAGGGGACACATTTATGCCACACCAGATATACTTCCATGTTTATCATTTCTAGCACGCTTCATTCCATTATGTAGTCTTGAGTTTTATCGAGTATCATTTTTTTCTTACTGAAGGATTTCTTTTAATATTTTCTTGTAGCATAGGACTGCTAGAAGTGTATTCTTTAAGTCTTCATTTTGCCTTTATTCTTAAAATATATATTTCTGTGACATGTATAAAATTAGAGGTTGACAGGGTTTTGTTTTTCTTCCCTCAGTACTTTAAAAATAATGTTTGAAGCCGGGCTCGGTGGCTCAGCCTGTAATCCCGCGCCTTTGGGAGACTGAGGTGAGTGGATTGCCTGAGCCCGTGGGTTCGAGACCCGCCTGGGCAGCGAGACCTCATCTCTACAATAAATCAAAAAATCAGCCGGGTGTGGTAGCGTGTGCCTGTAATTCTGGCTACTCGGAAGGCTGAGGTGGAAGGATCGCCGGAGCCCAGCAGGTCGAGGCTGCAGTGGCTGGGACCGGCCACTGCACTCCAGTCTGGGCGACTGAGTGAGACTCCAACTCAAAAAAAAAAAAAATAATGTTTGGTTTTCTCTTAGATTTAACTAATAAATAGTAAAATATACAGAGTAATTAAAAGTCATCCGAGTGTCCATCTATACTATATACAGAATTTAAGATATGTTTGTTTACTGGTTTTAAATTTTACATCCCAAAGGCAGAAACATTTCAAAAAGGTTCTAAGAAACCTCATTGTGAATGTAAAATATAGACAGCATCTGGGAATTTGAAGTTCTAAGATTCAGTTTCTGTAGCTAAGGTTTTAATAGTGTTTAAACTACCAGATATTTATTAAATAGTTATCTCAGTCTCAGTTTCCTCATCCGTAAAATGAGCACAGTAAGTCATTACCTCATAGGATGGCTAGAAAGGTTGAGAGAGGATAAACAAGTGCCTAGAACTGTACCTGTCTCAATCTATGTGCCCAGAAAATAGTCACTATGATGTTGGTGATGGCAATAATGTTTTCCATACTGAGACACTGTGATTGCTACTATTGCTTGTTGTCTTTGTTGTTACACAGAGTGAAATTAGATACAATTCTTTGTCTCAAAAGTTTGACTGTTGACTAGGAAGAGCCAAAAACCATCACAACAGTGGATAATTAATTTATGTATACTTCTATGCCATGTATTGTGTAAACTTCATATATCATACCACAAGCGTATCACAGTATCAATTAATTAGCAGTACATTGTCCCAAAATGTGGTTATTAACTGGGGAGAAAATATTAGGAAATAGTTGTATTGCCTTCACAATTTAGTATGTGGGAAGAAAGGAATGCCCATTTTATCTGCAGGAAAAATGTCAGGATTCTTGATAGAAGTTTTCAAATTATTCGAATAGCTTTTATCCTTAAGAATTCAAAGAGATTAGAATGAAGATCAGCTTTTGAGACTCAAAAGCACTCACCAAGCAAAAAAGGACTTTTAAAAAACTTAAATTCAGAGTTGGGTATAATTGTCTAAATTTAGCTTATGAAGTGCATAAAATAAGCTGTGTAATACCCAAAATGCTCCTTAGAAAGACGAGTTTATGTAGAAGCTTTTTTCAAAAATAACAGATGAAAAGTTTATAAAGTTTATTTTTTTTTTTAAATTCAGACATGCTATGCTTTTTGTTGTTGTTATGGTCTAGGCTAAAAACCACTTTAAAAAGAATATTTACATGGACGTAATCTCACTATAAACTAAACTCCTCTGGCATTTTTGTTTTGAAATGGCTGATGCAGTTTTCAAGCAGTGTTCTAGAGAACACAACTTTTACAGAATGTTTTTATTAACAAAGGACTGCCTTGAGAGTGACTTAATGTTGTCTCAGTTTCGTGACTGTGACAATATTCGTCTCTGGAGCTCACATAGCACGTCAAATGAAATAAAGCAATGGTTCATGGTTGTTTTGTTGAAAATATAAAGAACTAGAGAGAAGGAAGTTAAGATGAAATGATTTTTAGGTTTACCTTTATTCATAGAAAATATAGATTTATATCTATATTTTCCTTCGGGAATATATCTATATAGTTTCCTTGGGGAATATATATGTATATGTATGTGTATGAATATATGCATGTATAAGTACATTTTTATATATATTCCTTCCTTTATATTTTATATAATATATATATTAAAAATATATATAATATACATATATTTATATATATATATATTCATTCCTTGAATAAAGGGTTAAGACAGAACTAACTCCACATCAAAATATGGTTTGGTTTCAATAGTTCCAAGACAAGTAAAAGACTATGATGTATTAAGGAGACCATATTCCTTCTACCATTATTTGATATCTCTATCATCCTCCTCCTCTGTGTGCTTCTACCTTTCAAGGACTGATCATGTTGTCCTTTGTAATTTACTGGTTTATATACTTCTCTCCCTCACTAAACTGAAAGTGTTAGCATGTCAAGTGTACTGTTTTGTTTATATTTACAGCTATTGCACTCGCTAATACAGTGGCTTACACATGCCCAAGGCTCTGTATGCATTTTTTTGAAGGGGGACTAATGAGTTCATAACAGCACAATCTCATTCTATTCCAAAGTGAAAAGTTCAAGGAGTGAACAACGGTAGATTTAGGACATTTCATTACAACTGGTAAGTCGAATACATGCCCCATTCAATCAATAGGAGTCAGCACAATTTTATAAATGTAGAACATAATTATTATCTTTGCATTTTAATAACTGAATAACTGAATTCATCTTTGTTTAACCCCTTGTTCCACCAATGAGGATGTACTTTTCAGAGAATAACCACACAGAAAACTAAGCTTACGATAACAACCCCTATGATTGTAAAGTACTCCTGGCTCCTGGCTTGAAGCATGAGCTAACAAGGTTTCATTATGAGGTTCAGCTTTCAACATATTTTGACTGAAATAGGTGATTTCAAGAATATAAAGAAGTTCCTTTTTGCTTATGAAAGTGTCTTAAATACAGGAAAAAAAATAATTGGAGTCCTAAAATTGAAACCTGCTGTTGTTTTCCATGTCATAGGGCTGTCATCTTAAATTTCATTGGTGTTTCTGGGAAGGCTGTAGCTTTAAACATTTTGTTTATTTCTTTTACTTAATTACACCTCTGAATCTATACAGAGTTAAATATGTTTACTTGTTCCACATGAGCCTTAGATTTAAAGCACAAGATAGCCTGATTCATAACTTTCTTTTGCATTGGTCACCTAATAAAGTAAGTATTCCCAGGATATGTATATTGCATAAATGTGCCTGCAGTGTATTTCAGACAACCCCATATATGTCAATTAATCAATTAATAATAATTTGGGTTGGATGCAGTGGCTCACACCTGTATTCCAACACTTTGGGAAGCTAAGGCAGGAGGATCACTTGAGTCCAGGAGTTCAAGATCAGCCTGGGAAACATAGTGAGACCCTGTCTCTATAAATAACACTAACAAGAAGAACAACAACAATAATAATTTTTTGTGTTTTTGAGTTGGAGTCTCACTCTGTCACCCAGACTAGAGTGAAGTGGCCACTCCTGGCCACTGCAGCCTCGACCTGCTGGGCTCCGGCGATCCTTCCGCCTCAGCCTTCCAAGTAGCTGGAACTACAGGCGAACGCTACCATGCCCGGCTAATTTTTTTTGATTTATTGTAGAGATGAGGTCTCACCAAGTTGCCCAGGTGGGTCTCGAACCCGCAGGCTCAGGCAATCCACTCACCTCAGCCTGCCAAAGCGCGGGATTACAGGCTGAGCCACCGAGTCTGGCTCAAAAATAATAATTTAAGTCTTTGCATTAGAGCTCTTATTTTAGATTTCTGAATTTATATTAAATAGAAATTCCTATGTTAAACCTGAGTACTTTGGTCGAACTGCACTATAAAAAACAAGTATATTAAAATATGATGAATTATAATCCAATGTCTATTTTTTGGCCTCTTTTGCATATGATAATCTCAGAGAAAAAACAAAATGGCCAACATTCTCATGCTGTGTTTCTTAGTGCACATTCATTTCTCTACACTACCTACCATATGCCGCCAGTCCTTCGGCAGCTTCCACTCGCTTGGGCAGTAAATATTTTCTTTCTGAAATACACTCCACTTTTGTGTCAAGCTCTTGTGGATGGATTTTTGATTTTGATTTTTTATTTTTGGATGGGAGAAGTGGTGGTGGAAATGGGAAACAATGTCCTGGCCGTTTAAGCTTGTTATTCTTGTTATGAAATCATATCCTCCAGGCACCACATGTGATAGAGAAAAGAAAAAAAAGCTGGATACGTTTCCCAGGTAAAGGTTTATGTCACAAGAGCAGGGCTTTCCTAATATAGGTAGTTTTCTAGAATAATGCCTTCAAAACTACAATATTTCATTCCATTTATTTCAGTCTTCTTGTCTCAAGTCCCCATGGTGTTAATGAGTAGCTTTGCGCCATGAAAAGGCATTTTGTAAACTTCTTTGCAATACATTGGTTTTTTTCCCCAAGTCTTCAGAATTCAGAAAGGAGGAAAATTCTGTACTCACTTCAGGACACTCATTATATAAAGCATGGTGTAAATGTATGAAACAAGAGACTCTACTGTTTTCTGACTTTATTTTCTATGTAGAAACCATGGCAGTTTCATGCCCTCCTTAAAAAATGAAAACAACCGGGCTCGGTGGCTCAGCCTGCAATCCCACGCCTTTGGGAGGCTGAGGAGAGTGGATTGCCTGAGCCCGCAGGTTCGAGACCCGCCTGGACAGCGAGACCTCATCTCTACGATAAATCAAAAAATCAGCCGGGTGTGGTAGCGCGCGCCTGTAATTCCGGCTACTCGGAAGGCTGAGGCGGAAGGATCGCTGGAGCCCAGCAGGTCGAGGCTGCAGTGGTCGGGAGCGGCCACTGCACTCCAGTCTGGGCAACAGAGTGAGACTCCAACTCAAAAAATAAAAAATGAAAACAAGGTACTAAGCAGCAGTGATTCTCTCAACCCCAAAGCCAGTTAACCTATGGGCAAGAGTCTTTAATGTTTAGATACAAGCGGATGTAAAAATAAAAGTTTATTAGCACGCCATGAATTATATCATTATGCTTAATCAGCACTCTCTTAACTAGAGTTGACTATGAACAAGACATCCAGGACAGTTAATGAAAAAGCACGAGGATAAAGTTGGGAGACCTGGGTCTAGTCTGGCCTTTGCCCGACCTTGGGCAGATCCAGCAGGTCTCAGTTTTCTCTTTCGGGGAACTCAGACATCTCTTCTAACTAAAGGCCATCGTCCATATTCAACATTAATAACTTCTCTGGGGCTTCTATCTGGAGTCAGAGTAGTGCTCCCACTGACTGTGGAGACCATATTTCTTGTCTATATTCGAACTGTGGTCAGTGCTTTCGGTAGTGATTGAATATTTCTTAATCGAAAGTACCATCCCTTCAAAGTCATGTTATTCTGTCCCAGAAGGCAGTCTCAGAAGAGAAACTATACATTTCTTGTGTTGGTCTCTAAACATTATTTTTTATGCCTCTGGTCAGTAAAACATTTTCCACATGTTTAACAATAGGTGCGCATTTATTATAAATTACATACATGTATATGCAGATTTTTAAAAAACACAGATTTAGAAAATCATTAGATAGAGTAAACAATGTTTTCAATAATATTTCATTAGCAGCATAGTTACCTATTTGGTTTTACTATAATATTATTGTAAATAATGTATTTTTGCAAGCCAAGTGATTAAATGAGCTCCCGTTTATAGGAATATGGGTCAAGGCAGTGACTTGAAGATCTGATTCTAAGTAGCTATTTTATTATATGACTATTAATATCAAAATTAGTTGCTTTCAATGTGCATTACTCTGTAGAAAATAGTATTTTGAGTTGTTGATGTTCTCTCTGTGCTGAGGTTCTCATAAGTTCAGAGAAAATGTTGCTAACTGGAAGGTATTCTTCTAATATTTTCATATTGTAAAGTGAATATTTCAGCTCAAGTATTTTTACAAATATTGTCTTCGTGCCTTAATTTACAGTCAACTTTTTTGGACGAATACTTTTATAACATAAAAATTTCAAATTATCAAATTTAAAAATATTAAAATTTATCGGAAGTTGATTCTTCTGACAAGTAAGGATTGGGAGCCTGGGTCTAGTTCTATCACATTTTGTTACCATGTGTTTGTAGAGTATTTCAATATTATTTTAATCTTATACAATAAAATTATCCAATAAAAAATAGAAGTTCTCTTTTAAAAGACTTTTTCCCATAGCCAATCTTTTCCTAAACACAAAGAGTTTAAAAATGAACTCTTGACATTCATTTGATCTCTCAATTTCCTTGCTCTTATGTACATTTTTCTTTTCTAGCTCTTCTAGGTAACAGCAATTGACCCAGAACTTCAAAAGCCAAGAGTTTTTGGCATTCCATTATTGCCTATGAATAAACATTTTTGAAGGTTTTTGAATGTTTTAGTTTGAGATATTTTTGAATTAAAAATGTAGTGAACTTGTGTATAAATACATACACATATACATATATGAGAATTTTGACAACTACAGCTAAATTATGATTAGTACAGTATTTAAACTAAAAACTAGTTTGGATGCAGCTATCAGCTATAATCCAACACAACCACTTCCAAGTGCACATATTAAGAACATTGTTTGTATTATAAAGCTATGCCATAATAAAATGTGTATTCACATTATTCCCATAATAAAATGTGCATTCACATTATTCCCATAAAAACCAATAATGAACTTTCTAACTGCATTTACAATAGTATTCACCATAATATTACACATTTCAGTTTCAACAGAATGAGATTCTAAAAGCTTTGCTTCAAATACTTAAATTCGATTTAACAGTTCACATCATTCTGAGAATTAAATTTAACTGATTTTTAATTTTCATTTCTGTGCTTCTGCTTGAAGTATTTATGACACAAGATCATTTAACTATTTGTGAGGATCATTTGCTAAATGGAAGCAACCTCCTACGTGCACAAGAAAATTTGGAATCAAATAATGCACAAAATTAATCTAGAAGTCAGGCATTTGATGTGAGTGCCAAATCATACTTCACAGGGTGATTTGTAAACATCTATCTGCAACTTCACGTCTTAAAACACTGTGTTCACTTACCAGCTTCTTTTTTTTTTTTTGAGTCTGATTCTCACTCTGTCCCCCAGGCTGGAGTGCAGTGGCATGCTCACAGCTGCTTACAGCCTCAACCTGCTGGGCTCAGGCGATCCTTCTGCCTCAGCCTTCCAAGTAGCTGGAACTACAGGCAGGTGCCACCACACCAGGCTAATCTTTTTGATTTATTGTAGAGACGAGGCCTCACAAGTTGCCCAGGCTGGTCTAGAATCCCTGGGCTCAGGGATTGCTTCTGTCTCCCAAAGTGCTGGGACTGTGGGCTGGAGCCACTGTGTCTGGCCTACCAGCTTCTTAACACAACTGTCAACCTTTAAAAAGTTGTTGATTCCTCCTCAGCAGGTTTGGGTTTTTCATATTTTTTTCATATTTTTTTCATTTTTTTTCATAATTCACTTCTTTGAGAAATGAAAATTTGGTACTTGATATTTTCATTAAACATGAACCTTAGTGCTAATTGCTAACAAAGTGTTCTTTTTTTATTTTGGCAAAATAAAAACCTTTGCCTAAATAAATAATTGTAGGTTTGCACCACCCAACAAATGATGAAATCACTGTAGCACAAATGTTTAGAGTTCTCTTGATTTTGTTCTCAGGCAGAACTGCCCAGGCTTTCTTTCCCTCATATATTTCCCTAAACCTAAACTCTCCTTTGACCAGTGGCCTGGCCTCTCTGTTACTCTCACAGTCTTTAGCAAAGGCCACAGCACCTCTGGTGGGAACAAGAATCAAATGCTTCTTCCACCACCCTCTTGGTCTGCCCCTAACAACTGGTGTCAAGGAGGCTCATTTTGTCTTTGGTTACACTGTCTGCTGTTTTTGTAAGGAAATTTTAGAGACAGCCATATTTCATTTGGAAAGGTTCTGCAATAGAGACAGGTCACTACTTGTTTTCTTTAGATGTCACCATGTGTTACAATGAGAGTTCTTGCACGTTTCTCACATGCCATAAGTAGGAAGTAGAAAGCAGAACACTATCAAATCCATCTTGATTGATTGAATGTAACTATAACAAATAATACTTCATTCGAAAAAGAAAAACCCAGAACAGACACTTGACTAGAACTATTCCAGGCAAACCTAGCTGGTCCCAGGCTCATCAAGAATTATGACTATGTTTAGTCCTCATGTCTGTTGTCTTGTGGTATCAAGATGGCTTCCAACAGGGTCAGCCATAAGGAGTCAATTCAAAAGCAGGAGGCAAGTGCAGAGTGGTAGAGGTGGTTGTTGGAACCTTCCCTGTCCTTCACAGACTTCTGCTAACATTTCACCTGCTTATGAAGTGGGTGTCTGCTACCTTCTCACTGTTTAATGTGCCTCACTTTTCCCAGGCATATTATGGCCAGAAGTTGAACTCTAAGTTCTTATCACTATACATCCCCATAGCTCCCTTTCTTTGCAGTAAGATATTCTTCTAAAGAAAGAATAACTTCTGGTTGCTAATCTTTTCAGTTATGTGGTATATAATATTTTTAACATCACCAAATATCAGGGACATAAATACTGCCTCTGGCAAAGTTTGTAAAGTCTGTTTAACCTAAGGTCATAGTATATATCTATCATTTATTTTTCTGCAGAAAAATATTTATAAATCAATGCGTATGTGGATAACAACAGTGTCTATGAAATTCATGTTATTATTGTGATCTACTTAAGTTGCAAGTGTGGATCGTATTTTGATTCACCAATCCAGAGATAAAGATGAGCCAACAAATGTACTAATTAAATTATAGGCAGTTTTAGTGGACAATTATGTGTTTCCATTTATAACCATTAATTCAGTATCTCTTTTAATCAGTTAAAGAAATGAAGAAAAAGTAGTGAAAAGTTTAAAGAGACTGGTAGAAGTGACTCACAACTGTAATCCCAACACTATTGGAGGATCATTTAAGGCCAGGGATTAGCCAGGGCAACATAGCAATACCCCACCTCTAAAAACAATATGTGAATAATAAATAAGTAAATAAATACATAATTTTTAAAAGAATCTTTTCACATTCAGTTAGATTTTATGTTAGATAGATGTAAAACTACCAGTAGCTGGAGATTTTTGCTTTAGGGTTTATGTGAATTATGTAATGTAATTATTATTATAAACCCCAAATAAACTGATGTTTATCTAAATGCTGACTTGATTCCAGCAGAAGGGAAATCAATTGAGCTAGCCTTATCTATGAGACATGCTAAAATTGGGCTCCTTGAATTACTCTCTCCCTTTTATTTTCTTGTACCATCTTGGAAGTGTTTTTATTTTGCCACTGTCAAATTTATGTATGTATGTATGTGTACATGTATGCATGTATGTATTATGAGTTTCAGAGCAGAGGTAAGGCAGCAAGTCTTTGAGAACATTTCCATCTTGCCTTAGATCTACCTACAAGAATAAGATGATTTGGTTAATGCCTTAGGATCTTTGAGGATCTCTAAATAATTATGAAAACTGGACTAATATCTGACTGGGGAGTCCAAAAGGAAATTTTAGCGTAAAGAGATGGATCTATTAATGTGAACTGACGTCTTATTTCAGGGTACTCTAGAAGATTATTGAGGAACTTTTAGGAATTATCATATCCTACTGGAAATTCTCTAAATACTGCTATTAGCCTAACATCATTGAAGACCTACCATGTGCCAGGTATTTCACATATTTTGTCTCATGCAATCGTCACATTATACGCGGAAGACTTGTATTAGAGACTATGTTTTTTTGTTGTTTGTTTGTTTGTGTTTTGTTTTTCTGAGTTGGAGTCTCACTCTGTCGCCCAGACTGGAGCTCAGTGGCCGCTCCCAGACACCGCAGCCTCGACCTGCTGAGCTCCGGCGATCCTTCCGCCTCAGCCTTCCAAGTAGCTGGCATTACAGGCGCGCACTACCACGCCTGGCTAATTTTTTGATTTTATTGTAGAGATGAGGTCTCGCCGGAGACCCGCGGGCTCAGGCAATCCACTCTCCTCAGCCTCCCAAAGGCGCGGGATTACAGGCTGAGCCACCGAGACTGGCTGAGGCTACGTTTTTATATATTACATATTTTACCCCATATGATTGAATCTATGTATTAAGTAGGCAAATAGGATTTGGACTCCTATTTTGGAATTCCTGACTTGTGTTCGGTTACCATGCAAACTGGGTCATCCATTGCTCATCCTAGAAGTAGAATTCCTCCTCATTCTACTTGTGGTTGCATAGGTCATTGCCCATGAGAAATCAAGCTCTGGAGAAGGATAGCTTTCTTGGATAGATTTCCTCTACCAGCTGCATAAGGCCAGGATAATTGGAGTTGCCGTCTTTGCTGGCTATTTTGGGAAATAAGGTGCACTCCAACAGCGAAGCGCAAAATCTCACTCCAAAAACAAAAGTAAGAAACCTGGTACCGGAAACAAAATGAAAAATTATGGTCAGAACTTGAATGCATTCTATAATGTAAAAAGGTTTCTCACTCTAATCTTCCATATAAAATTGGAAATCCAAAATATTTTGGATTTCCAAAATAATGTAAATTTGAGATTAAGTGATGGAAATGGGATATGATTTTTATTACATTAAAAATATAAATACAAGGAAGACCCTTCTAATTTTTTTAACAGAAGAAATTACTTTTTTTATTTAATAAATATAGTATTAATATTGCAGTTATGTTTTCTCACCTATTTTATAAGCATATGCTTTGACAATGTTCTGACAGAAGGAAATAGTATAACTAATCACACATGTTAATATTGCAGTTTAATAAAGAGTAATATTTCAGAAACCTTTGGACTATATCCAAAGCATAATTCCTATAAATAGTAGTTTAACTATTATTCTGTGAATATAGTTTGAACTCAATAAGTGGCTAAATTTCCAAAATGTGTTACATTCACTGCATAAACGAAACTAAGGCCTTATCCTGCTTTTCTTAGGAATTCCTCGATGCTTTAGCTATTTCATGTTACTTAGCAGGTTATGGATATTTAATCTTTATATTCCATATTTTCCCCTTGGGAACAATGGTCCTTGATGTTTTGGTAGGATCAAGCATGGATTTACTTACAGATTCTGACTAAAATATTGAAATTCCCTCTATACACACCAATTATGTTTTCAGTGGCCTTTTTGAGTACTCTTGTGAATTGGAAAAAGTGCTTTCCTTATAAGAAGGAAAGTCAAATTTTGACATCTAATGTAAATTTGAGATTAAGTGATGGAAATGATATATGATTTTTATTACATTAAAAATATAAATACAAGGAAGACCTTCTAATTTTCTTAACAGAAGAAATTACTTTTTTATTTAATAAATATAGTATTAATATTGCAGTTGTGTCTTCTCACCTATTTTATAAGCATATGCTTTGACAATGTTCTGACAGAAGGAAATAGTATAACTAATCACACATGTCAATATTGCAGTTTAATAAAGAGTAATATTTCAGAAACCTTTGGACTATATCTGAAGCATAATTCCTATAAATAGTAGTTTAACTATTATTCTGTGAATATAGTTTGAACTCAATAAGTGGCTAAATTACCAAATGATATCATTATCTAGATTAATAACACCAGTAATATTAGTAACTAACACTTATTGAGGGTTTGCTGTGTGCATGGGACAATTCTAAATTCTTTATTTTTGTATTATTTGATACACCAATTTTAAGAGGTAGGCCACGAACCCCTTTCTTCTGGTAAGAGAATTAAGCACAGAGAGGGTAAGTGACTTGTCTGTATTAACATATAGCTACTAGGTAGTAGAAATGGAATCAATAAATATTATTCCCTAATAACCTGCCAGACACAGAGGATCCTAGTGGCTACTACCACAGTAATTTTTTTTTTTTTTGAGTCAGAGTCTCACTCTGTTGCCCAGGCTGGAGTGCAGTGGCATGCTCACGGCCACTGCAGCCTCGACCGGCTGGGCTCCAGCGATCCTTCCGCCTCAGCCTTCCAAGTAGCTGGAACCACAGGCATGCACTAACACACCTGGCTAATTTTTTTATTTATTGTAGAGACGAGGTCTCACTATGTTGCCCAGGCTGGTCTTAAACCTGTGGACTCAGGCAATCCTCTTGCCTTGGCCTCCCAAAGCGCTGGGATTATAGACTTGAGCCACTGCTCCCGGCCCATAGTAATTAATGTTGCTGATCCCATCATGTGTTGCCTTCCTAGGAAAGGACACCCTTCCCTCCTGTTCTCAAGCATACAAACATGTAGTCATAAACATATAAAGGGACCCCCCCCCAAAAACCGAATTATTTTTTGGAGGGCAGGCCTCTTGTAGTATGGGCTTTCCCCACTAGGTTTAGTATTGTAGGGACCCATCAGCATCAGTGTAGCAGCTACTATTGTTGTGAGAGGTTCCGTTGGACTTCAGTAAATTTTTTTTGGAGATTCTTTCAACGTGTTTGCCCATTTCTTGATGGTTGATTTCCAAGCACACTTGCCCACAATGCGCTGAGTGGTCAGCACTTTTTAAGCAAAAATGGCATGACTTCCATGACCTACTCTTCCTATTCACCCAATCTCACCCCAAGCAACACTTTTTTAGTTTCCCTCGATGAAAACGTCCTCAAAGGGAAATACTTTGCCTATGTGAAAGAGGTGAAACAAACAAACAAAAAAGGTAGAAGCACTAAAAGGCATCAAAATTAACCAGCGCAAAACTTGTTTTGCGCAGTAGGAAAAGTGTCTCAATAACTGTATCAAATGGGAGAGTACCTTGAAGGTGACTGAAACTTAAACATGTAAGAGTAAATACACAATTTTTAGACATAAATTCCGTTTTTTGGGGGGGTCTGCCTCATACTCTCATGCACACGTTATTGGCGTTAATGAGGATCTGTCCCCTTTAATGGATGGTTTCCTTTGAATGAGGCTCTTATTCATGACCAAAGATGCCAGACGTGAGAAGACAAAAAGAAGAATCAGTAAAGTGATGCTCTTTTTGTTTCACTGCATCTTTGAATGAAATCTAAACAAGTGGTAAACGTCTGAACCAAGGAGAATGTGCTTTTTCACACAGATGGCACTTTTTTTTTCTTTTCTCTTCTTTTTTTATTATAAAGATGTGGGGTACAACTCAGGGTTAGGTATACAAATGTTGATTATGCAGGTACCCTTGTGGTTGGGGTATGCCCCTCCCTCCCCTAGCAGTTTCCTCAACTGCCAATCCCACCCCCCTCCCCCCATAGTTTCCCACTACTGTCAATCCTTTTCTTATAGTATTATAATTGTTCATGGTCCACTTATGAGTGAGAGCGTATGGTACTCTGTACTTTGTTTCTGTGTTAGATCACTGAATATGATCGACTCTAAATCCATCCAAGTTGCCGCGAAGTCCGTATGCTTGTCCTTCTTTATGGCTGCATAATATTCCATTATGTATATGTACCACTTTTTTTTTTTTGAGTTGGAGTCTCACTCTGTCGCCCAGACTGGAGTGCAGTGGCTGCTCCCGGCCACTGCAACCTCGGCCTGCTGGGCTCCGGCGATCCTTCCACCTCAGCCTTCCGAGTAGCCGGAATTACAGGCATGCGCCACCACGCCCGGCTGATTTTTTCATTTATTGTAGAGATGAGGTCTTGCTGCCCAGGCGGGTCTCTAACCCGCGGGCTCAGGCAATTCACTCACCTCAGCCTCCCAAAGGCGTGGGATTACAGGTTGAGCCACCGAACCTGGCTTGTACCACATTTTTTTATCCAGTCCAGCTTTGATGGGCAACATTTTTTAAATCTGAAACACATGAGGACATTTTGGGAGTTACATAGCTGATGATGACAGGGAGCTCCTGAGGTGGCGGGAAGATTGCAGACTGCGCTGGATTTCTGCTCAGTTGTACTTAGAGCTCACTGTCCTCAATCCAGTCAACACAGTTTTATCATAGGTTGGGAAATGTGATTTTGTAGTAGTGACCCAATTCTAAATGAGAGTTCTCTTAATTTGAGAGAAAAGGAGAGAATGGGTGTTTGGAAGACAATGAGTAGTCATGAACTCATCTACCGACTATCTGTCTTTATTAATGGTGGAAACTGTGGCCTAATTTTTCTTTCTTTATTTTTGTCTACTATTCAGCAGAAGCTGACTGGAAAATCTTAGGCAAACGTCACTGTTGCTTTTAATTAAGGGTAAGTTTTGGTGATGATTAAAAAATAAAGCCACCTGCTGTTTTTGTTTTTTAAGTTAGAAATGATTGTGTAAAAGTGTCAATTGTTCTCTAAGCTTTTTCTGACCCAACAACCTTTTTTGGTCTGTGGATCTTACTCAATTGAAAAAGTGAGATCCTGGATTTAAGGAGGTTATGGGGAATTGAGGGCCATTTGGATATTGTAAGTTACTTTTTATGATACACAGAATTTTTAGAAGCCCTGTAACAGGGAGTCATTACGTTTAATTAAACTGCTAGCGAACTCATTTTTACAAGAAAGATCACAAGAAGGGTTGAATTATTTTTATAAGTGGTGGGCAACAGTCCTTAGCCAGCAGATATTTTAATTAACTATGCAGTTATATTTAGATGGGGTGAAAGTATACCCCATCCTATCCTAACTAGAAAAGGTAATTTTTTCACCTTACTGTAGTTTTATATTAATTTATTAATGTGCTCAATTTTGTTTCAAAATATGAAGCTATAAAACCAACAACCATGCAAAAAAAAGGTCTTTGTCAGTATTATTCAGTTGTTTTATAAGATAATAAGACAAATTTCAATAGCGCTTGAAAAAGTGAGCAATGGATATAAGCAGACAAATTTAAAAATGGGGTCTAAACATAATGATTTTTTCCTCATAATCAAACTCATATAAGATAAAAAAGTGGCATCTTGCTAAACATTTTAAAAATATGCATTTATGTATCGCACGTATTCCACTGGAAACATTTTTTTTTCACAAAAATGATTAAGAAACATGGCATGCAGTTTTCTCAGGAAACTACAGAAAACCAAGTTATGAGCTTTTTGGTAAGAAAAATCTTTGACTAAGGAAATGCTGTCTTTAGTTATCAGCATTCTATAGTCTTGCTAAACTTTATTCCACATGGAAATGGTAAACAATAATTGAGGATATTTTCCAGAATTCATTTGTGGCCTTTTTAAAATTTTTTACTGAGAATGGGAGCTGTATCTGCACCTTTTTGGTGTATACTAATGTTTCTTCAGAAACTACTGCTATGTTATTTTGAGTTTCTCATTTCTTCTCCCTACTTAAAGAGTTTTCTTTTCTGATTCTATTTTTTTCCCTAAATTTCTTTCCACATGTAGTTCAGCAGCTGCTGCCTCCTTTTATCAGTTGCATTACCTAAGCAAAACTTTGCATTTCCTTGAAATCTGACAATTTCCTAGCTTATATCTTTGTCATTTCTCCATTAAAAAAAAAAATTCATCGCTTGCACATATGGTTATCACCAAGTTTGTCTGAAGTATTTCTTCATTACAGAGTTTCCTTTTTGGTCAGGCTCGGTGGCTCAGTCTGTAATTCCAGAACTTTGGGAGGCCGGGGCGAGTGAATTATCTGAGCCGTGGGTTCAAGATTAGTCTGGGCAACTTGGCAAGACCTCATCTCTACAATTAAAAGAAAAAAAAACATAGCTGGACGTGGTAGCGCGCATCTATAGTTCCAGGTACTTGGAAGGCTGAGGTGAATGAATCACTGGAGCCCAGCAGCTGGATGCCGGGGTGGCCGTGAGTGTGCATGCCACTGCACTCCAGTCAGCGCGAAGGAATGAGACTCCAACTCAAAAACAAAACAAAACAAAAAGCAAAAAAGTTTCCTTTTTTCCCTTTCTTTCTGCTGTCATGTTCAGTGTCAAAGTTTTAAGTTGTATATGCAAAGTATACTTGCCATAGAGATTTTCATTGTGGAAATAACGGTCTTTATAATATATCAGAAAGAGAATTACAATTTGCTTTTTTATCTTGATGGGATTTATTACTAAAACAGTTATTTCAGTTAATGCTTCTAATGAGGTAAGTATTTTTAAAACTTTGAAACTTTATTAAATATGCAACCAGGAAAATGATCCAATTAATTAAAAATTATAATAACAATATATAATTCTTTATAAATTAGTCACTTAACTTCATTGTCAGTCTAGCGTATTCTTTGGAAACAGTTTCTCTTCTTGGGTCAAGAGTTCTTGAATCATTGGTATTATTTTTTCATTGCCTTTTTATATATGTGTTTTTGCTACCGACTCATTCTTTCCGCATACCAGACCTCAGATTTGAACATGTCCATTCAGGAGTATTTTGACACTCCCCTCCCCCATTTTGTAAATTTTGGATCAAGGAGGATGAATAAAAAGAATCACCTGTTATGTGAATTTTTAATAGCTTACCCACATTACTATGGTCATGTACGTGAACAGATGTAAATTCTAGTCAGCTTTTTTTTTTTTTTTTAGCTTCTTTGCTCTTGCTAGATTTATATATCACTTTTCTTTGACAGGAATCCTTTTGCTATCTCAAGCCCTAATTTGATTGTTTGATTGTTTTGCTTACTTGTTGCTAATATTTTATTTCTTGCAACATGAAATCATCAGTAGCATCTGTACCAGGGCCCCACAGAGCAGGCAAGGGTCCATGTGAGGGGAAAAAGGTGGCTTTCTCAGGAAATGCTAAGGGGGAAGGGCTTCTCAAATTTTATGACCCTTAAAAATAAAGAAATGTGATTGACTGTGGTGAGTCTTGATCTGTGCTTCTGCACTCCAGCCTGGGTGACAGAGTGAGACTCTGACTTAAAAAAAGAAAAAAACAAAGAACTGTGATTGTGTGAAGGAGTGTAAGAGAAGTATAAGACGTTGACTTGTGATCTATTCCCTTGTCTTACCAGAGAGATACCTCCTTGCCACCCTTGCTGGGGGAAAGGTTGGATGGCCAGTGACCCATTCTGATCTTAGTAGACTTCTGTAGACTAATGGTGTTTACCAGGCCTTATGTCTTCAGCAGGATGCTTTTAGCAGGATATTTTTGATCTGAAGATTGCTTGTAGTAAATTGTCCCTAGGTCTGTGGATTTGAGGCAGGAGAATGCCCATAAACCATAAAAGACTTATGGGGTATAAAATGAATATGTTTCACAACATGAAAATTATATTCTATGTGAGTAACAATCTGTAAAACCTCACCTATTGATCTGGGTCAGGGAAACCATGTTCAGTGCAGGAAGATGGTACCTCGGGAGTTCCGTGTGATGGTGCAGACCTGCTTACCGCTTGATTGCGCCTGTCCTTGAAGATGTTAGTAAAACTTGACACCATATGAGAGCTCTGGTTTATGCCAACCGGTTCTACAACTTGAAAGTATGGATTAGCTTAGGCAATCTCCTCCATAAGGTGCACACCTTTGAGGTTATTTCCTCTCTCAGGGATGTTGCTGATGTGATATAGAATGAGGGAAATAAAATATAAAATCAACACCAGATTCAAGAAGTCTGATTTATGCGATCTACAATCAGCCCTTCATAAACAGCCTCTCATAACTTCCCTCTGAAATAGTAGGTACAGAAAAGAGACAAAATTCTAAACTATTAAAAGCAGAACCTAACATTTTACCAGAAGGTGGGATCATTTTGATTTATCTCCTAAGCTGGTGGAATTAGGTAGCCCATGTATGTTCTATCCTTTGATCTACCTTTGCCCTGTCTGCCCCGTGGCTGAGAGGGTCAGGCGTTGTACTTAACAGAAAATTAGACTTTGATATTTGTATGGCATGGATGGTATTCCTTTTTTTTTTTTTTGGAGTTGGAGTCTCACTCTGTCACCCAGACTGGAGTGCAGTGTCCGCTTCCGGCCACTGCAGCCTCGACCTGCTGGGCTCCGGTGATCCTTCCGCCTCAGCCTTCCAAGTAGCTGGAACTACAGGTGCGTGTACCATGTCCTGCTAATTTTTGATTTATTATAAAGACGAAGCCTCACGCAAGTTGCCCAGGCGGGTCTTGAACCCGCGGGCTCAGGCAATCCACTCGCCTCGGCCTCCCAAAGCGCTGGGATTACAGGCTGAGCCACCGAGCCCGGCTGGATGGTATTCTTTACTTTGATCTCCCCCACTGTATACTGCAGCTCACAGAAAACTAATAGGGAGGAAGCAGCATGTGGGAAACTGTGGGAGGAGATATGGATTCGGCAGGGCCAGCCTGGGGCCTGGGTAGCAAGAAATGGTGACGATGGTTGTCTTGCATTTATCTACTTTACATGGTCAGGCTACCAGCTTGGCAGTGGGGATAGGAGAATACCACACAGCAGTCCAATACAAGCAGTCTGGACGACAGCCCGAGAGCATGGCCAATCAGCCTTCCCTCTCTCGCTTTCGACTTGAAGAGGGGGATGGATGGGTGATACAGCAACTTGTGTCTACAAGGGGTACAGTGATACATGCAAGGTCCAAATGGCTGCATTCACACCTGGGGATGAATTAACACAGAGATGTGCAACATCTCTGGACATATACTTCGCTATACACTTGAGATCATATTATATTTTTGTTCGGTAACTTGCTCCCTTTCCCAAGATAGTAACCAGGTCGTCCTTCAACACATAAGCAGATTGATTGATCACTCATTTCCTCACAATCCTGCAAAGGTTCCCATTCTGTTCAGCATAAAAGCCCAATCTTTTCAATACCCATACAGAGCCAGGTGATCTGAAGCCCTTCCATCACCAGCGCTCTCTCCTGTTTTTTATCCCCTTGCTCACTCTGGCCACACAAGTTGAATTGTATCTCCTAAAGCAGGAGATGATGCATGTTTCTGTCACAGGACGCTGCAATGGCTGTCATATTTGCTGGATGCACCAAAGAAACAAAAAACAAAAACAAGCACAACACAAAAAGACTAACATATTGCCCGGGTCGCATCGTCTGATTTGTCATACTCTTTTTTTCTCCACATCCTGATACTAGCAGAGTGGTAGATGAAATATAATGTTGTTGTACCAATTTGCATTTATCTTACTATAGTTGACCCCTTATATTTTTGTTGATTGTTTGTATCACTTCATTGGTGAAATGTCTGTCTGTCAATGTTTCTCTCTAGCTGTGGATCTCTTTCTTGTTGATTTATAGAAATTCATTTTTGATTAAGGAAGAACAACCTCTTCTCTGATATAAATATTACAAATATTTTTTCGCAGTTAATCATTTGTCTTTTGGTTTCAGACAGATATTTCACATTGCAATGTGATTACATTTGTTAGTGTTTTCCTTTTTCTTCACAGCATTTGATTTTGATGTCTTGCCTTGAAAGCTTTCTTCACTCAATACTATTATGGCTTCATCTCATATATTTTTCTTTCTCTTTTAGAAAGAAATAAGAGTCCTAAAAGTTTTGGGGAAACAACTTGGTAATGTCTTTTAACATTCAATATAAATATTAATAAAAATTTGTTAAAAATATTTATTGAGCAAGAACATTGTGCCAACCATTTTTCTAGGTTTTTGGGTGTATTTCTTGGGATGTGTCTTATGGGATTTATGATGTAAATGGAGAGAGGGAAAGGAAAACTATATTTTACCAACATGGGATTTTTATAGTCCGGTACTAAGTGAAAGGTACCATGACAAAAGGAAGAATGACAGGGAAAGGAGGTTGGATCAGCAATTCCATTCTCTCATGCCAGCACTTTGAGAGTCCTAGGTAGGAAGATTACTTGAGGTGAGGAGTTGGAGACCAGCCTGGGGAACATAGCAAGACCTAGTCTCTACAATAAAATACAAAAATTAGCCAGATGTGCACTGTAGTCTCAGCTACTAGTGAGGCTAAGCCAGGAGGATCATGTGAGGCCAGGAGTTTGAGGCTGCAGCAAACTCTTGGAGTGTAAAAAATCCACGCTATTGGGGTAATTTACAGTTGTAAATATGATAGTCAGAGTAGGCTTCATTGACAAAGTGACATTTGACAAAGACTTGAAGGAAATATGGGAATGGGCCATGACAGGATCATTCAGCAAATACAACAGTCATTGCAGCATCCTGAGGCAAAATTTTACTAATATTTATTTTGAATGTTCAAAGATATTACCAAGTTGGTCTCCCAAATCTTTTATGACTCTTATTTCTCAAAGAGAAATAGAAAAAGAAAAATATACATGATAACACCATGATAACATTGGGTGATGAAAGCTTTCAAGGCAAGATATGAAAACCAAATGCTGCAAATAAAAAGGAAAACACAAATGTAATCACATTACAATGCAAAATACTTGTCTGAAACCAAAAGGTGAATGGTTAACTGTGAAAAAAATATTTGTAATATTTATACCGAGAAGAGTTTGTTCTTTCTTAATCAAAAATGAATTTCTATAAATCAACAAGAAAGAGATCCACAGCTAGAAAGAAACATTGACCGACAGACATTTCACCAGTGAAGTGATTCAAACAATCAGCAAAAACAGAAGGGACCAATTATAGTAAGATAAATAGTCGGGCTCGGTGGCTCAGCCTGTAATCCCGCGCCTTTGGGAGGCTGAGGTGAATGGATTGCCTGAGTCCGTGGGTTCAAGATCCGCCTGGGCAGCGAGACCTCTTCTCTACAATAAATCAAAAAATCAAAAATTAGCCTGTAGTTCCAGCTACTCGGAAGGCTGAGGCGGAAGGGTCGCCAGAGCCCAGCAGGTCGGGGCTGCGGTGGCCGGGAGCGGCCACTGCACTCCAGGCTGGGCGACAGAGTGAGACTCCAGCTCAAAAAAAAAAAAAAAAGATAAATGCAAATTGGTACAACAACATTATATTTCATCTACCATGCTGGTAGTATCCAGGATGTGGAGAAAAATAGAGTGTGACAAATCAGACGATGCGACCTGGGCAATATGTTAGTCTTTTTGTGTTGTGCTTGTTTTTGCTTTTTGTTGGTTTGGTGCATCCAGCAAATATGACAGCCATTGCAGCATCATGAGGCAGAAACATGTATCATCTCCTGCTTTAGGAGATGCAACTCATCTCGTGTGGCCAGACTGAGCTAGGGGATAAAAAGCAGGAGATAGGGCTGGTGATGGAAGGGCTTCAGATCACCTGGCTCTGTGTGGGTATTGAAAGGATTGGGCTTTTATGCTGAGCAGAATGGGAACCTTTGCAGGATTGTGAGGAAAGGAGTGATCAATCTGTTTATATGTTGAAGATGATCTGGTTATTATCTTGGGAAAGGAAGCAAGTTACAGAACAAAAATATAATATGACCTCATGTGTATAACAAAGTATATGTGCAGAGGAGTATTCTTTTTATATATAAGTGTTGAAACACATGAACATATGTGCATAGAAAAAAATCTTGCCGGACGAGTGGCTGATTCTGTTTGTTAGAAATCATCTTTTTGTTAGATGTAAATTCCCCTGTGGAGTAGACACTTGTCTTAAAAGTTGAGATTATTATTATAAAATAGAGTCAATTTGAAATGACACTAGAACAATCTATGAAAAGAAATTCTGCAACATATCTTTCCACTTCTTAGCAATGACATATGTCTATAACAGTACTCATACACAAGTTAGTCAGTTTTCTAGAGAAAATTCTAGCAGAAAATTCCTTTAGAACTATTTTCCCATATATATGTATGCACAAAGTAACTTTTAGGGAAAAAAGAAAATGCACACAAACAAGCGATTAACAAGCTGTTTTTTTTTTTTTTTTTAAGTAAGGAGAGAAAAGTGTCGCTCTCGGTGTATCTATTTAGAGTAATCATGATAATGGTACCTAACATTTATTCAGCACTTACCAAGTGGCAGGAATTATGCTTTTGCCTTATTTGCTTTACCTCATTTAACTCTCACAATCACCGTAGGATCCAGCAAATTACCGTCATTGTGAATATGAGGCGATGAGGCTTAGAGAGGTGATGAGAATTGCCAAGTAGACGATACGGTTTTTTTTGAAAGTCAGCTGGTCCTGAGACCTGTATGCTTGTATGCTTAAACCATGACTTCATGCTCAGAAGTTGTATACAAATCAAATCTTACTACTTTACATAAAATGGTATTTCTTATCTTTCTCGTATTGAGCATGAACATTTAAAGATGCTGCTTTGGAAAATTAACTTTAAGGAATTTTTTTTTTTTGGTCAAATTAAAACATTTACTTCTGCAAAATTCCCACATGGAGTTAATAAAAAATAAACTCAACTTGTGTGCTCTTTTATTTTTATTTCCTCCTCCTGCCCTGACTGGGAATATTTCTAAATGCACTTCTCTTCTCTCCACTGTATATTCTTTTGCTGTGTGAACTCATCCTGTTTCTGCACAAGATCACCTACTTTATTGGCTTTCAAAACCTTTATAGTCATAGCCACACATAAGCATAAATTATCTCTTGCTGCCCCCTGGACAGTCTCAGTTTGGTTTGTCAACATGACCTTAAACCGTGCATGTCCTGAATAGAATTAATTATTTCCCCCATTCTTTCCTCCTTGATTTGCTTATTTTTCTCTATAATATTCTGATATTTAAATTTGAAGGGGGAGAAAAAACTTTACCCACTCTTCTTTCATTTCCTGCAATCAATCATCTTCAGATGTTTGGTCTCTTTCACGTATTCCCTCTTTTGTCACCATCTTCATGCATGTAATCTAGTTTGAATTATCACATTATCTGTAAGAACCTTCTAATTAATTTCCCTGCTATCAGAATATCTCCTGATTTTCAATACCTCCAGCTCGCTTCTGAATTTGTGTTTTCTTAAAGAGTGTTTTTTTAATGTCACTCATCACTTTTCATCCTAAATACTTTATTATTACTCACTGAATAGAGTTAAATCACTTTATTTGGGATCCATGGTCTATTATGCCAGTGATCTATGCCAACACTCCTATTAAACCTTTTACAACTGAGTGCTAACATGGAAACTCAGGCTGAGATGCGTGGGATAAATAAATAGCTCACACATTCCAAGTAGGTGCTGGGTCCTATGTAGTGTTTTCAAATTCAGGGAGGAAAACCCTCTTGCCAACATTGAGGGCATAACAGGTATTGATTTTTTAGACTGATAGAAGAATTTTGAGGATTTTCTTAACATGTATTTTTTTGTACTATGAGCCTTCTCTTCCTCTTTCCTTCTCCTTTTTTTTTCTCTCCCTAAAACTTGTATTAAACCTTCTACCCAATTCAGAAAAGAAGGGTTCTAAGGACGACAGTAGGATAGTTTAACAAACATCCCTGCCATTTGGTGTAAAGGGTAGACTGGTGTCTAAAAATGATTACTTGTCCAAACAGTCTAAGGTTTGGGAAACTGCTTCACCATCCTGGTTTACCAAGGCATAGGATATGTGAATGTTTGCTATGGGCTGTGTGGGAGAATGAGCCAGGAAATGTCATAGCATATGTGGCTTAAGGCCGTCTGAGGCAGGAGTGGGAAAGTCATGACCCTGGGGTCAAATTTCATCGCCTCTTTTTGGTCCATGTTGGAACACAGTCAAACTCATTCATTGTGAATTGGTATGGCTGCTCTGAGCTGTGTCGGTGAGGCTGAGCACTTGTTACTGAGATCATCTGGCACACAAAGTATAAAATATTTATTATCTGGCCTTTTGGAGAAAATGTTTGTGGAACTCTGGTTTAGAGAGGTAAACAGATTTCAGCAGAAAAAGGCTGGAATTATTGCTTGATTCGTAAGGCCAGGGGAAGGAGGAAGTAAGTAACTAGACTAGGGAGGCTGTTACCATGGTTACAGAAGGTCTAGGGGAAGGATGCCACAGACAGACATTTCGGAACGCCAACGAATGTGGGAAGACCCCACATAGTCCACGACTGGCTTGTAATAGTCTCAGTCAAGCAAGGGCTTGTGGCCCAGCTTTTATATCCCTCTCCATTCCCCAGCCCAAGAAGGCTGAGTAAGTGAGTCAGTTATTTACCACAGGAAGAAGAGGAGCAAGAGAGGGGAGCTCACCTAGGAGCACCTGCCCCATGTCCAGCTTTAAACCAACTTCAAAGCATTTATTATTACATATGTTTCATTGAATTCTTACAAGGAGACAGTGTTTGCAGCTTAAAGAGACTTTGGAGTTTTTAGGGCCTAAGAATAACCAGAGAAGATATATGGTAGACCCAAATTTTTATCAAGGGGAAGGGAAAGCCAGTGGTATGCTGGAGTAAGATTTTATTGACTTGAGAGAGCTGTTGTTAAATGTTCAAGGACTCTGGGAGCCTGTGATTGAAACATCATAGCTTGGCTACAGCAGAAGTATTTATATCACAGACATTGATAAATGCTACAAATCAGGACTATTTTCCCCCAGAAAGTCAGTTTACTTACCCACTACTGGATCATAATAAGCCCACCAACAACTTTTAAAAGTGCAATGAGAGACAAAAAAAATGTGGGCTTTTTATTATACCCCATGGGGTTTTTATTATGCCCCCTGAGTTATTTATGTTTAATCTAATGGCATATATGATTTCGTTTGATTCACAAACTTCTTTTTGTCATTTTCACCATACCCTACATATACTTTCATTTTTTCATTGAATATATTGTAACCTGTTGTGTTCAAAGAAATCCTACTGATTTTCAAGATTGACTACAAAGTACCTTTTTCTTTAATCTTTTCCAGATTGCTCCAGCTTATATTGAAGTCTGTTTATTGCTCTTCTGGTAGTACTTGTGTTGCCTTGTGTGAACACATAATGTAATTTGCTGCATGACTCTTAGACCTATTTTGTCCTCTCATATTTTCTTCCTCACCTCTATTGCATGCTAATGGAAGTGGCAATCATGGTTTCTTTTATTCTTGTGTTACATCAGTTCCATATTCATAGGTAGCATTTTCTAATTTGTATATAAATAAATATATTAATACAGGTTTACTCTTGAATGAATACATTAAAATTCACTCTACATGTAATTACTTTCTCTATCATATTTCTTGACTATTCAGAAGGTCTTAAAAATGTAACCGTCAGATGGCTCTTGGTTATGCATGAAGGGAAGACCATTAAACTTCAAACTTAGAAGATCTATGTTCAATGTGAGCCGAACCATTTTCCTCCTTATTAGCGTAGACAGTGTGTTTTCTCTCTGTGTGTCTTTTCTTTTTAATCTGTGAAGTGAAATTAATGACATCTATCTTCTTAGATTATTGGGGTGATCACATCAGATAATGCATGTGACATGATTTGAAATGTACGACTATTTATTCAAATGCAATAATTGGAAGAAGGATATAAAAACATTTCAACAGTCTTAGCAACTCCTGATGTGTATTTGACTAAAACTATGTGAGGAAGACCCCCCCAAAAACCCAGAATTATTTTTTGGAGGGCAGACCCCTTACAGTACCGACTTCCTTTGCTAGGCAAGTGTTTTAGGAACCCGTCAACATCAGTACACCTGCCAGCGTTTTTTGTGAGAGGCTCCATTTTGCTTCAGTAAATTTTTTATTTTTTGGGGGGGTGGAGTCTCACTCTGTCGCCCAGACTGGAGTGCAGTGGCCGCTCCCAGCCACTACAGCCTCGACCTGCTGGGCTCCGGCGATCCTTCCGCCTCAGCCTTCCAAGTAGCCGGAATTACAGAAGTGCGCTACCACGCCTGGCTGATTTTTTGATTTATTGTAGAGATGAGGTCCCGCTGCCCAGGCGGGTCTCGAACCCGCGGGCTCAGGCAGTCCACTCACCTCAGCTTCCCAAAGGCGCAGGATTACAGGTTGAGCCACTGAGCCCAGCGTGATTTTTTTTTTTTTTTTCTGAGATTCTTTCAAGTGCTTGCCCATTTCATGATGGGTGATTTACCAGGGTACTTGCCCACACCGCACTGAGTGTTTAGCAATTTTGGACCCAAAACAGCATTATCCTTGTGCCCCAACCTCCCTATTCATCTGATCTCATCCCAAGTGTCGTTTTTCTGTTTCCCTGGATGAAAAAAGTCCTCATAGAGAAGCAATTTGCGACATGGAAGAGGTGAAACAAAAAATGGCAGAAGCACTAAAGGCTCCAAAATTGATGAGTTCAAAAACTGGTTTGAGCAGTGGAAAAAGTATCTTAATAGGTGCATTGCATCAAATGGAGAGAGATTTGAAGGTGACTGAAGTTTAAGTATGTAAGAATAAATACGCCATTTTTCATAATTAAGTCCTGGGGTTTTTTTTTAGGTCCCCCCCTTATATTTGCCTTTTTCAGTCAAGGTGCTTCCTTCCCACTGTTATCACATAATAATTGATGACTACTAACTAATTGATAATATTTTCTGACATATCTTTCCTGATAATTAAAGAACGTGTGTCAACAGCAATTTTTTTTCTTCTATTTACTATTTGTGAATTATAGTAAGAGTTGATTGGGTTGGGTATGAGCTGTTTCTTCCCTTTGTTGCCTGCCTCTAGTGGCAAAATGGAGGTTCCCATGTTAACACAGATAACAGAGTATACTGGTCAAGAACTCTTGGGAAACACAAAATCATTGTGTGTTCATATTAACTAAGGTTTTTAAGGTAATAGAATGATGAAGCCGGCTCACTCTTATTTTCCAGTAATTTTGCTTGCCAGAAGTATAACCTAATACTGATAAAAGAAGCAACGTCTTTTTATGTGATTTGTAACAAATTTATTTAAAACACTTTCACACAGTCTGTTTTTAGTTGAGTGAAACAAAGTCCCAGTGATAATTTTATATTAAAAATCACCTTTTAGCTGGGTGTGGTGGCCGCCTGTAATCCCAGTACTCTGGGAGGTGGAGGTGAGAGGATTATCTGAGCCCTTGGGTTCGAGATCAACCTGGGTATCATGGCGAGACTTCATCTCTACAATAAATAAATAAAAAAAAAATTAGCTTGGCTCGGTGGCTCAGCCCGTAATTCCGTGCCTTTGGGAGGCTGAGGTGAGTGGATTGCCTGAGCCTGCGGGTTCGAGACCCACCTGGGCAACTTGGCGAGACCTCATCTCTACAATAAATCAAAAATTAGCCGGCCGTGGTAGCACACGCCTGTAGTTCCAGATACTTGGAAGGCTGAGGCGGAAGGATCGCTGGAGCCCAGCAGGTCAAAACTGTGGTGGCCATGAGCATGCCAGTGCACTGCAGCCTGGGCAACAGAGTGAGACTCTGACTAAAAAAAAAAAAAAAAATGCCTTTTATTTATTTTTTGTTGTTGTTGTGATGTCTTGGTTATAGTCTTCTTTAACTTTGTAGGAATATCAAGATTCTTTTTTGCTAGAATCAGTAGAGGCAGCTTTCCTATAAAAACTCCTTTAATGCTACAAAGCCCTTTTTCCTCAAAGTTGATCCCTAAACAAGGTACCTTCTCTTTTAAGTTGTCTTTTTCTAAACTTTGGAAAACCTGAAGATTTTCAGTCTGTCTTTGGTAATTTTAGTTTGTGTGTTCAAATGAAAGCTGGAAGAATGACTAACATCAGCTTTTGTAGATCAGTAGGATTTTGGCAGTCATCTAATCAATTCTACTCTGTGGGCTAGGATATAGATGGCATAGAGATTTACAAAATCTGGACCTGTTTAAGGTCAGATAAGTTAAAAGTGGATGGTCCCACCCATAGGCATGGTGTCATTAGTATGTTGGTGCTTGTGTGTGAGAGGTCATGGGTTATCTGCTGTGGACAAATCAGTTAGATTTTTCAGTTGGATTAAAATTGATTGCATTAAAAATTACCACTAGATCCATGGAGACTTGACTTACTATTTCACACAATACATAGTAATAACTTATTATTAGCATGACAAATATGCCAAATGGTTTGTTAGTACATTCTTTTTTATATTTACATTTTTCTATTCTAACAGTCAGTCTTTATATTCACTTCTTTCCTGCTTTCTGTTGACCTTATAAAGTCTTTACTACTCAACAGTTTAAGTGATGGGAAATGTGTTTTTCATTTTAGATTCATGGCTGAAGTCCTCATAACAAAAGACAGGTTAACAAGAGAAACCACACAAGCTTATTTAATATACATTTTATATGACATGAGAGTCTTCATTAAAGACGTAAAGATTCAAAGAAATGTCTAAACTTGTTTATGTTTTATGCTAGTTTGATGAAGAAGTGAATAGTCATAAAGATGTATAATTGGATAAAAATATGATCTAATAGTAATAAACTGGAAGAAATAAGCAAACCCTGTTTTTTCAATTTCTTCTTTGTGAGAAAAGGAATATCCTCATCTACAGAGGTAATGGGCAGGAGAAAGAGAGTAACCTTCCTACTTCTGCTGTTTTCTCAGATGACAGTGTCATATCTTGGGGTAGCATGTCCTGAACTCATATCAACAGTTTTGGTCTTTGATGCTGAGAATGGGACTGACTGTGCATAAATACTATATAGATTTAAGATTCATTGACTATGACAAAACATAGATGTAAAGTGTAAGTCATTTGAATGATACCTAGAAGAGCTGCTATTTCAAATAGATGAGGTTTTTGAGACTAGGCAGTTTAATGAAAGGGAGGGGAAGCAATGAGTAGAGGGGATTTAGTCAGAAATGAAAATGAAAAACAGTGGCCGGACGCAGTGGCTAATGCCTGTAATCCCAGCACTTTGGGAGACGGGGCCCAGGGGCTCAAGACCAGCCTAGGCAACTTGGTGATACCTTGGTGTGGTGGCCACATCTGTGGTTCCAGCTACTTGGAAGGCTGAGGCAAAAGGATCGCTTGAGCCCAGCAGGTTGAGGATGCAGTGGCCATGAGTGTGCCACTACACTCCAGCCTGGGCAACAGAGTGAGACTCCTACTCAAAAAAAAAAAAAAGAAAAAAGAAAATGAAAAAGAGCACAAAAAGTGAGAGGATTCTAATGGATTATGTAGTCTTCTCAGGCGTATGTGTGTATACGTGAGTCTGATTGCGGGGGTGAAGAGTGGAATGTTGGGGAGAAAACCCGGAGGTTAGAAGTGGCAGGTAAGACAGACCAGGAAGAAATGGTATGGCAGCTGGAAAGCCACCATGGTAAGCCAGAGAAGCCAGACTACTCTTGAGGCATCCACTGAGCTTGTCAGCTGCAATGGCTATGAGATAAGTTGCACATATGAGATTTATGGAGAAATGCTAGGTGTTTAACTGGAATGGCCACAGGTCGTTTGTCTTTGTGGTGGACGGCAGTTCTGCCATGAGTCAGAATCTAGAAGACAGCATTTGCTTTGGATGATGTCATAAATGTTCTTCCCTCAGATCTATCTCAATGGCTGGTAACATTCCTCACATCTGTAGCTAAGATCTCCCAACTTAATTTGGGTTCTCGTCAGGGAAGGTTTCTATCCAAGTCAGTTGCAGCATCTGTGCCTACAGCTCTCAGAAGGTGTCCCCAAGTCAGCAATCCAAGGGAACCCATTAGAATTTTAAAGAAATGAAGTAAAGAAAGGTAATTCAAAGGAGTCTGAGTGTGGCTTCTGTCGCGGAGGTGGTGACATGCAGAAATGCAAGCACAGAAGCAACGCAAGAAACAGAGCCGTGTTTCTGAATATCACCATGGTTACAGTCTATAAAAAATAATGAGGAGAGAAAAATAAGAGCACTGGAGTTTGAAGACTCTTTTTTTTAAAGATTGGTTTTTATCTATGTGATAAAAGATCCTGGGGTTTGCATTATCTTGATAAAATAAAAAAAAAAAACCCAAATCATAAATTTCTCTTTAAATGCTCACTGCTAAACATTCAAGAATGTTTGTGCTCTCTCTCTCCTGGATATCATGAATCTTATTTTCAAAGAATCACTGTGAAATATCAAGTCATCTTCTAATCTGACTGCTGAGCTACAATCAAAATTCAGTGATGATTTTTGTATCTTTCACCCACTACTTCTTAGGCTTGTTATCACTGATGCAGTGACATAGTTCTTGAATTTCAGCGCTTCTTGCATCCAGCTGTGGCCATTGATTCACTCATTGAATTTGATGGTGTTAAGCACAATAAGAAAGATGACTTAATGGGTCTTAAATGTTTACTGTTACTGAACCATTCTGCAATTTTCATTACCAAGAGAAGTCCCTGATGAAACGTTATTCTTTAGACTGCCAAATGCTTCTGGTAAGCAAAGACACAAGGAAATTCAGTCCATACCAGCTGTTTCCATTTAATTGAGAGAGAAACTAAGTGCTCATATCTAGTAAAACTCTACAAAATGACCTTCTTTTCTTAATATGGAAAGAACAAAGGGCATCGCACTTTTACAACTTAGGGAAAGCATGAAGACTAACTTTTTTCCAATATTAGCATTCTTATAAATAGGAAAATCAGTATTTTAGAGGATGAGTCCTTAATATTAGAGGATCTATATTGAAGGAGATCAGTATATGCCCCACCAAAATATACCGCTTTGCATAAGAATTTTGAGATAAAGGCAACTGAGAAGCAGCAGATATAGAAAAGTCCCCTACCTTCCTCTATTTGCCTAAAATCAGGGTATATATTTTTCTTGGTAAAAGTGCCCTACATCTTCCCTTCTCTTGTATCAGGAAGAACAGAATGATTCTTAATCACCAGAGATAATTCTAGACTCTTATCAACCCAGAAAAAGCACCTGAGAGGAATCTAAATAACAAACCTTACTAAACAGCCCTTATCTTTCATTAGTTTCCCCTATGTATTTACCTTTCCATAATTTATCACCCCTAAAAGTCTAGACCTCCCTTCTTTTATCTTGTCACCTCTACACAATTCATTGCCCTTTGTTAAAATGGTATGTAAGCTCCTGGGTCTGACTGCTACTCTGAGTCTTTTAAAAATGTATATGTGATAAACTATTTCTCCTGTTGATCTCTTTTGTTGGTTTAATTTGTTGGGCTTCAGATACAGAACTTAGAAGGGTAGAGGAAAAAACTTCCCTCCCTTGCAATACCCATCTCTTTTAGTGAAGTGAACTTGGTAATGCCAAGTTATCATATTTATATACCTTCCTAAGATACTGAAAATATTTCTTTGTTTATTTTTGATGCATCTTGGCATGAATGATTCAACAAATATTTAATAACAATTGGCACTAAATACAAGACTGGAGAAAAATATTTAGCAATTATAAATTTCAAATATTATTTTCTTCCCATAAGTTGTAGGAGCTTTGCTGTCAGTAGTGGGCGTTGTTTTATTTCAACGTACCATTCCTTAACACTCAAATATAGCAAAACAAAAAGACTCAAAATGTTCACTATTTCAAGGTCACAAGTATTGACTGGCAAGTAGTGGTAATCTTTGTGGGGTTTTTTGGCCTCATTTTATCTTTTGTTATTTTTGCCATAATAGACTTTCTAAGGTGGTCTGAAGGCTTATGATTTTGAAATTCCTTGTTTTTTTTTTTTTGAGTAGGAGTCTCACTCTGTCACCCAGACTGGAGTGCAGTGGCTGCTCCCGGCCACTGCAGCCTTGACCTGCTGGGCTCTGGTGATCCTTCCGCCTCAGCCTTCCAAGTAGCTGGAACTACAGGCATGCGCTACCACACCCGGCTAATTTTTTGATTTATTGTAGAGATGAGGTCTCACCAAGTTGCCCAGGCAGGTCTCAGACCCGCGGGCTCAGGCAATCCACTCACCTCATCCTCCCAAAGGCGCAGGATTACAGGCTGAGCCACTGAGCCCGGCTTGAAATTCCTTTTTAATGCAGCTTACAATGACAACAACAACAACAACAGAATCTTCCTAAAATAGAAGAGCGTATGCCTAGATATTCATTTTTGCCATCTTTGGAAAAGACTTTTTTTCTTTTAAAGAATGTCTATATGTATGTGTTTTGTGTGTGCTCATACATGTGTATGTATTTGTGTATATAGTTTTAGTGTATATATGAAGACAGCTGTATGTGTGTAAAATATCTTTTATAATTAACTCAAGTCTAAGAAAACTTGATACTTTACTGAATGCAGATATTTTAAATGAAGTTTTCCCTTTGTTTCTTGCTAATTCTTAATATTAACAATTTCCTATCATAAATTGAATGATGTGTTTGTTATTTTAGGTAGAATAAGAAATATGGGTTGTACATGGTGTTCTTCATAGATAATTCATAAAAAATATTTTTGTTGGGAATTGTATTAGAGATTATTCATAAATGTGGCTCTCTCTCATTATTTATATTTTTGAATGTCACTGGAAACCTTAGAAATAATGGGGTGCTACTCCCTTACTTTTCTATATTACCTTCTGTTATCCTATCCATACAGAATATAGTAATAATATCTTTCAAGTTTTGTTTCATATTATTTTATTTTGAGACAAATATTTGGAGGGGCACATAACATCAATGAGGGCAGCCAATCTCAAACCAGGTGAAGTGGGGACCAAGGGGAGGCCCAAACTTTATCTGTACAATGACCATTTGTGCACCTAACCTTGAATTGTACCCCATATCTCAAAAATTAAAATTAAAATTAAAAAAATAAGAGAAAAAAATTCTCTCCACATATATTTCCAGACAAGGACATTTTCCAATGTAACCATAGTACAATGATCCATATCTTGGTATGTGATATTGACATTAAAGTATCATCGTATCTGTGGTCCATAATCACATTTGGCCAGTTGTCCCAGTTTTGTTCTTTGTATTGATTCCTCACCCACTTCAGGATTTTCCATTGGATTTTTAAAAATCATGTTTCTTTCCTTACATTTAAAATTTTTTTTTTAATTTTAAGGATGTGAGGTACAATTCAGGATTAGATATACAAATTGTCATTGTATAGGTAAAGTTTGGGTCTCACTTCGGTTCCCGCTTTACCTGGTTTGAGATCAGGTACCTTTATTGATGTTATGTACCCCTCTTTCTCCCCTGGCAGTTTCCTACTACTGTCAATCCCTTTCATATGGTATTATGGTAATTGTTCAGTGTTCCCTTTTGAGTGAGAACATGTGGTTCTTAATTTTTTGTTTCTGTGATAGATCACTGAGTATTATAGACTCTGAACCCATCCTAGTTGCTGCAAAGCTCTTAATTTTGTCCTTCTTTGTGACTGTGTAGTACCACATTTTCTTTATCTAGTCCACTTTTTGTGGGCAGCATGGTTGGTTCCATGTTTTTGCTACTGTGAATAATGCTGCAGTAAACATGCATGTGCAGGTATCTTTTTCATAGAGTGATTTGAGTTCTTCCAGGTATACTCCCAGAAGGGGGATTGTTGGATTGTATGGAGAGTTGATTTTTGGATCTTTCAGGAATTGCCATACTGTTTTCCACCAAGGTTGTTTGAGTTTGCACTCATACCAACAGTGCAGAAGCATTCCCTTTGCCCTGCATCCTCTCCAGGATCTGTGGTTTTTTGAGTTATTGATAATGGGCATCCTGACTAGAGCTAGGTGGTATCTCAGTATGGTTTTAATTTGCATTTATTTGATGATTAGTGAGGCTGAGCATTTTTTCATGTATCTGTTGGCTACTCGTAAGAGATAAAATGGACAAGTGGGACCTCATCAAACTGAAAAGCTTCTGCAAAGCAAAATAAACCATCAAGAAAATGAGGAGACAGCTCACAGAATGGGAAAAAAAATATTGTCAACTGTATATCTGACAGAGGGCTAACATCTAGGATCTACAAGGAACTCAAACATGCTGAAAGGGGAAAAAAAGAAACAGCCCTATTAAAAAGTGGACAAAAGATATAAATAGACACTGCTCAAAAAATTATGGTTCTCTAGATTACTTTAATGTGAAAGAGAATCTCATCTTTTTTTTTACCTTGAGATACAGATCGCTTATTTTATGGCATGTTCCTCATTTTGGGTTTGTCTGATGATTCCTTGAATTCAAGTTTTGCTTTTTCAGCAGGAGTACCACAGGATCACGCTGTGTTATTTCCAATTCATCATACCAGGAGGCACATGATTCTGTTTACTATAAAATTGGAGGTTTAACTTTGATTACTTGATTAAAAGTTCTCTAGTGTGAAGTTATTCTTTTTTCCCTTTGTAGTTAATAATTTTGGGGGAGCCGGGCTCGGTGGCTCAGCCTGTAATCCCGTTCTTTGGGAGGCTGAGGTGAGTGGATTGCCTGAGTCAATGGGTTAGGGCAACTTGCCTGGGCAACTTGGCGAGACCTCATCTCTACAATAAATTAAAAATTAGCCAGGCATGGTAGCGTGTGCTTGTAGTTCCGGCTACTTGGAAGGCTTGCTGGAGCCCAGCAGGTAGAGGCTGTGATGGCTAGGAGCATGCCACTCACTCCAGTCTGGGCGACAGAGTGAGACTCCAACTCAAAATAATAACAATAATAACAATAATTTGGGGGGAGATACTGTGAGATTATATATAAGATTATATATTTGTTCCTCATCAAATATTAATTCACTAGTTTCATCTTCATTGATGAAGTTTTCAAACTTCATCATTGAATGAAGTCATTCAATGATACTTTCACATTTCAGCATTCCTTTTATATCTATAAGTGTGCATGATCATTTAAGGGAGACCTGTTTTTCTATTTGTCTATTTATTTACTTATTGATTCTTGTTTTATTCAACAAACTACAACCGATTATTATAGTTATTATTATTTTTTTTTTATGCTCAAGTGACATGGACTTGGCTGGTGAAAACCTCCCTGGATCTTTTGGACATAATTCCCTCATTATTTGTACACTTTTGTTACTTTCTGTTGCAACAAGATTCCAGCTCATCTTATGTTTTCTTCATCAGCTCCAGAATGAACCATTTTTCTAAGGAGTTTTGGTTTAGTGAAGATAAATATTCAGAAACCAAAATCTGAGTCATAGATGTGCTTATTATTATTGATGTGCTATTGTTTCTAGGCTCTTTCTAGAAAATATATATATAGGTTAAGATACATTTACTTATATATTTATCATAATTCAGCCATTACTATTTTAAATTTTCATATAATGGAATCAGAACTATGTACTCTTCTGTGTCCAGCTTCTTTCACTCAGTATGACAGATATATTGGTGGAAAAGCCAAATTCTGTAAAGTAGTTTAAGAATGTTATTTTGAGTCAATATAAGTGACCATGGCCCTGGCAACAATCTTAAGGAGGTCCTGAAAAAGTGTGCCAAAGGTGTTCAGGTTACAGTTTGGTTTTTTACATTTTAGGGAAACAGAAGTTACAGATAAGGGCATAAATCAATACATGTAAGATATAGATTGATTTGGCCCAAAAGGTGAGACATCCTGAAGGTGGGGGAGGTGCCTAAAGGTTATAGGTGGATTCAAAGATTTTCTAATTGGTGAGTGATTGAAAAAGTTAGCTTTGTTTAAAGACTTGAAGTCTATAGAGAGAAATGCTTGAGTGAAGATAAGGGGGTAAGATTGTGGAAACCAAGGTTTTTTTTTTGTTTGTTTTTTTTTTTTATGTAGATGAAGCTTCCAGGTAGCAGACTTCAGAGAGAACAGATGGCAAATGTCTGTTTTCAGAGCTTAAATGTGTCAGATTCAGATTCAATTTCTCCTAGGTTGGGAAAAACCTAGAAAGGATAGGAGATTCTCTACAAATGCAAATTTCCTCCACAAAAGATGGCTTGGCAGGACCATTTCAAAATATGCCAAATAAAAATATATTTTGGGGTAAAAGATTTTGATTTCCTTCAGTGTCTGCTGTCATGATGCTATTCCAGAGTCAGGTTGGAATTTGATATTTTACTGTCACAAAGAGTCTGTTTTGTCAATTTTATGATCTCCATTTCTGTATTAATGTTGGCTAGTTGTGCTTAAACTCCAAAAGGGAGAGGTACGATGAAGGATGTTTGTTCTCCCTTTCCACCATGGTCAGGACAGTTTCAGGTTTTCCTGGGGTCTCCTTGGCTAAGAGGTGGTCTATTTAGTCAGCTGGGGAGACTTTTGGATTTTATTTTGGTTTACAGTTATGAGAAGCATTCAGGCTATTCCCTGTATGGGTAGTTTTTCCTTTTTTATTCCAAAGTAGCATTCTTGCGTTCACATATTTCAAATTTTTTAATCTCTTTTGTTGGTGAACTTGTGGATTTTTTTCGAGTTTTGGACTACTATGAACAAAGGTGCTACACACATTCTTGTCCGTAACTTTTTGTTGCCATTTGTTTTCACTTCTATTGGGCAAAAATGTAGAAGTAGAGTTATTGGGTTGAGGGATAGTTTACTTTAATTTAACTTTTTAAGAAAGTTTCAGAGCTTTTTCTAAAATAGGTCTGCCATTTTACATCTCACCAAAGCTGTATGAGAGTTCTGGTAATTGCATATCCTAGCTGATGTTTGGTATTATCATTTAATTACCGCTGCTCTAATAGGTATAGTTCCATCTCATTCTTTTTTTTTCTTGAAAGCAGGATTTATTAAGAGGACAGAAAAGCTCCCACAGTGGGAAGGGACCTGAGGAGATTCCCCACCATCTCATTTTTTATGGTTGCATTTTCTTAGATATTAATGATGCTGAGCACTTAAGTAAGTGTTTATCTTTCATTTGTACATTTTTCTTCAAGTGCCCTTTCAAGCCTTTTTGTTCATTTTTATTTATTTATTTTTATGTGTGCCTGTTTATTATAAAGGATACAACTCAGGAACAGCCGGATAAAAGAGATTCACAAGGCAAGGTGTAGGGGAAACTTCTGCGTCTTTTCTGGGCATACCACCTTCCCAGCACCTCCATGTGTTCACCAGTAGAGAAGCCATCCAAACACTGTTCTTTGGGGCTTTTGAGGGAGAGTTTGTTAAGTGGTCATAATTTATTAAGTCATTGGTCACTAAGGATTACATCAACCTCCAGTCCTGCCCCTCCTCTTGGGACTTTGGAGGCTAGGGATGAAAGTTCCAATCCTCTAATCACATGGTTGTTTGTTTTTTTTTAAAAAAATAGTCACTTTCTACTATTGATTTGTAGGAATATTTTCTATGTCTTGATGCAAGTTCTTTGTCTCTGCCTTTATGGGAGTCATAGAATACTACAGAGGAAAGCGAGTACATGCAAAATTATATAATATGGTTTTATGCAGTTTAATAGAAACATGCATTCTGTGCCATGGAGGAGAGTGAAAGAAGTGAATGATTCTGCCATGAGACTGAAGAACCTGCAACATCTGAGCATGGCCCAAAGGTGACTAGGATTTTGCCAGACAAAAAGCAAAAACAAAAACACAGCATTAGATGTAATAAAAGAAAGATGTGAGAGAGAAGCACAGAGAATGAGAGACTTGCCTGCTTATTTATTATTAGGTCTCTAGTACCTAGAACAATTCCTGGCAAATAGTAGGTGTTCAATTAGTATGTGCTGAAGAGTGAGTAATTGAGTCCTTGTAGCCTATTGGTGTGAGGGTGCCATCAGCAATGTTATGACAGAGAAAGACATAATATTGTTTATTCATTTTGAAGGCTAACTCTGATGGGCATTTGTATGATTAGTGGTGAAAAGGAAGAGAATAGAAGCAAGTCTGGAATATTTTAATGGTATTTAGACATTCATTCAGCACATATTTTTTGAGGACTGCTGTATATAACTCACATAATTGGTGGGTTTACCAAAGATTAAAAAAAAAAGTATGAATCCAGCTCCCAGGGGCTCATAGAATGTTTGGGGAGACAGAGAAACAGACATGTATATCACAGTGCAGGCATTACAATGATGAATGTATTCCCCGAAGCGTGTATTTGCAAGGCCATCCTTGAGCATTAGAATCGCTTTAACTTGAGCTGAGTCTGCATGGATATCAACCAGTAGAGGGAAGTTGGACAAATGCTTCTACAAAATATGTGGCATGAACAAAATACGCTCCCTGAGATCCTGGTAATGTAGTACGTAAGACGCAGTTGAGAATTCATAGAGGTACAAGGCCAAGAATAGAGGTGGATCAGAGACAGTTGGGTACCAGGTTTTGGAGACTTGTAATTAAATATGGACAAGTTTAAATTTTATCTAGTTCTTGATGATGATTGAAGTGATGTGGGCAGAGGTACATTTTATACAGATTACCTATACATTTAAGTGAAAGATAGAAAGGGAAGGGATTGGTATAGAAAAATCAATTGCATTGGTTGAAGAGAGAAATGATTAAAGGACCTGGTAGGTTACTACTCAGAATGATAGCTTTTATTTGTCTAAATTAGCTTATGATATCAGAGTATGATTCAGGTATGACCCTGACTTAAGATAGTGTTATCTTGTCTGCCTCTAATTATTCACAATTTGAAAGAGATGCTTAGAATTGTGCTACTTGCCAACTCCAGTAAAATATAACAGGCATCATCAATACAGCCAAGAGAAGAGGGATTCTAATTTAAATGAAGTCATTTTTCAGATTCAGTAGCTTGTAAAGGGGACCGGATTCTTCAGTTCTGAAATCTAGACTGATTTTATTCTCTAACCAAAGCAGTTCAATTGACCCAATTGACATTGCCTTTCTAGATACACTTTAAGTATTCTAGAAGAGATTTTAGAAGGAAAGGACATGCAGAATCTAGTATTAAACTCTTCTCTCTTGAGTTCCCATTGTATACTTTCTTAATCTTAAATATCTTATATTTCACAGAACAGGGCTATAATATTTTTCCAGTTTAGTCAAGAAGTAAAATCACTAAAATAATCCAGTGTTAACTAGAAATTTTGTGCAGTACATGAGTATAATTCTGTCTTGTGTTGTCTTGAGAATTCCTAGATATGCTGGTCTCTGGACTACTTATATGAAGGTCCCTTCCTCACCTCTGGGGTTTACCAGTGCTTAGAAGATCCAGACTTCTGCTGGATGCATTTCACAGGCTTCCCTGTTGACAGGCCTCCTTCCAGCTGGTTTCTGTCTATGGGAAGACTTACAGGGAGGTTGGGGAGTGGGTGGTAAAAAGAAACCGGGGTACTCATTGTATTTGTTCTCTGCCTCCAGTGGCGTCTCTCACAATGGCACTTCCTGTGGGCTCCAGCTTCTACCTTTTAAACCTATCATGGATGCAGCCGCTTTCACTGACCTTGTACTCTACTAATGTCAACTCCTCCCTCCAGCCAAGGCTTGACAAGGGCTTCCTATGCTTACAAATCACTAAGCTGTTTCCCAGTCTTCTGTTCGTTGTCTCAGCTCTTTCATCACATATGTAATCTCTTCCTTGTGTTCACGTTTTTGATGAAAACGCTTAGAATGTTTTGGGTTTCCATGTTGAGCCCTGACTGATTCATGAAGCAAGCGATTTCTTTAAGGGCTTGAGTTAATCATCTTGAATTAAAGATTTTCAGCGAATATAATCATTATCCCTGATGCACTGTCCAAGTGACAGACGCCATTCCATAGACGAGGATTTCTGGGTGATAGAACGACTGGCTACAACAACAAAAAAAATCAAACTTCAGTCTCTTTTCACTGCCACATACAGAATTTGACCTTGAATAATAAACCCAGTGGCAATTGCCTCACCAAAATCTTTGTTGTTGTTTTGTATTTCTCCCCAGATTTCACCTTACCTTCTCCCTTCACCTTTACCTTAAGAAGATGGACTGGTCCCTATACCCGTATAACTGGGAGAATTTTGCAAGGCAGAAAACAGAAGCATAAGTCTTCTGAAGTAAAAGACGTTTTGCATTTTTAAAAACTCTTTAAGGCAATAGTTTCAGGGTCCAGAACTGGGGTAGAATAAGAATGGGAGTTGGAATAAGGTTTTTGAAGAGCCACACAAAGGCTTGAAACTTTGAAGGGGACAGAGATCTCTGTATCTCAGAGGTACCTGGTGTTCATACCATGCTCCCAGACACCTCTCCAAGCAGGTTGCATCATCTCAGTGGAGGATTTCCCAGTGCATTTAGGAAGGCAGGACAGTAGGTATCTGTGACTTCCGAAAGTTTGCCACAGAGACTCCAGAACTTTTTTGAACTGAGGAAGTACACAAATTGGGATTTTGAGCATCTTGGTGGTCACTAGAATAGACTGACATGGGATCTTACCATCTACCTTAGTGCTTCTGAATCTCAGAAATCTCCTGAGACTTTATCATCCTGAAATGTAAAGCTTCCAAAAAGATGAAAGTCTAATATCTTGCTGGTCTTGTAGGATGGAGACAGAACTAAGTTGATTTTAAGAAAATAAATAAATGCAACACTTGGTACCTATTTAAATGTTTGAATTTAAATTTATATCCATAGCAAAAGTGATAATATTTTGATCATGCTTGCTTATTTGTGAAGCTATTTCAAATCATATTTTAACTACCAGATGTTAACAGCAACTTTCCTTAGTAAGGGTTATAGACTATAGAAAGTCAAAACAGAATAAAATACAATAAAGCAAAATGCAAGGGAGATCAAAGTTTTGGGGATGACAGTTTATGCTAAGGTATGATTATGACTAGTTAACAAGCTGTTAAAACATGTTTTAACTTGAAGAAGTAATTGCACACACAAAAACGACATTAGACTTGTAGATCATATAACATTGTATTTAACACAGAATTTAGTAAATATTGCAAACCCCATAAGTATTAGTTGTTCGACTCTTTTCTATATTATTAAGTACAAATTACAATTATTGAGACTATACCTATGTGCTATTGGTTTTTTAATTAATAAGGTGTCCTAGAATGTTAACCTGTTTGTAATATATCTTTCTCTGTTTAAATATATGAGTAGCTGTATATCTCTTAGTGATGTACATACATGTGGATATTGTTTGTCCTCATCTGTGTTTTCTAAATTTTCTACAAAGAGCATGTATACTTTTTGAAGTAAGTGATCATAAAATATTAGTTACTTTCAAAGTCTTCAGTTTTTTTTTTCTAATTAGCAAGGAAAAAGATGATTCATCAATTAAAAACAAAAGCAAAAACAAAAACAGAATTCATTGTGTTATGGTTTGAGTAATGCCCGACTACTCTCCCCTGATACTGATAAATCAAAGAACAGGGAACTGGTAGAAAGTTCATTTCTGAATTCGAATGCAGGGAGCAGAGCCAGACTCGAGGCCTTTCTAAAATGGTTCTGTCCATCCTTCAGGCCTCACAGTACACTTTTATAGTCTAGAGTTGTCGGTACCTATACATTAGCTAAGTGACCAGCAGAGCATTGTATAGAACTTAAGTTACATCTGCATTGTACATTTAGATAGTGACATTTAGAGTAAAAGAAATTTACAAGGCCGAGGACATCATGCATTACAAAAGTTATGCAAATCACAAAACTTACAATTATATTGATACTATATTGTTCAAACCTCTGACTATTAAGAATGGGAGTAAGTAGGGATGTACATCTTTAGGTACTGTCTGAAGGGAAGGCAAGGACCCCCTGAAGCTACTCACTGGGAGTGCATAGAAGACAAAGGGACTCTCAGTAATGTGTTCAGGAATGTGCAGGAGGGCTTGAACCATTGCCATGCCCTTCTCTAGGGACTGTGGCAACAGGGATGGACATTAGTGGGTCTCTGTATCATTTATATCAATGTAACTTTTATTAAAATTAACCTAAATTTATTCTGAGAAGAAAAACTTAAATAGAATTTTGAATGATATATTCTTTATGTTGATCAAATGGTGTCATCTGGTCTATTCCAGCCCTCATGGAAATTTATCAAACAAAGAAAAATAGGCAGCATATTTACAAGCAAGTTGGCTTCACTATGGTATCTCAAGGCATTTATTGGCATTCTGGATTATAAGGTGATCTTGCTCTAAAGATAAAAATTAGATTTTATTTTGTATTCAATTTGCACTTAGGGTCACTTTGAAGGTGATTCACGGTCTCTCACTCGATTGCATTCTGGGCTCCCTGAAGTAATACCAAGTAACATGAAATGAATAGCAAGAAACCCATTAGCACGTCTTATCAATACTCTATAATTAGAAACAATGTGTTATAGTGACAATAGTTTGAGTTTTGGAAGCAGAGGATGGGATTAAAATGTGGATCTGCCACTTAGTAGAGGAGTCACCTTAGACATCATACACAATCTCTGAACTTTAAGGACCCTTACATAAGAAAAAGAGATCATGTGTTCTTTGTGTAATATTTTGTATATAGATTTTTCTTTGTAATGATTCTATTGCTCTGTACCTACTTTTTTTATTACTTATTTTGAGTTGGAAATCTTTATACTTTACACATGGCGGTGTTAACCTTAAAAACGAAACAAAACAAAACAAAAACTTGCTATAGAGTGTCCTTAGGATGCGATAAACAAAATTATTTAACCACTCTCTTTTTGGTGCACTTTTGAGTGGTCTTCGTGTTTTACTGTTAAAAATACATACTGCCAACATGAAAATATGTTTGTACAGATTACTTTGAAGTAGGAATGGTGAAAATACTGAGGAGTTTATGGTAGAAAATGTAGCCTCATTATTCATCAGAAATGGAACATTCTCTTTTTACAATTGCATGGAAATCTCTCGGTTTTTGTGAAAAGCAATGGTAGACCGAGTGGAGCAGCTAATTCTGCCATTAGGCACAGTTAGTCTCTTGTATTTTGTGAGTCCATCTTTTGAACCAAGGCATAGCAACTGTTCTTCTAGAAAGCCCTTCCTCCTTATCCTCCCCACTTCCCAATATATAGAAGTAACTTTGTCTAGATTAGATATAGATTGTTTCCACTTGGATTTATTTAGTCACTGAGAACACTTAATTCGGTCTGTAACTTTTCCTTTTCTCCTGAGAGAAAGTACCGTTAAAGAACTCAAGCTGGGCTCGGTGGCTCAGCCTGTAATCCCACGCCTTTGGGAGGCTGAGGTGAGTGAATTGCCTGAGCCCGCGGGTTCGAGACCCGCCTGGACAGCAAGACCTCATCTCTACAATAACTCAAAAAATCAGCCGGGCGTGGTAGCGCATGCCTGTAATTCCGGCTACTTGGAAGGCTGAGGCGGAAGGATCGCCGGAGCCCAGCAGGTCGAGGTTGCGGTGGCCGGGAGCGGCCACTGCACTCCAGTCTGGGCGACAGAGTGAGACTCCAACTCAAAAAAAAAAAAAAAAAAAAAAAAAAAACACAAACTCAAAAAAAGACTTGTAACTCAAAGAATAGTATAGTCTGCTATCCTATCTTCTGATTTCCAATTAAGTCTCAGTTTTCAGTTTTCTGCCATTTCAGTTTTCAGATCAGCAACAAAAATAGTGGATAAGGCACTTGTGAAATTAGTACCCTCACTGAGATCAGGGTATTTTCAGAAGGTGGGAGTTAATGATGTATATCTGAAATCAGAGATTAATTTATACTTGATCTCTAATTCTTTTTTTTTTTTTTTTTTTTTTTTGAGTTGGAGTCTCACTCTATTGTCCAGACTGGAGTGCAGTGGCTGCTTCCGGCCACCACAGCCTCGACCTGCTGGGCTCCGCGATCCTTCCGCCTCAGCCTTCCAAGTAGCTGGAACTACAGATGCATGCTACCACACCTGGCTAATTTTTCGATTTATTGTAGAGGTGAGGTCTCACCAAGTTGCCCAGGTGGGTCTCGAACTTGCAGGCTCAGCCAATCCACTCACCTCGGCCTCCCAAGGCGCGGGATTACAGGCTGAGCCACCGAGCCCGACTTCTTTTCCTTTTTTTTTTTTTTTTTTAGGATTGGATTTTTGACCAATCCGTTTTTACATGCATAATCTCAGAAATGTCATTCTATGAAGCATGGAACTCTCTGTGGTCAAATGTCAATTACTATATTTGGTATCATTTTAAATACATTTATATTGTTTTTTTTTTTTTTACTACATTTTAGCATCTGCAGATCTCACAAGGAGTTGAGTTAATTGAAAGATATCAGGATATCCTAGACTATACATTCTTAGGATGACCTTATATTCTTTAGCGAACTTCTGTTCTTTTTCTTAGGAGGGTTAGGAAACTTCTTAACTAGACTATGTGAATCTAATCTAAACCAAGATTTGTAGCTATAAAACCATGAGGTTAGATATCATCGCCACTTATATTATCAGCCACTGAGATGGACGATCATCTGTTTAGAGGAGGGCCCCATGAAGGTTCTGGAAATAGGGAGAAAGGACAGACTAAGGGAGAGAAAGTTAATTTAAGGACGGCCAGGAAGAAGACTGATCAGAGTGAGGTTGGGAAAAAGGGAGGAGTGCTTAAGTGTGAATTTTAGGTACTCTACACTTTTGCTACCCTCACAAAGGCGTGCTTAAGGGAAACAATTTTACACATTTCCAAAGTTTTAGAGGACTCTTCAAAAAATAAAAAAAAGTTGATTATTGAAGATTTGAAATTTTTAACCTTTTCTTCTCCTAAGGCATCTCACAAAAAGATTATTTTCTTCATATTCCACGTTCCCCTAGTGTCATCAGTAAGGTTCAAAATTGTCCTTGATAAAATTCTGCCATAGTTTAAGAACCTGGACAACAACCCACAGGTTCATTGACATGACCAGGCAATTCATTCAAATTAAGAGAATCTGAACATCAGGCCCTGGGTCCACCCTCGCTGAGACAGCTCTCTACCATCAGTGCTCCAAAAGCCTGTCTTATCCATGGGTGATCCACTAAGTAGGGACACAAAGCATGTAAGAAAGCGTGCACCCAGAACAATGAAGATGGAAGAATAAAAGCTTAGAAGATGCTTTCACACAAGGGAACAGAGCACTGGTCCAGAGCAGGACTAACCCTACCGCCTAGTCACTAGGATTGCAAGAGAGCATGGAATGATCCACGCTGAGTACCAGAAAACCCATTTCTAATCTGAGTCATGCCATCAATATGACTCAGCGTGGATCATGTTGAAATGATCCACGCTGAGTACCAGAAAACCCATTTCTAATCTGAGTCATGCCATCAACACTGAGGAATGGAAATCAGCCAGAATAACATTGGCTAAACCATTACTAAAAAATGCCAAGCATGGAAACTTAGAAGGAAGATAGAACTTTTAATGAGGTCTAGCAAGAGGGGTCAGATGCTGTTCGTCTCGTTTTAGGAATAATTAGTCAAAAATGGTTCTTGTACATTCACTGCCGTTGTTTGGGCAATTTGGATTACGGCAACAGGGTGGGGAGGAATAATCAGGCTGGAGATCACATGCAAGAAGGGATGGGAGGAAGAGACAACAGCAAAGACCAAGCACATGCAACAGCCATGGTGAAAAATTCAGCCATGTTGAAAAACCTTCAACATCTTTTGAAGGGCTAAATGAGTGAAAATATCTGCTCAATGAAGAAATGAAATAATGATCATTAACAAGAGAAGCAAAAACAGAGTGCAACAAGATTTCTCAGGAGTGAACTGTCACTTCTACCAGGGTGGTTTACAAATGTTTCCTGAAATAGTAGCCACATGAATTACAAATTAAAGGATAGGGAGAGTTTCGGAGATCTGAGAAAAGAAAAGGACGTTTAGTAGAGAGAGGAGAGTGTAAATAATGACCAAAAAGTGTGAAAAGATAGGAAGGCATAGGGAGAGATAAATAACACACTTCCTAGATCTGTTATCTTTAAGGTTAATGTATAAAATAAGTTGGAATGAAATAAGAGAGTACCTTGAATTCCTATACAAGGATTCTAGTTATTGCCATCTTATATGTCTCTGACACGACCTCTCAGTTAGGTAGGATTCATATTGTAAGCAAGAAGCCATTTTGCTAATTTTGTTGTTGAGAATGCAAGTTGTAGTTTGCTTCAGTTACCAAAAGGTGGCAAAGTTATGTGCCTGGTAGGAGTTTAAACCACCAGACTGATTTCGTTCAGTCTGTGTCAACACACATGCACATGCAATATAACAATGGGCAAAAGCCACATTGAAGTTTTCAGGACTGAGTGTTGATCTCCGTTCTTGGCAATTCTACAGCATCACAGCTTGCAATATTATGAATCATACCCTTGCCTTTTCATTTTATTCTTTATTTAGTACTATAATTATCTAAATGAGCTTTGAAATTATGAGTTGAAGCTTCAGACTAGTCTCTGATTCTGCTATTCCCAGTATAAATTTGGTTCAATACTTTACATGTCTTAAAAAGAAAAAAGCGATGTAATTTTTAAGATATAGTTCAAGTTCTTATCACCTTACACCTTCTCAAGGAAGAACCACTGTCCTGAAACTATGTTTCTTTTCTCTATGTGTGTTTCTGTATCTATTACTCATATTTGTTAATGCCCTCTAAACAAAGATCACCAGGAAAACTCCTCTATTTGAATAATTTGGATGTATTTCACTTTCATAGAAAAGTGTGGAGCGTCTTAGAGAATGTTAGAAAGGATTTATTACAACTTTGGATGGGTGTTAGGTGAGTTTGGGTGGGACTCAAGGAAGTAGGGTTTTGCTTTGAATTGCTTACTGTTAGAAAGCAGTGGTAATTCTATTATTGAATATCTTAACAAATACCCAAAAGAGGGGAAGAATAGGGCAAGGTGTAATTGGTAAAGCTGTTGTAATCGCAAAGCTGCAATTGGTAAAGAAGCAACAGTCACTTGTATTAGCCAGGCTAGGTGATGGTTGAACATGCTTGTGTTTTGGACACTATTTCTGGTTTGCCTTTGTCTAATATGAATTCAGAATTATTTTTATCTTGGCTCATAATGATCATAAAGTGGCCTTGTCTGATGCTGATGTTCTGGGAAATTATTTATGGGCAATAAAAGAATGTAAAGCCTATGTTATAAGTCTCATAAAGTTGAGTTCCAGGCCACCCCTTGGTAATATTGGTAATATTAGCTGTCCTTTAAAAAAACACAAAACTCTGCGCTACTATGACATGAAGTTATTCTCTTTAGTTTTATTTTTCACATCAGGTCTTTAGTTTACCTGATTTTGCGTGTGCGTGCGTGCGTGTGTGTGTGTGTGTGTGTGTGTGTGTGTACACTTCAAGGTAGGAAACGATTTTTCCTTTTTAACCATATGGTTAGTCAGTTGTCCACTTTTCCCCTTCTGATATTTAATTTTACTTCATGCCTAGCTCTAGTTTGCATATATACATGGATTTATTTCTAGGCTCCATATTTTCTGATGTTCTTCAACTCGCTTCCCACCATGGCAGTGTCATAATGTGTTTTTTTTTTTTAAATTTTAAATTTTAAAAAATTTTTTCATTCACACATGTCAAGGGCTGCTGTTTTCATATATCTATATGTGTACGTCTATATGCACACACGTTTATGTATATATAATTTAGGTGACATATTTTTGTATTTTTGTGCTTACATTTATATAAATGAGATAAAGTGGTATGCATGATCTTTACTCATGTGCTTTTTAAAATGTTCATTTTGATACGTCCAGTTCATATCTTTTAACTGTGTATATGGTATTTCATTGTACAGATACACCACAACTAATCATCTCTATAGATAGTCAATTTAATTATGCTGTTTTGCTGTTACAGGTACTGCTGTCAAAAATTATAAATACAAATATCTTTTTACCTACCTGCATATGGTTTTCTCTAGGGTATTTACTCCAAAACAAAATTACTAGATTCCAAAGGAAGGTATTTCAACTTTACATAGAATTGTCAAGTTGATCTTCAGAACATACTAGTGTACATTTTTACATTGTCCTATATCATTGGAGAGCTGTGTTTTCTTATCTCTTTTGACAGAATTTGTTATCATTCTTAAATTTTCCCAGTCATCTGGGCATGCATTGGCATCCCCTTGTTATTTTAGTATGCTTTTCTATCATTATTAGTGAACCTGCATATTTTATTATGTAACTTTTGGCCATTTGATATTTCTAATTTTGTATATAGCTTGTTTGTATTATTTGGTCTGTTTTCCTTTTTGAGGAAGCCTTTGCTTATTGATTTGTAGTGTTTTTAATGTGTTTTGGGTTCTAACAATTTGTACAATCTATGACTCATTTTTTTCCCCTTTAATGGAGTTTTCTCACCCAGAAATTTTTAGTTTTCATGTGTCTTTTTATTAGTCTTTTTCTTTATTGGTAATATTAGCTATCCTTAAAAAAAAAAAACAAAACCCTGCCCTACTATGACATGAAGTTATTCTCTTTTAAAAAATGGAGCTTTTTAAAATTAGTGAACATGATATATTATCTTCTTTTATGTGAAATACTTAAGTTCTTCAATGATTTTAAAATTTTCTCGATAAAGTGTTACAATTTTTTAGACTTAGCCCAAAATAGTTATTAATAATATTACATATTGGTTTTTTTTTTTTTTTTTTGAGTTGGAGTCTCACTCTGTCACCCAGACAGGAGTGCAGTGGCCGCTCCTGGCCACTGCAGCCTCGAACTGCTGGGTTCTGGCGATCCTTTCGCCTCAGCCTTCCGAGTAGCCGAAATTACAGACATGCGCTGGTTTTACTTTTATATATTGATTTTGTGTACAGCAATATTGCAGAAGTTTCATATTTGCTGATATGTAATGTATATTCTTTCAGATATGTTGTAATAGGTTAACTATCTTTGTGAGTGATGACAGCTTTGTCTTTTCCAGTTCTTATATATTCAATTTTGGTTACTGTCTTATTTTCAGAAGCAAACATTCCAGTTTTTTCCAGAATTTAAAGCAAATGCTTTATATGATGCACTCTGCAGTATGCTATTTCTTATATATCCTTAGTAGATAATCTTTAACAGGTTAGGATAATTTTCATCCATTTCTGGCTTCCCAAAAGTTTTATTTTCCCCATTAATGCACACTGAACTTTACCAAGTTTTTTTTTTATTGCAAAGTGCCTTCGTATAATGCGTTTTTGTCTTAAATCTGTCAGTGTGCTGTGTTACACTAAGATTTTCTAATGTTAAACTATCTTTTTATTTAGATATTAAGCCATCCTTGAATTCTTCTTGGTTATTATAAATGAAATCAAATATATTTTTCTTTCTTATTTGTCTTTGCTATTGAGGTTTATCTATTACCATTGCATTGGATTGCAAGATTTTCTCTCTATTCTGTAGCAATTTGTTTAAAATATAAATTATATTTTCTTAAAGTTTTCATAGACTTCTCATTTAATATTCTCTGGACCTGGCTACTTATTCATCAATGGGTAAATTTTCCACTATGAATTCATTGTTTGAACTGTTAACATGCAACTCAGAGTTGCTATTTTCTTTTTGAAATGATTGAAATTTTCATTTCATTAACATTTTCAAATATATTTAAGACATTGTTTTTAGTGTTCTCTTATTTTTTCAGAAGTTTTATCATGGTTGCATTTTACTATGTTTAATACTAGTTTGCTTTTCCAACAGTTGTTCTTGATTACTTGCAGTGTTTGGCACATGTATGAGAGTTTTCAAAATACTAGATTTAAAATACTTTTCTGGTATGTTTAGTTTTTAAAATTGTATTAATTACTCTTTTTTCCTTTTATTTCTTGTATTCCATGGCTTTTGCTTTGACTCTGCTCTCTTAATTTTGAATGTGTTCCTTTCTAAAATGTGCTACAAGTCCCTAAATTTTCTAGTACTCTTTAGTCTGCATTCCCCTACATTTTGGTGGATAAATTTTTTCACTGAATTTTAGTTACAAATATATTGTCAAGTTCATTATTAATTTTTCTTTAGTTCACACATGATTTAGAATTTTTGACTTAAATAATTTTTATTATCCTTTCATTACTGATTTATTTGCCTTCATTTTGATCACATGATATTATTGATATTGTCTAAATTTTTTTGGCAATTGTTACCAAACACTAGTAGGGGTTCATTATAGGTCCTGTTGCTTGCCATGTAGAAAGACAATTACTGAAGCAGCAAGTATTGTCGGGGAATAAATATTATTAGTTTGTAGGTGACATCAGTCGGAGAGACAGAAGCTAAAACTCAAATTGGCCCACCTCCCTGACTAAAGTTAAAAATTGATATAGTCAGGAAGGAAAACAGGCAGGGAGGAGGAATTGGTCAACAGGCAACAGGTAGTCCATTGAAGGGTCTAGCAATTCATTGTAGCCACATGGGGAGAAACATATTAGGAAGAGATTAGTAAGAAGAAACAGTCAACAGGCAGCAGGTGTGTTTCATTGTACAAATATAAGTTTCTTAAGCTTTGGTTCTGTAGGCATTGAGTTTTTTGGGAAATTGGTCTCGTTTTGTTGTTGGGGCTTATTTTACAGCTTAGTACTTGATTGATGTCTATAAATGTTTTATGCACACAGTGTTTGAAAAACAATGTATTTATTCTAATTGTACCAAGTTTCATATATGTTCACTGAATGCACTTACTGTGTTTTTTTGTTTGTTTGTTTTGCTCTCTACAATAATGGTTTTTGTCTGTAAATATTTCATTGTGGTATTGGTCTTTATTGACATTAACTATCAACTTTCATTGGTTTTAACTGGCATACACTTTTTCCCATTTATTTAGTTTCACTTGTTTTCTTTTATCATTTTATTGGCTTTATAGTTATGCCTTATAAATTGATATAGAAGGATTTTCAAAATTCAGTGAGAAGCAAGGGTAATCTGATAATATTTATTTTGATTTTTGATAATTTGGCTTTATTTCTCTCATCTTATTGCTACTCTACTGTTATGGTTTTCCCTTTTTCCTCTTTTTTCCACACATACGCACATACAATATGTGCGTATGTGTGTTTTTGTGGAGTTGGAGTGTCACTCTGTTGCCCAGACTGGAGTGCAGTGGCATGCTCATGACCACTGCAGGCTAGACCAGCTTGGGCTCAGGTGATCCTTCTGCCTCAGATTTCCAAGTAGCTGGAACTACAGGCACGCACCACCACACCCAGCTAATTTTTTGATTTATTGTAGAGACAGAGTCTCGCCAATTTGCCCAGGTTGGTCTCGAACCCCTGGACTCAGGCAATTCTTTCACCTCTGCCTCCCAAAGTGCTGGGATTACAGGTGTGAGCCACCTCACCTGGCCCCCTGTTGTGTTTCTTGATATATTTAGAAGTTCTTACATGTCTACATTTTTAACATGCACCAATGACTTGACAACATCTTATTTTAATCAGCATCTCAAATTTTTTTTCTCAACCATAGAAGGATCTTTGGTTCAGTGTTCTTATCCCTATAGAACATACTTATGTAGTCCCTTCATTAAGGCTCTGTGAATTATACATTCCTTCAGGCCTGGTTAGTCTGTAATGTTTCTTCCTCCCTCTTAAGTAGCAATTTAGCTGGCTGTATGATTCTAGCTTGACAGTTACTGTATTTCAACACTTTAAAGACATTATTTCATTTTCTGCTGGATTAGGTTTGTTACTTGGGAAGTCTTCCTTCAGTCTAATTGTAATGTTCTTGCCAATATTGTGAATATTTTCTTTGACTGTTTTTAAGATATTTTAAATTTGATATTTAGTACTTTCCTATAATGAGTAAAGTTGTGGAAACATTTTTTTTTTTTTGCTGGGTATTGTGCTTCTTAAATCCAAGACTTGGTATATTTTGTTAACCAGGTGAAAGTCTAAGCCTTTATTGCTTTTGATATTGTCTTTGCCTGTTCTCCACATTTTGGAACTTCTGTTACCTATGTATAGAATCTCTTTATTCTGACCTTCAAGACTCTTAACGTTGTTCTTGTATTTTCCAGCTTATCTTTTTGTGCTGTATCCTGAGTGATTTCCTCAGATGTTTCAATTTACTTATTCTCTTGTGTGCTTTGTCTAAATCGCTGTTTGACAGATTTATTAAGGCTTTTTAAAGAGTAAAACAAAAATTATATAAAATGCACAAATCATAAGAGTACAGCTCAATTAATTCCCAACATGTGAACACATTCACATAACAACCACCTAGATTAAGACCTAGAATTTTATCAGACCTAAAAGGTCTCCCTCATATCCATCCTAATCTACCCTCCTTAATATAAACACTATCTTTACTTATATCAGCAGTGCTTAATTGTGTCTGGTTCTGAGCTTTTAGTAAACATAATTCCAAATTATGTACTCTTCTGTGTCTGGTTTCCACCGCTTAATGTTATCCTTGTAAGACTTTCATTTTGTTAAATGTAGTGGTAATGCAATCATGCTAATCTATGGTATTTCATTGTATGGGTATACCACAATTTATTTTTTCATCGCAACATTAATGAATTTTTGTGGTATTTCTAGGTTTTGGATACTGTGATCAGTGCTACTTTGAACACTTCTGATGCACATAAATATATGTAAATTCTGAAATTGTATATTCCCCAAAAGTCAAATTGCTGAATCACAGGGTTTAGATATATTCATATTTACTAGCTAATGTCAAAGAGTTTTTGAATTTAAATACCTTTCTGCAGTGTATGGGAGTTTCATTTGCTCAGTTATTTTCAACAGAATTTAGTATTGCCTGTCTCTTTCATTTTACCACTTTGTCTCAAAGAACTTCTAAATTTGTAAAGAAATTTGAAATCAATAGTAGATATATTTTAATCTTTTAAATTTGTCACAGAAAGATTTCATCTAGAATAACAATTTCCATCATGGTAAATGGTGCTTTAGGAGTGCTAGGTTTTTAGCTCCAGTTAGGTTGGCCATCACCAATAACTCAAAAAAACCCCCAAAAAACAGATGCTGGAGAGGATGTGGCGAAAAGGGAACACTTCTACACTGTCCGTAGGAGTGTAAACTAGTACAGTCTCTGTGGAAAACAGTGAGGTGATTCCTAAAAGATCTAAAAATCTACCTTCCATATGAACCTGCAATCCGCCTACTGGGAATATACCCAGAGAGAACTCAAATCACTCTACGAAAAAGATACCTGAACACATATGTTTATCGCAGCATTGCTCACAATAGCAAGAACCAACCATGGTGCCCATCAAAAGAGGACTGGATTTTTAAAAATGTGGTACATATACATGATGGACTATTACCCAACCATAAAGAACAAAATCATGAACTTCACAACAACCTGAATGGGCTTAGAGTCTATAATACTGAGTGATCTTTCACAGAAACAGAGAACTGAGTATCACATGTTCTCACTCATAAGTGGACCTTGAACAACTATTGTAATACTATAAGGAAAGAATTGACAGGAGCGGGAAACTGCAGGAGGTGGGGGGTGGGAGGTCGAGGTGGGGTGGAGGTGGGCAGATGGGATTGGCAGTAGTGGGAAACTGCCAGGGGAGGGGGGCACACCTCATCAACAAGGGGACCTGCATAATGAACATTTGTATATCTAATCCTGACTCCTACCCCACGTTTTTAAAATTAAAAAAAAAAATTAAAAGTAAAAAAAAAAAAGGAATGTTAGGTTAAATTTTGGATTTATTGGAATTTTAAACAAGTGAATGGCCTTTGCCTTATTGCTTTTTCCACTATAAAATATATTTGACAGTATTTGTGCTGTTTCTAAAAAGAAACTTCATGAAAGGACCATGGAGTTGCTACAACTATTCAGAATATCCGTGATAAGTAAATGATATTGATATCATCACTAGTGTACGAGAATGTTGAAAGAAGACAAATAACTTAATTGTGTTCTTTGTCAATGCTTGTTGGTCGATCATGGAGCAGTTTTACAAAGATTTACAGTTCTCTTCATCTCAATTTAAGATTTTTTTTTAAAAAACAAAAGTAATTTTTGCTAAATATTCAATAATATTTTGTCAGGGACAAAAATGGCAATGTGGTTTATATTTTGTTATCAAAATCACACTAAACTGCATTTTAATAAATTAACTGGAAGCTTTAAGGAAAGGAAAACCTTATTTTTTATTTAGCTAGATAAATACAAGAATTTATTTTAAAATGAAAACGTTTCATGACATAAATAATATTAACTCTATGCATTTTTCTAATATGTACAAATGTTTAGAAAAATTTCAATAAGTCAAAATTAGCTGGGCATGTTAGCATATGCCCGTAGTTCCAGCTACTTGGAAGGTTGAGGCGGAAGGATCGCCGGAGCCCAGCAGGTCGAGGCTGCCGTGACCCTGACCTTGCCACTGTCCTCTAGCCTGGGAGAAGGAGTGAGAACCCGATTCAAAAAAAAAAAAAAAATTAATTGTAGTCAGCACAACAATATTATGTAAATTGGTTATAAAACCTAGAAAAAATATTTGATCAACAATTTTTGCTATTGATAAATTTAGAGTTGCTTTTCAATTATGCAATACCCGAGTGAAATTGATGTTAAAACCAAGTGGACACAAAAGTTAATTTGCTTATCTTAGACAGATGTATGTTTAAACGTAGTTTTGAAACTGATGCCGGGCTCGGTGGCTCAGTCTGTCATCCTAGAGCTTTGGGAGGCTGAGGTGAATGGATTGCCTGAGCTCGTGGGTTCGAGACCTGCACGGGCAACTTGGTGAGACCTCGTCTCTACAGCAAATTGAAAAATAAGCTGGGCATGGTAGCATGCACCTGTAGTCCCGGCTACTTGGAAGGCTGAGGCGGAACGATCGCCGGAGCCCAGCAGGTCAAGGCTGCAGTGGCTGGGAGCGGTCACTGCACTCTGAGACTCTAATTAAAAAAACAAAAAAGAAACTGATATGCTTTTGCTTAAAAACCAAATCGATTGTTCTAAAAAAAGTTGAATCAGTGTAAATATTAGTGTAGGTGAATATTGTAGATATTAAAGGATGATGATATTTTGATACTCAATTTAGTTATTAGAAAACTTTCAAGTAGGGTTGCAATAACTTGGGAACATGAAACTATTTTCCACTGTAAATTCTATGAAGTATAAGTACAGATAAAGTATTTCTGATGAAAATTTAACATCCATATTGAGATGCGCTGTAAGTGTAAAATACCAGATTTTGAAGACTTATTAAAAAAATAATGTGAAGTATCTCCTTTATAAAATAAGTTTTGAAGACTTATTAAAAAAATAATGTGAAATATCTCCTGGATGCTGCAAGATAATATTTGATTTTGGATATTTGGTTTAAAAAAGTTTATCACTAAAGTAAATTTCTTCTGTCATTTTTTAATTGTCTTAATATGGCTACTCAAAAATTTTAAATTATATATGTAGCTTACATTATATTTCTATTGTATAGTGATAATATAAAGCAGTAGCTTAGATGTGCATATTTTCAGAAAAGTGATCCCAAGTCAAAGTGTTACAAAGTAAATTGGATTAATTACTCATGTTTCAGTCCAACGATTTTCCATTTGCTTACTTCCATCATGTGAAGTAAGATAAATTCCTCAGGATGGTACAGGCTCTGTACCATCTTGTTTCTGGTATGTGACGTACTCTTCTTCATTTTGTACTTTAGTGTGTTTTAAAAAATAAATTTTTAAATATATTGATGATGTTATGCAATATCATGAGTTTTAAAAAACTTGCATGAATTATTCCTGCTGCTTAGAATACCTTTATCATCCTGACTGCCTGGTGAATTCCTATTAATTTTTCCAAGACCCTGCTCTTATTTTTTCCTGGCTTATAAGTTCCTGGACTTTTTCCAGTGGCAGATTAATTGCTACCTCATCTATATTCTCATTGTGTTTTTTCCACACACCTCTCTTATTACCTTTTATCACAATAGTCTTGTTTTAAAAGTTTATTTTCTTACGAGCCTATAAAATAATTTTGGCTTTGTTTCCTACATTCCTTTCTATGTCTGGCATAGAACATAGCTTATAGAATATATATGTTTTTATGTATAAAAGAGAAAAACCTAAAGTAAGGTAAAACATCTTATTTCGACGAGAGGATGAAGTATATAAAGGAAAAATAAAAGCTTTCAAAGTTCCTAAACATGGTAATTTGTGTCTCTGTGACAACTTTCTTAGCTTTCATGGAAGCATAACTCAGTATTTGTCAAAAATCTGAAATAAATAGTGTGAAAAATATGAGATTTTCATTTGTATTAATATGAAATTAGGCATTATAATTCGAGATATTATTTTTGAATCCTTACCATTCTTTACTGACAGTTTTATTAATCACCCAATAGCATAAAATAATTTCAATGCTCACTCATGCATTAAATTACTAGCTATGTCAGCTACCTTTAAATATTTTGATAAGTATATAGTTGAGTTCATGGAAAATATTAAAGAAAATTTATGTGACTAAAAGTAATAACACATTATCAAGGAGGCACACTACCTCAGACACAACGGAAAACATTGTATTTCTCTTATAGTAGCTGGATATGGTTGAAACAATGCTTAGGGTTACTAATCAATTAAAATGATAATAATAAATTATGTATATAATATATAAAAGTATAATGAACTATTAATCTAAAATATTATATTAATTATCCTGATCAATTTTTCCTCAATATATTTTTAAAGCCCTTTAGACTGCAAATTATATGTTGATTGTTGCTTAACGTAATAGGCATGTCAAATGGCTTTTTCAATATTATTTGGTTATTATGATCATTATTTTCTCAAACATTCAACAATAAGATAGCAGTGTTTTTTAACCAGATAATATGCTAAAAATATTGATTTTAAAAATCCATGTGTCACGCATAATAATTAGTGGAGAGAAGGAAGCCATCTCCCTTTTGATGCTGCTGTAGGAAGGAGATCAACTCTCCTTTCTTGTGATCTGTATAGAACACTGCAACTGGAATGCTGTCCTGTAGCTCTATCATTATTATTGCTTTGATTATCCCCTTAAAATGACTCTGATTTGCGTCCCCCCTTTTTGCCTGCTGCAGAAGCAAGAACAAAACTTAGTCCCTAGAGGCAGGGGCAGGGGCTTATGCCTCCCTGTGTCCATGAGCGAATCTGCTGCCTGCATTCATGTCAGGGCAAATGTCACTTCCGGATGGGCCTCCTAGGGGACATCCCCTGACTTTCATTTCCCTGATGGCAGGGAGTCATCAGGCGTTTCCTTCTCATCAAGCTTTTAGAGCCTCCAAAACTGGAGAGCTGGTTTTTGTTAGAAGAGCGACAGGTGCTCACTTGAACCCCAAGACTCACTTTGCTGATGCAGAATCCCCTCTGCATAGTGTCATCAGTCTCTGGGGCTTCTTACCCCTTTGCTAGACTCATGGCATTTCTAGGCCTTTGCCTTTTCTAACCATTGGCTTCAACCCTGTTCCAGAAAATCAGATGAGGAGCAAAAACTAGCCTGTCAGTTAACGGTGAAAATGGGGGGGGGGGGAAGGAACTCTGGGATTGTTCAGAACAGTGGCAAAAGTTGCTGGATTGGTTGAAGCCTGCTTTCCTCCTTATTCTGGCATTTCATTTTGACTAACACTAAGAAATTTTCCCACTTTCATGTTAAAGCATACCCTTTCAGGTCTGTTTAGTGTGATCTTCTTAGGTGGCATTTTCAAATGTCTTAAATTGCGCATCCCACAGGACAGATTTGACTGGAAGGATGTGGTTACCATGGTACTCAAAAGACAGCTTCCAGAAAGAAATGCATCTCCTCCACAAACAGAAGTAAAAACTGAAAATAGATAGCGTGGCATATTTTCTCTCCAGAAATTGAGGACAAAAAGTACAGTATATGTTAGTAAAATGCGAAGTCTAATTTTAGGTTTGAAAACTTCCTTATTACTTTAAGTTCAATCTATTTAATGGATTTTAATATGACTTTGGCCATTTCATGAGTCATATTATTACTCCTGTAGCTCGTTCTGGTAAGGAAGTCAGGATTCTGGTAATTTAATGTGAGCTACTTCATGAAACTGCTTGTCTGAAACTCGTGGGACTGTCACCACACTCCCCTTAGGTTTCTACCCACATTAATACTATTTTTAGGTCTAAGTACCATATGGGAATCAAACTACACAGAGGAATCACGGCACAGATTCTAGAAGGTTTGAGCTGGATGAAAATCTTGTCTCTAACCTCAATTTACAGGTGAAGACAGTAAGAAGCAAAAAAAGGTTATCTGAGTTATTCCCAATGCAAGTGATCAGAAACAAAACCAGCACTTGCTTTTAGATATTTTTATTACTTTCCTTGCACCTTCATCTAGATTTCGTATTGTTTGCATTATTATAACTAAGACAAGATTTATACCAAGGGCTACTCTATGAATGGGAAGTCTTAGCTCACAGAGATAGGTGATCCTCTATACAGTTCACCCATGAAAACCAAAGTAATATTTTTACTTTCAATGCCTCTGTTTTCAAAAGAGTTTAAGGGACCTTGGAATGCTCTCAAATGATCTTCTGTTTCTACGGGTTGCTGAGTCTGAAAAAATTCTATGGTAGAGTAATTTTGTTATGTCTGGTTGTCTCTGCATCTTTGGTTGAACTATGAAATGGTGTCTTTAGGGATGAGATGCCCTATGCCTTTCCCGGTAACCAGCATCTTGACTATCTATCTACCTTTTGGAGAGGATCACATAATTTGTCATAAAAGAAATGCAAAGTGTGGAAGAGAGTCATCATAAGGTCTGGACATTTGGCTGTTATGAAGCTATAGTGTATGCCATTTAATTTTAACTGAGTTCTCAGTGCTGCTGGTGATTCTTTGCCACCTCTGCTTGACTCTGTTAAGTATGCCATGGTCACTATTACAAGTACTTTCTCTCCTCCTTTGGTCTTCAATCTCATGTGTGTGTGTGGATGAGGTGTGGGGATGGGGTGGCAGTGAGAGGGAAATGTGTTGAAAGAAAGAAAGAAAAAAAAGAGAAAGAAATATTTATTTATTTGTTTGTTTGTTTGTTTATGTATGTATGTCAGGGTCTTGCTGTGTCACCCAGGCTGGAGTGAAGTGGCATGATCATGGCTCACTGTAATCTTGACCTTCTGGGCTTAGGTGATCCTTTTGCCTCAGCCTCCCCAGTAGCTGGGACTACAGGTATGCACCACCATACCCAGCTAATTTTTTTGATTTATTTTGTAGAGACAAAGTCCTGCTATGTTGTCCACGCTGGTCTTAACCTCCCGGGGTTAAGCAATTCTCCTGCCTTGACCTCCCCAAGTGCTGGGATTACAGGCATGAGCCACTGCACGCAACCTAAAACTACTTACAACTAACTTAAGCAAAGGGAAACTTACTGGCTTGATTTCAAAAGCTTATGACACCGTGGGAAGGATGGAGAAACAGCCTGGAAGAGGACAAGAGAAAGGCGGCTTTGGAAGCCAGAAACTGGGAGCCATGGGAATGGTTATTTGGCAGGAACCTGTCAGGGCACAGCTGCTAGGGAGTGTGGAGTCCTACCCTTTTTTCTAGACTTTCATGGAGGTGCCAAGTCCCAGGAGGAGCTCTTCTAGCTAGGCTCAGGGCACACCTGCCTCTTGGTCGAAGCAAGACCTACTTGCTTCAGCTTTTGTAATGGAAGGCAGGCACACAGACTTCCTATTGCAGTGCCCACACATACATTGGGGCACAGGTAATTCAGCCAAAGGAAATTGAAGTGAATTAAGAAGTAGGAAAGAAGGCTGGGCTCGGTGGCTCAGCCTATAATCCCAGCACTTTGGGCGGTCGAGGCGAGTGGATTGCCTGAGTCCGTGGGTTGGAGACCAGCCCAGGTAACTTGGCGAGACCTCGTCTCTACAATAAATAAAAAAAGTTAGCCTGTAGTTCCGGCTACTTGGAATGCTGGGGTGGCTGTGAGTGTGCCACTGCACTCCAGCCTGGGCAACAGAATGAGACTGACTCAAAATAAAATAAAAAAAAAAAAAGAAAGAAAGAAAGAAAGAAAGAGAGAAAGAAGGAAGGAAGGAAGGAAGGAAGGAAGGAAGGAAGGAAGGAAGGAAGGAAAGAAAGAAAGAAAAAGAAAGAAAGAAAAAGAAAGAGAAAGAAAGAAAGAAAAAAAAAAGAAAAAGAAAGAAAAAGAAAGAAAGAAAAAGAAAGAAAGAAAGAAAGAAAGAAAGAAAGAAAGAAAGAAAGAAAGAAAGAAAGAAAGAAAGAAAGAAAGAAAGAAAGAAAGAAATGGGAAAGGGTACAGTGTGGAAAACAAGTTATCTTTCTTTTCTTTTTTCTTTTTGAGTTGGAGCCGCACTCTGTCACCCAGCCTGGAGTGCAGTGGCCGCTCCTGGCCACTGCAGCCTCGATCTGCTGGGTTCTGGCGATCCTTCTGCCTCAGCCTTCCAAGTAGCTGGAACTATAGGCACTCGCTACCACGCCCGGCTCATTTTGATTTATTGTAGAGATGAGGTCTCTCTGCCCTGGTGGGTCTCGAACCCGCGGGTTCAGGCAATCTACTCACCTCAGCCTCCCAAAGGCGCAGGATTGTAGGCTGAGCCACCGAGCCCCGCTCATCTATTTCAAAATAAGGATCCCTTGTTCTCAATCCCATCTACCTTTCTGAAAATTTCTACATGACATGTACTTTTTCATCTTCAATCTCATTCTTCTTATCTCTCTTTCCTCTGGGCTTTTAACGCATTCACTTTCTCATGTCCAAATACTTTAAAACAGGCTTGCCACTGACCTTCCTCTTGCCTCGAGGTACCATTCAATCTCTCCAATTTCTCTGTGAAAGTTTCAAAAGTGTAGGCCATGCCCACTAGCTTTGGACTTACTGGCTTTCTGTTGACTCCTTTCTTTTTTCTTTTATTATACAGATGTAGGGTACAATTCAGGGTTAGGTATACAAACGTTAATTATGCAGGTACCCTTTTGGATGAGGTATGCCCCTCCCTCCCCTAGCAGTTTCCCTCAACTGCCAATCCCACTCCCCTTCCCCTGGCAGTTTCCCAGTACTGCCAGTTGCTTTCTTATAGTATTATAATTGTTCAAGCTCTGCTTATGAGTGAGAACATGTGGTACTCTGTTTTTTGTTTCTGTGATAGATCACTGAGGATGATCGACTCCAAATCCATCCAAGTTGCTGCAAAGTCCATATGTTTGTCCTTCTTTATGGCTGCGTAATATTCCAACACTCCTTTCTACCCCCTCCACACCATGGCTCTGAAACTGTTTTCTCAAGCCACAGGAGAATTGTCCCAAGGCCAATGACCTTTGATCTATCTTCAACGCACTGAGCTGTCAGAACTGTGTGGACTGCATGTCTTGTCTTGAAAATCTTTCCTCCTTTATCTTTGGCAGCATTACATTCTACTTTTAAAATGTCTCTGACCTCTTGTTTTCTGTCTTTCTCCTGCAATATTTTGTTTCTCTAACATATTACACGTGGGTGTTCCTCAGTGATCCGTCCTTCGGGGTACCATCTCTCCTATTTCTTTGTTCCACAGTCTTTTCCGACCCCTGACAACATGAAAACAATGGGCTCAGATTTCTGTGCTTTAAGGAACTGAGCTGTTTCATTTTTTGCTTGTGCTTCTTTATGCCTCTTTCACAAAAGTCACCATTCTTTATTTATGAGATTCACCATTCATGTATTTTGCTTGAGTTTTCTATACATTGTAATTTTCTGGAGTTTATGAGACTCTTTTATGACTTTATTTAAAGTATGACAGGTACTCAGGAAATAATTGTTAAATTATTGAAATAAGTGAAACTGGAAAATAGATCTTTTTTCTTTTTTCTTTTTTTTTTTTTTTTTTTTTTGAGTTGGAGTCTCGCTCTGTTGCCCAGACTGTAGTGCAGTGGCCGCTCCCGACCACTGCAGCCTCGACCTGCTGGACTTCGGCGATCCTTCCACCTCAGCCTTCCAAGTAGCTGGAACTACAGGCGTGTGCTACCAGCCCAGCTAATTTTTTGATTTATTGTAAAGATGAGGTCTCGCCAAGTTGCCCAGATGGGTCTCGAACCCGCAGGCTCAGGCAATCCACTCCCCTCAGCCTCCCAAGGCGCAGGATTACAGGTTGAGCCACCGAGCTCCGCTTCATTGTTGTTTTTAATAGAGACAGGGTCTCACTCTGTCTCCAGGCTGGAGTGCAGTGGTGTGACGGATGACTCAATGCAGCCTCGAATGCCTGGGCTCAAGCCTAGTAGCTGGGACTATGGTGTGTGCCATTGCACCTTGCTAACTTTTTATTTTTTGTAGAGAAAGAGTTCTGCTGTGTTGCCCAGACTGGTCTTGAACTCCTGGTCTCAAGTGATCCTTCCGCCTCAGCTTCTCAAAGTGGAAAATAGACAGTTTAATAAAAGTCTGTAGGAAAAAGGACTGCAGTAGAAACAAAAGTTGCACAATTACATATAAGTTTGTGACACATTAAGGTTTTTATGAAGGTAACCACGGTTGTTTACTGAGCTTCTTGTATTGCAAATATTAGGATTTGTTTCCATATAAAAATCCATAATAGAAGACCAAGAAAGAATTTTACATTTTATTTCTTTGAAATATTGGGAATTCATTTTATAACTATATATCCTGGAAATAATGGAAGAACATAAATTTTTAACAAAAATGTAGTGCCTTTTCTGGAAAAAATAACATTAATTTAGCCAGGCTCGGTGGCTTAGCCTGTAATCCTACGCTTTGGGAGGCTGAGGTGAGTGGATGGCCTGAGCCCACGGGTCCGAGACTCGCCTGGGCAACTTGACGAGACCTCATCTCTACAATAAATCAAAAAATTAGCCAGGTGTGGTAGCGCGCGCCTGTAGTTCCAGCTCCTTGGAAGGCTGGAAGGATGGAAGGATCGCTGGAGCCCAGCAGGTCGAGGCTGCGGTGGCTGGGAGCGGCCATTGCACTCCAGTCTGGGTGACAGAGTGAGACTCCAACTCAAAAAAAACCCCAACAAAACATTAATTTACTAGCAGTTATTAGCCATTCATGAGACAAAACAGCTGATCTTTTAAGTCTCTGACTTATTATAATTAATCTGATGTCATATAATTATGATAATTTTGTCATATGCTTATCAGAACGTCTTTCTCATTGATTTTGTGGAAAATATAACAACATGACTGAATAGCAAAGAAGTCAGTGATCACATGTTTTAAAGTGTGAACAGCCCCCTATGATAGCAGGAAAGGTGATTGTATTCTATAATTGTAATTGAAACACTATTTCATATAAAATGTTTATGGTGATCATTTTCTTTTTTCTCACTAGGCAGTGATATTTCATAGACTTGCTGACAAATGTTCAGTAGTCATTAAGTTGGAAATAAAAAAGTAGTTAATTTAATAAAAGAGTGCCTTAATATGACATTTAAAATGGGTACTAGATAAATGGTGGTTGTTTTTTTTTTAAAGACCTACTGCTGTTAACTTACTAAGCTGAGGAAAGTGTACACGTTTCCTTTCATGAATTGTTTGAAAATTAACATATCTGGCTACCTATTCAATTGAACATGGCTAAAACACACACAGATTCAGAAAAACAAAATTTTGAAATATGCTTCCATATTTTATCCTTCCTCAAAATACTTACGTAAAATCAGGTATTTATTTGTCCGGTAAACAAATTTCACTTCTTTTTGGCACTACTATGAAGATTAATTAGCACTGTTCCTAAACCCAGAGGGATATAATTTAATCAAGCCTAATAAGATTTGTTAGAGAGAACTCTGATGATCACATTTTGGTTTCACAGAAGTGTAAATTTTAGAATCTTATTTTCACAGGAGGATTATACCATCTGTCTGCTTGTTAATTTATTGCTTCAAATGCATTAACTTCTTTGCACCTTTTATTTGTCACATAAATTTTGGCATTGTTTACATATTAACCCTTGTGTTCCTAAAATAGCATTGAAGAACTTTAAGTACTTCAAATAATCATGCAACTTTAGAGACAGGACTATTAATTAATATTATATTCACTATGATAGAAGAAATTTATAATACTTCCAATTCTCTAAGAAAGTAGAGAGAATTATGTAATCTTTATAAATAATCTCTCTCTGCCCCAGTTTTATATATTTTAATTTGCATGGTAATTCATCATACTCATGTTATAGGAATATTTAATGTTTCCTGACCAAAAGTCAATAAATACAATAATAATAAAATAAATAATAAAACAATAAATACATCAAAGGAGCCCTTGAAGGAATTTTAGGAAGTGCCTGGAAATAGAGGAGAAGGGTGTAAGTCTGGAGCAGAGTAGTGAAGAGGGACTGGAGACCTGAGTGCTTGGGGTTGATACCATGCTGCAGAGTAATGCCCAGAAATGTCACAGAAGTATGTAGACCTGATGGCCACAGGCCACACCCTAATGAACGTGCACCTTTGTAGACTGCAAAAATGAGAAGATAAAAACATATTACTTCTCCTATTGATTTAAAATGCTAGCTTGCCTAATTAACTAGAAGAAAAAGGAAAGGTCAGTAGAGGTAAAAGAATGAATATGGGGAATTTCTGAGGTGAAGAGAACAACAACAAAAAAAAATCCCCAAACCAACGACCATAGAGAGTTAGTATTTTATAAAGCATAATTATAAATTCCCAGTGGAATGAGTCAGACATTTTCTCTGGAATGCATATGTCAGAGACAAAAATAATGTACTAGTTGAGCTTTAGTAAAAAATGATCAATGACTCTTTGGGAATATCTGGAGGAAAAGAATAACATTTTAAATTTATTTCTGCAGCAAAAAATTGTGAGCAATTTTCTCATGCAAAATGGTCACCAGATTGTGTTACCCCAAGTTTAGAGAGACATAATGCTATTAATTTTGCACAAAGACCCTGAACATGCAATGTTCCTATACAGGAGAAATGTCAACACAGATATTCCTGAGATAGAAGAGGTCAGAATAAGCCAATAATGATGACTTGATGGATAGATGCACGTGATAATGTTATTACTTGCTAATCAAGGTGATGAGGAGAAGAGACAGAAAAAGTAGACTAAGAAATAATCGGGGGAGAGAGTAGCCGCTTTTGTTAGTATGACTGAATTTCTTTTGGACACAAAAATTCCAACATTTTGGTTAAAACTATTTCAAGATAGAGTTAAAGTGAGAAAAATAAATAGCAAGGGAATACTCAGAAAACACCAGAAGACTCTTTGGTTGTACAGATAAGGAGAAGGGAGATATACTGCAAAGAAGACAAGTGGTTTTCAAGGATAAAAACATATTAGCATAATTGAGGTAATAATAATAGCTCACATTTATTGAATGTTTTGTTTGCCATAAATGTTGTGTCATGGGTGCATTAATTTCATCCTTACTTCATCCTTATTCCATCTCTTTAGAATAAGTACCCTTTTTTTCCTCTCTGTTTTGTGGAGAAGACTTCACAACTCTGAAAGAACAAAAGACTTGTCCAGGATCTAAGTTAGTTGATAGTAAAAACTAGTTCACATCTTTGCTGTCTAACCATAGAAGAGCTCTAGGTACTAGGCTCTAAATCACTACAGACAGGAGAAGGAAGAGGTCATTTGACAAAAGAGCAAGTTATCTTCATGACTAAAGGTATGGAATCAAGGATAATTTGGAGGAGAGAAATTATGTTGTGAAACAAAAATAGTATATATTTGGAAGAAGACATTTTCAGGGTTTTGTATGGCAGTGCCTAAGTAGAATCATGAGATTTACAATGCAAAGTAAAAAACGTAAGAAAGCTTTTAATTGCAGAAATAAACATATACATTATTTTAATCTTTACATCCTTAGTATTTAGTATAGTGTCGGTCACAGAGTAGGTGCTTGATGAAATGTGATTGAAAGAGTGAATAAAGAGATACAGTAAAAACTTATAGTTGATAGTTCAAAGTTCAACAAGGCAGCCCAAGAAGCTGAGTTAAAAGGATTAGGATAGCTAGTATACAAGGTCTTTTTATGATGGATTGTTGTTTGATATTTGAGGGAGTGAATTTGTGCACTGAAAAAAATCAAGAAAATTTTGACTGATTAAAGAGCTAAACAGGTCTTGTGCTTTAAAATGAAGTTTAGATTCTGTATTCTGGCTCAAGAAAACACTAATAAATATTTAAGATCAAAGATAAAACAAATGAAAGTGTTGTATAGCACATCTCATTCTTAAATTTACACAAAAATCCAAAAGACCCAGAATAATTAAAGCTATTTTGAAAAAGAACAAAATTAGAGAATTTACCCTATCTGATATCAATACCTATTATGAAAGGGAGTGAATTTGTGCACTGAAAAAAATCAAGAAAATCTTGACTGATTAAAGAGCTAAACAGGTCTTGTGCTTTAAAATGAAGTTTAGATTCTGTATTCTGGCTCAAGAAAACACTAATAAATATTTAAGATCAAAGATAAGACAAATGAAAGTGTTGTATAGCACATCTCATTCTTAAATTTACACAAAAATCCAAAAGACCCAGAATAATTAAAGCTATTTTGAAAAAGAACAAAATTAGAGAATTTACCCTATCTGATAACAATACCTATTATGAAACTATGTTAATCAGTACATTTGGCATTGCTATAATGATAAAATACAGAACAATAAAGCACACTAGAGAGTCCTAGTATAAAACCACATCAATATAGCCAATTAATCTTCAACAAAGTTCCAAGGTAATTCAATAATGAAATGATAATCTTTTTTCTTTCTTTCTTTCTTTTTTGAGTTGGATTCTCACTGTGTCACGCAAACTGGAGTTCAGGGGCCGCTCCCGGCCACCGCAGCCTCTACCTGCTGGGCTCCGGCGATCCTTCCACCTCAGCCTTCCGAGTAGCTGAAACTACAGGCGTGCACTACCATGCCCGGCTAATTTTTTGATTTATTGTAGAGATGAGGTCTCACCAAGTTGTCCAGGCGGGACTTGAACCCGCGGGCTTAGGCAATTCATTCACCTCGGCCTCCCAAGGCGCGGGATTACAGGCTGAGTCACGGAGCCTGGCCAATGATAATCTTTTTTAACAGTTTGTGCTAAAAGGATAATCACATGTAAAAAAGTGCTCTCTCATCATTTCATACCATATGAAAACATTAACTCAAAGTGAATTGTTGATATAAAATGAGAGTATTAGATAAAAAACTTCTGAAAGAAAACATGGGAGAAAAATCTCAGTAATCTTGAATCAGGCAAAGATTACCTAGAGAGTACACCCACACACATACAAAACTCAAAAACTATAAAATGTGATTAACTGGATTTAATTAAATTTTAAATTTTTTTTAAAGGACACTTAAAAGAGTGAAAAGACCAGCCACAGAAAGCATATTTGTAAGTTATATATCAGCTAACAAATTGCATCCAGAATATCTTAAGAACCCTTGTAACCCAACAATGAGAAGAAAAACAACTGTATGTTAAAATTGGTTGAAGATCTGAAAAGAAACATACATAACCCAAACATATAATGTATGAAAATAGACACTTGAGAAGATGCTCAACTTCATTATATTAGAGAAATGCAAATACAAACCTGAATGAAATAGCTCTGTACACCCTTTAGGGTGGCAAAATTTATAAAATCTGACCACATCAAGTGTTGGCAATGGTGTTGAGTAATGGAACTTTCATACACAGCTGGTGGAAGTAGGAATTGGTACCATTTTGGGGAAAAAAATGTAAGCTACTTGTGAAACTAGATATCTACTTAAAATATAAACCAGTGATCTCACTCTTAGCTATTGATCCAAAAACAATAAGAAAGAATATGCTCATGCAAAGACTCATGCACAAATGTTTATAGCCTCTTTGTTTGTAGCAGCACCAAACTGAAAAAAAAAAAAAAAAAAAACCACCCAAATCCATCAACAGATGAATGGATAAACACATTGTGGTATATCCATTCAATGGAATGCTATCAATAAAAAGTAATGAATTAATGATATGTACAGTATCATTGATGAATTTAACGATAATTATGCTGAATGAAAACAAGCCACACAAGGGTCCATACCACATTATTTTACTTATACAAAATCCTAGGCAATGCAAACCTAACAGTGGTGTCAGAGAAGAGATCTGTGGTTGCCTGAGGATGAGATGGAGGGAGCAAAGGATCACAAAGAGATTTAAGGAAACTTGGGACAGGGTGGTGGAAAAGTTTTTTTTTTAAATCTGTATTGTAGTGATGCTTTCAAATATGTATGCACATTTGAAAACTCAAGAAATTGCACACTTTGAATTTATGCAGTTTATTGGATGTCAGTTATTCCTCCACACAGCTGTTTTATTTATTTATTTATTTTGAGTTGGAGTCTCACTGTGTCGCCCAGACTGGAGTGCAGAGGCCGCTCCCGGCCACCACAGCCTCGACCTGCTGAGCTCCGGCGATCCTTCTGCCTCAGCCTTCCAAGTAACCGGAATTACAGGTGTGTGCGCTACCACACCTGGCTGATTTTTTGATTTATTGTAGAGATGAGGTCTCGCTGCCCAGGCGGGTCTCGAACCCTTGGGCTCAGGCAATCCACTCACCTCAGCCTCCCAAAGGCGCGGGATTACAGGCTGAGCCACCAAGCCTGGTTAACACAGCTGTTAAAGATAACTACTCAATAGGGCCAGGGATGGTGGCTCAGTCCTGTAATCCCAGCACTTTGGGAGGTCCAGGCGGGAGGATTGTTGGAGTCTTGGAGTTCGAGACCAGCCGGGGCAACTTGATGAGAAACAAAGAACTGAATACCATGTTCTCACTCATAAGTGGGTTATGAAAATTTATTACAATACTGCAAGAGAGAGATCGGCAGTGCCCGGGGTGAGGAATAGGAGGGGGGCACATAACATCACTGAGGGTGCCTGATTCTAAACTAGGGGAAACCAGGCTCGGTGGCTCAGTCTGTAATCCCGCACCTTTGGGAGGCTGAGGTGAGTGGATTGCCTGAGCTCGCGGGTTCGAGACCCACCTGGGCAGGCGAGACCTCATCTCTACAATAAATCAAAAAAATCAACCGGGCGTGGTAGCGCGTGCCTGTAATTCTGGCTACTCTGAAGGCTGAGGTGGAGCCCAGCAGCTCGAGGCTGCGGTGGCCGGGAGTGGCCACTGCACTCCAGTCTGGGTGATCGAGTGAGACTCCAACTCAAAAAAAAAAAAATAAATAAACTAGGGGAGTGGGGACCAGTGGGAGGCCCAAACGTCATCTGCATGTAGATCACTTATGTACCTAATCCTGACTTGTACCTCACATTTTTAAAATAAAGGGAAAAAAAGAGACATCATCTCTAGAATATATGTATTTTTAAATTAACCGGGTGTGGTGGCAAGTGCCTATAGTTTCAGCTACTTGAAAGGCTGAGGCAGAAGGCTCTCCTGAGCCCAGCAGGTGGAGGCTGTGGTAGCCATGATCGCGCTACTGCACTCCAGTTTGGGTAACAGAGTGAGACTGATCCAAAAAAAATAAAATTCTACTAAGTGCAATTATTATAGTCAGTAAAAGAAAGAAACATAGACGAGGTGGAGAGAGATAGTAAGACAACAAAGAGGAAACCGTATTTGGAAAAACTGAAATGCTGATACTCCTGGTGCAAGTTTAATTGGTAAAGCCACTTTGGAAAATGCAAAGCTAAGATGACCCTACTTATGACAGCAGCAACAACAACAACAAAGCTATAAAAATGCATCGTGAAAATTTACCATATAAAATTGTATAAAATGTGTAAAGTTTATATGAAATAGTTACTATGTTTGCCAGAATTGCTTAAATGAAAATGTCCACTCCTCTCAAAACAAACAGCAACAACAAAAAACAAAACGTCCTGTCTTTTGAGTAAATGGAATGCTAATATAATACTGTTGGCGATTTAGATTGGTTACTGAAGCTGAACGTTGGCATGTACTTCCAAGAAATGTGTCCATTGTTTACTAAGGAATCTGTCCAAAAAGGTTCAAACGCCAATGTTTGTAATAGTCAAACACCAGAAAGCACATAGATGTTCACAAAAGCAGATTTGATTAGTAAATTGTGCTATACTTGCATAATGGGGACACTATTCAGCAGTGAGAATAAGCGACCCATAAGTACAGGGGTGGATCTCACAAGCATAATGTTGAGTAAAAACAGATTCAAAAGAGTAATAGTGTGTGATTCAGTTTCTGTAAAGTTCAAAAGTAGGCAACACTATTTTGTTAAAAGTCAGGAATGGTTGCCCATGATGGAAGGCAATGACCCCAAGGCGTCTGAAGGAGTCTTCTGGCAGTCTTCTGGCAATGAGACAGTCTTCTTGGTGGAAGTATGCTTTTTTTGTGAGAATTCACCAGGCTTTACTTTTGCAATGTGTGCACTTTTCTGTATGTGTGAGATGCTTACATAAAAGTTTCTAAATGAACTTAAATCTTTAGGCAAAAAAGAAATCTATTGAAGTTATACGTGAGACATAGATACAAAACTATGCTTTGGGTAGGAAAATTTAAAAATGAAAATCTATGAATTCTGCCTTGAATTAATCTTCACACTATTTCAATTACAAGTTAGGTTAACAGAACAATTATAAACATCCATCATAATAAATGTGATTATTTGTATTAATATAAATTTTATTTCTTGATAGAAAAATTCATATGGTACTTGCATATTATTTATTGCTCCATCAAGATATAATGTATTATAAATTTTGAAATAACTTCAAATTGATATTGAGGGCAGTGAAAAAATAAGTGCCTTTAAACTCACCTCTAGTAATCTGACTGATGCATAAATGTTCTTTATAGTCATTGATATCTGATGAAAAGATTTTACATTTTTTTTCAGTTTGAATTAAAATTGAACTTTTTTCTCTGAGCTTTTTGAGTTAGAGGATTGGAGGACTGAAGGTATAGATGCATATCTTTATAATTCATATATGTATTTTTATCCTTTAAATATATATTTATAACATACACATTTATCTTTTTCACTCTCCTTGCTCAAATTCTAATATTATATTTTTGCCTTTCATTTCGTTACAAAGGGTGAATTTGAAATACCTTTACATCTAAGAAAAATGTGACCATGTTAGGTCATTCCATTATATTCTTATTTTATATATGCATGTTATTAGATTTTTGAAACTTATATTTGCATGCATCTAAATTCATTTTCAATCTTATAGATTAGTGAAGAAAGTTGGTGTATTTCTCTGAACTAGTGGTTTTTTTTGTTTGTTACAGTTCTTTCCACTTAAATGAGATATTTATATGAGGAAATCTCTAAGAAATGTGATTTTTTTCTCTAGAATTTACAGTTCATTTTATACATAAAGAATAATGGTAAGGGTCACCTCTCCAATGAATCGAAATGCTTAGGGCTCAAAATAGCCATTAACTCGAGCACAGTAGGAGACAATGAAGAAAAGGAGTTTTTCTTGTTTTTGTCACTTAGGAGTGCTGCACTGGAGGAATAGGTGAGAAGCGATCATGTGACCTTTACTGTTTGTTATTTAAGCTGGAAGTTCTGCTTGTTTGACACTGAAATGATTGATAGGAAAATGATCAGTATATAAGGACAGCATAGACCAAAATAAATTTATTTCCCCTGAGCATTTGGGGTGCTAATGGAGATTGCAAATGATGTCTTTATGTCCTGTTTTATACTCTTAATAATTGAATGGTGACTATCCTTGTTCTCTGTTACCCAGTATTGCAGCTTTAAATTATGATAGCAATATTGCCACTTGAATATTTTTTAGTAACCTTTTATTTTGGAGATTGAGTCTTGGATATTCCAGTCATCTATAGGAGGCATGAAGATCAGAATGAGTAGAGAAATCACAGGTTGGCTATGTCTTAACTCTGGTATGGTTTGTATAGTGTATTCTGTAAGAGAGATTTTCTTTTCTAAAGTTGGCAAGGGATTAGGTTTGCCATGCAGATTTTTAAAAAAAGTCTTTTAAATATGCTCATGGTGAAAATTAAAAGACACATTTTCGCGTCAAATTTGGAAAGCCCTAGATTAGCAAAATATGAAGAATTGTATGTAATGATCTTGATTCTTTAGTAATATATTACTTTTACTTTTAATTTTGAAAGCATTTGCTCTCCCCAGACTCCCAAACTGAAACCTATGAAACCTAGCTGTAGATTCTATATGAGCTAGTGTGAATGTAAGCTATTTTCTAGGACACTTTTTTTTATAGAGTTTCACACATATCTTATTAACAAATGAAAACGTTTATATTTGCAGTTTTAGAGAAAACTGTTTTTGATGATATATAATTACTTGGGTAATAGATATCTGGAAGAGGCTATGTTTAAATTTGTAGACAAGAATCACCTATAAATATCTGCAAAACAGGTAATTTAGGTAGAGCATAAATAGCAGAAAATATTCTATTGCCTGTGTAAGACCCCATAAATAATTAAAGCATATAAACTCCCTGAACCAAGATAAATTATTTAGCATAATATATTGAAATGGATTAACAGCATGAAAATTAGGAAACTGAAAATTTGAACAATATCTCAGGCCTCTCTTTGATGAGGTTGTGGAATAACTAAGTAGCATACGGGTATTTTACAGCCAGCTTGGGAACAGGAGCCCTGGAAAGCCATCTGGAAGAATGTGAGACTTAGTTTGCCTGTAATGCACTGTGGCAATAAGACCAAAGTTATAGCTGTTATAGTTTGGATCCAACTAAATTTAGTCTTCCCCCAAATCTTGTTGAAGTTGCTTACACATGTATTCAGTTAATTAATTAATTAAATAAAGTATGACTGTGTATTCTCTTTTCACATTTGGTTCTTAGAAGGTATCATCATTCCGTGCAAAACTTTCATTTCTTCTTTCTTTGCTTTTGGAATGTTTTAAATTATGGATTCAATTTCTCTAATAAATATGGTGAATATTAAGATTATCTAAATTTCTGTGTATGAATTTTGGTAATTTGTGCCTTTTGTGGAATTGGTTCATTTCATTTAAGTTACCAAAGTGTGAGCATAGAGTTCTTCATAGTATCTCTTTATTATCCTTTTGATTTCCATGGGATCAGTAGTAATGACCTTCTTTTATTTCTGAAGTTGATAATTTGTTTCTTTTCTTTCTTTTATTCCTGGTCAGATTGGCTAAAGGTTTGTTAATTTTATCTATTTGTTCCCCCCAAAGAACCAGCTTTTGGTTAAATTGATTTCCTCTACTGTTTTTCTGTTTTCAATTTCATTAATTTTAACTTGCATTATTATCTCCTAAATTCTTGCTTTAGGTTTAATTTTCTCATCTGTCTTCAGTGTCTTAAGGCAGCTGCAGCTTAGGTTATTTATTTTAGATCTTTCTTTTCTTTTTTTTTGAGTTGGAGTCTCACTCTGTCGCCCAGACTGGAGTGCAGTGGCCGCTTCCAGCCACCGCAGCCTCAACCTTCTGAGCTCCGGCGATCCTCCCACCTCAGCCTCCCAAGTAATCAGCACTCCAGGCCTGCCTTACCATGCCCAGCTAATTTATTTTTATTTTTTTATTGTGATGACGAGGTCTCGCCATGTTGCCCAGGTGGGTCTCAAACCCATGGGCTCAGGTAATCCACTCACCTCAGCCTCCCAAAGTGCTGGGATTATAGACTCAGCCATCGAGCCTGGCTTTTATTTTTCAATATATTAGTTTTAAGCTAGAAATTTCCCTCTAAGCATTCCTTTTCTACATCCCACAAATGTCAGTAAATTGTATTTTCATTGTCATTTATGTCAAAATAGTTTTAAACTCTTTTGAGATGTCTTTTTTGACTCACATGTTACTCAGAAGTATATAGATTATTTTCCAAATATTTAGTATCTTCCAGGTAGTTTGTATTGTACAATTTTTACATTATAGTCTTAAAATATTACTCATAATTATTTTGAATTCCTGGACACACAGCATGATTTGTTTTGGTTTTGGACATCAAATTCCTAGTTGCTGGATATTTCATGATATATGATATTCTTGAAGAATATCCCAGAACATTCCATCTGTATTCTTGTTACCTCTTTCTTGGTATTAGAAATTCAGCAAGAAAGTATGAACCAAGTGAGTGGGAAGTGGAGGAAGAATCTTGTCTATATACGATTTCCTTGGGTTAATTTGCCTCTTCCTTCTGTAGGACATTCGCCTTTTTAAATTTCTGCTACACAATATACATGAAGTTCATTGAAATGTATGAATATATTCTTTCTAGTGGATAGGAATTCCATGGAACAAATTATACTTCATTAACAGGGAATAATACATACTGGGTTTCATGTTGTTTAATTAGTTTAGCGTTAATTAGAAGATTAAATTGCCTCAAACTTTTGTATTTTCTCTCTTAAATGAATAGACACATCATTGGTTCCCAAACTTTGAGGCTCCAGTTTCTGAGATTTTGCGGATTTCACTTTAATTTCTTTGGGTTTTTGTTTGTTTGTTTGTTTGTTTCCTTTGTGATTAGTCATGTTTTTAATCCTTCATGGAAATATAGTTGACAAACAAAAGCTGCACATATTGAATTTACATAATTTGATATATTTCAACATTGTTATACATTCGTTCAACCATAACCGCAGTCAAGACATTGAACACATTGACCCCCTCTTCCAAATTTCTTCATGCCTCTTGGGAATTCCTTCTCCTGCCCCACCCAATCCCCTCCTTCTATTCCAAGACCATCAGTGATCGTCCTTAGAACACTATAGATTAGTTTGCATTTTCTAGAATTTCAGAAAAATGAAAGCGTGAAACGTGTCCCCTTTCTTGCTTGTTTCACTCACCATGATTATTTTGAGATTCACCATATTGTATTGTGTTTCAAGCATTTCTTCCATTTTATTGTCAAATAAAATTCCATTTTATGCATATATAAGATACGTTTATTCATTCACTTGTTTATGGACATTTGGGTTATTTTAAGCCTTGAATTCTCACAAATAAAATGATTAGAAATATTCCTATGGAAGTCATAATATGCTTTCATTTTTCTTGGGTAAATATTTAGATGTGGAGTAGCTAGATCATAAGGTTGGTGAATGTTCAACTTTTTAAGAAACTTCCAAATGCTTTCCAAGGTTTTTTTTTTTTAACTGTTTTGCATTTTCACCAGACATGTATGAAAGTTTCACTTCCTCCACCTTTTCACCAACACTCAGCGTGATCAATTTTCTTAATTTGAACTATTTTGAAAAGTGTAGAGTGATATCACATTGTGGTTTCAATATGCATTTTCCTAATAAATAATAACATTGAACATCTATTTGTATGTTTATTTATCATTCATATATTTCTTTGTTGAAATGTTTATTTAAATCCCTTGCCAATCTATCAACATGATATACCTCTCCAATGATGTAAGTCTTGTTTAGTTTCTGTCAGAAATATTTTGTAGTTTTCAGTATTTGGTTCTTGACCATTTTTAAGAAGATTTATCCCTCAGAGTTTTATGTTTTTTGATGCTATTTTAAATGGTATTTTTCAAAATTTTAATTTTTAATTGTCATCTGCAAAAACACTTTCTTTTTCATCAATTCATTGTATGGTAAGAGCAAACACCCTTGTTTTGTTCCTTATTTTAGGTGAAAAACATTCAGTTTTTTAATTTATTATTTATAATGTTAGATTTAGCTTTTTTTGGTAGAGATCTTTATCAGGCTGAGAGAATTTCTCTTTATACCTAATTCACAGAAAGTTTTTAAAAATCAACAATGGATGTTGCATTCTCTCAAATGTTTCTACAAATACTGTAGAATTTAGACCATTTATATTTAATGTCATGATTTATATGACTAACTTTAAATCTATCATTTTGTGAATTATTTTCTGTTTTTTCTTTGTTCAATTTTTCCTTCCCTTTTTATTGAGTGATTTTTATTTCATTTTATATCTTTTTCATGTTTATTAGCTATAATTATTTTGATATTTTAGTATAATAACATGTATTTTAATTTGTTATAATCTACCTTCAAATGTTTTTTTTTTCCTTCAAGTATAACTCTTTATGTGTATTGTAAGAGCCTTGCAATCCTGGGCGTCATGCTCCTGTCAGTCTTTGTACTGAGATGTGTACTGAAATGTTTGTTCTCATATGTTTTAACTTTTGCATACTTATAAATCACATACTATATTAGTATTATTTTTGTTTGTTTACTCATATTTCAAAACAGTTATATGTTAACTTTTATAACAATCTTAGTTTTGCAGAAAAATTGAGACTATAGTACAGATAATCCTCATGTACCACTTATACAGTTTCTCCTGTTATTAATATCTTATATCACTATGTTCATATTTGTTATAATTAATGAACTAATATTTATACATTGCTTTAAATTAAAGTCTATATTTTATTCTTTCTGAAATTTTTTAGTTTTTACCTAGTGATTTTTTTGTTTCATTATACCTCATATATAATCAGTGTGTTTATCAAAATTTTTTTTTAGTAATTCCTTTTTTTCTTGCACTGTAATATGTTCCAGGCTCATCTTGTTTACTCTCCTAGTCCTAGAAACAGCCATTTCTCCAGTGATTCCTGGTTGCTTTTATTGGTGAATGTTACTACAAGAGCTGAGTGGGATGCTCTTGTGTGCTAGCCATGTGTGTTCATTGTTGCTAGAGTGTCATTGCCTGTAGGCCTTCTTAACTGAAAGCAAAGAGAAATATATGAGGGAGACCCCCAAACTCCCAGAATCTATTTATTAAAAAATTATGTATTTATTCTTACATGTTTAAACTTCAGTCACCTTTGAAGTACTCTCCATTTGATGCAATATGCTCTTAGACTCTTTTTCCACTGCTCATAACAGCTCTTCAGCTTGTCAATTTTGATACCTTCTAGTGCTTCTACTATTTTTTGTTTCACCTCTTCCACACTGGCAAAATGTTTTCATTTGAGGGTATTTTTAATCTGGAGAAACAAACGCACAAAAAGTCTCTTGGGGCAAGATTGGGTGAATAGGGAGGATGAGGAACCAGGGTCATGCCGTTTTTGATAAAAAACTGATGAACATTCAGTGCAGTGTGTCACGTTGTCAGGTGCACTAATAAATCACCCATCATGAAATGGGCAAACACGTTGAAAGAATCTCAAAAAAAAAAAAAAATTCACTGTAGCTGAACCCAGCCTCTCACAGCATTGCTAGATGGTCCACAGATGCTGATGGGTTCCTAGAACACTTACCTACTGGGGGAAGCCTGTACTGCAAGAGATCCACCCTCCAAAAGTTAGTTCTTAGTTTTTATGGGTTCCCCTTCATATCTGTGTATCTTAACCCACGTATATATACATATTTATAAATACTTTTATGTGATTATATTAAGTTAAACCTGTGTTCTTATTGATATCTTCCATCTAACCATTAATACATGAATAACTCTAGCCTCCTTCTCTTGCTGATCTATAAATTTCTACTCCAACAGAGAGAAACCTGATTGACATCATCTGTCATCCACTTAACTAACCACTAAATTTCAGTATACTCGTTTAGTAGTATCAGAATTGTTATTATGTACCCCAGAATAACAACTATATTGACTGGAGTACATTTTGTGTTGCAAAGTTCTGTAAGTTTTGCAAATACAAATTAAATTTTTGAATAGTTGGGATAGAGCTATAATAACTTTTATTATTGTTGACTGCTAATTCTAATATTTAGTTTAGATCTGGCTTTGGTTAGATTGATTCATTTCTTTCACTTGGGAGGGCATATTTTCTTGCTTCTTTACATGCATGGTAATTTTTGGTTGCTTGCTAGATATTTTGAACGTTTCTTTTAGGTTTGCTTTTTGTTTTTAATATTGCAGAGGTACGTTCCAGGATTTAGTTAATTACTTGGCAAAAATTAACCTTTTTCAAGGATTACTTTTAAGGTTTGTTCGCTGGAACCAGAGTACTGTTTTGTCAAATTATCTTAACTATTGAGGCAAAACACTTCTCAGTAGTTTACCCTGTGCTCTAAGCATTACGAGACTTTCTATTCTGCCTGGTGGAAAAAGGCACTGCTATTTCTAGCTCTGTGTGAGCAGCTGGTGCTATTCCTTTTAATCCTTTCAGGTGGTTCTTTCTTGCAGTTTCCTCATGTGCATTTGTGTATCAGTGCTCTGCTGAACACGCAAGGCAGACTCTCTGGGGATCTCCAGACTTCTGTCCTTGTGTAGGTCTGTTCTCTCTGGTACTCTGTCCTTTTAACTTCTGCAATCTTGGTCTCTGAACTTTCAGTTCAGTTTCTTCAATCAAGGAGTTCAGCAGACTCTGCCTGGGTTTTTCTTCCTTGCACCACTGCCTGGAAATTCCTTCAGGCTGATAACTGGGCCATTAAAGACTCACTGCCTTTTGTTCGATCTCTCAGGGATCTTTGTCTTTCATTGCATGCCGCCCTTTGCCTTGGAAACCACTGTATCATATGTTTTGTTCACTCTTTTGTTGTATTAAGTATGAAGGTAAACCCAGTCCTGGTTACTTAATCTTGGCCTGAAGCAATCAATAATAGTCCATCTACTGATCATTCACTAGGTCCTTTTTTTTCTTCTTAAGTCCTGGGATTTTTACCTGTCTGGCTTCCATTGTTATCAGATAAAAATTTCTTTATGAAACTTAGACTGACTTTATGTCTGATTGAACATCTTTTCCTTCAAGGGGCTTCATGTAATCTCTGGAAGACACACCTCTACCCGTCTTAATATCCTTCTTCTTTTCTCGTCTTTTTTGTTTGCTTGCCTTTTATTCACTTTCTGAAAACGAATGTTCTCAGGGTCTTTATCCTAGATATGCCTATCTTCTGCTATCTTGTGTTGAAACAAACATATTTCCAAAATTTGTGTTTCTTCTATAACCAAAATCACAACTTTGTTTGTCAATGATTTCAGTTAACCTGGCCAAGTCAGAAATAAGCTTTCCTCTTCTTTATTCTAATTCTTTTATCAGACTCCCTTTGTTTTCTCACTTTTTGAGATGTTTAATTAGATCGACAACTTGTGATGAGTTTCAAGGTAAAGTGGCTATCTATAATTCAAATTAAGGTGGACCAAATATAAACTATATTGCATAAATATTCTTTGATAGTGAAATAGTTAACAGTGTTTAGGTTCACAACAATAGTTAAAGCTTGTTAAGAAGGCTTAAAGTTTTTATTTTTGGTAATCGAGTGATATTAATATCATAATATCTTCACACAAAAGTACTGCTTAGCAATAAAACCTCAGAGAGTCATGTGAGTTCTCAGGTTGCCACAACTCCTATTTGTTGGTTATTTTCTTTTTTAAAAAAATTCCTTAGAACCTAACCCTTTGCATAAAAGCACAGAGCTACTCTACTAGTAATCTTATTAATTCTTTGTAAAGAAAAATGAAGATTTCCTGCTTTTCTTACTTCTTGATTTATTGTTTCTGAGCCTTTGCATAAAAAGAATTTGTTTGAATTCCCAATTACTGTCTGATTTGTGCTGCACTATTATTTAATACTTCCTTGATATTGTGATAAGCTTCAACTCAGGCTTTTAGTTAAGATTAGGTAAAAAGGAATAAAAGAAAAGCTTCTTTTGTTGGTACTTTCTTGTAAACTTAGCTCTAGGGTCATTTTTTAAATAATCTTTTTTTTGGTATCATGCCAAACAAGCCTCATTTCAATAATGTTTGTGAGTTGAATTGAAATAATCACTCTAAATATGTATTAATTATTAAGAATATAAGTAGTAAATTATTTTTAAAGTATTTTAATCTCTTTGAACATAAGTGGTTTGAAAAATCTCCTCTAAATTATAAATAATAAGAGAAAAAATAAGGTTATTTATTATATGCTTAGTTGTCTTCTGTAGTTCTGTACAGGTAGGTTTTTGAAGGATTCAGGCACTAAAGAAGAGGACGTTAGATCTGAGGAGAAACATGATGGCAGCAGTGTTGGGAGACAATGTTAATGAAAGGGAAAAATGTTTACTGCATGTTGATGCAGACACTTTGCAAGATGTTGCATAATCTGTCAGTTGCTTTGAACAAGGTTATATATCTTTTCTGATTTCCATATCGCTGTGAGGATGTGTGAAAAGTTTTATTTGATTGACATTTCCTCATTTTTATCGAAGCGTGAAGACTTTTTCCTTTATGTTTTTCTGAGAGCAAAAACAGACGTTTTGTATTTTAAAGGTAGCAGAATATTAAACATATAGGAGAGAAAATGAAATGCTGTCTAATTGCTGCTCGGAAATTATTTTCCAGATCTCATTTTTTTGTTGTTGTTTTAAAAAAATAAGCTCATGTATATTTTCAAATTTGGGAGTAGAAACATTACTAATATAAACTCTAAGGGTTTCAGACTGAAGAGGCTTTGAATGCAGATATAACATGACATCATAAGGGAGTATTTCACTTTTTTGTCATCTCTAACATAGTGGAAATTTAATCAAATTTTCACTAGAATGAAGAATGAAGCAAGAATGAACATCGGTCTTTGCTCTGAAAGAAGACTTAAATTTTTAAAACCAATCTTTATTTGGTCTCTGGTGATCATTTATCTCTGTAAGTACCCCATGATTCTTATCAGTTCTTTTTCTTATTACACCCTTCTAACAACTGGAACTCTTTCAAAAATTTCATTTTTTCCATTATCTTTTCTTTCAGTATTTTTCCTCCAGGTTTTTAATTTTTTTAACACATTTTTATTTTTACTTTTTTGTTTATTTATTCCAAGCTGATAGAGGATCTATTATGTCCTAGAAATAATGTCAAATGCTAGGAATACAGATTTCACCTTCTGGTCTCATCTTTTCAACATCTGGTAAGATGGGTACAGCTCTATTTTTTTTTTTTTTTAAAGATGTGGGGTACTTGATTTTTTTTTTTTTCTTTTGATTTGGAGTCTCACTCCGTTGCCCAGACTGGAGTGCAGTGGCCGCTCCCGGCCACCGCAGCCTCGACCTGCTGGGCTCCGGCGATCCTTCCGCCTCAGCCTTCCGAGTAGCTGGAACTACAGGCGCGCGCTGCCACGCCCGGCTCATTTTTTGATTTATTGTAGAGATGAGATCTTGCCAAGTTGCCCGGGCGGGTCTCGAACCTGCGGGCTCAGGCAATCCACTCACCTCATCCTCCCAAAGCGTGGGATTACAGGCTGAGCCACCGAGCCCGGCTGGGTACAGCTCTTATTTCAAGTACTGTGGGGAGTCCAGTCCCCTCCCTTGGGAGCTCATTTTCCCGTGTTTTTCTCTTATTCTGAATTCCTGCTCTGACTGCTCTCTTAATATCCAGGCACTTTCTGGAACTAAGGTCTTCTTTCCACATTGCTCCACCCTGTGCGTGGCCACTGTCTTCCTTTTTTGCTTGTTAAGACACTGTCAACCCATGTCTGTTGTGTAAATCAGATTTTACTGAAAGCTAAAAGTAAATGGAGGATGATTATTGTTCAATACAGAATAGAAAACTATTTAATTTTGTTATGAAATTGAAAACCAAACAAAACCTTGAATTCAAATGAAGTTTCCATAATGTGTGAACTGGACTTGCCAATGGCATTTGATTTGCATTTTTTATCACCTGTAGGTGCAGCAAACTGTGGGTGTGAAACAAAGTAGGGTAATGTGCTTTCCCCTCCTTACTCCAAGGCTGCTGTTTCTATGGTCTTTGCTTTACACCAAAGTGGGAAATAGGTACCACTCCATCTTCTATGTAACCTGAATAGTAGTTCCTCTCATTGCACATCAAGAGTGTTTGAGTATTCATTTGGAGACTACAACCCCTCAGAAAATACAGGATAGGAAAAAGGGGAGTGTGGGTCCCAGTGATATGCTGTATCCTAGAAGGAATGCTTCTAGGAAGAAAAGTTGTTGAAGGTAGGACAGTGGAAGGAAGAACGCCTACAGGACAGGGATACTCATTTTTCATATATATGATGGGGGACCCCCCAAAAACCTGGAAGTAGCTTTTGGAGTACACCCATGTGGGACCAGGATCACTCTGCCAGGGAAAAGTTTTACGAATTCATCTCCATCAGTGTACCAACTAGCATTGTTGTGAAAAGGTGTTTTTGACTCCAGTACATTTATTTATGTATTTATTTATTTGTTTACTTATTTATTTATTTTGAAGATGTGGGGTACAATTCATGGTTATACAGATGTTCATTATGCAGGTACCCTTGTTGATGCAGTGTGACCTTCCCTCCCCTGGCAGTTCTCCACTACTGCCAATCCCATTCTTATTCAAGGTCTGCTTATGAGTGAGAACATATGGTACTCTGTTCTTTGCTTCTGTGATAGATCTGACAAAGGCCTGACATCTAGGATCTGCAAGGAACTCAAATGTGCCAAAAAGAAAATAACAAACAGCCGCATTAAAAAGTGGGCAAAAGACATGAGTAAATTTAGTTTTTAGACATTCTTTCAGTGTGTTGGCCCATTTCAGATGGGTGATTTATGAACACACGTGCTCACACTTGCACTGAGAATTCAGCAGGTTTTGACCAAAAATGACATGTCCCCTGTGCTACCACCCTGCCTATTCGTGATCTTGCTCCTAGCACCCTTTTTTGTTTCCCTCCTGGAAACCATCCTCAACGGGAAATGTTTTGACTATGTGAAAGAGGTGAAACAAAAAATGGCAGAGGCACTAAAAGTCATCAAAATAGACAAGTTCAAAAACCATTTTGAGCAGAGGAAAAAGTGTTTCAATGGGTGTATTGCATCAAACGGAGAGTACTTTGAAGGTAACTGAAGTTTAAACATGTAAAAATAAATACACAATTAAAAAAATAAAATCCCCTCATTCTATATATAACATACATAGCTATATTTGTTGCACATATGTACATATATTTCTTGGACTGCATTAGAAGAACAGATATTGGAATCCAAGAAAATTCCACCTGCGATCATTTGAGGTGGAATAGTTCAGAAGATTGTTGCTCTTAAGAATTCACCACCCAGAAGACCTCTTTCCTGAAACCCAGGCTGACCTTTATCCTCTCCCTGCATGTTATATTAGAAGAGCAAACTCAACATATCCAGATTGAAACTGACTCACTCCAAACCTGTGTATGTTCTTGCATTTCTTAATTTGTTTTTACTGATGACATTATTTAGTCATTTGCACCTATATCTCCTCTCTTCTCATTGTTCTCACATCTGGAATTCAGTTTTCCTGAACTTTTTGAATCTACATTTATAACAATGCTTCAGTGTATCCCTTCTTGGGCATGCCAATTGTTACTCCCTTGCCACACTAACTTAATTTCTTATTATAATTCATGGAGGCTATTGTAATTTTTTTTTTTTTTTGAGTTAGAGTCTTACTCTGTTGCCCTGGTTGGGGTACAGTGACACACTCACAGTCACCACAACCTCAACCTGCTGGAATCAGGTGATCCTTCCTCTTCAGCCTTCCAAGTAGCTGGAATTACAGGCATGTGCCACCATGCCTGGCTAATTTTTGGATTTATTGTAGAGATGAGGTCTCACCATGTTGCCCAGGCTGGTCTTGAACCTGTGGGATCAGTCAATCCTCTTGCCTCCACCCTCCAAAATGCTGGGATTACAGGTGTGAGCTACCACACCTAGGCTATGTAATACATGTCTAGTCGGCATGCCTATTTATTTATTTGTTCATTTGTTTATTTATTTATTTTAAAGATGTATTCAATTCAGGGTTAGATATACAAATGGTCCTTGTACAGGTAAAGTTTGGGCTTCACTATGGTTCCCACTTTACCTGATTTGAGATCAGATACCTTTAATGATGAAATGTGCTCCCCCTCCCTCTCCTGGCAGTTTCCCACTCCTGCCAATCCCTTTTTGTTAGTATTGTGATAATTGTTCAGGGCCCGCTTATGAATGAGAAAATGTGATACTCAGTTTTTTGTTCTGTGATAGATCACTTGGTGTTATACTCTAAATCCATCCAAATTGCTGCAGATTTCATAATTTTGCCCTTCTGTATGGCCGTGTAATATTCCATCATGTATATATACTACGTTTTTTAAAAATCCAATCCACTTTCATTGGACAATATGACTGGTTCCATGTTTTTGCTGTTGTGAATAATGCTGCAATAAAAATGCATGTCTAGGAAGCTTTCTCAAAGAGTGATTTGAATTCCTCTGGGTATATTTCCAGAAGAGGGATTGCTGGGGTTGTATGGAAGGTTGATTTTTGCATCTTTTAGGAATCACCACACTGTTTTCCAGGAGGTTGTACTGGTTTACACTCCCACCAACAGTGTAGAAGCCTTCCTTTTCCCCTGGATCCTTTCCAACACATTTTTAAAAATTTTGAGTTATTGATGATGACCAACCTGGAGTTAGGTGATATCTTAGTGTGGTTTTAATTTGCAGTTTTAATTTTTTTCAATTTGCAGTTTAATTTTTAAAATTTTGCAGTTTTAATTTTCTTTTAATTTCTGCAGTTTTAATTTTTTTTCTTTTTTTTTTGAGTGTGATGATGGCTATCCTGACTGGAGTTAGGTGGTATCTCAGTGTGGTTTTAAAGGAATCATGGTTGTCAGCAGTGAGCGATAACTTGATCACCTCTTTTCCTATTTGGATACCCTAATTTTCCTTTTCTTGTCTGATTGCTCTAGCTAGGACTTCCAATACTATGTTGATCAGGAGCGGTGAGAGTGGGCGGCAGCCTTGTCTTGTTCCAGTTTTCTGGGGAAATGCATTCAATTTTTGTCCATTGAGCAATATGTTGGCTGTGGGTTTATCATAGATGGCTGTTACTGTTTTCAGGTATGTTCTCTCTATGCCTAGGTGCTCAAGTGTTTTTGTCATGAAGGGATGCTAGATTTTATTTATTTTTATCTGTAGATAAGTCTGCTGCTATTCTAATTTTCTTCCCCAGTAAGTAGTCTCTCCTTTATCTCTTGTTGCCCTAGGATTTTTTTTTTAATTTTATACCTACTTTGTGTAAGCAGATTACTATGTGTCTAGGAGTTGTTCTAATTTGATGTCTTGCAGGGGTTCTCTGAATCTCTTGTGTTTGAATGGTCACATCTCTGATGAGATAAGGCAAGTTTTATTGGATAATTTCATGGAATGTTTGTTCTGGGGTGGTCTCTGTTTCACTGTCTTCCTCAGGAATGCCAGTTAATCACAGATTTGGCCTCTTGATATAATTGCACATATTTTGGAGGCTTTGTTCTGTCTTTTTAAGCTTCTTTTTTATGTTTTTAACAGTATGGATTAGTTCCATGTTTTGGTCCTCAAGCTCTGAGATTCTTCTGCTTGGTTAATTCTGCTTTCCATGCTTGTCAGTTTGTTATTTATTTTGTTTATTGTATTCTTTCTGGCCGTCATCTCAGTTATTAGTTCCTTTAGCCTTTCCTCTTTTTTCTCCTCATTTTTATTCATTCTCTCTATTAATATCTTGATTTCTGGGTTTGTTATTTGAGACCAGACATCCTGGGGGCTCTTCATTGTTTGAGTTCCAAAGTCTGTATTCTCAGGCACTGTTTTCCCAGGGGTCTGTATGGGGCCTGTGTACTTCCTTTGATTCTTCTTCATTTATGATGGGTTTCTTCACCCTTTCCCCCACCTCTTTAATTCCATTGCTCAGTGATGGAGGAATAGCTTTCACTTCTGTTTGCCCACTCCCTTATTCTTCCTTATGTAGATCCTCTGGATTCGTTCAGTTTTGAAGCTGGACTGGGAATAAGGAGCCGTACTTTTGGCAGTTTTGAGATTTGATTAAGGTGTGATGAGGGGAGCTGTGATTCAGAAGCTATCTGCAGATCACAGTATCCACTGACAGGTGTGTGGGCCCCTTGGAACCCACTTCCCACCACCTTACAATATGCCCATGTGATGGGGGTGTATATATGCCCCTTGACAGCAAAATGAGATAGGTAAAAGGAAAAGAACCAAAACAGGGAGAAGGAAGATGAAAGGAAGAGGAAGAGAGAGAAGAAGGAGAAGAAAAATAGGCACACCAACTAATGAATAAACAAAGAAGTAAACAAAACAAAACAAAACAGAACAAAACTTAAATATACAAACAAACAAGCAAACAACAACCAAAAAAATCTGATGACACACTCATCCTCAAAAATATCCAGACACCAACAGAAAAACTAAAAAACACCAAAACAAAAACAAAAGAAAAGCAAAACGAATACTAAAACTTAAACAAAAACAGAGAGAAAAAAAGACCCCCTCTATAGCTGTTTCTGGAATTTCTGGTTCCCTTCTCAAGCACCGCTGCTGCTTCTGGCTGTCATTGCCAAGGCAGGGAGTGGGCTCTGATCTTCAGTCCCTCCCCTCTCCTCTCAGAGCAGACCTATGGGGTTGCAGTTAGAGTTGGCCAGATGCCCCACAGATTGCTGGGAGAGGAGGGTGAATCAGATCTAGACTTATCCCACTCCTCTGCTGCTGCCCCTGCCAAGTCCCCTAGTCAGATCAGATGTGTCCTTGCCTGGTCCAGCAAGGAAGTGGGGCATCCATCTCTCTGTGTCCCCTGCTGAAGCTTTCTCTCTGGTTCATCAGTGGTAGATCCCAGAGGAGTGTGGAGATGGCCCTGGGTCCCAGGTTGGGGCTGAACAAAGCTGGGTGGACCAATGCAGGTCTCGGCCCAGTCCTGTAATGGAGAAGATGGCATCAGTCAATGTCTCCTCACCGGCGGTAGGGCTCAGATCCATAATTCCTCGTGGCACCATCTCCATGGTTCCCTCTGCAAGCACCCAGTCCACCTCCGTGGATGGTGGCATTGGCGAGGTGTCAAGCACTGAGGAGCAGATGACTGACTTCCACTGCCTCCTCCAAAGAGACCTCTGAGAATAGCTGATGATCCTGCACTTCGGGGACTCTGATCTCAGGGCAGTGGTGGAGCCCTGGGTACTTGATCCTGAGTCTCCACTTGAGGAACTTTCACTCACCCAGCTACACTTATCCACTCACACAGACTGTCTTTATAGATACCCTTGCAGAGACTTTCAGGCTCCCACCTGTTCCGCCACCATCTTTCCTCATCTCTGGCATGTCTCTGTTCCCTCCTTTTTATAGCTTAAGACTCTGAAGTAGAGTTTTAGAATAATTTTCTCCTGACTAACATCTTTCAGGAATTTAGAAAGAAGATGGAAAGATCTGAAAGAAGATGGTCTTCTTTCACACTGAGTAAAATTGCCATGTCTTTCTTCAGATGTTTGCTTCAATAGCATTCCTGAATTTATTTTCATTTTTTTTAAAAGCTACATGATGATGATGGCAACAACTTTTTTTGGCTTGTTTATTCACATCCGTCACTCCTTCCAGACTCAACCAGTCACTGTTCTCTATTTATGATTTTACTCATGCTGGTATCTCTTTCAGAATACTACCATTGTTCTATTCCCATATTTCGCTCATCAATACATGTCTCAGATATACCCAGTTCTTCAAGACTTAATTGAAATAACATCCTTTTCCCAGAAATCTTCTAGTAGGACCAACATTTCTATTCTCAGAATTCATTTGGAGCTCTAAGTTTTATTATAAGGATTTATGTCTTCTCTTTTCTTACCAGACAATGACTTACTTTGGCCAGGAAAAAAGTGCCTAGATATAATGTAAATATTTGTCAAATAAAATAAAAGTTATGAGGTTGACACATATTAAAAATAAAGGCAATTATCAAGGGGGTAATTATTAATGTAGTACAACTGTGATAATCTCTTTGCCAATGAACTCATTTCTATATTATTCAGGAAGTCTATATTATGCTACAGTAACAAATTAACCCCCAAATATTACTGGTTTAATGTAACGTATCATGGGTTATTTTTAGCTGGTGTGGGTCATCCAGATAACTCTGCCCAACATTACTACTCAAGGCACTGGGTTGATGGAGGCTCAACACTTAGGATATTGCATTCACCCAAAAAGTAGATGAGTATCCACACTTCTCATGCTTGTCATCTAGGCTTCTGCTTAGATGTGATGCACATTTACTGTAATCATAGTCCAGTGACCAGAATTAGTCACCATGCCTTGTCCAACCACAAGGGGGCTGGGAGGACTGGGGAGTACATGAATATTTGGTGTACTGTCATTGTCATCTTTCTCTAACTGATCAAGTAGTACTCTATTTACTGTGGGACAAAAAGTGCCTTATACGCTTGGCTAGGAAACTTCTTTTTTTTTTACATCAATCTATATTTATAAATAAATTACATATTTTGAAATTCATACAATGTACACAGAGAAGGGATTATCAAACAATAACATTTTAGACAGTTCCATACCTTTTCCTTGTTAGTGAGACAGTTGAACATCAAACAAATCACATTTCCTCATGTGAATCTGATTTGTGTAGATTTATTTTCTCATAATCTTCTTAGTTTTATTTACACACAGATATTTCTTTTACTTACACACGGAGGTAAATACAACGCCAAAACCAAAACTGTAAGATTTTCTTTGCTTAGTAGCTGCAACAATAATATTATTTATTAGGTACTTATGTTTATTAGTTAAAAAATATTATTATTATGTGCTAAAAGCATGAACCAAGAGCCTTGTGTGTGTGTATGTTACTTAATAATAATAATATATATACATTATGAAATTTAAAGAAATAATATATATATTACTACTTTAAATTTCAGAACATTGCTCTCCAGCAGGTAAATTATTAATATTCCCATTTTGTGTGCAAGGAATTGAAGCTAGGATGGGATTGTAACTTTCCAAAATTATCAAAGTTAGTGCAAGGTAAAGCCAGAATTTGATCCTGGCTATGTGTGACTCTAGTCTCTAAATTATAATGCATTTTCAGATTAACTACCAAAGGTACTAATTACAAGTTAGCTTGGTTCTTTATCCTTTAGAATTTTATATGACATATTTAATTTTAAACACTGTAAGATAGCTAGGTACTTTTTGAACTTAAGTATAAAATGAAAAGGAAGATCTAAGATCTCCCTTGTAAGAACTCATTGATTTGATGGGTACCCAAAGGAATAAAATAGTTTTATTTCATCAACTTTCAGAGATAAATGGCAATATATTCATGTGGCAAAATGTCTTTCATTAGTGGTTTCTATCTTTGAAACTAGGAAGGCCAGACAACTACAAAATAAGCTGTCATTTAAAATTATACATTATTGCAAATATTCAAGAAAACAGCTTCAGCACTGTGATACAGAGTCACTAGATTATAGCCTGGATGTTTTGACAACTATTGGAAAAAGAAAGTTATGAGCTTCTTGCCAATTAGCAATGGAAAAAGAGCTAGGGTTGGGGGTAGGTGAAGAGAAATGAACATATGAACTTGAGAGAGAATTCAAGAAGTTAATATTTCATTTGCAGAACATTGTTTTGGATTAGAAAAGTAAAGCAGTCCATGATTTAGCAACATAAGGGTTCCTTGAATGCCAGCACTGTGATACCATGACAGTAGACCTGATAACCAAGAAGGCTTGTAAGTGACTAACTTGGCGGGTGATGTAGAACTGTATGGAGACTCTGTACAAAGGGAAGATTCACATTCCAGACATAAAATGAGCAGGAGGGTGTGATATTTCATCACACTACTTAGAAAGGTGCACTATTTAAAATTTATAAATGATTTGTTTCTGGAATTTTTTATTTCATATATTTGGACTACAGTTGACTACAGGCTACTGAAATGGCAGAAAACAAAACAGATTTAAGAGAGACTACTGTACTATGAGATTCTTAAGGAAAGGAGTTTGCTTTAATGGGCATCTGTACAAGAAGAAACTTTGTTTCTAGATTTATAAAGGAGTACCATCCAATGGGTAGTTTCCTATGAAAATCTATGTTGCAGTGAAGTGTTCTTGAGTACGTTTATTAGAAGATGTTTGAATGGCATCTTCTATGCCTTTTTCTTTTTTAGACCAAACTGTCTGCTACTTCTACTCTGAATTACTTTTCTGGTTTGATAACTATCTGCATTATGTCTTTTAAAAATATGTTTTAGTATGCTTTAAGCTAAAAAGGGAAATTCATTGACTGCAGGCTCTTACTTATACAGCATATATTGGCAACAAAAATATTCCAAAAATATTGTTTGTGTGCTCAAAATGAGACCATGTAAGACAAATGCATTAAACAGTGCACCTTCATTATTTCCTATGTAGACTGAGTCACATTGAGATATACCTCTTATAGTTATGGAGACTGAATAAGCATGAGGAAGCTCTGTATATGTTTATTAAAATACTTAATATAATTATTGCATGTCTGAGGTTATTTGAATTTATTCTGTATCTCAATTTCAAATACTTTGAATAAAACCCTCCTATAAAGGCATTTGAATTATCATGCAAATTGGCAGAATCAGTGTTATAGAGTGGAAGTCCCTAAGCTTCATTATGGACATTTCTTTAATCACTAACAAAAAAATCATATTTTCTAAACTTTAAAGGTTGTACATGTATTAACCAACTTTTTGTACATACAACTTTTTGTATGTAATTTTTTGAAAAAGAAATTATAGAATTCTGCTGGAAACCCATCTGGTCCAGGGCTTTTTTTTTTTTTTTTTTTTGTAAATAGTTTTCTTATGACATAGTCAATACCCAGGGTTGTTATTGGTGTATTTAGGGTCTCGATTTCTTCTTGCTTCAACCTGGGGAGGTTGTGTGATGTCAGAAAGTCTTCCATCTCATTTAGGTTTTCAAGTTTGTTTCCATACAAGTGTACACAGTAATCTCTGATAAACTTGTGTATTTCTTCGGGGTCAGTTGTGACTTAATCTTTTGCATTTCTGATTGTGTTTATTTGGGATTTTCTCTTTATTCTTGGTCAGTCTAGCTAGGGGTCCATCAATCTTGTTTATCCTTTCAAAGAACCAGCTTTTCATTTCATTGATTTTTTTTTATATTATATTTTTGTCTTCTATGTTCCAAATTTGGGCTCTTATATTGGTGGTCTGGATTCTTCTGCTGAAGTTAGGGGTTTGGTGGCTTTGCTTTCCTAGCTTCCTTCCTTAAGTGGTTTGTTAGGCTGCTAACTTGTGATCTTTCCATTTTTTTCATGTGTGTTCATAGAGATATGAATTCTCCTCTTAGTACTTAGTTTGTGGCATCCCAGAAACATTAATAAGATGTTTCTTCATTTTCATTTGTTTCCAGGAATCTTTTAATTTCTGTTTTGATTTCTGTGTTGATCCAGGAGTTGCTCAGCACCATGCTGTTTAGTGTCCATGTCTTTGTGGATTTTGGGGACCTTTGTTGGTGTTATTATTTATTTTTATTCCATTGTGGCCTGAGAAAGTGCATGACAAAATTTCAATCTTATGAAATTTGTTTATGTTTAATTTATGGCCAAGGATGTAGTTGACCTTAGAGTACATTCCATGTGCTTGTTGGGTGAAGTGGTTGTTGGGTGAAGTGTTCCATAAATATCTATTAATACCATTTGGTCGAGTGTCAAGTTGAGGTTCCAGATCTCCTTGTTTTTTTTTTTTTTTTTTTTTGTCTCTGTGATCTGTGTAGCGTTGTTAGTGTGATGTTTAAGTCCCCAGCTATGATAGTGTAAGAGTTAATATCCTTTTCTAGTTTACCTAGAAGCTATTTTATGAAAGTTGGTGCTCCTATGTTGGGTACATATATGTTTAGGATGGATATTTCTTGTTGATGGATTGAACCTTTTGTCATTATGTATGACCTTCCTCAATTCTACAAAACATACAAGGAGGAGCTGGTACCAATTCTTTTGAAAGTATTCCAGGCAATCAAGAAAGAGGGAACTCTCCCCAAATCATTTTATGAAGCTAACATCACATTGATACCCAAACCAGGCAAAGATCCAATGAAGAAAGAGAACTACAGGCTAGTATCTTCGATGCACATAGAAGCTAAAGTTCTCAACGAGAGTCTAGCAAACCAGACCCAACAACACATCTCAAAAATCATCCACCATGACCAAGTAGGCTTCATCCCCAGTATGCAGGACTGGTTCAACATTCACAAGACCATAAATGTAATTAAATACATCAATAGATGTAAAAACAAAACAACATGATTATATCATTAGATCCAAAAAAAGCTTTCAATAAATTCCAGCACCCCTTCTTGATAAAAACCCTCAAACATCTAGGCATAGATGGAACATACCTCAAAATAGTAAGAGCCATCTATGAGAAACCCACAGCCAACATACTGTTAAACAGACAGAAATTGGAATCATTTTCCCTAAAAACTGGAGCAAGACAAGAATGCCCACTCAACATAGTATTGGAAGTCCTTGCTAGAGCAATCAGAAAAGAGAAGGGAAATCAGGGGTATCCAAAAGAAAAAGAGGAAGTTACATTATCCCTCTTTGCAGATGATATGATTCTATACCTCGAAAACCCAAGAAAATCTGTCAAAAGCCTCCTTGCACTGATAAAGGACTTTGGCAAAGTCTCAGGGTATAAAATCAATGAGCAAAAGACAGTCACATTCCTATACACCAGCAATAAACAAACAAAAACCCCAATAAAAAGCCCAATTCCATTCACAATAGCCACACTCACATACACAAAAAATGAAATACCTGGGCATCTTCCTAGCCAGAGATGTGAAAGAACTTTACAATGAAAACTACAAAACACTGCCCAAAGAAATCAAAGATGACACAAACATATGGAAAGATATCCCATGCTCATGGATTGGAAGAATCAACATCATTAAGATGTTCATCCTAATGGCAACCTACAGATTTAACACAATACCCATTAAATTACGAGCAGCATTTTTCTTAGACCTGGAAATGACAATACAGGAATTCGTATTGTAACATAAATGACCACAAATAGCCAAAACAATCCTCAGCAAAAAACAAAACAAAACAAAGCAAAACAAAGTGGAGGTATCACACTCCCAGACTTTAAACTTTATTATAAAGCTACAATAATCAAAACAGGTTGGCATTGGTACAAAAACAGGCATATAGGCCAATGAAATAGTATAGAGATTCCAAAAGCAAAATCTCAATTTCACAACCAACTCACCTTTATCAAAACCTCTACCATAAACCACTGGGAAGAGGAGAACCCATTCAGTAAATGGTTCTGGGAAAACTGGTCTGACCACATGCAGAAGATTAAAACAAGATTCCTACATAGCAGTATACAAAAATAAACTCTAAATGGATCAAAGACCTAAATGTAAAACCTCAAGCTATAAGATCCTTAGAAAATGCAGGAGATACCCTTGTAGAAATTGGGACTAGCAAGCAATTCCTGATCAAAATCCCAAGTGCCCATACCATAAGAGATAAAATAGACAAGTGGGACCTCATCAAACTGACAAGCTTCTGCAAAGCCAAAGAAACCATCGAGAGAGCAGGGAGACTGCTCACAGACTGGGAAAAAATATTTGCCAACTGTATATCTGACCAAGGCCTAAGATCTAGGATCTATAAGGAACTTAAATGTGATGAAAACAAAAAACAAACAGCCCCATTACAAAGTGGGAAAAATATATGAATAGACATTTCTCAAAAGAAGACATAAGAGCGGCCAACAGATACATGAAAAATGCTCAACCTCACTAATCATCAAAGAAATGCAAATTAAAACCACACTGAGATACCACCTTACTCCAGTTAGGATGGCCATCATCAATAACTCAAAAAACAACAGGTGCTGGAGAGGCTGTGGGGGAAAAGGGAATGCTTCTACACTGTTTGTGGGCGTGTAAATGAGTATAACATGCACAATGAACAGTTGTATACCTAAGCCCAAATTGTACCCCACATCTTCAAAATAAAAAATTTAAAAAATAAAAAAAAGAGAAAAATAAAAATTAAAAAAAAGAGAGTAGGTTGGATAATGAAAATATGGTACACGTGCATGATGGAATACTATACAGTCATAAAGAAGAACAAAATTATGTCCTCTGCAGCTACATGGATGCTGGAGCCCATCATTCTAAGTGAATTATCACAGAATCCAAAAACTGAGTATCACATGTTCTCACTCATACGTGGGTCCTTAAAATTTGTTTTTTTTTTTTTTTTTTTTTTGCTGAGGATTGTTTTGGTTTTTGTCGTCATTTATATTACCATATGAATTCCCGTATTGTTGTTTCCAGTTCTGAGAATGGTGGGAACAAATGTCAGGCACAGCTAAAGGAAGGAGGAAGGGAGAAGAATCAAGAGACTCAAACCACCTATCAGGTGCCAGGTCCCCTAACAGGGAGAGAGAACGGACTCCCTAGAAACCCAAGCCTTACCTGTACACAATTTTATGTAGCAAATCCTCATATATCCCACAACTCTGGAATAAAATAAAATGAAATACAATTGACCGCTGAGGGAAAAAAAGAAAAAGAAATTGTAATGATTTACTTGGTGTCTAATGAATCTAGAGTGCCTCTCTGATTAAAGGCTGTATAACATGTGAAAAGGGCATATTGGCTAGGGGTTACAAAGATAAATTAGCCCTCTAATTTATCTTGAGGAAAGAATCAATGTTTGAATTTTCTTTCCAACATTCTAAAGTTTTTTAAACTGAAATTTTTAGGATCTTAAAGCATGATTTCACGTTGAGCTTTGAGAAACAGCAAACGTGCACACAATTTGGTAGGTTTTCAAATATTCATTTGTAGGAACTGGGGAGAATGTGTAAAGCTTTTATTAGATCAAAAGCGCCTATAAGCACAAAAATGTGAGAACCATTGAAATAATAGTGTCTTTATTTTGCTGTTCAATATACGGTAAGCTGGGTTAAATGACATAAAAGCAAAATTGAGAGTAGAGACACAATGTTATGGCACTTTAGGATTTGAAAAGAGTACTTCATATAGGCGAGATGCTAAGAATTTGATGTTGGATAATATTTGGAAAATTGAAGTGGAGGGGGTAAGATGAGTCCTGACTAGTAGGAGGACTTGAACACACATGGGATGTATTTTGGAGACAGCAAATTTTTTATTTGTCCCTTCTTTTAAATATGAGAAAAAGTGCCATGCAATGTACAGTTGACGGGCAGCTTGGAGCCAGATGCATAAATGTAGTCATTTAAATAACAGCGAGACACTGGAAGTGTTTTAGAATGAGAGCAACATGATAGAAAATTTCTCCTGATGAGAATTGTCCTGACAATACTAAAAAAAAAAAATGGAGTCTTTGAACCACCAATATTAACTTTGATGTTATTGTGATGGTGCGGATAAGGATTCGTAATAGTAGAAAGTGTGAAAATAGAAAGATACAAATTATTACGGAAATTTCAAGAACAGAAATTATCACCAGACTAGATGAAGCAAGGGGAAAACATAATCTGAACTAGAACCTGCATATTTAGCTATGTTTTTTGTTTCAGGAAGATTTCAATGTAGTTGAACTCGCTAAATTGTAAAAATAAACTTGTAAGCAGAAAGTTAATTCTATGCACATATAGATGTTTACATTGTTAATTGTAACATGTTACATGCTACATTTAGTGTGAATGAGAAGTTAATAATCCAATGTATCATTTATAAAATAATTTAATGTTGGGTTCTACTGTTGGTAAAACATTGATGTAAGTGCTAATAATGTCATGTTATCTCTGTAAGCAAAATATTTACATTCTAAGTTAATAGTGTGGATCACACTGCCCTCTATGATAGGAATTTGTATGTATTTATTATAATTATAAACTCTTCCCTGAGAAGTTCTTAAACACAAGATCTTATTCTCGTTTGAATAGATACATTGCTAAGAAATAATGGTTTTGGGGTTTTTTTTTTGTTTTTTTTGAGTTGGAGTCTCACTCTGTCGCCCAGACTGGAGTGCAGTGGCCACTCCCGGCCACTGCAGCCTCGACCTGCTGGGCTCCGGCAATCCTTCCACCTCAGCCTTCCAAGTAGCCGGAATTACAGGCATGTGCTACCATGCCCGGCTGATTTTTTGATTTATTGTAGAGATTAGGTCTCGCTGCCCAGGTGGGTCTTGAACCCGTGGGCTCAGGCAATCCAAGGATATAATGTTTTAAGAAACACACATACATTCTTTATTATTAACTAAGAAAATGTTCTTAATTGATATCTGTCACAAAAAAGTATCTCTTTTTTTGTTCTTGATTATAAAGCAATAGTCAAGATTTTGAAACTTTTAAAGATGTCAGATGACCTTAGAAAAAGAAGAGGAGTGAATTAAGCTGATGTAAGAGCAAGAAAAAAATGAAAATATTATGTAAAATATAATAAGGCTCCTATCTCTAACCATTTTATCTGAAAACAGTGAAAAAGCTTGATATATCTATAACGAATACCCATCTTCATAAGAAGCAGTAAGAGACATATAAAATCTTGCTGGTGGCAAGGAAATCAGACATAAATATGTAAAAGAAAGTTAGAAGGCATTAAGCAAATTCTTAGTTAACCTGAGAAAACTTGGTTTTTACTCCAGGTACAAGACTATTCATCATCTATGAAGTCAAAGTTGGACAATGATCACTAAAGTCTCCCTGAGTTCTAATAATACTGGATTTTAAAGAATGGAAAGCAAAGCAAACATGAAGTAGTTTTACGTGTGAGAATGAACGTCTGTAACCTGTACAGAGAACAAAACACCATTTTGTTGTTGAAACTCAAAATGGACAAATCAAGACAAGACCAAAATAAGATTTAGAAATAGAAGGATATTTCACATTTTTGGGTTATAAAGTAACAAGGGAAAATGTTACCATTAGAGTAAAAGTGGTGTTGGCAAAGGGTACAGCAGATTTGAGATTATTCAGCCTTGGGCCAAGAAGAATGTGAAAGACTGACTCTGTCTTCTCCACTAACATTGGGAGTCCCACGACTTCTGTGATAGAGGTGACAGTTTATTTCAGAGATAGGGATTTTTGACTCATGATTTTATACTTGTGTTAGAAAAAAAAATTATTCAGACACTTGTAAAGATGTTCAGGAATATTTTATTGAAGACTATTGCAATGAGGATCAAGAATGTATTAGGGAAGAGAGATTAGGCTCAAGTCTGAATACAGCAAAGAAAGCTTGGGACTTAGAACCAAGGAACAGAATGATGTGGTCAGTGGATGGAAAATCAGTAAAAAGAAACATCAAGCGTAGCAAGGTTCTTGCTAAAGATGTGCTAAGGTCTTACATTTCAAAAGTGGGGGGTGGGGAATTGGATCACATATCAAAGGTGGGGAAGCTTCTTTTTAAACTGATTTATCAGGATTCTTTCTAAATCTAAGTCAAACAGGTCAAAGACAGAACCGAAGGAGGAAACCTAGTCAGCACGAGGGTCCAGAGAGACCTGTATAAAGTTAATAAAGAAGAGGCTGTGTGCTGTGGGTCATACCTGTAATCCCAATAATATATGGAGGCCCAGGGCAGGAGGATCTCTTGAGCACAGTAGTTTGAGACCAGTCTGGGAAACAATAGTGAGACCTCATCTCTACAAAAAAAATTAAAAAATTAGCCAGATGCGGTGACACTCACCTGTAGTCTCAGTCATTCAGGAAGCAGAGGCAGGGGAATCCCTTGAGCCTAGGAGGTAGAGGCTGTGGTGAGTTGTGATCATGCCACTGCACTCCAGCCTGGGTGACAGAGTGAGACCCTGACTCAAAACAAACAAGGAGTCCTGTTTCAATCTTCTACATGTGGTCAACCAGTTTTCCCAGCACCATTTACTGAATAGGTTCTCCTCACCCCATTGGTAGGTGGTGGGGGCTTTGTCGAAGATGAGTTGGTTGAGGAATTGAGGTTTTGCTTCTGGAATCTCAATTCTGTTCCATTGATCTATATGCCTGTTCTTGTACCAATACCAAGCTGTTTTGATGATTGTAGCTTTATAGTAAAGTTTGAAGTCTGGTATTGTGATACCACCTGCTTTGTTTTTTTTGCTGAGGATTGTTCTGGCTATTCTTGGACGTTTGTGTTTCCATATGAATTCCTGTGTTGTTTTTTCTAGGTCAGAGAAGAATGTTATTGGTAATTTAATGGGTATTGCATTGAATTTGTAGATTGCCTTAGGTAAGATGGACATCTTCACAATGTTGATTCTTCCGATCCCCATGCACAAAGGTTAACTCCAAATGGATCAGAGACCTAAATGTAAAACCTCAAACCATAAGAACATTAGAAAAGGAAGGAAATACTCTCATGGAAATTGGAACGGGCATCCAATTCCTGTACAAAACCCGAAACCCACAGGACTTAAGAGAGAAGATAGACAAATGGGACCTTATTAAACTGACAAGCTTCTGCAAAGCCAAAGAAACCATTAAGAGAGTAGGGAGACAGCCTACAGACTGGGAAAAAGTGTTTGCCAACTCTAGGTCTGACAAAGGCTTAACATCCTGGATCTACAAGGAACTGAAACGTACTGAAAAGAAGAAAACAAGCAACCCCATTATAAAATGGGCAAAAGATATGAACAGACACTTCACAAAAGAAGACATTCGAGCAGCCAACAAACACATGAAGAAATGCTCAACCTCACTAATCATCAGGGAGATGCAAATCAAAACCACACTGAGATATCACCTAACTCCAGTCAGAAAGGCAATTATCAACAACTCAAAAAATAACAGCTGCTGGAGAGGCTGTGGTGAAAAGGAACACTTCTACACTGTTGGTGGGAGTGTAAGCTAGTGCAACCTCTGTGGAAAGCAGTGTGGCGATTCCTGAAAGCTCTAAATATTGACCTTCCTTATGACTCTGCAATCCCCTACTGGGAATATACCCTGAAGAACACAAATCACTCTATAAAAAAGATACCTGTACACGTATGTTTATCGCAGCGTTATTCACAATAGCAAGAACCTGGAAACAACCATGCTGCCCATCAAAAGAGGACTGGATTAAAAAAATGTGGTACATATACACGATGGAATACTACGCAGCCATGAAAAAGAACAAAATCATGGATTTCGCAGCTACCTGGATGGAACTAGAGTCTATAATACTGAGTGACCTCTCACAGAAACAAAGATCAGAATATCACATGTTTTCACTCATATAATGGACCTTGAACATCCAATGTAATACTATAAGAAAATGACTGATGGTACTGGGAAATTATGGGGGGGGGATGGGATTAACAGTAGCTAATATCTATCTGGGACTGGGAAAACACCTCTTATCAATAGGGTGCCTGAATGAAATGTAATTGTACACCTAACCCTTAACTGTACCCTACAAAACGATAATAAAAAATACTGATTAAAAAAAAAAAAAAAAAACAAACAAACAAGGAAACAACAACAACAAAAATGCTGATAACAGTAGCTGCCCTCTCCCTATGACATAGGATTGCTGTGAAGACCATACTCATTTACATAATAACATCGTTAAAATCTGTAATGTAATATAGATCATTTTAAATAACATAGTCAAAGTTGTTTTACAGAGTTTAATGCTAAATTTGCTTTGGAGAATCTTTTAAATTTAGGAAGCCTTAAAAAAAATCATCTGAGAGATTCTGTACAAAACATTGCCGTTACCATAGGGAAAAAGCTATTTTTCCAAAACATTCTCAAATGTGTTATCTATGCGACACCAAAAAGAACTAAATTCCAATTCCCAGAACTGAGTATGAATATAAACCTATCTCATATCATGAAATAATATTGATGTCCTTTAAATAAAAAATTATCATGGCTACATGTATATTTATGAACAAGCATTCTCTATTACCGTAAAGCAATATGCTTAACTGGATGTTTTTAAATGCTAAAATGAATGACATACAGAAACTATCAAACATATTTTTTTAATACAATGTCAGATTATATCTTATATTTTAATTCTGCATTTTCCAGAATCGACAGGAAAAAAATGATAAATCTGTTTAGGTTAATTAAAAATATCAGCTTTTTATTCCTTCCTTTTCATAAGAGGGTAGCATGTTTTCATTCGTTCATATGTGACTATGATTTAGCATGTATATAAAAGGCTTTTTTGTTCTTGAAATGTTTTAGGTGATTGAATGTGTTGACAGCAATGCATTGCAGAGGTTTGCTGGCCCTTTAATGCTCTGTTTCTGTTGTCATGGAAATAAGATTTTCAAGTAGGTTTATCTGCTGTGCTTTGCTTTTTATAGACTGTATCATTTTAAGTTGGTTTTGGACAAGCATTTTTATACTTCACATAAAAACATTAATCTGTATATTACCATATCACTCAATGTTTTTCCAAATAGGATATCTTAAAACCCTGAGGTTGGGGGACATTCGAATTTCTATGTGTATACGTTATATAAATGCTTACCTCCTGGGTCTTAAAAAAACAAAGATTAAAAAAAATTATGACAACAAAAAGACCCCATCATGATACAATTCAAATTTCAAGGTTTTAGAATGTACATTACTCTTAAATTACTGTTAGCTATATGATTGCAATTTATATATGAACAGCAAGCATTTGAAACATTGGAAAGGATCACATAACTACTCATGTTGCTTATCCAAATGTTAACCTTGACCTGCATATTTCTCCATGGTTCAAAATCCACTTACCTCTAGGATTTATTTTTGCTGAGAGTCTTGTTGCATTGGGTTCTGTTTGTTGCTAATTTGTTGTGTGACTGGCATATTATTCCAACTATCCCGTTTCTCACTATCCTTATCTGAAAAAATGGGAATAATAACATAGTAATGGTGACAATTAAATGTAAAGCACTTAGAGGAGTAATTTGAGACAAATAAGTGCTCAATTAAGGTTATTTTTACTAATGTTGTACCATCTTTTCACTATTTTCTACCATTCTCCTGTTCATTCTTCAATGCAGGTAAACTTTTGCTGCCTTATGACTTAGGCCTTTGGATATATCATTGGTTTATCATTGATAAATAATTTTTCTCTCTCAATACCTGATTCTTATAAAATTTGGACATTTTGTATTTATTTTACTGCTAGCTTACTCTCTATTCTTCCATGTGCAAAGGGGCTCAATACCTGTTTATTAAAGTAATGAATAATGGAGAAAATTTCTTTAAACTGGCATAGACACTTCCCCATTTCCTTACTCACTAAGTAGATATTTTAAGCCTAGAAATGATTGTAGACTTCCAAATTAGGCATTTACTTACTTACTTACTTACTTAATTTTTATTTTTTGAGTTGGAGTCTCACTCTGTCGCCCAGACTGGAGTGCAGTGGCCGCTCCCGGCCACCACAGCCTCGACCTGCTGGACTCTGGCAATCCTTCCGCCTCAGCCTTCCAAGTAACTGGAACTACAGGCATGCGCTACCACACCCAGCTAATTTTTGATTTATTGTAGAGAGGAGGTCTCGCCAAGTTGCCCAGGCGGGTCTCGAACCCACGGGCTCAGGCAATCCACTCACCTCAGCCTCCCAAAGCGCGGGATTACAGGCTGAGCCACCAAACCCGGCTCAAATTAGGCATTTAAAAAATATATCTTGGAAAATGTCATGGCCTAGGTTTATTGCTAATTATGAGAAACTCTTTTCTATTCTGTAGTGAGTTGCAGCTGTAGCTATCTTCTAAAGCTCATAAAGTTATTGTTCTATCAATCATATTGGAAATGGTCATTTGTTTCTTGATGAATTGACTTGAACAATCTCATTACTGAAGAATTTTATGGACAAGGTGCTAACTTCTTTTAATTAATTTTTTATTTTATTTTAAAGATGTGGGTACATTCCAGGGTTAGGTATACAAATGGTCATTGTACTGGTAAAGGTAAAGTTTGGTCCTCACTTTGGTCCCCACTTTACCTGGTTTGAGATCAGGTACCCTTACTGATGAAGTGTGGCCCCCAGCAGTTTTTCACTAATGCCAATTCCTTTCTTATAGTACTGTGATACTTGTCCAGGGTCCACTTATGAGTGAGAACATGTGGTACTCAGTTCTTTGTTTCTGTAATAGATCACTGAGCATTATAGACTCTAAATCCATCCAAGCTGCTGTGAAGTTCATAATTTTGTCCTTCTTAATAGCTGCAAGGCTCTAATTTAAACATCATCTATATTGCTCTTTTCCTTAGGTATTATAATTTTAATTATTAAATTCCTAATTGTAATTATTTCTTACTCCCGAAAGATGTCATGCTAGAATAATATTATTAGGTAGGACTCCTATAAATTCTCTAGATAATTATATTTGTGCATCATTTGATGGAATTAAATACATAAAGAAACTCTTTGGAATCATAATTTATGAACAAGCTAAATGGGAATCAACAATGATAGCTTCAAACTATTTTTTTTCCCCTAGAAATCTGGTATTCAAGACTAGTTTTTTTCCTTCAGTGAAAATTTTTAATGGTACCTACTATTTTGGTGAAGTGTCTGATTTTGTTCAAAGCATTTTCCCATTAAAAAAAAATTATATTTGTGACCCGCCTGAGCAGGCGAGACCTCATCTCTTCAATAAATCAAAAAATTAGCCGGGCGTGGTAGCACGCGCCTGTAATTCCGACTACTTGGAAGGCTGAGGTGAAAGGATCGCTGGAGCCCAGCAGGTCGAGGCTGTGGTGGCCGGGAGCGGCCACTGCACTCCAGTTTGGGCAACAGAGTGAGAGTCCAACTCAAAGAAAAAAAAAATTATAGCTTTTTTTGGTTTTGAGTTGAGATATTTTCTTATATATTCAATATACAAGTTCATTATCAAATAATGCAAGTATTACTCTCTGTCTGGTGTGGCTTGAATTTAAATTTTCTTAACAGCATCTTTCACAAAGGGAATGTTTTACTTTTGGTGAAGTCAAAACTGTTTCTTCCAGTTTTTCATTTGTGTTTTGTTTTGCTTATTTTTTTTTAATGCAAAGCATTTAGAAAATAACTTTAAGGTAGTAGAAAAGTTTAATCCTCTTTTTTATTGTATGTGGAATGTAAGTCATAGCTGGAAATGCTTTTCCCTCATTCAGATGACAATGGAATTTATTCATGCTTTTTTTCTAGCACTTATTTGATTCTACTTATTTGTTTTCTTCTGATTCCATGGGAGTGTATTCTGCTATATAATGTGAAGTGTGGATTCAAATTTGTCTTTTTCAAAATGCCTGTCTTGCACCAATACCATTTATTGAAAGTCAAGCTTTTTAAGTAGTCTATTAACGTTTACGGTATCTTGAATAATCTCAAGTGAAAAACACAATATTAAGTTAAAGAATAGTAGAGAATGGTTCCTCAAAAGAGTGTTTCTTTTGATTATTCCTAAAGTCAAATCTATTATCATATATAGATTTACAACTTCACTACTAGAAACACCATATTCTCTACTCATAGGAAGTTTTCCTAATGGCTGGTAGGGAATAATAGATTAAATGTGAATGGATATGCAGTAACACAGTTTAATTATATTTGTTTATAATCAGTACTGCTTTGGTGGAGTAGGTTACAGATTTTGTTGTAGAGAACTAGCATTTAATCAGCAGATAGAAAAAAAAGTTGCTACTTCTCTTATTTAGGGAATTAATATTTTATGTGAACAAATTTGACTCTTATTTGTATTTTATTTTTTCCAGAGCAAATATAAATATGAGTTTTCATTTTCAAAGATGAAGAACTTTATGAAAGGAAAAGATTTCTTCTGGGGGGATTCAGTTGTTAGGGGAGCAGAATCAGGAGCTCAGTTTTAGAAATGTAGGTCTGAGATACCTGTAGTATGCTAGGTATCTCTAGGGTGAATCTGAACTTTAAGTGAATTATTTTCCCAAATGCTAAGGAAAAAAGCTTTCCTAAATCATGACAACTTTTGAACTAGCTTAAAAGTTAATGTTTATCTGCAATTCGTGATACATTTCGAGTCTAAACAACCTTACTATCTGAACTTTGAATGACAGGATGATGCTTGTTTCTACTCTTGCATGAGGGAAAATGGAATAATTGCAAATTGAATGGTAAAATCTCATGAATAGATCTCATTATTAGGAGATAGTGTTTGTATGTGGGTAGTCTAACCAATGCCTATTGAACGTCTTTTCTTTGTAAGAGGGTGTGTGCTAGTGCTGTAGAATCAAAGAACACAAGTCTGGTATTTTGTCTCAGTGTGGATGATCCTTTACAGGTTTTATCTAAAAGTTGTACCATCACCATATTTTGGTCATAGGTTGAATATCTACCCTTTTATTCTTGCTGAATTTTGTACCTAACAAAGTTCTTCAGTTGACATTATATAAGCAGAGATTTCTAAGCTTACATAATCTAGCCACAAAGACAGATATGAACACAAGTGACCATCTAATCAATGCAAAATAAAATAATCATGTGTTATATGTGACAGAGAAGCTGGATCATTGATTCTTCTTCCTCAAACAAGCTCCATGGGCTATATATAGTCTCTATCTTATTTGATAGCAACTCTCTTAGTGCTTAGGCTGAGAAACTTGGTGCCAGCTTAGATTCCTTTCTCACACATCTCATAGGCAAGCTCTGAGGGAATTCTATCAATATTATCCTCAGAATACTTGCAGAGTTTGACCGTTTCTCACTCACCCCACAGTCACATTTTTGATTTGATCTATCATAATCTATCCTGGGTGACTGTAGTAGCTCTCTAATGAGTTTTTCTGCTTCTGTTTTTGTGCCCTGCAGTCTATTCTAAATACAGCAGCCTGTGCTCTTGGTTTCTTATTGCTGCTATAACAAATTACTACAACTTTGGCGGCTTAAAACAACACGTAAGTATTGTCTTATAGCTGTGGTAGTCAGAAGTCTGAAATGGGTCTCGATGGGCTAAAATTCTCTTTTAGGAGCATCTGTTCCCTTGCCTTTTCCACTTTATAGAGTTTTTCTTCATCTTCAAAGCCGGCGGCATAAGATCTTCCTCTCTTTTTCTCTCACACTCTCACTCTCATTGTCTCATCCCCATTTCTGGTGTCACATGTCCTTCTCTGACTCTGCTCTACCCATTTCCTTCTGATGAAGTTTCTTCATGATTATATTGAATTCACCTAGATAAGCCAAGATAATCTCCCCATCTCAAGATCCTCAACTCAATCCCATCCTTGAAATCCCTTTTGCTATGTGAAGTAGCGTACTCACAAATTCTGGGGATCAGGACATGGGCACCTTGAGGTCCATGTTATTTTTCTTTCTATTAACCTTAGTGATTCTGCTTAAAGTATAATGTCATGTCACTTCTCAGCTTAAAATCCTCCAATAGTTCTTATCTCATTTTCAACAAAAGCTAAAATTCTTCTAGGATCTACAAAGCTGGACGTGATACGCCCCATGGTCATTCTAATATCATATTCTATTCTCCCCTTTATTCTTTCGCTATGCTAATGTTTATGCTGTTTAGCAGGCAGGGCATATTCTAGCACATTTCTGCCTTAAGACCTTTGCACTGGTTCTTTTTTTCTGTGTGGAATCCCCCTCTCTCAAATATCTACAGGAGTGTCTGTACCTCCTATGAATCTTTACTTAATTAAACTTAAGGTAACTATCTTCCTTGCCCAGCCTGTCTAAAAATTCTACGTATTTCCCCAGGAATTTTATACTTTTTCTCTATTTTTTTTTTCCTGAACTAGCCACAGTGTATCATACATAGAGCTTATTTATTAAACCTTTTTTCTTGTCTGTCCTTTAATGTAAGCTCTAAGAGGGTAGAGATGTTGTCCTTACACTTCACTCCTCATTACCTAAAATAACTTCTGGCATGTCGTACACCTCAAAAGATGTTAGGTTAATGAAAGGATGAGTTAAAATAATGAAGTCTGGGAAACAGAAGAAAAGGAACCAAACTAGAAGAACAAGTAGGCTTGTTGTACGCAGAGAAGTGTATTCCAGGTTGAGAGAGGACTGTGGTTAGAAGCACAGAAGGCATTGGGTGTTTAGGGACTCAGTCATGGAGCATAACTGGGTGGAGAAAACCAGTCCTTTACCAAAGATTCAGACTCCCCTTTTATATTGCTGGGAATCGACTACCCAACTCAAGACTATGTCTCCCAAACCCCTACAGTGAGGCATAGCCACATGATGGAGTTCTAGCCAATGGAATGTCAGTGGAGTCACGAGCATCCCTTACACACTAGACCCAGAAAACCCTCCCATGCTCTACACCTTAATGCTCTTCCAATTCTGGTTTTTTGGATAGAAGACATTCTTCAGAACAATAGTAGAAGCCACATGTTAAAGATGGCAGGACTAATGTCAACCTGTATTTCTGAATAACACTTGCAAGAGACGGTCCTGCCAAATATTTCACGTGGGCAGTTTTGTAACACAAGCAAGAAGTAAGCTTTTAATATGTTTGAGTCATTTTACCTTTTTACATTTTGGGATCTATTAGCTTACCAATATTGTGTAGTAATGGGTTCTAGTGTTACATAAATTTGGAAAGTTGGTTGTGACTAAATAACTTTGGAAAGTTAGTAAAATTAAAAATTAATTCATATAACAAATCAATAACTGTAGAAAAATTAGAAAGTATAGGTAATTAGAAGAAAGAAAGAAATAAATTCATACTCTTACCTTAAACAGCTAGTTTCTGTTAATATCTTTTACATATAACTTAACTTTCTCTTTTTGCTATGAAAATAGGAGTAGACTGTAGTTATATTATGTAATACTTTTATTTTATTTATTTATTTTTAATTTTTATTTTAAAGATGTGGGATACTATTTAGGGTTAGGTATACAAATGGTCATTGTACAGGTAAAGTTTGGGCCTCACTTTGGTCCCCTCTTCACCTGGTTTGAGACAGGTACCCTAATTGGTGAAGTGTGTCCCCGCTCCCCTGTTAGTTTCCCACCACTGCCAATCTCTTTCTTGTAGCATTATGATAATTGTTCAGGGTCCACGTCTGAGTGAGAGCATGTGGTATTCACTTCTTTGTTTCTGTGATAGATCACTGAGTATGATAGACTAAATTCATCCAAGTTGCTGCATTTACTGTGTAATATTTTTATATGTCAACACTTTTCTATTTGGTAAATGTTTTACAGCCCCTATTTTTTTAAACACACCCAAATAAAAAACCCACATAATATATTTGTACTTGGATGTTTGTGTGTGTTACATGGGTATGCTAAAAGGAATTGAGGTACACAGACCCAGAGCTAACCTTGTTCTTAGCAATATACTGAGTCTTGAGATTGGAGAGGAACAGAGAGGATTATCAATTCCATTTTATTTTATTTTGGGGAGTTAATTTTTTATTTCAAAAGCTTGGATAGCTTCTATATCCAGGTCATGGCAAAATCAGGACATGTGTAAAATACCTTGCAATATATTAGATTCCCAAAAGGTACCAAAAGTACAGTAACATTAACACTTCCATTAAAGGAAATGTATGACATATAAATAATACAAAATTTAAAAGTGAGAAAAGGTGACAATGGTTTCCTAAGATACGATTTTACACTTTACAACCAGGGTCTGCACGTCCAGGCTAGAGAGTGGAGTGGGAGGCAGTGGCCCCCTCATCTGATTCTGGGTGACCCAGTCATCAAATCAGCCCGAAATATCCCTGGCCTGAGACACCACACGCTGCCTAAGCAACTAGAGCTCTGGAAACAGGAGAGTGATTTCCAGGGGGAGAATTTTAAATAAGATGCACATGGGACAGGCCGTAGAAAATTTGCCAAGTTAAATTGGGTACATAATTGTGTTTACTCTATACTCAGACCAAGCACGTGCGCAGTCTCTGATCACTCTTTGCTACCTCAGTGTGGCCTGTGGGTTGTTCTGGTGGCCCCCGCGATGCTGGCTTTTGCTGTAATTTGTGCTACCCTGACCTTCACTGCCACCACCACTGTCTCGGTTCCCTCGGTTGTGGTTCTCGTGGTCCCCACAACCACACTGCTGCTGCTGATAGACCTCTGGACTGGGCCACCTTGATTTCACACTTGCTTCCACTAGTCATGTGGAACTTCTTCTCCAGAACCTTCTTCACAAGTTCTTCCTCTTTAAAGGTGATAAACACAAAACCTCGTTTGTTCAACTTTGGATCCATTGGTGGCCCAATGGCCTCCATCTCCCCAAACTCGCTAAAGTCCTCCGTGATCTTCTCCTCAGGGGTTTAAGGATTCAGACGCCCAACCAAGATTTTCTTCACCGGGTCCTTCTTCATAGCCATGGCCATTTTAGGGTCAATGACACGCCATCCTGCCTGCTCTCCTTCTTGTCTAGGACCTTCTCCACACTGGCTGCATTTATATTTTTTATATTTCATCTTCCAGATTTTCTGATTCAGTAAGTATAGAATAGGTTCTGGGACCTACATTTTCTTAAATCTCTTCATATGATTCAGATATACAATCAGGTTTAGAAGATGAACTCTGGTTCCCCAAGATGGCCATGTACTTGGAGAGCAAGCTGTTTTTGAGAAAGTTAGTATACTAAAGTTAACAAGAATAAGCAAGTAAATTTCCACCATGAGATAAAATTGTTCTTCCTAATCATTTAAATGAGTTCAAGTGAATCATATTCTCTCATGCTTCATATACTATTATGTTCCCAAGGAGAAACACGATAGCCATGGTTCTCCAGGCTAAAGAACTGGACAGTGCAGTCCTACTGGGGAGTCTTGAGCTCCCAGAAACTGGCAATGTTTGACAAGCACCCAACAGAAGCTGATATACTTCTACAGCCCTGTCTTCTCAATACCAGCACATGAACACACAATGGATCTTCCTATGGTGAGCTCAGCAGGAAGACCTGGAGAAGAAGACAGAAAGAAGGATAGAACAAAGGCAGGGTAGTTACTTCTAAGGAAGAAGAGAGAACAGGTGCCATGTGGCTGCCAGATACTAAACAGACTTGAGGTTTTTGGAGGACAGATATGTTTTATTCACTTCTGTGTCGTTAGTACCAAGTACAATTTCTGATACTTTTGAGTAGAAATAAATATTACTATTGTCCTGAAAGAAATTCCTTGGAATAGCCAGGTATTTTATATTATGTTACATAGTAAAGCTATTCTATTTTATACTCCTTGCCTTTATAAAGGAAAAAATTACTATTTTCATATTTAGTTGGGGTTAAAGTTTAAGTCTCAATTACCTGTGGAGGATCAAGATTAGAAAATGATTTTGGAGTCAGTTGATTAGAATAAAGGTTTTTAAAAAAATTTTTTTTTAAATTTGCTTGCTTGTTTGTTAACTGCGTTCAGAAACAAAATGAAATGTACTTACAAGTAACCAACCTTATGCCCCTTTACTCTTCGCTGTCTTTGGAAGATATGTAAGATGTGAAAGATTCCGGGGAGCTTTAGTAAAATGAAGAATAGATATATTTTTGTTTTTTTAATGGTAGTGATGATAACAAGAGTTCTAAGATTCATTATGCTTATTATTTTTATGACTTGGGCTCTCTCAGGTCTTGTCGGTGTACATTACTAAACAGTTGTTGTTTTTTATTTAAAATTCTTGTTAAGAAAAAAGTGTGCAGGTGAGAGAATGCTGACAGTTTAATCCGTTCCATTCAGGATTAGAAATATAATGGAGACATTATGTTCCTACTCAAGCTATGTGAGTTTGCAGTACACATTCAATACAAAAGGAGGAAAGAAGGGAAAAATAGTCTGTGAAGGTCACAGATGCAAACTGTGTGAATATGCTAGCAGGCTCCATTCTTGAGTGAGAGTCCTTAAAAATCACTTTTTAAAGATTTTGTAACCACCCATGCAAACAAACAAGCCAAGAATAAAACAAACTAAAAAAAGCAGTTGAACAATTTGAAGGGATGGTGGAATCTTTTGTCCATTTGTCAAAGCATAACTTGCCTTTCCCGTATGCTGGGCTGAAAGCCAGAATGTAGGCATGGGGACATTTTATAGCAGATTTTTGCATTGCTTTATGAAGGCCAGGCCATCATTTTCAGATTAAAGTTCTGATAAATAAATAGTTGGGTAAATCTGAACATATCTTACTTGGTTGGGTAGCTGCCAGCCTTTTTGGCAGCCTGTCTTCGCTTTCCACTAAGTTGCTGAAGTGCCAATCCCTCGTGTACCTTGTAGGATGGCTACACAAAAAATACAACTAAGCTTTTCCTGAAACACACTAGCTCAGAGGCTTGGCATTACAGTATTTCTCTGGAAGGACTGTGGAGACTTTTAGCTCAGTCTCTTCATTTACAATTCATGAAATGGTGCCCTCAATCTTACTGGTCCAAGCAAGGGCTTTTGAGACTGATTTTCTTCCTCTCTCCTCTCTCGGATCTAGCACCTGCTGGTTGGTCTGATCTGCTATGTAGGGCTCACATGAAGTGCCCACTAGGGACCAAAGATACTTTGTGGTTGATTGTTACAGAGAAAGGTTCATATGGTTGCAAGGAATCATGGTGACTCATCTGTTGTCAGGGCACAGTGCTTAAATTTTTTTCTCTTAATTTGCTTATGTGTTAAATGGGAAACCATATATCTTAATGTTAAATAGAAGTAGGTGAAGCCTGTCCATCAATCTGATTAAGAAATGGATTTGTTTTGCAAAACAGAAAAATAGATGCTACTTCCTGACACAGGCACCATCAATGGAATATTTTAAGTTTCATGTTGAAAAACTTGTGTTTGATTCTGTTCAAAATAAATTGCTCTCTATAGTCAGGCATAAAGTAATTTAGACTTTGAAAATGTAAGCCTAGTGTTTTGAGCATTTGTTTCAAAAAGGTACAATAGACGTTAATGTTACAATGAGCACAGAGCAGCCATTCAAAGGCACTTTCAGTTTTGACTAATACTTTTATCTTGCTCTTTCTTGCTGTTTTCAGGCTTAAACATGTAATCTATTAGATTCAAATATTTTTTTCCATCCAGTGACTGTAATTTATACGAGTATAACTCTGCAGGAATTTGTGGTAATTAAATAAAGGGCATTTATTTCAACCACTCCATGTGTTTTGATAAAACTCCTGCTTTACTTTCTAGTTCACAAGAGGGCAAGCAGAAATAGTTGCTAATAAATATATATTGTTTCCAAGAAAAAGGAATTCTACACTTTTTAAAAATAAAGTAAATTAGATAAAAGAGTCACAGAAGTTCAGTCATTTAGATTTCTTTTCAATTTAGAAGATGAATCAAAATTGTCCAATTAGGTATAAAGTTGTTCAGCCCACTTTTTCTTTTTCTTCTTTTATCCCAGTTAACTTAGGGTCATATATGGATCCATAGGCAAGTGTAAATCAGGAAACACAAGCCAGCAAATCAATGGGGAATAACTTAGAAATAGCAGTGACTACCGATGTAGCTGATCAAATGCAACAAGTAAAATAGATAAACACAGATGGATGGAAGATATGGACCCTGAAGTCATACTGCCGGCTTTGAATCTCAACTCTACCACTTATTAGCTATGTGCTTGTGGTACAATCACTTAAATCCTTTGTGCCTCAGTTTTTGTGTATAAAACATGGGAATAATAGTAGTACCTACCTAGTAGAGTTGTTGTGAGGATCAAATGGGTTAATTTATGTCATGTTTTAAGAACAGTATCTGACCATTAAAAGGGCATATGTAAGCATTAGCTATCATCAACATTGTCATCATTGTTTTTATATATACTATGGGCTACTTAGGTATATAAATTAAAGGTATAAATAGCATCTGCATATTTATATGTCTAACAAATGTGATATAGCAAACATGTCTAAGTTTGATGCTCAAAAGTTTAGCTAAGATCAACCTGTGGTGTTTAACACAACCTCACTGAATGTTTAATGCTTGATAAAAATAAGTGATTTTCATGGCTACTGCTAGCTCATGGATCCTCAACACAGTCAGCTTCCAGCTTATCCATCACCATCCAACTATAAATCTTTCTTGACTCTCATACCCCGACCTCTCCATCTCCATATACATTTCCCTCCCCTACTCTCTCTCCCCTTCTCCCACCCTCTGCTCCCTGCCTCAAGCCAATGGCAGTGTGTCTGTCAGACTCAGAGACTGTATGCCCACTTAATGCAGGCCCAACCACCATACTGAGACAATGAGCTTGGTTTGATCACTATTGCCCAAATTATGACAGTTACCAAAAGTTGATTATTTAGTATCTAATATGTGCTAAATAAAATTATTGAAGGAATCATCTCAGCTCAATCTAAATCTACCTTACTTGTGATAGATTTGCATTTAGTTTGATGATAACTTACATTTAGTTTTATAGTAACAAAATATCCATATCCCGCATTTTGTTTGATAGTAAATTTTCATATTCTCCAGGAATACTGACTGGGTCCTTCTTATACATTATTATATAAAGCTCCCATCCTGGTAACTTTTCTGAAATAAGATTATTGAAGTCTTCACATGTAAAAACTGAAAACTGCTAAAACAAACAAACACACAGACACCAACGAGCTTCTGACCACATAAAACACTTTTTCACTTGGCATCCAACTATACCACTGAGTTTATTGTTGAACTGACTTTACTATTTGATTGAACCCCGTATGTTACAGTTTCCCCAACATGGTCTCATTAACAAGTTATTATTGGAGAACAACAATAATATTGGAGTAGAGTCATACTTTCACCATATATTTTTGTCTAAAAGGATATTATTGAATAACCTTTCAACTTGAAACTTTTTTCCACTTGTGATATGGCTATACTTTATGTATGCTGAAATGCATCAAATCCATTTTCTAGTTATGTTGGATGTTTAAAAAGTTTAACATTCTTAACAATTTTTAAAATTTGACATAAAACAAATATTATTTTACACTCTATTTATACAAACTAAACACCCTATCATTAAAAGATAAAGTTTAATGCAATTGAAATGTACTTTGCATATTTAAAGTACTTTCTTAAAATCCCTAACTCATTTTGATAATTCAAGAGCTCTGTGGATTATGCAATTCCTTTTGTAATTACTGTCTTTGTTATTGTTTTTAACTTAGTGGATTTCAAAGGCTCATCCACAGATTGGGATTTAGAAATGTAAGAGGGTCACAAGTACAAATTTTTGGTAGCAATTAAGCTAATTTCATTAACTCTAATTAAAAACTCTTAGCATGAAGAGATTAAAGAACCTTTGTAATATTAAAAATTTCCTTATAAACATAAATATTTTATGTTGTTTTTAAACAACAGAACCCCTGTGTGAAGAATAACTATTGCCTTGAATCGACATAGATTGCCACCTGCTTAGTTTTGGTCTATTTTAGGAACAATTAAAGTCTTAAAATGAGGTCATGGGAGCTTCCAAAGTTCAAATACATGATGTACCCAAAATATGCCTTTTAGTAAACTGTGGGCACAGTTTATAACATGAAAAGTTCACATGTTCGCAGACGCTTCGGTGTGGTTTTTTAGAAAACTGTACCTCGCTTTCTATCTTGACTACTAACAGTTACAGACAATTCTGTTTTGTGATAAAATTTGTTTAGGCACACCCATGGCCTGAGCAAGTATATAACTGATCCAGGAATTGCTAAAAGAGATCTGTCTACCAGTCTATCAAATCAAATATACTGACCCCTAAGAAAATCAGTATACATACAGTGTTTTAGGGATTAAAAACAATTCTATTTATAGATACTCATTTATAGGGTAACATTATTTTCACAAAAGCAGATTACTTTATGACTCAGGACAATATAGAGTTGATTCAAAACCTAGCATTTTATGACCTGAGGCCTTTCTCTCATCTTTTCCTAAATAGCTTATGGGAGTGTAAATTATTTGAATTGACACCACATTTGAGCCCAATGAAAGAAAGAGTCTCATGTTTACTGGGTGCCAACCGTGTCTGTGCCAAGATTTGTGCTAAATGCACTTGATCCTCACTAAGTCTATGATGAATAGGCATTCTTTTCTCCGTTTGCAAATGAGAAACAGAACCTTAAAGAGATCACGGAGGATGAGCAGGGCTGGTGAGCTGTCATTAGAAACTCTGATCCCTCCTTCCAGTGAAATATCAGACTGAACCACCAACAGAGCCTAGAGGATGGCCCGAGGGCTTCTGCATGAGGAAAAATAACCCAGTGATCTGTTCCCTGAGCCTGTAGAATAAATAGCTAATTGGTTTGCACCCTTTCTAGCTTGCTTCACAGAAGTAGTTCAATGTTAGGATTATGAGGCCCGGTTTAAGAACCAGAGTGCCTGGGTTTCCCAGCTCTACCACCTATTAGTTATTATCTGGAGCAAGTTATTTGATCTTTCTGTCCCTATGTTTCTAAACCTGTGCCATGAAGGTAATGATAGTGTGTGTTTCATAGGGTTATTTTAAAGGTGAATGACTAAAAGTATGAACAAAAATGCTAAGTCCTGTGGCTGGCTTGCAAAGTCTCTGAGTAAAAGTTTTGTGTTATTGCTCTGAATTGCATCTGGTAGACTACAAAGCTACTGTCAATTTGTATCTTTTAAGGGTTTCTCGTTGATGATTCTTTTTCAGACAGCGTACTTCTTTCTTTTTAATGATGGTTGTGATTACATCATTTTGTATAGCATTTTTAAAAACTTGTCATCTTCTGTCATTTGTAGGATTTGCATTACTGAAGCCCCATTTTCCTCATCTGTAAAATGGCTTTAATTGATGACGCCTACCTCATGAGCATCTTGGAAGGATAAAATGAGATAGTGTGTACGAAACACCAAGCACGGCATCTTGGAAAGTTAGTAGGACAAGTATTAAATTCATTTTGTGTTGAGGAAATGGGTGAAGAACAGCTTCACCCAGCTTCATGGGATAAGTTAGCAATATATCTTAGCATACGATAGAGTCACTGGACAGATTGCTGATTACTTAAAGAAATAAATCAACATTATAACACATGGGTTTTTTTGGTGTACACGGACGTGCTGGTTGTAACATGAGTTCAATAATAAGAGACTCAATAAGCCCTATTTTCTGAAGCATGAAAAACTTGTTTTGTTGACTTACAAAAGGTGTTTTAAATTTCACTGCACAAATGGTACGGTTTTGTGTTCCTTTTTCTGTGAACCATCCTGAGGGGACCAGTTATTACCACCTGCTTCTACCACCTAGGTTTGTGTACTCCCCTTGGTTTTATATATGTTCATATTCATCTTCTTTAATGAATATAATCAAAAGCCGACATAGTGTTGAATTGCCGTATTAACAACTCAGAAATGCTTAATGGCCACCTGACAGCAAATTTTTTGTTTTTGTTTTTTGTTTTTTTTTGAGTCAGTTTCTTACTCTGTTGCCCAGGCTGGAGTGCTGCGGCATGATCACGGTCACCACAGCATTGACCTGCTGGGCTCAGGTGATCATCCTGCCTCAGCCTTCCAAGTAGCTGGAACTACACGTGTGCCACCATGCCTGGCTGTTTTTGATTTATCGTAGAGACAAGGTCTCGCCGAGTTACCCAGACTGGTCTGGAACCCCTGAGCTCAGGCAATCCTCTTGCCTCTGCCTTCCAAAGTGCTGGGATTACAAGTGTGAGCCACTGTGCCCACTCACAGTGATATTTAAAAAGCAGTGTTTTGTAATGGAGGGTGTGGTAGCTTGGAAGTCACACAGACAAGTGTCTCAGTCCTGACACTAGTGCAGGGTGTACACAAAGGGAGAGATGAATTTCTACATTAAGTGATATATTAGGATCTTCTAAGCTTTATGATGCAGATCAGTGAGTGGCCCATGGTTTTTGAGACTGAATGCAATACATCTTTTCTTTTCTTTTCTTTTTTTTTTTTTTGAGTTGGAGTCTCACTCTTTCACCCAGACTGGAGTGCAGTGGCCGCTCCCGGCCACCGCAGCCTCGACCTGCTGGGCTCCGGCGATCCTTCCGCCTCAGCCTTCCAAGTAGCCAGAATTATAGGCATGTGCTACCATGCCCGGCTGATTTTTTTTTTTTTTTTTATTTATTGTAGAGATGAGGTCTTGCTGCCCAGGCGGGTCTCGAACCCGCGGGCTCAGGCAATCCACTCACCTCAGCCTCCCAAAGGCGTGGGATTACAGGCTGAGCCACCGAGCCCAGCCATCTTTTCTTTTTAACTACAACTTTGAGAATTCTTTTAACTTGACTTGACTCTGCTAAACTTGAAAATGTTATGCTATGCCACATCAAAACAATTGCTAAAGATTCCATCTGGGCAGACAGCAAAACATTTATGACCACTGTGGATGGCTCAGGTGTCTCTTTCATTGTGTTCTTTTCTAACATTATAAAATTTTATTAATGGTCATTTCATAGTAGAGATTTTTTGACATATTTTTGTTATTATGGTCACAGATAATGTTAAAAATTCCTCATATATTGGCAAAACAAGCTAATGGGGCTCCTAAAACACTCATTAACACCTTCTTATTGTTTTCACCATGGCACATATGAGAACCCAATACTGTATCTTTTATGCTTTTTTTTTTTTGAATCAGAGTCCCACTGTCACCCAGGCTGGAGTGTAATGACACGTTCATGGCCACTGCAGCTTCGACCTGCTGGGCTTAGGTGATCCTTCCGCCTCAGTCTCCCAAGTAGCTGGAAGCACAAGCACATGCCACCATGTCCAGCTAATTTTTTTGATTTATTGTAGAGACCATGTCTTGCTCAGTTGCATTTATTTGGCCTCTTCTCTTCCTCTTCCGGAGTCACAATGCTATGGGAGCAATAACCTAGTGTATGTTTTCATTGACTTTCCTTACAAGTTAGTTTTATATCTGGACAATGGTAAGCATTCAATATATAGTTGATTAATTAAAGACTGAATGAATGAAAGACTGTCCCTGGGCAGCATTCCCATGACATCTTGTGTCTTCTTTTAAATCAATGATTATAAGTTTTGTCTGATACTTTTTTGTGGTACATATCTTTGTTATTAAGATTTCTAAAGCCTGAGGTAACCTAGTATAATTATGTGTAAAATCCTGGCTTATGTGACCTTAATCTTCATCCTTTCTTTAAGGGCATATTTTTTTAAACGTAAAGTGATTTTAAGTTTATAATTCAATTTGCATTGACAATTCTGTATAGGTTAGACAAGATATACAAGAGATACTTAGAAAAATAATTAGCAATTTATCCTGGCAGCTTACTCATTTAGCAACAAATGTTAAGATTGTTAAGTTAAGGCAACTTTTAAGATATGTTTAGGCCATTTTTTACAGAAATTGACTAGTCATCATTTGTTTACTTTTGCTAACAGTCATTTAATGTATTGGAAATAGTTAGACTTTGAGAGACTTTTATATTCAAATTCTGCTTCTTCATAGCTATGGAGCAAATGGTTTATTTCTCCAGGTCTCTGTCTTATCGCCTGTAAAATAGGAATACCACTTACTCTTAGTATTGTAAATAATTAGTAAGAGAGAATATGTATCTACCATACAGTGGGCACCACACACATATTTGTTCAATATTATTAAGAAGAGCTAAGCCTGGCCCTTGGAAAGCTGGGCACTTCTCAGTCTTGTTTCCTGAACGGTAAGGGAGACACAAGTGCAGTTCATGGTTTTTTATCTCAATGACAGGTAGGGGAAATGAATACCATACATACTGAAATATTAAAAATGAAAGATGTAGGATGCCTGACAAATAGGAGCTATAGACAAATGATACTGAAATTCAGGCAGTGGGATAGAAGGAGGAAATAAATCATGTCTATTTTTAGATTTGCATTATTTAATGCTAAAAACAGCTTTGCACTTTATCCAGGACAACTGCAGTGGGATGCTCATTGGTGCCTTAAGCATATTGCTGAAAACCATAAAGCACAGTTGTAAGCTGATGGATTGTGTGACGGCTGCGTAGCCAAAGGGAGTTGACTGGTGTTCCCCAAGGTTTGTTAGAAACAAACAGCATGTGCATGGAGCAAAGAAACTCTTGGGATGTGAGTTATTTGAAGGTTTGTGTTTCAATCTTCTTGGAGTCATGGTCTGGTCTAATATCTACCCAAACTGACCACATGTCATTTCCATTAAAACTTTCTTGGGACCAGGCTCGGTGGCTCAGCCTGTAATCCCAGCACTTTGGGAGACCAAGGCAAATGGATAGCCTGAGCCCGCAAGTTCAGACCAACCCGGGCAACTTGGTAAACTCTCGTCTCTACAATAAATAAAAAATTGGTTGGGCATGGTAGCATGCGCCTGTAATTCTGGCTACATGGAAGACTGAGGCAGAAGGATCGCTGGAGTCCAGCAGGTCGAAGCTGAGGCGGCCGTGAGTGTTCCACTGTACTCCAGCCTGGGCGACAAAGTGAGACTATAATTCAAAAAAAAAAAAAAACCAAAAAAACAGTTTCTTGAGAAAATGTAGAAAATGCTCTCTGCTATTTCTGGTAAATTTAGGTCTTGAGTATTTTTATTCTCACCTTAATTGATGAAGAGCAGATCTCAATCAAAGGTCTTTTGCTCCAGATGAATGAACAATCCTAAAAATCTGCAGTTAACTAACTCACAGAAAAGGAACAATGCACAAAATCACACATTTTCCTCCTCATAAGTAAGAAAGGAAAGACTTTCCACTTAATTGCCCATTGGGAGAAGCACTCTGCTTTTCAATCATGAGTTCAGATGCGTTTGTAGAGGGCATTTCGAAGAACAACAAAAGTTGTCAGTCTGTAAGTTTTCTTTTTGGAGCTAAGAATTTCTAGGTTACCTAAGGTGATCTCTGGAAATGTAAGAGTATACCGTAATGCATTTTTTTTCAGCCACAGAAGGACTTGCAATCTAATGTATAAGCAAAAACCCCAAATGCTTATGACAAATCTGCATCTTATTTTTCCTCATCAGTTCTCTATGCACCATGTAGCATAATCAGCTTCTTCAGAGGATGTCTCCTATCGTCTGCATCTGCACTGAGATTCAAAGCAAAGATTTAAAATCACTATTTCAAACCTCAGATCTTATGACAAGTCACTAGCTTTGCATAATGTTGTGTTTGCCCTTCCTGTCTGCTTCTTTCTATTTTACTCTATCTCAGATTCATTAATTTAGTTTTGTACACTTGTTATTTGCAATACCCAATGTGATGTGTAAGATTAGGCTTAAGTGAGATTTCTTTTTTTTAACTTTAAAAATGGGAGGTACTATTCAAGATCAGGTATACAAGCAGTCATCATACAGGTAAAATCTGGGCCTCCCTTTGGTCCCCACTTTGCCTGGTTTGAGATCGGGTACCCTTATTAATATTGTGTGCTCCCTCCCCCGGCAGTTTTTGGCTACTGGCAATCCCTTTCTTATAGTATTATGGTAAATGTTCAGGGTCCGCTTATGAATGAGAACATGTGATACTCTGTCCTTTGTTTCTGAGATAAATTACTGAGTATTATAGACTCTAAATCCATCCAAGTTGCTTCGAAGTTCATAATTTTGTTCTTTTTTATGGCTGTGTAATATTCCATCATTGTATATGTGCCAAATTGTTTTTATCCAGTCCAGTTTTGATGGCCAGCATGGTTGGTTCCATGTTTTTCCTCTTGTAAATAGTGTTGCAATAAATATGCATGTGCAGGTATCTTTTTAGAGTGATTTAAGTTCCTCTGGGTATATTTCCATAAGGGGGATTGCTGCGTCATATGGGAGGTCAATTTCTCGTTCTTTTAGGAATTGCCACACAGTTTTTCCATGGAGACTGAACTAGTTTGCATTCTCACCAGCAGTGTAGACGTGTCCCCTTTTCTCTGCATCCTCGCCAGCATCTGTTGTTGTTTGTTTTATTAATGATGGCCATTCTTATTGGAGTTAGATGGCATTTCAATGTGGTTTTGATTTGCATTTCTCTGATGATTAGTGAGACAGATCATTTTTTCATGTGTCTGTTTGCTGCCCATATGACTTCTTTTGAGAAGTGTCTATTCATGTCTTCTGCCCGTTTTTTAATGGGGCTGTTTGTTTTTTTCCTTTTGGCGCATTCGAGATCTTTGTAGATTCTGGATGTTAGGCCTCTGTCAGAAATGTAGTTGGCAAATACTTTTTCCCATTCTGTGGGCTGTCTCTCCACTCTCTTGATGGTTTCTTTTGCTTTGCAGAAGGTTTTCAGTTTGATGAGGTCGCACTTGTCAATCTTATCATTTTTGGCATGAGCTTTTGATCAGGGATTGGTTGCCTATTCTGATTTCCATAAGGCTTAATTGAGATTTCTAAGGGTTAAACATTGGTTCAAGTGAATGGAGCGAAAAAAAAAAAGAAAGAAAATGAAAAAAGAAATCATTTACTTTTCAGATAAGTTATAACCTATGTCCATTGCCACTAATGTAATTCTAAGACTTTACTCAAAGCTGAAGAAATGCTAACACGAAGTGCCTTATAACTGTTAATTAGATACTTATATCTTTTGTGTGATATGTATTTAGTATTAGAAAAAAACAAAATTCAAATCTCAATTCCTTTGTTCAGCAACTGGGTAGCCTTGAGGAATTTGCTTATCCTTTGAAAACCTCAATTTTCTCACATGAACTAAAGCTGTCTTGCAGAGATGTTGTGTATATTAGGAATAAGTTATAAAAATTGCTAGCCAATGCTTATAATGTAGTAGGTTCACAGTTAGTAGTAACCAATTTACTATTGTCAATTTTAGAAAATTATTGTTATATTTTCTGATAATTAAAATTATATTGTAACCATTTAAGAAGTACCAAAAAGCATACAAAGAATAAAAAAGTCTCAAATCCTACTCTCTAGAAAGAAGCACTCTTAATATTTTCAAATGTATCTCTCTAGGATTGTTTCTATGCAAACGTTTATCTAAATTTAAAAATGCGTAAGTAAACTATTAATACTATATACTATTCCTATTTTTAGGTGCTCCAAAATTTCTATAAACGATTCTCTCCTAAAGTGGACAGTTTGAAAATACACATAAGCATTATTTATGTTTAGCAAAAAACAGAAGATTGTAAAGTTTCCAATTGAAAGAAGAGCTTTCAACATACTAAAAGAAAATTAAAGCAATTATATATTATGAATAATTTGAGTTTATGCTAGGAATGCAGATCCTAATCTCAGAAAACCTAAAAATGCAGTTCTCTCCTTTAACATGTTAATGGATCGTATGTTATATAATAATTAGTTTACTTGATGTAGAAAAAAAATTTGTTAAAGTTCAACACTTTATGTTAAGTGAAATCGAAGGGAACTTATTCAAATGGATAAAATACATCTATTATAACTTATTACAAACAACATATGATGGTTAAACATTAGAATCTTTTCTTTCAAAATCACTAAATTCACCATTGCATTGGAGGTCCTAGAATGCACAGTAAGGTAGAGAAAACAAATAAAAATATATGGATTGGAAAGATAGAATCATATCTGTTTTAATTCAAATATGTGGTTGTCTACATAGAAATTTTAAGACCTATACATTATTAGAACTGTGGGAGAGTTTAGCAAATTTTCTTCTTATATGATTGATTTTTTAATGGTCCAATAATGTGTCCCTTTACTTCAGTCAAAGAAGAGTTGGGAAATTTGATATAAACATTTATAAAATAAATGAAAATATCTAGGAACAAAAACAACAAAAAATTTGTAAAGCTCTTCAGGGAGAACATTTTTTAAAATCCTTAAACTACATGAAAGAAGTTCTGAATAAATGGAAAGATATCACATGTTCATGAAAGTTGAACCAATTTTATAAAAATGCTCATTGTCTCTTATCAAGTCTACCAAGTTAAGATTAGTTCAGTAAATGCAGGTTCTCACTCTCCCCATGGTATTTGAAAACTGATTCTAAAATGTATATGACGATCAAAGGGTCAAGATTAATTAAGACAATTTTGCTTGACTGAGAAGCATAAAAGTTTGGGATCCTGCTGTTCCATATATAAGTACATTTTAAAATTAAAGTAATTAAGAAAATGAGTTATTGCCACAAAAATAAATGCATGAACCAATGGGGCAGAATAGAATAGAGAACTCAGAAATGTGCCCATGTATATGTCAGAAAATGACTGAAGTGACATGCTGAATCAGTTTCTTGATGAATTCTTGTACAAAATATTTAACAAATTGGTTTAGAAAGATGATCTTTTTGTTTTGAGTTGGAGTCTCACTCTGTCGCCCAGACTGTAGTGCAGTGGCCGCTCCCGGCCACCGCAGCCTTGACCTGCTGGGCTCCGTCGATCCTTCCGCCTTGCCTCAACCTTCCAAGCAGCTGGAACTACAGGCGCGTGCTACCACGCCCGGCTATGTTTTTTGATTTATTGTAGAGATGAGGTCTCGCCAAGTTGCCCCAGGCATGCCTCAAACCCGTGGGCTCAGGCAATCCACTTACTTCAACCTCCCAAAGGCGCAGGATTACAGGCTGAGCCACTGAGCCCGGCTAGAAAGATGATCTTAATAGAAAAGTACGTACATATGATTTATATGTTATTTTATTTATAAAAAAATTCCTGGGAGCTAGATTCCAAAATATAAAAGCAACATTAAAACTTTTAAAATAAAATTAATTAAACTTTTAAAATAAACATTAAAACATTAAACATTAAAACTTTTAAAATAAAATAAATTAATTAAAATATGCAACATGTCTGTGATGTTAGATTTTATTGATAAGAAACAGGACTTTTTTATATTAAGACCCCCGTGTCATAGTCACCACAAAGAGAGTGAAATACTGTAAAAAGATATTTGTTATACATTCAAGTGCTAAAGGATTCGTATTACAAATAACATCTATAGAATAGTACCATAAAGCGAATGACACTGTGGGAAAATGAGTAGAGGGCATGGGTAAGCACTTTCCAGAAGAGGAAAACCAGTGGCTAATAAGTATAACAGTATCTCAGCTGTATAAGTACTCAAGGAAGTATATGTTAAGACAGGCATATAGTTAATATTCATATGAATGTAAAAGTTCATCTTTTGGTGACATTTACACATTGTTAAGTATTGTTGATGTAGAAGGGTAGTACTCTCAGATAGTTCTTAGGGAAGTTTAAATTGGCACAAAGATTGTGGAGAACTTCTGGATGCATGCATTGTTGAATATGCACGTAATCTCCCATCCAGTGATCCTACCCATCTCTCTCTCTCACACACACACACATACACACACACACACCTTACACTTCTGAAGAAACTTTCACAAGTAGACATATATAAAAATATTTATTGTAATTTTTTGCAGTAGTTTAGAAATTAGAAACAGTATTAAATGTGCATCAACAAATTGGATCCGCACATATCATTAAAGGATTGAGAAAAAAGTTGTGGGAAGACACGTATAATAGAATACCATTTATATCCAATCAAAACCTGCAGCACAATACTAATTATGGTATGTTTTATGTGTATGTATATGTATATATATTTATATTAAATGATAATGACAATATATAGGAATAAAAACACCTCTATTCTGAGTGGTTGTTCACATGAGGTGGGACTGGGGAAGATGTAATGAGATGAATGCAGCTAGAAAGGGTATACAATTGTCTTTATGTTTTATTTTATATGCTGATTGGTACGTATACAGGTAATTATAATTTGCATGCTATTTTATACCTGAAAAGTTAATTTGAAAGATAAGAAGGAATAAAAATTGTTTATAAAATCCAATTTTCAAATTATGGCACTGAATAGGGTTTTAAGATTAGAAATATGTTCAATAAGTAAATCTCTCTATATTTCTGCTATACTACTTTGATAATATTTGTATTTTTTTTTTTTTTTTTTTTTTTTTTGAGTTGGAGTCTCACTCTGTCGCCCAGACTGGAGTGCAGTGGCCGCTTCCGGCCACCGCAGCCTCGACCTGCTGGGCTCCGGCGATCCTTCCGCCTCAGCCTTCCGAGTAGCCGGAATTACAGGCGCGCGCTACCAAGCCCGGCTGATTTTTTTGATTTATTGTAGAGATGAGGTCTCGCTGCCCAGGCGGGTCTCGAACCCGCGGGCTCAGGCAATCCACTCACCTCAGCCTCCCAAAGGCGCGGGATTACAGGCTGAGCCACCAAGCCCGGCTTAATATTTGTATTTTTAAACTAAAGCTAACAAAACATATTCCAAATCTTAAAGAACTTTCTGTACTTAAACTTCTTATAGCAATTTTAGTCTGAAACTACACTTTTTTGTTGACTTATTGCTATTTAAGGTGGGTATCAATTTTTTTCTTACCTCAATTATATGTTCTTTAAAAAAATCATTTCTTCAATTTGTGTGTGTGTTTCATAGCATTTGACAACATGTTTTACATATGGTAAGAAGTTACAGGGTTTTTTTTGATAAATACAAATATTTATATTTAAATAGAACTTTGTGATTGGGGCCTCAGCCCTTATTAAATGCCTTTGGGTCTACTACTTACATAAGCGTAGGCAGATATCTGGGTTGTTCAAAAAATCTCTTTGGAATCAGAATGCTTAGGTTTAAACCCTATCTTCACTACCCGGTTACTTTAAAAAAAAGAATTTAACCTTTATGTTCCTATTTCTTCATCTGTAACAAATATAGATAATACTAACTGATTGAAGGATTGCTGTGAAGGTTACATGAGATAAATACTTGTTAGAGCCTTAGCACAATGCCTTACACATGGGAAGTGTTGAGTATAATTGTTGTGAAAATTAGTATAATTTTTCCTATCATACTTTTTTTTCAATTGTTTGCCTCTCTGTTCCAGCTATGCTGTTAGCTCTGTGAAAGCAGGGAACCATGTCTGTCCTGTTTACCTGCTTAGTCTCTCATGGCAGTCATTAAATAAATACAAGTTGAGTGAGTGAATGAGTGAGCTATAAAGCTTATTCTTTGGAGAGGTCAATTGGAGGAGGATTTTTGAGACCACGACGAAACAACTTGGGCCATTTGTTTTGTTTTCTCTCTCTCTGAGTTACTAATAGTATTTGGATTTTGAGCAGTTAAGCACAGGACCTTGGAATAATAGATTTTATCCCTCATGGTTTCTGCAGTGTTTTATAGAAAACATAATTGCCAAAAAAAAGATTCTCTTGTTTTTTGGTATTTTGGAGAGAGAGAAAACTATTTAGAAATGTTTAAGTTTGCATCACCTTTTTGGTTGTATGAATGTATAAGAACTTATAACTAACGGATTGTTCCTATTTTAAAAGGGTAAATTTCGTCGGAAGAATGTCATCCTTGAACTTTTCTTTCTCTTCTTACTAAAATCGGTGCTTATGACAATACAGCTTTCCCTTAGAATAGGAAACATGGCACACAGTTAATATATCACAGTTCTCTTTTAGTTTTATTGGTTGTTCTTTGAAATATCTCCATACTTGTCTGCCATCAACTCCTTGGGAATGGCATTTGTTATATATGAACATGACATGTATCTCCTGGAATGATTGCAATTTATGTTCACACTCCAAAGTATTTTGTGGAAGCAGCTAAACATAAGAGAACGTATATTTTAAGCCACTGAGTTTATTCATACTTACGTGTGTGCATGCAGACATTCACCAAATATCTATTGAAAGCTTATTGTGTGCTTGTCTTGTAAGAGGTGAGAATGTAGAGTCCCTGATCTCATGGGGTTTACAGCCTGCAGGCCAGTGGGGAGATAATGTAAAATACAAACTCTGAGGAATAGCTCTGTAAAGGCGTGTGCTATGAGTAATAAAATAGGATGATTCTGCATGTTTGGGGCATTTTGCTTGAGGATAACACCTTCTGACTGACATCAGATAAATGAGCAGCTCTAGCTGTCTGAGGGTGGAAGGAAAACTTTCTGAGGTAGAGGGAACAGAATTTACAAATGGACAGTTTTGAGAAATGAGAAGGAAATAAATGAGGGAAGACCAGCAGAGGAAGGTTGTATCCAGAGAGATAGGCTCCTGCCAGGTCACGCCTCATCTTTCTAGCCAATCCGAGGACGTTGAACATCATCCTAAGACCATTGAAAAACCCCTGGCCAGTTGTAAACAGGGCTATGACATAGTCATGACAGGAGACCTGATTAACTCTGAAAATACAGTACTCATAGATTTGAGAGAAAAGACCTTGATACAAAAGAACCTGAGAGAACCTGAGAGAACTGAGAGGTAATTTCTTGGGGCAAATAGTCATGGGTTTCCCATTGTCTCCCTTTTAGGCTCCGTTTTTGAAGGGTACAGGCTAGATCTTAGGAATATTACTCTTCTTCTTTGGTAACTCTAGGAAAACTAGGGAACAAGACGCAGAATTGGATATTCCGGCTCAGGACTAGTCAACACCTTGGAGATAAGATGTCAAATAAACTGTAAAAGAGGGCTTCTTCTCATGTGGCCAGATGTTAATCTGTAACATGTAATCAGAAGAGTATTTCTCCCTATGGACCTTTGTATCTTCAGTTTCAACTGTCTAGAAAATCTTTTCTTTCCCTTCCTCAATCCATGTTTCCCCTCTTCCTGGCTAATTTCAGCTCCTTTGAGTAAAAGGTCACCTGCTTTGATCAGGTCAGATCAAACTGTACCTTCTTTTTTTTTTTTGAGTTGGAGTCTCACTCTGTTGCCCAGACTGGAGTGCAGTGGCCGCTCCTGGCCACCGCAGCCTCGACCCACTGGGCTCCAGCGATCCTTCCGCCTCAGCCTTCCAAGTAGTCAGAATTACAGGCATGCGCTACCACGCCCGGCTGATTTTCTGATTTATTGTAGAGATGAGGTCTCGCCTGCCCAGGCGGGTCTCAAACCCGTGGGCTCAGGCAATCCACTCACCTCAGCTTCCCAAAGGCGCGGGATTATAGGCTGAGCCACCGAGCCTGGCTAAACTGTACCTTCTAAGAAATGATGAAAACTTTTTCAATGATCAAAACTGAATATAGGTTACATATCTTGACTGTAGGTTCATGTAGCATCTGGTGCTTTTTAGAAATTCGTATTAGGTAACCCTTGAGATTGAATCTGTCTTATGCTACTGGGCTGTAAGCCTAATTAAGGCAAGGATTTGTCTCCTTAGTATGCCTTTTACCTCCATTAAGTTCCTATGTGTGCTAGAATGCTTAATAAACACCTGTGCAATAAAAAATGAAATGATGCGAGAGTAATAATGCTAATGATCATTCTGTGAATTGACTTTTCTATGATGCTATAACTCTGAAGAATGTTATGACAATTTTATAATATGTTTAAATATTATAAATACATATAATATACATTCATCAGTGTTTGTGGTGGTTTTGACTTTAAGAAAATGGTATGGAGGTCAATTTCTGACCCAGAGCTTAAAAGAGCAGCCAAAGGGGTTCTTGTTTTTCTTTGTTAAAATATAGGAAGAAACCAACTAAGACATTTCATTCTTCAGGTGGCATTGGGTCTGTATCTGAAACATTTGAAGAAAAAAAAAAAGAATTTCCAAATTATTTCATGTCTCTTAGTCTTGTGCTCTATGTTCCTCTCTGCTCTCGGATCCAGGGGCCACAAATAATTTTTTTTCCCATTTTTTACAGTTAATGTATTAGGAACCATTGAATTGTTAATTGTAACTCTGTTTACCTGACTGTATTTTGGAAACTATATCACACAGATAACTGTATTATATAACACAGGAATATGTAGATATTTTTGGTGTATATAATATGTTTATCCATAAAGTTAAGATGAAGTTTTAAAGAAAGTCAGCTTCAAATTAAGATGAAGTGAGAATAACAAGAGGGGCTTTATAGTGGTTTGGGGTTGAATGAGCTTACATAGAAAAAGATAATATACATTATAAATATTTCACAGACAATATTGGAAAGGGAAATCTTACTCAATGTTTACGATCATATTTCCAATTCCCTAAGGAAATTATATTAATATATTTTAAAGAAATTGCTGGGCAGGTGCAGTGGCTCATGCTTGTAATCCCAGCACTCCGACAGACTGAGGCAAAAGGATTGCCCACCCAAGAGTTCGAGACCAGCCTGGGCAACATAGTGAGACTTCATCTCTACAATAAATAAAAAAATTAGCTGGCAAGTTGGTATGGGCCTATAGTTCCAGCTACTGGGAAGTCTGATACAGACTCAGAGGATTGCCTGAGTCCAGCAGGTAGAGACAGCAGTGGCCATAATCATGCCACTGCACTCTAACCTGGGTGACAGAGTGAGATTCCAACTCAAAAAACAAATCAAAAAAAGAGAGAGAAAGAAAATAAATCACTAAGAGTAGAGAGGCCAAATACAAGGTTATGGTATGGAAAAGATATTAGATGAGACATCCCAAGTCATCTAAACTTGTAGTAGGTCTTAATGGAGACACAGAGGAAGCATCACTGCCAATAAAGGTTCCTATAGCACATTTTAGAGTTCATAAAGTAATCTATTATAATGTCAACGACTTTTCTTTTCTAACTAGTTTTCAGATACTTGGATGTTCAGAATATTTTTATTTCACATGAGAGAAAAGCTTTTAAAAAAATCTTAGAACAACAACTGTAAATGACAACTCAACTGCTATCAAACAAAGGAAAGGGAAAAAGAGGGAGTTGGTGTTCAATGACTACAGTGTTTCAATATGGGAGGATGCGAAAGTTCTAGAGATAGATGGTAGTCACTGTCACAGAATAATGTGAATGTACCCATTGTCAGCAAACTATAGACTTAAAATGATCAAAATGGTAAATTTTTTGTTATATATCCTATAGCACCATAAGAAAAATTAATAAATTTCTGCTTACTAACAAGTGATTGTTGTGAGGAGACTCAATGTGCAAGTGTTTCTCTTCATCAATTTGGCAAGGCTCCATTTAGCCTAGGTTTGAAGTGTTTTTCATATATCCAAAAAATCAGTATAAGTTGCTTTTGTCTTATTTTGGTCGCAATTGCTGTGTGAAAAAAAGCCTGTTTTAGACAAAAAGTTGGTGATTATATGAATTTGTTATTCTGCTCCAAAGTTTCCAGAAGGAACAGGAACCATGGTTACTTTTCCATTCATCTTGCCCAGTGGATATTTTTTAAATTTCCCTTCTCTTTCATTCTCCTCTTTTTTGTTCTACATGTATGGTAAAAATGAAAGCTGTGGACTGAGGCTGCTTTTTGAAGACATTGAAGAAACTCATAATGGAATAGAACAGGAAGTGAGACAACTTCTAAGATCAGAGCGTTAGACAAAGTATCAGCGGACATGGCTTCTAAGACTCACTTGGTCATTTGTTAGCTGAGTCCCTGGGTGTCCCCTGATATCAGTTTTTCCAACATAAAATGGGAAAAATAATGCTTTTCTTATTTGCCTTGCAAATGGGTTAATGTATGTGATCGCGTTTTATAGATCATAAAGTACTCTAAGAACTTAAGGTGGCATCATCATACCTACTGGTGCTACTACTAATAATTTGCTTCACTAATGATTTCTATGGTATAAAATGAATAAAGACTATAATTGGGGAGTGATGCTCTGTTGTGTTTTGATTATGTGCCAGGTTATGTCAGCCTTGGGAAGAGTTGAAGCAGAGAGGCTGCTACCATTTGGCTTTTTGATTTCCCTTATGGTTCTCCTCCCTCAATCTGTGCACTGAGCAAGCAGCACTCTCAAAAACCAAACCCTTGAACACAGATTGATATGTATTCAGAAGAAATAGGTTTTCCAGGTGCTTGAACTACGGTTACTTTGGGGTTAAATTCATTTGAAAAGAGGAAATAAGTAACAAGTGACTGTGGAAGTCAGAGGGCTAAAACGTTTATTTATGAGAAATAAAGTAGAATGTTGCACACGTGTCCTTCTAAATACTGGCTTTTGTAATGAGTTAGAGCATAGCGTGGGGCATGCTACTGTCCTGTTTTAAAGAATACATGTGAGATATGTACTGTAGTGCAAAACACTTATGCTGTGAACAGTGAGGATATGAGTTGTTCATTAAAGGCAAGGGGTTCCAGTTGTGTGTGTGTGCTTGTGTGTGTCTCTCTGTGTGCGTCTGTGAATCTGTTTGTGCTTGCTTGTTTGGAGACAGCGACAGAGGCAGTGATCTTTCCTTCCTTTATCCTCTAGGAAAGGTTCCTGCTCCTTGAAAGAGATGCTGTTTATTTCCTGGCTATATCTTTTGTGAAGTATTGAGACTCTTGGATGGTGCCCTGTCACTCAGTAGGGCTGAAGTACGAATGCTAATTTATTGTCAGACTGCAGCATTGTGATTTGCATTCCAAATCAGACTGCAGATTCTCATTATACATTGCTATCCTGTTGTTTCGTATCTAGAATTTGTTTTTTTTTTCCCCTTTCATCACCTTTCTTATTCCCCAATAATGGACTTTAAGGAAATTCTCTTTCAAGATATCCCCATTTGAAATCAGCAGCTTTAGTGGCTGAAATCATAACAATAAATAACAAAGACATCAATAGGACTTCTTGTTTTTTTTTCTCAGTGGTGTTCTCCCTTTCATTTAAGAGTCCTATAGCACTAAGTAAAACAATTACTTAAAACATGTATTTCTGAGGCTTAAAGGTTTATACTCATTCCTTTGAAAATCGTGCTTCTGTTTCTTTTTAAATCTCAAAGGTGTGAACTTCTCTCTTAATGATAACCTTTTACAGATAAAGCCTGCATGGTATAATTGCATCCTTTCTTGGCACCTCAAATCAAATTAGCTAAACACTTAGTGAGGAGAGAAAAGGAAAACACATTTTTTGCAACGTATGTGACTGGGTGAGAAGCCACTGCGGCAGCATAAAGAACCGACCGACGAGAATCTGGGCTTTTCCACTCTGGAAGCAAAAGGGGGGAATTATGGGTTGGTGGTCGGCTTCATGTTAGGAGGACACCCCTCCATCTGTTCACAGCTCAGCCTGTTTCCAATTTAAAGCCCAGATTGCAGTACAAACCTCAATTTCTTTTCCCCATTTTAAATGCAAAGCAAGACTTGAGAATCATAGTGTCTCTGCTCCCGGGATTCAGACCCCAGTTCCCCCCAAAATTCTCAGGCTATTTGTTTGAATACCTGCTTACAATGGTACACAACGGGCAGCTTTGAGAAGAAAAATTGATAATCTTCACGGAAGAGTAATTTGAATGAAATTACACTTGACAGCCTGTCTCCAAGCAAACAAGAGGAGCGAGGAAGCCTGAGCTAAGCTCTGAGGACTTGCCCAAGCCACTGCTGTTGGAGCTTCCCAGGGAAAAAAAAAAATCACCAGTTTTTCCAACATCTAATTGAGCTTTTGATTAATTCCGTGTACCAGATTCTACTGAAGAAAGGTAGCCATGGAAGAGAACATGGAAGAGGGACAGACACAAAAAGGTACTGTGCTAAAGGGGTTTATTTGTAACTAAGTAATTATTTTGCAGTTTCCTTGTTTGCTTTAGACACTTGCCAGTAAGGCTAATGAATGTTTCTCTCTTGGAAGGCATTTTTTTCTTCCTTCTCCTTTGGTCTGTTCCTCACTTGCAGTCATGTCTGGCATGAATGTTGTCATTATTTGCAAATCTTTCAGATATAAGTACCCAAATGTAGAGTCGGGTATTAGTGAGAAGGGCAATGTGGTGTTGTTGTGAACTAGTCCTTAGACCAGTCTTTGTTAACCTTCATTTATTTCATAATTTCACCCTCGTCGAGCCTGGAGTGAGCCACAGTCACAATATTTGGAGCTAGCTAAAAATTTGATGTTGTAGCCATTATCGATACCTTTGCACGGACATCTGATAGAACAAAGACCAAGACCATTTATAATATTTTGGTTAGTGCACCCTTTAAAAAGATTTTTTTTTCTTTATGAGGATGCAGTTTAGGTTTAAATAGATGGGACAGAAGTTCATTGATTTTTAGGGTATATAGAAACATTCAGGTTTTCCTTTCTATGTAGCTGACCATAATCGACTTCTGAGTAATAAACTTTAAGGAAATGTTCTGGTGCATTTTTTAAGCTTGTTGAGATATATCTGACTGTATGAGTTAAAGTGAAATTGCCAGTTTTACAAGATAAAAATGATCAAATATTGTCCATTTCAAATGATTCAAACACCTCAAGAATGTTTTCTTATGTGTCAAGTGGTAGCTTTTGGAGGGAGCTAGCCTTCGTTTCTGTCGTCTGCCTCAGGCTTATGTAATGTCAGAGAAAATGCTCTTGTTTTCTTAGGATTGAAATAGTAACACCAGTAATGCTACAGAAAGGTAATATTCAGCTATCAGAGTTGATTTTGAATGTATATAGAGGCAATACTTTTAAAGAGTCGTATTTTATATGATAAAATATGTAGTTTGGAAACGCACTATAGTTTGCCATGTTTTTAGTCATTCGGCTATGCTGAGTCTTCTCCCTTAATGCACACACACACACACCTTGAGGAATATATGGAATATATATATATATATATATATATATATATATATATATAAAGATACACGCACACACACACACACACACACACACACACACACACATGTAGTCAAGGACCACTGATATGGAATCTATAAGGATTTTATATAAGAAATAGAGAAAGATAATAGATAAGCTAATCTCCAAATTAGTCATTAGTACCCTTGTTAATGTTATGCTGTAACAGAAACACATTGTCCACATAGATATCATGTGATCTATTTTTTAAATTTACAAAAGCTTTCAATTTCCTTTATTATATGCACACATAGCGTGTTATTTTAAATGGCAAAATTTCATGGTAATTTCTGTTCTTACAGGTATCTTAATGGGCTACTTTATAAATTAAATATCTTATTTCAATGTCTTTTTTATGTAATGATAATTTTTTTAATCCATCAATTAATCTAGAGAAAAATAATCATATAAAATAGGGAAGTGATAAAATAAAATCTTGAGTTAAATCATGAGCTGTGGTAACAGGTTGAATGTGTCTGAATAAGCTTTGGTAGATGCAGGAACCAAGAAAAAATGATGTAATTAGTTGTGATTTCTTTTTTCTCAGGTAACGCTGAAAATCTTTCTCCATTGGGGATGGGGAAAGCAATGCTGGGAGGGAAAGACCTGTCACAGGCAGTTTTTGATCATTAATATATATACGCATCCAGAATGATGGTGGAATGCAATTTTAAACCGGAAAAAAAATGTGCAATGGTCTATATGTCTATAAGAGTACATAAGTAAAATCTTTAGGATTCAGCTTTTTTTCGTAATTGGGAAAAATATGTAATTTTCTTCATTCGTGATCTTCTGTTTTTCTGAGCTACAGCTATGACACCTTTCCTATATAAGTTTGTTGTTAGAAAGTTACATTTGAATATAAATGTTCTATCTATGTGGGGATGGGTGAGAATATGAAATTTGATGGGATCTTGTTGGAAGAACTATTTGACAAGCAGATTAAATTATTAGAGATCTTTTTAAGAGTTTAGGTGGAGAGATGTAATGACCCATCTACTTTAGAAGAAAGCAGCATTTTTATTAGTTCTTATACTGTTTCTCTTACACCACATAGGAATTTCTTAAATAATTCAGGTGTCACAGAGTTATCTCTTCCATTCAAAAGATGATTTTCGGTCCCTTCTTGCAATTTAGACCTATTCTTTCCTGTTACAAATCAGAAGGACTTAAAATTCATGTCCATGATTACTTATATCACCTTCCATATTCAACTAGAATGTAAAATGGAAACCGGTCGTTTCATTAAACACATTTGAAAAGTATGTATAGTTGATGCGCAAGGACTTGAAAAGATTGCGCACAATAAAAACATTTTTTTCATAGTGCAATCCTTATTCCCACTTAAAAGGCCATGGAGAGCAGTCCTAACTTTCACCCTAATTTACCTATATGTGTTCAGCTTGGGGGAGAGCATGATTTAAAAGTATGGGTAACTTCACCAGCTGTTCTGCTCAGTGAGCCCATCCTAAGATGTGAAACTGAAAGGAGGGGTGTTAAGCTGTGGTTCTACCTATTTCTGCCTCCCTTCCCAAAGGTGAGTATCTCATTGAGCTGAGGGAAAACTAGTGCTTTCAGAAACACGTAATTTTTATGAAACATGCCCTCTGAAGGAAAGCCAACTACTTTGTTCTGCACTCCATTAAAAAAAAATTTAGTACTGAAGAACAAAAGGAAGCTGTTTTGAACTTGGCCTTGAGGTCTGGCCGTAGTCAACCTAGTATCACTGTTGTCAAAATTCAGGACTTAAAGATCCATGGCCACCAAATCATGGCAGCAATTACTGTACAGGGGTTGAGCAAAGTGGATAAGGATATTTTTATGAAGACGGAAAAGGTGTGCATTTATGACATATAGTCATGCAATTGTGTCTGGAACATTTTGCCAAATTCTATGGGTGAAAATGTAAGTGATTTGAGGGTCTCTAATCAGTAGTGAATTTGTGACTGCACATTTGAGCTGCCTGACAAGTAGGTGACCGTGACTTTGTGGATAGCCTTAGATGGCATTACTGAGTTAGGAGAGATTCAAAGAGGAAAGCTGAGGAGTCAATGAGTAGAGGAACTGATAAAACTGTACGGAGATAAAAAGAAAATAGCAATGAACAGAGAAAGCCAGCAATTTGGAGTCTTCATAAATTGGCTGAATTGACTCAAACAGCTAAAAACCTGATTGATTTCATTTCTGGACATGGATATTTTATGAAATAGGCCTCAAGATTACATGCGATGTATCAGAAATGTTTGAGCAGCATGAAGGATAACAGCCACAGTGCCACTCATCATGTTTTTCTAGTATGATAAACCACTAGCATATGGGTCTATGCTGTCACCTTCTCAACCCCTTCCTCTCCAACACCAAAGCCTGCTCTGTCATCTCTTCCCTTCCATGGAATCAATCCTTGGTGAGCCTCGAGGACTGGGTCACTGACAAGAGATAAAGATCAAACTCAGTGTGAATGGGGCCCAGTTTTATCATTTCAAACACCAACCAATGCTTAATGGTCATTGTTCCTCTTTAGCTAAGTACCACCAACAGATGTGTCATTTCTGCACGTCTTTAACTTGTTAAAACCAACAAGAATATCTAAATGAAAGGGTGGTGTGCGGGTGTCTTTTATTTTCTTTTTCTCTTTCAGTGGTTAACATCTATCTGTCTCCTCATTAAAAATACTCTTCAACTATAGTTGACATGAAAGTTCATAATCATATACTCCACATTATACATTTATACACACATGTTACCATAAAGGAGTCTATGTACAAAAGCATAGACTGTATATCATCTTTATAGGTCAATTGAACATCTCAAAAATTTCTTTTCTGAGATCATTTTTGCCTTGAAAGATGACTTTAGAACCTAACCTCTCCTTAAGCAGACTTCATATCTGAAGAGAAGACACCACTACAGTAAATGAGCAAAGAAGAAACTTTGGCTTTGGGAGACTACATGATATAAGCAAACCTAAATTACCCATTGATTCAAGTGCTAGACACTGGCCAAAGGACTTTACCCAATTAACTCATTGACTCTTCACAGTAACCTTAAATGGTACTTACGCTGAGGAAAGGAAAAATCAAAGAAGTTAATTAACTAGACCATCTTCATATAATCATAAGTAGTACAGCTGGGTTCAATACAGTCCAGGGTCTGAACTTTGAACTATACCCTACCCAGTGCTAGATGTCTATTACTGCCTGCCTGCCTGCCTGCCAGCCACATTCCCTTCTAATGACTCTCTTTTCACTGCGTAAGTGCCCTGCACTGATCAGTTTGTCATTCAAGGCTGTGTTCTTTACCATCAGCTCTGGGTTTCTTGGCCAGGCGTGAACAACTTTTTCAATGGAAACCCATCCCTAGGTGCACCAACAATCTAGATTTGTAAGTCGATAGTCTGTCTCCAAATAGATATATATTTAGTGATTCAATTGCACTCCTCTCTTGAGAATCAGGCAAACACAATTATTGGTAAGCCCTGGGAATCTCTTTATTCCCCTCTCTCTCTCTCTCTCTCTCTCTATATATATATATATATATGTATATATATTCCTCCATATATATATTTTTTTAATTGTAAAGATGTGGGGTGCAATTCAGGCTTAGGTATACAAATGATCATCGTACAGGTAAAGTTTAAGCCTCCCTTTGGTCCCCACTTTGCCTGGTTTGCGATCAGGTATCCTTATCGATGTTGTGTTCCCCCCCTTCACCCCAGCAGTATCCTGCTACTGTGAATCTTTTTCTTACAGTGTAATGGTAAATGTTCAGGGTCTGCTTATGAATGAGAACATGTGGTACTCTGTTCTTTGTTTCTGTGATAAATCACTGAGTATGATAGAATCTAAATATATCCAGGTAGCTGTGAAGTCCATATGTTTGTCCTTCTTTATGGCTGTGTAATATTCTGTTGTGTATATGTACCACATTTTTAAAATCCATTTTCAGTTTTGATGGGCAGAACGGTTGGTTTCATGTTTTTGCTATCATGAATAGTGCTGCAATAAACATGTGTGTGCAGGTATCTTTTTTTGTAGAATGGTTTTGAGTTCCTCTAGGTATATTCCCAGTAGGGGGATTGCTGGGTCATATGGAATGTCAATGTCTAGTTCTTTCAGAAATCACCACACTGTTTTCCAAAGAGGTGCCACTAGTTTGCAATCCCACCAGCAGTGTAGAAGTGTTCCTGTTTCTCTGCATCCATGCCAGCATCTGTTGCTGTGTTTTATTAATTATAGCCATTCCTTCACATATTTTGATAATAACTGTGCTGCCCGTCTCCCAGCTCATCCAGGTGAATCTCTATTCTTTGTAATTAAAATACCTCTAAATAAAACAAATGTCCAGAACCCTTTTGGACTCTTATATAAAGAGGCTAGTGTTAAGAAATTTTTGCTGAGTGAGCCTGGTGAGTGATAGCGGGGCCAAATGTATATTTAATGTATTCTTATATTTCAACTTGACACTACTCAGTACATCCTTGATGATTCGGAAGTTTTTCCCGTACTGATTCTTTTTTTTAATTTTTACACTCCGAAGAACACTTTTTTGCCAAACCACTGCCTACAGTAAGTATTGATGGTACAATATTTTGAGAACCACTGCAAAGAAATTAAAGAGCCAGGATAAGTCAAAGTATCTGCTTTATTAATAAAATTAGAATCATTAACAACATGTTATTGGAATCAGTAGACCAGCAACTAGGACACTAACGAAAACAACTTCGCCTTTGAGCAACCATTTAAACATTAGAATTGATTAACCCCCTTTGCTTCTTAGATGTTGGCTACTTGCAGATCTGTGGAAAGAGGATTAGTTTTGTGCATCTAGTGGACAAACTTCGTCTCAACACATATTGTCATAAGTCATATCGTCAACTGCCATTTCAGCATTTGGCTAACAAGGCCAGAAGAAACATGGAGAATCAGATTTTATAAAGCATGTAGGAAAAATCTGTCCTGTGACTTGACAGCTGTGCTTTTCCTAGCACTTCATGTGATTAACCTGGCATGTCCTCCTGGGTCTAAGAAATTGCTTTTACTCCTTGCTGTTACCAAACAGTTCTAAGACACCTGTCAAGAGGGAAAATCAGGGATATTTTAAAGAAACTTTAGTAGATGATCCCATAAATTCTACATTGCCATAGATATTATGGCTGCTATGGTTCACATATAACATTTTAGAGTTTGTCATTTCATATTTTCCTTAGATCAGTTGCGGATTGTTTTCTATGTTTGGGTGCTGTTTATGTCAGAGATCCAAAATACTCAACAACACATTTACAGCATCATTTAAGGATTAAGGATATGAGCTGATTTTTCACAATATCATTAAAATGAGTGTATTCACCTTTTCAAATGCAAGTGCTTGATATAGTGACTTCATTAACTCCTCAAATTAAGGTTTAAGGATTTAAGAAAACTCATTGAGAAGTACAGTGTGGTAGACTGAGATATTAACAGTGGACTTGGAATTATGACTTCCAAGAAATGGTTTTAGAAATTAATTTTTCTTTAAGTCATCAGAAGGCAATGGTTCACAAAGGATTCACAGAAGAGAACTTCTAGTTTGTCAATTGCATTCTCCATTTTCCTCCAGGCATGCACTCCTCCCACCATTCAAAATGTTTGGCAGTTTTATTTTTCATACATCGAAGGCAGACTGCCTGGCTTACTTTCAAAAATCCTCTTGGAAAGGATCCATACTCACAGGTGGCACAGCTGTGGATTAGCTAACATTATAAAAATAATTCGTGTTTTTGCATGTGCTTTCAATTCAAGTTGTGACCATTGTCTGGGATAGTCTTAATCCGAAAGCAACTTGCTTCTTTGAACTGTGAAAAGAAAAGAAAAACAAAAGAGAGCTGATTTGTTTTTCTCAAAATTCTGAGTGGGAAATTTAACTTTGGTCAAAGATGAATGTCATTTCCTTATTGGAATCTGTCTGTAGAGATCACTGGGGAATTAAGTTACAATATGGTAGGTATACACATCTGAGGTCAGAGGAAAAAAAGAAGGCTGATTGCTGATTTTTAAATGAAGTATATTAAGACATAGCAACATTTTAGAACATTAACTGCTGTGTATAACTAGATTAATTTCCTATATAAAAAATGCCATTTTGACACATTGTTTAAATTGTGTAACATTTTTGAACTTAAATGTCCATAATATGTAAAAGAATGAGATTTTAGTATACCTACCTCCACAAAAGAGAAGCATTGGATGATCTCTCTCCCAGAGAATGATGCCAGAAACATAAGACATATTGTTCATGCTGCCCTCTATTATGGTGTGTGCATGCCTTTTCTTTGAGCTCAAGTTAAAGTGAAATAATTAATTTTTTTCTAATTATCATTTCCCACAGATTTACAATAGAAATGTCAATTTTAGGCAAATTTGATTTTCTTGTTGCATTTTTTTCCCCCGGTTAGAAGAGTTCTTTGAATGGTCAATTAACTATTCTTCTTAATAAAAATAAAATATGAGAGAAAAACTTTACAACTATATATAGTATATTATTTTATAGTTATTTGATGAGAAAAAGTTTTATTAAATAATTCAAATAATGAAATAGTACACGATCAAATCTCTTTCCCTCAAAACTTAACACCCTTTCACTTTTTCAATTGTTGAGATGCTTCTACACATTTCTTGTATTGCTGGATATCTATTTACAGTGAAGTTTGGTGACTGCACATTGAAACATAGCTAAGTGCTTATATTAACATGATTTATTTTTCAAAAAAATACCAGTTATCATTGCTAATATTTATTAATCCAGGCACTGTTCTAAACATTTTATTTATTATTTCTAATGCCAATATATTTCTTAATATTAATTAACAATTATTGATTAGTTTTACCATTAATAGCAAATGTTCTTTGTCTCTATGTGCATACTACTTAGACAATGGCCATTTAGTTCAAACTCTACAGGAAACTAGGAAAAACCCTTATACAAATATCCAGAGGAAAAAAATGGCAACTTAATGAAATGTGATAGTCTACTATTTCAGTTGTGAGAAAGATTGTTAGGTAGACATCTGCGAGAAAGAGCCAAGTCATTTTCTCCATTTTCCTAGTTAGAAATTTATTTTTCCCATAATGATAGAATTTAAATTCAAATTTTTGGAACAATAGACTGAAGACTTATTTTCAGTGGTAGTAAAGAATTGTATTTATTTTTATTAAAACACCATTAAATATTTTGTAACCAGAATTAATTTTAAAAATAAAGGATTTAGCACTGTTCTATCAATTAAACTCTTAGATATGACACTGGATAGGATTTGCTCATTTGAAACCAAACTTAAGTTTTGAGACTCTCTAGCTGTTTTAAATAGTGCTCATGTATTACCAATCCCATAATCATTTAATGATTACTTTAGAGACTTTATTTTAGTCTTTCATCAAATTTTTAAAAAAATCATTATTTTACAGTAAAAACAATGCTTGGAATACTGCTCATAGAATGACTGAAGTTAAATCATTTTAAATTTCCTTGTTAAACAACTCACAATGGAACGTTGTAATTAAGTCATAAGATCTAGAATTCAGAAACCATGTACTCAAATTCTCTCCACAAATTTTAAACATGTGGAAAGGCCAGCAATTTTTGTAGTTGACTGTCATACTCTGGCCATTTAACTTGTGGTTTCCCAGATCAGATGACTTTTGCTGAAGTCCTGGCTATTTTTCTCTACCTCCACTCACTTTCTATATCATTTAGTCTATATTATTCAATTCTAGATTTCCTAAAAATCCCTATTTTAAGAATTTGTTTTCCCTACCATTATCATGAGTTCTGGTGGGTTTAAAGTGAGTGTTAGATATAGTAGTGACTAGGTGAAAGTGCCTACAATAATATCTGGAAAATAGTAGGATTTAGTAAATGCAGATTCCAATCTCCTTGTTTCTTTTCCTTTCGTCATAACACATTGTGACTATTTAAAAAATGAGGAAGCAATTTTTCTTCCTCATTCTTCCCAAATTCAGAGGGTCAGAATTTAAAATTAAAGGATGCCAGAGGACTGCTCACTTTTTTGAGTTGTTGCAATAGTTATTTTCTAAATGTTTATCATTTAATTATGGCATCTCTTGTTTGTGTTTTTGTGTATAGGTTATGTTCCACCTCTCATTTCAAGGTACCCATCCCTTGAGAATATGGGTTTTATCTTTTGTTCATGAACTCAGCTTGCAAAGTTGTCTGAATACAGTCCCATTCATATTAGATGATAATGATAATTCAGAGGAGGAGGAGGGAAGAGGAGGATAAAGGTGACTAGGATGAGAAAAAGAAGAGGAGGAGAGGGGAGAAAGTGAAAAGGATAAACAGAAAGAAGATGAGGTCAACCATATGGACTAAAGGGAAGATGGAACATTTTAATTTCTTTTTTTCCCTACAGAGAGACAGATTTCACAGAGCAGCTAAACCTGGTTTGGAAAAATGCAGCCAGGATTTCATTTCATGCCTTTAGATTTGAATGTAGAAGAATTCTTTTATTCTTTGACCCAAAATACATTCAGTAGTTTGTTAGCAGCCTTCTTGAGAATGAATAGATTTTCTTTTTCATTATTAAAGAGCCCACATCTTTTTAGCATTATGGTCCTAGCAATTAAGTGAGATACACTGAACTCTCAGGTTCAGCAAATGGTTACTGAAACTTGAAAAGTTATATCTTATCACATTTTATAAGATGCTGATAAAGTGTAATCACAGTTTATAAGTTTGCTGTCACTAGGCTTACTGTGTTCATTAGTAAGTCTTAATGAAAGAAAAAATTACAGAAAAAATCATAGTTTTGAAATTATTGAAAACAACTTAATAAGATATGACTATTCCTAGGTTATATCTACTCAGTCAATTTTCACAATATTGCATTCCAAAACAGCAGATTTCCTTTTACCTTCTTTTATGCTTTATATGAGTTTCAATATTTTTGTTAGTGTACAGTCTTACACAAATTCCTGATATTTGGAATGCAAACAAGACACAGTCTGAAAATGAGGGATTTATGCTCCGGTCAATGGTATGTGAAGAATATTTCCTTACAAGGTTTGAATGTTCATCATTTTCCCACCAAAAACTTTGGTGTAATAATTTGCTGATGTGCTCATCGCTAATTTGTGTTCTGGGATAAACTTCTGATATCATGATTTGGTAGAATTAATAGTAAATTCTTGTGCAACAACTAAAATAACTTCATGTTTTGTATGCCAGTTATATGTCCAAGCCAAAAAGTATAATGATGGAGAAAGTTATTTATCTATGCAAATGGTCTTTTTATATAGCAATGCGTTGCAGCAATAGATAAAAATTTAGCCCTCAAAGAGGTAGTAAACACTTATTACCGTCATTAATCTTTCAATGAAATAGGGCAAAGGAAGCTTCTGATCTATGACGTGGTTTTTTCCTACTCATGTTATAATCTGTGTATCGTCTGTGTAACAAATGTGACCACTATTTTTACATGAATACTAAAATATTTTTATTCATTGTTTCTGCTAAATTGGAAGGAAACTTTGTGTTATATTACAGCTATGTTATCATTGCAATATTTGGTCTTAACTCCAGTACTTTTTACTTTTAAATTCTGCAATTGATGCAAAAGCAATATCATTATAACCTAGTGGTGCTAGTGTTGATTCACACTGCTGGATTCCCCATGCCTATACCCTCACAAGCACTGCATAGTCTTTATAGTATTAAAAATATAGTATATTTATGCATCATCTAATATGCTCTGTTTTTTAAAAAGAATCATATCCACTGGTCACTTCATTCTTCTAAAGCAGATTCCTGGAACATTCTCTTCCATTTACTGACAAATGTGTGGTGCTTCAGCCTTTAAGTATTGACATATTTGTTTATAAATGTCTACTGCATGATCTATGACTTATTTGACTATAATATAGATGTATTAGTTTGAGCTATGTCAAATTGCTAATATTAGACAATTTTGATCTACAAAATGGCTATTCATTATATCTATCATATCAGTGTGCTACAATTATGAAAATGATTAATACAATCATGGTTCTGTGTAGAAAATAGATATATATGATGTGACATGATTAAGACTTAAATATTATGTTTGTGTGGAGTGCACTAAGCTTATCAAACATTCTTTCTCCAAAATCCTAGTGAGGTCATTAATTTATTGCTTTATTTTTTTCCTGTTAGAAAAAGTTGGCAAAATGCTTGGAAATCTTACTGTTTAATACATTTATATATAATGGAAAAGTTATGATTACTCTCATTTCATAAGCTGCATGAGTTCATTACTTTGGATATTTGTTAAACATAGTACTAAGATTAACATTTGTCCATGATTTACTCTGCCTGTCTTAGGATAGACAGTATGCCCTTTAATCTAGAGAATGGAAAATCTGCTTTGTTTTTCCTTGGGTAGAAAAACACTCCCAAATGACATTCCATGTATGTGGCAAGACTCAATGGAGTCTCACCTCCCACAAGCTGACAATGCCATTCTGTTATGAGGGGTTCTCTTTTAGATCTTCTAGGATAAGTTTACAAGGTTGGTTTGTGGTCCTTGAGGGACAATGAATTACATGCCATTTCAGTATTGAATGTAGCTCTGACATTAACCTGACTACTTTGCTTCCTTGATTGTTGTGAAATTTATTTTGCAAGAAACAGAAGCTTTCACTGAGTGGATTTTATGACCTGTGCTTTAGAAATATGATGATGCAATAATTTAGACTTCAACGTGGACAATTATACAGGATAGCACTGAAGGACAATGACATACCCTTTATTTTCTATAGAGACATAATTATAGCTGTTAATTTTTAAGTGTAGATGTGGGAAAAAATGGGAATGCATAGGAAACAATTTGATGCACCTAATTTCGCTACACGATAGGCTAAATTGTTGTAGACCAGATTTGGCCTAGGAGTTGGAAGGTCCCTTCCCTGACTTAGGTAATTTTAATTCAATGAAATTAAAATGATATTTGTATTATCTAAAATGAACTTACTTATACATAGTTAGCATACATTGATTAAGCAAAACAATCTAATTCTCAACCTAGATTTTGGTAGAGGGTATATAATTCTATTTTTGCTATATTTTGTATATTCTTTTTAGCTGTTTATGTTTATATTTTGTAAAATCTCAAAAAAGAATGCTCTTTAGTATTTGTGACAACGTTGGGCCAGTAACCACAAATTACGCAGTTATTGGAATTATTTATTGACTTCCTGGCCACTCAGCAATCTATAAACTATTAAAAATTTTTCTTCCTTTTGGAATCATATTATTTGAAACCAGAAGCTTAATATTTCTCTAAAGTTTATTATTAAAACGTCATCCCATTTAAGGGACTGTAAAAAGTTGAATGAAAAAGGAACTGAACTTGAAGATGTACTTGAATCATATCCTTATCAATAGGGTTTTGTGTTAAACCTCTTGATGAAGAGTGTGTTGTTTGTTTTTGAAAACACATGCTATTTATTTCTAGGGTGGCACAAGTAGTCTTTTGGAGGTTTCTGTTATACTTCGGTCCTCTCCCAGACTGTAACATTTCAGTTTTTACTTTTGCATACAAAAATGCCAATGTTGTTTCTGTGCCTTGTATGCTTTTACTTTCTTGCACTAATGTCAGTCTCTGTTCTTATAAGTTGAGTTTCCAAAACTGTTCTTCAATTGACTTTTACTTTCCTGGATCCAAACAGTTCTTAGTATGAGAGGGAAGCATGATGGACCAGCAGCTCAGAACATCAATTACTGGGGAAGAGGTCACTGAATCCTACTGCCCCCAAATGACAGTGATTCAGAACAACAACAACAACAAAAATGAAGAATTGGATTATTATTTTTTTGGATGAAAGAGAAGTGATTATGTTATAGAAAAGGGTTGATGCCCGTAAGAGTGCAAGAAGGAGAGCTGGACAACTGAGTAAAGAGAGATTGTGGTTGCTACGGAAGACATCCTGGGAGATTGGTAGGGCTCTCTAGAGGGCATGCTAAAAACGAATAATGTTTCCCATATTGCAAAGTGAAAAAAGAAAAAAAGAAAGGAGATGTTAGCCTCATATATTTTAATCACTATGTATCAGGCCGCTGCAGTCTTTGAAATCTTTGCTCATAACTAGCCTCTGGCAAGGATTTCCAACTGCCTTCATTTTGCTTTCATGTGCAATAGAGCTGACGACACGCCAGACAAAAATGGAATACCTCTTTGGTGTGCTATAAAGAATACATTTTAAATTTCCCTTGGTAAAATTGCTTTCCTGAGGAAATCCACTGTATTGTAAGGAGAAAATGGGCCACAAAGAAAAAAAAATCTTTGTATTTCAACTGTGTGTTACATTTGCTCTGACAAAGAATTGACTCAGGCTGAGGAGATTGACACAAAGAATATATCTGGGAAGACTAGCAAAATTCAAATTTAGTTGTCTCTGTAAAAGAGTTAAGTTGTCTCTCCTTCCCGCACCAAAAAATAATTAGGAAGAGCTTTAGTTTGTATGTATATATTTGATAAGGTGATGATTGGCAAATATGCAAAAAAGAGACATAAATTTACCATTTTGTTCATTGTTAAATCCAAGTTGTGTTTCTCAAGTTTGTTTCATTCATTCCATAATCTCACTTTTATGTGTTGCTCTTTCATTGAAGCAATGGTACAAAGGAGATGTTTATTTGCCTTGTATAATCAGATTATGAATGTCACAAGCAGAGAAGGGTGTTCTTGGTCTTAACCAAGTGAACTGAGTACTGTTAAAACATTTGAGTATGAGATAATCTTAAGATCAAGCTTTACAACTGGACTTCCTTAAAAATTGTTAAATGAATTTAACAGCAATCTTTGTGAGGGAGAGGTGATGATGATGCCGTGAATTATTAGAAATGAATAACTTAGAAGAATGATTAATAACTGTACTTTTCAACAGCTGTGTTATGTTTGCGGTTGTAAATTATAGAAGTGTAGCAGCACCATAGTCTAATAGAGTAGTCCTCAATCTCCAGTTTGTTTTAGCATCACCTCATTTGGGGCATGTTAAAACTTAGATTACTACCCTTCATGTCCCACACATGAAGCTTCTGATTCAGTAAGTGTGGGTGGAGCCCAGGACTCTGCGTTTCTAACGCCTTGGGCAATGCTGTAGTTGCCAATCCTGGGACCACACTTGGAGAGCCACTGATCTAGCAGATTATTGCCACTGGTGAAAACTCCAGTTTCTCAACTGTGATTTATAGTTTATATAACAAGATAAAGATATTATGGATTTGAAATCCCAAAATTTGAGAAGAAATCAGAGCCAGTGATTGCAATCATTCAAAATGAGAACTTGAAGGGTGTTCTAGACAATAGCTCTAAAATTTTGCCTTTGAAAATCAAAGGAATTTTGAAGCCTACAATCATGTACATAAGTTTTTAACTACTACAGAAAACATTGTGAAATGATATACAATCTTCAACCCAGATTATCCAATAGGTATAGAATAAAATTAGAGTCATGGTATGATGGGGAAAATTGAGGAAATTTCAAAACCTACAGTTATTGAAAATGTCAGTGCATGGAACAATAAAATAGTTATGTGTTCTGTATACATGAGAGCTCAGTTATTTGTGGGGCAGATATAAGCATTGATACCACATCACACATCATACCTCATCACAAAACAAACTAATATGAACTGTTGCTGGTACTAATACCATTGTAAACCCCACCAGCTAGTTACCAAGCATCGTTAATCAAGACATGCTATGCCCAAGATTATGAAAGAGTCAATGAAGACTAACTCTAGATATAGTATAAATAGTGGGTTATCAATATTGTGACTAAGGTCAAAGAGTACCATTTATTCATTAGAAAATGAAAGTAAAAGGTGTAACTATTGGGATCCCAAATATTACCATGTGTTATAGAATTATGTATTTGGTTCCTAGCATTATCTTGTTAAATTGTACATATATTATCTAGAAGAAATAAAATAGCAGCTTTTCACACATTGGTATTGAGTGTAATATAAAATTAGCTAACTTTTCTGGGGAAGAGAATGCTTAGTAATCTGAGAGAATTGAGTACTGAAAAATAAGAGCATGGGATTTACATGCACACACACACAGACAATTCAGGACTTTAAGGAAATTCTCGAAAGGATTGTTTTGTATCAGAACAACTTTCAAAGTGTATTCAGAATGCTCTGGGGGAAGAAAATACCTATGGGAACTTATTATATGTTCATTAGTTCAAAAACAAACAAGAAAACAGCTGGCACTGAGGAAGAAGCTCGAAGACTATCTTTTGCTAAGTACCACTCCAGGAATTATACTTCAATGCTTATTCCAGAATTCCCAGATGTAAATATCCTTTCTACATTGTATTTTTATTTGGTAAAACAACATAAAACTACTGTTAATGCAACAGAATGGGACTAATGGTTTATATTTGAGCTTTTACATATTCATAATATGCTGGAGGGCAGGTAGGGGAAATAAACAGAATCATTCAAACATGAATTTGAATCCTAACTCTGCCATATACTGGTCATGTTTTTAGGTAACTGATTTAACTTCTTTCTTTTTTTTTTTTTTTTGAGTTGGAGTCTCACTCTGTCACCCAGACTGGAGTGCAGTGGCCGCTCTCGGCCACTGAAGCCTCGACCTGCTGGGCTCCGGCGATCCTTTCGCCTCCACCTTCCAAGTAGCTGGAACTACAGGTGCGCACTACCACGCCTGGCTAATTTTTTTGATTTATCATAGAGATGAGGTCTCGCCAAGTTGCCCAGGTGGGTCTCGAACCCGCAGGCTCAGGCAATCCACTCGCCTGAGCCTCCCAAAAGGCGGGATTACAGGCTGAGCCACCCAGCCTCGCTACTAATTTAACTCCTGATCAAGGAACTTATTTTTTTCATTCATAAAATTGAAAGAATAATATCTACATATTGGAATTGTTGAGATAATATTTATAAATCATCTAATGCACTGCCTGGTATATTATAGATCAAAATATATTCTGACTTATCTTTTAGATTATATTATTATTTCCATTCATTTTACATATTGCCCTTATGTCCATGCTAAGTGCCATCTACTTCAAATTTTTGTGATTATATGTAGCGCAAACATAGCTCTTATTGATGAATAACATAAATAGATAAACATTTTAGAATGACTAGGTACAAGCCACTCTTCTAAGTGGCATTGAGCAAGGCAAACTAGGTGATAGAGCTTTTGAGTAGGAATCTCACTCTGTTTTTTTTTTTGAGTTGGAGTCTCACTCTGTCTCCCAGACTTGAATGCAGTGGCCGCTCCCGGCCACCGCAGCTTCAACCTGCTGGGCTCCGGCGATCCTTCCGCCTCTGCCTTTCAAGTAGCTGGAACTACAGGTGCGCGCTACCATGTCCGGCTAATTTTTTTTGATTTGTTGTAGAGATGAGGTCTCGTCAAGTTGCCCAGGCGGGTCTCGAACCCGCGGGCTCAGGCATTCCACTCACCTCGGCCTCCCAAAGTGCTGGGATTACAGGCTGAGCCACCGAGCCCGGCCATGATAGAGCTTTTGGTGTAGAAGCAGCAGAGACACACTACGACAAAACAACATCCACACATAAATGAAATTTAAGAAAATATCACTGGTTGACTTAGAGGAAGTAAATCTCATCTAAAGGCTCAGCTGAGAGGACAGGGAAGGATCTGCTCAATAGGTTACTCACAGGATGCGTTGTTTGCAGGCCTAGTGGCGAACCACACGAACCTCCCCAGAGGGCTGTCCCCTGACACAGAAGCTGGCTTCTCTAGAGCAAAGAATCTAAGAAAGATTGGGAGAGAGAATCCATGCAAGGTGGAAGCCACAGAGCTTTTATCATGCAATCTTGGAAGCAACCGTTTATTGCTTCTGTCATATTCTAGTCATTAGAAGCAAGTCAATAAATGTAGCCTTTACTCAAGTGAAGGAAATTTTCAAAAGATATGAATGCTACTAGTCAGGGATAATTGAGTGCCATCTAAGAGTCTGCCTACCACAGATATTCATAGGTATATCAAATGCAACATGTCTAAAATGGAATTTATCGATTGGCTGCTAAATCAACTCTACATTTTCTGTTCTTGACTTCCCTCACTTCTGTTACTCCAAGTTAAAAGCTTATGGGTCATTACTAATGCCTTCCAAACTTTCATCTATAATGAATTAGTTATCATATGCTTGCCTCATAATTTGGGGATCTCATCTTCATCTACTTAGTTGTTAAGACCCATAATCAACTCTTTCTGTAAGCTATTGCAGTTGTCTCCATTATGTTTCTCGTCATTCAATCCAATTCTGTTCACATTAATTAGAATGACTTTTCTCAAACAAACAAAATATATTCATGAATTCTGTTCCTTAAAGGCTTCTATTGGTTTGGGGGGTTTTCCTATTATAAGATTAGAACCATTATCTTTATTTTGGCACATCTAACCCTTTCTAATATGGCCCAAAGCAAGTCTCTAGCTCTACTAGCCAATCTCACCATTCAAATGGCATTAGAATACTCTGTCAGCATGGCATGTCCTCATATGATGGGTGTAGATCCATCCTGATTTCTTTTTCTATCCTCTTTCTTACCTGCCAATCACATGAGTCATTCAAGCCATGGCTCAACCAGTGTCTCATCAGGGAAGCTTTTCCAGGTTACCACATTCTGCATAGGCCATGTAGGTTCCTGTACAATTTTGTGTCAAGCAGCTCATTGCATTTTCAGCTATTTTTTTTCCTCTTTCGATGCTATCCTTTTAGGATAAAGTCCAAATATTATTACTCTTGAATTCAAAGTTCTGAGCACAGTGGTATAACAATTGGCACATGATAAATATGAAGTTAATAAATGCTTCCTTATTTAAGTTACTGTTTGTAATTGCACTTTATCTTAGGAAGAAAAAATATTTGAACAAGAGGAGTTCCAAAGAAGAACTATGAACAAGATAAATGTTTCATTATGGTTTCTATTAGGGACGTGTATATGTAAGTCTAATAGAAATTACACTAATATTCAACACTTGTTGAGATTATACTATTTGCTAGACACTGTTTCATATTCTTTCCATTTGTTAATTTGTATAATCCTGGCACAATACTATTAATAAGGTACTTTTATGATTCTTATTTTGCACTTAAGGAAGCTAAGGCACAGAAAGTTTTATTTATTAATTTTTTCAGGTTACCCAGTAGTAAGTGGTGAATTTGACTCTCAGACCTTGGCAACATAGCTCTAGATACTCTGTCTTCCTCCAGAAAGTGGTTCCAGAAGATGTACTAGAATCAAGACAACATAAATTGAAAAAGGTTAAAAACAAAACAAAACAAAAAAACAAGCTAAAAGACAAAAGACTAATTATGATAAATGCATGAAAATTGTGAAATTAGCATCTACACTATCACAAAAAAGCATTTTCAAACGTTTCCCCCCCTCAATCCCAAAATAAAAGAAAGTTGGAAGAACTTGAGCAGCTTAGCAGCATTTATGGACTAAATGAACTACCACCACCATAAACAATGGGGAATGCACTGGTGAAAGTCAAGACATCAGGTGATACAAGTAAAAAGTGTAGATAGCTTCTGATGTGCAGATGAGTTCACAGATAATTTAGAGAACATTCCAGCACATTCTTGATCTTTGTGAGATGGGAACAGCAGGCATCCAGGACATCTCTACCAACAGGGTCCCGGATATCTTAGAAGAAGTGGATTCTTTTTGTATGGAGTTGTAGAACAGGTTTCAGAATGACAGTTATGATCCATGTTGGGAGAGATGTACCAAAAATATATAATATAGTCCATAATAATGGACACATCTTTATTAGTTAAAGAATGTATGAATATGGAAAACTTTCTCAAATATTATGTTAAATGAAGAACACATGTACAAGCCAAGAAAGTCCTGTTTTAAGTAATATATCACATTGTGACTTTTATACTTGCTTGTTATACTGTTTGTTTCATGTTTGAAAGGTTTTCTAATACGAATATTAAAAAGTAACATGAATACAATAAAATGAGAATAGTGTAGGCCTTTTGTCTTTATTTTATTTTTTGAAATAGGCACATAAACTTTTCTATCAGATACTAAAGAATTAAAAGTTAAATTTCAAGATAAAGAGTCTTACATTGTATTTTAAAACATCAATTTATTAATCAAAATGAATTTAATATCCTTAATTGTACAATTACTTGTCAAGTATAATTATCATCTGATGTATTAAGTAAACTTAGTTGTTATTTTAAAAAGTAATGAGCTGGACATGGATTATAGGATAACATGCCTGTAATCCTATCACTTTAGGACACAGAGACAGGAGTTGGATACCAGCCTGGGCAATATAGCAAGACCTTGTCTCTATAAAAAAAATTAAAAAATTAGCTGGACGTGGTGGTGTGTGCCTCTAAATCCAGATACTTGGGAGGTTGAGGCAGGAGGATTCCTTGAATTCAGGAGTTGGAGATTGTGGTGAGCTGTGATTGTGCCACTGCACTCTCACCCTGAGCAACAGAATGAGACCCTGATCCAAATAAAATAAAATAAAATAAAATGTAATGCAATGTCCAATTTTATAGAGAACCTTTATAAGAAAGTATATATTTCCCAAGTTTATTAAGAACAAATGAATTACTAGAGCAGTAAAAGACCATACAAGAGTACCTCTTCTTTTTTGTTTTTTTTCTTCAGTTACTCCTTAATCTTATTTTTATTTTTAAATATACTTTAAAGCACGGATACCAAATGTCTCATGTAAAACTCCAGGATTAAAAGAAAAAAATGGTATGACCCACACTCAGAACTTAATATTTCCTGCACATTTAACTTAACTTTTAAAAATAAGTGTGGCAATTTTGACCCACTGCATAACCAAGAAGAAAAAAACACTAAATCTTACTATAAGTAAATATAGGGATTGAATGTGCATATATGAACTGGAAATTAAAAAGACTGAAATGCATTCTTATGACAAGTCAAATCACTCATCTAGAATCAGTAATTCTTATTATGCAAGAAAAACAAATGCAGTCACTTATTTGTAGCATTATTACCTGCCTTAATAAATTATTTTATTGCTATACTAATTTTACTGATGACTAGTTAGTTCTTGTGAGTACTCCTCAGGTAATATGATTAATAACTAAGTATGACCACAGGCTATGATATTAAAGTATCAATCTGATTACAAATAGGCTCCCTATAAAGAGGTTAATATGTGGAAATGTTTCTGGGAGTGTTGGAGGACAGTATGTCAATTTTCAGAAGGGTAAAAACCACAAAATATTTGCAAGATTATTTGTTCTTTTTGTAGAAGAGTGTGTGTGTCTATGCATGTGAATAAACAAGCCAAATATGAAGTACCTATTTTGTGATAAATATTTCTCTTGTGCATTTTAGATGAATGCTTCCATTTTGACATAATCATTTTTATTAGCAGTTTCATCTATTAGGTAGGAGAAAATGAAATCTCTTCTGTGTTACATGGATAAAGATGGTGATTGCAATCAACTCCTGAGTTCAATTTTAAACCTGTAAATTTAGTATTTTATAAATCGGTCTTCATTTACATATAGGAACATTTATAATAGCATATTCAAGAGTCTTACAAATTCATGTTGAGTAATGAAGCGAAATCCAAATTGTGAGGCTTCCACCAGTTGGCTGGGTGGCATATGGCAAGTCACTTAACCTCTGAGACCTTAACTTTTCTATCTGCAATGCCAAGGAGTTGCACTAGAATGCCATATCTATGCTGATGTTAATTTTAGGCATCTAAAATTAAAAAGGTAAAAGGATTATTAAAAAGACACATCTAAAATTAAAAAGATAAAAGCATTACCTTCTTGTCATCTTACTAGAACAAGAATATTTTTTCTATTTTTACATTATCTCGGCTTTATTTCATAAAGTAAGCACTTCTGCTATCTGATGTTATTTATAAAATGAACTCATCCGAGTATCAATTTTCTATTTCTTAATTGATACAGCCTATACATAGCATGATTATATAGTATTAAAAAATGGAATCTCTAGTCCAAAACACACAGGAGAAATATTTGCCAGAAAATAGGTGCATTCACATTTTATCCATTTACCCTCTCTCTCTCCTCTCTCTTTCTTTTCTTCTCTGTCTCTCTCTTCCATCTCTTCGCTCTCTCTCTCTCTCTGTGTCTCTCACACACTTACCCACACCTCAATAAAAACAAATTTTAATCATAAAAATAATAAAGAAGTACCACATAAAGGTAAAGCATTGTATATGTCATATGTCCTGGTTTAAATATTCCTTTCAACCTAGTGCTAGCATTTATGCTAGCTTTTCTTCTCTAAAAAAAGGAACAGCATATCTTTTATGCAGTGAACAGATGATTACATCATATTGCAAAATCTTCTAATTCATAGCGTGTTGTTTTTGCTTTTGAAATGAAGACTATTTTTAAAATGAACAGGCTATACAACTTAACCTATGCTTTCATAAATTTTCATTTTATAATGTAGAATTGAGTTAATTTTGAGATACGGTGACTTCTAATTTGGAGAATATGATATTTTTTTATCAAGTATATTTTGATTTTGTGGTGAAGTCAAAATATATTGACATCAGACACTTTCATAATAGAAAATAAGCTGATAAAGATAACAATAACCAAGACAAAGGATTAAAAACATCATCCTTGTGATACTTAAAGCATTCTGGTTATTCTAAAAATTGATGGTGATCTTATTGCAAGCACCTCTATAGTTCAGTCTCAGGAAATCTCATTAATGTGTTAGTCCCTTTATTTTACTGGTGAATTTGTTGACAGATAGTAATTGGGTCACCGTATTGAAATGCCCCATGTAAGCTCAGAATTCTCTGTGTTGGTTGGCATGACAACCATAGTGGTCGATTAAACATGCTCAGAAATTGGGAACCTGGGCTTCTCAGAAGCCGTTAACTAGATGGGGAATAGAAAACTGTCTAGATAGTGGCGAATTAGTAAGAAATGTCTGAGAATTGTCTTGAATGTGCTATGATATGTTTATTTATGTAGTGCTAATAAAGTAAACATAATATTCATAAAAGCTAGATGCTTAAAAATTCACTCACATGATTAAAAATATAATTTGTTTTTATGTGAATTTATAAGAAAAGGCTAAAACAGCCTTAAAATATTAAGTACTCTATTAGAGATAATGCTGATATTACTCAGAACAAATATACTTGCTATCAATGGTAATTTCAATTTAGCTCTTTCCCCTGTTAAATGATTGTGTGAAGTGCATAGCAGATGATATCTGCAGATGGCACACAGAAGCCCATTGGCACGCAGGCACAGCCTTTGCTTATCAGTCCTGCTGTAGCCAAATTTGGGGACCAGGAAGATGGTAAAAGGACAAATTATTGAAGAAAGAAGCAGTTGAAAAGACTGGCGGTATAGCTCATTCATATCTTTTCTCTTACATATTTTAACTCGATTTTTTGTTGACTTGCACATGACTAATAACATAAAGGTAATTTGGAGGTAGCAAATAAAAGCAAGTTGTTATGACCTGAAACACAATTCATATTTTTTGTCATTTATTTTCTTTGATTTCGAATATATCAGACAACATTTAGTTTAGGAGGAGGAGAAAAACATGGACCACCAAGCAAGTATTGTTTTTTAAAATTAGCCACTTTTATCTGGATAACACAACAACAAAGACAAAGTAAATTGAACACCACAGATTTACAGTTTCTGCAATTCAGTTTTGTTGCCAAGACAAACAAGATGTGAGTTAAATAAAGGGGGCAACATTTAATTGTATTCTTTTTTATTAGTGTGCCTGTATTAAAAATCAACTATAAAAATAAATATTTTTAAATAGACCAAGTTCATTCCAGAAATCTACTGTTCAAATAAATTGTAAAAACCCGTAGCCATTTTAGCCTTTTTGAGAGGATGTGTTATTGAGAATCATCTTTGTTCTGAAAAAGGAAATTAACTGTGTAGGAATAAAGAACTAATTAGTGATAGAACTGGGCCTAAAACCCTGCTGTGCTCATTTAAATGCAGAGTCTTTTTACAGCACCATGCTGCCTTCTAATCCCACTGCCATCCACATTGTGGTCAAAACAGGATAACTTCTTAGTTCCAGGAGATGTTCATTTAGTGTAAATGAAACCAACACAGTTGATGAGTTTTGTTTTGATATTCCTCAATGTCTTTCTTTGTCATGTTGTTTTGTCTGGAGCATGCTCTCATTTAGTACTTCATGAGTTGATTTTAGTTTGCTTACATCTTGAGATAGCCGTGTTAATATTTTGACTCTATTTGAATATTTGGTTTGCTCATTAAGAATTATCAAGAATTATTGTTGGAGCGAGTGGCATTAAATGTTAACTTATCACTTACTTGTATTTTGAAACTAACTTTTGAAAAGCAAAATCTGAAATTACCCCATAATTCTATAGATACAGGATTCTGTAAAATTTTCATTTTCTTCTATGCAAATGGTTAACAGTAATAAAATCTAGCTTCAGTTGGGTTTAGAACTGTCTTTTTCATTAAATTTTCTAGGATTGGGGGTAAGAATTTTATCTGTTATGTGTTTGCAACTGCCATGATGCTTTTATTAAAGCTTTTCAAATATTAAGACTAAAAAATGTTACATTAAAAAAAAATCAGTGGTCTCTATATTTCTGGTTTATATGTCTGTTATTTCTCTTTATGAGCATGAACTGAATACATGTTGCCAATTTAAAGAGATTTCTTTGAGAAGCAACTGTCAGTTTTCTTTGATTTCAGGACTGAATATATATGTATCTCTTGCTGGGTTTTTTTGGCTTTTTTTTTTGATGTATCAAGTAAAAATCTTTATTTGTATTCTCCTTTGTTTCTCTTTTTTAGTCTGTCCTTAGAGCTTTCTCCTTTTCTTTTCTTTTTTAAAGTCCCTTCTCTGTCTTGTTCTTCCCAATTCAGTCACATTCTCTCTCACCCTCTTCTACTTGCTTTGACTAGACTAATACTTGTTCATGAATTTCTACAGAAGGACAAAGGGAGGAGGAGGGTGAGACAGAGAAGAGAGTGCTAGGGAAGAAAAATGAAGGATGAGAAGAGTATGGACAGAAAGAACCAGAGAAAGGATGAAAGGATAGAAAAAAAATACTATTTTTATAACTTAAAACTCCATAGTTTATATGTGTGACTCATTCATTCATTCATTCATCATTTATTAAATGTATAAGGAACACCTAATATGTGCCACCTCTAATCAAATTGCTGGGGAGATAGCAGTTAAGAACAAGCAAACAAAGCAAGTCCAGACTTCATGCAGCCTATATTCTAGTGGGTAAAATTTTAATTTAAAATGGTGTTTTGTGTTGTTTGTAAATATTCTTTTTTTTTCAGGAATCGGAGCAAGAGGAACAGATCTTTCAAAGAAAATTGTCTTGCATATGTTACATTTGCTTAACTATGTGATATCAGTAGAGAAGTTAGATGCATGGGTTCAGATTGGGAGAAAAATCTGAATTAGAATTCTGTACTTGTAAGTCACTTGCAAGTGTGTGATCACTGGTGATATTGGTATTGATGAAATCAACCTGAAGTGATTGTGGACCAAAAAGGGACCCTGAATAGAGAGCTAAAGAAAACAATTTAGAAAGAAGCTGGAAACAGAAAAGAGAATGTTAGATTTCCCCAAAAAGATATTTTGTGTCCTTGAATCAAGGTAGAAAAGAGTTCACAGGGGAAGAGACTGCAGAGCAAGCAGTGTTACACTTTCATGATAGACCAATAAAGTAAGGTTAGGGGTGATTTTGGTGAGAATAATGCCAGTTAAACTATTGAGAACATCCTTTCTGCTGTATTTGTCTGTTGTACATATCTAATTAATAATAACACGTTATTAAAGCTTTAAGATATATTTTAATACCTGTCACGTCACATCCTATTAAAGGCAGGCTACTTTTTAAATGTTGTTTGATCTTTGATAAGACAAAGTTTTGAACAAGAATTTATGTCAAGGGCAAAAAATTCAGAACAGTTGGAGAAATGAAAAACAAAGGAACATGAACATCCAGATTATAGACTGAGGGGAAACTCAGAGGGAGGTCACTTGTGGGAGGTAATGCACTCTAGAGAGTGACTGGAAAGGTTAATGAACACCTTTACACAAGATCACAGATGATCCCCGCCCCCCAAGTTCTATTTAAGGAACAAAGTTTAGAATTATCCCTTGAACACAAAGAAAGTTTGACTAAGTCTCATTTTTTGGTGTGTTTGGTCTTATATTTTCTGTTGGAGGAAGAATAGTTGTGAAGTTATTCGGGAGGTTTTATACAGAATGGATTGGAGAGTGCAAGATTGGAGATGGATGGTGACATAGGTCAGACTGAGGTGAAGACCATAGAAAGAAAGGATACGATTCACTCAAGGGAACAAGAGCAAGAAGCACTGATAAGGCACATGCCATATTGGTTCTGAGAGAGAAGGGCATGTTTAGACCCAAATGCTTTCATGTATGTGCTTGACTATTTTAAGGAGACCAGATATTGAGAGAGACAGGGATGGCAGGAGAACGCACAGGGTTAGAGGGGACTTTTACTTTAGATATTTTGAGTTTGACATTAGGAAATTATATGGCGATGACTATAAAAAAACTGGAAATGAGGGACCAAAATAAGAAGAGGGGCAAAGGTCCAGCATAGGGACTTTGTAGATGCCCACGTTGAGGTAATTGGAGGAAGAGAAGCCAGTGAAAGGAAGAGAAGGAGGATCATTTGGATCAAATGCTACCTGCTAACTGCTATTCATTTTTCCAAAAAAACTCTTTCCTGACGTTCAAAAAAGATACTGTTATCTGCAAGTGTCTCTACCCGAGATTTTTAAACCATTCTCAATTCACAGCGTTCTTAGTGTCCCAGTAATTTCTTTTTATGGTGTCTCTAAGCCAAAAGAAATACCCAGCACTTTGATCTTAAGTTGACGTATGTCACTGTGTTTTCTGTAGAAAGTTTAAAATATCCAGCCGTGGTCCTGTGAGTTTGCTGCAGCCTCATGAGATGTCTTGGGTCACAGGGTGGAAACTATAAGTTTATGCCTTGCTTTTTTGTATCCTTTTCTTATTTTTCTATCGGAACATATATGACACTCAATCATTACTGCCTGTGTAATTGCCTTTCTTAGTTAGATTGAGTCTGCAAATGACACAAGGAGCAGACTGTTGTTTCTTGCTACATTCACTATTTCCACCGTGGTGATTGACTTGTGTTCAGTAACTCGTTGTTATCCTAATACACAATATGAGTGGGTTAATATTATTAGTCTTTATATATAGTGCTGATCTATCTGCATATATTTTTCAAACTCTAAATTTATTTCTGTCATATTTCTTTTAGTAGAGTCATACTAATGGTCTATGTGGAATCTGTTGACAGCATATGACTAGTATGAATGCCAGCACTAAAAAAGAAAAGAATTTTTTTTAATGTTATGTGAGGGGGAAGGGGATTTATAAGAATAATCAGTTTGGGTAACTGTTAATGGAGTTATGGTAGAGATGAGAGTGATAACTATAACAATAGTTCAAGTTCATATAATGTGGTTACTCATGTCATTCTTCCAATAACTGTAGGAGGTCTGATACATAACAAACTCCCTCCAAAGTTATTGGCTAGGATAACATTTATTTTCTCTCTCTCACAGTTATGTGGGTTGTCTGATTCATTCTTCTGTTCCATGTGATATTGGCTGCAACACACTGGGACATCTGGAGTCATCTAGGGGCTTGGTTGGGCTGGAATGTCTAAGAGGGCTCAGTTGATGCTTGATGATGGCTGGAAGCTCAACTGAGATTCTGCCCAAAGAACCCATATGTGGTCTCTGCATGGGACTTGGGCTTTTCAAAACATGGTGGCTGGACTCGGAGAGGGACATCGTCAGAGCAAGTGACTCAGGCAATAGTCACAAGGCTCTTTATGGTCTAGCTTCAAAAATTGGAGAACTTCAGTCTGTCCTGCTGAAGTGACATGCAAAGGCAAGTCACTAGAGCTAGCCCAGATCTAACAGGAGGGGAATTAGAATTCACTTTTCTGTGAAATGAGCAGCATGCTTATGTAGAGAGAGAATGACTAGAGACTGGCTATCTTTGACTATTACCAAATGCAGGTACTATTATTTGTCTTATTTGAGAAAAAAGGAGATGAATTTATGGAGAAGCTGATAACTTAATCTGATAGCTTATAAGTGCACTAATCAGTATTTAAACTCAGAGAATTAGCTTCTAGAGTCTGTGTCTTTAATCACAACCACATACTGTCTCAGCCTATAGCAATGCTGTATATTCTCATACGTGAAAACACACACACATACACATACATTCAGTGTTTTAGAGCATTATGGTAATGATGACAACGGCTATCGCCATGATAATACTTTGTTTTTGCATAGTTTAATATAATTTGCATCTTATTTTATTTACTCATGAAATTACTTTCTCCTTCCATAGTTTAATTTTGAAATAATTTTAAATTTGTAAAAGCATTGCAAAGATAGTACAGAAATTTCCAATAGTACACTCCACGCAGCTTCCCTAATGTGTCTATAACCATAGGACATTGATCAAAACTAATAACTGAACATTGAGATAGTACTCTTTAATTGACTACAGGCTTTATTTAGATTTGCTAATATTATTCACGAATGTCATTTACTCTAATTCAAGAACTACAGTTGCATTGAGTCATCATTTCCTCTTAGTTGCCTCCCAACTGTGAGAGCGTTTCCATATTTCTTTGTTTTACACTACCCGACACTTTTGAAGAATATTAGTCACGGATTTTGTAGAATTTCTCTCATTTTACATTTGTCAGATACTTTCCTATGATTAGACTGGGTGATAGATTTGGGAGAAGCAACCTACAGAAGCAATGCTACGACTCTCATCACATCATATCAGGGAGTGCATATTATCACCATTACTTACTACTGGGAATGCCAATGTTGATCACTTGGATAAAGTGCTGTTTCCTAGGTTACTTCACTATGAAATTAATATTTTTCCCTTTTCCAAACTATATTTGTTAAAAGTGAGTCATTAAGTCCATTCTACATTTAAAGAGAGGTGAATTAAGCTTTATCTCATAAAGGAAAGAATATAAAAACATTCTTGGACATATGTTAAAACTACCACTGTAATTAATATATATTTCAGAGGAATACTCCGAGACTGTGCTAATAGGGTGCCTCCCATTATTCTCTAGATTCTCTAGATTAATCTAGATTTTTCTCCTCAAATTTGAACATTTAACTAGAAAATTATTTATTTTTATTTTTATTTTTTTTTGAGTTGTAGTTTCACTCCGTCACCCAGACTGGAGTGCAGTGGCCGTTCCCGGCCACGGCAGCCTCGACCTGCTGGGCTCCGGTGATCCTTCCGCCTCAGCCTTCCGAGTAGCCGGAATTACGGGTGCATGCTACCACACCTGGCTAATTTTTTGATTTATTGTAGAGATGAGATCTTACCAAGTTGCCCAGGTAGGTCTCGAACCAGAGGGCTCAGGCAATCCACTCACCTCAGCCTCCCAAGGTGCGGGATTGATTACAGGCTGAGCCACTGAACCCGGCCTAGAAAATTTATTTTTATAATTATTCAATGTTTTTGTTTGTAAATACTATGCCATAACGTGCCAAAAAGAAACCATAAAATAATGTAAATAATTCTTGCCAATTGACATAATATAATCTGCTTACCAGTTAAAGTCATGGAGTAAACAAATATACAATTCACAATATTACATCTATATCGATATGTTCCATTTACTAGCTCTGCCTTAATGAATCAAATCAAAATATACATTTACCTTATATAATTATTCTAAAGCATGTAACTTTGCTCTAATAATAATAAGCTTTAATATTGTGCTTTAATAGATTGTGCCCTGTTTTAAGATATATACTGTTTCATTCTGTATTATATTTAGCCTTTCAGAAATATTAAATTTTCTAAAGAATCGAATTTATGGGATATTGAAGTCAGAGGATTCCAATAATTTCTAATAAAAATGGAGAAAAATATGACACTTACCATGAATAATTTACAATTGTTCTATTCCCGTATCAATTATCTGAAAAACAAATTCATTGGTGAAGTTAATGTAACAATCTTATACAAATCTATTAATAGAGTTAGGTTTATGGTGTAGATAAAAATGGGTTGACAGGACAGTGCTTGATTATTCAGTAATTTCTATTTATGTTTAGAATCGTTACTGTTATAGCAAAGGGAAAGAATAAAAAAATACTTTGTAAGAAAACAAAACTAATTCAAAGCATTTCTCATTTTAATAAGAACAAACACGCAAACAAGTTAAATATACTATCTTTAAATTGGAGAATCTTGAAAATAATTTGGAAGTATTACTTTTTATGAGTTTGCCTCATCATTACTGGTAACTTATGATAATATACTTTTTCAAATATACATTAGAAACATGTATATTGCCATTTACATGTTAATTTTGCTCAGTGTATTGACAACAGAATCAACTTACATATTTATTTTAGAATGATAGTCATTGATCCATCCATTCTCTATGTACATGATATTTACATAGAGAAATATTAGAGATATACTAATAGAAATATGTTAAAAGGAAAAAATGAGAATAATTATTCTCACCACTTAATTTTGACAATTATTTATCAGTTTTATTTCTTAAACTGTGTGTAATAAATAATGCAATTTATACTGTATATGGAATGGAAAGAGTTTAAATGTATAAGGTAATAGCAGTTTATCTATTATTTTCATAATTGCAAATATTCTAATATGATAAAGTACTATTTCTGGCTTCTCTTTCTACTGGCTAATCAGATGTAATAAATTTATATTGACCTGAGAGTGTAATTGCACTTGAGTTTTATTAATTTGCTACATCGTATAAAAAAGAACCATCAATAAGACAGTGATAAACAAAATATTATTTCTATCTCCAAAGAACATCTGACTTAGTAAGGGAGGAAGACATGACTGGGCACTTTTTCCTTACAGGGAAGGGTATGATTTTCTTATTGTTCTCTCAGTTGGGATTTTAGGGAGATTCCAAGTAAAGGTGACTTTTTTTGTGTGAACCTTCAAGGATGATTACGATTTTGAAGGGTGAAGGTGAGTGATATGATATTCCATAAAGAGAATAGTCTTAGCTAATCCCCAGGTGGGTGAAGGAAAAATAAATTTGAGAAACACAAAAGTGTCCTCTTTGTTTATCCCAGGGTATGTGAAATAATGATCTATGAAATAAAATTGGGGTCAGAAAATGAGAACATTTTAGCCTAACATTTTAGACTCTAAAGAGCAGAATATGGCAATAATAGCTGACATTATCGAACCTTTCCATGGTCCAGGCTTACAAGAATCCAATAAGATAGACACTATTATTTTTACATTTTATAGTTGAGAAACCTGAGGTTTCGAGGCGTTCATGACTTCCTCCTCTGCTCATGATTATCATGCTACATGACCTTTAAATCTTTATGAAAGTGGGAGTGATATTGTAATATATGCTGGAAAGGCTATTTGAGGTCAATGAGTAAGTGGTTGTAGCAATCTGTATATCTTTTTTTTAAAATAAAATTGTTAATGGAGTGGTAGAGATGTGATGAGATTGGACAGACATTGGTTTACGGTGCTGGCAGAACTTGATTGATGACTAGTGTGATGTAGAGGGACTAAGAAAAGGAAGGATCAAAATCACAACTTGGTTTTGATCTTATGTAATTCGATGAATGATGGGACTATCACAATAAATTGAAAGATTTTTAGGCAGGGCGTTTGCACAGGAAAAGTAACCCAGTGACCATGCTATATATAGCATGTCCAAAGTGCCATAGTCTTTAGAAATGTGAAGATGAATCTCAAGTGGAAGATCAAGATTGTGAATGAAAAAAAAAAGAGAGAGAGAGAGAGAATAGTCTGTATAAAGACAGTAGTCAAAGGTTTTGAGCTTAAAAAGTCAAAGACAAAAAGGAAGAGATTGAAACAGGGACAGAATTCAGTGAATGCCCATATTTAGAAGGCAAAGGAGAAGAAAGAGATGACAAAGTAGATGGGAAAATTGCATTGAGGATTCATTGGTGCTGTGAAATAGAGGTTCAAGAAGGAAGGAGTTTTAGGAGGCTTGATGTGGTTAAGCCTGAGAGCGAAGTGACTGCAGATCCAGAAATGTGGATGTCATTTGTGATACTTAAGATGGGTTTCCATCTCTGGCTTCATCTTATGTGGTAAACACAACATCAGAGGAGCTCTGGGTGCCCCTCCCTCGCACCCCCTGTCCCTCATTTCTTCAGGGTGTTGGAACAGACCACCAGGGAATCCTTCAGACAATTTGGGTCTCAGAGAGAAACGTTTATGTGCTTACATGATCTTATTTTCTACTGTGAGTGTTATTTGAGTTATTGAGACAAAATAAATAAGTGAAGGTTGTCATTTTTAAAAAATGGTTTTATTACCATGCCTGCGGTGCTTTGTTTCAGCTATACACTGTTTTTATACACCCCTGAATTACTGGTAATGAACTATGTATTTCTTGTTCTGTCTCTCCTCGCATCTCGCTCTTCCAGTTGATTGGCCATGTATTTTCTAAGGCTCCTAAATTCCTCCACCAGAGGCGTGTCTTATATACACGTTATATCATTTAACCTGGCTCATCTGAGTAGGTAGAATTCGGGATTAAGTTTAGTTCTACTGTTAGGAAGTATCTATAGCCATCCAATAAAATAAAATACTATTATTGACAGGTGATTACAAATTCACTTATTTTGGCACTAGAGAAAACTCTAGGGATGGATTGTCAAATTGGTTAATTTTAATCTTTTACATATTTATTTATTTATTTATTTTGAGTTGGAGTCTCACTCTGTCGCCCAGACTGGAGTGCAGTGGCCACTCCCGGCCACCGCAGCCTCCACCTGCTGGGCTCCGGCGATCCTTCCGCCTCAGCCTTCCGAGTAGCCGGAATTACAGGCATGCGCTACCACGCCCGGCTGATTTTTTGATTTATTGTAGAGATAAGGTCTTGCTGCCCAGGCGGGTCTCGAACCGCAGGCTCAGGCAATCCACTCACCTCAACCTCCCAAAGGTGCGGGATTACAGGCTGAGCCACCGAGCCCGGCTACATTTTTATTTATTTTATTTTATTATAGAGATTTGGGATATGAGGGATGATTAACCACATACTTTTTCTTACTTCTTTAGAACACTGTAGTTTCCAGATAGTCTAGGGATCATTCAGAAAACTGCCAAATTTATGTTGTAGAATTTCAAATTGTCATGAATTTTAGGGTACATTTTAAAATAAGTTTCATTCTTTTTGATAAATAGGAAACTATTAAGCAAAATCTATCAAATAGATGAAGTACAGGATTGAATATGCATGTGTTGAACGTGGCACATTATATATAACATATTGTTTAATTCTCTGCACCTGCATGATAGCTATTCATTAATTCAACTGATACTTTTTGAGTGACTACTCAGTGCCACGCACTTGAGATGAGCTAGAGAGCAGCAACTGGGTTCTTGTACATAAACACATTGCAGAGTAAGAAAGCTGACATTCATGCAGGTGCTTTATCAGAAACTAATGTCTGAATTTAAATATTATTTTGGCTCAGCCTGTAATCCCGCGCCTTTGGGAGGCTGAGGTGAGTGGATTGCCTGAGCCCGCGGGTTCGAGACCCGCCTGGGCAGCGAGACCTCATCTCTACAATAAATCAAAAAAATCAGCTGGGCGTGGTAGCGCATGCCTGTAATTCCGGCTACTCGGAAGGCTGAGGCGGAAGGATCGCCAGAGCCCAGCAGGCGAGGCTGCGGTGGCCGGGAGTGGCCACTGCACTCCTGTCTGGGCGACCGAGTGAGACTCCAACTCAAAATAAATAAATAAATAAATATTATTTTTTCTGACTTTAAGTCATTTATTTCACTGAACGTACTGCCCTCTCTGAGTTATTATATATTTTTACAGTTTTATGTTTTCCAAAATGAATGCAAATATATTATCTTCTATGAAAGAAATCATTCTTTTTATAAAGAAATGTTTCATTTTTATCTACTTTTTCATTTTTGTCCTCATATCTCCTTTACAAAATTTACCTTCATGTTTCTTTACCTGGAATATATATTTAGTACCAGCCTATTAGCCAACATGATCATACCATCATTGTACTGGTGTACTTGTTGCCAAAAAGGAGAAAAAAAAGAAACTGCAGAGTTGTTAATTTTTATTGTACTTAATAGAAAGGTCTTTTCAAATTTGTTAACTGATCTTCACTGTTGCTTCTAGAGCTGTGTGGAGCAGATTTTCTTATTTTCTCTTGTTACAGTAGCTTGTTTTGTTTTGTTTGAGTCAGGGTCTCCCTCTGTTGCCCAGGCTGGAGGGCAGTAGCATGATCACTGGTCACTGCAGCCTCAACCTTCTGGGCTCAGGTGATCCTTCTGCCTCAGCCTCCCTGGTAGCTGGGACTACAAGGCCTGGCTAATTTTTTAAAAATTTTTTTAATTGTTGTCTAGGCTGGTCTCAAACTTCTGAGCTCAAGCAATCCTCTCACCTCAGTCTCCCAAAGTGTTGGGATTACAAGACAGAGTTACTGAGGCCCATGGGACACAAGGAGCCGTGTTAGAACACTACTGCTTAGGCAAATACACATTCATGTTGCTCCTTGCAAAACCCACCAGTTAAACGGGAAACCACAAGGCTGTGTTAGTCAATAGACCGTTGATAATATAGCCTTAGCTCTACTATGGAATGGAATGTGCTTTTGAAAAGAATGAGATAAATCTGAGCAGAGTGATTTGGGAGGATGTCTGGTATATATTATAAAACTTAAACTAAAACAGAAATCACTCTCCATGAGAATAAGAGAACATTAATAAGGACCTATACATCAAATGGTTAGCAATGACTGCATCAAGCTAGGTGAGATTTAAACAGGCAACATCAGAGAAACAGCAGTGTTTACAGGAATAAATGAAGAATCAGAAGAGGTGAGTAGGTGAAGACCATGAGGAGGTCCTCTCTTATGTTCATAAACCTTTTTGAGAAACTGATAGCTTTGCTGACTAATGTTATATAACCAGTTTGTAAATAACCAATAAAATGTATTCCTGCTGTGTTATTGACATAATATGTACTCACATAATATTTATAATCATATAGACGTGCATAAGCGATTAATATATAATAATGTTATTTGTATATTTATATAATATGATTATGTAGTAAATAATGTTTTTATCATCTATATAAATTATGTTATGTTTTATATATTTAACAGATTACATGTTATTAAGGAGAAAAATATTATTAAGTAATTAAGTCCTCTTTGTCATACTCAGTGGAAGACAACTAGAAGTCTTTAATAAGGAAAACAGTGTTTGATTTTTTTTCCAGTCTACAGAGTTTTCTTTGTCATCACCTTTATTTGACAGTTGAACAAGCACAGTGCCTGGGCAATTCGATAAGTACCTGTGGCAGATATCAAACTTGAGTTTTAAGCAGTACCTAACTGTCTTCAGATTAGTCTAATATTTGTAGCCTACACTTAAGCACTTCACACTCTCTTAGGATAATTTTTCCCACAGGAAACTTTGATCCCATAAGAAAACAGAATTCTGGTGAGCCCACATTACTAGTCCTGAGTTACTCGCTGACATTTTGGCATAACCACTGCAGTGGTTATGGGGCATGGTGAAAGGTAAGCAGATTGGATGCAAATGTGTTCCATTATACTGTGAAATAAATGAGAGGTAAATAACTAAATGCTAAAGAAAGTATCTTACAGTATGGCTGATCTGTAAATACCAAATGGACTGGTGAAAGACATTCTTTCAAATGTCAAACTGTCTTATGTGGGATAGTGCTAGTTGATATGCAACATGTATAAAGGAAAGATAATTGTTATGGTATAATGTGAGAAATTAAGAAAAAAAAGTTTCGTTAATTATTTTTCACAGTTTCCCTACCATCAGAATGGCATCTATTTTTCTCTAAGGAAATTGGTCTTCAGTACATATTGAGTACATTATGGAATTTTAATAACATTGAGGAGCGGGTTGAAGACTATAGTTTAACAAATTCATTTATGCAAATTCCATATCCTGGTAATAAATTAATTATGTTTAAGGTTTATAATGTCTTCATATTTTCTTATTAAATATTGGCTTTATTACTATTATAAAATACAAAGACTAACTTCATAATTGATAAATAGATAGAACACATTCTCTTGTGGACTCTTGTAAAGAATTGACTGATTGATTGAGTTGGTGTCTCATTCTGTCACCCAGGCTGGAGTGCAGTGGCACACTCACCACTACCCCAATGTCGACCTGCTGGGATCTAGCGATCCTTCCTCCTCAGCCTTCCAAGTAGCTAGAACTACAGGTGTGGACTACCACTCCTGGCTAATTTTTAAAATTTATTTATTGTAGAGATGAGGGCTCGACAAGTTGCCTGAACTGGTCTTGAACCGGGGGCTCAGGTAATCCACTTGCCTTGGCCTCCCGAAGTGCTGGGATTACAGTCTGACCCACCGGAACTGGTCATTCACTTTTCTACTAAGTTTATAAAGAAGAGATTGTTCTCTATCTCACAATTGTATGTCACATGAAGAAATAACAGCATGTTCAGGGTAAATTAATGTTTAAAAAATCTCTTTTATCATGGAGGTTGAGTTCCTACTGTAGGATAGGGACGTAGATATGGAATTTTATTATCATCTTTTTGGTATTAAGTAAAATAGTAAACCCATTTGCCAGGACTCTGGAAGGCTGAGTGCTATTTTTCATAAAGCCAATAAATAAAACCCATGATCTTCATCTTCTCTATCTAATATATTGGATCCTTACTGGATTTAGTCCCACAACTGGTAATTTCCAGAACTGGGATTCAAACTCCAAATTCTTTTTCTCCAAAGTCAGTGTGTGTTTTATAACAACAGCTTACCTCACTATCTTGCATTTAATTTAATTACTATCTTTCTTGCTGTGATCTTTTTTACTCATGAATCCATAAATGTTTGGGTGGTTTAAATTAAATTGGGAATGTAAAATTTTGTCATTAAAAACAATATATGTGTATGTGTGTGTATATATATATATACAACACACACACACACACACACACACACACACACACACACACACTCTTCGTTTTTTTGCTTTTGAGGAAGAATCAATTTTCTTTACATAGGATGTGCTGTTGAACTTTAATTTGGGTACATAAACCTTGACATTATGTGATTTGTAGACTTAACTTACTATTGGTTTCACCATTTCAATGCATATGCATTTATTTTTCTTCTGTTCCCAGGATCTCCACTTATTTTATATACTTATTCCTTTTATATGTTAAAATGGATTAGGGTATTTTAAAAATCAGATCAGTGGTTGGATAAATAATGCGTAAATGTGAAATTGAATAGCAACCTTTAGTAGGGATAATAGACTTTAGCTAGGAAATAAAGTACACTGTAAAACTAAATATTCCTTAAGGAGGAATCCTTGCTTGGGCTATTCATGAAACCAATTTCCCAGGGCAGCTTCTTAGTTGCTGCTAACTCTTGTCAGGCCTCCAAGATCAATGGCTGCATATATTAGAGACTGAACAAGTTAGAATATGCTCAGAGATCCCTTGCACACCTGACTTTTTTGGCAGCAGCTCAAGTTTTGACATCATGAATCAGCACAGTTTGCTCTTTCAGAGTCTGAGCTTCTATTCCTCCTTCCTGGTTCCCTTCCTCACGTCAAGGTTGTGGCTTGGTCTTTGTTTGGAAGCCAAGTGGCAAGATACATTTGCTCTCACAGTCAGTTACAGTAAAAAAGGCACATTAACCTGATTTTCCATCGAATTTGCATATAAATTGACAACACAAGGGAGTAAGTCGGTTCTAAATGGAACGCTTTTGGGATAGACTCAGTATAATATTGAACTGAAATTTTTCTCTAAGAAAGTTTTATTAATGGTCTCGCCATCTATCTCTTTTAGGGAAAGACTTTTCTCATCAGTGTTATCTTTTCTTATTGCCCCTTAAAAATATATCTGGTTTCAATTCCTTGCAGTGCTTGTGGTAATTCTCACACCATTAATTAATAGTAATGTTAAGCATATTGTGCCCTTGACTTTTTATAATCCAAAGGCTTGAACTTAGTGTCAATTGATTAGTCTTTTGACATCATTACTTTTCTCTCAAGCATTCCTGTTTGCCATTTTAGTCCAGTGTCAGTCTATACAGAGTAAAATATAACCTCTGCTTTTGTGCTTGCATCCCAGTGGGTTGGTTTACAAATTTATAACCCAGCATGTTGATTTAAGTGGTAGAAAAACTGGCTCTGTTTCAATAAACATTAAATTGGCTTATCTAAAGAGAGAAGAAAATTTTTTGGAGTATATTTTGCACATAACATGCTTTATGCTAATTTGTGTACTTTTTAATGTCACTGGAAATTTTTTTGATTTTTTTCTTTTATGGTTTTGAAATTCAATAGATAGTTCTTTAGAAAAATATGAGAGCAAGACGCTTGGGAAGGAAACTGCCATTTTTTCCCCTCTGCTCTGTCAAATTTGACATTTTTTCCCCCACTTGATCTTGAAATACTAAATATCTAATAGTGGATAGAAAAGGATTAAAAATTATTAGCAGGATGAAGCAACATTTGGGTTAATGGAAAAATCTAGGGATTTTAGTGAAATCCGGAATATATATACCAAACAAAAAGAGTCCTCACTTTCATTTGGCTGGGCAGGACTTTGGAAAAATATCATTAAAAGAATGTTAGCTGTTTTACATTGATTTCTATGTGGGGATGTTCAAAACAGAGAAAACACTGTCTTTTCCCATTTGTTTCTTTCGGCAACAACAAGATGTCTGGGATTCTCATCAGATTTGTGTTTTATATCTGATTGAGTTTAGATTCCTTAATTTTTTGAAATGTTAGGAGGTGAATATTGTTTATTTGACACAGAGATACTGCTCTCAACTGCAAATATTTTGGAACTGATGCTTTTATGAGGCCCCAGGGAGTGCTAGAGCTACTCTAAGTATATCCAAGGTTTTCAATCTAACCTTTAAACTCATAGGGATGTGAAACTTCTCTGCCATGGTAGAGTTTACACACTGGCAATAAACATGTTAGCACTATATACATCTGATATATTTTGTATTCATGTTGACAAATGATTCAGTCAAAATTTGGGTATTAGCTGGTTTATTTTAAAACATGAGCTATTTTATGAACATTATTAATTAAAAACTATGAACAAACTTCTATTATTAAATTTTGAGAATTTTTAAAATATAAGTTTTATGAACTCTGAGATAGGAAATAACTGTTTAATTTTGCTTAGTGATATGTTGTTTTCTCTACTAAAATGCCCTCTATTAGACAGCCATGTTGAGTTTTTATTGATTAATTATGTTTAATGACCAAATGTTGACATTGACATGTATTCTTTGATCTCTTGTTCAATTGTGCCAAGAATCTTATAATTACATACAAGATTGTTCATGATATAATATATTTGTAAAATTCACTTATTAAGCTATTTTATCTAAAAAACTCAGTGACTGATTCTTTTCAGTTTATCTTTGGAATTTATGTATTATGGGCTTGTATGCCAAAATAAATTTTTGAAAATTTTTTGTAAGACAAAAGTTAATTAGATTGGCTTTATTATTTTACTGTGTTAAATTAATGTAGCAAGTGTTATAATATGTATAGGTCATTTTGCTTACTTCAGTGTTAATGTTATAGATTGGAAGCAGAAGGGAATCTAATGGCATACTATTTGAAGGATATAGAATTTATATGCATAAGATTAATAAACTTATAAATATTTTAAAATAATTAGCAAGGTTATTTATATTAGATACTATGTTATTAATCCAATAGTTGATTACTAATCTTTTAGGGACCTTTGCTACAGAAGAGAGAAACAGAAAATAAACTCAAATGCAAATTTTCTACTCACTTGACTTTATACACAGTGATGAGAACCTACTTTATGAACAAATTTCTAAATTAAAACAGTGATATTAAGAGAACTGTGGTCTAAACAAACTGTCTTTATTAGGCATTAGAAAACTGGAGTTTTCCATTTTGTTGATGCATCACTAGCTGTGTTGGACAACAAACTTGATAGAACTAAGTTTCATTAATTTGATTTGTGAAATAATTAAGGGCATTTTAGTTACTCTTCCTATTAATTTATTTTGAAGGATACATTTTGAAGGATATTTATGAAACGGTATGTCATTTTGGCTTGACATTTACTATATTGAAATTTTTTCTTTCTATTTTTAAAGATAGTCTTTGTTCTTCAGATTTTGTGTGTACTGAAATGAAAGCTCAGGCAAGCCTTTTGTCTCGAGATAACTATAGCTTTCACACCAGCTATTGCTGTGTTTCTATGGAAACTGTGCAGGACTCTGAGGTATACAGGTTTTAGTCCAACAATACACAGTGATAGCCAGAGGTTTTTTACCCCCTATTCAATGTTTTTAACATCTAATTGTGATTTCAGTTCTTCATTGAAAAATCCCAATAAAATTCCATTACTTTTTCCCTCAAGTGTCATACTATGTATATGTCATTTTGTATCAAATCGGTGTTATTTAGCATTAGTGTTTCTATTTTTTAAAGATGTTTTTATAAATACAAAAATCAACATGTACCATAAGAATTGTCCTTTTTGTATCAAATAAAAATAATTCCTTAAATTTGAGTGCTGAGATATCACTTCATTTTCAGTTTCACTCACCTATGCCAAACAGGCTCTAGTCCAGTAAGAACATTTTCTATATTTACTATAAAGATGAAATGATAAATCTGGAAATAATTTCAGAGCAAGGCGTTTGTTCTATTAATGACTTTGAATTTATAAGAATAGAGATTTTTCTCCCCTCACTGAATCTTGAATGGTGTTTGCTGATCTTATTCTTTGACATGTAATGACGATGGTAGTAATTAATAAGCCTGGAACATAGAAAATCATTCTCTTGAAAACACATCCAACTGGTTTTCAATATGCATGACAGCCTGCAAACATTTGGCTGGGAAACATATATGAACTGGTGGTAAATATTCATAGGGATGGATGAGTCACTACCAGAACATCATTGGGTAAGGATTTTCAAAATGAAAATTGTACGAGTAGAAAGAGATTGGCTAATTAAATACTCATAAAAGGCTTTTAGTGTATTCCAGTAGCCCTGGCCAAGGCCTTAGGTAATTATTGACCAAGGGGGTTCAGAGACAATTCAAGATGCTTTGAACCGTAAGCACGTTACTTTATATTCATTGGACCTGCACTGCTTCCATTTGATTTCTAAATGCTATATGATTATGTTTTCTTCAATATGATGAATATATATTCTGTCTCTCTCTCTTCTTTTCCCCAGTGTAGAAAGAGTAGGTAGAGAGGGAAAGTATGGAGTTCTATGAATCATTATAATAAGCAGAGAAAAAGAAGCTGGGTGCTGAGCTCAAAAGAATAAAAAGTGATACTAGGATCTGTCCTGGGTGATTTCTCTTCTTTTCATCCTTACTTTTGTTTTTCTTTTTTCCTCTTTCCCCCAGAGGGAGTGGATGGAAGCCCATTAGGAAGACCTAGGATTCAAAACTCAGCACAATGATAGGAAGGAAGGTTTGCCAGTCTAAACAGGAATGATTTGGATTGAGGTGGCTTTAGATTTCTTTCTCTGTGATCCATTTGTGGCATTTCTGAATGAAACACTGGTGATACAGGACATGACAGAGCTCTTTGTCAGTGATGTACTTCTGTAAGCCTATGGCATTCTTCTTCCACATCTCTTCATCCTTCAGAGTTCCTAGGATGTCAGCCTTTCCTGGTGCTTTTCCTATAACCAAAGCCTCTTTCAAAGTTGCTTTTGCTCAGGATTCATCTCTCTTTCCAATTAACAACTAGAATTTACTGGGGATAATAACAACAGCAGTGTCCTATTTGAAGTAACTGATAATAGATTGTGATTGACAGATATGATGACTTAGTATTAAGGGGTGCATGGACTGAACAAATCTAGCTCCATCAATAAGAAGGAATGTGGAAAACAATCCTATGATATCCTTTCCCTTTCCCAAGTGATAGACCTGTGATGATTAACACAGGTATGCTGAAAAAGAACAGATGGGCTAAGTCCTAGGAATGACCAGGAGAAAATGCCAGAAGCAAGGGTCTGAGATAAGTCTAGTGGCTGCTCACATTGATTAAAAATTAATTCAGATTGTTAAACAAAATGAAATTCTGAAGGAAGGTATATCAGTGGACTTGATTAGATGATGTCAAGGCACAGCCATGCCATAGACTCAAAAGAAGCAAGGAGAGATCGTGTCAGTTTTGTCCACTGTTGCACATTATTTCTTCACTCCATGCCTATCGTGCATGGTAGCAGTAATACACATCTTTGAATTAATGAATAAATGAAGCACCCATCTGTCGGGCTAGTTGCAATGTACTCACTGGCACTGCATTTTCTTTTTATCTGAATTTTACTTGTATTTTCATTTCATTTTCTCATACTTTCATTCTGTTTTATGGCTTCTAATCATCAAGTATGATGTTTATGAAAATTCCTAATAATGAGTTGAAAACATTCAAGGCACTGGAAAACCTGAAGCGATTAAGAGTGATCAAACCCAAATTGAATGTGTCAAAGATTACATGGATTGGTTGCTGGGTTGGGGAAAGGGCAGCCGCAAAAGAAGTTAGGAGCTAGGAGACCACAGCCATAATCAGGTGATATAGGTTAGGATAAACAGAATATTTCTTAAAATAACCCCTCTTCCTCAAGACACACACGTACACGAGGGCAAACAAAGAGGCATAGCATACATGTGACGTGTAACTTCAAAAATTTCGACATTTTCAATAAGTACTCTCTTTTGCTGTTTTATTCCTCCAAAGGTCCAGGAAGGAGCTCTCAGATTAATACTGGTAAATAAGTAAATAAGGGATGCACCATGGAGGAAGTCACGTTGGGAGAAATCTGCTTGTTTATTGTGAATGACAACATTGGGGAGGACTGTATAGAGTGATAGTATCAGTCCACACAGGTTAACACCCAAGCATACCAAATTATGGCTGATAAACTAATAGAGGGACATTGAAGATGCAGTAGGGTACATTTGGAGTAAGGTCATTGGTGAGATGGAAAGAATTAGGACTTGGCAGGGATATCAAAACTCGGTCTTTAGAGACTGGACCCAAATGGGAAAATTTTGAAGGGAAGGTTTTCCTAACATAAATGTAGCACGTGTATGATGCTGGAGGAAGAATACCTAAAGTAATTCAATATGAGAACATAGAGTGAAAAGAAAAAAGTGTCAGAGAGGAAGCTGGACAGCTAAGCAAGGGCAGATCGCTCTGGCATTTATAAACTTGAAATTCGTTCTGAAGCCTGGGAAGCCTCTTAGAAAATGCATTAATAACATGAGTGATATGCTAAAGTTAGCATTTTCAAAATGTCATTCTGGCTGCAGAGTGATGTAATTAAGAGCCAAGAGATTAAAGGTGAGCAGGAATGGTGGTCGCAGGGCTACTAAAAAGACCTAGGCATCTCTCTCACAATACTGTACCGAAGAGTTAATATAATCGGCCAAAGGTGCTAAGATAATTATATGACTCTGCTTTCTATTCTCCTTTCTGAATATTCTAGGAGAATGTCACATAGGGATGAAATTCAGCCATTTAATGAGACTGCTAATCTACTGAGACTAGCTACAATTAGTCTTTGCTGTAATCTATATTTTAACATTTCTGGACATTAATTTTTCCACTGGGGAAAAAAAACCTAAGAAGTATAAAATATAATGGAATGACAACAGTTAGCAGGCAAGTTTAGCATTTACTGGTAGGGTGGTGGAACATGGCCAGGCCTTCTTTGGGTCCAGTGACTAATTAAGCAATAGAGTGTGGGAATAGATCATATATTTAGCAGGCAGTGGGCCCTTGAGTGCTGCCCTGGTCCCTCTCCCAATCTCATGGTCTGAAAGATGACCAGCATGCAGCTCTAAGGTCCCCAGACCTGGCAGGCACTGGACTGTTTGGATCAAGGACTGCAGGACACTAGGAGGAGACACAAGGAGCCACCAGGGAGACGTGACCATTGCCTTGTATCCATGAACTCATCGTTATCTTTTGCATGAAGTATTTACTAAACTGGTTCATCACTGTCTCCAGGCTTCAAACCCAGACTGACTGACCTTTGTGTCTAATTCAGTTAGACATGCCTAAAAGTGTTTTGTATATTATCTCATTTAACACTGTAAGGTGAGTGTGTGTGTGTGTGTGTGTGTGTGTGTGTGTGTGTGTGTGTGTGTGTGTACATATAATCTAGGCATCTCTCTCACAATATTGTACCTAACAGTTAAGATAATTATCTATCTATCTATCTAGCTAGCTAGCTAGCTAGCTATCTTCTTGCTTTCTTGATGAGGTTGAGAAAGATTATGTGGTTTATCCAAATTCACATCACTACTCATTTGAAATTTTCATTGAGAAGTCAAGATTTAAAACCAAGATTGCTTGGAATTAGCAATATAAAACCCCAGTTAATAAACTACCTTTCAATTAGTATTTTATTATTTAGGAATATAGTGGCTATTTCTAGACATTACCTTTCAGATTGTACTTTATTCTCTTATCTTTATCTTATCTTCTTTTTATCTACATATGTATGTCTATATTTATTTCTAAATATTGATGTTCAGAATGATGCATGGTGCCAAATATTATATTCTACTTTCACAATACATGTGAAGTATAGCCTCTTGTTCAATAAAATTTTTAAAACGTGTTAACTATTTTTATTAGGTCACAAATTAAGTTTGTAGGTAGTGCATCATTTTTTCCATTTTTACTTTAACCCTCACCATTTCTCCTTCATCGTGCTTGTGTTTAATCACTCTATAGAACTACATTTTTAAGTGTTTCTTCTGTTTTCTATTTGCTCTAGCAATTCCTAAAACTCCAAGAAATGCAATAATTCATTGTCTCCCTAATAAGTGACACCATTTTCCTAAATTTGTAATATATGTCATCCAAGACATCTTCTATGGAAAGAGTTTATATTTTCCTCCAGTAGAAAAAACCTGGAAGGCACAATCTATTTCATCAGTAACACAAAACTGATATACTTCCTTCCTAGAATGCTTCATATTCAGCATGTGCAGTCTAAAATTAGAGTCTTTTTTTAAACCACTTTCGAACATTTCATATAGTTTCTCTCTCTCTTAATCAAATGAAAGCTTTTTTCTAAAAATTATACTTGTCAAATTGAGCATCATCATGCTGTAATTAAGTAATAATTCAAAGTCAGATGATAATTAAAGCAGAAAATCTTTTACTTTCTAGATAACCATGAAACATATTGTTGTTTCTTACTGGAAGTTTCAACTTAGCTGTATTTTTACCTTGTTTTTAGAGTTGAACTCAAAATACTGTCCATTTTGAAAAATGCCAACTAAGTACTGCAACCCTTAGACCCTTAAAGAATATAATATTCACTTGAATATCCCAAGCAGGCTACTTGCTTTTATTATACCTGTATCGGTAATACGTGGCATCTGAAGCATCTTCTACACAAAGAGTTTATAGCTTTTCCCAATGGCAGAAACCTGGAGTCCTTGGTATGTTCTAGAGTGAGACATCCTCTCTACATCAGCATTCCAACTCTATAGGTGACAAACCTGTGTCTGCTGAACACACTTAAGCAAATTCAAACTCTAGCTAGTCTGTGTAATGTCTAAAATAGAAAAAAAACTATAATATTTCTGAAATACATCAGTGTCTAAGGGCCGAAGTCACACCTAAAGCCATGCATTTGATTTGAGGGTGCAGGTAAGTGTGTAGTTAATTTTATGAAAAATCTCCTATAGTAAAGCAAAATGTGAAAAAATAATTTTTTGCTGAAGGAATGCTTTCTAAAATACTTTTACATTCTGATTGAAGGTGGGACAGTGAATTTGTAAAGGATCTTCTGAAGTTTTAATGGCAAAGCAGCCCAGTCAGGGGTTTCTGGTTTTGGCAAAGGTTTGCTGTATGTAGTTGCAAGCACATTTTTCTTGGCCAGGTGACAAGTAGTTTTCATGTATAGAGGAATCATCTTCCTGTCCCCCACAGGAGTGTCACCTCCCCACAACATATGTAGCTCTATTCTGCCAAAATGGGACAGATTTTTGAATCTTGGCTTTCAAGAGCTGTTCCATCTGTACCTCATGATCTTTTCTATAAATTCTTTAACTTCTTTTAAAAGAATAGTATGTATCTTCAGAAGAATTGATGTGCCCACTGAATAATTAAACAGTTCTGATAGATTTTATTTAAAGAAAATGTGCTAGACTCATTAATTATAAAAAGAAAGAAAAGAGAGTGTAGCAGTCGTTACCTTTTACTGCATATTCTTTTCATGCCCTGAAAGACAATGGCTGATAGCCAAATAGTTTGGCTCATCAACTGCTTAAAAAGGTTATGATCAGAGGGGCAGATTCTGGAGTAAATAGTGAGTGGAGAACAGACGTTCTAACACTCCACTAGAAAACATGATTTGCAGACAGCACTGCATCAAGTGATCAGCTAAATCTACTTAATTTACAAATTGGTATATTAAAGGCAATCAGTTACAATTGAGTTTGAAAAAAGGAAAAAAAATAGCAAAATGAAGAGAGTGACCAAAACTCAAGGATTAGTGTAAATTGAAATTGCATTAATTGGAATCACTCATGTAATTTGGATTGACATTCTTCGGATTTTTTTTCCCCATGTGGAGGCTTGTTTTTCTGAGTATTGTTTTCCTAACAAGATTAGACCAGTTGCTCCTGAGATCAATTGCGTTTGCAACTTTTTTATTTTTAATTTCTCCATCTATAGAACTTTTGAGCTAAAATAAAATTAATGAAGTCACCCTCCCTAATTTCTAACGTTTTGTGAAAATCTTAATTAAGTGAACTATTTTAGAGACCAAAGAATAATGCTGACTTAAGTGATATATGACCTTTCTACCTAAAAGAGGATTTTTTTCTTACTCTGAAAGCCGCACAGTGAGCTAAAAGTCTAACCTGAGAGTGAGTGATTATACAAATAAACAGCAAAAAAGTGGAAGAATAATAAGCCGCGTCAAGTGCTAAGAACAAAATGAATTCGGTTCACTTCAGGCAAGAAGCACTGGGGCATCCTCTTTGTGATCAGAGGACGTGACATATGGGTACAGACTTCAAAGATGAGCAGGAAGTTGTTAAATGGATAGGTGATGGCGGGGAATTAAGACAGCGTTTGGGAAGGTTCTAGAACAATGTGGTGCAAAGTAGATGCTGACAAAAAGCTCATATTGCTGGAACAATATGAGGATAGTTATTAGATAAATTTAGGGAGCAAGTCAGAGATTAGATCATGCTGACACTAATTGGTCATATTGAGGACTGAGATTTTAAGAGTAGCAGAAAGTCTCCAAAGGGTTTACAACAGAGATGACATCATGGGCACAAGTATACAGTTAGGTGCAAAGAATAGGTCTAGTATTTTTGAAAAAGTATGGTTAAAACCAGATTTTTTTGTATATTTCAAAACAGCTGGAAGAGAAAGAACTGTAGTGTTCTCAACACAAAGAAAAGATAAATGTTTGAGGTGATGAATACCCCCGTCACCCAGATCTCGTCATTGCCCACTGTATCCATGTATCCAAATATCACAAGTACCTTAAAATAGGTACAGTTATGCTGTATCAAGTAAAAATAAGTACATTCTTTGGAGAGAGAATCCCTTCAACATTTTTGGTGGAGAATACAGTTGAGATAGTAGAGATGAGAAAGAACAGTCAGGTAAAAGGTGATAGTGATTTGGTCTACTCTAAAGTCAGCGGGAAGAAAGAATAGTAGAAGAGTGCTCTTTTGTATTTGGTATACACAGGATTTGAAGATGGAATTTACATCAGTAATGAGGAAAAGAGTATGTGAATAATTGCTACCAGGCTTTGGCTGGATCACTGGAAGAATGGAGCTAACGGAGAAGGCCTAGGAAAAATTGAATGTGAATGTAGAGATAATTCCATTTGGGACATATTAAGTTAGAGATTAGCATAAGCTATCCAATTCAATATGCCAAGGAGTTTCTTGGCTATCAGTGCTGGTATTGTGTTACATTTTTAAAACTCAGTGAGTTTTGTGCTTCCTTGAGGATATAAACATTATCTTTGGTATGTGAAGGATGAGTTCTATAAGGGAAAAATATTTTTCCTGTTTAGAATGAGAATGGTTTTCCCTAAATCTCATATGTTTATTTTTTTAAAATTTTATTTGGTAAAGAAACTTATTATATGACATACTAGGGGAAACCTCTCTCCAAAACCAGAATTCTCTTTTGGAGGCAAGTCCCTTGAAATACAGACTTTCCCTACAAGGTAAGTCTTCTAGGAACCCATCTGTATCAGTGTACCAGCTAGCATTTTTGTGAGAGGCTGCACTGTGGAAAGAAACATCTTGAACTGTGGCAAGCAGGTGACTGGTTCTTCCACCTTGACAATGCACTTATCCACACTGTACTGATCATTCAGCAGTTTTTGACCCCAAATGGTAGTACCCCTATGCCTCACCCTCCTTATTCACCCAATCTTGTCTCAAGTGTTTTTTTGTTTTTTCATATGAGAAATGTCCTCAAAGGGAAACATTTTTCTGATGTGGAAGAGATGAAAAAAAAACAAAACAAAACAGCAGAAGCACTAAAAACATCAAAATTTGAGTTCAAAACTGTTTGAGCAGTTGAAAAAGCATGTCGATAGGTGTATTGCATCAAACAGAAAGTACTTTGAAGGTGACTGAAGTTTAAACATGTAATTATAAATCTGCAATTTTTAATAAGTAAATTCCAAGTTTTGGGGGGTCTCCTTCATGTATATGTTGTCTTTAAAAGCAAGCAAAATGTACTGCTAAAGTAATAGCCAAAGGGTGGAAACAACCCAAATGCCCATTAACTGATGACTCAGTAAACAAAATGTGGTATATCCACACTCTGGAACCATATTCAGCTATAAAATGAAGTACTGTTACATGCCATTAATGCAACGTGGATGGATCTTGAAAAGCTGTGTTAAGTGAGAGAAGCCAGTCACAAAAGCACATTTATAGCATGATTTCATTTATGTTAAATATCCACAATAGGCAAATCCATGGGGACAGAAAGTAGATGAGCCTTTGTCAGGTTTTGTGTGGGGGGGGTGAGAAACAAGAAGGAACTGCTGAATGGGTACACCATTTACTTTTGAGATGATGAAAGGTTCTGGAACTAGATAGTGGTGATGGTTGGACAACAGTATGGAGTCACTAAATACACTAAGCTGTACACTTTAAAATGGTGAATTTAATGTGTGTGTATTTTATCCCAAGGATCCAAATAATATTTTATTTGATCTTGTTATTTATTGGCTAAAACAGCATTTCCCATATCATGGTCCATGAGATTGCATGAGAAGTGTTTGCTGGAGAATAAGTGTGATAACACTAACTGCCGACTTCACAAGTATGTTGTTATATTCTATTAAAATGAACAGGAGCTTAAGGTTTTTTGAAATTGAAAACATACTATGGGAGAACTAAAATTAATTCAAAGTAATTTATTTTATTTGCATATATAGAAGACTGTTAAGAAAAAAAACTGCCTGTTTTCTGATAATAATAGAAGATCTAATTCCATAAGAAATCAGTTGTTACTACTCAAAGTTTATCATTGGGGTATATAGAATGGTCTGTTTCACATTGTTAAATAAAGAGCCTTTCATTAGATAATCTGGGATTATTCTGCATAATTGTGCTTTATTTCCTAAATAAATTGCATTATCGAGGCCACATTGCCAAAAATAATTTGACATAGTAAATGGAAAGTGAAATTAATCTTCAATGATCATTAAGTGAGTTCATGAAACATTTAAAACCATAGAATTTTAATAAATTGGTCAAAATAATGTTACTATTAAGGTAGCAATTGTTAAAGGGAAATACTTGATGGCAATCACAGAAAGGAAACTAATTTCATATGAGCCAATTGTTGTTCATCCAGAAGGAATAGATTCGTTTTTAAAAATGTATTGGAAGTGGAGATGGCTGTATGGAAAAAAGTATGGAGATGTCTCAAAATAAAAAAAAAAAAAGAAAGAAAGGACCGCCCTGTGATCTCACTACTGTGTATTTATCTAAAGGAAAGGAAATCAGTATATCAGAAGGCTATCTGTATTCCCATGTGTATTGCAACTCTATTCATTGTAGAAAAGATATGAAATCAACCTGTGTCCAACAATGAATGGACAAAGAAAACATAATGTACAAACACACACACACACACACGCACACACACACAAATGCAATACTGCTCAGTTATACAAAATGAAATCTGTCATTTGCAGGGACATGAATGGAAGTGGAAGTCATTATGTTAAGTGAAGTAAGTCAAGTACAGAAAGACTGTGGTCTAGTAACTGTATCAAAAAAGGGCAATGGGCAGTATGCGGTGGCTCATGCCTATAATCCCAACACTTTGAGATCTTATCACGTTTTCACTCATGCGCGAAACTAAAAAAAATGGTATCAGGAGGCAGAGAGTAGAATGACAGCTATCAGAAGCAAGAAAGGGTGTGTGGGGGGTCAAGGGATAAAAAGAGATTGGTTAGTGAGTATGAACATACAGTTACATAGAAGAAGTAAGTTCTAATGCTCATTTGCAGAGTATAGGAGGCCCATAGTAAATGACAGTGTATTATATATCTCAAAATAGCTAGAAGAGAGGCCTTTCAAAAATGTTCCCAACACATAGAAATCATAAATACTTGAGGTGATGGATACACTAAATACCCTGACTTGATCATTATACATTCTATGCATGGACCAAACTTTCACATGTATCCCATAAATATGTATAAATACATCAATTTAAAAAGCTCTTCTTTTTTCTGAAATAGACCTTACAAAATTGTAACATACTGATCTTGACTTTATTTAAAGTTCTGGTTATTTTTCATCATGAATTTTTAACATTAGTTTTACTTTTAAGAATATATTGCCAGCAGAGTACAATGGCTCATGCCTGTAATCTCAACACTTTGAGAGGTGGGAAAAAAAAGTGGGGATAGCTCTGAAATGAATTTCAAAACTTTTACAAAATGCTGGGCACGGTGGCTCACGCCTGTAATCCTAGTACTTGGAGCGGTGGAGGTGAGAGGATTGTCTGAGACCAGGATCCAAGACCAGCCTGGGCAACATGGTGAGATCTCGTCTCTACAATAAATCAAGAAAAATTAGTGGGGAGTGGTGGTGTGCACCTGTAGTTCCAGCTACTTGGAAGGCTGAGGCGGAAGGATTGCCTGAACCCAGCAGATCGAGGCTGCAGTGGCCGTGAGCATGCCACCGGCCTCCAACCTGGGTGAGAGAGTGAGAGTCCGACTCAAAAAATAAAAATAAAAAAATTGCAAAATGTATTGAAAATCAGCGGAAAATGTATGAAAAACCTTCTGGAAGCATTTATTTTTTAAAAAACTTATTGAAAAATAATTCACCTATATCATTCACCCACTTAAAGTTTACAAGTCAGTGGTTTTTAGCACACAGGCAGCCTTGTGAAAGCGTTACCACAATCTAATTTTGGAACATTTTATTACTTCAGAAAAAAACTTCCTACTCATCAGCAGTCACTTCCCAATTCCCTCCCACTCGTTCAATCCCGGGCAACCACTAATCAATCTACTCGTCTTTCTCTATGGATTGGCAGCATCTAATTTAAAGTAGTAATCTACTCTGTTTATTTCTATTGTTCTTAGTATTTGAATTAAGATCTCACTCTGGTGGGGGGGGCTGGGGGGTGGAGAGAGGTGTGTGGAAAGAAAAAGCAGTCCTCTGCGCTTGTTCTCGAGACAGGCATTGTTATCTATGGCCACTTGCAGGGATGCTTGTATGTTCTCATTTATTGTGTTTTTCCCACTGGAAACCCCTCCCTCAATATTTTTTAATCAAGTGTTTTTTAATAATATATGTGAGTAATATCTCACCTGCCTAGAAATGAATACTTAGATTTGGACATTTAAATCTTTTATTCGTCTAATATCCTGTATTGATTTCAGTCAGAGTTTAAATGCATTTCATAATGAACATAACAATAATCAATAAAAGGTTAGCCACCTGGCACTATAGTGAATTTACCCTTATAGGTTCAATATTTGACATTAGTGCTAGTCTAAATGCTGCTGAGTGAATTAATGAAAGAATAAAAGAATGAGTGAATAAAAATGTGGCAAAAAATTGTTATATGAACAAGATATCAATATATTATTAATACCAGTTATAAGATACACTTGGCTGAATTTCTTTTTTGGTTGTTCATAATGTTAAATGTCATTTCTGCACTATATTAAAAACTTGGCAAACTGACATAAAATGCATCCTAGGGGCCAGGTGGCCATAGAATGTATGAGGGAATTCAAGCACATTAAGTGAGGACACTTACATCTGAAGAACCCCTAATCTTTTTCCATATTAAAAGCTTATTTGTCTAGTGAGAAACTATTGATCTTATTTATCATGTTCATAAACTAGAACTAATTTAGATATTATAATTTTTGTCTTTAATTTTTGTGGATGGAGAAACATATTACTCAGGTGAGTTGTATTCATTTTTTAAGTTGTTAGTGTTATGAATTGTTAAATTATACATTTTCAAGTAATTTTACTTCAAAATCTGAACTCTATTACCTAATTATTTAATTGTGGCAAAACAAATAAAAACAATTAAATAAAATTGTGTCACTTTTGTGGATCAATGTCTGCCTGAAATATTGGTAGAAAGATACTGCTGTATTTTAACAGAAATGCCATATTAAATTATAGTAACACTGTCATTTTTTTCTACATAAATTTATTGAGACCATATTGTATGCAGTGGTACAGTGACTAAAATCTTGGCTCTAAAGTGAGGTTACCTGTTTCTAGCTCGGTGTAGGTCTTAACTATTGATTTTGAGGACAAGTCTTTACTTTTCAAAATTATACATCAGTTTGTGCTAGTAAATTTGGGATAAGAACAGCACCTTTCTTAAAAGTTTTAATGAGGATTAAATGAAAAGTCTCCAATACAAGACTTGACATATAATAAGCTTTCAATAATTGTTAGCTATTATTCCAATGTCACAATCATTCTGAGGTAGTCAATATGTCTTTGATCTATCACTCAGACACACCCAGACAAGCATCTCTTATTTTAAAAGTCTTATTATTCTCCAGTTTTTATCCCCACCAAAAAGATCTTGATATATGTATTTCTATATCTATCCTTATCTATCTATCTATCTATCTGCCTGCATTTAATGACTGAATAATTCACTATCCCCAGAGCTCTAGATGTATAAATGTTCCCTACAGTTTTCAATTCATATTGAGAATTTTTTTCCTCTATAATTTTTATGTAATTTATAATCTGCAATGGAATCTTGAATTTAATCTTCATAATCTGCATTTGAATATTCAGTTTAATCTTAATGCTTTAAACATATTTCATCAACTGCAGAGTCTTTTGAGTACATTTTTGTTCAATGCTCTAGAGCTCCAAAATGTGAAGAGATATAAGAATTTAAAATAATTCCCCAAAGCATGTTGTATTGCTTGCCTGTTCATCTTTTCTCAGATGCCTTCTTAGAGAACTGCACATGCTTCTTTAGCTTCAATATCTCAGTGTGTAATTCAATAACCACCAACCTGTTCTTGGGAAGTCATTATTTTGCCTTCCTGTTGTCTTGTATTCCTTCAACTTCTGCTTAATTTGGTTTCCATTGATCAAAGTCACAAAAATCACTGATTTTTATGATGGAAATCATCATCATAAAGCACATAAGAGGTTAGGAAACACTCATACAGCCACCACCATCAAATAAACGGATATTTTCTTCAAGCACTAACAGTCAGACTTGCAGGCTCAAAAGTGTCTTCTGAATCATCTGTAGCTGACATACTGGCACACAACCTCATAGTTGATGAATGATTTAATTTTATACAATATTGTTTTTGTCATTTCACTCTTTGTTGTGGGCTAGACACTGGGAACACAGCCCAGGTCCTTACTCTCAAGTAGAGCAGGCTCTAGCAATTTTAGTGACTTGATTTGCTGCAGAATGTATGAGATTATCTGCCCTGACTAGATGAGCATGGATATGGAAATAAAACCTGATGTTGCAGTCCCTTTTAAAAATGAAATAGAAAACCAACTGCTTCCTGGACACTGGAGGTAAAACTGCATGTTTGGTGTGTAGAGATTTTGCATCCTTGCTGTGCACCAGCAGAGGACAGCAGGACGTATTCATCATCTTGTGTTTATTTTTATGTATACGGACTTTCATACTGTTACAACCCTGGAAGCAATCTCAGAAAAAGATTCTTTGTTTTTGCAAATCTAAAGAAGTTTTCTTAATGTTCCTTTCAGCATCTATAAAAGACAGTCCATTTTATATCTAATTTACTATTTACTCACTGGTGGATCAATTGATACCCTCTGCCAATATCTTCTAAATAACACCCCATATTTATGTGGTGCTTTGCAGTTAGAAATATATTTTACATATATAATCACATGCTTGGAATTGGTGAAGTCAACAGATTTTATTGAGTCTAGCCAAACTAAGACTTTCGACATATCACTTGCTATTCCATATTGATGTCTCCAAAGTTATTTTTTTTTAATGTTACTGATGAGAAAGCAGAATGACTCTGTTCTTTTGCCATTTCTTTTTATTTTTAATTTTTAAAATGGGAATAGAGTAAACAAGAGAAAATATTACTAAGCACTTTGATTTTATGTTTTAAAATAAGTGATGCATATTTTAATCCTCACAGTAGCTCTTTAGAGATGATCCAGTTTAACAGTTAAAGAAACAGAGATTTGGAGAGGATACCTGGGTTACTTCCGGTCACTTCACGGGCTGGGGCGTGGGAAGCCACAGTTCCCCAAGGCCTTCCTATCCCTAGGAGTGCACTCTTTCCATTGCCTGAGACCTCTTATTTACCATTCTCTAGCTTTGGCTAGAAATAAGAGATTAGGTAGCATATTTGTAATTATGTAATTATGATATTTTAATAATGATAATAATAGGCTCTTAATCTACTTTTTATCCTGTTTTTGACTGATCTTTGCAAACACCTATCGTCTATAAATTTCCTTATTTAATTTGGCTCCATGAATGGTTCTTGGTTCAGTCAACCAAGTGTTGCCTATCTTTGCTTTTGGACATAGGTCTGTTCCCTCTCTTTGTCCCTGTGGCATGCTTTCCTAACAAGCATATGGGTCTTTTGGATAATCTTCCCATTACATACCTTTCTCTATGAACTTTAAAATTAAGTCTTATAAGCCAATTTATCCAATCTCTCAAGGTGCGAATGATAGGTTACGTTCCTTGCTAAGAAATGCACTTTATGTTGAGACTTTGACACACATAATGAGCATTCATTTGGGACTTTATCTTTGCTAGGGGAACTACAGGGATTATGTATATTTCTACATGTGTAACTGATAATGGTTGTGTACCCTATATTCAATATTTACAGCTGTGCAGCAAATTTTTGTGACATAAAACAACAATAAACGTTGTTGTATCCCACAATTCCTGTGGACCAAAAATGTGGGAGTGGCTTAGCTAGACAGTTCTGAATTGGGTCTTTAATGAGATGTAAGTAAAAGGGCAATGTGATCTGAAGTCTTAGGAAGGTCTGGCAGAGTTGGGCAACCCACTTCCAGCTTATTCACTCACTTGCTGAAGAGTCGGTGATGGTTCTTGGTGGGAGGCCTCAGTTCCTCTCTGTCTGTGTGTTTCCTCGGAATTCACATGCATCCTTGGGGCTTGGCTACTGAATTCTTACAGCAGCACTGTGGCAGCAAGCCCCTGTATAAAGCTAGTCTTGAAAGTGGCACACTGTCACACAGATAAGACCTAATGCAATGTAGGAGAAAACTACATAAGGACATGAATACAGAAGCACTGGGAGCCATTTTGGAGGCCTGGCTACTCCCATCCACAATATTTGCCTTTATTGCTTTGCTACTCTTCCTTCACAAGATAAATAATATTTTATTCATCCCCAAAGTTGCCTTGTATGCTTATAACCTCAGTTTACTTTTAGAAGCCAGTATCTTCTCAAAGGGGCAATCAATTTTACTTGTCTTTTGATTGCTTACCACACAGGATATTTTCCAATACCAAGTCAACAGTGCATGACTGTTGATCCCTGCACGTATTACTTAGTGATTTTTTCCCACTGCACACAGATGTTTTATAGATTCATATGGCTAACTCTGAGATTTTTTTCTAGATTACACATTCTTCTGCCTATGAGAGATTTCTGTGTTTATATTCTGGTTACAACTCAAAGTATGTCTACCTATGTTTTCCCTTCTACTGACTCTATGTCCTATCTTGTAAAACTCCATGAACGGCTTCATTGTATCTTAGTCTCACAAGACAAGTATTGCCAGCTATCTGGGATTCTTTTTTTTCTCCCTCACACACAATAAGAAAACATTCACATTGTTTCGTGTAGTCTAACTTTTAATACCTTGCATGATGTTCATATGTTCTGCATCCCCATTGCTTCGGTCATAACTCAAATCTTTCAGGGACTGTGTCATTAATCTTTAAATGTTCACTATTCTTTCCATCTTGCCATCACAAATTCATCCTTCAGTTATTCCAGTGCATTCTTCCAAACATGCAAATGTGCGCATAATTTTTCGATGCTTAGGATTTTTCAATGACTTCTTGCTACCCTGCAACATAACCTTACACTCTGTTTTTTCCTTAAGTCTACCACTCTTTCCACCACCACATCTGACACCTTCCAGAACATGCTAGAACCTAATCACCTGAATAACCTGAAATTTCCAACACATCAAGACTTAGCTCCTCTGGTAACATAATCAGCCCTGAAAACATCTCTCCTCTTCGCTTTCACTTACTAAACACAAATTAACTTTTCAAGGCTCAATGCAAAGGTTATATCTTCTAGGAATGCTTTCTTTAAACTCACTTTACAGTTGACACCTCCATGTCTTCAGTTTTCTCTTCCGATAACTTGCAAACCTTCTGATGTCAATGACTATGACTTATTCTTTCCAAGTCTCCTGAGTTCATTGTAGTGACTGACACGCAGACACCAGCAAGTAAATTGCTAAGAAATGGAAACAAAAATTCATTCATTTGACCTAGATGGGTAGATATTCTTATTTGACTCATCCAGAAACACGGCCTAATTACCTACAGCCCAGTAGGTTGTGTGTGGATGGTATTCCCCAAGAAATTATTCATTGGGCTTGCAGAGTACTCTTAACATTTGACTGGAAAAAATCCTTTTTGTACAATTTTGAAATAGAAACAAATTTATAATTTCTTTACCTCTAGACTGAACTTTTATACTTAAGGGAAAACTGACTTATTATGGGTTTGATTATTTCATATTAAAGTGTGAAAAAATAAACATTTCAGTTACCCTGAACCTCGAGGTTCTTGAAAATGCTATTATTGATTGCATGGTTCCAAAGTTTCACTTTAGAACTGAAAAATCTATTTTTCTCTTTGAAAACGATAATATAAATTTTATGTTTAGTCTTCCTGACTGTATTTGAAACCCTAAACTTTTAATTATGTGGCATTCTTGTAATTACAGAGAAAAAATAACAATTTATTTTGGTATAACTAAGGATGCCATATTTATGTGTTTTTTTTTTCCATTTAAAACAGCCTTTATTACATTTGTCACATTGCCAACCAGAAATGCCATGTTGTTTCCACATGTAACTACAACAAATGATATTTCTCTGGGTTTTTACCTCATTATACACAGGAGTGAAACTATTAGAAATAAAAAAATGTTAAATGTTTTATTTCGCCTTTACAATATTATTTTAAAAATTCAAGTTATAGAAAAAAATTAAGAGTTCTTCTCTACTTTTGAGACACAGTTGAAAAGAGCCTAACGGCAAAAAAAGTGTGTAACTGTATATGTCTGTCTGTATATATATGTGGGGGGGAGAGGGGTGATCGAGAGGGAGGGAAAAAGAAAAGAATAGAGATTAAGATCTCTTTGCTTCAGAGCAACAGGAATACAGAATCAATGAGTATTTCATTTTTGTTGCTGGGGTAAAATTTGTAGACATCAGGAATAAAAAGCTGAAAAGGTGAAAACAACATAATTAACTGTATACTTTCGTTACTTTAATTAAATACATAATTTATAACACTGCTCTTGGCCTTGTCTTTGTCCCTGAATTAGACATTCTATTTGTTTTTGTTTTTTGGTTTTTTTTTTTGAGTTGGAGTCTCACTCTGTCACCCAGACTGGAGTGCAGTGGCTGTTCCCGGCCACCACAGCCTCAACCCGCTGGGCTCCAGCAATCCTTCCACCTCAGCCTTCCAAGTAGCTGGAACTACAGGCGTGCACTACCACGCCCAGCTAATTTTTTGATTTATTGTAGAGATGAGGTCTCGCCTGCCCAGGCGAGTCTCGAACCCGCGGGCTCAGGCAAACCACTCACCTCAGTCTCCCAAAGGCGCGGGATTACAGGCTGAGCCACCGAGCCCGGCTAGGCATTCTATTTGTATGTGAAACAAATGTGAACATATTTCCAGATATTGTCCTTGCATACAATCCCTTCGTTAGTCTGGGTGCTGTTATTGTGCTTTGAGGTAAATAACCATCAATATTGAAAAAAAAGTCTTCTAAAACAATTTTGTTATTTAAGAATATGAGTCCTAAGATTTAACATTGAGCATTTTGGTTTCATTATTCCTACTTAGATTAGAGTTTTGCAGTTGAACAAAATGTGCTTAAATTATGTACGTAGAAATGCAGAGTTAAGATGAATCCACTCATATATGGAGACTCAGAAGTGTCGGATGTTTGTTATTGTTAGATGTTGTTTTATCTTTTTTTGCTTAGAAATTATTTCGGAAATGGAAAGGATTGTATTTTCCATGAGGTTAACGTTTACTTTTCAATACTATAATCTCTATCTATGAAACTGAAGATCTTGTTTTTGTTGTCATTTTAACCAATTAAATTAATTAACAAAAGCACATCAAGGAGATTCTTGATTCAGCCAGCCAGGCACTTATCCACACATCATTATTCAACCACAGTTCACCCAGTGTTCCAGTGGGAATTAGCAGGGGGTGGAAAGGGATTAGGATTAAAAGGCATCATTGAAATATCTGCTTATTAGGTTGAGAAATTGTGATTTACTAATATTTAAATAGGGGATTGGAAACGTGAATTAATACAGTGGAACATGGATTCTTCTAGGTGGAACAATCAGTGCAAGCAGAACACTGACAAGTAAACACAATTTTCCCTTAAGAAGACAGGACCTGCAGGGCACATTTGCTAAAGGGACAGTAGACGATGGAGCACCGAAAAACTGGCGATGCTTCTTGACGCAGAAGGCACTGCATGGTCAGGTTGCTGGGGGTAGCATAGGTCTTTGTAAAGTAATGTGTGCTTTAATTGAGTCATACACTAAAAATGGAAGTAGAATTTTTAGAAAAAGATGCCTGAAAATCATATACACGGTGGGTTGGAAAGTAAGGAAATTAAAATTGTGAAGACCATTAAGGAGGCTGTTAGTTTAAAATACAAGAGGACAAAGAGGTTGCTGTAATATAATGAAGAATGAGGATTTAAATGCCAAAGAGTAAAATGTCTCACTTAGTGAAGGGACTCAGATAATTGGGTCCTCGAATAAGGTAGCTTATGAAGGTAAAATAAAATGGTTTCCGAGTTTATCAATTCAGTTAAAACTGTTTGCTAGTCAGGTTTCCTTTTAAAATGACATTCCCATTTTCATCCACAAAACATCATTATCTCTAGTTCATTTCACGTTGATATTTTTATTTGCAATCTGAGGTAAAAATATGTCTATGCTTTCTCTATTTATATATGAATTTTAGTAACCAGATTAAGTTATAGTTGTTTTCTAATCACTTTGAATAGGTTCCTTGTATTAAATATAGAACATCACTGGATATAATTTTTTGCATATGCAGATATATATTTCATGTTATAATGAACCCCTCTTTTCTGGTTATGAATAACTAGAGTATGCAGAACACGGAACATCAAATATTAATGATGTTGAACATCTCTGGGACTGCTTCATGCAGCATAACAGAGGGATAAGGTTGCAAATCTAAATCTGGAAGTGAGTTCATTTCTGTGGGTTTTAACTCTGTGTCCCATATGGGAAATGTAGACACTGTGTTTCAGCTCATGGGAATACTAATGGAATTGATTAAATGATACTTTCTAAAATTGGAGAACATTCTGTCTTTAGTTGTTAGCACATTGTCAAACATGAAGCTTTCCTTTCTAACCATTGGACTGATAGACGGCTTTCCCTCTACAGATGGAACCTTCACGCAGCTTTATGAAGTAAGCTGTTTCCTTGTCTTACTGTCCAGATTACATCCCCATATCCCTTTTAGGAAAGGAAGTATTATAAACCAACAGGGAGATGGTCCAGAACACAATTTATGAAACCGAAAGAAGTCTTTGTCCTTGAGGATTTACTTTCATATAAGAGATATAGAAGCTAATGGAAAGAGAAAGGAATAAACGCTGTTTTTCTCCAATTTATTGTGTCAAAAATTAATATTCTTAGCAGTGAAGGGTTTGGTACCAACCTTCAAACTCTCAGGAAATATTTCTTCTGCCAGTCTCTTTCACTGATCTACCCCTTTCATGGAGCATAGAGGAAGGATCGCCGTATTCTACTTGAGGAAGAGGAGAGGACCAAGAGTGACTGGTTTTGAAAGACTGTTGACATTAATGAGGCAAACATGGGAGAATTCCATGGAGAGAGAACATCACGGGCACAGGCACAGGCTTGTGAATACACTCTTAAAGAGAGGAACTGTTTAGGGTGCTATCCATGCTGTCTACCAATGAGTTTAGACTCTAGCCTTAAACAACTGGAAGGCCAAGAAAGACACTAAAGAACTTCACAGAGGGTGGAGATTTGAAAATATCTGACTTTTAAACCATTATCTTTGATTAACAGGCAAGGCCCAATGCAGGAAATGTTGAGAGAAGAGATGATCTTCCTAAGCAAGAAATGACACACAAAATGGCAGTGAGATAGAGTCAGAGAGAAATTTAAAATATTACTAAAAATATTACTAACCTGAGCCCGCGGGTTTGAGACCCGCCTGGGCAACTTGGCAAGACCTCATCTCTACAGTAAATAAAAAAATCAGCCGGGCGTGGTAGCGCATGCCTGTAATTCCGGCTACTCGGAAGGCTGAGGCGGAAGGATCGCCGGAGCCCAGCAGGTTAAGGCTGCCGTGGCCAGGAGCGGCCACTGCACTCCAGTCTGGGTGACGGAGTGAGACTCCAACTCAAAATAATAATAATAATAATAATAATAATAATAATAATAATAATAATATTACTAGATAAAACAGTCTTAATGTGGTTCGTGGGAGTGTTGAAACAAAGGAGATAAAACAGGAAGCCTCCATAGTTTTTCGCAGCTGGGTACTCCCTGCTGCCATTAAACAAGACTGGAACCCAGAATAAAAAATGCTTGGGAACGGGGAGCTAAGGTCAAATTGACTCCTGCTTCTTTTTGGAATATATCTTTTAAGATCAGAGAAGAGTCTGCCAGACATTATTTCTAAGGTTGACATTTGCTTATGCATTTTATTTCTTACTTGCCATTAAATCTAGGACATTGCTCCCTCAATTATGCTCTCTCCAGTATTTTTAAATTTTTCTTTTTTCTCCTCCCTGATGAAATATAAGTTCACTTTCTCTGAACTGTAAAAAATGAACATATTCCCTCATGTGACTCTGGGTCACACTCTATTGTTCATGATATAATCACATATAACTACAACATTAATTCTCATTTCTCCACAATGATCCCTCCTACATTTTGTACAAAATAGATTTTTTTTCCTGCCAGATGAGCTGGAAAAAGCCCCTACCTTACTCCCTAAACCCCTGGAGACAGTATCAGTTAGCACTGCCGAATCTAAAGAATCTGCTGAATATAAACATGTCTAGTATATACAGTAAAGTATGGTTAACATGAATATATAGAATATCATATTTTGGCAATTCTCACAATATTGTAAACTTTTTAGTAGCCAGAAAAAAAATAGAAGGATATTTTTTTCTAATATGCTTGAGACAATAAGTTGCCATTCTAGGTTTTAAGGATAAATTTGAAAAATTAATACTATGTTTTCAATTGACTACAATGTCTACATGATTTTCACCCCATAAATCCTAAAATGTAGTGATTTTATGTAATTGATTAATTTAATTATTCAATGTTTTCCACGTTCTATGGTGCTAAATGCTATCATATCCTCATATTAATCTTTCTGACTCTTCAAAACATACAATTTCCCTATAGTTAAGTTTTCTCTTAGTGTTTTAATCATTTAGAATCTAAATGTAGGCAAGACTATACAAACAGGTCTTTCTTTTCTTCCCCTCTGCTGATCACATCATCTCACATTTGCAATTTATTACAATTTCATGTACCATGGCTATTACAGAGGATTGCAAGATGTATGCTTTATTTGCAGATCATAGATGAATTTTCCTGAAGGTTAAATCATAATAATATTTTGCTCTGGATGTCATCTGAAATGGTTTTAAAGGCTTTAGTTAAGAAAAAGCTGAAATACAGAACTCCAGCTTTTAAGATACACACACTTTTATAACTTCTTCCGTGTTATCATGTTGACTTTGTCTCAAGGAGTTCTGGAAATCTCCACTTTTCAATTTAAGTGTGCTCCAGTATATGTAAAAGTCTGGACTTTTAGAAGTCATAAACCTTATGAGCTTCAAGAACTATGCCTTGGTTTCTAAATAGAACCACTTTGAATAAAGATCAGCAGATATTTTTAACAGAATGCAATTATGGAATCTAACCTTTAGGTACAAAATAAAATTTTTAAGGTTTTGGGAATGTTGCCCATCAGGCAAGTGTGAAATGACGGGACCTGGAGAATGTAGTTAAACCATAAAGGACACAGAGACATAAATGATGAGGGGGTGGCTTTTTCCTTCTCTGACAACACATGCTGGCTTACCAGCTGTGGGGAAATTGTTATAAAATAGTTCTCAGAAGGGTGTCTTAAAAAGAGGAACTCACACCCCAATTATTATGATACTTTATGTAAATATACAAAAAAACTACAGGTGATATGATGACACCCATCGCTTTTTATATACATATTCATTATAGTGACATATAAAACTGTGACGTTGTGGGGATCAAAATATAAGGTTATGCCTCATGCTCAGTATTTGAGCAGAGAAGGCATCATATAGAAATATAAATTATGTAAATTATCCTAAATAACATACTCCTACATATTGTAAAGCTATTTGCTGTTCATTTTAAAGCTAAATATAACACTTATTTATACAGACATACCTCATCTCTTTGTATTAGGCTTAACAAATGCACTAATTTTTTATAAATTGGAAGTTTGTGGCACCCCTGCATTGAGCAAGTCTATTGGCAACATTTTCCCAACAGCATATGCTCACTTCATGTATCTGTGTCATATTTTGGCAATTCTCACAAAATTTTAAACTTTTTAATTATTCATGTATGAGTTGTGATCTTGGATCAGTGATCTTTGATGCTGTTATTGTAATTATTTGGGAGTATCCCAAACTGTACCCATATAGGACAGAAAATATAATCAAGAAATGTTGTGTGTATTAGGACTGTACCAACCATTTCCCCATCTCTCTTCCTCTTTTTGGGCCTCCCTTGTCCCTGAGACAAAACAATGTTGAAATTAGGCCAATTCATAATCCAACAATGTCTGCTCGATATTCAAGTGAAAGGAAGAGTTGCTTGTCTCTCACTTTAAATCAAAAACTTGAAATGATTAAGTTTAGTGAGGAAGGCATGTTGAAAGCCAAGACAGGCTGAAATCTAGACTTCTTACATCAGTTAGTCAAGGTGTGAGTATAAAGCAAACGTCTTGAGAGAAATTAAAAGTGCCACTCCAGTGTATACACAAATGATAAGAAACTGAAACAGCCTTCTTAATGGTATGGAGAAAGTTTGAGTAATCTGAATAGAAGCTCAAGCCAGCCACAGGATTCACTTAACCCAACCCCTAATCCAGAGCAAAGCCCCAACTCTCTTCAATTCTCTGAAGTCTGAGAGAGAGAAAGATCCTGCAGAAGAAAAGTTTGAAGCTAGCAGAGGTTAATTGAGGAGGTTTCAGGAAAAAAACGCCATCTTCATAGCAAAAATGCAAGGTGAAGCATTGAATGATAATTGGGAAGACCTATCATTGATGAAGGTGGCCACACTAAATAATAGGTTTTCACTGTAGACAAAACAGCATTCTGATAGAAGAAGATACCATCTAGGACTTTCAAACTAGAGAGAAGAAGTCAATGGATGACTTCACAGCTTGGAAGGACAGCCTGGCTCTCTTGTTAGGGGCTGATGACTTTAAGCTGAAGCCAGTGTTCACTCAACATTCCAAAAAAATGTAGAGTCCTTAAGAATTATGCTAAATCTACTCTTCCTGTGCTCCATAAATGGGGGAAAAAACCCCACTAAATATTTTAAGGCTACTGTTAAGTCCTACTGCTCAGAAAAATATATATATTTCTTTAAAAATGTTATTGCCCAATGACAATGCACTTTGTTTCCTAAGAATGCTAATAATGATGTGCAAGAAGATTAATGTTGTTTTCATGCCTGATAGTATAGCATCCACTTTGCAGCCCATGGATCAAGAAGTAATTACAAGTCTTATTATATAAGATAGTGATTACTCTGATGGATTTAGGAAAGTAATTAAGGACATTCTGGAAGATTGATCATTCTAGATGCCATTAAGAACATTTGTAATTCATAGGAGGAGATCAAAATATAAGTATTAACAGGAATTTGGAAGAAGTTAATTCCAGCCCTCATGGATGACTTTGAAAGGTTCATGACTTTAGTGGAGGAAGTAACTACAGATGTGGCAGAAATAGCAAGAGAACCAGAATCTGAAGTGGAGCCTGAAAATGTGACTGAGTTGCCGAAATCTCATGATAAAACTTGAATGGATGAGGAATTGCTTCTTATGGATGAGCAAAGAAAGTGGTTTCTTGAGATGGGGTCTAATCCTGGTGAAGATGCCATGAACATTGTTGAAATGACAACAAAGGGTTTAGAATATCACACAAACTTAATTGATAAAACAACTGTGAGATCTGATACAATTGACTTCAATTTTGAAAGATATTCTTCTGTAGATGAAGTGGCACTGAACAGCACTGAATGCTACAGAAACATGTTCTGTAAAAGGAAGTCTATTGATGTGGCAAATTGTCATCTTAAGAAATTTCCATAGTCACCCCAACTTTCAGCAACCATCACCCCAATCAGTCAGCACCCATCAACATCAAGGCCAGACTCTCCATCGACTAAAAGATTATGACTCACTGAAGGATCAGATGATTGTTAGCATTTTTTAGCTATAAAATGTTTTGAAATTAAGGTATGTACATTGCTCTTTAGATATATGCTACTGCACACTTAATAGACTACAACATAGTGTAAACAACATTTACAAGCACCAAGAAACTAAAAAATTGTTTAAATTACTTTATTGTGATACTCGCTTTATGGCAGTGATCTGAAATGAAGCATACTATTATATCTGGGAATATGTTTCAAAGCTACAGCTAAGAATGAAAAACTACAATGTTCTAGGTTTCTTTCTTTAAAAACATACATTTGAATATTGCAGTGTTTGTATGAAAGATATTATTCAGACTATATTAGACTATTTTAATGTATTACAATTTGCCAAATTATAGTACTTGTTTGTCATCACGCAAAATAATAAATTTGTCTTTTTGGCATTTAGTTCAATTAGTATATTGATAATCTGTGATATAGATTTATGTTAGTTTATGAAGACTGAACTCTCCTGATGTCTAATATTTAAGGTTTTCAAAAGATGGTCTTAATCATCATCTAATTAGTCTAGGAAACTCTTGTTTTTTAAGACCAAACCAAATTGGGCACAGGTTTAGGAATATAAAAATAAAGTACCTTGACAAAAATGAAAGTCTAAAAAATTCATTCTCTAAAGGATTTCATATTTCTGATTGCCCCATTTTGGGTATGAGGAACTTGATTGAATTATGAAAGGTTACACATTTCAGAAACTCGTTTGTCAGAATTTCAATGGCCATTTTTGTTTCAGATTTTGATCTTCAATTTTAAAAGATCAAACTTTAAATCTGTTATTTTTAAAAAATCAAACAAAAGATTGGTTGAGAATGATTGAGTTAATAATGCTGCATGATTTATATACAAGTTAATATATGGACAACTTAAGATGTGGGTAATGTGGGTAATGAAATTAACATCACAATTGATAATACTTTTAAAACTAAGGAATAAACAAAACCCCTAGTCAGAAGAAGCTGCAGAAAATGTTTCTAACATGCTCCTGTTTCAATTGTGTTACTTGTTTTTCATAACGCTTCCTCCATCACATAAGAATTCTCTCCCTTTTACCAATCTAAAATGCATACTTGCCTGAATCTGAATGAGTGTTTTTTTGTTTTTTGGGTTTTTTTAGGGAAGCTGTTGTTTATATGAATTATATGGAAATTTTAGCCTCTTTGTCTGGAATTGTTTGAAATGTTCACTTTCAGTTCAGCAGATGATGAATGTATTCCCTTTTCCTTATTCCTGCTACTTGTTCTACTGTCCTAACAAGAACCCTGGACATCTCTCACTTGGGGTAATGGAGGTGACACCTGATTTCTTTGCCTCAGGTCTCGTCCTAGCTACATACAGTGTGATCTCTCTAAAATGTAACTCTGACCACTCTGAATACATAAAACTCAAACTCATTCACATGAAGAAGCCCTCCCAACCATCCTCATCTCCTTCTCCAGCTTCAGGTAATATCTGTGCTTGCCTTGCAATGCACCCTTGTTCATATCGGTGGTGATGGCATTTTTTCCACCAACCAAGTTAATTGACTATTTTGTGTGGTTATTCTGCACACGGTATGCTGCCAATCTCATCTTCCTGTACTTGAGTAATTCCCGTGCATCCTAGGAACAATGATAACTTAAACATCCCTCTTTCAAAGAATTTCTATGACCCATCTAAGTTATATCACTTTAGAAGGAACACTTTGCAGCCAAGTACGGTGGTAGATCTCTTGAGGCTGGGACTTGCTCTCATTCTTCTTCGGTATTTCTAGCACCCAGCTCAGTGCTTGGCACATTGTGGACAACAAATGCTTGTTTACCTGAACCAAGCAAAGCTCATGGTTTTTTATGTTTTTCACTTGCTAATTTTCAAATTAATCATGCAAAGTAAGTACAATGGCAGCTGCTGTGGACTCACATAGGGAGGAACCAGCCTAAGAAAACACTTTCATCTGCTTAATTTTTCACTGAAATTTGTTGGTATGATAGAAGTTATTTTTTATCCTCATTTTTGTTTCGGACACTTTGGCCTTTTAATTTAAGTATTCTGTCTATTTACATTTAGTTTAATAAATAATCATTGAGATCAAAATCTACCTTTTTACTTCTGCTTGTCATGTATAGTTTTGCTCATTCTTTTCTCCTCTTATTTTTTCCTAGATAAATTTTTAAAAATATTTTCCCTTTGTTAGGTTGTTAGCATGAATTCCCTTTTAAGCATCTTTTAGTGTTTCCCCCAAGAGATTGCAATATGCATTTTCTAGTTATTTGAACATACATTAATTAAAACATATACTAATTTCGGGACTCTGCATTGGAAACTACACTGTTTTAATTCTACTTCCCTCCTTATGAACTATTATTGACACTTATTTTAATTGTGCTTATATTTTGAACCACATATGTTGTTATTATTTCTTACCAGTGTTTATCTAAATTTACCCACAGATTAAACCTTTCTGGGGCTCTTCATGTTCTTCTCTCTTGTCTTTTTTTCTTTCTAGCATTATTTTCATTCTTTGTTTTTGTTTCTCTGGAAAAAAAGGAATATTTCTTTTTTCTGTTTTTGTTTTAGCAAAATATCTTCTTTCACACTTTCAATAGTTAATTCTTTGAGGAGATTGTGTCGTTGGCTTCCATTACTCATGTCCTCAGTATTTAAGACTGTCTTTGATTCACTTCTCTTCAAGATGTTGGCCCCTTCCAGTCATGGCAGCTTTGATCACTCCTAGAAGCTTTCACTCATCTGCTTTTGTGTATGTTTTGATGTATGTCCCGCTTTGATATTTCTGTAATCGTTTTCTTCAGGAAGATTGTTTCTAAGAAGCAGTTTTTGTACAAGAAGTGAACATCCAGTGACAGAACCTTACATGTCCATTTTCTATTGTCTACTTCTGTATTCTTTCCTCAATAATAGTTAAACAATAGTGAAATTCGATACAAGCAGGATCAAATAAAGTAATAGAAAATAGATAGCACAGTACAGTTTTTGAAAATACCCCTTTAAAAAGTCACTGGTAAACCAGTATATTATTGATTATTTTCTGGGTGACATCTTAATTTTCTGAATGCTTCGGGGTATTAAGTTTACATTTAAAGCATGTGAGCCATTTTGCAAACTTAATCTAATCTATGAGGCAACAGAAAATTTACAGCCACTCTAGAATAGAACAGCCCACCTTGAAGGAGTAGAGGGAATTATTTTATATTGTGGATGTATGTGGCTTAGGAACCATAACAGACTTCCAGTTCCATACTGTAAAATGGGGAAGGTACAATACAAAGATATGACTCTTTGGGCACTAACTTAAGTAAATATTTACTCTTTTATTTTAGTTCAATTCAGAGGAAAATCTTACACATTTTCTCCCAAATATTTTATTTTTAAAGGCTTTAGAGATAATTTTAAATAAAAAATACAAATATAAGATATTTTGCTACGAATAAGTTCCATGAACATATGACACATGATGGTTTTAGTTAGAATAATGTCCTTCCTGCCTTTATCTCTCATTTTTCCTCTTTCTTCCATAAATACATAGCCTTGACTCCAAGTTTCTATTGCTTGCAAGGTCCATCATTAATGTTCTAACAATTTTTCAAGAAGAAAATGGATAGTTTTTGCTTTAAACTATACGATTATAAGACACATCCCAGAAACATTGAATTATAGAACAAACCCCACATTATGAAACTGAGAAATTATGGAATATAATGCTGTTCACTAAATGTGAATTACCATATTAAATAGTGAAGATGAGCAGATAAATGAGACATACATCCTGAGTGGAAAGAGTTCAGGACTTGGATTAGGCATTAGCAGTGCAAACCTATAATTATAACAGTGCGGTAAGTCTGTTTATAGGAATATAAAGTAGTGTGCAGAAGTGATTTATTTGGTATATTTTAAGTAGCTGGGCATGTCTGGATGTTCCAGGAAAGCCTGGCAAAAGATGAAGTGTTAGTTATATCCTGAAAATGAAGGATTATGCATTGCATGTGGAGATATTTTGGGATGTCTTCAATTAGCAATTATATCTTCAGATTCGTACTTCAAAACTAAGAATGGCAGCATGTAGAAAATGGATTAGAAGAGATCAATCAGTTCTGTGACTGAAAGAAATGCAGAAGCTTCCTAATTGTCTGAATTAAGATGGTAGGATGAAGAAGCAGAATAGACAATGGTTTTAAAAGTGATTTAGGAGATTCAAATAAACAAAGCCTGGTAACTAGGGGTAGGAGAGATTCAGGGAGAAAAGGGAAACATCTTGTATTTTTTATGTGTGGCATTGTGTTTCTAAATTGAGCGGGTCTTGATTCCTATCAGCATTTGCAAGGTAAGGCAAAAATAATTCGTTTTTGTTTATGCTGAGTTTGAGATGCCTGTGGATATGTTTGAGAAGCACTTAGACAGTTCTGACACTTAGGAGACAACTATACTGCAGAGAAATCTGAGAAGTACGAGCTGGTAATTTTTAAAATCATAATGATGGGTAAGATTGCAGAGGAAAAGGATTCAACAGGCATTTCTGCACACTAGAACTAGGATAAAAGTAACAAGCAACTGGATCCTTATGCACTTATCTACCCAAACGTTCACAGAATATATTTGCTGGTGACATTCAGAGCCCGGCTTTAAAAATGCCTTTCTTTGGCTTCCTTAGTGTTACCTAAGATGCTACCCTTTCAGCTGATTTTAAAAACCCTTTACATCATGCCACTTTTTAAGAAAAACGCAACCATGAAATAAACTCTTCTAAAAACTGAAAGAGATAAAATCAGTTGTAATAAAATAGAAAAGGGGCCGGGCTCAGTGGCTCAGCCTGTAATCCCACGCCTTTGGGAGGCTGAGGTGAGTGGATTGCCTGAGCCCACGGGTTGGAGACCCGCCTGGGCAGCGAGACCTCATCTCTACAATAAATCAAAAAATCAGCCGGGCGTGGTAGCACACGCCTGTAATTCCGGCTACTAGGAAGGCTGAGGCGGAAGGATCGCCGGAGCCCAGCAGATCGAGGCTGTGGTGGCCAGGAGCGGCCACTGCACTCCAGTCTGGGTGACAGAGTGAGATTCCAACTCAAAAAAAAAAAGAAAAAAATTGAAAAGGGAACTGACATTTTAAAAACTCAAATAGCTGTTCATCTCTCTGCATGACATGTACATGAGGCAAAATTTACTCACCTCCAATACGTTTCTAGGGCTCAAAATATATCACAGTTGGGGTATATTACTTTTTTATATGTTAAGAGGTTATTTATGGGGAAAAAATGGGAAGAAAGCAGCAAACAAGCTGGTCTTTGACACTAGGTTCCACGAAGAAATTACATCTAATGGTTGTAAATAATAATGTTGTTGTTTACGTTGTATCTATGATCTGCATGTGGTATTGATTCTTCCAAAATTTAAATGTATACAAGGTATTATTCAAAAATACATAGTGGCAGTGACTATATTAAGATGCAGTTCTTTGTGCACATTCATTTTTATCATACGAGTAGTCATTTTAGTAAAATTTCTAACTTGAATTTAATATCTTTTCCAACAGAATATTATTCCAGTACTCATTTTGTGACTGCGTAATTAGATCAGGTGGGACAAAATATGGTTAGAGTGACCTGAAGTTATTACATGTTTCTTCCTAACTCCCTAATATTTACCACATTAGCTGGAAAAAAATGCATTTTAGAGACAATATTTTTTATATATGCGTCTTAGTAAGCTCTCAGTCAAATAATATTTACTATTTTTATGTGACTTTTGAAGTTTTTTTTTTAATTCTGTTTTTCAGCATATTTTTATATAACTTTCAGATGTGTCTAAGGAATAAAATGATCAGTAACACAACTCTTCTTTTTATGAAAAGAAAGCATGAATAATTTGATAATTTCTAAAAGTTACCTCCTTTTTTTTTTTTTGAATTGGAGTCTCACTCTGTTGCCCAGACTGGAGTGCAGTGGCCATTCCCAGCCACCGCAGCCTTGACCTGCTGGGCTCCGGCGATCCTTCCACCTCAGCCTTCCAAGTAGCTGGAACTACAGAGGTGTGCTACCACTCCCCGGCTAATTTTATGATTTATTGTAGAGATGCGGTCTCGCCAAGTTGCCGGGACGGGTCTCGAACCCATGGGCTCAGGCAATCCACTCATCTTAGCCTCCCAAAGCCGCGGGATTACAGGCTGAGCCACGGACCTGGCCAAAAGTTACCTCTTTGTATATAGAGCTGAATTCATATGCTTGAGGGAAAGTCTTAAAAAATCACTGTGGCTTAACACGCTGGGAGAAGCCAATTGACTCAGGCTTCTAATGGTTCATCAGAGTATTTTCAAAATGTCCTTTTTTTTTCAACCTTAAGAATTAGAGAATTAATATTATGGGACTTTTTTCTTATAAAATGGTGAATCATGAATGGCACTAAGAAAAAATATTTCTGTGTGTTTTCAAAGCAACTCAGCCACTTTACCAACCTTTGCATTTTGTATGTAAAAATTCCCCACTCCATATGGTTAATGCCTTTCAATAACACTTGATTCTTGCTTATTAATAGGTCTCAAATTGGAAATTACTAGTATTAAGTTACAGGCATTAGTGAATAGTAATCTTAGAAAAAACATTTGTTTCTAGAAATAAACCATCATTTTGGTCTTGTTTTTGGTGGGAAATGTGGCGGATTTCATGCCTGAGGCATTTTGGGAGAAACCTCCTTCCAAAGGTGTTTGACAAAGTGCATCTAATTTATTATTGTGTGTAATTGAATTTATATTTCTTTTGCAAAAATACATACCACAGATGACTAAATGACTTAACATGAACTTGTAGGAGAAGAATGAGGTAAATAGAATAACAAATATACCTACTTTTTAAATTCAGGCAAAGAACTTAATGAGAATAATTAGGAACTTATGCTGTCAAATGAAAACTAAAATAAAGTATCTTCTATTCAACACCTTGTCAACCACAGCTGTAGTTTTCTTTAATGCTTGCTTTAAACTTATACCAAATGCTCTCTAGTTTCTTAGAACAAGATATGACCACCTCCACAAATTATGTCAGTTTTATACTTACATTATTTTTCTCATGAAAGCAAAGACTACTAGGCCTCAAAAATAAGTTGTGAGTTTTTAAAATTGAAGTTTTAAAAATCAATCTGATATCCACTCCACCTATATCTTTGTACATCTGAAAAAAAAAAAAAATAGCAGATGGTATGGGGGGGAGGGTAGAGTGCGGCTTGCATCTGAAATGAAAATTTGTGGAATTTCTTGAACTTGATCAAATTATCCTCACATTAAATTAATTATTATATGAACACATCGCTCCTTTGGAAATTTAAAATTATATTTAAAAAATTGTCTTTGCATTTTGTTTATTTATCAAAGATGACTTGTCTGGGGTAGAAAATATTTTAAAGAAATTTCTCAGATCACTGAATATTGTATCTCGGAGTCCTCTACTTTTCCCATTTATTTTGGTGCCCATGCTTCCCTTTGCTCTGTCTCTTTAACTAGCACACTCAGATAACAGTAAAGTATGAGGAAGGTCTGAATCCTTTGCTCGCTGGTTTAATATTTGTTTTTAGTGTATGTAGGATGGTTTCATGAAAAAGAGATGTAGAATACATTCTCAAGTGAGAGCCACCAACAAAAGCAAGGTGTGGTACTGCCCGTAAGATGTATTGATGTGTTCAGAAGCGTTCTCCATGATTGGCCCAGTGAGCAGTGAGCAAAGTAGCCATATTTTGAAGTTGGATGGCCAAGAGGTGCTTTGGGATCTGAGTGTTCAAAAGCAGAGAGCACCTTCTACCTCTCACCAGGTTCTGTAAATAAAAGGTGTCCAAGTGAGTTTTACCATTGACACTATCAGGCTGGAATTTTTTTTTTCTCTTTTTCTTTTTTCTTTATATTTTATTTTAAAGATGTGGGGTACAATGCATGATTAGGTATACAAGTGGACACTGTACAGGTAAAGTCTGGGCCTCTCTTTGGTCCCACTTTGCCTGGTTTGAGGTCGGGTACCCTTATTGATGTTGTTCCCTTCCCGCCCCCACCCACCTACTGCCAATCCCTTTATTATAGTATTATGGTAAATGTTCAGGGTCCACTCACGAGTAAAAACATGTGGTACTCTGTTCTTTTTTGTGTGTGATAGATCACTGAATGTGATAGACTCTAAATCCATCCAAGTTGCTGTATAGTCCGTATGTTTGTCCTTCTTTATGACTGGTGTTTTTCAAAACTGGGCTGGTCTCAGGCCCTTTCAATCAGTAGGCTGCTCTATCTTTTTAAATAGGAATGGAAATGCAAAATGTCTCTTATGTCAGTTATCACTGAGAGGTCAGCATTATCAAATTGTATACTTTATTATTGAGATTATTTTAATACTTTTAGGTAGGCTTTGAAATGTCTTGAACATGCAAATAAAAATGCCTTGGATTAAATGTCTCCTCTTTTTGAATTCTTTAGATTGACTTCTTAAACATGTTTGAAAGCTAATTTTTCTGTTGTATAGCAGAATTTTCACAAAACAAGAAGCCTGGCTCTCGAGGAACAACTGTGAGTTATTAAAAAATAATTTAAGATAACATTTTGAAAGTTTGTGGTCATCAGTTATTAAAATATTCTTGAGACCATAATTCCTCTTACTTCACACTCATAGAAAGAATCTGCAAAAGGAATGAACAGGCATTCATGTAAATACAAATAGCAGTAAAAAATATCTTGAAGTCAGACTCTGGATAATGTCATTTTGATTAATATTTGTAACTTTTTAATAGAGCCATGTACTTGATAATAATTGTATTTCAAGGCAAAAGCATTTTAATTAGTGCAAACTCTACCTATAACAGTTTTGTTTTGCCTCTAAAACCCACGCATATCAAAACTTCCTCCTAACAAAAACAATAGAAATGTATCTTGTAATTTCAGTCACGTGTTGCTTAGTGATGAGGACATGTTCTGAGAAATGCGTCGTTAGGCGATTTATTTGTTGTGTGAACATTGTAGAGTGTACTTTAAAAAATTTATCTGGGTATAGCCATCTACACAGGCTATATGGTGTCGCCCATTGTTCCTAGGCTATAAACCTGAATGGCACGTCACTGTACTCAATACTGTTGGCATTTCTAACACAAAGGTAAGCATTTCTGCATCTAAATATGGAAAAGGCACAGTAAAAATGAGGTATAAAAGATAAAAAAAGGCACACCTGAATAGAGCACTTAAGACGAAGAGACTTTGCAGGATTGGAAGCTGCTCTGGGTGAGTCAGTGAGAGAGTTGTGAGTGACATGAAATCATAGGACAACCCTGTGCACCAGTGTAGACTTTATAAACACACTTATGCAACACTGAATTTGTAAAAAAAAAAAAAAAAAAATTCTTCAATAATAAATTAACCTCGCTCACAGTAGCTTATTTACAAACTTTTAAATGTTTTAAAACTTTTTGACTCGTAATACACTTCGCTTAAAACACAAACACATTGTACAGCTATACAGAATATATTATTTATATCCTTAGTCTATAAGATTTTTTCTATTTTTAAGTCTTTTTCTTAAAATTTTTTTTTGTTGTTGAAAACTAAGATACAAGCACACACATCAGCCAAGGCCTTCATAGGGTCAGGGTCATGAATATCACTGCTTTCCACCTCCACATCTTGTCAAGATGGAAAGTCTTCAGGGACAAAGACGAGCATGGTTCTGTCATCCCTTATGTTAACAACACTTCTTCTGGAATACCTCCTGAAGGCCAAGCCTGAGGCTGTTCTACAGTTAACTGTGTTTTTGTAGAAGGGGTACTCTTTAAAATAGTAATAAAAAGTATAATATAGTAAATACATAAACCAGTAACATGGTCATTTATTATCATTATCAAATATTACATACCATTCATAATTGTACATACCATAATTTGATATGTGTGGCAGTGTGGTGATACACCAAGCACGAGTCGTCATGGTGGCTATGACGTCACTCGGCGACTGGAATTATTCAGGCTCCATTGCAATCTCATAGGACCACAGTCTGTTGGTGACCAAGGCATCATTATGCAACACATGACTATAATATAATTTGCATTTATACCTATTTTTATTTTATTACTACTAATTCATAAAATTTTTTTTTTGAGTCGGCGTCTCACTCTGTCTCCCAGGGGGAGTGCAGTGGCACAATCACAGCTCACTGAAGCCTTGACCTCCTGGACTCAGGCTATCCTTTCGCCTCAGCCTCCCAAGTAGTGGGAACTATAAGCGCATGCCACCATGTCTGGCTAATTTTTATTTTTAAATTTATTGTAGAGATGAGGCCTCACCACGTTGCCCAGGCTGGTCTAGAACTCCTTGACTCAGGCAATTTGCTTGTGTTATCCTTCCAAAGTGCAGGGTTTATGGAAGTGAGCCACTGAACCCAGCATGAACAGTTTTTCAAAAAGAACTTTTATACAACTATGCAGTAAGCATCCTTGTTAAAAATAAATCTGAAGTCTGAGTTTTGCTAAGTGTTTTCACTGGGTAAATTTTGCTATTTGGGGATATTATTTAAGATTTACTATTGTTTCAACAACATAAACCCCATTTTATTGAGAACGATAGTTATCTTTTCTTTATAGAGCATTGTAATTGTGTACAAAGAGATTTTCACAATTTATTTTTAGTATTATTTAATGTTTTTTATAGACAGGACCTTGCTTTGTCTTCGAGGTGGGAGTGCAGTGATCACAGCTCCCTGCAGTCTTGAACTCTTGGGCTCAAGTGATCCTCCTGCCTCAGCCTCCCAAGGAGCTGGGACTACAGGCATGTGCCACCATGCCTGGATAATCTTATTTTTACTTACTTATTTATTTTGTAGAGTCAGGATCTTTTGTATTGCCTGGCTTGGTCTCAAACTCCTGGCCTCAACCCATCCTCCTTCCTCCTTGGCTTTCATAAGTATTGATTACAGATGTATTGTTTTTATTATTTATTTAAAAAATTTATTTTAATTTTTCTTTATTTTCATAGCCTTAGAGGGTACAGATAGCTTTTGGTTACATGGTTGCATTGTATAGTGGTGAAGAAGTTGGGGCTTTATGTGTACCCACCACCTCCACTTGTGCACATTGTACCCTGATGGGTGATTTTTGTTCTGTCTACCCCTTCCCACTTACCCCTTCTGAGTCTCCCATGTCCATTATACCATCATCTCTATGCCTTTGCAAATCCTCAGGTTAGCTCCCACTTAAGTAAGAACGTGCAGTGTTTGATTTTTCTGTTCCTGAGTGAGTTCTCTTAGGATGATGTTCTCCAACTCCATTCCAGCTGTTGCCAGAGACATTATTTCATTCTTTGTGCATGACAAGATAATCATTTGATAGCAAGACAAATGATTTCCCATATTTCCCACCAAAAACAAGACCAAAATGATGGTTTATTTCTAGAAACAAATGTTTTTTCTAAGGCTACTATTCACTAATGCCTGTAGCTTAATACTAGTAATTTCTAATTTGAGACCTATTAATAAGCAAGAATCAAGTGTTATTGAAAGGCATTAACCATACGGAGTGGGGAATTTTTACATACAAAATGCAAAGGTTGGTAGAGTGGCTGAGTTGCTTTGAAAACACGCAGAGATATTTTTTCTTAGTGCCATTCATGATTCACCATTTTATAAGAAAAAAGTCCCGTAATATTAATTCTCTAATTCTAAAAAAACAAATGAAATAGGTTCTTAGAGGTCAAGACTAACTTGACTTATTTACATTTTTATAGATGCCTTCTTCTAAAAGTCTTTTCTATAACGAAACATTCTTTTAGTCTCAGGGACCTTGCGGATGACATCCATGAGACTGAGAACGGGGGCCGACTGTCATATTTTTATGCGGGTCTATTTTTAAATGCCTCTGTGCACACTGTGCTTGTCCTCCACATCCATTTGTGTTCTCGGACTCATAAAGAGTTCTAATGGATATTTGTAAAAGAGCCTCCTAATTTGTATTCCACTGTTGATTAATAATTTTTATTTGCGAAAAAAAACTTACAGTGGTATCATCTGTGCATTCATCACATTCACAGCTTGATGAGTATATTTGTCCTTCTCAAGGACTAAGAATGGACCACTTAATAACAATAATTAGGAATAACAATTCCTTCTTGCTTCTCTAATTAGGCTGAATTGAGAACCAAGTCTGGATGTAACTCTAGTCAGTGTTCTCTTTAGATGACCTCTAAGACTTTAAATTTCTAAAATCTAGGCCCATTTCTTTCTAGCTTTTTTGTTTAATTTCCACATTTTCCACATTTTCTCTTCACCATGTTAGGCTTTAGAATATATATATATATATATATATATATATATATATATATATATATATATATATACACTTTTGAGTTGGAGTCTCATTCTTGTGGCCCAGGCTGGAGTGAGTGGCATGCTCACAGCCACCATAGTCTCGACTTCCTGAGCTTTGGTAATCTTTCTGCCTCAGCCTTCCAAGTAGCTGGAACTACAGACACACACCACCACACCCAGCTAGTTTTTGTGATTTATTGTAGAGATGAGGTCTCACCAATTTTCCTGGGCTGGTCTTGAACCCCGGGCTCAGGCAGTCCTCTCACCCCAGCCTCTCAAAGTGCTGGGATTGCAGGCTGAGCCATTGTGCCCGACCTGGAAGATATTTTTTACCAGGAAATAAAAAATAAATAAATAAACAAAACCAGCATTGCTATTAATTCTAGATTTTAGAAACTCAAATTAAGCTGAAGGAACAAAAAAGCTCCAGAAGAATATACTTTGAAAGCTACTTATTTATAAGTTGTACCAATTGCCACATATAAAATGTAGGGATTGGAAGCGTTGTTGTGAACAAAGGCAAATATTATTTCATGACATTTATAAAGTAAGCATTCAATAATTGTTTATTGTCTTATTGGAAAGTATATTAGTTGGGAAGTTCTTATAAATAAATCATTCTCAAAGATATAATCTGGCTCCAACAAGAAATATTTTAGCTGTCAAAGAATTGAGATTCCAAACCCCAAAACAAGACAAAGAATAGTTTACCTCGAGTAAATGCATAGTTTTTTTTTTTTTTTAAAGTAAAGGACTGGGTGCACTTGAAGTATTTTAACATAAGTGGAGAAACCTTGAAAACTACCAAAGAAGATTGACAATCACATGAGTATATAAGGCAGAGGTCCACTGCATAATTTTGTATGGGAAAATGACCAAGGGAAGGTAGGGAAGCATTTTAATTGATGGCTATTTGTATGTGAGTCAGAAAAGAGAACAGCTAGAGGCAAGAGAAATAATAAGGTTCCAAGCCCTGAATCCAAGTACAAATTGAAGAGTTGCGGTTAGAATGGCAGCACTGGTGATGACAAGGAAATGTTGAATAAAAAGAAAGGTTTGGCAGAAAATAATAAAAATTAAATATGGACAAGTAAAAGAGAGGGATTTAATCAAAATGAACTTTAATTTTCAAGCTTGGGACAATGGAAGTCAATTTTGAAAGAGATGATTAAAGTTCAGGTTTAGACATTTCGAGTATGACAAAACATTAAATTGGGCATGTACTATAGGAATTAGATATTTGGGATGAAAGTAAATAAGAATGCCACAAATATCATGATAATTCATGATGACATTTTAATCTTCTACATTAAACTAATTCTCAAATTGGCATTAAAATACCATTTTAGAGATAATTAAGGCTATTTTGAGAGTAGAATTAAATGCCTCTGTTATGTGCCCATTACTCCTAAGGATACGATCAAGCTTAAAAATGAGCTGCTTTTTCTGGATCTTTGTATCATACTTTTTTTCGCTCAGGGATAGAATGAATGACTTTGGTCTCAGGTTGGTAAAATAAAGAGCACATTTTGACTTGGAAGAAGCATTTCTTTAGTGAAGGAGAGTTATAACAATAGTGAAATCTCCAATAAGGAGATTTTTCTTTTTCCTACGTAGGTAAAGCCACAGCAATAGCAAAGAACAAGTGAGCTTATTAGTGAAAAATAGTTCAAATTGTTGAGATAGCTTGATTTTTTTCCCCCATCTTCACAAGCATCATCTTTTTCATAAAGAGATGATGTTGTCCAGTAAAAAAATCATTTCATCATTGGGCTATAAGCATCATGAAAGAAGTATTATGTCCATTTCATTTATCGTTATATTGCCAGTCTCTGACTTGGATCTGACACCTAGTGGATCTGGTTTATAGTTTAGCTCTGCTACTATAATGTGTGACCTAAGGCAAAGCAGTTAATATTTCCATGGCTCAGTTTCCTCAGGTTATAAAATACAAATAATGCACAGAAACACTTACCCAGAAGTCAGCTTAATAGATGTGGAATCTCTTCAAAACTCAAGCTCCTATATTAGCTAAATCAAAATTACTTCTCTGAAATAAGTGGCAAGTTAATGATAATCTTCATTTATGTAAAGGAATATCATTCAGAAATGGCAATAAACTTTACTGGTATCTGCTACAAGGCACACAAATTGCAGTATTAAATATTTGAGCTAGTTATAGAAAGGTGATATTTTCATGTCAAAGTATTCTCTTTGTATATTTTTAAAGCTATAAGATGAAATGTTTGTTATTTGATTTAATATAATTGTGCCATTTATTGCAACTATTATGAATCTTCCAAAATTCCTTGCTTCTTTCTGTTAATTATATAGGTAAGCTTAATGAAAAAAAGCATGTATATATGTATGCATGCACATAACATACATAAGCACATACACATACTTATGAAGTAATCTGTAATCTTTTAAAAGTTATGGACATTGTGAAATTTGAAAATTGAGTAACTCAAAATTAGGAAATTAATTTGTATAAATTATATACCATGAAATCGAATATTTTTTAAACAAATATTTATCGAGCACATGATTGATACCAAACTTTTCCAAATGTGTAGTCTCATTTAATTGGGGTGACCATACGTCCCAGTTTCTCAAGATATTTTTGGTTTATCCAGATCAATCCCAATTATTGTTCACTTTCCAGGCTTAATTATTAATAACATCCTGTTTTATTCTCAAGTGTTGTAGATTTGAAGGTAAATTTTATTGTCACCTACATTTCATACTTATAAAAACTCTGGGATGAATGTTTTACATAGCAAGTAAAATATAACTGAGTTTCAGAATTAGCAGGGAGCAGGTGTAAATTCAAACACCTATGTCCGGCTATAGACCTAGAATTTTAAACCAGGTTTATCTGTCTCTATTTCCACTCTGCTTTCATTTTCTTGTGCCTATCCCGATCTCATCCAATATTCAGTGGTGTTGTTATAGTTGAAAAAAAAAAACTAGGGCAATTTGAACTATATGCTCTATGATTTGCAAAGACAATGAAAGAGTACCTGAATTAATGATCAAAGTCAACCTTTCTGTGCCCTCTATATGCACATTTTGCTAGCTTTCCATGTTGTTTGTCCTGCAAATGTGCTTATGGCTTCTCACATCTATGTTTTCTTATGTTTGTATGCACTTCTGTGTCATGCATAAGTAAAGTCTTAATTACTTTTTCTTTTGTTCCTTATTGTTATAAAGGGCAAATAAACATTTGATTTTCATGACCACGTGCTTACAATGACAAGCAAACAAATATATATACAAATATATATTTCATTTACATGGCATTAGCTGGTTAAGAGTTCTGTTCTTACTTTAATAGTCAAGAGAAAAGAGATTAATCTAATGGGAATGATTTTTTTATTTGCTCAGCAAAGATATAATGAGTGTGTATTTTGTGCCAGGCACTGTCCTAGGTGCTTGGGATACAGGAGTGAACTAAGTAGGCAAGAAGTGCTTCTGGATTTACATTGTAGGAACACACAATATGGAATTTAAGTAGTCTCCTAGAAGGCAATAATTACCATAGGGGGGAAAAAACCCTCAGAGCCTAAGGAATGGGGAATACCAGGGAGATTTAGATAAAGTCAAAAAGATGAGTGCTACGTTAGAGACAACTCTTGAGCAAAGACTTGAAGAGGTGAAGGAAGAAGTCATGTAGATATTTGAGGGAAGAATATTACAGGCCTAAGGAGCAGCCAGTGCAAACATCTTGAGACAAAGAGCATGCCCATCTTCATGTTTGAGGACCGCCTGGGCCAAGTTGGAGCTGTGTGGGTGAATGTCATCTTGATCAATGATAGAGTAGTGAGTATTGAAACTGTGAGGGCTTTAAACTGCCAGGACTTAGGCTGTTGCCCTGAATAGACTGAGAAAACACTGAAGGGTTTTAGGAAAAGAGGTGATGTGATCTAATTTTTGCAAAGAATCATCCAGGCCATTCATTTGAGAATAGAAATAAAATTGCAATAGCTAACATTTACCTTCTGCTGGGTGCTTTCAGATTCTTTAATTGTTCATTCAGCAATGTTTGTTGAGCATCTGTCTGTGCCAGGTCTTGTGATGGGTACTATGTATGGGGCATTGAGCAAAAACCTGTTATTCCTAATCCTTATGGACAGTGACATTCCTTAAAGAGTCAAACACCTGTTTGAGGTCATATCCTCAAAGAAGATCAGGGAAAGTTTTCTCATGAAGCAATTGTTGAGAGATCAGAAGTATAGACGTTAAGGAAGAAAACATGAAGGTGTAGCATGTGTGTGGTTTGGGAGTGCATTCTAGACATGGGTGCTACAGTGTACGGACAAGCTCTGCATCTGAGAAAAAATTCCAAGAATTCAGTGTCAGCTGCAGCAGGAGAAGAGACTCCAGCTACATAGAGGTCAGAGAATGAAGAATTTTGAAAGCCAGGCTAAGGGCTTATCTTTATTCTAACATTAATAATATTCTTAATGATTCTAAGTTAAGTCATGAAAACTTTTTATGCTTATCAAGTAAGTATAAACTGGAGAAATGACAAATGTATATACAAACATTGTCTCCTGATTGAGATGGGCCAGTGGAGATGCAGCCAGACCCATTAAGGGTCCTTTGAGTAGTCTACAACAAAAAGATGACAGGACAGACTGCCAGAAGCATAGTAGAAGAAGATGGAGGTAAAGAGGTCAAGGAAGAGAAGGGGTGATGTGATTTTTCCAGTGGTCAGGGAGAAAACCATGGAAACAGACAACTGTTGGATCTTTTGACCCAAGTAGAAGCAGCATCAAGATAAAAGGAGGGGCTGTCAGTGGTCCATTTAGATAAGAATTGAATCATGTACTTTGGTGAATGCAAGAATCATGGGATTGGATTCAGTGCAGTAATGGATAGGGAAGCTGAACTGGAAGAGTGACTTACAGAGCGAGATGGAAATGACGAAAAAAGGTAGAAATGTAAGCAGCAAATAGAAGCAACTTGGCAATGAAGAGGAGAAGTAGACCAAGACAGTACCTATATTTCAGCTGCTAGAAGAACATGCAAATGTAAGGGAGAGACTTTTATTAATTTTTTTAAATTAAAAAAGATTAAGAATATTTGGAAGTCAAAGAGAAAGTCCAATTGAGAAGTTGAATAGACCTGAAAGACAGAATCGCTGACTATTCGAGAATATGTAGATAACAAGAGAAGAGGGATTGACTTTGAATAGGCAAGGAGAACTCACTTTTCAATAGTGAAGACATAGAAGAGACTCAGAATGGATCAGTTATTCATAGATCTGTATATTTGTCACCAGAAAGAAAACATTATAATCTGATGCTTTCTATCCTCCCTAGGATAGATAGAAAGACCATATAATTTGTCATTCAAACTGGGATACTTTGGGGAACAAAAATAGGCAAAATTGATAATGAAGCTGGGATGGTTTTAGCAAACTGGAATATATGGTGACTGTCTCAAGTTGAGTTTTCCCAGGAACTGACTCGGGCACAGAGATTTGAGTTTTGGTGTTATACTTGATAGGTGAGAAAAACTTCCATAGAAGATTAGGAAATTGAGACAGCTAATATAATTTGGAGAAATAAGAAAACTCATGAAGTATGCATGATCAAGCTAGGTATCACTTTAAGCTGCTGGAACCTCATTCAACTGGGAAACCACTTAGAGCCAATGTAGGTCACACACCGCAAAAGCGATATCACTCTAGGAAAGAAACTGAGATATTTATATTCAGCTCTTGTCAATCCCTGGATGAGGGTTGTGTTCAGGTGGATATTAATTTCCCTGCACTTGCCTCATCAGCAGACAAAGCATTTGTGGACCTTAAGATGCTTTCAGGTTGCGAAGTCCACATATTTGTCCTTCTTTATGACTGCATAATATTCCAGTGTGTACGTACCACATTTTCTTTGTCCAGTCCAGCTTTGATGGACAACATGGTTGGTTCCACAGAAACAAAGAACAGAGTACCATATGTTCACACTCATAAGCAGAGCTTGAACAATTATAATACCATAAGAAAGCATCGGCAGTAATGGGAAACTATCAGGGTAAGAGGGTGGAATTGGCAGCAGAGGGAAACTGCTAGGGGAGAGAGGGGCATACCTCATCGACAAGGGTACCTGCATAATCAGTGTTTGTATACCTAACCCTGAATTGTACCCCACATCTTTATAATAAAAAAGAGATGCTTTCAGGCAAAGCAGTGCAAAGGCTGCAGATTGAAAGACAAGCTATCATGCAGCTAAGTGAAGAGCAAGGGAAAATGCAATATGAAGAGAGTACCAACCACTTTCAGCCTGTTTTGACCTAAGTTAGAGTGGAAGTCAAGGTGATCTTCTGAGACTTAAGCTGAACTTTCAAGGACATGGAAATAATTTACAATGATGTGGAAAACATGATTACTTAAAGAAACTGAGACCTTTGTACCACACCTAGAAAAATTCTAGTAGTGCTTGTGATGGTTGTTATTTTCATTTTTATTTACATTGTACAGAAAAAGAACTGCTACCACGGCAAAGTCAGTATACAAGTCACAAAAGCAATTATTAGAAAGCCTGAAAACACAATCATGTACTCTGGCTTCAGGTGTTCTGCGTTCTTTTCAAAATAGAACATGTAAATATCTCTTTGATGAACGATTTTAATAATTTTTCCTTTGTTGTGAATGGGGTTTGGTATTTGTTTCTGTTTGTTGTTGATTATTTTTAGTTGGCGTTCTCAAAGGAAAAAACTCCATTGTTTCTCTTGGCTTCTCACAGGAAAATGACTGCAACTCATCTGTATGTGTTCACACTTTCATGTTTAATTCCATCCAATATTTCTAAGTGCCTATCTATAATTTAATATTATGATTTTATAATGATTAAAAATAAATAAACAAGGCCAGAGTGGTGACTCAAGTCTGTAATCCCAGCACTTTGGGAGGCCGAGGCAAGTGGATTGTGTAAGCCCGTGGGTTCAAGACCAGCCTGGGCAACATGGTGAGACCGCATCTCTACAATAAATCAAAAAATTAGCTGGCTGTGGTAGCAAGTGCCTGTAGTTCCAGTTACTTGGAAGGCTGAGGTGGAGGGATTACTGGAGCCCAGCAGGTCGACGCTGGGGTGGCAGTGAGCGTGCCACTGCACTCCAGCCTGGGCGATGGAATGAGACTCCAACTCTAATAAAATAAATAAATAGAATGCCAAGTTGCTCCATTCTTATCAGTAGTATATATGAAGTGAGATGAGCTGAAATTGTTGTAGATTTTTTTGGAAACACTTTTAGAAGTATTTTATAATTGTTAAATGACATAAGAAGGATAAAGGAGTGAGGAATTGGTGACATACTGGCAGTATGTAACTAGGTCATGAGGCTCCTAATCAATTAACTATGACATAAATTCATAGCAAACCAGTCCACATTTATTCAGCATTTTCACCATGGACCTATTCAATACTCTGACAAAATAGGAATTTAATTAAAAATACCAGAAAATTTCCTATTCCTTATCTGACTCATAGGTTTGTGATCATAAAAATATATTGATTGAATGCAGAAAAGATGAATTTGTTTTTCCTGTGTTTTTCTCCATTAAATTTAACATGATTTCTTTCCGCTTATAACTTTAGATGATTATTAGCTATTCTTTGTCTCTTACTTTGTACACATCTCAATATGAGTAAACCAGTTGCCTTGGCAGAACTTGGTTTTTATGTCTACTAGGTTGTTTTTTTGAAGCCTAGTAATGCTTCAGTTTTGTAAACAAATGATTCTTTGAAATAAATGTCACAGATTTCAAATAAGTTATCTTGCAGTGATATGATGGTGTATGACATTTTATGTTATTCTCCTTTCCTTCAATGAAATGCAGTATGAAATTTCTGCAATTTGACCACTTCAATTTGACAATTTTGGGGGGTGGAGGGTACTAAAAATTGGAAAGTGATGGGAGGTTTTGTTCTCATAAAAAAATTATAGTAGCATTTTTGTATTTTAATTTGTGTGCCTTTTCACTTTTCTGAATTATGAATTATAATCATGTTTTCGAATTTCATTCATGGAAACAAAATTCTAAAGTCAATTCTAGTCTACAAGTAACCAACATAGAGTAAGAATTAAAAATAAAATAAAATTAACACAAGAATTACTGTAATAGATTAACTATTTAGCTATAGTATACTTTTTAATGTTTATATCAACCATAAAAGCAAATATATTAATTAGGATGTATTTATAGTATATTTTCTACAATATGAGAGCAACTTTTCTCAGAAAAAGAAATATAATTCTTAGGAGATTTTTCAATAAGATACTTTCAGAAGAATTTTTCTGTACATGCTGATAGATACAATGATTCAACTAAGCATGTTCTTTGGCTTTGTAAACTCAACTGTATTCTAGTTGCATTAAGAAAAAAAATCCAGATATTTAGAGAACATATGATACATGAAGAAAACTTTGGTAATATCTCTGTGAAGTGGTTTTCTGTAAAAGGTAATTGTTTTTAATTATGTCTTTCATGTTGACAAACTGAGTTATGATTTTGAGGTTTAATTTACTCTAATGAACTACAAAACATTCATGTCATTTAAATTATGAAGATGAACATGGCAGATTAATTTATTTTGTATATTGACTCGAGACATTGAACTACCTCGTATGACAGAAAGTAGATAGATTTACCTTCTGTTTATACTATATTCATTGATACTGTTTTTATTGTTTCTGAATTATGAGCTATATCATTTACATTTGAATAAAAGTCAATGTGCTAGAGAGCAAAAGCATACCATTATAACGCTTTTCACTTGCATAATACAAAGTAAGCATGACACATTAAAAGACAATATAGCATCAGTGTTTTCAGGCTAATAATATTAAAAATAGTTTATATTTATTAAGATCTTTGCATGTGCCAGATTGTCTTCCAAATAACTGTATGTATTTTATTGCTAAAGGCTAACTTTAAAAAATAAAATAAAATTTTAATAGTCTCTCTCCCCAAACCAGCCTTCTAAGGTACAATCAATTATTCTATAAAATGATATTAAATATGTAGGCAAGTTATGTATTTTATAAATCACATTTATAGATCACCATAAATTTGATTATTCTATAAATTTAGGTAAATTTGATTCTTCTATAAATTCAGATAATAACTCTCTTCTATATCCTAGAAATGCTCTGTGAACAAAGTTATACCTGAAGGCTTGCTAAGAAGCAAGTCATGTTAAGATTTTTTTTTTTTTTTTTGAGTTGAGGCTTTCACTCTGTCATCCAGGCTGAGTGTAGTGGCGTGATCATGGCTCACTGCTGTCTTGACCTTGTGGGCTCACGTGATCTTCCTGTCTCAGCCTTCTGAGTAGCTAGGACTACAGGCATGCACCATCATGCCTGGCTAATTTTTTGAAATCTTGTAGAGATGAGGTCTTGCTATGTTGCCCTGGCTGGTCTCAAAATCCTAGGCACAAGTGATTCACCTGCCTCGGCCTCCCAAAATTCTGGGATTACAGGTGCGAACCACTGAGCCCAACCATTATTGTTAACTTTAATTATTTTATTTTTATGTGTATGTTTTCCCTAATATCGTTAGATTGTCTGAAGGTTTTCATCAATCAGAATCCCCTTGACTAGAGCCACGGGCAGCCCAAATCTCTGGCACAGCTGGGGACAGAGATGAGGAAGTCTGAAGTCTGGGCAAACTGGGGAGAACCCGTGTGCCCAAGTAGTACACATTTTCCTTACAACCAGTAAGCAGATGCTAGCCAAACAAAATGCCAGATGACCACACCTGATCCAAATTTAATTCCAGGAGTTCAGTTTTTGAAATTCTGCATGTGAAAACCACATTGATAATTTGGGTAAAAGGAAGTAATAATGCAAAGATAACCATGATGGAGGTGCAGTGTCTTTCTTCACAATCACATATTTTCCTCCTTTTCGTATGTTCTTTCCTCCTGTCAAGTATACTACCTTTTTTTTTCCACAATCGAAACCTGGGCATCGACTTGAGTCATTCATTGCTCAGTCCCACATTATGTCTTGCCTTTTTTTCCATTCACTAAATCCCTTAAATGCACCCTATCATTTTTCTCCTAGTGCTACCACTTTGGAGTAAGCCTTGAACACCTGGTAGCATATACTTTACAATTTACATATTTAGTAATGATATTCTAATACTTTTAGCTGTACTGCAATTTTTTTTTCTTGATGATCTTGTCCCTCATTTTACTTTTAATGCATCTGGGAAATGGGAGCTCTTATAAAGAGTATATCATTGGAGAACTACACAAGCCATTTTATAAGACAGTATTCACTTGAGTACAAATACACTCAAACATATCCATTACAGGCTAGTGCCATCGTAGGTGTGTAGGGTGATTTTAATTGAATGGAATTATAAGGGAAATGCATTTTGTTCTCTTAGATTTTTTTTTTTATTCCTGTCAGATTCAGAAATTAAAGGAATGGACCTCCATAGACAAGAAAAACAATTTATGACATCTGTCTACAAAACAGTGGTGTTTGGAATCTCAGGCTTCACAGATGTTTTGTGATTTCCAACCTTATATGTGCTTTAAAATAGTTTTCATAATTTAAAGTAATTACTGAAAATCGAATAAAGCCAAGATCCAATCATTTGAATGAGATTTGTTATGTAATAACTATTGAGATAAGAAAAACAATTGCTTTGAGTTTTGACTAGGGCATTAAGATTTCTTCAGTCACCATTCATTGCATTAAATATCGAATGAAGATCATGTTATTAATATTCATGACTACAATCTTAAGGGAAACTATTGTTTGATGTAATACATATATCTGTACCATTTTCCATGTAAGCAGTGCAATATGTATGGTTACAATATAAGAGGACCTTTTATTTTTATTTGTTTGTTTTTTTAAGCTAGTAAGACAAATATTCCACAAGGTGAGACTGAAAGATATCTAAACCTCATGCTTACTTCTGTTCTTGAAAAACTTACCATATTGACTAGGCTTCTTGACTAAAATAATTGGGAAATGAAATATTTATATATGGACTCTATTGTTAAATGTGTTTCGGTCTCCAAATAATGTTATAGTTTTGTTTTCCAAGAGTTTTGTGAGAATTCTTGTCATGTTGCAGAAAATCAGCGTCCAGTCAAATATTTTATTTGTTTTTTTTTTCTTTTGAGCATGTAAATTTAGTGCAGAGGTTTTAATGTGAGGTTGTTGAAGTCAGTTTTGAGCCATTAATCTTTATGGTATGGATTTGGTTTTGATATTTTGAATTTTAATTTATAACTTGACTATAAACATATATCAAATATAGTTCTTATTACTCAATAAAAATGCATATTTCCACTGAAAACACGTGAATGTGGCATACTGGATATAAACTCAGCATCTCGTATACAACTGTTTTTATTATTTTCCTTGTTGACTGTGAATGTCAGGGTTTTACTTGGCAATCATAAGCATAGGCTTTTCTGCATATAAAGGATAATATTCATTCAACAACTACTAATTGAACACCAGCCATGGATGAGTCACATCTCTAATTTTCTAGGCACAAAAGATATATTGGGGAAGATAACACCAAAAGAGAAAAACCACTAAAAACTAAAAAATGAAACAACCCTCAGAGGTTCATGCAGTCTACACCATAACAGATAATTAATAGGCAATGCAGATGAATAAGTTTTCTATTATGTTAAAAGACACTATGTGAAATGGGAAGCTAGAAGGCAGAGCAGTGGAAAGGAAATCTGGAGTCTACATCTGTGGATGTGGGTAGAACAGGTCGCAAGTAGGGTGGTCAGGATAAAACTCGAGCAAAATCTTTAAGGAAGTGAAGATGTTAGTCGTCGATATCCGAGGGAAGAATGCTTGTGAGAGAGAGTGTCTCGCCATGAGGAATGCCCAAGGGTCAGCAGGTGCTGGGTGTTATGACACAGCAAGGAGGAGGATGTAGCAGAAGGAAGGAGAAGGAGAAAGTAGAAGGTAAGGTCAGAGCCGTGGAGAGAGAGGCTGTAACTCAAGAGACTTGCGAACCTGTTGTAAGGATGTTGACTTCAAGGGAAGTAAGGAGCTAATGCAGGTTTTTGCACCTGCTGCCAAGTCCTGTCTGCTTCTGTTCTCATCTGTCTTTCACACTGTCTTCATTTTATTTTTCATTAAAAAATACCATATATAAAGCAAAGTCCTTTTCTTTTTTATCAACATATCTCTACTCTGCTTACCCACCCCTCCTCTGAATAGTATTCCACTGTATGTGTGTGTGTGTGTGTGTGTGTGTGTGTGTGTGTGTGTATATATATATCACATCATCATCCATTCATCCGCTGATGGATACTTAGATTGATTACATATTTTTGGCTATTGTGAATAATGCTACAATAAACATAGGAATGCAGATATCTCTTGGACATACTAATTTAATTTTCTTTGGCTATATAGCCAGTAGTAGGATTGCTGGGTCATATGGTAGTTCTCTTTTTAATTTTAACTAATAACATTAACAATGACATATATAATGCATAATACATTTTTAATATGATTCCTTTTCAATATTAGAGCTCCAAATGCATTGGAGTTAATATAGCGACTCATGATGATATTCCTTTAGTTTATCTTGTATTTGATCAGTAATTGATTCAAATTTAACATAACTTAATATATCATTATAAATGACAAGACCAGCTTTCTATCTTATTGCTCTTCATTTTCTTTTTCTTTTTAAGTGAGAAAGTAGGATTTATTGAGGACAGAAAAATTCCCACAGTGGGAGGGGCCCCGAAGGGTTGCCTGTCCTGCTTTTCATTTTCAAATGCAACCCAGCTACTAGATGACTATTTCGTCTTGTCTCTCAATGTAGGTGATACCTGATTAAAACACAATGAGTTTATAAGTTCAAATTCTGGGATTTGGAGGTTGAAAATATAGTATTCTAGCCAAGCTTCTCCAGAAACATCCTTTTGGTCTGCTCCTTAGCACTGTATCATCTGTTGAATTTTCAAACTGACATACGTCCTTATTAATCAACTAAGGAGTTTAAAAATCAAATAAGTAGTTGAAATGGGAGTCATGATCATGTTGAGAAAAGAGGAAGAAAATCCCAATGCACAATGACTTTTGCTTTTATTTGACATTTATCTGGGACCAAAGAAAAATGGATACCAAGGTCCTCAGGGACCTTCGCTTCCTAGTCCTGAGACAGTCGAGGTTGCTTCTGTAGTGTATGTCTCCAGGATTTTTCTCATTCAATCATGATTTTGAAATTCTTCAGGCCTTATGTCTTCTTAAGTGAAGAGATACTCATCTTAGATCTATTCAGAGAGTGCCAGATACATGTATTCACATTTTAAGAAAGAAAAAACTGTATTAAAATGGTGATACTCAACATATACTGACAACGAAAGATGAATACAAGTCACATTTGACTTCTGCAATTACAAGAGGTGTGCAAAGTGGTTACCATCAGCATCCAAACACTTCTGATTATGGGGAGCTACTGCAGGACTTGTCACTGTGTGAGGCCTCCCGGATCTTTCTTTGTGTACATCACAACTATGATTTTGAGAAGCGTGAGATACACAGGACCATGTGTCTCAAACTTACCACAAATGTGTGCATTTGTTAGGTGTGTTAGAGGTTCTGTGGTATACTCATACCTCCATTGTTATCGTCCTTCCACAACATTCTAAAATTTCAAACACCACTTCAAAATGGTCTTGTGTTCCTCAAAGGACCATTGTGCTTTCACCATTTTCTTTGACTGTCCTGCCTGTACATGGTGATGCTAGCATTCATCTGATTAACACCACCTTTTGAGCAAACGTCATATTACACATTGGTACCATAATTGAACTCAACTTTGAAAAGTAATACCTAAACAACATCTCTTAAATTGTACATATGTTTTTTGACACCCCTGGTATATTATCATCATGTAAGTAAACAGCAACAAAGATGAGCCTCATTTAGAATCTCATTATGAGAGTAAACCATTGGAATGACTATAAACCTCTTCTCCCAGAATATTATCCACAGTGATGGAATTTTTTAAAATATTGCTATTTTTTGCAGTAATATAACATATTACATTCAATACATATTTTTAAAAGTTATAAGTAACTTGGTCACATTTGAGAACAAAAAGTAAACAGTAAAAATTATCAGACCATTGGAATAAATTTTTTTCACTGTCGGTGATTAAAATCATTTAAAATATCTTTCAATTACTTTCTCTTACTTCCAAGTTCAGTCTTAACATGAACATTGTGAGGTGTATTGGATAACAAATGTTACTTTTGATTATCTCAATTCATTTATATATCAAATTTATATACCTATTATATACATAAAGTATATCTGTTTTATACCAATTGAAGCCACATAACGTGCCAACAGTTTTTCATTGAGAATACATACATTGTCTTGTCTTAATTCCAAATAATGTTATTTAATTTTAAATAATATTCTAAACATTGTTTTGTTTTAAATTCCAAATGATGCTATTTATTTAGTAAGCAGCATCTTTAAGAATTATTTCCTAGGGCTTTCCAGTGGTTTGAGGATGATATCAAACTAATAAGTTTGTACTGTAGCTGTAAGAATAATAAAACCAGTCCTAAATCCCTTACAACCACCCAATGGAGTTGTTAAATTAGATTTTTTTTCTAAGTAGAAAAAACACATGCTAGAAGAGTTTAAATAACTGCTAGTTATAAAACAAAAGAACACAGAAACAGCACACAGTTCTACTACTACTTCCTGTGGGGTTTTTTCAGAACACCTCAGCAACACCAGTCATGGTCGAATGCAGATATTACATTGTGAAATATGCTTCCAAACCTTCCTCGGGTTAAGCTCCATCTTTTGATTCTATTGTTGTGATTCTACTACATTTTTTTCTGATATTATTTAAGCTGACAATATGTTGAAACTGAGGAATTGGCATTTTGGTGAGTGAACTAAACTTTACCCTCCTATACAAAATGTCACCAAAGTAACAGCAACAACAACAACAAAAACTCCCAAAATGGAGGTGGAGGATAAATCCTCAGAGTTATTCAGAGCTTTCTGTGTCTATGAGACAAACTCTGTATAAAATGCTGGATGTATAAGATACAAAACACACAATCCCTGATCCCAGAAGCTGACTATTAGTCACGTGCAACTCCAATACAGGAGTGCAATATCCAAATGAGGAGTATGTACCAGAAGATCTAATGTTTTATATAATATTTCTGCCTTCTCATATTGTCCATGGACATTCTTCTGTTACTTGAGCGGTAATTCTTATTTTCATTTCATGGCCACTAGAGGTGACTGACAGGAGCTGAAAATGAGCTTTGTGTGTATTCATAAAATTCCGGGGCTTAGTAACATGAAATAAAAAGATCTATGTGAAGTGCGGGTTTTCATATATAGGCTGAACCCTCTTAAGGATATGCCCTGTGGTGAGCAGAATACAAAAACAGCTAAAAGGCATGTTCTGTTATCACATGTTCAGAGGCTACTTTGTCACCATCTTATCTCCCTCTAAACCTTTATTTTCACCTTTACCACCTGAAAGTCATATGTGATATGATCAAAAGAAGCAAAGGGCATTAAGTCTTGAGGGTATGGGATACATTAATTGGGCGGGGGTGTAAGAAAAAACAGTGGCATCTGTATTTTGTGACCATGGTGCTTGTTCAAATTATTATAGAAACAACAAAATGACCGGCTTATCTATGGCTCAAATAAAAACGACTTTTCTCTACAACACTTAAAAAGATTTATTAGAGACTAAATTGCTATTTCCCTGGCCTTTTGGGAGGAAATTGTAAGCCAATAGCTCCTTTAATCAAAGAGAAAAAAGGGAGCGAGAAGAAAAATATTATTCTCTTGATTTAAAAATATATGTTAGCTTTTTAAAGTATCTGATGCTTTAGAAAAGATAGGGCTTGTGGAAGTAAGATTTCTACATTGAAATGCTGCCATTTTTCCTCTCCATTTCCAAATGTACATTAGACAATTCATGTTATCTTGAGATCACCTCAGAACTTTGGAAGTGCTTGCCTCTTAACAAATTGTGGCAATTTGTTTCTGACTAATTGTTTATCAAACTAACTGTTAGATACCCATTTTGAGCATTCTGTTAATGTTTATGATAAAACAGTGTAACATGATTATCAAAGACATTTTGTTTTGCCCTCTACTTCATATATATTTTGAAATAAAATTTTAATGTAGGAAATATTTCAGAATATGGCTTTAAGTTTTGCCTTATATTTAATTTTGGTATATAGTAGTAACTATGAAATAGAAATTTTAAAATATCTGCTTCTTTGAAACATATTTTTAAAATTTGGAATAAATATGTAAATTCGAATGCCAGAATGCATTAAAAATCTATCATGCTGTTTTCAGTAAGATGGCTGTCTTAGTGAATTTCCATAAATGAAATTAAAAGAAGAAAAGCTTGCTATAAGTAATTCATGCTATTTTTAAAAAGTTCATCTGAATTTTTAAAATTTCTAATCTTTCTTTTACAACTTGAATTCATAATCAGAAATTATTTTGTAGTTATTTTGATCACTAGGTCTTAAATTTAAATTTTTAATTTTAAGAATGACTTCAAATTCCTCAATTTTATTTTAAATATGCTCCGATTTTATTAAGATGACTTGCATGTGAGCATGTAGTGCTGGTGTGCTGGTAGATTATCCCATCTTTGCCTTTTGATACACTGGAGCTTTGAAGAAACCTGTGATCCATACATTTGTGGTTTTCATATGTGTCATATGGTTTACACATTGTCCAATTTAATGTCAATAATGCAAATATTGTTTTTTCATTACTAATTTTAAAAATTGCATTTATCTTTTTGTTTTTTAAGCAACAATATAGTAATACAGCAAGATAATATTTTTGGTGAGTTAAATTATGGGTGAGGGATTCATAAGTAATTCAGTGTTCTCTTTCAAAGCCAGATTAATCCACTTAGTTATAAAATCAAACTTACATGGCATATAAACACTAATTTTATAAGAACAAATCCATCAAATATCTGACATAATAACATAAGCTGTTGCTGTTTTTGCAGTTTTTTTGTTTGTTTGTTTTAAGAAGATTTTTCAATGGTTATAAATATTTTTTAAAAATCTTAAAATTTCCTTGGTCATAAGATTTAAATGTAGGACAAACTCAAGATACCTGTTCTGGAATTCAAACTTCTGTATTTAGCTAGTGTGATTTTACAAAACTCTATATGCTGTTTAAATCTAAAAAATAAGCCATTGCCTAGCTAGACTCTGGTGTAGCCATGTGCTCTTTGAACTATGACTGTCCCCATGCTTCCTGGCTTTGGTTCCCTCCCCGACCTTGGGGAGGTGAATCTTCTCTCTCCCTTCTTTTTCTCTCTCTAATTTACTTTTAAATAAACTTTTCTTTCTTAACAAGAAATAAATAAATAAATCTAAAAAATAACTTCATATGCCATATTGCTTCATTAGATAACATATCATGTTTGCTTAGCAACATGGAATGCCTTGTTTCCACTAAAAATTATTGGCAATTATAGTAGCTATCCCTTGATATTCACAAAACAGTGAAATTTTTAAAAAATACATAGTTCACCATATTCACTAAGAACAAATCATGACGGCTAAATTGTGTAATCCTCATAAGCTTGAGATTTTTTTTTTGAGTTGCAGTCTCACTTCATTGCCCAGGTTGGACAGCAGTGGCATGCTCAGGCCACCCCAATGTCAACCTGCTGGGCTCCAGCAATCCTTCCGCCTCAGTCTTCCAAGTAGCCAGAACTACAGGCACACATAACCACGCCCAGCTAATTTTTTTTTTTTAGTTGTAGAGACAAGGCTGGTCTCACCAAGTTGCCAGGGGTGGTCTTGTACCCACGGGCTCATTTTTATGCAAAGCAGCATATTTCAGAACTTGCCTAGAGGATCAATTTTATCAACAGACTTTCTTGTCTTTCTAGTTGTCTTGAAAAAGTTGTCTAAGAAGAACCTTAAGTAATAACAAATTGTTTTTTTATTTTATTACTCATCTATAGATGTACATATGCAGAAATAACATTTAATACCAGTGCAGCCATGCTATATGGTAAAATTCCAACTTAAGCAAACTCTTTGGCAATCTGTGTAGTCTCTTTATTAGTAACCAGATTAGTTAGGCAGAAAAATGCATAATTGGAAAACAAACGTCTGTGACAAAATAATTGGCTTTAAGGTAGTTATGGTCAAGGTCATTCTACTTTACCATCTATGAATACCAGATTTTCACTAGATTTTTAAAAATATTTAAAGTATGATTCTCTTTCATGAAGAGTAAAGGAAATTCACTCTAAGGAAGAGATATTTAAGCTCAAGGGTGGAGGAGCCTAGCAGGAGAAGAGTATTAGTAGATCAGTCAAGGCAGAGGAAACAGCACAAGTGCAGAGGCTGGTCTTCAAGGAGATGAGAGAAGGCCCGTGTAGCTGCTGTGTAGTGAGTGACGTGGGCCATGGTGGGAAACGATGCTGGGGAGATCACAAGCGGCATTCTACTGTGTAAGGAGAGTATGGAAAGTACAACGTAAAGTAAATGTAAAGGGAAGTTAGGGAAGGATCAGGTTACATTTTGAAATAATTCAAAGGACACACAACCAGACACTGGGTATCAAGTTCATTACTAGGGGGAGAGAAGGTTGTTAGAAGCCAAAAACTCACCTGCACCCAATTTATTTATGCAGCAAATCGTCACAGGTATCCCACAGCTCTAAAATAAAAACAAAATAATAATTATTTCTCTAGCTGTTGAATTGGTGATATGTGAGATAAGGCAAGAATAGACATTTCCAAATAGCAAATCTGTTTTCACGAAACACATGTTCTAAGTACCGTGTTATTTTGGAGCAATATTTAACAAACGATTTTCAAAGTCGTGGAAAACCTTATTGAACGTTAGTAACTGTGATTATGAATGGCTTTAAGAAAAGCACTTTTTTATTTTCCTGAATTATTTTTCTTAAGTGGCAAATGCTTTTTTCTTTTATTGGCGATGTCTTCAGCTTTGCTTGTTTAGAATTTAATAGTTCTGAAACTCTGGAGGTCTTCCATGGACTCTTTTTCTGTTGCTTTTGATGTGGAAGTATGTGTATGTTTTGATGTGGAAACTGCTTTTGATGTGGAAGTGTGAGTTTGGTGGCAAGTAATATTGATAAACTTCAGTAATCTGTAATTATCAAAACAGAAGTTTAGAGATGAATGTATTCAATGCAAGTCTAAGTGCTGCCAGGTACTTAGTTGTATGACATTGTATGATGTGTATGGACCCGTTTCTTTATATACAGATTCAAGGTAACAATATATTGCAGGAAGTGTTTTGAATTCTCTCTCCAGCAAACCTGCATAAACACTCTTCACTAGTTACTCGGAAAGCAAAATAGTCTACTTTATCTTAAAGAGCTATAGAAGTAATACAAAGAAAATATAGTGTTGTAACTAATCATTCATTCCCCACATTTCTCATTCTTGGTCCAAAAGTAAACACTTCCATGATTCTGGTATTTGTCTGTAGTATAGACATGGTGAAAGGTTTGAGACTAATGACCTCTTTTGAACCTGTCTTAGCTGGTTGTTGAGACACATTTTTCAGATAATTCATTTATTATTAATAATTCAATTAATTAATATTGAGCATCTACTATGTGTCAGATATTGTTCTGAAAATTTGGCATATGGAAATGAACAAAACACAAATTCTTGACCCTATGGGTTTCATATTTTGGAGAAGAGATTCTATAAACAAAAGCAACAGTAAGATAAATAACATGTTGATGGTGATGAGTGGAGAAAAAGCAATTGCTGAGGTAGAAATCTCAATTTTAAATTGAATCAGTTTGTGACATTAAATATAGCTGCAAATTCTACCACCCCACCCACCCAGGTCTGATCAACTCTTTCTCTCACCCCATTCTAGCTGAATCAGAGGTGCCTGTGACAACTTTGATATTAGAATGTAGCAGAATTATGCTCTGCCATTTCTGAGCTTAACTCATAAAAGGACTGGCTGCTTTTGTGTTCTCTCTCAGAGGTCTTGCTCTGATGGAAGCCCTCTATTACATCTCACCTTGCTGTGAGAGGATTAAGCTAGCCACATGGAGAAACCACATGCAGTGTAGTATTCCAGGGAGTTGTCAGTGGCTCCAGGCATGCTAACTGAGGTGCTGTCCTGAACATCCAGCTCAATCTACAGTTCAGGTGACTTCAGACCCATTTACTTTCTGGCTGCAACCACAGAAACGATCTAAAGTGAAAACTGCCCAGGTGAGACCAGTAGACCAGTAAAACCATGAAAAATGTGAGAAATTATAATAAATTTTTGTGAAGCTAGTGCACTTTGGGGATAGCTTGTTGGGCAATGATGGGTAATGGATAACTCAACAAATACACGAAGGAACAAAAGAATGAACAAGCGGTATCTTGAGCAAAGATCTGAAGATGACGAGGGAGCAAACTATGCAGATTTGATTTCCAAAAAACTCGGAATTATCTTTCGGAAGGCGGGTCCCTTGGAGTACACTCGGAATTTGTTCCTCTGGATCAGATGGTCAACCAAAATTTTCATTTGGAAGTTTTGAGAAGGTTGCATCACAATTTGGGGAAGAAACATCCCAGGCTGTGGCAAACAGGTGACTGGTTCTTCCACCATGGCAATGTACCTGCCCACATCGTGCTGAGTGTTCAGCAGCTTTTTACCAAAAATGACATGACCTCCATGTCCCACCTTCCCTATTCACCTGATCTCACCCCGAGTGATATGTTTTGTTTTCTTGGATGAAAAAGGTCCTCAGGCAAAAATGTTTTGCTGATGTCCAAGAGGTGAAACAAAAAATGGCAGAAGCACAAAATGACATCAAAATTTATCAGTTCAAAAACTGTTTTGAGAGGTGGAAAAAGTATCTCAGTAGACATATTGCACCAAACAGAGCATTTGCAAGGTGACTGAAGTTTTAAAATGTAAGAATTAATACACAATTTTTAATAAATAGATTCTGTTTCTTTTTGTGTCACCCCTCATATCCAGGGGACAAGCACTTATGTTAATTATCCCATTCATTTCAGGAGAATATGAGGGTTGTAACTGGATCTCCAAACATCATCTGAACAAACAAAGTGTAGTCTACCAAAACCCCACAGGTGTATGGAATTCAGGCCAGTTACAGTGCACCACATTTTTTCCATCCAGGGATTGCTTTTGTACATCAGAAACACATCTCCACCTGATTGTTCCCTCACCTTGAGGGCTTATTTATCACAGTCCGAAGAGAATGGTTCCAATCATTATAGAACCAATTAACTTCTCTGCTTTAGGGAAACAAGTTTAATTAATCAAAACATTCTTGCTAAGTCATGTTGACCAGTACAGAATGTTCTGTAATTAGTGATATACTTCTTAAGAAAACTGTCTGAATGTTAAATATTAATAAACATTTCAGAATCAAAAACATTTTAAAAAGAAAAATGTCCTTATGGTTCCGAAAATGTCACAATAAATCAGCTTTCACATACTGTGCAGCATCTACTATCCAAATCACTTGAGAAACTGCCCTTTTCTAATTATAACTCTCTCGTAGGAGCTGTTGAGATCACACCAGGCAATGCAGTAAAAGTCTTGGCACTGTTCCTGATGCTTTGGGATTGGTCTGAATATTCTTATTGGTATCATTAATTATAAACTGCACCTGTTGTTTATGGTTTGTTTAAATTTCTTAGAATCATTTCTTCTTAAATTTCATATCACCTAGTTTATCAACTAATTTTAGGGTATCTAATGTGATTTAATATGGTATTGTGTGGTCTTCATATGGTACATTCGTACATCAGAATCAACTGAAGCATCTGATAAAAAACACATATGATTCTTAGCAGAGAGGAACCTGGGGTCTCTATTTTGACAAAATCTCTGATGATTTTGATACCCAGCCACAAAATTAGGAGGGCATTAAAAAATGCCTCAAAACTCTTCAGATTCTTTTCCTTTTAAAATATATTCCTGCTAGGATTGGGAACTGATTTATTTAAGCACAGTATTGTAGCCATGACTAAAGTATATAAGACAAAAACCTGTCATTTACGTTTCCTTGGTAATACCACTCTGTCCAGTGGTATTGATTGATCCAGAAAAACTCCTTACTTTGTTTAGGCAAGATATATTTAAATAAAATATTAATAAAAGCTGAGGATTGTTTGAGCTGTAGGCTTTAGAAATATAGATTATCAGCCAGGCTCGGTGGCTCAGCCTGTAATCCCGCGCCTTGGGAGGTTGAGGTAAGTGGATTGCCTGAGCTCACAGGTTCGAGACCCGCCTGGGCAACTTGGCGAGCCCTCATCTCTACAATAAATTAAAAAATTAGCCGGGTGTGGTAGTGCACGCCTATAGTTCCAGCTACTTGGATGGCTGAGGCAGAAGTATCGCCAGAGCCCAGCAGGTTGAGGCTGTGGTGGCCGGGAGCGGCCACTGCACTCCAGTCTGGGTGACAGAGTGAGTTTCCAACTTTAAAAAAAATAAAAGAAAGAAATATAGATTATCATGTCATTAATTACAGGGTTAGCTATTAGTATGTGCTTTTTCTAAACATTTTGCAATATAAAGTATTCCTCAGAAGCACAGTTTTGAACTATCATTACTTATCTTTCTAATATGTTATGCTTTATATCTAGGGGCTTTTAAATCTACTATTATTTGAATAATTTGGGACTCCAAGCCTACAGTCACTGATTTTGACTTCCTTATGAGTACTATGATGCTGGCTTCTGTAATTGGACACTAAGGATAGCACAACAATACTAGTTGTTTTGATAAAATTGTTTGGGAAAAGTTTCCTAAAAGTATTAGAAATTTCTAATTTTATTCATCACTAATACATAGGATAGAGACTATACTTTTTTGTCATTCCTGTATGCACCGTGAATAGAACTAATAGGTGTTCCAAAAACATTCACTGAATATTAGTGTAGTGATTCAGTACTCATGCTCCTAGAATAGGCATAGAGAAAAGAAGTGAACATGTTAAATAAATTTAGCACAGTCAGGTCTGGATTTAATTGTTCGTTTCTATCTAAAGGACACATTTCCTGTAGGATAGAAGAAAAGAAAGTCAGGTTGGCCTCACTCTACTAGCATTCCATAGACACACAAGGATTCCAAGGCTAAATTGGATTGGTTACACATTTTCAGAAATAGTCCTCTGGAAAAAAGAATCATTTGCTTTAACTTTAGCTGACACCTTCTCATTCCCCTTTTCTGATGATGACTTTGTCTAGGGCACTAATTGTCCATGATGACCCCAGTTGCTGTAGTCCTTCCTTCTTATTTTGATGGACTCTGGGGGCAATGGGACCCAGTATCAGGCCTCTTGTCTCTTTGCTTTTGGTGTGGCCACAAGCCAGGAGTAGGTAGTGGGCGTATAAGGACTACAGGAAAAGACTCAGCCCCAAGGAAACCGGGTGAGTCCCATCAATCCAGAGATTCATATTCTTCAATTCTAGGAAGCTGTCTTTTATTACTGTTTAGATAATTTAGTAATCTTTATTGCACTGATTTTATTGATGGACCTCATTTTTTTTTTATTGTGGTTTTTGGCTGTCCTCATCTGATCTTCTAAGCTGTTTATCTTTTTTTCCCAATTCTTATCTTTGTCTTGTTCTACTTTGTCATTTTGTCATTTTTTGGTGGGTTTTGTCCAGCTGTGAAAAATTAAACTTCTGCTGTATTATTTTTAGCTCTCTTAAAAGTAAAATCTTTAAACTCTCTTCAGTTCTTTGCTTTGTCTCTTATTTATTGGAGTTCCTTTTCTGTTTATTTTGGTTTCCATCTTTCAAGTTGGGGGCATTCCTCAAATACCTAGTGGTGTTTGGTTGTCCCTTTATATTTAAGATTAGTATGGTAGACTAAATAACAAGAAAACCTTTTTTGCTCCAAAACAAAAACTTGGAATAAATATATAGGTAAAATTAAAATATAATTATGAACATACATATATGTTGGTATATGAGCAAGAGAGTCAGCAGAATCCTTAGAAGTAAAAAACAAAGTAAAATAAGGAGTTCAGGAAGGTAATCAATACAGTGTTGCAACCAGCAGTATTAGAAAAAAAGCAGCAGCTTTGGCTTATTGTCATATTCCTGGTCCCCTTGTGCTTCATATCTGGTTCCTGGCAATAAGGGTTAGGAAACAAAGTCTGAATTCCACCCAAGATAGGAGGTCAAATTGGAATACATAGTATAAAAGCCAGGACTCCAAAAGATTCAGTGAAAGACTGAATCAAGGAAACAAAATGAAAAAAAAAATCCCCAAATAACAAAACAACAATAATAATAAACATTCTGTGTAGGACAGAAAGGAAAATTACCTTTCATATTAAGGGAAAATATACCTCCTCAGAATTTGATGGCACAAGCCAGCTTTGCTGTCAATTTGTGATCTAAACTCCTCCTACCTTTACAGATTGAAAAACTCAAGGCTAGAATTTAACTTAAAGGAAGTCACCATAAATTTCAAAGGATTGATATCCTATAGACTACGCTCTCTAGCAATAATGCAACAAGGGTACACACAAGTAGCAAACAGAAAAATAAAAAAATCTCACATCGCTGAAAACCAAAACAAATAGTAAATGAAAAACACATACATAATTAATATATCACAAATAAACCAAAATGAACTTTAGAGAATACTTACAATGGAACAATAATGAATAGATTATATGTTAGAGCTTGTGAAATTTACTCAAAGTAGAGCTAGAAGGCAACTTTATAGCTTTAGATGTTTTTATTAGAAAATAATAAAGACTGAAAATTAATGAGCTTAACATCCTTCTCAAAACATTATAAAATCTGTGGCAAAATATACCTATAGAAAATAGAAATTAATGCATTAATCTAAAAGTAGAAATAGATGAAACAAAATAATCATGCAAAAATATGTTATTTGAAAAGAATAAGAATGTTGAAAAACTTTTGGCATTACTTATTATGACAGCCATTAGTGCCATTTGCCAAGTATTTATGGCCCCCTGTCTTTTGGAAACATGAGAGATAGGCACTTTTTGGTCTATGTGGTTGAGAGGCAGACATGTGACACTTCCTAAACCATTGGGCTATGAGTACAAATGGCATTTGTTACTAGAGACTAAAATACTTAACTGTCAAAGTGAGACTTCCCTGATATTTTTACATTTTGATATGACTATCAGTGTTCAAGATGATATATCCTTTATCAACCTGAGTTTCTGAATGGCTATAATGGAAAGACAGTCTACCATGGACCAGGAGAGGAAATATTGTAGCCTGATTGAAAAATAAAATGTGATGCTTTAAGTCATTGAAAAATTGTTTGGTTCTGTAACAAATGTAAAGTATAGAACAGAGGCTATCCTGACTGATGCATTTTAAGAAGAGGGAAAGAAGAGAAAAGAAAGAAGAGACACAGGAAGAGAGAGAGAAGAAGAAGACTGAAGAGGATGAGGAAGATGAGGAGGAGGAAGAGGAGAAGAAGAGGATGGTGATGGGAAGGAGGAAGAAAAAAATAAAGAACAAAAGACAGAGAACTGAAACCATCAAAAAAGACAAAAGGAAATATGTGCAAATGATGAATAAATTAAAAATACCATAAAATAAAGTTATATACAACTTCATAACAAATTTAAATCTCATATTAAGTTTAAAAATGTCTGTTAAATTGAACTTAGCAAATAGACAAGAAAAAATAGAAAATTTGACTTGTTCTATACTCATTAGCAAATTAGGCCAATAGTTAAATTCTTCCCATAAAATACACAAGTTGCCTGAATAATTTTACGGGTTATGCAGATTTATTCAGACTCTCCCAGACATAATAAAAAGGAAAAGAAAAGAAAAAATAATCGCTTCTGAAGACTAGTATACACTTGATTCTAGCACAAGAAAGCAAAAAATAGATGTCAATCGCATTCCTCAATCACTATAATTTTAATCTCATCTTATCTTCCTTTGGCTCTATCCCAATCTATTTTACCACCACTGGTCTTTTAAACTTTCTTCACATACTCTAGACACATCTACCTCAAAACATTTGCATTTACTTTCTCTCGGTTTGAAACCCCCTTCTCCCAAATAGACTTTGGATTGGCTTCTCAATCTCCTTCAGACCTTTTTATTCACTTGTTATTCCTTCCCTGACCTCTTTTTAAAAAACTGAAACTAATATTCCCTCTCTCTCTTCCCTGTTTAGGTTTCCTTCCTTGAGCTTTTCATGATGTCACCTGTCTTGCTTGTAATCTGTCTTCCACCTCTGCAATGAGAGCAGAGATTTTTGTTGATTTTATTTACTTCCAAAGTCCTAGAAATTAGCATAGTGCTTAACACCCGGTGAGAGCTCAATAACTATTTGTTGACTAAATTGATGAATGCAAAAGTATTGAACAAAGTTAGCGTGACAAATTAAGTGATGTATTAAAAAATACAACACGATTCCATTAGGCAAGTTTAACATAAAGACATTTGTTGATATAGCAGATAAAAGGAAAAAACAGCATGGCTCAAAATTTTCACAAATGGTATGACTATCAACATAAATTTAAAATGATCCACAAACTCCAAATAATTCACAGAATCAACAAAATATTGTAAGGTTTCTCGCTACAAAAATCAATACAAAAATACCAATCAGAATTCCAATGAATTAATTTGTTTAATCAGACCAGCTGTTTCTAAAATTGATTTGATCAAATAAAAGGGCAGTGAATAGCAATGACACACATCAACAAGGTGCATGGGTTGAAGAAATTTTCTCCACCACAAATTAAAATATACTAAAAGACAGTGTATTACTGGTCCAGAAGTAGACAATTGGACTAATAGAACAGAATAGACAGTCCTCTAACAGACCCACGCCTCTCTGGATACCTGGTAATGACAAAGATGACATTGTAGGAAAGAAATAATCAACTCTCTGGTAAATAGTACTAGGGACAATATATCAGTGGATAAACTGTCAGTCTATTGCCAGCCTCTCTTGTCAACGTCACTGGACAATCTTTTTTCCACAATTGTGTTGGTCTCTCTGTTGTCTGTCGCTCATGTTTATTTCAGTGCAGTTTTTGGAGTGAGCAAAAGCAAAAGCATGTGTTTACTTTCCAGTGTTTAAATGAAAGTAAATTAATTATTGTCTTTTTAAAAATCTCATTTATCTTTTTTTTTTTTTTTAAAAAAAAGATAACGTATCTCAGGGGCTTCTATTTTCTTTGAAATTTTTATATTAGTGCAAATCAATCTATAATTTTGCTAAACGTTGGGCAAATACTCATGTTTTAGAGAATGTGTTGAATGTCTCATAATTCTTTTAATATTTGTTTCCACGCTAAAGCTGAAGACATACTAGGATTTCATTTGAGAAAGTATAACAGAAACTGGATAGGAGAAATGTTTCTTTGTGTACATAGTCAGGGCTAGAATGTGTCCATTCTGTGTTCCTTCTGAGAGCTATCTGCTGTATCTGAGAATTAATGGTCCTATCGTATAATACCCAGTGTAAAAAGTGTTGCTTGCTTAAAGTAATCTTTATCATTTTCCTAGAGATTTTCACAAGAAAGGTATTTTCTCTAGAACCAGCCCTCCACGTACTATGCGTTCACTCATACTCAGTTAATAGAGCATTTTCATTTGTGGTTCAGAACAACGTGGTGCTGGGGGGTGGGGCAGCAGGATACTCAGTCTTAAAGGGTGACTGTCGGGCGCCTATCCTGGGCCTGGGACACGGTTTCTATGGTGACTGCAGCTCTGCCAAAGCTGTTCCTCACTGTGGGTGGAAAGAAGGTCTCCTGCCAGCAACTACGTGGGATCCTGGCAGCTGGAGAGAATACTGAAATAATGCACTGCTTCCCCAGATGGGAGCTCTCAGAGTCTTCTTTTAAGTCCAACAGGCAACTCAGGCTCTGTGGAAGAGTGGGAGTAGTTAAGCTCCAGCTAACTATTATGAAAAATCAGGTCTTAAAACATTCTAGCCCGACTTCACGGTAATGGAAGTTTGGAGGAATTTGTATTTGTCCTAAAGGTAATATAATTCTGAGGCATTTAAATGGTGGCACTTAAATGGAGAGTAAAACAGAATCCATCTTATTTGGAGACCTTGAACTCATCTGGAAATGCATGTTAATTCAGGGTTGTCAGTTGAGCTTTATAGTATTGGACTTTATCTCACGTTTTTCTAAATTGGAAAGCTACTACTCAATCAAAGTTATACTTAATGCTCTAGTGCTCTGACCCTGGTATCCCCCTTACAGACATTGAGTCTAGCGTGGAGGCTGGAATCAGTCTATCTACATAAAGCGCAGGGGGAAAGATGAGAAATAAATAGAAACTGACTCTGGATTAGTAATTGAATTCATCAAAAGTCCTCACTGGTGGTTTTGGTGACCATCCTTGGGCTTACCACTGAATTATTCTCATTCTGATTTTATCTTTACTTCATTATAAACTTTAGGCTCTAGAATCCAGCAAAGGCAAGTCCTGTCTATGCATTTGGTGCTTGGACTATATTTTATATCTGAAGTTATTCTATTCTGAAGGATTTTGCTGAACACGTTCATCTAGTGTTTAGACCTCAGATTGTCAGCGGTAGAACTCTCCCCAAACTATATCAAATGTTCCAAGATTAGCAAAAGACAGAAATCACATAAGAATGAAATTTGAAATCACGGGGCTATGTGGCACACTTGCCAGAATTAGGGGAAGCTCTTCTCTGGGTTGTGACTAATTTTTTTAATTATTACTTTAAAATAATCAGTGGGATGGAAATTTTAGAGCACCAAGAGACAGAATAGTCCAAAGATTCTTCTGCCACCTTGTTAATCTCCACCCGAAACTGTGTTCAGTGACATTCAGATACTACACACTTTGGTCTCAGCCGTCTGCTGGTGAAATTTCTTCCTGTTATGTGTAGTTTCAAGCTGTTCTAACCTTTTCTACTTCCCCACGTGTGTGTGTGTGTGTGTGTGTTGTGTGTGTGTGTGTGTGTGCGCGCGCGCGTGTACATGTTGAAGGAAGAATGTTCAGGAAATAATTTTGCCTGCATAAACAACAGCTACTGAAATGGGGAATGTTCAGGCTCCTTTTGTTACCTCCTCTGGGCCAGATGGGATGGGCTATAATTCTCAAGAAGGCTAGTGAAACACACAGCATTAAAATAGCAGACTAGCTCAATCTCTGAATATAAAGTAACTTCACACAGGAACTGTGCAATTATCAGAGGCTTCATATGTGACTGTATGCATCTATGCCTTCTGGATAAAGTATATACAGATCCCTCTGTGACTTACTTAAGCACAATCATAACCATCCATTTAAAAATCTTGTTTGCTATTTGCTTCTGAAGAAAAAGGAAAAGTTATTAATTAGGTGGGGGACTTCAACATTGCAAAGAGGGATTTGATCAAGAGTTTCCACAAGGAGGAAAGCAGGAAGAAATCTTTGGAATGAGTGTGGGAGGCCCTGGGGCAGCAGTGGGTACATGTGAGACTTGAGATCATCTGAAGAAGCATCCAGACTGTCAGCCTCTTACCTAAGTTTTCCTTGAACAACAGTGGTTGGCACATAGTATCCTATCAATATATATATATTTTTCCCAAACCTATATGCTAAAACATTTCCAGTTAATTTCTTAGAAGACATTTATCAGCCAATTAGAAAACTTATCTTTCAATAAGCAAAAGTGACAAGACTTCAACAAGCAAAAGTAACCGTGTTGGTCAAAAACTTTTGACAACCATATTCCGGCACCAAAATATTTAATATTATTAATAGTTAAATTATGTCTAATAATGGCAGCTAACATTTTTTGAGTAGTTACTCTATGTTGGGGACTTTTAAAATACATTAATACATTTAGTCCTTACAAGAACCATAGGAGGGACATTCTCTTATTGTCACCTTTGTGCATATGACATGATCAAGAGAAAAATTATTTGTTAAAAACACACAGTGATGGTGTGTCTGATGCTCTCTCTTTTTTGCTGTGCCAGTTTCTCATTTTTTAAAACCATGAGGAATAGTAAGAAGTAGATTTTGCATTACAAGTCACTACATAAATATTGAAGTCAAAAGAGTCAAAAATAACATCACCTTACTAATGCAGTGCATTCATATTGTCTGTTCTCATTTCTTTCACTTTTAAAATTTGGTTAAAGTTGCTGTATGTTGCATTCCCTCTAATGATGGCTTCAACTCACTGAAAAATTGGTTGATGGCCAGAAAAATACAGTTGCATAGAAAGAATAAATTCTAGTATTCAATAGCACATTGGGGCTATATTTATATTTATTTATAAATATATATATTATATATATTTATATGTATATTTAACAATAATTAATCCTATACTTCAAAATGACTAGAAGAGAATTGTAGTGCTCCCTAACCATAGAAATTATAATGTTTGAGGTGATAGATATCCTAATTTCCCTGATTTGATCATTACCCTTTATATACATGTATCCAAATATCCCACATATCTCAAAAATATGTACAGCTATGACATATCAATTATAAAAACCTGTTGCAAAGAATATAGAGAGTTCAAAAGAAGAACTACTCTTGAAATAAAAACATAAGCATGTGAAATTTGAGAGCAATAAATTCAAGATAGAATTATATGCATGTGGGTATGGTGAAGATTAATTATTATAGGAAGTCTGGATTGGGGATGGACAGGAAGAACTGCTTTGGGTTTGGGGGTAGACAAGGAAACATCAGTAGTAGAAAATATTCTCCTGTTAGTGGAGGATGGACTTATAATTACGGAATTTGATCTGAATCTTCTCCAAGGCAGCTGGCTACTTGATTTATATGGTTGCCTAAGTATCTATCAAATATATTTTCTCATAGTGCTGAAGTTTGAAAAATTTTAAAATTAGATTAAGAAGAAAATATGAATTTCTCACTTTCTGATCGTCTACAGGGTGTTTCGAGTGCTGTATTAAATGCCTGGGAGGCATTCCCTATGCTTCTCTGATTGCCACCATCCTGCTGTATGCGGGTGTTGCCCTGTTCTGTGGCTGCGGTCATGAAGCGCTTTCTGGAACTGTCAACATTCTGCAAACCTACTTTGAGATGGCAAGAACTGCTGGAGATACACTGGATGTTTTTACCATGTAAGTCACTATCATCTTGCTTCTTCTTTTGAATAAATGTGTCTACATGGCTGCATGTTAAACACATAGGCGTCTAAAGTTAAGTGAGGTGATGATGCATATGAAAAAATTTTCTTAAGTTACATGATTCGGAAGAGCATTGGCCTTCACAGTCAATACAAGGCACATAGCGCGGCATCAGAGGCCAACTTAATTAGGGTTTAATCTATGCTTTGACTGTAAGGTGTTATCCAAAATTCAGCTACCATGAAGTGGAATACTTTCACTTCTCTTGCTCTTGTAATTTGAGCAGAAGCTGTTCTACTAGAATAGAATAGAGACTAGAGAACAGAGCCAGGCACAAATCTGGATCTTGCTGCTAATTCTAGGAAAATCACCAAAACTCTATGGGTGCTCCCACCTTTTCTTGAAATATGAGCTCAGCCATGAGTATGATATCATCTTATTTTCACTGCCTTGCTGGGATAAGGTCAATGTTGTGAACAGTTCTTATTGTCTTCTGTAAAAGGATAAATCATAAGAAATTGAGCAACTTTTCTTTTTTTTTTTTTGCAAATACTAATCATGCTTTTCTCTCATAGAGTGTGAACTCCTGAGATCACTAAATTATGATGATGTTCAAACAATATTTTCTAAAAAGAGTCATTCAGATATTCTGGAAGTGAAATTTGTTGTCGAAATTTCAATGCCTTATTGCTTAATATCACAGAGAACAGGAGTTTGGGACTGAATTACTGAAGAATTTATTTCTAAATAAGTTGCTGACTCAGAGAATATATTATGCGAGTTTTAAGCCCACAAAAGAAAAATAATGCATGTGTTATAGTTTTTCTGTTAATTCCGACTGACAATAAACATTGTCTCCTGGGCCATTATAGCTTTTGTTATGCTTGCAACTTCTTGTGTATATTTTATGCTGCTGACACTATGTGTTTGTAATGTTGTTCGTGTTTCTTTATTTTGTCACTCTCAATACATTCAAGCATTCTTAATACATATATACTTTTTCTGGAACACAATGCATTTAGATTTGCAAATCTTAGTGGTTATCTGGATGGTTAGGATAGCTTTACATTTTACTCTTATTATTAAATATAAAAGACATTGATCACAGTTCTGATTAACGCAGAGTGATTTCTGTTGTCTTGGTGTAATTATAGCCTAAATTCCTAATCTGTGATAACACTTGGTCAAACCAGATAATTTTCTAGGTAGAAGACAACTATTTTTCAACTACAACGTCAAAAATATATCATATTGCTAAATTTATCTATAATCCATCAGATACAGGGAGATTGGGCTGAACAAAGTATTCTTCGAAGTCATTTTTATACATTTATTTTTCACAAAGAATATATCTAAATATGTCTCATAAAATTCATATACTTATTCTTTTACTCATTAAAGTTACTAATTTTCCACAAAATGTAAAAGAGAATAGAATTGTAACAAGAATTCTTTACTTTGGAAGGTGGAGATCAGGTATCTCTGGATAGAGTGCCTAGCAGAATTTCTGGTAAATTAAAGTTGAAATATTTATGTTTGTCTAAAATATATTGTCACTTAAAACTTCCACGAAGACTGATTAGAAAACAATGAATATAATGCAGAGGGTGTTGTGAGATCAAAAAATGAACCCACTCCCCTTGACAAATACATGCTAATTAGAGAAATGGAATTAATTAGCCACTCAGTTAAGAAGTGAAATTATTGTAAAAATATAACCCCTAATTCTGAAGTATCTAATTAGAACTTCACCAAGGCCACTGACAAATAGAAATAAAGAATTAAGCTGGGTACAGTGGCTCATGCCTATAATCCCAGAGAGGCCGAGGTGAGAAGAATTGCCTGAGCCCATGGGTTCGAGATCAGCCTGGGCAACTTGGTGAGACTTCATCTTTAAACAAAAAACTTAGCCGGGCGTGTGGCACATGCCTGTAGTTCCAGCTACTTGGAAGGCTGAGATGGAAAGATTGCCTGAGCCCAAGAGGTTGAGGCTGTGGTGGCCGTGAGCATGCCACTGCACTCCAGACTGAATGACAGAGTGAGACTCTGACTCAGAAAACAAAACGAACTAAAGCGAAAGACTTAATAGCAAGTTAAAAGTTGTATATTTCCCAATGAAACTTTATTTTGCAAATTAGCTCTGAAAAGTTAACATTATCCATTGAATTGATTCCTTTAAGTGTGTAGTAGACAATTTGTAAGTGTCCATCATATTAAACACAAAGATATATATATAAACAAAATTCAGTGCTATCAGCGCCTTAGTTTCAAATAGCATGGATCAATACTTGAGAGACGAAAGTGATGGTCACCATTTGGAATATAACTAAAATGCTTTGGATTATTGCAAGCTAGTTTGCAGAGAACCCTAAGAAAATGATTGCATAGTTATATTTTAATGTGATAAAACTGACATTTTCTTTTTAGTTTTATCTCAGCCTACCCTGGACAAAATATGTTCTCACTGTGCATTATTTTAAGCCACCACAGATGTCCTTAAAATCTACAGATTCTCTATATTTAAGTTACGTCCAAATTGCAAAATTTAGCTATGGAATGATAAGTTTGTAAGAAGTCATAGGCCTACCTAATGAATGGTATGAGATGCTTATATACATCTATCAACAATCAGTCATTAAGATATTTGTTTGATATTGAGTCAACAATTTTAATATATAGTAGAGCTCTGCTAAAGCTCTTGAAGGTAGTGTGTGTGGGAGTTTAGAAGAAAGATCAGTTTAATTGGATGCTTTTACCTTATGTCTGTTATATTATAAATTAAATGTGAAACTAGGAATGCTTTTTTGGAATGGGAAGAAGGATACTATTTTGCCCAAATTATCTCTCTTTTCATATTTCAAATTACTAAAATTCCCTGTATGGACCCTAGAGTGCTACCAAATGATTTAAGACTCTCTCCCTGCCAACAAATCATTCAGGAAAACAGAGGAAGATATGGACTGTAAACTTAGTATGATTAGCACCAACTGATAAATTAGAAGATTACATACAGGTTTAGGGAAGGTATGGATTACCTTATGCGAGGCTGCCTTACAGGGACATGAGAGGAATGGAAAAAGGTAAAGGGGAAACAGAGGAGGTAAAATAAGGAAATATGAGGAAGAGGCGTGGGAGCAATATGGTGCAGGAAATACATCTCACTTGGAAATAAACTAAGGTAGGTTTGGAAAAGAATGTGTAAGAGCATGATTGTGGAGGAAAGGCTTGTCTAATTTTAGTAATTCATAGAGAGTCTGCTTCTTTTCCCCATAGTTCTCATACTTCATTCAACCACATTCATCACTCCTACATCACATACTTGGGAAAGAAGCTTATTTACTGATGTGGGAACTAAAAGATAAACTAGTTGCCCAAGCCCAGGGTCTTCTACCTGTAGTTCTCAGGCTCTGAGGAGTCACTGCCATATCTTAGGGAACATAAAATTTCTCTCCCTCTTTCTCTCTCTGTCTCTCCCACTGTCTTCTTCCTCTTACTTATATATGCATATTCCAACTCGGTATCTCCAGGTCTAGAAGGAGACATGAAGGGCAAAAGCAAACTCACTGGCATGTGACTACTCTGTTTCAGAATACCATTTTGATTAGAATAAAATAAATGCCTCAGTTACGTCTCTTTTCATATTTCAAATTAGTAAAATTTCTTATCTAGGTCTTGAGGTGCTACCGAATGGTTTAGGACTCTCTCCCTGTCAACAAATGGTTCATGAAAACAGAGGAAGGTATGAACTGTAAACTTCTCAATACTATTAGTACAATTGATTGATTCAAAGAATACATACAGATTTAGGGGAGGTAGCAATTGCCCTCTACAAGGCTGCTTCACAGAGGTGTTAGAGGAATGAAAAAGATGAAAGGGAAACGGTGTTGAGATGCAAAACATACTTATCGTAAATAAGTTTGCAAATATTTGTTATTTTTGTACCCCTTATTTATTCTTGTGCCCTTTATTTCATATATGGAATTCTATTGTTCATGCAACCTATATTTCAGACATATAATGCTAAATACCATCAGCCCCCACCAATGGGTGCTGACCCGAAATCTAGTTCTTGCATTTTCAGCTGACATCACCCATGACGTTGTATTGTGTCATTCCATTTGAGGTGTGAAGACCTCCAGAGAGAGAAAAGTGAATTTCTCAAAGATTTTGCTACCCATTTATATTACTTTTAGTGATCTTTTTGTCTCTTCTCATCTATTGGGTTTCCCAGAAGTTTTTTTTAACCTCTTAATCTGTCAGTTTAGTTTCTCAAGTTCAGGTCTTTCGTTAGTTCCAAATTGTTGGGATAATAAACGTGTAGCTTAGCCTGCTGTTCCCACTGAGGGATATTCCCACACGCCAACCACAACTTCCACTTTTTTAGCATAACCATTTAGGTCCACTTAGCACTCAAACCGCACTGCCACTTTCTGCTAATTGGTAAGGAGGACATTTTTTCCCAATGTGTGATTTCTTTTCTGAGAGCCTCTTGGCAAGGCATTATAACTGTGCTCCTTAAGTTTCATTCGACAAAGTAGAGGTTTGCTTCTGCAAAGCAGCTTCATGTGGGACAATAAAATATGGAGATTGATTATAGAATTAGATATCTCAAAGCTATCCAAACCATTAATTTGGTTAAGGGACTTGGCTTCTTCAATATCTTCCCTGATGATGGCCAAGAACAGCCTTATTCACAAATAGATCCTCCAATAATTTGTTAGATAAGGACTATATTTGGGTTTTGGTACCATTGACCTCTAGAGTGAATACATTGCATCTGCAACATTTTATGGGTTTTTTAGTCCACTATGATTTCAAGTTATGCCACAAAAACAGAATTCACTACATAATGAATTATTTGATATTTTATGCACATAAGATAGTGGGAGTGGGCGTGAGAGAGGAAAATCATGAATTCCTGTTAAGACAAACAAGGTTTCATAGGCTAACAAAAATCGCAGTGGTGTACACATTATCTGTATTGACCTAGAGTGTTGACGGTTAAAACAGATTTCTGAAGTCTTCCTTTCAACAGTGTTTGAAAATCAGACCAGTTAGTATTGATGTGTGATTGTGATTAGTCTTGAAGAGTCAAGAGTAATTTAAGTCATAGCTAGAACTTATGTTCTATGGTTGTTTACTGTGATGACGATAATGGTGCTGAAGATTGTCATGATAAAGATGCTGATGTCTTCTTTGAAGCTGTATCACAATTTTAACACCTATTATGCTGCCTAAAATTTGTTTGTCCCTGGACACACTCTTCTTACCATAATCCTTCTACTGTTTTACTATTTGACTAGGACAGGGATTTCAGCACAGGTATATGTCTAAGTAAGTCTCAGGCTGGATTAGAACTCAAAGATTTAATTTCTATTCTCTTTTCTAACAGCCAGAAATGCAGCAACTTTAGGGAAAAATATTTTCAAATAATAACATGATCATTTCACTAAACTAATATTTATAAGGTCAGCAGGCAGAAGAAAACTTGCATTGTTCGATATAGTTCAAAAGAGGCCAAAATATTTCAATATACAGAAACATAGTTTTGGGACTCAATATAAAAGATCTTTCCAAAAGTCAAAGTTTTCTGGAAAATAGGTGGACTGCTTTAAAATTCAGTGCCTTGCCTGTCATTAAAGGTGCTTAGATAAGGCTAGTAATGAACTTCCAAGCCTGAAATGTTTACGACCTATAATTCTCCTAGTCTTGTTTATTCAAGAATAACTATCTTAGTAATAGTGCTTGTTTCACTAAGTGGGTTATTGTGAATACCAAGTATGAAAATATATTTTATACATCTTGAATTTAATACAATTTTATACTATTTCTTTTTTCAAATATATAGATATATTTTTCAGGCTGATCTTTTGTCTGATTAGTCTTTTAAATAACTCATTCACTCAGGCAAAAAAAAAAAATATTGGGTTATACCTTGTGCCAATCATTGTGCGAAACTTTAGGTGTGTGTAGTAGCAGAAGACAATTTCCTAGTCCTCAAGCCCTGACACATGAAAAATACATGATCAAAGGACCATCCTCATCAGACTAAGTAGATATGAATCAGAGAATGGCAGAGTTACCACTTTAACTGAGTTCTAGGATGCATCAGGCTAACCAAATAGAGGGACTGGAGAAGCAGCGATAATTAATACTCCGTGGTATTGGCACAGACATAGAAAAATACATCAGATGGAACAGAATAGAAAGGTGAAGATAAACCCAAGTACATATAAGTACTTATAAGTACATATAAAACTATGCCACTACTTTATATTTTTATATTTTTTCAAGTGGATTACAAATTATAGTAAGAGAGCTAATTTGTAAAAGCTAGAGAAAGTATGAATTAAGATTTCCTTTACTGTGGGATTAGAAGTATATAAGCAATATAAAAATTCGCAAAGGAAAATATTTATGTATTTGACATAAAGTAACATTTTGTTCATTAAAACGTTATAAAAAACATTAAAATGCGTGTGAGACTGAGAAGAATATTTGCAGTTTACATGACAAGATTTTCTAATTTTAATAAATGAAGACTCGATAAATCAGCAACAAAAGATTCTGCTAAAGGCAAAATATAAAAACACATACATCAAAAGTACAAAAGTTTAATAACTTATAAACTTATGTCCACTCTCACTGGTAAACTAAGACAAGCAATTTAAAATATTACTGTTATTTCCTGCCTACCAAATGAACAGAAAAATTAAATGATAACATCTGGCATTAGAAAACAAAGAGAGATAAAAGAACCTCTTGCTTTTTATTCATGCATTTTATTTTGGCACAAACTTTATGGGCACCATTTTGACCATATGTAGCTTAATTTTTTCTAGGAATTTATCCCAGGGAAATAATCTAGACTGTGAACAAGAGGATCTGAAGTCATCATTATTACCATGCTGTTTGTAATAGTGAGACTCTAGCTTCTTATTGCTGCTGCAAAGCAAACTGCCATACATTTTGTGACTTAATACAACAAAATTTATTGTCTTAGAGTCCTGGAGGTCAGAAGTCTGAAATAGGTCTTACTGGGCTTACTGAAATGGTCTGAAATCAAGGTGTTGGCAGAATTGTGTTCCATCTGGAGACTCTTGGGGAGAAGCCATATCCTTGCTTGTTCTACCTTCCAGAGGCCACCTGCATTCCTTGGCTCCTGGTCCCCTTCCATCTTCAAAGCCAGCAGTGTGGCATCTTCAAATCTTTCTGTGAATTTGAGCCTGCCTTCTTGCCTCTCTCTCTATCTCTCACTATAAAGGACCCTTGTGTTTGCATTGAGCCCACCCAAATAATCCAGGATAATCTGCCCAACTCAAGATCATTAATTTAATCACATCTGCCAAATCCCTTTTGCCATATAATTTGCAGGTTCTGGGGATTAGGATATGAACATCTTAGGGGGTAATTATTTTTCCTACCACTGGACAAAAGTAAGCAATTAGTAAAATATATCATGATATCTTCAAATGATAGAATGTGCCATGATCATACAAATTATTGAAAAAAGTATTATTAATTTTGAATATTCATAATATATCGACTAAAAGAAGTTTTCAAAGTCGTATTTAATAAACATAGCTGTGCAGAATTAACTAAAATGACTATGAGGTAAAAACTAATAGGATAAATAGGAAAAAGTCTGTTTTCAGTTTCACTTAAAAAGCTTCTTTTTCCTACAACGAATATATTTTGCTTTTATAATCTGTAAAACACTTGTATACACAAGCATTGTAAAATTTAAAAGTTTGTGTTTAGAAAGGACATAAAGTACTTGTATCCCTTAAGAAATACAATAATATGGATCTTCATTTTGGAAAGCAAAAATAGTAAATATGAAACTTCTTATGGTTCTCTATTTCATCCTACTGTGGACTTATAATCAGTGACTTCATCGTTGAAGGTTATTCATGGATCTTGCTGATATATCATTGACAAAAACTCACATTTATGTAGATGCTAAGAACTTATTTTCCTAATGTAATACTTGAAGTTCTTTGTTCTTTTAAGCTTGTATATTGCATGCTGATCAAAGAATACTTTTGTGATAGAGGGAGTCAAGTAAGTAAGATGTTAGGTTTATTACAGTTTAAATATTTTGATGACTTAAACTTTTGAAATAGATTTTCGAATGTAACATGAGGAAATGTCCATCCTCATCAGTTGAAGAAAAACATTTTGCAAGAATATTTGAATGTGAAGAAAAGAACATTCAACTTCAATGAAGGCTATAGCTTGTGGCAGGTTGAATAATGACTCCCCAAAGCTTTTCAGTTCTGAATCCCTGTAACCTTCATATATGACTTTATATGGCAAAATGGACTTTGAACTTGTGATTAAGTAGAAGATCTCAAAGTCAGAAGATCCTTCTATTTTATCCAGATGGGCCTTAAAATCAACACAAATGTGCTCATGAGAGAGCAGAGAGACCTTTTTGACCAGGAAAGAAGGGAATATGACTCTGAAACAAGGAGCTGCCTGTTGGCCTTGAAAATGGAGAAGGGACCACTAGCCAAGGAAAGCCTGGAATGCAGCTCTGGAAGCTGGCGCATGCAAGGAAACTTTCTCCTAGAGTCTCTGGAGGAACCCCTTGATTTCCACTCTGTGAACCTGATTTTAAACTTCTAACTTCCAGAACTGCAAAAACCTAAATGTGTGTTGTTTTAAGCCACCGTATTTTTGGTAGTTTATTAGAGCAGTAATAGGAAATTAATGCATAGCTAGGACAGTTTATTGCAGCACTCACTGCCAACTATTCATGCAAAGTGTTTGAGTTAAATTTTAAAAAGATAAAACCAAAAGGTTTATGATTGCTATCGTTGTCACCAATAATTTGCAATTATGTGTCTAGTGTAAATGCCAAATTTGGCATCTACATATGTTTCAATTAAATAAAGCATGAATTTTGGAGGAATGACATCAGCAAGATGGTGAAAGAGAAGGTCCCAACCCTCAACCCCTCACAGAAACACCTATTTAACAAGAGATGCGGATGATTACCCCTATGAGATTTCCAGAATCCACTTAAGAGGCTGCAGTGCTTCAGGTGAGCACAAAACCCAGAATAGCCAGACTGAAATGAGTGGGAAGACCAATGTCATTCAATCCACATCAGCCCCTCTCCCAGGCCAGGGCAGCTCAGCATTGGGAAGAAAGGAGAAGGGTGGAACATGTACCTTGTGTTCGGTCTGTGCAAGGGATTGGTTCCCGTCTCATCACATTCTAAGCACTGATAGAGCCTGCGGAGTTTAGATGCTCGGGAGTCTCTGAGAACAACTCAGTGAAATTGGGAGAAGGCTCACATGCAGGAGGGAGTTCCGCATTGTTCTGCAAACACTGACAGACCTGAAGGGAAGTGATAAACCACAACACACGTATAAGAGGGGATTTCAGTACTTCTCATTCAAGGATGATTATAATATCAAGACAGGAAACAGAGACTTGAGTCACATCATGGGCCAAAGGGCATAACAAACATGTACAGAATATGCCACTCAACAACAGTAAAATACACATTGTTCTCAGGTGCACCAGGAAAGTTTTTCGAGATTGATGATGACATGTTAGAACACAGAACAAGACTTAACAAATTTAAGAGGATTGAATTCATATTATATAACATGTACAATAGCATCAAAAAGAAAAAAAAAAGAAATAAACTTAACCAAGAATTGTAGAGTGAAAACGATAAAACATGGCTGAAAGAAATTAAAAGAAGGCACAAATACATGGAAACAATTATTTCAGCAATTAAAACCACAGATAAACAGAAAGACATCCTGTGTTATGGATTGAAAGACTTAATTTTGTTAAAATGCCCGTACTAACCAAGGCAAATTATAGATTAATGAAAGCCCCATCAAAATCGCAGTAGCAATTTTTACAGAAATAGAGAAAATCATTAAGCATCTGGGAATGCGAATAAAAACCATAATGAGTTGTCACCTCACACTTGTTAGAATAGCTGTTATAAACAACAAAAGGAAATACCAGGTGTTTGTGAGTATGTGGAGAAATTGAAATCCTGTGCACCCTTGGTGGAATGTAAAATAGTGCAGCCACCGTGGAAAACAGTACAGCAGTTCCTTGAAAAATTAAAATTAAATGGCTGTATGATCCAGTAATCTTCTTTCTTAGTATTTATACAAAAGAATTGAAACCAGAATCTTAAAGAGATGCTTGTATTCTCATATTTACAGCAGCATTATTCACAACCGCCACGACATGTAAACAGCCTAAATGTCCATCGAGGGGTGAATGCGTAAGAAAATGTGCCCTATACATACAATGGAATGTTACTTGGCCATAGAAAAAGAAGGAAATCCTGTCATTATGCTGAAACATGGATGAACTTCCAGGACATTACACTAAGTGAAATAAGCCAGTCACAGAAGGACAGGACTGCCTGGTTCCATTTATATGAGAAATATCTAAATCGTCAAACTCAAAGAAACAGAAAGTAGCATGATGGTTGCCAGGGCTGGGGACTGTGGAAGATGAGGAGTTGCTGCTCTATGCTTGTAGAGTTCCAATCATGCAATATGAAAAAGTTCTAAAGATCTTCAACACAACATTGTGCTAATAGTTAACGGCACTGTATTTTACACTTAAAAATCTGTTAGGAAGGTAAATATCATTTATGTGTTTTCTATCACAGAAAGACCATGAATTTTCTTTATCACAGCTAGGAACTCTTCAAACCAGCTTCAATGCAGTCACTAAAATTACTGCTGTTATGTTCTTTTCTGAAGTCTGATAGAAATGCAACTAAAGCCATTCACTTTCATATGACTATACCCTAGACTGAGAAATCCAGGTATCTCCTACTCAGTAATGCATTGATTTTAACTGCTTAGGGAGAAGCAGCCATTTTTCTCCTTATTAAAATTGCCATTTTTCAACTCTAAGGAGAAATATTGCATACTCCAGCAACTCATCTGCATTACTGTCAAACCACTGTGTTCTAATAAACGATTTGCAACAGTGCATTAGACAATGTCAGAATTAGTTTCAAGGAGTCCTTATAGTCAGGATCAAATAAACAAACAACAAAAAAAGCCCACATAATAAATGAAGGAATGAATAAATGAGTGAATAAATAGAATAACTATATCAGTTTTCTGTAACTACCATAACAAGTTACCACAGATTGACAGTTTAAAACAACAGACATAGATCCAGTTGCGGTGGCTCACACCTGTAATCCCAGCACTTTGAGAGACTGAGGCGAGAGGATTGCCTGAGCCCACAGGTTCAAGACAGGCTGAGCTACATGGCGAGACCCCGTCACTACCATAAATCAAGAGTAGCCAGGTGTGGTGGTACACACCTGTAGTTCCAGCTACTTGGAAGGCTGAAATGGAAGGATCATCTGAGCCCAGTAGGTCGAAGCTGCGGTGGCAGTGAGTGTACCACCGCACTCCAGCATGGGTGACAGAGTAGGTCTCCAACTAAAACAAACAAACAAACAAAACAGACATGTAGTCTCATAGTTAGGGAGACCAGAAGTCTGAAGCCAAGGTGTCTGTACGCCTGCCTTCCTGAGATCACAGAGGAAATTCTGTTTCTTGACTCTTCCAGGTTCTGGGGGTTGGGGGCATTCCTTGGCTTGGGGCCACAACACTCCAATCCCTGGCTCAATTTTACAGCATCTTTTCCTCTTCTGGGTGTCTCTCTCCACACACACCCCCATCTCTCATAAGGAAACATGATTGCGCTGAGGAACCATCTAGATACTCCAGGATAAGCTTTGTCTCTCAAGGTCATTAATCACAATTTATGCCATAACAGGTAATATTCGTGCCTTTATCATGTCAAGGATATTTATCATGTCAAGTAGTATTCATAGGTTTCAGGGATTAGGGAGTGAAGGTATGGGAGGGAGATTATAGCTTACCACAGTAATCAGTGTTCTTTTTTTTTTTTTACTCTTACAACAATTGCTGCCTGTAAAAACTTTTTGTAAGAATAAAAATGGTAGAAACTTTTAGAAATGCACAAGAAGTAAGCATGCCTGTATATATACATTCATAAATATATATATGTACATATATAGTTTTTTTCTGAAGATACTTCTGATTTCTTGTTTTTTGCTCTGAGAAGAATTCAGGTGAGCATAAGTGGCAACTTGTAACCTCAGAACATACAGGAAAGACAAACAGGGAAGTGTCTTTCTAGGTTCAAAGAAGGGACTAGAGCTCATTTCCATAAGACTTGATTATTTTTATTTTAATTTGGAAGTGATGTAAGTAAAAATGCTGCTTCCCCCCAAAAATCTTGGGAAAATAGAAATAGACAGAATACATATACAAATGTTACACTCTTAAACTTAAACTATTACTCAATGAGACTCTCCCGTTGAAGTCAAGAACAAGGAAGCTATGGATAATCTCTGCTTCCATTTAATATTGTTCTGGATTAAAGATATAAGAAAGGGAAAACAAGAAATAAAACTCCCCCTAGGCAGAGCTCAGTGACTCACGCCTGTAATTTTAGCACTTTGGGAGGCCAAGGTGAAGGGAATGCTTGAACTGGGAGTTCAAGATCAGCCTAGGCAACCTAAGGACTTCATCTTAAACAAACAAAAAAAATTAGCGGGTCATGATGGCATGCATCTGTAGTCCCAGCTACTCAAAAGGATGAGGCAGACGGATGGCACGAGCCCAGGAGGTCAAGGTTACAGTAAGTCATGATTATGCCACTGTACTCCGGCCTAAGCAGTAGAATGAGATCCCAACTCAAAACAAACAAACAAATAAAATTCCCTCTATTTGCAGATAGCATGATGGAAAATTTTACAGGATCAGTTATTAAGCCAATTCAAATAACAAGAGAATTTACTAACAAAGCAGGATACAAAGTTTACATTAAAAAAAAAACCAGTAGCAATTGTGTGAATAAATAGTAATTCTCTAAATATATTGGTAAAAGTAAATTTGGTTTATAGTCATCAAAAAATAGCAAATTAGTAAACTTAACAAGAAAGGCTCAAAATTGAAGTGGACAGTAAAACACATGAAAGATATAAAAGTAGGTTTGAACAAATGCAAAGGTATTCCATGCTTTTGGTGAGGATTATCAAAATGTTAATTATCTCAGAATTAATTTATAGAGTCAATGTACCCTAAAAAATTTCAATGATTTTTTTCAATAGCACTAGACAAGTTGAGCCTAAAGTTTGTGTTAAAATTAAGCACACAAGAATAGTTAAGGAAACGCAGAAAAGGAAGAGCTATGAGCGGGCCTAACTTTACAAAATATTACATCTCAAAGCCTCTATGATTAGAACAATTTGGTACTGGCACGTGAACAGACAGATCTGTGGAACAGAATGAAAAAGACAGAAATAGACACATCTAGATAGAGAAACTTATCATATGACAGATGTAGACCTAAAATTAGTGTGACAAAGATGATCTTATCAATAAATGATGTTGGGACAACTGGACAGCTACTTTGAAAAATAAGATAAAATCAGATCCAATTCTTGTACCACCCAGACAATAAAAACTAAATTAATCAGAAGTCTAAGTGTAATAAATAAATCTGTAGACATGCTGGAAGAAAGCGCAGGTGAATGTCTCTATGATTTGGTGCAGGTGAAGTTTTCCGTGATTAAAATTTCAGATGTAATAAAAGTTGGATAATATCTACAACATAAAATTTCTGGTTCTTTTTTTTTTAAAGTTACATGGCAAAAATGCAATAGCTAAGTCAGAAGACAAATGGAAAACTAAGAGAAAATACTAGCAACAGGTATCACAGGTAAAAATATAACATCCCTAATTTTTTTTTTTTTTTTTTTGAGTTGAAGTCTCACTCTGTCGCCCAGACTGGAGTGCAGTGGCCGCTCCCGGCCACCACAGCCTCTACCTGCTGGGCTCCGGGGATCCTTCCGCCTCAGCCTTCCAGGTAGCCGGAATTACAGGCATGTGCTACCACGCCCAGCTGATTTTTTGACTTTATTGTAGAGATGAGGTCTTGCTGCCCAGGCAGTCTCGAACCCGCGGGCTCAGGCAATCCACTCACCTCAGCCTCCCAAAGACGCGGGATTACAGGCTGAGCTACCGAGCCCGGCTACATCCCTAATTTACAAAGATCTTTTAACAATTGAAGAAGGGACAGGGACACATATCTTATAGACAAACGTGCAAAACACATGAATTGACAATTCATAAAAATGTGAGAAACCAGTAAAGTAAATGAGATAAAATATTATAAAATAGATATAAAGTTGTTCTATGAACTCCTCACTTATCACATTTTTAAAATAAAGTATTTTAAATTATTTTCAAAGAAAAATATTTTTAAGAAATATGCCATTTTAATCAAAATATTTTCTGGAAAAACCCAGTACACTGTGTTTCAAAGCTTTCCTAATGTCAAATTAGATGAGCAATTTGAAATCCTCCAATTCTTTCAAGTGTATGACAGGTTTACACAACTCACGTCTTCTGCCTCATTGCCCTTGACCGTTCGAATTGTGCACTATTTAGATTTTCACATAGTGAAAGTCAGCCACTAAACAATTGCTCTGGGACATTGAACATTACTAAATTCTCTCTCTCCTTATAGGCAACAAATTCCCGTATGCTGTTACATGCATTCTCTTAAACATAGTTACAGAATCTCTAGATCTCCATTCGAACCATCAAACTTTCCATTCCCTCATTTATTCACCTGTGTGAAGTCACAGGATCCCCCCTTCACTTAAAGCCACCCTAGTCACTCTACTCAGACTCTAACTAATGAGAAGACAGAGTACAAGTTAAGCTTGAAGCTTGCATTTTCTTGCAAAGTAGCATCAAGACTTCAAAATAGACCTCTAGCTAATATGTACACCTCTCCACATACTGTGGCCCCTTCTTTTCTTCATTAAAACTCCTACTCCCAGAACATTCTTTCTTTTCCACTACCACTGACGGTTCTCTTCCAGATTTTCCATGAGTTATTTGCCTTGTTGGTGTGACGCCGTGTGCATGAATGTGGTTGTGTGTGTGCCTGTATTGCTGGAGTGGGGAATTTGAAATATTAATTGGATGCTTCCACATGATGAAATTGAGATCTAAATTCCATTTTTTCCCTAAAAATAATACATAACTGTGTTTACATACATACTGTGCTAAGTGAAGCAATTTAATTAAAAATAATACACAACTGTGTTTATATATACACTGTGCTAAATGAAGCAATGCAATTGAAGTCCAAAAATGTAATAGAAATAGTCATTTTTGTTGCCACATTTTAACCCTAATGTGACTAATTTAGGCTAAAACTCCTTTGCTTTGTTGTCTCTTGGGTCAAAAGTGCTCTTCAATTTGCTCACAATTTAGGTTCATTTTTTCATGACTGGTACATTTAGATATGGTGATACGTTTGTATCAGGATTTCTAATATAGGCTCTTACTTTTTTTTTTTTTTTTTTTGAGTTGGAGTCTCACTTAGTCGCCCAGACTGGAGTGCAGTAGCCGCCCCCAGCCACCACAGCCTCGACCTGCTGGGCTCCGGCAATCCTTCCGCCTCAGCCTTCCAAGTAGCCGGAATTACAGGCATGTGCTACCACGCCCGGCTAATGTTTTGATTTATTGCAGAGATGAGGTCTCGCTGCCCAGGCGGGTCTCGAACCCGCGGGCTCAGACAATGCACTCACCTTAGCCTCCCAAAGGCGTGGGATTACAGGCTGAGCCACCGAGCCTGGCAGGCTCTTACTTTTAATTCATAGGTTCTTCAAGAAAAAATTCATTCAGCAAATATTTATTTTTTTGGAAAGTGTAAAGTTTTTGTTCAGTTAAATCAGCAAAACTTTTAGAGCTGGAATGATCTGGAAAGATTTTCTGAGCAATAATTATAGAGATTAAAATGGATTACTCAGTAACTGATTTAGTATTAAAACTGGGAAAATCACTGAAAGCCTTCTTCTGTTTGGCCAAATTCTTCCTATTGAGCATGTTTGTGATATTTTCAGTCACGTTATGTAAAGTTCTGTTTCTCCTTTTACCCCGATCATTAGTACTTTTCTCTACCCATGCCCATACCCTCTCTAGGAAAATAATTCCCTGCTTTAGATGTTTTTGTCTTAAGCCAATAATTTTTTTCTGCGTTTCTTGATGATATATTAGCATGTTGAAAAGTAGAGGAAACCTATTTGTCCAAGAGGGAAGATGTCAAATTTCCCACTTCCCAAAATGGTAGGAGAACATATTGTTACATTTCAGACCAAATTTATAGCCTAAACATTAATTACCCAATGAAAATGAAATTTTTACCATAGCAAAAATGTGTTCATACTTCACACATTTTTGAATTTTTAGTTCTCAAAGTACTGTTATTTAAAAGGATAGAACAACAAATGCTATCATACAAGCGAATTGAAAAGTATCCAAATTACACTGATGAATCTTAAAGTTGATTTTTAAAAACTTACTGTTGAAAAGAAATAAGGCACTGGAATGCTGAAATTTATTTAAATAATTTGACAAGTTGAGTTTGAACCACGAAGGATGTGCATCCAACATGATTTAATTGGTAAAGGGATAATGGGATGAATATTTAAATGGACTTGTAGAATTTAATCAAAATTATTTCCTAAGAAAGATATAGGTAAGAGTTAAGAGGTTTTGTTTTTTTATTTTTATAAAAAATAAAGTTTGTGTGTGAAACATATTTATTTTATACATATTATTTCAGCAAGACAAGCTATAATTGGCACAGTACTATCTTGATTAATAACGTTGACATTTGAAAGTTAGTTTTAATGATGAAAAACATGAGAATATTAGTGAGGCTCTTTCTTTCATGAGAGGGTCAGAGCTGGGATGAAATAGAGCTAGATGTACACATGCATACTATCATAAGCTGTTCATCCTTCTATTATTTGTTACCCTTTTGTGATTACTCATTAAGCATATATTCATTTAATACTTACTTTTAACTTTCATACTTTCTTATCTAGCACTGTCAGATACACTTCTGGGTGGGATATAGCAGTTAATATAAATGATACAGATCTCTACCTTTAAGAAACTGTGTTGTAGTTGAGATGTCAGAAATTAAAGGGAAATTATACTAAGTAAATTATTTAAAATATTAATTCTGAAGAAAGTTAGAAGTTAAGAGGAAGATTGGTGGGTTTGTTGGAAGTGTTTTAAATGTATGCCATGCTCACTGAATTCATTTCACAATCTCAAAAAAATACTGCGCATCGACAGTTAGTTAAATATTGATACTGTCCTAACTTTTAGGTTAGGATGTCATGGCCTCTGTCAAAAAAGAAGTCTAAATGGTTAATATATTTCAAATATTGTAAATAATCTATTTCTCAGGATAAATAGCTGTTATATAGAATTAAGTTGGTGTTATCTACACATCTGAATTTCATTGACACTTTCATAACTCTGAGTATATTGAATGAAAAATGTTTATATTGGTTATGGCAATATATAATCATAAATCCTAGTGGAATATTCTCTAACTATAGGCTGTACCTATGATTATGACTATTACTACAGTTTTAAAAGATACTATTTGGAATATGCATATAGGCATATATATATCATTGATGTTTTCAAAACGTGGAAATGCAAATGGACTGTTAATCATAAATGAGCTAATTGTCCTTTTTAATCTCATTGAATATTCATATCCTACATACAGAGGCATGGCAGAAGAATTAACCCTATCTATCCATATACCCATCTGTCACCTATGTATCAGTTCTGTGTGGGCATATTTGAGTATTTTCTATATAAATGCTTTATTTTAGCCAAATCCTTTTTTTAAAATTGAGAAATTAACTGTGAGAAAAGAAAGAGTACCTTCCCTTGCCTCTATGGAAGTATGCTGCAACTTGGTTCAGTCCCAATTCTGTAATATCCATGAGCAATTCTGCCTCAAAGGCTTAATTGTCAAAGTTGTCCATGAAGCCATGTTTTTCATTTTTGACATTATCGTTGGCATGTATTAATGATATTTTATGGTAAGTATGAAATAAAACATAGCTATAACAGGCTATAATGACAAAAATAAGAAGTTTATGTCATTTTCGGTAAGACTACCGAATCATTGATCATAAAGCTTCCTTCCTATTTTAATACAGCTTTTTAAACTTGGTGCAATACATGTCAATCTTTACATTAGGTATTTTGTCCCAGTTATGAATAGTGTATGATGATTATCCTACTTAACAAATGAATAAGGAACAAACTCCTTTGGAAGCATAATTTACTGCTTATTCAAGACTACATTGGTGTGAACCCCGGGAAGTGGGAGGCTGGGAAAGAAGAGAAAGAAACCTACAAACATGAAAACCCCAAGTCCTTTGTCGGCACATATTGGAAGTGACAGAACAACATTTATATATAAACATGAGACATACGAAGCAAAAATATTTAAAAATCCAATCTCCATTATGTACATACATATTCTATAACGTTCATTCCCAAAGGACCATGAACACTTTAGGATCCGTTTCCGCAGACCAGCAATAAAAAAGTTATTGAAATAAATCACTTTGTCTTTTCTCCCTCAGGATTGACATCTTTAAGTATGTTATCTACGGCATCGCAGCTGCATTCTTTGTGTATGGCATTTTGCTGATGGTGGAAGGTTTCTTCACAACTGGTGCCATCAAAGATCTCTATGGGGATTTCAAAATCACCACTTGCGGCAGATGTGTGAGCGCCTGGGTATGTTAATTTCTCTACACTCAGTGTTTAATGTGGACTTGTTTCAATAACATGCAGGTGTTTGTATTCATCTCCTGAAAATTAAAGATTTTTTTAACAGTAGCATTTCCTCCTGTGATGGCTATCTTAAAACTTGATAACATTATTTCCTAAATTAAGATGATCTCTTATGAAAATTCAGTTTCAAATTCCCAAACCATATGCAGCCCAACCAGTTTTGTTTCTAGAAGTAGCAAAGCTATGGGGTGATTTTTTAAAATTCTCTTTTCAAGGGACTTTAAGGTTCCTACACAGAATAATAGAAAAAAACTCATAAGCAGCTTATAGGCAGTACATGTGTCTATCTCCTCCTCTTAAACACACATCTCTGTATTTTACTGCAAATTTGGGGGCAACCACACCATGTTGTTTCTGTTTTCTAGTGACTTAGACAAGACTTCTATTAATTTGAGCCTGAAACCTTTATTGATATGACATTTAATGGTAAATTAAATGTACAGTCATGCTCTAGAGTTATACAGTGCCAACAATGCATGTATATCTGCTTTTGCTCAAGTGCGGTGGAAAATGAGTGACATAGCTGAAAGTACTTTTGCATTTTTTTATGCAGAATAATTTTTCCATAATAAAATGTTGAAGCTTCTATCCTTGACTGACATATTTTTTCTTTTCTTCTAATGCTGTATAAAGATGTGTGTTTAATTATAGCATATAATTTATGTTAAGTAAGCTGTTTCTAATAAGGTATAATATAAACTACTTACTTCGGTTTCACAGAACAGTTAAAAACGCCTGTTGATCTCAAACTATTTTTTATACCACCTTGTAACAAATTCTATTATGCTGCTGAATGCTATTAGCAACACTAGTCCATAACATCGTTTTTCTGAGTTCTGGGTGTTTATAGTGGTTTCTGGAGTAATTTCTTGTAAGATTCATCTATTTCTGTTTTAGGACAACACTTACTGTAGTACCCAAAGGTGTAAAATATATGAATGGGAACAAATCAAGAATCTCCAAAATGTAACTAAGGGATTTTAAACTGGACTTAGTATCTACATTCATTGGATCATTAATAACAAACTACAGATGTGGAGAAAGTTCAGTTACACAAAAATCTTGGATTAATGAAGTAAATAAGATATGACTAGAATGGGCCAATCTCCGTGATGCCTAAGCAATTTCTCTCGTAAAAAATGCAAGTTCTGATGTTAGATTCATTTCTATTCTGCCAAGTAGAGTATAGTTAATTCAATTAATGATGGGTCTTTTCTTTTCTTTTCTTTTTGGTTAGAAATAACATTTATTACCCCCTCCCCACATGTACAGATTACTTCTAAGAAACATGAAGATGTCATTCATGTCCTCATCAATTACAGTTTGTAGAAAATAAACTTGACTGATATCCTGCCAACAATATAGTTCCATCATTTTGTTAAACAACATCCATTGCATTTTTCCATAATTAGTTCAAGAATAGCTTCAAGTTTTATCTTTTGGATAGAATCAAATCAATCTCTGTTTATAAGGTAGCAATCTCCTGATATGTTCCCTTCCCTCAACCCCTAAAAACAAAATTCTATATCCTAAGTGATAAATTCTTCTTATACACTCAGCAAACTTTATATTGGAAAAGAAAAAGAATAATTGAGATAGATACATACTCTTGTGCACAGTAATAAGTCAAGCTGAGCTCTACACTTGTCTTTGCAATGATGTTTGCATAAACCTTTTCTTATACATGTCATTGTAAAGTTACTTGTGTGCCACGGCAAGTCGCTCAACTTCTCTGGATCACAGTTGACTCATTTGCAATACGAAAATTGTAAAGCACTAGTGAAACAAGAGATAAGGGGGTCTGTAAGTACATTTTGCCATCAGGGAATAACCTATTGCCAAGAAGAATGAAGCTAATTGAACTGTTTCATTCAGATTTGGAAAATTACTTTACAATTAAAAAAGATCACAAAAGAAAATGTATAGTTAAGTATCTGCCTGCCATTCAAGCATCTTAAAGGTATCTCAAATAGGAATTTTTAAAGCAAAACGCGAGCCACGTTTTTTTTTCTATAATAGTAACAATTGTGTTACCAGTCCCACTCAACAGACCAGAAGGGTGGCAGCAGCTGCGTGGGCTTCTCCAGAGGCAACACAGCAGGGAGTCAGCCCACCAAGATGCCCCCCACCCACTCCTGCAACAACCCCCTGCCACTCAGGAAATGAGCAGAACCCAGGCAGAAGTAGAAGCTGCATTCCCTGGAGCTCTGCAGAGGCTGCAGTGCAGGGGATGAGGCGTGCAACCATGCCCTGGGTAGCTCCACATTGTCTTCATGATAGTGGTGTTTGCAGCCAGACTGCAGACCCTGCCACCCCTCCTCTTTCACATACCCCCTCATCCCAGTAACTTATCATGCAGGACTTGTAGCTCCAGGAAATCAAAGGGGAAAATAAAGACGTAACTTCCTTTCTTTCCTATTTCCATTCTGCTTCAATTATTTCTTTTTCATTCGTAGGTAGGTTGTATCTAACCTTATGTTCAACAAATTAGCCTGTTAACCTCTTTTTCCTGTCCTCTTTAGCTTTGCAAGTGTCTGTGCTTTGGAAGTTATGCTAATACAGTTCTACTTGGAATGGTGAATAATTTATTTTTACAACAACCGTGTTATATGAAAAGCTTCTGGAATTGATACCAAAAGAAACTTGTTATTCAATCTCGGTTTCTCTGTGCTGCATAATAAGTAAAATGGTTCCTAACTGAAATTACATCAGCACAAGTGCAATTAATTTTAAAGCAGCATTGTATCACTGAATAGAGGATGCCAATCAATATTCTCTATTTATTGATTGCCCTTGAAGACATAACTTGATTTGCATTTTGTGTTTCCTGTCATGGAGTATCAAGGCCAATTCAAGTTCATTTCATAATGTCAATACTATCATTCGAAATCCAAAATGTAAGGCATATTAAACACAAAACCACAGTATTAACCTTTGGGATTGAAAATCATTATTAACTTCTTTATTAAAACACCATATGAAAGGTTATTAAAATATTTTAAATAATAAAACCTATTTATATTAAATAGTAAATGGCACCAAATTGAGTGCAAACATGTTATTTGAACAGTAAACATGAACTTATTAAGTTGAATATAAAAATACTTATTTCTCCTAACCATTTTTTCCATTTAATTTTAAACCAAAACATATTTATTCTGTTGTGACTTGGGGGGCATTGATGTGTCACATTTTGAAATCTTGGGGGTATTTATTGCACCTATCACTAATTTTCTTATTTCTACTCATTTCTCATTGCTACTATGACACCATTATGGATCTCAGAATTTATCTATACTTGTTCTGACATTTAAGTTTTAAAATCCAACACTTTTGAAGTAATAGAATTCCTAAATTTAGTATTCTCTATGGAAATGAATACATTATTTTCCATAAATATATCTGCACTAAGAATTAAGCAAAACAATAAAAACTTTGGAAGTGTTTTGGGAGTTTGCTAGGGCTTCCATAATGACGTACTACAAACTTGATGGCTTAAGCAAAAGCAACTTATGGCCTCACAGTTCTGGAAGCTGCAAGTCTGAGACCAAAGTGTCAACAGGGATGGTTCCTTTTAAGTGCTGTGAAGAAGAATCTGTTCCATATTCCTTCCCTAGCTTCTGGTAACCTTTGGCATTCCTTGGCTAATAGAAGGACCACCTTGATCATTGCCCTCTTGTTCATGTGGTGTTCAGCCTGTGTGCATGTTTGCATCCAAGTTTCCTTTCGTTTATAATGATAGCAGTCATATTGCATTAGGGCCCAACCTGTGACCTAATTTTTAACTTGCTTACCTCTGTAAAGATTGTAACTCCAAGTAAGGTCACATTCTGGGCTACTGGTGCTAGAATTTCATCATATGAATTTTGTGAGAACACAATTTAACTAATAAAACTGCAACATTATTCCATACACATTTTTAAATTTTATTTATTTTTTTAGGTTTACAAGTTCTAGGTAGTCCAACATCCAAATGATAGCAGTTATACAGAAAAAGAAGAGAGGCATCGTAGAGACAAAATTATCATGGAGATAACAAAATAAATGCTGTTAGAACTGAAGAAAATGAGTCTCCAAATTTAAATGGCCTATTAAAAAGCCAGTACAATAAATAAGTTAAAAAACATTCACACCAAAGCTCATCTTTATGAAATTATACAAAAGCAGGATCAAGACAAGTTTAGGCATCAGAAATCAAAATGGCTTTGGACTTTTCAACAATAGCAGTGGATTCTAGGAATAACTAATTTATAGCCTTGATTTCATATACTGTATGAAATTACATTTACAAATTATTTGATGCTACTTTCTTCAAGAGTTGCTGTTAAACTTCCTTCTCCTTGGGTGTGGACTAGATTTAGTAACTATCTTATATTTTTCTTTTTTCTTTTCTTTTAAAGATGTGGGGTACAATTCAGGGGTAGGTGCACAAATGTTCATTATGCAGGTACCCTCATTGATGAGGTGTGCCCCTCCCTCCCCTAACAGTTTCCCACAACTGCCAATCCCTTTCTTATAATATTATAATTGTTCAATTATAATTCTCCGATTATAAGTGAGAACATATGGTACTCTGTTCTTTGTTTCTGTGATAGATCACTGAGTATGATCGACTCTAAATCCATCCAAGTTGCTGTGAAGTCCATATGTTTGTCCTTCTTTATGGCTGCATTATATTCCATTGTGTATATGTACCACATTTTTTTTTATCCAGTCCAGTTTCGATGGGCAGCATGGTTGGTTCCATGTTTTTTCTATTGTGAATAGAGCTGCAACAAACATGCATGTGCAGGTATCTTTTGTGTAGAATGATTTGCATTCCTCTGAGTATATTTCCAGTAGGGGGATTGGTGGGTCATATAGAAGGTCAGTTTCTAGTTCTTTCAGAAATTGCCACACTGTCTTCCATAGAGGTTGCACTAGTTTGCATTCCCACAAGCAGTATAGAAGTGTCCCTTTTTCTCTGCATGCTTGTCACCATCTGTTGTTTGTTTTGTTAATGGATGACCATTCTTTCTGGGGTTAAGTGCCATCTCAATGTGGTTTTGATTTGCATTTCTCTGATGATGAGTGAGGTTGAGCACTTTTTCTTGTGTCTGTTGGCTGCCCGTATATCTTCTTTTGAGAAGTTCCATACACAATTTTTAAAGCCATAAAATTAAGTAACTACTGTTGTTACTTGTTTCATAGATAACATTTTACACTTGAGTTTCCTAATCTGAGAATCCAAAATCTCACATGTTCCAAAATCTGAAATTTCTGAGCACCACCATGGTACTCAAAGGAAACGCTCATTGGAGCATTTAGGATTTGGGGTTCTCAGATGTGGGCTGCCCAATCAGTAAACTTAATGCAGATATTCCCCAAATCTGAAAAACCTAAAATTCAAAACACTTCTAGTTTCAAGCATTTCAGATAAGGGATATTGAACTTATATATCAGTTTTTTTTTATTATTACTGTCCTTGTAAGCCTCAAATGTTTGTAGATTTTGACCACAGCATATTAGACTAGTATTTATAAGATATACTCTATGTAATTACCTTAAAATCTATTTTGTATGTCATAGCTCACACAACTCAACCCATAACTCATATGCTTATTTTTATAGTGTAAAGTCAAATTTTAGTACTACTACTAGTTTCAGTTATAGTACCAGGAAATGCTTGTTATTTGCTTTCTTATGTTGATTGCTATACTATACACTTTCCAAAATACAAAGACATTTATTCTTCCAAAAAACAATACAACATAGATACCAGAATTATCCTAATTTCACAACTGAAGAGGCTGCCACCTAGAGAAGATGAATGGCTTGCCCAGAGTATGCAGCGGTTGATGGAGACAGATTTGAATTCGAGCATCCAGCACAGAACCCATGCTCCTAACCTCATGATCAGAATGTGCTTCACCATTTCATGTTTTTTGGGGGGAACTAATTTAATAGGACAATTATCTGTTCATGAGAGTCTTTCATAATTCACCAGCCACTTTCTGTTTAACAGCTAAGTGAGATCATTCATTGGTAATTGGAAAGCTCCTTCATTGCAGAGATGTCCTCAATTTAACCTTAGCTTTTATCAACAATTGAGAATTGCTTCTTCTTAAAATACGAGGATGTCCTGCAGGATATGAAAAAACTGAGTAGTCTAAGATGCTTTTCTGTGACTGATGTGCTTTTGATGACTGTTTGTCAGGAAGGAATGTCTTTAAGTAAATTTCTCAAAACTGTAAAGTTGTCATCAAGCAACTACATTCAAGCCGGGCTCGGTGGCTCAGCCTGTAATCCCACGCCTTTGGGAGGCTGAGGTGAGTGGATTGCCTGAGCCCGCGGGTTCGAGACCCGCCTGGGCAGCGAGACCTCATCTCTACAATAAATCAAAAAATCAGCCGGGCATGGTAGCACGCGCCTGTAATTCCGGCTCTTCGGAAGGCTGAGGCGGAAGGATCGCCGGAGCCCAGCGGGTCGAGGCTGCGGTGGCCGGGAGCGGCCACTGCACTCCAGTCTGGGCGACAGAGTGAGACTCCAACTCAAAAAAAAAAAAAAAAAAAGAAACTACGTTCTACTAGATAGTCCCTAAAATTTAGTAATTTAGTGTCTGAAAACACACACACACACACACGCATGCACACACACACACACACACACACACACACACACACACACACACACACACATAAACAAGCAAGCAAATAGCAACAACAAAAATTGAACCCAAACTGCCAAAATAGAAATCCTAGTATAAGACTCTGCCTTCTACTTTATACTCTAGAGTATTCTAACTCTAGAGGGGAAGGCAACATTATTGTTCAGGTAATAATAGCTTTGATTTACCAGTAGGAAAAACAAAGGGGGAGCAGATGAATGTAGATCATAACTTCAGGCAGAAGGATGATATTTAAAAATATTGCTTCAAAAAGCATTGCATTGTGGAGGAGGAAACGAGGACTTTATTGGTACAAGCAACTGAAGTAGATTCACATACTGCTTCAGAACTGAACTCTGTAAATACTAGGACAGTGGGCCAATCTCAGGGTAACTAAATTACAGGAGGAAAAAAATTAAAGCTCTTATTTTTTTCTAATTTCTAACATAAATATTTTCTATTAGCTTCATAACATGGCATTGACAAAATGAAAAAAAAAATAAAATGTAAAGCATCTAGTGTTAGATTTTTAAATAGAAGAGATTTACAACAGCTAGAAATGGAAAATTGATAAAGAGTTTGAATAATGTGAATGCATCTCAGATCACCACTAGAATTACTGAAATTTAATGAAAATAAAAAATCTCTAAAAATGATGTCTCAACATTTTGCTTTGTTTTGTAATTGTTTTGTTATTCTATTCATGATAGACGGTATTTGGTCAGACCTTTTTATTTACTTATTTTTTTAAAATTTCATAAACATTGGATCTTGTTAAGTTGCCCAGGATGGTTTTCCCAGCTTCTGACCTCAAGCAATCCTCCCACCTCAGCCCCCTAAAGTGTTGGGATTATAGTCATGAGTCGCCATGACAGTACCAAACCTTTAAAATAAATTTCTGTATACTCTCAAATCGTCTTTAATTTCATGTAACTTATGACTCATATTTTCATAATACTAAAGTATTTTTAAAAATAAACTTTTAATTTCAGAATAGTTTCAGCTTTACAGGACAATGAAGAAGGTACAGTTACCATGTATACAAAACCCAGTTTGCTCTATTACTAATATCTTACATTAGTATTGATGTTGGGCGGCACAGGGTATAGTTGCTATATGGGTTCTTGACTTTACCACAGGAAAGAATTTTGCAGAGAATCCAAAGTATAGTTTATAGGAAAGTTTATTAGAGAGGAAAATACATTCAAGATGGAATGCAGGTGCCTTAAAGAAACGAATGCACCCTTGCCTTTAACAAGAAGCTTTATATAAATTTACAGTAATGGTTAAGCTAACTATTCCATTAGCTGATAGTGGGGGACTGTAGGTCTCTTAATCAAGAGTTTTGATTACTCTCTTTCAATCTTTTAAGGTCCCAAAATCCTAAATAAATAGTTACTGCTTAATTAGATTTGGGCTTTTCTTAAAGCATCATTTTTTGTGTGTTTTGGCTAATTCCCTATTGTTTCTGTGATTCACTGCCCTGGTAGTTCCATATTCCTACCCACAAGGTGGTCAGGTCTGATATTCCTGGTCAGTCAGGTGAAGGCCATGTACCAATAAGAAAGATGCCTGAGCAATGAACCAGCCTGTTCCTCAGTTACCTAAATTAGATTGACTTAAGAAGACTTACATAACTAAATCTGAACTATGTGCTCTGTTAACTATGCCTGCCTCAGTATGATATATTTGTAACAATTGATGAACCAATATTGATACACTATTATTAACTAAAGTCAGTGCTTTACTCAAGTTTCCTTAGTTTGTTATAAAACATTATTTTTCTTTGCTAGTGTCCTATTCAGGATACCATCTTAGATTTGGTTGTATCTCATATGAACTGTGACATTTTCTAGGACTTTGTTGCCAATGACCCTTGATAGTTTTGAGGAATAAATAGGTATTTTGTAAATGTACCTCAATTGCAATTTATCTGATGTTTTTCCATGATTAGACTGGGGTTTGAGGTTATGAGGAGGAATACAGAGATAAAGTATCTTTCTCATTACATCATGTCAAGGGTGTCTAAAGTTTTTTACTAAAAAAGAAAAACTAAAGACATGAAATAACACATTGTCTGATCTATGTTTTCCTAAACAAAGCAGTTCTATTAAAAACAATCACATTAACAAATCTATTTTATCATAGGTAGCTTGTATATAGCATGATAATACTGTGTAGACCTTTCTCTCTCTCTCTCTCTCTCTGTGTGTATGTATATATTTTTACATAATAATCAAAACCTTCAGCTTCTGATTTATTTAACATAAAACTAAATCTTAGAATTTAGTACCCACTGAAAATTTCTGGAACAATGTCTCAATGACCTATGAATTTCCAGTTTCTACTTACAAAAATACTCTGGGTTAAAAGAAGTTATGTGCAAGTATAGATTCTTCAATCAAATTTTGTAATAAAGCTGGAAATTCATAACAAATGACTTCAAATCTGTAGCTCTATGAATCCCAATATAACATCCTGAATACATTTATTTGTCTTAACTGTTGCCAATGTGATTAATCTCAATATTGTATGTTCAGGTAACACTACACAAATTTTCAAGTATAATTTTTAAATTGGCTTAACAAGCTCAAAACACCCTGTTAATGTGAAAATATTTCCCAATATTTAATAGTAATTTTTAAAATTAGGCCACTCAATTAGGAATGAAATAGCAATCATGGATTATAAATGACCTTTTAAAACATTTGTTGGTTAATGAATGCCTTTATTCTCCAACAAGGAATTTTATCCCTTCTGTGCTGGGGAAAATATTTATGCCAAAAACATTTATTTTTATTTTTTCTTTCAGATAAAAACTCAAGACCTATTTTTTTTTTTGTTTGGAGTTTTAAAATCAGTAATATACAAAGCAGATCATACTGTACAGCATTGGAGGAGTGGAGTCAAACTCTGTTACTCAGGCTGGAGTGCAGTGACACGCTCATAGCTACCCCAGCATCAACCTGCTGGGCACCGGCGATCCTTCTGTCTCAGCCTTCCATGAAGCCGGAACTTCTGGATTGTGTCACCATGCCTGGCTAATGTATTTATTGTTAGAGATAAGGTCTCGCCAAGTTTCCCAGGCTGGTCTTGTCTAACCCTTGGGCGCAGGCAATCCACTCGCCTTGGCCTCCCAAAGTTCTAGGATTACAGGCTGAGCCACTGAGCCCGGCCAACATTGTATAGCAATTTTTAAATCACTTTGTCTTTTTTTCTCATTTTGAGATTAACTACTACTATAGTTAATATTTTAAGGTTGCTTTATGTGGAAACTAAGTATATTAAGAATATAAAAGTTAACAGATCACTGAAGAATTATTAAGCCTAGCATTATTATATTGTGAACACTGGTCAAAAGTACATTTCTCAGACGTTTGCACTGTAACTGGTACACAAAATTATATTATTAGTATTCAATAATAGGAAGTTTTCTCTATAGTAATTTGCTGAAAAAATTTTCTAAGCCAGTGATGCTTTTATTTTTATATATTTTGTCTTATTCAAATTTTACTTTTAATTGAAAAAGGAAAATTCCTTTGATTCAATTTTTTTTAGGATCTGGATCATTTTTAAAAGAGTCTGTTGCAGTGCTGAGTTCTGAAAGTCTATCAAGAAATACAGTGGCATCCCTGCCCCTGGGGAACCCCTGGTCTAATTAGAATAGAAGGCACACTTGTACATGAACACATACAGGCTAAGTATATTGATGAACATGCATATAACGTCGTGTTTGCATGGAGAGAAGGTGATTAAATTCTGTAATGAAGAGTTGTTGTTGACCAGTTATACCTGAGGCCTAGTACACTACATGTTGTTGGCACACAGGAAATATTGATTCTAATCATGCACTGCATAACATTTTGGTTATTGCCAGACCACATATAAGAGGGTGGTCCCATAAGATTGCAATACTGTATATGTATTGTACCATTTCTATGTTGAGATACACACATACTTACCATTGTGTTACAGCTGCCCACAATATTCAGTGCAGTTATGTGCTATGCAGGTTTATAGCCTCAGAGCAATAGATTATATCATACAGCCTGGATGTATAATAGGTTATGCCATCTAGGTTTGTGTAAGAACACTCTAATGCTCCCACAACAATGAAATCGCCTAATGATGCATTTCTCAGAATGTATTCCCTCCTTTAGGAGATACGTGACTGTTTTAAATTAGTGAGTAAAAGGGGCTCTTGATATTGGTTTGGGAGGATGTAAAGAATTTCTGCAAGTAACCTGGAGGGTATGAATTAGAAGGAAATGTGTAGAGTACTGTAGTTATCCATGGGCTAGATCAGGCGGGAGAGGTAAGTAGGCACAAAATCTTCATGCATCTTTACAAATCTTGAAGTGTTCAAATGTGATTTGTTGGATGTATGAGACCAACACCAAGTAGCAGTAAAGAGGACAGGCAGTTCATTTTTTAAAGTAGATTTTTAATTTTTAGGGAAATTTTAGGTTCACAGCAGTATTGAACAGAAGGTACAGAGAATCACATATATTCCTTTCTCTTGTGTATGCACAGCACCTTCCCCACTATTAAAATCCCTCACGGTAGGAATCACTGATCCTACATTGACACATCATTATCATCCCAAGTCCATGGGTTGGACAGTTCATTCTTGATGTTGTATGTTCTATGGGGTTGGGTAAATGTATAATGCCACATATCCATCACTGTAATATCATACAGAGTAGTTTCACCTCTCTAAAACTCCTCTGTGCTCCACCTATTCACTTCCCTAACCCTTACCCTTGGACACGCTGATCCTTTTACTGTCTCCACAGTTTTGTCTTTTCCAGAAAGTCATGTGGTTGGAATCATGGAGTATGTAGCCCTTACAGATTGTCTTCTTTCACTTCACAATATGCATTTAAGGTTTCTCTGTTTCTTTTCATGACTTGATCGCACATTTCTTTGTTTTTTAAAAAATATTTTTATTGATTGAGTAACTTAAATTGACAAATAAAAATTATATATATTTATTCTATACATGCTATTTTGAAGTATGTATGCACTTTGGAATGGCTAAATCAAGCTAATTAACCTATATAGTATCTCACTTTTTTTTAGTATTGAGAACACTTAAAATCTACTCTTAGCAATTTTCAAGAATACTATATGCTATATTAACCAGAGCCAGCATGTTATACAAAAGATCTCTTAACTTATTCCTTCTAACTAAAATATTGTGTGCTTTGACCAACATCTCACTAAACCTATACCTCTCAGTTCATTTCTTTTCAGCATTGGTTAATATTTCATTGTCTGTATGACCCAGAGTTTATCCATTCCCCTACTGAGAAATGTTTTGGTTGCATCCAAGCTTTGGCAATTATAAATAAAGTGCTATAGACATCCATATGCAGGTTTTTGTGTGGACATCAGCTTTCAATTCATTTGAGTAAATACCAGGGAGTTCAATTGCTGGATCATATGGTAACATTATTTTAGTTTTATGATACATTTTAGTTTTATGATACATCTTAGTTTTATGATACATACATTGCCAACCTCTCTTCCAAAGTTCTTGTGCCATTTTGCATTTCCAGAAAAATAAGTGAGAGCTTTTCCATTGCAATTAGTTTTGTACTTTAGGAGAATTCCTCTGACTATAAGCAAAATCTGGTTTGAAGAAGAAGAATCCTTTAGGTAGGAAAAATTTATATTTTTTATTCTGTCACTTATATTCTTACTACTTAATCATTTGATGTCATAGTTATTGCTCTACCATGTTAGCTTCCAATTACATTGAAAATAATCAATATTTTAATTTGACCATGTCATTTCTAACTTAATATGATTTTTTTTCTAGCAGCCATATAAATGGGACGCCCTATTTATAAGTCATCCTGATAGAATTATTTGGGGTTTGGCATATCTATCTGTCCATTTGTCCATTCATCCATCCATCCATCTATCCATCCATCTACCCACCCATCCATCCATCCATCCATCCACCCATCCATCCATCCATCCATCCCTCCATCCATCCATCCATCCCTCCATCCTTCTGTCCGTCCGTCTATCTACTCTTCCTACCTGTTAGCTAAATATGGTTTTAAGCAGGAAAGAAAGCAAAGCATTAGTTGAGAAATGCATGTGTGTGCTGGTGTGCGGGGAAGTGGGTATGCTCTCTTTCCTCAAAACACCCAGAATATTCTACAGGGAGGTAAAATAAACATGAGGTGCATATTTAGATGTTTTCTTTGGTATGCTTCATTCCTTTGACATATTTTAATAATATTAAACGTTCTAGAATTGTTTTGTTTTATCGCTTACTCGGTCCTTTACATAATTTCCTTTACATAATTTACATACTCGGTCTATATAGTTCTGTTTTATTTCTACTGAATGTGCTAAAAAGTATTCAAGCAGCTTTTTTAACATAAAAATAGTTGTAAATAGTTGTAGTTTTGAGTCAATGATAATCTTTCAGTAGATTGATACATGTATTTTATATAAATGGTGTTCTACTGGGTTTTAATAAAGAAAATTTCCTTTAATAGAGATAATAATTTTCTTTATCACATTTCAAGAGTTACTTTTGTGTTATAATTTCACATTCAAATGATAGCCTGTATGTTGCCATGACTAGAAAAACAGATGTTCTCACCAATCTGCAAAATGTTTCACCTCTTCACTGGACAGTGATACCCAGATATGTACCAATATTTATTTGTATGACTTATTTTCTTGTCCTGTATAATTTTCTGAAGGTTCCAGAGGAGGGGCTGATTTGAGAGCAACAAATCACATGCTGGTTTATGCATAATATGCTGAGAAAGCAGCTTAGAAACAATAGCAATATTTTAGCATGGCTTTCTTCAATGTGCCATTCAAAGTAAATATTAAAAACAAACACCTCCAGGAACTTCTCATCTGAAATTAAACACTCCTCAAGGAATGCACATTGGTACTCACTTATCAGTATGTTGTCTAATGAAATTATATTTGTCTTGGATGTTGAATTGTATTCAAAGTATTGAAATTGTTCAAATTCTCCATCTGACTTAGAAAGATAACATTCTAATGTTTTTATCACACTTATGTATAAATTGATTAAGTATGTATTAAGTATTGCACAATTAAATTTCCTCAGGGTTTGTCTTTACATCTCATATCTACCTTTTGTTTGGTTATTTAGCAGAATAATAATAAAAGATAGAGTAACCAAGGCAGAAAATTCCCTAACAATTGTTTTTCTGTGGCAGAGTGATCTTGTAGAAGTGGTAGCAAAAAGCTTGTCACTGTGCCAGTCTAAGTGAGATAATAGATCCTGGCTAGACGTTGTCTCCCACATCAGTCAGATAAGCATTAGTTTTCCATGGCAACTACATTTACTTGATTCTTTAATTGCTTTTTCCAATTTTTATTAATTTAAATTTGGAAAAGAAGAAAAAAATACACTTATTAATGGAAGAACTTCATTAGTTTTAGCTCATTCCTTTGTTAGTTTATCTTATTAAACAACAGCAACAGTTTTTTTGTATATTTATAAAATTATAGCTATGTAGCTATGTTAGTGTGTGCATTTTCCAGCAATCTTTTTGTTGGCCTTTTTCAGAATAATATTTTTAGCATCACATTTCTAAAAAATATATTTATAAGCTGGGAGCACTTCTAGTGTTTGGTTTTTTTCTCTCTTTTTTCTTTTTTTATTTCTTTTTTCTTTCTCTTTTTTCTTTTTCTGTTTTAAGTTTTGTTCTTTTATTTTTTTGTTTTCTTTTTATTTCTATTTTTACTTCTAGTGTTTTTATCTTAAAATGTAATGATATAGTAAAATGACCAACACTTTAATTTATAGATTTATCACTAGGATCATATTTGGTGGTAGACAAATTCCATGTCCATATAATTCCTTGTAATTTTGCTCTAAAAAGATAATCTTTCACTTTTTCTTGTCTTTTCCAGGTGGTGGGGAATAATCATTTTGTAAGGTCTTGAGAGTTGTCAGTTTTGAAATGATATTTGACTCTTCATAATGCCACATTGTGGGCAATTGGCTTTTATTTGTCATGTTTTTATTTTTAGTCATCAGATGAATGTATTAAAATCCAGTAAATTCAAATAATAAACACATGCTACAGTGTATTTTCTTAAAACAAAAGCCCTACATTTTTACTGTCATTCATTCAATAGATGTTTGTTGAATGTGTACTACGTTTCAGACACCATTCCGGGCATTAGAGATAGCAGTAAGTGAAACATTCAAAAGGTTAAATTTATTTCTTTATCTTAGCCCAAAAGCTCATGCTCTGATTTCTGTTAACTTCAACTGGGAATAAAATAACTCTGGACAATATGATGTGGTAAGCTTACTAAAACAGTGCCTACCTTCCAGTGCAGTTCCTTGACTATCATTGTGTGTCTTTAGACATGCAAACCTGCTACATTACAAAAATAAACTTATGGAGCATAATAGTTGGTTTTGATTATGTTATTGTTCTCTTAGTTATTTAAAGAAAAAAGACCTTGAGTACGTTTTAAAAATTTCCACCTTCTGCAAACTAACAATACACAATAATATTGGGCCGTTATTTTAATGAGATATTTTTATTTTGGTCTTTTAGAGATAGGTATTACATATGACAAGGAGATTTTATGCCTCTGTATCTAAGATAACATCCTTTTCAGCCCTTACGCTCACTGTCTGAAAATTCTCTGTGACTTTGTCACAGAGAGAGACTAGTATAGGAAATTCAACTATTTCACAAATCTTTTTTTATTCTAATACAATCATGTTCAACAACGAGATTGAAGTCTTTTCATAATGACAGTGGTAATTTTTACTAGCCAAACTACACAGTGAAAACTTAGATTATAATACTAGCAATTTACATATGCTCATGAATAACTTATTCAAATTCGAGTATATAAGTAGATTTTAATTTTTAGACAGTTTTAGGTTCACAGCAACACTGAGCAGAAAGTACAGAAGTCCCCTATATAGCCCCTCCCCATACATGCATAGCTTTCCCCATTATCACCACTCCAAAACTTTTGAGGTATAATTGTTACAATCAAAGAATCTATACTGACTCATCATCACCCAAAGTTCATAGTTTACATTGAGGTTCACTCCTCGTGTTTTACATTCTATGGGTTTTGGCAAACGTATAATGATATGTATACACTATTTTAGTATTGTACAGAATAATTTCATTGCCCTACAAATCCTCTGTCCTCGAGCTATTCATCTCTCTCGCCCTGGTAACCACTTATCTTTTTATTGTCTCCATTGTTTTTTTTTTTTCCAGACAGTCATAGCATTGAAATGGTACCATCTGTAGTCTTTCAGATTAACTTTTTTGCATAGTAATATGGATTTAAAGTTCCTTCATACTTATTCTTGGCTTAATAGTGCATTTCTTTTTAATGCTGATCAATATTCCATGCCTTATGTGAATGTGACGGAGTTTATTTATCTGTTCATCTACAGGAGGACTTCTTTGCGGCTTCCAAGTTTGGGCAATTATGAATAAAGTTGCTATAAATACAGCAAATTATTTTAAAAATAATTTTCTGGTGACAACTTGTGCTTAGGTAGTTTTGAGACAATATTATGCTGGAAATAATGATGATGAAGATGACTGCATTTATTCAAGTGATTTACAAAATGACTTTAGCAATTTTCTCTGTATTAAGCTATACACTGTATAATTTCCAGAGTCTATTGTGTTCGATATTGTTAATGTTTTTCCACTTTACATTTCGAGCGGTAGTATATTCAGTTGTTTGCTTGCTTCCCTTTGATCTGGTATTTTCTTGGCTTAGTGTCGTGGTTTTCAAGCATGAGCTATTTTTCTCCCGGGAAAAAATGTTTGGTTTCACAACTGGTGGGTAAGGACAGAGATATTGTCAAAGGATGTTCATCATCCTTCAATGTACAAAACAGCCACCTTAGCAAAGAGTTATCTGGCCCCCAATTTTAATAATGCCAAATTTAAGAAACTCCGATTTGGAAATTTGGCCCATGTCTAGTTCCCTCACATCACATATTCATGCATTTGGCAATTTCATTGACATTAGTCTGAATTTCTGGCTTATCATCCTATATTTTTTTAAACTTTTGAGTCTAAGATTGAAGATCTAAGATGCCTTCACCGCAAGTATAGTCATGAGACCTTTGATTCCAACACAGAAGGAGTTCTTGACATTGAATTAGAATCACCTGCAAAGATTTGTAAAATGTAGATATAATTAGCACAGGGAAATCTTGAGCATCTCTTTCTCTCTCACACTAATCAGGTGATCCTAATATGTGGCTACAATAAAAACTACAATCAGGGAATCTGGTCCCTCAGCTAATATCTACCTATGAAATTTTCTAATCACAGGATCACTAAGCTCTAAGCTGTTTCTGCCTTTGATAAAATTTAGAGATGTTTCCTTTCATTGTTAAAGTGGGAACATAATTGGATCACAACTATTTATTTTTATTTTACAGATGTAGGGTGCAAGTCAGGATTGGGTACATAAGTGGTCTACATATAGGTGACGCTTGGGCCTCTCATTGGACCTCACTTCGCCTGGATTGGGATCGTGCACCCTTATTGATGCTGTGTTCCCACCTCCTCCCTCCCTTGCCAGTGTCCCACTACTACCAATCCCTTTCTTACAGTATTATGATGAGTATTCAGGGTCCACTTATAAGTGAGAACATACAGAACTCCCTTCTTTGTTTCTGTGATAGATCACTGAGTATGATAGGCTTAAATCCATCCAAGTTACTGCAGAGTCCATATGTTTGTCTTTTTTATGGCTGTATATTTCATCATATGAACAGCCAACAGACACATGAAAAAGTGCTCAGTCTCACTAATCATCAGATAAATGCAATTTGAAACCACATTGAGGGACCAACTAACTCCAGTAAGAACAGCTATCACTAATAAAACAAAAAAACAACAGATGCTGGAGAGGATGTGGAGAAAAGTGGGTGCTTCTACATTGTTGGTGGGAATGCTAACTAGCTTAACCTCTTTGGAAAGCAGTGTGGCAATTTCTAAAAGAACTGGAAATTGATCTTCCATACAACCCATAATTCCCCTACTGGGAATATACTCAGAGGGACTCAAATAGTTCTATAAAAAAGACACCTATACACGCATATTTATTGCAGTACTATACACAATAGCAAAAACATGGAACCAAACATGCTGCCCATCGAAAATAGACTGGAGCTTTTAAAAATGTAGTATGGATCTCTACTCTTTAAGTCCATTCCAAGATGATAAAATGTCATTAAAATCTATTATTGTTAAATATAGGTTTCTGAGCTGTGATTTAGCAAAGTATTTTTTTTTATCCTATGCTTTGAAACAGTTAATGAGAAATAATGACCTGAGTCCAACCTGATACTATATTTTTAGTTATAAAAAGATTTTGGAAATATCAAAATATTCATTTTGTTAATTTCACTAAAGTTTAAATCTGCCTTATATATGAGCCTGTTCATTATATCATAAATTCAGTTCAATGTGTGCCGTATTTTTTTCAGCCATCAGTTTATAGGCTCAGAGACTTTTGTAATCAGAGTCAGTTGGCTCCTTTTCATCAATGGTGCTCACTACTAAGGTGTTATTTTTACCTCTACTGGTGCATATCTGTTAAAGTTCCTACAGAAAGTCTACAGCTCAACAGAGTGTGATTTTCTTAGACATTAAGTCTAAGTTCATGGGCATTCAGATGAAAAACCAATTCCCTTTTACAAGTCATTTTCCAGTTAAATACACTGCAATCTCAATGGCTACATAACCGAAGAGAGTATGTAGCCTTCTTCCAAAGAATATAAAATCTTGCCTCTTGCAATTTTGTTTTAATTTCTCTACTAACTTTTCAACAGTGATTAGAGTAGCCAGGTTTGCATCAAAACAATAATTATGTGTTTTATTAAATTTCATGTAAAAAAGAAATAATTCATAGCAATTTTGTTGGATGCTAACACATGGAAGGATCTCAACAAATTTATGTTGAGTAAAAACAAAATAGCAAGTCATTTTCCAGTTCTGATAAAATGATACTAAAATAGTTATATGCTAATGGAATATGTTGTATATTATCTAAATATCTGGCACCAACTTCTATCATTTTATAGTCTTGTTACAATAGCAACTTTACTATTCCTAAAGTTAAAAGAAGTTGGATAAGTCAGAAATGCATACTCATGTCAGTGAAATGGCCAAATGCATGAATGAGTAACATCAACCAAATTTCTAAACTGAAGTTTCTCAAAGTTAGCATTATTGAAATTGGGAGCCAGACCAAATAATCAATTAATTTGAGCTAATGACGTTTAACAGAAATTGTTTTCTTTGTAAGGAGGAAGAAACGAGCATTTTAATAGATGGGAGTAATCTTAAATAATGACTGAAACTAGAAAAGCTAATGAGGCCACTTTACTTATGTAATTTCAACAGAATTAATCCTTCCCTCCTAGAACTAGTAGGAGTCAAAATTCAGTGTCTATTTAAAGCAATAAACACAAAATGAGGCAGAAGTAGTTTCATTCTGTCCACACCTAATCTTTGACAGTACAAAATAATTAATTTTTGTTCAATCAAGCAATTTCCTCTCTTTGAGTTACTGTCCACATTTACTGCAAAGTAATTTTGTAAAATTACAAAACAAAATATTTTTCCTTTGTTTTCATCATAGCCCTGTGAGAGAGGTATTATTGTTGTCAGTTCAAAAATGGGAATGAGGACTTAAGTGACATATTAAAATCGTAAATTAGTGAATAGATACTCTGATTTCAAGTTCAGCCAATACTTTTATAATTTTTCCATTCCCTTACTCTGTATCCCAAAAAGATTTTATAAAGATGAATTTAAGAAAGTGTTTCATGTAAAAGCAGAGGTTACTAAAGCCACACATACACAAAGAAAATCAGAAGAATTTTTCACATTCTTAAAGGCTGTTCTAATAAAAGTGTAGCTCATTAATTTATTTAATGTTCAGAAGACAAAATATAGTTCCATCCCATGACTAGCAATGGAAAACTAGAAGTAAATTTATAATTAGGCAATATTTTATCTATCACATTATTTTCTATGCAGAAGTACATTATTTTATATCTAGAAATATATTAAAATTTCTACACAGGATCCATTCGAATAATTCTTTAATTTTACTAATTGTCAGATTAATAAACTGGAAAGGTAGAATTATATTTTAGCCTCCTTATTTTTTTAATTTATTTTTTATTTTTTATTTTTGAGTTGGAGTCTCACTCTGTCACCCAGACTGGAGTGCAGTGGCCGCTCCCGGCCACCGCAGCCTCGACCTGCTGGGCTCCGGCCATCCTTCTGCCTCAGTCTTCCAAGTAACTGGAACTACAGGCATGCGCTACCACACTTGGCTATTTTTTTAAATTTATTGTAGAGATGAAATCTCACCAAGTTGCCCAGGCTCAGACAATCCACTCACCTTAGCCTCCCAAGGCACAGGATTACAGGCTGAGCCACCGAGCCCAGCTATTTCAGCCTCTTTAATTTAGATACTGTAGTCACTATGAACTGGTGCCCCCTGAAATATAACTAGTTTTCATGCAAAATTTGAAAATTTGTATTTTTCTTAGAACAAAATTTAAGCATTAATAGTAATGAAAATATTTTCTCACCACGATGATTGGCTGTATAACATCTAGCCTTATTAATTTTCTATGACATTATAGCTTACAGAGGAAAGAAGAGTCAGTGTCGTGGTTTCAGAAGTCATACCTTTCATTGTCTTGTAATGTAGCAGCAGCAACACAGCTCCAGTGTTTCAATCTATGTGAATCTAAACCTATTGAATTATTAAATCCTATTCTACAGTGAACAGCACCTTCAAAAGAGGTTTTAGAAAAATCCCCCAGGGCAGTGAGAAAGAAATACAAGATGGAGAGGATGTAGCCAAAAGCATGTGTCTACTTTCTCCTGAACATTAGAGATGCTTTTAGTCCTCCAAAGCAATGTGCTTCAAGCTGCTATATCATATTCATTGTTCTTGAGACTCTATTCATTATCCTTGAGATCTACAGTTGCAAATAATGAAAGTATTAATAAAAGGGTTTTTCCCCCAAAGAAATTCCATTAGCAGGATTTCTTCACTTTTGGGGTGGTTTCCAAAAATTTCTAGAACCTTTCTTCTTGAAAGAGCTCACGTTGAATAACTTTCCCAGACCCATTATTTTAATGCCTCCAAAGAAGAAATGAAATCAAATTCCTTTATTCTATACAGTCTTATTCAGGCAAAACCTATATTTTAGCAACAGTAGTAGTAATTACAATAATATTATCAATAATAAAAATAGCTACTATTTTGTCAGAGTTTCCTATGTGCCTGGTTTCATGCTGTTTTTCACGTATTACCTCATTTTCAGCCACACTTAAACACATAAGGTCAATTTAGAGTTCCCATTTTACAAAGGCAGAAACAGAAGCAGAAAGAGGGGGTGAGACCCAAGCCAGTTCAAAATACTTTAGTCAGTTGCCTTAAGACCCCGCTTATTGCTAAATACATGTGACATTTAGTTTAGGGGCATAGTTGGTGGCATAGTTGGTCCTTGGTAGATATATAGGTAGGTAGATCGATTTCTGCCCCTTACATATTAGAATTCAGTGGCAAAAGACAGAAAATGACTGGCATCATATCATACAATTTACTAATGTCAGAGATTAATGCATAGGGACACTTATAGTATGCTTATCCATGCTTTGAGAACCATTCTCACCTAGATGGGACACATAAGAAATGATGTGCTAGAGTAGGGAAGGTGTTGAGGGAGAAATCCTGGACTGGTCCCTACATTGTTCTGTGAGCTTCCTCTATTGATGTGCCTGATTCTACATTCCAAAAGGAGAAAAGAGAAAGGCCACACAAGAAGTATTACCCTTTCTCTCTGGTGGAGACAAACACATTGTTTACCATACACACCAAGTGTTTATATGTCCACATGGACTGTCTTTATTCTTTTGATCAGTAGAATAAGAAGGAAGCATTATTGCCTTAAATGAGGGTAATACTCATTAAGCATTTGTTGAACAAGGCAACTTTAAAATGTGATGTAAATTTTGCTAATTCTATTAAAGATAGTCTTTTAATGACATTTACTCTCCTTTACTGATTTAAGTTATTTAATACTCAGCAAGTTTTATTTACTAATATAAACCAGGCTTTGTTTCACCTTGGATGTATAAGGTTTAAATATGTCAACTGATTCATAGGTTATAGACATTGCTGAGACAGACATTGGATCATCAGATTCACCAAACATTAGCATTTCATGGTAGAAATGAAAAAAGTCAGATTTGAGATGGAATAAATTAATATTATTAGAAATCCTTTTCTGAGTTCTAAAGTACTGTGGCATGATCTCAGGTCTCATTGGCTTTATATCCTACCCCTCTTCCTATTTGATGTGTAAATTCTTTGCTATCCTTAATTCCTATAATCTCTGTGTTAATCACGACATAACTTTAATATAGGTACATAAACTCCATCGTGACATTGACCCCAATTTTATTATTTTTCAAAGGTGCTATTTTTAGAATATATTATGAAAATTATTAAATAAGTTTGACTTGTTTGAGAGTTCACTTAAATCATGGAGTAAAGTCTAGCCATAACTCATCACCAAATGAATTAATAGGATTGAATAATAGATTTAGTTTCATTCAGTATATTTATTATAAGCTATATTCCTATTTTGAAAATGTGACTACTTGAGGTGTTAAAGGTAAGAGCCAGAATACACTACTGCTTCTATTCAAGCCTTTTCTAAGTGTATTTCTGAAATTCAGAAGAAGGATCAAGTACCTATAGAAACTTAGCTTTCAGTGTCCAAGGGCTACGTTTCAAACATTTTTCTGTGTATTATCTATTATGCATTCATTAATGCATGCATCTACATGTATTTTTATACGGAATGTTTGCCATGCTTGAATTAAAACCTCATGTAAATCTATGCTGAAACTAAGTAACTCAACTTTTTATTTATTTATTTAAAAATTGTGGGGTCCAAGTAATTCACTTTACCTAGAATGTGCTGTGTACAACTTTTAATACATTTTATAAATATTAAAAATGTTTCTGAAATGTGTAAATAAAAATCTATTTAAATATTTAAGACATATTTTACTATGTTTCTATAGCATAGGTAAAGTTAATATGCATGAAACAAGACAGATTTAAAGTTCACAAAATTATTTAAAAAGAGAAGTACAGGCTATTGTGTATAATGATATATATATTTGAGATCATCATATTTATAATGTTAATTTTTTTTTTGAGTTGGAGTCTCACTCTGTCACCCAGGCTGGAGTGCAGTGGCACACTCATAGCCACCCCAGCATTGATCTGCTGGGCTCTAGCAATCCTTCCGCCTCAGCCTTCCAAGTAGCCGGAACTGTAGGTGCACGCTCCCATGCCCTGCTAATTTTCGATTTCTTGTAGAAATGAGGTCTCGCCAAGTTGCGCAGGCTAGTCTTGAACCCGCAGACTCAGGCAATTTGCTTGCCTCGGTCTCCCAAAGTGCGAGGATTACAGGCTGAACCACCAAGCCCAGCCTATAATGTTAATTGTAAACAGGGCTAAGTAACTTAAATATTTATGATATAAAATGGTGCCCAATTTATTGATAAGATTTTAACTCTCTTGGAATTTTTCACAGTAAAATCCCCCATTTTGCAGAATCTCCTCTAAATACGCCAGTGAATATTTCATAAAATTAAAAAAAATTCTGTGGTAAGATTTCAAGACAACTACGTGAATGAAAAGGCATTAGAATGCAGATGGATTGTTTTTTCCTTTGTACATCAGAACCTCTGTCAAGATGCTATTTTCCAGCAGGTTTATTCATTAACCCATTATAGTTCACTTCTCAACTTCCCATGCTGCAGGTCCTAATGGTGCTGTGATAATGATTTAGGTGCTAGAGCCCCCATACCCTTCTTTAGTGAACTTCACCAATCAAATTATTCTTTTCCAGTAGATGATGTGTTTTCTCTCTATGTGTTTTGTTTTGCAGTTTATTATGCTGACATACCTCTTCATGTTGGCCTGGCTGGGTGTCACGGCTTTCACCTCACTGCCAGTTTACATGTACTTCAATCTGTGGACCATCTGCCGAAACACCACACTAGTGGAGGGAGCAAATCTCTGCCTGGACCTTCGTCAGTTTGGTAGGTGGATCTTGGATCTCTGTGAAACACCACCCCACACTGTCTTACCTACATAACTGCCTCTAAAAGATTATAGGTCATTTTGGAATCATCAAGTCTGTCAGATATATTTTGCAGTGCTTTCACTTTTAAGATACTTCTTTTTAAATGTACATAAGTAGGAACTCAAAGGTGAATGAAAGCTGCTCTCAAAACATAGACATATGCACAGGTACATTGAGCAGAATGATTTTTCTGGTATTGGCAGGTGATAATTGTGGCTTCCCTTCCTGATTCCTTTGTTCCTTTCTGAACTCAGTGTGATGCCTGCAGTCTACTTTTATCTTCCCATGATAAATTACACAAAATGTGAAGTCTAGTATGAAGATCACCTAAGAAAGATATAGCTCATTGTCTTCTGAAATAGAAAAAAAAAATCATTCCGTATTTAATAATAATGAAATCAGAGGATGCTAAATAAATCAGCAGTCCTCTTTGGTTATTTTTACGTAGGGCTAAAACTTTATGGAATAATAGTAGTTACTCATCTGTACATGGGCTTACAGTATATAGACCTTATACTAAGTACTTTATACAAGTCAAATTGTTAAATCAAATTGTCTCGCACCTCTATGTGTGGCAGGCAATACTGTTGTCTTGTTTTATTGATGACAAAACTGAGGAACAATGAACTTCAATGACTTGCCCAAGGTTATACAGCTTGCAACTGACAGAGCGAGGATTCAAACCCAACCAACTCTTCTTCAGAGTCTGGGTCCTTGCTTAGAAGTCAGTTGCCTCTCATGCCGAAACTAGACTGAAATAGAAGTGTGAAAAATTAGAGTCTAATTTCAGGTAACCTCTTTGAGGTTCTATGATATTGTTTGTAAAAAATTAAAATGGAAGCTATAGAATTTATGAAAGCCATGCAAAGCCACATTTGCAAATGGATTTTTTTTTTTTTTACTAAACAGATATTAAAATCCAACATCTGGGGAGACACTCTAAATGTTTTTTCTCCAGTGGGTTTTCCTTATACTTTAGAAAAGTAGAAAATATTTCATCAGTTGGGACCTGAAGGCCTTGTGATTCTGTGGGTATATGCTAAGAGGGTGTCCTAGAGCCACTCTATGGCCAACTAGCTTTGTGTTTCAGAAGAGTGGTCCACCCAGCATCCTGTCAATTGAAGCCCTTGGGGCCCTGTAGTCTGAAATGAAAAATAGGATTACATGCTCTATGGATGAAGTTCTTGGCAAGAAGGATTATGGGCAGTTCTTCTACAGCGGAGGTTTTGCTCTCAGAATCAAGTCCCCTTAAACATAGGAAAAGAAACCTTGGCATTTGCCACTGGAGGTCAATGCACAACCAGCTGCTTAGAAAACCAGGGCATTGGCTTTGGTACTTCCCTTTCAATGGCTTCCTTTTATTCTGCTGACCCTAAAAGTAAAAATTGGAAGTGATGTGACTAGCCTCTCAGACAGGATTGCCAGGTAAAAAACAAGACATCCAGTTAAATTTGAATTTCAGATAAACAGGTAGTTCTTCTTTTTTTGTTTAAGTACAGGTATGGCACCAAGTATTGTATGTAACATAGTTATGCTAGAATTATTTGTTCTTTATCTGAAGTTCAAATTTAATTCAGGCACAGTTAGGTTATTTTTATCGTTAAATCTATTAACCCTATTCTCAGAGCTTTAATTTATCTTATGAAAGTGTTACCACTGGAATAGATGAGAGGCAGTAATAGTCTTTTAAATGTAATTGACTACGTTTTAAAAAATACATGATAGAATGTTATGCTTTGGATTGGAAATATTTTATTTCTTATGGCATGGTAAATGCTAATTGTGGAAGATAAATATAAGGTCTTTGTTCTTATAAAACCAGATTTTAGACTGAAAAATATTGGGGGACTCTGGCAAAATACTTTCTAAAATTTTCCCAAATTTTCTTTCTAAAAGAGGGAAAATAATCCTCTGGAAAAGAATAAGTAGACTCTCTTTTGGTATTTTAAGTTTTTTTTTTTTTTTCAAAAATCCTCTGTTAATTTTCAATGTATTCAAGTGCTTGTGAAACCCAAATTAACCAATTTTACTTAATATATTAAGATTTATGCAACCCAGTGTACATAATCTCTTATTAAATTAATCACATAATATATCTTAATGCTATAGAATCTTAAAAATGAATCATTAAATACCAGTCCAACTGTCTGATCAAAAAGAAATGGAGTAGCTATCCAGCAGGCCATGCTGGGATGGAAAGGTGAGAGTTTCGAATCTTGGTCCAATTCTTTGCTGCTCAACAACTATTCAAATAAAATGTTTAGAAAAATAGATTTCTTCCATCATAATCATAAGTAAACTGCTTGTCAACTTAGTAGACAGAATAATGGATCCTTAAAAATGTACACGTTCTAATTCCTGGAACAGTGAATTGGCATGTCAAAGGGGAATTAAGGTTGCTAGTCAACTGACCCTAAAATGGGAGATTATCCCAGATTAGCCAGATGGACTCAATGTAATCACAAGTTTCCTTCAAAGTGTAAGAGGGAGTCAGAAGATAAGAGTCAATCAGAAGGAGACGAACTACAGAAAAAGTGCAGCCACATGCAGTGTTGCTAGCTTTGGAGCTGGAGAAAAGAGACCAAGAGCCAAGGCATGTGGATGGCCTGGAGAAGCTGGAAAAGGAAAGAAAAATTCTTGGTCTAGAGCCCTAAAGAGAATGCAGTGCTGAGGATTCTTTGCTTTTAGATTTCTGTCTTCCAGAACTGGAAGAGAGAAGTTTGTGTTGAGTCAAGCCATGACATTTATAGCAATCTGCTATAGCAGCAATAGAAAAACAAATACAGCATCAAAAGCCAAAGTTGATTTTTTTGGTTATTGTTTTCCAAACTTGTTTGTCGCTTTTGTGATCTGATACATTTACTTTATCATGATGGCAGTTCATCTTCTGCCAAAACCAGCAACACTGTATCTCCCTGATGATTCCTCTGCAGGCTTCATTCCCCTTTGCAGCTTATTCTAACACATATGCAGATCCCAGAGATCAGGAAGTAAATATCTTTGAGGCCTGGCTCCGTGGCTCACCCTGTAATTCCAGCACTTTGGGAGGCCTAGACTAGTGAATTGCCTAAGTCCGCGGTTTCGAGACCAGCCCGGTCGTGAGATCTCATCTCTACAATAAATAAAAAATTAGCCAGGTGTGGTAGCGTGCACCTGTAGTTCCGGTTACTTGGGAGACTGAGGCGGTAGGAACACCGGAGCCCAGCAGGTCGATGCTGGGGTGGCTGTGAGTGTGCCACGGCACTCCAGCCTGGATGACAGAGTAAGATTTCAACTCAAAAAAACAAAACAAAACAAAACTTTGAGGGCTTATTTTCTGCCTATCATAGTTCACCCTCTGGCAGCTAAAGATGCACACACATCCCCTGTACAAAACGCATTCATTCCATCCCAAGTTTCAAAGGTTTATATCCCACTATGGCATTAACTTAAAGTCAAAAAATATATTTCAATCTCATCAGTTCATACCTATATATGTCTTTTTAAAAAACAGTACACCATGGTGATTGCAAAGCATGCATATATGGTTAAAGCTGTTCCTTGAAACTTCTCACTGTTTGCTGCATTATTATCAAGATTTAGTCAAATGAAATTTTTCTTATGTGGATGTGGAGGAAAGAGAAGGCACTTTCAAATGATAGACAGCCTTTAGATTAGCTATTATGACTTTCTGTGTAGCCCTTGATAGAAACTCTATTTCTGTATAATATTTCATTGCCCTCCGGATAATATGCCCCTGATAAGACTCCTAAATGTCCGTATACAACCATGTTACTATCAAGTGGCATCAAAAAAGAATCATTCTTCAAAAATTATACTATGACCAGCACAGAACTTACTAAAATGCATCAAAAAAGTCATTGAATAGGTAAGAATATATTTTGAGGTCATTTCCTTTATATTGCAAAGTTGCCTCATTAGAATGTAGATGATATCTTTTCTCTTAGAGGAGACCAAGATCTTTAAACTAAAGTAATGGGCTGGATGTGGTGGCTTATGACTCTAATTCCGTGAGACTGAGGCAGAAAGATCGTTTGAGTCCAGGATTTCGAGATCAGCCTAGGCAGCATAAAGAGATCTTGACTCTACAAAAAATCAAAAAAGATAACCCGGGTGGTGTCATGCACTGTAGTCCCAGCTACCTAGGAGGCTGAGGTAGAAGGATCACCTGAGCCCAAGAGGTCAAGGTTCTGGTCAGCCGTGATCCTGCCACCACACTCTAGCATGGGTGACAGAGTAAGACTTTGACTCAAATACATAAATGAATGAATAAATCAATCAATAAATTACTAGGTAATGGTTATAATACTTGCTTTGTAGAGGTATACATGTCACTATTGGTCCCCATGCATGTTATAAATCTATATATCTCAAACAGATCTCTTTGTACTTCAAAATGCACCATGAGATAATTTTACTTGTATTTTTAAGCCTTTTATGATTTCTGTAATCCTCCAATTACTAGGGAAACCCTCCCAAGAAGGAATTATCATTTTGGAGGGTAGGACCCTTTTAGTACACTCAGAATTTGTTCTTCTGGATCAAATGGTCAAACAAAGTTGTTATCTGGAAGTTTTGAGAAGATTACATCATGATTTGCTGAAGACACGTCTCAGCAAACAGGTGACTGGTTCTCCCACCATAATAATGCACCTGCTCACACCATGCGGAGTGTTCAGCAGTTTTTGACTAGAAGCAGTATGACCCCATGCTCCACCCTCCCTATTCACCCCATCTTGCCCCAAATGACTTTTTTTGTTGTTTTGCTTTGTTTCCCTGGATGAAAAAAGTCCTATTTTGCTGATATGAAAGAGTTAAAACAAAAAATGGCAGAAGCACTAAACGGCATCAACGGTGACAAGTTCAAAAACTGTTTTGAGCTGTGGAAAAAGCAACTTGATTGGTGTGTTACAACAAATGGAGAATATTTCGATGGCAACCGAAGTTAAATTCTTAAAAATAAATACACAATCTTTTATAAATAAATTCTTGGGATTTTTTTTTGTCCCCTCATATATGAACTATGATTCGTTGACATTGGTTGTATTAATTGTTTATCCTAGTAGATTTATATTATGAAATGTTAAAACTGGTTCCCATCATATCTGGATCCAAGATTTAAAACTGAGCTTCTTAAAAAACTCAGAGATTTAATGAAACTACCTCAGGATGGGTCAAGGAAAGAAAGTGATCTGAGGTGGGTGGGGCTTCGTTCAGACCTTTAGCCAACCTCATCTGATATCCAGCACACTCTCTCATGTGAGCCAGAACAGCTTGCCTTTATTTGATTTTCACTCAGCAGGATTTCATTTCACTTACTTATTCACACTATTTTTAACAAATATTTAAGGAACAGCTATCATGTTTTAGTACTGCTCAATATTGAACGAAAAAAATTCATGACAAAAAAGTAATAAAGTTTGACAAACACGTGTATCATGAACCTGGCCCACCATGCTTTCTCTAGGGAAGGCAGTCATGATCCAGGAATACGGCATTCTTTGTCTAAGATATAACAGATTATAGTCGAAACTAGAAATAAATAACACTTTTGACTTAAGTCCACTCCATTCAAAAGGACATTTCATGTTTGCATTAAAAACTTGATACATTTATTCTTAATGGATACTCTTTTGTATGTTAAGCTATGTGCCATTGCTAATGACTGAACTATGTTCATTTGTACTACATAATGGAGTAATTTCTTTGGTAAAATCTTGACTTTATTTTTCTTGTCTAGGCTGTTCCTATGTATAAGAATTCCTAAGTTAGGGTCTATGTCAAAGGGGAGTTAAAGTTACAGATGGAATTAAGGTTGCTAATCAGTTGATTTTAAGAAAAGGTAGTTAATTAGCTTGGATTATCCAGGTGGCCCCAATGTAATCACAAGGGTCCTTAAAAATGGAAGTGAGAGTCAGAAGAGAAGAGCTGGTCAGATGGAAGTGGACCATGGAGAAAGGGGACAGAAAGATTCATTGTAACTGGCTTTGAAATGGTGTAAAGGAACCAAGAGTCAAGAAATGTGGGTATTCCCCAGAACCTGGAAAAGGATGCTCTGGGTATTCTATCATCTTTAAAACTAGCAATGTCAATGATAAATTATATGAAATGTAAGCATTAATATTTCATACCTAGAGAGCTAATTTCCTATCATCCTATCAGGGACTAGTGTTGTAAGTATCTATTCATGCTGTTTACCTCCAACTCTCATTTTACAAATTCCTTGATAAGGATTTATACCCCTAAGAATAATGACTAAACTGTCTAGGAACCAGCAAATGGTTGTTATCGAATTAGTGATGAAAGTCATCGTAGAAACTGTATATACACATTATGCATAATTTCATTTTATCTCAAGCACACCAAATTCTTACAATGCCAGGAATACATCGTTTTTGTTTAGCCGGCTTGAAAAATATACAACACTTACAAAGCCTGTGACTGCAACGTGAATGCACCAAGTCCTCTCTATTGTCTCTCCTAACTCCCCTTGCACTGGGTTCTTGGTGCTTCTCTTGTCCAAGAAAACTGAAAACTGAGAATCGTTGGATGTCACTGATGATCTTTATAAAATACATTTCCATGGAGGGTTGAGGCAAATCTGAAGGAAAGGAATTATGACAGTGAATATATAGGCAACGCTTTCTAGGTGTTTTGCTGAAAATGTAAATTGAGAAATGGGTAAGGGAATGGAAGTACAACATATGTACCCCCACGTGAATGAAGTCTGTAGTGTATCAGTGTGGCAAGAGATAGAGTTGGCCAGGAAGTTTTCTCAATAATGGGGATTTTTATTTAAGAAAAACATCATGAGAGAGTTCTGCTTTTATGTTTTCCTACCCTTACAACCACCTTGGCAGAAAAAAAAGGTTGTAGAGGCAGATCTCTGAATTTGTTGTACTGCTTCTCTTGTCCAATCCTTGCTTGTTACTTTTTCAGTCTCCTAGTTGCTTTTAAAACACTGGAAATGTCAGTCTACACTTTACTAATTTTTTTCTATAGCTGGTAGATCTATCTATTCAATATTTAGAAAAATTGATATACATTTGTATAATTTACTTAAATTTTGGTGAGAGCAATTTGGTCATTCATAGAGAGAGAGAGACATATGAATCAAAATAACCAGGTTTTCAAATTTGCAACTCATCCTGAACATGCTCATGTCTAGAGTTTTTATTGTTTTATATTGCTGTACAAACTACAATTAATTTGAAATATGTATTTGTGGTATGTGGCATATTTATCACAAAACTTCATTATATATGTGTATGTGTATATTTACACACACATATGCATATACATACAATATCACGAATACTGATGATTGGGTCACAGTATGTAAAAGAATGATGGAGAAAGGCTTCCTTGAGTAGTCTGAAGGACCAGGGGACTTAATGGGGAAATTCTTGTTTGAGAGCAGATCCATAACAAGCCTGCACCATGCGTGGTATTTCAGGATGCAAACGGTGAGCCAATGTGGCTGAAGAAGAATAAGAGTAGGGAGAAAGACTGAGATGAAGTCTGAGTGTTGGCAGGATGTACGATCATGATGAGTCCATTGCAGGATGCTATCACTTTGGGGCTTTTATTCTCAGAGAAGTGGAGAGCCACCACTGCAGATTTTGGCAGAAAAGGAACATGGACTAAATGACAGAAGAGTCAGTCACTCTGGTTGCTATGTGAATAGATTGTAGCAAAGCGGAAACAGAGATTCCGGTTAGCAAATGATTGTAGCCGGAGGTATTGGTGACTCAGATTAGGAGATGAAAAGAAGTAGTGTGACTCTGGATGTATTTTGAAGATAAAGGCAGCAGAATTTCTTGATAGATTGCATGTGGCACTTTAAAAAAAAGGAAATTCAAGGAGGAATTTATTTTTTGACTGAGCAAGTGGGAAGACTGATTTGCTATCAAGAGAGAGAGAAAAGGCTATGAGAAGATTTTGCTTGGGAGTGAGGGAGGCAAGGAAGAGGATCAGAAGTTGTTTTGAAGATGTTGACTTTCAGTTTGTATTAGATATCCAAATTGAGTTGTCCGTTAAGGACATGGATACATAAATCCTGATTTCATGAGAGAAGCCAGGACTGGCTAGATTTAGAAGTTGTTGGTAATATTTAATATTTAATCTCTAGACTGGATGAGATCAGAAAGGGAGAGAGGGCCAAGCATCAAAGGCTGAGATACTCTAATTTAAAAGGTCAGAGAGACGAGGAGGAAACAGACAAGAATACTGACAAGGAGGAGCCAGTAAGATTAGAAAGTCAGAAACAGGAGACCGTAGCTCTTAGAAACCAGATGAAAAGAGAGTGGAGGAAGAAGATGTGATCAACTGTCTTCAATACTGTTAACTGTCAAGAAAACTGAAAACTGAGATCATTCGATGTCACTGGTGATCTTTATAAGATACATTTCTATGGAGGGTTGAGGCAAATCTGAAGGAAAGGAATTACAGATAGTGAATATGTAGGCAACACTTTCTAGGTGTTTTGCTGAAAATGTAAATCGAGAAATGGGTAAGGGAATGGAAGTACAACATATGTACCCCACATGAATGAAATCTGTAGTGTGTCAGTGTGGCAAGAGATAGCCTTGGCCAGGAAGCTTTCTCAATAATGGGGATTTTTATTTCAGAAAAACATCATGAGAGAGTTCTGCTTTTATTTTTTCCTCCCCTTATAACCACCTTGGCAGGAAAAAAAAAGGTTGTAGAGGCAGGTCTCTGAATTTGTTGTACTGCAAGTAGATTATTATTATTGTTGTTGTTATTTCATTTTTAAAATGTGGGGTACAATGCAGGGTAAGATATACAGTTGGTCATTAAGCAGATGCACTTGTTGATGAGGTATACTTCTACGCTGGCAGTTTCCCACTTCTGCCAATCCCTTTCTTATAGTATTAGGATAATTGTTCAAAGTCCACTTATGAGTGAGAACATGTGTTAATCAGTTCTTTGTTTCTGTGATAGATCACTCATTATTGTAATTATTGTAGACCCTATACTGAAAGAGATTCTACACACTATTGGCAAAGCAGAAACTAATGACAGCAGTTTATAGAGTTGATGCTGCAAATTAAAACTAATAATGTATAAATGCATATATATATGAAAACTGAAAAAAAAAGAGCAGCAAATGCTAAACACTTAGGTATATAATGTCCAGAATGTTTTATTCCTTCATTCATATATGTGTTTAGCATTTCAATAGTTCTCAAAACAAAATTAAAGAGCCATTGTAGGGTGACCTTGATTATTTCTGTTCCCAAAAGATGAGACCTACTGACATGGCAGTGACTTACCCATGTGGTTATTTTAAAGATGTACTGTTCTGGACCTGACATTCATGGATCCCCATCTAACAGTTCTGTGCTGAAGTCTAGAAATACATATTTTGGACAATTCCCCAGGTGATTCTGATGTAGTTGGTTCAAGAACCAACTGGAATAAGGATAAATGTGAGTGAATTGGCAACTTTTGATTTTCTATAACTAATAGCATTGCATTCAATGCTAGCAGAAAAAAAAGTACTCTTCTGGGTCATATGTCCTTATAGACTAACAGAAACATTGTACTAGCCCCCAAAATTTAGATACTGATGTTAACACAGTCTGGGACATAGTTACCAGAATAATTGTGTTGCCCATCACATTAATAGACCAAACCAATGTAATTGAATCTGAAAATTCTGGTGGCTAGATTGAATTGAAGTCAGACAGAAAATATTTTAAATCTCTCGATGGCTAACTAGTTTTGTGTCTTGTATTCATAATCCTATGCACAATTTTTGTTCACCATTAAAACTGAGGAAGAATCTTTCCATTATAACATAATACAACATGAAACTTAAGTTTGATCAACAAAAAGTTTCATTTTTTTCTCTTGAGTCTCTTTAAAACATTTATAAAGCTGAACTGCAACTTTCTACATATTGTAGGGATTGTGACAATCGGAGAGGAAAAGAAAATTTGCACCGTCTCTGAGAATTTCTTGAGGATGTGTGAATCTACTGAGGTGAGTGTTTCTACAGACTTATTCAACGAGAATTTTAGAATTCATTTTCTTATTTGAAGAATACCTTATAATGAAATCTGTATTGAATTTTCCCTTCATTCTTTCAGAAGCAATTTTAGTAGCATTTGTGTTATGCAGGGAGAGTAGAGAACAATAGGAACCGGAAGCTCTGCATATTTCAATAAAATTATAAGTATTTAAAGTTCTCTAGAAACTCTCATTCTAATGAAGGCTGCAAATTATAAGGTTATATTTAAAGAGATAGCATACCTATATTGTTATAATGTTACTGATAACCATCATTATTAATTCAGAGTGAAATTATAATTATGCAGATGCAAGAATTTAAATGATTTGCTGGATTAAAGATATTGTGATAATGTTTCTTGATTGAGAGTAAGTGATTTATATTATAGACTCATTGTTGTTGAAATTTTACAAAGTCTCATTCATATGGCATAGCAGGCCTGACCTCTCTTCTGCTTGTAACTCTGACACATATTTTGGTTCTCTGTGGTTTCTGTTGTAGCTGAACATGACTTTCCACTTGTTTATTGTGGCACTTGCTGGAGCTGGAGCAGCAGTTATTGCTATGGTAAGAACTTAGAGCTCTAATGCTTGGTTTTTACGCTTGAATTTCAAAGATATTTGCTTTGTAGATGATAATTTATCTCTAATGTCTGAAGTCCATATGAAACAATTTTGTGTTATCAGTTTTTAAAAAATGGTAGAAGGACCATCAGGAAATAAATAAGCAAAAATGAAGGTTTACCCTCCCCAAATTATTATTAAAATAGAAATGATATTTGGTAGTCAGTTTAAGGGTTAAAACACTGAATAATATTGATAACATTCCCCAAAATAAATAATTGATTAAAATTCTAGATATTAGATTACTATAAATATAAAAACTTATTTCCGTAGCAAGTATGTCTGTGTCAGCGTGATATTCTGTGTCATCTAATCAATTCCTTGATTTACATTATATTTTACTCCTTAACTAGGAACATTAAAAAGCCATATAGAGTCACTTATGTAAAAAGGATTCGCTTATTTTTCTTAAAGTAAGCCTCAGTAGTTTCAAGTCATATCTTCTATATCTAGTTTTCTTCAGAAATATTATGAACAAAGTCTTTAAAATCCTCTTTCAAGATATCAGGATTTTACAGTGTGGAGGACCTATACAAGACAGTACCATGTCTTTTTTTTGTAACTCACCATGAATTCCAGGTACCCACTGGAATGCCAAATATCAACAATGAACATGTCCTCTGAGCTTCAGTAATAGTGTTTGCACCCAAGGTCTTCAGTCTTTCTTTCTGTACCCTAGAAGATAAACAGTATAGAACTCTAGAAGTCTCCTAGTAATGTCACAGCCATTATAGCCCAGTCAATATGTAAAGATCATGAACTAATTTGCATTAACTTGTGTCTTTTCCTTATGGTGCAAATACTGTATATCATCTAATGTGTTGGGGAAAGAACACTTTTCAAAACTAAGAATTTTCTTCTCTCTTGCCAAAGACTAAAAATAGAAATGAGGAGACAACGCTAATGTGCTAATGAGCCATACCAGACCAGTTACTCTTAGTAACTTCAGAAACACTTTTTGCATTAAAAATTCAATTCTGGTTTACACAAAATGGTTTTTAAATATATCCCACAAAGCTGATTATGTCAGTGCTAAAGTGAGTCTTCAGATTTTTCGTGACTTTAAACATTGCTACATTTTACGTACAGTGACGATTATCCTCTGTATAAGAATTTCCTTTCAGCATGTGAGATAATTAACGTGATCACGTGGCTGATTAATTGGAGGCATAGAAAGAGAACAATAAGCAAATGCCTTATATTCTTAACCTAAAATTGATGCTGAAATATGCCCTGGGGAAGAATCAACATACTCTAGACAATGATGTTCCAAGCATTCAGGGTCTCCAGGAGCACACAGACTGGATGTGAGCTGAGAGGAAACTTAGGAATGTCTCGATTAGTAAACATATGAATGTTTCTATTAATACACGCATTCCCTCATAATGGACAAACTCTAATGACTTATGTACGTACTTCCAATATACACCCATGTATAAGAAGTCTGTCCAAGTTCATTTTTTAAAGTGGAGCATAATAAGGCATTTGTTTGCATTTACTGCATATTCATACATATAAAATTCTATCTAAAAGTGCATACCCTCAGGTATATGCTAGTGAAAAATTCTTATTTACAAAAAGGTTATTTAAATATCACCAAAATGCTTATGACCCCCAAATCAAAAGATTTATAATAGAAGTTTATATGTTATGTTTTTCTTAACTAATCTATTAAATTTAAAGCTATACATAAATTTTACTTCAAACAGGAAAAGTTTAAAACATATTTTTTAAATGACTAAGCATTTTGGGGGATGATTTTTCTCTCTGAATAGAGTCATCATAAAACTCCGTACTGATTTAAAGGACTGACCTCAGTATTTCCAATTTATTAACTCTAGGAATAGTGTGGGTCTAGGGAGACAAGTAAACTATAACTACTGCTACTATTCCTGGTACTGATACTACTAGGACTGCTATTAATAACATTTCTTAAAAAGTTACCCTGTTGGCAGAGTGTGGTGGCTCAAGCCTGCAATCCCAGCACTTTGGGAGGCCCAGGTGAGGGGATTGCCTGAGCCCACTGGTTCGAGAACAGCCTGGGCAACTTGGAGAGACCTCATCTCTAAAATAAATCAGAGAATTAGTGGGGCATGGTAGCAGGCACCTGTAGCTCTGGCTACTTGGAAGGTTGAGGCAGAAGGATTGCCTGAGCCCTGCTGATTGACCCTGGGGTGGCCATGAGAGTGCCACTGCACTCCAGCCTGGGCGACAGAGTGAGACACCAACGCAAAAAAAAAAAAGTTACCCTGTTGAAAGCACTGTTAAGTGCTCTGTATACATGAACACATTCATTCAATATTCATAACACAGCAACTGCTGTTAGCCTCATCAACATCTCATTCAAGACTCACAATAGAGCTAACATTATTTCCATATTATAGATGAGAGAATTGGAATGAATTCCACTCTACAAAAATATTTAAAACATCTGTAACTCAAGGCCAGGGTTATAAGAATTTGTAATAAAATTGACAAGTGCTCTACTCCATTACTTTGTCGAGATTGTTAGGAAGTCCTGCATGCTGGTAAAATTGATCAACCTGACATTACACCAGATTTCAGTGACACTGGTCACCTAGTAAAGGACAGGAATAAGCTTGAAAGTTTCTGTTCTCCTGAAGTCCAGATGACATGTCTTAACATCAATGGGGAAGCACCTGTTTCTAAATTAGAATGACCTCAAATTTGTTTTTCAGTATTTTACTTATACATATTTAAAAATAATAATTTATGGGCCATATTTTCTTGGACATTAAAATAAAATTAAATACAATTAAAAGTTTTTGTTTGAGCATTGAACTATTTTTATTTGGCAAATCTTTTTGAGTATCTGCTACTTACTGAGCACTCTTCATAGCGCTTGATGTTTTAACAATGAAATATCACATAAATCTGATAAATTGCATAAGTCTTATTTTTATATATAGTGATTGAGCTTTTGCCATGTAAATGCTGGGATATACAAGAATGTAAGTCAGTCCCTGCTTTTAAGTGGCTTTTAATTTTTGTCAAAAAAATACTAAACTTCAGAGGAAACAGAACATTCTGAAAATAACTTATTTGTAGTGGTATGCATCGTTTTTTCCTATTTCCTTGTGTCAAAATATTTTTTTTGCTACCAATTGACTACTTAAACATGCCACAATATTCACTATTTAGAATTGACCTTGCATTCTTTATATTCATCTGTACTGTTCTAGAGCCAGTCAGCTTCCTTTCAGTGTACTCTTTTGACTATCAAAATTTTAACGTTCTATTTTTCTGAATGTTGGGCAAAAATATTGCTCACCCTATAAAACGCACAGAAAGTAAATAGTTGAAAACTTAGCTTCTCTTCCCCATGCCTCCATCCAAATCCATCATGTGAAAATTGCTTTATCTCTCCTGTGGACCAGGAGGGAAGTAAAATTTAAAAAAGGAAAGAGAAAAACAAATTAGTGGTCTCACTGATGAGTCAATTCAAGCCAAGAGTTTTATTACTTGAGTAACTTCATTAGTCAAGACAAATCCAGAGCCTCCTTTGTGAACATGGCACTATTCTAACTATTATGAATGCAGTGAAAAATGCAAAATCCGTAAGATGAAATACTTTTCCTCTTATACTTTGCAGTTCAAAGGAAACAGCAAAATTCACTTCATGAAAATTGGCTTGATAATTAAATCCACAGGCATATTTTGAGGCTTCTATGATCCCTCTTTTTGTTGCATGGTGGGACAGTCTGTCCTCCAATTAGTTCAAGCCAGTTAGACACAGACTATATGTGAGAATATTTCTCATGATTGATTATAAAATGTAGATACATGAACGTGAAATGTATAGTCTTATGGTTTGGGCATATGAGGGCAGATTGGACAGGAAACATCTCATAGAGACTAAGAATCAGTGTTGGACTACTTCAGAACTGAAAAATAAGAAGAAAAAGATGCCAAAAGAAAGCATACAAAGGATATGGTTTGATATAGTTGGAGGAGTGAAGAATTGTCTTACTTAGGTTGTTTCTATTATTACAGAAGTTTTAGTTCCATTATATGTGTGACCATTTCCTGTCAAGATATATTTTTGGAGATTTCTTTCTTGATAGAAAGGTGTAATGAAGACACCAAACAGACTTTTAGTAAAAATTATTTCTGTCTTTGATTAGGTCCACTACCTTATGGTTCTGTCTGCCAACTGGGCCTATGTGAAAGATGCCTGCCGGATGCAAAAGTATGAAGACATCAAGTCGAAGGAGGAGCAAGAACTTCATGACATCCATTCCACTCGCTCCAAAGAGCGGCTCAATGCATACACATAAACAAATCTTCCTGTCCTTTCTACCATTTGAATGCATTGGTGTTTAACTAAGGGCCATCCAACCATCCAACCTTTGACAAACAAAATGAAAGTGCTTTTCATCAATGATATGTAAGGTGACTTATGAATCACCTGAATACAATTCTTTGTTGTGGAGCACTTAATTTCCCAATTTGTTAAATTGGCATAATCAGATCTTTTCTACAAGCTCCTATCCAGCCTTTTTTTTTTTTTAATTTCTCAAACTCATAGGATAGTTCTGTAAGATCAAAGATACTAACCTTGTCAAATGCAAAGATTTGTTTCATTTTTAACCACTTCCCATGTGTTATACATAACACCTTTTGCATTATTTCTTATGTTTTGGAAAAAAATAGCTTTTTATACTTTTTAGTTTTGATTTCGGTAACTAGTTTAACTACAGGTAACCTTCAAAGGGACCATTGTACATTATGAACAATAGACAGAGATGACATCATGATGAATCTTCTTGAAATATGGAAATCTTGTGTGAGGATCAGTGGCCACATTACCACAGGCCCTGGTTAATGTTTTCATCAATCTAAGGTGCAATTTCTAAATTTGTAAGAGTAGGTTAAAAAAAAAGTGCTTCTTATCTTTGTTAACATTGTATTTTTTCTTGATGTAGTTAAAAGGTATTTCTCTCTGATTACTCATGTTTATGTTGTGAGCATGTAGAAAAACAGTAATGCTAATGCATGGCTAGTTGCCTTTTTAAGATTGTGACACCAGACTTACCTTTTAAAGTTTAGTATATAGAGACAATTTTAATGGAAATAATTACTGTGGACTCTTGGAGAATGATCTCTTTGTGATTTACGATGTGGCTGGATTGGAACTTTTAATATGCTAATGTGGAAAACTAATTACCTTTATGAAGGTGGTATATTAAAAATAAGCACACTAACCCCTCAGACGTTGTTTTACCTACTTTGAAAGTTTTAATGGATTGCACCTCTGTAAACTACTCCTAAAATGTGTATGATATATTTGAAAAGGCTTCCATTAATATAATAGCTTTGCTTGCAGCCTTCCAATCTATGTTGGTTTACCTGTAGTGTTTTCTAAAGTGTGGTCAGAGGCCCCTATAGAATGTATTGTTTGGAAGTGTAGTGATATATTTGTGTTTTTATTTCAAGTAAGTCATTTTAACAGAATGTTCATTCATATTCATTTATAAGAAGTACCTATATCAAAGGAATTTTAAAAAAGCAATCAGTATTATTGGACCAAATTTGGTGTTTGTTTTAACCTTGACTCTCTTCTTTTGATTATTTCTAATGCTACAAGAATGCTGTAAAGTGTCTTTTAAAATGATGTAGCCTGACAAGACATTTCTGTCAGTGTATAAAACTAGGTAGTATTGTGCACTGATTTGACCATTGTGAAATCCTTTCTCAGTGTAACTGCATTTCTAATAAAATTTATTGAGTGAAACAATCTTTGTACAACGACTAGTCATGCATCATCAGTAATTTTACAAGTTCTTGTAGTAGGTAGGGGGGTATTACTAGGGTTATCTGTGGCATGATTATGCATTCTGTAGTATTATTTAATTAATTTGGGGTTCATTTTGCTTCTTTCTTTTACACTTAGATTATCTTACTGGTTCAACATTTTTCTGATATAAGCAGTATTACAGATATTCAGCAAAAGTATTAATGGGCTTCTTTAAATTCTATATTATAGTGTTTCAGTTCCGTGTCTTAACAGTTTGTGATGATTTTTAAAACTGTCTTTTAAGCCTATGTAATGATGTTGACACTTTGGCTTTCATTTCTGGTATTAGAGTTTGTATTTTCACAGAGTGCTTTGTAGCAGGCATTACAATTAATCTGTTTTGTACATAAATGTGCCAACAGCTTGATGGTGGCGTTTTTGAAATGTAGAACAAAGTGCTTGCAAAATGTAATAAATACACTTGTGTACTTTGTGTACTTATTATTAGTTTCTGCAGTGTTTTTTGTTTTCTTTGTTTTGTTTTGTTTATTCTTCCTGTGTGTGTGTGTGTTCTTTTCAAAGCAATAGATGCCATTTCCTTAAGAATCTTATTGCAGTTGAGCTGACCTAACACTTCAAATTTAATGACAATTCTGGCCTGGACATTCAGGGCAGAAATGCCAGGAAAGAGGTAGAAGGAGTAAAGACTTTGGAGGTTAGTTCACTTAGAAAACAATAACTTCCTTAAGTTCTGCTATTTTCTTGCCTGATCTCTATTGTTCTGTGTTTTCCTTAGTGCTTTACAAAGTAACAGAAACAAACAAAAAAGACAAAAGCAATTAAGAAAGAAAAATTATTTCTTGGTTTGCTTCAAAAATATCAAGGTGAGCCGGGCTCGGTGGCTCAGCCTGTAATCCCACACCTCTGGGAGGCTGAGGTGAGTGGATTGCCTGAGCCCGCGGGTTCGAGACCTGCCTGGGCAGTGAGACCTCATCTCTACAATAAATCAAAAAATCAGCCGGGCGTGGTAGCGCATTCCTGTAATTCCGGCTACTCGGAAGGCAGAGGCGGAAGGATCGCCGGAGCCCAGCAGGTCGAGGCTGCGGTGGCTGGGAGCGGCCACTGCACTACAGTCTGGGTGACAGTGAGACTCCAACTCAAAAAAAAAAAAAAAAAAATCAAGGTGAGAGCAACAAAATTTTAAAATACACATTTTCTAGGCTTTTGTTTGTTTTTGATCTAATTTCTTTTGGCCAAAAAAAGAAGTGACGGCATTTTTGAAAATAATAAGATAGTTATCAATAAAAATATTAATTTTCATAAAGCCTAAGAAATTGTATTAGTCTTCACTTGTTCACTTGCATATTATTACAAATGGTGATATGAAAATTTAATGGACTTCTGTTAGATATATGTACAATATAGGTAGATCTGGATAAAATGTCTGAATTATGTTTTAAGATGTTATTTTTAAGACAATAAGAAATTATTTCCTATTTATATTTTAGTAAATAATAATTCTTATTATTTTCACTGTTTATTAAATGTTTACCACAACAATAAGATAATAAAGAATTGTACATAGAGTAGATCAACATGAACAAAAATTTAATAATCTATGCTTTAAAAAAACTGATCTTTATAAGATTATTGTAGTTTATGAAAACTGAAAAGTCAATTTAATTTTATAAAAATACACATTTTATCTTTAAAGTAAGTAATTCCCCTTTGAGAAGCATAAGGTTACTATTGAGACTAAGGAAATTATTTACTTTGGGGTTGAAATATGTATAGGTCCGCTCTAACTTGAGGGTATAATCTGTTTCTTCATGTTAAAATCTAGAAATAGCAGATTTCCTCAAAGAGCATGTAAATCTGACTTTTGTTTTATTGTTTTGTTTTGTTTTGTTTTTTTGCCTCACACAAAACAGAAGCATACAATTTTAAAGTATATTTCATTTAGGTAATCTGGTAGCAGAAATATGCAGAATATGAGGAAATTTAAACTGTAACACGCTGAAGATACACTCTTAAGTTTCCTGCAAGTTTTTCATATAATAAATCACATTAAGTGAGTGGAGACAAGTCTGTGCAAAAGGCTACTGGCTCAGATGTAAACATCTATTTAATAGCTTACATAGCCCAGTATGTTGACCTTCTTTTCATAAAAATAAATTTTACCTTTTTGATTATTTTAGGTTCTTTGGCTCTTTTCCACAAAAAATCCATTATATTTGAACATGGATAAAAACTTAAAATTGAAATAAATACATAAATTGTTAAATGAACCGATGAAATATTAAATGAAATAATATTATCTTGGCCATTGCATTGCTAATCTGTGGAATCTTCTATAGATGGTATTTGGAAATATAGATGGTATTTGGGGAAGTACTGTGCTTTCCACTATATGAGCATTTAAAATTAGCAAATTTCTTTTCTGATCTTTTTTTAAATTTATTAACTCTGACATCTATTAGTCTTTATAGAAATCTGTGTTAATGAATCTGTTAATCATCTTTCTCAAGATGCAAGATGATGTCAACCTCACTCTTTAATATATAAAGGGAGAGGAGTCCTGGGAACAGGGAATGAATTTTGAGGAATGCTAACACCATTTAAAGGAAAGCTTGAATAGTCCATCAAGTAACTTTACATAAGCTGGGAGTTCTATCTTTTTATCTTCCCATTCTTGTCTACACTTAATAACCCAGCCAATACAACACAAAGTGACTCTGCCTTTGAGGTTATACACTTCATTTACTCTTCTTTATATATACAATGTTCACAGTAATTACTATATTCATCATCTCTCTTAGTATTTTATTTTGGAATAGCATGAGATCAGGTGTTCAAGAGAAAATGCAACATCCTGAGTGAGAACTGAGTGTTTCTTTGATATGTGAATGAAGCATAACAAGACGATAAAAAAATAATTATGATTTGCAAGGCACTTAGATCATATCTAGTAAGTAGTACACAAAATCAATTAGAGATAATAATGTGATTAATGCAATGATATAAACATCACATTTTAATGTATAGTTATGCCATTGTTTTAGAATATTTTCCTTGGTTTCTTAGTATTCACCACCTAATATCCAAGAAACATTAGGCGTCTTTCACATTTCTATGAATAGAATATCTTTTGATTTATATAAGTATCAATTTCATGCTTGAAGTAACGGTGAAGAGAGGTTTCTGCTAAGCCAAGTGGAGACAATGTTTATACATAAATACCCTGACAAGTAAGTTACGGAGGCTGGTGCTAGTTTCCTTTCCAATGGTTTTGATTCTGTCCCACCATTGCCACTATAAAATCCCAAGACTTGAAACTTTTAATAATTGTAAATAACATATGATCTAAATTTTAGGCATCTCAGTTCAAACTTTCATCTGCCTTTCCAGTTTACTTATTCCCTGAGGACCGTATGAGGAGGGACCCCCCCCAAAAAAAACACAATTATTATTTGGAGGGCAGACCCTTGTGGTACAGGCTTCCCCTGCTAGGTAAGTTTTCTAGGAATCCATTGGTATCAGTGTAGCATTGTTGTGTAAGGCTGCATTCAACTTCAGTGAATTTTTTTTTTTAGATTCTTTCAACGCTTTTGCCCGTTTCATGATAGGTGATTTACAAGTGCACCTACCCACACCACACTGAGTATCCAGCAGTTTTGAACAAAAACAGCATGATCCCTGTGCCCCACCCTACTTGGTCACCCCATCTTACCCCAAGGAACACTTTTTTGTTTGTTTTCCCAAATAAAAATAATCCTCAAAGGGAAACATTTTGTGGAATTGGAAGAGGTGAAACAATAAATGACAGAAGCACTAAAGGCATAAAAATTGAGTTCAAAAACTGTTCTGAGCAGTGGAGGAAGCATCTCAATAGGTGTGATGCATCACACGGAGAGTACTTTGAAGGTGACTGAAGTTTCAACATGCAAGAATAAATACACAATTTTTAATAAATTTATTCTGGGTTTTATTGGATCCTTTCTTGTATAGCTCTTGATCTCCAACTATCCTTTCCTCTCATGTTCTCAATTCCCTCAGTAACTAGTGTATATTGCAGGAACAATTTCCCTTGGCAAATTCCTCAGTTCCTTTGACTTTCTGTTTTCCCTGAACACACATGATAAGATGCCAACCTTGGTTGAATTCATATATCTCTCTGCTTGGTTTCTTAGTATTCACCACCTAATATCAGGTACCTTCCACATTTCTATGAACAGAATACCTTTTGATTCATATAAGAATAAATCTTATGCCTGAACCTGCATGAAAAACTGTGGCTCCAGAAAAACACATGCCTGGACTGACCAAGCTCACTTAAACTTAGGAGCGTGTCTCTCTCTCTCTGCTTCTCCCTCTCTCTTTCTCTCTCTCTCTCCGTCTCTCCTTTCTTCCCTCTCCCTTTCCCCCACTCCCCTCTTCTCTCTCCTCTCTCTTTGAGAAGCAGATCTCTCTATGTTGCCCAACCTGGTCTTGAACTCCCAGGCTTAAGCAATCATCCCACTTCAGCCTTTCAAGTAGTTGGGATTACAGGCGTGAACCACTAGGACTGACTGAATATTTGAGGTTTCGAGCCCCTGGAGGTATCTTTTGCCTACTTAATTCTGCCTTTGTAGTACAAGAGCGACAATAGAATAATGTAAATAAATGAGCATCGCTGTGTTCCAATGAAACTTTATTTACAAAAACAGACAGTGGCCCAGATTTAGTCTGAGGGTCATCATTTCCTGGCTCCTGCTCTAGAACATTCACTTCTCTGCATCCCCCAGTTAGTTACTACATCTTAACTTTATCTCATCAAACTTCCAAACTTTGTTTTCCATGGAGTTAGAAATTGTTTCCTATTTTAGGGAGAAGTTAGAAATGATCAAGAGTATATTTCCAAAAATGTTCATTGCTCACCTGTCACCCTGTCTGCATCAGTGTGCATAAGCTCTGCTTTTTCTAGATTTTTGTTGTAGATGAACCGTGTTTCTCAGGCCAAACACACTTGTACTTTAAATCCTCGTCCCCTCACCTCCTTAAAGGAAAGTATCATTCCAAAAAAATTTTCCTTTCCCTGATCTCTCCTGAATCATCACTTTAAAAACATTCTAATGCTTATTCCAACCTTAAAACAAGCAAATGACAATAACAACAAAAACAAAACCCTCTTTTGAGTTTTCATTTGTCTACATTCAGCCTATTTATCTATTCTTTTTTTTATAGCATGTTTCTTTGAAAGAGTTGGATAATCGCCTCCAACTACTCTCCTACCATTTTAATCTTAAAACTCTTACAATCAACCCATTGTATTCAACAATCCACGAAAAGTAGTCATGTCAGGGTAACAAATGTCTTCCAGATTGCTAAATGCAAAGCTTAGTTCTCATTTATTTTGCTTCAATTTTTTTTGAGATGTCACTGCAGCTAGATACTCTTTTAGGCACTGGGACACAGCAGTGTACAAATCTTTGCCCTACTGTACCTTATATTCTGATGCAGGGAGAGAGATAGTCGTTAGATAATCAAACAGAATATAAGGTTTTATTGAGTTGAGAAATGCTATGGAAAATAAGTAATCATGTAAGATACTAGGGGAATGGTGCAAGATTAGGCTGGGATGGAGAATTTTCAGGGGAGGCCTTCCTTACTGTGAAGGTAACATCTGAGTCAAGACCTGAAAGAGTTGAGAAAGTCAGTCCTGTAGTTACCTGGGGAAAAACATTACAGGCAAATGGAATGTTAAGGAAAGGTTTTTAACTGAAACAGCAATTGAACCAGTGTGGATGAATGAAGAGAAAAATCATTAAATGAGGTAAAGAGGCCAAGGATGAGAGAAAACTTTTTAGGTTCGTGCAAGCCCTGGTCCTTTCCTTTGTTTACGGGCAGCGTTTGGTACAATTGATCACTCCCTCTTCCTTGACACGTTCTTCCCTTGCATTTGAAGAGGCCTCATAATCATGGTTTTTCTATCAACTCCCTTTCCACATCTTTTTTTTTTTAAGGCAGGATCTCATTCTGTTGCCCAGGCTGGAGTGTTATAATCACGGCTCACCATAGCCTCAGACTCCTCGGCTCAGGCAAGCCTTCCTTCTCAGCTATTCCTGAATAGCTGAGACTACAGGCATGTGTTACCAGACCCAGTTTATTTTTTAATTTAATTTTGTTTTTTGCTGGTTTTTTTTTTTTTTTTTTTTGTAGAGACAAGGTCTAGCCATGTTGCCCAGGTTGGTTTTGAATTCTTGGGCCCAAGCAATCATCCACCATGGCTTCCAAAAGTGCTGGTATTATAGGTATAAACCACCATGCCAGCCTCTAAATCACCTTTGCTTATCCTTGCTAGAGATATAATCTTTTAACATTGTAATTCCTTGTTCCTAACTTTTTTAGTAAATATCTTCTAATCTCATGGCTGAAAATATCATCTATAAACTGATGACTTCAAATTTATCTCCCCAGTCCAGAATATTTCTCTGAAATCAAGACTCATTAATCCTAAGGCTGTTCAAATAGATCTCTTGAAGTTGTCATGTATTGAAGTATAGATCTGCTCTTGTACTAGCAAGCTACATCACCTATGGCCTTCTCAACTTTCAGAAAAATCAAATCCATATTTCAACTTTCTCAGACCCAGATAAATGAGTCATTCTTGATTTTCTCTGTTTCTCGCATAGGCTATTAGCTGTACCTTCATAATGTACCCAGAACAACACCTTTATGACTTCCACTCATCAAGACATCATTATCTTTCATCCTGATTATTGGAAGACCTTACTAACTGATCTTTCTGCTCCCATTCTTATCCCTTTTAAAAACCGTCTCTTCTCAACTCAGCAACCACAAGAATTATCTTAAGAAGTAAGGGAGACCAGGACACAATTTTGCATCCTCCTAAGGCTTCCTGCCTCACTCAGAAGTAAACGCAAAACCTATGCAATGGCTTACAAGATGTAACTTTATCTATGGTCCCCAGCCACCCATACTTCTCTTAACTCACCTCTCACCCTTCCTAAACTTGCCCCAGGCCCCATGTTTCTGCTGTATCTCAAGAACTCTCCATGTACCTCAAGAACTCTCACTTTTCTGAGCTTGCCTTTGACCCTTCCTGGAATGCTTTTCCTTAAGATGCCTGTAAGCTTTGTCCCTTTTCTCCTTTGCTCAAAATATCTCCGCAGTTAAGTTTTCCTTTGAACCTATTTATAAACTGGCTCATATTGTCTGCCTTTTCTGCTTTATTTTTCACAGGGTACTTTCTACCATTTAACCTACTATATACATCTACCAATTTATTTTTTATTGTCTATTGTCCTTCACTAAAATGTAAGTTCTGATTTTTTTCTTAGTCCCTGGCACAGAGCAAACAATAAATGTTTATTAAACTAATTATTAACTAAAAGAGCTTGCATGGCTATAGCATCAAAGTGTTTTTGCTTTGAATATGCAGTGATAATTTACTGAAGTCCAATTATAAGAAGAGTTCTTTTTCCTTTCCTATAGCACTTTTATAGACATGAGCTCATTATTTTTTCTCTACATGTTTTAGAGAGAACAAATGTTATTTATCTTGTTCTAAATTTGAGACACTAAAATTTAGAGTGTCTGTGAGATGTATTATAAGAAAGCTTTATTTTTTTCCGCCCCATCTTATTTCCATTCACTCTTCCTCCTATGGTCCTTGTAGAAACACTTATGACACAAATAATTTGACATTTGCTTAGCTAAGCTTTTTTTTGTTTTAGGCAGGATCTCATTCTGTTGTCCAGGCTTCAGTGTAGTGTTATAATCAAGGCTCACCGCAGCCTCGGATTCCTTGGCTCAGGCAAGCCTTCCATCTTAGCTATTCCCGAATAGCTGAATAGTAGCTGGGGCTACAGGCACATGCCACCAGACCTAGTTAATTTTTTAGTTTTTTTTTCCTGTGTGCTTTCGTACGTTTTCCAAACATCGCTTTGCTGAATGCTATTTTAAAATGAGACAGTAAAATTGGGGGGGGGGATTAATACCACAGTTTGATGAAACGGAGCTTCAGTTGGTTGATAGACTGTTCTCACAACACCATTGGCATTTGAGAGATGAGAGGCGAGGAAGATGGAGGACAATGGACATGAGTTGGCTTTCTGGGTTGATAATAAAGAAGCATCAGCAAATATTTAATTTTTGGTACTAATAACTTGTTAAAGCCTCATCACCACTAGTCAGAATAGCCTCTATGAACATATGAGCTAAATAGCTATCCAGAAACTGAGATTTTAATCTTCTAAAATTAAAACATATCAGGCAGCTTTTGATCATGCTCATGTTGCCTGATATTACACAACAAAAATGCAATAAAACTCTTTCTAAATTCCTTACCTCATTTCAATTTATACCCACTTTGCGTTCACAGTAAAAATGATCTAAGGAGTTTTTCATTGTCTGTCTGCATTTTCTTACTTCACCAATCTTAAAAGCTTAAATCAAAGATAAATTCTGACTTCTGTCATCTCCCATTCCACCAAAATATCTATCACTATTAATTCACCACTGTTATCTGATTGACAGGTCCAATGGATGTTATTCAGTTCTTATCAAGATGTTTTTACATTTTCTTTTGGTTTGTAATCAGTTTACTTTTTTTTTCAAAGCAAATTTCTTAAAAGCTTAGTGGGGTTCTACTCTATGTTCTGGTAGCCACATTAAAAGTTCTTCTAGGCTGGGCCTGGTGGCTCAAGTCTGTAATTCCACACTTTGGGAGGCCGAGGTGAGAGGAATGCCTGAGCCCACAGGATCGAGAATAGCCCAGATAAGTTGCCAAGACCTCATCTATACAATAAATCAAAAAATTAGCTGGGCATGGTAGCACACACCTGTAGTTCTGGCTACTTGAAAGGTTGAGTGGAAGGATCACCTGAGCCCAGCAGGTTGATTCTGGGGTGACCGTGAGCATGCCACTGCACTCCAGCCTGGGCAACAGATTGAGACTCTGACTTCAAAAAAAAAAAAAGTTCTTCTAAAATATCGTTATCTACTCCCTCATATCTATGACTTTCTCTCTTTTTAAAAATTTTCTTTTATTAGAACTAGATATTGAGCTTCCATATGACCCAGCAATCCCCTACTGGGAATATGCCCGGGGGAACTCAGATCATTCTTCACAAGGGATACCTGCACACGCATATTTGTTGCAGCACTGTTCACGGTGGCAAGGTCAAGGACACAGCCATGCTGCCCATTGAAACCGAACTGAATGGAAAGGATGTGGCACATATACACAATAGAATATCATGCAGCCATAAAGAAGGACAAACATATGGTCTTCGCAGCACTTGGATGGATTTAGAGTCTATCATGCTCAGTGATCTATCACAGAAACAAAGAACAGAGTACCACATGTTTTCACGCATAAGCATACTCTGAACATTTACCCTAATATTATAAGAAAGGGATTGGCAGTAGTGGGATACTGCTGGAGGTTGGGTGGGGGCAAGACACGTCATCAGTTGGGGTACCTGATCTCAAACCAGGCAAAGTGAGGACCAAAGGGAGGCCCAAACATTACCTATACAATGACTACTTTTATACCTAATCCTGAATTGTATCCCCCCATCTTTAAAATAAAAATTCTTTTATTATAGAGATGTGGAGTACAAGTGAGGATTTACTACATAAGGAGGCTGCATGCAGGTGAAGTTTGGGCTTCTAACTGGCCTTTGCTCCCCCAGTGTGGATCAGGTACCCTTTGTTTTGTCATGTGTCTCCACCCTCTTCCCTCCCTCCTTCCCCTAGCAGTGCCCAGAGATTGCCGATCCTTCCCTTGTGCTAATGTGATCAATTTTCAGGGCCTGTTTATGAGTGAGAACATGTAGTATTCAGTTTTTTTTGTGATGGTTCACTTAGTATAATGATGTCCAACTCCATCCAATTTGCTGCAGAGTCCATGATTTTGTTCTTTATGGCTGCATGATAATGCATCATGTATATGTACCACATTTCCTTTATCCAGTCCACTTTCGAGGGGCAGTAGGATGATTCTACCTTTTTGGTATTTTGAATAATGCAGCTATAAACATCCATGTGTGGGTGTCGTTTTGGTAGAACAATTTATGTCCCTCCAGGTATATTCCCAGGAGAGGAATTGCTGGATCATATGGAAGACCAATTTTGAGTTCTTTTAGGAATTGTCACACTGTTTTCCATAGAAGCTGAGCTAATTTGCACTTTCACCAACAGCATAGAATATTCCCTTTTCTCCACACCCATGCTAGCATCTGTTGTTTTTTTTTCACTTGTTAATGGTAACCATCCTTACTGGAGTTAGGTGGTGTCTTATTGTAGTTTTGATTTGCATTTCTTTGATGATTAGGGAAGCTGAGCAGTTTTTTATGTGTCTGTTGGCTGCTTATTTGTCATCTTTTGAGAAGTGTCTGTTCATGTACTTTGCCCACTTTTAAATGTTTTTTTCACTTTGTTTGAGTTTCTTATATATCCCAAATGCTAGGCCTTTATCAGAAGCATAATTTGCAATTTTTTTCTCAATCTGTGGGTTGTCTCTTTGCTCTCTTGTTGGTTTCTTTTGCTTTCCCAAAGCTTTTCAGTTTGATGGGGTGCTACTTGTCTTTCTTAGTTTTTATGGCATTTTGTTGAAGATGAGGAGGTAGAGAAACCATGCTTTTGCTTCTGAAAACTCTGGGCTGTTCCAACGGTCCAAGTGCCTATTTCTGTACAAATAACAGGCTGTTTTGGTTATTGTAGCCTTGTAATAAAGTTTAATGTCTGAAAGTGTGATACTTCCCTCTTTTTTCCTCTTGCAGAGCATTGTTTTGGCTATTTTCTGTTTCCATATAAAATTCTGTATTGTCATTTCCAGGTCTGTGAAAAATGATGTTTGTAATTTGATGGGTATTGCATTGAATCTGTAGACAGTCTTTGGTAGAATGAACATCTTGACAATATTGATTCTTCCAAACCATGAGCATGATATGTTTTTCCATTTGTTTGTGTCATCCTTGATTTCTTTGAGCAAAATTTTATAGTTCTTATTGTAAAGATCTTTCACTTTTTTGATTAGGTGGATGCCAAGGTATTTCTTTTTTTCTTTTGACTATCATAAGTGGGATTGTACTTTTCATTTGGTTCTCTGCCTTCTTTTTGCTGGTGTACAGGGATGCAACTGTCTTTCGCATGTTAATTTTGTAAACTGAACTTTGCTAAAGTTGTATATCAGTGCAAGGAGGTTTCTGACAGACTCCCTAAGGTTTTCAAGGTATAGAATAATATTATCTGCAAAGAGGGATAGTTTAATTTACTCTTTTCCTATTTGAATGTCCCTAATTTATTTATCTTGCCTGATTGCTCGAAGACTTCCAGCACTATGTTGAACAGGAGGGGTAAGAGTGGTTGTACTTGTCTTGTTCCAGTTCTTAAGAGGGATGCTTTCAGCTTCTACCCATTGAGCAAAAATATTGGCTGTGGGTTTTACATAGATGGCTCTTATTGTTTTGTGGTATGTTCCTTCTATGCCTAGGTGTTCAAGGGTTTTCATCAAGAAGGGATGTTGGGTTTTTCAAATGCTATTTAGGTGTCTAATGATATAATCATTTAGTTTTTGCTTTTACAGCTGCTAATCTGCTGAATTACATTTATGGTCTATTGAATGTTGAACCAGCCTTGCATCCCAGAATGAAGTCAGCCTGGTCATGGTGAATGATTTTTACAATGTGCTATTGGGTCTGATTTGCTGGAATCTTGTTGATAATTTTTACATCTATGTTCATCAAGGAGATTAGTCTATAATTATCTTTCTTTGTTGGGTCTTTTCTAGGTTTGGGTATCAGTGTAATCTTAGCTTCATAAAATGAGTTGAGGAGAATTCCATCATTTTTGATTGCCTGGATACTTTCAATAAGATTGGTATTAACTCCACCTTGTATGTCTTGTAGAACTCCGTTGGGAAGCCATCTGGTCTGGAGCTTTTTTGAGCAGGAAGATTTGTGTGACTCAGTTGATTTCCTATATTTTTATTGGTCTGTTTAGTGTTTCAGTTTCTTCTTGTTTCAACCTTGGGAGGTTGTGTGATGTCAGAGTCCTTCTTTTCCGATAGGTTTCTACTTAATTTGCATATAGGTATTCATAGTAGTCTTTCATAGTCTTGATTTCTTCAGAGTCAGTTGTGACTTCATGTTTTGCATTTCTAACTGTGTTTATTTGGACTGTCTCTCTTTTTCAGTCAATCTGCCCAGGGGTCCATCATTCTTATTTATCCTTTTGAGGAACTAGCTTTTTGTCTTGTTGATTCTTTTTAGGATATTTTTGTCTTCTATATCCTGTAATTGTAATTATATTTTAGTGATCTGGATTCTTCTGCTGAAGTTAGGTTTCAGATGATCTTGCCTTTGGGTGTGACAGTAGGTTGTTTACTTGTGATCATTCTGATTTCTTGACGTATGCGTGCAATACTAGGACTTTTCCTCTTAACACTGATTTCATGGCAGCCCAGAGGTTCTGATAAGATGTGTCTTTGTCCTTGTTTGCTTCCAGGAATCTTTTTATTTCTGTCTTGATTTCCATGTTGATCCAGAAATTGCTAAGCAGCATGTTGTTTAGTTTCCATGCCTTTGTGTGTTTTGGGGAAATCTTGTTAGTGGCAGTATTTATTTTTATTCCACTCTGATCTGAGAAGATGCATGATATTATTTTGATCTTTTGAAATTTGTTCATGCTTGATTTATGTATGAGAATGTGATCAATCTTGAATTATGTACCATATGCTGATGAGTAGAATGTGTATTTGGTAGATGTTGGGTCATGTGTTCTCTAGATGTCTATTGAATCCATTTGATCAAGCATTGATTTAAGATTCTGGATTTATTTCTTGGTTGCTTTTTTTTTTTTGCATCAATCATCTATCTAAAGTTGTTAGTGGGGTAGTTAGGTCTCCAACTATGATTGTGTGAGAGTCAATGTCCTCTCTTAGTTTACTTAGTAGTTGTTTTATAAAACCTAGTGCTCCTGTGTTGGGTGCATATATGTTTAAGTGGATATTTCTTGCTGGTGTATTGAGCCTTTTATTGTTATGTAGTGTCCTTCCATGTTCTTTTTAACTTTTGATGGTTTGAAGTCTGCTTGGTCTGATATCAGAATAGTCGCACCCACTTTCTTCTGTTTTTCATTTACCTAAAAGACCATTTTCTCATTCCCCACTTTAAGCCTGTGTGTGTTCTTTGCAATGAGATGTTTATTGAAGACAGAAGACATTTGGATCATGCTTCTTTATCCAGTTAGCCACTCTATGTCCTTTAAGTATGCATTAAGTCCATTCATGTTCAGATTGATTACTGAAATGGGAGAGTTTATCCCTGTCTTAGGACTCCTCGGGGGTTGCTTTGTTTTTGTTTTTACTTTTGCGTGTATATATGTGTGTATTTTCATTTTTGTGAGAACTCTGTTTGCTCTTTTGATTCTGTGCTTGCCTGTACTTTAGTGATGAGTATGACCGTTCTTTTTCCCTTTTTTTGTGTTCAACAACTTCATAAGCATCTTCTAAAGGGGTGTTCTGAAGGCAGCATTCTTTTAGAGATTAGATATCTGGGAGAGATTTAAAGTCTCCATTGCTGATGAAGCTTAGTTTGGTGGGGTAGGAAATTTTTGACTGAAATGGCTTATCTTTAAGAATGTTAAAAATTGGACTCCAGTCCTTTCTGGCTTGTAGTGTTTCTGCAGAAAAGTCTAGAATAATTTGGATGGGTCTTCCCCAGTAGGTAGTCTGAACTTTCCCTCTTACTGCCTTTAGGATTTTTTCTTTTATTCTTACTTAGTGGAGGCAGATTACTATGTGTCTTGGGGATAGTCTTCTCATGTAATACCTTATAGGTGTTCTCTGAATCTCTTATGCTTGAATGGTCACCTCTCTAGGGAGAAATGAGAAGTTTTCTTGTGTGATCTCCTGAGATGCTTCCTCCATGGTGTTCTCAGTTTCCCTTTCTGCCTCAGGGAGATCAGTCAGGCACAGATTTAGCTTCTTAACATAGTCCCATATCTCTTGAATGATTTGTTCCCTTTTTTGAAACTTTTCCTTATGTTTTTGACAGACTGGGTTAATTCCATGTCTTGGTCTTCAGGCTCTGAGATTCATTCTTCAGTTTGGTTTATCCTGCTTCTTATGTTCATGACTGTGTTTTTAATTTCCAGAATGAAGTTCTTCATTTCCATTATTTCAGAATGGGACTTTCTTCAATTGGTCATCTCTGCTTTTACTTCCTGTATGACTTTGGTGAATTTTTCTTCTCATTTCTTGTGGTTCTCTTTGTTCATTTTAGTCATCAATCTTCTGATTTCTGTGACTGTCATCTGGGGCAAGTTTTCTAAGTGTCTTTCATTGTTTTTGCTCTGATGGCTACTTTTTTGGGCACTGTCTCTTTAAGACTCTGAGGATTGCCTTTATTTTATCAATTATTCCTTATTTGTGACAAGTCTCTCTTCCCTATCTATAGTTCCTCTTTATTTTTCTTGCTCTAAAGCTAATCCATGACCATCTGTTTTAGGGTCTTTTCTTTTCTTTTCTTTTCTTTTTTTTTTGAGTTGGAGTCTCACTCTGTCACCCAGGCTGGAAGGCTGGAGTGCAGTGGCATGTTCACTGTCACCCCAGTGCTGACCTGCTGGGCTGCAGTGATCCTTCTGCCTCAGCCTTCCAAGTAGCCAGAACTACAGGCATGTGATATGATGCCTGACTAATTTTTGATTTATTGTAGAGATGAGGTCTCGCCATGTTGCCTAGACTGGTCTCAAACCTGTGGGCTCAGGTGATCCACTCACCTTGGCCTCCCAAAGTGCTGGGATTACAGGCTGAGTCACCAAACCCTGCCCCCCCCTTTTTTTTAGTGAGAAAGCAGGATTTATTGAGGGCAGTAAAGTTCCCACAGCAGGAGGGGATCAAAGGGATTGCCCCTAGGGCCTTTTCTATAGTTCAATATAGGTCTCTCAGTGAGAGAGAGGGGCACTTACTTCTGCTCCATGCTCTGCATTGTGACAGGTTTATCTGCTGCAGATTTTCTCTCCCAATTTTTATTTTATTTTATTTTTATTTTTAAATTAATTAATTATTTTTTATTGTAAAGATGCGGGGTATAATTCAGGGTTAGGTATACAAACGTTCATTATGAATGTACACTTGTTGATGAGGTGTGCCCCTCCCTCCCCTGGCAGTTTCCTTCAACTGCCAATCCCAACCTATCTCCCCTGGCAATTTCCCACTACTGCCAATCCCTTCCTTATAGTATTGTGATAATTATTCCAGATCCGCTTATGGGTGAGAACATATGGTATTCTGTTCTTTGTTTCTGTGATAGATCAGAGTATGATAGACTCTAAATCCATCCAAGCTGCTGCAAAGTCCATATGTTTGTCCTTCTTTATGTCTGCAGAATATTCTCTAAATGTTAACATGCTCAGGTTATGTGTGTGAGGCTATAAAGTGATTCTTCTGATCTGGTGGGGGGTAGATGTTGGCCACTCGTTGGTGCTGATGGGCAGTCAAGTTCCATCTTCAGGTGAGCTTTACTGGTCTAGAAGCTGGCTTATGGGCTCCACGTTGGAAGGCAGTGCTCTTGGTGGCTGTCTGAGAATAGGTTTGTTCACCATTCTCTGTGTGTGGGCTCTGGTTGCCTGCCACTGTTCCCTGACCAGGACTCCTCTTGAGTGGGACCAATGACTCTCATGTGGCTGGGAGGGGAAGAACTGACCCAAAGCATCTCAGGCTCACTCATCCTCTCTGTTCACAGGGCAGGGCTTCATTTTCTGTGTGAGCCTGGTGCACAGTGGGGGATGGGTCATCTGGATTCCAGCATCTCTGGTTGCTTCCTGGTCTTTCTGTGTTCAAATAAACCTTTGCTGAGTGCAATGTGCTTCAGCCATCCAAAAGTGTTTGCAGTGTCTCCATCTATTGGCAACTGGGTCCTATTCTCTGCCTTGCTCGGCAAGAGAGGCACCAGTCTGCTACTCCATGGTGGCCATCTACAGTAATTGACTTCCTCTTTTGATAGCAGCTAACTTAAAGTGAGCTGAAACAATTGACTGGAAAGTTAAACAAGCTTCCTTGGATCTTTATCTTTATTCAAGCTTCATTGAATCTTAAAGGGAATTCATCTGACACCACTTTCCTTATCTTTTCCTATTTGGTGCTTAGCAGCAGCCAGCTTTCCTAACCTAGCAGAACCTCAAGTTTCTGGACTATTTATTTTTCTTTCTTTTCTAAACTAATCTTTACTAATTTGAATAATTTCTTATATTACCTATCCTAACTTGGCTAACACTGACCAAAACACTTCCTTAATATTTTTTTTCCAACTTGCCTTAGGGACACAGTAAGTTACAAAAGATTACAGTTTCCCCAAATACTTTAGCCATGTACCAACAAGGCCACCATTTTAAAAGTCTATTACCATAACAGTGTTCTTATTTTTGACTCATTTTAGAGTGTATTTGTTTTGTATCTTTTACAGAAACACTGCACTTTTCAGCATCAATTTCTCCATGAGGTAAGGTCAAGTAACAGCTGTAAAAACAATCCTAAATTTTCAGTTGCTCAGCTTTACACAGTGCATTTTTGTTTCTCATTTACTTCTCAGTACAATGTGTGTCAACAGAGGAGAGCTCTGCCTCTGCAGCCATTGAGGACAGGCTTCTTCCATCTAGTCACCTTCTGAGGTCTCTTCGTACCTTCTTCACCCAGCCACCAGGGACAGAGAGAACAGAATGGCGGGGTGGCTATTGACCAGCCTTTAACTCCAATTCTGTAGCTGTACTTACCTGAAAAAAATCCTTGAGAAATGGAGCTGGCTGTGTGCCCAGATAGAAAAAGGCTTCAAACTTCCTTCTCAACTTCTTCCCTTAGAAGCTTCACAGTCACTGTGTCAATTAAATGTCATATCTTATCTCCCTTTTCCCATATTCCTTATCTTAATAAACAGCATCAATATATTCACAGCACAGCCAGAAAGTTTTTACCGTTAACAATTTCTCTTCAACACAATCATATCTATTCAACGTTATATCCTAAATATCTCTCAAAATCATCTATTGCACTCCATTTCCACACTATCAATCAATTTCAAGACCCCAATTTCCTCTTCCTTGAATGTCTGTAATAGCTTCCTCTCTGGTCTCTGTGCAACAGTGTGACTTACCCAACAATTCATTGTCTGTACTGAAGCCAGACAGATTACAGCAACATGTATTCAATCCTGCCACTCCTCTGCTTAAAACTATTCTGTGGCTTTCCTTTGTTTTTAGGAGGAAGATAAGTTTAATAACACATCTTATAAAGCCCCTACTGAAGCTCCAGACTTTTTACCTGCTATCTGTTATAATTCCAGACACGTTGGAATTTTTTTTGTTGTTGTTCTTCAAATTCATCAATCTTTTTCTCACCACTTGACCTTAAGATATAGTTTCTTTTTTTTCTCGTTAGACTGCTCCTCTACTCTTTTTTGCTTAATTCATTTCTATGTATCCCTCACATGGCAGCTCAAAATGCAGAGTCTCAGAGAAACTGTTCAGTTCTTACATCTGTAGTCAGGATGCTGTAATTGATCTTTATAGTAATTGTCATCACTATAATTAAGTGATTCATTGGGAAATTGCGTGTGCCTGTTTCCGTCTAATAGAATCCAAGTTTGAGGAGGTCACTGTCTTAATCTGTCTTCTATTCCTAGCTCTTTGTATAGTATTTGGCAGACAGCAGGTTTTCAGTAAATATTTACGGAATAGATGAATGAACTGGCAATAGAAGATTGTGTGTATAGCCATGCATGGTTGGACACAGTGGTTCACACCTGTAATCCTTGCACTTTGGGAGGCTGAGGCAGGAGGATTGCTTGAGGCAAGGAGTTTGACATTAGCTTGGGCTACATAGTGAAACTCCATCTCTACCAAAATAATAACAATAGCAACAACAACAAGAATAATTATCATTGTTATTATTATTTTTAATAATAATAATTTTATAATTATATTATTTTATTATTATTATAATAAATTAGTTGAATTTGATTATTATAAATTAATACACTAATAATAGTAATTATTGTTATAAATTAGCTGAATGTGGTAATGCAAGGTCTCTAGTCCCAGCTACTTGAAAAGCTGAGGTGAGAGGATTGATTGAGCCCAGGAATTTGAAGTTACATTGAGCTACGATTGCACTACTGCATTCCAGGTTGGGCAACAGAGCAAGATTCTGTTTCTAAAAAAAAAAAAAAAAAAATGCAGAGCAGTTTGTGATATTGTAAGTATTGCTGGTGTTATTATATTGAATTTGAGCTTTCTAAGAGAAAATAAATATTTTTACTTAGAAGGTGTTCTATCTACAGATTAAGGTATTAACATGAATCTCAAAAAATTGTTCTTTATCTCATATTATTTCTTATTTAATTATACTTTAACTTATATCATTGGCATCTATAAAGGAGATGGTTTATGTTTTGTATTGTAGTTTTTATAGAGAGGCAGTTTGGATCCAAAAGATTTAATCTAATGCTTGGCACATTAGTAACTTGTAGGGAGAACAATCCAAAATCTAGTTTAAGTTTTTAGAATAACTTAGGTGTGGCCTAATTTGCATATTTTTTAACTTTTAAATTTAAGGATAACATATATACGAAGTGCACAAATCATGAATATATACTTCATGATTTTTCACAAACCTAGTATACCAAGAACAAAAAATTTGCCAGTACCTCAGAAGCCCCTCTTGTACTTATTCAGGCATCAACCCTCAAGGTAGCTACTATCCTAAACTTCACACCATAAACCTTGTAAGTGGTTTCACATGTCCTCTTCATGTCTGGCTTCATTTTAATGAGACCCATTCATAATGTTGCAAATATATGTAGTTTTTTTCTCCATTGATATGTAGACTTTTATTAAAAGATTATGTTACAGGTTTTTTGTTAGTTTTCGGTTTGAGTCTATTTCATTCTCTTTGAGTTGTTTTCAGTTTCTAACTATTCTGAACAGTGCTGCTGTCAAGATTCTTGTGTCTGACTTTTGAGAGATATACCTGTTCATTCCTAGTAAGTATATACCTGGAGTTAAATGTTTGGGTCATGGATTATGGATGTGTTGAATTTTAGTAGATATTGCCAAAGAGTTGTCCAAAATGGTTGTACCCATTTACATTTTCACCCAGATTTTTGTGATAGTCTGGTTGTTCCATATACTTAGCAATATTTAGTATTTTGTGTCTTTTTCATTTTAACCATTCTACGGGATGTGTACTGCTATCACATTGTACTTTTAATTTTTAATCTCCCTCATAACTGGTGAAGTGAAGGGTCACTTTATATGCTTGTTGGCCATTTAGATATCCTCTTATGACGTAATTGCTTAACTCTTCCACTTATTTTTTTCCCATTAGATTTTTTGCTTTTATAAAATTGAATTTTAGACATTCTGGATACAAGCTCTTTATAAAATATATTTCTTGCAAATATCTTCTTGCACTCTGTGGATTGCCTTCTCACTCTTCATGATGGTATGTCTTGATAAACATATTCCTTAGAATCAATATCAACCAATTACCATTTTTTTGACCTATGATTACTGCCTTTAGAAATCTTTCCCTACTCCAAGGACATGAGAGTGTACTTTTATGTTTTTTTCCTAAGATACTTATTATTTTATACTTCTCATTTAGATCTAAAATTCAGTTAAAATAGGCACTTCTGTACATTTATAAAGGACAAATTGCTTTTTTTTCTTATATGAAGAACCATGTAGATGTTCCAGAAACATTATTAAAATAATATCTTATTATATATAGATTCACTCCTTTTTTTTTTTTTTACTTTTCAAGAACGTATGAGTATTCTTGGTCTTTTGTACGCTGGCCCACTGACATTGTAGAATCAGCCTGCTGATCTCTGCAAAGCAAAAATTTGCTGGATTTCAACGGAAGTACATCAAATACATAAATAATTTTAGAAAAAATTGTCCATATTTGAAATTTGGATCTTTTAATCCATAAGTATTGTGTAACTTTCTGTTTAATTAGAACTTATTTAATTTCCATTTGCAATATTTTATAGTCTTCACTTAAGAAATCTCTCATGTTTCATCACACATTTTCTAGATATTTGATATAAATTTGATGCTATCTTCAATAACATAATTTTTTCAATTTCATTTTATTTCATGTTATATTGAGACATAATTAATTCTTAGCATTGAGCTTTTATAAGCAATTTGAATAAATGTGCTTATTGATTTTAATATACTATAGTTTTGTTTAGATTTTTTATGCACACAGGCATATAATCTGGGAATACTGAGTTTTATTTCTTTCTTTCTAATCCTTATGACTTTAGTTTTACTTTTTAAAATTCATTTTTGCTGGATTTACTAAGATCTCTAGTTAACCTGAGGTGGAAAGGTATCTTATTCATTTTTTACATCTAGAAAGAAGAGTTCAAAATTCTACCATTATATATTTTTTGTTTCTTTTTGTAGATATACTTTAGCCAATTAAGGAAATTTATTTTATTCATACTTTAGGAAGAATGTTTTACAAATGTGTGCTAAAGTTTACCAAATTCTTTTTTAGAGTCTATGGTGATGACATGACCATGTAACTTTTTTTTCTCCTTTGCAAATGAAGAGAATTACACTTATTGAGTTTTTGAATGTTAATTCACTTTTGCCTAGTTGGAATGACATCACTTAGCCATAATATATCATTTTTCTTTATATATCATGAGATTTAATTGGCTAGTGATTTGTTAGAATTTTTGCATCACATTGATGAGTGACAATTGGCCTGCAACCTCTCTTCTTGTTGGACTTTGTTTCAAAGCTGTGATTGTCGTATGAAAGAGCTGAAAAACTTCCCCCTCACCCGCATGCCTCTTCTAGTCTCTGGAAATATTTATACGGGATTGTCACTTTTTACTTAAAAGTATAAAAGAACTCATCCTAAATCAAGTTCTCTGGGCCTAGAGTTGCCTTATGAAAAAGTGTTTAACAACAGATGAAATTTCTTTATGAAATAACCATATATTCAGACATTTATGATGTGGAGTTTGAAATGAGAGTATTAATGCATTTGTGAATGAATGCTTGTAAAAAGTAAAGTGGGGAATACACAGGATTGATGAGAAAGAGTTTTGAGCTCTTGATGTAGATAGAACTGTCTCAAACAAACTAATAGCTAGTCTGAAGCAAAAATTTCCTCGTAAAGGAATTCTGTATTTGGTAGAAAAATCCAGGCCCTACCCATGCTGTGCTTAGTTACTTACACAAGAGTGTCTGGAGTATATTTTTGCATAGACAAAAAGAAAAGCAACTCGACTTTTTCCTGTTTTGCTGCAGCCTGGTGTTGGCTGGTCTGGTTGCTTGAGAGATTCTCCAGTAGAACACAAACAATTTCAAAAAACTTTGCATCAGAAACCTGATCCTGATGGAGGAATACAAAAGCGAGGACATTGCAGAAGTTTTTGGTCACAAATGAAAATAAGAATACTGCCCAAGCTATCTAGTCTTCTATATTCTTCTCATTGTTAACTTCATTGACTGCTGCTTCTTTGTCACTTGATCTTGAATTCCACCTTGTTCCTCTCGCCTTTTAGATCAAAATCACTAAGACCCCATTTACAGAGTTGCCCTCACTTTCTGAAAGCATCCAATCCAGAGCAAAGCATGCATCTTTGAACACTGCCCCAAATCCCCCAAACCAATTGCAAATCCTATAACAAGCCTGTTATCAGTGTTTTGTTATTAATTGCTGCTTGAAAAATTACCCAAAGGTTTAGTAGCTTAAAATAACCATTATTAACTCTGCTTCTGTGGGTCAGCTATCTGGGTACAGCTAGGCAGGGTTGCCCAGATCATATGGCTCTGGCTTTCTCACAACACTGCGGTCATCTGGAGCTTGCCTGGGAAAGGTCTGCTCCATAGATTGCTTACATGACTGTTGGCAGGATTCAGTTCCTGGTAGGCTGTGTGCACTGAAACCTCACTCAGTTCATCACAAACTGTTGAGAAAGTTTTCCGAGGAGATGGGAATACTCTGTGTTTTTACTTGAATGGTGGTCATATGATTTCATACAATTGTCAAAACTCATCAATCTGTACATGGAAATTCATAAGCTTAATTTTATGTACATTTAATAAAATGATTGTACCTCCATTTCTAAAATCAGGTCAAACAAAGTCAAAGTTGGAAGAAAGAAAATGCATGTTTTGGAACTACTTCTCTTGGTTCATATCTTGTTTCACTCATTGTAATTTTAGAGAAGTTACCAATAGCTTTTTGTCTTCATTTCCATACCTGAAAAATGGAAGTTGGGATACAATTCCTACTTCTAAAAATTTTGTGAGATAATTCGTGTGGAGTAACTGCCAGATGGTGAGAACATTGTGTTACTATATGCCTTATATGATTATGTTAACATAATTGTTGGATTTGGGAGTTGAAAAATGACTGATAACATAATGTTTTCTTTTCTCATTTATCAACAAATAAACAAATTCAGAGACATTCAGTGAATTCCCAAGAGTACACATTAATTTATTTATCAAGTTTGTATTTCAGATTTTCTGTTATTGTGATTCAGCTGAGCTGGACAAATCATGGAGTGGGTGACCTCATACTGTCTTTGCTTCTGTGACTTCCATAGGGACTTTGGGCTGAACGTTTCACAGAGAATATGAAGCCCTCTGTAAAAATAAGATAAATAAATAAATATTAAAGGCACAATGTACTAAATATATTAAACAAATTACAGCTTTTTCATGCTTTATCTATTTTCATAAACATGACCAAATGATAATCTTAGCAATTTATCCCTTTCTCATCTTGCTTTTAGAAAAGGGAAATCTGTGTGTTTATTTGTTATTATAAATTATAACTCATAAGCCTATGCTAAAAAGCAAAACCACTGGCCTTGTATTGCAGTATTTTTGTAAAATCCATGTTTGAAAAATTAATCATGTTTAAAATGGCAATTTGTTAACATAAAAGTTAGAATATCCAGTTTTGAAGGAAATAATCTCTTTATGTGGTACTTTTAACAATCATATCTTGTGAGTTGCAAATGATTACAACCAATTGTGACTAATCTATGAGTGACTGTGTACCAAAGAGGTGGCTCAGCCTGTAATCCTGCGCCTTTGGAAGGCTGAGGTGAGTGGATTGCCTGAGCGCGCGGGTTCGAAACCCACCTGGGGAACTTGGCGAGACCTCATCTCTACAATAAATCAAAATGAGCCGGGTGTGGTAGCGCGCGCCCGTAGCTCCAGCTACTCGGAAGGCTGAGGCGGAAGGATCGCTGGAGCCCAGCAGGTCGAGGCTGCGGTGGCCGGAAGCGGCCACTGCACTCCAGTCTGGGTGACAGAGTGAGACTCCAACTCAAAAAAAAAAAAAAAAACAAAAAAAAAAACCCCAAAGAGTATTTCTTTATAAATGGCACCTTGTGTTTTTTCCCCAGAGCCAAAAACATCACAAAGGCTTTGGAAAAGTCCCATGTCTTGAATTGCTAACCTTTCTAGACTTAATGTTCTTATAATTCATGCTTTTCAAAATAAAATAATAGTTTAAACCTCAAAAGCATTATAACCAATAACAAGTGAATTAGATGAGTTGACATATGGTCTCCTATTGTTAATTTAAGATAATTTCAAATGACGTCATTTTTTTTTTTTTTTTTTTGAGTTGGAGTCTCACTCTGTCGCCCAGACTGGAGTGCAGTGGCCGCCCCGGCCACCGCAGCCTCGACCTGCTGGGCTCCGGCGATCCTTCCGCCTCAGCCTTCCGAGTAGCCGGAATTACAGGCATGCGCTACCGCGCCCGGCTGATTTTTTGATTTATTGTAGAGACGAAGTCTCGCTGCCCAGGCGGGTCTCGAACCCGCGGGCTCAGGCAATTCACTCACCTCAGCCTCCCAAAGGCGCGGGATTACAGGCTGAGCCACCGAGCCCGGCATGACGTCATTTTTTTAAACCTTTTTTATTCTTCATACTTTAAGATGCCTCTAAAGAATCTCTGTCAGAACCTAACAACAGGGTAGGTCTGTGAAACCTACCATATACTTTGAAACAAGCTCATATTCCCTTCTGGTCATTTTACTGCAAGCTCTTTTTTTTTCAATAATATATGCAGACTTCTGTATTGCCTTCGTATCTAATACTTTTACAATTTTCTTTGCTTTAAGTCACTTAAGACAATTTTCATTGCTTTTTACCTATAGTCATTATTTTGTGTAATTTATATGTGAGGAAACTGGATCAGTGACTTTAAATGACCTGCCTTAGGGTAGTTTTATAACTGATTATGGAGTGCAACCTTGATGTTGGAGGGTAATAGACTATTTCATTATATTTCTTATTTCATCTTACTATTTTTCATAACAATTGTGATTGCGAGAGTATTTGCTCTGGCTAGTTAATTTGCTTTAGTGAACTTTATAGCAGTTACTTGAAGGGTGAGAACTAACCAGAATATCATGCTGCCAGGGTAAACTCACAGTCTAATGTATTTGTTTATCTTTGGGGGTGGTAAATAAACTGCCCAAGCAAATGAGGAGGTCTGTGGTTCATAACAACATAGATATTTGGATGTGCCTGCCCTTTCGTGGAACTTTGATTAAGCCAGTGATGATATGCTATGAGGGAGTATTTGTCTGCTAGCTTTCTGAAAGTATGTTTTCTTATCTATTTTACTTTTTAAAATGTTAACAGTTTGCTTGCCTGATAAGAGGTACGAGCTACCCAAATGTTGCTCAGTTTTGTGTACACCTTGATTTTGTTTTATTACTTTAGGGAAACGTCTTTAAAAGAATTCAACAACAAATTTCAGCTATGCTAATGTTTTATGTTAATTAATATCTTTATGAAGAGGAAAATATCTACTGGTGTAGGTCAATGTATCTTGTCTTTACATTGCCCATTTAGCATTGTAAAATAATTCTATAAAATTCTGTCAATTTCTTCCCAATAGCAGCATTAATTCTCAATTGTGTTGATGAAAATGGACATAGCAGTCTCAGGATAGTAGTTAAATTAAACTCTTCAATTGCAAGAGTCTCTGAAAGTTCCAAAATAGGCTATCAATGGCGTTAATGCTTGTATTGAATACATATGAGAAGATTGATTATGATAGACTCACTAGCTAATCTTTTTTGACTGAGCAATAAGTTGAAGTAGACGGAAAAAATAAACTTTGAGATTATTAACCATGCTACTTTATCGATAAAAACGATGATAGTACTAACTGCACAGGGTTTTAGTGAGCAGTAAATTATATATACGTGTATGTATATATTATGTGTCTGTATATATCTGTGTGTATGCATATATAATCTGCCTGTCTAATTAGAATTTACATACAGTATATTTTAACTAGTAAAAATCTGTTCTGTTAGTAATCATTCATTTATTCACAAAATACTTATTGAACAATTTATATGCATCAGGTACTTTTTCAATGCTTGACTGTATCACTATAGAAAAGAGACTATGATTCTAATCCTTTTGTAGATTAAATTCTAGCAATAGATGCAGATTATTGCATTAATTTACCAAGAGATGATAGCTCCAACCTGTACAATAACAATAAAAGGTAAAGTTAAGTTGTCAAATTTTTTGATACATTGCAAAGGTACAGTCAGAAGAATTTCCTGAAGAATTGGGAAGAGTCTGAAAGACAAAGAGAAGAGGTAAAGTTAATTTCATATTCTTTTAATTGAAACTGTGAGGAATGGGGCTATCATCAAATGAAGTGGTAAAGACTGCAAATTAAATAGTTGTTGGATGGACGATCCAGATTTTAGTACTCAATATATATTTAAGATGTGTATTAGATTTTCTAACTGGAATTTTTGAATAGGACATTGTGTATAAAATTTGGCAGTAAGCTGGGCTCGGCGGCTCAGCCTGTAATCCTGCGCCTTTGGGAGACTGAGGTGAGTGAATTGCTTGAGCCCATGGGTTCGAGACCCGCCTGGGCAGCGAGACCTCATCTCTACAATAAATCAAAAAATCAGCCGGGTGTGGTAGCGCATGCCTGAAATTCCGGCTACTTGGTAGGCTGAGGTGGAAGGATTGCCGGAGCCCAGCAGGTTGAGGCTGTGGTGGCCGGGAGCAGTCATTGCACTCCAGTCTGGGCAACAGAGTGAGACTCCAACTCAAAAAAAAAAAATAAAAAGAGTAGTACAAGCTGTAGTGGATGGTTTTCCTCAATAAAACAGACAATAGAGAAATTGGAGAAGATACTACCTTGGGTTGATAGATGTTGCTTGAAGTTGTTTATATTTCATTTTTATCAACAAAAATTACAATTTTCAAAGTCTCTGGCTATGTAAAATGGAAAAGAAATCAAAGAAACTGGGAAAGTAACAGTTGAAGATGAGAGAATAATGAAGGCAAGACAAAGTACCTTCAGAACTGAAAAGGAACTCAATGAACCCCAGAAGACAGGACGAAAGCCTTGGTGAAGATAATATTGTTATACTGGAGGAAAGGCATAACAATCTCTGACAATTTTAGGATTATAAGGGGACCAACTTCCATGATCGACCTTCAAATGCATTTATCATAAATAAAAACACACACACATATATACATATATATATCATATTTAAAAAACTGCAAAAAAATTGCCTTATGATGCAAATGTATTCTCATATATTTATGAAAATGAGAAGTCTGGTACTAGCACCGTGCCTGGGTGGCAATACTGATTTGTTGTTTGTTTTTGAATAAAACATTGGAAAAAAACCACTTAATATGTAGAGATTAAGCTGCATATGTGGCAACCATAATTGAATGACACAGACCAAAATAAGTCAATGGTCTGAAGCATAAATTTAGGCAGAGGGTTTGGGGTAAGGTATACTTTAGGAATCTGTAAGATCTCATTCAATATTTTACATTTAAATGTCTATTGTTATTTAGCTTCTAAGAGTATCCACAGTCTTCCTCAGATCATTAAAGTAATGAGAATATTAAGTTAATGATATCAGAAACTACTAGCCCAAATGGAAAAAAAAAAAAAAGAATATGATGTCTTCTATGAGAGAACTCAAACTAGCTGACCAAATAAAACTTCCCACAGTAGGGAATACAAAACAAAAGTTGCCGAATTCATCTCCTGGTCCCAGATCCATTTTCATTTAAGTTTTTATTTATATAGTTTCCTTTGACTTATTTCTGGAATCATTTTGCTGTCATTTATGAATTTTTTAAAAATAGAAAGCAACAATCTGTTCTCCATTCACACTTCTTTATAAAGAGTTCCCTTTTTCTACTTAATTTTACAAAAACATATCTCAACAGTGTGAAGCCCAGCAGAAAGAATGTTTTCCATTCTTATTATTAAGGACAGCAGTTCAGATGCTTGGTCATAATTTGTTTTAATTACCAAGGTTATTTCCAAGCCATTCAAGTGGCAGCCACATCATTATTCCATTATTTACCTCTCTTCCTTGTTCTTACACCAACTTCCCAAATCATTCCTGCCCATACCACAGAGAACTGCGTATCTGGTACTACTTTCTTCTCTGCAAATAATTTTATCTATGTTCTCACTGTGTTTAGCAAGCCTGCAGGCACACTGTACAATGCTTAATTTTTTGTTTGATTGTTTTTATTAAGTTATTCTCAGTAACTTAGCTATAGCCATTGGCCTATGACCATGACCTATATCATGTCACTCTTGATCATTCTACCACTTATGTATTAGATAGTTACCCCAGCTTTCATTCTTAATTGAAACACACTCATCAAATTTCTAGAGGATTCAAATAACTTCTCTTTCCTTTTTTTCCTTTTTTCCAAGTTCGTATCCTTGTACTTTTCATCCCCACAGCCTAACTCAAGATTCCATCAGTTCTACAACACAATCCTCAGTCCTCAACATAATCTGGATGAATTCTTTTGCCTGTTTTTATCACCCCTATGGCACAGTGATGACATTGCTGAAATAAAAAATCACAGAGTATATTTAGAGGGTGCTTAGAAAAGGGAAACACACAAAATTAGGATTAAATAGTCTGACACTTCAACCTTAAAGGATAAAGTCATGAACAGATATTTATTTTAAACGCTTGTATGCTTTTCATAATTTTTGTTTTTCTGTTCACATGTTCCTTAACTTGATTATCTTCTGAACTTCCTAATTAGTATATAACGCTTTACAGTAAAAATCAATATTGTCTTTGCTTTTGCAAGTTGTTATTATAATCAAATTTCTTTAATTGCAGTTTAATTTGTAAAACCAAGAGATCCTCATGTAATACTTGTCTGATATGGGATCAGGTAGCTTTTTTTTTAGACTTAGTCTTTGTTTTGTCATTGCTGAGAGGTGGCAAGGGACTTGTCTCAGGCTGAATATTATCCTCCTCATTAAAGTGACAAGAGTGCCTTGGTTACTTGGGTAAAGTAATCAAGTGAAACAAAGAGGAGGCTTGCTTCACAAAATGCCAAGAGTCCACAAGAAGAATGCAATTTCATTAGAAGAAATCTTTGGGGATAACATCTCTAAATTATGAAAACAATTCTGATATGCTGATTTGCTCTCTATGTCTTTCATATATATTTTTTCAATTATTATGAAATATAGTTTTTTGTTATGATGGAAAATAATTATTTACTAGTAATGTAGCACTGTTAAGAGTAAAGTTAACCAACATAAATTTGTCAGAAGTTTATTCCTAAGAACTCACCTTGAAAGTAGGTAATAGGAAAACAAGCTCAAAGGAATATTCAAGCCAAACTGTCTTTGCTTGTGTTATGTTATTTTATATATAGACTCTAGAGACCATACCTCCCAAGAGAACATACCATTTGCATTAATAATGTAGTTATAATGCCATAATAGTACAGAGACTTCAAGGTAGACTGTCATACATCACCTTTTATAAATTTGGTTTTCTTTGCCCCACAGTTTCATTAAATTCATCAGTCTCTGTATCCTAATTACCACCCCTCTCCTCACTCTCATTTATAGCTTAATTTAGCATTTTTCAAACAATGAGCAACAACACATTACAAGCAACTTATAGGCTCCGGACCAAGTGAATAGAAAAGAAGAAGAATAAAGGACATAGATCTCCCTCCAGATCTGAACACTTGACAAAGAATAATGTCATGTGTGTGCATATTCATTCATGCGTGTATAAATACTGGTACTTCTCTACTTTAGAGCTAAATTTTTGAATGACTTACAAGCAGATGAATTGATGGTTCCGAACCATGGTCCTTTCTAGTTATGTCCCCATTCATGAATTGTTAGTATTTCTATGAACAAGGATTTTTATTTGAGACCTCACATGACAAAGAGACATAGAAATCCCTCTTTTCAATCGTTTCTCATTTAAGTTTTAAATTTATCTTCCTAGAAACAAGAGTCTCTCAGTTCTTTTAGAGAACATGACAAGTGGTTAAGATTCCTCCCTTACTCTGACTCTACCATTTCCACCAAACTTTATTTATAATTGTTATTTAATATAAATAAATATGCTTTCCTTACCACATTTTATGTGCTTCCTACGTGCAGTGTAATAATTTACTCTGTACTTTTTGTTCATACAGTTATCCTGGTCCCTGATCATTTCTTAACATTGTACCACAATATGGAACACTTGAAGGAGTTCCAAAAAGGTTCAACCTGATTAAAAATATTTTCTAAGAGATACAGACATCAGTAATTATCTGCATCTTTTTTTTAAGGTCATTGAATAACTTCAAGACAGTTCATATCTGCACATAAACGTGCTTTGTCTATTACCAAGAACTGTTGCCAGAAAGAAAAGGTAAAAACAATAATTAGAAGAAAAAAGATGAATAAAGCAATAGTGGGGGAATAGATTTCATTGGTAAACAGACTATCTGGTAGCTTAAAAATACACATCTGGGAAGACTTTATTTAGCAAGTTGGCTAAGAAAAACCGTGGAAACAAGTTTAGTTATTTATCATCCTTGAGAGTTTGCATGTGGGATAGAGAAACGGTTGGTAGTATCTGCAAGTTTGCTATCTTCCAATATCTTTCTCTTGCCCGCCCCCGATCTTAGCAGTCAAGCTTTGCACCTTTTCCCTCTTTGTACTTTCTCTTCAACTTTTATTACAAAGATCTCTTAAAGGACCAAATTTGAATATGATGATTTTAATCTCTATTTGTTTGCTAATCTGCCACAATGAGGTAACAAAAGTGAGAGGCCATACTTCCTTTGAAGGTGCAAGGGAGAGATCAAGCTTCTCTAGTATCTTCTGGATATTTCTCATTTTATGGCAGTATGATTCCTATCTCCACCTGCTGTTCTTCTTGTGTCCAAAATTTCTCTCTTTTACAAAGATTCCTACTTATATAGACAATATAGACTTTAAGTAAAAAACTGTCATGAAAGACAAAGAAAGTCATTGTTGATAAAAGGTATCAGGAATATATCTCCAAAATTGGAGCACATAAATGTAGAAAACAAACATTGACTGATTGGAAGGGAGAAACAGACAGCAGCACAATAATAGTAGTGGACTTCAATACCACACTTGCAATAATGGATAGAACATACAAATGGAAAGTCAGTAAGTAATAAACAGATTTGATCAGAACTATGAAACAAATGGACCTAACAGACATATACAGAACATGCCACCCAACAGCGATAGAATATATATTCTTTTAAAGCACACATAGATCATTCTCTAGGATAAAGCACATGTTACATTACAAAATGAGTCTTGACAAATTTAAGATTTAAATTATACTAAGCATCTTTTTTAGCTTAATGGGATAACATTAGTAATCAATAACAGAGGGAAAACAGAAAAAAGCACAAATATGTGAAAATTAAACGATGTACCCTTGAACAATAATTGAATCAAAGATAACATCAAAATGTAAATTAAAAATAAGATCAATAAAAACGAAAACAGAACATTCCAAAATTAATTGTACAAAGTAAAAGCAATACTAAGAAGGAACACCTGCTATACATTTAAAGGAACTGGCAAAAGAAGAAAAAACTAAAACCAAATTTAGCAGGAAAAAAATAACAAAAATTACAGCAGAAATTATTAGCTGCAAGATAAAATAAATGAAGCTGAGTTGAATTTTCTAAAAAGATTCCAAAAATTAACAAACCCTTAATTATACGAAGAAAAAAAGAAAGAAGACTCAAATAAAATTAGAAAGGAAAAAGAAAATATTATAAATGATGCCACATAAATAAAAGAATACGTAGTTAGATAAATAAATGTATGTAAACAACTTAGAAGAAATGGGAAATTCCTAAAACATACAAGTTATCAAAAGCAAATCATGAAGTAAGTAAATATCTCTTAACATATCAAAAACAAAGAGATTTAGTAAATAATTAAAGACCTCAAAACAAATAAATGTCCAGAACCAGATGGTTTCACTGATAAATTCTACCAAAAATTTAAGGAATTAATGCCAATTCTTTCTCCAACTTTTCCAAAAAAAGAGAAGAGACAACACTTCTTAACTCGTATTATAAATCTAATATTATTCTTATTCCAAAGCCAGATGGAGACACTACTAAAAAAAAAAAAAAAGAAAGAAAGAAATCTACAGGCCAATACCCCTGATGAACTACATGCAAAATACTGGTAAACCAGATTCAACAACACATTAAAAAGATAATACACCATTTCCCGGTGAAAATAATCTTTGGGGTTCAAGAATGTTTCATCATATGCAAATCAACCGATGTGATACATTCATAGAAGGATGAAAACCACATGATCATTTCAATAGATACAGTAAAATACATGTAACAGAGTTCAACACCCCTTCTTGACAAAAACTCTCAACAAGCTATATACCGAAGGAATGCCCGGTATAATAAAAGCCACACATAAAAGCCCACAGTTAATATTATACTTAACAATGAAAAATGGAGGAAAGCCAAGATGGCGATGGAGTCAATCAGGGTACATGAGTTTCCATGTAAGTGAGTGTATGCAAGAACAAATTGGCATGCAAGTTTGTGTGCAAGTGTCTGACTTTGCGGGGACGTGAGAACAAGTGGCCTGGGCTCTCCTGTTGAGGCAGCTGCCACACGTACAGGTGCTTGGACTCCAGTGCTTCCAGAGGTAGGCACCACTTTTAGGACCCTATTCAGAAGAAAGCAGATGGGGTCAGCTGCTGCTTGGCGCCTGGCATTCAACCTGCCACCATAACCTTCGACGCAAGTCGGACGTTGGCAGTGGTGACTGCAGAGGAAGTGCCGTGAGGGAATCAGTTGCTGAGTCCCAGCGGGGAAGATGCAGGAGCCACTATCTTTGTCCTGCAACCTGGGCAGAGCTATGCCCCTGCTAGTCCATTTGAGCAGCAAAGCGGCATCCTGAGATTGAAGGGCGAATTCCAAACCCCTCTGAGGTTGATCAACATTAACCCAGAGAGGATACTCCAGGTGCGTTATCCTCAGAGGGACAGGGCTGGCTTGGAGTCCCAGTCATCCCATCCCCCGCACTGGACCGTTTGCAGGACTATGGGTGTGATCAGAGGAGAAGGATTCAACCAACAGCGGAGGGTTAAGGGTGAGTTTTGAACTGATTCAATCCACTTCCCCCAGCAGTCCGTGAGGCATCTAAACCACACAGGATCAACCTGATCAGTACGCACAGAGAGGGCTGAACACAGGCAGAATTTTGGGAGTGTGCGAAGCCCCCCCCCCCAACAATACTGTAAGCAGGGAGTCAGTCAAGTCGCTAGAGGCCCCTTCCATCCCCACAACCCAAGAATGGTGGTGCTTGGGTCATGCTGGCAAAAGAGAAATTCAAAGTCTCAGAAACTGCCACAAGAGGGTGGTAAAGGATCACAAAAGGTATTTTTCTTTTCCTTTTTTTTCTTTTTTCTTGTTGTTTCTATATATTTTGGTGCGTTTTGTTATGTTTCTTTTCTCTCTTCTTTTTTCACATAAATGTATATGTGAGGGTGAATGTGTCTTCATTTTGTTGGTTTTAGGTTTGTATTGGTTTGTTTGTTTTTCATTTTCTGCTTCTTCCTCGTCACTCTTTTCTTCACTCTTCTCTCTTTCTATTATTTTTCTTCCCCTTATGTTATTTTGTACTCATGAGATAGACATACATTCCCCTCATATGGACATATTGTGAGGTGGTGGGAAGTGGGTACCAGGGGTCCCACACCCAGTCAGTGAACGTTGTGATCTGCAAACAGCTTCTGAACCTTAGCTCCCTCCATTACACAATATTCAAATCTCAAAACTGCAAAAAGACCACAAAACCACTCACCCCCAGTCTAACTTCAAAACTGAACAAATCTGGAGGCTCTATCTAGCAAAGAATAAGGGATTGAGTAAACAGACGTGACAACTATTTTCTTTCTCACTGAACAATAAAATTAAAGAGAAAAGAAAAAAAATCCATCACAAATGAAGAAAAGTCAATGGAAGTACACAGGTAACTCACAAACTCCTAAAAAGATAGTGACTGAGAATACAAACTTTGGAACTCAACCAATGAAGAGTGTCCAGAATGACTGGTCTCAGACCACAAATGCAGAGATCAAGGAATGAATGGTGAGAATGAATAAGAATCAAGAAAGGCAAGTAGAAAGAAATGAAAAAAATGATAACAGAGATGTTGGCCATAAAAAACAATGTCCATGAAATAAATAACAAACTAGCAAGCATGGAAAGCAGAATTAACCATATAGAAGAAAGAATCTTAGAGCTTGAAGACCAAAATATGGAACTAACACAATCTGTTAAAAATAGAAAGGAACTTGAAAAGATAGAACAAAGCCTTCAAGAGATGTGTGATTATATTAAGAGGCCAACTTACGCCTGATGGGTATACCTGAAGCAGAACGTGAGACAGAAAACACCTTGGAACAAACCTTCCATGAGGTTATCCAAGAAAACTTCCCTCATCTCATCAGAGATGTGACCATCCAAATAAGAGATTCAGAGAAACTCTGAAAAGCAACAAATAGGAACTACTCCTAGACACATAGTAATTTGCTTGCACAAAGAACATATAAAAGAAAAAATCTTAAAGACAGTGAGAGAGAAAGATCAGGCTACCTACCAGGGAAGACCAGTTAGAAGTGAAGTAGACTTATCTATGGAAACGCTACAGCCTAGAAGAGACTGTAGTACAATCTTCAAAATTCTCAAAGACAAACAATTCCAATAAAAAACTTTCCACCTAGCTAAGCTAAGCTTCATCAGCAAAGGAAAATTAAAATCATTCCCAGGCATCCAATACCTAATAGATTATCCTGCTTCCAGATCAGTTCTACAGAAGATGCTTAAGAAGGTATTAAGCACAGAAGAAAGAAATGAAAGAACAACCCCAAATTTCACAAGATTATAGGAAAACACAGAATCAATGGAGCATACATTGTGACTGCAAAACTGAAAACACACATATATTAACCCAAAAGATAAAAGAAAACAAATAAACAAAAAAACTTTATAAATGACTCACGACAAGAATAAACTCTCATATTTCAATAATCAACCTGAACGTGAACAGACAAAATGCACCACTGAAAAGACATAGAATGGCAAAATAGATAAAAAGTATGACCTAACAATATACTGCCTCCAAGAAACACATCTCAAAAGACACCCACAGACTCAATGTTAGAGGATGACAAACAAACCTCTAGGTGAATGGAAAACAAAAAAAGACAGGAATCATGGTTTTAATATCAGACAAAACAAACTTCAAGCTTTCAAAAGTTTAAAGAGATATGAAAGGACACTACCTAATGATAAAAGTTCAATCCATCCACAAGAGCTATTCATCCTAAACCTATACGAAACCAACACAGGAGCACCAGTTTTATAAAGCAACTACTAAGTAAAAAATAATAATAAAAAAACCCAAAAGATAGTGACTCTAACACTATCATAGCTGGGGACTTAAATACTCCACTAACAATCTTAGATAGATTATCAAGGCAAAAAAAAAAAAAATCAATAAGAAGATCTGGAATCTCAACTTGATGCTTGATCAAATGGACACCTAATAGACACCTACAGAATACTTCACCCAACACCACAGAATATACATTCTACTCATCACCACATGAAACATACTCCAAGATCAACCATATCCTCAGCCAAAAATCAAGCATAAACAAATTCAATATGATCAAACACTACCATTCAACTTCTCATATCATAGTTGAATAAAAATATATATCACCACCAACAAGATCCCTCAAAACACACAAAGACATGGACACTAAACAGCATAATACTGAACACCTACCTCTTGGGTCAACCCAGAAATTAAAAGATTCTTGAAAACAAAGACACATCTAACCAAAACCTCCGGGATACCTCAAAATCAGTACTAAGAGGGAAACTTATAGCTCTGTGCACACACATAAAGTAAATAGAAAGATCACAAGTTAACAACCTAATAAATCGCATAAGGGAACTGGAAAGACAAGAGCACCTACACCTTAGCTTCAGCAAAAGAATTTATATCAACAAAGTAATAACCCAAGTATGGGACATAGAAGACAAAAATATCAGGAAAAAATCAATAAAACAAAAAGTTGGTTCTTTGATAGGATAAACTAGATTGACTTTCTGCTAGTCAGAGTGACCAAGAATAAGAGAGAAAAAGTCCAAATAAACATAATTAGAAACACAAAATATCAAATCACAGCAGACCCTCAAGAAAGACAAAAGATTACCAGAGATTACTATGCACACCTGCATAGGAATAAAATCGAAACCTAAATGAAATGGAAGATTTTCTGACATCATCCAACCTCCCAAAGTTAAAACAAGAGGATATTGAGACCCTAAATAGACCAATAGCAACATGGGAAATTGACTTCATCATAAGAAAACTACCCACAAAACACACACACACACACAAACCAGATGACTTTCCAGCAGAATTCTACAAAACATTTAAGAAGGAGCTGATACAAATTCTATTGAAAGTATTCCAGGAAGTTGTGAAAAATGGAACACTTCCCAAATCATTTTATGAAGCTAATGTCACACTGATGCCCAAACTGGGGAAAGACTCAATAAGGAAAGAGAACTACCGGCCAATATTCCCACTGAACATAGATGCAAAAATTTTCAACAAGAATCTAGCAAATTGTATCCCACAACGTATCTCAAGAATTAGCCACCATGACCAAGTAGACTTCATCCCTGGGATGCAGGGTTGGTTCAACATCTGCAAGACCATAAATGTAATTAAATACATTAGCTTATGTAATTACAAGAAACATATGATTATATCATTAGACACAGAAAAAATTCTTGACAAAAATCCAGCATCCCTTCTTGATTGAAATCCCTTGAACACCTAGATGTAGAGGAAACATACATCAAAATAGCAACAGCCAACTATGATAAACCCACAGTTAACGTAATGCTAAACAGACAGAAATTGAAAGAATTTTTTTTTGGAAAACCAGAACAAGATAAAGCTGCCCACTCTCACCTCTCTTGTTCAACATAGTGTTGGAAGCCATAGCTAGAGGTATCAGAAAAGAGAAGAAAATCAGGGGTATCCAAATAGGAAAAGAGGAAGTTAAGCTATCCCTCTTTGCTGATGATATGATCCTATACCTGGAAAACCCAAGGGAATCTATCAAAAACCTCTGTGCACTGATAAAGGACTTTGGCACTGTCTCAGGGTATAAAATCAATGTGCAAAAGAAAGTTGCATTTTTATATACCAAAAAAAAAAAAAAAAACGGGCAGAGAACCAAATAAAAAGCACAATCCCATTCACAGTAGCTAGTGTGGCAATTTGTAAAAGATCTAATAATTGACCTTCAATATGACCCAGCAATCCCCCTTCTGGAAATATATCTAGAGGATCTCAAATCATTCTAGAGACAAGACACCTGCACACGCATGTTTATTGCAGCACTCTTCACAATAGCAAAAAATGGAACCAACCGTGCTGCCCATTGAAAGTGAACTGGATACAAAAAATGTGGCACATATCATGATGCAATATTATGTAGGCATAAAGAACGACAAAATTATGGACTTTGCAGCAACTTGGATGGAATTATAGTCTATCATACTCAGTGATCTATCGCAGAAACAAATAATAGAGTACCACATGTTCTCACTCTTAAGCAAACTCTGAACATTTATCATACTACTACAAAAAAGGAATTGGAAGTAGTCGGACACTGCCAGGGGAGGGGAAGTGGGGAGGGAATAACTTCAATAAGGGTACCTGATTCTAAATCAGGCAAAGTGAGGACCAAGTGGAGGCCCGAACTTCACTTTTGCACACACCACTTATGTACCTAATGCTGACTTGTATCCCACATCTTTAAAATAAAATAAAATAAATGATGAAAAACTGAAGCTTTTTCTCTACAATCAGAAACAAGGTTGGCAACCCCTTCAGGTCCCTTCCCTCTGTGGGAGCTTTTCTGACTTCTTAATAAATCCTGCTTTCTCAAAAACAACAACAACAACAACAACAAAACAAAAAACAAGGCAAGGATGTTCATACTTGCCAATTCTATTTCACATATTAGTAGAAATCTTAGAGGAGAGAGGAAGAACTTTGTTTACAAATGGCATGGTCATATATGTATAAAAGCTAAAGACTCAACAACAAAACACTTTTAGACTAGTAAATGACTTCCGTGAAGTTGTGGAATAGAAAATCAACATGCAACTATGAGTGGCATTTCTGTACACTAACAAAGAACTATATGAAAGGAAATGAAAAGACATCTCATTTAAAATTGACATCAAAATGAATAAAATACTTAGGAATAAACTAAAGTAAGAAGATGAAAGTCTTGTGCACTGACAATTACAAAAATAAAATAAAACAAACTAAATATAAAAATAAAAAGACATCTTGTGTTTATGTATTAGAAGTTTTGTTTTTGTTTTTGCTTTTAGAGTTGGAGTCTCACTCTGTTGCCCAGGCTGGAATGCAGTGGCACACTCACAGCCACCGCAGCCTCAATCTGCTGAGCTCAGGCGATCCTTCCACCTCAGCCTTCCAAGCAACTAGAACTACAGGCATGTACTGCCATGCTCAGCTAATTTTTGATTTATTGTAGAGATAAGGTCTTGTCAAGCTGCTCAGGTTGGTCTCGAATCCACGGGCTCAGGCAATCCTCTCACCTTGGTCTCTCAAAGTGCTGGGATTATAGGTGTGAGCCACCACATCCAGTCTTGATGTTTTAGTATTGTTAAAATGTCCATACTACCCAAAGTAATTACATTTTTAATGTAATCCTTATCAAAATACCAATGGTATTTAAAACAGCAATAGAAAAACAATTCTAAAGTTTGTATGGAGTCACAAAATACCTAAAATGACCAAAACAATATTGGGCAAAAAGAACAAAGCTAGAGATATCACATTTCCTGATTTCAAAATATGTTACAAAAGTACAGTAATTAAGACAGTATGGCACTGGCATAAAACAGACATATTTATCAATGGAACATGAGCAAGCTTATTTCTGGACCAAGCAATTATATATTCATTGTAGCTCTATTCACAATAACCAAGATATGGAAGCAACCTAAATGTCTATTGATAAGTGAGTGGATAAAGAAAATGTGTTACATACACATACAATGGTATGTTATTCAGCCTTAAAAAGAAAAGACACTCTGCAATATGCAACAAAATAGAAGAATCTTGAGACCATCTTGCTAAACAATATTAGTCAGTCTCAGAGGGACAAATGCTGAATGATTCCACTTATATGAGCTATCTACATTAGTCAAATTCATAAACACAGAGTAAATTGGTAGTTGCCAGGAACTGTGGGAAGGGAAACAGAAAGTTGTTTAATAGGTATAAAAGCCTAGTAATGCAAAATGAATTAGTTTCAGAGATTTGTTGTGCAATATTGTGTTTATATTTATACTGCATCGTGCACTAAAAAAACTTGTGGAAAGAAAAAGTCTTGTATATCAGTAAATTTTGGAATCCTAAAGAAAAATAAAATAAACAAGAAAAATCTATATTTGTTGCCATATGCTATTTGAAAGATAATAAATTGCCTGCCACCAAGCAGAAATCTTTAAATGAACATACCATAAAATCAAATGTTAAATGCATATTGATGTCATCAATGAAGACAAATAGCTGTCAATGTGTAGATCAAAATCCAAACCAAAAATATTCTTGGATAAGTTGCACTTGGCACTTATATGAGGAATTAAGGATAGTGAACCAGATGCCTAAATGTTCTAGAATTGCCAAAAGACATCCCCAAATAGCATATTTTATTATCAGTATCTCAGTGAAACCTGAAGACAACTCAAATACTGATATAAGAGCCCAATAATACATTTAAAGTAGATATTGATGGAGTAAATCTTAGGGAGTGTTGTTTTTTTTTTTTAAACTGTCAATCAGAGGAGGCATCTACTTGTTGCTGGACATAAAATTAACAGAGTTATTTGCCAACATTTTGGAATTTTTACATAGACAGTCATGCCATCTGCAAAGGAAGACAGTTTTTTCTTTCTTCTTTCCCAATCTGCACATATTTTATTTCCCTTTCTTGCCTTATTGTATTAGCTAGAACATCCAGTGCAATGATGAAAAGTAGAGCTGAGAAGAAACATCCTTGTTTTGTTTTTTCTGATGTCCCCTCTCATCACTCTTTTAAGTAGGAAAACTCTGAGTTTCTCCTCATTAAGTATGATGATACCTGTAGCTTTTCATGCCCACGTATGCCATTCTAAGGAATCAGCAAATAAGTCTTTTTTTTAAATGAAGGTTTTATTATTTTTATTTTTCCTCTTTTAATTTTTATTTAAAATTGTGGGGTTCAATTCAGGGCTAGGTATATAAATATTTGCCATGCAGATACCCTTATTGATGAGGTGTGCCCTCCCTTTCCCAGGAAGATATCGACTACTGTCAATCCCATCTCCCTACCCCCCCATCCAAATACATTTTATTATTAAGAATTTTCTAGAAAAACGAAATCAATAGGGTGTGTACATATGTGCACATATATACACATATGTAAATAGAGACTTGGCATATAAAAACACTCTCACAATTTTTAGTCATTAGGGAATTGCACATTAATACCACAACAAGAAAAAAGTTCACATACTCTGGGATGGCTATAATCAAGAAGACAGATAATTATGACTCATTGTCAGGGATATGAAAAACTGGAACCTTCAGATACTGCTGGCAGGAATGTAAAATTGGATAGTTACTTTGAAAAACAGATTGGTGATTTCTCCAAAAGAGAAACACAGAGTTACTGTAGAGTTATTCTATGACTTTATTAATCATAGAGTTTACCATATGATCCCCCCAATTGTACTACTAGGTATATATCCAATAAAAATGAAAGAATACATCTACAAAAACAAGTGAACGTGAATGTTCATAGCAACTTATCCATCATGCCTCAAAACTGGAAACAATCTATTAACTGGAGAATGGAGAAACACTTGGGGGTACATCCATTCAATTTAACACTACTTTGCAGTATAAAGCACAAAGTACTAAAACATACAACAGAATCAATGTGTCAAAAAGCATTATATGAGTGCAAGTTCATCATAAAAGAGTGCATATGGTATGATTCCCATTTATAAGAAATTCTAGAACAGACCAAACTATAGTGATAGAAGTAAATTAGTGTTTTTCAGAGCCAGAGATGGGAGGGCAGTAACTGACTATGAAAAGCACCTTTCTTCATTTTCTTCTTGGCTATTTTTCTCGAACAAATATTTATTAGGAAATGCGTTCCGTAATGGCTAGTTGGTGGGTTGGCTGTAACATGGGCACTTCCTTAGTTTCCTAAGGCTGATATAACAAATTGTCCCAGACTTAGTGACTTGAAACAACAGAAATGTATCCTTTCTTAGTTCTGAAGGTCAGAAATCTCCAAGCAAGGTCTCAGCAGGGTGGTTGTTTTGGAGACTCTAAGAAAGAACACAATGTCCTCCTCTTGCCTAGCTTCTAGGGGAGGCCAGGAACTCTCAGTGTTACTTGGCTTGTGGTTACATCACTAACTCCGTCTCCATCTTCATGTTATTTTCTCCTCTGTGTGTCTTTCAACCTTCTCTTTTCTAATAAGGACATTTGCCATTTGATGTAGGGCCCACTGTAATCCAGGATAATATCCTCTTGGGATCCTCAACTGAATTTCCTTTTCCCAGACTCTATTTTCAGATAACATCACATTCACAGGTTCACGGATGGACCTGTATTTTGGGGGGTTGGGCATATTAGTCTACTGTGGCTACCATAACAAAATATTACAGGCTAGGTAGCTTAAACCCCAAATATTTATTCTCTCATAGCTTTAAAGGCTGGAAATTGAGATCAGGATATCAACACTGTTGGGGTCTGGAGAGGGGTCTCCTCCTGCCCACGCAGATGGCTGTCTTCTTGTATTGTCACATGGCACAGAGAAAGGTCTGGTATCTCCTCATTTTCTTCTAAGGACATTAGTTCTTCAGGATTTATAAGGGCTCCATTCTTATGACTTCATTTCATCTTAATCACCTTCTTAAAGGTCCTATCTCCAATGCAGTCACTTGGGATGTTAGGACTTTAGCATAGCAATTTGGAGGGAGGAGGGACACAGTTCAGACCATGGTAGGGGCCGCTATCCAAACTCATACAATGCTATTTCTTCAATTTTACTCTATGATTACAGCCACAGCCCAGACAATGAACTGGCAGAAGAGAACAGAATAGCAATGATGAAGACAGATGTGATTTCCTCCTTTCCTTATCTCATTTTCTGCAATTCCTTTTAGACAGAAGATATTGATCATTACATAAATGATAAAGATAACTATAGTAGCTTCAGAAATAATTTTGGGTTTTTTTTTTTTTACTCTCTGGGAAAGCTCATTTAGATACAGACTTATCGTAGTCATTGGTAAATCGATTGGCTTATTCCTCTGAATTGTCATGCCCTAGATTTTGGAGGACCCAAAAGTAGATATGAAATTGAAGGTCAATTAGATAGTTAAAATGGCATATTGACATGTGTTTACTTTCAATGAATAACCAACTCTAAAAAATATTATTTATACATGCCAAGCTTTTTATCCCTACAAATACAACTATTTCTTCCTATAAATACCACTTAATCTAATTGAGAGTTTTTAAAGCACAAAAGTAAAATGAATAGTGTCGCAACCTCTATAGTCTTTAAATAAATCCCTGCTCAATATAGTTGGTTATTTCTGCTCAATAACTAATTGATGCGTTATTTATCTTTAAATTTTTTTTTCTTTTGAGTTGGAGTCTCACTGTCACCCAGACTGGAGTGCAGTGGCCCCTCACAGCCACTGCTGCCTCCACCTGCTGAGCTCCGGTGATCCTTCCACCTCAGCCTTCCAAGTAGCCGGAACTACAGGCGCGCGCTATCATGCCCGACTTATTTATTTATTTATTTATTGTAGAGATGAGGTCTCACCCAAGTTGCCCAGGCGAGTCTCGAACTCACGGGCTCAGGCAATCCACTCACCTCAGCCTCCCAAAGCGTGGGATTACAGGCTGAGCCACCAAGCCCAGCTTATCTTTAAATTTATAGCCAGTCATGTTTTACATCTTTTATTTTGTTTATTTTTTTTGCCAGCATTGTATCTCTATTTTTATTAAATAATTGGCATATATATCCATGCATTTTTCATTTTATTACCAATAACCAGCTTTATCTAGCATCTTTTCAATATCATGTACAAAGTGTGTACAAATAAAGAATAACATTCAAGCTACAAAATTCCACTTTTTGGTGATTGTGCACAAGCTTTGAAAACCTGTGTGTGTGTGTGTGTGTGTGTGTTTGTGTGCGTGTGTGTTTTCTATAGTGTAGGAAGAGCTATTGTTTGATTTGGAAAAAAGCTTATCAGATAATTCAACTCAGTACTCAGTATTCAGTTAAAGAAACTAGACATTTTCACAAAATCATAAGCACAGTGTGAAGTCAGATTGAGAGTGAATTGCCTGTTGAATACATCCTCTGCACAGCTCCTCAGGGCTGTCTGCATGTAGACATTTTCTCACTCCATCTGTTTCCTCTGCCTGAGTGACAGATCTGTTCCTGCCAGCACTCCCTACTAGCAAGAGAGAGACTGCTTCCAGGTGCACGTGGACATACCTGATCTCTTGCCTTATTATTCCTTTCATATATTTAATAAAGAATGAATAGATTAAGAGGAACTATCTAAAAATGGGAAGATGCTTCAACCTAATAGATCTGAAGTAAAAGGAGAAATGCATTCTACATATTCTGAGGTAGCCAAAATGAAGCCTCTTCCACTAAACATTTGGTGGCAGGAGCCATTCTTCAGCCTTATTATATTAACAGTGATAATGAATGATGTCAGACTCAGGGATTCACATTTGCTGTTGTACCTATTACTTAACAAATTGTTTTCAATCAAGATTTTCTAAGAGTTTGAACAGAATAGCAGCATCAAGCTAGGAAAGATGGTTATATAATCTCCATTCACTCCATAGCCTACAGCAAACCATTTCTTCTGAGTATTTCAATTACTTTCTCTAAAAAAAAAATATATATATATATATATATATATATTAGCTGGTAAGATTTGATTTCTCTATATGTTAAATGCATCTAAGAGAATTTTTTGGTGTAAGATGGTTCAGTATCCTGTGACTAATTATGCTGTATGGGTTTCAAGTACTAATAAATTGTGGAACACTAAGACTATAAAGTGTAGCAATATAGTTGGATGATTCTTTTTAAGCTCTTGGAATAGGAACTGTTTTGAATGTATCTTTGTATCTCCTGACAGAACCTAACACAGTGCCTCACAGAGAGTTGGGTTGAATAGATTTTTGTCAAATGAATACATTTTACAGTCTCAGGCTGTAGCTACAATTTCCCAGAGAAAAGGGGAGACCTTGTTTTGCAATTGGGGTAGAAAGACCTGAAGGATAAATGCAGCCCAACTGTAGCCAGTTCACCACAGAAAACCACTGCATAACTAATCTTTAGGACCTTTGTGTCAGCACTGCCCAGTTCCCTCTGTGACCCCAGCACATACGCAGACTTTGTATAATTTTCCGTTGCTGACTGTAGGCAGAGCACTTTGTTAGCTCTAACTTGAGTGTATCTCCATCGTGGTTGGGATAAAGACATAATCTCGCTGTTTCTCCTTGTCTCTCTCTGGCTCTCCTCCTCTCCAAAAGTAAGTGTTGGGAAACAAGTGATATTAGTGGAAAGGTAAACTGCAATTTGCTAGTTGTCATTTGAAGATACTTAATATCTACGGGCTTAGGAAATTTAATAATCTGTATTCCCCGGCATGCCTCTTTCAAAACTCATGGCCTGGCTCAAGAGACATGACTTGCTTTACAAATTATTTCCCTCTGATGACTTAACTCACACACTAATTCACTTACAAATGCGCTAACTTTAACTTGCACACATAATGAGCAAGATACTCTTCTAGTCCTCACAAAAATAATGGATCCCCATAGGTGTGGAGATCTTGTATCCAAAAGTATCCACAACGAAAGGTAGAAAGGACAAAACTTGCAACAGAGTAAGAGGAAAGAAAACTTCAGATGTCTTCATTCTTTTCTATGATGCAGCAGATGAAGAAATAGTCTCTTAAAAAGAGGGAAGGAAACACAAGCTGAGTGCTTCTGGAAGTAAAACGATGTTTTAAGCATCTTCTCATATGATGGCAAAGTGTGTATACATATACATGCATGTATGAGTAGTGCACATTGCACATGTATATACACACAGGCTGATATTTTTATTTGTCTCTGCTTATCATAAACTGATGACTAAAAATAAGTATACCGTTGCTTATCTTCCTACATGTGATTATTTTAAACAGCATACCATTTCTCGTTCGTTTTTTTCTACAGATGGAGAAAATGGCTGAACAGAAAGTCTGTCGCAGAGAGAGAAAAAGGCAGTGAGTCTTTTCCAGAGAATTATCAGATGCTGACATCTAGTGGCTCTCAAAAGTCCATCGTTATGGAAGACACCAACACAACATAATTTCCATGCACTGCAGATATGCACAGGCGGATGTATTTTACTTGTATATTCTATTATGGTTCTTCATATGCAAAAATGCTGATATTTAGACAGAATGAAAGCCTGTGGTGAAACGACATGCTGTGATCAGCTACACACCTATTTTGCATAAAGCTGAAGAAAGCCCCTTTCTTTATTCTCTCTCTTTCTCTCCCCTTGCTTTTTTCCTTTTCTTTCTTTCTCTGTCTTTTCTTTTTGTTATTTGTTGTGCGTGATAATGTCTTTATAAATGACCTTACTGCCTCTTGGACTTTAGACCTTTTGCAACCTGAAATAAGCCTCTTATTATGCTTTGCTTTACCACAGTAGTTGAAGTTATACATACAAAAGTGCAGCCCACTAATAGTACTCATTCTTTCATAGTTTGGTGTATTTGCATGGTCGTTTACATTTTCCATTTTGTATTTAAAAATATATCTATATATATATGATGTATGTAGCTATTCTATCAAATGAATTTTAACTTGATTTTCCCCTTTCCTTCCTGCTTCCCTCATTGTTTTCCAAAATGTAGCAAATTAAATGCTCTATAAAAGACTTCCTCACCCCTCTTCCTTACCTCCTACACTTCCTTTCTTGCTTCCTTCTCTCTTTCCTTCCTTCCTTCCTTTTCTGTACTTTGTAATTTTTGTACAGTTATTGCTAGTTTTTCTTCAAGAGTTGCCTAATTTTATTTCATTGATGAACATACATAGTTTTAAAAAGCTTATTATGGCTAGTAGATTACATTAAATGAGTATTTGATGTTTTTTTCCCCGATTATGACTTCTTTCCTTGATCCCTCTCCAAATCCATCAAATTTAATGAGTTTGCAAAGAGCTTTCTAAGCATGAACTTCTCTTCCTTGTGAAATTTACATTCATTTTTTTTCCAGGAGACTGCTCAGGCAATGCAAAATAATCAGCTTGGCACCCTTATCCATGAGTTCTGTCAAGTAAAGCTGTCAGAAACTCAGAGAAGGGGAGAAACAAAGAAAAAGAATAAAGAGACAGATTATAGCCTCCATGAGTACTGAAGAGTTTGCCTCATAGTTGAACCTGTAATAAGCTCTAAGGATTGGTTAGAAGATACTGAAAATCGAAACAGGTCAAAGGTCTATCAGAGAACACCTAGAGAAGGCCTCCAAGGAGTATGTACTTCTCCCTCCTACTTCTACTGTCTTTCTCCTGCCCCTTCACAAATACACTCTGCCCCTACCCTGGAAGCTGATTTTGGACTAGGACCCAAACAGATTATTTCTGAACCTAAGTTCAGAGATGGAAATCTTGGTAATTTAAGTGAACTGGAACTAGGTTTGCTAGAACTCTCTAAAGGAAAAGTTTTTCTACAAATTATCAAAGTATTTCAAAGAACTGTTTCAACCCAATTTTACTAAAGATTCAGTTGGCGTGATTATCTTTGTATCACTTTCAAAATTATTTTGCTACCCTTAAGCTGTTTTTTAGATCACAAAAGATCCTGAATAGCCAGAGCAACCTTGAAGAGGAAAAGCAAAGTCGCAGGGATCACACATTCTGATTCTGAATTGTATTACAAAGTGATAGTAACTAAAACAGTATGGTACTTGTATAAAAACATAGATATAGACACTGTAATGTCACACAGAGCCCCTAAATAAAATCAAGCATATATGGTCTACTGAATTTTGACAATGGCACTGAAAGGGCACAATGAGGAAATAATTATCTCGTCAATAAAATGTGCAGGAAAAACTTATATGCGTGTGCAAAATAATAAAATTGGACTCATCTCATACTACACACCCACACACAAACTTAAAACTTATTTGATTTTTTATATCTTTGTCAATAGACAAGAAAGAGATATTTTTGTTGTCTTTATTGTTATTATTTTCTGCAAGAATGTCTTTGTGCTTGTATCACAACAGAAGATGAGGCAGAATGCTATTGGATGTAGATTTGAAACAGAAAAACTGTGGGACCTTCTAATTGGATCTTTCTAAAATATTCCCAATCTATGAACCCATGCCTGAGGTTCCATAATTAATGTTCTCTCTCTCTGTCAAATTTACGTTAATGCCTATGATCAAGAATACTTGGTTTACTTAAGAATGCTCAAGGGGAAAGAAGATCTAGGTCATTGTTCTGTTTCTGTCTCTAAGTAGTTAAGAAACCTTATAAAAATTTCTCTATTCCTAATTTCTAGTTTCTTCATTTGAAAATGAGGGCATTGGACTGTGCATTTAATTAATCTTAATGTCTGCATCAGCAGTTTTCAAACTAAGGTATGAGGATCTCTGGAAGGGTCAGTAAAACCCTTTCTAGGACATGCAGATCAAAACAATTTTCATAGTAATACTAAGATACGATTTACCTTTTGAAATACCCATTCCCTTGATGCAAGTTTTTTGGAGATGATGTGTAGTATCATAACAGATTGAATGCAGAGACAGATCTGCACTGAGACTCCAGCTCTCTTTTGTGAAATTAGATATTAAAGAGATTTGCTAAAATGTGAACAGTGACAATTTTATCACCTTTTTTTCTAATTCAGGAAAATATGGCTATTTTTAATAGAAGTGTTACCTATGTTAACCTGCAATAGGTTTATTATTCCTATTTTTAAATGAATCAATAAATATTTTACACACATCTCTCAGCTTTGCTTTCTAATATGGTGTTCGTATATTTAACCCTCTTAAACAAAAACTGCTTGGAGTTCTCAATATATTTCAAATTTTCAATGAAGTTCCAAGACCCAAATATGTGAGAACTGCCTATTAACACTATAGTATGGGAGAGTCTGTTATTTTTCTAACCATGAACTTTTGTAGTAGAAAGAGGAGATCGAATTCTGAGGATAAAAGGATTGAGGAGGGGAAAAGTTATAAAATCAGGAACTCTGGAGCAAGTAAAAAAAAAAAAGAAAGCATAACAAGCAAAAACACATCTAGATATATCCTAGTCAAACTGTTGAAAATTAAAGATAAAAGGGAAACTTTAAACCTGCAGAGTTGGGGCAGGGCTGAATATTATCATCAAAAGAACAACAATAAAACCTGCAGCTTCCTTTGCACGAAACAATGGAAACTAGAACACAACCGCTTACTAGTCTGGGAAAAAATTGTTAACTAAGAATTCTTCATTAAGTAAAATAGTTTAAGAAATAAGGGCAAAAGTGAATTTTTTTTTTTCCCAGAAGAACACAAACCGAATTTGTTTCCATTAGAACTGCACTGTGAGTTCTAAAGTAAATTTTTTAGGTGGAAGAAAAAGGATTCCAAGTGAAAGTACAGAATATTAGGCATAAATGTGGAACACTCAAAATGGTAAATGTGGGAAAATATGAAAAATAGTAACCACTTAAAGAATATTTATTTCTGTGTTTAAAATTATGCTTGTGATATTATAAGCCGTAAAAGTAAAATAGATAACAACAATAGGACAAAGGATAATGGGATAAAGTTAGATTGTAACTTTTTATTTTATGGAAAGCGATAAAATTATAATGTAAATACTAGTAAGTCATGAATGCTTAACAACTAAAATAATAAAAGTTATTATTATTATTGTCTATTAGCTAATAGAGGATGTTAAGTGGAATAAAAATAAAATCCTATTAATCCAAAAGAAGGCCAGAAAGAAAAATTAAAAAGAAAAAAAAGAATAAATAGAACAAGGAGGAAGATAGTATACTTAAATGCAATTATATCAATAAAAACATTAAGTAAAATAGAATCTATACTAAAATAAAATAGTACATTTTCAGACTGGATTTTTAGAAAGAGTAGTAAGATGCAACTATATATATATTTTTTAACCCAAACACATATGTATTTTTGTTGCTGTTATTAACTACATGTTCTGTTATTAACTGCATGGAAAGCTGTATTAGGATTGTTGAAGTGCTAACAGTCTTATTTCTTCTTAGAGGAAGAAATAAAGCAAAAGATCTAAGAAAATTGCTCATAAGTGAAGAAATAAAGCTGAGACCGCCCCTCAGAGAGTGGGCAGTACTTCCTCTTGCTGGGGGCAGGCCAAAAGAAAATCCACTGTGTGCCCAGATCACAATTACTCAAGTTCACCCTTTATCCCAAGGAGTCTAAGCTTGGGTCCCGGATGACAGAACAATATAAACAGATATTCTGCTGAGTGACTCTAGTAATTATAATGTGACACCATTCTAGAGACTGTCTAACTGATATTTTTAGTTTATCAATCTTTTTCTCATGTGTATACATACATACACAAACATCATCTTAGAGATAATTCTGAGAGGAAGGAAAAGATAGTCATAGTACACAGTTTACGACAAATGTGTGTCATCCAACTTGAAATCCAGGTGCCTCAGAAAACACAGAAGGTTCACATGACATTCCAAAGAGTGTCATCGTCTGCTCTGGTTATCTTTTTTGTTAAATAGTGTCTCTAACATGCTTTTCCAGTTTCAGTAAGTTTTGGTAAAATTTTTCAGTAGTGTTTTCATCTAGGTCCATCTGAGCCACTACGTAATTGCTTCCAAAGCTAGTGGCGGCACTTTGATATTTGGTCAGAGGATTGAGAGACTTGGGCTTTTGGTGGAAAAACCATACCAGTGCTTCTGTTCCATTATATGGTGTCAGAGTGAACGCATTTGCAAAAAAGTGAAGCAGGCTTTTCACTGGAATCAGCAGTATCCGTAGAAACAGGGGTAGAATTGTATACATCATATTGTTCATTACTGTACCTGGGTACACCACACTAATCGAAGTTCCTATTCAAAGCCACATTCAGGAGTTCAGTGGCATAATTCGAAGAGCTGTAGGGTTTCTTGCTTTTGCTGTGCTGGAAATCCTCAAGGCTGAGGTTAGATTTCCTTGCACTGTAAGACAACATCCAGATGAGTTGAGATGGATTGTCACTGTGACAGAGGAGAGGTTCCTGTTCCCGGATCAGGATAAAGTGCCGAGGACATTGGTTTCACATATCACCTGGAGTCTATTGGCAGTGATCTTGTCATCCCGGGTCAGCAGTCCTTCAGGTGTGGAGAACATATGAATAGCTTTCCCTGAAAAGAGGCCAGAGAAAAATTCTTTGATATTTAGCTGTGGTTTAGGCAGGATCCCAATATTTAGAGGTAAGTCTAATCTCTGAAACCTTTGTTTAAGTTTCTTGGCAGCTCAGAAGACCAACTGTATGGTGGTGACCTCGGCGGTGGGAGGAGAAGCTAGCAGGGCAGCACGGACAGCCTCTGCTTTGCTCGCGTTCCTGCATGCCCAACACAGGTGGAGCTCATCTTTTTCCACCAGTAGCCGCTTGCAGAGTGCAAGGCCAATGCCACTGTTCACCCAGAGGATCAAAACCACCTTCCGCATCTTCTAGGCTGTATGTTATTATTATTTTTTTTTGAGTTGGAGTCTCACTCTGTCGCCCAGACTGGAGTGCAGTGGCCGCTCCCGGCCACCCCAGCCTCGACCTGCTGGGCTCCAGCGATCCTTCCGCCTCAGGCTTCCGAGTAGCCGGAATTACAGGCATGCACTACCACGCCAGCTGATTTTTTTGATTTATTGTGGGGATGAGGTCTCGCTGCCCAGGCGGGTCTCAAACCCGCGGGCTCAGGCAATCCACTCACCTCAGCCTCCCAAAGGCGCGGTATTACAGGCTGAGCCACCGAGCCCGGCTGTATGTTATTTTTAAAGACATTTTAGATATAAGGAAACAGATAAATTGAAAGTAAAATGATCGAACAAAATATACCACACAAATCTAAATAAAAGAAAGCACAGTGTCTATTTTTTTTTTTTTTTTTTTTTGAGTTGGAGTCTCATTCTGTCGCCCAGACTGGAGTGCAGTGGCGGCTCCCGGCCACCGCAGCTTCGACCTGCTGGGCTCCGGCGATCCTTCCGCCTCAGCCTTTTGAGTAGCCGGAATTACAGGCAAGCGCTACCACGCCTGGCTAATTTTTTTATTTTATTGTAGAGATGAGGTCTCGCTGCCCAGGCGGGTCTCGAACCCGCGGGCTCAGGCAATCCACTCACTTCTGCCTCCCAAAGGCGCGGGATTACAGGCTGAGCCACCTAGCCCAGCCACAGTGTCTATCAGAAAGTGTCTATCAGAAAGATATACTTGAAGGAGAATCTTTTTATTAAAGAAAAACCAAGACATTTAATAATAGTAATGGACGGATTCAACAAGAAGGCATACCAATCTCAAATATTCACGCACCTAATAACATAGCTCCAGCTTATAAATTTAACACTCTGCCTCTCTTCAATTTGACATGCAGATACTTTTCTTTTTATCTATTACACGTACTAAATTGTAGATGCTATGTCTTACCCATGATTTCTGTGTATGCATGTAGAGGAGAGAGATCTTACCTTCACCTGCCATGTTTTTACAGTTTTATATACATACATATAAGACGCTTTTTGTGTACAAGTATTCTAGGAGATTTGTAGGGTCAATGACCAAGTAAAGACAATATGGGAAAAGTTATAGTGCCACTATGCAAAAATATCATAGAGTTTTATTGTATTGTTAATTAATTATGTGTGCTTCATCTGTTATTTCGACACAGAGAGGTTGACAGTAAGACTGTTTTGGTAAAGATTTGTGATTAAGAATGATTCATGAGGGTTCACAAATGGAGCTGTTAGTGGTATACGGTTAAAGCTGTGTGTGAGCTGGAGCAGACAGGTCAGCAAAGTGTAAACTTCAGGGAAAGTGCTAGTTTCCAGGCTTGTGTGATTCTTAGACAAATGCAGTATTTTGTGGATACTTTTGGGATCTAAACACTGAACCAATTAAACAACCACAGATTAAACTGTTATCATTTAACTGTAAGGATATTCAGAGTTTTATCACATCATCGATGCAGAAGCTGGGCACCAATACCTCAATGAAATAAATTACATAGGTTAGTTAAGTCTGATGATCACTGCAAAGTTATGGCTCTCTAGAATTATTCTAATATCTATATAATAATGTTGGCGTGTCCTCGCACTACTGCTAATGAAGAAATGTTCCTCAACTCCTCTGGATTCATAGCTTACACAAAATAATATATTGGTCATCATAGAATAAATCTTTTATAATCTTGCTGAGTCTAGTTTCAAAAACAAACAAGGGCTACTGAATTGTCATAATTAATAAAGAAGTTTCCCCTTCAGAATAAATTGAAAGACCTTATACTTTCCTATTCCTTCCATTATCATTTAAGATAGTAGGTTTCAAAAAAGAAGTAATTATTTTAACAAAAGTTGTAAATGTGGACTGTATACTTACAAAATGTTCATTTTATTATTTTTAGAGCTCTAGTTTTAGCTCATATTCACCTGGAATATAACCTATGTTCAAATAAGATCTTAAAAGACTGAAAATAGATGCTTTGCTGTCAATGATGGATATGGCTTAGTGAACTGGGCTACCAGTGAGTATTGTTGAGAAAATTTGCTGGATTTTAATTCACTGAAGTCAGAGTATTATTCCGCCTTATTTATTTTGCTTTTTAAATGCAGGGCAACTTAGAAAGCTAGAGTTGAGAGCTATTTTTTTCTAATGATGACATCTCTAGGAGTGACAGTATTTCCCATTCAGTTGCTTAATCACTGTCAGAATTAATAAGTCATAATTGGTGTTAAGATATAAATATCTGCTTATATAATTAAAGGCAGTGTTCCTCAAACATGTCAGACAGGCAAATGCATCCTTTGGTAAATAGTTTATTTCCTTATCACAAATCTGTCAGATATAAATATCAAAGATCTCCTAAAGAATTCATAGGTTTTCATGACTCATCACTAAGTTATCATTTGTATGAAATAAAGTTTGTCCTCCTTCTGTTGAATTGATAGCCATAGCATGCTTAGAAACATAAAGTTTACATGAAAAGAGAAGAACTTAATAATACTTCCAATTTTTGATACCTATACTTGTATTGTTATATCCTGGCTACAAAGATAATGCAAATGACCTGATAGATCTCAGGCACAAAAATAGAAACATTTTTTTCCAGGACAGTTCTATGAATGTATTGAAGGCAAAAGACTGAATTCAAAAGAGAAAAGAAGTGGAGGCAGTATTTGTAAAGCACACTTAGTTCAGTTTTTATCTGGACAACCATCCTCAAACACATCTCAGAAGATATTCTCTTCACTCTAGAGTCAAAGATCAAACCTTGTTTACTTGCAAGTTTTTATCCAGCACAATATGTCTTGAAATGGCAGTTTCAACTTATTTTTATTATATCTCAATATCTGTTTTCAGAACCCAACTGAAATTTTTCACTTCTAAAAGACATCGATAGTCTTCTAGGTTCCCAATGCAACAACCCATTTCTTTCACTTCCTAGAACTGGTCATTGTATTTAACCCACCATCCCTACACATGCCCTCTTTCCTGTAACACTTAAAATTATTATTACTTATTCTTAAACTTCTCTGATATTTTTCTTCTTCCTCTCAGAGGCCAAATGTCAACATCCCACGGTATTCCTTTTTTTTTTTTTTTTGATATCTTTTCTCTGCACAAAATTTTACTCAGGAAAATTTACTGTTTTAATGTCTTTGATCAATTTTCTATTCAGATGTAACCTAATTTAAATAATTTCTTAATGCTATTTGGTTTTGCTCTCAAAGTTTCATATTATAACAATATATATCATCATAGATATCATATCATATCTATTTTTACTATTTTAATTTCTTTTTCTTTTTGTGTCAGGGTCTTACTCTGTTGTCCAAGCTGGAGTGCAGTGGCATGATCATGACTCACCACAGCCTTGACCTCCTGGGCTCAGGCGATCCTTCCACCTCAGCCTCTCAAATAGCTTGGGTTACAGATGTGTGCCACCACATCTGGCTACTTATTTGATTTTTGTTTGTGGAGACAAGGTCTCGCTAAGTTCCCCCAGCTGTTCTTGACCTCCTGGGCTCAAGCAATCCTCCCCCCTTGGCCTCCCAAAGGTGTCACCCACCACACCTGGCATCTTTTATCATTTTCTTAGGTAGGATACTTAAGTGTGGTCTCCAAGACCTCTCTTAGCTTATTACCCTTTAAAACTGATAAGATAATTTTGCTATCTCATTTATTATTATCATTTATTATTATTTTAAAGATGTTGGGTACAATTCAGAATTAGGTACATAGTGGTCATGATGCAAATAAAGTTTGGGCCTCCCTTTGGTCTCCACTTCATCTGGTTTGAGATCAGGTACGCTTATTGGTGTTATGTCCACCCCTAACCCCCTGGCAGTAATATCTTTCTCATAGTATTACAATAAATGCTCACGGTCCACTTATGAGTGAGTAAATGTGGTACTCAGTTCTTTGTGTGGTAGATTGCCAAGTATTATAGACTCTAAATCCATCCAAATTGCTGTGAAGTCCATAATTCTGTTCTTTATGGCTGCATAATATTCCATTGTGTATATGTACCACATTTTTTAAAAGCCTGTCTACTTTCAACGGGCAGCATGGTTGGTTTCATATTTTTGCTATAGTAAATAGTGCTGCAATAAACATGCATGTGCAGGTATCTTTTTGAATTTTTCCAAGTATATTGCCAGAAAAGGGATTTCTGGGTTGTATGAAAGGTTGATTTTTAGATCTTTTAGGAATCACCACAGTGTTTTCCACAGAGGTTGTTTACATTCCCACTAATAGTGAAGAAACATTCCCTTTTTCCAGCGTCCTCTCCAGCATCTGTTGCTTTTTTGAGTTATTGATGATGGCTATCCTGACTAGAGTTAGTTGATATCTCAGTGTGGCTTTAATTTACATTTCTTTGATGATTAGTGAGGCTGAGGATTTTATAATATATCTGTTGGCTGCTCGGATGTCTTCTTCTGAGAAGTGTCTATTCATATCTTTTGCCCACTTTTTAATAGAGCTGCTTTTTTTCCCCCTTTCTGCGCATTTGGGTACCTTGTAGATTCTGAATGGTAGACCTTTGTCAGATATATAGTTGTTGGTAAATATTTTTTCCCATTCTGTGGACTGTCTCCTGTCTCTGTTGATGGTTTCTTTTGCTGTGCAGAAGTTTTTCAGTTTGATGAGGTCCCACTTGTCTATCTTATCTCTTATGGCATGGGTATCTGGGATTTTGATCAGGAATTGATTACCTATTCCAATTACTGTAAGGGTATTGCCTGCATTTTCTAAGATTCTTATATATTTATATTTAGTTCTTTGATCCATTTAGAATTAATTTTTGTGTATGGTGATAGGTAGGTGACCTGTTTCAATGTTCTGCATGTGGTCAGCCAGTTTCCTAGTACCATTTACTGAATAGGTTCTCTTCTCCACAGTGGTGGTTGGTGGAGGCTTTGTTGAAGATGAATTGATTGAGAAATTGAGATTTTGCTTCCAGAGTCTTTCTGCTGTTCCATTGGTCTATATGGCTGTTCTTGTACCAATACCAGACCATTTTGATTATTGTAGCCTTATAATAATGTTTAAAGTCTGGGAATGTGATACCTCTCACTTTGTTTCTTTTGGTAAGGATTTTTTTTTCTATTTGTGGTCTTTTATGTTTCCATATGAATTTCTGTATTGTTATTTCTAGGTCTGAGAAGAAAGATGTTAGTAATTTAATGGTATTGTGTTGGATCTGTAGGATGGACATCTTAACAAGGTTGATTCTTCTCATCCATTTGTTTGTGTCTTTGATTTCTTTGAGCAGTGTTTTGTAGTTTTCATTGTAGAGGTCTTTCACTTCTTTGGTTATGGAGATGCTGAAGTATTTCTATTTTTGTGGCTATTGTGAATGGGATTGTGCTTTTCATTTAGCTCTCTGCCTGTCTGTTGTTGGTGTACAAGAATACAACTGTCCTTTGCACATTTATTTTATACCCTGAGACTTTGCCCAAGTTCTTTATCAGTGCAAGGAGATTTTTGACAGATTATCTTGGGTTTTCAACATATAGAATCTTATTGTTTAAGAGGGAAAACTTAACTTCTTCTTTTCCTATCTGGATAACCCTGATTTCCTTCTCTTGTCTGATTAGTCTAGGTAGGACTTCCAACACTATGTTGAACAGGAAGGATGAGAGTGGGCAGCCTTATATTGTTCTGGTTTTCAGAGGTAATGCTTCCAATTTCTATTTGTTTAGCAATATGTTGGCTGTGGGTTTATTGTAGATGACTCTTACTATTTTGAAATATGTTCCTTCTATGCCTCAATGTTCAAAGGTTTTTATTTAGAAGGGATGCTGAATTTTGTTGAACGTTTTTTCTGCATCTAATGATATAATAATGTGGTTCTTGTTTTTACATCTGAGATGAATTTAATTTTATTTATGATCTTGCATATGCTGAGCCAACCCTATATCCCTGGAATGTCTTGTTGGATCTGATTTACTAGAAGCTTGTTTAGAATTTTTGCATCTAAGTTCATCAGATAAATTGACCTGTGGTTGTCTTTCTTTGTTGGATCTTTACCCAGTTTGGTATCAATGTGATGGTAGCTTCATAAAATGATTTGGGGAGAGTTTCATTTTCCTCAATTGTCCGGAATACTTTCAATAGGATTGTTATCACCTCTTCCTTGTATGTTTGTAGAATCTGCTGGAAAGCAGTCTGATCCAGGGGTTTTTTTTTTTTTTTTTGGTATGTAACATTCATATGATGAAGTTGATTTCCTGGGTTATTATTGGTCTATTTAGGTTCTCAATTTCTTCTTGTTTCAGCCTTGGAAGGTTGTTGTGATGTCAGAAAGTCCTCCATTTCATTTATGCATTTGAGTCTGTTTCTACACAGATGTGCATAGTAGTCTCTAACAATCTTTTATATTTCTTCAGGGTCAGTTGTGACTTGATCATTTGCATTTATGATTGTGTTTATTAGAGCTTTTTCTTGGTCAATCTGGCTAGGGGACTGTCAATCTTGCTTATTCTTTCAAAGAATCAACTTTTTGTTTTGTCAATTTTTCCTATGGTATTTTGTCTTCTATATCTTGTATTTGGGCTTTTACTTTGGTGATCTGGATTCTTCTGCTGAAGTTAAGGTTTTGATGGTCTTATCTTTCTAGCTCCCTTAGATTATTTGTTACACTGTTAACTTGTGATCTTTTTATTTTACTAATGTGTGTTCATAGAGATATAAATTTCCCTCTAAGTAACACTTTCATGGCATCCCAGAGATTTTGGTAAGATGTGTCTTCATTTTCATTTATTTCCAGGAATGTTTTAATTTCTGTTTTGATTTTTGCTTTGACCCAGGAGTTGTTCAGTATCATCCTGTTTAGTTTTTAAGTCTTTGTGGGATTGGGAGGAATTTTGTTGGTGTTGAAATTTATTTTTATTTCACTGTGGTCTGAGAAGGTCCATGACAGTATTTCAATCTTATGGTATTTCTTTCTTTTGTGTGTGTGTGTCAGAGTCTCACTCTGTCACCCAGGCTGGAGTGCAGTGGCATGCTCATGGCCACCACAGCCTTGACCTGCTGGGCTCAGGCGATTCTTCTGCCTCAGCCTTCCAAGTAGCTGGAACTACAGGCACTTACCATACTGTCTAACTAATTTTTCTTGATTTATTGTAAAGATGAGATGTTTCCATGTTGCCCAGGCTGGTCTTGAACCCATGGGTTCAGGCAAAATTATCACCTCGACCTCTCAAAATGCTGGGATTATAGGTATGAGCCACTATACCTGTCTATGGTATTTCTTTATGCTTGATTTATGGCTAAGAATGTCGTCAATCTTGGAATACATTCCATGAGGTAATGAGTAGCATGTCTAGTCCTTGATTGTTGGGTGAAGTGTTTTGTGGTATCTAATAATTCCATTTAGTCAAGTATCAATTTGAGGTTCTGTATCTACTTATTGATTTTTTGACTCGATGATCTATCTAGGGTTGTTAGTGGGATATTTAGGTCCCCTGTTGTAAGTGTTAGAGTCAATATCTTTTTTTTAGTGTTCTTATTAACTGCTTTATAAAAGCTAGAACTCCTGTTTGGGGTGCATATATGTTTAGAATGAATATTTCTTGTTGATGAATTGAAATTTTATCATTATGTTTTGTCCCTCCATGTCTTTTAAAAAAATATATAGCTTAAAGATTGTTTTGTCTGATATTAAAATCACAAATCCTGACATATTTTGTGTTCTGTTTGGCTGGAAATTTGCTTTCCATCCTCTTATTTTGAGTCTATGAGTGTCTTTCTGTGATTATATTTGTTTCAGCATATTGTAGAGTCATTCTTTAAAATCCAGTTTGCCATTCTATGTCTTTTCAGTGGTGCATTTAGTCCATTTATGTTCAGGTTCAATATTGTGATGTCAGGGTTTATCCATGTCATGAAGGTCTTATAATGTTATTGTTGTTGTTATTTATTGGTTTGTGTGTTTGTTTTCTTTTGATTTTGGGGTTGGCATATTAATGTGTTTTCTTTTCTTTTTTAAAGAATGCAAGATTTATTGAGAGTGCAGAAAAGCTCTCAGAGTGGAAAGGGATCCAAGGAGGTTGCCCAAGTGTGTTTTCAATTTTACAGTCATGATGCATACTGTGCTGATTCTTTGTTTTCCTTTATTTTGGGGAAGAGCATGGTTATTCTTTTTTCTTTCTTCTGTGCTTGATACCTTCCTAAATGTATCTTATAGAGTTGCTGTAGAGGCAGCATAAACTCTTAGGAATTGAATGTCTGGGAAGGATTTTGATTCTCCATCCCTGATGAAGCTTAGTTTAGTTGGATAGCAAATTCTCAGTTGGGATTGTTTATCTTTGAGAAATTTGAGGATTGGACTTCAGTCTCTTCTAGGCTGTAATGTTTCTGTAATAAGTCTGCTGCTATTCTAACTGGTCTTCCCTGATAGGTAATCTGACCTTTCTCTCTTGCTGCCTTTAGGATTTTTTCTTTTATACATACTTTGTGTAACCAAATTACTATGTGTCTAGGAGTTGGTTCTCATTGGGTACCTTTCAGGGTTTATCTGAATCTCTTGTGTTTGGATAGTCACATCTCTGCTGACATGCAGGAAGTTTTCTTGGATGACTTTGTGGAATGTTTGTTCCAGGGTGCTCTCATTATCCTTTTCTGCTTCAGGGACACTGATCAGGCATAAATTCAACCTCTTAATATAATCTCATATCTCTTGAGGGCTTTGCTGCATCTTTTAACTCCTTTCTAAGTTTTTAACAGACTGGGTTAGCCCATATTTTGATCTTTAAGCTCTGAAAGTCTTTCTTCTACTTGGTTAATTTTGCTTTCCATCAATTTTTTAATTATTTTATTTACTCTATTCTTTATTGCCATCATCTCAGTTATCAGTGCTTTCATTCTTTCTTCTTTTCTATTCATTTTCTTCATTAACACCTCAATATCTAGATTTGTGGTTTGGGAACAGTCATTCTGGGGCTCTTCATTGTTTGAGTTTCAAAGTCTGTATTCTCAGGTGCTATCTTTCCAGGGACCTGGGGAGTACTTGTGTTCTTCCATTGATTCTTCTTCTTTTGTGGTTTATTTTCCTCTTTTTTTTCATTTTTAATTCCATTGCTCAGTGAGTGGGTGATAGTTTTCATTTCTGTTTGCTTGACTGCCCGTTCTTCTTTAGGTGGAGCCTCTGGAATTGTTCAATTTTGAAACTGGGCTAGTGGTAGGAATTTATGCTGTCTCTTTGCAGTTTTGAGGTTTGATTAAGGTGTAATGGGAGGAGCTATGTTTCAGAAGCTACCTGCAGCTGGCCATATCTGCTGAGTGCTATGGGTCCTCTGGAACATACTTCCCACCACCTTACAAAATATCCATGAGGTGGGAGTATAGGTATATATCCTGAACACAAAATGAGATGAGAGAAAGGAAAAGAACAGAGAAAGAAAGAAGGGAAATGAATGGAAGATGAAGAGAAAGAAGGAGAAGGAAAAAAACCAGGCAAACAAACTAATGGATAAGCAAACAAGCAAAAAAACAGTAAGAGAAAACAATAACAACAAAAGAAGACACACTCACCCTCAAAAATAGCTGTATAAAAAAAAGAGGGAGAAAAAGGGGCAAATCAAGTCAGAAGACACATACACAAAGCTATGTATGCAAAAATCGGGTAAAAAATGAAAAGATCTCCCTTGTGGTCATTTCTGAAACTTCTAGTTTCTTTTTTTTTAGACTGATGGGTCCCAAGCACTGCAGAGAACTGATAATAAACCATGTTTTGGCTTCTCATGATAGGGAGCAGGCTCCAGTCTCTCGACCCCTCTCCTTTGCTTTCAGAACAGCCAATTTGGCTGCTCTCAATGTGTGCCAGATGCCCTAGGGACTACTAAGAGAAGAGGGGTGAATCAGATCAGTACTCACTCAACTCATCTGCTGCTAGGTCTCCCACTCTGATTGCATGCTCTGTGTTTGGTCCAGTGTGGAGGGTGGGACATCTGTCCCTCCAGTGTCATGCACTTGAAGTATCCTCTCCAGGCCAATGATGGTAGATCTCAAAGGGGTGCAGAGATCGCACCTCAGTCTCAGGATGCAGGCTGCTAAGAATTTGGCATGCTAAGCAGGCCTTTGCCCATCCCAGGAGAGAGAAAATGACATTGCCTGCATCTTATCTGCCAGTGGGGTTCAGTTCCAGATTTCCTCCCTATGTTTTTGCCACAGTCCCCGTTGCCAATGTCTGACCTACTTTCACAGGTTGTGATGTGGCCAGGTGCCAGCTGCCAAGAGGCAGCTGGTCTCTGCTGTCTTTTTCTAAGAGATGTCTTGAGAAAAGCGAATGTTCCTGACCATGGGGTTGGGGGGGAGGTGGTGCTTGATCTTGTGTCTGCCTTCCATCAGATATTTCCTCACCCACTTGCACACAAAAATGCAGGCAGATTTGTCCTTATGCACACTCACCCATGCAGAGGCTCTCACACTCCAACCAGTTCCATCGCCATCTTGACCCCTCTCCCCCTCACTATCTCAAGACTTTTTATTCATTTCTCAAGAGAATCATAATCATATATAACTTATGATTATTATAGGGGTTTTAAAGGATTAAATGAGATTATAAATATATGACACATTGTACAGTGCCTGATACAAGTAATGTGTAAGAGATGAAATCTAGCTGTATTACAATACTTATGATGTATTTTCTACTAGTATCCTTTTTAATTGCATTGCTTAATTTTCCTTCAGCAAAATTAGAGCAATTTATCCTTCTGACAGCAGTATATGAAGGCATGTACATTTTGACATTTTGGTAGAAAGTGGCATCATCAGAATGTTTCTTTTGATAGGAGTCCCTTTTCATCATTGGAGGAAACTGTTACTATTTTTGCACTCAGTCTCATTGGTTGGATGGTAAAACAGTTCCATGCTTAAAACTCCAGAAGAACAGGAAATAAGACAATCATGGTTACCTAAGACCAGTTTGGATTCATTCTTCTGCCTTCCTCACCCCACTGAGACCTTGATGCTGGAGTCTCCTCTTGGGGGCTTATATTTGTATGACTATTTCATTTTCCTGCAAGTCTCCTCAGATGATGTCTTGCCAATTCATTATCTCCTCATCAAGTATTTAAAATTCAATGGATTTTCCTGGATTTCATATCTTTTTGGCCAGTTGTAATATTTTCATTTTCCCTAATAGTATTTTTATCTATAACAAATGAGAGCATTTATCAATTTGTTATTTTTATCATTTATTTCCTGTTTCATCTCATTATAATATGAATTCTAAGAGGGCAGGGATTTTGTCTATTTTATTCACTGATGTGTTTCAATGGCCTTGAACTCTCCCTGAAATACATTAGGTAAGTAATAATTATAGGAATGAATTAATAAAATATGTCAGAATGTATAGCACATCAACTGTAACTAAGTTGACTTGTATTAAACATTTACCAAAAATTCTGGCACAGAGAACTGGTAAAGATTACCAGTGGTGTAATAGTTGATTACCTATGAGATTACCTAGTGGTGTAATAGTTGGGGTCTGCCAGGATGCTCCATGGTACTAAAGATTTACTGGTAAATGTTTTAGTGTTATAACAGACTTGTGATGGTGTTTAATGAAAGAGTTTCTTCTTCTACCTTTTAGGTATTTGTGTACTGAAATATTAAACAATGAAATAACAATCTCTGGGGTTTACCTCATGGCAATTGTCTAGGGAAAAGGCAGTTGGTAAGGGTGTAAATGAAACAAGTATGGTCAAGAATTGCTGACTATTGTCATTTCCTAATGGATACAGTGGTTTAATATTTGAATTTTTATTTCAAAATAAGAACATAAAAACCCATGGATAGTGAAAAAAACAAAAATTCCCTCACCTTCAGACATAATGAATAAAAAAAGATGTTCTTAACAATGCAAAATTTAGTATTTGACTCTTCAGAAACTTCATATCTCAGGTTGATCATGAAAACTACTTACTTCTACTCTATGAATGACTATAAAGAGTTTTAATTGGCTCAAAGCAGAGACAGGGAAGTTATGTGAAATAATGAAAGAAAATCCTAGGTAACGCAAAGCATCACTTTTTGTTTGTTTGTTTCAACTGGTAAATTGACACTGGAAGAAATCCTGTTCTTTGGAGTGTTTAGCTTTTGCCTTTAACATTCTTAAAATAAGATGACATGATATTTTATTTGAATTTTGGAATGAAGTATCTTCTTACTATAACTCACACCTAGACACATGGTATACTGATAATTAGGTCCTTTGTGGAGTTGCAGGCACTTGAGGAAACCCAAGAAAGCTGGTTCACAGAAATTTGAATGCTGTTACTTGTTCAGCCTCATTTTTCTCCAGAAAGTTAATGGTTGTCAAAGCCTGATGAGCCCACTCATCAAACAACAATGTCTTTTTATATACATCTATGCAGAGAACTGTGATTGGTATGCTCTTTCCATCTGTGCTAAAGCTACGACCATATTTTTAAATTCAGTCCTCTAGAATGATTAAGCTTTATCTGTGTTATATTACAAATTTGGGACACATTCTCCTGTAGGTTTTATTCTAGTACAACATTATATAAAATAAAAAAACACAGATAATAAAAAGTTACCTTGTGTTATGATCACAGGAAATTGGCCTTGATAAAGAAAACATGTATACAAGGGGGAACCTAAAACAAACAAAAATTATTTTGGGGAGGGTGGGTTCCTTGTAATACAGGCTTCCCCCACTAGGTAAGTGTCCTAGGAACCCATCGGCATCAGTGTACTATCTAGAGTTGTGAGAGACTGAGTTCAGCTTCAGTGAATTTTTTTTTTTTTTTTTTAGATTCTTTCAACGCGTTTGGCCATTTCATGATGGGTGATTTACAAGCACACCTGCCCACACTGCACTGCGTGTTCAGCAGTTTTTGTCCAAAAGCGACATGACCCCAGTGCTCCACCCTCCCTATTTAACCAATCTCACCCCAAGTTACTTTTTTTTGTTTCCCTGGATGAAAAAATATGTCCTCAAAAGGAATGACTTGCCAGTGTGGAAGAGGTGAAACAAAAAACTGCAGCAGCACTAAAAGGCATCAAAACTGATGAGTTCAAGAGCTGTTCTGAGCAGTGGAAAAAAAACATGTCAATAGGTGTATTGTATCAAGTGAAGAGTATTTTGAAGGTGACTGAAGTTTAAATATGTAAGAATAAATGCACAGTTTTTAATAAATAAATAAATTCCATATCATTTTTGGACCTCCTTGTATAATGCTGACTGATGGTTGGAAGGAAAAGAAGATGCAATAAAAAATCTACACGATTCTGATAATCTACAGGGAATCTACAGGTTTCTCATAACCAGATACCAACAACTCTGCATAATCTGGTGGAAAGTCAGCACACTTGGATTTTTTGACCTTGCCTGGGATTTGTAAGATGTCCATGTTTACATGTTACATGAGGCTCTCTTTGTGTGGAACGCAAGGAACAATTCATGTCTAGTATTAGGAGCAACGATATTAGGGCTGTTTCTCCCAAGCAACGAGCTGAACTGGTTCTGTAAAATGCACGAGTGACAGCATTTTCCTTTGTTACTTGGTTTCCAGGAAACATAGAGTGCCAAAGTTTTCTTTCAGGCATGATATTTATCTTTACAGTATTGTGATTTTTGCTCTTGGTTCTTAAACTTTTATGATCCTGATTTTGCTTTACAATCTGCACATTGAATCTTGCATTCCATCTAACCTTATCAACCACCAAAAATTCTTGAGTAACTTTTTATCTTCTCTGGGTCTTCTCTCTTCATATATAAAGTGACATTAGAAGATTGTACTGTTTCAAGTGATTTTTTTAAAAAAATAATAATATCAGAATTGCCACAATTTCCCCTAGTGTTGTCCAAAAGGAAAGGATAAAAAGGGTTATAACTGTATTGCCTAGTGATACTTTACATAAACAAAATAGTAAAAAATTATACTTATGTTGAATGAAAATTCTAGTTTTATTTAGAATCTCTCCTGAAACTCTAAAAAGGCCATAAAACAGATATAACTCATAAATTTAATGAACAGAAATGGGCATTGTTTAGAGTTTGGCATCATGTATATTTATCCAAGGATAAATATATGATAAGGCTACCTGAAGAATCTATGCTAAATATTTTATATCGTTAAAATAACTTTACACTCAAGACTATTAGTCTATTAGACTATTAGTGGGAAGATGTAACATTAGCAACAACTTAAAATTATATCCCCAAGTCTTGTCTTGAATTAACTTCCTATTTTCCTTATTATATCCTGCTGAATGAGAAGCAGATTATTCTGATCAAGAGCTATGATACCATGAGAATAGAAGCCTGCTAATCTGTAATAAGCAGGCGCCACCATAATATACATTCTGATGTACAGAAACAGATGTTATATTCTTACCCATTTCTTGGCAATGTAAAAATCTATTGAAAGGAACTATGTAACTCTTTAGGAAAATATTAGGCTATTAAATGTGCAGTTACGCATGAGTCATGATTTTCCTAAATGTAAGTTAACAGCCAGATGAAAGGGCTGTGAAAGAAGGCATGCTAATTTGTTCTAATTTAATGGCATTACTGCACAATCTACTGAACAGTTCAGCAAAGCAGAATCAACAGCTGCTGTGGAAATGAGATTATTTAAAACAAGCAGAGGGAGCACATTTACACCCAGGGTCAGAGCCTGAATATTGCTCTCTAAATAGGGTTTGGATAACCTAGTGTTTTGGAAGGGCAGAAATAAAAATTGGATGAAACACAAGGGAGGACAATGCACAAGTGTTGACAGAACTGTCACATTTAGCAAAAATCCACTGACCCTTATTTGCTATTTAGGACAATAATAGCATGACCAGAGACAGATACTAGGTGACCCTCTTATCATACTAAAAGTCAGGCAGTGCAGGATAAATTGGACCTAAAATATAGCAGAAGTATAATTAAGAAGTGGGTTTCAGCATGGTTGGCAGAGAACAGTTCTGTTAAGCAGAAGTAATTCCTGAAATTACCTAGGTATAAAAATTAGAAGTAGGATTGCCAGTTTTAGAAAATAAGGCACAAGTCGGGCTCGGTGGCTCAGCCTGTAATCCCAGAGCTTTGGGAGGCCGAGGTGAGTGCATTACCCGAGCCCGTGGATTCGAAACTTGCCTGGGCAACTTGGCAAGGCCTCATCTCTACAATAAATCAAAAATTAGCCAGGCATGGTAGCACGCACCTGTAGTTCCAGCTACTTGGAAGGGTGAGGCGGAAGGATCGCCGGAGCCCAGCAGATTGAGGCTGCAGTGGCCGGGAGCGGCCACTGCACTCCAGTCTGGGTGACTGAGTGAGAATCCAACTCAAAAACAAACAAACAAAAAAGACACAAGACAAGACATTCAGTTAAATTTAATTTCAGATAAAGTGAATATCTTAGTATAAGCATATACCAAATATTGCATATACTTATACTAAAAGTATTTTCAGCATAAATATGTTTGTATTTATACTAAAAATTCTTTGTTTATCTGGAATTTATATTTACTTAGCCTGTATTTTATCTGGCAACTGTAACAAGAAATATTTATCGAATGGCTTGGATAAACTGGATTGAAACTCCTATTCCTAAGGTTCACGTCAGCACACCAAAGCCTCTCAGGTTATACGTTTGCTGTTTTTTTCTTTTGCTGATGTAACAAACTGCTATAAACTCAGTGGTTTAACACCAACACAAATGTATTATTTTAGGGTTCTGTAGGTTGGAAGTCCATCATGGCTCTCACTGGGCTAAAGTCAAGGTGTCTCCAATGCTGTGCTCCTCCTTGAGTCTCAAGAAGAGAATGTTTTGCCGGGCTCAGTGGCTCAGCCTGTAATCCCGCGCCTTTGGGAGGCTGAGGTGAGTGGATTGCCTGAGCCCGCGAGTTCGAGACCCGCCTGGGCAGTGAGACCGCATCTCTACAATAAATCAAAATGAACTGGGCGTGGTAGCACACAACTGTAGTTCCAGCTACTTGGAAGGCTGAGGCGGAAGGATCGCCAGAGCCGCCCAGCAGGTCGAGGCTGCGGTGGCCGGGAGCGGCCACTGCACTCCAGTCTGGGCGACTGAGTGAGACTCCAATTCAAAAAAAAAAGAGAATGTTTCTTTGCCTTTTCCAGCTTCTAGAGATCACTTGTATTCCTCTGTGTGCTGCCCTTCTTTCCCCATCTAAGCCAGCTAATCCTCTTCTTCTTCTTCTTCTTCTTTTGTCACAATGCAGCATTCTGACTTTCTTCCAAAGTACATTTCCTTCTGACTCTCTTCTGCCTTCTGTTTCCTATTTAAAAGACCCTTGCAAAAGCATGGAGCCAACCATGCTGCCCATCAAAGCTGGACTGGATAAAAAAAAAAATGTAGTACATATACACAATGGAATATTTTGCAGTCATAAAGAAGGACAAACATATGTACTTCACAGCAAGTGGATGGATTTAGAGTCTATCGTACTCAGTGATCCATCACAGAAACAAAAAACAGAGTACCATATGTTCTCACTCACAAGTGAACCTTGAACAGTTATCATAATACTATAAGAAAGGGATTGGCAGTGGTGGGAAACTGCCAGGGGAGGGGGGCGGGATTGGCAGTTGAGGGAAAATGCCAAGGGAGGGAGAGGCACACCTCATCAACAAGGGTACCTGTATAATGAACATTTGTATACATAACCTTGAATTTTACCCCACATCTCTAAAATAAAGAGGAAAAAAAAGACCCTTGTAGTTACATTGAACCCGTCTGTATAATCCTGGATAATTTCCTTGTTATAAATTTAGTTGGTGAGCAACCTTAAATTTCTTTTGCCCTGTAGTCTATCATATCCAAATGTTTTGAAGATTAGGACCTAGACATCTTGGAAGAATGGGCGGGGCATTATATTGCCTATCACAGTAATTAAAACACATTTGTCTGGAATTAGGCAATAACTTTAAAGCTGCCTTATCCCCAGTGCCTTACCCTTGTCCTCTGATTACTGGTTAATTAGGTTCATTTTTTTAAAAGGATACAAAGAAAGTAGGCTATATTTGCCTGAAAAATCAAATGTTCTGCCCAGTGGGTTTGGAAGAAACCCACAGTGCAAGACTACACAAAAAATGGTGGTGAGGAAATGCCCCAAGACACTAAAACCCAACCATTAAAAAAAATTTTAGCATCTTTTAAAAAATGGTATAGAAGGGGATCTGCTCTGCATCAACTCATGAAGACTAGTATAAAATGCAAACAACAATTCTACAACTATGAAACTTTAGAATGAAAGAATTGAAACAAAGTAACCATAGGGACAAAATTTTAATAGTCTACTTGTTTACTGTTTATCACAAAACTTTATTTTGGGATAGCCACTCACACATACACACACACTCTAGGATTGAATATGAGGTCTTTGTTGTTGTTGTTTAAGTTTTAGATTCAGGGCTACACGTGCACATTTGTTACACAGGCATGTTGTGTAGCAGTGGGGACTGGGTCTCAGGTGATCCATTCTCCCGTTAGTGAACTTTGTGCCCCATAGGTAGTTTCTGAAATTTCATTCTTAAGACTCTATTCTATTGCCATGACTTGTTCACTAAAATCACTCTATATGTCAGAATATTCTTCATTAGTGTCTGCAAAAATCTATATCTGTTTGATGTAGAAGAAAAGACTTTATCACTGTCTTGTTTAGACTGTGTGGCAATTAGGGGAAAATGGTCCCTTTTCTTTCCAGAGTCTTTAATCTAGATTGGTGTAAATATCAGGCAATTAAATCCTCAGCTGAAGCCTCTCTTTAGATAAGTGAACTTAGGTGGTGAAAACATTTTAAAATGACTCATTCCTTTCTTACACCTACTTTTTGTAATAGAAATGCAATGGCAAATGGCATATAATCTTCATTACATTACAACAATTAATGGCAATAAAACAGCTGAAATTATCGGACACTGCCTGGATGCAGCATTGCGTTCTAAATTCTATACCTATTCTTCTATGGGGAACTGTGACATATTTCAAATAGCTTTTAAAGTTTAAGGGTTGTTTTCTGAAAATTTATTAAAATGATTCATTATGAATTAAATATAGCTTCAAAGAAGTAAATTGGTTTAAATTAATCCAATTGAATGGGGCCTTCATTAACCAGAATTGTTCTTTATTGAATTTGTTTTATTTTGATTGCACCAGGTTTGTAAGGTAGTTTTTCTATTTAAATTAGGAATTTAAAACCAAGTCTCCAGGTAGCACTTGAGTGTTTCAAGAACTGGTGACTTTGATTGCCGTTTTATTTTTTCCTCGTCTTTGAAAATTGTTTTTCTCTATTCTAATTACTAGAAACAAGATCCACTTTATGTCAATACTCTGGAGATAGAGATGAGTTAATGTAGCTTTTCAACCCTGAAGGTAAATGGAGTTAGAATTGTCTACTTTGCTGTGAAACATTTCAGTTTACCTATTTCTAAATTCCTCTAAGCCATCTAATCCCCTTAATTAGAGGGCTGAATCCTACATTCTTATGCTCAAGAATTTTGGAAAACATTTTAAATCTTTTTATTTTTCGTTTCACACTTTCCAGCCCTCACGCAACCCTGACTGCTCGGTTAATCCTAAATTCCCCAGGCTACACTAATTTGTGGGATTTGTAACTCCAAATTTCAGGCGGTTTATGTTTGTTTTAAAAATCAAGCAACTTAAATGGAAGTTTAAAGAGACTATTTTGGGCACTTAGTGATATTCCTTGGAGCAATAAATGATATTCTGGTATGTCAAAAAAACCCTTAGCATGTGATATTCTGTTTTATCTTTCTCAGAGGTAGTAGTTTATTTGTTAAGTGATCATGATATCTAAGGAATCAAAATATAACTGTTCCTCAGGAGCCTGACTTTTAAGTGAAATGCAGAAACTGATCCAATGTAATTACACTTCTCTTTCCCCTCACCAACAAATTTATCAGCCACTGGGTGGTGGCTTCCAGCAAATGCATTAAGATAAAGCACACTGAATCCTTGGATTACCTGAGAAGTATACTGCCATGTTGCATTAAAACCTGTAGAGATGTGAGGTTGCTGTGTAGCTTGCCTGGGATCTTCTGTTTCAACCACAATAGGCAACTGTCTCTGAACTGTTTCCAGGTTGGGAAACCAATAGCATTGCCATCTTCTCTTGAATCGGGATAATAGTCTTGAGAAAATTGACTGAGTTTGAATCCTACCATGACCACTTAGTAGCTCTGCAACATTGGTGAAGAGGCTTAATTTGTGTCTCAGTTTTCTCATCTATAAAATGGGGATAGTGTCTTCCACATATGCACAGTCCTTTGAAGAAAAAACAGCTAAATCATACAAGCCTTTAGAACTCTACTTTTTTTCCTTTCTTTTAATTTTTATTTTAAAATTTTTATTTTAAAATTGTGGGGTACAATTCAGGGTTAGGTATACAAATATTCATTGTAGGTACCCTTATGAATGAGGTGTGCACCCCTCTTCCCGAGGCAGATGTTGACTACTGTCAATCCTACCGCCCCCCAGTCCCGCCCTACTCAGTTTCCCGCTACTGTCAATCCTCTTCTTTTTTTTTGAGTTGGAGTCTCACTCTGTCGCCCAGACTGGAGTGCAGTGGCCGCTCCCAGCCACCGCAACCTCGACCTGCTGGGCTCCGGAGATCCTTCCGCCTCAGCCTTCCAAGTAGCTAGAACTACAGGCGCGCACTGCGACACCGGGCTCATTTTTGATTTATTGTAGAGATGAGGTCTCGCCAAGTTGCCCAGGCGGGTCTCGAACCTGCGGGATCAGATAATCCACTCACCTCTGCCTCCCAAAGCGCAAAGCGTGGGATTACAGGCTGAGCCACTGAGCCCGGCCTCAATCTACTTCTTATAGTAATATGGTAGTTTATGAATGAGTAGAACTCTACTTTTTAGGCAGTAAGATTTACATAGGATCTAACTATAATTTCTCATCTCACCTTTTATTTTATTATTGGGACGTTCTTAATAATTTATTTTAAAAAATTTTATTTTAAAGATGTGGGGTACAATTCAGGGTTAACTACAAATGGTCATTGTACAGGCAAAGTTTGGACCCCAATTTGGTGACCACTTCACCCGGTTTCAGATCTGGTACCCTTACTGATGAAGTGTGCCCCTCCACCTGGTGGTTTCCCACTACTGCCAATCTCTTTCTAATAGTAATATAATTGTTCAGGATCTGGGTATGTGTGAGAATATGTAGTTCTTTGTTTCTGTGCTAGATCTCTGGGTATTATATACCTGCTTCCTTCACCAATGATTTGAGGTGGTTTATAATAAAGTCACAGATATGATGGACTGAGAAAGAAAATTCAATACTAAAAGGATAAGGGAATTTGTTTGCAGTGAACTATCCTAGGAAGAGTTCATTTGATTTTTACTAGAAGCATTATCAAAGACTAAAACTGGGTCTAAGCAAACATGGGAAATGCTGCATGGCTCTCAACTTATTCCCAATCTACTTTGATCTACAAAATACAATGCCTAGTTCTTGAAACTTTTTATTTCTTTTAACACCTCCTGTAAGAAAATGATTTTTTAAAAAATAGCTATTCTAAATGATGATTTGGCATATTAAAGTGTCTTGAATCCAGGCTGAGAAATTCATGTGGTCAAGGAAAAATATAAAAAGCCTTTCTTTACCTTTAGTCTTTTGGTATTTTGAATCAATATGCTGGTCCCCTATACATATTTATGACTACTGACACAATTGTCTGAAGTAAAGTTAATGATTACATTTCTCCCTCACATTTTGTTGTTTGTTTTTTGAGTACTGGTCAAAGAACTATGAATTAGACATTATTGTTTTTGGCTGCTTCAAATGTGAGCACTGTGATAATATTTTCTATTAACTGAAACATGAAGTTACAGAAAGCACTTAAGTGGTCAGTTGTCTCTATAGATTCATATAAATAATACATAATTACTAGATCAAAGACTCATTTCGAGTTTATTTTCACTATTTTATTAGTTTTGAATCCCATTAAATGTTAGCTTTATAAGGAAGAGGAAACCAGAGTTGTCTCAGTTAATTTTATTTTAAAATCTAATTTCCTTATTATATTATAAAAGTTGAACGTGTATTTTAATTGTATCATATATTTACAATTATTTTATCTAATGCTATGTATTCATCTAAAAAGACTACAACTTCTTATCTATCTTGGAAACACAAAATTATCAAAAATGGAGGAAGATTTTTAGCCACAAGATGTCATTGTTTGTCTTTCTTTAGTGAAGTAACTATGACTAACTTGAGTTCTCTGAAGGCTCATGGAATTAGGAAACAGAGTCTGTTTTGCTCTCATTTCATATATGATATGGTTTCCGGAATAGTTTGTAAATTATGGGTTTAATGAGCACAAGAGTCTAAAATAATACAATGTCTTCTGTGATGAACTAATTCATACCATAAACTTTTCTAAATTTGAGAGTTCTTCTTTGAAAATTTAATAAAATAATCCAGTATGACTTAAATATAACTTAAAAAATTGGTTTGAATTATTCACACCAAGTAAGGTCTTCATTAACCAGATTTACCCTTTATTGAATCTTTGCTTTGTTTTAATTAAACCATATTTTTAAAGAAAAAGAAAATTTTCATAAACCAAACAGAAAGCAAGGATTCACTTCAAAATGGCATTTCTAGAGATTAGTGTAGATATATATATATATTAAACTTTAATGCTAGACCTCCTAGATCATAACTGGCATTCAGTGTTGTAAATGTGGAGTTCCTTAGTTACAAAAAGGATCTTAAAAATTATAGTTCCTTTTTTGCCCTTCTACCTTTAACTATGGGAGGGTACAGCATTTGTCCCTTTTTTCATATAAGGACACAGAAAGAAGGTCCCATAATCCCAGTTCTTTGGGAGGCTGAGGTAGGAGGATTGCTTGAGCCCGGGAGTTCAAGATCAGGCTAGGTAACATAGCAAGACCTTATCACTACAAAAAATTTAAAGTTAAAAAATAAATCCAAGGACGGGAACAAGATGGCAACAGCATAGGTGGACTTGTGAGATTCTCCAAACGTGAGTTCCCAAAAATACTCTTACTTTTCTTCCCCCATCCCCCAGCCCACCACCAGCTGCACTGGTCCGAGACCCGGGGACCTTCGGTCCCACCGCAGGGCCAGATATTTTGGCCCCCTGCTGCTGCTGTTCCACCATGTGTGTGGGAGCCTTGGGTCCCAGCTCCCTCTCTGGCTACATCGTCCCCTGCCCATCACCCAGCACCCAGCTGCCGGTCACTCAGGGAGGCTCTGGGCGCCTGCCCCTCAGAGACACCAGTCCCATTCCTGGCTGAAGTACCATGTGGGAGGCCCAGGGCCACTCTCACTGCTCACTGCCTGCCCTTTGGAGCTTTGGAGCTCTGGAGCTCTGGGCCTACCCTGGCTGAGGCACTCAGCGTGTGACCCCAAGCTAGGGGACCCAGACAAGTGGAGAGAAATAGATCTGCAAAAACTGCCTCAGCCATTCTTCAGGCAGAGACTTCCATTGCCCCACCCACCTATCAACAAATCCTACCTCAGTTCCTAAGGTAACATTGTAAAACAGGAGACAAAGCCCCACCCCTACGCTGAATCAGACAAAAGCAACGCCCAGGCAGCCAACTAAAAAAAAAACCACAAACAAACCCAAACTGCAAGTAAATCTAGCTGCCTGCAGCGAAAAACAAAGGGGAGAGGCCAGAGATCAGAGCTGAAATGACTTTAGTCTGATCACTTATTTTGACTTATGATTTTATCATTTTGACTGTTTGTTTTGATCACGTTTGTTGTTTGCCTTCTGACTTACCCTGTTTCTTGATTTTATTGGTCTTCTCTGTGTAGCTATCAGTATTCTTTAGGGAATCTTTCTTATGTGTCTTTTTTCACTTCTTTCCGGCCTTGTGTCTCTCTCTCACCTGATAGTTGGTATGTATGTCTGTCTGTTTTCCCTCTCACTCTTCTCTCTTTCTAACTTCCCATTGACCCCCCCTTCCTCCATTATTTTCCTCTTTTATACCCGCTTCTTAATCTAGGGACCAAGACTACATACGGCTGAATGGACAGATTGTAAGGCAGAGGGAAATAGGTTCCAGTGTGCTCATACACCTGTTCATGGATGCTAGAATCAGCATATACATTCTGAACCACAGCTTCCCTCTCAATTAAACCTCAAAATTGCAAAAAGTATAGATTGTAGCCTACACTCCAACCTCAAAAGTGATCAAAGCCAGAAGACCCTCATAAGGAAGAACAGGATATTGCAGAAGAGAAATAAAAGCAACCCCACCTTCCCTCAAAAACAAAATTAAAGAAGGGGAGAGAAAGGGGGGGAGAGAAAAATCTACACAAATGAAGAAAATCCAAAAGAAGAGCATGGGTCTCTCCCAGACCACTGGGAGGGCAGACACTGAGAAAACTGACTTCAGAATGCAAGCAATGAAGAGCCCCCAGAATGAAGGGTCTCAAACTACAAACCTAGATATCAAGACATTAATGGAGAGATTAAAAAGAATTGAGGAGACACAAGAAGAAACTAGGAAGGAGTTGATATCTGAGATAACAGTAATAAAGAATACTGTGAATGAAATAAATAACAAACTGATAAGCATGGAAAGCAGAATTACCCAAGCAGAAGAAAGAATCTCAGAGCTTGAGGACCAAAATATAGAACTAACCCAAACTCTTAAAAACACAGAAAATAAGCTCAACAAGACAGAACAAAACCTCCAAGAAATGAGCGATTACTTCAAGAGACTGAACCTCAGAGTAATTGGCATTCCTGAGGCAGAAAGAGAGACAGAGACCACACTGGAACAAACTTTCCATGAGATCATTCAAGAAAACTTCCCTTATCTAATCAGTGATGCAAAAATTCAAACACAAGAGATTCAGAGAACCCCTGCAAGACAACAAATGAGAAGACCAACTCCTAGACACATAATAATTTGCCTAAACAAAGTAGGCATAAAAGAAAAAATCCTAAAGGCAGTGAGAGAAAAAGGCCAGATCACTACCATGGAAGATCAATCAGAATAGCAGCAGGTTTATCTACAGAAACCCTGCAGGTTAGGAGAGCTTGGAGCTCTATCTTCAAAGTTCTAAAAGATAAACAATTTCAACCAAGAATAACCTACCCGGCCAAGCTAAGCTTCATCAGTGAGGGAGAATTAAAATCTTTCCCAAATATCCAATCCTAAGAACTTATGCTGCCACCAAACCACCTCTACATGAAACACTTAAGAAAGTACTAAACACAGAAGAAAAGGAAAAAAGAACAATGTTCTTGACAAGAGTACAGGGAAAATAATAAAATATACATGAACCAACCCCCAAACCAAAAGAAAGACAAAAAAACCAAGTGGAAGAACAACAACTCTATAAGAACTCTATGATAGGGATAAACTCTCACATTTCAATATTAGCCTGAATGTCAATGGACTAAATGCACCAATGAAAAGACATAGAATGGCAAAATGGATAAAATATCACCAGGCAACAATATACTGCCTTCAAGAGACACATCTCACTAGAAAGGACATACACAGATTCAAAGTAAGAGGATGGGAAACAAATTTTCAGGTGAACGGAAAGCAAAAGAAAGGAGGAGTTGTGATCCTAATTTCAGACAAAATACCATTTAAGCTATCAAAAATTTAAAAAGATACAGAGGGCCACTACATAATGATAAAAGGTTCACTCCATCAACAAGAAATATCTATCCTAAACATATATGCACCCAACATAGGTGTGCCAACTTTCATAAAGCAACTTCTAGGAAAACTTAAGAAAGAAAGAAACTCTAACACCATCATAACTGGGGACTTTAATACCCCACTCACAACCCTAGACAGATCATCAGGACAAAAAACCAGCAAGGAGATCCGGAACCTCAATATGACTCTGGACCAAATGGACTTAATTGATACCTACAGAACACTCCATCCAAAAACCACAGAATACACATTCTACTCATCACCGCATGGAATGTACTCTAAGATCGACCACATAATTGGCCATAAATCAAGCATAAGCAAATTTAAAAGGACCGAAATTCTACGATGCACCTTCTCGGACCACAATGGAATAAAAGTAAACACTTCTGGGACCACAATGGAATAAAAGTAAACATTGACACCAACAAGCTCCCCCCCAAACCCACAAAGACATGGACACTAAACAGCATGATGCTAAACAACTCCTGGGTCAATGATGAAATCAAAACAGAGATCAAAAGATACCTGGAAACAAATGAAAATGAAGAAACATCTTACCAAAATCTCTGGGACACCTTAAAGCTGCAGTAAGAAGGGATCTTTATATCCCTACAAACACACATGAAGAAAATGGAAGGAGCACAAATTAACATCCTAACAAGCCACCTAAGGAAGCTAGAAAAGCAAGACCACAAAAACCCTAATTTCAGCAGAAGAATTCAGATCACCAATATAAAAGCCCAAATGCAGGACATAGAAGACAAAAAGATAATACAAAAAAATCAATGAAGCAAAAAGCTGGTTCTTCGAAAGGATAAACAAGATTGATGGTCCCTAGCTAGAATGACCAAGAAAAAATGAGAAAAAAACCCAAAGCAGGTGGTATCACATTACGAGACTTCAAACTTTACTATAAAGCTACAATCATCACAACAGCTTGGTATTGATACAGGAACAGGCACATAGATCAATGGAGTAGAATTGAGATTCCAGAAGCAAAACCTTAATTTGTCAACCAACTCATCTTCGACAAAGCCTCCACCACCTACCACTGGGGAGAGTAGAACCTATTCAGTAAATGGTGCTGGGAAAACTGGCTGACCACATATAGAAGATTGAAACAGGACCCCTATCTATCCCCATGCACAAAGGTTAACTCCAAATGGATCAGAGACCTAAAGGTAAAACCTCAAACCATAAGAACCTTAGAAAATGAAGGACATACCCTCATGGAAATCAGAACTGTCATCCAATTCCTGAACAAAACCCGAAACTCATAGGTCATAAGAGAGAAGATAGGTAAGTGGGACCTTATTAAATTGACAAGCTTCTGAAAAGTCAAAGAAACCATCAAGAGAGCAGGGAGACAGCCTACAGACTGGGAAAAAGTATTTCCAACACCAGGTCTGACAAAGGCTTAACATATTGGATCTACAAGGAACTCAAATGTGCTGAAAAGAAAGAAACAAACAACCCCATTATAAAATGGGCAAAAGATATGAACAGACACTTCACAAAGAAGACATCCAAGCAGCCAACAGACACATGAAGAAATGTTCAACCTCACTATTCATCAGGGAGATGCAAATCAAAATCACACTGCGATACCAACTAACTCCAGTCAGAATGGCAATTATCAACAACTCAAAAAATAACAGCTACTGGAGAGGGTGTGGCGAAAAGGGAATACTTCTACACTGTGGAAAGCAGTGTGGTGATTCCTATAAGCTCTAAATATCAACCTCCCATATGACCCCGCAATCCCCCTACTGGGAATATATCCTGAAGAACTCAAATCACTGTATCAAAAAGATACCTGCACATGTATGTTTATTGCAGCATTGCTCACAATAGCAAGAACCTGGAAGCAACCATGCTGCCCATCAAAAGAGGACTGGATTAAAAAATGTGTACAAATACACAATGGAATATTATGCAGCCATAAAAAAGAACAAAATCATGAATTTTGCAGCAACCTGGATGGAACTAGGGTCTATAATACTGAGTGACCTCTCACAGAAACAAAGATATGAGTATCACATGTTCTCACTCATATAATGGACCTTGAACATCCAATGTAATACTATAAGAAAATGACTGACAGTAGTGGGAAACTATAGAGGGGGAAGGAGATGGGTTTAATGGTAGCAAATATCTGTCTGGGGATGGGGAAACACCTCTTATCAACAGGGTGCCTGAATGAAACATATTTGTATACCTAACCCTTAACTGTACCCCACAACATCATAATAAAAAATATTGAGTAAAAAAATATATTAATCTAAATTTTACCAAAACATTTATACTCATAAAAAATCCAGATTGTTCTAGATAATTTATCAATATCTAGTATTTTGATTATCCTAGGTAATTTCAATGTATATGAATTAGGCCAACATTTATTTATTTATTTATTTATTTGTTTATTGAGTGGGAGTCTCACTCTGCCACCTAGGCTGAAGTGCAGTGGCATGCTCATGGCCATCCCAGCGTCGACCTCCTGGGCTCCAGTGATCTTTTTGCCTCAGCCTTCCAAGTAGCCAGAACTATAGGTACATGCTACCATGCCCACCTAATTTTTGATTTATTGTAGAGACGAGGTCTCGCCAATTTGCCTGGGTTGGTTTTGAACCCATGGACTCAGGCAATTCACCAGCTTTGGCCTCCCAAAGTGCTGGGATTACAGGCTGAGTCACCAAGCTCAGCCAGGATGACCTTGATTTAAACTAAAAGTAAGAAAGATTGGAGGTTATAGTAAAATGCTAAAATTAGCTTATCTTTCATTAAAGATAATAATATTTAAATATGTTATATCTGTATAATTTAATATACATTGTAATATCATGGAAAAAATTGATGCCACATTTCTCAAGTGTTGGACTTATTAAATATGTCCAAACCAGCTATTTCCAAAGTATATTTTGTACTACATGCAAAAGTGGTGTTATTGGTTGAGTTGTGTCCCACCAAAATTCATGTTAATATCCAAAAACTTAGTATTTCAGAGGTGGTCTCATTTAAGAATAAGGTTGTTGAAAGTTAAGATGAAGTTATGCTGGATTGATTCCCCTAATCCAATATGGCTGGTCCTCATAGAAAAGGGAAAATTTGGACACAGAGACACATAAAGGAAAAACACTATGTACAGATAAAAGCAGAGACTGAATGATGCATCTATAAGCCAAGGTACCAAAATGTCAGCAAAGTAAGAAAAGAGTGTGGAACAGATTCCTCTTCACAGCCTCAGAGGCAACCATCTCTGCTGATAGCTTGTTATTGGACTCCCAGCCTTCAGAACTGTGGGATTTAAAAAAAAATTATGTTACTTAAGCCACGCAGTTTGTCATACATTGTTTCATCAGCCCTGGAAAACTGACTCAACTAGCAACTAGGGATTAATTGGTGTTTTATAAGGACATTAAACAACAACGGCAACAAAAAACCTACTGGACTATACTGCCTGTCTCTTGAAACTTCTTTCTTTACTTTGCTTCCAACACTACTGTCTAGTTTTCTTTTCTCTTAGTCACCTTTGCTAAATCATCTTTCTCCTCTTGACTCTTAAACAAGGTAAAGTCCCAGGTTTCTATCCACAGACTTCTGATTTGGCTATACTCTCTAATTTAGCACTAAGTACCACATCTTTAAATACCTTCTACTTCCTAAATGCATATCTCAATACTGACCGCATGGATAATTCTGCTTCTCTGTTTATTACCTGCCTAATATTACCTGCCTAATATTTTCACGTCAATAAGCATCTCAAACTTTACTCATCTAACACTGGGTTGCTGATCTACAAACCAGTTTCAGCTGATGTTACCTTTATCCACCTTGATTGGATTGCTTAGACCAAAGACTTTGAGAGGCATTTTCTGTATATACCTTTCTTCTCTTACAACCTACTTTCAGTGGATTGGAAATTTTTGTTATTCTATCTTTAGAATGTACTAGAAATCCAATCAGTTTTTCAAAACTTCTTCCACAGTCACCCAAGATTCTATTGTTTCTCTGATTCAATTCTTGTCTCCCATCCCTCTGTATATTCTTCCCACAGCAGCAAAGGTGACCTTTCTATAATAAATATTGGATGAGTCACTCTGCTGCTCAAATCTATTCAAAGGCTTCTTATTATAGTCAGAATAAAGTGGAAAGCCCTTACTGTTTTCTTCAAGGTCAGACTTGACTTTACCTCTGATTATCTTTCTGGCCTCATTTCTTACCACTTGATCCCTTGTTAACTCTGCTCTACCCACAATGGCCCTTTTTCAGTCCTTAAACAATGAAGCACATTAGGGTAATTCTTTTTCTTCCCCTAGACGTTTGCATGGCTCAAGCCTTCACTTCATTCAGGGCACCACAAGTTTAGTTCTTAGAAGCTCTTTTCTTATACTGTATATTGGAAACAACATCTTTCCACTCTATCTTCAGAATCTATTTTATCAGATATTTAAATATATTTAACAGATTTTAAAAATAGCTCTTATATGTATATTTTATAACATGTAGGCAGGCATACTTTGTTTATTCCACTTTTCAGTTTTTTTTTTTCTTTCCAAATTAAGGTTTCTGGCAACCCCGCATTAAGCCTTAAGCAAGCCATTTTAGCAACAGATGGGCTCACTTTGTGTGATGTGTTACATTTTACTAATTATTGCAATTTTTCAAATTTTTTCATGTCTGTTAATGGTGATCCGTGATCAGTGATCTCTGATGTTGCCATTGTAATTGTGCCCATGTAAGGTGGCACTCTTCATCAAAAAAGGTGTTTGTATTCTGGCTGCTGTACTGACCTGTTGTTCCTTCTTCTCTTGCCTTCTCCTCAGGTCTCCTTATTGGAGACACAATATTGAAGTTAGGCCAATAATATCACTACAGTGACCTTTAAGTGTTCAAAAAAAATATTTGCACATTCAATAGCTGGAAGTGATTAAGTTTGGTGAAGAATGCATGTTGAAAGCTGAGAAAGGTTGAAAGCTAGGCCTCTTATGACACCCAAGTTGTGAATACAAAGGAAAAGTTCTTGAAGGAAATTGAATGTAATGCTTCGTGAACACACCAAAGATAAGAAAGAAAAACAGTCTTATTGCTGATATGGAGGAAGTTTGAGTGGTCTGGATAGATGATCAAACCAGACACAACATTTCCTTAAGCCAAAGTCTAATCCAGAGCAAGGTCCTAACTCTCTTCAATTTTATGAAGACTGAGAGAGGTAAGAAAGCACCAGAAAAAAAGTTGGAAGCTAGCAGAAGTTGGTTCATGAGATTTAAGGCAAAAAACATTCCATACTATAAAAGTTCAAGGTGAAGCAGCAAGTGCGGGTACAGATGTTATAGCAAATTATCCAGAAGATCTAGGTAAGAACACTGATAAAGGTGACTATGGTAAAAATAAACAGACGTCCGGTGTAGACAAAATAACCCTTCTCTTGGAAGAAGATGCCCTCTAAGGCTTTCATTCTCAGAGAGGAGAAGTCAATGCCTGGCTTCAAATCTACAAAACACAGACTGACTTTCTTGCTATGAGCTAATGCAGTTGATGACTTTAAGACGAAGTCAATGCTTATCTACCATTGTGAAAATCTTAAGGCCCTTAAGAATTATGCTAAATCTGCTCTGCAGGTGCTCTGCAAATGAAGCAACAAAGCCTGAATGACAGCATATTTGTTTACAGCATGGTTTGCTGAATATTTTATGACCAGTATTGAGACCTATTACCCAGAAAATGACTTTTTTTTTCAAAATATTACTACTCATTGACAATGCACTTGGTCACCCAAGAGCTCTGATGGAAATGTGCGGTGAGATTAATGTTTTCATGATTGCTAATACAACATTCATTCTAAAGTCCATAGATCAAGGAGTCATTTTGACTTTCAAGTTTAGTTATTTAAGGAATACATAAATAGTGATTTCTTTGATGGATCTGGGCAAAGTCAATTGAAAACCCTCTGGAAAAAATTCATCCATCTAGACACCTCTAAAAACATTTGTGATTCATGAGAGGAGTTCAAAATAAGACATTAATAAGAGTTTTGAAAAAGTTACTTCCAACCCTAAGGGATGGCTTTGAGGGACTGAAGATTTCAGTGGAGGAATATTTTTCAGGCCCCACTTTGTAATTAATTTGGCTATTTAAAAGTCAAATTAAAATATTACTTTTTCTTTTAATTTGTGTTATTTTTTTTCAATTGACTACAATGTTGTTAGGGCATTTGAACTTAATTTTTTAATAAATAGAACTGTCAAATATGTATTTTGGTCCAGGGTATCAGGAATATAATTATGAGGCATGAAAGGTTTTATGAATTAAGAAAATTTGGGAGCCTCAGAAGTTAATTAAAATTGGTTAATGCTCAACAAAATTTTGTGCATGGAAGCAAAAAGGAGAGAGACTGATTTAGAGAACCTTGGGAGAATGCTTCCTTATGGCTGCATAATATTCCATTGTGTATATTTACCACATTTTTAAAACCCAGTCCAGCTTTGATGGGCAGCATGGTTGGTTCCATGCTTTTGCTATTGTGAATAGAACTGTAATAGACATAGGTATCTTTTTTTTTTTTTTTGTAGAATGATTTGTGTTCCTCTGGGTATATGTTGGGCGCTGGCCGTGGAGGCCTGCCTGAGTGTTAGGGATCCAGGTGGGCTGCGGACCTTGAGACCACCAGGCTGGTTCAGGAGCTGAAGGCCCATTCCCTCCTCCTTTCCTTGTTGTAATTTAGCATTACCCACTGGCAGGGATTTTGATGATCTAAGCATGAAGTTCTGAGAATATGACAGGCATGGCTGACTCTAGGGATCCATTGTTCTCGTTTCTCACAGACTGCGGTTTCGGCCTTAAACTTAACACAGTTCAAACTCAAATCACATTTGGGAGCCTTATACGTGATACACGCTTCTTTATAAGATTTAAAAATATATTTGTAGAATTAATATATACATCTAGAGAGCTGTTTCCAGCTTCAGATGGCTATCTAGGGATACCAGAAATGGCCTAGCACGAACTTTGGGCTGGGCCACACTCCTAAGGGCTCAGTGTCCATTTTGGGCTGAGCTGCATTCTTTTAATACGGTTCTTTAGTTACAATTAGTGTAAGTTTTTTCTACTTATAATAGAAACTGAATTTATTTTATTCATAGAAAGTATTTTAGAATAGGTCATGCTACGTCAGGGAATTATGCTAGTCCAAGCATGATCAAACATGATACTTTAAGGTTTTATAAGAATACAGCTAACTTTTGAAATTTCATTGTTCCCACTTTCTACTAATTGTGATTTTGGCTTTAGTACAATTACAGTTTGTATTTGGGTTTTGTTTTAGAAGCTTTATTGCTGATGATCAGCCTTATATATCAGGATTAGGAATTAGAAACTTTTATAGAAATTAAGATAGATACATAGGATTTTAGAATAGTCATTTTGTTGAGAGATCATAATCAATTGTTCCTGGAAATGGCCCAGCGTGATCTTTGGACTGGGCCACATTCTTTAGGAACTGGTCTGACCTATAATTAAGAGTTTTTTATAGTACAGGTAAAGTTAGCACAGAATAGAAAGGTATTAGGATTTAAGTCAGTTATTAGGTGTTGGGTATGCATAAATTTTAGAAGTTATTGATTATTAGAATTTTATGATATTAAAACTGTTGTATTGCTTTTGAGGAACATAAACCAAGCACAAGGAAGAGTGAGATAATTTTGGAATTATCCTTCCTCGTGCTTGGGGAAAACGCCTGGTGGGCAGGGACGCCCCCGACCCACCTGGCTTTGTGTTCATGTAAAACTCTTGTGATTTGATTAAGATTGTCTTTTCTCATGGTAAGGAAAACGCCTGGTGGGTGAGGACGCCCTCCACCCACCTGGCTTTGTGTTCATGTAAAACTCTTGTGATTTGATTAAGATTGTCCTTCCTCATTCCTAAGGAAACGCCTGGTGGGTGGGTGATGCCCCTCACCTACCTGGCTTTGTGCTCACGTGAAAGTCTTGTGATTTAACATGTGAAAATTTGGGATAAAAGACTCATATTCGTTCCCAATAAACAGCTTCTGCTCATATCACTGAACAGTTGTCCACTTTCTTTCTTTCTCTTTATATCTATCCCTCCATCTTTCTTTCAATTTCTATCCCTACTACAGAATTGGCTTCTGCACTAGACAGAGTCCAGTCTCTTTCTTTCTCCTTATTTCTCCAGAATATTCGCCAACGCGGCTACACCTTCCAGGGACCCTCTAAATCTCTTTTGGGGGGCTGACCCACCACAGGTATATTCCCCAAAGGGGGATTGCTGGTTCATATGGAGGTCAATTTCTGGTTCTTTCAGAAATTGCCACACTGTCTTCCAGAGAAGTTGCACTCGTTTGCATTCCCACCAACAGAGTAAAAGTGTTCCTTTTTCTCTGAGTCCTCGCCAGCATCAGTTGTTGTTTATTTCATTAATGATGTCCATTCTTACTGGGGTTAGTTGGTATCTCAATGTGGCTTTGATTTGCATTTCTCTGATGATTAGTGAGGCTGAGCACTTTTTCACATATCTGTTGGGGTCCCATATATCTTCTTTTGAGAAATGTCTTTTCATGCCTTTTGCCCACTTTTTAATGGGGTTGTTTATTTTTTTCCTTTCGGCACATTTGAATTCCTTGTAGATCCTAGATGCTAGCTCTTTGTCGATACACAGTTGACAAGTATGTTTTCTCATTCTGTGGGCTGTCTTCCTGCTCTCTTGATGGTTTCTTCTGCTTTGCAGAAGCTCTTCAACTTGATGAGGTCCCACTTGTGTATCTTATTTCTAATGATATGGGTACTTAGGGGTCTGATCAGGAATTGGTTGTAGGTTCCAATTTCCATAAGGGTGTCTCCTGGCTTTTAAGTTTCTTACAGTTTGAGGTTTTACATTTAGGTCTTTGATTCATTTAGAGTTAATTTTTGTGTATGGTGATAGGTAGGGGTCCTGTTTCAATCTTCTACATGTGATCAGCCAGTTTCCCCAGCACCATTTACTGAATAGGTTCTCCTTTCCCCAGTGGTTGTTGTTGGAGGCTTTGTCAAAAATGACTTGGTTGACAAATTGAGGCTTTGCTTCCGGAATCTCTATCCCATTTCTTTGCTCTATATGGTTGTTCTCGTACCAATACCAGACTGTTTTGAGTACTGTAGCCTTATAGTAAAGTTTGAAGTCTGGAAGTGTGATGCCTCCTGCTTTGTTTCTTTTGCTAAGGATTGTTTTGGCTATTTGTGGTCATTTATGTTTCCATATGAATTTCTATATTGTAATTTCCTAGTCTAAGAGGAATGATGTTGGTAATTTAATGGATATTGCATTGAATCTGTAGATTCCCTTGGAGGATGGACATTTTAACAATGCTGATTCTTCTTATCCATGTGCATGGAATATTTTTCCATTTGTTCCTGTCTTTTTGGATTTCTTTGAGCAGTGTTTTGTAGTTCTCATTGTAAAGGTCTTTCACTTCTCTGGTTAGGAAGATGCCAAGAAATTTCATTCTTGCTGTGGCTGTTGTGATTGGGATTGTGCTTTTAATTTTGGTTTCTATCTGCTTGTTGTTGGTGTATAGGAATGTAACTGTCTTTTGCACATTTATTTTGTACCCTGAGATTTTGCATAAGTTCTTTAGCAATGCAAGAAGGTTTTTGATAGATTCTCTTGGATTTTCAAGGTGTAGGATCATCTCATCAGCAAAGAGGGATGATCTGACTTCCTCTTTTCCTATTTGGATCCCCTGATTTCCTTCTAGGACTTCCAACACAAAATTGAACAAAAGGGATAAGAGTGGGCAGCCTTGTCTTGCTCCAGTTTCCAGGGGAAATGTTTACAGTTTCTGTTCATTTAGCAATATCTTAGCTGTGGGTTTAGCGTAGATGGCACTTACTACTTTGAGGTATGTTCTTTCTATACCTAGGTGTTTGAGGGTTTTTATCAAGAAGGGATCCTGGATTTTATCAAAAACTTTTTCTGCATCTAATGATACAATCATGTGGTTCTTGTTCTTGCATCTGTGGTGTATTTAATTACATTTATGGACTTGTGAATGTTGAACCAGTCCTGCATTCTGGGGATGAAGCCTACTTGGTCACGGTGGATGATTTTTGAGATGTGTTTTTGGATGCAATTTGCTAGAATCTTGTTATGGATTTTTGCATCTATGTTCATAAGGGATGTTGGCCTGTAGTTTCTCTTTTTTGTTGGATCTTTATCCTGTTAGGTATCAGTGTGATACTAGCTTCATAAAATGATTTGGGGAGAATTTCATCTTTCTCAATTGTCTGGAATACTTTCAAAAGGGTTGGTATCAGCTCCCCCTTGTACATTTTTGTAGAAGTCTGCTGGAAAGCCATCCAGTCCAGGGCTTTTTTTGTAGGTAGTTTTCATATGACAGAGTCAATTTCCTGAGTTATTATTGGTCTATTTTGTGTCTAAATGTCTTCTTATTTCAACTTGAGGAGGTTATGTGATGTCAGAAAGTCCTCTATTTCATTTAGGTTATCAAGTTTGTTTCAATATAGGTGTACACAGTCATCTCTGATAATCTTTTGTATTTCTTTAGGGTAAGTTGTGATTTGATCTTTTGTATTTCTGATTGTGTTTATTTGGGTCTTTTCTCTCTTTTTCTTGGTCATTCTGGCTAGGGGGTCCATCAATCTCGTTAATTCTTTCAAAGAACCAGCTTTTTGTTTTATTGATGTTTTCTATGAAATTTTTGTCTTCTATGTCCCATATTTGAGCTCTTATTTTGGTGATTTGAGTTCTTCTGCTAAAGTTGGGGTTTTGTGGTCTTCTCTTTCCAGCTTCCTTAAGTGATTTTTTAGGCTCTCAACTTGTGATCTTTCCATTTTTTTGATGTGTACTCATAGAGATACAAATTCTCCTCTGAGAACTGATTTCATGGCATCCAGAAGTTTTGATAAGATGTTTCTTCATTTTCATTTGTTTTCAGGAATCTTTTAACTTCTGTTTTGATTTCAGTGTTGGCCAGTAATTGTTAAGCATCATGCTATTTAGTGTCCATGTCTTTGTGGACTTTAAGGAAACTTTGTTGGCATTGATATTTATTTTTATTCCACTGTGGTCTGAGAAGGTGCATGGCAATATTTCAACCTTAAACAAGCAGAATTTGTTTATGCTTGATTTATGGCCAAGGATGTGACCGATTTTGGAGTATGTTCTGTGTGGTAATGAGTAGAATGTATATCTGCAGTTGTAGGGTGGAATAATCTGTAGGTATCTATTAAGTCCATTTGATTGAGTGTCAACTTTAGGTTCTGAATCTCCTTGTTGGTTTTTTTGCCTTGATGATCTTCTAGGGCTGTTAGTGGGATATTCAAGTCCCCTGCTATAATTGTGTTAGAGTCAATATCTTTTTTTAGTATACTTAGTAATTGCTTTATAAATGCTGGTGCTCTGGTGCTGATGTTTAGGATGGATATTTCTTGTTGGTGGATTGAACCTTTTATTATTATGTAGTGTCCTTTTGTATCTTTTTAAATTTTTGATAGCTTAAAGGTTGTTTTGTCTGATATTAAGATCATGACTCCTGTTTTCTTTTGTGATATATATTTGCCTGAACTCATCTTCCATCCTTTTACTTTGGGATACTGTATGTATCCCTTTTGGTGAGATGTGTTTCCTGGATTGTTGGGAGCTGGCTGTGGAGGCCTGCCTGAGCGTTAGGGATCCAGGCAGGCCGCGGACACTGAGACTGCTAGGACGAGTTAAGGAGCTGAAGGCCCATTCCCTCTTCCCTTCTTTGCTGTTTTGGCATGTTCCACTAGCAGGGACTTTGATGATTAAGCATGAAGTTCTGAGAGTATGACAGGTATGGCTTACTTTAGGAGTCCATTGTTCCCGTTTCTCACAGACTGCAGTTTTGGCTTTAAACTTAACATAATTCAAACTCAGGTCACATTTGGGAGCCTTTAATATGGTACAAGCTTCTTTTAAGATTTAATAGTATATTTGTAGAATTAGTATATACATACAAAGTAATGTTTCAACATTAATAATATGGATAAATATCTAGAGCTACCAGAAACGGCCCAGCAAAAACCTTGGGCTGGGCCACATTCCTAAAGGTCAGCATGAACCTTGGGTTGGGCCACATTCCTAAGGGCCCAGCATGTACTTTGGACTAGGCTGCTTTCTTTTAAACTGGATTTTAGCTACAGTTAGTATAGGGTTTTTCCTACTTATTATAGAAATTGAATTTATTTTATTCATAGAAAGTATTGTAGAATAGGTTATGCTACGTCAGTGAATTATGTCAGTTCAAGCATGATTAAACATGATATTTTGAGGTTTAATAAGAATACAGCTAACTTTAGAAATTACATTGTTTCCATCTTCTACATTTGCGGTTTTGGCTTTAATACAATTTACAGTTTATACTTGAGTTTTATTTTTTAGAAGCTTTATTGCTGATGATCAGGATTAGGAATTAGAAACTTTTATAAAAGTTAAAATAGATTTATAGGATTTTGGAACAGCCATTTTGTTAAGAGATTGTAATCAATTGTTCCCAGAAATGGCCCAGCGTGATCTTTTGACTGAGCCACATTTCTTAGGAATTGGTTTGGGCTATAATTAAGAGTTTCTATAGTGTAGATAGAATTAGTGTAAAATAGAGAGGAATTGGGATTTAGGTTGGTTATTAGGTGTTGCGCATGCATAGGTTTTAAACATTATTGATTATTAGAATATTATGATATTAGAATTGTTGTATTGCTTTTGAGAAATATTAACCAAGCATGAGGAACAGTGAGATAGTTTTGGGATCCTCATTTCTCATGCTTGGGGAAACACCTGGTGGGTGGAGGAATGCCTCTCATCCACCTGGCTCTATGTTCATGTAAGTGTCTTGTGATTTAATTGGGATTTCCCTTCCTCTTACTCCAAGAAACACCTGGTGGGTGAGGGACGCCCCTCATTCACCTGGCTTTGTGTTCATGTAAAAGTTTTGTGATTGTTCTTCCTCATGCCTGAGGAAACACCTGGTGGGTAGGGGGCACCCCTTCCTGCACCAGGCTTTGTGTTCACGTTTTCACGCGAGACTGCCTCTGTAAAATTTGGAGATAAATACCCACTGTAGGTTTCAATAAATGGCTTCTGCACTAGACAGAGTCCAGCTTCTTTCTTTCTCTCCCAGTCTCCTTCTTTCTTTTAATATCTATCCCTCCAGAATAATCACCAATGCCATCACACCTTCCAAGGGACCTCCTAAATATCTTTTTGGGGGCTGGCCCCCCCAAACTGCATGCAGCAAATTATTGGGTCATGGCTTCTTAACCAATTTGCTATTCTGAGTCTTTTCAGTGGTGTATTTAGCCCATTCACATTCAGGCTGATTATTGAGATGTGATTGTTTATCCCTGTTGTGAGGTTCTTATAAAGTTTTTTCTTTGTTTGCTTGTTTTCTTTTGGCTTTGGGGTGAATGTATATGTGTGTTTTCAAGTTTCTTGTTGCAGTCTCTGTTGATTCTGTGCTCTGCTGTTCTCTTCTGTGCTTAATACCTTTTTAAGTGTCTCCTGAAGAGCTGGTCTGGAAGCTGCATAATCTCTTAGGGATTGGATGTCTGGGAAGGTTTTAAATTTTCCATCACTGATGAAGCTGAGCTTGACTGGGTAGGAGATTGTTGGTTGAAATTTTTTATCTTTGTGGTTTTGAATATTGGACTCTAGTCCCTTCTTGCAGTGTTTCTGTCAATAGGTCTGCTGCTATTCTGATTGGTTTTCCCTGGTAGGTAGTCTGACTTTTCTCTCTTGCTGCCTTTAGAAATTCTTCTTTTGTGCTTACTTTGTGTAGGCAATTACTATTTGTCTTGGGGTGGTCTTCTCATTTGTGTCTTGTGGTAGTTTTCTGTATCTCTTGTGTTTGGCTGGTTACGTCTCTGGTGAGAAGGGTGAAGTTTTCTTGGATTACCTCCCAGAATACTTGCTCCAAGTTGTTTTGCATTTCCCTTTCTTCTTCTGGGATACCAATCAGGTGTATATTCAGCCCTTTATATAATCACACATCTCTTGTAGGCTTTGTTCTTTTTTTCTGAGTCTTCTTTCTATGTTTTTTACAGATTGGGTTAATTCCATGTTGGTCTTCAAGTTCTGAGTTTCTTTCTTCATCTAGATTAATTCTGCTTTCCATGCTTGTCATCTTGTTATTTATTTCCTGGATGAAATTTTTTATTCCCAAAATCTCTGTTGCAAGTTCTTTCAGTGTTGCATCTTGTCTTTCTTGAGTCTTATTCACTCTTTGCATCCATCCCCTAACTCCTGTTGTATTCTGGAGCCAATTGTTGGTGACTTCCATTGTTTGGGCTCCAAGTTCTGAGTTTTCAGTAGTTTTCTCTTTGTTACACTTGAAATTACCTGTGGTCTTCCTTTGGTTTTTCCTCATTTGTGACAGATCTCTTTTTTTTCTTTTTAGTTCTGTTATCTTTAGTTCTGTTATTCAGTGTCAGTGGAAGAGACTTTCCCATCTGATATTTGCTCAGCCCTCTATTCTCTGATCTGGGCTCTGGATTTGTTCTATTTTGAAATGGGATTGTGGGTGGGAAGCTTTGTCATCTTGTAATTTTGAAAGTCAAATAAGGTAGGGGATGAGGATTAGGATTCAGAAATTACTTGCAAAGTACAGTGTTCACTGATTGTGGTATTCATTCTCTGAGACCCACTCCCTACCACAACTCTACATGATGATGCAATGGGCACATGTGTGTACCCCCTGTGTCAGAGATACAGTGACAGGAATGAGGAGCACAGAGAAAAAAAGAATGAAATAAAATGGACAATAACTTAAAAAATAAAGAATGAAAGAAAAAGAACACAGAACAATGAAAGTAGAAACCAAAGCAAAAAACAATTGAACACACACACAGACATACACACACCCACCCCAAAACAGACTGGAATAATAACAAAGTGAAACAAAACAAACAACAAAAAACCAAGAAAACTAAACACACACACCTAGCACAAAATGAATGGAGAAGAAAAACAGAACGACCATAAAAAAAAAAAAAAAGGAATTCAGATTGAACCCTCACACATATATTGACACACACCTTAAACTAAACTAAATAAATAAATAAAAAAATAAAAATAGACAAAGCAAAACAGCAAAACAAACCAACAACAGAAAAATTGAAAGATGAGCACTCAATCATTCACATACACACATAAACAGAAAACAACAATCAAAAGAAGAAAGAAACAGAAAAAGAAAAGAAAAAAGTGGGAATGCAGACCAAACTCTCGTATACATGCTCCTGCTCAAAGGATATTTTAAAAATAGATGAACTAGCAAACAGACAAGCAAAAAATTTAAAAAAATAAAAAAAAAAACCAACAACCCTGACCTCTTGTGATTGTTCTTCTAGTCAGCTCTCCCTTGCTCTCTCCTTTGTCACTCTCCCCAGTGTATGGAGCAGGGAAGGGGGAGGGGCAGTGGAGGTGGGTGGGGCTGAAGTCCTTCCTTCCCACTCTCCTATGGTCAGGGAGAGGTCCTCTGGCAGGGAGGTGTGGGATTGTCACTTCCCCAGGCATGTACTCATGGGGTGTGCCCCAGCCAGGCCTATCCTGAGATGGAGTTCTCCTACTGCCACTGACGTCCAGGCCTCACCTGGGTTGTCCCTCTCAGTCATGGCCCCACTATGTGTGTCTGATGTTCAGAGGATTGCTGGGGAGGAGGGGGTTCGTGTCAGTCCCGAACTCATCACTGATCTCTTTGGAGTTCTTCCTCATTCTTTTCTGGCCACAACCTTTGTCCTGAGGCTGGATCAGGGCAGGATATGAGGGTGCTTGGAACTCAGCACCCGTTAGGTCCCTCCAAAGTCCGTGCTTTCAGAATATTCCCTCTGGGTTACGATCACCCCCTGAGTAGTTGATCCACCAGTCACAGAGTTCAGGTCTGTTGCTCTATGGTGAGCAAGTCGGGGCACTTTTCTGCTCTGCTTTCAAGATGGTGGCGGTGTGTTTTTCTTGTTCACTCTGGTGGGACTGTGCCTCTGTATTCCCTCTGCAGCCCCTGCTACCAGGCCCAGCCAGGCACTGAAGTGGCAAGGCAAAGCCTGGAGCTGGCAGTCTCTCCCGTGCAGTGGCGAGGCAAGGCTTGGAGCGGTAGTCTCTCCCTCCCACTTCTTCACAGGAAAACTTTTGTCCATTAAAATAAAAGGTACTCGACTTCTGTGACCCAGGAATGGCTAGGGTCCAAGCCCAGCAACTATGGCACCAGCTATTGCACCAGGAGAGCCCTGGCTGCTAGCTCCCTAGTCCTCTCTTAGTCAGCCACTCACACACCCACTCGCTCACCAGCATGTACACAAATTTCTCATGCATTCACTTACACTGGGACTCACATAATTCTACTGGCTTGGCCACCATCTTCCTGACTCTATATAGAATATTTATGCTATAATTTTATATTCACAAAATTTAGAGAGAATTTTAATTTAGTTCCTGATTTTGGAGTGTATATTTTTATCCTAGTTATGCAGATGTTATGATAATTTTTTTTTTTGAGTTGGAGTCTCACTCTGTCACCCAGATTGGAGTGCAGTGGCTGCTCCCGGCCACTGCAGCCTTGACTTGCAGGACTCCAGTGATCCTTCCACCTCAGTCTTCCAAGTAGCCAAAACTACAGGTGCACGCTACCATGCCCGGCTAATTTTTTTTGATTTATTGCAGAGATGAGGTCTCACCAAGTTGCCCAGGTGGGTCTCGAACCCATGGACTCAGGCAATTCACTCACCTCGGGCTCCCAAAGTGTCGGATTACAGGCTGAGCCACCGAAGCCGGCCATGACTAAATTTTTTTGTTTTGTTTTACATGTTTGTTTGTTCATTATTACAGAACACACATTTATGATACAATTCGAAATTTAAAAAAATTCTCATTATGGATTATGCCTTGTAGGGTTATTTTAAAAAATGTATTAGTTAATTAGAGCTATTGTAACAAAACACCATACGACGGTGGCTTACATACCAAATACTTTTTTTCTCACAGTTGTGGAGATTAGGAGTCCAAAATCAAGGTACTAGCAGGTTTGGTTTCATCTGAGGCCTCTTTCCTTGGCTTGCAGATGGAGTTCTTTTTGTTGTGTTCCCCTGGTCATCGTTTATCTATGGGTAAACATTCCTGGAATCTCTCTGTCACATTTTTTTTTCTTATTAGGAAACCTGTATGGTTAGATTAGAACTCACCCTAATAACTTCCATTTAACATAATTGCCTCTTTAAAGACCTTATCGAAAATATGGTTAGATTCTAAAGTAACTGGGGATTAGAACATTAATTCATGAATTTAGGGAGACAGAATTTAACCCATAACATAAACTAAATATAGTTTTAAGAAATACAGACCTCATCTCTACAACAAATCAAAAAATCAGCTGGGCGTGGTAGCACATGCCTGTAATTCCGGCTACTTGGAAGGCTGAGGTTGAAGGATCACCGGAGCCCCGCAGGTCGAGGCTGCGGGCGACAGAGTGAGACTCCAGCTGAAAAAAAAAAAAGAAATACAGTCACTTGGAATATTTCAATTTATTTTCCATTGTAGGTTAATGATATCAACTGGAAAGAAGGTCGAAATGCAGGTATATACAAGGGGGGAACCGAAAAACCCAGAAATTATTTATTTAAAAAACTTGTATTTATTCTTACATGTTTCAACTTCAGTGACCTTCAAAGTGCTCTCAACTTGATGCAATATGTCCATCGAGACGCTTTTTACACTGCTCAAAACGGTTTTTGAACTCATCCATTTTTATGTCTTTGGGTGCTTCTGCCATTTTTTGTTTCACCTCTTCCGTGCTGGCAAAACGTTTCCTTGGGAGGACTTTTTTGATCTGGAGAAACAAACAAACAAACAAACAAACAAACAAACAAGTCACTCTGAGCCAGATTGGGAGAATAGGGAGGGTGGGACATGAAAGTCATGCTGTTTGGGTCAATAACTGCTGAACAGTCAACTCAGTGTGGGCAGGTGCATTGAACTGCTGCATATTCTTCCTGTACATTACCCACCATGAAATGGGCAAACACTGAAAAACCCTCAAAAAAAATTCACTGAAGCCAACACAGCCTCTCACTACATTAGCTGGTACACTGAAGCCTATAGGCTCCTAGAACACTTCCCTAGCGGAGGAAGTGTGTGCTACAATGCTCCTCACCCCCACCCCCGCCAAAAAATAATTTTGGTTGCTTTTGGGCCCCCCTCATACATCTTAGTGTCAGTCACTCATTAATCAATTTATTTAACATTCTCTGAATCCTGTTGTGTGTCAACATCCTGCAAGCATCTAAAGAGCTTCAAGAAATTAAAAAAAAAATACAGACATAATGTCTGTCCACTAAAATGTACTATTGAGACAATGAGTAAGTTAAAGTTGAAATTGTACTATTTGAACAAAGGAGTGAATCTTTTTGAGTTATGCAATCAAGCTATTCAGCATCATCCAGAAAAGAAAAAATGTTTTGGGGAGATCAGAGAAGTCAGTAAGGTTGAGTTAAGAAAAACAGTCATTATGGTGAAGCTTTATTGTCTAGTGAATCAAACGCTTGATTGCCATTTTAATAAGAGCATCTGCTTTGTAAAGGTGTCATGTGTCTTCAGGTGTTATATCCTTAAAATGTGATGAGTAAGTGGCTTGGAAAAAAAAGAAAAGGAGACATCCCTTTTCTTTGTAGCATGTCAGTTTCCCATGCTCAGAAGCTCATGATTGTAGGAGAAATCCAGGGAGGACTCCTTTTCAACAGACAAAAAGACTAATTTCACATATGTTTATGTGCATGTGTACACAAACGTTTGTGTGTTCAAAGAAAAATCCTGAGAATATATTGCACTATAATTATTTCCTATTGCCTCTTCTTATTCTTCTCTTTCCTGTAAATAAAATAAATAATAATTGAGACAGATACAACTTTTAAATTTAAGAGCATCTACAGAGAAAGTACTTGTTGACTTCACCATGGTAAACTCAGGGCATGTCATTTCCTCATAGACTTATCTTCCCACTCTAATTTAGCACTTCCTTTATTTGTTTAGCGAGATTTTTAAATGCTTCTCTAGCAAAGAAGAGTTCCTTTTCATTTTAAAGTATACACTGACAAATGGCTAATATAATTGTTGTCAACAGTTTCATGTACTTTACCTGCCATTATGAACTCGTATCATTTGCTGGGACATTGGAATTTCTTCAAAGTGGTTAAATGCTCAAAAATGATTTAAGAATCTGAAAACAGAAAACTGGGTTTTATCAAACAGCATGTGAACTCTAACTGTAAATTCGGGGTGGATATTCTTGTTCAACCTCTTAAAGTATAGATGGTCTCTTGTATATCTTTGGCCATATATAAGGTAATCTCTTCCATACTCTTCTCTCTCTCATCTTATTTCCTTGCTTGAGCATAGGTCTAGGAAATCTGTGGTCCTTACTGCTCAAGCCCATGCTTTTCTGTCATTCTCTATATTTTTATGCTTATACATCTTATTCTTGTAAAGACAACTTGACTGGCTCAGAATAGATTATGAACTGGTTCACCTTAGAGACCAGTTATTAAGTCTGACTTGATCTCCTTGTCAGGGAATGACATAATAATTACAAACACAGCAGTATTTAAAATTCTCATAGACATTAATGAACTATTTATACTTTTTGGTGTTTTTTTTATTCAATCAAATATTGTCTAATTTTCTGGAATATTATGACTTACTTTGCATTTTAGGTGTATTTTATGGCCCCAATTGAGAAGAAAGTAGAAATGCATACACTCTTCTTTCATTTAGTATTAATTCATTCATTTAAAATCTTCTAAAAGCATACTGTGTCTTAGACACCCCAGCTCATGTCAATAAAAGTCTAAGGAAAAAGACAAAAGTGATACAAATGCTATACAAATTAAAACCTAAAAATTGTAAAGTTTCAAATGTTAGTAGTTATGATAGCATATGTTATTTAATGCAATATTCTAATTGTAACAACATTAATTATCATTTGCAGTTTAAAGATGAGAAAACTGAGATTAAGATGGAAACAGAGTACACATCAGCACTTTGTTAGGAAATACAAGCAAACAAAAAACTTCAATCTTGGCACTGAAAGGTCTAGTTAGCATTTCTTGAGGGAACAAAGAACTTTGAGGTTGATTACTAAGTGAGCTGGTGAATGAGTTGCTTCATATCTGGCATGCAATTTACATATATGCTTATCTAATGTTTCTGTCTACTTTTCCAGTAAATAATATTTAAATTTTTAAATTTTAGTACAAGCACGAAAAATGAATTTTAGTCACATACTATTCCTTAGAATTAAAATTCCAAATGGTACAATTCCCAGGAGTTACCTGTCGGAGTCAAAATTGGACTTAATCTTCTGTGTGGCAGTGTTCAATTGCAGAACTTTCTTCCACTTGTCCCTACTGTGTTCAACTTCCCTGATAAAACAATAACATGATTCTGAATATTTATAAAGTAGTTTTCAACTCATTCAATTCTCAGCTTTGCTAGAAAAGCAAGGAAACCCAAATGTAAGAATACTTAAAGCAAGCTCTAGTAAAATGCTTATTCAAGATAGAAAAAAAAATACTTTCAGCAACAGAGAAACAAAATGTCAATGTATAAGTCTAACTTGTGCTGCAGTAACAAACAACCTCTCAGATATCAGTGGTCTAAAGTCACAAAGGCTTATTTCTTCCTTATACTAGATGCATCTCAGGTAGTGATAGTATAATGGGCTATACTCATCTTTTTAATTTAGGAACCCATCTTGATCATTGCCAGTTATGCTGGATAGAAGATAACTCTCTGGAATCTTTTGTTCTGGCAATTAAGTGCTCAGCTGGGAGTGGTGTTCATTATTTCAACCTTCAACTCATTGGCCAGAAGAAATCCCAAGCACTCATCCAGCCACGAGGGACCAGAAGTGCAAGCCTATTGTGCTAAAAATTTTTGGATATTAATGCTAATAATAGACTATTACAATCAGAGGGATATTTAAGTAAGTACTGATGGTCATACCTTACTTTGTAATAGTTATTTTAAATATAGTTGTTTGAATTATGGAGATAGAGGTGTTTAGCCCCAACATTGATGGAACTTGGAGGAAAAAAGTATTTTGAGCCCTTTTGAAATTAAAATTTCCTGAATACAATAGCGAGTATTTCTGTAGTACTCAATGTTAATATGTATAAAACTGATTTTGCTATATTTCTTGCTGAATAATTAAAATAAAATATCTTGCTGGGGGTTATATCTATTCAAATTAACTTATATATTCCTATCCTTATACATAAATTTGAGATGTTCTTTTGATATTACCCACAATAATATATTTTATGATTTCTCTGATATTTTATAATTCACACTCCAGGGAACAGATGCTTTAATTATATTTTTGAGGAAATAACCATTTATTAGAAACAATAAAGCCAGGGTTAATGATCACTCTGTGTCAGCTTGCTTTTTCCGGTATTATCTGATTATTTGGGAAGGAAACAATAAATAAGAAGATAAATAACTACTCCGAGGTCACACAAAACCATGGATAAGTTTACTCGTAAGTTTCTACCCATAAATCTATTAATAACTAGATATTGCTTTTTATCATGAGAAGATTTATGTATAGAGACTTGAATGCATCACTGTAGAGATTTTTACTGCATATCTGTAGTTTGTATATAAAGTAGAATCTATGAGATCTTCCTGTCTTCTTGTTGACACTTCGTAAAAGAGTTTTGTTCTTCATTGTATTTATTCTCCATAACATTATATAATTTATTGCAACAAGACATTGCTAAAAAATGCTAATCTTCTAGCAACATTCTATATACATAAATCAACAGAGTCAATAACGCTGTGCAATAATTTCAATTCAGTTCCGGTTATGCTTTCTTTTTAAAAATGAAGTTATGACTGAGCGCAGTGGCTCAAGCCTGTAATCCCAGCACTTTGGCAGGCCAAGGTGAGGAGATTGCCTGAGCCCACGGGCTCAAGACCAGCCTGGACAACTTGACGAGACCTCATCTCTACAATTAAAAAAAAAAATTAAGCAGGCGTGGTAGTGCGTGCCTGTAGTTCCAGCTACTTGGAAGGTTGAGGCAGAAGGATCGCCTGGGCTCAGCCAGACTCCGACTTAAATATTTAAATAAATAAATACATAAATAAATAAAGTTATATTTGCTTAATCTAAATAAATACATTCAATAGTTTATAAATATTTTAAAAACATTCTTTTGTATGAACATGTCTATTCAATATGACTCTATCTGTCTAGTAAGAGCTAAGGACTTGATAATGTATGTCTATAGCTGATACTGTTGACTGTTCAACAATTGACATTGGGTTCTGCTTGGACCTCATGATTAGACTACGGCTTCAGCCACTCATGCTGTCAGATGTGGCTATGCCTTGAGTTTCAGCTGGGGAATGTGAGGAAAGTAGGTATCTCTTCCAGGCCTACCTCATAAGACACTTCTATGTATACTCCTTCGTGTTTTTTCTTCCTTCCTGTTGAATTGAATGAAATGGTCCCTGTCACATTGAAAGTCACATATTGAAGATGGCAAAGTTTTTGTTAGAGTTTGAAATGACCAAATGGAGGTAGACTCAGTCTCCAAGACACATCCTTCCCATGCTGTTTGTGTCAATATGAGACACACTTCTGTGTATTTGAGACATTTTACAGTCTGTGGACTACTTTATTATACTATAACTAGTGTTGCCAATTAATATATTAACTTATAATTTAATGTGAGACAAAAGGAGGAAGTAGAAAGAGAGTAGGGACTTTAGATTAGTCAGCAGCAAGGCCAAACCTCTGCATTGTAATCATCTCTAGACTTACTATGAGAAGGCTACAAATTTGGTTCTAAGATGGCTAGTCATACACAAGAGGAAGAAAGTCTTACTATCAGCCAAATTGCAATATTTTAGAAAATGCAAGCATTTTCATAGGATTACATATTATTGTTTCACTACTAAGATGATGCAGAAAATTATCTTACCATGGAACCTGAATGATTATATGGCAAAAATGTTTCCCATAACCTTTTGGACAACCTTTTTACAAGGTTTCAAAGCTGTTTTAATAATGCTCAATATATGTTAATGCTGTTACACTAGAGCTCAGTTTAGTAAGTTTAATTTGGTGGAGGCAAAATTAAATAGTTTAAATACACATCTCTCTATTGTTCTTGCTTGATAGAAGGGCAGATATAATAATGTGTGAAACAGTGGTTTGTTCTCTGAAAATTAGCTCTCTACTGTTATTCTACGAATGCCAATTGAATTCACAAGCACATGTCATATTGGATGTGTCAGTAGAGCAAGCATTCTTTTATGAAAACTGAGAATCCTAGCAACTGGGCTACCGTACCAGAAGGTCTTCCTTTCTCCTCAAAAGAATACCAAAGAAAGAACATATTTTGTGTTTGCGGATACTTTGGTTTTATGATTGAAAAAATGTCTCCCCATCACCCTTTTCATATAAATACATTTCTTTTTTTTTTTTTTTTTTTGAGTTGGAGTCTCACCCTGTCGCCCAGACTGGAGTGCAGTGGCCGCTCCAGGCCACCGCAGCCTCGGCCTGCTGGGCTCCGGCGATCCTTCCGCCTCAGCCTTCCGAGTAGCCGGAATTACAGGCATGCGCCACCACGCCCAGCTGATTTTTTGATTTATTGTAGAGATGAGGTCTCGCTGCCCAGGCGGGTCTCGAACCCGTGGGCTCAGGCAATTCACTCACCTCAGCTTCCCAAAGGTGCGAGATTGCAGGCTGAGCCACTGAGCCCGGCTAATACATTTCTAAATATTGTCATCGTGGTATTTCTTAGATTTGTGAAATTCCACACAGTGAGTGATGCAAAGACAAAGTGTTTACATATTGAACATTCTCTGGTTTTATGTTTCTCATATTCTTGTTCTAAATGATGAAGGGAAAACATTTGTACTTAAGTGACCTTTCTATGTTGATAAAATCTCATGACTCGTGGATATTGAAGATAGTTGGGGGGGCTACATGAGAGGAGTGCATACGAAGTCTAAAGCAAGCAAATTATGTAGTCACATACAATTCAGAACACAAAGAGAAGGAAATGTATCTCTTTTTTGTCTCAAGTGGTTGGTTGCTAAGGAAACTGGTTTAGCATTATTTGTTTTTCCCCTTATCTCACCTATTTTGATGTTCTAAATTAAGTTATTGTCAATTCTTGATATTTTTTTTCTGAGGACCTCTTGCCCTTCTACATACACAGAATATTAGTTAACTCAGATCAGTTATTTGTGTTTTTGGTAACAGGAGATTATATTTAAGTTGGAATAAGTATCTGCATTGCGACGATTTCTGCTTTTTTCTCTCTGGATGTTCAACAATTTCAAATGTTTTTAAAGGGCACATAGTTCTAGCTGTCTATATGACTGCTATGTCATGCTGATCCCTCTCTGTGCTTGGCAGGTCATCAATGTGTTTTATTTATTGGAATGGCTTGCGTTGCAGATTTGATATGAAGTGTCCCACAAACCTGGAGTTTTAATGCTGCTAAAAGCAACACGCTGTGATTATTCAAATCCAAGAAAGACAAGATGTGACTTGGAGACTGGAAAATGCTGAAATCACAAATTCGTGCATTTATACCCAATATCAAACACCGGAAATACGGAATTTTATATGCAATCTTAAATAATCAGAATTTAAAATATGATACATTAAATATTATTAAATAATTAAAGCTTTTTTTTGAAACTTTGGGCCTCCACTTGGGACAACAATTTTAATGCTTAAAATTGTCTTTGAACATGTGTTGTATTCATATAAATGAATCTGTTTCACAGAAAATAGAATATTAAACAAGAGTTTAGCTGTCAGAGAAAATTTCACTGTGATAATTCGTGTTCTTCTTTATCAAAGATCAGTTGACTCTATTGTTCTACTTCTATTTTGGGGTTTTCTGTTCTATCGATCTATTTGTTGTTTTGTCAGTGCCACCCTGTTTTTAACCACTGCAACTTTAGAAACTTTACAGTAAGTCTTTAAGCTAGGAAGTATTAGTCCTCAGACTTTTTAATCTTCAATATTGTATTGGCTTTTGCCATTACATACAAACCTTAGACTCAGTCTGTGGGTATTCTGAAGTAATTTTCTGATATTTTAATTGGGGTTGCATTGAATCTAATAATCAAGTTCAGAAAAACTGACAGCTTTTTAAAAACCCTCTGTTGTGTTTTTAATTTCAAATTGCAATTGTTCTTTGCTAGTATATAGGAAAGCAATATATTTTCATGTATTCACCATGTATTCTATAACCTTGATAAAATAGCTTATTAGTTCCAGAGTTAGTTTCCTTACTTCTTATTGACTTTGTAAACATAGTAAATTGTTATATAAATGTTAACTATTGTTATTTGCACTATATTTCAAAAGGGATTAAAATTTGCCATTCCAATCTTCCAGTGTAGTCACGAGGATAAAAGAAAATCAAATGAAACTAGATAAGCAATTGCTCAATGTGTATTATATCTCAGGCATTATGCTAAATTTTGTTCAACAAAGTAAAAATGCACTGAATTTCATTTAAAGTATCAAAAACAGAGCAGAAAAAAAAACATACTGTTCGAATTTTCTATTTTTGCATAACAACCCACCTGAAAACGTAATGACTTACAACAGCTTTTTTTGCATTACTTGTGGATTTTTTTATTCCATATGGTAGGCAGCTGGTGAATACCATAAGCTGAAAGGGCCAAGAACACCTCTGTCTTGTGTCTGGGGCTTGGTAATAACTGTAATCTAGACCACCTCATTTCTCCTTAAAGAAGTCTTTTGTTACAATTGGTGCACTGTTGGGAGCCAGCCTTGGAGGCCCGCCTGATTGACAAAGTGCGGGTGCACTGAGGACCCCTGGCTGCAAAGCAAGCCTGGGAAGCTGAGGCCCTTTTGTCTTCCACCTTTGCTGTTTGATATGGCCGAAGAATTCTGTGCAGTCATGGAAGAAGAAAATGGCATGTTTATGTGAAGTACTCATAGCTAACCTGGAAATGTCATGGTTCATTTTTCCATTTCCCACTATGCCATTTGGCCTTTTCTAACATATGCAATAGTTAAACTCTGAAGCACATCAAGAATGCTTTCTTTCACTTGGTTATAAGTTACTAGACATTGCTTGAGTAATAAATGATATAAGTATATTCACTCCTTATTTGATTTAGAATTATGTAGTTTAGTGTTTAGACATAAACACTAAAGCACAAGTTTATAGTAAGTTCTTGTTTTTTAGAAGCACAAGTTTATAGTAAGTTCATTATGAATTCATTATAAGTGCTAACACTTATCTAGGAGTTATGTAGGTTATTTATAACACTGTTTTCACAGACTTAGGATGAAGATTAACCATTAAGGTTTTTACTTAATTCAATAGTTAAAATTCGAAGTTAACATTTATTCAGTGGGTTTTCACTGAATTCATAATATACTAATTGGATACTTTTATGATAAATTAACTAAAGACAGAAAGCAACCTTGGGGGCCTCGGAAACATCACTAAAAGCTTCTTTTGAGTTTTCCTTAGAAATAAACACTGCAGGATAAGAAGAAAGTAATGAAGACACCTGGACAAGAAAGGCGATTATGAAGCTTTGAAGGTCATAGAAGTCCCAGAGAGAAAAACTCCTGATACATAGAGAAATGTACACTTGGAAACTTTCTTGAGACATTTCAAGGACTATAATTTGGGACTTTGGACTAAAACTATCATTTTTGGTTTATGAATAAGACTCATTGTCTGAATGTTTATAGGGTTCTTGGCTTGTTTGTTGCTAAGACCACTAGCTGGTGGTAACTTTTAAAGGATATGTACGTGAAGTAATTTTCTTTGTCTTGTCCCTTTACAAATGGTATAAAAGCTCTGTGTTAACTAACATAAATTGTCATCTGTTCAGGAAGCAGGTGTCCGAGTATATTATTTTCATCTTTCGCCTATTCGTCCCTCCTTCAGGAAACCCAAGACCCGGCAGGGGTAGGACCCCCACAGTGCACAGCTTCCCTTGTGCTTCTTCACACGGGCACTCTTTATAACAGGGTAGCCTAAGCATTGTTTCAGTATGACAGCTGCATTCCAAGATAGATTTCCCCAAGAGAAAAAGCACCAATGTTCAAGAACTTACCAAGTCTTTGCTTGATAATGGTATATTAATAGCACATCTGCTTATGTCCCATTTTCAGATAGTAATATTATCAAGTCCAGGGTCAATATAGAACGGCATGAATACAACACAAGCCTTGAAGGGCATGGATATTAAGAGCAGTTTAATTGGTTCACTGGTGTAACAGTCAATTGTACACCTATAACCACAATAAAAAGGAATAATGGAGCACTGTTTAAGGGTGGGATTAAAAAGGTAAGTGTGATTATATTTAAGTGAGGAACAATGTAGGCCCATGGTAAACATGACATTTGAGAGCATGCATAGTGGATACATTTCTAATCTTATAAGAAGGTTTCTCAGTACCCATCCACAACACAATTTAGGACTCTTCTTCTTAACCTGCTTCTAGTATGACTATATGGAATATTATGCAGCCACAAAGAAAAAAATTATGAACTTCTGAACTTCACAGCAACCTGTATGGAATTAGAGTCTATAATACCCAGTGATTTATCACAGGAACAAAGAACTGAGTATCACATGTTCTCACTCATAAGCAGACCTTGAGGATTTATCATAATACTATACAAAAGGGATTGGCAGTAGTGGAACACTACTGGGGGAAGGGGAACACATAATATCAATAAGGATACCCACATTTTACCTGTATGAGAACCATGAATGTCCTAACCTTGAATTGTACTCCAGGGTTTTGTGAGAAAAAAATAACTATAATTTTTTTTAGGTTAAAAAAGGGACAAGAGACACATTATGGTGGTTTATATTCATGTAGGATAAATAAAATAATTTTTAAATGATTTATATAGTCATTTTTGTTTTGGTGTGGGACAGAAACCCTATAGGAATGGTTGAAATTGCAAGTCATATAGCCATAGCTGTTTTTTTTCCCCTAGGAAATGTGGGCATTAGTAGAAGATGTGGGCCTGAGTGTTCATGGGGAAGCAAAGGGGCAACAAGTGTTGCTGGCCTGTTTTGTTTGAGATTTAAGGCTGATATTCATATTCCAAGACAGTTACACATTCAGCTCCAAGGTTTTAGTGAAGGCAATGAAGAATAGATGAATAAAAATACCCTGGCGATTTCAGAGTTGGATCAGGCCCAACTCTATAAGGGAGAGAAAATAGGGGAGATGGTTGAGTCAAGAACCTCAAGGTGGTAGAAGGGCCATAAGACTAGAAAATGTTTCTTTTTTGTGCGGAGTGTTTTATTTCATTAGAGGAAGAGTACTACAGGTGAATAAGTCATAGTGTTTGTATGCACTTACAACTTCTGAGAAAAGTTAAGCCCTTAAATGATTGATTTGCTAAGTGTGGTTGATGAGTGAAGATAGGGGAAGATGAGAGAGATAAAGTTTCTAAGCTTCTTTATTAAATAACTGGGCGGGGACTGACCCAGTTATGGAGGAGGCGAATGGGAGTAAGTCTGATGAGGGAAAAGGTGAGGGAAGGAAGAACAGAGAGAGAAGAGAGCAAAAGAAAGGTGAGAAGATGAGGACTTGAGAAAAAAGAAAGGAACGAAAAGAACTATTTTTATTTGAGACAGAGAGGAGGAAATAGAGAAACCACAATTGGTATAGTGAATACAATTAAGAGAGAAAAAAGATGCATGCAGGGAACTTATAGAAATAATTTGGTGTGATGAGCATTACAACAATCTCCTTAACCTCGATAAATCTTTTTTTAATTGCATTTTAAAGAGTGAATATTTCTATTTCTTTTATTTTTCTTTTATTTTTAATTCAGCCACACAAAAATCTGGTGGTTCAACTGCAGCAAGAAGTGAGTGTGCTCATTTCATTTCACGACAGGGAGAGTCAATAGATGCTATTTCAGGCTTGACATTGATAGTTAAATACAGATGAGCTATACCAGGATTTAAAGAGACTTGAATATAAAAATTATATTAAATGAAGAAAAACGTCTATAACTTACAAATGACAGAAAAAAAAAGAGGAAAGTGAGCCACATAGCAAAATTAAAGAAACATCATGATGCATAAAAGTGCACATATTACATAATCAAATTAAGACATATGTCAGTTACTAAACTAAACATAAATGTCAAAGTCACTGATAGAAAGGTGGCTTGACAGGCATAATATAAAATAAAATAAAAATAAAAATCAAGTAGGTCAATCTAGAATGGGTATATTCCCTGTCACTTCAGAAAGGCAAAAAAGAACAGGTAAAACCATAACAGGAGAATGTACACAAAAACCCCAAATCAGAATTCCAATATGAGTATGAGAAAGGGAAACATTTTAATAAGAAAAATTGCATATTATGATATCATTAAATCACATATTCAGAAATAAAGATATAAAATTCAGAACTTTTCACAATTTTTTACCTCAGTAGAGCAGAAAACAACCTAAATATAGACTTGTTTAAAGCATAAGGATGAATTGATAGACTACCAACAGTAGTGTGAAAATTTAGCTCAACTCAGTTGAGTATAAAAGTTACAAACATAATCATTCTGAGTCTATATTTTTTTTTTCTGGAAATCTTAGCCAATGTAATGAAAAATACTAAGAAGTAAACAAACAGACAAAACAAACAAAAAACCACTGTAAAGCATATAAAAATAAAATACAATAATTTAATAACTGAAATAATCTATGAAAATCAATTAAGCATTAATGAATGCCTTTAAGGATTTATATAACTTATTTCATACCAGAACCAAAATTTTGAGATACCTGTGAATAATCATGTCTGACCTTTAGAAAACAAATATTTGTAAAACATATTTTTAAAAAACATTCCCCATTAATTTTTTAAATTAAGGAGTTTAAAGAATGGAAAAATATAGCTTAAGATTCATTTGGAAAGAGTATTTAGAATTTTTATTTTATTAAAATATCATCACTTTTTTAGAATCCAAATCTTTGGAAATGACAGAATATACTTAGTTTTTAAAAAGATAAAATCCATAACCATCATGACAGTCAAGAAAAGCTTCAAGCAGGGGGTCAGCAACTGGAAAGAAACACTTAAGCTGAAAGGTAAATAGGATAAATCTGAAGATAACTCAATCAATCCAAAAATGCCCCCAAGAGAGAACGACAACACTTCTTGTCAGGGACTCCAGCGGTGTGCTAAGTTTAGAGATGGGACGCGTGGAGGCGCAATGAGAATCTTTGGCAGTGTATGTTACAAACTTTCCCCTTTATGTCACTGAAATTATCAAGGCTCTAACTGACATCGTTTTAATACTCTACCCTCCATAGACCCAGAGAGAAGCAGTAATAATTGGAGACACTAGAATCTGGAGGACTGTTCCCCAGAAATCCAGTGATACCCAGAGGGAACCAGCACTGGATACTTGCTGTTCACAAGGGCTGTTGGCTCATTCTTTCTCAGAAACCCATGCATCCCTCCTCACCTTCCCTAGGAAGACACAGACTTCACAAAAAGCATAAAAGGGAATTAAAAGTGACAGTAAGAATGTCATTAAGAATCACACACAATTCAAAGAGAAGCACCAAAGTTATTGTTACAACAAAGTAACATGATTGATAGAACGAATAGAAAAAAGAAATTAGAATGCTCTTGTTGCATACTTTGAAAGTTCAGAGAAACAATTGAATTCATATTTTACAAGCTTATAAATCCATAATAAATTACTAAATTAAGCTATTTGGAGAACATGGCTAATGTGTTAGGATGATCGTACCAACAAAAAACAAGGAAAAGAATGGTTGCTTGGTATTTCTGTCCACGAGATCATTTCTGGCTGTATGGCTGTAGATTAACCCAGCATGGCAGCTTCTATGACAGGACGTCATTAAGGATTAAGGCATTTTATCCTTATGGAAACTTAATTTCTTTTGATAAAATAAGCAAGACCTTCAAAAGTCTTTTTCTAAATTCGGAAATCTGAGTAATTGTCCTATGGTCCTTTTATAAATTGTTCTTAAAGGATCCTTTTTCATTTGATTAAAAAAGTCACTCTCAAAAACACTATGTTAGTTAAGACTACGATTTGGCTACTGTAACAAAGACCCAAAGAACAAGATAAATTATAGCACGGAAGACGTAAAGTGAAAGATGATAAGCAAAAATCATACATCAATTTTCCCTCCCAGGAGTAATCATGTATATCATCCTAGTGCATTTTCCTATATTTATGTATGTTTATTAAATCTATAATAAATATATACATATATGTAATAAATATACAATGTATAAATTATAAACTCTGTATCTTTTATATATAAGGATTATACTGTATAGGCAATTTTATATCATAGTTCTAAAATAAATCTTGAGTATATCTGTGGTATTAACATCTTTAGCAAATTAATTTTGAAATCTATATAATATTTCCTCCCTCATACACACTACAATATACCGGGCCATTTTTCCAATGTTAGACATTTACATTTTAGCCAGCTCTTCACTATTATAATTAATGGCACAATTAATATTTTGTCTCAGAGTCATCATTTAAATATGAGATTATTTAGGAGTATAGCTTCCTGGAAGAAGCATTATTGGCTTGAAAAATTATGGTTTATTATTTATATTTCCAATTTGTTGCTCTGAAAGTTTGCAGCAGTTTGGACTCCCACTAGTACCTAGCATGCTATTTTCTTCACAAGTTATGAGTTTTATTACACTTTAAGAATTCATTGTTTGAAAACTGTAAGTGGCTCAGTTAATCCTTGGCTATTTGACATCTTCTAATACCTCATGAGACAACCTGAACATTTATATTTCTTCAGAAAATGGTACAATTGTAGAGGATCTTTCTATTTTTAATTAACCCTAAATTTGTTTTCATTACCTGTTTTTATTAAGATGAATTAATGATGTAAATATAAAAAATAAAGCCCAAACTGTAAGAAAATGAAGTGAATATTTATCTGACAACTAGTTAAGAAAGGAAATTATAACTACGTATGAAGAAAACCACGAAAGAAAATGTATATACATGGTTGTAGAAATTGAAAACTAACTATAAATAAATAATGATTGGAAAAATACATGCCACTCTTGTTTTCTCGCTTCTGCTTTTATTTTATTCTTTCCTTCTATTTTTTCTATTTAATCTTTCTTTTTTCTTTTCTTTTCTTTTTTTTGAGTCCGGAGTCTCACTCTGTCACCCAGACTGGAGTGCAGTGGCTGCTCCGGCCACCGCAGCCTCGACCTGCTGGGCTCCGGCGATCCTTCTGCCTCAGCCTTGCGAGTAGCCGGAATTACAGGCATGCGCTACCACGCCCGGCTGATTTTTGATTTATTGTGGAGATGAGGTCTCACTGCCCAGGCGGGTCTCGAACTCGCGGGCTCAGGCAATCCACTCACCTCAGCCTCCCAAAGGCGCGGGATTACAGGCTGAGCCACCAAGCCTGGCTTACTTAATCTTTCATATAATTTGAAATGGTATAAATCTGTTTCTCTTTTAAATTGAATAGACTGTTCACACCCATCAACAAATTTTATACTTATCACATAAACATATATATTGAGTCAGGGACTCACTCTGTCCCAGACTGGAGTACAGTGGCATGATCATGGTTCACCACAGCCTCTGCCTCCTGGGATCAAGCTATCTTTCCATCTCAGCCTCCTCAGTAGCTGGGACTACAGGTGTGAACTGTCAAGCCCTGGTAATTTTTTGATTTTTGACGACACAAGGTATCACTATGTTGCCCAGGGCCATCTGGGACTCCTGGACTCAAGCAATCCTCTTGCCTCCACCTCCCAATGTGGTAGGATTGGAAATGTGAGCTATAGCACCTGGCTCGAATATGTTTCTTAAAACTTTCATGCCAGTTATTACTTGTCTGAAGATGATAAAATAAATAAATAAAAAACACAGATTAATGGAGAACCTCGGGAAAAAAGATAGTTTTTCTTCTAGTCAGTTTTTGGCATACATCCTTATAATTTTGATTGTATAGTGAAAACACACACACACATATAATCACTTTAAGCTATTAAAATTGTTAGTGTATTTTAAATTAAATTTTGTGATATTTTATTATATAACTCAAAGAGTACCATGACTTTGAGGTGTTTTGATCTATATAAACCATTTTGAAAATCAGTATGCTGCTTATATGATATAGCTAATATTTGGCCTTGATTTTCAAAGGCAATATATTATTACTATAATATGATGAGCTATGAGTTTTTGACAGCTATAATTAAATATCTGACTGTTTAATACCAGACAAGTGGAGGAAAAAAAATAACTTGTGCACTTATGAAGCTTTTAAAATTGCTTATTGAATTACTACATTTTTGGCTGACAATATCATATTGAGTAATTCTGAGGCAAAAATCTCGGGGGATGTTTAAGACATTTAACATTTTAAATTTTGTACTAAAGGATTAAATTCCAGCTACAGTGATTTGCCTTGCTTATCCTTCTAACATACTAAATTGTTTAGGGTGTTAATGAGAATTTAATATGTTAAGAGAGAGGCCCATAGATTATGACACAACTGACTTTGACATAACACAATGATAGTGTTGAAAGACAATTAGGAAATCTTATTCCACTCTAGAAAGAAAGGTTTAGCAGCTGTTAGTATTCAGCCAGTTTTTCCAACCCAGGAGAGCCTGAGAAGAAAAGGTCTGATAAAATCATGTAGTGAATGTGCTGCCTGATGCTATTCTCTGCTGGAAAAGTATTGGAAAATTCTTACCTTTAAAACACCTTTAGCCTAGTGCACAAGGTCTGTCTGGTTGCTTATGTCAAACAAACTAGGAATATATAGATTTAAGAGGCAGGAATCATGATGGTTTCTTTGGCTTTGCAAAAGCTTGTCAGTTTGATGAGATCCCACTTATCTCTCTCATCTCTTATGGCTTGGGGTTTTGATCAGGAATTGGTTGCCAGTTCCAATTTCCGTAAGGGTGTCTCCTGCATTTTCTAAGGTTCTTATGGTTTGAGGTTTTCCATTTAGGTCTTTGATCCATTTAGAGTTGATTTTTGTGTATGGGGATAAGTGAGAGGCTTGTTTTAGTCTCCTGCATATGATCATCCAGTTATCCTAGCACCGTTTACTGAATAGGTTCTCTTCTCCCCAGTGGTTGGTGGTGGAGGTTTTGTCATAAATAAGTTGATGAGAAATTAAGGTTTTGTCAGGAATCTCTATTCTGTTCCATTGGTCTATATGCCTGTTCTAGTACCAATAACAGGATGTTTTGATTATTGTAGCTTTACAATAAAGTTTAAAGTCTGGGAGTGTGATATCTCCCACTTTGTTTCTTTTGCTGAGGATTGTTTTGGCTAGTTGTGGTCATTTATATTTCCATATTAATTTATGTATTGTAGTTTCCAGGTCTGAGAAGAATGCTGCTGGTAATTTAATGGGTATTGCGCTAAATCTGTAGATTGCCTTGGGTAGGATGGACATCTTTACAATGTTGATTCTTCCAATCCATGAGCATGGAATATTTTTCCATTTGTTTGTGTCATCTTTGATTTCTTTGAGCAGTGTTTTGTAGTTTTCATTGTAAAGGTCTTTCACAAATCTGGTTAGGAAGATGCCAAGGTATTTCTTTTGTGTGTGTGTGTATGGCTATTGTGAATGGGATTGCGCTTTTTATCTGGGTTTCTGCTTGCTTATTGTTGGTGTACAGAAATGTGACTGTCTTTTGCACATTTATTTTATACCCTAAGACTTTGAAGTTCTTTATCAGTGAAAAGAGGTTTTTGACAGATTCTCTTGGGTTTTCAGGGTATAGAATCATGTTGTCTGCAAAGAGGGATAACTTAAATCCCTCTTTTCCTGTTTGGATACCCCTGATCTCCTTCTCTTGTCTGATTGCTCTAGCTAGGATTTCCAAAACTATGTTGAACAGGAGGGATGAGAGTGGGCATACATGTTTTATTCCAGTTTTCAAGGAAAATGGTTCCAATTTCTGTGTTTAGCAGTATGTTGGCTGTGGGTTTCTCAGAGATAGCTCTTACTGTTTTGAGTCATGTTTCACCAATGCCTAGGTGTCCGAGGGTGTTTATCAAGAAGGGATGCTGGGTTTTATCAAAAGTTTTTTTTCTGTGTTTTTAACAGTTTGAGTTAGTTCCATATTTTGGTCCTCAAGCTCTGAGATTCTTTCTTCTGCATGGTTAGTTCTGCTTTCTATGCTTATCAGTTTGTTATTTATTTCATTTACTGTATTCTTTATTGCCATCATCTCAGTTATCAACTCCTTCATTCTTTCCTCTTGTCTCTCCTCATTTCTATTTATTCTCGCTATTAATATCTTGATATATGGGTTTGTGGTTTGAGATCAGTTATTCTGGTTGTTCTTCATTGTTTGAGTCACCATGTCTGTATTCTCAGTTGCTTTCTTCCCAAGGGTCTGCATGAAACCTGTATTCTTCCATTGGTGCTTCTCAATTTGTGAAGGTTTTCCTCCCCTTTTTTTCTCCTTCTTTAATTCTGTTGTTCAGTGATAAGGTGGATAGCTTTTACTTCTGTTTGTTCAATCCCTTATTCTTCCTCATGTAGATCCTCTCGTTTGTTCAATTTTGAAGCTGGACTGGGGTTGGGAGGTTGTGCTTTTGCAGTTTTGAGATGTGGTTAAGGGGGGAGCTGTGGTTCAGGAGCTATCTGCATATCCAAGTATCTACTGACAGGTGTGTGGGCCCCCTGGAACTGACTCCCCACCACCTTACAATCTGTCCATGCAGTGGGGGCTTATGTTTTCCCCCCAAAAGCAAAATGAGATAAGAAAAAGGAAAAGAATGGTAAAAGGAAAGAGAGAGATGAAAAGAAGGTGAAGAGAGAGAAGAAGAAGAGGGAGAAAAGACAGTCACACCAACTAGCAAATATACAGACAAAGACAGAAAAAACAAAACCAAACATTCAAACCATCATGCAAACAAAAAATCCCTGCTGATGTACTCACCCTCAAAAAAATACCCATAAGCAAACAGAAAATGTAGAAAACAACAATAACATAAAATCAAAGCAAGTACAAAAACATAAACAAAAACAGAAAGAAAGAGAGAGAAAAAAAGAACTCACTCTGAGGCTGTTTCTGGAGCTTCAGGTTCCTTCCCTAAGCATTGCCACCACTTTTGACTGCTACCACTTTTGCCTGCCACCACATTAGGGAGTGGTTCCCATCTCCAGTCCATCTCCTCTGCTCTCAGTGCAGGCTAATAGGGTTGCTCTCAGCATGGGTCAGATGCTGTGGACTGCTATGGGAGGAGGATGAATCAGATCTGAACTCACTTGACTCATCTGCTGCTGCCACTGCTGTCAAGTCTCCCACTTAGATCAGACATGCCTGTGCCTGTTTCAGCGTGGGGGGGGGGTGTCTGTCTCTCCAAGTCCAATGGTCAATTCCAGAGGGGTGTAATGATAGTCTCTGGGTCTCAGGTTGGTGGTTGAACAGAGTTGGGCAGAGCAATGCAGGTCTCTGCCCATTCCTGGGACAGAAAAAATGGCAGTGGTTGGCATCTCCTCACTGGTGGGAGGCTCCATTCCAGATTTCCTTGCTGTGTCTTCTCCACAGTTCTCGCTGCTAGTGCCTATCCTGCAGCCGCAGGTGATGGTGTGGGTCATGTGTCCGGTGCTGAGGAGCAACTGTTCTCTGCTACCTCTTTTCGAGAGCCCCCCCCCAAGAATGGCAGATGATCCTGCATGCTGGGGTTCTACTCTCAGGGCAATGGCGAGTTGTAGTCTCTCCAGAGAGCCCTGGGTGCTTGAATCCGAATCTCCTCTCAGACTATCACTCATCCTCCAGCATGCACCCACTCATGCAGACAGTCTTTATGGACACTCACATTTGCAGACTCTCACACTCCGACCAGTTTCATCACCATCTTGCCCCTTCAACCCAATAATATTATATCAAGGAAAGATCCAGGCATTAGCTTTAGCAATCCCAGAGGTTTCTATATTTGCCTGTGTCTCACAGACACCTGTATCCACTGTATTATTAGAAAAAAAAGGTTCTTGTTAAGAGATATGATTCAAATAAGTCTGATTTAAAAATCCCACCTTCTGTGTCATTTAAAACCCCTTTATTCACAATTGAGAACAGGGGCCCATGGAGGTTTAGTGGCTTTCACCTGGTACTCTATCTGTCCATCTCTGAAACTCATTAAATATGTGCCACTCAACAACTTAGTTTTTATGCCTTGGCTTTCTTGTCTGGTACTAGAAATTATAGTAACATATACCTCATAGGTTTTCTGCCAGATTAAATAAGCAAATTTATGTTAATGTAGTTAATATATTTCTTGGAACTATAGTGAGAAAGATGTGTTCATTTTATGATTATAGTTCAAAATGTTAGAATTTTATAGTTTGGAACTTAAATTTTAGGTTCCTGTACTACCACTGTCTTGGTTTCATGAATTTCTTATTGAAAAATAAAATGTTAATGAGACAACACTTTAAAACATCTCCTATTAAAAAATATTCTTGGAATTCTTATTTTTAAAAAGTATACAAGCATGCTTTTGAAAGCCAAATTATTGGTGCATAAAAAAGGATTAGTAGATTCTATAATTTAAAATAGAACTCATCGATTTATGTTCAAATTTACTTTTGCTTCTGAAAAAGTGCAATGGAAATTTAGCAATGGAGAAATCATTTCTATTACAACTGATTTGTAAATTTAGGAATTTATATTATGTGAGTGATATGTTTTGGGAGTGTTCTGTGTCTATGTAATTGTCTTTGATTGCTTATTACATAACAAATGTGCTAAATTGGTTCACATAAACTCATCTCACTCAGTAACTCTAGGAGATAGATATTGTGGCTGTCTCTATTGTGCAGAAGAGGGAATTAGGCAAGAGATGTTTAGTAAGCTGCTCAACTTCTTGTTTTCCTACTATCCAAAAGTTTCATAAGTCTTACTCAATGTACCATACTTACTAAAATAGTTTAAAATAGTGTAAAAATGAGATAATGCATTTAAAACACTTAGTGAAATGCCTAACATATAATTATAGGAAAACAAATTATTTTTAAAATAGGTGCTATATAGTCAACAGCAGGCAGGATTCAATCTTTATCTATTGAAGATCATCATGACTTACAAAGGTGAAAGGAACACTTATAAACTTGGCAATTATTTGACTGACTTTGTTCATTTGTATTGACTTACTTTGTTTTAATTTTTTATTGAACATAATTCTTAAAAAACAAACCTCTTGCCATTACAATGTCAATTATGTGCTTTTTCACCTAAGAACTGTGTTGGTTTGGGAAGGTTTAAGGTGGAAAAAGAGAAAATGAAGATAGAAAGCAGAATAATGTAAAAGACTCTGCATTTCATTCATTTCCATTTAGTTTTACAACAGAAGACAATTCCATTGAAAATAATAATATGTTTACTTATAAAATATGTTATTTTACATATTATACATATGTATATATATTTTAGTAATTTATATTTCTTTGTGAGGTAGGAATGGTGGAGAAAGTAGGGTTTAGTGAAATCAATATAATTGGTTGGACAAATATAATTCATAAAGCAGAATTTGTTTTTTTCCACAGCACTGAGCACCTTTAAATAGTCAAGAGTGTCTTATTTTGCTTATGGGTGTTTTATAATTCAGCACACATTGCTTTGAATATTTCATTTGCTTGGCATATGTGTTAAATAGAAAAATATGTATTTAATTAAAGTTCAAAAGAGCACAACTTTAAGAAGCTCTGCATTTTGTATTGAAAATTACACATTTCTCTCTAATGCTTTCAATGTATAGTAGAAATTGTACTGGTTCTTGTCAAGTAGGTATTGATAAGTCTCATAGATTAGGTGTTGTACATAGGTGATAACATCCATCTTCACAGAATTTGTGGTTTAGTGAAGTAAAATGATCATAACATAGCCTGCATAAAAAATAAAGCCTATAAATCATTCATATCTCACATTTCATTTCACTGTGACTTATTTCTTTGGGTCTCAAGAAAATATGCTTAATTCATACATAAAAACATCAAGGCTCACAGAATTTTATTCAAGCGAGCAAGTACATATTGCCAGTCATTGGGAGTCCGAATTTAAAATCTGATCTTCAGATAACAAATCCTGGCTTCTTTCCATTAGATAATATGGTCTATTGCCGGTAAGTGCTAATGTAAAAGTAATATGAACAAAATACACAACACTTATTTTAAGAATTATTTTTAAAATTTTACATGTTTTGTTATTTCTGCTTGCTTAAAAATAGATTTGCATCGTTGCATATGGAATAGTAATAACATGTCACTTTTGAGGTTAAACATTATAGAATGGTTTACATTTACTAATGTACCAGCCTGGGCAACATGGAGAGACCTCATCTCTACAATAAATCAAAAAATTAGCCAGGTATGGTAACATGTGCCTGTAGTTATGGCAACTTGGAAGGCTGAGGAAGAAGGATGGTCAGAGCCCAGCAAGTCGACGCTGGGATGGCTCTGAATCTGCCACTGCACTCTAGCCTGGGGGACATAGTAGGACTTCAACTCAAAAAAAAAAAAAAAAAAAGCCAGGTTGAATGATTCATACAGATTCTTACATGAAAGTGATTAACCTGAATCAGTTAAAAAACAATAATACTGAATTTCACTCAGTTCATCTGTCTTTCTTTAGATTCTAGTCACTGTTAATCTTTTTATGTTTGGGTTTGATTTTTGATTATTAGAATTTTTGGAGTTCTTTGGAAGATTAAAAGTTTTAAGGGATATAAAATATAGGCAATTATTTTATTTTACTATTATAGTATATAAATACGTCTAGCTTGCATAAACTAAGTAATACCAACACAGTATTTGCTTGACTGCTTATTTTTTTCTACTACCTTTAAGATTTTTCTCTTTGCTCTTAGCTTTCAGTATTTTTTTTTTTTTTGAGTTGGAGTCTCACTCGGTCGCCCAGACTGCAGTGCAGTGGCCGCTCCTGGCCACCGCAGCCTCAACCTGCTGGGCTCCAGCGATCCTTCCGCCTCAGCCTCCCAAGTAGCCGGAATTACAGGCATGCGCTACCATGCCCGGCTGATTTTTTTTTTTATTGTAGAGATGAGGTCTCGCTGCCCAGGCGGGTCTCGAACCCATGGGCTCAGGCAATCCACTCACCTCAGCCTCCCAAAGGCGCGAGGCTACAGGCTGAGCCACCGAGCCCAGCTCAGTATTTTTATTATGATGAGGTGGCCTCTTTCTGTTTATCCTACTTAGAGTTTGTTGAGTTTCTTAAACACAGATTAATGTTTTTCATCAAATTTTGTAAGTTTTGGGTAATTAATTATTTGAATATTTTCCCTCCTCTCCCTCTTCCTCTGGTGCTACAAATGTGAATATATTGGTTCACTTAATGGTGTTGCCTATTACTCTAAAGTGCTGTTTATTTTTATTTAATCTCTTTTATTTCTGTTTTTCAGATTATACAATTCATATCAATTTATCTTCAAATTTGTTGATTCTTCTGACAGTTCAAATCTACTGATGAACTCACTTAATGAATTATTTTCATGTATTTTTCTTTTCAACTCTATAATTCCCATTTGATCCTTTTTTGTAATTCCTATTCCTTTATTAATATTCTCTAATTACTTTTTTCTTTAAGTACTTATTTAGTTTGCAAACACACTTACAAGGGCTGATTTGAGACGATTTTTAAAGTCTGACATCTAGGCCCACTCACAGGCAGGTCCCATTGCCTGCTTTTTTCCTGTGTATGGGACACATTTTCCTGCTTCTTTTATGTCTTTCCATTTTTTGTTTGCTTGGTTTTTTTTTTGAGTTGGAGTCTCACTCTGGCGCCCAGACTGGAGTGCAGTGGCCACTCCCGGCCACCGCAGCCTCGACCTGCTGGGCTCCGGATCCTTCTGCCTCAGCCTTTGGAGTAGCTGGAATTACAGGAATGCGCTACCACACCCAGCTGATTTTTTGATTTATTGTAGAGATGAGGTCTCACTGCCCAGGCAGGTCTCGAACCCGCGGGCTGCAATCCACTCATCTCAGCCTCCCAAAGGCAAGGGATGACAGGCTGAGCCACCGAGCCCGGCTTTCATTTTTTATCTAAAGTTCCCCCCCCCCCCGCATTCTAGCAGGGCTTTTTAAAGTTGCCTATTATTTAAGGGCTCACCCTTATCATTTAATTTAACTTTAACTCCTTAAAGGCTGTATTTCCAGATATAGTCACATCTAGGAGTAGGGCTTCCACAAATGAATTTTTGTGGGACATAATTCAGTCCATAACACAGGTATTTGAGAGAGGAGTAAGGAAGAAGCCAGATATACAAACAGATTAGGGTGGGTCTCTGGTAAAAACTTCCACTGGGAGTACCATGTTCAGGAGTGAAAACATGTATTTCTAGGTCTATAGACTTTCCTGTTTGTGTGCTTCCTCTGGATCAGCACTTTTGTAACCCTCTCCCTATTGGTACATTTTCAATCCCACACCATGGTGCCTCTCTCTGAGTGGTGCTACTGCCATCCAATCAGCATCCTCCCAAGACTATATAAATCCCTGACTTTTACCATAAGACCAGCAAGGTCTGCAAGAGCTAGACCCACCACACTGAGGGAACTTCAACACTCCTTGGGGGCCTGATTTGTCTGCCCACCATACTAACGGAGTTGTAGACACTTCTTGGGGTCTGGCTCACCAGTCGGAGGAACTGGTAGAGCTGTAAACACTTCTCAGGGCTCAGCTCACCAACCCCTGAACTAAGAGAGCTGTAACACTCTTTGGGCCTCCATGGCTGTTGGCATTCCCGAGTTGTCAGATTCCACCATGTTCCCCTATCTGGATGCCATCATGTCCTCTGCCACTACGTGACTCTCAGGCTGGTAGTGCAGCTCTGGGAACTGCAACATCCCTAGAAGCCCAACTCACCAACTTGAGAGTCAAAAATTAACTGCATCGTATATACTATAAATGCTGCAAATAACATAATTCTGCTTATTTTTGCTTTCTTAAGAAATTAAACTTTTTATTAATTAAATCTATCATAGGTCTTTTTATGGTTCCTTCATTTATGGTTGTTTATTGATTTTGTTTAGAAAACCAAGCCAGGCTCGGTGACTCAGTCTGTAATCCCGTGCCTTTGGGAGGCTGAGGTGAGTGGATTGCCTGAGCCCATGGTTTGAGTCCCGCCTGGGCAGCGAGACCTCATCTCTACTGGGGGGGGGGGGAGGGGAGGAGGGGGGAGGGGGTGAGGAAGAGAAAAGAAAGAAAGAAAGGAAAAGAAAAGAAAAGAAAAGAAACCAAGTAGGTATTTCTGATTGCTGTTCAGGTAAATTTTTATAACATTTACAAGATGGTGTTCCTACTTCTCCAAGTAGCTGTATTAATCTAGGTTACTAGTTTGAAAGAACAGAGTCAACCTTGGGTAATTAAAAAAATTTCTGATGGCTCACAGATTCTGTGCAGGCCAAGGGGACAGGGTCAGAATATACAGTTATGAACAATCTCAGATTTACACGGAGGCTGCATTAGTGAAAAATCAACTATGTAACTTTCCCAGCTGCCAACTTCAGCCTTGCTCTTTGCACAGCAACAATGATGCTCAGAAGTGGATTGTGTTCTCAGATGGATTATAGTGTACTTTTACAAGTCAAGGTTACATGTAGGTGCCTCTGATTGGCTGTATACCTTAGTCTTAACAGCTAGACAGTAACGGTAGTTTAGCGAAGTTTATTTTGATTTAGAGAAATGTGATTTATAGTGTAAGAAACTTATAAAATAATAGGAAAAGTCTTTCAAAAATTTTGGACCTCAAAAAAACATGGCAAATATCAACAAACACAGTAAATGTATTTATATAAGCTTGTGGTTCGTGCGTATTGGTCATGTCTGCTCTCAGTAATAACGTAAAAGAGTGACAAGCTACTCAAGAGAGTAGATTTAAACATTCTGTCTCTCTGTTTCACAAACACATAGGTGTGTGCACACACACACGTACACACACTTGTTATAAATTGCCACAGAAATATCTAAAATTTGCATACTTAGTGGACTAATAAGGAACACTTTAACCAGGCAAAGTGGGGACCAAGGGAGGCCCAAACTTTACCCATACAATGACTACTTATATGCCTAATATTGAACTGTACCCCACATCTTTAAAATAAATAAATAAATAAGTAATCTGAAAAAAGGAACACCCTTATATGCATATATACATACATGCATATATATAGTATTTGAAAATATAACTTAAAATATTGTCATTAGACAATTTTTATAAGAAATGAAAGAAAACTCCATTCTAGCTGCATCTTAATTAATTTCCATACATCTCAGAGATTAAATATTAAAAATTCTAATATTCTGACAAATGCATCAGTTTTGCAGGAAGCACTGCATCTGCAGATGCATTTAATTGTTTTGTGTAGTTCCACAGTTTATTAGTAAATGTGAGCCTCTAAATAAAAGAACAAGCTAAATAAATAATAAGAAAATTAAAAATTGTAGCACTAAATAATTTTCATAACTATGGATTAAATGTATTATCCAATTTACCAGTGTTTGTCTGCTTAATTTGCCATAACAAAACACCATCTTACTCGCTTAAGTGGCTAAAAGAGCAAAAATTTGTGTCTCATAGTTCTGATGCCTGAGCAGTCCAGAACTAAAGTGCTGGAAAAGCAGATTTCATTCTGAGACTTCCTTTTTTGTCTCATTGGAGGCAGCCTTGTTGTTGTGTGCTCACGTGATCTCTTCTTTGTGCACATGCTGACAGACAACTCTTTCTCTTCCTATAAGACCACCAGTCCTATGAGAGGTCTCACCCTTATGACTTCATTTAACCTTAATTATCTTGGAAAGACCCTATCTCCAAATACAGTCACATTAGAGGATAGAATTTCTACATATGGATTTTGAATTGTTATTGAGACACAATTAAGTTCATAACAACACATATTACGTACATTTCTACATTTAGTTAAATCTGTAACTGCAGCCATTTATCTAAGACCAACTGAGCTGAATTCCTGGTTAATCTGAAGTGTTAAAAGTAAGTTCAATTGTGAAGAGAGTTGTAAATTGAAGAAAATGGGCCAAGTGTTATGAATCTAGATTTCTGAGGCAGTACTATGTCAAGGTTCATAGTACTATGTCAAGGTCATGAAGAGTGAACATTCAAATTATGACATACACGTTGTGCTTCTTTCTCTTTCTCATCTTTTGCTTTTCTTAGTAATGTGACTAAGCGTCTCTCATGAACTGGTTTCCTGGGCATTCCTTTGTTATTTTCTTTCTCATTGGTCTGGAATGAATAATTAATGTTAAATTCATATGTGAATGCCCCTTGACCAGGAGATAGTATAAGGTAGAATTATAAAACCAATATAAATAATAAACCCTAGTATTGATTTTTGAATATCTACCTATCTGTATATCATTGATCTATCACTGAACTGTCATCTCTCTTTGCCTACCCTATCCTATGTATATATGTATTATCTATCATCTATCTATATCTATCTAAATATCTATCAATCTATTATCTGTTTACCTGTATATCTGATAATCTATCTATTTTTCCATCCTGAAACCCAGGGAGAGGAAGTTAGCCTCATTGTGTAGGTAGGCAGGATTTTTTTTTTTTTTTGCTAGTCCACTTCTTTATTGAGTTTGAAGCCCTTTGAAGATCTTAGCTACACGTAGGTATGTCAGTATCAATCCCCTGCTCAGCTGACCCTGAGTCATAATCTAGTTTCTGTGGATGGACACAAAAACTCAAGCTCGAGGTTGCTGACTCAATATGCCCTCAGCCATTAGGGCAGCTGGAGTGTCAACCTGAATGTTTATCTTTTGGGGTACATAAGTGTCTAAGTTTGACTATGTACATTATTTAACTATTGAAAACATTATAAAGAGTGTTTTTCAGCAATATTATGTATAAGTTTAGGCAAACAAATGTATGCATTCTCCCACTAAACATTCCTTAAAGTCCAGTGTCTATAATAATTTACTTAACTGGAAAACAGCAAATAACAAGTAAATGGCATCTGAAAAGAATAATTACATCACTGTTTATGTTGCTCTTTAATTCCATTCACCAAGAACTTAGTTTCAGAGACATACTTAAAGAGAAGATATTGAAAAATAAATGATCTCTTTGTCTTTCAATTTTAGAAGTAAACTTGCATATCAAGTGAGTATAGATGTTATAGTATGTCTGTTTTTCTTCTGTCCTACTGGTTTATTTGTACCAAAAAAAAGAAAAAAAGATCAAGTCTCTGACACTTGAAAATTTGTGAAAATTGGTGGGAATCTAGAAACATGGTAAAAATTGCCATTGATTTTATTTTTATAGTATATCTACCAGCTTATTGAATAATAATAATTTGAAAATTTGCCATGAAAATTACAAACATATATTTGCATAGTGTTAGTGAAGATCGCATAATTTATGTCATTAAAGGGTAGCAGAATATACTATCCCATAATATGCCACTTTAGCAGAAGGATTATTTTGAGCTAAAGGCATCCAAGAACCAACAGATGAAAGAAGGACCTTCTAATCACTTTTTTTTCCTGGAAAAAGGTGGTAACAATTCCCATGTGGAGAATGCTCTCACTTTCCAAACATTCTTCTACAAAGAATCATAATCTATAAAAACAGACTTTGTTAAAATGCTTTTTATTCTTCCTTTAGATTATTTTTTCTATTCAGTATATAGGTGTCTAAATCTGTGTCTTTGGGCCTTCCTTTTATGAGGGGTCTCTCATCGATTTAATATTCATATTAAATCTGTATATTTTTCATCTGTTAATCTATCATATGACAATTTAATTCTCAGGTCCAGTTGGGGACCTTGCGGGAGGGGAGGGAAAATGTAGAGGGTATATTTACCTCCTCTACATAATAAATATGTATATTTTTATCTCTATCAAAGAGCACTTTGTTGCATTACATTTTATATTATTTTTATATTACATTTGCAATAGAGAAGCAAAAAGTCAGAATGCAGCAAATCTTCTAGAGTTTTGATTTATATAGACTTAATAAGGTTGTCATGATATTGAAAAAGGGAATATGTAATTGCCATAGAAAATAATATGGATTTGAGTGTTTATATTAACATTTTAAGAAAGATAATAAACAAAAACATTAAATATGTTTTTAATATAATTATCATGAAGGTTCTATTTGGCTTTCAAGATTTGTTTATTTTATTCATTTAGTTATTTTTATCCTGTTGCTCAAGGCTTTTTATTCGTAGTTGTAGATATAAAACCTAAATACTACTCAAACAACTATAAATACCCTTCCAAAACTCAGTCGACTACATATTTCCAGGAGGCTCAAGACCAAGATAGGGAAAATAAGGATATCAAATGTAGTTAACATCTCTGATATTAAAATATATTAATCTTCATTCATTAGATTCAGAACCACAGGGGAATTATTTCCAGATTTGACATCAGAAATTGGACTTTGGTTCTAACACTTCAACTCTGAATTTCAATATCTCTATTTGTGAATTGCAGAAATATAGTGCTTTTCTCACAAGATTATTGGGCAAGATGACTCATGTTGAATATTCTTTGTTTTTTTATTTAGGATAATGTTATGGGTTAAATTGCGCAGAGGGAATCAAATTCAAATGAGGGGATTGGGGACAGGAGGCTTAGGGCTTAATTCAATATGACTGCTATCCTTATAAGAAGACACGTGAAGACGGAGAAAAGACAAACCACGTAAAGATAAAGGTAGCAATTGGAGTGATGCTGCCACCACCCAAAGAACATCTGGGGTTTCCCGAAACTGGAGAAAGGAAGGAAGAATCCACCCCCCAGAGGTCTCAAAAGGAGTATCTCCTTGCTAACACTGATTTTTGTATTTCCTCCCAGAATTGAGAGACTAACTTTCTCCTTTTTAAACCACTCCATTTGCAATACCTTACTGTCAGCTCTGGGGAACTATTACAGATAAGTTACTTCTGGTTTTTGAGAAGCTTGGGAAACATTGCTTAATCTTACCCTCACATTTTTGACTGGCTATAGGATATTGATAAGGTGACACTTCTAAGAAAATGATACTTCTAGAATGTATAGAATGTGAGGACTTACAGGGAAGTTGGAATCTTAATATCAAACTATTCACAGACCCAAGGAAGAAAAAAATCTTTCCCATAAGACTCATGTTTCTATACATGTTTTCCCTTAGGAAAATTGATTGAGAGAATTATTGCTTTGTTGTCTGTAGCTGGAAGAGATGCGTTCAGTTTCTAGACGCTGCATAGTGCAGTCTATCCATCATGTGAAATATGCTGCATATCTCTGAAAAAACAAAGTTTGCAGATGAAAAAGACATTATCTCTATAAGACGTGACCTTGCTTTGCCAAGAAATGACAAATTCTACTCGTGCTCATTCTAATCTAAAATATTCATTTCTACACATTGTTTCCCTATTAAATTTTTAAAAGATTTTTTAACACTCTAAAGCTGTTGCTTCAAATGTAGATATCACTCAAAGAGCGATAAATATCTACTCAGGTTAATACTTTTTTGAATCACACACTTCTTAATAAATCTTTTATGAGTCTAATTAAATAGATTATCCAAAACGGGCTGAAATAACCAATGTCATTTTTCACTGGCCAGCTAAAATGAACCAAGGCAAAAAAGAGAAGGCCTAACAAAGGTAGGAATGACTAACATCTTGAGAAACATCCTTCTTCATTCCTCAAGGTCTTAAAATCAGGACTTTCTGGTACCAATGAGTGCTGGAGTTTACAGCTGCCAGAGATGCAATCAAATGCTGTTGTCTTTTGAACTGGTGTGGGTTACATTGCAGTACCTATATTCCTACACTAACAGCTTCATTTTTCTTTATTTTCTTCCCTCCCTCCCTCTCTTCCTTCCTTCCTATTTTTCTTTCCTATTCACTGCTACAGTTTTGTGAGTAGACTCACCATGTCCCTTTCTATTAGAACATGTGATCTTGATGTAAATATAATGTACAAAAATTTAGGGAAGGGATTGTCAACCTGATATTACTTAACATAGCTGGCTTCTACGATATTTTCAACTTCTCCAAGCGGTGGGGTTGGGGGAGGGTTGGTAAGATTTTCTGGCGAGCATCTGAAAGTACGGCCCAGTGATACACAATACTTGTTAGAAACAATTGAGTGAGCAAGGTATTCAGACTTCATTTTCCTTTAAATATATAAGCCATTGAGAATACCCATCTGCAAGAGATACAAGTTTTCATTTCCTCTGCTTCAGAGTTGTAAAATGAATTGCTTATTAAATGTGATATAAAAATAATGGACTTTACAGCACTGCAATTCTCTGCCATAAAAAAAGCAATCAAATTGGTATGGCTAGCACTGGTGTCTTGAACAATGCACGTTATCAAGTAAAATTGGAAAGAAATGTACAATAAATTATGCACTATGCACTTGTTCCTGCTAGGGACAGAATCTCTCTCGCTCTCCCTCCTCTTGGAAGAAGCTTTCGCATGACTTAAATTTTCCTTTATGTACTTACGTTTCTATTAGACATCATGCTATCACCATTATACCTTACACCACTCTAGAACCCAAAACCAAAAACTTTCTCACAATAGAATTTTTAAAAAGTGCTTGTGAAAGCTTTGGTACATTACTGTTTCTTCCATCAAACTGTATCCAGCATGGGTTGTGCCCATTGATGCTGTCAGCAATAGTACCCAACAGTGCCTGGCTCACAGAATTATTGTCACTTTTTAAAAAGCTTTGGCAGTTTGAGACTATGTAAACAGTACTTTATTTTTACTTCACCTTATATTTCTTTGGTAACAAAGTCATTATTTTATTGCAGGCTCAATAGTCATTTGAGTTCCCATTATTAGGTAATTCTCTTAGATTTGCCTTTGACTATTTATTTATTCACTTATTTATTTTAGAGCTGTGGGGTACATGTGAGGATTTGCTGCACAGACAAATAGTGAGCAGGTGAGGTCTGGGCTTCCACGGAGCCCTCTCTCCCCCTGCTGGTGGTCATGGTACCCAATGGGTGGTTGTGTGCCCCTATTCCTGCTCCCTTGCTGCCTCTGCTATTAGTTCCCAGCATCAGTTTCTCTCGCCTTGGTGCTGGTGTGTCTCATGTTGAAAGCCCACTTATGAGGAAGTGCCCTTTTAAAAATTGGGGATTTTATTATTTTATTGACCAGAATTGATTGAATACTGTGTTTATTAAAATGTTTCTTTTTGTATATAATCTAAACTTTAGTTTCCAAGTTTTATCATTTTTGTGATGCTTCTGCCTTGCTGAATCATGTAACATTTTCTATTTAAATCTACCAATTTCCCATTTTTATACATACAAAAGTCACCCATCCCTAATCAGATAAATGTCCATGTTTATATACTGTAACCTGCTTTTAAAAATTAACCCTGAAATCTTTCAGTAATTTATTTCATACATCAGAAATAAATGTTTAAAGGTTAAACATGTCTATTTGCTAAATAGTCCTCCCACCATTGACTGAAATCTTGTCATAGCATATATTCCATTCTACTGAGGTTAATTTTGTTACTTTCTATTATTTTACAATGATTTATAGGGTCTAATTATAGTATCCTATTACTAATTATGTGTATTATAATTACTGGTAGTAAAATCAAACTCTGTTAGTCTTCCAAATCAAGACGTTCTTGCATACTCTTAAAATATAATTTGCAATTTGCTTTTCAAGTCTCCAAAACATGCCTTTTGTGCCTGCTTGGATTCCTTCTTATTTATTGGCACATTCCAGAAGCACTGCTTATGTAGCATATCTTCAAGAGCCCAGAAATGGGAGACAGATCACTAGGTTCAAATTCTGGTTTGCCACTTCTTGTCTTTTTAATCTTGAGAAAGTTACCTAGCCTTTTTGTGCCTCTGGCTTTTTAAAAAAAATTCTGTAATGGTAAAATAATAAAATTACTTACCTCCTTGGACAGTAGTCAGAATACAATAATGTAATATTTAAGTAGAATAGTGTCTGGTATGTTGAAAGTATTAATCAAGATTGTCTTAACTAAACATCCTCTGTTTATTCAGATCTACTCTTGTATCTTTCCATAGAATATTTCACTGGATTCATAGATGCATCGTACTTTTCTTGTATTGGATTCTATTTCCATGCCCTTTAACCCTATCCTTGACAGTACTCTTCTGTCCTTCCATTTCCTTGCTTTAGCTTTATAGTGTTTTATTTTATTTTTTAAAAGAACTTTGCTGCTTAAAGTTCTAGAGGCTGGGAAGTCCAAGGTTGATGGGTCGATATCTAATGAGGGCTGTCTTGCTGTGTATTCCACAGCCAAAGGTTGAAGATCTTCAAGAAGTGATTAGGCCATGAGGGTTCTGCCTTCACGGTGGATTAATGCATTAATCCACTGTGAAGGCAGAGCCCTCATGGCCTAATCACTTCTTGAAAATCTCACCTCTATACCCTGTGGCATTAAAGATTGTTTCCAACACATGAACTTTGAAGGGGACGTTCAAACAGTTGGAATCACCTGCCTATATTCATTCAAGAAATACATACTGAGTAACTGCTTTATGCCAGACGTTGAATTAAGGCTAAGGATCAAACGAAGTAAGGGATGTGAGGTAATTGAAGGGCCTAGCTGGGCATCCAACAAATGTCACTACTGAGAAGCAAAGGAAGAGGAGGAAGAGAAGGAGGAGGAGGAGGAGGACGAGGAGAAGGAAGATGAAGTGTTGTTACCATTGTCTTCATGTTGTGATTCATATGCATAAGGGATGCTACAGTCACCATGAATTGTCCCCTTGCATTTGCTTATTCCAGTCTTTAGTCATCAAAGGATTCAGCCCAACTTCCACCTTCTCCCCAAAGCCTCTCTGATTCCAGAATGTTTTCTTCTATTTTTTTACACCTCCAGCATAAGTTTTTTCATTAAAAGGTTTGCCAGGTAAATTAAGTTGTTTTTGTTTTAATCTTTACATTCAGTAAAAAACTTATAGCCATGCCTTATATACAGAAGATGCTCGGTGATAATTGACGCTTGAACAAATGATTGGATGAAAAATTGAGTAGCATTCTTATCATTGTTCCTTTTGACTTGAACTATTTTGGGAATGTGAATTTCTGGAGTGTAACTTTGGCCATGCTTGCTAAATGTTAATTTGTAGTAATTGCATTTTCATTTTTCCCTAGTCTGTGAGTTTGTTGGCCAACCTGTAATTCTCAGGTTCAATTTCACCCAAACTTGCATATGTGCAATGCATTTAAATTTTCATGCTAATTTGAATTCTGCTATGACTATTTAATTATCTTACTGATTCTCTTGTATCAATCAGTGTCTTTTCTATTTTTGTTTGCATATTTATTTTCATTCACAGTGTTTGCATATCATTTCCCTTTTCATATCTTATTTTAGAAAAGCTAAATTTATTGAATTTTATGGCACTATAAATTTATTCATTAGCAAATACTTTTGTTTCTGAAATGTATGTATTTCTCCTAAAAGTTGAATTATATATTGTTTCAAAATATAGATTACTTCACAATTTCACAGGTTTATTTGTCTTTGAATTCATCTGATTCATCAGAAATCTATCCACAACTACTCTTTTACTGAATGGTAGGATGGGTCACCGCATCTTCTCTCATTGCTACTTTTTCACTGTGAACTTCATCTTCCAAGACATTTAACCTGAAGCCAAATGATATGCATAGATCCTGATCCATATTCTACTACTTTATTGCCATTTAGTCACTACTGATCTTGAAATATATCTCCTGATCTAAAAGCATTGTCTTGCTGTCAGTTGATAACTTCTGAGAGCATTTGAAACAGTCTGTACTGTTTCCTTCACTAGAAAAAGTAATAAAAAATATGAAATTCCCACAATGATTTCCTCAGCTACTGCTTCTTCTGTGTCCAATACTTTTGTTCCATAGCAAAGTATTGAGGTCTGTTTTCAATACAAATCTGTTTGTATGCAAATACAAATATCAAAAATGTAGCCCTAGAATTAATATACAAACGTGGGGTATCAAATGGGAAGATGAGGGACTGAAAGTCCTGGCTACCTGAGAAATCAGCTCCCAGCGTAGGTGACAGCTGTCTTTCCTCCTATCTTAGAAAGGACTTGTCTCTGTAAGTCACAGGTTTGGTGCATGAGGTTGGGGGATGTAGTGTAGAGTATACTTTCAATTTACCACCCATATACATTTCTCATCTCCCTTGAAGTAGAATCCAGCCCTTGACCATGAATGACAATTTGCCTATGGGTCAAAACTATCCTGTAGTCCTTGGTCAGACCCTTGATTTGCTTCTCTTTTGAGCTTGGGATAGCTCAGCAATCTGCCAATGGACATATTAGGGAAAGTATAATAGGCTTTTCTTCCCGTGTTCTTTTTGCTCTCAACTAGGACCTGATCCTGTGCTGCAGCAGCCTTCTTGTGACCATGAGGCAACAGACATGATGATGAATGAACAGCACAAGCAGAAATATAAAAAGCTCCCAGTCCCGGTCCTAATGACATTGTTGACCGATGAACTACAGCATCATCAGATTTCAATTTATATGAAAAACAAAACAAACAACAACAAAAAAAAACAAAAAACATTTTAAGCCACTGTCAATTGGACTTTTTCACTTAAAATTGAAAGAAATTCTGCTCAGACAGATAGCTGCTTCCATATTCCCTATTATTTTGCCAAATGGTTACATTTGTATTTGGGTAGTAAACATTCATTCTCAATTCAAGTGAATAATTGACTAATATAACACTTTCTAGTATTGGCACAATATATTCTATTATATATATTTATATGTTTTGTAAATAAAAAGTAAATGAATGAAAATTTGTTATCCATAGATTATGAGCAGTATAAGTCCTAATCAGATAATAAGCATATAGTTTATGTGACTAAGATTTCTATTCTGGAACAGAGGTACAGATTCAGTATCCCTTATTCAAAATGCTTGGGACAAGAAATGTTTTAGATTTCTATTTTTTTAAATTTTGCAATATTTATACTATAGTTGAGCATCCCAAATCCAAAAATGCAAAATCTGAAATAAACATTTTCTTTGAGAGTTATACCAGGTCTCAAAAAGTTTTTAATTCTGAAGAATTTTGCATTTCAGATTTCTGTATTTGGGATGCTCAACCTGAATTTAGTTTTCCCCCATGGCCCCACAGATACTTTTGTTATGGGTAGGAAATTTGTAAGCCACACATGAGTAGAAAACTCTACTGTTAGTTTAAATACTCCACTCTGCATTTAACTATCAAATGTGGTGTTTCCTCTTTCTCAGAGAGGAATGATCTCAACTGCTACAGAAATGGGGAATGTATATGCAAATGCAACCACATAACATTTTATTTTTGTGGTTATGAGTTTCAGTGTCTGTCTTCTATAGAGCAACTTGTATTTTTTCCATAATACCTGTATTATCTACCACATTTCATCCCACTGGATGTAATGCATTTCTTTTCCCTGTTCTAAAGTATCAATTTTGGATAGCAAGGGTCATTGTTTCTGACTTATAGTAGTTACTCTGTAGTGGCTAACTTTTGGAATAAGTGAATGAAATATACAGTTTCCAGTTATTTTTTTAAAAATAGACTTTATTTTTTCGAGTAATTTTAGGCTCACAGCAAAACTGAGGAGAAGGAATGGGAATTTTTCACACACCTCCTGTCATCACATATGATGGCTTCCCCCACTGTTGACTACCCCACACTGGTTACTATTGTTGAATATGCATGGACACATTATCGCCAAAGTTCACAGTTTACATTAGGTTTCACTTCTGGCATTGTGGATTCCATAAAGAATCTACAATGTGTAAAGACATGTGTCCACAAGTATAGTATTATACAGAATACGTTTACTGCTCCCTCTATCCCTCTATCCCCCTATCTCTCCTAACTCCTGGCAACCAATCATATTTTTAGTATTTATATACCTTTGTCTTTTCCAGAATATCATTTTAAATTATGTAATTTTTTCAGAATGACTTTTTTCATATAGTAATATGAATTCATGTTTTCTCCATGTCTTTTTCATGACTTGACAGCTTGCTTATTTATAGCACTGAATAATATTTCATTATCTGGAAGTATTACAGTTTATTTATCCAGTCACCTACTGAAGGACATCTTGGTTGCTTCCAGGTTTTAGCAATTACAAATAGGGCTGCTATAAAAATCTGCATGCAGGTTTTTGTGTGGATATACGTTTGCAAATTATTTGAGGAAATGCCAAGAGTCACGATACCTGGATGGTATGATAAAATTATGTTTAGTTTTTTTAGAAACTGCCAACTGTCTTCCAATGTGGTTGTAATATTATGAGTCCCACCAGCAATGAATGAGAGTTCCTGTTGCTCCTCCTAACAGGTGTGGGATAATATGTTATTAATCTGTGAGCTTCTAGCAGAGAATATCATCAAAGATTTTCTTTCTCTACGTGTCTATAGAACTGGAAAGTGAAAGGAAGATTCTTAAACTTACCTCTGTTTTTTTTAACCTTGAGGCTTGTATCAAAAACATAGAGTGTGTTGATCTTTGCATGTAAATTTTCCTATTTTTAATATTTTAAAAATCATATTTGCCTCCCTCAGAAAATTAACTGATACTAATACATTTGGCTCAAAATAAATAATAAATTACAAAATAATTTTTCAGAGAGCTGATGAGTTTTTAATACCTATGTATATTTATACTATCCCGAAAGTAAATATAAATTTTTCTGAATAAGAATTTTATTTTTACTTAAAACAATATATACTGAGGTTTGAATATAGAAAAGGAACCTCACAATTATAAATCTTTTAGTTTATATAAGCTGCACGCTGCCCCCTTGCCCTCCCGAAAGAAGGAGAGAAAACTTTGCTCCCTATTTCGTTGTAATCCTGTGATATGTAAATGACTGAATCTGCAGATCAAGATTCCATTCCCCTTTGAAATATAAGCAAGTAGTCTCTAAATCTCTACTATGGCCTCTGGCTATTCAATCAGACTTTAATTTCCCAGACTTGTCCTTTAACCCAAGTCCCAGTGTTCTTTCCTTAGTACTCTTCATTAACATGAAAATATTTTTACTAATGCTCTCAAAGGTAAGTAAACAAAATAATGTTGTAGTTCATTAAAGGGTTTTTGGTTTTCACCCTAATAAAGATAATTGATCAGCATTCCCATGGTCAGTGCACACATTATTCATAATAGACAAGATCTGGGAATAACCTAGATGTTGATCGATGGAGAAATGGATAAAGAAAATGTGAGTTGCACACACACACACACACACACACACACACACACACATACACATGCACGCACACACACACGAATATTATTCAGTCTTAAAAAAGAAGGAAAGCTTGCCACTCATAACAATACGGGTGAACCTGGAAGACATTATGCTAAGTGAAATAAACCAGACACAGAAAGACAGATGCTGCTTGATCCTCCCTATATGTGGAATTTTAACGAGTTGAACTCATGAAACAGAGAGTAGAAGGGTGGTTACCAGGAGCTGAGGTTAGGGGACATGGAGAGACGTTGGTCAAAGGGCACAGACTTGCAGTTTTTGTTTTTTTTTTAATTTTAAAGATGTAGGATACAATTCAGGTTTAGGCATACAAATGATCATTGTACAGGTAAAGTTTGCACCTCCTTTTGGTCCCCACTTTGCCTGGTTTGAGATCAGGTACCCTTATTGATGTTGTGTCCCATTACCACCACCCTGGCAGTATCCTGCTACTGCCAATCCCTTTCTTGTAGTATTATGGTAAATGTACAGGATCCACATATGAGTAAGAGCATGTGATACTCTGTTCTTTGTTTCTGTGATACATCACTGAGTATGATAGCCTCTAAATCGATCCAAGTTGCTACAAAGTTCATATGTTTGTCCTTCTTTAGGGCTGCATAATATTCCATTATGTATATGTACCACATTTTTCTAATCCATTCCAGCTTTAATGGGCAGCATGGTTTGTTCCACGTTTTTGCTATTGTGAATAGTGCTGCAAACTTGCCTAAACTTGCCTACACAGGTTTCTTTTTTGTAGAATGATTTGAGTTCCTCCAGGTGTAGTCCCAGTAGAAAGATTGCTGGGTCATATGGAAGGTCAATTTCTAGTTCTTTTAGGAACCTCCACACTGTTTCCATAGAGGTTGCGCTAGTTTGCGTTCCCACCAACAGTGTAGAAGCGTTCCTGTTTCTCCAACCTCACCAGCATCTGTTGCTGTTTGTTTTATTAATGATGGCAATTCTTACCGGAGGTAGGGGGTATCTCAAAGTGGTTTTGATTTGCATTTTTCTGATGATTAGTGCTACTGAGCATTTTTTCATGTGTCTGTTGGCTGCTCATATGTCTTCTTTTCAGAAGTGTTTATTCATGTCTTTTGCTTACTTTGTAATGGGGCTGTTTTTGTTTGTTTATTTGTTTGTTTTTTCCTTTCATCACGTTTGAGTTCCTTGTAGATACTGGATGCTAGGCTTCTGACAGATATACAGTTGGCAAATATTTTTTTTTCCATTCTGTGGACCGTCTCCCTGATCTCTTGATCGTTTCTTTGACTTTGCAGAAGCTTGTCAGTTTGACGAGGTCCCACTTATCTATCTTATCTCTTATGGCATGGGCATTTGTGGTTTTGATCAGGAATTGGTTGCCAGTTCCAATTTTCATAAGGGTGTCTCCTGCATTTTTAACATTCTTATTGTTTGAAGTTTTATGTTTAAGTCTTCGATCCATTTAGAGCTGATTTTTGTGTATGGTGATAGGTAGGGGTCCTGTCTCAGTCTTCTGTATGTTGTCAGCCAGTTTTCCCAGGACCATTTACTGAATAGGTCCTCCTCTTCCTAGTGGCTGTTGACAGGGGCTTTGTTGAAGATGAATTGGTTGAGAAATTGAGATTTTGCTTCCAGAATCTCTATCCTGTTCCATTGGTCAATGTGCCTATTCTTGTACCAATATCAGGCTGCTTTCATTATTATAGCCTTATAGTAGGGTTTAATGTCTGAAAGTGTGATACCTCTCACTTTGTTTCTTTTGCTGAGGATTGTTTTGGCTATTCGTGGTTGTTTATGTTTCATATGAATTTCTGTATTGTCATTTCCAGGTCTGAGAAGAATTATGTTGGTAATTTAATGGGCATTGCATTGAATCTGTAGGTTGCCTTTGGTAGGATGGACTGGATCCCTAAACTACAGCATGGTAACTCTAGTTAATAACAATAATGTATTGTATACTTAAAATTTGCTAAGAGCATAGATCTTAAGTATTCACACCACAAAGAGAAATAACTACATGAAATAATAGAGAAGTTAATTAACTTGATCATGGTAATTCATTTCATGTTTCATATGTATACATATATAAAAATACCATTTTATACTTACAATATATACAGTTTTTATTTTGGCAGTTATACTTTGACAGAGCTGGGGAAAAACGATAAATTCTCTAAAAATACTTTGAATTCAGTGCTAAGTAGCTTTTCAGAGGATGCTGGCCAGTGACTATCCCAGTTCTGCAACAGCATCATGTGGACAAGACATCAACTGGAAGTTAGATTTGTTTAGGTCAGCAAGACTGGTGGGAAGCAGCAGAGGAACCACCTACAGCCAATCACAGCAGAACTTTACCTTGAACTCCTAAGTCATAAATTCACTCATTTAGCCATGAGATAGAATCCATGAAAACACCAAAACTATAAATTCATGTAACTTCTAAAAAAATAGCCAGTCATCAACATGCTCTACCCTGAAGAATGGATGCCAGGGTGCCAGAATGGAAAGGCTGGGCCAGCTATGTATGGTTTTTTATCATTTTACCTTTTTGTGCAAACATCTAGTGAATGGTATTCATGTATTTTAAACCAAGTTTTTGTTCCTCAAGAGTGCTAATTTAGTTCAATCTTTTTTCTAATGGAATCCTCACATTTCAGATGATTGATTCAGTCTTATTTGTAGACCAGAGTCTACAAAGAAAGACATAGGTGGTAGAATATTACTGAAAGGAGCGCAGAAGCCATCTGTCAAAGAAAGCTCACTCATTTGTATTATATTTTGTGGTTTTGTCTTAGCAGAACCCTAGTGACCTTCTGACAGCATCCTGCAGGCTGCTAGTCAAGTGAAATGAGATCTGAAAATGCTGTCTGAAGGAATACGTGGGAAAGGATGGATGTTTTTACAGGTTGATTTATCAAGAAAAGGTGAGCTAAGTTTCTTCCTTTAAGAATCTGAGAAATCAGGAAAAGGATTATGATTAAGGAAAAAATGGTTAACGTTGATGTTAGAAGTAAAAAATGTAAATATAAAATAAAAAAGAAAGTAAGAATGAACAAACAGTAAAAGACAATGCTCTGTTTTTAAAAACTCAGTGCTATTATCATCTTCTTTTCTGATCTCACAACATTTAGGAAAAAAACATTGGAGTAAAACAGACAATAATGACAAAAAAAAAAAAGAAAAAGAAGAAAAGATTTCCGAAGCACACTCCTTTGGAAGAAATGTCAAAGAAATAAATTATCAGGGTGGACTAGTAAAGTTTAATGTGATGTTGCTGCCATCAGTTTATTAAAAAGAAAAAATCTAGACTGCAAAGTAAAGAAATCGAGGCTTTCTCAATGAAAAGTAGACTCATTTGTGCAACCTGTAGCTTGGATAGTCACAAGGCCTGGTTACCAGGCTCTTGGAGTGCCTGAAGCACAAAACCTGAGGCCACTAATGAGAAGCTCTGACTTCAAGTCCTGCAGGAATAAAGCAGCAATCCTGTGGACTGAGTGGTGTCGCCTTGGGCTACATACAGTTTTATGTAGCCTCCTGGCTTCCATTCAGCAGATAAATAGCATCTGAAGAGAAATATGAGGGTGCCTGTCCTAATAGTGTCTGAGTTGAGTGAAAATAGAGATTTAAAAAATGAGCAATTGGCGTTTTTTTCTACAACTTCATTAAGGCATATTTAAAAAATCTATACTTTTCTATAACCATTATTTTTTCAATCTTTTGAGAAGGTCAGGGATGCTGAAAAACTGCATTCGGCATTCTGGCAGAACAAGAGAAACAGAAGCAAGGAAAATACAAGAATGGAGAATGGAATGATCTAATTTTTCAATCTACGGCACTGTGCAGTGGCTACTGGGGAAGAAATCTAGGAAAAGGAAATGAGTTTCTTCCACATACGAGGGGACTCAAATAAACCGGAATTTATTTATTAAAAAGTGTGTATTTTTCCTTACATGTTTAAGATTCAGACACCTCCAAAGTACTTTCCGTTTGCTGCGTCACACCTATGGGGACACTTTTTCCACTGCTCAAAACAGTTTTTGAACTCATCAGTTTTGATGCCTTTTAGGGTTTCTGCCATTTTTGGTTTCACCTTTTCCACATCTTCCACACATTTCCCTTTGAGGTCTTTTTTAATCTGGAAAAACAGCAACAAAAAGTTGCTTGGAGTGAGATTGGGTGAATAGGGAGGAAGGGGAACCAGGGTCAGGCCATTTTTCAGCAAAAACTGCCAAACATTCAGCGTGGTGTGGGCAGGTTGTCAGTTGTCATGGTGGAAGAACCGGTCACTTATTTGTCACAATTCGGGACAATTTCTTTCACAAATTGTGACACAACCATCTTAAAACTTCCATGTAAAAACTTTGGGTGACCGTTTGATCCAGAGAAAAAAATTCTGAGTGTACTCCAAGGTGCCCGCCCTCCAAAAGATAATTGTGTTTTTTGGGAGGTTTCCCCTTGTGCGTGTTCTGGTATATGATGAATTCTAATTATATATATTCCTCAGAGTTTGTGAGTAACTCGGAATAATTTTCATCAAAACATTGCAAGAAATAGAGGGCCATTATATTGTCCTATCGCCACATTAATATAGCTGACACCATCAAAAACACATGTGAATTGTTTCTCTTTTTAATATTATATATGTTTTGTTTGCTGACAGAGGCACCACCACAGATTTGTTTACAGAATCTTTTCTAAGACTTTTAGCAAAAGAAATTGTAAACTAACTATTGAAATTATATAACCTGACTCTCACTTTTTAAAACAGTTGGTATGGTTTAAAAGAAAACAAGAATTACAACTGGTTTTAATTTTTTTTTATTGTAATGATCTGTCAGTTACTTTTTCTACAAATAAAACATAGCAGGGGCAACCCGCACATTTAACTTTGCTTTTATATTTCCTTACTTTACCAAAATATGAAAAGATTTGAAAATATGAAAATATGAAAATATGAAAAAATATGCAAAGATTACTTTGTTGAATAAATCCTGTGGGAGGCCATTGATTTAAACAAAGCTCCTGCACTCGGCCTAACAGACCAAACCGATAAGGAGTTTAACTCCAGTAGCTGAGCTTTAGTTCATTGCAAGAGGTTCTTTAACCAATTAACCAATTAAGCTATCGCTAATTAGGTTGTCTCTATGTTGCACTTCCATTTCCTATAACTGCTGTCAGACCATGTTATTCGCTAGAGTTCTCTGAACACACTCTGGTTTAGAGGGCTGTCTGATTTATGGGCCATTTTTTCTTTTTTTTTCTTTTCTTTCCACAAACTCAGTTTAAACTTAAGCTTATCTAACTTTCCTTTTTCCATTTAGCACTCTAAAAGTGTATTTTGACCAATACTTATAAGTCATCAGATGCTTCTCAAAAGTTAAGTTTCCACAGAAAACAAATGAACAGTAACAACCCCCCCAAAAAAACTTGGCATCAGGATCTTTCAGGTCAAGAATAAGTGTATTTGAATGATCCTGAATTTCAAGAATTAGCAAATTTGGGAGGCCATGATGCAAATGGGTGATAATGGTGGCAACTTTTTAGGTGGGTGATAATGATGGTAGGTTTTTGCTTTCACACAATAATCACCAAGAGGAAAATGTTATTAAAATCTGTTTTTCTCAAAGTAAATTTTTATATTAGAAATATCGGTATTTGATTGAACTTTTGTATCACTTCCTAAGACAGTAAATTATTTAAGACAAAAACAACAACAAAGAAACAAAAAACACCTTTGGGTTCTGGGCCTCTTCCATTGTACCTGAAGGATTATACTACTCTGGAATAACCCATGCCAGATTTATAATGAATGATCCATGGCTGGTATAATTTGTAAGTGGGCATAATGATTGACTTAAATTTTTATTAATGGATGCATAATACTTATTCCTATTTATGGGATACATGTGATATTTTGATACAAACATACAATGTGGAATTATCAGATCGGGTAACTGAGGTATCCATCACCTCAAGCCTTTATTATTTGTGTCAGGAATATTTCAATTCTCCTTTTTTAGTTATTTTGAAATATACAATAAATTATTGCTAATTATTGTCCAATGCGATTTAAGGAAGTTAAGAGATAATTGATTATTCTTGAGAATGGAAAATGAGTGGGCTTTAAAACGAGAAAACAAAGACTGCTCCTAAATGCCAAAGTGGTTCACAATGACGCTCATGTAAAATACAAAGTTTTCTAGGAGAGTAATATCAAGTAAACCAGATCCATATTTGAAACTCATAGATAATATTTATTGTTTAATGATTTCAAATTTGAAATTCAACTTCTTTATCCAAAAATATGATGCGCATTTTCCCCCTTCCCTGTGGAAGACCTGCTCCTTTTCTAAAAAAGTAACCTTCTAATGACAGGGATTCTTTCTACTCCTGCTTCCCAAAATTGCATTCACTGTCTCCTGAATTGTCACCCTAGACTCTTCTACCCATGCATTCACACTTAATACATACACATACTGCAGTCTCCACTTCCTAGATAGCAAACCCCTCTAGCTACTCCACAGTTTCTTTCCTTTCCTGCTGGAAATCTTCTTGAAAGAATCTGTCATCCAGGCCCTTTCTACTTCCTTACTGGCTATCTCTTTCTAGACCTGGCTTTTGTTTCCATATTCTACCAAATAACTCTTTGTGAGATCAATATTCACTTCCATATCACTAAAGTCAAAGTTTTTTTCCTTTAATTAAATCTTTCTGTAGATCATATGCTTTGGCTATTTTTTTTTCTTCAAACTCTTACTCAGTTTTGACTTATATAAAAGCAGGCTTTCCATTTGCATCCTAACTTCCTGGGGTCTTCTCATTCCATTTCATGGAGCCCACTCCTCTACTGGACTTGCGAATATTCCTCGTGTCTCAGCTGTTTTATCCGTTGTCTTATACTCTCTTCTAGCAACATGGTCTTTCCAGATAACCTCATTTATATTTATGTATTCTGCTACTCATTATAATGCAGGTATGTGAGGGGCACCCGCAAAATACTGGAATTAATTTTTGGAGGGTGGACCCTTTGAAGCAGAGGCTTCCTCTGCTAGACGAGTGTTCTAGGAACCCATTGGCATCAGTGTACTGCTAGTGTTGTTGTGAGAGTCTGCGTTCAGCTTCAGTTTATTTATTTTTTTTGGGGGGGGAGATTCTTTCAAAGTGTTTGTCCATTTCATAATGGGTGATTTACAGATGCATCTGCACACACCCTGCTGGGTATTCAGCAGTTTTTTGACCAAAAAATGGCATGACCGAGCCGGGCTCGGTGGCTCAGCCTGTAATCCCGCACCTTTGGGAGGCCGAGGTGAGTGGATTGCCTGAGCCCGCGGGTTCGCGACCCGCCTGGACAGTGAGACCTCATCTCTACAATAAATCAAAAAATCAGCCGGGCGTGGTAGCGCGCACCTGTAATTCCAGCTACTTGGAAGGCTGAGGTGGAAGGATCGCTGGAGCCCAGCAGGTCGAGGCTGCGGTGGCCGGGAGTGGCCACTGCACTCCAGTCTGGGCGACGGAGTGAGACTCCAACTCAAAAAAAAAAAAATGGCATGACCCCATGCTCCACCCTCCCTACTCTCTAGATCTTGCCTCAAGTGACTTTTTGTTTTGTTCATTTTCCCACATTAGAAAAGTCCTCAAAGGGAAACATTTTGCTGATGTGGAAGAGATGAAACAAAAACGGAAGAAGCACTAAAAGGCAGTAAAATGGATGAGTTCCAAAACTATTCTAAGCATTGGAAAAAGAATCTCAATAGGTATGTTGCATCAAATGGTGAGTACTTTGAAGGTGACTGAAGTTTAATATGTAAGAATAAATACACAATTTTTAAATAAATACATTCCATTTTTTAGGTTCCCCTTATATATTTTTCAATCCTAATCTCTCATGTTTTCTGTTTATATAGAACTGTCTAAATGATATCTCTGCCTGAGTGTCTTATCCCATTTTTAACAAACTAACTTTGAACAATCTTCTGTGGGTCTCCACATCAAATTGGCTTCTCTTGTCATATTTCCCACCTTTGGAAATGTCACTGTAATCAGCCCAGTTTCCTAGGGCAAAATCTGGTGGTCAGTGTTGATTCATCTCCTCTTGCTCAACCGTGTTCTTTCCTTATTTCCTCTTTTTTGTTGTTGTTCCCAAGTCCTCTTGTCTCAAAAAAAAAAAGCTGACTCTGCCCTCAGATTCTAAACGCTACTACCAGGGGTGCCAAAAAAAATGTTAAGGGATGTGTGCTGTAATCAGAAGTGTCTGGACACTGATGGTAATCACTTTGAGCACCTCTTTTAATTGTAGAAGTCAAACGTGACTTGTAATCATCTTATTGAATATTACAATTGTAATACAGTTTTTTCTTTTCTTAAAATGTGTATTTTTTTGGCACCTTCTGTAGAGTTAACATTTTAAGTGGTAGCTGATCACGTTACAACCTACTTACAACTTCTTGCTTCTTTATTTCTATTGATATAGTGCAAACAATCAGGTTCACCACTGAGCTCTTCACTACCTCTTCCTGATTCTTGGGCTTTACTTTCTGTTAATTGCGCAGTTGTTTTGCTTCTGCTGTAAAGTTCACCAAACGTGTAACACAGTTTCTCTCTATCATCATCTACTATAGTTCCTCTGATTGGAATACTATTTCTTCCCTTTCACCTCTTATAATGTTTTAATTTTTTCTTAAATTTTAGTTTCAGTTTTTCCTTCTTCAGAGAGCTTTCTGGATTCACGTCAAACCCTTTCCTATTCTTATTCTTTCTACCAGAGCACATCCCATTTTACTGTCCCTGCTAACTTGTTTCTTTTTTACTCAACAGATTCTAGCTATTTGAAGACAAAAACATGTCAGATTCAGGTCTTTGTTTTTAGTTTATGGTATTATGCCATAATAATTCATTTACATAAATGTCTGTTGATAGATGATTAAATAAGGACAATAGGCACTTATGAGAAAAGTGTTCTTGGAGAAGCAATTTATAAGGTAAGTGGGAGGTGCAAAAAATGGATTTCCAGACAATTGAAAATAGTATCTCCTAGCATTAAAAATGAGCATTTTCATTGAATACTTTTTTTTTGTATATTTTCTTAGGCCCATTTATGCTCAAGGAAATTTTCTTTTCAAAGTAGATATGAGTTTAGTAATTTCTGTAACTTTTCCATTTCTATGTCATAATCTTTATGAATTTTTGATTTATTTGAACACAATTGTCAATTTGGTTGTTGACAATCCAGAAAAAAACTCAATCCAAAATGTTGCTTAATAACGATTTTATTAAAAAATATATTCAGACAGGAAAAGACTTAGAAATTACCTAGTCTAAGACCTCTACTTTGAAGAATCTGAAGTTTCATTGATTAAGTGAGTAACTCAAATCACATAACAGACTGATGATTTAGGGATTCATCTTGGGATCTATCTAATAAACACATTTTTACTCTTCCTCATAGAAGTTGATTGGCCATTACAAGAATTAGCCTCAAGTGTTATTACCAGTGTTTATTTAGCAAGTTTGGAAACACTTGGGCAACATAAATAGCTGCTGTTTTTAGCACGGTCTGGCATTATCAGATTTGGTTTGCTAAAATATGTTTGCTATCTTCGCCTGTTTAGTATGCCAAAGCATCTTTTTCAAAATTTAAAAACAGGATTCTCATACAAATATACCATAAATACATGCCAAGGATTTTATTTAGTATAATCAGCTAAAGGGATGATGAGATAAATTTACTAATATAGTTGTTTCTTGGTATCTGCAAGGAAATAGCTCCAGGAAAATTTGTAGATACCAAAGCCTGCAAATGCTCAAATTTCTTATATAAAAGGTATAATATTTGTATGTAACCTATGCACGTTCTCCTGTATACTTTAAATAATATCTAGATTGCTGGTAATATTTAATACAATGTAAATGTTATGCAAATAGTTACACCATATTGTTTTTAAAAATTTGTATTTTTTATTATAGTCTTTTTTTTCCTGAATATTTTCAATCTGTGATTGGTTGAATCTATGGATGTAGAACATGCAGATATAGAGGGCAGACTGTAGATGCAAACTATTTAGTGCCTGCATGGCAATAAAATGGTAACCTTTGAAGTTCCCTTTTTTGCTGGACAGAACAAATGCAAGACAGTATGTAACTTCATAGGATCTGAGCTCTTCCCAAGCAGCTTATTAAACACACACACACACACACACACACACACACACACACACACACACACAAATAGAAGCTTTCTTCAATATATTTTAATAACTCCTGGGCTAGTCTGTCGAACAAATTCCCCAAATGACTTGGAAATAACTTGCAATCATTTGTTTTATCTCCAAGTTTGGTATAATTAATATATATGTATATACATTATAAAAATTTTGTAATATCCTGCTGCATCTAATGACATAGTAAACTTTCCAGTTTTATATAAACTTGTGAATGAAAAGGATAGATATCTAGTAGAAACCCTCACAGCTCCAGAGTGTGAATCAAGGTGTGTGTGTTGCTCTTTAATTGAATGAGGCTAAGCGAAAATGCAAAGTCCTAGTAACAATAATAACTACCACTATTAGTCTCACTATCCAAGTCTGGCAATACGTTAAGTGTTTGAAGTATATTTTTATCACTCTCACTACAATCTTAAAGTTAGAAATTATTTATACATAGCAGATGGCTAAACTAAGATTCTGAAAGATTAAAAGTCTTTGCTCAAGAAAATGAAAAGACCAGATTTGAATTAACCTCCATCTACCACTAGTGTTCATTTTCTCATTACTTTACCTTGATGCTTTTTTTGTTTAGCCTTTGTCTTTTCTCTTTTTTCCATAAACCTTTGGAAGAGTGGGGGATAAATTTGTCTAATACGTGATCAGCATTTTTATTCCCTGGGATATAGCCCTTAAGGGACTGAAGAATAATGCCATGTTAATGAATAATGACAATATTTATGAAGCACATGCTATATTTCAGTTCCTGGCTTAATTATGTAACCTGCATTACCTTATTCACTATTCACAACTGTAGCATATAGTACGCAACTTGAATCACTAGTTGCAGTCACCTGATAGCAGACATTGGTTGACTTAAACGGCAACAATCACAAAAGTATCAAAATGATAATATACAGCCCACAGAATTCCCCAGACAGCTAGAAAACCAGTCTTGGAAGATACATGCACAGGAAAAAAACTTGTGTGTGCTTACATCTTAGGATAACACTGGAAAATGGTCACCATGGCTGCCACCCAATGGCTTCTGTAACTACCACTTACAATGCTTTTGGTGCTGCTGCCTCTGAGCACAGCCTGAGGACGGCAACTCCACTCCTGGAGATAATTACCTGAAGTCTTCGGTCCGAAGCAGGTGCTCCTTGCTAGGGTCAACATAAGCAGGGCAGAATGTGGCATTCTGTTGAGGGAGGGTGCTCTATCTTCCACCAAGACTCATATGGTGAAGAATTTCATCCAGCTGAGAAGAGGATTTAGATGCTGAGAAGTCTTAAAGAACAACTAGTAACCACTTTACAGGTAAGAAAACTGAAGTGGAGAAAGATGGCATCATCTGCTAAAAGACATACAGTTAATAATCAGCAGACTGGATTTTAGTTTGTTTGACTTGAAAATTTCTGCCACTAACCACCTTATGCTGTGGTGGTCTACTACTGTTGATTATTATTATTATTTTGTGGTGAGCTATTCTCAGTCCTCATCTATTTCATAGAATTCATACATGCACATTTGTATTTCTTTCTTTCTGCCCGGCTGCTGAGGGGATCCCTGCTAGCGTCTCTCTATTTCATCTTAAGAATCAGAGGAAACACCCATTAGAGTTTGCATGTGGGCAGAAACAGTTCCTTATTCCCATGGCAGCTCTTAGTACTGCTTGGACAGTCCTCACACAGGAAATTCTAACACACCTCAACCTCAGAAAGTTTCTATTTTCTTTATAAATCTGAATTTTCAATTCATTTTTGCATTAACACCTGTAAATCTGTGTATGGGTTTGATGACTTTACGTCTTAAAGAATGTGGACATTCTGAATGATAATTGACTGTTCAAAATGAAGTTTTGCTGGAAGATAAGGGTAAAAGAAAGTAAAATATTAGAGAAAACATTCAGGGACTGCAAACATTTTGAAACAGAGGAAGGACGATTTTAGGTAATGTCAGTTGCTAGGAAACCATACCTTGGTTATATAGTTTCAAAATTACTGAATATCTTGTGTCTTGCTTTAGGTCCATAGAGTACTAATAGGAAAAAAAGAAAATCGAATGCAATTTTTTTTGAAATTTTAATGCTTAAGAGAGATGACTGCCAAAATAATTAATTGAAGAGAATGCTGTACCAATTATAAGGTTCCGATTACAGATTGTTCTTTATTTGGAGACCTAAGGTAAAACTGTTACATGATTTACTAAGCTAGGAGGATATGAATTAATTATTTAGCTTTTTGGAAGATTACAGTCACTATTTTAAAATTAGAGATACTATTAACTACTTCACAGGATTTTAGGGTAAAAATCAATAATAGTTTTGTAATAGTATCTTGTACAGTACATGATTGCATTTGTCCTTAATATCTGAACCAGAAATGCATTTATTTTGCACATATGCAATCTTAATGAGCCTTCACGTGGCTCCTTCCTCACCGTCTGCACCATCGTCTCTCAACTGGGTGATGTCGGCAGCCTTTTGACAGGCTTTCCGGTCAACAGCCTCTTAGAGCCAGCTATCTTTCCTCAACAAAAACCTCATGGTCTAGGGAAATATACTCACGTGAAAAGTGTCAATAAACTTCCTTCTCCCCAAATAAAATTAACTGGATAGTAATAAGTAAAAGCGGCAGAGCACAGGTGAAATAAAAGGTACAAATTCATTACATTTACTTTGAAAACGGTCATCCACAGACAAAATTTTTCATATAGTACTGAATGACTCCTGTCCAATTCTGTCTGAAACAGTATAGTGAAAGGACAGAAGCCAATATCTTTCTGGAAACTTCTAGAGATAACAGAAGTCTAAAAGGAAGCATCCGTGAAAGAGATAATGAAGTGGCAATGAGTTGGGAGAGCAGGGACGGATGCAAAATATCAGCCCAGCCACAGTTTACCATTACAGGTCACAGCACTTGATTGTGGGCAAAGAAATTCAGGGTTTATAAAGTTTACTTTTCTCTGGAAAAAAAATAATAATAAAATTGAAGTGGGAGAGAGGCCTGGTAAATTTCAAAGTTTCTATGGATCACAATGAGCAAGAACTTTAGAGAAAGCAAAGTCTAAGTAAAGAAGAGAATTAAGAACCACTTCTGGTGTTCATGGCCCAGAAAGATGAGTAGAAATCTTAGTTTGATGACCCTTCTACTGCTGCAGATAAACACCTCAATATATGAAGCTAATTCTAAATTGTGTTTACTATTCCAATAATTAGTTAATATTGTCCTGGTGAAATTAAAAAATAGAATAAACATAAAATGAGTGATATAAATAATGCAAACCCAGAAAAAATATATATTTATCAGCAAATTATATGACAGAACACTTCACATTCCAATAGATTTCACTAATAAATTGAAAAGTAAGAAATGATAATACAGCTGGTTACATCATTAATATATTCAAATCAAAGCACTACTAGTAAATAACTAGTAAGGAAATATAAGGAGGTATATCTACTCACACTAAGAATATGAAACAGGGCCATGCTGCCCATTGTAGCTGGACTGAATTTTATTTAAAAAATGGTACATATACACAATGGAATATTATGCAGCAATAAAGAAGGACAAACATATGGATTTTGCAGCAACTTGGATGGATTTAGAGTCTATCATACCCAGTAATCTATCACAGAAACAAATGAGTACCATATGTTCTGACTCATCAGCGAACCTTGAACCATTATCATGATACTACAAGAAAGAAGTTGGCAGTAGTAGGAAACTGCCAGGGGAGAGGGGGTGGGATCGGCAGTGAAAAAAATGTTGAAATAAACTGAAGTACTTAAAAGAAGACACGAATAAATCAAATAAACAAACTCATTCTTGAAGACTTCGTATTTAAAAATAAAAATTTTCCTTAAATGGCTTTATAGATGAAATATAAACTCTATAAGAATGCTTTTTTTTCAGAGTGGAGAATGAAACTTCACAAAATTACTCTACAGTTCATCTGGAGAATAAAATTAGGTAAATAGCTTTGGGTTATGGGGATGGAGACCTCACAGAGAGTGGTAAACATAGTCTACTAGTGAAATATATCCTGAGGCTTTAAGTCATAGGAAAGAAAAAAAGTTGGGTCTGTACTTAATTCCTTATACAGAATACATTCAGCAAGCAAGCCATGTAGTTTTGAGAAGAAAGCACACGATAATGAGAAAGCATTTTTACTTATGCTATGAAACCAGAAAATTTAAACTATTAATAAAACAACTTATGAATTTGACATTTGGAAATTTAATCATCATGACAGGAAAAGTGAAAACCTTTATAATGTCAACATAAGGAAAAATAACAATGAATCTTCTCTGGGAAAAAGTACTTGTCATACATAAGAAAGCAAATTTCTTTAATATATAGCATGTTACATGTCACTAGGATAAAACAACTTGGGAGAAACAATGACCAAATTATATAATAAAGCATCTTACAAAATCAGATAAGATTTAAAAAGTCTAGACAATATTTTTTATAGCTTCAGTTTAATTTTTAACTTAAAAATACAGTTAAAAATAACAATTTGCCATTTTACAGTTATCAGGTTAACAGGAATGAAAGCAAATAAGCTAAATCTCTCTGTGGCAACCTGGAGGATAAAGACCACATTAAAAAATTACAGCACAAGTGACCAGCAATTGCTTGTTCCACATGCAGGGCATGCAACCTTCCAGAGGGTCTTCTCAACGTTTATGTGCACCTGATCACATGAAACCAAAGAAACCATCAAGAGATCAGGGAGACTCCAGTCTTGCTACCTTCCCACCCCAATGTCTAGACTTCAGTAAGTATAAATTTTAATTCATGAGTTGCTTTCACAAGAAATGCAACTTTAATTTTCTGCATCTATCTTTCATATTTCAAGTCTCCATGTGACACTTCAGAGTTTGTGACCTTTGCCTAGGTTTGCATTGGATTTCAAGCCGCCGTGGTAGGTGAGTTTCTCACGATCAAGCCATGTTGGTCTTCTCTGACACTGATTGAAATGTCCATTATGTCCTTTGGATACTGACAAGTGGTCCATACCTATCACTACTGGCCTTTTCAGTGTTCTGCTGTTTTTATTTTGGAGTCTTAATTTCTCCTCTGACTCCACCTGGGGTGGGGGGCATAGACCCCATATACAATTATATAACACAAAGTTACTTGGATATTCTGTTGTATCTTTCCCCATTGGGTTTGGCAGCTTTGAGTGTACCAGCATTTAAGCTCTTCTTCGTCTTCTCCCCCTCCTCCTTCTCTTCTTCCCTCTTTCTTCTTCTTATTTCCTATCATCACTGTGTTGACATTATTCTGTCTGATTCAGGGAGTGGTTTTTCTCTCTCCTGAGGCCCTCCAGGACTATACCTGAGTTTTGAAACGTATCATCCTTTTCTCTGCTCTAACATTTTTTTTTCCTCCTGAGACCATGAATGACAAGTGGCCCAATGGGTATCGGAAAATACTAAGGGGAAAATATTATTTTAAAATATTAAATGCTAGCTCTTCTCACTTGCAACCGATGCCACCTGCAAAAGCAGGACAGGGACAAATGGTGTAGTGGCATGAGGAGGAGGTCTGGGGGAAGTGTGGAAAGAGGAGCTGGGTAGGGAAAACTTCCCAGTGAAGGGGCATCCAAACTCCCCTTTGAAGAACGCAAAGCATGATCGGGAGAAGGGTGAAAAATGGCGGAATTACCAATGCCTGAATGTTGAGAATAGTGAGATGAGGCTGAAAGCAAAAGCAGGGGCATACCATGTGATGAAGAACTCACACTTTGTGCTTATGATCTTGGAAACACAATTGGTTTTGCATTTGTAAAGATCAGCTGGGTGGCAATGTTTAGCATCAATTTGATGGCAGCAAAACCAGAGGCAGACAGACAAATTGAGAGGCTATTTCAATCATCCAGACTAAGGCTTGTCAATGTTGGAACTTAAAGAAAAAAGACAACTCTGAGAGATATTTAAGTAGTATCTTCTGAAAAATCATGAGAAATTGGATGCAAAGGGTGAGAGGAAAAGACAGAAATGAATTATAGCTCCTATATTTTGACTTTATGCTTTAATACAACAAGCCAAAAAAAGAGAAAAAGAGTGGAAGGAGAAGAATAGTGCTTCGGAGGACACCTAGCGTTTGAAAGTGGAGCAGAGCTGTGCATCTTTTAAAAACTGAATTAAAATACCTGGACTCTAATAAGTATAATCGGTTTTTTAAATTAAAAATATTAGGTTGAAGGAATCCTAACTTTGAAGGCTTTGAAATACATACTTAAAATAAAAACTATTTATTTATTTGATTTGTTCTAGTTTAAGTTCATATACTTTAAAAAAATGCTGATATGGGCTGGTCAGATACAAATAAATTAAACATCATTGCATGCAAAAAATAATCCACCTGCTTCAGTGGATTCACAGCTGTAACACATTTCGTTGACATTGGCCCACATCACTAAAACAGTTTTTTCTTACTTCCACTTTTAGAACGTGCATCTGGCCTCCTTGTAATTCTGTGCTTCTTTTTATGTTTGTACTATTTATTAGTGCTGATTTTTCTTTCTTTGTCTCCAAATCGTGAGCTCAGAAATAGTCTATGAGGCACTTAAGTGTTCCACAATAAAGCTGGTAGATTTTTTTTTTAAATGAGGTTAAGATGGTGCAATAGTTTGGATGTGTGACCCTTTCACAAACCTCATGTTGAAATTTGGTTCCCCGTGTTGGAGATGGACCTAGTGGGAGGTGTTTAGGTTATGGGTCATGGGAGTGGATCCCTCATGAACAGCTTGGTGCTATCCTGGAAGTAGAGTGAGTTCTCACTCTGTAAGTTCCCACTGGAGCTGGTTATTTAAAAGATCCTGGCACCTCCCCACTCTCACTGGCTTCCTGTCTCATCACGTGGTCTCTGGCATTTGGATCCCCTTCCCTTTCCACCATGAATTAAAGCAGGCTGAGGCCCTCATCAGAAGCAGATGCTGGTGTCATGCTTCTTGCACAGGCTGCAAAACTATGAACCAAATGGACCTATTGTCTTGATAAATTACCCCGACCGAGATGTACCTTTGCAGCAACCCACAGGACTCAGACAACACTAATCGTAGTTGTCTTTTAGTCAACACAACTAGCGACCATGGCAAGGACTATGCAGGTCTGTGGTCTGAACTGTTCTCTGAAGGAGGTTAATGAAAGCACTGTAACCAAGGACATGGAAGTAGAGGGGGATAGAGTAAACACAGTTCACTATTATTAGGTCATGTCATACCGGTTTTGAAAAAAGTTTAAACAAAAAACACTTGCATCAATACAGAATGAGAGTTTCTATTGTTCATTATGTCACTGAGACTTGTTTTCTTCCAACCCGTAATGTCTTATCATGAAAATGTGTAATTTCCTTATTTGTAGGAAAAAAAAATTTACATGACATTTTTTCTCTTATTTTTCTGGGTATTTTTGCAAATATATGACTTATCTCTTCACTGTTTTTATAATGTCTCTTCATACACATAATTTTAGTGTATTGGAATGTCTTCATATTTAGCTTTGTAGTTTGTGCTATGTTGTAATAGAATATGTTATGTTTAAGGTATCCTTCTCTGTTTGATGTCATGAAGATAACCTCCCAATTTTCTTCTTAAATTATATTGATTTTTTTCTCCTTTATTATGTAACTGGAATTTATTTTTGCATGTGATAAGATGAGGAATATAACTGTACTTAGTTTTTGTGTATGGTGAGATTAAGGATATGTTTCCCACACAAGGATAATCCAACTCCCAAGCAACATTCGTTGAAAACTCATATCCTTTCTCTACTGATTCAATTTACCAATTCCAACACACACACTTCTTATTTGATTCTATTATTCTATATACTATACTGATGCCAGGATCACTGTCTTAATTAATATCTGTTTGTGTCTTGCTATTGAGTAGAGGGTAATTTTCCCCCAAAAGTTCTTCAGCTTTTAGTGTGTCTTGACCATGTTTGACCTTTACACACCTACCTTTTTGAATGAGCTCATGCAGCTCCTAAATATATCACTTGAATTGTTATTGGAATTATTTTTTAAAGATTTTTATTGGAATTGTACTGAATCTACCTTAGTGAAATTTCATTGACTCAATGGGAGAATAATTGAGCATTTATCAGTTTGCAGTTTTCCAGTCCATAAAAGAATTGTATCTTCAGTAGATTCTTTTAATATTTTGTGATTTTATTAAAAATATTAAAAATTAAAATATACAAAATATGTAACAGTAAAAGTACTTGTGTATAGATGGTGTGATTAATATTAAAGGTATATTCACTCTTTGCTTCTATTTAATGTTAAAGGGATAATCACTTCACCTTCCTCCTTGTAAGAGTGAATCCCAGTTCTGAGAAGCCTGAAGTCTATATGGTTTTTGACCTCTTTAGCCAAAAGAAATAATGGCATGAACATAAGCTTAGGTACAAATGTTAGGATTTCACTCAAATTAGAGTGAAATAAAAACATTATAAATTCTTAAAAGGCAAACAACTCAAGTATCATATAATCCAGAAAAATATTAATTAACTTTGTCATCCCTCTGTGATACTTTACCCTCTATACATCTTATAGTACCATATTTGATCATTTCTAGACAGCTCTGTGATGAGGGGAGAAATGGACCCGATGTGTAGCATTTTCCAATTTCAGTTGCACATTTTCAACTTGAAAACACTTAGCACAGAATTGAGGAGAGACACAAACTACGTGCTCTTCTGAGTAGTGCCAGATGGCTTCAACACATCACTGATGTCTGGATAATCTATTTTATTTACCTCTTCATTTGGTACATGATACTAATTACTTTGCCTGATTTTGTGTAGTCGCATTGAGATAAATGTCATGCATTTCATTTTGACTCATAAAATGGGTCAAAAATAGACATAGAGCCGGGCTCGGTGGCTCAGCCTGTAATCCCGCGCCTTTGGGAGGCTGAGGTGAGTGGATTACCTGAGCCCGCGGGTTCGAGACCCGCCTGGGCAGCGAGACGTCATCTCTACAATAAATCAAAAAATCAGCCGGGCGTGGTAGCGCACGCCTGTAATTCCGGCTACTTGGAAGGCTGAGGCGGAAGGATCACCGGAGCCCAGCAGGTCGAGGCTGCGGTGGCCGGGAGCGGCCACTGCACTCCAGTCTGGGCGACAGAGTGAGACTCCAACTCAAAAAAAAAAAAAAAAAAAATAGACATGGGTTGGATTACTATTATGAAGTTTCTATAATCTGAAAACACTATTTGGCTGTACTTTTAACAGGCAAATTTCTTAAATTTAAAAATGTAATAGCAGTAAGTACTTTTTTAGGATTTTAAAATAACACGGTATTCTTCTTGCCTATTTGGCAAAATTTTGGCTTGGCACCTTTTCGTTTAATTTACATGCATTTCAAGTACACATAAACTTCCTGTGCTTTCTAGGCTCTTCATGACGTTTGAGGAATCGCAAAATAATTCCATCTTAGATAGAACTCATTTGTTTTAAGTGTAAGTCTGTTTCTGAAATCAATTTAAAACACAACGACTTTATGCAAACGGTCCTCTTGGAATACACTAGCTAGACTCTTATAACATTTTGATCATTGAATTAAAAAACATCAATTTGAGATACATTAATTGTGTCAATTGAATATTCTAGATGATAGTTTGTAAAAATTATTGGGAATGTGATTCTGAAGAAAACAAGCTGTCTTTTGTTAACAGAATTGAATAGAATTAGGGAGCATTGTAACAAGCCAGAATGATAGATCACAGTGTATATCAAGTTAATGTATTCACCAAATGAATCTGCTACTGACCTTCGGGGGTGCCCCATTTTTATACAAATTATGAATTTTAAAATTGCTGCTGTGTTTTACTGAGCTATCTAATTGTATAATTAGATTATGCAAATTCTTAATACATTGCATTATTGATGAATACATGTGCATTTTGTCATTGGAACACTTGTTTCCTAAGGCCATTTTGCTGGGTTAGCACAATACTGCATGCCATTTCATGCAGCACTGTCAGACGTTGTCAGGACCAAATGCGTCAGATCTGCTAGGATACAACCCAATACCTTGACATGAATAAATCATGAATATTCACACACAGAAATACCTGCCACTTTATTACTGTGTCCTGCAAACATTAAAATTGTATTTCATGTGATTCTTTTTTTTAATTTTAATTTTTTTTTTTTGTTTTGAAGATGTGGGTACAATTTAGGGTTAGGTATACAAATGTTCATCATGCAGGCACCCTTGATGATGAGGTGTGCCCCTCTTTCCCCAGGCAATTTCCCACTACTGCCAATGCCGCTTCCCCCCTCATGTGATTCTCATAAAATGTGTGGGATATTGAAAATTTCATCTGTTGCCTTATTAAGTATGGTTTCACTTGCATTCTCTTCTTGCTTTAAGTATTCCTTAATTTCCGGTTGGTTAGTTCATTCATTCAAGAAGTTTCTTTAACTATCACATTCATATGCTTAGGTGATTTCAGGGATTCTTTTTTTTTTTTTTTTTTTTGAGCAGGGATCTCACTCTGTTGCCTAAGGTGGAGTGCAGTGGCACACTCACAGCCACCGCAGCCTCGACCTGCTGGGCTCAGGTAATCCTTTGCCTCAGCCTTCCAAGTAACTGGAACTGCAGGCCTGCGCCACCAATCCTGGCTAATTTTTTGATTTATTGTAGAGATGAGGTCTTGCCAAGTTGCCCAGACTGGTCTTGAACCCCGATTTCAGGGATTCTTATTCAATATGTATAGCTGATCTAATCTTTTTTTTATTTTATTTTAAGAAAGTATAATTTATTGATAGGACAGAAAAACTCCCAGAGCAGGAGGAGACCCAAGGGGGCTACCCTGCCTGATCTAATCTTTAATGATGTTGGAAACAGAAGTGCTAAATTAGATAGTTTCTATATTTATTTCTTTCTGTTTATGATTTAGTTTCTTACCAACTCTACTCTTAATGTTACCTATTGATAAACACGACAATAAACTCAGATTTGCTCTGGCAACTAAATGTGACATTTTGGCTATTGTCTGTATATATTGTCTGTATTCATTTATTTAGTGCCTATGAGGAATTAGGTGCTCAATTTTCTCTCAAACTGAATTAACATTAACTATTATCTCATCAGATTATTATTTTAGTTTTTACTACCTCTCTTCATTCCAGTCTCCTATAATGCTAACATTTATGCCACTAACACAAAAATAAATTGAATTTTTATTGTTCTCAATTCAACAATTAGATTTTTCACTTAGCTAAACATTTGATGTGTTAAACTCCCAATTTTAACTCTTGGAATGAGAGGATAATTTTTAAAAAATAAAAACTTATTTTACTTATTACTTTTAATCATCAAACGAAGTATCCCTGTTATTCCATTGGTTTTTGTTGTTGTTGTTGTTGTTGTTTTGAGTAAGAAAGACTCTTGTTTTTGTAGCAATTGATTATGGGTTAATGGGGTCTAAAGGAAACAAAATTTAAAAACCAAAGCAAGATGTTCCTCTTCAAAATGTTTGAATGCCTTTTAAAACATCAATGTAAACATATAAAATTATATAATGTGACAAAGCAAGTTATCCTCAGTAATTAAAAACATTGATTTCAAGGTGACAGTTAAAAGATTATTTTCTCTGTGAAATTCTCCTTGACATAAAGTCTACATTGAGCTTACTGAATTTTCTTCTTTTGTATCTTCCTTTTATTTGTGTTACCATTTATTTCACTTGCCACAGTTTGTGATATTATCCTTAATTTTGTTGTACTACTTTAATATCTGCCTCCCCATGAGATTCTAGGCTAATGATGTGGGCACGCAGTTTGTTCATTTTCTAAATATGTAGCATCTCGCACTTCAGTTGGGTGTGTACTTCCAGACAACAGACTAAGAAAGCATACTCCCCTCACGCCAAAATGAGTAAGTTAAAGTACCTGCCATCAAGGAGCTCACGAATTTGTGGGAGGAAAGGTACTTAAAGGCCACAATGTATTGAGTTTGGGGTTATAATTGGGACATGAATTTACGTTAGCAGAGAGGAAGACAATTCTAGTACCACAAAGTCAGGAAGGATTTACTGGAAAAAATGCTTAAGCTAAGATTTGAAGATTGAGTTCACATGAACTAGAAAGCTGAAAGTGATATCCAACATGGAACAAAATATAACAAATAGAATTTACAGAGTAAGAAAGTGAGAGAGAGAGCTTAACATTTTATAGTTATAGTTTCATATCTTTAGTCTTCTATTTGTTTTTAGCAATGCCTGTTCCTTTGTGAAAAGCACCTTTTCTTTCCACTTTCCTTTCCCTCTTCCTCAGGCAACAGTAGATATTTGGGGCAGATGAGACATTTTAATTTTGCTTCCTTCTGTCTCCTCAGGCAAGTGCACCAGCTGGGATATCACTGGCAAAGAGTAGCTTTGGAGATCTTGTTGGCATGTCTTCAAAGAACTGATAGCTATTATGTGGGCAAGCTATGTTTTCTTTTCCCTGAGATACCTGTCACTGCTTCACATTAAGATTTTTTTCAATTAGTGTCTCCTTTTCCTTTTCCTCATTCCTGTCTCCTAAGGGAACTATTCTTGCCAAGTATACTTTAACAAGTACCATTTAATTAATTTTTTAATAGAGTTGAATATTGCATTCATTGGTGAAAGTTTTCTTTATTAATAGATTATTTCTCTACATCTTTCCCTTGACTGTGATAAACTTTTCAAGTAGATAAGAGTTGTTATTGCCTGAAAAATAAAGTGAGTACTGAAATATATACTTGACAATCCAGGATAAGACAACCATATTTATTCAATTTCTTCTGTATGCATCACAAATGTAGTTTTTCCTTTTGTTTAAAAAAAAGAACACATTCAAAGACTCATTTCCTTTTCACATATTACCACTTGAATAAAATACCAGAAAAGCATTATGACAGAACCGCAATTCAAATAGGCATTGGAAAGCATCTTTTTCTCATTTTACATGAAAATGTCGCGTTTCTTTGTGTATACAATTTTCCCCCTCACGCCTTTCCAGGAGTGTGACATTTATCCACCCCCTCCTGGGTTTTGGTCTATAAAGATAATGATAATAGATGTTAGGAAGGTGGAAAATGAGGGAAAATCAGATATTCTTTACATGATAACAAACTGAATTTGGGCTACAAGCGTTGGTAACTTAGCAAGAAAATTATTGTCTGTCTTGTAGCTTTCTACATCCTGAGGCATGACCAGGTAAAACCATTTTATAGCAGCCTATTGAAGATCCTTACCTTGTAGCGATGTGTAGAATCTGAAAGCTCCTTTCCTCTCTCCATTTTTAACATGAAGGACAAATTGTGACTGACCCAGAGCTTGATTCAGAGATCAAGGGTAAGGGGTAGAATTTTTTGAAGTTCTTTTGGAAAGTTCTTTGTGTTATCTTTTGGAAATATAACTATGAAGTAAACCATGATGGGGGAAAAACAGGGATGTATTTTAAAAGTGAAGAACTTACTTCTGTCCACTCCAGGGGAGCTGTGTATGAACATTGGAAACCCAAGGGGAAAATGAAGAATGATAGAAGCATTCTCTGTATTCTTTTAATATGTTTGATCATATAAATCAAGCACATTTTTTTCCCTGGGTTTGGTCTACTCATTGATTCCTCAGGAGCTAACCTGGGATTGGGTGGCAGGGTGGTGTGCCCGAACTAGGTCACATCCACCTTGGCTTCAAACTTTTAGGGGTATGCGACAGTGCTGGGAGTGGATATAATCTCTGTGATGGAGAGATGTGGGAGAGAGGATTCTTACCTGAGTTCCAAATTGCTAAGGGTGTAATATTCAAGGTGGATATTTCAGTTAGACAGCAGAGATTATACTGCATGAGATTATGAGAGTGATCATCTCAAGAAGCTTCCTGAAGGAATATTCAGGGAGGCAGCTTGTGGAAAAGGGGTTTGTGCAACTGTGTCATCCAATATGGAATTTCAAAAGTATGTTATTGGAAACATATTTTCTAGTTATATAGAAAAGTCAACAAGATGACTGGTTGGTAGAAATAAACCATCAGCTTGCATCAAGAGGGCCTCTCATTTAGTTCTGGATTTGATTTAGGATTTTTACGACGTAACTAGATACTGTTGTATGCAGAATACAAAAACATCAATGATTACTATGATCCTTAGTTATGAAAAGACCTTAAGAATTATGTATTTTGGTCTCGGTAAACTAACCAATAACTGGGTCTTTGTGCAAGACTGGTCGAGGGACATTAGTTAGCTAAAATTACCCTACTGATCCCACTAACACCGCTAGGCTAAAAGGAGGGAGATGGAAATCACAGTTTAGCCAAGGCATGTTCATAAAGTGTGATTTTCCTCACTCAGGACAGTAAGCCTCCTACATACAAACCTTCAAGTTGCAAATTCTCAAAGATGTGAATGAGTGTTCACATGTCCAATCATATGTTAGTTCACATGTGAACTAAACTAAACAAAGCCATTTTAAATCTCACATTACAGTACCTTAAAAGTACAGTAGTACAGGACACAAAAGCACAACCCTTTGTAGAAGATGCATGCACATGACAAGTGGTTGTGCATTTGTTTTTTTAATGTATTATTTACATTAAGCCTATTATAGCACAGTACTATACAGTAGAGTGCTATATAGCTGATTGTGTTAGTTGGGTACCTCAGCTAACTTTGTTTGACTTATGAGCAAATTGGACCTATGAACATGCTTTTGTAACAGAACTCATTCATATGTAGGGGACCTACTGTATGGAGTGGTGTTAAGGGCCTAAAGTAAAATGCTTTGTAAAAATGTGTCATGCCACAACAAGTGGACACTAGAGTTTTGTTTTCCAGGTGGACATCTGTTAGTTACTGGTTTACCTTAAACTGCTTTTGCATTATCAGAGAGGAGAACTAGAACTAAGAACTGAGGACTAGGATTAAAGACTGATGGATAGAAGGAGGGTCAGAATCACTACTTTCCTTCATGTTCTTGATTCCCTAGAGGAATTCAAGGTGGATTCTGCATGAGCAAGCACAGTTAAGAGTTAGCATGGGAAATAGTTTAGGGGACTACAAGCTTCTTGAATACCACTGCGGAATGGGTCAGTTTAATTGAGACATCAATTAAGTAGAAAACAGAGTTGGAAGAAGGGAATCTGTGGAAACTGTTTTTTAAAAAAACACTTTATGTTTATTCCTCCATGAAATAAGTTTCACTACTAAACCAGTGAATACTATTTCACGTTTTTCACTAACAATTGTATTTAAAGCTAATAATTCTCTTAGTTGATATATCAAACCTATTTTAAGACTGAGATAATAATAAATGGGATTAATCTGAAGTTTTGCACTCGGGGTTAGAGTGGAATACTACCTTCCTGCAGGTAAGAAAAAGGAAGAAGAAAGTAGAAGGAAGGGAATGTGGTTGGAACATCTTCAACTGATGTAGTGATATTTTATTGCTGTGCAGCAATCCACAAAATTAGAAGTTTAAGAAACCATTCAATTTCTCCCACAGTTTCTGAGAGTCAAAAAGTAGCATTTCTGAGTGGTTCTTGCTCAAGTTCTGTCATGAGGCTGTTGTCAAGCCATTGGTCACAACCTTAGTCATCTCAAAACTTGACCGGGGCTTGAGAATCCACTTCCAAGTTGATACATATGGTTGTTAACAGGCCTCTGTTCCTCCCTGGCTGTTGGCTGAAAACTTCAGTTTCTCATCATGTGGGCCTCTTCATAGGTGTGTTCACAACACTGTAGCTTCATTCACCCAGAGCGAGAGTTCAAGACAGAGAAGCTGACTGTGGTGGATGTTTGTCTTTTATAAGCTAAGCATGGAAGTGATCTATCATCACGTTTGCTGTGTGTCCTCAATCACATAGACTAGGAGTCCTCAGCTGCCGGGCCATGGACCTGTACTGGTCCATGGCTTGTTAGGAACCAGGCGACACAGCAGGAAGTGAGCGGTGGGCAAGCAAGGCTTCATCTGCGTTTACAGCTGCTTTTCATCACTCGCATTGCCTCCTAGGCTCCACTTCCTGTCAGATCAGCCGGGGCATTCGATTCTTACAGGAGCAGGAATCCTATTGTAAACCGTACATGTGAGGGATCTAGGTTCGTGCTCCTTATGAATATCTAATGCCTGATGAACTGAGGTGGAGCTCAGGCAGTGATGCTAGCACCGGGGAGCAGCTGTGAATGTGGATTAACATTAGCATTGAAGTTTAATGTCCACCACCCCCACCCAGTATCTGTGGAAAAATTGTCTTTCATGAAACCAGTCCCTAATACCAAAAAGCTTGGGGACTGCTGAAATAGACCAACCCTGGGACAGTGTGGAGGGACTACTCAAAGGTCGTTCAGGGAATGGGATAATAAGGAGTTGCCTTGGAGACTGGCTATCACCACTGGTGCTTTAATGATTCCTGAAATTCAGGCAGGGTTGGGGCTACTTCTCATTGCCACCTAGGTGGTGAGTCCCCCCCCCTTTTTTGTAAATCTTAAACTAGCTAATGGAAAAGATGTATCAAGAATGAATATCATAAGAATAACACATTTAAAAAGAATAAGTATTTCACAGTAGACACAAGTGATAGTTCACTACAGTTGATTTCACAGAATCCCTCCACCATCTATTCTGACTATAGGAAAACTGGGTATTTCTGGAGACATAACCAGCTCTTCTTAGGAAGCTGATATGCTCCACATGACACTACTTTCTTTCATCACAAATGGGGTAGGAAGTGCTACTTTCTTACTGGGGACTTTAGAAATTCCTCTAGAGGGAGCAGGTGGGGAGTTTTGTTTCTTTTCACTCTGTTTTGCATTGAATTGTGTCCAAGAAAAAGATATGTTGAAGCCCTCACCTCTAGTGACTGAGTGTGATCTAATTTAAAAATAGGGTCTTTGCTGATGGAATCAAGATAAGATGAGATCATGAGGGTGGGCTCTAATCCAGTATGACTGGTGTTCTTAAAGAATAAGAGGAAGAATACCATGTGACAGAGCACCATGCAATGACAGTTGGAGATTGACATGCTGCAGCTGCAAACCAGGAACACCAAGGATTGCTGGCAAACTGCAAGAAGCTAAGAGAAAGCAAGGATGGATGCTCTCTCACAGGTTTTAGAGAAAGTATGGTCTGTCAATCCCTTGATTTCAGATGTTTAGCCTCCAAAAATCATAAGAAAATACATTTCTGTTGTTTTAAGTCACCCAAGTTGTGGTACTTAGTTAAGACGGCCCTGGGAAGCTCACACAACCTTCATTTTCAAGTAAAGTCTCTACCCAAAATACTTTGTTCCAAATAAGGGCCCTAGCCCAAGGCAGCTAATATAGAAAAGAAGGTTAAATGAAGAAAACAGCATCTACAAGCCTAAAAATCCATGGGAGATAAGTTGCCAAAGGCAGCAGTATTAAATAAGCAGACTCTGATGATCTCAGTTATGCAAAATTTTAATTTTTAATTTAATTAAATTAACTTTTAATTTTTTTCTGAAACTGACATTTTGCACTGGCAAAATGCAAAAAAACCTGCTGTGTCAAGGGCAGGAACACTCCCGGAGTATCAAATGGGAGCAGGGAACAAGACCTCTGTGCTTTTGTTTCTCACCTTCCTCTGCCCTCTCACCCCATCCTAGGCTAGCATAGAGGGGGCCTCATTGTCTCTGTTGCTCTAAGGCCCACCTGGCCACTGCTTCAGCCTCTTCTGCTTCCTGTGATTCAGGGATCTCTTTTATGTTATAACCTTTGTGTGGTCTACTTTGTTTGTAAGCTTTGTCCTTGTTATATAAAGGAAACACTCTTTGGAATTTAAAAACTCCTCTCCTTTTTTGTTTCTCCACAAAGACTAGAATTCCACACTAATATTCTACTAGGAAATTAATAAATCTGGTCGGAAGCTCAAAGCTGAATAATGAACTCGCCTTCAGAGGTTTTCTCCTTCAAATGCACTCCATATGTTGCTGGTTGTGTTTCACTCTGAAAATACATTACATTTTACTTATTCTCTTATGTATCACTCTGTGTGCCCGCAGACCTGCCTGCTCCCTGTGAAACACGGGATTTTCAGACACCTTTTTTCATCTTCAGCATAATGTTAACTGTCCCTATTAGAAATATGAATGCCATACTAAATTTTAATTTACCTCGATAAACATTCCCTTTGTGTGCAGTAGCTCAAGGTGAATTTATTCAAGTCATCCCTGATTTGTAACATGTAGCGTATATATTCACATAGTATTTTGTAACAGAATACTTTCAAATGTTTCTAAGATCAAGTTAGGTGTCCCTTTTCACTAATATCCAAATTGTGCTTTCAGACACTCCAATAACCATTTTTGTTACGAAATGTTGAAGTAAGACTGTTTATTGGGAGAATACCTTAAGTCTGATCAGAGTTTTAAAATGTGTAATATAGATACTGAAGATCACAGATAATTGTTACAAATTGTCAAGGATAGGTTCAGGTGTTCTGCAGTATACAAATTAATTTTTGTTTCCCATAAATCAATTTTCTTAATTTTTTTTCAGAAAAGTATTCCATGGTGTATAATACCACATTTTCATTATCTGCTGATTAACTGATGGGCATTTAGGTTGATTCCGCATCTTGGCAATTGTGAATTATGCTGCTATGAACATGCAGGTGCAGGTCTCTTTTTTACTTAATGACCTCTGTTGCTTAGGGTAGATAATTAGTAGTGGGATTGCTGGATCAAATGGTAGTTCTGCTTTTAGTTATTTGAGGAGTCTCAATATTGCTTTCCATAAAGGTTGTACTAATCTACACTCCTACCAACAGTATATATGTGTTCTCTTTTCTCTGCAACTGTGCCAGCATCTATTGTTTTCTGATTTTTTAATAATGGTCATTCCGACTGGTGAAAGGTGGTATCTTATTGTGGTTTTACTTTGCACTTTCCTGACGATGAGTGATGTTGAACATTTTTTCATATGTTTTTGGCCATATGTATATCTTCTTTTGAGAGATGTCTGTTCATGTCGTTTGTTCACTTTTAAATGGGGTTATTCACTTGTTTCTTGCTGATTTGATTGAGTCCTTTGTAGATTCTGGATACTAGATTTTTGGCAGATGTATAGTTTGTGAATATCTCCTCCCATTCTGTACATTGCCAATTTGCTCTGTTTATTTCTTTTGTTATGCAGAAGTTTTTGGTTTAATTAAGTGCCACTTATTTATTTTTATTCAGTTGCATTTGTTTTTGAGTTTTAGCCATAAATTCTTTGCCTAGAATTATCCATGAGAGTCTTTTTTAGGTTTTCTTCTAGAATTTGCATGGTTTCAGGTTTGACATTTATGTCTTTGATCCATCTTGAGCTAGTTTTTGTATATAGGAAGAGACAGAGATCAAGTTTCACTTTCCTGTATGTAGCTATCCGATTTTCCCAGGACCATTTGTTGAATAGGGTGTCCTTTCCCCAGTGTATGTTTTTGTCTGCTTTGTCAAAGCTCAGTGGGTTGTAGGTATTTGGGTGTATTTCTGGATTCTCTATTCTGTACTATTGACCCATGTGTTTGCTCTTGTACAAGTACCATGCTATTTTGATTACTACACCTTGTAGTATAGTTTGAAGTCAGGTAATATGATGCCTCCAGCTTTGTTCTTTTTGTTTAGGATTGCTTTGGCTATTCTGGTTCTTTTTTGGTTCCATATGAATTTTAGCATTGTTTTTCACAAGTCTGTGAAAAATGACCTTGGTGGTTTGATAGGGATTGAGTAATATGATCATTTTAAGCCAGGCTCGGTGGCTCAGCCTGTAATCCCGTGATTTTGGGAGGCTGAGATGAGTGGATGGCCTGAGCCCGCGGGTTCAAGACCCGCCTGGGCAGGTGAGACCTCATCTCTACAATAAATCAAAAAATCAGCCGGGTGTGGTAGTGCATGCCTGTAATTCCGGCTACCCGGAAGGCTGAGGCAGAAGGATCTCCAGAGCCCAGCAGGTCGAGGCTGCGGTGGCTGGGAACGGCCACTACACTCCAGTCTGGGCGACAGAGTGAGACTCCAACTCAAAAAAAAAAATGATCATTTTAATAATGTTGATTCTTCCAATCCATGAGCATGGGATAATTCTCCATTTGTTTATGTCCTCTGCAATTTCTTTTTATCAGAGTTTTGTAGTTCTCTTTGTAGAGATCATTCACCTGCTTGGTTAAATATATTCCTAGGTATTTTAGCTTGTGTTTCTTTAGCTGCTATTATAAATGAAATTGTGTTCTTTATTTGATTCTCAGCTTGTTCGCTATTGGTGTATAGCAGTATTACTGATTTGTGTGTGTTGATTTTGTACCTTGAAACCTTACCAAACTTATTTATCAAGTCCAAGAGTCTTTTGGAGGAGTCATTAGGGTTCTCTAGGTATAAGGTCAAATCATCTGCAGACAGAGATAATTTGATTTTTTCTTTTCCAATTTGAATGCCCTTTATTTTTCTTGCCTGATTGATTTGGCTAGGACTTCTAGTACTGTGCTGAATAGGAGTGTTGAAAGTGGGCATCTTTGCTTTGTTCTGGTTCTGAGGGGGAATGTTTTCAACTTTTCTCCATTCAGGATTCCATTGACTGTGGGTTTGTCACATATAGCTTTTAATATTTTGAGGAATGTTCCCTCTATACTGGTTTTGCTGAGGGTTAATCATGAAGTGATCTTGATTTTAACAAATGCTTTTTTCCTAGCTCATTCTATGAGGCAGGTATCATTCTGATACCAAAGCCAGGAAAAGATACAACAACAACAACAAAAGAAAACTACAGACTAATATCCCTTATATACAGAGATGCAAAAATCCTCAACAAAATATTAGCAAACCAAATTCAACAGCACATTAAAAAAATACACTATGACCAAGTGGATTTTATCCTGGGGATGTAAGGGTGGTTCAACATATACAACTCAATAAGCATGATCTGCTACATAAACATAATTAAAAACAAAAATCATGCAATCATTTCCATAGATGCTGGAAATACCATGCTTATTTTTTTTGTTTTGTTTGTTTTGGGTTTTTTGTTAGTTGGAGTCTCACTCTGTCACCCAGACTGGAGTGCAGTGGCCGCTCCCGGCCACCGCAGCCTCGACCTGTTGGGCTCTGGAGATCCTTCCACCTCAGCCTTCCAAGTAGCTGGAATTACAGGCATGCACTACCACGCCCAGCTAATTTTTTGATTTATTGCAGAGATGAGGTATCGCCTGCCCAGGCGGGTCTTGAACCCGCGGCCTCAGGCAATCCACTCACCGCCGCCTTCCAAAGGCGTGGGATTACAGGCTGAGCCACCGAACCCGGCTACCATGCTTATTTTAAGAGTTAATTTTCTTTTGCTTTTTTTGGGGGGAGGAGGGCAGTACAAAGCAATTTACAGATGCTACATTAGCATCCAGTTCTCTCTGTGTGTTTGTTTCTACCTCCAAAAATTTCAATCATGTGAGTGAAGACTGGCATTAACTACCATCTATCTGCTCTCTTCCCTTCATTATTTCCTTTTTTTTTTTTGAGTTGGAATCTCACTCTGTCACCCAGGCTGAAGTGGCATGCTCATGGCCACCCCAGCATTGACCTGCTGGGCTCTGGCAATTCTTCTGCTTCAGCTTTCCAAGTAGCCGAAACTATAGGTGCATGCTACCATGCCCAGCTAATTTTTCATTTATTGTAGAAATGAGGTCTTGCCAAGCTGCTCGGACTGGTCTTGAACCTGCAGGCACAGGCAATCCATTCACTTTGGCCTCCCAAGTGCTGGGATTACAGGTTGAGCCACCGAGCCCGGCCACATTATTATTTTTACAGGAAAAGTATTACCCACCTAGGCTGGCTGCCTCCTTAGAAACTGCCCCAATTAGAAACTCAAATTTGTGGAAATAAGGTCTTCTGATTTATCAAGAACAACATGAGAGACTCTTATTAAGAATGAACACGTAGCTGGGCTCGATGGCTCAGCCTGTAATCCCACGCCTTTGGGAGGCTGAGGTGAGTGGATTGCCTGAGTCCTGGTTAGAGACTCGCCTGGGCAGCGAGACCTCTTCTCTACAATAAATCAAAAAATCAGCCGGGCGTGGCAGCGCGTGCCTGTAATTCCAGCTACTCGGAAGGCTGAGGCGGAAGGATCGCCGGAGCCCAGCAGGTCGAGGCTGCGGTGGCCAGGAGCGGCCACTGCACTCCGGTCTGGGTGACAGAGTGAGACTCCAACTCAAAAAAAAAAAAAAAAATGAACACGCCCAACTCCAAATCAAATAGCTCAATGTTGTTTGCAACCATTATGACCCTTGAAAGTATGGAATGCAAAAAATTTAAGTAGTTCCCAAGCCTTCAAAATATTAGACAAGTGAACTTTTGGCAAATCAGTGTTAAAGATATGCTGAAATAGGAGATGAAAAGCTGGTGACAAAAAAAAAAATCTTAAAATGAACACAGTTCATTATGATAATGAGGAAGGCTGATTTCAGACCCTTGGCTCGATAAGAGCTGGAGTTTCATGATGGGCTTATGGGCATGGAAACAATGGGTCCTGAAGCGTAACTAAACTGCCTCTACTGCACAGAAAATGCCTCTGAGTCAGCGCTGGGGATAAGGTCCCTTGAACTGTGGGGCTTTCCAGATACAAGGAGCAGTGCAATTGCTGTGATTTGTCACTCCCATAGTCTTGGCTCTGCTTTATCACTTTACACAGTTATTTTGCTGGATTTCCTATGTGCATATAATGTTACCTGATAGAGCTGCTTCTAGAAAAGGTGAGGCAAGGTGAGTGCCATGCAAAGAATTAGTTTTCAGCTAGGTTTTTTCCAGTCACTTAACATAATCCTTGAAGCAAACATATGACTGCCAGAGCTCTAAGTCCATTTGCATTTTTATTTAATACATTTCATTCATGTCATTTTTTTTTTGCATTTATTCTTTTTCAAGGTAAAAATGCTTTCTGAACTTGATGTGTTGGTTCCAAAAAGTATCTCCAAGAGTACTACTAAAATAATACGTTTTCTTTTATATCAATAAAAAAGTTATCTTTGTTTTTCAGTTTTATAAGGTTTTGAAGATAATGAGAATTGATGTATCTTGGCAATGTGAGCTGCATCTGCAAACAAATATAAAAAAGTGAATTTGGGGATACAAAATCATAGAAAGCGCATGGAAAAAAAGAAAAATATCTAAACTATTTTTGTACCACCACCTCAGTTTAGTACGAAGGCATTTACTTTAGTTTACTGAATATCTAGAACTAAAATTCAACAGAATTTACACTAACAAATAAATATATATTTTAAAAATTTTTTGATACTGGCGTATATCTTTCCTTTTACAAGCTGAATCTTTATTTTTCATACTAAAGCCCCAAGTAATTTTAGGAATCATCAACTAATTAATATATAGGCATAAATATCTATACTAAAATTAAATATGCATATTCCTAATCTCTTTACCAATATGTACTCATTTAATACTAGATGTTTTGCATTTAGTAATGGAAGCAAAATCCATAGAAGTAGGTTGTGTGCTTGGATGTAGAATAATCACAGCTACTTAACAAAAGTTAGAATATTTTAGCTAATTATATGCTGCTGAAAATAAATATGACAGATGCTGAGTAATTTTTAAAAATAGATCTTTCTAAGAGCACTCATGTTGGGTCCAGAATTCTCTTCGTCTCAAAGTAAAAATATGAGCAAACAGTATAATTGGTAGATCTTGCTTAATGTAATTATTCAGAAAATCAAAAAAAAAAAAACAAAAACAAAAAACAAACAAACCAAAAAACAAAAAACTAATCAATGAACTGGGGGTAGTGAATAAAAATATGATGCACAAATCCTCTGCACTTTACATTCTTCTACAAACCTCCTTGAATGCAGAAAAGAACACATCATTACATTCTGTTTCAACAGAATCATGAATATTAGTCAAGGTTCCCTCACAGACACATCCAGAATAATGTTTGACCAAATGAATAGGTACCTTGTTGACACATTAAAAAAAAATTGCACCATGTAAGTAGGAAAAACATGTTCTTCATAGCAAGCCATGATGGAAGCGTCAAGGGAAAAAGGAACTTATGTTTCCCACCACTACAATGACAGCTACCCATCTGGCTTTGGCTGTCATTTCACTAATTTAAACTACCTGTGAGAGAGACAAGTCATGGTAGGATTCCCAAACATATGAAGTTCAACCATCATTCCCTTTCATAAGGATTTATTGATGCTGTAAGTTGAGGTATAACATATGTCATTCTTTGTGTAATCACTCTGCATAATACTATGTCCTCAGTCACAGCAATTATTACAATTTCCAGCTACTTATCTTTATTCTTTCTTTGATGGTAGGCAAAATATTGGAAGTAGTTGCAAAGTCTATATTTTCATTCTGATATGTCCAGTGCCTGGTATGTAATAACAGATGTTCAGTACATTTGGAACAAAGGAAGGAAAACATAAGTAGATTCAGGAATTAAAATTAATTTAAACAATGGCAAAAGATCTAAGCATATAGAATTTTTTTTAAGTGTTTGCAACAATACAGTACCATTGGCAAGAGTTTGGCAAGCACCAAAGGGTAAGACATTATTATAACAGAAGTATACATTTTGGAAAACAGGAAAGAGAGTACACAGGTACACTGCTAAAAAAGCTCTTGGGAAGCTGAATTTTATGACATGCCTTTAGACTACTTTGATCTGTTCTCACAACTTATGAACCTAATTGAGTTTCATGAACTCCTGTTGGCCTTTGGGTCTCCAAATTTTCTCTTTATTATCACCTCATTTTTGAACTAAGATGCACCCCCTGCTAGGGGTTATTTTTATAACGGAGAGTGTTAGAGGGTCAGGGCATGGGTCAGAAGAACTGGTAATTGCAAAACTCAGGACTGTTGCATTAGCAGAGATAATTATTAGAGTCAGTCATTTTGAGGCATTGGGGAAATTTTGCACGCAATTTCTAACCTTAAATTTTTTTTTTTAAAAATTATTATATATTGACCAATTAAGGTGTATATATGTATTTAGAATAAAGTGATGTTGTGATTTTTAAATACATTGCAGAATTATTACGTCAAGCTGATTAACCTATACATCACACCAAATATGGTACATTTTTTGTGATGAGAACATCAGAGATTTACTCTCAAAAGTGATATTGAATGTACATTACTGTATTCATCATTCTGTACCAGAGATCTAAGTGATTTTTTAAAAAGACCCATCTTAGATCACTCATGTTGGGTAAATAATTCTCTTTGTCTCAAAGTTATGTTGTGTTTCCATTTTCATTTATCTCAAGACATTTTGAATTTCTCTTTTAATTTCTTCATTGACCCATTTATTGTTCAGAAGTATGTTGTTTAATTTTCACATATTTGTGAATTTTCTGAAATTCTTCCTGAAACTGATTCCTGGTTTCATACCACTGTGATCAAACATTTCTTCTACCTAACTGAGGCTTTGTATCATTTGATTATCATCTTCCCAAGCACTTTACACCCTTGACTCTGATAACTATCATTCTACTCTTTGCTCCAATTAGATCAATTGTTTAGATTCCACATTTAAGTGAGAACAGGAAGTATGTGTCTTTTCATGTTTGGCTTATTTCACTCAGCAAAATGTTCTCCAATCCCATCTATGACAGAATGCATTCTTTTCAAAGAATGAATATTATTCCATTGCATATATACAAAACATTTTAAAATTATTTTATCCATTGATGGTCACAGGTTGATTGCATTGCTTGACTATGGTGAATGATGCTGCAATAAACATGGGCATGTAGACATTTTTTTGACAAACTGATTTCAAGCTTTCAGGTAAATACCCAGAAGTGGGTTTGGTGGACCATATGGTAATTCTATTTTGAGGATTTGAGGAACCCCCATACTATTTTTATAATGGCTGTACTAATTTATATTCCCACCAAGAGTGTACAAGGGTTCCATTTTCTCTACATTGTCATCAAAACTTATCTTAATTGAAAGTTTAGGGCAACCCCTTTGGGTTCCCTCTCACTGTGGGAGCTTATCTGTCCTCTCAATAAATCCTGCTTTCTTAAAAAAAGAGGAAGTTTAGATTGTCACCTGGCTACATAGTAAGTACTCAAGCAGTGAGTCAATAGGCAATTAAGACAAAATATTGACTGATGTAATTTGATTCTAACAAGGAGAACATGAGTTTCTTGAGTGTAATTGCAATGTTGAGAAGTTCCCTGTAACTCCCCATAGAACTTTCATGAACTGTGATAAAAGTTACTCAAATCTATAACTGCTCTATGTAAACAGGATTGTTAATAGCCTGAAGCCTTCAGGAATGAAGGTTTAAGTTACCTCACAAGGCAGATAACCATGACCAACTGAGGTGATAGTTGAGTTGAGAACAAAATAAATAAGAAATGGAAGAAAAATACTATAAATATTAGGGGTCTAGCTATTACAATCTTAAAATCAAAGTTACAAAAGATAAACAGAGCAAATGACTTATACATGAATTGTAAGGAAGCATAATGGATGTAAAAAAAAAATCTGGGTCAACTCCCTTGTGTCCTTTTCTACTCTGGGAGCTTTTCTGTCCTCTCAATAAATCCTGCTTTCTAAAAAGTCAAAAAATAACAACAACAAAAAACTGCATCAGTCAGTAGTCTCCCAAAAAAGCTGTGTGAATTTATTACAAATAATTGATTGATGCAATTGTAGAGGGCTGGCTTAGCAAATCAAAGGTCTGTAGGGCAAGTCACTGGGAAGTGAAGAATAGAATGGGTGGAAATAGCATAGACATGGACCCAGATCATTTAGAGGCAAATTAGTTGAGTTTCAAGGTCTTCCAAATTATTTAGTCAGAACAGCCCAGATTATTCAGGGTAATATCACTGAATTATGGTCAACTAATGTGGATTATGATTCAAACAAGCACAGTGAAAGTGAAAACAACTGAACAGGAATTGTACAGTTTATGTATAGTTGATGGCATTCAAGATTTCTTGCTATTTCATCATGTTGTTGAATGTTTAAAAACAGAGTCCTCATATGTCTTAGATTCACTTTAAAATAGTATGAAAGAGGAAAAATTGGGACTCCTTTGGTTTTTTTTTTTACTTTTGATACTTTGATTATTACATGTCTTGGTGATCTCTTTGCATTCAATTTAATTGGTAACCTCTGCATTTCCAATACTTGAATGTTGACTTCTTTTCTCAGATTAGGGAATATTTTATCTGTTTTTTTTTTTTAACATATTTTTTTTCTTGTTTCCCCTTCTGGAATGCCCATTATGCACATGTTAGTTATCTTGATGATGCCCCATTCTTCATTCTTTTACCGTTCTTTCTTCTTTTTGCTCCTCTGATTGTACAATTTCAAACATTCTGCATTGAGTTCACTTATTCCTCAGTTTCAGTCAGCTGTTGAGGCTTTCTATTGAATTTTTTAGTTCAGTCATTGAATTATTTCTAGGATTTCTATTTTTAATTGTTTCTATTTGTCATGTTTCTTGTGTTGTTTGTTAATTGCTTTACAAATTTCATTTCCCAAAAACCTGTATAATTTTGCGGTTTAACCTTTTTTTTTTTTTTTTGAGTTGGAGTCTCACTCTGTCTCCCAGACTGGAGTGCAGTGACCGCTCCCAGCCACCGCAGCCTCGACCTGCTGGGCTCCAGCGATCCTTCCACCTCAGCCTTCCGAATAGCCGGAATTACAGGCGTGTGCTACCATGCCCGGCTGATTTTTTGATTTATTGTAGAGATGAGGTCTCGCTGCCCAGGCGGGTCTCGAACCCACGGGCTCAGGCAATCCACTCACCTCAGCCTCCCAAAGGCACAGGATTACAGGCTGAGCCACCAAGCCCGGCTACTAACCATTTTTAAGTGAATTGTTCTGCCTTCTTTTTCTGTCATTTTATAGATCTCCCTTTCTTTAGAGTTCATTGTTAGACCTTTGTTAGTTTCATTTTGCAGTTTCATGGCTTTCGAGTATTTTGTAATCTTTGTGTTGTTGCATTGGTATTTATCCATTTGTGGAGACAGCCCCCTTTTCCAGTTTATACAGGAGTCCTTTGTCCGGGATAGACGTTTACTAATTAGTCTAGTCTATGATTTTTGATAAAGCAACTGGTAATGACCCTGAGAAGGCAAAGCTTGCTTTAAGTTCTCTAGATGGCTGGTCTGCTGCCATTGCTCTGAATTTTAGTGGAACAGCTGTGTAGGTTCTCTATCTGGCAAGACCACAGGTGGAGCTCTGCTATCAGGCTGCGCTGCTATATGGGCACTGTAATCACCACTGATCTGCCTGATCACAATGTACACTTCCTGGTAAAAGGTACTGCTTTTGAGTTCAGCAATTGTACAGAGTTGCAGAAGGGACCCCAAGTCTCTGTGGATTTGAATGGATGGACCAACTGGTATGCTCAGTAGAAATGCATGATTGAGCTTTGTCTTTTCCTTCCCTGAGTTGCATCCAGGGTGGGCTTTGAGGCTGAAAAGAGTTGATTCAACTCCCAGGTGAGGCAGGACTAGTGCCTGCTTGATGTCAGTATTTGCTGTGGTGAATGCCTCCCTCCGTCAAGGTCTGGAGATGAACTCTGATGTTATAGGAAATACTGATTAAGCTCCCAGTGTGACACATCTAGTGCTAGCTTGTGGAAATTTGCTGTGGTGGTCATCTCCCTCACTGGATGGGGCCCAGAGGTAGAGTCTCTGGCTGGGCTGAGCTTCAACCCAAATAGTGCATCCTACCTTTTTCGTGAGCAACAAGTTTGGCTATGTGGGTGAGTTATGGTGATAGTCGGTAGCTCTGATAGAGTGCTACCACTAGAAGGTACACTGAGCATTCACCAAAATTCTCATGTTGATCTCTGTGGGCTCCACCTCATTTTTAAAAAATCTGACCCCAGGTGGTCTAGCCATGTAGTTTCCCCCTATGTCTCTCATTGCCTTTGAGGTGAGAGAATACTGGGCTTCCTGAGAAGCATCTCAGGATGCAAGGGAAGCTAGATGTCTGTCTTCTCAGTTTTTTTTTTCTTACACAGAAACTGTGGTCCTTGGGGAATTTTCTCTGAGTGGTGCTGTGCTGACTTGGGGGAGTGTGAGGGGTGACACAATCAAAGCGAAACCATTTTTCTTACCCTTTCAATGCAGTTTTTCATTCATTTCTGTGGAATATGCAGGTGAATAGGCTTATTCCCATGTTTTGACATTTTCAGAAAGGTGATTTCATCTGTGGATAGCTGCTAGTTGATCTTTCTGTAGGAAAGAGTGAATCCTAGGACTTCTTATTCCACCATCTTTTTGATGTCTCTTTCCTCTAACTTCAAAGTTCTAACCTCAAACTCACAAGGGTTCACCAGGAGTATTTTAGCCTTTACAGGTTTGACTGGGCATATTTGCTGGTCTGAGTCTATCTAAGGATTTCCTTAACAGCCCACCCAGAGGATGACAGATTGTCATGGATCAGTGAGTTTCATATCTGTGAGTGTGTTCTGGAAAAAAAAATGGTTACCTGGAAAGCAAAATTCAAAGGTTCAAACACAGAGGCCCAAACTCATAATCGAATTTGGAATTTAGAGAGGATGAGGGACTTTAACCAGTTCCAAAATTAGTGTTCACACTTGAGAGGATGAGGTCCTAAAGAAGGCCACATTGTAGAAAAGGAAAGGTAGCTTGTAAGAAACAAAGATGGAAAAGGTCAGTACAAGTCATGATGGCAAAGGAATAAACCAAGGAGAGTGAGGCATATTGACCAATGGGATCTGGTTTTTGGAGGAATATGAGGTCAGTCTATGCACTGTTATCTCCCTAGCCAAACCCCACCTTTTTCTTCCAAATGTTTATGTTCATGGGAAGATGTGGTCCTCGGCATAGGTAAGAAAGTTCCTAAAAACTCTGGTATGAGAAATTGTTCTAGAAAAAGTTGTTTGTGACTAGCTCAAGAAGAATGGGTAAGAATGAGTAGTAAGCCTGGGGAGGGACTGGAGAAGCTTGGCTGTTGGGCTGGCAGCCGTTCATGGGTGGCTGATGTATACTGCATCTCTGGGCTCTTGGCTATGTTGTCATCCAATAGTACCAACGATATTACGCAGTTTGTGACATGTTCCCAACACAGTTTTTTGAATATTCAATAATTTTAAATATATAAAAGCGAATAAGTAGTCCTTCCTTATCCTTGGTTTCACTTTCTGTGGTTTCAATTGCCCATTATTGTGGTCCAAAAATATTAAATGGAAAAATTTAGAAATAAATCCTAAGTTTCAAATAATGTTAATTATAGTATTTGTTGTTATAATAGTTGTATTTTATTATTAGCTGTGGGTTAACCTCTTACTGTGCCTAATTTATAAGTTAAATTTGATCATAGGTATGAATATATATAGGAAAAAAGCAAAATATACAGAGGGTTTAGTAATACCTGTGGTTATAGGTACTCAATGCATATATTGGAACATATTTCCTGTGAATAAGTGGGGACCACTGTAAACTGCAATGTATTTTTATGTTCCTATCAGCTAGCTTCAGTAATTATCAAATTATGGTCATTCTTATTTCATCTATACCTCTACCAGTTTTTCCTCTCTCATACTATTTTAAATAAGTCTGAGAGAATATGCCACTGTAAACTGCAATGTATTTTTATGTTCCTATCAGCTAGCTTCAGTAATCATCAAATTATGGTCATTCTTATTTCATCTATACCTCTACCAGTTTTTCCTCTCTCACACTATTTTAAATGTCTGAGAGAATATGCCACTGTAAACTGCAATGTATTTTTATGTTCCTATCAGCTAGCTTCAGTAATCATCAAATTATGGTCATTCTTATTTCATCTATACCTCTACCAATTTTTCCTCTCTCAAACTATTTTAAATAAATCTGAGACAATATGAGGACTTTGTTTTAAACATTCAACAACATGATGAAATAGAAGTCTTGAACGTCATCAACTATACATAAACTATACAATTCCTGCTCAATTGTTTTCACTGTGTTTGTTTGAATGATGATCCACATTAGTTGACCTTAATTCAGTGAGATTACCCTGAATAATCTGGATTGTTCTGACTAAATAATTTGGAAGACCTTGAAATTCACCTAATTTGCCTGTAGATGATCTGGGCCCATGCTAAGCCAGTCCTCCACAATTGCATCAATCAATTATTTGTAATAAAGTCACATAGCTTTTTTGGGAGAATACTGACTGATACAGAGTTTTTTTTTTTTTACATCCATTATGTTTTCTTGCAATATATTTACAGGACATTTGTTCAATGTGTTCTATGTATTTTTCATAGACTTGGTTTGAAAATTATAATAGCTATATCTCTAATATTTATAGTATTTTTCTTCCATTTCTTATTTATTTTGTTCTCAATAAAACTGTTCACCTCAGTTGGTCATGGCTATTTGCATGAGGTAACTTAAACCTTCATTTCTGAAGGCTTCAGACCATTAACAATCCTGTTTACAAAGAGTAGTTAACAAAGAGTCGTTATACATTTGAATTAACTTTTATCACAAGTCATGAAAGTACTACAGGTGGCCGTAGGGAACTTCTCAACATTACAAATATACTCTTGGAACTTATGTTCCCCTTGTTAGTTAGAATCAAATTGCATCAGTCAATATGTTGTCTTAATTGTCTATTGATTCACTGCTTGAGTACTATGTGGCCAGGGGACAATCTAAACTTTCAAGTAAGTGTGTTTCCTGGAGGAGGAAATCTTATTTTGAGAAAGAAAACATCTAGGCTGGCAGAACCCCAAATTTTGAGAACAGATGCACAAATGATGCTTGTGAGTCATTAAGAGTAGTAGTAAGAAAAGCTATTCCTACTTCTTTCCCTTGATTCTCAGGTCTAGAAATTCTTGGTATGGAAAAAAACAACAATTTCCTGGTATAAAAGTCAGTGATTCAGAATTTGTAATGTATCTTGAAGAACAAAATCCTACCTCTCTGTTCCCAAAGTGTTATCACTCAACTAATACAGAAATAGAATCTTTGAAATGCATTGCACTGATCTATCAGGCCAGCTGCTTCAAAGTAACGAGGAACATGAAAAGACCAGTGAATTCCATGAACATGAGCATATTACCATATCTTATTTATTTAAAAAAGAGAGAGAAATTTCTTAATGAGGACAATGCTATGTGGTCTACCATGTTTGCAAATAAGAGATTCTGCAAATTCACAGATGATGCTTTTGGTGAAATAATTATGAACTGGAAAAACAAATTCATAATCAGGGTAAATATTGCCCTTCTCATGATGGAAGTATTCAGGGTAATAACTGGGTGGCTGGAGTGGCCCCACAGGAAATGATGCCTTGCTCCAAGCTTAGTGTTGGTACTCAGCCGTTGCAGCCACTTACAGGTTGGCCTTGAGAAAAATGCATGTTGCTGTGTTCATGCATAAACTCAATCCTTACTGCCTTGGCTGTTTAGTCTGTTAGTCTATTGGGCAAGGGTTCTGGGGAAAGAAGACAATGAGTCATCTCATTCAATTTATTAATAAGACCCTCTTCTGCTATGGTTGCTCTTTAGATATATTCATAGTCTATACCCAATCAGAGAGACCTATCTATGAATCTATGTCTCTTCTATAGACATTTTAATAGTCAGTTTTCCAATCATGCTTTTCCAAATCTCTAACCATCTAGACAAATTATTAACTAATGCCCAATAATTAATGCACAACTTTTTCTCCTGGACATTGCTTGTTCCAGAAAAAAATGAACAAACAGTTGCATTTCTTGGAATTCTGATTTCACCATCACCCTTCTGGACCACCCCTGAGTGAGGGTAGAATGCTGAACTTACCATTTTCAGATAGTACCAGGCATAGTGTGCACAGTCATCTGTAATCCAAGTCGACAATGCTTCTTCCTCCATCAACTTGTCACAGGATATAACCCATGAGACTATAGACATGGATTGGGACAGAGGAAATAATATTCCAGGAGTAGGAACCATAAGATTTTGAGCTACTAGCTCATAAGACTTGTGCCCTCAGAATTTACTCAAGGCCAGTTTCATATATAACACTTCCAACTAGTAATGGAGTGCCAATGTGTCTGTACAGCTTTATGTCATGGTGAGTCAGACAATAATTAGTTTAGGACGCATGGCTCAGCCCACCATGGTAGCCCATATCACGTATTTAGTCTCTGTCAGAACCCAGCAGCATGCTAGAAAGTGTTTTCAATAAGAAAACAGTAATCTATGAATGATTGTATATTTTTACTCCAACAGCCAAAAGGTCAGTGTTGTGATTCAATTATAGGTGTCTTAAAACTCCTATACAGCCTATAACTGTTGTAGCATCTCAGTATGGTGAGTTTTTTAAAGGACTCAAATGGCAGAGCAGCTTTGCCAGCAGCCTGAGCTGGAAGCAGAACTTTCTCTTAGTCCAAGTTTTATGCAAATCTAGCAGCAGTTCTAATCACTCAATAAATGGTTCACAGTAACACCTCCAGTTGAGGGAACATTCAAATTTTGTGACCAACTTTTCATCTATTTTTATTGTAGATTCTATGTATGAGATTTTTAGTGGTGTTGCTTTGATTTGACATTTATGGAGGGGGATTTAAGAAAATTTATGCATTATGCCACCACTGCAGTAAATTTCTCATCTTTTTGAAGCATGTGATTTATTGAAAGGTCACCATTTTTCTTACTAAATACAAAATGGTGCCTTTTGAATAATATTTTATTTAATATTGCACATATGCATAGTAAAACATAATGGTGACTAAAATTAGCTTGTTCTGAAACTTTAACAGTGATTACAAAAGAACAAGAACATAAACTGCATGAAAGGAAGAGGTAATTGTTCACTTCATTTTCAGTGTATGCAAATCTAAGTATCAACAATGGATATAATCCTTATAGCAAGAAGGACAGAAACCCTTATAAGATCAACTATAAGAGGTAAATTAACACTGTAGTCATGGAAACATGTTGTCTTTCTCTTTTTAACTAAATATGTACATTTGACTCTAACAAGGAAACTAGGCCTATGTGTGTAAGAACTTGTCAACAAATGACACTTCTTCAGAAAAATTTGGGGACCGTGTTGGATCATTAAGACTGCCAGAGCAGAGCTCTCTCTAGCAATCATCCTTGGGGTCAGCTCCGCAGAGTCACTTCTGCATTTATAACCTCTTCTTTTCCTGTTCTGACTTAACCAGTTCACTAACAGCTCCAGACTTGATTCTCAGCAGCTCTCAGCAAAGCAGCAGCATTTTGTAAACTGATTGTGAGGAGAGGCAGTGAGTGAGAAGTGCTTCTATTTTTTCTAAAGGATTTATGCTAGCTCAGTTGGCTGTTGATTTCAAAGCTACCTGCTCAATAAAAATCTTCCTTCCACCCCTAGCCCCATCCATATTTAGCAGGCTGAAACCATCAACTGAATATTTACCTAGTATGGAAAATAACTTTTCTCTTGGCAAATTTCTTTCATTTACATCACCACTATAAAGGTACACAAGGAGATACAATGAAAATAAAAGTTCCCGCAATAGTTTGGTTTCAATTTAAGTCAAGAGAAAGTGCATATGCTAAATAGTTTATTTTTAATTTCATTTGTCTCTGAAGTAAGTGAATAACCTTTCATAATCTTTGTGTGTATGTATGTGTGTGTGTGCATTCTTTCTTTTACTGAGACATCTTTCCAATAGAAAAGATGGTGTTTTTAATCTTTGGTGACATTCTCTAGATCACAGAATTTGTTTTATTTATTAGGAAACTTTGGGAATTTTTGTTTCATAACCAGGTGAGTGACATTGATTTATTTATTCCAATCTTACTGCTCTTTGTGACACAGACTGATTTGGTTTTCATTTATTTGCTGAGTCTTGTATTTTTCATTGTTTCAACCTCTGAAGACTAGTGTCTTTACTAACTCAGTTTCCTCTAGAGCTGTACTTCCCACAAACAAATAAATAAGCAACTGAAACTCCTATTTCTGCCTATATTCTCCTGTCCTTAAAAGTCAACCCAGTTGTGCTTTATTTGTGTGTTCCTTTCCCAATTTCCTGAGTCAGAAGTGCGCTCTCTATCTTGTATGACCTTTGAGCACACTGTAACACTTAAACAAACTTTTTTTCTGTAATGATTTTTGTTTTGTTTTTTTGAGTTGGAGTCTCACTCTGTCGCCCAGACTGGGATGCAGTGGCCACTGGCGAGCACGGCAGCCTCGACCTGCTGGGCTCTGGAGATTCTTCCGCCTCTGCCTTCCAAGTAGTGGAACTACAGGCACGGACTACCACGACCGGCTAATTTTTTTTTTTTTTTTTTTGTAGAGATGAGGTCTTGCCAAGTTGCCCTGGCGGGTCTCGACCCGCGGGCTCAGGCAATCCACTCACCTCAGCCTCCCAAGCGCGAGATTACAGGCTGAGCCACCCAGCCCGGCTTGTAATGACTTTTTACATCCAGAAAAGTACATTCCAAGACTTTAAAAATCACAAAATAGATGAACACAATTTAGTTTACAACTTGTCCTTTCCCAGACGAACTCAAATCAGTCTATAAATATACCTGCACATGCATCTTTATCGCAGCATTATTCTCAATTGCAGAAACATGGAACCAATGGTGCTGCCCATCGAAAGTTAACTGGATTTAAAAAAATGTGGTACGTATACATGATGGGTTATTATTCAGCCATAAAGAAGGACAAAATTATGGACTTCGCAGCAACTTGGATGGATTTAGAGCCCATCATCCTCAGTGATCTATCACAGAAACAAAAAAAAAACTGAGTACCATATCTTCTCTCTCATAAATGAGCCCTGAACATTTAGCATAACAGCATCAAGAAAGGATTTGGCAGTAGCCGGAGGCTGACGGTGGGGGACACATAACATCAATAAGGGTCCCTGATCTCAAACCAGGCAAAGCAGGGACCAAAGCAAGACCCGAACTTTACCTGTACAATGACCACTTATCTACCTAATCCTGAATTATACTCCACATCTTTAAAATTTAAAAAAAGAGAAAAAATAATTGAGGAAACTACTTTATAAATTTTGTATCTGGCCGGGTTCAGTGGCTCAGCCTGCCATCCCAGCACTTTGGGAGGCCTGGAAGAGTGAATTGCCTGAGCCCACAGGTTCGAGACTAGCCCAGACAACTTGGTGAAACCTCACCTCTGCAATAAATCAAAAAAATTAACTGGGCGTGGTAGCGCACGCCTGTAGTTCCGGTTACTTGGAAGGCTGAGCCCAGCGGGTTGATGCTAGGGTGGCCGTGAGCGTGCCACTGCACTCCAGTCTGGGTGACAGAGTGAGACTCTGACTCAAAAAAAAAAAAAATGAATAAAAAAATATATATATGTATCTTCTTGATTCCACATAGGATAATGGCGGCCTTATCTATATTTTTACTCCATTTACCCTTTAGCACTTTATTTCAGACTTTAGTTTCCTGGCAAAACTGGGGGTGGGGGAGAACCTTGTTAGACATCTCTACCTTTTCTTCACTTCCAGCACAGAACTAGATGTGTGTGCTAGAAGGACAGTTGGGATTTACTCAGGAACTGAGTTGTTCATACATACAACTCATCGTCAGGGGGAACCCAGTTTAAACACTGGTCAGAGATGAGTCAAAAAATGGTCACACCTTATCAACTTTTGGAGCTATTGTTAAATGTTCAGAAGTGAAATTAGTGAAGCCCAATGGTTTTCTATGTTTATGTAAGACCCTCGTGGATTAACTGTATAATCAAAGAACAATCTCTTACTGATCAACTTAGAAAAAAATACTCCTAGATTGTTTCCTTACACAACGCTGTTTTGCAAAAAAAAAATTTAGTTGGAGTCTCACTCTGTCACTCAGACTGAAGTGGAGTGGCTGCTCCTGGCCATTGCAGCCTCGACCTGCTGGGCTCCAGCAATCCTTCTGCCTCAGCCTTTCAAGTAGCTGGAACTACAGGTGCGCGCTACCACACCCGGCTAATTTTTTGATTTATTGTGGAAATGAGGTCTCGCCAAGTTGCCCAGGCGGGTCTTGAACCCGTGGGCTCAGGCAATCCACTCACCTTGGCCTCCCAAAGTGCTGGGATTACAGGCTGAGCCACCAAGCCCGGCAAAAAATTTTTTTTAAATGATAGACTTTTAATATTATAATTTTTTTTGAGAAGATTGGGAGGCAGGGTAGAAGGTGATAGTTAAGAACTAGCACTTTGAAGTCAGATATGCGTAGTTTTAGATGCCAGCATTTTTAAATTCTGCTATTATTATATTTCTTACCTTAGAAAAGCAATTTTTTACTCTATTAAAGTCTTGGAAAAGTTCACCACAAAATGGAGTTGAAAAGAATGGTATATACTTTTTTGAAATTCTCATTTGGGTTAAATTAAATAATACAAAAATCCCTTGGTGTCTTCAGGGGATTAATTTCAGGATAGCTAAAGTCTGTGGATGCTCAAGTCCCGAAGTTGGCCCTGCAGAACCTGAGGCATTATATGTTGGATCTGTGTTGGATAAATCCACTGCTGAAGAACCCGTAAATATGGAACCTATGGGGTGGAGGGAGGGCAACTATCTATTTAATTCCCATCAATAAATAGTATTAAGTGTGGGTTACATGTTTTGATCAATTTAAATTATGATCATTATTTGCTTAGTTTCCTATAAAGATGTACATGGAAACATATGCTAGGATAGTATTAAACCAGCAGATAACTGAAGGCAATGGCAAATGTTCTTTTTTGAGCCAAAACATACTGTGAGGTGGCCTAAAAGTAAACATTATGCATATAGATCCAGTAACTTAAAAGGACCACAATGTTATTAGATTATTGAAGACCTGGTTTTGAAATGTGCAAAAATGGCAACATAGAAAAAGCTGCTCTTTTGCATAGAGCAGCTACTTTCTTTTAGCTGAGTATTAAGAAAATTCTCTTTTTGTGATATCAGTACCTTTTGTCATAGAAGATGACACTAATTCCAAATTTCTAGTGGCTAGGAAAGATTTACTACTCTTTTTATTTTGTCATATAGCACGTTTTCACCAGGAAAGCTAAAGCTATGAGTGCCAAATGGTTCTTGTGAAGAGACATAGTACTTCTACTCTTGCCAGAATCCCAGACCTTCACAGCAAAGTCACAATAGAATAATTTGTAGAGGTGTGTGTGTGTGTGTGTGTGTGTGTGTGTGTGTGTGTGTGTGTGTGTGTAGGGGAGGGTGGTGAGGAAGAGAGAGAGAGAGATTGAGATATTTATTTTTAAATACTGGCTCATGTGATTATGGAGACTGGAAAGCCCAAAATCACAGAGTAGGCGCACCAGCTGGAGTGTTGGTACTGAATCCTGAGTCCAAAGACAACCTGGAGGAAGAATTAACTCCCTCTTCACAAAGAACCTCAGTCTGTTTCTTTTTAAGGCCTTCAGCTGATTGGATGAGGCCCACCCACCTTATAGAGAGTAGTCTGTGTTACTCGAAGACTTAAATGCTAAACTAATCTAAAAAAAACCTTTATATAATATCCAGATTGATGTTTGTCCAAATATCTTAAAAACATGGCCAACTTAAGTTGACACATAAAATTAACAATCACATAACCTTATATATAAAGAATAGGAACATCTCCAAGAAGAAAAATTTTGCGTATTCATAACACACACGAAGACAAATTCCTGACAATAAATAAGCCAAAGGCAATTCAAAGAAAATTATTTGTAAGATAACCAATTTGCTAAATATCAAAAACAGATATTTGACTATTTTTAAGTTTACAACATAGTATTTGGCATAATTTTTACAATGTCTATAAACTTCTGTGAAGTTTAATAAAGATTTCATTTTGTCTTTATGATAACATTTTAAGAACTATTACATTTATCTTAAATAAAGGAAGAGAGGGTAGTTTAGTCATATAAATTTATGACTGTGAACATTCAAAAATAGCATATTCCCTACTTAACAGGCAATTTTTAATCATTTCTCATGTTAATATATCAGTTTATCTGGTCTTCCTTCAAAACAAAAATGGTTGCTGTTATCCAACATTTTATCATTTTGAAACTTAAAAAAAAATCCTAAGTATCTTACCAACATTTATTTTTGAATTCAAGAAAATTGTATCTAAGATTTAATCTGTGGTATAATTGATTTTTATTACTAAGTATATGTCTTATCCTAGTCATATTAGAACTTTTAACTATTTTGTTTTCTTTTTTTTGACAAATTATACTTATGTTAAATTATAATTGTGTTATACATAAATAAAAATTATGTTACACATATGTTGCAATTATGTTATTCATAAGTTACAAATCATACTTATGCCAAATTATATTAAATTATACCTGTCAAATTTGTAATGCTAATTATGTGTTTAGAACCCTTTCCTGGCATTCTCACTTCTCTGTTGTGTGGTTTTATGCTTTCATAGTATATGCTCTTTTACATCCTAAACTTGCTTCTTATTTTAAACTATTACTCATTACAAAATATACTTTTTTGAATAGAAAACATAAATATAAAAGTTTGAACTATCTTGGACTCTCTTACTTGAAAAAATGAGCAATGAAACATGTGAGTATATGCAGGTCACAAAACTTAGCAAAAATCTTCAAAATTAAAAAAAAAGATGTACATATCATGAACAATTAAAATAGATTTTGAAAGTTGAAAAATATAGATAATTCTGAGATTTTTGCTTTTTAGTGAATTAATTTTCTGGGAATTGGCTTTTGATGAATGGATTTATAGTTTATTGACTTAGAACTCATCACATACTTAAACCACAAATCAATTGATTATTAGATTTTCAAAAAACTCATGAAGGTTTCAAAAATCCTTAAAAGACCTTTAAAATATTTAGATTTCCATTTTTCCCAAAACCATTTATTAAAGAGGCTATTCCTTCCCAAATTTTTGTCCTGGACTCCTTGTCAAAGATTATTTGACTGTATATGCGTGGGATTATTTTAGGGCTTTCTATTTTGGTTCATTGATACATGCATTAGTTTTTATGCCAGCACCTTACTGTATTAATCTCTATAGCTTTGTAACATAATTTGAAGTCATGAAGTGTGGTGTCTCCAGCTTTGTTCTTCTTTCTTTTTTATTTTATTATTTTATTTTATTTCACTATAGAGATGTGAGGTACAAGTGAGGATTAACTACATGGGTAGACTGTGTGCAGGTAAGGTTTGGGCTTCCAACTGGCCCTCCTTGCCCTGGTAATGGACCTGGTACCTTTTGTGTTTTCACCTGCTCCCCACCCTCCTCCCTTTCTTCCTCCCATGGTAGTGCCCAGCAACTACTGATCACTCTGTTGTGTTCATATGGTCATTGTTCAAGGCACACTTATGAGTGAGAACATGTGGTATTTAGTTCTTTGTTTCTGTGATAGATCACTTAGTATGACAGTATCCAACTCCATCCAATTTGCTGCAAAGTTCATGGTTTTGTTCCTCTTTATGGCTGCATAATACTCCATTGTGTCTATGTACCACATTTTCTTTATCCAGTTCACTTTTGATGGGCAGTAGTGTTGGTTCCATATTTTTGCTGTTGTGAATTATGAGACAATAAACATCTGCATGTAGGTGTGTTTTTGGTAGAATAATCTATGTTCCTGCAGGTATATTCCCAGAGAGGCATTGCTGGATCATACCAAAGTTCAATTTCTAGTTCTTTTAGGAATCTCCACCCTGCTTTCCATAGAGGCTGATCTATGGACTAGTTTGGACTCCCAACAACAGTGCAGAAGCATTCCTTTTTCACCACACCAGCACCAGGACCAGCATCTATTGTTTTTTGACTTACTACTAATAATAGCCTTCATTAGCAAAGTTAGGTGGTATCTCATTGTAGTTTTGATTTGCATTTTTCTGATAATTAGTGAGGCTGAGCATTTTTTCATGTGTCTGCTGGTTTCTTGTGTATCTTCTTTTGAGAAATATCTGTTCATATCCTTTGCCCATTTTGTAATGGAGTCGTTTTGTTTTTTTTCTTTTGGCTTCATTTGAGTTCCTTGTAGATCCTGGATGTTACGCCTCTGCCTGATGCATAATTTGCTTTTTTTTTTACATTCTATGGATTGTCTCCTTACTCTCTTGATTGTTTCTTTTGCTGTGCAAAAGCATTTCAGTTTGATGAGGTCCCACTTGTCTATATTAGCTTTAATGGCATTCGCTTTTGGGGACTTGGTCAAGAATTCGTTACCTACTCTGATGTACATCCAATGTGCATAAGAGTGTTTCCTATGTTTTCTTCTGGGATATCTTATATTTGAAGTTTTACATTTAGGTCTTTGATCCATTTTGAGTTGATTTTTGTATATGATGATAGGTAGGAGTTCAATTTTTTTCTTCTGCATGTAGTCAGCCAGTTTTCCCAGCATCATTTGCTAAGTATAGTCTCCTTTTCCAAGTGATTATTATAGGTGGCTTTGTCAAAGATGAGTTGGATGGGGGACTGTGTGTTTTTTTTTTTCCAGGATCTCTGTCCTGTTCCACTGGTCTATGTTTCTATTCTTGTATCAATGCCAGACTGTTTTAGTTACTGTAACCTTGTAATAAAATTTTAAATCTGGAATATAATACCTCCTGCTTTGTTCTTTTTGCTGAGGATTGTTTGGGCTACTCATACTCTTTTCTATTTCCATTGGAATGTGTGTATTGTTGTTTCCAGATTTGAGAAAAATAATGTTGGTAATTTGATGCATTTAATCTGTTGATTGCCTTGGGTAAAATGGACATCTTGACAATAATTGATTCTTGCAATCCTTGGGCAAGGAACATTTTTCCATTTGTTTGTGTCATCTTTGATTTCTGGGTAGTGTTTTGTAGTTCTCATTGTAAATGTCTTTCACTTTTTTGATTAGGTGGATGTCATTTGTGTGTGTGTGTGTGTGTGTGTGTGTGTGTGTGTGTGTGTATGTGTGTGTCTCTATTGTGAATGGGGTTGTGATTTTGATTTGGTTCCCTACATGCTTGTTGCTGGTGTATAGAAATGCAACTGTCTTTTGCATGTTGATTTTGTGTCCCAAGACTTTACCAAAGTTGTTTATTAGTGCGAGGAGGCTTTTGATGAACTCCCTTGGGTTTTCAAGACAGTATCATAGTGTCTGCAACGAGGGACAGCTTAACCTCTTATTTTCTTATTTGGATACCACTTATTTCCTTTTCTTGCCTGATTGCTCTGGCTAGGACTTCCAGTACAGGAGGGATGAGAGTGGTCATCTTTGTCTTATTCCTATCCTCAGGGGAAATGCTTCCAACTTTTGCCCATTGAGCAAAATATTGGCTGTGGGTTTCCATAGATGGCTCTTTCTTCTATGCCTAGGTGTTCAGGGTTTTTTTTTTTTTTAATCAAGAAGGGATGCTGCATTTTGTTGAATCTTTTTCTGCACCTAATGATGTAATCATGTGGCTCTTGTTTTTACATCTGTTAATGTACTGAATTCCATTTATGGCCTTTCAAATGTTGAACCAGCCCTGCATCCCAGGAATGAAGCCTACCTAGTCATGATAGATGATCCTTGAGATGTGTTGTTGGATGATTTGCTAGAATCCTGTTGATAATTTTTGTGTCTATGTCCATCAAGAAGATTGGCCTATAAATCTCTGTCCTTTGTTGGATCTTTGCCAGATTTGGGTATCAGTGTGATGCTAACTTCACAAAATGAATGGGGATAATCATCTTTCTTGTGCTGAAATACTTTGGATAAGATTGGTATCAACTCCTCCACGATTATCTTGTAGAATTCAACTGGAAAGTCATCTGGTCCAGGGCTTTTTTTGGTGGGCAGATTTCTTATGATAGAATTGATCTCGGATTTTTATTGGTCTATGGGAGTTTCAATTTCATATTGTTTCAATCTTGAGAGATTGTGTGATGTCAGAAAGTCTTCCATTTTCTTTAGGTTTTCAAATTTACTTGTATACAGGTGTGCATATTATTAATCTCTAATAATGTTTTGAATTTCTTCGGGGTCAGTTGTGACTTCACCTTTTGCATTTATAATTGTGTTCATTTGAACTTTCTCTTGTTTTTAGTCAATCTGGTCAGGGCCTATCAATATTATTTATCCCTTAAAAAAACCCAGCTTTTTGTATTGTTGATCTTTCCTACACTATTTTTGTCTTCTATGTCCTGCAATCGTGATTTTATCTTTGTGATCTGGATTCTTCTGCCGAAGTTAGAATTTTGGTGATATTGCCTTTCCAGCTCCCTTTGGTGTGATGTTTGTTTACATGTAATCTTTCTGTTTTCTTTATGTGTCCATGTATTGCTATGAATGTTCCTTTAAACATTGCTTTAAACAGCATCCCAGAGGTTCAGATAAGATATGTCTTTACTTTTGTTTGTTTCCAGGAATTTTTTTATTACTGTGTACTTTTCCATGTTGACCTAGAAGTCATTCAGCAGCATGTTGTTTAGTGTCCTTGTCTTTGTGTGTTTTGGGGAGTTCTTGGTGGTGGTGATATCTATTTTTATTCCACTGTGATGTGTGAAGTTGCATGTTTTTATTTTCATCCTTTGAAATTTTTTATGCTTGATTTATATCTTAGAATGTGATTAATCTTGGAGTATATTCCATGTGCTGATGAGTAGAATACATACTCTGTACTTGTTGAGTAAAGTGTTCTGTAGATATCTATTATGTCCATTTGATCAAGCATTGTGCTGAGGCTCCAGATATTCTTATTGGCTTTTTGCCTTGATGATCTATCTAAAGCTTTTAGTGGGGTAGTAGGTATCCAGCAATGAGTACATGAAAATCAATGTCCTTTCTTCTTTCTTTTTTTTTTTTTGAGTTAATGTCTCACTCTGTCGCCCAGATTGGAGTGCAGTGGCTGCTCCCGGCCACCGCAGCCTCCACCTGCTGGGCTCCAGAGACCCTTCCACCTCAGACTTCCAAGTAGCCGGAATTACAGGCATGTGCTACCACGCCCAGCTGATTTTTTTAAAAATTTTTATTGTAGAGATGAGGTCTTGCTGCCCAGGTGGTCTCGAACCCGCGGGTTCAGGTAATCCACTCACCTCAGCCTCCCAAAGGTGTGGGATTACAGGCTGAGCCACTGAGCCCGGCCTCAATGCCCTTTCTTAGTTTACTTAGTTGTTTTATGAAACCCGGTGCTCTTGTTTTTGGTGCATATATGTTTAAGATGGATTATTCTTGCTGGTGAGTTAAACCTTTTATCATTATGTAGTGTCTTTTTTAACTATTGATAGCTTGAAGGCTGCTTTGTTTGATATCAGAATAGCTAGTCTTGTCTTCTGTTTTCTATTCATATGAGAGATCATTTTTCAGTCTCCAACTTTGAGTGTTTGGGTGTCTTCTGCAGTGAAATGAGTTTCCTGGAGGCAGCAGATTGTTAGATCTTGCATTTTTTAAATATACTACTCTATATCTTCAGTGGTGCATTTAGTCCATTCACATTCAGGTGTGTGTTTTCACTTTTGTGGGTGCTCTGTTCATTATGTTTGACTGTACTTTTGCAATGAGCATGATTTCTTTCTTTCTTTCTTTTTCCACTATGTTCAAGATCTTCTTAAACATCTTGTGAAGGGCTGGTCTGGAGGTGGCATAGTCTCTCAGGGTTTGGATATCCAAGATGAAGCTTAGCTTGATGAGGTAGGAAATTCTTGGTTGGAATTGCTTATCTTTAAAAACATTAAAAATTGGACTCCTGTCTATTCTGACTTGTAGTTTTTCTGCAGATAAGGCTGGAGTGATTCTGATGAATCTTCATTGGTATGTAACCTAACCTTTCTCTCTCACTGCCTTTAAGATTTTTTTTCTTTCATGCTTACTTTTAGAGACAGATTACTATGTGTCTAGGTGTTGGTCTACTCATGTGACATCTTACAGGGTTCTTTGAATCTCTTGTGCCTGAATGGTTGCATCTCCAGCAAGATAAAGAAAGTTTTCTTGGATGACATCATTGATGCTTGTTCATAGTGTTCTCCACTTCCCTTTTTACTTCAGAGTTACCAATCAGGTCTAGATTTGGCTTCTTGACCTAGTCCCACATCTTTTGGAGGCTTTTTCCTGTGTGTGTGTGTGTGTGTGTGTGTGAGAGAGAGAGAGAGAGAGAGAGAGAGAGAGAGAGAGAGAGAGAGAATGTTTTTAACTTGATTGGGTCAACTCCATATTTTGGTCTTCAAGTCCTGAGATTCTTTTTTCTGCTTTGTAGATTTTGCTCCCTGTGCTTGTTACTTTGTTATTTATTTCAGTGATGGAATTTGTTATTTCCATTATTTCATAATAGGCTTTTCTGAAATTAGCCAACTTAATTTTTACTTACTGTATGATTTTATTGAGTTTTGCTTTTTTAGGACCCTGGAGGTTGTCTGTTTTTTCTGGGTTTTTTTTTTTTTTTCCTCATTTGTGACAGGTCTCTTTTTCTTCTCTATAATTCTGTCATTCAGTGAGAGAGGGAGAAGCATTTGCTTCTGCTGCTTGTTCCACTCTGTGACAGGTTACCATAATTGCAGTTTATTTCTCCTATTGCTAAACTAGTTGAACAAGTTTTCAGTCCCTGCTGCATGTGACTAATGACTGGAGGGGGATTAACTCTCTTGTCTTAGAATTACTCACCTCACTCCTTCATCTGGTGAGACTTCAGTTCCTGTACTAGTTTGGAGCATGGGGTGGGGGTGTGGTGCAGACTGGGCACCTGGATTCTTATGCCTGTCATTGGTCTCTGGTCAATGTGTGTACAAAGAGACACTTACTGCATGCAGGGTACATCAGTTCCTCGATCCCTACTCTTTGCCTTGCTCAACAAGAGAGGAACCAATCTGTTTCTCCCCTAGGTCCTAGTCAGAGTCATTCTGCAGACAGTTTTTTTTTACTGCCTGGGAACTGACTTCCACAGTGGAGGCTGATGGGCAGGTTTTGTTTCCTCTTTCACTTGGGTTGCAGTTAGCCACCATGGTGCCCTGATCAAAACTCCTGCCTGGGACTGATGGCTTGTGCACAGCTTGGAGGGGATTACTTGACTATAAGTGGTTTAGAATCACCCATTCCTCTCCTTCACTGAACAGAGCTTCTGACTTTGTCCAATCCTGAAACAGGGCAGGGGGTGAGTCACCCAGAATCCCATGCCTGCTATTTTTTCTTGTCTCCGTGTACAAAGATACCTTTGAGGGGTGCAAGGTTTATCAGCATCTGGGTCCCTACTCTCTGCCTTGCTTGGCAAGAGAGTTGCTGGTCTGATTATTCACTAGTTGTTACCAGTGGGTGTGCAGGTCAGCTTCACTCTGCAGGTGGTTTTATTCAACCTGAAAACTGGCTGCCACAGTGGTGGCCGGTGTGTGGGTTTTGTTCCCCACTTCACTTGAGCTTTGGTCACCCCCCTGCTGTGCCCTGACCAAGAATCCTCCCACTTGGGACCAATAGCTCATGCATGCCTGGGAAGAGGTGAACTGACTTGGAACAACTTAGAATCAGTTATCCCTCTCCATCAAGCAGAGCTTCTGACTTTGAGCCTGTAACAGGGCAATGTGTGGGGCTCCCAGAATCTCATATCTGCTATTGCTTTCTGGTCTCTGTACACTCAAAGAGGCCTCCACTGGGTGCATATATTAACAGAGTTAAATTGCACATCCAAAAGTGTTCAGGGCGTTTCCATTAACCAGTGACTGGGTCCTCACTCTTCATCTTGCTAGATGACAGAGGCACCAGTCTGCTGCTCCACAGTGACCATCTTGGACCTCTGTGGTCCATTCCCCTTTCTTAAGAGCCCTTTGGCTACTCAAGGTCTTTTGTGGCTCCACATGAATTTTAGGGTTGCTTTTCTATTTCTGTAAGTAACGGCATTGGGATTTTGATAGGAATTGATTGAAAATGTAAATTGCTTTGAATAGTATAGGCATTTTAATATTGATTTTTCCAATCTATGAATATAGGAGAACTTTCTGTTGATTTTTGTCTTCCTCAATTTCTTTCATCAGTGTTTTAAAGTTTCAGTGTACAGATCTCTCATCTTCTTGGTTAAATTTATACATAAGTACTTTATTCTTTGTACTAAGTACTGTAAATTGGATTTTTAAAAAAAATTTGTTTTGGATAGTTTGTTGTGAGATTATAGGAGACAACTGATTTTGTATCCTGCAATTCTACTGAACACATTTATTATTCATAACAGTCTTTACTAGAGTCCTTAGAGCAGTGGTTCACAACTTTTTAGACATCAGGGATCAGTTGTGTGAGAGGTAATTTTTCCATAGTCAAACTTCATTGCTAATGTTAATCTGTATTTGCACCCACTCCCCAGCACTAGCATCATCATCTCAGGTCCACCTCAGATCATCAGGCATTAGATTCTCACAAGTAGCATGCAACCTAGATACCTTGAATGGGCAATAGGGTTCCTGCTCCTATGAGAATTGAATGCCATTGCTGACCTGACATAAGATGGAAATCAGGCAGTAATATGAGCAATGAAGAGTGACCATAAAAACAGATAAAACATTGCTTGCACACCCACTACTCACCTCCTGCTGGGAACCCGGTTCCTAACAGTCCACAGACTGAGGGCTGAGGTTTGGGACCCCTGCTTTAGAACGTTATATAAAATAAGATGATGTCAATTGAAAACACAGATAATTTTATCTTTTTAATGCTATTTTAATGCCTTTTATTTTCCTTTCCTGCCTAATTTATCTGCCTGATAATTACAGCACTATGTTGAACAGAAATGACAAGAATGTTTATCTTTATTTATTTTTTCCTTAGAAAAAAAGCTGTGGTCTTGTCATATATGGTTTTTATTATGTTGAGACACACATAATTTGCTGAGCATTTTTGTGTAAAAACATTGAATTTTGTCAAATATTTCCTTTGTTTCTGTTGAGATGATCATATGATTTTTATCTTTCATTCTATTCACATTTATTGATTTGCATTTGTTGAACCATCCTTGCATCCCAGCAATTAATAACACTTAGTTATGGCATGTAATTCTTCGATTGTGCTCTGGAATTTGGTTTAGTAGTATTTTTTTCAGGAGTTTTATATGTATATTAATCATAGAAATTGCCCTGTAACATTGTTTTCTTGTTGTGTTCTTGACTGACTTTGTTATGAAGCTAATATTGGTCTCATAAAATGAAGTTAGAAGTGTTTTTTCCTCTTCATTTATTTATTTTTTGGAAAAATTTGACTAATATTGAAGTTAATTCTTCAAATGTTAGAATTCACCAGAGAAGCCATGGGGTCTTTGGCTTTTCTTTGTTGGAAGGTTTTTTTGATTATTGACTACTTATTACTCATTTTTAATGTATTCAGATTTTCTATTTCTTCATAAGTCACTCATGGTAGCTTTTACGCTTCTAGAAATGTATTCATTTCCTTAAAATTACACAACCTGTTGGTGTGTAATAGTTCAGAGTAGTTTCTTATGATATACCCCATCTTATACCACACATAAACATCAACTCAGATTTAAACATAAGACTTGAAACCATAAAACATAGTAGAAAACGAAGGAAAAAACTCCTTGGTATTGGTCATGGCACTAATATTTTATATATGACACCATAGGTTACAAAAGCAAAATAAAAAATGATTACATTCAATGAAAAATCTTCTGCACATCAAATAAAGTAATCAACAAAATGAAAAGACCATCTATGAAATGTAAGAAAATATTTGCAAATCATGTATCTGGTGGGGATTAATATTCAGCATATATAAGAAATTTCAACAATGCAATGACCCAAATAACTCAATTTTTAAAATGAGCAAAGAACCCCAATACACATTTCTCAATAGAAGACAAAAAATGGTCAACAAGTATGTAAAAAGATGCTCAACATCACTAGTCATCAAGAAAATGCAAAACAAAAGCACAATGAGATACCTCTTCACACTTATCTATCTTCTAAGCTAATTGTCTATCTACTGCAAGCAAAATATCTTTGCATCTTGCATCCATTAATTTTGATGTGCACTATTATAAAAATTACAGTATGTGTCCTGTGTCATCTGACAACTGTACACTTTTTGTGCTTCATTAACTTCTGTGTTAATAAGGTTACATAATAACAGGTGATTTTTAATTGTTGTGACAGTTTTGCACTTCATTCTAATGAAATATAATGATTTTTGAAAGGCATTCTCTTGCCTCTTAATCTAGAGGTTGCAATCACAGACTCTGGTGTCAGACTGCCTGTGCTTGAACACAGGTTTCCAAGTGGATGAGAACATTTATTAGCCTCATCTCCCCTCACTTTTCTCAACTATAAAATAGATATAGTTGTACCTACCACCAAGGTTATGGTAAGAAGTAAATATCTTAACACTTTTAAAGTTCTTAGAACAATGTCTAGCACAAAGTAAGTGCTTAATAAATATTAGCTACTAAGTATTACTAAATACTTTTAAATCACTTTGGAAACAAATCTGACTTAAAAATATATGTCTCTTTCATATGGCCCCACAATTTTCCTATTGGGAATATACCTGGAGGCACTCAAATCATTCTACAAAAAAGATACCTGCACATGTAAGATTGTTTCAGCTCTATTCACAAGAGCAAAAACGTGAAACCAAACATGTTGCCCATCAAACAGGACTGGATTTTTAAAATGTGGTACATATACACAATGGAATATTATGTAGCCATAAAAAAGGACAAACATATGAATTTTGCAGCAACTTTTATGGATTTAGAGTCTATCATACTCAGTGATCTATCACAAAAACAAAGAACAGAGTACTATATGTTCTCACTCATAAGCGACCCTTGAACAATTATAATATTTGAAGAAAGGGATTGGCAGTAGTGGGAAACTGTCAGGGGAGGGGTGTGGGATTGGCAGTCGAGGGAAACTGCTAGGGGAGGGAAGGGCATCCCTCATCAACAAGGGTACCTGCATAATCAACATTTGTATACCTAACCCTGAATGGTATCCCACATCTTTATAATTTTAATAATAATAATAATAAGTCTGTATTGCAAAGCCTGAATGCAATATGCTCTTTATTATTTTAAAACAGAATTCTCTGTTGGCCTGCTATAGATTTTTGTATGTGTGTGGATTTGAATCTGCTCCTTGTTTTAAATGTTAAGCTCAGTAAAAGGGCACATGGATAGATCTGCTTTAAGACAGGACATGTATGATGTCCATTTAGTCCTCAAATGGCTCACTTGAAACAAATGTTTAGACTGAGCAGCTCTGTTACCCAAGGAGCAATAATTTTACAATGTTGTTTATTCTCTCTTTTGAAATTTAAGTCTTTGAGCAATGGATGACTTTAACGAGAAGTATTTCATCTGTAATCATAAATGCTGACCAGGTGCAGAGAGATCTTTATTATGGCATACATTTGGGAAACATTGTCAGCAACACAACAGGGTTCTTGATGTGACTATTACTTTTGCTAGAATTAAAGCTTCCCCACAGAAATCTCAGGAAACAGTTGCCTGTCATTACCTTCTTTAGTACACTATGGTGTAGTATATTTTTAGATGTGAATTTTTTATTCAAATATTATGCAGATCCCGTTTGGTACTATAGATTTTTTAAAAAGTACTCTTCTCTTTGAAGTGGTGCTTGAGTACCAAGAATCTCTCTCTCTAAACATTCTGGTTATCTCCAATGATGGTCCTGAGACACTGTCACAGAACCACTAGTACTCTTATTTGGCTGTGGCTAGAAGTTTTAAGAGCTTTGGTATATCATAAACTTACTAATTTAGTAGCTTCTTCACTTTGGGCTGTTCTCTTAAATCTGAATCTGTTTTGACCAAATTGTAAAAGGACATAATGTTCTTCTATCCTTTTTGTGGTCATCATGAGAATAAAAGAGATGTATACAAATATATATTTATTAATAAAATGTATTAAACATAAGTAATACATTCTTTTTATTTTTGTGTATCTTTCTCTTAAAGAACACTTTGAAGCACACAGTAAGATTAAAGTTTCATTATATATGTATGTGTATATTTATATTTTTTCTGAGTAACTTTCTAAATTAAACTTAACATTTTGAGATAATTGTGGAGTCACATATAGTTGTAAGAAATAATAGAGAGAAACTTCATAATCCATTATCCAGTTTCCCAAGGGAAACCTCCTGCAAATCTAGAGTATACTCATAATCAGATATTGAAGTTGGTTAGTCACCTTACAACATTTAGATGCTATTTGACTTATGGTGGACTTGTGTCCTGATAAACCTATCAAAGATTGAAAATATTGTCAAGTCCAATAAGTACTAATAAAATTATCACTTACCAAATGTCATGGCTTAGACTAGCCTACCTTAAAAGGGCTCAGAATACCTACATTAGCCTACAGTCTAACAAAATCACCTAAAACAAAGCCTATTTTATAGCAAAGTTATTATAAATAATTTTTAATCAATATTCAAAATTTGAAGTATGGCTTCTACTGAATGTATATTGTCTTTGTAATGTTGATTAGTCACAAGTAATACCCTAATAAGGAAGGATCATCTGCAAAAGGATATAATGAGGTAGATAAGACAAACAAAACATTTCCATAATCACAAGGACTTCTCAAGTTGCTTTAAATCTTAGAATTCTATTTTCCATATCGGCAAAAAGAAAAAAAAATGGCTATTATTTTACAGTAATTGTTATAATTACATCAACTTTGAGAAGATGAATATCTTTTCTATGCTGAATTTTCCAGTCCATGAGCATGAAATGTCTCTCCATTTACTTAAGTTATCTTCAGTTTTCTTTCCAGTATTTTGTAGATTTTAGCATACAAGTCCTGTGAATGTTTTGCTAGAGGTATACCTAAGTATTACATTTTCTTAGAATGGTGATAAATGGTATTGTATTTTCAATTTCATTGTACATTTCATGGGTTCATTGCAAGTATAAACTTATGGTTTTTATTGTATGTTACTTTTTTGTCCTGTGAACTTATTAAACTCAATTATTACTTATCAGAGTTTTGCTGCTTTTTTTGGTCAATTTCTTAAGATTTCCTAGGTAAACCATCATGTCATATGCAAATGGAGGCAGTTTGTTTCTTTCTTTTAGATATATATGCCTTTTCTTTTCTTGTCTTATTATACTAGCTCATATTTCTAGCAGTATATTGAAAGCAGACATCCTTGGCCTTTTCCTTATCTTAAGGGAAAAGTGTTCAATCTAATATTAAGTCTAATGTTAATAAAAGCTACAGGTTTCTTAGAGATGTTCTTTAACCAGTTGAGAAATTTTCTCTCTAGTCATATTTTCTTATGAGTTTTTATTTTGAAATGATAAACGGGTTTCAAATTGTGTCAGATACTTTTTCTGTATAAATTGTTATGTTCATTTGATTTTCTTTCTTTTGTCTGTTAGGGTTACATTGATTGATTTTCAAATTCTAAACCAAACTTTCATACTTAGAGTTAACCTAACTTCATTTTGTGTATAATTCTTTTTACATATTACTGAATTAAGTTTGCATATATTTTGTTAAACATTCTTTGTCTATGGTCATAAAGACTATTATTTTATTTTGTGTAGTTTTCTTTTTTTGTATTGCCTTTGTCTGCTTCTAGCATCAGGGTAATATTTACATCACATAATGAATTAAAAACTGTTTTCAACTTTCTCATCTGTTTTCTAAAATAGATTGTATAGAATTGGGGTTAAGCCGGGCTCGGTGGCTCAGCCTGTCATCCCGCGCCTTTGGGAGGCTGAGGTGAGTGGATTTCCTGAGCCCACGGGTTCGAGACCCGCCTGGGCAGATGAGACCTCATCTCTACAGTACATCAAAAAATCAGCTGGGCGTGGTAGCGCGCGCCTGTAATTCCGGCTACTCGGAAGGCTGAGGCGGAAGGATCGCCGGAGCCCAGCAGGTCGAGGCTGCGGTGGCCGGGAGCGGCCACTGCACTCCAGTCTGGGCAACAGAGTGAGACTCCGACTCAAAAAAAAAATAATAATAATACTTAGAAAAAAAAAAAGAATTGGGGTTAATTTTGTAAAACTTTCTTAAAATGTTTTTGAATATTTGCTGTTAAACTATTTGGAACTATCAATTTCTCTCTGAGATTTTTAAATGTATAACTTCAGTTTCCTTAATAGTTATAGAGTTACTCAAATTATCAACCTCTTATTGGATAAGTCACTGTTGGTTTCTTTTATTTATTTCTTTTCTTTTTTTTTTTTTTTTGAGGAATTACTCTATTTCATCTAAGCCGTTGAATCTATAAACATAAAATAGTTTTTGGTATTCTATTGTCTTTCTCATGTCAATGGGGTCCGTAGAGACATCTTTTATTTCATTTTTGATATTGGTTTTTTGTGTCTCCTTTCTTTTATTTTGAAAATCATGCTGGAGATTTGCCTAGCTTCCTGATGTTTTCAAACAATCAACTGTTTCATTGATTGTCTCTACTGTTTTTCTATTTTCAGTTTTATTGATTTCTGCTTTTATTTTCATTATTTCATTATTTCTGCTTACTGTGGCTTTATCTTATTCTTTTTTTTCAGGTTACTGAAGTGGGACCTTAGATTATTATCTGAGACTTTTTCTCCACTAATGTATGCATTTAATGCTTAAAATGTCCCTCTCATCACTATTTTATCTGTGTCCAACAATTTTTGATGTGTTGTAAGATTAATTTAGTTTAGCTCAGAGTATTTTGTAATCTTCTTTGAGACTTCTCCTTTTAACCACCAATTGTTAATATTTAGAGCAGTGGTCCCCAACTTTTTTGACATCAGGGACCAGTTTCATGGAAGACAATTTTTCCACGAACTGGGGGTGGGAAACTGGGATCATCAAGAATTCGATTCTCATAAGGAGTATGCAACCTAAATCCCTTTCATACACAGTTCACAATAGGGCTTGTGTTCCTATAAGAATCAAATGCCACTGCTCACCCTCTGCTGCGTGAACTGGTTCCTAATAGGCCATGGGCCTGTACTGGTTCACGGCTTGGGGGTTGGGGATACCTGATTAGAGGTTCACTGTATAGTTTCCACGTATTTAGAGATTCCCTATTATCTTTCTATTATTGCTTTCCAGTTTGATTTCTTCTTCTTTCTTTCTTTCTTTTTCTTTTATTTTTTAACCACAAAACACCCTCTATGCTTTTAATTCTTTAAAATTTGTAGCAATTTGTTTTAGGTTCTAAGACATGATATAATTTGGTATATGTTTTGTGGATACTTAAAAATGCTGTGCATTCTGCTGCTGTTGAGTGAAGGCTTTGTAAATATGTGTTAGATTCTATTGGTTGATGTTATTGAGTTTTATATCCTACCTATTTTTCTGTGTCCTCATTCATCAATTGTTGATGCAGAAGTGTTGAAGTCTCCTAATGTAAGTGTAAATTTTTCCTTTTTAAAAAAGTTCTAATCGTATTGCTTCACATATTTGGTAGCTCTATTATTGGGGGCATGTAGCTGTATTACTGGGGCATTATTTGGTGGTGTCAGGGATGTGAGCTAGATGTTGGAGCTACTTGTTACAACCTGGCTATGATGAAAGTCTAGACTACCTGTTGGTCTTTTGCTGATCTCATTTTTTCTGTGCTTTCTGTCTGGAGCAGAGAAATTATTGTTTAAAAGTTTCTGGTTTTTTTTTGTCTTGCTGGGTTGCCCCTCCCTAGCCAGTCTGTCTTTTTCTGTCCACTTTTCAAAACCTTCTTATGTTTATGTTATATACAATGTCCAGGGATTTTACTTGTACTTAGCAAAATAAATTAGGAAAATTATGTTGACCACATCTCTGATGTGGAAGATTCAGTACTTTCCAAATATAGATTTTAGCAGCTTAATATTCTCTAATTTTTCATGATTAAGATCTTACTCTTTTTTACTGAAGATTACAATGAGGAACAAAGAAAGAAGAATTTTAAAACACCAACAGTATTATTTGAGGAAAAAGACAACTTTTTCTTTGCAGTAGTACAAATCAATGCAACTTACTCCTGGTTGAATTCCAAAATTGAGATCTTTGAACCCCCATTTATTTTAAAACATAAGCATAAATGGAATATTTTGTTTCCATTTTTTGCATTCTTTTGTTCCTTTAACCAATGGAATTTATATGATAACATTAATTCTATGTGGTGGAATATGTACAAATCACAGATTGCAAACATAGTTCTGTCATATTATTATTCTCATGTCTTTTAAGTGCTATTGAGCTTAGTAACCTGGGATTCAGCAAAACAAATAAGCTATAGTTATTTAGCTTGTAAACCAAATATGAAAATCAAAAGAAATAAACAGAGTTCTAGATCCAAGATAGAAGATCCACAGAAGACTGATGAAAGATCTTGACAAAACTGCAGATAAGGAATGAAAAACTTCAGTGTCCAGGCGATAACATTTATTTTTAAAATTGACAATGATTTATTGTTCCTGATATCACTCTTTATGACACACAGGCCATTAGAATCAAATTATACTTCCTAGCAGAGTACACATTTGAAACACCCAAGGTCACATTTAATACAAAGATTGAAGGCCAACGTTGATTACAAGGGCAAATCCATTGAAAATTAATGCTCAAAACTGAAGGCCAGCAACTCATACTGACCAAGTAGTGATAGATTGCTTAATAACCACCCGTAAAATAATACTTCTACTCCCTTTTCTGGATTATTTACCTGAAGAACACTCCACGGTTCATAAAAATATAAGGACTTTGAAGTCTTAAAAAATAAAGGAAAGCAAATTGTGGCTTAAAATCTGCTTGTTTCTGGCAAGCATATGCAGAAACTCAGAGCAGTGCATTTTGGCAACCCAAGAAGTAGGACTCTATGGAAAATGGACAGACCATTGCTGTGACAGGTATTAACTTTCTACAATGTGTCTAAATAAAATGTAAAGAAAAAGTTAAAAATCTGAGATGTTTTAGCTCCATCTTCTATGTTTTAACAATTGTACCTTTAATCTCCTTTGAGCAAATGAGATTTCCTTTCCTTTTCAAATTTATCCAAAACCTTCCATTTATATTTAGCTCATAAGGTCAGAGAAGAAAAAAGTGTAGTTAGCTTCTTTCTTCTATCCTTGCAGTATCCTCCCACTTTTTTGCATTTAGTTTAATTTTTACTTATTCATTTTCCCAGCCCCAAGTCCCAGAATCCTTCCTGCTTTCCTGAAAAAAAAAAAAAAAAAAAAAGAGCTCTGGCAATTCTATTGGCTTTCTTCTCCTGTGAGAGACTTGACTGAATGTACTCTTGGCTTCAGTTTGTAAAATTCTGAAAAGAAAGGGAAATAAGAGAAAACAAGAAAACCTTTCCCCTCTTGCAACACAGAATAAAACAGAATAACATCAGTGGGAAGAAGTGTAACCAAATCTTGTATTGAAATCCTGCTTAGCTTATAGATAGTATTGATCAGGGTCTGTGTGTGATTGAATTCCAGTATGGCCCCCAGCCTGCCTGGGGCTTACCTTCAGTGACCATCTACCCTGAACTGAACACCCGGGGGTGGGACGGGAAGGTAGAGGGGTTGAGGGGTGGGATTGTCAGCCAGAGAACTGTGTTCACTTGTGTTCTGAGTTTCTTGGTGAACAAGCCTCCTGTCATCATTTTCAATGATCATTAGAGATCAGGCTAAGTCAGAATACCCCCTTGAAAATGTTGGCCTAGAGGGGTAGGTAGTGCAGTAAACCCAGCACTTTGGGAGGCTAAGGCAGGAGGATTGTTTGAGCCCTGGAGTTCAAGACCACCCTGGCAGCATAGCAAGACCTCTTCTCTACAAAAAGTTTAACAAATTAGCTGGGCATAGTGACACATCCCTGTAGTCCTAGCTACTCAGGAGGCTGAGGTGGAAGGATGGCCTGAGCCAGGAGGTCGAGGCTCTAGTGAGCCATGACAGTGCCATTACACTCCAGGCTAAGAAATAGAATGAGACCCCCAACTAAAAAAAAAAAAGGTAAAGCTTATTTGTCCTCAACCCGCATCTGAATGTGTCCCAGAGCCTGTTCCAGCGGCTCAGTACACTAGTCCAAATATAACCTCCACACATAAGGTAGAAAGGGTTTTGTTTTGTTTTGTTGTTGTTGATGTTGTTGTTGTTGTTGTTTTTGGTTTTTGAGTTGGAGACTCATTCTGTCGCCCAGGTTGGAGTGCAGTGGTACGCTCATGGCCACCGCAGCTTCAATCCACTGGGCTCAGGCAATCTTTCAGCCTCAGCCTTCCAAGTAGCTGGAACTACAGACATGGGACACCATGTCTGACTAATTTTTTTATTTATTGTAGAGATGAGGTCTCACCAAGTTGCCTAGACTCGTCTCGAACCTGTGGGCTCACGCATTCCTCTCACCTCAGTCTCCCAAAGAGCTGGAATTATAGGTGTGAGCCACCACGCCTGACTGGGAAGGGTTTTTAAATGACCTTTTATGGTAGAAATAAAAGACAGATTTGTCTTAGAATTTACAGTCATATGACTCCCAAGGATTTGAGTCAATATCTTGTCAAAGCAAGAAGAGCCATTCTAGCAGTGAAGTTGTTTAATGGTTAATTTAGCTGCATAGTTTAGAACTACAACACTAAACTATTTAAACAGGAATCTAGGTGTTGCTGTGAAGGGATTTTGCAGATTTGATTAAAGTCTCTAATTAAAAAAAAAAAGAGTAGACAGAAAGAGTGAGAGAGATCTTAAAGTCACACTAGTACCAAACTGGGAATTTCCCTTTGATCAAACCATAAAGAGTAAAACAGACTAAAAAAGAAAATTCCCCTCTCAGTATAATGTCTGTGTTATTCAATTTTGTGTCCATTAAAGGTTAAATAATCCTTACTAGAAATGGGAAAATGGCCTTCTGGGTTGCTTCAAATTTTCCAGATAACTTGAGTTACATGTTCATGTAGCATACAGTCATTTGAAGGAAAGCAAAGTGTCAACACCATAAATGCGGAAGGGGAGGTTCTTAGGCTGTGACTGATGAAGGGGCAAGGCACAGGGAACAGCCTCAGGGTCCAGGAAACAGTAGCAATGAAAGAACCAAAAGGGGAAGAAGAAGCTGGTATCTCATTCTGTAGGGTCATGGACGGAGCCATCTGGGAGTAGAGAGGTGGTCAGCTGTTTGGGATTAGTGTTCCCAAAGTAGAAGCCTAGAAGGCTGAGTGCCCTTCCAGGGGAGTGAATTAAAAATAAAAATTTTTAAAAATGCTCAGTTTCACTAGTCATCAAAGAAATGCAAATTAAAACCACACTGAGATACCCCTAACTTCAGTCAGGATGGCCATCATCAATAATTCATAAAACAACAAATGCTGGAAAGGATGTGGCGAAAAGGGAACACTTCTACACTGTTGGTGAGAATGTAAACTGGTACAGCCTCTGTGGAAAACAGTGTGGTGATTTCAAAAAGATCTAAATTGATATTCCATTCGAGCCTGCAATCCCCCTACTGTACCCAGAGGAACTCAAATTACTCTATGAAAAAGATACCTGCACATGTATGTTTATTGCAGGATTAGTCACAATAGCAAAAACAGAGAACCAACCCATACTGCCCATCACAAGAGGACTGGATTGAAAAAAGTGTGGTACATATACAGGATGGAATATTATGCAGCCATAAAGAAGGGCAAAATTACGAACTTCGCTGCAACTTGAATGGACTTAGAGTCCATAATAGGAGTGATCTATCACAGAAACAAAGAATTGAATACCACATGTTCTCACTCATAAGCTGACCTTGAGCAATTATCATAATACCATAAGAAAGGGATTGGCAGTAGTGGGAAACTGCCAGGGGAAGGGAGTGGATTGGCAGTTGAGGGAAACTGCTAGGGGAGGGAGGGGCACACCTCATCAGTAAGGGTACCTGCATAATGAACATTTGTATACCTAAGCCTGAATTGTACCCTTCATCTTTAAAATAAAAATTTTGTAAAAGTCTCTAATTGATTTACTTTAAACTAATTAAGAAAAAGATGTCCTGGAGGGCCTGTTGTCATCCTGTGAGCCTTCCCAAGCAGGTTTAGGCTTTCCCTAATCCTGTGCTCCTCTGACTCCAGCCTGTGGGCCTCTTCCTTTACTGACTGCCTTGGGGCTTGAAGCCTCAACTGGGACACCTGGGGCTCTGGTCTGGTCCTCACCCTCCCTTCCTGAGCACTTCCTCTGCTGATTTTGTACACAAAATCATGTAAGCTAATTGCGTGTATTAGATCCTCTAATGAATAGTTACCTCCCGGATCTGCCACTCTGGTTGAACTCTGAATTATAGAGAAAAGTTTGTCATTTATACAGTGTGAGTAAACTGAAATTGTGCATCTCAGCACTGTGGTATCACGCACTGTTTCTTGTTCTCTGAGGGCTTTCTTCGTTGACTATTCAAAATACTGTCAACAATGTGGCTGAAATGATCTTGGTTTGCTTTAATTTCGGTTCCCCCGTAACAGGATTTTTTTTTTCTGGGCCTTACAGATTAATACAACATTTTGAATACTTTTTTCCTGTGCCAATGTGAGAATTAATGGGCAAGTTAGTTTTACTGTCCTGGCACTCAGACTCAAGTATGAAAATAAACTTCAGTTTTCTTAGTACTTGGTACGGAAGTACTGGAGACTCCTGTAAGCATTTCTACATTCATCTCTTCATTGGCAGAAAGTTAATACCTGCCTTTATTTCACTCACTCAAATTTGCAATACAAGTGGCATTCTGTCAGAAGTGTCTACAGCTTCTTCCTCATGCTATCCAAATAAAACATCGTTTGTTCCAGTGGTCTCTTTGACATGATCTCCTTGCTTCATATTTATTCCAGCAGTAGCCTCTGCCTGCGCTTGTCACTCCCTCACAACATGCATCAGTGACAGTGTACCTACCTGCTCGCTGCAACCGAGGAGAGAAGACCTGCAGCTACCGGCCCTGGGACCCTGTGGTCTACCTTTGCTGGACAGAGGTCAGGTCCTCTGAGATTGTTGATGTTGGATGGTCCTTCCTACAAGCCTGAGTTCTCTTGCCTCCTCCCACCAACCAGAACTCAAGCAACTCATGCCAGGGGACCCAAGAAAACCCGGAATTTATTCAACATCGTGTATTTATTCTTACATGTTTAAACTGCAGTCATCTTCAAAGTACTCTCTGTTGGATGCAGCACACCTATGGAGACACTTTTTCGACAGCTCCAAATGGCTTTTGAACTCATCAATGTTGATGTCTTTTACTATCCCTACCATTTTTTGTTTTACCTCTTCCACATTGGCAAAATGTTTCCCTTTGAAGGCTTTTTCATCCAGGGGCAAAAAAACAAAAAATATCATTCAGGGCGAGATAGGGTGAATAGGGAAGGTGAGGCATGAGAGTCATGCTGTTTTTGGCCAAAAACTGCTGAACTCTCAATGTGGTATGGGCACGTGTGCTGTAAAATTACCCACCATGAAATGTGCAGATGCTTTGAAAAAATTTAAAAAAAAAAACCCTCACTGAAACCAAACACAGCCACTCATGACAATGTTAGCTGGTACACTAATGCAGACAGGTTGCTCGAACACTTATCTATCAGGGGAAGCCTGTAATCCAAGAACCTGTCCCCCAATAGATAAGTTTGATTTCTGAGGCGATCCCCCTCATATGTCTAAACCCCTTTCCCTCAGAGATAACTTTGAGTAGGCTGGGAGGCAGCCTGATGGCATCTAAATGAAAAAAATGTGTCCCACTGAGAATGGGGAGAGACATGGGTAGCCACTGCTGTCCTGGTTTGACACTTCTGTGTCATGACTGTGTGCTGGCTGGAGAGCAGTGGCTACCCATGTCCTCTCCTTCCTGGGAAACTTCCTTCCCCATCACAGGCATTTTGAGATGCTGCATTTTCCCTTTAATCGCCTTAACAGAAACCATGAAAACTACAACAACAAAAGAATAGATGGAAAGTAAACCAACCCAAATTACTTTGCTATTAGAAAACCTGGAGTTTTGAATTTTAGAAATCTCACAAAAGGTTAGATACAAATGAACTCTGGGATAAATAAGGGCTGACAGTCTACTTACTTCTCACTTGCTCAGCTACTGAGGTGCATAACCGCTTCCTATTTTAAGCATAAGGTTGATGCCTCGAAGGGCTATAATATTTCAGCCTCTGAAGGCAAGAGGTGGAGAGGGTAATCAAGCTCAAAACTCGTTAGATGTGGGTACTTCAAATCACTTGTATAAATTGACTGAGACTTGGAGGCCCGAAACAAGCGACTAGGTGATAAATGAGCTGACAGACAAAGCAACAAACCAAAAATGAGTGTACACAACAAATCAATGAGTCCAGAGCCAGGCAGTGTGATGGCTTTGTTGGTGTTTTGAGAAGCTGAATGCAGCATTCACATGGCGTGGTTTCCATTCTCAATGGCCGTCCTCTCTGTTCCTACAAAAATGTACGTATATTGTCCAAAGAGATTAAAACAAACTTGACGCAATATAATTCACAGTCTCTAGCACACAAGAAGAGCTGTGATCCTTTTCCTGAATGAACAACGAGGTGTGAGTTTTCAATAAGATAAAAATTCCTTTGGGTAAAAGAGAAGGTAGAGAGACTGAAAAAATGTTGTGTATAAAAGTTTAGAAATGCTGCTTCATCATGAAGCCAAAATTGTTTATTTACTGGTGGAAATGCATTTCTATTTAAAAGCACAGTGACGGAAACATATTTTTTGAAAAAAATTAATTTCATTAGCTTTAGGGGTAAAAATAGTCTTTGGTTACATGGTTGCTTTGTATACTAGTGAAGGTCAGGTTTTAATTCTACCCATCAACCCCACCTGTGCACATGGTACCCGACAGGTGAGTTTTCACTCCCCCTCCTCAGTGTCCCCCTTCTGAGTCTCCAATGTTCATCATAACATCCTATATACCTTTTAGACCTTTAGCTTAGCTCCCACTTACACGTGAGAACATGGTTGGTTTATTTTCCTGCATTACTTCACTTTGGATGATGGTCTCCAAATCCATCCAAGTTGCACTATGAGAAAGGGATTGGCAGTACCCCGAAGCTCCTGGAGGGGTGGGGAGAGATGACACATAATGTTAATAAGGGTACCTGATCTTAAACCAGGCAAAGTGAGGATCAAAGGGAGGCCCAAATTTTACCTGTATGATGACTACTTGTATAACTAATCCTGAATTGTACCCCACATTATTTTTTTTGAGTTGGAGTCTCACTCTGTTGCTCAGACTGGAGTGCAGTGGCCGCTCCCGGCCACCGCAGCCTCGACCTGCTGGGCTCCGGCGATCCTTCGGCCTCAGCCTTCCAAGTAGCTGGAACTACAGGCGCGCGCTACCACGCCCAGCTAATTTTTGATTTACTGTGGAGATGAAGTCTCACCAATTTGCCCAGGCGGGTCTTGAACCCACGGGCTCAGGCAAAGAAACTCACCTCAGCCTCCCAATCGCGGGATTACAGGCTGAGCCACCGAGCCTGGCTGTACCCCACATCTTTAAAAAAGTAAAATTAAATTTAAAAAGTATTTCATTCATTCTTATGGCTGAATAGTATTCCATAGTGTATATGCAACACATTTTCATCATTCCCTCATCTGTTGATGGACATTCAGGTTGATTCCACATCTTTGCAATTATGAATTCTGCTGTGATAAACATGCAGTTATCTTTTTATATAATAATCTCTTTTCCTTGGGTAGATACTAAGTGGTAGGATTGCTGGCTCTACCTTTATTTCTTTGAGGAATCTCCATACTGATTTCCACAGGGGTTGTACTAATTTACTTTCCCACCAAACACGTATTTTCTTTTTAAAACTTGCATATCTTTTAATGTCTGTGTCACTGAGTTTTCTGAGGGTGGATTTGTCTTCTTTAGGGTTTGTCTTGTCTACCTGACTCTATTTTATTGTTTAGCATTTGGGGACCACTGGATTATTTTATGCCACTTAGAATTTCTCTAGTGTTTTTTGGGTTAATGTTGGTCAACACCAAACAAATACAGAGGAAGAAAGTTATGAGGCATTCATTCATGTATTGATTTATTCAGTACATATCAGGAACTGTGCTCTGGGGTTGTGATTATAGCAAATTGCAGGACTGTTATCTTTGAGTCCGAAATTCACAAGAAAGTCCAGAAAGACACAAATCTAATTAAGAATTTAGATATATATTCTTAGTTTAAAACACAAGATCATCAGTAGGGACTATTATCTTCCTTAGAATGTAAGTAAGAAAGATTCTAAAGCGAGTACTTTAAATAAGTTATACTAAATGTGTCTTCTATTTTGAATTATAATAGATGATATAAATTCTAAAAGGTTATTAGAATTTTAAAAGTCTAAAAATGTAATATTATAAGTGAACATTTTGCAGCTAAGTTACTAAGCAATAAACATAAAAAGTAAAGGCGTATTTGCTATCACTCACATATATACTTTCATAATTAGATAGCTAGAAAATACTAATGCACTTCACATGGGCTTATTAATTTGTAAGATACATAATTTAATCTCTGATACAACCAGTTTTTTGGTAAACAAGGTCTAGCATTCTTATTTCATCGAATTCAGTATAAACAAAGTCCACAAAAATATTCTCTTCCTGCTGATACAAAACAAGTGATGGAACATACTGTATGCTTGCAGATTCAGAGGGGGCACAGATAATAAGCAGATTGATAGTCATCTAGCAGCGAAGCTGAAATTATCCGTGTTCTTCTTAGGCTAAAATATAATGAGAAGTGGTGGATAACGTGGTGGTCATACTCCCACAGTCACCACAGAGAAAATGATAACTCTTGGTAAAATAATGAGGAAAGAAGAAAAGACTCTTTTGCAGGGACTGTATCTTTTTCATTTTAATTTCATTTGCCTCCAGATAATGAGGAGAGACACAGAATGACTTACTCGCCTTCAATTGACTACAGTAGCTGCTTCCACACAATGCAAATACGCTTTGCCACTCTATTATTCGAATCTTTTAGCATCTCTGGAAAAATTCTAGGGCATGGTTTTCACTCTAATCTCTTGGATTTCTTCTGTCTTTCCTGTCTGCACACATTCAGTGGTTAACCAACCAAACAAGCAAACTAAAAAAACAAAATAAAATGGAACTAGTTCTATTTGGTTAAACGGCCCATTATTTTGGAAAAAAGTTAGCAAAGAAATAAGATTGTATATTGCCTCTTTAAATTCAATCCTGTGGGCAAATCTGTAGTTATTTTTGTAGAAAAAAATGATTATCTGAATTAGATAATGAAATGAGCACAGAGAATGTTAGAAAATGCAAAGAAATACCTAAAGACTGAATTTCCAGGGATCCAAGGTTTAAATATACTTGCAAAAGAGGAGAAAGAAAAAAAAAATCAGAGAATTCCATTGAATCTAAAACAACATAGCTTATATGTATACTATATCTTAAAATTTTAAAAAAATCTTTTCTCTCATTTTGGATTGGAAAACAAGACTGCAGAGTCAAATTTGAAGCAGAGCAAAGGCAAAGATACTGACCTTTATAATTATGTTTTAAAGTCAGGAATGTCAGCCAGGCCAAAGCTGAGACACTATTAGTACATCCGGGAGATTTTCTGATTATATCTTCTAATTTGTAGGAGCCTCAATGGACTGAATGCTTGTATCACCCCACACATTTGCATGTTGAAACCCTAACCTCAAATGTGACTATATTTGAAGACAGTAAGTCTGATGAGGAGATGGTAAATTTAAATGAGGTGGGAAAGGTAGTCCCTAATCTGATAGGACTGGTGTCTTTATAGAAGTGGAAGAGACACCAGGGACCCCTCTTTCTCTACAGACACAGAGAAAAGGCCATGTGAAGGCATAGTAGCTGTCTATAAGTCAGGAAGCGAGACTTTAGGAGAAATCAGTCTTGCTGACACCTTAACTCAAAATTCCAGCTGCCAGAACTATGAGGAAATAGATTGCTATTGTTTAAGTCACCTGGTCTGTGGTATTTTGTTATGGCAGCCAGAACAGGCTATTACAGTACCCAGTGGTGGTAATATCAGTGAAGACATTTGAACAGGTGGCACATTGTTGTGCGATATAGCTTCCTTCATTACTGTTGGATCAAGTGCTAATCACATCTCACACTTGTAATCTCACATAAACAACTTCAATGGTGAAATATTCTAGGTCAAACAAATGAATAACTATAAAATGCTAGAGTTTGTCGTTGATGCTAACTGCTGTTAAAAAATCAAGTACTTTATGTTACTTCTTTTTTTAAAAAAAATTTTATTTTAAAGATGTGGGGTACAGTTCAGGGTTAGGTATGCAAATATTCATTATGCAGCGACCCTTGTTAATGAGGTGTGCCCCCCCCCGCCTGCCACCAGCAGTTTCCCACTACTGCCAATCCCAACCACCCCCAACTCCAGCAGTTTCCCACTACTGCCAATTCCTTTCTTATAGTATTATAATAATTGTTCAAGGTTCGTTTATGAGTGAGAATATGTGGTACTCAGTTTTTTATTTCTAGATAGACCATTCAGTATTATAGACTCGAAGTCTATCTAAGTTGCTGTGAAGTTCATAATTTTGTCTTTCTTTTTGGCTGCGTCATAGTCCAATGTGTATATGTACCACTGTTTTTTTACCCAGTCCTCTTTTGATGGGCAGCATGGTTGCTTCCCTGTTTTTGCTATTGTGAATAATGTTGCAATAAACATAATGTGCATGTATCTCTTTCATAGAGTGATTTGAGTTCCCCTAGGTATATTCCCAGCAGGGAGATTGCAGGGGAAAAAAATCGACCTTTCGTACAACTTTATATTACTTCTAAACCAAACAGAAAATAATGTTTTCCTAATAAGTAAGAACGATATTAACATGACCAAATTGTAGACTGCTTTTACATATTAATATTGAAAATCCCACAGAATATAAACACACGTGCAGATAATAAGACAAAGAACAAATTGATATTTAATTTTTAAGCATGCGTACTTTTATTTATACATTTTGATGTGTCCACGTAGCTTTACAACAAACCGATTTTTTTCTTCAAATATAGAAATGTGACTTGTTATATTTAGGTAAAATTCACTTCTTCATTTTTTCCCTCTCATATTACAAAAAGAATTGGTAAATACATGACTTTTAAATTATTGTTGTTAAACAAGAAAATAAATTCACTAATAAAAAATAAAGACCTCTTTATTTAAATACATTTAAGACCACCTACCTTTTAAAAGGACACTGTTAAAAATTTGATGTGATTTATATGTGATATATGTATTTCACAAATATGTAAACATATATGTGATATGCTTATACATATAACCTTTTAAAATCTGATCTTACTACTATAATGCAACATGCTTTTCCACTTCAGATTATATCCTAGATATATTTCCATGGCAGTAGACAGAAACATGCCTCAAATTTTTGAAGACCACACATTATTCCATTATGTATAACAAGCAATAATTTGTTTAACCTTTTTTTTGATGCACATTCAGCTTCCATTAAATTATTGATATTACCAGCTGGAAATGTTTAATAGAATTATATTCTCACTAGCTTCACAATGACATTATCAATAATTTAAGTGTGTGTCTGCTGGGGACCAGCTCCAGCCAGATTCAGGGTACCCCAAAGGTAGAGACGGCGTCGGCAATTGGGGGGAAGAAGAGAGAAAGAGAGAGAGAGAAAGAGACTGGACTCTGGTCTAGTGCAGAAGCGATGTGTGTTATTGGGAATTACAGTGGGTCTTTTATACAAAGTCAGATGTGGGAGGGGCGTCCCCCACCCACCAGAAACCTTAATCCATGAAAACTTAATCAATGATTGCCTTTAAACACTTTTCATATGATAATCTTAACATTCCATAACAAAGGATAACCTAATCCGTGACTGACATATTCTATAAACCTTTTTCATCCTAAACTGATTGATTTATGCCAAGTTAAACAATTCTATAGAAGCTTAAGTATTTACTTTACAAACGAAAGTGGCTCATCCCAGAATGTTTGGAATGTGGCCCAGTCCAAAGTTCACAGTGGGCTATTGCAAGTAACCCAATGCATTCTTTCAACAAAATGGCTGTCTTCTAAAACTATATTCTACAATTTACACCTTCAATAAATCCTAAGATCATGACCCAGAAGCCTGTGACCAATACTAAGTCTCTTAGATGTGACCCGAGTTTGAATTATAAGTTGTGTGAAAGCTAAAACTGCAGTTTGAGGAAGAATGGGAGCAATGAGCTTCTAAAGTTAGCTTGTGTTCGTCCTGGTCTCAGAGTTTTTATGTTTTGAGCTCACAGGAGCTTAATCTGGTTAGTGCTGAGTAGAAAGGGGGAGGAAATGAGGTCAATAACTCCCAAACGCATCCTAGTGGTCTCGGGGTCAATGGCCCTTCCTGATCCCTAACGCTCAGTGGGCCTCCGTGGCTGGCTCCCAACATGTGCCAATCCAATAAGTGAAAATTTTCAAATCATTGTTCAAATTAAAAATTTAAATTAAAAATTTAAATTAAATTAAAATCAAATTAAAAATTAAAAATCTAGACTTTCGTCTTTGGAAACAAACATGCTAGAATCAGACCAAACTATGGCTCAAACTGTGGCTCTTTCATGCATTTTTCTGTAAGAAGTGGTGAAGGTACTATAATTTTTAGTGTCACATGTAGCTTATCTGTAAAATGGGATAATTATACCTATGGTTGTGTGATAATAAGATGAGTTCATGCATAAAATATGCTCAATACTGTGTGAGACACTAACAAACTTGATATGTAAATTTAAACTAGATAACAGTAACAGTAGTGGCAGTAGCAATAGAAATTTTTTTTGGTTTTTTTGTTTGTAAGAAGTTTTATGTCCCCGTTTCATTGTGAGACAAATCTTTTTATTTATTTATTTATTTATTTATTTATTTATTTATTTATTTATTTATTTATTTATTGAGTCCGAGTCTCACTCTGTGGCCTGGGCTGGAGTGCAGTGGCAGTCTCATGGCCACCCCAGCATCGACCTGCTGGGCTCTGGCAATCTCTCTGTGTCAGTCTTCCAAGTAACCAGAACTACAGGCGTACGCTGCCACATCCAGCTAATTTTTTGATTTATTGTAGAGATGAGGTTTCGCCAAGTTGCCTGAACTGGTGTGTATCCTGCAGGCTCTGGCAATCCACTTGCCTCAGTCTCCCAAAGTGCTAGGGTTACAGGCTGAGCCACTGAGCCCTGCCCTTTACTTCTTTTTATTGGCTACTTCTTGGTAAGTTCTTGTTTATATCCTTCACCTCTATATTTTATTGAGCATAAGTCTTTTTCTCATTGATTTGACTGTTCACGATAAAGTCTTGGGAGAAAGGAATGACATGATAGCAGCTTACTAAGGAAGAGGGATGGAGAGAGGTCTGGAAGAGCAAAGAGAAAATGGAGGGTGGGGTTCTTATGGCCACGTGCTTGCTTAGAACAATCAGTTTCTGATGAGTTTGAAGATACTTAAGTAAAAAAGAAAACATAATTACTGCCAGTTTATTCCTCCACTTTGACAAAAAGCATAGATTACCAAATGAGTAAGATACATTCATTGAGCTATAATGATTAGGTTTACAATCTCAGCCATTTGAACAACACGTTTAGATGTCCATTTTTTTTATATTATTATTTTTAGTTTAAAGATGTGGGGCACAGTTCAGGGTTAGTTACATAAGTGGTCATCATGCAGGTAAAGTCTGAGTACCCATATTGATGTTGTGTACCCCTCCTTTCCTGGCAGTGTCCCACTACTGCCAATCCCTTTCTTACAGTATTACGACAAATGTTCAGGGTCTGCTTATGAGTAAGTACATGTAGAACTCAGATCTTTGTTTCTGTGATGAATCACTGAATATTAGTAGACCTATGCACAGAAGATAATGTAGATTACCTTCAATGCCCTCTAAATTGGCAAACTCCTGTCCTTAAATGGTGTATCTTATTTTTTGGACATATCCAAAAAACATGTAGCGTCAAGTTAGAGAGTCATGTTTTCATAATTTTACATTTCCTTGTAAGGATCATAACTGCCTATGGAAACAATTCTCAAATAAAATGTGTATATGACCTAATAACTCACTTAAGGCAAGATGCAAAGATTTTTTTCTGTGCTCTGCCTGAAGGTTAGTGGGTGTCCAATAAGTGTTGAATGAGTAATAAAAGAGACAAAGAGAAAGAAAAAGAAAAATAAGAGTTATGAAAAAGAGAAAGAAGACAAAGACTAAGTAGTGGTTAATATAATTACATTGCTTTTCACATTACAAAGCAGTTCCATGTACATTACCACAAAGATAATAAAGACTTTGGAAAACAATATTAATCTGACAAGTTGGTTTTATTTAGGCCCACGTGGTTTTCATGCTCGTGCTGACTTCATGTTGTAGATTCAGTTTTTCATCTTTAGAAAGATACGTAACATCTTAGAGATTAAAACAAAATATTGCTGGGGGTCAGCGTAATGGATTTCTAAAGTTTGTGATTGAATTTGTTAAGGAGAAACAAAAAGTGCGATTGATTAATTTTTTCAGAAAATATAATTTATTCAATTTATGGATCTTTATCTAAATTCAGATAAAGAATAACAAGCCTAAGCTGGACTCGGTGGCTCAGACTGTAATCCCGTGCCTTGGGAGACTGAGGTGAGTGGATTGCCTGAGCCCGCGGGTTCGAGACCCGCCTGGGCAACTTGATGAGACCTCATCTCTACATAAATCAAAAACTTAGCCAGGTGTGGTAGCGCGCGCCTGTAGTTCCAGCTACTTGGAAGACTGAGGCAGTAAGGATCGCCGGAGCCTAGCAGGTCGAGGCTGCAGTGGCCGGGAGTGGCCACTACACTCCAGTCTGGGCGAGGAGTGAGACTCCAACTCAAAAAAAAAAAAAAAAAAAGAGAATAACAAGCCTACAGCAACATCACTTGCCTTTTAATGTTGCTTTGTGTTTCCTGTCAAATATAGTTCAACTTGAAAACGGTGGTGTATTTATTTATTCATTTATTTTTATTTGCCTAGATAAGGTGAATGGTTATAAATAAGCATCTGCATGACTTCTTTTTCAGAATTTTCCTTTTAGCTTAATTGCCATTCTTAGCTCTTTCTGGTCCGACTACAGTCCTGAATATAAAGTAAGCCAGTGACTGCAAAGCTTTAAAGATATTGACACTTTAGAGTCCTCAATGGTGTGAAACTCCATAACGTATATAAGCTTGACTCACTATTCCAGTATGTACATAGTTCACAAGACTGTTCAGTAATTTTCACGTCATTTTGATAAATATTACCATTGGTTTTTATTATCACTCATAGTGAATTTACTTGACATATTATAGATGTTGTTTTTAAGTTTAGGAGTCTTTTAGGTAAAGCTCGTTTGAAAACTTGAACTTAGATTTTTAAATGTTTGCATTACTTTTTCAAAAATCGGAGATACGTTGGGTTTAAAGTGGTTTCATGCACATTGTAGAATTGTTGTATATTTTCATTCTCTTCTATAATAAAAAAGTAAGGGTTTCAGGAATTCTGTCATTGATTACAAAATAACCCATAACACATTTATTTATTTATTTTTGGTAAAACAGACTAATGGTTTTTATTTCATTTTATTTCATTTTAAAGATGTGGGATACAGTCATAACACAAAGTATTTAAATTGTGTAATCCATAGGACAATATCTTCCTTTGTTGCCAATGGGTTAGCAAACCATACATATCTTCACCTGTATCTAATATATTGCAAAATTTCACAAGTATCTTCTCTTCTTATACAAGATAAAAGAAGATATGAAAAATATATTGATTTATGGGGAGGAAGGATGATAATTAGATGTCTGTGTTATACTACCTCCAAAGTGCATTATATGTCCCTTACAAGGTCTAAACCTTCCCATGTGAGAGGTTTCTTATTTCTGTTGTACAGACGTTGAATATAAAACTCCAAGATATTAATTAGTTAGCCTGAAGTCACACATATAGAAAGTAGATGAATCATAATTTGCATTCAGATTTAGTTTAATCCCTCTGCTATTGCTGCTGTATTATATTCTCTTTTTTCTTTTCTTTCTTTTTTTGTCACTTATCTGCATTTATCTCGATGATAACACATATTCTTAATATGCTATTTCCATCATTAAATAATGTTCCTAAAGGAATGAGAAAATAAGAAAAAATGAAAGAGAAAATGAGAAGGAAGAAAGGAGAGAGGAAAGAGAGACAGGAGAATAGATTGTAAATATTTTTCTTGCTTTCAAAAGGTAAAACCAGGGTAGCAGTTGGCTTGTATTTTCCTTTGCTTTGAGCTAATTTATTCAGTCACTTGGAGTCACATTTACTGTTTACATATTTCTGAAGCCAATAAAATTGCCTTTCTCCTAGTATATAAAATAATTCCTCTGTCATTTGCTTAAATGGACTTAGGGAATAGAGAGAAAGTCTCCCATAGTCGTCTTTTCTAAAGTTAGCATACGAACACCCAGTAACACTCTCTCAAGCTTCTCAGTGCCTTTGCATAAAAATTTATCTTTTCTGAGGAAATATTCTACCAAGTTTTTATATTATCAAGTCCAAAAATGTCCTTTGTACTTTTTTGTTCTTTTAAATTTATTTTTGTACAGATGGGAACAAAAACATTAAAATAGTTTCCCTCATGCATTGCTATTTTTTAATTGATGGACAAATCCACCTGTCAGTGTTCTAGAAAGCTTAATAGAAAAGTCTATGCAGATGCCTGTCCTTAATCATAAAGCCATGTTTATCCAAATATCACTGCTCATACAGACTGCAGAGCTCTTTACTTTTGCATGAAGTCTTTCAAGATGATTCCAACCATGGTGATTCCCATTCTCTGAATTTCAGTGGTGTGAACTACAGAAAATACTCACTTTACTTCCTTGAATTATTATTTATCCTCTGGATGTACTTCATCTCCCAAATAAAAGTAAAAGCTGTCATTGAGTGTTTTCTTTATGCTTTCCTCACTCATCCTACCTCCAAAAGCCCAATCCAGCACCTAGAAACTAGAAGGCGATTAACGAACATTTAAAAAAAATTATCCTCAATCCAGAATTAATCAATAACAATGACTAGAAGACCCTGTTCATAATTAATCAATAACAATGACTGAAACTCCTTCATAATAAAGTATTGAAAAAAATCATTAGATTTAGAATAGTGTGTATGGTAGAAAAGTCTTAACCTGAGAAACCTCAGAGGCTCTCCACTATACTAGTGTCAACATGTAGCCAACTCAGTTTTGTATCTTTGGGCACATTGTTGAATCTCCCTAGAAGTTTTCCTTATCTTAAACAAGAAAAATGTGGAGACAGATATTCTTTAGTTTCATTTCTGGTACTAACCTTCTGAAAAACGTAGGATTCTTTTCTTAATCTCTCTGTATTGTAAATTTGGTCGCTGTCCATTTGTGGTATGCCTTATGAATTTTCCCACAGGGTCCAGCAGGCCAGGACACTGAAACTCTGCATTGTGGTGATCCACAAGGGAATTGGGCTCTAAAGTTGATGTTATTCTAGAGTGCCTTAGACGAATGTTAAAGAGCAGCTGGTGTGCTTTGCTTTTCTCAGCTATTCGCAGCCACCAAACACCACTTCATAGCTCTAGAGGAAACTAATGCAGAGGAAACACAAAAAGGGTCATTTTGCCTATGCTGTGGGGCTGGATGTTTCTATCCTGTTTTTCTTCACAGTGGTTAACTCTCCCCTGGTTACCATGTTCCATCCCCTTAATCAGCAGACAGGGACTTAGAGGTAACAATAACTTCCTGTATATTGTTTTTCTTCTCTTCCAAGCACCCTTATTTCGGTCTTGAGTATTGAAATGGGAGAGAGGGGTTGAGAGAGTAGGGATTGTAAATTGCTAGGAAGAAGCAAGGCAAAGAAAACTGTGGAAATTTTATTTCTTAGTTGAAGTTTACAAATCACTAGCACCTGCAGTAGATGCAGCCTTCATCATTGTGGAGCAGCGGCCCCCAAACTTTTTGGCATCAGGGACCGGTTTTATGGAAGATAATTTTTTTCTACGAACAGGGTTAGGATGGAGGTGGATCATCAGGCATCAGGTTCTCATAAGGAGCGCACAACCTATATCCCTCACATGCTCAGTTCACAATAGGGTTTGTGCTCCTATGAGAATTTAATGCGCTGCTGATCTGACAGAAGATGGGGAGATGTGTTCACCCCCTGCTGTGCGACTGGTACCCATCCGCAGGCCCGGGAGTTGGGGACCCCTGCCGTGAAGGATGAGAAGGGTGTGGAGGGGTACAGGTGCTGGAGTAACAGACCCAGATGCTGAATCAGACTGTGACGAGAGCAAAGATCTTGCATTTTCCAAGAAATCAGAGGCTCGGATTAAAAGGTTACAAAATGTTTTCTGACATCCAAAGAAACAGAGGCTAAGAATGAAGAAAATATATTCAGGTGTCAAGTAAAATTATGTTTAATCTACTTTTATTTTGCTTTGTGTAATTCATGACTAATTTATACTTATTAAAATTTTATAGTCATGGGTTTCAGTAATTGTACTGTCTTTCTTAAATAAAGCATTATTTGCAAAAATGGTCTATAAGGTATATGATGATATATACATTCTACTTTCGATGTTACTTGTAACTTAGGGACTATGTTACTTAGCAAAAGGTAATGGATGTACTAGGAGACACAATTCTACCCACAATATCTATGATATTGTGTCACTGCACACCTAATTTTGTAGCAGATTGAACAGGCAATAATAAAGATTGAAGGATTATAAATACTCAAAGGGATGGGTAGATATTATTTTCATATAAAGAGTATTAAAAGAACAAAGTACCTAAAGATTAATTCAGGAAATTGACTTGCACTATATTCCATAAAAATTCATTCTAGGAAGCAAATATTTTGAGACATACCTTTGTCAAAAGTTGTCTGGGGCAGCAGGGCATCTCCTTAGCTTGTTGTAACCTTCACTGCAATTGTTTGAGGTTTTTTTTTTTTCTCTCTCTCCAGAGAAAAGATATGTAATAATGAACTCCCAGAGACTTCTGAAGCTAAACAGGGCTCTAATGAACTTTCACAGGTATTTGAGAGTCACTTCAAAATGTGAGGAATTCTGTAGACTGTCTAGGATTTTTCTTTTCCCTCACAGTCTTTACCTAACAAGGAATACAATTCATAAAGTGCAAATGAAAATATTCAGAACCTGATGAACCAAGATATCGAATCTAGAAAACATTATACCTTCTCTTCTTCTTCCAGTGCTTCTTCCATTCTGTCCTTTTATTAACTTATTTACCTTTTCTTTCATCCTTCCAACTTCTTTTTCTTTTCATTATTTTATTTTTTCTATGATCTTTTGTTCTCAGAATTTCTATGAGGTAGAAAATTATTCTTATTTGTGCATATTACCTTATTTGTTATATGCTCCAAATAATGAATTAATTGAAAGTGAAGAACTTTAAGATTCCCCAAAATGCTGTATCTTTTATTATGATCTTGGCATCTTGCGCAATGTACTTATTTACTTAGTATATTTTTTTTTCTGAGTTGGAGTCTCACTCTGTCACCCAGGCTAGAGTGCAGTGGCACACTCACAGCCACAACAGCCTCGACCTGCCGGACTCAGGCGATTCTTCGGTTTCAACCTTCTAAGTACCAGGAATTATTGGTGTATATCACCATGCCTGCCTGATTTTTTAATTTATTGTAAAGATAAAAGTCTCTTCAGTTTTTCTTAAAATGTAAAATTGTGTAATAATTTTTCAGCCTACCGTTTATCAAATGTAATAGAAATGAAATGCATTTATATTAATAAAATGTGTTTTTTCCTTTGTAGCAGAGATAATGAAACCATGGTCTAATTTTTCAAGTTAAAGTCTTTGTTTTACTATTAAGAACCTTTCCACTATTCAGCATCACATCAGATTTGATGGTAGTAGCAGACTGACTGCTGAGCCTTTAAATTTACAAAATTAAACCAAACATAAGCTCACTTTATTTTTTATTAGCATATTTAATTCTAATAGTTTTTGCTTGGAAACAAAAAAATAATGCATATTCATTAAAGATCAGAATTAAGTTAAATATTTCAAAAGATTGGGAGAAACAGATTCCTACATTGGCATACATGCCACCGTGAAGGGATTGACAAACTAATAAAAATGTCATATATACTGACAAAGTTTCTCAGTGATCTGCAGGGTAGGTATCAATTTGATTTATAACGCTCTGCACTTCAGATATACAGACACTGAAAAAATATCACTTCAGTGGAGATCTACTCATGTCCTTTTTCCCATATCAATTAGGTTACCCAAAAATCACATAGCTGGCTTTGTGTGATTTCAGTAAAATACTTAGTGTTCATTCACATCATTGTCTTGTACGTTATTCAAAATGAGGATTTCTTCTTTTTTAACATCCTTTCCAATTTCCCAGAAACTAAGTTTAATAGGAAGGGCATTTATCATCAGTGAGGCTATCTCTTCTTGACTACCATAACAGGACCTTCTGTCATTTTCAGGCTATTTCTGCTACACAAATGATCGTATATGCCCCACGACTTCAGTTACTTTTGATACATTTATACTTCTATGAGTCTCCACTGTGAGATCCGTTTAACATCTTCACTTTAATGTCTCATTCAAGCTCTTCACGTTAGAAACAACACTCAGGATCCTCCCAATTCCCAAATTTCTCATGGCTATCCGTCCTCCATAGACTTGGACAAGCCAAGAACTAGGTTTGCTAAACTGACCTGACATTTCTCTTTTACTTCCTTTCCATTTCATATACATTATCAAGTCACAGCTATTTTTCTTCCTGTGTATTCTTAAGTTTCATACCCTTTTCATTGACGCTGTCACTATCCCATTTCTAATGACCATGGTTTCTCAAAAAGACAAGTGCTACTATTCACCAGACCTTCTTGCTCAGTCTTCTTCACGAAAACCACTTTCTACTCTGCAACCAGTTGTTGTTTCCTACCATATAGATCTGGTCCTATAATTTATACCTAAAGCCTTTTATGTCATACCAGGACTGTAAAGAAAAATAAAATTCCTGTCATAGTTTATAAGACTCAGCATGATTTGATTCCTGCTTGCTTCAGGATCATCTTTTGCCTTTTTCCCCGCCCATCAATTCTTAGAGTTTGTTTTTGTTTGTTTCTTGTTTCTAATAAAGGAGTTTCATATAGAGCGATGCGTTTTTCTGCTTCCCCCTTTTTTCCTCAGGTTGGACCATGAAACCACTGCCTCAGAATTGTAAGGAATATTTACAAATGCACATTTCTGGGTTCTATTCCAGCACTCCTAAATCAGATTTTCTGTGAGTGGGACAAGGACAAGGATTGCGTGACATCAGATACCCCGGAGAAGTTGAATACACATGAAACATTGAGAACCTTTATTCTAGATGCTAGATTTCTTTCTATTTGGTAGTCTCTTCTCAATCAACACTCTTGATTTAGGTAATCTCGTCCATGACCTGAACTCCTACTTATGTTAAGTTACTTGTGTGTGTACATATATATTATATATACACATACACACATTTATGTACATACATACACTTCAATATATCGACACGTATATATAAGCATTAACACGATTTAACATTAATGTGAGTAGAAATTATGTATATGTGTGAAAGCTGTCCCTGAATTGTAGATCTAAATCATACTTCTTTATTTTATTGTCATCTGTTTATCTTCTTAGAATTCATCCATCACTTTTACTTTTATTTGGTTTGAAGAATTATTGATTTAATACCTGTATTTAGTCAGATGGCAACTTCAACAGGACAGGGACATTTGTTCTTAGTTTAACACCACATCCCCAGTCCTTCATCCAGTGCTTGGCACATAACAGGTACTTGTAAATATTTACTGAATGAATGAGCAAACATCTAAATAGGATATCTCAATATCAGACTACTGAAAAAGTTTAATGATGCCTTATCTTAAATGTTCCTCTTGTTATTTAACTTAAAAATGCTTTAGGGTAAGGAAGGAGAAATTTTGTATCAAAATTCAGCAAATTTGATATTTAGGAAGTTGTGGAGCAAGACATTTGTATGGTTTCTTGATGGAAATTCAATCATTCTGCAGTCACAAGCATTACACACATGGAAACATGTCAGTGATCAATGATGTCAAATGTCAGAATTATAATCAAAAGGCTGGCTAGGTATTTAAAACAATAGAATCATAGAATGGTATAAATATGTGGCCAAAAACGTTTATCTTATAGCTATAAAACATAGATACCTCACCGGAACTATTTATCATAAATATATAGTTTATGTGCATCCAAATTTCTCATAAGAAAAAGTCTTACTAAATCAGTAATGAATGTTTTGTTCCATGTAGCACTACAAAATATTTTGGAATACTTAAAATGTTAGAGCAATGTCACTGATACCAATTTTCCTGAGTAAATAGAAAACTGCACATTTTTTACAAGCTTTTAATCATAACAGTATTAATCACACTGCTCAGTGATTCTAGAGTCAACTCTGCTGAGATTGTTAAATTCTTAAAAATATACTTTATGTCTCGGTTTTCTCCCCACAGCAATTGGAATAACTAGGAACAAACATAAGATTTAACGTGCAACTAAAAACTGTCCAAAGCCATCATGGTTACATCTTAAAGTGATAGATAATCCAAACATTTATTTCACTGAACTTCAGCACAGAAGGATTGACTATGGGGATTTACTGACTTAAAATGTAAAAAGTGCAATATAACCTTTGCTATTTTGCCGGCAGCAAAATTTTTGCTTCATGGCTCACCTTAAAAGTGATATTCCTGGACAATGTTAGAAGAAGGAATAGCGGTAGAGACAATATTCAGGTATTGCATATCTGTTAGAAAACAAACTGCTGTACAAATATCTTCTTAATTTTGAATGTACAGTTTAGGAAATGCTTTCTTTCCAGGCATTTTCATGTTTAAAATTTTAAATTGTTCTCTTCAGGCTGAGATATGGCTATTCAGAAAGTAATGGAATAAATAGTGTGTGAGTAGAAACAAAGTTTACAGATGAACAAAATCTATATTTTTTAATACATCTCATTATTTCATTTGAAAAAAGAGCAGCCTTTATATGAAATGATTTTCAGTGTGATGTGCTACTTTATATAATTTTTAATTACCACTTTACAAACAACAAATACAACTATCACATTTTAAATTGTTTCCATATAAGACATTGTCCTTAATCTTAACTACTGTTAAATGTAAATTTCTACAGATTTAAATGATTTTGATAGATATTGGGATTGATAAACTGAAGCCTATGTCAGCATCTGTGTCATTATTCTTTTGGGTTTTTTTTTCTAGTAGTTCAATAAAAGCAAGACAATATTTCTTCTCCTTTACTTTTATATAATGCAGATAGCTTAGAAATATTCATATACTATGTCTTTTCATTGAGTATTGTAAAGTTTTTTTTAAAAAGCTTCAAGTTGAGAAAATACCTAACCCAAATTACTTTGAAATAGCATAATATGCTATGACTTTTAGAAGTCATTTAAAGCCGAGTGGGGTGGTTTACGACTAAAATTCCAGCCCTTTGGGAGGTGGAGGTGAGAGGACTGCCTGAGCCCACGGGGTTCAAGATCAGCCTGGGAAAACTGGTAAGAGCTCATCTCAACAATAAATCAAAAAATTAGCCAGGTGTAGTGACTCGTGCCTGTAGTTCCAGCTACTTGGAGGGCTGAGGTGGAAGGACCGCTTGAGCCCTGCTGGTCAAGGCTGCGATGGCGGAGAGCATGCCACTGCCCTCCAGCCTGGGCAACAGAGTGAGACTTCATCTCAAAAAATAAAAATAAATTAAATTAAATTCATTTGAAGAGATATTTATCTTATGAAACTGAGGCTAAGACATCAGAAGAATTGAACCCTCTTTCCTAGTGTAATGTTTACTGATGTGTGTGCTATGATTTTAAAATACCTTAAGTAAGACAAGTTTAAGTAAGAATGCAAGCATTTGTCACATAAATCAAAAAAATCATAAAATGGAAGATGCTTTAAAATATCACTTTATTAATTTGTCTTTTATTCAAATGATTCTTTTTAGGTAAAATGTTTAGATGTATAAAAACTGATAGTTCTGTTACAACTTATATTTTCATATTTGTCTTACCTATTACAAATTGGATTGAAGTGGAATTAAAGATGTCAATTGAAAATGTAATTTGAGGGCAACTTGGCAAGACCTCATCTCTACAATAAATCAAAAAATTAGCCGGGTGTGGTAGCACATGCCTGTAGTTCCAGCTACTTGGAAGGCTGAGGTGGAAGGATCGCCAGAGCCCCCAGCAGGTCGAAGCTGCGGTGGCCAGGAGCGGCCACTGCACTCCACTCTGGGCGACAGAGTGAGGCTCCAACTCAAAAAAAAAAAAGAAAAAGAAAATGTATTTGAATCTGTGACTCTCCGTAATTCTTACTTAAGTGTATATTAATCAATCAGTGGAGAATTAAATAAAAGAATTAGGGATATAATTAGGGATATAATTAGAATTATAAAAAATTATAAATTATAAAAAATTATAAATTATAAAAAATTATTATAGAATTATAAAATTATAATTATAAAAAAGAATTAGGGATAGAATTAGGGATATAATTAGGGATATAAATTTTGATCAAGTCAAAGACACTTGTTCTTTGACTTAAAAAATAAATCTTTATGTATAAAATAAAATAATCCAAATATTAGCAGAAAATGGATATGCATTTCTTTGTAACCTATGTAAATAAAGGTTTTCTAGCTATGACTTAAAAATCTATATGCAATTTTAAAAGTACAATAAACATATGGACGATATATTTTAAAAAGAATAAAAATGATCTGCATGAGAAAGGAAAAGTTTTAAGTAATTTCAGGAGATTGTTAACAAGAGACAATATTGGGACATGTGGGAGACGGTATTTGCAACCCTTACTACAGAAAAATTGCTTACATCCCAAATAAATGACTCTCATGAATAGAGGAGAACAAAACCAAAAATCAAATGGAAAATGGAAGACAGACAAGCCAACCAAAATCACAGGCATTTTCTCATTTGTAGACAATACACACAAGCAAAAATCAGAAACTAACAAAGTTACTTATTTAGAGAAAGTACATGAGATATGGGTAGAGAAGATGGAGAATTGAAACAGGAGGGATGTGGACGGGATACTTCTCTGAGTGTACCTTTTTAAAAATTCTGATAATAGGGCTCTAGCACAGGAAAAAGAACTGAGTACCACATATTCTAGTTCATAAGCAGATCCTGAACAATGATCATAATACTATAAAAAGGGATTAGCAGTAGTGGGACACTGTACAGGATGGGGCACACTTCATCAAGAAGGGTACCTGATCTCAAATCAGGTGAAGTGGGGACTAAAATGAGGCCCAGATTTTATCTGTCCAATGATCATTTATATATCTAATCCTGAATTGTACCCCACATCCTTAAAATAAAAAAATTAAAAATTCCACATTTTGGAATTATATTAATACCTCAAATACTCGAGAAATGAATTTAATAAATGGCATGGGGAAAGGTAAATACAAAAATAAATTCAACGAGAAACAAATGAACCTACCAGCGTTTTGAATGAGCAACATAACTACAGTGAAGGGGGAAAACAAAGTATATTTTGCGTATTTTTTTTTAAATAATGAGTTAAGAAAAGTGAAACCAAGTGTATATTTTGCTCTCTTTCTGTACTTTAAACTTAACTGAGAGTTAATATTTGCTTTGACATAGGAGCAAATTGATCATATCATGGCATTTATTTGGCTCTAATGCTAGCATTTTCTAAACATTTTAATATCACAGTGGAAAAGTAAAAGAAATGCCGGAAGCCTATTTCTCCTTTGCTATTTCTCACATTAAATGATGGAAGATGAAATGTCCAATTTCCCGGACTCTTTTGTCACTGGGAGTAAAAATGTCATCCTGTTCCAGTCCATGGGACATAGAAAAAGTCTTTTACTTTGCAGTCAAAGGCAGATGCAGCTGGTATCACCTTTTCCCATAAGAGTGAAGCCTAAATTTGCAGCTGCCAAAAATGGGCAACCATCTTATTCCTTGTTCTAGGCCATGAAAAATATAAAACTAGCTGTTTAAGCTACCCTTAGTTTGATTTTCTCCTAAGTGAAAACAAAACATCCCTCAATTATATACAGATGGCCTGTACACTCAAAACATGCCCCTAGACTAGGATTTCTCAAATCCTTTTCAGTAGAGAAGATCGAGTTGTTCTTATGGATATTAAAGCTTTATAATAATTTTACATATTTTTTTCACATGAATGATCTTGTTTAGTCCTTAATGTACTTAAGAGCAAGAATGATGATATCAACTTTACAGGAGATTAAACTGAGATTCAGATATATTTATTACACCTAAGAGCATTCAGCACATAAGAAAAACAGGATTGAAAATCAGGACTTTCTTAACTGATTTTCCCACACTATTTAGTCTTATATGAGTATAATGTATAAACTTGAAAAAACTTTAAACAAACCCAAATCATGATACCACTTTGGAGACAGAAGCCAGATAAGTATAATTAAGTAAAACCTAGCCGTGCTCGGTGGCTCAGCCTGTAATCCTGCGCCTTTGGGAGGCTGAGGTGAGTGGATTGCCTGAGCCCGCGGGTTTGAGACCTGCCTGGGCAACAAAACCTCATCTCTACAGTAAATCAAAAAATCAGCTGGGCATGGTTGCGCACGCCTGTAATTCCGGCTATTCGGAAGGCTGAGGCGGAAGGATCACCAGAGCCCAGCGGGTCGAGGCTGCGGTGGCCGGGAGCGGCCACTCCAGTCTGGGCGACAGAGTTAGACTCCAACTCAAAAAAAAAAAACAACAAAAAAAACCTCAGTAGGCACTGCTTTTGTCTAATTTATAACTAACTCTTTAACATCTCAAACCTATAGATGTGATTAAAATGGGCTTAAAAGTTCATCACAAGATCAAATAACTTGATATTTGTCTTGTTAATACAACTAATTCAAAGTGCTGTGACTGTAATTTTTCTTGAGTAAATTTTAATAATTTCCTGATTCTCGGTAGAATGGTCTTCAATCAGATTATTTACTCAAATTGGCTAAAACATTAAGAAATTTTTTTAACCTAAATGACACAACATACCCCTAAATATCACTCTATTTCAAAGAAATTATATATAATTTTTGAGGCATGGAAGTACTAAAAGTTCCCATTGCAACATAACCAACTCACTAGTATCAATGTGATCAGTAGGGAAACATCTGTAAGATTAAAAGATTAAAAAACTGTATTGTGATTCAAAGATTAAGTATCCTAAATTCCAATTTTGCCAATTTAACAGAGATTTACTGCATGCCACCATAGATCAGCTGGTATGCTAATTTTTGATAACACAAAAGTAAAAAATATACAGCTCAGTGAGCTCATTGTATGATAGAAAAGGCTTCAGTGAGGAGATACACAAATATGGATATTATGTTTTTAAAACGGTCACATAAAAAAAACAGAGCAGAAAAACAGTTGCCTCTGCCTTGGAATGTCTTCTCAGATGAGGTGCCATTTGCTCTAGACTTTCCATTTTTCTGGTGAGAGAAGTTGCAGGAATTTCTGCAGAGAGGAGGAATGGCTGCCCAGACAGGACAAATGATAAACAAGTACAGCATATTTGGCTAAGGCACTAGAGACAGATGACCTGGAGCCAGTCGACGAAAAGCTTGTTGGTGGGAATGTAAACTAGTAAAACTCTGTGGAAAACATTTTAGTTATTCCTAAAAGATCTGAAAATCGACCTTCCATATAACCCCACAAGTCCCCCTCTGGGCATATACCCGGAGGAACTCAAATCACTCTATGAAAAAGATACTTGCACACTCATGTTTATTGCACCATTATTCACAATAGCAAAAACACGGAACCAACCGTGCTGCCCATTGAAAGAGGACTGGATGAAAAAAATGTGGTACATATACTTGATGGAATATTATGCAGCCATAAAGGAGGACAAACTTATGAACTTTGCAGCAACTTGGATGAACTTAGAGTTCATAATACTGACTGATCTATTACAGAAACAAAGAACTGAGTACCACATGGTCTCACTCATAAGCAGACCTTTAACAGTTATCACAATACTTTCAGAAAGGGATTGGCAGTAGTGGGAAACTGCCAGGGGAGGGGGAACACATTTCATCAACAAGGGTACCTACATAATGAACATGTGTATACCTAACTATGAATTGTACCCCACATCTTTAAAATAAAAAAAGAAAAGCTTGAGAAGGCGTTTTATTGTAATAAGGGAACGCTATGAGGGCTCTTAAGAAGAAACTTGTAAACTTTTGCTTGCCAGATCAATTTTTTTTGTTTAAACTTTCTCTTGAAGTGCAAAGAAATTGATTTCTCTGCCAATAATTATGTTTCTGGATTTTTAAAGCTTTTCTGTATTTATTCTTTATTTCACTTTGTATTATGTTCCTTCAATTTAATAGTAAGTATCCTTTGGAGAATTTCAAATCTCACTTAGCTAAACCACGGGAAAGTGGGATTTATATACACTTAGTCAAAAAGAAAGTTCCCATGGCAATAATAAGTAATACAATAGAAGACAGAAGAAAAATTTAAAGAGAAGTGCTGGCGTATACTTTACTCTGTAGTATTCCATAGAAGGGAGTATTTACTTCTCCCATGCTTTTTTACACTTAGTAAAAAAAATGTAGCATTCAAAATAAATACTGTTACACAGTTGAGCAAATATCTTTAAATTCTTGTGCTTTTGGTATTTTCTTTCTCCAATGTTACAGTAAATGAAAGCATTAGTGACATAAAGATAGTGTATTACTGCCCATGAGTGGCACAGTTATCACTGAAGCCAAATAACCTTTGGAGAATTGTCAATTTGTCTTGTAAGCCTCCTCCTCTGCCTTTTCCATCCCCTTCCCAGTCGGGTCACAGTGCTCAGCAGAAAATTTTCTCATTTCTTCCTGACAAAGGGGGAAATTCAACTTAAGATCTTACCTCTGGCTCTTGGGTTGCCCATCCTAAGTTTGCTTTGTTTTGTATGTGTGTGATGCCTAAGAGATAGGCCTGAATTCACTCTCAACCTATTTCATTTTCTGATCTCAGGCAACTCATTTAGAAGAAACTATTAGAGAAAGGAATATCCCAAAGGACAGAGGAAATTTATGAGTGAAATGATGTAGGTACGTTAGTAGGTAGCATTTTCTGTTTTGATTTTGCACTAGCAATACACATCAAGATTCATTTTTCTTTTTAAACAGAGTCTCATTCTATAGTTCCTGCTGGAGTGCAGTGATTGCACAATAATGGCTTGCTGTAGCCTTGAACTCCTGGGATCAGGCAATCTATCCACTTCAGCTTTCCAAGTAACTGGTACTACAGGCGCGCACCACCATGCCTGGCTAACATTCTTTTTGTAGAGATGAAGTCTCACTGTATTGCCCAGTTTGGTCTCAAATTCCTGTGCTCAAGGAATTATCCCACTCTAGCCTCCCAAAGTGCTAAGATTACAGACGCGAACCATTGTGCCTGGCCAAAGTTTTCATGAAGGTTGAATTTATTCATTTTATCATTTGTATATTTCCTGATAAATAGAAAACTAAAAGAGCCATGTCATCACTTTTTCCTTATTTGGAATATTTCATTAATAGAAGTATCTTCTGAATTGTGGGTTTCTATGAGAAGATAAATATGTAGGTTTAAGTTGAATTATATGTTGAGAGACTATGAAGAACTAAGATGCCAGGATCCAAAATTAGCCAAGGAAAGTGAAAAAGTAAAGATATTGCATATTGTTTTGCTATAAAAATAAAATAAAGCTGTAGTGAGTTTTCCCCACAAAAATGCAACATGCAGGGCAGTTGTGTCTGCTGGAGGTGAACTGATTGATCATGGACTCCAAGTTTCCTTGCAAAGGAGGAAGCAAATAAGATAAGTTACACAATATTTAATGTCCAGAGGAGAAAGACAGAACAGTTTTTCAGAAGAAGTACAACTATCTCAGGTTTTTACTTCTGAAGGAAATTCTCCCCAAGGGTTTATGGTATAACAAATACTCCTGAGATGTATGTAATGCCTGGAGAGTCAAGGAATGTCTTTCATTTTCAGGTAAGATGTTAGACAGGTCGGTCGGTGGGCAGCCTCCTTCGATGCAGTTGATCATGGGCCAGAGTGACAGAGACTCCCTCGTCCACATGGTTCTGGGAGTCAGGCTCAATCGAGCCAGTTGGAAAAGGAACAGTAGAGTGCTGAACATCTCTCTCACAGCCTCTCTGTTTATTAGATCTTGGTCAAATACATGACCAAGATCTAATGGCAATGGAAGCTGGGAGGCAAGACTTTTTGACTGGGTAACCATTACTGAGTGACAAATTTACATCACTGAAAGAGGAGCTTGAATATTGGGTATATAGTTAGTCTGCTTCAACTAAACTAATGGTATCACTCCCAAACAGAACATTCTACAATCACTCATAGACTGATATTGACAGGAAAAAAAATATAAGACATATTAAGCAGCAATTCTATAATTCCCAAAAAGCATGTGGTACATGATAAAGTGTGAATGGGTGTTATCTGTCCCTTAACTTTTCATGTTGTACAGTTAATTTGCCAATCTTTAAGCATTAACATGTCCTTCAGTTAATGGATTCAAATGAATCATTCTTCAGCAACATATGCATATAAATGTAATACCAATATGACTGCTGAACTTGGTTATGTATCTTCTATCCAGAATTTTCTATAGGAAAACCACACTATCAGCTAATATAGTGACATTATTTTAACAGCTAACATGTGTTTTCACAAGTTCATGTATTCATTAAATAGTTTTGTTTGGTATTTTCTATATTCTAATATCTAGGATAGGCCCTTAGAAAGCAGTAAAGGACAAAAAGCCCCAAGATGAAAGAGCTTGTGGTATATTGGGGAGATAGAAAAACATAGGATAATTTAAAGAATAATATCTGGCTTCTTGTCACTCCTGTAAGACACTCAGAAAATAACAAAATCATGAGGACTGCTTTTTTTTCAACTCCTCATTTCCAGCCCTTCCACCATGCTGAGTATACTGGAACTCAACTTTGAGTCCAGGGAATTATTACTTCTATTTGCCTACAATGGAGAACGAACAATCATGTGAGATAGCTCATTCAGGGTGCAATACTAGGTTGCTGATGATAAAATGAGTTGGAAGTTGCAGAAATGACAGACCCCAAAAAGAGACAGTGGAATCAGTGACCGACTTCCACCAGTAGTAGCAGCAAACTGCCCCTCACATTTGTGCAAGTTCAAGAGAGTGTTTGATGGCATACACCTGTGAAACAAGTAGATATTTTGTCTTGGGGGCTTGGGAGAGGGTCTGTGGCATTGTTCTTGTTAGAGCAGATACAAACACACCTTTAAATAGTGATGGGAGTGGTGGGCATGGGATGATGAGTGGTGAGCAGCTCGGAAATGATTATTTTCAACTAGAGATCAGGGGTCATATGCCCAGATTTTCTGAAATAAATAAAGTCATTGCAAACTAGCATTTGGAATTATGCTACAATCCTAAGAACAGGAATGTTCCCATCAAAAACATTTTGGAAGAAATTTCCTGACAAGTCATGTTGTTGAGGGCCACACCAAATGCTTAACGTTGAGAAAAATTAAGGTAAGATAATATCCTCTAATTATTACTTTAAATATTACTTTAGGTTAATTCAAATTTGATACACAAGTGAACAGGCAATGATAACACAGTGCAGGAATTGCTTGATTCAGGATCCTGTGAAATCACACAGGAGTGTCATCCAAACTTATTATTAAACAATGATAAGATTGGGTGCCAATCTCAAAGAATAAATGTATTAGTCTCTTTCAAAATGGGAAAAAGGTACAATTGTATAGGGAGTTTTTATAAGTCTAATTGTACTAAATTTAATGACTTATTCTGAATCCATATCCTTCCTACTGCTTTAAAATTAAAATATTTATTATAGAATTTTGTGACATTAATGTTGAGTCTTTGTCTTAAAAACCCTTTAAAAGTAAAATAAACATATTTTTAAAATTAAATGCTATATATGTTTTGAAAACATGTTTTTGGAATATTTTAGTTTATGACATTTTCAAATCTGAAAAAAATGAGTTAACAACATTATGTAATATTATTGTGTGTGAATGTTCCAAAAAGTCATCCTACAATTTCTCATCATAAAAGAAACTCATAAAGGAAGCTTCATGTTAGTGAAAAAAAGTACATGTGTGACATGGATTTATAACGAGGAGTGTTACTTACATGATTTTAATTTTAATGTATTATGCTAAGATAGGAATAGAGATTTCTGCCAGGGTTAACATTTTACAGGTGTCACTGGGACCAAGATTTTTCTGCCATTGAGTCAGTAAACCCAAGTCCATATGAGTACTGAAAAATGACCACTCTGTCATTCTCAAACTTATACACCACTTCTTTGACTTACCCTTTATTTTCATCTAAATATGTGTTCTTTAATATGTTAATGCTCTATTATTAAATCTCATTGGTTCAGGAATCAATAAATCTCCTTAAAAATAATTTTGCACATCTCTCCTTCAAAAGCTGTGTTTGGATTACACATCTTTAAAAATTTTTCTTATTTTAAATTGTCCCTTAAATGAAAACTCCAATTCTTTACCCTGCTTCCCAAATCCAACCTGCTGAGTATTAATGAAGATACAGGAGTCCATGTGTTGCAGGCCAGCCTCTCTGTTGCAAACCCTTCTGATGGGCACCTGTGTTCCCTCACGGTGACTTCCTAGTCAGCTCTGCAATCTCTGATTTATACATTATTATTGCTGAAGAACTTAATGACTCTCAAGTCCACACCTCAAATGCATTTATTTCCATACTTATGAAATATATATGGAAAGCCAAGTATGCACCTAAACTGTTTTAGATACTGAGTTAAACAGTCAAAACCAGTGTGTTCACGGGGCTTACATTTTAGAGTGATAGTACAGCATTAAAATGAGTGTGCAAATATTTAAGATGTTAGATGGCAATGTATGTTTCAAAGAAAAAATAGAGGATACATTGGATCTGGAAGGATGTTGCAGAGAGGGTGATATTTTACATGCAGGGGTGTGTGAAGTCTTCATAGGGGAGATCATATTTGAGACGAGATCTAAAAAGCAGGAGACGGTCAGTCATGTTTGTGTACCTCTCCAGATTTTCTCTGCCATAGTTATTCTGCTCAGTGAATCTCCCCTAGAAAGATTTCATGGTTTCAACCACATTCATATAAACAAGAGAGATGAGTTTTGACCTTTGTTGGAGAGAATCATTGAGCATCATTGCCTTTATGGTCAAGACTGGGTCATACTAATTCTGCATGCAGAACTATCTAAGGACATACAGAAGGACTTTTTTTATTGATCTGCCATTCTCTTCAGTATTTCCTCAGAGAATAACCAGTCTTATGACATGGGAGTTGCAATATTATGCTTCTAATCATAGGATTCATGGTCTTACTGTGTACCTTATAATCTAGAGACAGCTCACCTAATAATAGAAAAGTCTGTTAAAAGCTTATCTGTAGTGCTGCAAACTTAGACTTAGAACTCTAACCTCCTGGATGCAATTTCTGTAGCTAATGTGTTCTTAAGAGTTGCCATACATGTATCCATAAATCAAAGCCTGGAATTAGAATTGGCTTCACTCATATCATCCTTAGTGACCTATTAGGGCCTCGTGCCCGATGATCCTACAAGTTTAAGCTTTGTCGGTTAGAAGTCATTTTCCCTGGGAGGAACATATCTGACAGGAGACTTAACATACATCACACCAAACTGGAAGCAGCTGCTACCATGTATTTAAACTGTTTTAAGCCAATGGATGAACAGGAAAAAAAAAAGAGGAATTATACTACTTAGAATGATTACCCTGACATATCCAAATTTTGTTGAATTTGAAACCTACAAAATGGGGCCAGGGGAACTCTTCACAAAAAAAGAATAAAAATTACTGCTAAGATATTGGGCACGGGGTTTTAAAATGGGCCTTGTAGGTTAAAGGCATTGAATCTTAAGGTTAATTCATGTCAGAGAAAGTGCACTTCTAGGAACTGGGATTGCCATTACACAACGGAACATGGGGGAATACATCCAAAGCTCCAAAGGTTTTCTGAAGTATCTTTTGAGGCATTTATGTTCCATAATAACAGTGATGGGTAATTATAGCCACCAAGGTCAAAGCTGGGAAGAGTTCTGACCTCTCAAGTTTGGAAAAACTTTCCATGCATGCAAACTAAACCATTTACATTTCTGGCTGAAAATAAGGGGACTCTGGAATGAGAAACTGGAGGAGGCCGGCAAATATTGATTATGGCCCTAAGATTAAGTCCAGGAGTTGTAGTTTTAGTTGTTGGGATGTTGCAAGTGGTCTCATTTTTACTGACTTGTATTTCCCCTCTAAGTAGAAGAATCAAGAGCATCTTAAAATAGATTGTGAGAGCCGGGCTCAGTGGCTCAGTCTGTAATCCCGCGCCTTGGGAGGCTGAGGTGAGTGGATTGCCTGAGCCCACAGGTTTGAGACTCGCCTGGGCAACTTGGCAAGACGGCATCTCTACAATAAATCAAAAAATTAGCCAGGCGTGGTAGCGCGCGCCTGTAGTTCCAGCTACTTGGAAGGCTGAGGCGGAAGGATCGCCGGAGCCCAGCAGGTCGAGGCTGCGGTGGCTGGGAGCAGCCTCTGCACTCCAGTCTGGGCAACAGAGTGAGACTCCAACTCAAAAAAAAAAAAACAAAAACCAAAAGATCGTGAGATAATTTATACAAGGGAGACCAAAGAAACCCCAAAATTTATTTATAAAAAATTGTGTATTTATTCTTACATGTTTAAACTTCAGTCACCTTCAAAGTATACTCCGGTTGATGCAATACACTTATCGACATGCTTTTTTCACTGCTCAAAACAATTTTTGACTTCCACATCAGCAAAACGTTCCTCTTTGAGAACTTTTTTCATCCAGGGAAACAAACAAACAATCAAACAAAAAAGTCGACTGGGGTGAGGTCTAGTGAATTGAGAGTATGGGGCACACGGATCATGCAGTTTTTGATTAAAAACTGCTGAACACAGTGCGGTGTGGGCAGGTTGTGTAAATCACTCATGAAATGGACAAAGGCATTGAAAGAATAAAAAAAAGTCACTGAAGCTGAATGCAGCCTCTCACAACAACACTAGCAACTGGTACCCTGATGCTGATGGGTTCCTAGAACACTTACCTAGTGGAGGAAGCCTGTACTACAAGGAGCTCACCCCCCAAAATTTAATTCCAGTTTTGGGAAGGTGTCCCCCTTCATATGTACCATGAGTGGGCTGTGCCAGATTCAAGGCAATTGATATTGATGAACTTATGAAATATAAGAAGTAGAATTTCAATGGCTTGAGATTTCAGTAATGAGAGACAGGAAGGAGCTTGCAACTCGTTTCTTCTTCTCTCCTGTGACAGACTTTCCTGACATGCATTGCTCCAGCGGCGTATTGCATGGAATAGTCAACTGGGTTTTCAATGTGTCACCGGCTCGGTCACATATTGTGTTATATCTGCGCTCCATCCTTCTTTCCCTACTTCTCTTTTTCCCCGATCTCTTTCTTGAGATTACAACAACCAATAAAAGATTAGCAGTAAAATTTTTTCCACAGGCTTTGTTTTCTAGTTAATCCATAGAAAGATTGCTCAAGACAGTGGGAGGAGCTAGTGCAAAAGCTCTGAGTCAGTAGAAGGTTCAAAGAACAGCAAGGAGTCCAGGGTGGCTGAATATCAATTAATGAGTAGAAGATTGTTTAGAGATGAGTAGAGAGGTAACCAGAAACTTGATTCTATGAGCCTATTTGTTGTATATAAGAACTTTACCCATTTTTAAAATCACAGTGAAGGTTTTTTCTTCTTATGCTTTAAAGGACTCTATTGGAAATTGTGTAGTACAGAATGAGCTGGAGGAGAGGACAAAATAAAAATGAAAATTGGAATTTCCAATAGGAAGCATTTATAATAAATAACATGACTGAAATATTAGTGACTGGGGCAAAGGTGGTACTGGTGAAAGCAGTGAGAATTGATCAACTTCTGAATACATTTTGAAGGTCGAACGGACATAAATTACTACTGGATTGAATTTATGGTGTGAGAAAAATATTGATCTAAAGTATAATAGTAGTAAGACTAGAGTCACCATTACTGCAATGGGGCGAGTTTTAAGAAAACATTTTAGGGATAAGTAAGTTTGTTTTTGGACATTTTAAATTTAAGATGTCTAATATATTTGTGTATACGCATACACACACAGATAAAAATTATGGAATCCCCAAATTAGAAATTCACAATTGATAGTGATTAGCATGTTGATGTTATTTAAAGTCTAAATGAAATCACACTGGTTGACACCCAAAAGAAAATTTGCATGGACAGAACTGAGGATATCTCAAAGTTAAAGGATGAAGAAACAGAGGGTCCCGAAACACAGTAGCAATGAGGTCTTAGGATAATAAGGGTGTGGACTGGGCACGGTGGCTCACATCTGTAATCCAAACACTTTAGGAGGTTGACACAGGAGAATTACTTGTGTCCAGGAGTTCGAGACCAGCCCAGAGAACACAGGGAGACCTAATCTTTACAGAAAAATACAATAATTAACCTGGCATGGTGGTGCATATCTGTAGCCCCAGCTGCTTGGGAGACTGAGGCAGAAGGATTGCTTGAATCCAGGAGCTTGAGACTGGGATGGAGCCAAAAAGTGAGACTCTGTCTCAAAATTATAAAGAAGAAGGAGGAGGAAGAGAGAGAGGAGGGTGTGACATCCCAGGGGTTAAGCAAAGGGAGTATTTCCAGAAGGAAGGCATGATCAACTGAATAAACCTGGGATGAGATTCCACATGGCAATGTGGAGATTATTCATCACAGAACAACCACTGTCATAAAGAAAGAAAAGAGGATAGGTTTAATTCTACTTCAGATGAAGTCTCCTTTCCCTCCCAATGCTGTACTCAAACTTAACTATTCCCTACCACTTTTTACTGATTAGTGTAAGACATGGAGAGAAAAAGAAACAAAGCCTTTCTTTATACTCCAAAATAAGTATTTGAAAGCTAATGATGACAACTCAAGAGAGAAAAGAATCTTTTAAATCACTTTAAAGTTAAGAACAAAAACTCCAGAGAATAAGAGCCCATAGTTCAAACTGTAAATGGCAGAATAGGGAAGGCTGCCTGGTGCTGAGGGAACTTATTTTTCTGTAAATGCCATAAATTCAGCAAGTTTATGGAAAGAAGGGGAGAACTGGAAGGGCTTGATGAGATCTTAAATGCTGATTTTTCAAGTAGTGTCTTTCTGGCAAGCACCCTCCACTCCCTACTGCCCCAGACTCTTCTAGTGGAAACCATCAAGGATATAAGAGAAACCACAGTGATTTGGGGCATCCCAAAACAAAGGCCCTGTGGCAAGTCCTGTAATCAAGATGGCGCTTGAACTGTAGGTCAGCAATGAGGGAGTGTGAGTCCCTAATCAGAGGCGGCTGACTCACAGTTTCCCTCAGCACGGTGTGGTAGAAAACATAGCCAAGTATGACTCGGCCCCTGCAGAAATGCTGTGGGAGACCAATAGACAGGTAGAGGTTTGTAGTCATTATGAAAAGGATGCTGAGTACATGACCCTTGAAACAGGACGCCATGGTGAAGTACAACAGATACCTCCACTCTGTCTCATCAACTACAGCAGATGTTAGTGAACAACAATGGCCAAGGTTCCCGGTGGTGAAGTCGGCTGCTCTACGCGGGTTGCACCTGAGAATAGATTTGATGACTGGGACAGATACACCTCCGTTGCTGCCAGGGCAGGCACTTGAGAAATTTCCCAACATTTAGGTCCCTTTAGAGAAGGGAAGGGCAAGAATTGAATTGACCACACTTTAATCCAGAAGTTTCCACCTTATTGTCAAATGCAAGTTCGTGTTCTGCGAACAACAAAAAGAGGGCACATCTGACAAGTTGAGTTTACCTTCAAAGAAGGCAATTCTCCCATTGCACATGACTTTTGTACATGGAAAGTTTAAACTTACATTGCTGAAAATAGTCTATCTCCTAAGGAGACCCCCCCCCCGTTTTCAATTTATGAGGTGAGAAAACAACTTTGGTCAAAACTGTGGTTTATGGGCCCGCAATTTCAACTAGTACTTGTGCTATATTAGGAAAAAAGTGGATGGTTCCCAGAGTAAATAACAGAGGCTTGTGAAAATATGTGAGGGAATTTGGGGCCCCACATTCCCACTCTCTAAATCGTGGGGACTAGATAAATGGCACCCTTTTATACTCTATTCTACATAAATTTCATTAAAAAGAATAATGAAGAGACAATGGGTAACCCATCTAAAACAATTACCAAAATAAATGGCAACTTCTCAAACCATGAGTTTGTCAATGTAACCTATGGGTTTTGTTTTGCTTTTCTTTTTCTTTTTTTCTGGCTACCTATTTCTTCTACCCTGTAATACTGTAATATTTATTTTTCAAATTTATTTTGGATTATTCAGACACATATCTTAAAAAACAGGATTGAGAAATTTGATCTTAGGGTTCATGCACTTTATTTTCTCATGTATAATGTGTATAGAATAAAACATCACTATTACAAGAATAATATTTTCTGGTAAAAAAATGACTGCTAAATATGCTAGAAAAGAACAAAACACAAAGCTCTGGATCATAACATTTTATATGCAAATAAAGTTGAGTTAAGCTCAAAGGCATCTTGGCACAGAAAAAATGAATGGATGTGGATATCAGTTAGATCTGTATATTCAGTATAGGATATGGGACAATGGCTTCATATTTCTGAACTTCAATTTCTCCATCTATAAAAAGGAATAATAAAAGTTATACTATATGTTATGAAGAGGATTATATTAAATTCCACATATAAAACTTTCCATTATATACGGTTGGTATTTCTTTATTTGGACACCTATAGTACTTTCTCAGTTGAAATAAGCACCACTAATTATGTAAATATGTGTTTAAAATTTACAAAGTGCTATTAAACATAAGCAAATGTAGAAAAGTACGGATAAAGAAGAAAAACAGTTATAAATTTTGTTTTAATTCCTTAGATTTCGACTTAAAGTCATAGCTTTTACTAAGAGTTGATAAATTTGATTACATAAAACATTTTAAAAGCTTTTCTTATAAAATATTCTTAGAAATACAATCTATGGAAACCTAAAATTGAAAACCATATGACAGGTAGAAAAGCTGACAAAAAAGCTAATTTCAGCAGTTTATGGAGGGTATTTATAAAATATATATTTTTAAAAGACTAACAACGATTTGAAAAAGATGCAGTGGAAATAGATTCTCAATTTACAGCAAAACAAATTCACATAAGCAACAAATATAGGAAAGGATACCTAAATATATGTCATGTTCTTTCTGCAGGAGGGCCAAAGTTGAGAAGCTTGATGACTTTCTTGTTTGTGGGGATTTGGGTAAACCTTCACTGTTAGCCACTGTGGATGTGTAATTCGTACGGGCACATTGGAAAGCATATAGTACTCATCGAAATTTAAGGAACGTATCCTCATTGGCCCAGAAACTCAGTTAGAAATTTACCCCATGTACATTCTTTCAAGTTTTTCAATGTATGCATATCCAAGAATCATTTTTATAACTTTATAGCCACAAAAATTCAATAATTATCAATATAGGATTGGTTAAATAAAATATTTTTTATGTGCTTGGAATACAGCTATTAAGTACACTGAGGAGGATTTCATGTACTGGTGTTGAAATATCTCTAAGATATATTATTAAGTGAATGAAATGTTTCAAAAAGATTCTATCTAAAACAATTTTTTTTCTTTTTTTTTTTGAGTTAGAGTCTCACTCTGTCACCCAGACTGGAGTGCAGTGGCCGCTCCCAGCCACCGCAGCCTCGACCTGCTGGGCTCCAGCGATCCTTCCGCCTCAGCCTTCCAAGTAGCTGGAACTACAGGTGCACGCTACCACGCCCGGCTAATTTTTGATTTATCGTAGAGATGAAGTCTCGCCAAGATGCCCAGGCGGGTCTCGAACCCGCGGGCTCAGGCAATCCACTCACCTCAGCCTCCCAAGGCGTGGAATTACAGGCTGAGCCACTGAGCCAGGCTAAAACAATTATAATTGTGAAAATAAACATAATATATATTATTTATATATACTGGATATATGCATTCTTCATAGAAAGACAAATAATTCCTTATAGAAATTAACTCCTTGAAAGGGGATTGGAAAAATCCTTTTTAACTAAAACATTTAATTTTCCTCAGTCTCTATAGTTTCGTTTTTAACCATATGCATGTACTGTGTTTATTTTTAAAAGAAGTTGATAATTTTGGAGGCACTTGGGTTAGTTATTAATTTAGATCATTTTTAAAGCAAACATCCTTTTTGAAATATTTTGATTATTTTATTTTATTTTCCCTTGTGCTTTAGTAGCATTTAACACATGCCAGTGATATTTCCTTTTGGAAACACTCCAGAATTAAGAAAAGCAATACTTGGTTCCAACTAGTTTCTTGGTAGTTTTTCTGCCTAGCAATATGTAAATGTATTTTTAAGTATGTCACAGTAACTTTATAACCTTGGTTTTTTCAGTATTCTTGACAGTGTCTGTGAGATATAGTAAACACTGACCCAAAAAAAAGGAAGAAGATAGTGTCATTTTCATCTCTCTTCACTGAAAAAGACCAGAGCTTGCTGGCTTCCTTTCCCATATGTAGTTTTAGAAAGATCATGATCCCAGTAAACTGTTACCCTACTTTGGTAACCATCAGTCAGATAAGGAATACAAAACGGAGTCAACATATGTAACTGAATAGATTGGTGGAGGGAGTTTACTTGGAGAAAATTATTACGTGGTATGATCCACTTCCTAGAAATGGAGGGCTCAGGGACTATCTTCTTGCCCAAACACCAACAAGGGTCTCCAAAAGGGCCATATGGAAAGCTTTGAAATGCACTTCCTGCCTATGAAAACTGATGACAACATCTGATAAAGATGCAGCTAATGAGAACTGAAGTTTGAGTCATGTCAGGGGAACTGAAAAGGTGAGATCAATGTCTTTGTCATTGAAAACAAGAGTCCTTTCGGTATCTGCATGTTCTTCTTGAGTTTACTGGAACAAGAGTTGCTTGTGTCTTGCGTTGAACAATATCCAGACGATGTAGGAGAGAAAGTCAGCATGTAGGTCACTTGAGTCCTTCCCAAAAACCCTGCATGAGGCGATGTATAGCGACTACCAGGTCTCTGTCATCAGCCTAGGTCAAAAGACTACAGAATAGAGGAATCCAAGAAGGAACCTCTATCTCCAAAGAACTCAAAAGAGTCCACTAAAGAGACAATCTGCTTCACCATCTCAGAAATCGAAAGCCCAAAGTCACGCAGCTATAAAATAATTCACTTACCCCATGATATGTCCCTTCCCCCAACACAATCTCACTGTAGCTGGAAGGTAGGGAGAAGACTTTGACACTAAATCAAGTTCAGAGTTTGTAACTAGCAGCCTGATGACTGTGGATATTCTAATTACAGAAATGAATAACTTGTAAAGACTAAAGTGACAAGAAGACTTTTTAAATCAACTAAAAATGACCAAGGAGATCATGCGTCTTTTAGATTTTTAATTAAGGCATGTGGCAAGATCATCCCCACTACATAAAGTTGTGATCACAATTAATGTGGAATGATTGTTTACGTATCTAATAATGAAATATTCCAAATATGCAGGTATGAACAAATGGATTCAGCATGCTCATAAACTTCAGGTGGTATCAATCACATCATAGTCTATATGAATATCTCCCCCAAGTCCCACCCCAGGACACAGCGTAAACACTCGGCTGTGCTTTTGTCTAAGGTATGGCTGTTGGAAGACAGGTGTAATACCACCAGCTTCATCCAAATAGTAGAAACATGCCATGTCTTTTTAAAACACTATTGTAGGGGAAAAAAAACTACAGTTAAAATATTGCTGTATATTGAAGACTTTGTGGACCTCCTGATCATATTTGCTACTATGATTGCATTGATAATTCTTAAACAGTTTTATAATATCAAGAAAACTTACAGGTAATCTGATTCATAGGTTTTACATTTTTGTATGTGTGGGATTTTTTCTGTTTCTCCTGGTGAAACCATCTCCCCTCTGGAACCTAGGATCACTAGACCCCTAGATCCTGGAGCTGGGAGTGCTGAGTGTCAGGAAATCCTCCAGCAATCACTGGAAGTGATGGTGAGTGCAGCCTTGTCTAGCTTCCCTTCTCTCCCCGGAACCCATGTGTTCTGAGTATTGGAGCACAGCACCATATGTTGGTCATTGTTTCAGGAAGTAGATTGCATTTGGAAGGTTGTTGTTCTGTTCTTCAAATGTATTATTTTTTAAGCTAGTTCTTCAATTACATCTTTCTTTTCTTTCTTTCTTTCTTTTTTCTTCTTCTTTTTTGAGTCAGGGTTTCACTCAGTCACTCAGGCTGGAGTGCGGTGGCACAATCATGGCTCACTATATCCTTGACCTCCTGGGTTCAGGTAATCCTTCCACCTAGGCCTCCTGAGCAGCTGTGACTACAGGCATATGCCATCATGCCCAGATGATTTTTAATTTGTGTGTGTGTGTGTGTGTGTGTGTGTGTGTGTGTGTGTGTGTGTGTAGAGATGGGATTTTCCTTTGTTGCCCACGCTGGTGCTGAACTCCTGGAATCAAACCATAATCTTGCTCCAGCCTCCCCAAGTGCTGGGATTATAGGCATGGGCCAATTCGCTTGGCATTTATTTATTTATTTTTGAGACAAGGTCTTGCTCTGTAGCCCAGGCTGGAGTGCAGTGGCACTAACATGGCTCACTGCAGCCTCAAACTGCTGGGTTTCAGGAATTCACCTTTCTCAGCCTCCCTAGTAGGTAGTTGGGACTATATGCGCATGCTACCATACCTTGCTGATCTTTTGTAGAGAAGATGTCTCACTATATTGCCCAGGTTGATCTAGAATTCCTGGACTCAATTATTCTCCCTACTCAACCTCCCAAAGTGCTGGGGTTATAGACATGAGCCACCACTCTGAGCCATTTACCCTTTTTGAAAGCAATTCTGCCACTTTATCTGCCCAGTTATAAGGTACTCCATCCTATCAGCCCAAAGTAAAGATAGACCTGTAATGTAACGATGGTCGGTTACTTGAGAACGTCTAAACTTCCTATTTCTGAAGATTATTTTGGGCATTCAGGCCCTGCTTAGGCTTGGTAGTGGATGAACCACTTGCAGTTTTCAATGGATGGCTGTTATGACCATAACAATCTCATGACTTGTTGTGTCTGATTAGATCTTCAGACATGTTGACTAGTCTGACTGCAAAATCAGGCACTCTCCCTTCAAACAGAGCCGGGAACTGTTTTCCCAAGTCTGTATGTTTCTCAGAGGTAGGTGATCTGTACTGAGACTGTGGTTGGGGCTGGCTGTGACCTGCACATGTACTTCCTCTACCTGTGATACCTGTAGTACCACCAAGTCTGGCATCAAGGGGCAGGGATGTGGCAGATCATTGCAGTCAGAATCCACTCCAGAGCCTTTTCCTTTTCTGACTCACTCAAGGCTTTTGTGTCACTTGATAGATGGCACAAAACATTATCTCCAAGTGTGGAAAAGGTTCTTTACAAAACACAGAAGGCCTCTAGCTATTGAACATTCTTCTGAGTGCTGCGTGATGCAATCATTTTGAACTTTGCTTTGGAGAGAATGTTATAATATACCACAAATCACTGGATCCCTGCAAATGTCACCGGAATTTTCATAGGACTTATCGCCAATGCTGTGGAACATATTTGTTTAATCAAGGCCTCTCATGTGCTTCTTGCCTGTCATATCTGCCTAAAATAATTTTATACTTATAGTGGACTGTTGTGATATTCTGTGGAATAACCATGCTGTCCAGATTCCTTTAAATTGCAGTAGATGGTGGGAGAGTTAAAACAGCTCAGACATACAAACATAAGTAGATACTTTTGTCTCTTTCATATAAATGAAAACTGCTTCTGGGCAGAAGAGGAGACAATAATAAATGTATAAAATCACTGGACACATTGAGGTCATGCTATTTAGCTCTAGCAAAGGTATACTATCTGGCCCTGGAACTGAATTTATAGTTACTACCTAGTTGTGTTTAGACAGTGCAATGCCATATTCTAGATTCCTTCTCTTCTTTATTTTTATTTGTAATAGAGTACATCTTTCTTTCTTTAAGTCTTTAAGGATGACCATTAATCTCTGCCATTCTCCCTGAAGAGAGAGAGGGTGTGTGTATAGGAAGGGGAGGGGCAACAGAGACATCAGAGACTTCAACTTGGCCTTTTCCAATCTGGTAACCCTTGATCCATGGGCCAAGGAAGAAATTTGATGGTTCTATCAATTCCCTTGTATTTGGAGGTTGAAGAAATGACTACTGGTTGGGCCCATAAACCCACTGAAAATCAAAAACTGGACCAAGATTTTATTAGTCATCTGGTCTGAGATGCCTCTATTTTCCAGTTAAGGATAAGCTTAGTGACACTTTGAAATGGATAATATCATTGCCAACTCATATCATTTGTTCAACTTTCCTCGGTGTGTGATTATGTGGCTGCAGGTTTCTTTGAAGAAAAATAAGAAAAATCATGCCCATAAATATTTGCTGAAATATATGTGTTCTGTGGACCCCGTTTCTACTCAAATAACTGTATTCCAGGTTTGAAAAACTGGCACAGATCTGAACATTGGGAAAGGGCTCATTGCTTCTGGTTGGGCAGACTCCCTCAGCCTTCTGAACATTAATCCTTGATTTATTTTGAACATATGAATTAAGCAGTGCTCTTGATAGCTGTCCTTCTATCTTTCTGTAGAGTTCCTGGGGTTGATGTCATCTGGTTGCCACTCAAAACATGCTCTCATTATGATAATGGCACCATCTTATTTGTTTCAGAATCCTATAATCTCCATGATTTTTAAGCAGTCTGAGTGTCTGTAGTATCTGTAGCACTAGCTCTTACCTTTAACTTTTCCCTGCAGAAAACAGCCTATTGACTTCTCAAAGATGACAGGTATGCTCACACTTGTGTAATTCTTAGCCTATCAGTAAACAGAGCATTCGCTTCCTCTCTTCTCCTGCCCAGGACACAGATTTTTAGGATTAAGTAGTATATCTACTGAAGCATGATTACAACTCTGAGCTTTTATAGCTCCTATTTGCTGTTGACTATGGCAATTTTGCCATTTCTATTTCTTTCAACATAGATCATAGATACTTAAAGATTTTTAAGAATGACATCTCAGTAGTGTGTACTTTCTTACTGCATGCTTTCCAGGATATTAATCTTGTATCATAATGGTGTGGTAATCATATTGATATATCAGGGGGGACCCCAAAATAAAAAAATTAATAAAAATGTATTTTTATTATTTAAAAAATTATGTATTTATTCTTGCATGTTTAAACTTCAGTTATCTTCAAAGTACTCTTCGTTCAATGCAATACACCTGTTGAGATGTTTTCTCCACTGCTCAAAGCAGTTTTTTAAAAAAAATTATTTCAAAGATATGGGGTACAATTCAGGATTAGGTAGATAAGTGGTCATCATACAGGTAAAGTTTGGGTCCCCTTTGGTCTTCGTTTCAGCTAGTTTAAGATCAGGTACCCTTATTGATGTTATATGCCTCCCCATTCCTCTTTTGGCAGCATCCCGTTACTGCCAAACTCTTACTTATAGTGTTATTATAAATGTTCAGAGTCTGTTTATAAGTGAGAACATATGGTACTCAGCTTTTTTTTTTGTGATAGATCACTGAGTGTGATAAACTCTGAGTCCATGCAAGTTGCTGCAAAGTCCATAATTTTGCCCTTATTTATGACTGCATAATATTCCATCATATGCATGAACCACATTTTTAAAAATTCAGTCCACTTTCAATGAACAGAATGACTGTTTCCATGTTTTTGTTACTGTGAATAATGCTGCAATAAAAATGCATGTGCAGATATCTTTTTTATATAATGATTTGAGTTCCTCTGGGTATGTTACCAGAAGAGGGACTGCTGGGTCTTATGGAAGGTTGATGTTTAGATCTTTTAGGAACAGATGTTGTATTAGTTTACACTCCCACCAATAGTGTAGAAGCTAGATCTTTTAGGAACAGATGTTGTGTTAGTTTACACTCCCACCAACAGTGTAGAAGCTTTCACTTTCCCTTCGCATCCTTTCCAGTACCTTTGTTTTTTTTTGAGTTATTTATGATGGTCAGTCTTACTGGAGTTAGGTGGTGTCTCAGTGTGGTTTTAATTTGCATTTCTTTGATGATTAGTGAAGCTGAGCATTTTTTCATGTATCTGTTGGCAGCTCATATGTCTTCTGAGAAGTGTCTATTCATATCCTTTGCCCACTTTTTAATAGGGCTGTTTTCTTTTTTCTTTTGGCATGTTTGAGATACTTGTAGATCCTGGATGTTAGACCTTTATTGGATACACAGTTGGCAAATATTTTTTCCCATTCTGTGTATTATCTTTCTGTTCTTTTGATGGTTTCTTTGGCTTTGCAGAAGATTTTCAGTTTGATGAGGTCCCACTTGTCTATCATATAGCAATCAGATAAGAGAAAGAAATCAAGTGTATCCAAATAGGAAAAGAGGAAGTTAAGATATCCCTCTCTGTTAATGACATGATCCTATACATTGAAAACCCAAAAGAATCTGACTAAAACATCTTTGCACTAATAAAGAACTTTGGTAAAGTCTCAGGGTACAAAATAAACATGCAAAAGACAGTCGCATTCTTATTTCAAACAACAAACAGATAATCAAATAAAAGCACAATCCCATTCACAATAGCCACACACACAATAAATGAAATACCTCAGCATCTTCCTAACCAGCAAAGTGAAAGACCTCTACAATGGTAACTACCAAACACTGCTAAAAGAAATCAAAGAATACATAAACAAATGGAAAAATATTCCATGCTTATGGGTTGGAAAAAATCAACATTGTTAAGATGTTCATCCTACCTAAGCCTATCTACAGATTCAATGCTATACCCATTAAATTACCAATATCATTCTTCTCAGACCTGGAAATGACAATACAAAAATTTATATGGAAACATAAAAGAATAGCCAAAACTACCCTTAGCAAAAGAAACAAATTGGGAGATATTACACTTCCAAACTTGAAATTTTGCTATAAGGTTACAATGATCCAAACAGCCTGGTACTGGTACAAGCACAGGTATATAGACCAATGGAACAGCATAGAGATTTTAGAAGGAAGCTTCAATTTCTTAGCCAACTCTTCTTTGACAAAGCATCCACCAACAACCATTGGGGAGAGGATAACTTATTCAGTAAATGATTCTGGCAAAACTGACTGACCACTTTCAGAAAATTGAAACAGGATCCCTACCTATTACCATGCACAACAACCAACTTTAGATGGATCCAAGACCTATAAGAATCCCAGAAGAAAATACAGGATACACTCTTATGCACATTGGAGTAGGCAACCGATTGTTGATCAGATCCTCAAAACAATTTTTGAGCTCATCAATTTTCTTGCCTTTTAGTGCTTCTGCTGCTGTTTTTTATTTCACCTCTTCCACAATTGGCAAAATGTTTCCCTTTAAGTACATTTTACATCCGAAGAAACAAACAAAAAAAATTGCTCGAGACGAGATTGGGTTAATAGGGAAGGTAGGATATAGGAGTCATGTCATTTTGGGATCAAAAACTGCTAAACATGCAGTGTGGTGTGGACAAATTGTTTGTGTAAATTACCCAGCATGAAATGGGCAAACACATTGAAAGAATCATATATATATATTACTGAAGCCACTCGCAACAACACTAGCTGGTACACTGATGGCCTGGGGTTTCCAGAACACTTACCTAGTGGGGGAGCTGGTACTACAAAGGGCTCACCCTCCCAAAATAATTCTGTATTGGATGGGGTCTCCCTCATACTCTTCCTTATCCAACTTCTTTGCCCTCTCTTCTCTATCTCTGTCTCAGGATATAATACTATGCATATTCTAATAGCTGCTGCAGTAATGTTCCAAGGTACATTAACTTTTTTTTTTTTTTGGTATAATGTGAGCGGTAGGCAGAAACATCATTAAGGTGTGGGTGTGAAACAGCATTAAGGTGAGGGCAGAAACATCATTAAGAAACTTTGAATATCTATGTCTACGTCTTTCAAATTTCAGCTGTGTTTCCCTTTGCATACTTGATTAGAAAGACACATCATTTATTTATGATGACCTAGGACAAAGATAGAGTCAAAAATTGTTATCTGAAATGCAACAGATGCTTATACAAATTGCCAATCCTTGTCCTTTTCTACACAAAGTAAAGATTAAAAAAAATACAGACTGGAAAAACAATTTAAACTTTATTAACTTTCTTCACATTTTTCATAGTTTACTATACTTTGTATATGCCAAGAAATTGACTGATATACTTGTTATAGAAAGTGGTTAGTGTAGATATAACATTTAGAGCAGGCATAAATGCAGTAGTGGTGACAAAGACATAGTTATCACTTCTAAAGGAACTATAGATTGTGCATAAATAAATAGATAAAAGTATTCCCATTGGAAAATGTGTCTTAGAATTACTTTGAAGTATTAACAATGTAATATGTATCTAAGAATAACTTTTCTGTTTCATTTGTAACCAGTCGATGGTCGGACTGGCAAAAGTAAATGTGAATACAAAGTCTAATGTGCCCACAAATATAACAAAAATCTGAAAAATCACAAAAGGAACTTCATTTGTCATGCACATGTTCCTCTCTGAAAATATCCAAGTGGCATTATTTTTGACAAAAGAAAAGTATATTATCCAAAGCATTGCCCACTTTCTGCAAGGATAGAACTATTCTTTTATATGCAATTACTTTTATTATGACACCATATCTAATGGCAATCTTGTTTACATTGAAAATAAACACATTTAAATATCTTTGTGGAACGGCCTAGCTGTAATAGTTATTACTACTCATAGAAAGACTTCGTCTGTTGAAAATGAAAAAAATTGTAAAATATGGATGAGGATTTTCTAACATTAGATCATAACTAATATAAGAAGGTCTTATATATAAATGATATATAAGGTCTTAACACTTTTAAATGTATTTATATTGAGATGCTGTTATTGCTGCTGATTATATTGTCAGAATAAGCTTTGAAATGTAAGTCTCAGTGTTAATCTGGGTCTGCTGGTCCAATATACTACCTAATAGCAGCTTATGTTTATTTAAACAGAAATTGAAAAAATTAATCAAAATTAAATAACATTAAAAATCAGCTCCTCAGTTGTACCAGCTACATATCAAGTACTAAATAGAAAGAAAGTAGAATTACCTATGGGCTAGGATTTCCAAATATTTGAAAGCATTGATTTATTTATTTTTATAAGGGAAGATGTTTAAACACTAGCTTGAAGCAGCGAGCAGAGTGCAAGATATATGTCAATACAGAAAGGAGAGAAGTCAATAAACTTCTGGAAAATGTGGGAAATCATGGGTATAGCCCAGATAAGAAAACATTAGACTTTAAAAAGAGAAGCCAGGCTTCATTGTAAAAGAGAAAGGAGAAGGATAAGTTTAAGGTTAGTGACAGGAAGTTGAGAAAGTTTTCATACTATCGTTCCTATTTTCTTTACCAGATATAAATAATTTCCTGGGATTCACAGGGGAAATAGAGAGGTCAGAAGTTGGATATTTAGAAAACATATAACAAAGGATGAGCAGAGGTTGAACCAGCAGGGCTGAGAACGAAGTGGGAGGTTTGCAGGCAATGTTGAGAGCTCACGTGAGACTGGTCCTTAGCAAGTCATAGAGGTCTGGATCGGTGTGTGACTTCCTGAATCTGTCAGCAACCTAGTAGAGGGTCTGAGAATGAAAACGGCTGGGTTCCACCAGTTTTATTATTATTATTTTTTTATTAAGATACCTCCCCCCACCTCCAGGTGCTTCATAAATAGTAAGTAACAGACTAGGGAAGAGTTGCAAGAAGGTGAGACCATGGGGAACTCAGGAGCTGAGCTGGAGAGAGAGCTGGGTGATCAGGTGTGAGAGTAGCCCATTACAAGTTAAGCAGAAAATCCCCCTCCCAGTCAAGCTTTAAACCACTTACAGAGATCCTATAAGCAAGAGGCTGAACCAGTTAAAATATTGACTCCAGACTCCCACTCCCATGCTGTTCCACTTCCCTGGGGCAGAGGATCAAGAGCACTGGCACAAAAATGTGGGTCATCTCCTTGCCGAAGGAGCCCTCACAAAAGGCTCCTGCAGTCTATAGAGGAGGGAGAGCAGGAGAGGAAGGAGGAAGGAGTGACTACTGGAAAGGTGCTGAGTACAGAGCCACCATGAAGAAGAGTGCCTTTGAATTTCCTCCGCCGTTCTCATAAGGAGGTTTTGGCAAAAAGGAAGACTTATGAAATGCACGTAGGCTAGACGTAGATATGCAGAAGAGCGTGGCTGGCCAGGAGGGCCTGAGTCCTTGACTATGACTCCCTCCAGGGACTACAAATGTGCTGGCCGTGTCTGTCTGGTGTGGGAAGGGCCCTTTTTCCCCCTGAAGTCTCCAGGTAGAACATTTGTAATCACCAATGTAACACCTGAAAAAAAATCACTCATAGTTATTTAATCCAAGAGCTAGACTCCTCAGGAGATGATGATAATATCTGCAAAGTGCTGTTTACATGCTGGGATTTCCAACAAAAGGTACGAAGAATACGTGCAAATAGTTACTTTAGAGTGGGGAAGAGATAGGAGATTATAGCCCAAGAGTCATTTCCAAACGCCTCTCTCTGTGGTTTCCAAACTGTAGTTAAAAATCATCTGAGGAAGCCGGGCTCGGTGGCTCAGCCTGTAATCCCACGCCTTTGGGAGGCTGAGGTGAGTGGATTGCCTGAGCCCGTGAGTTCGAGACCCGCCTGGGCAGCGAGACCTCATCTCTACAATAAATCAAAAAAATCAGCCGGGCGTGGTAGTGCGCGCTTGTAATTCCGGCTACTTGGAAGGCTGAGGCGGAAGGATCGCCGGAGTCCAGCAGGTCGAGGCTGCGGTGGCTGGGAGCGGCCACTGCACTCCAGTCTGGGCAACCGAGTGAGACGCCAACTCAAAAAAAAAAAAAAAAAACTTCTGAGGATTTGCTATGAAAGTGTATTTCTAAATCTCAGCCACAGAGATTTAGATTCAGCCTTTTGGGTGGGCACATAAATCCAACTTAATGAAAGCATTCAGGTGATTCTGCTGCCAGAAAGTATTTTAGGTATGGGAGGCAAAAGTGATGGATGGTGAAAGTGAAGATTGTCCAATGTGAGATCATCAGAGGTGTGAGAGGTAAAAGAGGACCGACAGAAACCAAAGGAAATGAAAAAAGCTTTCCACCAACAGAGAGGAGGGGAAAGGAGGGATTAACTACTGATGACATTGATAAGAGTAGGCGACATTTGCTGGTTGCTCTTCTACTTTTAATTCAATCTTAACAGTAATCCTTGCAGCATCCTCTGGATACTTACTTTTAAGCCCTTTTAACAAAATCTGCTGCCATGGAGGTTCCCTTTCAGCAACTCATCCAAGCTTGCCACAGCCAGTTGGTTACCTTGGAAACCCTCCAGTTCACTGATTCTTGTGACCCAACCCTGTCTCCGGGTCACCACTAGGTGCATATGACTTCTTTCCCTGCATACTTTTAATAGAATGAATCTCACAGAGCAGAAACACAGAGGTTGAATTTGAATCATTCTCACTTGCTTTGTCTTGCTTTCCTTCTTCTTCTTCTTTTTTTTTTTTTTTTTTTTGAGTCGGAGTCTCACTTGGTGGCCCAGACCGGAGTGCAGTGGCCGCTCCCGGCCACCGCAGCCTCGACCTCCTGGGCTCCGGCGATCCTTCCGCCTCAGCCTTACGAGTAGCCGGAATTACAGGCACGCGCCACCATGCCCGGCTGATTTTTTGATTTATTGTAGAGATGAGGTCTCGCCTACCCAGACGGGTCTCGAACCCGCGGGCTCAGGCAATCCACTCACCTCAGCCTCCCAAAGGCGCGGGATTACAGGCTGAGCCACCGAGCCCGGCTTGCTTTCCTTCTTTCTCTCCATCTTGCCTTACTTTGTTTCTTCTTTAAGCCTTTCATGAAGGAATACCCCTATTTTTGCTTTTGCTCTATCTTCCAAATTTCCCCATAACATTGACTTTCTCTTCTGGCCTCTCCTTGCCAGCAGGTTATAATTTCCCGTGTTAAACAAGCAAACGAACAAACACTGGAATAAAATTCTATGGTCTATCATTGAATATAGTTTGATTTTTATAATCTAAAATAAAGGTTGTTCATGTCTAAGGAAAAACAAAACAAAGCTGAGAGCTTTGATAGCATCTCTTCACTCCTGGCTTTAACAAAACATTACAATTTATATTGCCTTTGAACATTTTATAACATCAGTACTTATATTTTTGAAATGTCATTTTTTAACTCTCTGAGATTTCCTAAATTTCACAAAAGATTTACCATCCACCCAATAACCAATGAATAGTTTTTATTGTATAGATTTGTAAAGACTGTGACAGAGAAAAGTAGGCCATTTATTTTCAGATTGATATAGTCAATTCACTACCTGCATAAATACTAATTTTGGCATTCCAGTGATTTTAAGAAATCAATCTAAAACTGGAATTTGCTAAGAGAAAGAAAATTAGTTGGCTGGATGCACACTGAAATAAATCTTTATCCTAGCCTAAAGGTGTTTGCCTACATGCTCCTGAAGTCGATTCATAGCCGACAAATTGAATTTCAGATTGCTTTAACTTCAGCAAATACACATTCAATTTCTCTGCCCCAATAGAGAGAAAATGTTTGCAAAATATTATTTATAAACCTTCTCAAACAAAAGGGGTGTCTTTTTTAGTGGAATAACTGACTTGGCTTTTTGGAAATGGAACCCTTGTCTTTATTTAACCAGAGAGTTAAGAGGCCCTGCTCAGATTTCAGGAGACACCTCATGCTGCTATTTTTTTTTTTTTCTGTATAGATGCTCTCAAGTTATTAAATTCATGATTCTCAATCATTTTACACCTTAGAGTTGGGAAATAGTAATTGGCATTCAGAATTCCTTAAAGCTTTGTTTGGCTTATGTATCTGTCAGGAGTTCATAGAAACTATGGGAAATAAAGTGACTATTATTGACAATAAAAGGTGGAATACTGCTTTGCAGTGAGATCCTAAGAGTGAAAACTTATGCCTAAATATTTAGGCCTCTTATTATTTTACTGCATTAATTTCCCCATCTCTTCCATTGCAAATACCCTTTGTGCCACGACGCCCTTAGACAAAAGAGCACAAAGGCAATCTTTAAAACACAGGATTAATGAATGCTAATGTGTTACTATGAAATGCACTCTGAAGGAAAATTAAAAGCACTTACTTAAGACAAAAAAAAATGTTGTCAGTCATATTAAGCCCTTAAATAAATGCAAAACAAACAAAAACACTTTCTCCATAGTAAGGACTTGAGTATAAAACTCATGTAGTTGATGCTTTGCTTTCAGATGCCATTCTATGCAATGCATGACATCTTCCCTTCACCTTTTCCTTACTTCATCTGCTGCTTTGATAATACAAACATGAAGGATACAGGGAGTCAAACTATTCTAACACCTTTTCTTTTAGGGGAGCACACGACTATACACGATAGAGTCTAGAAGAGAAGAAGCACATTTCAAATTGGTCTTTGATTTACATAAAATGGATTTAGTTATTTATATGTAATAACCCAAAATGTGATGAAATTCACTGGTTTTTTTAAATGTCGTCCCTTAGTCCCTGCTACAACATCTTTGGTCATAGGTAATTATTGGAAAAGGTTAAAAAACAAGACAAACAAACAAACAAAAAATCCAAGTGCTTATCCTGACTAAGAGCATTCTGTTATTCTTGGTTACATATGGATATGTTTACTCATTTGGAAAAGGATACACGTAAATATCATAGCTAATGATGAAACTGGTTTATATGGTTTATCTATCAAAATGAAACATCCCTTTAAAGACATAAAAGAGAAAATTAATACTACTGTTGTTGATCAGGTTATCCCATTTAGACTGAACCTAAAATTAAAAAACTGGGATCTGTGTTTTTGTTTGTTCACTTGTTTTAATAAAGTTGTGCCATACTATAAGATGTGAAAAAATTACAGCCTTTGTTTACTTGATTAGTGACCTGAAAATGTTAATAGAGCTTTTACAATTATCATGAGATTTTTAATAAAGGAGTTTTGAGGAAAACACACACATACACACACACACACACACACACACACACACACACACACAATCAATTTGTATTTTTAAGTAAATAATTAAGTTATAGTTAACCAAGATAATTTAGATAGAAATAAATTTGAGATCATTGTCATGAAATTTGCATAGAAATATCTCTTGACTTTGAATCAGAAAACAAACTGCAATCCCACAGCTGTCAACTTATTTATGTGGCCTTAAATAATTCATTTCAACTTTCTTGGTGTAGATACTACAATATTATTTTACAGACTTATTTTAAGAAATTGATCAAATTGTATAATTAAATACATAATAAATCTAAAACACTGTATTTGTAAGATGGTAATATGAATATCAATAAAGATATATAAATAGATATTTTAAAAATAGATATTCTTTTTATTTGTCACTGGACATAATTCTCCTATAGAGATTACTGAACAGAATCTTTCTCATTTTGTTTCAGAATACGCTGAAGAAAGAGCACAGGTTAGCAGTATCTCTTCTGAGCTGAACTTCTCTTCCATACAATCTTAGATACAATTGAGGCACAATTAAAACAAAATGAATATTTTAGGATATCACAATGGGACCAAAGTACGCCTTGTACGTATGCCACTTTGCATATGTATTATATCTTCAAGATAACCCCTGAAATTTATATTGACAGGTCAAATGTTAATTGTCTCCACAGCTATTATAAATATTGCTATATTACCCTCCATAGAAATTTTATTAGTCTATATTTTTTATAGCAAGTATAAAAAATACCTTTTACAAACATCTCCACTAGCATAATATCAGGTTTGAGAATAGTTCTAAATCTGTTAAGTGATATATCAATGTAATTTTTATTTTTTATCTTATGAGAGTGTTTTTTAATGTATATAAGCCTATATATATTCACTTTTTGTGAACTTTGTGTTTTGCAAAGAATTCTGTTCATCCTCATCTTCATTTGCCATTTATCTTTTAATTCTTTAAAAATTATGTTTAAATATTTTTATGTTTAAATGTTTATCTTTTTCCTTAAATGAATCAATCATTTCTATTATGGCTTCTGCTTTATGTCATTTTTAGACAAGCCTTCCCTACTTTTAGGTTTCAGAATAAGTGTCATGATTCCTTCTAGTTCTTTTGTGTTTTCATAGATTGCATGAAATCTATAAACAAGCTGTAATTGGTTCTGGTATGTTATGAAATATAAATATAAATATAAATATAAATTGACTTTTGAGATAGTAGTCAGTTGTTGCAACATTATTTATTGAAAAGTCAATTTTCCCGGATTCATTTGTGCCTGTTTCAATACTTTCCATTATGTCTCATTACTCTGACTCTATTCATGTCACTGATATCACATTGTTGCAATTATTAAAGAATCATATGTACTTAAAAATATCTGGTAGGGTTAGACTATTGTAATTTTGAAAGATTCATGAATTAACTTACAGATAATTGCTATCTTTATAAACCTTGATCTTCTTTAATAAGGACATGGTATGATTGTCTCTTTTTATGTCTTTAATTAATTTGAGATTTTAAAAAATATTTTACTTTTATGGTACTTGCATATTTTTCTAAAGAGTTAAATATATTGTTAGGTGATTTAAATGCACAGATGTTAAGGACACAGTTTAATGCATAGACAAATGTATTCATATATGTAACTACCATCCCAATCAACCTAAATATTGTCTTCACCCCAGAAATTTCCTAATGTTCACTTCCAGTCAATGTACATCAGCAAGAGCCAACCACTGCTGAATTTTTACCATTATAATTTCATTTTACCTGTTCTTTAACATCTTTTGAGATTCACTCATCTTGTTATCCATCAAGAATCTTATTGTTAAATGATATTTAATTTTATGAATATGTGAATATTTTCTATTCAGTTTGGAGTTATGGAGATTTGGGGGCAGTTTAAACCCATAAATACTCATTTTCCAGGTTTTTTTTTTTTTTTTTTTTGGTGGACCTAGTTTTATAATTTTGGAAATATGTAGGAGTAAAATTGCCCAGTCACAGCGTAGTTGTGTAATAGCACTATAAGAAACTGCCAAACATTTTTCCAGGACATTTGGGAATTTTTATAATCCCAGCACTATTTGAGAGTCCTAGTTGCTCTATTCATCAGCATTTATTGTTGTCAGAATTTTGACTCATTTATGTGGTTATGTAGTGGTATCTCATGAGTGTAATTTGCCTTTCTCTTATGATTAGTGATATTGAGCACTTTTTCATGTAATTATTGGCCTCTTGAATACCTTCCTTTTTGAAGGATCTGCTCAATTTCTTCTTCTTAGATTGTCTTCTTAAAATGTCATTTGCATTGATGTATAATGCATGCAAAATGGACCCATTTACTAATGTATAGTGTAGATGAGTTATGAAAAATTCATACATTATGGTAACCACGACTAAAATTAAAACACAGAACACATCCATCACCTTAAAGGTTGCCTTTTGCCTCTTTGTATCAACCACCTTGCCACTTGATTTAGCCTTTGACAACCATATGCATATTTTCTATGACTGTAGATTCATTTGGTCTATTCTAGAATTTCTTTCTTCTTTTTTTTTTATTTTTTTTGAGGTGGAGTCTCACTCTGTCTCCCAGATTGGAGCGCAGTGGCCACTCCCGGCCACCGCAGCCTCGACCTGCTGGGCTCCGGTAATCCTTCCGCCTAAGCCTTCCAAGTAGCTGGAACTACAGGCGTGTGCTACCATACCCGGCTAATTTTTTGATCTTTATTGTAGAGATGAGGTCTCACCAAGTTGCCCAGGCGGATCTCGAACCCGCGGGCTCAGGCAATCCACTCACCTCGGCCTCCCAAAGTGCTGGGATTACAGGCTGAGCCACTGAGCCCGGTTTATTCTAGAATTTCATAAGAAATTATTCCTTATCTATCTTTGGGTATCTGGCATCCTTGATTCAGCATAAAGTTGTTGGGTTTTATACATGTTGTGACATTAGCAGTCAGTTTACATTTATTTTAAACAGTAGTATTCCATTTTATGTATTTATAACACTTAATCTTATCCATTCACATGATAGAGTTTGTTATTTTCAGTTTCTGGCTATAATAAGCCAGAAACTGAAACACATAGCTGTTTTAAATATGTGTGTCAATTGTTTGCATGTGTGATTTTCAGCACTTTTGTTTATGGTCAGTGCTTATGGTAAGTGGTTTAAAATAAACTTCCGAACCTTTTAAAATTTCCACCAGTAACGTCTGAGCGCTCCCAGTTGCTCCAAAGCCTTGTGGACATTTGGCATTTTCAGCCTTTTTAATTTTAGCTATTCGCGTGGGTAGGAAATGGTATTTCATGAATGGAATGACGATTTCACTGATAACTAAAGGAACTGAAGATCTTTGCATATACTTATTGGTCATTTCAATATCTTATTTGGTGGAGCATTAGCTTAAATCTTTTGCACTTTTAAATGCTTTTGTTTACTCGTTATTGAGATAGTAGAGTTATTTGCGTATTCTGGATCATTCATTATCTCCTGTCAGATTGTATATGCAGAATGAATATTTTTCTCAGTTTTGGTTTGCCTTTCACTTTATTTATTTATTTTATTTTTTAGTCAAAATCTCACTCTGTCACCCAGGCTGGAGTGCAGTGGCACACTCACGGCCACCGCAGCCTTGACCCGCTGGGCTCAGGCGATCCTTCCTCCTCAGCCTTTGAAGTAGCTGGAAATACAGATGCACGCCACCAAGTCCGGCTAGTTTACTAAGATTATTGCAGAGACAAGGTCTCACCAAGTTGCTCAGGCTTGGCTTGAACCCCCGGGCTCAGGCAATCCGCTGGCCTCGGCCTCCCAAAGTGCGGGGATTACAGGCCGAGCCACTGCACCAGGACTTACTTTCTTAAAAGTGTATTAATTTTAAATTTTATTGAAGTGCACTTTATCTGTTTTTTTAAAGTTTTTGATTTTTTTTACCTATCTAATAAATTTTTACTTACTCAAAGTTTGTAAAATTATTTTTTTTATGTTTCTAAATGTTTAATAGTTTTAACCTTTTACATTTAAGTGTACAATACATGTAGAGTTAATTTTCCAGCATAATTTGAGTCCATATTTGAGATTTTTGGTGAATATTCAATTGATCTAATACAACTTGTTTAAAAGGCTGTCTTTTCCCCACTGGGATGCATTGGCTCCTTTGGCAAAAAGTTATTTACCATGAACATCTGGATCTAGTTCTGGGATCAACATACTGTCCCATTGATCTCTTTGAATGTATCTTTCTCTATACCACATTTTCTTAATTGCTATAATTTCATAGTAAGATCTGGAATCAGATAATATGTAGCATCCAACTTTTATTCTTTAAAAACTATTTTGACTATTCTGCGTTTTTGCATTTCCATTTAAAATTCAATTTACCAATATCTGTTTTAGAAAGCCTATTGAGATATTGATTTAGATTTTCTTAAATCTATTGATTAATATGCTGAGAATGGACCAGAAACAATGTAGACTTTACATTTGTGACTGTATCTCTTACTTATTTAATTAGGTCTTGTTCAATTACTGTCAGTAATTTTTGCAGTTTTAAATGTAAACATTTGCACCTATTTTGTAAAATTTGCTCTAAAATATTTCAAGATTTAAGACTATTATAAATGGTATTGTGCTCACTATAATTTCCACTTAATATATAAATTATATATATTTTAATTCTAATATAAAAATATAAATGACTTTTTATATTTCCTTTTTTATTTGCAGCTTCACTAAATTAACTTAATTGTTTCAGTGGTATTTTTGTAGATCCCCTAGTGTTTTCTATTTTTATAAATATGTCTCATAAATAATTTTGGTTCTGTGTTTTCTAATCTGTAAGCTTTTAGCTTCTTTCTCTGAGCCTATTGAACTGGTTAGTGTTGCACATACATCCTTGCTTTGTTTCTATTCTTAGGGCAAAAGTGTGCAGGCTTCATTATTTCATGTGATGTTTGCTGTAAGCATATCCATTTTATCATATTGAGAAAATTCTTAGTTTATTGGCAGCTTTTATTATGAATGGGTGATGAATTTGGAAATTTTTTTGCATCTATTAAATTGACCATAAACTTTCGTTTTTAGTTTGTTAATATAATGAATTACCTTGACTACTTTTAAAGTAGCCTTGAATTCCTGAGACAAACTCTACTTATTTCTGGGGTTAAAATTCACTAATATTGTTAAGGACTTTTTTTAAGATTCATGAGAAATAGTGGTTTTGGACAAATATTTTTTTTATTTGCATCTATTAATTTGGTCATAAGTTTTCATTTTTAGTTTGTTAATATAATGAATTATCTTGACTACTTTTAAAGCAGCCTTGGATTTCTGAGACAAACTCTACTTATTTCTGGGGTTAAAATTCACTAATATTGTTAAGGATTTTTTTTTAAGATTCATGAGAAATAGTGTCCTATTTGTTAACAAAAGGTGTTTTTCTGGTTTTGCTATGAAGATAATGTTAGTTTCAAAATGTGCAATAAAAGTTTTCACTTTGCCCGGGTTTGGTGGCTCAGTCTTTAATCCCAGCACTTTGGGAGGCTGAGGCGAGGGGATTGCCTGAGGCTGTGGGTTTGAGACTAGTCCGGGCAACTTGGCAAGACCTCATCTCTATAGTAAAAATTAAAAAATTAGCCAAGTGCACGTCTGTAGTTCTAGCTACTTGGAAGGCTAAGGAGGGAGGATTGCCGGAGCCCAGAAGGTTGATGCTGGGGTGACCGTGAGCATGCCACTGTACTCCTGCCTGGGCAACGGAGTGAGACTCCAACCTCCTCCCCCAAAAAAGTTATCGCTTTCTTTAAAAAAAAATCAAGATAGATACTATTTATTTCTTCAATATTCAATAGAATTCACCAGTTACATCAGTTCTCATCTCAGCTCCTGGTATGGAGCTTTCTTAGAGTTAATATTCATGAAAAAATTAATTTTTCTAAGCCTATTCAGATTTTTTTTCATTTTGTGTCAATTTTAGTATGTTTTTAATGGGAACTTTCTATTTCATCTAATGTGTGAAATTTATTGACATAGGCTATTAAAAACATTTTAATAACACACAGTGATTGCAATATATATAGTGATATTTATTCCCTCATGTTTTTAATGTTGGTAATTTTTCTCATTTTGTATTTCTAAGGGTTTTTTTAATGCCAATTTTATTTATCTTTCCAAAGTACCAAGGTTAGCCATGTTATATTCACTATTGAACTAGAAATAAGCTTAAAGCTGATTTTTTTCATAGTACTATATAATTTGTCTAAATCTCCACAATGACTATGTGTTTCTTTGATCAGAAAAAGGAAAAGTTTGCACTGCAAAAAATTAAATTTGAAGAGAGATGGTTAAATAATTTGAAGAAAAAACATAAAATAAGAATAAAGTATATTAAATGTTTAAATATAAATGCATTGCTTACTAAAATATACATAAAATAATGACTAATGAGTAGTCACAAAAATGTATTAGCTAAAATTCACCAAAAAACTTTGTTTGGAAATAAGAAATGCCTGCCCGTCTGTCTGCCTGTCTTTCCTATTGTGCTATTTTCAGTTTCAAACATTTCTTTCTTCCATTTCTTTTGCAAAGGTGTAGCATTAAAAAAACAAACAAACAAAAAAAAACAAATCTCATCTAACACTTTGCAATGATGTGGGTGTAAGTTGAAATTTTAGAGAACTAATTGCCCAATATAATCTTTATCTTCAAACTACTAGAAAAATGTTTTCTAGCTTACAGCCTCTTTGGAAAACATGCCATTTGCTTATGGTCCAGCAATCCACCTACTGGGAATATACCCAGAGAAACTCAAATCATTCTACAAAAAATATACCTGCACATGAATGTTTATTGCAGCACTAGTCAAAATAGCAATATCACGGAACCAACTGTGCTGCCCATCGAAACTGGACTGGATTTTAAAAATGTGGTACATATACACAATGGAATATTATATAGCCATAAAGAAGAACAAACTTATAAACTTTGCAGCAACTTGGATGGATTTAGGGTCTATCAAACTCAGTGATCTATCACAGAAACAAAGAACAGAGTACCTCATATTCTCACTCATAAGCAGACTCTGAACATTTGCCATAGTACTTTAAGAAAGGGATTGGCAGTAGCAGGATACTACTGGGGTGGGGGGTGGAAGACGTCACACAATAAGGATAACTGATCTGAAACCAGGCAAAGTGGGGACCAATCGGAGGCTCAAACTTTACCTGTTTAATGGCCACTTGTATACCTAATCCTGAATTGTACCCCACATCTTTAAAATAAAAAAAAGAAAAGATGCTATTTTTTATCATTAACATTCTCCATTTCCTCTAACTCTGTTTAAGATTGTCACTTTCTTTTTCTTTCTTTTTTTTGAGTTGGAGTCTCACTCTGTCGCCCAGACTGGAGTGCAATGGCCACTCCCAGCCCCCGCAGCCTCGACCTGCTGGGCTCCAGCGATCCTTCCATCTCAGCCTTCCAAGTAGCTGGAACTACAGGCGCGCACTACCACGCCCGGCTAATTTTTTTGATTTATTGTAGAGATGAGGTCTCACCAAGTTGCCCAGGCAGGTCTCGAACCCGTGGGCTCAAGCAATCCACTCACTTCAGCCTCCCAAGGTGCGGATTACCGGCTGAGTCATCGAGCCCGGCTAGGTTGTCACTTTCTAAAACTATTTTGGATTCATAATTTGTATTAGCACTGATAGTACCAGAAAGAGACGGACTACATCTACGAATATAAATGATAGCAAACTATGGAAGCAGTACAATATTGAATGCTAGCTTGTTATCAACAACTTCTATTTCAGGGTAATTAGTTAACCAGAGTTTGACAGTCAACTTTAATGTGGTTTTTATCTCCTTAACCTGTTGTGATAATTTATTACTATTTCACTGCTGCAAAGCACTTTTTTTCTGCTTTCTGTATAATCTATTTCATTTTTCCTCTTTTTACCTCCGTGACTATTCAAATCATATTTTTTTTTCTCTCACAGAGAGAGTGCTCTTCATTCTTCAGATACCCATACCCTTCTTGCCCATTAATGCTCTTTAGCTACGAGAAAGGCATGTGTCCAGTGCGAAAAGCACTGCGGCAAGGTTCTGAAATGGCGTTCAGTCTCTGTAGATATACTTTCCAGTTGATGAGAAGGTCATGTTTTCTACGTTGTAAGTCATTTGAAAAGATCACTTCCCTTTTCTCCATATGTGTGTTAACATGAACTAATATAAGGATCGTAATTATAAAAGTGCATTCTATCCAAATGCAATGGCAGGCATAGTTTGTTATATGAGAGGACATCGACCATATTGGGAGATAGAAATGTTAAAGTATATACATAGATAGTAGGATGCATTTTATCACTTTGCTGAAACAGGTAGTTATTTCTTATTATTGTTTGGAATTTAAAATAATGATTTTATATATGGCCACACCTAGGTGCAAAACAATAGGTTAGACAAGACAATCATTTGCCTGACTGAATGTTGTACTAATATAAATGTTGTACTCAATTGCTGGTTTGAGTTTGAGCAATCCAACATGGATTTTATTGCATATGTAATATTCCACAAAAATATTATTCCCTGGTTTAATATTTCTGTCCTAGTATTTTCAAGGTAATTTCAGATGCAAAAGTGCAGCATCTGGGTAGACTTAATTGGCTGGCTGGATTACCTCTTTCTGCTAATTTCATGTTATTGTGCATACAGTATTTAAAAGAGCATAGTTAAATCTAGACATGATTAACTATCTGGAAATTCCACAAACACAGCAGATTTGACTTATCTGAGTGGAAATGCTTTTCTGTTTTTCATAAAGACAATTTGGTCAGTTGTTAGCACACTAAAAATGCAACAGTGGAAGGTGCTGTCAACTTGAATAAAGTTAAATGTTCATGTTCTGAATCTGAGCTTGATCTCTTCTGAAAGGGACTATTTTTTATATACTACCTCCTATCTTTTTCTTAAGTCCTGCCCACCAGGGTACTTATTACAGAAGTTCTTCCAGGATGTACTGATTCTACAGTGAGACCGGTGTAGCATTCACAGACATAATCTCCATAGTTAGAAAGAAGGAGCATAGTCCCTGTGCAGGAGGCAATGACACAAAGAAAGTAAAATAGCAGAGGAGCTCCTTAGAAAGCTAGTTGGTCCACCTTTAAATGGAAACCTTGACAAAGGAAACAGTGGCCTCCGTTTCCTGAAAAGCCACTAGGTAGGTTTTTTCTAAGGTCATAAATGTCACAATTGCACTTGGGGTATCTTTGTTTAATATTTTTCCTGCCCTTCCTAGTGAGACTATAAGACTCTGGAATATATTCAATATCATCTGTTTAAATAAGAAAAAAAAAGTGATGAGTGAAAAATCTTTAAGTGGAACAATATTTGTAGCGGTTGTCTCTTTGCCTACTTTTGACCAAATGGATTCTGTGAGAAACTCATTCTCCAGTATTCAAATATGAAAAATGACTAGTACTAACTCAGGCAGGAAGTTTCCATGGGGAATATTGTTGCTGTCTCTATTATGATATTACTTAAAAAATGATGAACTGCCAATTAGTTAGGAAAAAGATGTTTTCAAGTATCTCAGGCTAATGAGACCATCTGTCTTACAAAACTTTAACTGTCACTAAGAAAGAAAATGTAGTTGACAACCACTTATTTAGGCATGAAAGGGCAGTAAGTATTTGGGAGCTAAATGTTCTTATACTTGAAAGAATTCTTACACTGACAAAAGGGAATGATTATAATTATTGTGAAATATCAGAACTGAATTAAGGTCAGCATCTACCATGTTCTGACCAAATGAGCATGTCTTGGGTCATTGTGGTGTCTGAAGTATATTAGTACAGGAGACAAGACAAGGGAGACTTTGTGAAAAATGGAGAGCAAGGGGTCGGTTGATGAAAGTGTTTAAACCTTTCAGGCAGATGTATCTGAAGATTTAGCAAGGGGACTGTGGGAGGGAGGAAGGAGAACTCATTTGGAAAGAGTGGACCTTCTCGGCCATCCTTCTGTGAAGGATAGGAGTCCATTGGATCCCTGTGGTGTACAGCCAGTAGGCTCTGCTCAATTTGCATCTTAACGATCTCTTCTTAAATCTTTATTATAACTCATTTTCCTACCAGTTTGGGAATGTAAGTGAGACATCCTATTTGATAGACGTTCATGCAATTTTCCGTGGTACAGCAGGCCCTAAAAATGTCAGGTATCCCAGAGGCTTTGTGTACTTTCTACCACATGCCACCAAAGAGGAACGGGATGTTTTCCATACTCTGTCCTTTCCTAGGAAGAAAACAATTCCCCCGCTCCACGGGGCTGCTGGCTCATCTCTAATTGAGAGAGAGTAGAACATACTTTGTTAATCTCCAAACTTAGCGTAAGCACTTTCCTTACCAATCCAGAAAGGACTGAGCAGATGCTATTTCTACTAAGCAGAATGAAGAGGAAGCAACAAGGACAGATAATGTGCTACTTCCTAGGAAGCAGTAGTGGGACATTTTACCTAATCTCCCCAGTAGCACAAATGTAATTTCCCTCCTTTGGGTAGAAACGATTATGTTCACCATGATTGAAATAATAACAGTAAAAAGCCGGCTCATAGTTACAAAAATTGTGTTGTGTCCTAGACATGTTTAGGAATATCAAGTGCAAGTCATTCTTTTATAAAAATAGACAATGAGATAGTTTACAGAATTAACATTCTGGTTAATTAAAATCTATATTGTTTTTATTATTAAATTAATGTTTACTATCAAAAATAGACTTTCAAAAGTTCCTGAGAAACCTTCCTACTATTTTATTATTATTATTATTATTATTTTTTATTTTTTATTTTTTGAGTTGGAGTCTCAGTCTGTCGTCCAGACTGGAGTGCAGTGGCCGATCCCGGCCCCTGCAGCCTCGACCTGCTGGGCTCCGGCGATCCTTCCGCCTCAGCCTTCCGAGTAGCCGGAATTACAGGTGTGCGCTACCACGCCCGGCTGATTTTTTTATTTTATTGTAGAGATGAGGTCTCGCCTGCCCAGGCGGGTCTCGAACCCGCGGGCTCAGGCAATCCACTCACCTCAGCCTCCCAAAGGCACGGGATTACAGGCTGAGCCACTGAGCCCGGCTCCTTCCTACTCTTTTTAATGAGCCCAATTTTGTCTTTGTTTGGCAAATCCCAAGAAACCTGAAAATTCTGGAGTGCAATGATGACATCATCTTTATCAATATTATCATCATAAGGTGCTATGATACACCTTCTCTTGTGTTTATTTATTTGGGTCGGGATTAACTGCAATTTTTTAATATCATGCTATATTTTTATTTGTGAATTCATTCAGTTTATATTTAGTGGGAAGCTATCATGTCTCTGACTTGTTTTCAAACTATAGCGTTTTATTATTCTGGAGAACATTTAGACATATTCTCCTGACTTCAGGGAACATTTTAAATGACCGGGTATACAGGAATGCTGGCCCTCTGTAGATTACCAGCTCAAATATTTCTCTCAAAATGCTTTCAATAAGTAGGTTTCTAATTTTTGTCTTTGAAATAATGTGGCATTGAATATTAATAAAGACATGAGTTCACTGAAGCTATATCAAAATCATTAGCATTCATGAGACAAAAACGAAATTAAGATAAAAGAAGAAATCGTGATAAAAGTGGAGGTTATATCTTCTGATGTTTTCAGCAAAAAAAACTTACATTTTTATTTTTCAAAGTATTTGATAGCCTGCGTCAATTTAAAGTAACATTGCATTAGATCTCGCTGTAAATATTCATTTAGTTGTTCTAACTGGTAAAAGTAAAGTTGCTAAACAAACTATTTGCACTTGTTCCTATAAACTGTATCAGTCTGGTGACTGTCTTGTTTTCCTCTCCCATCTGGATGGACATCCAGCCCTGGTCCCGTGAAGCACATGTGTTCAGCATATTTCTTTAGTTTAATAACTAATGACATTTGATATTCAGAACAATAACGAGACTAATCATAAAAATGACTAAGTTAAATATCTGAGAAATTGTATGTAATTCTTATGAAGAGCTGCAAATAAATAAATTTCAAAATTAAACCCACATGTGATCTCTCTTTTCCAATAAGCTTATAGTTTTCGGAAAGACAGAATAAGAATGGAAACAGGAAGAGAGAAACAGTTGCAAGTGCGTAAAAGGACATATAACCTGATGATGAAGGTCACCTCAGTCATGATGATTAAAGATAAAAGGTGGTGCCGGGCTCAGTGGCTCAGCCTGTAATCCCGCGCCTTTGGGAGGCTGAGGTGAGTGGATTGCCTGGGCCCGCGGGTTTGAGACCCGCCTGGGCAGTGAGACCTCATCTCTACAATAAATCAAAAAGTCAGTGGGGTGTGGTAGCGCATGCCTGTAATTCCGGCTACTTGGAAGGCTGAGGCGGAAGGATCGCCAGAGCCCAGCAGGTCGAGGCTGCAGTGGCCGGGAGCGGCCACTGCACTCCAGTCTGGGCGACAGAGTGAGACTCCAACTAAAAAAAAAATAAAAGGTGGTTCTAAGATTCATGGTAGCCTGAGCAAGAGATTAAGTGCATTGCTCTCATTTATCAAAAAGCAGAAAATATATGTCAGTTCTCAGAGGAAAGCAAGATGTTCTAGGAGGGTGTCGGTTAGTAATAGTGGCTTACTGTTAGCAGCAGACACCGTAGAAGGGCACTTTGACACATCTGAGATTATTCCCACACTGTTATGTTTGGGGAGAGGAAGTTGTGATATCGGCTCATTGGACAGGGAGTGTTAGGGTCTCGCTCTCTGCTAATCTTCTGACCTTTTGTCATGTTCCCAAATAGATAGCTGAGCTCAGTTATCTAATACCCAGGGAGAGCTTGCAAAACCCTAGCAGATGGAGTGTTTAAGAAATGTTGAGGCCGGGTGAGGTGGTGTGTACTTCTAATCCCAGCTACTTGAGAGGCTGAGGTGGAAGGATCACTTGACCCCAGGAGTCCAAGTCTACCATGAGTTACGTTTGTGCCACTGCATTTCAACTTGGGTAACAGAGCAGACTCTGTCTCCAGAAAACAAAGAAATAAAAGAAAGAAGAGAAAGAAATACTGATACCATGTAGCAAAGTCTCACATGTAGAAAAATAGAAACAGGACTTCATGTAGTAGAACCCCAAGTTCAGTCAGGCAGAGTCACTCGCCATGAAAGACAGGATTCATGCCAAAGGGACAAAACAGAGATTCTTTTCAATGTTCTAGTATAGGAAGTAGAGGCTTGCTTATACAGCACAATAAAGAAACTGATGTTGTATACTACAGCCTAGCAAGTCTATATACACAGAGACGATTTTAAGTCTATACCACCCTTAACATTTTTTAGATTAGTTGCATGGTTTGTCCCAGACTTTGATGTGAGTCAAGTGTGCAGTTGGAATTAAATTATGAAAATAGACATACTGCAGGAGAAGGAGCTAGGTGGGTCTCAATATTAATTTCTTGATGGATATCAGAGGCCTTGGTGCAAAGTCTACCATTGAAAAATCAGGGCTGGACTCGGTGGGTCAGCCTGTAATCCCAGCATTTTGGGAGGCCAAGGCGAGTGGATTGCCTGAGTCCACAGGTTCGAAATCAGCCCAGGCAACTTGGTGAGACCTCATCTCTACAATAAATTGAAGAAGAAGAAGAAGAAGAAAAAAAAGGCCAGGCATGATAGTGCGTGCCTGTAGTTCTGGCTACTTGGAAGGCTTAGGCAGAATTGCCAGAGCCCAGTAGGTGGATGCTGGACTGGCTGTGAGTATGCCACTGCACTCCAGCCTGGGCAATGAAGTGAGACTCCAACTCAAAAAAAAAAAAAAAAAGGAAAAGAAAAAGAAAAATCAGTAGAAAATAAAGGAAACACATTTTGTGCAGAGGAAACAAAATTTACAGGATATGGATTCAGTAAATACACTAAATCCAGTGGCCTATCAAACTTAATTCATAAATATATTTAATACAATATTTAAAGATTGTGACATATTTTCAGGAGAATTTGTTCTTCTTAACTCAGTATGGCAATCATATATAATAGTACTGTCCAAATGTTAAGCAAGTTGACCCACTCAATCTAATTGCATTTAAGTGTAAGACTGTCTTATTTGGCAATACCAAAACAAGAATCATTGCAACTAAATTTGTGCTTTTGAATTTTTTATCTTCTACTTGGACATTTCAATCCTGAAAAGTGAAGTCACTAAACATATATGAAAACCAGTTCTCTGCAGGCTATATTTTACATATATTCTTGAAATTTCATCTGATTCCTCCTCTGTGTTCAAGGAAATTTTAACGATTCTAAAGCTACTATTGTTTTGAAGTCACTAAGGTTGACACTATATATCCTATAATTACAAACAAACCAAAAAAGCTTCAATTGTGGTGTGGTAAAAGGCTTCCCTTTAATTTACATCATTGTGCATGCGGATGAAATGTTAATTGTGATGGACAGCTGTGCTTCCCATCTGAAAGGAACATCTGTGTAATACTAGCATTGTGGAAGCACAAAACATAACTATACAGCATTGAGCTGGCTGCAATTACAATGAGACGGAACTAAGGAAAACAATTTTACAACTGAAATGTTTTTCTTCTCATTCCTGTAATGAGGAAAGTGTCCCTGAAGAAGTTTTTTAATCATATACACCAAAATATATACAAAAACTTTTCTGAAATGTTTGCCCACATAACACTTTTTTGTTGTGTTGTGTTGTGAGAGCAACCTTTTAAAAAGCTGTGTACATGTCGATAGACACTGATTTTCACACTCCTCACTAGAAATTTCCCTAGCGATGATGTAGGGTGGCTTCACAACAGCTTCTCCACGGGGGATACCCCCCACTGTTCCCTAGGAATCAGCAAAGTAATTAAACTGAAAAGAGGGAGAAACCGGCTGCCTCAGGGTAGACTTATCAAGAATAAAGAATGAGTCTTTCAAAGTTATTTTTGTCCCTGTCCATTGTATTAAGGGCTGCAACTGGACATGATAAATTAAATAATATAGACAAACACAGGTTTACTATTGAGTTAATAAGTATCAAGATGAGGTGCAGGGTTGTTTTTTTAAAAAATATGTAATTAATGTTGGAAATACAGTTTTTTCTAGAATAAGTTATTTGCCGTAAGAAAATATGTTACAAAATTCAGTTGAAACTTTAAAAAAATTGTTTACATGAATAGGAAAAGACTCTCCTCAAGTGTTTTTGCCTACAGTATTTGAGTCAGGGAAGCCTAAAGCCTGTAACAAATCAACACCCAGTCTTCCTTGGCTTAGCACAATTAATTTCTCATGCCTGCGACTGACCATGGGTATGTGCAAGGGCTACCTTTAACCCACTGATTCAGGGAGACAGTGCCCTTCCCTCTTATGATTGTGCCATCTCCAAGGACATTAGAATCTCTTGCTCCAAGCTGACAAATAGAAAAAGAAGATGTATAAGGCAAACACACTTCTTAATCATGTCAGTCTAGAAGTGCAACATATGACATCCCATTAACAGTCCAATGACCAGAATTGATTGTATGATCATCATACAATACCCAGCAAGAGGAGTTGGGGTGTGTAGATTGGCTGAGTAAACACTTTGCAGTCATAACTCTACACTATGGAAAGAGAGTAGGTTTTTAGCAGATAGCTAATTGTTCCTAAAACCTAGAATTCTTTGTTTTGATTCTGCATTCTAATATCTTGGCCGGAGATCAAAGCTGTGTGAGAATGAAGCTTAATGTTAAAAACACATGGCATGCTCAAATCTTCTTTCCAAGATCAGGAAGTCAACAAGAAATTAAAGTCAGATATGTGTACTCACAAACCCAGACACCCCACCCAAGTTTTCTTTCCAGACCTTCTTAAACATACACTCTATATCGAAGGCATGGATTTATTTTGCATTAGTGTTACACTTGTGAGTCAGAAAAGACTTGTGGAAGGTTTACAGAATGCCATAACTAGCAATTCTACTTCTTTACCTTCCTTCTTAGTGGATTCACTTCTTCAAAGTGAAACATAATCCCTTGATTTTTTAATGTGAATAAACAATGCATGGCCTTGCCTGCTGAGCTACCAAGCAACATTCCTTCCACATTACGTAAATTGGATCATCCACAGGGGATAGGTGTTCAGGTTCATTTATACCGTATGTTTGCAGTGTATTCAAATTAGGCTCATTCCGTATGACTTGTTTTCAGAGTGTTCAAATTGAGTTTATACCCTTTCATTTTCTGACTTAAAATACAGGATATCTTAGACAAAAGCGCTCTTTGAGTTTGTGCCCTCCAACCTGACTTTCTTTACAAATGAACAAAACTTAAATTCAGAAGTGTATACTTTCTGGACCTTAACAGCTAAGTTAGTGCAGGGCGGACACCTGCGTACGGGACCCCGCGTCCTCCTGCAAGGCTACCTTCTAATTATTCTTTGTCCTTATCAATGAATATTGACTTTGTTTTATTGAATTAAATATCAGATGAAAGAGTAAATCTAGATATTGGTATAATTTTTCTTCATTATATGTGTATTCTTTTGATATTGAATCATTAAAGAATAACAAGATGAAAAATTGAAATCAAGATGCAGTTATTTTTTTTTTCAGCCAGATGTTGAAAGGATTTTGAACTACTAGAGAAGGAATAATTACAGCTACTCTTGCAGCACAAGACAGCTACAAGTATATGTCATTTACTCCTGAAATATGTTTTATACTTTCAGGAAACCAAAACTATGTTTAAACAAAGGTAGAAAAGTGCTTATTCCCCAAACTGGAAATAAGTCATTTAAAGTAGGAGAATCAACCGGGCTTGGTGGCTCAGCCTGTAATCCCGTGCCTTTGGGAGGCTGAGGTGAGTGGATTGCCTGAGCCCGCGGGTTCGAGACCCGGCTGGGCAGCGAGACCTCATCTCTACAATAAATAAAAAAAAAAAATCAGCCAGGCGTGGTAGCGCATGCCTATAATTCTGGCTACTTGGAAGGCTGAGGCGGAAGGATCGCCGGAGCCCAGCAGGTCGAGGCTGCGGTGGCCGGGAGCGGCCACTGCACTCCAGTCTGGGTGACACAGTGAAACTCCAACTCAAAAAATAAAATAATAAAATAAAATAAAGTAGGAGAATCTTTGGGTGAATTCTTTCTTGACTACATCTAGAATGACACATAACATATTTAAGTGGACAATTTATATTTATCTAGTTTAGTCATTCATGTGTTCCTTGAATACTCTACTCTTTTGAGAAGAGCATAAATTTATAAATGAACACCAAATGACATATGTCTCATTACGGTAATTTTTTGAAATTCTGTGAATTTACAACTAATCCTGAAAAGTCTTAAGGGGATCAACATTATTGTGATAATCTCACAGAAAAAGAGATTTTGAAATTAGTAACTTACTCTTTCTGCTCTAGGAGACATGAGATGTGCAAGATATGTATAATTTCACATGCTCAACGTTACTTCAGTAGAGCATTAGTTTCTTTAAAATAAATATATTATTTTAAAAATCCAGGCAGGAATTGCAAAGTGTGAAAGGAGTGAATTAAAAAAACAAATCTCTATTATAAGGGGAAAACCCTCTGTTGGTTATATGAAAAGAATTATGTACTACTTTGTTTGAGTAATAAATTCCACCTGAATTTATCATAGAAACAGGACAGAAGTACGTTTAGATCTGTTCTTAATTTCTACTTTTGACAAAAATAGAAAAAATATAAGGATATGAGGTTATCAAGTGAGATTAAATTATGTTGTTTTATTGTAGTAGCCATGCTTTATTCAAAAATAACATGCTGTGATAAGATGTTCCATGTTTTATAAATACTTTCTGAGTTATATGTATATTTACATTTTCTGGATAATTGAGAAGAGAAGAACATTTTGATATCTTATAATGATGAAAAGTCATTTGCATACTTGGACACACAGAAGAAATATTTGATCTGGGGATTTCTCTTTAGTGCCACAAACCAGAAAACTTCTAAGCCTGAATTTATGAACAACACAAGCATCTCATTTTAAATTTATGATAATTTCTTCCTAACTATGCTCTTTGGCAAGGTGTTCTATTTGGTAATTCTTGATGTCTTAACTTTTGTGTGTTCTTTTCTAGGCAGAATTACTATTCTTCGAGGGAAATTCAATTATTTCAATTAAACTGAATTCTTGCACTGACAATCAGTAGTTCCTTAGAACAGATTTTAGAGAGGGAGGAAGCTTAAAGACAGAAATGTCTGTCGTGTTACAGTAAGAGTATGTTAAGACAGTTCATATTTATACAATGGAGGTACTTAAACATCACAAACTATTTGTAAGCAACAAAATATTTAGCGAATGTCTACTGTCCTTACATGATGTTATCATGAAAAAGGGAAACAAAATGGTTGAGAATGTAATGATTTCTTAAGAGTTTGCTCTGGGAAAGAAACCAATTTAAAAATTTAAGCCTACTTTAATTAAGACTGTATGTTTAATTTTTCTTTGATCAAGAAAGACTTAGAGCTGGGCTCGGTGGTTCAGCCTGTAATCCCGCGCCTTTGGGAGGCTGAGGTGAGTGGATTGCCTGAGCCCGCGAGCAACTTGCCTGAGCCTGGGCAACTTGCCTGAGCCTGGGCAACTTGGCGAGACCTCATCTCTACAATAAGTCAAAAATGAGCCGGGTGTGGTAGCACGTGCCTGTAATTCCAGCTACTTGGAAGGCTGAGGCAGAAGGATCGCCAGAGCCCAGCAGGTCGAGGCTGCGATGGCTGGGAGCAGCCACTGCACTCCAGTCTGGGCAACAGAGTGAGACTCCAACTCAAAAAAAAAAGAAAGACTTGGATCTGTTTTGTTAATTTACAATTTCTTAACTCAGTTTCTGAGAAATGTATCTTTAGTTAGTATTGTGTACTAGTATTAATATTAGTATTAGTATTAGTATCGATCAGGTTTTCTACTAAATAGGTTTCCCCAGACTTGAAAAAGTGAAATCCACTGCAGGTTGACATTGTGCTGGTAAAATAATTAATTTGAAACTATTTATGCGGAACTGTTTTGCTGTAAATGCGTGATCTGATTACACTTGCAATTTTTCAATCAAGTACTAATGGATTAATGAACTATAGAAAAGGCAGTAATCTCTGCCACAATGAAGAAGCCGTCATGACTAAAAATGAAAGCACTAGTCTCTGAAGTGCACTGTAAATCAACTATTTTCTTTTAATTTTATTTATTTATTATTATTATTTTTTAGTTGGATTCACTCTGTTGCCCAGACTGGAGTGCAGTAGCCTGCTCATGGCCACCTCAGCCTTCCAAGTAGCTGGAACTACAGGCATACACCACCTCTCCTGGCTAATTTTTGTGATTTATTGTAGAGGCGAGGGCTCACCAAGTTGCCCAGGCTGGTCTCAAGCTCCCAGGCTCAGGCAATCCTCTCACCTCTGCCTACCAAAGTGCTGGGATTACAGACTGAGTCACTGTCCCCAGCCTAACTATTTTCTTCTGAAATGAATCCATTTGATTTTGCACACTAGCTTTTTGCATTATGTCACACCCTTTCCTTCCTGTTTTTCCAGTGCTGGGATGGGGCCACATTTTGCTGTTTAGTAAAAGCAAATACTAAAATTAGAATGAAAGACCAGCATAGATTCTGTATTATTGTGCTGGGGTTGCCATAACAAAATATCATAGTTTAGGTGGCTCAAACAAAAAGATTTCCTTTTCTCACAGTTGTGTAGACTGGAAGTCCTAGATCAAGATGCTGGCAGATTCAGTTTCTGCAGATGGCTTTCCTCCTTACTCCTTTCCTCCTGATTAGCAGAGGGATGTCTTCTTGCAGGGGTCCAGCCCCTGCCAGGTCATGAGGTTTCCTGAAGGAGAGACAGATAGGCAAAAGACGAAAATATTATACTTGGACACCTGCTTCCTGAACAGATGCCGTTTAACGTTGGCTAATGGAAAGCTTTTATACCATTTGTAAAGGGGCAAGACAAAGAAAATTCCTTCACGTACATATCCTCTAAAAGTTACCACCATCTAGTGGTCTTAGCAGCAAACAAGCCAAGAACCCTATAAACATTCAGACAATGAGTCTTATTCATAAAGCCAAAAATGATAGTTTTAGTTCAAAGTCCCTAATTACAGTCCTTGAAATGTCTCAAGAAAGTTTCCAGGTGCACAGTTCTCCATGTAGCAGGAGTTTTTCTCTTTTGGGCTTCTATGTCCTTCAAAGCTTTGTAATCGCCTTTCTTGTCCAGGTGTCTTCGTTACTTTTCTCTTATCCTGCAGTGTTTATTTCTAAAAAAAACTCAAAAGAAGCTTTTAGTGATATTTCCCAGGCCCCCAAGGTTGCTTTCTGTGTTTAGTTAATTATCATAAAAGTATCTAATTAGTATATTATGAATTCAGTGAAAACCCACTCTATAAGCATTAACTTAGAATTTTAACTATTGAATTAAATAAAAACCTTAACAATTAATCTTCATTCTAAATCTGTGAAAACAGTGTTATAAATCACCTACATAACTCCTATATAAGTGTTAGAACTTACAATGAATTCATAATGAACTTACTATAAACTTGTGCTTCTAAAAAACCTTATATCTATACTACATAATTCTAAATCAAATAGGGAGTGAATATACTTATATCATTTTTTACTCAAGCAATATCTAGTAACTTATAACCAAGTGAAAGAAAGCATTTTTGATGTGCTTCAGAGTTTAACCCTTGCATATGTTAGAAAAGGCCAAGCGGCATAGTGGGAAAATGGAAAAATGAACCATGACATTCTCAGGTTAACTGTGAGTACTTCGCATAAACATGCCATTTTCTTCTTCCACAACTGCACAGACTTCTTCAGACGTACCAAACAGCAAAGGTGGAAGAGAGAAGGGCCTCAGGTTCCCGGGCTCGGCCTGCAGCCTGGGGTCTTTGGCCCACTAGGACCCTGTCAATCAGGTGGGCCTCCAGTGCTGGCTCCCAACATCATCTCATTGTGCTCTCATGTGGCTTTTTTTTTTCTGTGCACAGGGTAAGGGGGTCACATTTTCCCCTTTTTCTTATGAGGGCGTTCATTCTATGGAATCAGGGCAACATCCTTATGTCCTCGTTTAACCTTAAATATCTTTAAAAGGCCCTCTTTGTTAATACAGTCTCACTAGGAATCAGAGCTTTAAAATATGAATCAAAGGGGAATATGATTCAGCCCATACCAGCCTCTGGTAACATACAATTCGGTTTATTTTTCTACTGATTCTCAAAATGCTACCAGTAAATTGTTTTTGTTTGATTGTTTGTTTGTTTTGAGTTGGAGTCTCACTCTGTCATCCAGACTGGAGTGCAGTGGCCACTCCCGGCTACTGCAGCCTCGACCTGCTGGGCTCCGGCAATCCTTCCACCTCAGCCTTCCAAGTAGCTGGAACTACAGGCACACGCTACCACACCTGGCTCGTTTTTTATTTATTGTAGAGATGAGGTCTTGCCAAGTTGCCCAGGCAGGTCTCGAACCCGCAGGCTCAGGCAATCCACTCACCTCAGCCTCCCAAAGGCGCGGGATTACAGGCTGAGCCACCAAGCCCAACTTGTTTTTTCTTTCTTCACGACTGCCAATTTTCATCTCTTTCTCCAGGCTCCTTCTTGCCACTGTATTATATCTTACATATGTAAAATAGCTATCATATATTGTATCACCTCATGAACAAATTTACTACCTTGCTACACTTGTACAGAGAAGTTTGAACCTCTGTTCCTCTATTTCTGCTTCTTGCTATCTCATTCATGTTTCTACATCTGAAATTAACGTCTCACTGCTTGACTTCTTCACTGCATTCAGTATCTTACCTTATGGATTTTGTTTACGCTATGCTTTTCTTGTCTTTCTACATCTCTGTTTCTTCATCATCTACGAAAACCTCCCTGTGTTTCAAATTCAGAAGATCTGCATTATTTGGATTTAATTTAGATTTTGATTCAGTATTTGATGGCCAGGATAGCAGCATCACATGAGACCACTTTTGAGGAAAAATGTGTGATAGAACTTCATAGACTGTTGGGCTTTTTTAGTACAATTGGGCAGCCATAAGTAATAAACTCCAGTGATTTTTTTTTTACCTAACTTTCCCTTTTTCAGTCATTTTATCACCATCAGCTGCACCATTTACTGTATCTCATTGTGTATTATGTCACTCTGAATAGGAAACAAAGAAAATTGTGTTAAAGATCATCAATTCTTTATTTTATGTAGAGAATGCATAGCTAAGGGTCCTGTGTTTTACTGTGAACTAGAATGTAGAACTGAGGTTATAAATCAAGTTTTCTTACCCTCGTCTATCACTCCGTCTGATAACCTATTACAAGTGGATTCCTTAAGTCCTACACTTAAGGACCTCTTTCTTAATCCTTATAAATCTTATAATAATAAATAATAAATCTAGAATTTGCAGAAATCAGTTGTCTGGGGCTCAAACATGTATTTCTAAAATATTCATAAAACAATAATGATAACAAACATAATATTTTACTTTTGATGTATTTTTTTCTCTTAATTTTTATTTTAAAATTGTGGGGCACAATTCAGGGTTAGGTATACAGATATTCATTGTGCAGGTACCCTTATTGATGAGGTGTGCCCTCCCCTTCCCCCAGGTAATTATCAACTATGGTCAATTCCACTGCCCCACCCCTCAACCCTCATCCCCCGCAATTTCCAGCTACGTTCAGTCCTTTTCTTATAGTAATATGGTAGTTGTTCAAGGACCACTTATGAGTGAGAACATGTGATACTCAGCTCCTTGTTTCTGTGAGAGATCACTCAGTATTATAAGTTCTAATTCCATCCAGGTTGCTGTGAAGATCATGATTTTGTTCTTCTTTATGGCTGCATAATATTCCATTGTGTATATGTACCACATTTTTTATCTAGTCCTCTTTTGATGGGCAGCACAGTTGGTTCCATGTTCTTGCTATTGTGAACAATGCTGCAATAAACATGCACGTGCAGGTATCTTTTTCAGAGAGTGACCTGAGTTCTTCCAGGTATATTCCCAATAGGGGGATTGTGGGTCATATGGAAACCCTCGAACATCTAGGCATACGGGGAACATACCTAAAAATAGTAAAAGCCATCTATGAGAAACTCACAGCCAGCATACTCCTAAACAGACAAAAATTGAAACATTTTCCCCTGAAAACTAGAACAAAACAAGGATTCCCACTCTCACCTCTCCTGTTCAACATAGTTTTGGAAGTCCTAGCTAGAGAAATCAGAGGAGAGAAGGCAATCAGGGGTATCCAAATAGGAAAAGAGGAAGTCAAGTTATCTCTCTTTGCAGGTGACATGATTGTATACCTTGAAAACCCAAGAGAATCAGTCAAAAACCTCCTTGCATTGATAAACGACTTTAGTAAAGTCTCAGGGTATAAAATAAATGTACACAAGACAATCACATTTCTATGCACCAATAATAAACAAACAGAAACCCAAATAAAAAGCACAATTCTATTTATTTATTTATTTATTTATTTATTTATTTATTTATTTATTTATTTTTGAGTTGGAGTCTCACTCTGTCACCCAGACTGGAGTGCAGTGGCCACTCCCGGCCACCACAGCCTCGACCTGCTGGACTCTGGCGATCCTTCCGCCTCAGCCTTCCTACTAGCCGGAATTACAGGTGCACGCTACCACACCTGGCTAGTTTTTTGATTTATTGTAGAGATGAGGTCTCACCTGCCTGGGCGGGTAACTCGCAGGCTCAGGCAATCCACTCACCTCAGCCTCCCAAAAGCGCGGGATTACAGGCTGAGCCACTGAGCCCAGCTGCACATTCTATTTATAATAGCCACACACAAAAAATGAAAGACCTTGGCATCTTCCTAACCAGAGATGTGAAAAGACCTTTACAATGAAAACTATAAAACACTGCTCAAAGAAATCAAAGATGACACAAATAAGTGGAAAAATATCCCATGCTCATGGATTGGAAAAATCAACATTGTTAAAATGTCCATCTTACCTAAGGCAATCTATAGATTTAATGCAATACCCATCAAACTACCAGCAATATTCTTCTCAGACCCAGAAAAAACAATACAGGAATTCATATAGAAACATATAAACGACCAAGAATAGCCAGAACAATCCTCAGCAAAAACAAAACAAAACAAACAAAAAAACAAAGCAGGAGGTATCACACTCCCAGACTTTAAACTATATTATAAAACTACAACAATCAAAACAGCCTGGTATTGGTACAAGGACAGGCATATAGACCAATGGAATAGATTTGAGATTCCAGAAGTAAAACCTCAATTTCTCAACCAACTCATCTTTGACAAAGCCTCCACCACCTACTACTGGGGAGAGGAGAACCTCTTCAGTAAATGGTGCTGGGAAAACTGGCTGATCACATGCGGAAGATTGAAACAGGACCCTTACCTATCCCCATACACAAAAATTAACTCTAAATCAACTCAAAAATATTATTTTAAGAAGTAACTTTGAAATTACTTCTCTTAAAACTTCGCTTACCCATCTTTACTCCATAACAAAGTCAAAGTGAGATACGTTTAAAAGAAAATCTAACTAAGTCACCCTACTCCCGGCTCCTTAAATCATCCCACCGACTTCATTGCCTTCTGAAAAAGTTCAAGTTTGCTTCCATGGCATACTCTATCTTTTCTGAACTTGTCCCATTTACATTCTTTGCAAAATTCCATGTTGGAGGAGAAAACATTCCCTGTCCTCACAGATGGTGAAACTGCTCATCCTGGCCCTTCCTCATCCAGCTTCCTCTTCTTCTTCTAACTAAACTGTTTCTGTGAACATAACTTTAATTATTTATTTACTTACATTTACACTACATGTAAATTACACTTTGCATCTCAGAAAGGCAGGACAACCAGCGCCGTTATTACTGATAGTTTGCAAAGAAGTAAATTGCTGAAGCTAGGATGCTGAGGAAGTGAGTATGTGGATAGCTTAGTCATGGTCTCCTGAGAATCTGTGGATAGAATAGTCCTGACACTTTTTGAAGTACAAGACAGTCTATGTCTGTAGAAAAAAGAAAAGCACATTTTAATCGTAAGCTAAAGATTTTATATATAGATACAAGTTTCAAGTATAAAAATAATACTGATAAATCAATACAAAGACTCAGATGTCCTTTACTTGATTGTGATCCTTTATTTTAAAATAATGAGAAATTAGAAAGTGAAATTAATTGGCCAAAAAACCATAGTTTGGTAATCTAGCCATGTATAAAAGTGAATGAATTAGCAAGGTTCTTAGAATTAATCTACTTTCCTTTGAAATCTTACTATATATCCATAAAATTTTCTAATTTCCTTTCTATATCTTCCACTTGGTATATTTTCAACAAAATTAATTTGTGTATTTTCTTCAGCTTGTTTTTACTTGATGTGTATGCACCTTGCTACGTTGGCTTAAATATATCTCAAAGCAGCCGGATGCGGTGGCTCACGCCTGTAATCCCAGTACTGAGAGGCTGAGAAGAGAGGATTGCCTGAGCCCACGGGTTTGAGACATGCCTGGGCAACTTGGCAAGACCTCATCCCTATAGCAAATCAAAAAAATAATTAGCCAGGCATGGTGGTGTGCGCTTGTAATTCCAGCTACTTGGAAGGCTGAGGTGGAAGGATCACCTGAGCCCAGCAGGTCGAGGCTGTGGTGGCCGTGAGCATGCCACCACACTCTAGCCTGGGCAAAAAAGTGAGACTCTGATTGAAAATATATGTGTGTGTGTGTGTGTGTGTGTGTGTGTGTGTGTGTGTGTGTGTGTGTGTATTTCAAAGCTGGCTTAAATATAGTAAAAATTCTTCCATTACAGAAAAATTATATTACCTACAACCAGTTTTGTATCTTGACTGTTGATAATTTATAAAAACTATTCCACCAATATGGTCAAAACTGTTAAAGAGACTGGGTAGCAGGGAACAGATACCAGGCCTGTTGAGGCCAAAGGAAAAAACCATTTGCAAAATATATATGAGTTTTAATAGTTTCATTTAGGAGAAATGAAAGTCAAAAATTAAACTGGAAGCCAATGATAATTATGTTTAAAATGCCCTGCAAGCAGTCTAAGAAAATAAAATTCACTGGCATTTTTAACGTTTCTATAAGTTATTCATTCTTTATGGAGATGGTACTGTCAAATTTATGTGTCTGCTTCAAGCTTTATCCTGATTCAGTATTTTCCCTAACAGCTGGATTTTCATTTAATAATATAGTTACATTTGAATTTGATCTCTTTTAACTTTCTTGGATTTATTCAGGAAATGCAATTATTAAAATGACATTGAATCATAGCTTTTCATTATTGAAGTGTTATTTCATTTTGGGGGAAATGGTGTCTTTAAACACCAATAGCTTCCCATGGAATGCTACTTTTCAAAAAGTCTATTTTCACTATACTTTTTCCTAGAGAAGAAACATTAGATGTCTATATTAAAAGCTTTTTTTAAAATTACGAATGCATGATATAATGTTAGAAGATAGCTTTTTAATAAAGTATGTGCACTTATTGTAAAGTATCAACAATTTTACTTTTTAAATATTTACTTTTAATTATATATGAAGCCATATTCCTATATATAAGTTAATTTCCTATATAATACACTCAAATGTATATATAGGAAATTAGAAGTCACACGTATATACACCTCCCATTCTGAGAAAGAGACCAGGAGCACTAATTAGCTTCTCATTTAGAAAATTTGACATTGGTGGAGATGCTTCCAATAAGGTTCGTGGTTCAAGGCCACCCATTACTACACAATGGTGTCAGAATCCTTCTTAAATTTTTTAAAAAATGATATATACTAATTGTACACATTTATGGGGCACATTGTTATGTCTGCATATTGTACACATTGTGTAATAATCAAATTAGGGTATTTAGCCTATGCATCATCTCATATATTTAATTCTTAATGGTGAGAACATTTAAAAATCTTCTCTTCTGTCTATTTTGAAGTATACAATACTATATTATTGACCATAATCAGCCTACGGTGCAATAGAACAGTAGAACTTACGCCTTCTATCCAATTGTATCTTAGAACTTATTGATCAATCTCTCCCTATCACCCTCAGCTCTCAGCCCCCGACCCTCCTCAGCCTATGGAAACTTGAGAAGGGGGAGAGTATACTGAGACTCATAAGTAGTCGTGGTACTTGCCATAGACCAGTTAACATCAGCAGTCTCGGTAAGGAGAGAATTCCAGACTCTGTGTGAGCAGTGCCATCCGCTATCAGCACAAGGCAATCACATAACAACTATATCAGTGTTCGAATTGCCCTAGTCTCTGACACAGTGTCTAACATTGCGGGTGCCAGATAACTTTGTCAGTTGTCCTTCCTCTGGGCATATCATGGGAAACCCTCATAAAAATAGGTAGTACACCAATCCTTACCATCAAGGAAGGCTGTCTCTCTGTAATTCTGTAGTTGTGTTCAGTCCCTCATCCCTAACGCAGGAACAAGAGTGAATACCCCCTTTTAGTAGCCTAGACACTAGAAGATCTCTTGAAATGGGTGGGTAGGTGGGGATCTAGGTGTTCTGTGGTATGCACAGAGAGGAACTAATTTCATAACCAGGCTAGTGTTGAGTTGAAATGAACTTGCATATCTCGCCACATGTTTTGGTATGCAATTATATGATTATAATTGTATATATCTTGACGGTTGGTAATTTATAAAAATTGTTCAACCAGTATTGTCAAAATTGTCAGAGAGACTGGATGGCAGGGAACAAATAACAGGCCTGTTGAGGTCTAGGGATAAAATCATTTACAAAATATGTGAGTTTTAGTAGTTTCAAACTTAGGAGAAATGAAAATCAAAAAATAAAAAGGAAGCCAAGGATAATTATGTTTAAAATGCCCTACAAGAAAGTAAAATGCACTGCCATTTTATACATATCAATAAGTTATTCATTATTTATTGAGATAGCACTGTCAAAAATTATTTCAGTATAATATATGTATAATCATATATAATGTATAATCATATATATATGATTGTCATATATGTATAATCATATATATAACATATGAAATTTCATAGGACATACCCTCTAAAAACCTAAAAAGACAATTAAGGCAATTTCCCAAGAAGCTTATTTTGCAATACAAGGTATTTTTGATATGAGAGAAATCTAACTCAGTAAATATTAAAGAAACAATTGTAAATGTATAAATATATGTATGTAATGTGATAAGCAAAAGGACGGAAGGTAATAAGACCCAGTTTGGATCAAAGATTCAGTGAAGGTCACGGATTAAGGTTGAACTAAAAAATATATTTTTGACATTTGTTGTACTCCAGGGTCTCTCTCAGTCTTATTCTCCTGACACTAAAGAAAATATTTACTGTGGAGGTTTTCCCAAACCTGCATGGTTTTTCTGCAGCATGGCCAGTCCATTGGCTCTCTAGTATAAATTCTTTGGAGAGCGTAAAGAATGCTATTTCGTTTATGTTTTATATTCATAGCGTTGATTTCAGATACTGAATAAGTGACATATTTAGTTGAAATTGTTTTCATGTTCATTACAGTGCTTCTCTGAAACTGGCATTCTATAAAGTGGTTTGAAATATGAACATTCTGAACACTTTTTCACATTTGTTATATTCAAAGAGTTTCACTCAAGTATAAATTCTTTGAATGCGAAAATAGAACGACCTGTAGAAAAAGACATTTGCAAATGTCATATAGTTTTTTGAATGCTGCTCAGTATTTCATTCCCACACAGATAAATAAACACACCTATATAGATATGCATAAAAATGTATACATAATAAATTAAATATAGTAGATTCTTCATTTTCTACTTTCAAAGCTCAAGTGATCTGATTGCGTGTGTCTGCATTACCATTTTAACACAATATAATATGTATTACTATATATACCCATAATTAAATTATTCATTGTTTTCTAATTTCTACATATTTTTATTTTTATGATGCAAAGTTCAGTAATGTGCATACTGAATTTAAACAATAATATTTAGAATAATGGCCAAAGCTTTCCAAATGTCACATGTTCAAAAAAAATGTAAGCAATAAAAAAATGGAATGAAGAAAAATTTTGAAAACAGATAACTCTCAAATTCCAACACCAGAGATAACTATAATTAATGTTAGATGAACATCATTCTATGCATCTAAATCATACAATTTACATTAATCTGTATTTTATTTATCAAAAGTTTCCTTTCAGATAAAAGAAGAATAATACCTAGTATCTGCATTATTGAGTCTCCTTGATATACACACTCTAAACACCAATAAAAAATTCACATTAGATAAAAGGCTAGAGACATTTAAGTGCAAATATATTCACTGCAGCATAGATTTAAATGTAAAAACTGTAAACAAATGTCTCAAACTAAGAGAAAGAATCATGATAAAAGAAAGCAAGAGATAATGACTACAACTGTATATAATAATAGGCTGTCACTTAAAATGGTGCTTTCAACTTAGAATATTTTCAGAAAATAAATTTGAGATAAAATAAATAAAAATGCATTCAAATATGTTCAATATTGATATTGAATTCTAGGGCATTTTCTTTCTAGGGGTGATAATCAGAAACACTGACCAATTATTGAGTTTCTAGAAGCCAATCGGTGAGGTGTTTTCAACTGTTTATTTTCAATAATATGTGAGATAGCTAGAGAAGGGAACATGAGGGAGGTACTGAATTTAATTTAATTTCTTAATTTTGTTAAGGCATTTAAGGGTATTTGCAAAGATTATAATGAGCCCTGTTTTAAATCTTTCACACCTATGAGTCTAACCATCTCCCTGTGGTTCAATTGGCCACAGCTAACTAAAAAGAGGTGGACTTTTACGAGGTGACAATCAGGTTCTCTCTGAAAATAAGGCAGCATTTCTTGGCTGGTTAATAGGCAGAAGAGAGAATTCCAAGTCAGAATATAGAAGAGAACGAATTTAATGTACAGAAAGAAGCTGTTCAGTTTCCTTGTAACTTTTCAATTACTGGCTCAGCCACTTCCTGCTAGGTTTCTGCCTCAGGTTATATTAAATGTATATGAATTCCTATAACAAATTCCAACTTCAGCAGCACTTTAAAAATGCATGAGGGTAATACAGAACAGACCTGCTTTATTTGCTACAGGGATCACAACAAAGGCCAACGATGGATTTTTCAGGAAGACAGATATTAAAATATTTAAGTTTTTCTCCCTAGGCAGACCAAACTTAAAAAAAAAAAAAAAACAAAAAAAACCAGAATAGGTGATCTTGTGAGCTTTGTCATCACTAGTTGGGCTTAATTAACAAGAGGCTGTGTGACCTATTGGTAAAGACGTCCAGAAGCCTTCGTTGTTAAGTGGGAGAATGAGCTGCATTCCAGAGATCTCTCTTCCAGCCTCATATTGAAGAATAGAAGAAAAAAGAAGAATCTGATAAGACTTTTGTCAGAGTCCTTTGTGTTAATAGTTCATTGGTATGTAATATTTTTAATGCTGCTGATGAGTTAAGTATATAGATAATGCTTTTCAATAGGGCAAAAAGGATCATTTTTGAGAAAGTAATTTTAGTAATAAACTTGTTAATTAATTTAGCAGCATCAGCCAGGCTCTGTGGCTCAGCCTGTAATCTCACGCTTTGGGAGGCTGAGGTGAGTGGATGGCCTGAGCCTGCGGGTTCGAGACCCACCTGGGCAACTTGGAGAGACCTCATCTCTACAATAAATCAAAAATTAGCTGGGCGTGGTAGCACGTGCCTGTAGTTCCAGCTACTTGGAAGGCTGAGGCAGAAGGATCGCTGAGCCGAGCAGGTCCAGGCTGCTGTGACCGGGAGCGTGCCACTGCACTCCAGTCTGACCACTGCACTCCAGTCTGGGCGACAGAGTGAGACTCAACTCAAAAAAAAAAAAAAAAAAAAAAAATTTAGCCGCATCACATTGCCTTAAAGGTCATGGGATGCCAATTGATGATGAGTATGAAAAACCAGTTTCCCTAATAGAAGCTTGAATGCTTTCAGCACATTTTGCTTGTTATGACAAAGAAGTGAATAATTAATTTTAGAAAAGTGTTAATCAGTGTTAAGAAAAATGGTAATACTTAAAAGATTAAGTTAGAAACCATGTTTAGAAGCAATACATGCCAAATGTCAATCCTATTGTTTGATAGGCATTGTAGAGGACATCTCATTTATTTATCATAATCTCTTAAATGAGATCTGTTGAGCTGCGTGAGTTTGAGAGTCATCCTGGAAGTAGCACACATCATTTCCCTGACTAGAGTCCTGTCATGGAGACCTGGGCAATAGCTTTCATATGCCTGGTTTGCACAGTCTCAACTACTTATCTTAAACACTTCATTTTCTGATCAGTCATTATAACTGCCTCCATGCATTGTGTTGTAAAGCAGGCAAGCCTTTATTCTTTTTTATTTAGGAAAAAATAGGGGGGAAAAAAGCAATTCTTTGGTCTGACACACAGAGAATTAAGTGGATCCACTCAGCTAATGAGGCTTTTCAAAACCAAATGACCAGAATACCAATAATTCAAAGTTCTTAAAATTACAAAGTTAAGTTCTTTGTCAAATCCAGGGGAAAACAAAATGTTTAAAATCATACCATACTCAAGTTATTTTTTCATACATATTACTATATTGACGAACACTAAAATATTTGGCTATTTTATTTAATTATGACTTGTATATAAAGCTTCAAATTAGTAGATCCTCCCAAAGTTCATGGGCATTTTCAGGAACTGTTTTATTGTCAAAATGTTTTAAAATTGACCATGTCTAATTTATTGACCTGCATAATGACAAGCAATATTTTTATGGCACGTGGGGACAAAAAACACATCAAATAACTAAATCTACTTTTAATTTTTACATTATTATAAATACCTGTATTGAAGTAATATTTATCCGCCATAAAAATGCTCAGCTTCTACAAAACCCACAAACAGTGAAAAGTATTCTGGTAAACCCAAGGTTTGGACCAACTATGCACAAAACTTAAGGTATTTGGAATAAAGGAAGGGTTTATGTACGTAGCAGATTTTTAAAATAACCTTGTTTCTGGTAGCAATGACATATTAACATACACACACACCAGTTGAAAATATGCCACAACCATACTGTCCAGAAAAGCAGTGTAACATTTCTAAAGTGGATTTCTTGCATATATTGCACACAATGTAGCTATTAATACTGAACTAGTACAATTAGCAAAAACCTTTAATTATTTTTAAACAGTGATAAAGAGATTTTTTCCCTCAAAATAAGTTTTAAATATCAAAACCTATACTTACACAAATTTAAAACTTCTGACCATCTACGTGTTTCACATAAAAACCTTTGCAAACTTCCCGAATGTTCTTTCTATTCCAGGTATTGTCCTTGTTATTCAGTGCAAACTCTTTCCAAGAGTTCTCAATCTTGCTCAACTGATGGTTTTATGGGGTGCAGGTCTCATGCTTGTTTTTGAGTTTTTGTTTCTATCTCCATTCTAGTACATTGAAGTTGACTATTGTTTTGAACTTTAGATCCTCTGTTTAAAGTCCTTGGGCCTCTTTGTTTCATTTTACGCATTTTGCTTGCTCTTTTCTTACCCTGATCTTTTTTGGGGAGAATGGGTGGGAGGGCACACAGGCTTCCTTATGCTGTCTTTGTCCACAGGATCTCATTCACCAACCAAAAATGCTTTCTTAAACATTTTACAGGCAGACCTCATTTTATTCTGCTTTACTTTATCTATCTTCATAGATATCACTTTTTTTTTCCTAATAGAAGGTTTGTGACAACCCTGAAAGAAATGTTTCTATCGGCTACATTTTCCCAACAGCATGTGTTCATTTCATGTGTCCATGTCATATTTTGGCAACTCTTGCAATATTTCCAACTTTTTCACTATTGTTATATTCGTCATGGTGACCTGTTATCAGTGATCTTTGAAGTTACTACTGTGATTGTTTTGGTGCACAAAGAACTACAGCCATATACAAAGACAAACTTAGTAGTAAAATGTGTGTGTTCTGACTGCTCTACCAACCAACCCTTCCCCCATCTCCCTTTCTCTCCTTGGTCTTCCTTATTCCCTGAGGCACTGATTGAAATTAGGCCAATGACTAACCCTACAGCGGCTTCATATGTTCAAGTGAAAGGAAGAGCTTCACATCTCTCACTTAAAATCAAAAGCTAGAAATGATTAAGCTTAGTGAGGAAGGCATATCAAAAGCTAAGCTAAAGGCCAAAAGTTAGGCCTCTTGTGTCAAACTGCTAGTCCAACTATAAATACAAAAGAAAGGTTTATGAAAGACAAGTTAAAGTGCCACAAGAATGATAAGAAAACAAAATAGCCTTATTGCTGATATGGAGAAAGTTTTAGTGGTCTGGATAAAAGATCAAACCAACCACAACATTCCCTTAAGAAAAAGTCTAGTCCAGAGCTAGGACCTAACTCTCTTGAACTCTCCAAGAGAGAAAAGGAAGCCTCAGGGAAAAAGTTGGAAGCTATCAGAGGTTGCTTCATGAGGTTTAAGGAAAGAACCTAGCTCCATACCCCAAAGGTAAAAGATGAAGCCAAAAGTACTGCTGTAGAAGCTTAATCAAGCTATTCAGAAAACCTAGCTAAGGTCATTGATGAAGCTGGTGACACTACTCAACCAATTTTTAAATGTAGACAAAACGGCCTTCTGTTGGAAGATGATGCCATCTAGGACTTCCATAACTGAGAAGACAAACCAACGTCTGGCTTCAAAGCTTCAAAGGACAGTCTGGCTCTCTTATTAGAGACTAATATAGCTGATGACTTGAAATTGAAGCCAGTGCTCATTTGCCATTCCCAAATCTTTGGGCCCTTAAGAATTATGCTAAATCAATTCTGCCTGTGCTCCATAAGTGGAACAATAAAGCCTGGATGGTAGCATACTTGTTTACAGTGTGGTTTACTGAATATTTTAAGCCCACTGTCGAAAATTTTTGCTTAAACTAATTGTTTTTTAAAGTGTTATTGCTCACTGGCAATGCACCTAGTTGCCCAACAGCTCTGAGGGAGATGTACAAGGAAATTAATGTTATTTTCACCCCTGCTAATACAACATTCATTTTGCAGTCCATGGATCATGGAGTAATTACAAATCTTGAAGCGTTATTATTTAAGAAACACATTTCTTAGGGCTGTAGCTGCCATAAATAGTGGTTCCTCTGATAGATCTGGGCAAAGTCAATTGGAAACCATCTAGAAAGCATTCATCATTCTAGATACCATTAAGAACATTCACAATTTTTGGGAGGAGGTCAAAGTATCAACATGAACAGGAGTTTGGAAGAAGATCATTTCAACTCTCGTGGATGACTTTGAGGGGTTCAGGACTTCAGTGGAACAAGTAACTGCAGACAGTGGAAATAGCAAGAGATCTAGAATTAGAAGTAGAGTCTGAGTGGGAGGCTGAGGTGAGTGGATTGCCTGAGCCCGCGGGCTCGAGACCCGCCTGGACAACTTGGTGAGACCTCATCTCTACAATGAATCAAAAAATTAGCTGGGCGTGGTAGCGCTTGCCTGTAGTTCCAGCTACTTGGAAGGCTGAGGTGGAAGGATCGGCGGAGCCCAGTGGGTCGAGGCTGCGGTGGCCGGAAGCGGCCACTGCACTCCAGTCTGGGCGACAGAGTGAGACTCCAAAGCAAAAAAAAAAAAAAAGAAGAAGTAGAGTCTGAAGATGTGGTGATTACTGCAGTCTCGTTGATTCTTATGAATGAGCAACAAAAACTGGTTTCTTGAGATGAAATCCACTCCTGATGAAGGTGCTGTGAACATTGTGGAAATGAGAACAAAGGATTTAAAATATTATATAAACTTGTTTGAAAAAGCAGAGGCAAAATTTGAAAGAATTGACTCCAACTTTGAAAGGCATTTTACTCTGAGTATAATGCTGCCAAATAACATCAAATGCAACAGATAAATTGTTCGTGAAAGCAAGAATCAATCAATGAAGCAAACCTCATTGTTTTCTTATCTTAGAAATTGCCAGAGTCACCCCATCCTTCAGCAACCAGCACCCTGATCATTCCACAGCCATCAACATGGAGGCAAGACCTTCCACCAGAAAAAAGATCATGACTTATTGAAAATTCAGATTATCATTAGCGATTTTTAGCAATGAAGTATTTTTTAAAATTAAATTAAATTTTTTAATTTTCTTTTTTGTATTGTAAAGATGTGGAGTACAATTCAGGGTTAGGTATACAAACGATTATGCAGGTACCCTTGTTGATGAGGTGTGCCCTTCCCTCCCCAGCAGTTTACCTCAACTGCCAATCCCACCCCCTCACCAAATATTTTTAATTAAGGTCAATACATTTTTTTGGACATAAAGTTGTTGCATACCTAATAGATTACGGTATAGTTTAAGCATAACTTTTATAAGCACTTGGGTAATGAAAAATGCTGTGTGACTCACTTTATTATGATATTGGCTTTATTGTGTTTGTCTGGAACCAAGCCATCAACATTTCAGAGGCATGCCTTTATATAATATTGTAGGTTTTTCTATGAAGATCTGACTGACTTTGACTTGCTCTGTGTCTTTTTTGTTCTAATCATCTCTGTGTCTTTCTGAACTTGTTACCTGTATTGTTGATGCCTCAACACATCTGTTCCCATTAAGATTATGCATTTTAGCCGGACTCGGTGCTCAGCCTGTAATCCCACGCCTTTGGGAAGCTGAAGTGAGTGGATGCCCTGAGCCCGCGGGTTCGAGACCCGCCTGGGCAACTTGGCGATACCTCATCTCTACAATAAATCAAAATGAGCCGGGCGTGGTAGCGCGCGCCTGTACTTCCAGCTACTTGGAAGGCTGAGGCGGAAGGATGGCGGGAGCCCAGCAGGTCGAGGATCGGTGGGTGGCCGGGAGCGGCCACTGTACTCCAGTCTGGGAGACAGAGTAAGACTCCAACTGAAAAAAAAAAAAAAAAGATTATGCATTTTGAATGAATTTTTTATTTAGACATGTATCATTTAAAGTCAAGAACCCACTGATGCTTCTTACTCTTCACTTTAATAGCTTCTGACCTCTTCCTTCATTTTAAATTTGCTGCTCAGTTTCCATTTTTTCCTCTTGCTTGTTTTTTGTAGCTGCTACTTTTTTAGTTGGTCTCCCAGAACATTCCTTCTGTCAATGGACTGAAAATTTCTTTCATCTTTTCTCTTTTTCATCTTTTTTCAGAATTGGATACTGATATAACTCCTGCTTTTGGTAACTTTGTTACTTTTGATTAAACTTTTCTTTTCTTTTGTTTGTTTGTTTGTTTATTTATTTATTTTTGCTTACCTACTTTCTTCTACTCCTCTTCACCCTTTAAAATATTTTTAAGATGTTTTCCTCTTGTCCTTTTTTCTTACATTTTAATTCTTTGCTTACCATATCACTCTTTGATGGACAAGGCTATCCACCATCTTGGATCTGCCTTTGATTTTGGAATCCTGACTTATGTAGTTGCAATTTTCCCATTTTTGAACTCACGTTTGGGTTAAAAGATACTTTTCCTGTTCACACTACTTCTGCCTCCTCAGTCTGTACTTGTTTTTGTGCCTTTCTCTCTCTCCCACCATTGAAATCATTCAATTCTTCAGTTACTTTATGGCTGCATCCAAGATTCTGAGAAAAACAGAATCATATTGATAGCTCTCTTATCAAATTCAAGACAAAAACCCCAAGTATGCCCTCAGCACTACCAGGAAATTCTCATCCAATTCTCTGCGACTTTGCTGGGTAATACTGCCTCCTCTCTTTACACACTCAGCTGATGATCCTGTTTGTTGTTGTTTTTTTTTTGATAACTGTGACAATGCTAGTGAACAGAAAATAGTTTGCATTCTTTCGCCAATATGTTTACTACCTTCTTTTATTTCTACCTCTTTGCTGTCTTCTCCTCTGTCACAAATTACTTGAAAGTATCTTAAATTTTTTCTCAGTTTCCATCTTGACAGATTCTTTAAATCACTCAGTTGATAATACCAATCATCACTTTGAAATCAGTCATAAAAGACCTCAAATTTTCAATAATGTTCATTTTATCAGCTATGGAAGAATATCTTATTGTGGTTTTAATTTGTGTTTCCCTGATGATTAGTGATTTGAATGAATTTACATTTATCTGTTGGACATTTCTGTCTTCTTTTGTGAAAAATAGCAAATGTAAGTGAGGATGTAAGGAAAAGAAAAACGTGATAAACTTTTGATGGGAATGTAAATTAGTGCAGCCATTATGGAAAACTGTGAAGATTCCTCAAAAAGTTAAACACAGAATTACCACATGAATCAGAAATCCCACTTCTAGGTATCTCTCTGAAGGAATTAAAATCAACATGCTGAAGATATAATTACACTCCCGTGTTCACTGTAGTATTATATACAATAGACAAGATATGGATCAAACTAAACATCTGTCAACAGGTGAATGGATAGAGAAAATGTGGCATATGCCTTCAATTGAATACCATAGAGACTCAAAAAGAAGGAAAGTCATGTCAGTTGTGACAGCATGACTGAACTTGGAGGGCATTATGTTAAGTGCAACAAGCCAGACACAGTAAGGCACATACAGCATGGATCTCACACATATGTAAAATCTAAAAAAGTTGAACTCATAAAAGTAGAAAATAGAATGGTAATTACCAGAGATTGGGGAGAGTAAAGAGTGGGATGAAGAAAGGGGAAAAGTTGGTTAACGTGTACAGAGTTTCAGTTAGACGGGAGGAATAAATATCCATAATCTATTGCACAGCATGGTAACCTAGTTAATAATGATGTATTGGATATTTCAAAATAGTACAAAGGTAGATTTTAAATGCTCTCACCATAAAAAAATGATAAGTGAGCTGGTGGATATTATGATTCATTAATTTAAAATCAAAGACTACCACCTTGCTAGTCCCATTGGTAATTTTCTAGTCCTCATCTTAATCATTGGCAGCATTGGACACAGTTAATCATGCTCTCCTTCTTGAATCAACAGAATCTTTTGGCTGCTGGGATATCAACCTCCTCTGGGTTCTTTTGTTTTTTTCTAGTTCACTAGCCTTCCTTTAATACTCCTAAACTGGTTTCTTTCCAGCTTCCCTAGTTTTGAAAGTTAGAGCACTCCAGCGTTTAGTCTTGAACCCTTTTCTCTGCTATATTTTATGCTTACTCCCTAAGCAAACCCATCTAAACCACTGCATTTAAATATCATCAGTGTGCTTCTCAGTTCCGCTATTATGTCTTTGAATCCAGCTGAACTCTTGAATGACATATCTCATTATCTTTTTTTCCTTGGTAAATACTTCATTTACTCAATTGCATATTCCAAAAATAACTTTATCCATAACTACTGTCTTTCTCTTACTTTCTATATAAAATTCTTGGGCAAATTATGTTTATATATTCCATCATGACTTACTGCTTTTTTTTTTTCCAGTCATCTCTAACATATATTCTAGTCCAAATCTCCACTGCAATTGCATTTTACTGATTGTTTTCTACCCTTATTTGCTGATGGTCTGTTCGTCATTGTTGCAATGTCAACATTTAAAAGGATAAATTAGATCTTATCTGCTCAAAGTTCTTCAATGATTCCTCTAACCTAAAACAACCTGTACTTTTTTGTAAAAAGTATTAGACCCTGTGTAGTCCAGACTCTGACTACTATTCTTAATGCACAACCTAGCTCTCTCTACTTCACACACCAAACTCCAGTTTTCCAGGTCTCCTAATGTTTTTTGAATATAGGGGGCATGCTTCAGTGCCTTTCTATTTACTGTGCCATCTTCCCAGTTGGCTAATTCATTCCCTTTTATCATGTTTCCCTGAACTATTGCATCATGATAGAGGCTTGTTTGGATTATTCTATCTCAACTATCATCCTCAGTCATATTACTGATAACCCCTTATCCTATTTTATTTCACTTTTCAGAATTTAAAGCGATCTGGAATTGTATATTCTTAATTTATTTATTGTTTCTCTCTAAGTAGGCGAGGTTTATCTATTTTATTGATAGCTATATCCCTGATGACTATAAGGAACTTAACACACTGAATAAATATTTGTGAACATTTAAGAGAATTAATCAACTAATTAGTACCCCCAAAACATATTGCATTTTAAGCATTTCAAAACTAGCATGGTATACTACTTGGCTCTATGTATTGCTTTAGCCTCTGTATATAATGGAGCAATCTATTTGCATTTATTTACTAAACAAACACATATATAATACTCAAAATGTACCATCTACTGTTTAAGCACTTTTTGCAAATGTTAACGTGTCATAACTAGCACACTGCTCCAGGAATCTGTGCCACAGTTCAGAAATTACGCCAGCTTTGCCTCTCCTGTCACTTAATTTTATTCCTTACTCTTTCATTTATTAGTTGATGCTTCTCTCTCCTCATAATAGTTTCACCTCTTTGATTTTATACAGGACTCTGATTCTAACCATTTGGTTGCATGGGCCTGACATCCGTACTATTTATCCAGCTTGTTCTTGATTTTCTTCTCTAATTTCCAAATGCGTGCTAAATCAGTGTTGGAACTGTCTCCCTGGTTTGGACCTGGATCCTCTCAAAGTATGATTTCGTGTTAGTCTGGTGACATCATACAAGTAAGACATCTCTTACCTTTACAAGTTCTTTTTTTTTAATAGGAATCCCAGTTTTATTAGTTTTTGAAAATTCTTATTTTGAAGATTGGTACAATTCAGAGTTAAATATACCAATGGTCATTGTACAGGTAAAGTTTGGGCCTTACTTTGGTCCCCACCTGTTTTGAGATCAGGTATCCTTATTGATGAAGTGTGTCCCCCTTCCCCTCCACTGGCAGTTTTCCACTACTGTCAATCCCTTTCTTATAGTATTATGATAATTTTTCAGGGTCCGCTTATGAGTGAGAGCACATGGCACTCAGTTCTTTGTTTTGGTGATATATTACTGGATATTATCAAGTCTAAGTCCATCCAAGTTGCTGCAGAGTTCATAGTTTTGTCCTCCTTTATGGCTGCGTAATAGTCCTCTGTGTATATGTACCACATTTTTAAAATCCAGTCCACTTTCTATAGGCAGCATGGTTGGTACCGCGTTTTTGCAATTGTGAATAGTGCTGCAATAAACATGTATGTGCTGGTATCTTTTTCATAGCGTGATTTGAATTCCTCCAGTTATATTCCCAGAAGAAGAATTGTGGTATTGTGTGGAAGGTAAATTTTTAGATCTTTTAGGAATTGTCACACTGTTTTCTGCAGAGGTTGTACTAGTTTACACGCTCACCAACAGTATAGAAGTGTTCTCTTTTCCCTGCATCTTCTCCAACATCTGTTGCTTTTTGAGTTATTGATGATGGCCATCCTGACTGGAGTTAGGTGGTCTCTCAGTGTGCTTTTAATTTGCATTTCTTTGATGATTAGTGAGGCTGAGCACTTAAGCATGTTGTGTGCTCAGTCCACTCATACCCCAGCTATTAGGAAGGTACCTGTTATCTATTAATGCATGTGCCTTCAAGAAGCTATTTATTAATATAGGTGGGGAGATAAATTGAATAATTTATAAATGGAACTGGGTGATATGTGTTACATTTTTATTACATAGTAGATTCAAAGAGTGAGAGTTCTATAAAATTAGTCATTACTAAAACCAGTGCTCTAAACTGTTGATACTCCCAGAAAAGCAGTGTTTTAATACTATTTGTTGGAAATATAAATTAGCAAGACACTTAGGAAAGGCAATTTGGCATTCTCCGCTAAATGTCTTTAAATTATTCATACTCTCTACCTGATAATTTTAATATGAGAATTATGTCAAAGGAAATTACTCTAAGTACAGGCTTTAGGCACAAATATGTTGATAACTAAATTATTTATAATCTGAAAAACTGGAAACTACATAAATGTCCCAAAGAGGAAATATGGGAAAATAAATATAAACCCTATGACATATTATATAGCTAATTAAATTATATATATGAATAGATTTTAATAACCTGTATATAGCATCCGAATAATAAGGAAAAATGAATGTATTCGTTGGCGTCTTGCCAGCAAATCGAGGTTATGCTCTAGTTGGCTCATTTGCACTAGTGGGGGAATTCTTTACAAAGGTATGAGAATTCTCAAGGAGCAGAGCTACTCTGAGGCTCTTAACCCTCAAGGGGTAAGAGCTAGGAATAGTTGTTGGGGAGAGAAAACTGTGTGGAAAGATTTGCCCGTGCTTGGTTACTGCACAGGGAGAAGAGGGTGGAATCCAAGCCCTACTTGATATTCCTTTCTCTCTCCCCTTGCAGCGTGTGCGCTACCTGCCTGGGTCTATAGGTGGAAGATGAGAACCTGCTGCAGAGCTAAGAGCTGAAATCCACCAAATTTCATCACAGTTTGCCACCCCAGCCTTCCCTGGGAGAGAGTAAGGCTTCAACAAAATGACCATGTCAGATTTCATCACTGCAATTGCTTTCTAGGTGGGGAAACAGATTCCTGATAATGCTCCCACCATCTTTCCAAAGTCCTCCTGAGGAACTTTTAGCAGGATAGCAATACAATACTATCTGCAGTTTCAGAAAGTCACAGTGGGTGTGAGGAATGTGTGGACTGGGCGAGACAGGCTGGGAGAATACTAGGGGATGTGTATAGTCTGGAGGAGTGATGACGGTAGCCATCACTCAGATAAGTGAGAGTGGAGATAATTAAGAAATGGAACACACAGGGGTTGTTGACTGAGTAAACGTGAAGTATGAGAGAGAAGGAAGAGCTTCACTTCTAGGCTTTTGGAGTGGGTAATGGCAGCAGATAACTTTAATTTGCTATATTGTGGTGATCCCGAAATAACTATAAGTGCCATAAACCTCCACACTCCTCACACAACTACTGTTTTTTGTGTGAAAAAATTAGAAGTCAAAAAAGGATAACTATGAAAGCCCTGCCTTCAATTCGAAATGAAATTGTCCACTTGCTATTGGTGGACATGTAAATAGTCTAAACAGCTCTAACTGCTTTGATAGTCCCAAGTCCTCACTGTTCCAACCTTTCAATTCTACACACTTCACAAAAAGAACAATTATTTTATATTTACCATAGTCTAAATTATTGATATTTCAGTTGCATTTGGAATTTCCTCAAGGTCTTAGTAAGTTTGGAGCATATTTTAGAGAAAAAGCTAAACATGAAATTGACAAAATATCCTTTAAATTCTGTTAATGTAGACAGTTTCTTAGCTTCATGATTCAAAATATATTTAATAATATAGCTATTATTCTTATGATCCATAAATGTGATTTGGGGTCTTTTTAAAAAATAAAAGGTTTTTAAATGAATAATGTATATTAAAATAAGTAGAAATAAGCCCATAACACTCCACCTTGACAGATTTATACAGTGTGAACACACCCATAGAACCATGATTCTGCTCAAGAAATAGGACGCTGCTAGCACTCCCAAAATCTTCCCAGAAACCGCAGCCACTGTTCACTGAAGGTCACCACTACGATGACATTTATCACTATGGATCAGGCTAGCCAGTTTTAAAAATGTATAAAAATGGAATCATATATTATGTACTCTTTTGTAAAGGCCTCCTTTCACTCTTAAATTCACATAGTATCTGTGATATTTGGTCCACGGAACTGTGTGTCAGAGTGGTTTGCTCAATCTGATTGCTATTGTGTGTACTTTTGTATAAATATACTGCAGTGTGCTCATTGTACTCCTAATGATAATTTCAGTTGTTACCACGTTGAGATTATTACAAGTAATGTTGCTAATAACACTCGTGTACTTTTTCTGGGGCACATAAGTATACGTTTCTGTTGGGTATACACTTTCTGGTCAATATATACCTTTAAACAGGTTTTTTTACAAAATGATTTTACCATCAGTATTGTATACTACATTCGGCATTCTTGGTGATGGCTATTATGATCAGTGAAAGGAGGTACCTATAGAAACCTAGAATAAACTTAATTTTGTAGTCTTTTTGCCTCAGCATAACCATTTTTGCTTAGACTTTACTCCTGACATGCTTTGAACCTAGCACAAGTTAGACATAGATAAATTTCCAATAGGCAGGTTTTAGAAAGTGATCAGACGTTCTACTTGAGGTCAAACTGGCAGTCTATCCGCACCCACCCCCAGCAAATCTCCATCACATGCAATACCAGGTTTAGCATAATGATATCTAGGAAACTTTCAGGTTCCTTGTCAAGGTGGAAGATCAAAGGTTACCCCTTGGCTTACCGAAGCCATAGAAATGCTAATAAGACCACCTTTTGGTCAAGTAGTTTGTGCATGTATTGCAATTGTCTGACAAGTCTCTTGCAAGAAAGGCCCCTCCCCTTGTCTCCTCACATCTAGCCTACCACCTGAGGGCATGAGATGCTAATGTTTGGTGACCTCAAGATTTAAGACTCATGTGGCTACAATCAACATCAAAGATCCTCAGTCCCAAACACTCCTCCAGGCCTAAACTCCCTTATTACCCCAAAGGCCCTTAAATATACCCATTTCTTAGCCCTTAGAGGTCACACTTGCCTCTGAGTGTGAAATCTATGAAAAGGTGAATAATAAACTTTACTTCTTTCTACTTTCTTCCTTGTTGCAATCTTGTACTATTCCCGCGGCATTGGCACCTGCACCGGACCACCTCCCCCAGTGGACCCTTTCGATCAGTATTAATTTTAACAAGCCAAGTCTGTGCATATGAAATTTTACTATGATTTAAATTTGCTGACAAGCAAATGAAATTTTCATATGCTTAGTAGTCCTTTAGATAGTCCTGTTTTTCTCCTTATTTTGGTAGAGCAGTTAATTATTTGATTGACTTGCTATCATTAAATTACCTTTATGTATGACTGAGTTTGATTTGTTAATATACTTTTTATGATTTTTGCATACGCTTTCATGAAGGAAATTGGTCTATGGACTTTCTTGTAAAATCCCTGTCAGCTGTTGGAATAAAATGTTTATGCTGTTCTCATAAAATAACTTAGGAAGTGTTCACTCTTTTTTTATACTCTGAAAGATTCTGAGTTTGGTAAAGCCATCTAATTCTGAAGAGTATTTTTAATGTTTTAATTGTAGATTCTATTTGTATAACACATTTTTAATTATAATTATTTTCTAAGCTTGGTAGTCTGTGGATTTTTAATTTTTTCTTTCCATTTATGTTTTCAAGTTTATTTACATAGAGTTGTTCATAATATTGTCTTATTCTGTTTTAATAATTTTATGATCTCTACAGCTATCTTCTTTTCATTCTTTTTTTTTTTTTTTTTTTTTTTTGAGTAAGATTCTCACTTGGTTACCCAGGTTGGAGTGCAGTGGTATGCTCATGGCTACCCCAGCGTCGACCTGCTGGGCTCCAGTGATCCTTCTGCCTCAGCCTTCCAAGCAGCCAAAACTACAGACATGCACTATCATGTCTGGTTAATTAGTTAATTTATTTATTGTAGAGATGAGGTCTCGCCAAGTTGTGTGGGCTGGTCTTGAACCCTTGGGCTCAAGCAAACCATATGCTTCGACCTCTCAAAGCACTGGGATTACAGGCTGAGCCACTGAGCCTGGCCTCCTTTTCATTCTTGGTATTGATATGTTTTATCTACTCTCTTTTATCCTGATAAGACTCTTTAGGATATTAAATTTTATTTTATTTTTTGAGTCAGAGTCTCACTCTGTTGCCTAATCTAGAGTACAGTGGCACGCTGACAGTTACCACAGACTCAACCTGCTGGGCTCAGGTGATCCTTCTGCCTCAGCCTTCCAAGTAGCTGGAACTATAGGCAGGCACCACCACGCCCAGTTAATTTTTTGATTTATTGTAGAGATGAGGTCTTGTCAAGTGGTCCAGGCTGGTCTTGAACCCGTGGGCTCAGGCAATCCTCTCACCTCGGCCTCCCAAAGTGCTGAGATTAAAGACATGAGCCACTAGGGCTGGCCTTTATTTGTTATTTTAAAGACTGACTTTTAAATCATTCTCCATTGTGCATTTGCTTCTTATTAATAAAATCTGATATTTCTTTTTTGTTTACTTTCTACTTCTTTCTCTATGTTTAATTTGTAATTTTGTTCCTGTGTTTTTGAGATAAAAATTTAAAAAGCAATTGTCCACCTTTTCCTTTTTTTCTAATACATGCATATTGAGTCTTTAAATTATTTTTGAATTAAGCCTTAGTTGTTTCCATACATTGAGATGTTATGGTTTGATTATCATATTACATTCTCATTTTTATTTTTATTTTCTCTTTCATATGGGTCATTCAATATATGTGTTCCTGTACAACCATCTGGTTTGACTGACCTTTTTGTTGTTGTTGTTGCTATTCTTAGCTTAATTCCACTGTGGTTAGATTTCATTTTTGTGATATTAGTTGAGACTAGTTATAGGATCAGGCAAATGGTGATTTTTTTCAGTAAATCTTCCACCTATATTTAAACAGTGTCTGGATATTCTGCTTTTATGGTATGCTGTTTTCTCTAAATGTCTGCGACATAATAACAAAATACATTTTCATTCTACCGTTAGTTCCTGACACAGAGCTCTTAAAGCCCTTTTAATTTCCCAAGTAATAGGAATTCCAGAAGCCTCTTTTGTTCTAATATTTAGTTGTCTACCCTGGCTCCTCAAACAGATCTCCTCAATCCCTGAGAATGTCCTGGGAGCAGATGCATCTTGTGTTTTAATTAGGTGATACTTGGTAGGCTTCTTAATTCTAGATCAGGGTTGATCACCAGAAGGACCAAGGTTGGAGTTTTCCTCTGCACCAACCAACGTCTGGTAAGTGGAGAGTGACTGGAGAGTGAGTTAATAATCGATCGTGAATAGCGCCCCAATAAATATGGGAATGCACATATATTTTTGGTATATTGATTTCCTTTCTTTTGGAAATATACTCAGCAGTGGGATTGCTTGATCACATGGAAATTCTATTTTTAGTTTTTTGAGGCAACTTCATGTTGTTTTCCCTAATGGCTTTACCGATTTACATTATTCTCATTAGCCAAAATATGAATTTAACCCAAATTCTCAACAGACAAATGGATAAAGAAAATGTGATATGTATAGTCAATGAAATATTATTCAACCATGATTAATGAATAAAATCCTATCATTTACTTTATGATTGTGAACAACTCTGCAAATAAAGGCAACTCATTATGTTAAGTGAAATATGCCAAGCAAAGAAAGACAATATCACTTGTTCTCATTTACATGTGGAAGCAACACAATGGTAGTAGGTTGGTTGTTACCAGAATCCAGAAAGAAGGAGAGGGATAAAGATAATTTTATTAACTGGTACACATATATGGTTTAATACAAGAACTAAGAAAAAGTATTAGATCAATAAAATGACTGTAGTTTACAACAATCTATTTTACATTTCAAAATAGCCAGAAGAGCATAATTTGAATGTTTCTAGAATAATGAAAAATATTTAAGGTGCTGAATATCCCAAGTATACTGATTTAACTTTTACAAATTATATGAATGAACTAAATGATCACATGCATCCCAAGACTATGTATACCTATTATGTAACAATGTTTAAAAAGAAACGAAAAAATGATAAATCAAATTAATGATAATAATAATAATAATTGTGTCCTTGTTACCAAGCCTCCATGAAAACTCCCAAGTTGTGGGATTTGGAGAGTTTGCAGATTGGTAAATGCCAGGAGGGGAAATACCCCAACTTTGCAAAGACACTTCTGGATTTGCCTATGTACCTCCTCACTGTCTGCTCATCTGTAATTCATTTATAATGATCTTTATAATAAACTGGTAAATGTAAGTAAACCAGTTCCCTGAAATCTGTGAGCCATTATAGTAAATCATCAAACCTGAAGAGGTCATGTAGGAACCTCTGATTTGTAACCAAGTAGACGGAAACATGAGTCTCCTCCTTACAACTTGTGTCCAAAGTGAACTGACCTGTTAACCTGTGAGGTCTGTACTAACTGCATAGTTAATGTCAGAACTGAGTTAAATAGTAGGACACACAGCTGGAAAATTGCTTGCTGTCAAAAACCACACATCTGGTGGTTGTGTGAGTATAGAATTACTTGCGAGTATAGAATTACTGTGAGGCTTGTGAGTATAGAATTACTGTTTTTCCACTAATGTCAATTCGACTTTTCTAATATGTCGACTTTTCTAATATGTTTAAATCTTCTGTATAACTTTCTGATTTGAGGGAGATAAGCAGTGTATAGAATATCAAACTAAATCAATCAGCTTCTCTATCAAATTGTGTCCTCCTCAAGTCTCAGTTGTTTTAAGCTCTTTGACAAACTAGGAGGAAAGACATTTAATGCTTTTCTTCAGTTTACAAAAACATTCTACACAGTTTTTTTCTTTTTCAAATGACTGCCAATCACCCTGTAGAATCAACGAATAAATGTGTAAAACAAATGGTGGTCTTTCAACTATTTCATTTATCCGGAGAAAATTGATTCCTATGCTATTTGAGATTATAACACAGTATTATAACTGCTAATTTGTTAGTGAGGGGTGGTTCATTAGAATATCCAATTTTCAGCCGGTCCTGGTGGCTCAGGCCTGTATTCACAGTACTTTGGGGGGCCGAGGCGAGAGGTTTGCCTGGGCCCAGGGGTTTGAGGCTAGCCTGGGCAACTTGGTGAGACCTCATCTCTACAATGTATCAAAAAAAATTAGCAGGGCATGGTATGGTAGTGTGTGCCTGTAGTTCCAGCTGCTTGGAAGGCTGAGGCGGAAGGATTGCCTGAGCCCAGAAGGTCGATGCTAGGATGGCCGTAAATGTGCCACCGCATTCTAGCCTGGGCAACAGAGTGAGACTCTGACTCAAAAAAAAAAAAAAAAAAAAAAGAATATCCAATTTTCCAGATTTTTCCAGCATGGATGTTATAAAATACAGTCTGATTTTTGTCATTAGCCTTCTTTATATTTAATAGCAAAGCTTTATTCATGATGAGAAAAAATAATAAATGTACATTGTTCTAGAGAAATGTAGTATTTGATTATGTTCACTTTTAGAAAGACAACTGTAAACTGGGCTTGGTGGCTCAGCCTGTAATCCCGCACCTTGGGAGACTGAGGTGAATGGATTGCCTGAGCCTGCGGGTTCGAGACCTACCTGGGCAACTTGGTGAGACCTCATCTCTACAATAAATCAAAAAACTAGTCGGGCGTGGTAGCGCATGCCTGTACTTCCAGCTACTTGGAAGGTTGAGGCGGAAGGATCGCCAGAGCCCAGCAGGTCGAGGCTGCGGTGGCCGGGAGCGGCCACTGCACTCCAGTCTGGGCGACAGAGTGAGTCTCCAACTCAAAAAAAAAAGAAAGAAAGAAAGACAACTGTAAATTATATAAGGTCGTTCTTTCATTTGTATTCCTTATACGCATTTGAGAACATTTCATGACTTGTTTTAATTTTGTCTTTTAGAGGAAGCTTGTGAGATAATTAAACATTTCCAGAAGGTAATTTTTAATGACATAATCAAGTGAAAATAAATTCATTAATTACAAAATGTTCAACATAAAAGCACAATGAAAAATAGACAGTACAAATGCTTATATTCTGCTGGAGGTTTTAACCTTCAAAAGGACATTGTGAAGTTGGTATTATTGCTTACATAATATAAATGAAGAAACTGATATTTAAGAAGTTAAATAATGTGTCCAAGTTCAGACATTTATAATTAGATGGGATTGATAATCCTAGTTTAACAAATAATGCAAATAATATATAAATATTACCCAACAAGACTGGAGGTCTTTTAGACTAAACATTTTAACTGACTTGCTGAGAAACTTTGGAAAAATAAAGAGCTCTAGAAATTAAAATGCCCCACTCATGAAATGAAAAATATGATTATATCATATTGACCCCTAAACATTTATTTTCATTGTTTTTCTTTGGGTTTAACACCAAAAATCATTTAAAATGCATATCAAAAATTTTTATTAAAGTCTCAGTCTTAATGGCTTTGAGATGAGTGCCCTGCCTAATTTCTCATTCTGATTTGTTTGTACTGCATCATGTCCTTACAGTTGCACATTAAAAAAAAAAAAAAAAAGAGGAAGAAATGTAAATCATTCTAAATTTTCTCTGACCAATATTCTCCCCATAATTTGGGTGTCTGTATTTTCACTTATGAGTGTGAATTCTAAAAAGATAGCAATAAATGTAACTCCAAAATTATGCTTTAGTAACTAATTTTAACAAAATTGTAGAATACAGAGTACAGTCAGCAAAATATCAGGCTTGCCTTCCATCTCTACATTTCTACTATACCAAAATGAAGGAAATATATTACTCAAACTTAAATTGAAAAAATCTGACGAACCGTTCTCTCAATTCCATCGCTGAGTGTATCCACCCTTATTTAACACCACACCAAAAAGAAGATATTCATTGTCTATACTGTACCAGTTATTTTGGTAGGTGAAGTTACTGGAATTTTCTCTTCTTCAACATCGCAATTAAAGTATTTTCTTTTCACAGGTCCCTTTTTTCCCCCAAAGTCTTAAAATGTGACTGATTATTTTCTGATAATAATATTCATAATTTACATTAGTGCCCTCAATATTTCTCTAGTTGTGGTGACAGACGGGGGTAGCAGTGATGGCGTGTGTATGTGTGTGTGTATGCAATTTCACTTTATTTTGAAATAGAGCCAAAGAGACATTTAGAAAATGGACTTTAATCTCTCAGAGAAGAACTTTTGTTATAAATAGTCCTTTTACAGACATATCTGAAAGTGTTCAAGCTGTACACAAAATTAATGAACCTTACAACACTATGTTATATTGTAACTATTGATCCTGTGTGCTTTCCCCTAGCCCATGACCTTCTCTTAAGACTGTTATAACCCAACTTTAAAGTGAAGATGAGTGTGTCTTTCCCCTAGAAGTTTCAAAGATTAAGGTATGCTGTGGGATCATTCTTTACTCCAACGTAAAATAAAAAGTTTCTTTCTCCACTACTTTATCACCCAGAGCTCTGAGCCCTGCCACATATTTGCAGTAGACTCATAATTGAAGTTCCCAGTAGTAACACTAAAATATGAGGTGTTGAGTTACTTTATAAACTCTTCAACAAGACTGAATTATATTTCAGCAGAAACACTACAGGAATAAGATATATAAATAATAACTTAAATGAATGCTCAATTAATAATTATACTCTTACCTTCCTCTTAGCAGATTATAAGGTATTTACTGAATAAATCTTTTAAGATATGAGATTGAATTGTAAGGAGAATTTGCAGAGTGAAAGTTTAAGTTTTTTCTTGTATCTTTAATATCCAGAACTAAACTACTTACACTGATATCCACATATGTTAATAAAAGATTCACACTCTGTACCTGATGACAAAACACACTTATATAGATACAAGGACATAAATTATGCTTAAAAATATTTTCTTTATATTTCTTTTTATTTTATCTTATCTGAATTTATAAATGTTTTTCACATGCAGAAAACTGTTTAGCTGTTGCCAGCCAAATAAACTTGAAAAATGAAAATGAGGAAAGATTTCATCAGACATTTCTGTCAGTCTCCCTGGCAATAGAGTATTATTCTCCAGAACTTGCATCCATTCAGTTGTGGTTTATTCAGAAGGTTGGAGTTTACATAAAAGGTTGTGTTCAGTGTATTAACACTATGAATCATTGAATTGGTTTGTTTAAATATCTTTCAAGTGTGCACATCTGGTATTTGTCTCCATTTGCACTCTGATTAAAATCTGTTGAAGCTATTACAAACATATAATTGTTTAGTTTAAATTTTATTAAATTAATATGAATAATTATGGTACATGAAAAATATGCACTAGAAGGTGTTTTCCTATAAAAAATGTAATACCTTCAATTCTGCACAATTTTTATTTATGGAACTAAAAATTCCCATGCGCTTTCAGCCTTTTTACACTTAACTCAATCACCCAAAGCTAATGATGCGGAAGTCATGTTAAAAGGAGCCTTTGGTGAACATTATTTCTGTGAAATTAGGATCCTCGAATGCTGATTATACTTAAATTCAAACATAAACATCAATTTAATGTTCTTATACTAATTACGCAGTATATACTGTGAGTAATGACTCTAGTGTTGCCATAGTAACCACTTTTGTTTAAAATGGCGGATGAATAAAAATTTCATGGGAAACATTCTTTCTGCTGATGTGATGGGGGACCAAGGCCCTTCTCTGCTGTCCTTGAGAGAGGGACAATTTCAGCAATAGCCACACAGATTGGCATCACAGGGAAGAGGAAAGAGAGAGACATGGTCCATGCTTAGCTGATTATGGAACATTCACTTGCAGTGTCTTTACTAAAAGCATCTCAGCTTACTAAACCAAGGAATGCCATAAAACAGGAAGAACTACTTCTTTGAAATTAAAGTCAAAGAACAACAACAACAACAACAACAACAACAACAAACCACGAACATTTAGTAAGAAACAGTTTTGAAGAAAGTATGTAGAAGACCAAATCAAGCAAAGAAAAACGTATCTCAGACCTAAGAAGTATGGGCACACACCCTCTGTTGGTGAATTAGAAGGTTGTGACAAGAAGTTTAAGAAAAAAAAGTAAAGCTTGCACACAATTTGTGTATAAATAAAGAACATTTATAACAATCATTTGGTTTATTAATTATCTGTCATTCCTGAAAGCTGTGGTTCAACTAAAAATTAGACTGAATCTAAAAATAGCAAGGGGGAGTAGAGCAACTAGAGTTAGTCTATATAAGCTTGTATATAAGAAATAATTATTCCACACCGTCAAACCCCTTTTCATTTGTAATTTGATTGTTTTGTTTTGCCATTATGGGCAAGTAACAGAATTAATCACTGTTCCATTCTAACCGTTTAATTCAGGCCATTGCTTTGTAACGGTCTTTGAGCTAGCAGCATTTCCATCACCTACAAGCTTGTTAAAATTGCGGAATCACAGGTCCCACTACATTTGAATCAGAATCCTCAAACGGACAAGATATTTAAGTGACTTGCATGCATTTTAACGTTTAAGAAGCAACAATGTAAAACCGCCATTTGACTCCTGGGTCTCAAACATGACTGCACATTTCAATTATGTGGCTCCACAAACTAGAGATTTCAATTTAAGTGACTTGGACTTGAATTTGGGTATAGATCATTTTAAATATTCGTCACTAAGTTTTTTTTTTTCAACGTATAGCTATAGCAACTACAGGGGGAAAAGTAGAGCACAAAATGCCTGTGTATAAGAATTATTTGCTCTAGTTTTTGAAACATCAGATTCATAGGACAGTCTGCAGATTGTGACGAATCTGATTTATTATTTCTGGATTTGGGAAATGCAGATTTTATCCTGTATTACACAATGCTCCCAGGCAATTCTTATGACTACACAACTGAACCAAACAATTCTCTGAATTCTATCTTTCCAATGTATATAATTCCATTCTAATGACTGATTTTTATTGACTTTGATATCTTGAGCAGGTTAGTTTTCCACTGTGGTCATTTGCTTTGTGTTAGGGTTCTTAAAATCATGCTATGTTTAGCCATAGCCTTGAGCATGGCTCTCTGAGAAGTCTCACGTTTCAGAAATAGAAAAAAGCTCATTTACCCTCAAGTCTAAGTAACGTGTAGGCAACCTTAAGAGAATACTCATACAAGATCATTCAAACTCTTATTTGAGATAAAGTAAACAAAAACAGAAGTAGCATGTATGTTCTCTGTTTTTTAGTCGTCCATCTGAGGGCAGGACACTCTCCTAGACCAGTGACACTCCTTTAGTATCTGTGGGTTGTGGAGGCATTCCTTGGGCTACAGTTTGTTTGCCTGTGAATTTCTGCCATTAGGCTTACATTTATTGAATCAGGGCAAATTAAGGCATATGCAAACCAACTCTAATCTATGCTATACTTGCATAATTTAAGTCTTCATCACACTTACATTGAAAGAAAGGACATATCTAAGGATTTTTACTTCCAAAAATTGATATACATGAATAAAATATATGTTATTGCCTGGAATTTTCCTAAGCTGAAATGATTAGAAGTGAAAGGCATCTTCTTATTGGTTCAGTATATCATACTGAGTAGAACAAAGTTCAAGAACACTAACATAATCTAAGAAAAGCATGTATCTTTTTTTTTTTTTTGAGTTGGAGTCTCACTTTGTTACCCAGGCTGGAGTGTTATAGGACACTCACAGTCACCCTAGCATCAACCTGCTGGGCTCCAGCGATCCTTCCACCTCAGCCTTCCAAGAAGCCAGAACTACAGGCACTGTAGAGATGAGGTCTCGCCAAGTTGTTGGGCTGGTCTCAGACCCACAGGCTCAGACAATCCACTCACCTCCGCCGGCCTCCCAAAGTGCTGGGATTACAGGCTGAGCCATTGAGCCGCCCCTCCCCCCACCCCGCTGATGAAAAGCATCTTTTAATAGGCAACTGTAACTTATTGCCTTCTGTAAACTTTGTGAATTTCAAGCCTAATCATATGTTGCTGTAAATATCATTCCCCTTTTCCTTAAGGCAAAATAATCATATCACTAGTAATTAATAAATTGATCTAGATACCCTATACAACAAATTGGAAAATTATGATGCAAATAACTGAAAATTATTGAAATACCAAACCAATTTTTAATTCGGATAACAGAACTAAGACCAAAATGGATGATATGGCTTGTGTACATAATTGGTAAGCTAACTACACATCGTCTGAATCCAAGTCAAATGCTTTTATGTTGCCTTTATTCTTACTCACTGTCACTCAGGTAGGGTGAATACGGGTGACCTGGATTAGATTATCTAAGGATGATAGCTGAAGGGAACCGATTATATATGAACACTGCTATCTTTCATCTTCTATGCCTTTGCAGTGACTGGGCAAGTTGCTGTAGGTCATAGCAAACTCAGCAGGACTAGAAACATGAGCATTTTATTGAATATATTACTTGTACAATGCAGAGAAATTCTTCAAGAATAGCATGTTGGGCAGTTCAAATGCAAAGTTTTATAAGGATTTCTGTGGTCACTGGACAATGATGATCCTCCTTAGAATATTTTAGATTCCCAGACATGAGAAACTTTGATGCATTAAAACATGGAGACCAGTTGTTCCTTGTGTTTTGACCCCATGTATATAAAAACAGAGAAGATGTTGGATATATCCGGAAAGAGAAAAAAATGATCATTTCCTGTCTTGAGTTTTTGAAACTTTGCATGTAAAATTATAAAGGACACATTATTTAATTATTAATACTAGCATTTATTCTGGGGAAGAATCTATTATTCTTTGAAAAAATGCATTAAGTTATGTAAGTGGGAAAGCTTAGACACAGCCTTGTCTTTTAGAAGACCTTGAAATAAAGGAATAATTACTTTTCATTGAAATGGTTATAAAGTTGAACAGTAAGAAGAGAAGAGAAAAGAGGTGATCTTTGATGTAGGGGAAAGTGATACATGGATTAAACAAAATCTGTACATGAGGAGAAGACAGAACATTGATGTATACGAACTCAGCTGGTTGAAAGAGTAAATAAGAAACACTTGTGCCCTTGAAAAAAATGTTTAAATCCTTTAAACATGAGCTTCTTAGAAAGCAGTCAAAATTGATTCTTATACTTAATCTTCATGCAAAATATATTCCTCATTTCTTTTTGTCCTAAAATCGGAATAGCAAAGTATCAGAGGAGCAGAAAAGAAAAAAAATCTGAGCAACTACCTAACATGTGACTCCCCTTTTAGATAATAAAAATGAAATACAGAGATGTAAAGTAACTTTCTCAAGGTCATATAATGGCAGAGATCATTTTAGTCATATTAGGTTTTCATGATCTTTAAACTACCAATTAGTAACTACCAATCTTAATTCAAACTTTAGAATGCAATAAATGAAAGATTTAATAACTTAAAATCTAAGAAAATATTGCCATTCACTTTCTAATATTTGTGATCCACAAAAAACAGATTAAACAGTGAGCACTACACTATTGACCTCAATCATGTTTTCAGAGATAATGTTAAGTTTATATTCTGAAATATTAGAAATTGAATATTATATCATATGAATCAACTGAAAAGGAAATAACTTATGCTTTTAAACTTTTACTTTTTATTTTACTACTTTTACTGACTGCATTAATCTAAACATAGGATGATGAAGGATATTTCTGTAATTAAAATAGTCTTCCTGGATGAAATCATAGATTTTGTACTATACATTTAACTAATCATTTGAGAAAATAATAATAATGTGATTATATAGAAATTTGCAGACACATTCTAGCTATTGTTTTTGACATGCATTTATTCAAGTTATGATAAGCATATATCAATGTCATTTCAATACAATTAGGTGTTCTTTGTGATTGCTTTTGACAAGCTAGAAGTGATGTGTATTGTACATTTATGTATTTGGCAGCTCAGAGTGCCGTGTTTGTGGTTCTCTTAGTGTTCATGGTACATAATGCACAAATTATATCTTTAATTTTTATGATAAGTTTGACTGTTTATGATTACATTTCCTTCAAGTTTAAAGAGTTGATATAATTTGGATGATGTATTTTAATATGATAATTAAAAGAGCAATCATTTAAACAAAAGCAATATTCTATACCAGTAAAAACAAAACAAAAAGCAAATATTAAGGTTATCCAGAGAAACAGAATCAATAGGATATATATGGATATATATATATATAGAGAGAGAGAGAGAATTTTTGATTTATTATATAAATTTGTTCACAAAATATGGAAGGGCAAGTCTTAAGATCCACAGTAAGCTGAAAGTTGGAGACCTAGAAGAGTTGATGATCTGTAGTTCTAGTCCAAGTCCAAAGGTCAGAAGTAGTGTGGCTTCAATCCATAGATTAGTAATCTCAAGACCTGAAGAGCTGATATTTCAGTTCTAGTCTGTAGGCGGGGAAAAAGCTGATGTCCCAGTTCAATGTCAGGCAGAAATACTTCTCTCTTACTCAAGGGAGGAGTAACCTCTTTGTTCTATACAATCCCTTGACTGATTGAATGAGGCCCACCTATATTAGGGAGAACAATCTGATGTCAGCCTATGATTTTATGTGTTAATCTCATTAAAAAACATTCTCCTAGAAGCAGCCAGAATATTGTTTGACCAAATATCTGGGCACCGCATGGCCAGGTTAAAGTAAGCAACACATAAAATGAAAGTAGAACAGGATGTAAAAGAGGGAGCAAAAATTTGGAGAGATGTGCAATATTATTCAAAGAACCACCCAAGGGTTTCTAAAGCCCTAGCGATATTCGTTGTAAATTATTTTTATACTAGCCCTTTTATTTCCTCTTCTTTTTGCAATATTGAATGATATCCTTTGTAGCTTATTTTATTTTAAGAATGTGGATTTTGAAAAAGATATTTCAAAATGATAAAAACTTTTTCATCATCAAATAAGTAATCCAAATGATATAGGCATGAGGATTTTAAACTTCTAGCAGGCTTCAGACAGCAGCCTGTGTTATAAACATTGTTATGCATGATCTATTCTGATAATAGTAGGAGATTTAGTACCTCAGAAACTCTCAACTGTGATGTAGATAATAAATATTATGACAGAGTCAGCATAGATATTATTTAGGCCAAAATATGGTAGTGACGACGATACAGAGAATCACATATGGAACAGTACTGTAAAATTAGGTTGTAATTGAGAGACAGTTTACAATAGCTAGACGCTTGTATTAAAAGTCAATAATTTAGTAGTTGCTTATCCTAATTTTCTTATAGATCTAGGTCATGTCAAAGTAGCTAGTCATACTGGGGAATAACATTTAAAAAGTAATCTGGGAAATAAAGCAACTTATAGTTAATTAAATTAATTTAAATAAGTGATGAGTTTTCCTTGAGGATTGTGAGAGACGCTCGGAAAATACTCTCTTCAAAAGACAACAACAATACAATGGGACACAATTATTAATAATCAGTTTTGGGGATTTGACTAAAAATGGCATATGATGAATTGATAAACATTCATTCAAGAAAATATATTGACTCTCAACAAAAACAATGAGAGTCTGTGGTACTTCAGCTGAGGGCTGTTCCCATCTCCCCAGGTCTAGGATATGGGGTCCACATGGGATGGCCAGGGAAGGTCACAAGAGTCAACGCTTCGGGTCCACCTACAGCGTGCTGTTGTGAAGATTCTGTTCCTGGCTGGTAGCACAGGCTGTGAGAACTGGCAGTTCCACTCTTGCCTCTTTCCCACAGCACTTACTCTCATTTGATTATTTGTTTAGTGTCCTGCTCCTTTCAATGAAGCATAATTTCCAGGCAAATTATTATTATTTTTTCTGTTTTGGTCAATGCTTCATTAGAAAATTGCAAAAGACTTTTACAGCATTGAAAATGGATAGCCCACTGTAAGATGTATTGAGTTCATTGCATAATTAGTGGTTTCATTTTACTTATATTTATTTTTATTCACACACAATAAAAAAATATTACATATATATTATATTACATTATAATATATATGTAATATATATATATATTAGGACTAATTTCAGCCATCCTATTTTGCGCTAATTGCAATGCTTTTTACATTTCCTTTTTATTTTTCTTCCCCAATTTGATGGACTAATTCTTTCTGGGGTGTTTCATTTTTACTCTAACTATGCCCTCTCCTCCATTTGGAAGTTATGCATAATTCAATTTTACAAGTGTTTAAAACTATCATAAAAGATAAGAACAAATGTATTTTGGGATTTTGGACTATTCTTATTCTTTATACTAGATGTATATTTTATGTGATTTATTTTTATTTATGCTAAATTTAGTTTTTTAAAACTAAGAGAAAATATAATGTGGTTGAGCCAAAACCAAAGTTAGAATATTTTTACTAAGTAATAGATTAATAAAATCAAAAGAAATACCTATTCCCAAAAGCAGACTAATAAAAAATTTGTTAAATAAGCACTTTATAAAATGAATCTGAAGGAAAGAAAAATCATATTTTATATGATCATTTTCCTCTTTTTTGTTTTCAACTATAAATTTTTGAGTAGTTTATACATATATAAACACACGCACATATATGCTTTAGGGACACAGGAATATAGTTTGTGGTAATATAAAAGATTAAAAATCAATACTTAGAACATAAAAACAAAAATATTTGAGATGTCTTATTTGAATACCATTTCTAGTCCCAAATCTACCAACAGATGTTTTCACTTAAAGTAAATGCTTTAAACTTAAAAAAAAATGTAAATATATTATTCACACTTAACAACCACATATTGTTATTGAAAGTACCCCATTGGTAATAAAAATAAAAAGTATTTGAAAAATAAAATGCCTATAAGATATAAATCATTTACAAATGAATAGAAATTAGAGCTATTAAAGTCTGTCACTTTTGATATTAATAAACTGAATATGTAAAATAAGTTGTCTTCCAAACACAGAAAATATCCATGAAATTTATTTTGGAATTACATGTTGAAGGACATTCTTCATAACTTGAAGGATGGTTGATGAGGGTTAGGGCTCAGTTTGACTTCTGACAGAAATTTGGATGTCCAAGTTGAATACAGTCATTAGTGGCTATTTCCTCCCAAGAGGGTGTGTGGAGACCTATGAGAGACTGAAAAATGTCTTCACAATTTCAGTAACCTAAAACCTGTGGGAGAGCTGTGAAAGGGAGGTAACAAATCTTTACTAATAAGTCAAAATAATACTCCAATTTCCGTATTAACTGCAACTGTCTAAAGGAAGATGTGGCTTGATCTCTGATGTCAATTAATGTGGAACTAGTGTAATACGTGTTTGTTTTAGCAGAAGTAAGAGAGCAAAAAGTGTAGATATTTTTACATTTCCTCTAGATACCATTTCTAAGGTGTACATTTATAATGCAGTAAATACAATAGAAAAAGCACTAAATGTATAAAGCTGACATACCAAGATAAAATCAAATGAACATAGATATTCGAATATTTTGAAACATAATAAGAAATATTTTGTGTACTTTGAGTTAGCTGGCCTACTGTAAGGCTAGAATAATGAGACAGATCATGTCATAAAGTGTTTACCAATTGTAGAAGGATTTTTTATAGATGAGGAGAAAATTGATTATGAGAAAGAAATCATTCCACATTAGTGGCCACTAGGCCGTAGGTGTATGTGTCAATCTCCACTAGGGATATTAAAGTACACAAACACATCTGCTTATTATGTTGTCCCTGTGATTTGTAATACAAATGAGAGCATTTTCAAAATAATTTTGACACATGTCAGAGAAAATCTTAAATTAATGTTGACTTAGGTTTCCTGGCAGATTGGAAAACCACTATGTGAGGAGTACAGTTATTATTTAACAGATAATGAATCGGTGACAGAAGTTTGAAATGTTCAATCTTTTAACAGAAAGAAAAAAAAGGCGGAGGGAACCTTTAACTTAACTTTTTAGTAAGGCACAGAAATGCATTTCAAGCAGGATTACTTCAAGAAAAAGAAAATGGGTCATGTCAATTATTATATATTTAAAAAGTTCTTATTTCTGCTAAACTCAGAACGCCATTCCCAGTAAACATGTATTTAAAATGATATGGCAGCTAAAACCATGAGTATGTTTCTAATGTTAAACAATATCATACTTTAAATAAACAGCAATCAAAATAAAAACCAACTTATTCAAAGAATGACAATATCTCTGCTCTACATTAATAGTAAAATGTAAAATGTTAAGAAATGGTTGAATTAGCTTATTCAGTTATAGGCACAATTTAATTGAGGTCACTTCTTGGTAAATTACACGGACTATTTACGTGGCCAATGTGTATTCAAAGGATTAAACAGAGCATTATATTTGCTGCTCCTGGGCTTAAGGGTATTCACATCCGTGCAAGTCTACTAGAAGAGTCTGGTAATTTTAAGGAAATATTTAGGTATCTGGTGATTTTAGCTTGTATAGGTAAACAGCAAATAAGTGTAAGGAGGGTAACAAATAATCATTGTAAAAGGAACAACAAAGGTCTTACCCTACATGTTTTTCTTTCCTGCATGTAAAAACAGGGTAGGCTTAGATTAGTTTAGTGGTCTTTTACACAACAGAGAAAAGACATTATACCCCAAGACCAGGTTTTAGATAGTGTCTTAGCCCATCCCTGCTGTTATAACAAAATCCGACAGTCTGGGTAATTTATAAGCAACAGCAATTTATTTCTCACACTCCTGACGGCTGGGGCATCAAAGATCAAGGCCCCAGCAGACTTGGTGTCTGCTGAAGGTTTACTCCCTGCTTCCAGGGGAGCCTCTTGTTGCTTTACCTCTTGCATAGGTGAAGACAAAAGGGCAACAGAGACTAGGGAACTCTCTTCAACCTCTTTTTAATAAGAGCAATGGTCTTATCCATAAGGGCAGAGTGCTCATAAATTAGTCACTTCCTGAAAGTTCCTAAGTCATAATAAAATTACATTTGGTATCAGGTTCCAACATATATTTGAGAGGAACATATACATTCAAACCACAGCAGACAGTCTCTGATTAATTCAGAGTTGTAACTTCTGCATTTTTATCTATGGGTATATAAATAACACAGCACTGGAGGATACTGTTTTTATTGACATAGCCTTCTTCATAGCTAAATGAAATATTTTGCCTTAATAAAGCTATGGAGATACATTTAATTTTTATTTTATTTCACCTCCAAACTGCTTCTAAATCTACAGTTGGTTAATCATCTAACTTAACATAACTTCTGCCTTCCTTTTATTTTTTAGTGGAATTAAAATTTTGGAAATAAATATTTGTGAAATCTCCAAGAATATCTTGGTAGATAGAGAAATTTCTTTCCCTATTCTACTTTTAAAATGTTGTCTATTTTAAAAATTTTATCACAAAAATCATTTTAATATTAGTTTGTTTTAGTCCACTGCATTTATAGATTAATTTGGCCTATTTGCCATCTTTTAAATAATGAGGATTTCTGCCTATGAAGACAGTGTGGTTCCTCATTTGATATTCAGCAAAAAATAAATTTTGGTTTCTTTTATGTCATCAAATAATATTACCTAATTTTCTATAGAGAAGATGTTGTTAATATGTGTTGTTTTTATTTTTACTTTTTGAAATCAAGTCTTACTCTCTCACCCAGGCTGGAGTGCAGTGGCACAATTATGGTCACAGCCGCCTTGACCTGCCAGATTCTGACAGTCCTTCACCTCAGACTTTCAAGTAGCTGAAACTATAGGTGCTTGCCACCATGCCTGGCTAATTTTTTGATTTAGTGTAGAGACAAAGTGTTACCAAATTGCCCAGGCTGGTCCTGAACCTCTGGGTGTAGGCAATCCTCTCGCCTCCGCCTCTCAAAATGCTGGAATTACAGGAGTGAGCCACCAGCCCAGCTTGATATTTATATAAACTAACTTCTAGATTTATTTCCATTTTCATTGGATTGCATTGGATTTTTGCATTTGATTGTTAAAGGTTAAAAAGAACTTCTATTGGCTCTTGACTGAATCTAGTAATTAATGTATTCTTTTACTAGTCAAATATTTTTCTAAAACCATTCTTACATTTTTTAATTTAGACAAGTAATAACAATATTGATCTAACTTTCCCATCCACACAGTTTTTATTTTTATTTCTTATCTAATATATTTATTTCTTATCGCTGCTCCTATGTAGTATAAGAGCATCAATAATATCTATTCATTTTCTTATTTCTAATTTGAGTGGCCCAGTGGTATTTATTTTCTAGAATGTAATACTTTAGCATATTAACAGGAATTTTGGTTGGAACCTATTATCAGGTTAAAGTAATTTCCCATTCATTCTTCGTTTTGCAAGTGTTTTGTCATGAATAAAATTAAACTTATCAATTTTATCGCCTTTGTCTATTGAGTGGATATGTTTTTCCTCATTTAGTGTGCGAATTAGATGAATTACATTAATAAATTTTAAAATTCTCTCTTATTCTTCCATCCCTTTATAAACTCCATGCAGTCATGATCTATTATTACTGTAGACAGTTGGAAGAATTTGTCACAACTTTAATTTTTCTTATTTGTTCATATTCAAAATTGTTTTATAATGGTCTATTGCACAGATCTTTTGCATATTAAATTTATATTGACCTTATGAGATGAGTTGGTGAAATATCTTATACAAATTAGGGACTATTTCTTAAAAGTTTGGCAAAGGTTATATGTAAAGAATAGCTGATGCTTGAGGTAATAAAGGTGGATGAAAATAGGCTCACTTTTTTTTAAAACAAATATTTGTATTTTGTTTAATGTTTATTGATTTTCTATACACTTCATTTTTTATTTGAGTGTACACAATTCCTTAAATATTTTTAATTTGGTTAAAATTTCAAATTAAATTAGAAATATTGGCCACAATATTATGTTATTATTTTTTACCCTTAGAGGTATGTCCTCTTAGTAGTTCCTTATATATTCTATTTGTGTTACCTTTTATTTTAAATCACAATTTTCTTTAATTCTTTCCTCTTAAATTTGTCAGACATATTTCTTACTTTATATAATTGAGATTATTTCTTTTCTTTTTTTTTAGTTTTCTATTATTGTTTATTTTCTGCTAATTGATCACATACTTTCCTTACTTTTTAAAATAAATGTTTAATTGTTTTGTATATTTTTTATTTATCTCATCACATGTGACTGATTATTGCCTTCCCGTCTTCATTCCCTTAATTTATGGGAGTGATTGTCTCTTGCGATAATCCTGTGTTTCCCTAATATAGTCTGTTGGGTGGATGAAAGGCCTTTAACTCATCTTTTTAATTCACAAGTATCTGACTTATAAAGAACTCTCCTCTGGAAGCTTCACCTAAGGAAGAACATCTGAGTAAAAAAGATAATAAGGTAATAAGATCCTGGGCTTAGAACTTGAGCTTGTTGCTGTAATTTGATGAAATTTGTGAGGGTTCTAGATGCATTTTGCACATGAAATAGATGTAAATTATTTTGGCCACAGAACTGAGGCTTGCAATTTTCTTTCAATGATTTCACAAAAATCTCTCAGATTCTTTTGTATCTTTAGAATGCAACTTTGCCCCTTTCTCCATCAAGATCTAGAGTCTAATTCCCCTCTTCTTGAATCTGAGTTTACCTTGAATCTTACTTAAAAAATAATATTTTAAAGATGTGGGGTGCACTTCAGGATTAGGTACAGAAGTGGACATTGTACAGGTAAATGTGTACCCTTATGGGTACCCTTATTGGTGTTATGTGTCCCGACACTGCCAGTGTCCCACTACTGCCAATCCCTATCTTATAGTGAAAGGTTCAGGGTTTACTTATGAGTGAGTACATGTAATACTCAGATCTTTGTTTCTGTGATAAACCACTGAGTATTTTAGACTCCAGTTCCATCCAAGTTGCTGCGAGGTTCATAATTTTGCTTTTCTTTGTGGTTGCATAATATTTCACAATAGCAAAAACATGGAACCAACCATGCCATCCATCAAAAGGGGCATGAATAAAGAAAATGTGGCACCTTGTAACTTACTTTCAACAACCAAATGTGACCACAGTAAATTAGAGTGACTTCCAAGAATAAGACTTGAGAGAAGTTACAGCTTCTGTTTTCACCATGGTGTAGCCCTGAGATCTCTTTGCTGTCTAAGAAAAGAATGGGTGGCCAAGCAGAAGAGAACTGAAGTTCTCCAACCTTCAGCTAGCACAGCTGCCGAAGGTAACTCCAACCTTCAGTTTCACTATGAGTGAAGCTCTTGTGAATCATCAAGTTTAACCAACACTCCATCGAAGTGGAGCTACAAGAGTGAGCCCAGACCACACCAACCCACAAGATTAAGAGTTAATAATACATCCTTAATTTGTAAGCTACTAAGCTGTAGTACAGCTTTATTATTTAGCAATAAGCAGCTGAAATGTTCATCATATTTTCCCCACTCTTCTTATAAAATCTTTCTTCAGTTTCTACTGCATAGAATAAAATTAAATCTTCCTTGTACCCAGAACACAGATACTTCATAATTTATCACGTGCTGCTACATCTTCATTTGCTCCATTATTAACAGAGTCATCCAGCTCACTTGAGATCACAGGTGATTTTATTCTGGAAACTTCTTTGAGTTGTTCAGTACTTATTCTAAATCACTAGGGTCTGGATAACTTGATGTTGTATATAATTAGATACTGATATATATTTACTTTTCCATATCTAAAGCTCAGTGGTTTCAGTCTGAAAACACTGGAAATCAGATTTTGGGACCGAGGCAAAAAATGCCTATAAATGGACCATCTATGGCAATTTCCGAGGTTGAGTGACTACTTCAGAAACCCAATCAAATTTCTCAGAGAAACCTGTGCTGATTGGTCTCCAGGAGACAGAACCACATCTCCAACTCCCTCAAGGACAAAATATGACAATTTATCCATTGCCAGTGATAAATTAAAATGTCAAGTAAATTTTGCTATAATTGATATTGTATGTTCCTTTTCTAACTGTAGGATAGTACATGGAAAGCAAAATTGTAATGGACATTTTCCTTGTGAGTACAAAAATTTTAAAAGTGATAATTAAACTGAAGGAAATCAGTTAAATAATTCCTATTACTTATGATAGCTATCTATAGTCACCAAAAATATTAAATGCACAAGTAGATTGAACTCTTCAGCAAAATTTTTCAAGTGCCTCTTTATTAGATTCTGAATTATGGTCATGGCCATTATTCTCTTCACTGAGTCATGTTTTATTAGGTTCTCATAATGACCACATTCCTTTTATTGATATGCCATATTTCTTATATAAGTATGAAGTTTAGCCAAACTCAGATTTTTGACATTCATTTTAACTTGACAAACTTTATATGAAAGTTAGCACACGCATATTTATTGCAGCATTGTTCACAATAGCAAAAACATGGAAGCAACTGTGTTGCCCATTGAAAGAGGATTGGATAGCTGGGCTCGGTGGCTCAGCCTGTAATCCCACGCCTTTGGGAGGCAGAGGTGAGTGGATTGCCTGAGCCCATGGGTTCGAGACCCGCCTGGGCAGGTGAGACCTAATCTCTACAATAAATCAAAAAATTAGCTGGGTGTGGTAGCGCACGCCTGTAATTCCAGCTACTAGGAAGGTTGAGGCAGAAGGATCACTGGAGCCCAGCAGGTCGAGGCTGCGGTAGCCGGGAGTGGCCACTGCACTTCAGTCTGGGAGACAGAGTGAGACTCCAACTCAAAAAAAAAAAAAAAAAGGACTGGATAAACTTTAACAAAATATGGATGCCCTACAATGTCAAGATAGTAAAGAGATCAAACAGGAATAACCAATTTTATTTGCTCTGAAGAGCACTGACAATCATCTACTTTAGAGTGGAACTATGAGTTGAACAATTTTTTGGTGGATACTATTATAGGACCCTTCCTACTGAAAATCTGCTGGGATTTTTCTAACTGTTGGGTAAAATTATAGTCAAATAGTTAAGCAGATCAGAATCATATTTTGCTTAACGACTGAATAAAATTCAAGATGGAATTAAAAAAAAGAGAAAGTTGGTGCTGACCTGAAGAGACCAGGAATCTACTTGCTTATGAAATCTTTCTGCTTTGACTTCTAAAAACATTTCTGTATGTATTTTATTTATTATTAAAAGAATATCCATCTTTGCAACGTTGGCATTTTTCTGTCAATCTAATTCCTACTCCCTTTGTGAATGACATATAAGATTTTTGACTAGACATTGGCTAAGGTTTCCTACCGGTGCTAAAGATCATCATTAAATGTGGTGATTTCCCCACCATTTAGATGAATAGAATGATAACTTTCTGTTTGTAGTTTGAGCAGAGACTGAGATGCAGCTGAAATGGTTGGTCATCTTAATTATTCATTCTTTCAGCAAATAATTACTGAATGGCTACTGCATACTAGGAAAACTTACGTGTATTGTAGATACAAATGTGGTAGAAAGAAATCTCTGTTCTCATGACTCCTGTATTCTAACGGGTATTCTCTATACACTGGGGTGTTTCCCTCATTTTGGATAATGATTTTATCATCATCCAAATAATCTGGGAATCAAGATCTAACAATGTAACACTATACTAGATAAAAATATGTAGGACCACAGCTGTGTCACTAAATTATAAAATCTCACTTAGCTGAAACTATCTTAGTTCTTCAAGAAAATTAAACCTGAGAGATTAGCATTTTATTTTTAGATCAAACTGTTGCTGCATCCGTACGACATAAAATAAGACCAAATAATTTTAATTTTTAAAGAAACAAACACTGCTTAAAGTATTCGTTTTGGTTTAAAACATTTCAAAATACATTGTTTTACTTTATGGTGTAGAATCTTTTGGCATGACTCTTTGAAAGCATACACAAACATTAGTAGTGGAAAAGTTTGTTATTATGCGACACATATCCATATTTTAGTTAATACAGTTTTTGTAATGACAGATAAACATAAGATAGCTCACTAAAAAGTAGCAACACATCAAAAAATGCAAAGGAAGACCCATTTTCATGACTCTTATGTGAGAAAATATAATTCTTTGTGCTTATGAAGTTAACCCTGACCCTATATTTATAATGCTTGTAATATAATTCAATCTTGTAGCTTTACATTTCTACTACCTGCTATTTATATTTCAACGTAGGTCCCTAGAGGCACGTTTCTGCAGAACTCCAAAATTCAACTCCTGACCTTTCCTCTAAAATTTAGTTTTAAATTGTTGCTTTGTTAAACTCTGGTGTGTCCATGTGGCTCTTTGAGCTATGACCAGGCCATGTTTCCTGCTCTCTCTCATTTACTTTCTTAATAAACTATATTTTTAATCCAAAAAATAAAGATAAATAAAACTGAGTTTTATCCAGTTCAGTTTGAGGAGAATATCATCCTTTAAGATGCTTTGGGAAAACGTTGGAGTAATACTCAATCCATTGCTTTCTCCCATACATCACAGCTAATATTTCAGGAAATCTGTTGGTTCCTCCTTCAAATTCTCTGTAAAATCTGACCACTCTTCACTACCTTGTTTACTGTCCTCCGGGACTGAGTAGTTACCATCGCTCACCTTTATTAGTTTTTTCACTAGCATAATATCTTCAAAATTGGTCTTAGTACTTCTACCCTGGTATTCTACGGTGTACTTTTTTGAAATGAAAACTCCCTGCTCTTTTACTGAAAATCATGCAGTGGCTTCCCTCCTCACTCAGAAGTAAACATAAACGTTCTCATCATAGTTCCCATCCCTTCCACCCTTCTTTTCCTCTCTTTCCTACTATCCTCGCCTCACTCTTTCATGCTAGTCACAAGAATTCTCTTCAACATCTGGCTCTCACCACGGGGCACTCACATTGGCCATTTCCTCTTCCCATCACACTCTCAATAAGTTTCACTCATACCACCCTTCTTGAAATTGTACTGCTTTTCATCCCTTGTCAACCTTGTCCCACTGTTTCTCCTCCAGTTTACTCATAGAATTTGTCACTGTCTAATAGCCAATATTTATTCTTTCTTACCATTTTTAATTCGAACACAATTAAGATAAGTCTCACGACAACGTGGCTTCTGGTCTGTTTTGTGACTAGATTAGTGACTGGCACTTAGAAGTTCCTTGATACATACAGTCATTTGCTTCATGACATAGTTTTGGTCGACAACAGAACACATATGCAACAGTGGTTCCATAAGATTATATTAGCATATATTTACTGTTTCTTTTCTATGTTTAGATACACAGATATTTATCACTGCATTACAACTGTTTTCAGTTTTCTATCACATGGTGTACAGGTTAATAGACCAGGAGCAATAGGCTATACCATGCAGCTTAGATGTGTAGTAGGCTTTACCATCTAGGTGTGTGTAAGTACATGCTATGGTGTTTACACAACAATGAACTTGTCTAGCAATTCATTTTTTTTATTTGGTAATTTATTTATTCTATTATTTTTAATTATAAAGATATGGTGTATACTCAGGGTTAGGTATATAAATGTTGATTATGCAGGTACCCTTGTTGATGAGGTATGCCCCTCCCTCCCCTAGCAGTTTCCCTCAATTGCCAATCCCACCCGCCTCCCCTGACAGTTTCCCACTACTGCCAATCCCTTTCTTATAGTATTATAATTGTTCAAATCGGCTTATGAGTGAGAACATATGGTACTCTGTTCTTTGTTTCTGTGATAGATCACAGAACCAACCATGTTGTCAATTGAAGCAGGACTGGGTAAAAAAAAATGTGGTACATATACACAATGGAATATTATTCAGTCATAAACAAAGACAAACATATGGACTTTGCAGCAACTTGGATGAATTTGGAGTCGATCATATGCAATCCATTTCTTAGAGCATAGTGCTATCATTAACAAGGCATAAATGTATATTTCAAATGAATACGTAAGTTCTTGTGCTTTTTAATATGCCTTATCAGGTGGTTAGTAAAAACGAAAATTTTACTTGATGAATTGATAGACAGAGTGTAATTTCACTAGAGAGAATATAAGAAATTTGAACAACTATTCCTTTTATGGTCTTCCCATTCTAACACCAACTCGCCTTTTAGTTTCATCTACAGTTGAAAAAGAAAAAAAAAGCAACTACTCGGAAGGCTGACGTGGAAGGATCATCTGTGCCCAGGAGGTTGAGGTTGCAGTGTGTGGAATCGTGCCACTGCACTCCAGCCTGGGCAAAAGAGTGAGACCCCAACTCAAATTTTTTTTAAAACAGGAGCTACAAAAAGCTCATGAGCTTCTGGGCTTGGACTCTAGCGATTCCCAGGACATAGAAGCCAAGCTCCATTTTTTTTTTTTTTTTTTAAATCAACAAAACCCTTCCTGGGAAGAAAATGCTGGGCGAGACTGACTAAGTTGGGGCTCGTGAGCAAGTGGCCAGGACCCTGATGCAACAGTTGGTGCTGCAGTTTCTCTGCTTGGTCCCTGGCTCTTCCCGGGTTGCAGTTTCACTCACTGTTAAGTATAATGATTAAAAAAATCAGCTGAAATGTCTTGCTCACCGACTCTTGTCAATGGGAGTACTGAATTACACACACACACACACACACACACACACACACACACACATAATTTAAATGGAATAAAACCTTAGAGCATTGTGGCAGTTATATTAACTAAAGGCTCTTAATAGAGGACAGCTTTTCTAAGGGGAGGAGCTATTTAGATAGACAAGATTTTGACCAAGTGTTCTTAAAACTTGGTTCTCTACAGTCAATGAAATTTTACATAATTTAATTCTTAAGACTTTTTTCTGGTAATTTATTTTTATTATAATGTATAAAAGTATTGGTTCACAAATGAATCTGTCTTCCTTCACCACAAACTTTTTTTTATTATAAAGATGTGGGGTATAATTTAGGGTTAAGTATACAAAAGTTGATTACGCAAGTACCCTTGTTGATGAGGTATGCCCCTCCCTCCCCTAGCAGTTTCCCTCAACTGACAATCCAACCTTCCCTCCCCTGACAGTTTCCCACTACTACCAATCCCTTTCTTATAGTATTATAATTGTTCAAGGGTGCTTATGAATGAGAACATATGGTACTCTGTTCTTTGTTTCTATGATAGATCACTGAGTATTATCGACTCTAAATCCATCCAAGTTGCTGCAAAGTTCACGTTTGCCCTTTTTTTTTTTTTTTTTTTTTGAGTTGGAGTCTCACTCTGTCGCCCAGACTGGAGTGCAGTGGCCGCTCCCAGCCACCGCAACCTCGACCTGCTGGGCTCCGGGGATCCTTCCACCTCAGCCTTCCGAGTAGCCGGAATTACAGGCGCATGCTACCACCCCCCGGCTAATTTTTTGATTTATTGTAGAGATGAGGTCTCGCCTGCCCGAGCGGGTCTTGAAACCACAGCTCAGGCAATCCACTCACTTCAGCCTCCCAAAAGCACGGGATTACAGGCTGAGCCACCGAGCCCGGTTTGTTTGTTCTTTTTTATGGCTGCATAATATTCCATTGTGTACATGTACCCCATTTTTTTTTTTATCCAGTCCAGCTTTGATGGGCAGCATGACTGGTTCCATGTTGTTGCTGTTGTGAATAGAGTTGCAACAGACATACATGTGCAGGTATCTTTTTTGTAGAATGATTTGAGTTCCTCTGGATCTACAAGGAACTCAAACATGCCAAAAGGAAAAAAAAAAACCAGTCCTATTAAAAAGTGGGCAAAAGACATAAATAGACAATTCTCAAAAGAAGATATACGGGCAGCCAACAGACACATGAAAAAGGGCTCAGCCTCACTCATCATCAGAGAAATGCAAATCAAAAACCACACTGAGATATCACCTAACCCCAGCTAGAATGGCCATCATTGATAAAGCAAACAACAACAGATGCTGGCGAGGATTCGGAGAAAATGGAACACTTCTACACTGCTGGTGGGAATGCAAATTAGTGCAACCTCTTTGGAAAACAGTGTGGAAATTTCTAAAAGAACTAGAAATTGACCTTCCATATGACCCAGTACCACAAATATTTTTAAAAGCACTGGTGTAAAGCATTTTACAGAATAAATGTAATTCCAAGCTCTGGAATGTATTATCTGTATGTCTCAGAATGACACTTGAGCTCTCTGAGTCTCAGATTTTATACATATGAAATGAGAATCATCAAACCTGACATGTAGGGTTATTAAAAAATATCTGCAATATTATTTCTTGTGTACCAAGCACAGAATAAAAAAGTCATTAAATAATGTATTTATTGTTATGTCTTCCCTTATGATATCTAAAACAAGTCTTACTTTGTATTTTATTTCCCATGTCTTCAGTTTTTTGGTCTAACTCAGTTATGAATCACTTATAAATTCACCACCCTGGGGTCAGTGTTGTGGTTATACCTAGTTTCTCAATAAATATTTATTTGATTTGTTCAGATTGCTGTGGAGTTACAATTTGCTTGTTTTCAAGCAGGGGAATTGACATGGAGATATGTAAACATCATAAAGTTATTTAAGTTAGCATTAATGTTGATTCTTATTCACCAAAGGGAGAAGCATATATCCCAAGAGAGTGGTAGAACTGTCCGTATTGTTTATCCCGATAGATAGTCCTAGCCTAGAACAATGAATGTTATTGTCAGCAATGTCTTGAAGTATTTGATAAATGCATCAAATATAATTTTTCCCTACATTTGAGTTTCACTTTGAACAACTATGCTAGCTTTCCAAGATTCTAAAACAACTATAAAAAACTGATGTTAGGGCAGGTGTGTGGCTCACACCTGTAATCCCAGCACTTTAGGAGGCTGAGGCAGGAGGATTGCTTGAGCCTAGGAGTTCAAGACCAGCCTGGGCAACATAGCAAGATCTCATTTCCAAAAGAAAAAAAAAAAAAAAGAAATAAAAAAATTATCTGGGTGTGTTTATGCGTACTGGTAGTTCCAGCTACTCAGGAAGCTGAGGTTCCAGGAAGTTGATGCTGTGGTGAGCTGGGCACTTAAAATACGTACAATAAAATAAAATAAAGAAAAAAGGAGAAAACTATATGTTTGTAAAAGAAATTTGCTAATTCAAAAGCAATACTACAAAAATACTTAGTCACTATGGGCCTACTTAACTAACTTTCCAACAACCCTGGAAACCAAGGCTTAGGTGAGTTTCCTGGATTGGCAACAGTCTGCTTGTTCTGTCACATATCATGGCTGATAGAATTAAGTGTGTGCATTTGACTACATGCAGAGAGGACACCTGCAAGCTTGCATCTAGATTCTCCTGCACTTTGTCCCATGTACCTCTCCTTTTGCTTTTGATCTCTATCCTGTCTCTGTAATTAACTTTGATCATGAACATAATTGCTTTTTGAATGCTGTGAATCATTCTAGTGAATCACCAAGCCTGAGAAAGGTCTTGGAGACACCCACCACAGGCCATTATGCTGAGCTTTTCCAAATTTGAGACCTCCCAATAGAGTCTTTTCAATACAATTAGGATTTCAAAGTCATAGTAATATTCACATTTTTAATTTCTAGTTTTTGTTGTACTGACCATACTTTCAGAGCAATGTTCTATTTCAGTGGTTAGTAGGTACTCTTTTGCTGTTCCTGACCAAGAAATCAGAATGTTTCTGATGTTTTAGATTTACAAAATGAGCATAATTGTGTTACTACTTGCTGTTATACAGATCAGATAAATGAAAGGACTTTGTGACACTCCATGGGGTATACTCACAGTACCTTTTAATGAAGGTAAAGTATGACATAGGACACAGTCATGAAAGAAAGAACAGATAGCCCACAGAGTTCTTTCTCAGTCATGAGGGACATAAATCATCTTTATATTCAGATGGCCAAAAACCTATGAGATACTTCCGTCTCCAGGAAGTCACACAGTCAATTGGGGAGAGGCTCTTTTAAATTCCTCCTGTCACATGGTCAAAATCAGGCTTTAAATGATGCTGAAAAGGTGCCACAGGTTGCCTCCTGGTCTGACTCAGACTCTGCCATATATTAAATACAAGCTCATACATTTCATTTAAGTAGAAGTTTTTGTGTAAATCACTTTGCACTTGGCATTTCCATTAAAGTACTTGATAGGGTGATAGCTATTATTACTAAGTTGTGAGTTGTCTTCATTACATTTTATCATGTTTAGCAACTATTTCTCTATTCCAAGTGTATTATGGTCATTTAAAATCTTTATATGCATTAGTTTGAGTTAGTTTCTATGATAAAATTATTTTGGTATTAATATTTTCACATACTTATGAGATACTCATGATGATCACCAGTTCAGGTATAAACTTTTAAAGGTACCATCACTGAAAGACAGAGCATTTCAAGAGCAGAAACCTCTTCTCCAAATCAAAAGTACTATTTTGAAATGCCTGTATGCAACCAGAATAGTTTAATCAATTAAAGAATGCTTAAAATTTAAAATGTTTCTCTAAATATTCAGATCTTTTTTAAAATTTAAATTTAAATAAATATAAACAAAATCTAAACACATTGATTTAACTAATCTGATTTTTATAACATCTGTTATATATCAGCAGAAATAAAGCTATTACATATATTTTCCTTAAAGCTAGGACCAAGAAAGTGTTTGAAATGTTATGTAATAACTGACTACATAAGGCTAATAGTGGTTTCTTAAAATGTGAACAACGAAGGATGTGTCTTGAATTTATCTATTTGTATTTATCAAAAGCAAATTTTCCATAGGCACTTCAAACATTTGGCACTGTACTTTTTTTGCTCTATAGGAAGCTACATTTGTTCTTAAAATACTAACCAATAATTTGAATAGATTGGTTTTCAGGGATCACCAAAAATAAAATTTCCACAGACCTTCATCTATCTATAATTATATGTAAATAATTGTCCTCATACCAATATCAATCAATTTAGCTGCCTTTTTCAAAAGAGTAAAATATTTAAGAAAAATTGTGACTTTGATATACATTTTAAAAATTTTAGGTTGTTTGAAATTACAGTACTATTTTTTCTCTTAGTGTTCAATGTGTGTGTGTGTGTGTGTGTGTGTGTGTGTGTGTGTATAACCTGCTTTCTTCCTAGCATATATTTTCTTATAACCAGTGCTTTCAGAGAGTTGCTGTTGCTACTGTTTCCAGGCTTCTAACTCCACAATACCTAACTAACATTTAGAATTATAATATTAAAAATCTGTGCAATTAATAACTAATAATGTTTAGCAAGGAGAGCTGATCTTGTTAACTGAAATATTATTTTTTGTGTGCATGCTAAAAATATTAATGTGTTTGCTGGGGAAACATAATAGATGGGGGAAAAAAAGCATTTGTATCTCCCAGGACAAACCATGAAAAAGAAAAATAAAGAGAGCAATATGATTTGGAGTCACTAAGACGTGCAAGACCAGAAGTGGCTGCAATATCTGGGAACAGAGCCAGTGAGAACCCCGGGTTGGCAAATGAATGAAAGTATTTGGGGAACAGAAATACAATGCTATTTAATTGTCTATTGTGTCATAGTATTGTAAGGACTTTCTCTGTTCCTTCCCCAGGTGTTAAATGTACTTTATTACTGACACATCATTGGGTTATTTGTAGTGTGATTTTCTTTCTTTCCCTGTCTTTCTTTCTTTCCCTGTCTTTCTTTCTTTCTCTTTCTTTCTTTCTTCTTCTTTCTTTCTTTCTTTCTTTCTTTCTTTCTTTCTTTCTTTCTTTCTTTCTTTCTCTCTCTCTCTCTCTCTCTCTCTCTCTCTCTCTCTTCTTCCTTTCTTTCTTTCTCTCTCTTTCTTTCTTTTTCTTTTTTACTTTTGTTCCTTCTTTCCCTTTCTCCCACCTTCCCTCCCCTTCCCCTCCCCCTTCCTCCCTCTCTTCCTTCCTTTTGTTCCCCTCCTCATTCCTCTCTCTCTCTCCTTCTCTCCCCCTTTTTAAAAAATTTAGAATCATGAAGAAAGCATATATTTTCACTTTGCTTAATACATGACCTAAATAATATCACTGGATATGAAAAATCCTGGAAAGCAAAAGCAGAAGCACATATGAAAATATGTCACTAATACCCTTCTTGTCTTAAGGCTTATGGATATCTTTTTTAAAAATTGCATAGCCATAGCCAGGTTTAACATTATCTCCAAAAGCTTGGAGATCTTAGGCAATACCTGGGCTAAGAAATTGTAGAATCAGCCGGGCTCGGTGGCTCAGCCTGTAATCCCGCACCTTTGGGAGGCTGAGGTGAGTGGATTGCCTGAGCCTGCGGGTTCGAGACCCACCTGGGCAGCGAGACCTCATCTCTATAATAAATAAAAAAAAATCAGCCGGGCGTGGTAGCGCATGCCTGTAATTCGGCTACTTGGAAGGCTGAGGCGGAAGGATCACCGGAGCCCAGCAGGCGAGGCTGCGGTGGCCGGGAGCGGCCACTGCACTCCAGTCTGGGCGACAGAGTGAGACTCCAACTCAAAAAAAAAAAAAAAAAAAAAAAGAAATTGTAGAATCATATAGATTAAACTTAATTTAATCACAATGTAATAAATTTCACAACAAATAAGAGAATAATCCTAAGTCCTCAGGGGAAAGTAACTCCCCTCTTTATCCCAAGTGATAAAGTCAGACAGATCTATAGCCAAAGCATAATTCTTTGCCTCTAATACTTGTAATTGGTCAATAATTTCATGATAGATCTGTTGGGGGAAAAAAAACCTAGATCTTGCTTTACTGGATGTTCAAAATATAAAATTTAAATTCCTCAATAGAATAATTCCACTGTGTTTACTTCTTAACACAGCAGAAAACCCGGGAAGCTCTTATAAGTTCTGTCTATATACATAAAGGTTTTATGATATCTAAAGAACACTTATTCAGGTTTTTCTTTGAAATTAAACACTTAAGTTTTTATTATAGTATGAGTTTGTTTCTGGTAATTGCACCCCAAACCTGTCTGCCCCTTGTTCTTTGGCGCTCTGTTTCTTTATCTCGTTCCTTATTATTTATTTATTTAAGTACATCCCATATTTAACCAAAAAGAATCTAAGATATCCAATAAGTATTGATACTAACTTTACAATGTACAGCATAAAGCAACAAGAGATTGTATTGTTCTAGAAGCTAAGAAATAAAGGTTTCAAGAAGGATATGATTTTTTTAAAAAACTGTATCTAGTACAAGTGCTATAAACAGGATAATTATTTTGTTTCTTAGCTTCTAGATCCATACAATCTCTTGTTTTTCCTTTCTCGGTGACCAATAATGTCTTGCAAGGAATGCTGATCTTGTCAATTGAAATAACCTTTTGTGTGCTGAATATATTCATGTGTTAATATAGTAATACATTCTCACTTTCCTTGTTAGTGCTTGTTTCTTTTCAGAGCTCTACATGTAATCCATTCTAGGCCCTTTTCTTTTTTACTCTGTCTATAATATCTTTTGTAAGTGCAATCCAGTCTCACAGCTTTACAGATGCTATTTTAATACCTGTGACTCCATAATTTATATCTGTGATTTTAGTCTTTCCAGACTTGTATTAGACTGCCCACCACTCTGGTTTTTAAAAGTAGTACTGTATGATCTTATTCCTTAACAATAATGTCATTCTTAACTCTATTCTTTCCATACATTTAAAACACTCTTAACTTTTTTATAACTATAACAATGGTAGACTATTTAAAAATAATACAAAAAGGATAAACCTTATGAGCAACCTATTTTGGCTGCTACTTTCTATACTAAAATCATTTGCATGATTGTCTGTGTGTATTTGTAGTAGTTTTTACATTTTCTCTATAGTTGTTTGTCCTTCAAGGTGTGTACTGGTGATGATTAGAAAAAAACAGATTTTTATTTATATATTTTACAACTGTATTATGTTGAATCCTCATACATTTCAAAAAACAGCAAAAATAGTCCTTTTTCCTTTAAATTTCTCTCTGATTATATAAACAATAGGCTAAAAAAAAAAGCCAAGATACAATCTTTATGTCTCACTAATACCTGATTTAATACAAAGACAGAAATTGACATTTTTTTCTTCCCACATACCTGCTATTTTTATGGAGTTTTGTTGGTTGGATATCTAGATACCATGGTGACAGATACCATAGAAATATATAGACGCATAAAAGCTCAGTGGTGAAGGAAATCTACTGTAGAAATAATTCTATGAACTTAAAAAGCAAAACCAATGAATTGTACTTTAGCAAGCAATAAACAAAATAGTTAAGGACCTTTTAGTGTAAACATGATTTAGGTGATCTTTAACTTAAACCTGCATTTTAACTATAAGAAAACTGAAACACTGGATTGTTATTTGATTTGGCTAAGGCTATGCCCCTAGATGGCAACACAGTTGGAAATAGAATTTATTTTTCCTAACCCACTAAATAAATACTGGAACCACATTAGGTCTGGCATATCTTTGCTATATTTCAGAAACATAAATTTAAACACCAGAATGTGGTCTCAGAGTGTATAAGTAATATATGAGTAGGATGAAAATTTTGCTTAAGTGGGTAATATACACTTTTGCCTAAGTGGGTATTGTTTCTATCAAATATATTCATAATTATTTAAGAAACTATGCTGAATGATATTAATGTTGATTTACCTCCATATCTATGTGGATGATACCCTCACCTCCCCCAACCCCTCCCCCCCCATGAAGAACAGCTTTGTCCTCTCATACCCGATCTTTTCACTTTGTGGACCATTTCTTCTCTCCATCTTAGTATCCCATTCCCATGTGCACCCAAGATATCATAACCAGAGATATAAACATCCCATTTGTTAACCATACATCATAACTTAGAAAACACTCTACAACAATTCTTTAATTATATTAAAAACTTTGATCTATTGAACTCACTAGTTTCTCTCCATTTATTTACCTCAATCTATTTTTAATTTCCTCATATCCAAATTTTAGTCAATGGTTTGAATACAAATCATTCACTTGTTTATAATCTTTCATCTTTATTTGATCTTTGATTTCTGACCTTTGAATATGCATATTTACCTTGCCACATCTTGGAGTGATTCCCAATATTCACCTTCTTTCTTTTTGTATTTAATAAACAAAATTTCCCATAGAAAAATCATACTACTCTGCTAACTAGTTTTTCTTTGTATTTCAATCACTCATGTCAAATTAACTCTTGTCTTTGAATGGTATCTATACTATCGTTTTTTAGAATATTCACTTTACTATTTTCTGAGATAATTGATTGCATATTTCTTCCTGTTCCCTCAAATTTGCTAACTTACCACTCATCTCAGACTCAAAGTCCCTCAGAATCTTACCACCAAATCTAAAAAGTCCTTGTGGCTATACTCATCATCTTCTTTGCTCCTCTTACAAAGGAAAGAGAATCCTCATTCAACTATGTTATAGAAGCCAAAAGACAGTGGAAGTGTTTTCCAAATATTATGCTCCCAATGAAACTATTTTGTAATGTATAAACAAGGGCAAAATAAATGTATTTTTCAGAAAACCCAACACACAAGCAAAGTGAAGTTTATCATCTGCAGACATCCCGTGAAAAGTTCAAAAGACACCATTTGAGATATACATTAACTCCAGAAAGCTAGTTGCAGATGTAAAAACAAATTAACGGTTAATACACTGGTGAAAATATCAGAAAATATCACTAAGTAAGTGGGGTCTACATAAAATTGTTTAATTATAGGGTAGACTAAAAGATAAATCAAAAATTGATGTTTAAGTGGTAAGTCAGAAGAGATATACAGTGTTCAAGTTATCAAAGTCATTTTATCATTTAGAATATAATTGTCAAGAGCACAGCAATTATCTTTGTGATCTATAGACAAGTAGTTATAAATTTTGAGAGAAAAACTAAAGTAAGTGGTTAAAAAAACCAAACATTCCATTAAAAGGGAGAAGAAAGAAAAAACACAAATATAACAAGAAACAAATTGAGACTAAAAAAACAAACAAACCAAAAACCCCAACTATAGCATAGTTTAATCTCACATTTTCAGAAATGTCTATAACAGTATCAAACATAATAGGCCAGGCACGGTGGCTAAAGCCTGTAACATCAGCACTTTGTAAGGCCAAGGTGAAAGGATTGCCTGGGCCCAGGGGTTTGAGACCAGCCTGGGCAACTTAGCTGAGACCTCATCCATCTCTACATTAAATCAAAAACATTAGCTGGATATGGTGACATGCACCTGTAGTTCCAGTTACTTGGAAGACTGAGACAGAAGGATCACCTGAGCCTGGCAGGTCAAGGCCATGGTGGCCATGAGCATGCCACTGCACACCAGCCTGGGCACCAGAGTGAGATTCTGACTTAAAAAATAAAAATAAAAAAACAAAAAAAGTAATAAATACTAGATATACATTGCAAAACATTCTTGGTGGAAAATACTTAGATTACATTTATGATATCTATATATCTTTTTATATATACATGTATATCAATGCATATCTTCCTTTTTTTGAAAAATTCCCCCTAAAACAATATTCTGAAGGAAATGAATTTGACTATTCTTTATATTATAAATCTTACAAAACTTAGCAGCTGCTTGCTTGTGAATCTATTTTTAAAATAAGATTTTTTTTGAAACTATAATGACTTTTTGGTTAAGTTGACCAGCATAGAAAAAAAAAAAGTCAACTAAGCATAAAAGCGACAGATGTTTTGCCCAAAATAGCATAAAAATAAGTGTTTTTTAATCTTGAATATTACAATAATTAGTCATGTATCTATATTAATTGAATCCTATCAAACTCTTCACAAAAAGAAAAGAATGTATGCAGAATCCTATTTATTTTTAGAATGATGGAGGGCTATGTAGTCTCTTTTTTATTAATAATCACCAGAGGTACAGTTCTTTTCATAGAGCAAGTATTGGTTCTGTACCAATACATGCAGCAATATCTAGGATGAAAAATGGAATAAATTAATAATATTGAAATTCTGGTTTACTTCATTTTAAACATCAACAAAAAGAGAAAAATAATATCTATGATGGTAATAACATGTATTAAGTTATTTCAATGTTTCATGTGTTTTGCTTATAGAATTACAACATGTAATATCTTTATTAATTTATGCTTGATTGTATGAATTGTATTTCTTGATTTATCTTTGCAATACATGTTTACTGAACATGTATTATGTGCCAGAAACCCTAGCTGATGAATGGAATGGTCAAAGTTCCACTTTTCATGAAGCTTGTATTCCAATCAAATAGGCAATAAACAGGAAATGGTATACACACCTTAACATATATACACGTACGTATGCACACAGATATATGTTAAAGTATCAGTAATAAATACTGTGGGGGGAAAGTCAAATCAACAGGATAAGGTGATCAAAGTGATGGGATGAAGAAATGCTGTGTTATACATCATGATCAGGAAAAGCCTCTCTGAGGAGCCCATTCTGGCACAGCTTTGAATGAAGGGAAGGGAAGCACTGTGGCATGTCTGGAGGAAGAATGGTGCAGGCTGAGGGAACAGAAAATGTAAGGCCTTGGCTAGTAGGGTTGTCTTAGAGGAAGCAAGTATAGGATGCATTAGATGAACTGGTGAAAATGGATTGGGAAGGTAGCAGAGACAAGATCATATGAAGCCTAATACGTCAAGAAAGTATATCTAAGTTTGTGATAAGTGACACATATTTCTCATGGTTACTTAGCTAATACAGATCGATTTGACCAGGATTTGACTGCATGTTTGTTCTCCAAGGCATGTGCCTTTAACTTCTAATTTATATCTCCTCCCTACAAACAAATGAGTAACTTAATCTTTTTTTTTTCTCTTGAGTTGGAGTCTCACTCCCTCACCCAGGTTGGAGTGCAATGACATGCCCATGGCCACTCCAGTGTTGAACCTGCTGGGCTCAGGTAATCCTTCCACCTCAGCCTTCCAAGTAGCCGGAACCACAGGTGGGCACCACCATGCCTGGATAACTTTTTGATTTATTGTAGAGATGAGGTCTTAACAAGTTGGTCAGGCTGGTCTTGAACCTGTGGGCTCAGGCAATCCTCTTGGATTCCCAAAGTGCTGGAATTATAGACTTGAGCCACCATGCTAGGTCACTTAACCTTTTGTTTATGAAATTTACCAACCCATTGGATAAATATTGATAGGGTTGTAATCATAACTCCTTTTTGTAATTTCATAATAGTTCAATTACTTTTTGAAGTACTGTATATAGATTTATTGAGCATTGATCTCATATTCACATTTTAGAGATGATTCTAGATGTTATTATTGTTTAAAAAAAATCTCTTAAACCCCTCTTTCCTAACACACATACAGGTTCTTTTATATTTCAGATGTTTATATGAAAAAGAATGCCCCAAAACCCAGGATTAACTTTTAGAGGGCAGGCCCCTGGTATTATAGGTTTTTCATGCTAGATGATTGTTCTAGGAGCTCAATGGCAACAGTGTACCAGTTAGTGTTGTGAGAGTCTGCATTGTGGAAGAAATGATCCGAGCTGGGGCAAACAGGTAACTAGTGTTCTGCAGTTTTGTTTTGTTTTGTTTTTTACCACAAACGCATGCCCCACCCTTTCTATTCACCCAGTCTCACCAAGAGTGACTTTTGATTCCCTGAATGAAAGAATTCCTCAAAGGGAAAAATGTTTTGCTCAAGTGTAAAAGGTGAAATAAGAAAAGCAGAATCACTAAAAGGCACCAAAATTGATGAGTTTTGAGTAGTGGAAAAAACATCTTGATAGGTGCAGTGCATCAAATGGAGAGTATTTTTGAAGGTGATTGAAGTTTAAACATGCAAGAATAAATACACAATTTTTAATAAATGAAGTCTGTGTTTTGGGGTGTCCTCCTTCATAAATGTTACTTTATTAATGTTTCCATCACACAAGAGATGTTGAGAAAGATCAACTCCCAAGGATCTATGGTGTCCTGGATATTTGTCTATGCTCTTGTTGGATGATCTCTTTTTCTTTCTCCCGTATGTGAAACTTATCTCTCAGTTGTTATTGTCAAGTGGTTTCTTTTTGTAACCCAATTCCTTCTTTCTATGTCTTTATCAGGTTTTTCTGTAGACAAACATAGCTGTGGAAATGTTAAAATAAAATATAAAACATACCGAGGTTACATAATAATCTTCTCTGACTTAAGTAGCAAGTATTCTATGATATATATAAAATCTTCCAAAAGCATATGTTACTCTATCTGAATTCTGAATTACAGTGTTAGACATCAGCCTCCTGTGCTGTCTTTTCCTGTCTTCTCACTCTTCTAGATAGTATCACCTGGGCTCCTCGTAATGGCTCTCTACCTTGCTGCCTTTTCTCATATTCTTTAAATTTGATAAGCTTCAACATTATTTTAATATACTCTAGGCTAGATTTAGCAAAATCGTAGGCTTCTGAGGCTGAAACAAACCAACTGCCTTTGTAATGCTCATACTGAATGAAATCAAGACTGACTTTCCTGCTAAGTGAAGACTCATATTTAATCATAAGGAAGACATGCTAAATTTCATTTCCCAAATCTTTACAAGTGATGGTCCTCCTTTTCTTTGTAGTTCAGATATGTTGGGTGGCAGAAATGTAACAATTTCTTAATGAATTGTATGAAAATGACCTGCTCCTTTGAATAAATCTATTAAATGTTATATGACAATTAGAATATGTTACTTTTAATAAAAATGTATCATAGATTTCATTTTTTCAAGATGATAAACCAAAACTTAAAACATCTTCCACACCGAAATCAAAATCTGATCAGCAAAAAGATACTGTGTAGGCTTATATCTGTTCAATTTATTTGATACAACACATTTTCTCTTAAAAGAAAAAAAATTGAAAAAGAGACAAAAGGAAGAATCAATTACCTAAAATGTGGGGAAATAACAGTCTTTCAAAATTTGGATAAAAATATGATTATCTTTAAATAATCATATGCACCACTTATGCAGATAAGAATATACTAGAATTAAGTTTTCTGTAGGAATGTTGACTTCCTTATGATTTCACCCGTAAATCCACTGGTGAATCATACATGACGACATGTAGGATCAAGTACAAGCTCAGTGAGCATGACAGGGATTCACACACATAATCACATGCATACTCCTGCTGCTGGGTTATCATTTATCCTTCTCAAAAACAGTCAAATGGAACATCGAATTATCAAGGCTTCAACAAGCCACCCTTCTCAAAATCGTCCTGTATGTCACACAGTCTCTTTTTCAAGTGCTCCCCTCCCCCCGGGAAAGAACATACTCCACATATAGTAGACAAAAATTGTAAATATTTATATCTAGAATTAACTTAAATACTAATACCTTCTCAAAGTATTTCCATATGTCAGGAACTATTAACATTCCTCCTTAAAGAAACAAACAGAAAACAAAACCCTAATAGCATTGATGTCTTCATTATTTACATCTCTCCTTTACTGAAATTATGATCCATATATTTCAGAACTCACTTGATCCAGATTTCAAATTGAGATGACATCATATCAGGTCACGAGCACCCCTTTACCTGCTTGCTGGAAGTTAATGTCTCAAGTGTTTGCTTTTATTTAAGGAATACTAGCCAGATAGGTTATTTTGCTTCAAACTTTTGTCATCCTACACTCTTGTTTCCTCTGTGAATGCTGACCTTGAGGTATCACGCTGTGGCTGGACACTGCAATATAATCTTGTGGTTGCCTGTAGGCAGCAAAAGCATCTTCTCTGCAGAAGAGATCCTTGATTTTCTCAGTACACTCTGCTGGCTCCACACGTATTAGTGGATCTGGGATCCAGACACACATTCTTGCTGTAAATACAAGCCATTCCACTATGTCACCACTGTAACTATTCCCATGTTGTTGGTAATCAGGTGTCCATAACATATATGCAGTCTTGTTCTGCTCTGCTTGGGAGGAGATACTCATACACCACAAAGAAAAACCAAGTATTTTTGTCCCTTTGAGTCTTTCTCTCAGACCTAGAGAGATTTTTTTTTTTGTCAGTAGTTCAGATACACCCTTAAATTCTTTTCCAGGATTAGTCAATTCTCAGAAAATTGTTAATGGGAAAATTTTTTTCAAGAGAAAATCGGATTTTGATAGCCATAAAAACTCAGTGCTCAAAAGTCTACCAGTGGTACGTTTCTCAGTTTTATCCAATGTCACTTTGCTATATGGTTCTGTCTGTGTGTCTCCTGCCTATTGGATTGTGAAGCATGGGTCGTTAGAATTGTGAAGTAAATAAGATTATGTATTGCACAGTGCATTTTACAAGGTCTCAAGCAATAGAAATGTGCCTCAATAAAGATTTTTTTTTTTTTTTGGTTACTGTTTTGAGTGGGCTGGAAGAGAGATGTGCATAAGTCTGCGTCTTACCTTTGTATCCCTAGAAATTGGCATGTTGCTGTTAAATAAATGCATAAGGGTTTGTCATATTGAATCCAGATGTCTCAACACCGACTGAAATATCCACGAGGAGGAAAAAGCAGGTTTTGAAGTTCAGGTTACCACTATATACAAATTGTGCTCAAATGAAAACATGTGCTGTATCCGAGGAAATATATACTCAGTATGGCCGTATCTTTTTTGAGAATACTAGTGCTTAAAGTTTTACATGAACTATGCCAATATATACATAATAGATGAGATTACATTAAGAACACACTGGACCGTCAATAAAAGACCTATTTGTCTTGTCTATGGTTAATAATTTATAAGTTCTATCCACTGGTAGGTTTTGTTAGTGTTATATTGTTCTGTGTTACATGGTTTGAAATTATAGTTTTGGAATACTGCATTAAAATTTGACAAGATTTGATAATTCCTTTATCTCTTAGTGATGGAACTCCATGTCTCACAGTCATAATTAGTAATAAAAAGCACAAATGCAAAAGTACCATATAAATGATGAAAGTATCTACAAAAATTAAGGGTTCTTATTTCAACTTAGTAAGACCCTTAGCTTAAATTCTGGTATGGTATGTGTGACACAAAAATTACAAATCTTGGGTTAGGTCTTTATGAAAATGTAATAGAGTTGAATATTTAAAAGTATAAATTAAATCCTAAATTAAGTATGAAATATTACAGCAAATCTAACAATATGTAAAGACAACATTGGAAAGCAGAACAGAGTAGAATTATATCCACTGAAATAAAATGATGATTAAATACACAAGGAGACGCAACCACAAGAGCAGTCATGAGTCATGACAAATTGCAGACCTATATGAGTATGCCAAGATTCAGAAAGTATAACAACTGTGAATTTTCCTTAAGGGAGATACTTAGAGCAAAATTATCTAATGAAATCAAAAGTGAGTTATATCAGAGTGACCGAGTTACAAAAGATGAGGAGAAGGAACAGTTGCATACAATGAATTTTCTAGGCATACGTAACAAAATGCAATTGCATGATGTTACTGTGAGTAGAAATTTAAAATGTTAATAGGTAAGTAAGGGATTTGAAAACTAGGAGACTTGAAGCCGTGTGTTGCTTAACAACAGGGGTACATTCTAAGAAAGGTGTCGTTAGGCAATTTTGCCATTGTGCAAACATCACAGAGTGTATTTACACAAACCTAGATGGAACAGCCTACTACACACCTAGGCTGTATGATATACATTATATACATAAACAACTTGTGACTGTACTGAATACTGTAGGCAAATGTAAAACAATGATAAGTATTTCTATATTTAAACATCTAGACGTGGAAAAATTACAGGAAAAATACAGTATTAAAGATGAAAAAAATGAGCCATCGCGGTGGCTAGCTCCTGTAATCCGAGCACTTTGGGAGGTGGAGAAGAGAGGATTGCCTGAGCCCAGGGGTTCGAGAACAGCCGGGGCAACATGATGAGACCTCATCTCTACAATAGATAATAACAATAATAATAAATAACTGGGCGTGGTGGCTCAGGCCTGTAGCTGAAGCTACTTGCAAGCCTGAAGTGGAAAGACGCCTAAACCCAACTGATCGAGGCTGCAGTGACCATGAGCGTGCCACTGTACTCCAGTCTGGGCAACACAGTGAGACTCCAATTAAAAAAAAAAATGTACACCTGTACAGAACACTTACCATGAATGGAGATTGCGAGACTATAAGTTGCTCTGGGTGAGTCCGTAAATGTGTGGTGAGTAAACGTGTGGTGAGTGCCTAGGACATGACTGGCACCGCTGTAGACTTTATAAACACTGTACAATTCGGCTACACAGAAGTGATTCAAGTTTTTTTTTCTCCATAATAAATCAATTCTTAGCTTACATTTTTGCCTTTTATACTTGTTTTCTGATTCTTCAGAGAGTACAGCTTAAAACACACGTTCTACAGCACCACACAATATTTTATTTCCTTGGGCTCGTTCTGTAAGCATTTTTCTATTTTAAAAGTTTAAATTATTATTTTTAAATGTATTTTATGTTTATTTTAGATTAAGGGATCCACATGCATATTTATTATATGAACATTTGTGTAGTGATGGGGACTGGGTGTCAGCTGGCCCATTCCTCAGATAGTGAACATTGTGCCCCATAGGTAGTTTTTGAACTCTTTACCCTCTTGCACCTCCCTCCTAATGGGTGTCCCTGGTGTCTATTATTTCTATCTTAGTGACCATTTAGCTACCATATGTGAGTGAGAACATGTGTTTGGTTTTCTGTTTCTGAGTCAATTTACTTAGGATAATGATCTCTCTGGCTTCATCCATGTTGCTGTAAAACAATTCTCTTTCAAAAAGAAAATTTTTAAGTCGGGCTCGGTGGCTCAGCCTGTAACCCCGCGCCTTTGGGAGGCTGAGGTGAGTGGATTGCCTGAGCCAGCGGGTTCGAGACCCGCCTGGGCAGCGAGACCTCATCTCTACAATAAATCAAAAAATCAGCTGGTCTATGGTAGCGCCTGCCTGTAATTCCGGCTACTTGGAAGGCTGAGGCGGAAGGATCACCGGAGCCCAGCAGGTCGAGGCTGCAGTGGCCGGGAGTGGCCACTGCACTCCAGTCTGGGCGACAGAATGAGACTCCAACTCAAAAAAAAAAAGAGAATTTCTGAAAATTGTTGAAACAACTAGCAGCACAGTAGGTTTATTTACACCAGCATCACCACAATCACCTGAGTAATGAGCTGTGCTAGGATGTTATAACATCTGTGACTTCACTAGGCAAAAGGAATTTTTCAGTTCCATTATAATCTTATGGGACCACTTTTGTATGTGTATATGTGGTCTGTTGTTGACCAAAATGTTATACAGCTCATAATGTACTTTTAAAAAAGTCCATAATACATTGGAATAAAAAGTTCTAAATTTTTTCAGAAAAAGCCAGTTTTATAAAGGAAGGCAAGGAAATTGGTGAGGTAACAGTAATCTACACGTCCTGATGTCTGTGGGCAAATTATGTATTTCATTTGTATGTGTATAAAGCACTTTCATTTTTATTTTATTTCTATGCAGATGTAATATTAATGACTTTTTTGTAAACATAAATCAACATACTCTTATATGTGTGTGTGTGCACGCACACCTATGTATAAAACTATGTCTATGTATGCATAAGGGAGGTATGAAAAATATACACAATACATTAGCCTGTTATCATTGATTATTCTAGAGAAGACAAAATTTAAAAGAGACATTAAAGAGAGAAAACTGTATTTCCAAATACATTTTATTTTATTTTGTCAGAGTCTCACTCTGTCACCCAGACTGGAGTGCAGTGGCACGCTCATGGCCACTGTATTCTCAACCTGTTGGGCTCAGGAGAGCCTTCTGCATCAGCCTTCCAAGTAACTGGAACCACAGGCATGTGCCACCACACCAGGCTAATTTTTTGATGTATTGTAGAGACAAGGTTTCGCCATGTTGCTCATGCTGGTCTCGAACTCCTAAGCTCAGGCAATCCTCTCACCTCTGTCTTCCAACATGCTAGGATTATAGGCATAAGCCACCATGCCCAGCATGTCTATTTTTAAAGTAAAAATGTTTCCTTTGTGTAAACACACACACACACACACACACACACACACACATACATACACACACACGTATATTATACATAATATCAAATTGTGATCTACTGTGATAGGCTTATTTTCCTAGCACCATCATCATTATTATTATATTGCTAAATTTTTAAAGCTAATACAAAACACCCATAATAAGAAACACCTAAAATTAAGAATGATAATAGTATAAAGTAAGGCAAAAAATAGCCTACTATGGTATGCTTTCTACTAGTAAATGTACAGCATATTTTTTAATTCAATGATAGAGTATTTCATGTCTATTCATTAAACAGAATGTACACATCAAAAGTATGCAAAGAATTAACTAAATAATAAGTAGTTCTTAATATCAAACAGAGAGAAATAAAATAACATTTTAGGATATATATTTTTTAGTATGTGTATTCCAAGAGAGTAATCATGTTTGAATATTTGTTTCAGTACTTGAGAAATATTTCAGTTAGAATATTGTGAATACTACTTTAAGTTTTCATTCACAATGAATGATCCAATGACTTTTATCTTTCCAAGTAATATACATTATAGTTTAAGAAAACAATGTTTCTTTAAAAACAACTTTTTATAAGAAATTAGAGGTTATTGATAAATACCATCAGATTTAATGTATATTATTATCTCACAATGATAAGCTCTATAAATCATTATTGCATTTTGATTGAAGTATTATTCAGTAATATCATAGTATAGATATCTGGTAATATTATAATAGTATCTGAATCTATTTAGGACTTATTCAGTAATTATGAATTTGTGAGGATACAAAATTAGAATAAGCATGAGCAAGTAGCTCACAGAAGTGATTCTTTAAGTGAATTCATTGTATAATTAAGTTCAATAGGTTACTTGGTTTCTTCCTGAGTTAGTAAGCCACTGTGCAAATTAAACACTTAGGGACCTGTTTTGACCACTTTTCTTTTGCTTGGTATTATTTATAGACTGATTGTTTGTTCATATTAAGGTTGGAACACAGAAGACTGACTTTGTAGGTGGAGTGACTCATGTAAATATTAAAAACTTTATTATAGAAGGCAAAGTCATTAATATCTGTATTTTTGACAATGTTGACTCTTAAGGAAATTAAATTAACTTGGATTATAGTTTTAAAAATTAGAAACATGTTTTCTATCAGTTTGAATATTTTCTCCTGTATAAAAAACTTTTGTTTAGCATTTTGCTACTACTAATATTAGATTTTACATTCAAAGATGTAAAGTGGCAATCTCTTGAGTAGCCATACATACATAAGATCTCAACAAAAAAAGCAGATACATCCATTTACTTAACATTTCTCCACTCTGCTGCACTCTGTTGCATATCTACCCAAAATGTATTAACACACTTATTTCCATGTTTTCTCTTGACTTTACAAGTTACTTGTTTTTTTTTAACTCATACATTAAAATAAAATTTCAGTGATGCCTTAAAATGTTTATTTTAGTTCATTATGTGACATAGTGCATAGGAAAGTCCTTTATAAAGTCACTTGTAGCTGGGTGTAGTGACCCACGCCTATAATCTCACACTTTGAGAGGCTTAGGCAGGAGGATTACTGAAGGCCAGGAGTTCAAGACCAGCCTGGGTAACATAGCAAGACCCTGTCTCTACAAATAATTTTTAAAAATATGTAGACAGGTGTGATGGTACAAGCCTGTAGTCCTAGCTACTAGGGAGGATGAGTTGGGAAGATTGCTTGAGCCCAGAAGGTTGAGATTGCAGTGAATTATGTTTGTACCACTGCACTTCAACCTGGACAACAGAGTGAGACCCCATCTTCAAAAAAAAATTTAAAATAAAAGTTATTAAAGTCATTTGCAAATGATAGATGATATAATCACAATAAAAATATTACTATTTTCATCCTACTGACACAAGCATTGGACTGTCTCTGTTGTCAGGTGTTCTCTCAGAAGACAGGATATGTCACATAAAGTCAATGTTCATAATGTTGCCTGACAAGGATGTTAAAATTATCTCATGAAATTGCTGCTCAGCTCTGACATCAACTGGTATCTAATAACAGTCTGTGGATGAAAAATGTTTAGTCATATCACTCTTGTTTTGAATTTTTTAAAGTTTAGTTTCAGAAATGATCTTGTCTTTCATATATTTATGCAGTTTAACCTATCTGCACATTGCTGAGTATTAGATTACTTGAACCTATGAATAGTAATTTAGTTTGTGGAACTGAGCCCATACAAAAATAAATCATAAAATAGTGACAACGCCACCTAAGGAAGGACAAAATTAAGTGGCAGATCAGGTAAAAAATTTTTACAGATTTACTAACATTCATCTTTAAACTAGTTATAACCTAATTACAGAAATAACAAGAGTAAGTTTTCATACAGATCATAATGTGTGTTAGGTGGTTCTTAACAAGAATTATACAGAAAAAAACTTTGAGGCAAAGAAATAAAGAGTATTAGCTCTCTTAATGGAAGCTAAATCTCAAATCAAAATATGATATTTAAATATAAACAGCTGGAAAAATTTTCCATGGATATAATTTCTATGGAGGAATAGTAATCATTTGGCAGACAGATGAGCTAGTATGTCCCTAAAGCCTATCTGCAAATAGATTTTACAGTAAAACTCAAAATTATTTATTTACTTGAACATCAATGAATAAAGTTACAATTATCTATATTTTGGTATTATTACACTACAGATTTATGCTTTAGGACATAGTGAACAAAATTTTGAAAACCCAAGAATGTTTTTTATTATTGATGATTTGTTAAAGTGACATAATATTTCAGCAGAAACTAGACTTAAGAGTTGAAAGAACTCTTCAGGGTAATCTAATCAGGCAGTTTCTAACTATGGCTGGTGTTAAAACAAATATTATCTGGTGATAGAACAGATTTCTGATCTCTACTCTAAATCTATTGGGTCAGAGAAATAGGCTGACAGTGTTTAAAAAATAAATAACAAAGTGATAATTTAATAAATAACAGCATCATCTCAAGGGTGATTTTAAAACTAACGATGTATTGCCACCAAATATATTTTTAGAACACTTAAAAGGCAGAGAAGACCCTTATTCCTAAGGGCTAGAGTTGCCACAATTTTCTGTCCTAGCAGTTAATGTGAAATACATTATCACCAAAGATTTAAACATAAAGCTTCAAACTATAAGAATCTTAGAAAATACGGAGACACCATTATGGAAATTGTAACAGGCAACCTATTACTTATCAAACTCTAAGTGTCCATACCATAAGAGATGAGATAGCTGAGGCGGAAGGATCGCCGGAGCCCGGCAGGTGGAGGCTGCGGTGGCCGGCAGCGGCCACTGCTCTCCAGTCTGGGCGACAGAGTGAGACTCCAACTCAAAAAAAAAAAAAAAAAAAAAAGAGATGAGATAGACAAGTGGGACCTCACCCAACTGTCGAGCTTCTGCAAAGCAAAAGAAGCCATCAAGAAAGCAGGGAGACAGCCCACAGAATGAGAAAAAAATATTTGCCAACTCTATATCTGACAAAGGCCTAACATCTAGGATCTACAAGGAACTCAAACATGCCGAAAAGTAAAAAGCAGCCCCATTAAAAAGTGTGCAAAAGAAATGAATAGACACTTCTCAAAAGAAGATATACAGGCAGCCAACAGACACAAGAAAAAGGGCTCAGCCTCACTAATCATCAGAGAAATGCAAATCAAAACCACATTGAGTTACCCCCAACCCAGTAAGAATGGCCATCATTAATAATACAAAAAACAACAGATGCTGGTGAGGATACAGAGGAAAAGGAACAATTCTACACTGCTGGTGGGAATGCAAACTAGTGCAACCTCTTTGGAAGACAGTGTGGTGATTTCCGAAAGAACTAGAAATTGACCTTCTGAATGAACCAGCAATCCCCCTATGGGTATATACTTGGAAGAACTCAAATTATTCTATAAAAAAGATACCTGCACATGCATGTTTGCTGCTGCTCTTTCCACAGTAGCAAAAATTTGGAATAAACCATGCTGCCCATCGAATCTGGACTGAATTTTAAAAATGTGGTACATAAGCCGGGCTCGGTGGCTCAACCTGTAATCCCGCGCCTTTGGGAGGCTGAGGTGAGTGGATTGCCTGAGCCCACGGGTTCGAGACCCACCTGGGCAGCAAGACCTCATCTCTACAATAAATCAAAAAATCAGCCGGACGTGGTAGCGCATGCCTGTAATTCCAGCTACTTGGAAGGCTGAGGTGAAAGGATCGCCAGAGCCCAGCAGGTCGAGGCTGCGGTGGCTGGGAGCGGCCACTGCACTCCAGTCTGGGCGATAGAGTGAGACTCCAACTAAAAAAAAAAAAAAAATGTGGTACATATACACAATGGAATATTATACAGCCATAAAGAAGGACAAACATATGGACTTTGCAGTAACTTGGATGGATTTAGAGTCTATCGTACTCAGTGCTCTATCACAGAAACAAAGAACAGAGTACCATATGTTCTCACTCATAAGCAGACCTTGAACAATTATCATAATACTGTAAGAAAGGGATTGGCAGTAGTGGGAAAATGCCAAGGGAGAGGGTGTGGGATTGGCATCTGAGGGCAAATGCTAGGGGAAGGAGGGGTACACCTCCTCAACAGGGGTACCCCATAATGAACACTTGTATACCTAACTCTGAATTGTACCCTACATCTTTAAAATAAAATTTAAAAAAGGAAATGTGTATTTGACTTAACTTTTGATTATTTCCATACCAAATTTTGTTATACTTTGTCTTCAGAGCCTTTCTTTTCTTTATCCTCCATTTATTCTCCATTTTCTGCTTCACATTGCTTTAGAATGATGCATTAGAAATATAGCTTCCATACAACTTGCTTGCTCATAAAGTTGCAACAGTATTCTGATGCCTGTAGTTGGCATATGTAACACCTTAGTTTCTCATACCATATTTCTACAGTTTGAGAGCTGATCCCTATAATTTATCACTTCAAATTATTCCTCAAGTGAAATTTTCTTTGGAGACAAATTCTCTACACTTGTCTACTCATGATTTTGATAATACTTTAAAAATTATTTTATAGAATAAACTTTTCTTCTCTCTTTTAATATAAATCCTACCCATGATACACTCTGTAATCAGAATTTATTTATGAAGCTTATGTTGTTCACCTCTTTCCAAAAAGTTTGTTTTCCTGTCTTTGAAATGTGAAAAGGGTAGCTTATTCAATCTGACCTGTTTAACTTTGTAGCTGTAAACCTTCTCATCTGTGAAGAAGAACTTATGATGGTCTCAACCCACAAAATTCTGATATCTCTCTGTCTCTCAACCTCTCGTGTTTCTCTTTTAGCACAAACATAGCTTATGAATCAAGAGTTCAAGGAGGTAGGATGCCAAAATCTATGTTGCTGATGCCATATTAATTCGATTAAGCTGGAATACATTTAAATATGCTCTGATTTATTTTAAATGACAAATATAAACTATTTTAAATGACATTTACTATTTCATAAAAATATTTTTAAATATTTTATAGTCCTCAACAAAAAACTATTAGACATATCTCTTCCCCACAATTTCTTCTAGGACAGATTGTAACTGGAGTTTTTCTCTTTCTCTCTTTTCCAACTACATTAGAATGTGTTTTGACCAACTTCTTAACAAGGAAAAATGATGTGTAAAAAGCAACACGGCTTTTATTCATCTAATTAGCCTGCTACGTTTAAGAAACATATTTATATTCTGTTGATTATATTTATTGGGGATTTATTTTGTTAAACTTTGCTTTTACTTTTATTATTTGTTGCCCCTAATTTTCCATAGATTTACTTTATTTTTTTTTTAGAGATAAGAGTCTTGATATGCTGCCCAGGATGATCTTGAATTCCTTGGTTCAAACAATCCTCCCATCTTAGCTTCTTGAGTAGCTGGGACAAGTATGAACCACTGCCACCGGGTTTTTGTTTGTTGTGTGTGTGTGTGTGTGTGTGTGTGTGTGTGTGTGTGTGTGTGTGTGTGTGTTTGTTTTTGAGTCCGGAGTCTCACTCTATCTCCCAGGCTGGAGTGCCGTGGCATGCTCACAGACACTGCAGCCTCTACCTGCTGGGCTCAGGTGATCCTTCTGCCTCAGCCTTCCAAGTAGCTGGAACTATAGGTGTGCGTCCCCATGCCCAGCTAATTTTTGATTTATTGTAGAGACAAAGTCTCACCAGATTACCCACTGGTCTCAAACCCCTGCGCTCAGGCAACCCTCTCAGCCTCCCAAAGTGCTGGGATTACAGGCTTGAGCCACTGCATCTAGCCTTGTTTTTTAAGTCTAGCATTTTTAGGCCAATTTCTTATTCTTTATTTAAGGAAATAAAGGATGATGGATAAAAGTCTAGGTTTTGGAATGAGAACTAGATTCAAATTTAATTGCTGCAATTACTAACAACATGACTGTAAGGATGAAGTTTGACCTCCTTAGACCTCAGGTTTCTTACTTGCAATGAAGGGGGAGACACAGTTGTTTTTCCTCAGGCTCATGTCGAGATTAAATAAGATGATTTATGTAAAGGGTATTGTATGAAGCTAGGCACAAAGGGTAATACTTGGTATTTATTGTACTACTAGAGCAAACAAGAATTATGTTCAAGTTGATGTAGAGAATTTTCCTAATGTATAGACTTTTTCCCCCATACTATCTTAGGGTTGTGTGTCTTTTTTTATTATTTAGAAATACAAATCTATCAAACTCAGAAGAAATTTTCAATTACATGTAAACATGCAATTCTGGTTTAACTTGTTTATACAAGTTGACTGAGACTTGAGTTCTCATAACCAACTATGCTTAAAATTTATTTTATTTTAAAGATGTGGGGTACAATTCAGGATTAGGTATACAAGTGATCACCATGAAGGTAAAGTTTGGGCCTCCCTTTGGTCCTCACTTGGCCTGATTTGAGATCAGTTACCCTTATTAATGTTATGTTCCCCCTTCCTCCCCTGGAAGTTTCTGGCAACTGCTAATCTCTTTCTTATAGCATTATGAAACTAATATTAAAATAATTTTTCCAGGGTAAAAACAAATCATTTGAGGATAATATTATACTTTTCCTATAAATATATGAATATTAACTTTTTCTTATTTTAAAATAAACAAATACAGACTTTCATAGATTCATTTTGCTTATCACTATCTTGGTATTTTAATGCCATGATTATGTAGATGACAAAGTTCTATTTCACATTTATATTTGTTTAGTATTATTTAGTCCATTAAAATTTCAAGGGTATAAAAATGTAGGCATAATTATTTAAAGAAAGATTTTCTTAAAATCATTAAAGTTGTTGCAGTTAAGAAGATAAGTTGTAAAATGAAATATCATAGAAAGTTTCAAAAATAGAGATATTTAGAATAGATTCAACAAGAGATTGAAGAATTATCTAAATGATTTCCAGTAGCTTTTTAGGCTTAATTTAAAATTACATGTCCATCTGTTCTCATCTCTATTTGTTGCCTAAAAAACATCAATTTTTAAAAGTAGCAATTTCCAAATAAACATTGCTACTTTAGTCATGCAATTAAATCTGTGATATTTGATTTCTAGTAAATCATATATAAGATTTATATTTTTACCAAAGACAGGGCAAACCATAAGGCTCTTTAAAGATAACTATTAAGAAAAATTTTCATAAAGTAGCACTATTTTCTGAAATTTTGATATGATTTGTGATAGTCTTTGTATGTACATGCTTATTAAATATGTTAATAAATTATGAATGTATACATACAGATATGTCTATAATATATTTTATTGCAACTAAAGTAATTTTTCTTTATATTATTTATATGAAAGTCATATTTCACTGAGGAAAAACTAGCCTATTGTGTGAATCTCACAAATTTATGGTTATAATACTTCTCTTCAAAAATCATTACTTTGGCCTAACTGAACTATTCAATTTTACAACATAAAATGGTGAATATCAATTTATCTAAATCTCAATGTGATCTCCTAAAAGACTAATTCAAATGGAATTAATCTGGGAAATAATGCCTAAGAACCATTTATTTAGACAAAGCCTTAGAGACTCTCTTATGATAAATTTTTTTGCTAGGGCTCATGTAATGATTTCTATTTTGTCAAAATTCAAAGAAAATTGAAAATGTTGTTTAAAAAGCTAGAATTCATTATATTGAATTGTTGCCCACTGATACTATAACTGGAGCAATTCAATGTTCCAGAGGCATAATTTAAACTTTAAGCAAGAAAATGTGATTATTTATTAAAGCAAAACTTTTTTATAAGTCTTTGAATATCTACCCTTAGTATATCTTTCAATATTCCATTAGAACATGATTATCTATTTTTAATTGGCCTAGATTTTGTTTTATCAGTATGGCTCTAGTGTATTTTGATTTACATAACATTGAAGGGTATAGCCTGCATTTTTTTTGTAGTACTAAAAATGTCTTAAACTGTAGTTTTAATGTATGTTGGTTTTCTTTTTGATATTAACTTTTAGATTTCTAGTGCTCTATGATGCTACTTATAGTAAGTCAGCTCTCTTCTCTGTATTTGTTTATATATATGAAGGTCTTTCAGCTTATTATACAATATTCAGAAATGTCAGTGAGAATTTATCTAGAGTTAGCTGTCTAGCTGTCAAATTAAAGAAATAGTTAATGTTATATTATTAATCTCTGCATTACTTCTCATATATTAAGAATGCACAAGTTTCTAAGTTGGAATTCTCGACTATTTTATGTGCAATGGAAGTCCTAGTTTAGTGAATCATATTTTTTTTGTTCTATATTTATGGTACCCTTGAAAGACTGGACAATTAAACTTACCCTCTATAAGCCATCACATAGTTAAAACTAAGGGAGAAAATTAGGCTTAGTAATTGGAAAAAAATCATTTTAACAGGTTGTAACTACAGGAACTTGAAACTTACATATTATTTATTTCATAACTCTTAGAATCATATTTATTTCCAGATAAATTCCATTCTTAGCCCTAGCCCTTTAATGCATCATACTAACTGCCATATGTAGAATGCAAAGAAGGGAATTAGGAAGAACTTAGTGCAACAATTTGGGAAGAAAACAGTATATTTACCATTTTTCTTTTATACAGTCATCAAAATTAAATTACACGTCTTACATGTTCCAGACAAAATTCTAATATCTAAAGTTTCAGTCAGGGAAAAAAGTACACAATGTACTTTAATATTAAAGTACATAACGTACTTTAATAATAGTTCTCGTGATCCTCACATCCTTCCTATCCACTATCATATTTCTCTTCACAACAGTTTTTGTGACTTTAATTATCTGACAGGGAAATTTAGATTGACTTGAGAATAATATTTACATTTTTAATATGTAAAATTTAGATAAAGTTTGGTTTTCAACATCAATTGACTTTTTCTTAATACAAGGTCTAGGTCTTTAATGGATAGCTGAAAGTTTTATTTTTCAGTTTCACGACTTTGACATTTAAAAGTAATAATTTCTCATAACTCTCAAATCTCTCCTGAGTTTGGAAGCCATTGAGCATGGACAATTGAGTTCCTTTGGTGGAATCCTTAATATCAATGTAATTGCTGATCCTTTTGAGTGGAAAATGGATTTTGCATCCTTCTATTTCTCCGGATCTACCTTGGGAAGAGTTTGAGTTTGAAGATTAAATGCCTCAGAAGTTCTACTTCAAGTTGGGATGAGGTAGAGAAAAGAAGAAACAGAAAGATTGACCTAGACATTCAGAACCCTCTGGAAGTTAGGCTGGGACTAATTCTTGTGTCTTAATGAAGGAAAAGCAGGAGGAGATCAGGGGGAGTGAGCAACCCAGAAAAGAAGTCACGGAGGGTTCATTCCTTTTTCAGTTTCACCAGTGAGTTAATTTCCTTATTCTCTTTTGCACGTGAGTAAGTAAAAGGTCAACAAATAGGACAAAAATACTCATAATTTTATTTTCTGGAATATAGTATAAATGTCTTCTGTCCTCTAGAAACATGAGTGTTTTTTCCTGTCACACGATTTGTTTTGTTTCTCAAATCATATCGTGCTATGAAGTACAGATGTAAACATTTTATCTTAAGTACAAACCTGAGCATTATCGAGATAAGTGAACCATCTTAAGTATAAGTAGTGTATGTTTTTATGGTAGAGGCTGAGTATATTTAGAGGTTAATGGCGTAGGCTATAAATATTTTCTTAAAAACCATTTTATAAAGAAAAACCTGGCATTTGCTTTCTTGTTTAAATCGTGTATCTTATTAAATTAAAAAAATCAAAATAAAAACATCTGTATAATATTTGTTTCTAATCTCTTAAAATGCTTCACTTTCAAGTAACAAAATGAAACACATAAACTCATCCCACCCTGAACATCATAAGCAGTAGGCTTACATGATCTACCCGGCTATGAACTACATTTCAATGTGGCATTCTAACGATAACTGTGATTCTCTTGCATGTCTTTTATTCTTGATGGACTTATAAATAATTCATAGATCCTTTATCAAAATAAAGAGGAATCATTTGTATGCTTTGGGTTTAAGAGAACCCCTCACAATAACTCATACATATTTTTTATGTTTGTAAAAGTCTTGGGAGGTTGTGTTTGCATTTGAAAATATAAATTATATGTGTTTTTTTTTCTTTCCCAAAAGGAAATAGACCATATTTTAAGTAAATGCATGAAGTCATTAATTTTCTTATGTGTCCAAATGAGGCAGCAGCAAGGTTTTTGAATTTTAGAGGCCATGAAGATATGCAACAACAACAACAACAGCAACAGCAAATGCAGTGTCTTGGCTGGTAAAGTCAAGTGTGGAATATACACTTTTCTACCCTTCTGGAAGTGTCCATGACAGATGTCACTCAACAATTTTGACTTAATTCTTTTAAATGCTCGCAACATGACACTCCAGATAACATTCAGGCTGATAATTATTAGTTGTCCTTGGTCTAAGAAGTATAAGGTTCTAAATTTAACACTACTTAATAAGATAAACTCAAAATCATCTCATTTCCATTCCTAATGTATGCACCCAACTCTCAACCTTCCACCCTTGTGAGTTAGCCATTTTTATTTTATTTATTTATATATTTTTTTATTGGAGTCTCTCTCTGTCACCCAGACTGGAGTGCAGTGGCCGCTCCTGGCCACTGCAGCCTCGACCTGCTGGGTTCCGGCAATCCCTCTGCCTCAGCCTTCCAAGTAGCTGGAACTACAGGCGCATGCTACCACGCCTAGCTAATTTTTTTTGATTTATTGTAGAGATGAGGTCTTGCCAAGTTGCCCAGGCAGGTCTTGAACCCGCAGGCTCAGGCAATTCACTCACCTTGGCCTCCCAAGGCACGGGATTACAGGCTGAGCCACCGAGCCCGGCCCTATTTTTATTTATCCTAGAAATTTTGGCACAAAAAACAATCATTCATATAAAAATGTATTTCTCTTTTCCTAATAAGGCAAATCTTATTTTCTTTTGGAGCAAAGGTCAGATTTCTTTACAGTCCAGTGAAGTTTGGCATCATTTAAACATAGAATACATTTACTAAACGTGGAATACATACCTCTGCATTATGTATTTCTCACAGAATAAAATGAGTTCAGTGATATTGAAGTAATATCTACTATATTTGTATGTGTTAACAATAGTCTGAAAATGAATTTAAAAAAATAATTTTCAATTTCATAAAATTGCATAAAAAGTTTACCTAGGAATAAAAAAATTTAAATATAGGAGTATTATACTTGCAAACTGAAAACCACAAAACTGATGAGACAAATAATGGAGGGTTTAAATAAATGGAGATATATTCCATGTTTATGGCTCAAACAATTCAGTATGTTTAATATGCCAAATATTCCAAAATTATCTATAGATTCAATTAAATTCCTATAAAAGTCCCAGCAAAAGTTTGTTTTGTGCAGAAATTGACAAGCTTATCCTGTTGTTTATCTAGAAGGTTATTATTTTATCATAAAATTTGAAAAGTTTAGTGTATTTCTATCTTTTTTTTAAGAAACGAAGTATTGCTATGTTGTCCAGGCTGACCTCAAATGATCCTCCAACCTCTGTCTCCCAAAGTGCTGGGATTACAGGTGTAAACCACTGCACCTGGCTCTTTATTTAATTTTTATTTGTTGTTATATTTTTGTTTGTTTGCCACTTTCCTCCTAGTTTATTCTGCTCCAGGTATAGCCACACAACCCTTTCTTTACTCTCCGGACCAACATAAACTGTTTCTTTGCTTTTTCACCCTCCTGAGAAAACATTTCGAACCCCTCTACTTACCCACAATCTTTACTTCACCTGGAAAGGACCTAGTTATTAAGTCTTCAGCATTCTGCTACACATTATTTGCTGCTTTTCTAACTTCATCCCCTCCATAAATTGTCCCTTGTTAAATATCCTCTTACACTGCAAACGGATCTTTCATTATATTTATATCAAATGATAATAGTGAGGAATTTCTTCACTGGTCTCTTTCACATTTCTGCACATCTTTTAAGCAGAGACACTGATTATCTTTGCTGTGAACTATCTTTCAAGGATGTTTTTATAGTCAAACAGTCTTAAAAGACAAAATTAGTGTTTACTTTTGGAAGAAAGGTCAGATTTATTTCTGTTCCATATAATAAAAATAATGTCTCTCTCTGGAGCAAAATTCAGTCATATTTGCCTTGTGTCCTCTAAGCTTTGGGTTCTTCTCAGTAATGAAATTCATCATGGGTACAGGAATCACCTGGCCCTCTTGTTACAGCTCTGTGGGTTTAGCAGCACAGAAATCTGCACAAATGCTGATATTCCAATTGCTGCTGTTGCTGAGATAAGTAAAGGCTTTTCTGGCTCAGGAATCTTGTTTACTGCTAGCATCTATGAGGCTCTGTCAGGCTAACTTATCTTTGTCAATGAGAGTATTAAAAAGACACCACAAAAAAGAAAATTATAGGCCAATATCTCTGATAAATATTAACACAAAAATCCCCAATAAAACATTAGCAAATCAACTTCAACAACACATTAAGAAGATTATATATCAGGAGCAAGTGGAATTGATCCCTGGCATGCAAGGCTGGTTTCACATATGTGAATCAAGCTGGTATATCACATTAGAAGAATAAAATAGGCCGGACTCAGTGGCTCAGCCTGCAATCCCAGCATTTTGGGAGGCCAAGGCAAATGGATTTCCCGAACCCATGGGTTTGAGACCAGCCCAGGCAACTTGGCGAGACCTCGTGTCTACAATAAATAAAAAATTAGCCAGGCATGGTGGCATATGCCTGTAGTTTTGGCTACTTGGAAGGCTGAGGTGAAAGGATCGCTGGAGCCCAGCAGGTCGATGCTAGAGTTACCATGTACGTGCCACTGCACTCCAACCTGAGTGACAGAGTGAGACTCCAACTCAAAAAAAAAAAAAAAGAAGAAAATATTTTTTAAAAATGACCTGATACAGAAAAAGCATTTGGCAAAGTTTGGCAACTCTTTTTGATATGGACTCTTACGAGTTTAAATATAGAAGGAAAGTTCAACATAATAAAGACCGTTTATGAAAACTACACTGCTAAACTTATAATCAGTGAAGAACAACTAAAAGGCTTTCTATTAATGTCTGATGTGAGGAAAGAATGTCTACTCTCACCATTTCTATTTAAGAAAGTATTGGATATAATAGAAAGAGAAATCAGACAATAAAAAAGAAATATAGGCCATCCAAATCAGAAAGGAAGAAGTAAAATTATCTCTACTTGCAGATAGTGGGATCTTATATGCAAAAAAACCCACAAAAATGTAATAAAAACTGTTAGAATTAATAAGTGAATTCAGTAAAGTTGCAGAATACAAAGTCAACATACAAAAATTAGTAGCAATTTCTATACATAAATAATTACTTGTCTGAAAAGAAGATTAAGAAAACAATATAATTTAGCATGGCAACAAAAAAATAAAATTATTAGGAGTAAATTAAACCCAAGGCGGTGGAAAAATCTGTGCACTGAAAACTATAAAACATTGATGAAAAAAACTGCAAAAAGACACAAGCAAATGGAAAGATAGTCTGTGTTTATGAATCTGAAGAATTAATATTGTTAAAATGTCCATACTAACTAAAATAATATGCAGATTTAATACAATCCCTATTAAAATTACAATGACTTTTTTTTTCATAGAAGTAGAAAAAATGTAAAATTTTCACAGAAGCACAGAAAACCCCGAATAGCCAAAACAATATGGGAAAAGAAAAGTTGGAGGTATCACATTTTCTTATTTTAAATTATAGACAAATTTACAAGGAACAAAACAGTATAGTACAGGCATAAAAATAAAAATATAAACCAATGAAATAGAATTAGAGAGACTAGAAGACTAGAAATAAATCTGAACATATGTGGTCAATTAATTTTTCCACAGGGGCACCAAGAAGACACAATGAGGGAAGGATAGTCTCTTTAATAAATGATACTGGAAAAACTGTATTTCCACAAGCAAAAGAATGAAATGAGACCCTTATCTTACACCATACACAAAAATCAACTCAAAATGAACAAAATACCTCAATGGAAGACCTGAATCCATAAAATGCCATGAAAAAACACAGCAGGAAAGATCTGGCTTTGGCAATGATTTTTTGGATATCATAGCAAAAGCCCAATATAGAAAAGCAGAAATAAATAAATAAGACTAAATAGAACCGAAAAGCTCCTGCATGTCAAAGGAAACAACCAACAAAATAAAAAGGCAAAGTACAGATGGCAAAAAAGAATATTGCAAAGCATATATTTTATATGGGATTAATATACAAAACTTATAAAGAACTCCTACTATTCAATACAGAAAAATAACCCAATTAAAAATGGGTAAAGGATCTTTCATTGGAGACATTTCTTCAAGAAAACATAAAAAATGGCCAACAGATATATGAAAAGGTCCTCAACATCACTAAACAGCAGAAAAATTCAAATTAAACCTACTATGGGACATCACCTCATACTTGTTAGGATTACTTTTATCTAAGTTGTAAGAGATAACAATTATCAGTGAGGCTGTGGAGAAAAGGGAACCTTAGTACATTGTTTGTGAGAAGGTAAAAGAGTACATTCATAATAAAAAATAGTATGACAATAATTTCTTTAGAAATTAACCATAGAATAACCATACTACCCAACAATTTCTCTTCTAGGTATATACCAAAAGGAAATGAAATCGCCACTTCCTAAAGATAGGAGTTCATTGCAACATTATTCATAACAAAGATATGGAAACAACCTAAGTGTCCATGATTGGACAAACATATAAAAAAAATTACACACACACACACACACACACACACACACACAGACACGATTATTGTTCAGTCATAAAAATAGGAATCTTGCCATTTGTCACAGCATGGATGAGCCTAGATGACATTATGTTTAATGAAATAAGTCACACACAGAAAAATATTGCATTATCTTAGCTATTTGTGGAATGTAAAAAAAAAAAAGTCAAATACTTAAAAATAGAAAATAAACAGTGGCTTGCAGGGGGCCAACCCCTGCAAGTTTTGGGGAGTCCCTTGGAAGTTGTGGTGGCGTCGGCGAATCTGTAGGGACAGATATTAAAAGAAAGAAAGAGACTGGAGAAAGAGAGAGACTGAACTCTGTCTAGCACAGAAGCCGTTTATTTAAAGTTACGGCAGGTACTTATCTCCAAATTTTACACAGACAGTCTCACAAGTCTTTCACGTGAGCACAAAGCCAGGTGCAGGAGGGGCGTCCCCCACCCACCAGATGTTTTCTCAGGTATAAGGAAGGATAAACCCCAAAATTGTCTTATTGTTCTCTTTGCTAGTAAACATTCCTCAAATGCAATGTAACAAACCCTATTAGCATCATGATGTTCTGATAATCAATAACTTCTAAAGCTCATGCTCACACAACACCCATGATGACTAACTTAAATTTTATTACCCTTCTATTCTATGCTAATACTACTTACACAATGCTACAGAAGCTCTTAATTATAGCTTAAGCCAATTCCTCAAGAATGTGGCCCAGTCCAAAGATCACACTGGGCTCTACAGGATGTGGCCCAGTTCAAGGTCCACAGTGGGCCACTTTTTGGAACAATCGATTACAATCTCTTAACAAAATGGCTATTCTAAAGTCCTATATATCTATCCTAATTTCTACGAAAGTTTCTAATTTCTAATCCTAATAATAAAGCTGATCATCAGCAACAAAGCTTCTAAAAATAAAACCCAAATATAACTGTAAATGTACTAAGGCCAAAATCACAATAGTAGAAAATGGAGACAATGAAATTTCTAAAGTTAACTGTATTCTTATTAAGCCTCAAAATATCATGATTGATCATGCTTGAACTAACATGATTCCCTGACGTTAGCATGACCTATTCTACAATACTTCTATGAATAAAATAAATCCAATTTCTATAATAGGTAGAAAAACTCTACACTAACTGTAGCTAAAGCTGGTCTAAAAGAATGCAGCCCAGTCCAAAGTACACGCTGGGCCCTCAGGAATGTGGCCCAGCCCAAACTTTGTGCTGGGCCATTTCTGGTAACTCTAGATAATCATCTATACCATCTAAAGCTGAAACACAGCTCTCCATAAGTGTGTACTAATTTTACAAATATACTTTTAAATCTTATAAAGAAGCTTGTACCATATAAAAGTCTCCCAAATGTGACCTGAATTTGAATTATATCTAATAACTAAGCCGAAACCACAGTTTATAAGAAACAGGAACAAAGATTTTCTAGAGTGAGCCATGCCTGTCACAGTCACAGAGCCTTCAGCTTAGATCAGCAGAGTTCCTTTAGGTTACTTGCGCTACATGGTAAAAGGAGGAGGGAAATGGGTTCAACGGCTCCCGAACACATCCTAGTGGTCTAGGGGTCCACGGCCCTCCCAACAGTGGCTACTATGGGTGTGAGTGAGGGAGGAAATGGAGAAAGGTAAATCAAAGAATTAAAGGTAGCAAATATGTAGGAAGATCAAGAAAAGATATTTAATGTACAACATTAGGACTACAGTTAATAAACTTGGATTATATTAGCGATTTTGTTAAATAAGTGGGTTTTAGAATCTTTTGTCAAACAAAAAGAAACTATATGAGATAATCTACTTCATAATAGTAACCATTTAAAAATCTACATGTATCCCAAATCATCATATTCTCAACCTCAAATAAGCACAATAAATTTTAAGCACAATTTTAGAAAATAAGGAATTCAAAAAATTGTTTGCATTACTTATATCCTTAAAATAAATCTGAATTTTTTCCTTCCCTCTAAAAAAGAGTTAGTACTTTTATTTATTTATTTATTTATTTGAGTTGGAGTCTCACTCTGTCGCCCAGACTGGAGTGCAGTGGCCGCTCCTGGCCACCGCAGCCTTGACCTGCTGGGCTCCGGCGATCCTTCCGCCTCAGCCTTCCAAGTAGCCGGAATTACAGGCACGCACTACCATGCCCGGCTGATTTTTTGATTTATTGTAGAGATGAGGTCTCACTGCCCAGGCGGGTCTCGAACCCGCGGGCTCAGGCAATCCACTCACCTCAGCCTCCCAAAGGCGCGGGATTACAGGCTGAGCCACCGAGCCCGGCTCAAGAGTTAGTACTTTTAGCAGGTTGAGTAGCTAATATCAAATAGTTTAATAAGTCATCAAAACACTCCCAGTATGTAGAAACTTTTATTTTTGTAGATTTGTATATAAGGAAACTAACTTATTAATGAAATTGAATAGTATAGCTACTAAAAGTTGTTGAGCTTGTATTTGAGTCTATGTGGTCTCCAAAGCCCATATACTTATATGAATATATTATTTTACATTCCTCCATTTTAACTATGTAACTGTAAAAGTTGTAGTTTAATTATCTAATGTCTAACTGTTACATTGTGCTGTAAGCATTAGGAGATAAGTCACATTTGTCTTGTTCACTAATATAATCGCAACACCCAAAACATTGTCCACCAAAACTAGAAATTAAATGAATATTAAATAAGTTGATCTTTGAAACATTAAACTTGTAAGAACTGTTAAATAATCCCAGGCAATATTATAGAAACTATGGGCTCACAAATCACCAAATACTTGACAATATAATGCTGCCATTAAATTATATGTCTTTAAAATTCTGTTTTCCTGGTTGTTCAAAATATATAGCATATTATCAATTTTATGGCCTATTTAAAATTGATTATAGATTAATAATATAAATGATTGTATCTTTCTTCTATTACTAACTGGCTGGGCACAGTGGTTCATGCCTATAATCCCAGCACTTTGGGAGGCCGAGGTGAGATAATTGCCTGAGCCCACAGGTTCAAGACCAGACTGGACAACTTGGCAAGACCTCATCTCTACAATAAATCAAAAATTAGCAGGGCATGGTGGTGCGTGCCTGTGGTTTCAGCTACTTGGAAGGCTGAGGTGGAAGGATTGCCTGAGCCCAGCAGGTCGAGGTTGCAATGACTGTGAGCATGCCACTGCACTCCAGCCTGGGTGATGGAGTGAGACTCCAACCCAAAAAAAAAAATTGCAGATTGTGTCATGTTTATCGTCTGAGTATATGAGAAAAAGAACAAAGAAAAATTGTTACATCAATTCATATTTGTTCAAAGTGAAAACTAAATACATAAGTGCCTAAGATATAAATGGAATTTTGAAATTAATTGTAATAGAGAAAAAGATTAATGTATTGAGTTTCCTTAAGCTACATATGTTAAATTCGAAATCATTGGTGCCATATTTATTGATATCAAATTCATATTCAATACACTCATTAGTCAGGAAAGCAACATCAATGTTAGCATCAAAATATGTTGTCAATTTTAGTTATATTGGTTTCTTATATTGGTTTATAATTTATTATTAACCTATTTTATTTCTATAATATGTAAAGACATAAACAAAAGGAGTTAAAATGATTTTACTTTATATTTCCCAAGGAGTCTATATCTAATTTCTGTTCAAGAAACACCTAAAATGCAACAATTTGGAAGTCAGATGATATATTTGCAAAACGTAATGAACTTTTTATCTCAAACACGGAGATTTTTAGTGTAGAATTGAAAAGCTTACGTCAACTAAACACTATACAGCATATCAGCAGCTGGCACATATGTATCAATAAACATAACATTCTATCATCAAGGTGTAGGGATTTACTGATAGAAATGAGCATGTGTTTAATTAAGTATAAAATGATTGGTTGATTGGTTTGAATTTTGTTCATTCATAAAGTACACAAATAATACATGTACTACATTGCCTAGCTGAAAGAAATTGGGGTTATCATGCATGTGTATGCCAAGTTTTATAATGATAATACAAGAATAACCAGTCAGCTTGGAAGTTTTTAAGCCTATGCTATATGGGAGTAAGATTTAGATAGATAGCACATAGGCTAAGGTTATTCCAAATAATATTTTTGATAGGCTATTTTATAGAAACATGAAATGTCTTTGGTTATTGAGGAAGGTCCAGATATGCTCTGACCAGGACTTAAGGATTCTAATACATATGCATGTTTACACACACACACACACACACACACACACACACACACACACAACACACACACACATAAAAAAGACTATATATTATCTAGAATATGTAATAGTTTGTAATATGTAATAAAATATTGTTATATATTCTACAGAATATGTATATTAAATATATATTATTAAAAATTTCCTCTTCACGTAGGCATTTTCAGTAAACAAACATTATGTAAAAAGTCACACACCATAACACATTTGTTTAACTGTTTTTTTCAGTAATAAAATAGATTATTATAAGCTTTTAACAGTTATTTACAGTGGAAAAGAATACTTTGCAAGAATTTAATGTTTTAACACCTGAAACTCATGATTTTCCCTCAAATTATACAGCAACAATTCATATAAAAAATCAGCTATTTAAGTAAATTGAGCAGTTAATGGACAAGAAACAAAATGTATGTGCTTTTATTTTTCATGTTTCAGCTTAGAAACATTTGTATTCATTAAGGACTACAGAGCAACAGAGCATTCCTTTAAGTCTCCTTCTTTTTTACTTGCCAAAATAAGATGTAGCCTTCTGTATGTAAATACATTTGAAATGTATCAATTTATAATAATATTACATTTATCAAATTTGGAATAAAACACTTTTTAATGTGTATATACATTTTATATTTACGTAAAGTTTCTACTTCCTTTTTACCATAGTGTACTTGATTTTTAAATATTATTTGAAATAGTTGATGTCATTTCAGAAATTGCCTCTTTTGTATCCTGAGATGTTGGAATATTAGGATTAAACGACTGGCAGAAGATGAATTACTGGCAAATTCTCTTAAACCAAAGATCTTTAAAATATTAGGTATTTCACAATGAATAATATTCATATGATAAATAATTGATGAAAATACTTTTAAAAAAGCAATATGAACTAAACTAGAAAAGGCCTTGTTCTCTGTTAATAACCTTGACTTATTTGAACAAACATACTGTGCTTTTTCCAGAGTAAAAGAGAAGGAAGCGTTAGTTTTCTTTTGACTTATCAGATAGCTACATAATTCAAAATTTAGTTACTAGTAAACAAACAAAAAATTTACAGCATAAAGTCCCACTTTCTAAATGTTTCTTGGTAGTTATCAGGAATGAGAAATTAAAGCATCTACTGATAAAGATATCAGGAGTGAGAAATTAAAGCATTTCAATTTATTAAAAATGAAAAAGAACTGTCTTTTAAAAATCATGTTATGATCATAAGCATCCTGTCTGTCAAAGAAATGAATACTTTAAAATTTCCCTATTCTTTTAACAGTTTATTTTCATATAAAGTAAGAATAGCATACTTAAGAACATTTATGGTCTTACGAATGTTGAACCAACCCTGCATCCTGGGGATGAAGCCTACTTGGTCATGGTGGATGATTTTTGAGTTGTGTTTTGGGATTCGATTTGCTAGAATCTTGTTGAAGATTTTTGCATCTATGTTCATAAGGGATATTGGCCTATAGTTCTCTTTTTTTGTTGGATCTTTACCCAGTTTGGGTATCAGTGTGAGGTTAGTTTCATAAAATGATTTGGTGAGAATTCCATCCCTCTCAATTTCCTGGAATACTTTCAGTAGGATTGGCACCAGCTCCTCCTTGTACATTTTGTAGAACTCTTGGAAAGTCATCCAGTTCAGGGCTTTTTTTTTTTTTTTTTGTAGGTAGTTTTTGTATGACAGAGTCAATTTCCTGGGTTGTTACTGGTCTATTTAGTGTCTCAAACTCTTCTTGTTTCATCCTGGGGAGATTGTGTGAAGTCAGAAAGTCCTCCATTTCATTTAGATTATCAAGATTGTTTCCATATAGAAGTACATAGTAATCTCTGATAATCTTTTGTATTTCTTCAGGATCAGTTGTGATTTGATCTTTTGTGTTTCTGATTGTGTTTATTTGGTTTTTTTCTCTCTTTTCTTGGTCATGCTGGGTAGGGGTCCATCAATCTTGTTAATTCTTTCAAAGAACAAGCTTTTTGTTTTGTTGATGCTCTTTATGATATTTTTGTCTTCTATGTCTTGTATTTGGGCTCATATTTTGGTGATTTGGATTCTTCTGCTAAAGTTGGAGTTTTGGTGGTCTTCTCTTTCCAACTCCCTTAACCTTACGTTACCAACATCATTCTTCTCAGATCTGGAAATAACAATACAGAAATTCATATGGAAACATAAACAACCACGAATAGCTAAAACAATCCTTAGCAAAAGAAACAAAGCAGGAGATGTCACATTTCCAGACTTCAAACTTTACTATAAGGTTACAATAATCAAAACAGCCTAGCATTGGTACAAGAACAGGCATATAGACCAATGGAACAGGATAGAGATTCTGGAAGCAAAACCTCAATTTCTCAACCAACTCATCTTTGACAAAACCTCCAACAACAACCACTGGGGAGAGGAGAACCTATTCAGTAAATGGTGCTGGGAAAATGGCTGATCACATGCAGAAGATTGAAACAGGACCCCTACCTATCACCATACACAAAAATTAACTCTAAATGGGTCAAAGACCTAAACATAAAACCTCAAACTATAAAAATCTTAGAAAACACAGGAGACACCCTTATGGAAATTGGGAACTAGCAACCAATTCCTATTCAGAACCCCAATGTCCATTCGTTAAGAAATAAGACAGACAAGTAGGACCTAATCAAACTAATGAGCTTCTACAAAGCAAAAGAAACTATCAAGAGAGCAGGAAGACACCCCACAGAATGGAAAAAATTATTTGCCTACTGTTTATCTGACAAAGGCCTAACATTTAGGATCTACAAGGAACTCAAATGAGTCAAAAGGAAAAAAACAAACAGCCTCATTAAAAAGTGGGCAAAAGACATGAATAGACATTCTCAAAAGAAGATATATGGGCAGCCAACAGACACATGAAAAAGTGCTCAGTCTCACTCATCATCAGAGATATGCAAATCAAAACCACATTGAGATGCCACCTAACCCCAATAAGAATGACCATCATTAATAAAACAAACAACAACAGATGCTGGCGAGGATGCAGAGAGAAAGGAATGCTTCTAAACTTCTGGTGGGAATGGAAACGAGTGCAACCTCTTTGGAAGACAGTGTGGCAATTTCTGAAAGAACTAGAAATTGACCTTCCATATGACCCAGCGATTCACCTATTGAGAATAGACCCAGAGGAACTCAAATCATTCTACCAAAAAGATACCTGCATGCATATGTTTGTTGCAGCTCTATTCACAATTGTAAAATCATGAAACCAACCATGTTGCCCATTGAAGCTGAACTGGATTAAAAAAATGTGATACATATACACAACGGAACATTATGCAGCCATAAAGAAGGACAAACATATGGACTTCGCAGCAACTTGATTAGATTTAGAGTAGATTATACTCAGTGATCTATCACAGAAAGAACAGACTACCATTTGTTTTCACTCATAAGTGTACCTTGAACAAGTATTATAATATTATAAGAAAGGGATTGTCTGTAGTGGGAAACTGTCAGGGGAGGGGGGTTTGCGATTGGCAATTGAGGGAAACTGCTAGGGGAGGGAGGGGCATACCTCATCAACAAGGGTACCTGCATAATCAACATTTGTATACCTAATCCTGAATTGTACCCCGTATCTTTATAATATAAATAAATAAGAAGAATATAAACACATACTTTTTCATTTAAAATTTTAAAATAAATCATTAAGGTAGAGAGAAAAGAAACCACTCACTCATTCTAATTAATTACAAAATATTGAGTATCTAGAACAGACCATATAGTTTGCTAAAAGTGGAATAAACAAAGTTAAAAAATATTGTGTATATAAAAATACATTTAAATATTCTACATATAGAATATTATATGTAATACATATATATCCATAGACTCGTATATTATCAGAGTGTGTTCATGGTAAAAAAAAAAGTATATCAAATATATATATGATAAAATGAATAGAAAAATGGACTGGGTAACTAAAATTTTCTAACATCCTCATAGAAGAATGAATGATAAACCAAATTTGGAGGATGAGTGTTACAAGTCAAAAAATCAGCATATGTAAGTTTGAGCAAGTCTCCAGAAGGTTTAAAGAGGTAAATCGGTCAGGTCCTGAAGTACCAATTAATTTGGATATGATTCCAGAAAAACAAACAGACAAGCATTAAATAATCATCAATTATTAAGTATACTAATTATGTTTAAAGTTTAGATTTTCACTGTCTATAGGATGGATTGTAAAATTAAACGCAGATTCTTATGAGTTTACTGCAATGTTTTGGTAAGAAATGTATGTCCATATCTACAGAGACCGAGTGAAATGAATAAGTGAGTGTTCTTGATAATTTCAGTAGTGCTACCAGTGTGCAAAGGCAAAATAAGAATGAAGAAAGAATGAAATAATAAAATGAGAAGGAAAGGAGAATGAAAAGGCATGGGACATTTCCAGTGTCTACATAGATAACTTAGCGTTTAGCAAAAATTTGAAGAATAAATATTGCAAATAGAAAGACCAATGTATAAGACAAAGACTTTTAATAATTAATTTAAAAGTAAACAAGAAGTGGATTCCATAAGCTCAAGTTCTTTTCTCCTTGGAAAATCAAATGAAATCAACAAAATTCAGTGAGGTAAAATCAAACAAAAAACAAAAGAACACACACAAAACTGAAATAAGAAAAGAAGAAAACAATAATGATATTTAAATCACTAAGATAGTAAATAAGATGTGTTAATAAAACTTATAAGGAAAATAAGAAAAATATCAAATAAAATTATATAATAGCAAAATTCAAAATTACCAGAAAACAGAATAATAAAGCTTGAAAAAACATTAAAGAAGGAAGTGGCATAATTTTCAAAGAATTACCTGGAGAAACGTTAATAGAATTTTCATGATTTGTAAATGTAAATCTATTTCATGGTCATGCTAAGAAAAAATATCAATTTAATTTTATAAAGTTGATATCACTTTAAAATCACTCTCAGGAAAGAGGAAGTGAAAGTAATGATCTGTTGAATCAGACCACATTCAACAGTGAAAAAATAAACAATATTAAGAATGTATGGATTCTAGCAAACATTAAAATTGGACTAGTCTAAAAATATATCAATTAATCTTAGTAGAAATAAAAAGGAAACTACCAGCCATTGTAAATTCTTACCCTGCACATCAGAATAGAGTAAGCTTGAGGTTTTCAGAAATGTTCTCTTTATATAGTCCTGCTAAGATTTTTTCTGTCATTTTATTGGGTAGGTATGCAGTCTTTACACATCAGTAATAAGAGGTCCAAATTTGATATTCCCAAGTAGTCGATTAAAAACAACCTGTGACTGACTCCAGTATTCACCCAAGACCATTGAATAACCGACAATTCAAAAGTTCATAAAATGTGTACAGTTAGAGTTTGAAACTTTCTTGTTAAACACAAAAGATAATTCTAGCATTAAGCCATATGTTTAGCTTGTCGTAGAGTGGTGGCAGCGATGGAAGGATGACTGGAAAAGCAGAGAAAAAATAAGAGATAAAATGATCCTGACTTGGTAGTGAATTGGATATATGTTCTGGTGAATGGATATATTAATACATTTTCTTAGAATTCTGACATGTGCAGGTAGATGCACATTTTTACCACTAGAAGTTAGAGGGCCAAGTTAAGGTGGTGATGACTGGCAAAGTTATTGAGACTGAGTTGCTGTTGGAAAATCTAAAGTGGAATAAGAAGTTGTTTATATAAATCTTAATCTCTGGGAAATAGTCTGGAATAAGATTTGTCGGCTCTCTGTGCCACAGTCAAAAAATATCTGCAGCAATAACAAGGAGATAACACTTGTACAACCACATTAAAACAAAAAGAAAAGAAGAACAATTTTCCTAGTACCCCCAGCAAATTTTTTCTTAAATCTCATTGACCAGAACAGACGATGCTAAATAACTCATTAGCATAAAAGAACAGATTAGACAATTAAGTTTTTTGGAAACATTTCAAACCCCAAATCCTACCATAATTGAATTGACTTGAAAAATACACACACAAGTTGAAAAGAAAACAAATATACTGAAATGTATGGTGCTGGCTATAAATAAATATAGACATATAATTACCTAAATAAATTTGTGTGTGTGTTTGCATGAGTGTATTGGCAAACTCAATGCCTCACAAACGATCATAGAGTAAAAATGAGAGTCCAAGTCTTTGTAATCTCAGTTTAATATGTTTTCCAGAATACTACTTATTTGCTCTGTCTTCTATTTTACTTCTTTTTGTTAACCTTATTTTCAACTGTTTTGTAATGGTCTTGAACAAAGACTCCCTAGATATTTTTAAGTTGCCCAATTCTATTTAGAAATGTGCTGTATGGCTAGGCTTGGTAGATCAGCCTGTAATCCCCGCATTTTGGGAGGCCAAGGCAAGTGGATTGCCTGAGCCCAAGGGTTCAAGACCAGCCCGAGCAACTTGGCAAGACCTTGTCTCTATAATAAACCAAAAATTAGCCGGGCGTGGTAGCACGTGCCTGTAGTTCCGGCTACTTGGAAGGCTGAGGTGGCAGAATCGTGGGAGCCCAGCAGGTCAATGCTGGGGTGGCCATGAGTGTGCATGGCCCTCCACCTGAGTGAAAGAGTGAGACTCCAACTCAAAAAAAAGAAAGAAAGAAAGAAAGAAAGAAAGAAAGAAAGAAAGAAAGAAAGAAAGAAAGAAATGTGCTATATTATCGCCCACACTTTTTAGTATTAGTTTCATAATAAACTGTTATTACTTATATTTATATTAATAAATATACAAAGCTTATAGAAAAAAGTAGCCTAATTTAAAGAAAATACTGTATCACCATAGAAGAAAGAAAATAAAAAATGTATTATTCACTGGCAAAATCTCATTGAGAATTAGTTTTAACAGTTTGTAAATGGCATTATTGCAACAGATCAATTTAAAAATACCTGGTTTAACTTTGTAAGATTCTTCTACGATTTAAGTATTATTAAGTTTCACCTATCTCCTACAAGCATTCTGGTAAACATGCTGCTTTTCAAGATGTGTGTTCCAGGTAGGACACCATTTAGTTTAGCTAAATGAAACAGTCAAAAATACTTGACAACCTTTATCTTTGAATCTCAAAGATGTGGTACAAATTGTAAGACTATGGATTTCTGCCATGAATTTTGAACTTTTGTGTTTTAGAAGTATTTTCCCACATGATTTTTCAGCAATACCATAAGGAAGTTCATTGAATTCCCTCATAACGTACACAAAACTGAGCTTCCTAGGAATCCTTAATTCTAAATCACCCAAGAAGAAGCAGCAAGGCTAAGATAAAATCCCAAGATTTCTGAAGTCAAAAACATTTTTCTTCCAAAAAGAAAGTCTTTATATTCATCATTGTTTAATGATGCACTAACAGTGGGTGCTTTAATAAAAACTGCAGAAATATTAATACATTAAGTATATTCACTTTCTATCACTGCCATAACAAATTACCACAAACTTAGTGTGGTAAAATTGATACTAATTTATTACATTATACTCCTATAGATCAGAAATCTGAAATGAGTCTTATGGGTCTTATTGCCCTTAAACTGAGGTGTCTGCAAGGCTGTATTTCTTTCTAAAGACTCTATAGGAGAATCTGTTTTCTTGACTTATCCAAACCCTAGAGGCCTCTTGCATTCCTTATCCCATGGCCTCTTTCTCTACTCTCATAATTAGCAGTGGAGCATCTTCAAATCTCCTCTGATGAAAGTTCCTACTTCAGTGCTATGTAATTAGATTGGGACCATGGAATAATTCAGGATAATATCCCCATTTTAAGGTCCTTAATACTAAACACATCTGCAAAGTCCCTTTGGCACAAAGGTGACACATTCACAGGTTCTAAGATTAGAATATGAACATTATCAAAGATCATTAGAAAAAATAACACATCATCACAGAAAAGGAATACATTTTATGTGGTTTTCTCACTACTATTTTATTTAACATTATGAAATATATGTAAATCATTAAGTTAATAGAGTATACATGTGCTGTCTTGGAACCCCCCCCCAAAAAGAAGTAATTCCTGTATCATGAAAACAATTTTGTACTCTTTAATGCTTAACCAGATTTTCTTCTAAATCAGCATTCTTATACAGGACATATCATAATTTGAATTTCATATGCTGATCAATTTTATATCTGTTTCTCTGTGTATCTAGGTGTCTGTGTTTCTTTTTACACATATCATGTGTCTCCCTTTGTGCAGAAAGTATTATTCATCCTAAAGTTAAATGCAGAGATATTGATTAGCCTTTGTTACTTTCTGAAAATGCATTTCAAAAGTCAGGTTTTATAAAATGTTTTATCCGCTTAATGGAAACAAAATACACAAAAAACGAACATAAGACAGCACAACAAATTTTTTTAAGACAAAATGCAAATCTAAATTTTTGGACATAACGTAATTTTTAACTTTTTTCTAAAATTCCATGGCAATTTATTTTTCCCTTTTTTTTTTGCACTTATTAAATCATTGCATACTAGTTGAGATTCAAAAGAGCAGGTTTAGTCAATCTGCTGATAATGTTGCAGGGTTTTCAACTCCGCTGTCTTCTTAGATCAGCAACCTTGGGTTCTTGTTTCTCAACCAAGAAGGTTAAGGAACATGGACACCAAAAGGATGCGTGAAAGAAGGAGTTTATTAAGCAACAAAGCTCTCCAGAAAAGAGAGGGGGCCCAAAATAGGTTTCCTGCAATGGCAGAGTGATCTGTGTTTCTCTCTCTTTCTTCTAGGGGCATTCTTTTCATTTGCATCTTGCCCCCCTCTCACCCTCCTAGCTGTGTCCTGGACCAGGCTTTATTGGGCATGTGTGCCCTTGTGCAAAGTTACTCCATCTTGATTATTACTCACAAGTACCCCAGAAAACCCACTGGGGAGGGGGATGGGTAAAACCTCAATGCTAATATCATGCTAATAATATTATAATAAGCTTAGGTTAAGTTAGAACATTTAGTTAAGCTATTGTGCACAAGGCAAAAAGTTCCTTTGAACACAACATCCTGGCTTAAGGGAATGTTCTTAACCACATTTTCAGCTGCTAGTTATAGAAGGGGGCGGTGCAGGGGCGTTCTCGCAGACACTACTTCTCCTGGAGACCCTCCCTATCTGCTTATCCAGCTTTTGGCTATCTCCTCTCTCAATAGTCAGGGCTATGTTTCTGGGTAACATGAAACATGATGACTTTAGGAAGTATTACTTGGGGATCCTTACAAAAGACCTTAGCATCTCCCATATTCCTCTTCTGTACAGATAAATGTTCTGTACAATTTGATGCACATAAGCAACCATTAGTACTTAATTCCTTTCAATGGCTTTTGAGGGTTTCTTTTAACAGACATGCACACACAGAAATAATGTCTTTAGGATATTCTTAATCATATGAGCCTGAAAGAAAATGTAGGATTTAAAAGAATTATCTGACATAGGCTCTGGATTTAATAGTAGAACAGGGAATGTTCTGGATAAGTATAACCTTGACCCACTTTTACTTATTTATTTAATCAATCTTGAATACACATAATATTGAATAGGATTCAAAATTCAGCATAACAGTTGCTGTGCACTGTGTTTACCCACGATAGGTATGTAAGTTTTAAGCTGGATTTAAAATATTGATAAAAGTGTATACTATCTGCTCCCTCAGATTTTATAGACTAGTTATTAAAAGATGCACATGCCATCAAGTCATCATATCATAGGTCCAATAAGTAGTTTGTAGGGTTTTTTCTTCATTTATTATTTTTTAGTGGATTGAACCAGTTATTTGGATTTGAGTAAATTCATTCATTTAATTTCTACTGCATTAGGGCTAAAGGAATAAGATGATCATGCTCGTGAACAACAGTTAACATAATATTGTTCCTCAATACTTTAGACTCCCATTAAGAAAGTTGTTCTTTGAATTAAATATGGACTATGATATTAAAGAAAAACTAGGGCATTTTGATTTTTTAGTGTATGAAACCGATAAATGTTCTGAAGAAGCTTATTGATCTTCTGTGGCTTTTATAATTTTCTGAATAAAACGAGAAGGCAAACTAATTGATCATTTTAATTACCTCTAGTTCTAAAATAGTATGATTCAAATTTAACTTTTTTGAAGTATAGTATTATAATAATAGTGTGACATACTACTGATTTCTTTCTTTTTTTTTTTTTTTTTGAGTTGGAGTCTCACTCTGTCGCCCAGACTGGAGTGCAGTGGCCGCTCCCGGCCACCGCAGCCTCGACCTGCTGGGCTCCAGCAATTCTTCCGCCTCAGCCTGCCAAGTAGCCAGAATTACAGGCATGTGCTACCACACTCGGCTGATTTTTTGATTTGTTGTAGAGATGAGGTCTCGCTGCCCAGGCGGGTCTCGAACCCGCGGGCTCAGGCAATCCACTCACCTCAGCTTCCCAAAGGAGCGGGATTACAGGCTGAGCCACTGAGCCCGGCTTGATTTCTTAAAGTAATTGGAAACACTCAGGAAAATATTGCTTAAATCACATGTAAAATTTAACACTAGCAAGCTTTGGGAAGATAAAATGTTGTTGAATGAGACTTTGACATAGGGTAGCTGCTTGGCATATTTTGATGAACTAAATGACTTTTCTGCATCATGTCTTGCCATCCCACACATGACAATACATTCCACATTGTAGCATCACTGCGCTTGTTCCCTTTTTCTATGTTCCTTCTCACATCTGTAATGCTATTTTTGTGTTTCATTGATATGGAATGCCTCTACTTCTTTTTCTGATCCAGGTATTTCTTAATCTGGTTTAACTCTTCCATATCCTACTCAACTCTATTTAAATATGCTACTCAGTATGCTACTCAAATCTTGCACTTCATGAAACAAAAGACATGTCTCAAACACCATTATTTTCCCAAGGTAACTTCATATAATTTTAGTAGTCCAATTATATTACTGTATGTGAGCTATTATTTAGTATATCCTTCCCTCCACGGATCTCTGAATTCCTGTAAGAAATGGATGGATCTTCCTTTATTTGAATTGGGTTATCAATTTACAACCATGAATTGCCATAACGAGCTTTGTCACTATGAGCAACTATTTTTCATTTCCAAACTTCAATTTTCACACCTATATAATATCAATGTTGAAATAACTAATAGTTACAGTATTTTCAACATTATACTATTTTATAATAATATTCCTCAATCACCATTGCAAACAGAGGGCACCAGTAGTGGCTCGTGCTTGTAATCCCTGTATTTGAGAGGCCGTGGCAGGAGTATTGTGTGAAGTCAGGAGTATGAGACCAGTCTGGGCAGCATAATTAGATCCCATCTCTACCAAAAAAAAAAAATTAGTTGGGTGTGGTGGTGTGGGCTTATAGTTTTAGATTCTCTGGAAGTTGAGGTGGGAGGATCTCTTGAGCTCATGAGGCTGAGGTTATAGAGAGCTATGATTACACTACTGCACTATAGCCCGAATGACAGAGTAAGACCCTGTCTCTTAAAAAACAATACAAACAGAAAAATTCTGATTAAAAATACCTAAATAAAAAGATCTATATTACTCTTCAGTTCTTCTGAGTAGGGAAAGCAAACAAAAAACTCATAAAAAAACAGATAAACACATAGGTAGATCAATAAATGATGCTTTTAAAAATAATCTTCAGGGAGGTTTTTCTTTTTTGACAAACTCTCCCATGGAAGGTCCTTCTGCCATGAGTCTTCATTTTTCCATCTTTTCTTCTCGCTAATAAACTCTGTTATAAAACTTTGCTGGCCACTCCGAAATTCATTTTTAGGTTGAGTCAAAGAGCCCATGAATTTTGCACTGTACCCCACTGCCATCATCCTTGGCACCCGAATGTAGGACTGAAGGGACCCAGCAATCGCCAACACCATGTGGTCGTCTCCACAGGTCGAGGAGACTGCTGCAGCCCACCAGCCCACCTACTCCTCTAAAGAGATGGAAGAACTGAATCTCCTACTCTGGTGCGAACCAAACCAAAATGGTTAAGAAGGCCAAAAGCTTATGCTCAGAATCAAGCAATTCCATGTCCCCAAGATAGTTATGCAAGGATTCCAACCTGCATGCAGAGCCACTGCTGAAACTAATCTGAATGCCTTAGATCAGACAGGGAGAGGTTTTCAATCCTTGGCTGGGTAGGCCTACATCCTTTGTCAGCCTTAAAGAAGTCAGAGACCTTCCCTCCTCTGCACCCTATACAATTATGTGCTCAAAAATCTCTGGGTGGCGGGGAGGGGAGTTGAGGCAGAGTCGCTAGCCCAGGTTAGGTACAGATAGATACATTTCTGGTAGGTTTTAGGAAGCATTCAGATATTTTTAATTTTTTTTTCCCTGCGGGTCAAGCTAGAATGTGAACTCACCAGCCCACCCTACCCCTCAGCCTGTCAAAAGAAAATCCTATCAGAGATAACAATACCACAACCCAAACTCTCAGTTCATAATCACTAAACTTTTCAGCTCAACCCTATTGAAGGTAAAAGACTCAACCTCACCCCTGAACTGATCAAAACCATAGAAATGATAATAAGACCACCTCTCGTCCCATCAGAGATGGAGAGGGCTATGATTACCTAAGCTCCACTCTCATGAGCATATCAATAACTAGGCAGCTATATCTAGCTTTTAGTTGAGAGCAGAAGTGCAGTTTTTCTTTTTCGGGAAATTCACCCATGGCAGGTCTTTCTGTCATAAATCTTCCTTTTCCCTTCTCTTTCTCTCTCTAATAAACCTTGTTTTCAAACTTTGAAAAAAAATAATTTTCTGAATAGCTGAGATAATATTTTCGTGTATTTCTGAACCAACATAAGATTTATTCCAAATATTTGCATGCTTCCAATTATTTTCCTAATTGAAAGGACATAACATAGATTTGACATACCCAATAAGCAACCATTTTAACATTGCCTAAATCTCATGTCTTTCTAGCAATTCACTTAGCCTACCCTCTAATCACTAGCCAAGGACAGAACCGGTTTCTCAGAGGCAGCTACTGGTAGTTGTCTTACAAATTCCCTCTCTAGCTTGTTACTAATTAGCTTTTCAATTCCAAGTATTTGCCTTCACCCATAAGAACCGAATTAACCTAATCAGCCCTTTGTGACTTTCATGAAACAGACCCTCACCACCATGGCAGCAATCATGTGACTAACCCACCTGGCTGCTGTCCATCACTTGACATCAGTACCTGTGCTTACCTGCCCCTTCATGATGATGTGGAGCAGACCACCACCCAATCACCTTAATGACTTTCCCCCATCAAAGGGAAGGGTTAAAAGGATTTAACTATGCACAGCCATTTGCCATTGCCTTATTAGATTCTGGTGTGGTTATGCACTCTTGGAACTGTGGGTGCTGCCATGTTTCCTGACTTTGGCTCCCTCCCCTACCTTGGAGAGGTGAATCTCCTCTTTCTCTCTCTCTAATTTACTTACTTGTTTTTTTTTTTTTTTTTGAGTTGGAGTCTCACTCTGTCACCTAGACTGGAGTGCAGTGGCTGCTCCCGGCCACCGCAGCCTCGACCTACTGGGCTCTGGCGATCCTTCTGCCTCAGCCTTCCAAGTAGCTGGAACTACAGGGGTGTGCTACCACACCCGGCTAATTTTTTTGATTGATTGTAGAGATGAGGTCTTGCCAAGTTGCCCAGGCGGGTCTCCAACCCGCGGACTCAGGCAATCCACTCACCTCAGCCTCCCAAGGCGCGGGATTACAGGCTGAGCCACCGAGTCCGGCTTACTTTCTAAATAAACTATATTTTCTAATCTAACTGCTGTGCAATTCTTTGCATCATTCTCGTGACTCTGGATCGCACACCAGACACTCGCACCCTGGAAAACCTAACTTCACATTCTGGAGGCCCCCCACTGGGAGTGTGACCTCACACTAATGCAAGAATGAAATGGTTTTAATGGCACATTCAGAATGCTACACAGAGCTGTCTTTATTGCTTCTTAGAAGCTTAGCCCAAACCTAATTCTAATTCCTACTTTATAGTGTTCCCAGCCGGGCTCGGTGGCTCAGCCTGTAATCCCGTGCCTTTGGGAGGTTGAGGTGAGTGGATTGCCTGAGCCCACGGGTTCGAGACCCGCCTGGGCAGCGAGACCTCATCTCTACAATAAATCAAAAAATCAGCCGGGCGTGGTAGCGCATGCCTGTAATTCCGGCTACTTGGAAGGCTGAGGTGGAAGGACCGCCGGAGCCCAGCAGGTCGAGGCTGCGGTGGCCGGGAGCGGCCACTGTACTCCAGTCTGGGCGACAGAGTGAAACTCCAACTCAAAAAAAGCAAGCAAACAAACAAACAAAAAAAAAACGTGTTCCCAGGCCGGGTTCAATAGCTCATGCTTATAATCCCAGCACTTTAGGAGACTGAGGTGAGAGGATTGCCTGAGTCCACAGGTTCGAGACCAGCCTGGGCAACTTGGTGAGACCTCATCTCTATAATATATCAAACAATTAGCTGGGCATAGAGGCATGTGCCTGCAGTTCCAGCTACTTGGAAGGCTAAGGTAGAAGGATCACCTGAGTCCAGCAGGTCGAGGCTGCAGTGGCCATGAGCATGCCATTGCATCCCAGCCTGGGTGACAGAGTGAGATTCCAACTAAAAAAAAAATGTGTTTCCAGTTACTTTTCTAATAAAATGCTGCCCTGAAGAACTAAAGAAAAAAAATTGAAAATATATATTCAAAATACAAATGTGTAATATCAATGATCATATTCCCAATCCTTCTAATGTTCTCCTACTTACCAAAATAAATCATATAAAATGAAAGCAGTGAATCTAACTTTTCTTTAAATTCTATGACTCATATTTCTTAAATATTTGTGCTTAAGGCTCTACACAAGTCATTTTGAAGCTGAAGGAGTTAAAAGATGTGCCATCCCCAAATATACTGCTTTGGCATATTGATTATTTTGAGCTGAAGGCACTCAGGAAATGGCAGGTGTAGAAAAGGCTTCCTGACATACTCTTTTTTTTAACTTAAATCAGTTTGTAAAATTTCCCATGAGAAGGGTGTCCTCCCTGTACCAGGAAGAGATCCTTATCACCAGAAACTAGAAGCTGGTGCTGAAATAGATCAGCTGACTAAACTTTCTAAAATAATTCGTATCTTCCACTAGTTTTCTCTGTCTTCCCTCCACCCAGTATCTCTTAGTGACTTCCCTATAATTTATCGCCCCAGCCCAAACTCCTCTGTCTTGCCATTTCTTCACAGATTTATCATTTCTTTGTCTAAAACGTACAAAATACTGTGGCCATTTCTTTCGGTCTTTATTCCCTCATAAAGATTCCCATGTACATTAAAATTTTTCTTTCTTTTTTTTTTGAGTCGGAAGAGTCTCACTCTGTTGCTCAGGCTGGAGGGCAGTGGCATGCTCATGGTCACTGCAGCCTTGACCTGCTGGGCGCAGGCAATCCTTCTGTTTCAGCCTTCCAAGTGGCTGGAACTACAGGTGCTTACCACCATGCCTGGCTAATTTTTTTATTTATTGAAGAGATGAGGTCTTGCCAAGTTACTTAGGTTGGTCTCGAATCCCTGGAGGCTCAGGCAATCAGTCCTCTTGACTTGGCCTCCCAAAGTGCTGGGATTACAGGCATGGGCCACCACACCTGGCAAAAATTTTCCTACAACTTGTATGTGCTTGTCCTGTTAAGCTGCCTTGACGTCAGTCTAATTTTGAGACCCAAAATTTGTCTTTCTCCCAGAGTTCTGTGTATTTTTTGAGCTATCATCATTTTTTACCTTGCTTACTCCCTTTTGACCTCCTTTACTTCTGCTCTTTCATTAGTTTCACATAGTCCTCCTGAAGCTACTCCTATATTTATCATTTCTTGACTTCCTTTTTCAGGGCGCAAGTTATTTATTATGCAATTAAGTCTTTCAGTTTAAGCATTGAAAAGTTATAGCCAGCTACTGAAGCCTGAGGAGAAAACAGGCCATGTACTTCAGAGATTATTAATCACAAATGCAGTGAAGAAATAAAGCTAAAAACACCTTTCATTTTCTTATTAAATAAATATTGTTTTTCCCCATGTATAAAAAGTGATCTAAAAAAAATCTTTGTTGCAACAACTTTTTGTTGCATTCTCATTCTATCACTCCCTTCTCTTTCTTGGCAAATTTCATTTTCTATAAAGGGGCATAATATAATACACATGTGACTTATGAACATCAGGAGAAGTAGAGTGAAAAATGGAGATAAACAGGCATATATAATTTTTAAAATATTGTACTTATTATGATGATGATTGCTATTATGTAACTATAAATTAATATTCCATTACTAGAGTAATCACATTCTAAATTCATGTAAAAGATTATTAACAAGAAAAGTTTAACTTTAGTTATTTTAAGAATGTCTTGCCAGTAAATAAATTAAGCTTTAATTTTCAATCAAAAGTTTGAAAAGTTACTTTTCACTAAAACAAAGATTAAATTATTTGATTTCATCAATATAATCACTGTGTTTAGAGATCCCTCAAGAGGAAATCACAGAAAAAGACTTTAGTACAACAAATTTTTGCTTTAGATTACCCATTTAAATGAATAAATTTAGGCCGATGATAAAAAGTCATTTTATAAATAATTGAAGCAAGCAACAACATAGAAATGATTTTTGTGCTCATCATTAAATTACACAGTCATAATACTAAAAATTGAAACCAAAGAAATCTAATAATTCCTCAATGTCTCACTGCAGATGCTACCCAATAACAGAAATTTATAAATTCCCAAATTTTTTGCTCAGTTAGATTTGAGCAATATATTTCTTTACAATATTCATATATTAATTTATTTTGTATTGTCAAATTTAGCAGGACTTTTGGAAGCAAATAAGAAAGTTAATTTGGGAATCATTTTCTGACACTTTTAGAAAAAAAAAAGGTTTTCTCAGAGGAGCAAAGAGAATTTGAAGAGAACAGCAATGAATGTAAATAGAATTGATCATTTCACATAGAGGAAGAGATTTATTTATTATGCAATTTAAAAAATGTGTCTCTTTACATTCCAAGATGCCTATTTTAAATCACAATCACATGCTAAGAATGCACACCTACAATTATGTTCTAATTTGTATTCTAAAAAATGTCTATAAGTAAAAAATTTCATAAAAATGATAACTTCTTGAGATATTCATCATTTCTCTCTTGTTTTATTTATTTTTCTAATCAGTTTCCATACGGAACAATCGTTTGGCTCTCCTTACTCAAAAATTTTCAAATACCTATTATGTCCCAGACATCATGATAGATGCTAAGGATACAACACACAAATAAAAGATCTTTTGGCTTCATATATGCCTACAGGCTTGTGTAAGCAGAGATAAAATGGCAATTTCAATAAAACTTTTAATGTAAATGTGAGCTACATGCGGGTCACACACGTGCAAAATGGAGCACAAGTGAGAAACTCACTAATCCAATTAGAGGAACATTCTTCACGGATGGTCATGTTTAGGGCTGTAAACTGTAAGGGAGACTTTGTAGCAGGCAAAGAGAAAGTTACAGACAAAGGCAGACGGTGTCCTTGAGCATCTCAATGCATGCAGCCCTGAATTACTAAGCCGTAAACTATCCTGTGAGAATGGCCAACGCTCAGACAGACATAGGCAGGAGCTGGGTCACGGAGGTTTCTACCATTCTATAGGAACTTGGCTTTATTCTGGGCGTCATTAATGAAGTCAATGAATTTTTTAAAACTTTTTAAAAATCATTCTACAATTACTTATCACACATATTCTACATGTTTTAAGCATCGAGTGCACTGGTAAACAAAATGGAAATTGCTCTTGTGCCCACAGACTTTATAGACCAATATGGAAATTTTTTTTTTTTTTTTTTTTGAGTTGGAGTCTCATTCGGTCGCCCAGACTGGAGTGCGGTGGCCGCTCCCGGCCACCGCAGCCTCGCCTGCTGGGCTCCGGCGATCCTTCCGCCTCAGCCTTCCGAGTAGCCGGAATTACAGGCGCGCGCTACCACACCCGCTGATTTTTTGATTTATTGTAGAGATGAGGTCTCACTGCCCAGGTGGGTCTCGAACCCGCGGACTCAGGTAATCCACTCACCTTAGCCTCCCAAAGGCGCGGGATTACAGGCTGAGCCACCGAGCCCGGCATGGGAAATGTTACTCAAATAAAGTGTGTGTAATTATAAAAATATGCAGAAAATAATATAATCGAGTGGCATTTTAGAGCACTCTATCCAGGGTCAGTTGGAATAGATTTGAAGATTGTCAATCTAGAGGGAGAGAGACTCAGTAATACTCAGCTACAATTCTCCGGTGAAGGAAACCAAATTTGTGGGTTGGTTTGTTACTGAATTGCCCACCTGAAAAAGGTTAAAGCACAGACGGGCAATCTGCCTCACACTTCACTTGCCTGAAGGCAGGACAGTCGTTTACAAAGACAAAAGATCTTCCTGCCCTCCTCTGCCTTTTCCAACCTAAAAACAAGCCTTTTTACAAGCTCCAAAACAGTGATGCCATAAGACCTAGGAACAGACTTTACTCTTCCCATAAATTGACCTTCTTACATTTTTCCACCCGTTGGAAATCTGAGACAACTTTCTTTTCTCCTTAGCCACTGCTGTGGGAGAGAGATACTTTCACACCAAGACGTCTCCCATGTGATGGGTACAGCATGCATCAGTAAATGTCTGCTGTTTTTTCTCTTGTTAATGTGATTTTTATTTTCAAGAGTGTCTCAACTAAGAACCTATGAGGGAAAAAAAAGATATTATGCTTTCTCTCCTATGTCTGGGAGAAAATGATAAGAAGCTGAAATTTGAAACTTACCATTAGTTAATAATGGTGCATAGAGATCTAAGGCATGTTTTAAAAGATTAAGATTTATAGTATAGTGATTGCTAGTATATGGTAGGCAAGAAGATTATAGAAAATTCTTGGAAAATCTATAGGTTTCTGCTTTGACCAACTTGATGAACAGCAAAATCCTTAACTGACGAAAAGAAATCCTTTTAAAAAAAATAGTAAAACTGTGGGCAATAGTAATACATTCAGTTAATGACTTTAAAACAAAATTGCTATTTGGATACATCTGTTGCTATTACTTTCTCACTGATAAGGAAGAATTTTTCTTCTCAAGTTGGTATCACAAAACATATGTGATTTAAGCATGTATTTACTACGATATGGTAAACATTTTCTTATCAAAAAGGAATAATTAGTAATCAAGTTTCTGGAGAAGGAGATTGTCTAACTAAAATATAATGGAAGAGAATGCAAAATGAATGACTGAAAGATTTAACTGTACGAATATATAAAACTTCTAGTACTTAAAGGCTTTAAAAAGTTTATTTGGTTGCTATCATAAGCAGCAGTCTGCATGGTTTTGCACGATTATTTTTCTCCCTTCCTCTCCACCTTCATCTCACACTAGTCTGCCTTGTCTTTAAATATCCTTTAAACAACCTCACCTAGGTGTCCTGCCTACTTTGGTTATTTCCTACTGATTTCAAACTACTATTTGCTCAGAAAATCTCCACAGAAACTTTAGCATCAGATCATTGTTACACACCTTATAACACATGCATTTTTCCTTCCTACTACCTTAAGCTCTGCAATTTTAGATTTGTTTGTTGGTAACTTAATTAATAAGTAAAGTAATATACAAGTCTACCTGAGCCTGTTTTTGTTCGCACTTGCCATTTCTAGAACATAGTGTATGTGCAGAAGTAGATAACAAAAGACAAAAACAAATAAAAGTGATTTTAAAAAATGACAAAAATTCACAGCCAAAAGAAAATGCAAAAATATATGTAGAGAAAAAAATAATAATACATTTGAGAAGAAAAAGACCAAAAACTAAACTGAAAAAATTGAACAACTTCAATAACCATACAGTCATTTCAACAAAGGAGAAATATATTTTGAAAAAAACAGAGTAGAAATAATCTAATTAATAACATAAATTAAAGTATTAGAATGCCACATTTCTTTTTCAAGGTAGCACATATATGCTCAAATGCAGTGAAGCATGCGCCATAATGAATAGTTGGTGAGAATATAAATTGGTACAATAATTTTAATAAATAAATATAGTAACATGCAAAGCACTTATGCTTCAGTTGATTCAAACCAAGAGACTTCAAACTTGGGATCCCACTAGAGTGGCCAACAGAGGTGATGCAGTCAAATTTCAGAATTTTGGGCTCAGTAGAGAGGTCAAGTAGACTCCTGGCTTTGCGCTGGAAATAATTCAAGTGCAAGCCATCAGTAGGAGATGAAAAGTAAGTTTATTAAAGAGACAGATCCATAAGCAGAGCATTCCACGTTTATCTCTGGGGTTTCAGTTGGAAAATGAGAGTAAGTTTATTGAAATGACAGAGAACAGGTTACTTCATAGGCAGAGAGGTCTGGGCTGGTCTATAGAAAGAACAGCAGCCATACATCCCTGGTGTTTCATTTTTACAGCTCTGTCTTAATTACATGCTAAAGAAGGAGGAGATTATTAGTGAGTTTTCCAGGAAAGGATGGGGAATTCCCAGAATTGAAGTTTCCTCCCCTTTTTAAACCATGTAGGGTAACATCCAGAAATTGCCATGGTAACTGTAAACTGTCATGGCACTGGTGAGGGTGTCTTACAGCATACTAATACAGTCTAATTCTCATGTAATGGGCAAAAAGGGCAAACAGAGATTTCTTTCTTTTATTATTTTAATTTTTATTATAAAGATGTGGGGTACATTTCAGGTTTAGGTATACAAGCATTGATCATGCAGTTACTCTTGTTGCTGAGGTACGCCCCTCCCTCCCCTAGCAGTTTCCCTCAATTGCCAATCCCACCCCCCCCCCGACAGTTGCCATCGTGGTCTTAACTGATCTTAGTTGACTTTGATCAGTCTGCTCGCCACATGCCTTCTTGTCAGTGACATCCCACCTTGTGACCTTCATTTTGGAAACTGGTCCTGCCGGATCCCTATCTCACAATCACTATATATATAATAAATTTATTAAGTTGTCACTTAGTATGCATTTACTTCCAAACTTCAGAGACTAAAATCATTCTATTTTCTATATCACAGTATTGTTAGAGTTTTTATATAAATTAGGGTCTATCAATCAGATGTCCTCTTATATGATGTGGAAGGAAGAAAAAAAAACACAGAATCCATATTACTGCTGCTTTAGCTGTTGCTTCTGTCAATAATAATCATCAGTCTTCATAGTTGGGTCACAAGTAATCACAAATCGCACAGATGTTATGAAGGTGGCTATAGTTCATAGACATGATGGAATCCTTAAGGTCAAAATTAATATAAATGGCCTCCCAAAACTCCACTTGCCTGACAGTGTCACCTGGTAGTTAAATTTTCAATTAAGTACTCTGTGTGAACCCTGGAACCTCAACCTGAAGTTTGTACATCTAGCACTTTCAAATGTTTTATAAGCAATAATGTATTAGACATGAATTTTTGAAAGACAAAATAAAATTATCTACAATAAAATATTAAAACATGAAATGTGTAGGAATAAATATTATAAATGTGTACATATACCAGTATGTTTAAAACTACATGATAGTAAAATTTAAAAAAAACACTAAAGAAATTGAGAGAGTATTTATGGATAGAATACTCAATATTGTTACTATGTCAGTTTTGATCAAATTGACCTATGGACTCAAAAAAATTATAGTCAAAATATCAAGAGAAATCTTATTGTAGCAATTGACAAACTAATTCTAAATCTGTATGGAAATGAAAGTATCTAGAATGATTTTGAAGAGTAAATAGAGAACATTCATTATCTGATTTCAAAACTTAGTATAAAATTACAGGCTGGGAGCGGTGGCTCAAGCCTGTAATCCCAGCACTTTGGGAGGCCGAGGCAAGTGAGTTGCCTGAGCCCACGGGTTCGAGAACAACTTGGGCAACTTGGTGAGATCTCATCTCTACAATAAATCAAAAATTAGTTGGGCATTAGTGCGGTCCTGTAGTTCCATTTACTTGGAAGGCTGAAGCGGACGGATGGCCTGAGCCCAGCAGGTCGATGCTGGGGTAGCCGCGCGCACTCCACTGCACTCCAACCTGGGCGACAGAGTGAGATTCCAACTTAAAAAAATAAAAGTTACAGCAATCAAGACAGGGTGGCACTGACAACAAAGTTTTATCAATGGACACAGATATACAATTTAGAATTTAGAAAAAGTCTTACATGTATATTCTCTATTTAATTTTTTTAAATGTGAAAGAACAAGCCATGCCGGTGGCTCAGCCTGTAATCCCATGCCTTTGGGAGGCTGAGGTGAGTGGATTGCCTGAGCCCGAGGGTTCGAGACCCGCCTGGACAACTTGGCGAGACCTCATCTCTACAATAAAATAAAAAAATTAGCCGGGTGTGGTAGTGCGTGCCTGTAGTTCCAGCTACTCGGAAGGCTGAGGCGGAAGGATCGCTGGAGCCCAGCAGGTCGAGGCTGTGGTGGCTGGGAGCAGCCACTGCACTCCAGTCTGGGTGACAGACTGAGACTCCAACTCAAAAAAAAAAAAAAAAAAAAAGTGAAAGAGCAAAGCAATTACAACGGGTGGATCTTTAAATAAATAGTTCTTAAAAAATAAATATCTATATAGAATGAAATGAATTTAAGTTCTTACCTCAAAATATAAAAAAAACCTAAATCAAAATGGCTTATAAGTCAAAACATAAGTACTAAAGCTATAATAGTTCTACAGAAAACCTAGGAAGAAAAAAAATTGTGTCCTTAATTAGACATACATTATAAACAAGTAGATTCTAGAAAAAACTTTGCCTTTCAAAACTCACAGTGAAGAAAGTGTTGGTAGAAATGTTTGTAAAATGCATATAATTTGAGGAGCTGTAAACAGACTATACAAAGACTATTCCAAACCTATTAATAAAAAGATAATTTCAAAAAATTAATAAAAGTATGAGCAGACACTTCACAAAACACTGTAGTCATCCCTCAGTATTCGTGGGGTATTGGTTCTCTGGGTTCCCAAATCTGGAGATATTCAAGCCCTTTTCATTAAATGTAGTATTTGCATACGACCTATTGTCAACCTAAAAAAAAAAAAACAGAGAAAAATATTTTCTAATACAATGATTTTGTTTGGAGGTAAACAGAAAGGATTTAAATCTGGGATGCACTATTATAGCAAGCCACTGATGCCTCCAAAGAGAAGAGGATAAAGGGAAGTTTTATTGGCAAAAAGGAGACATTTATGTAAGTTGTTTGTAAGCAAAATTCACTGGTCATAGAGAATGAAAGTCAGAGATGTCATCAGTTCATTTGTGGAGATGTCATTACTGATTCTTTTGAGAGCATCTTATCCAAATTGCTACAGTCCTAAAAAAACCAAAACCAAAACAAAACAAAACAAAAACCTCTAATAATAAACCTTGTCATAGAAATATGTGCATACATGTAAAACTAACATACAACATAATTTCTTGTGGGGTTATTTTTTTAAGTCCCTGAAATTGTTTTTTATATTCCGACATGCAAGCAGGAGCTCCTTGCCTTCATGTGTTCTCAACCCCACTTTCTCTGGGTCTCACTAGTGTGAATTATTCTGGTATCCGCAACTTTCACACTATATACGTTCCCCATGTACTTTAAATCATCTCTAAATTACTTATAATACCTACTACAATGTAAATACTATGTAAATAGCCATTGTCCTATATTATTTAGGGAATAATAACCAGAAAAAAAAAGTCTGTACAAGTTCCGTACAGACACATTTTTTTTCCAGAAAATTTTCAATCGATGGTTGGTTGAATACAGGGATGCAGAACCCATGGATACAGCAGGCCAACTGCATGTGTTGAGTTACCAGCTATTTGAAGTCTTCAAGTAGGACAACACGCCACGCTTCAAGTGATAATCAAGTCTTTATTTGCTGTGACGGCAAATACAAGTTGTAAAGAAAAAGGATCCATGTTCAAGTGCTGCATTTTTTGCCCCCACAAAATGGCATCAAACAAGGAGCAAAGGATACCCAGTGTGCATGGGAGAAAAGAATCTCATTGCCAAGGAATCCCTAGTAAAAGGCTCCTGCCTTTTTTTTGGTCCCGAGTGGGCTAGGAAAAAGAAAACTGGAGGACTGTGGCATGGAGAAATGCTGGATTAGATTGGAGAAAAGTGCCTTAGCCATCCCAATCAGGAAGTCTCAACCAGCCAAAAAGAGGCATCTGAGCTACAGTTACAGATGTGCATAGGCACCAAGGCCAGCTGGAGAAGCCCAAGTTCTTCCTCGCAACTTCTTCTAGAAAACTATAATGCATTGACTGTACACCAGGTCTGGTGTGGGAAGACAGCTTTCTCCTGTTGATGCTTGATAGGCAAAACCTTGTAACTGCCTATAGTTGAGCCAACAAGATTGTGTATGGGATTTTAGTCTGGAGATAGTATACTTCATATGAACAACAAATATACACAGAAAAAAATGCTGAACTTTATTACTCCTTTATTATTGCAATTTGAAATGAAATATAATGCCAATATTGCCTCTTCAAAATGACTACATTCAAAAGAGTGGCAGTACTAAGTACAGTGTAATATAAGGAGGTGGAAGAGTTGAAACTAACACATTGCTTGAAGGAAATTCAAGATAGTATTTTTCAGGCATAAAAGGCAGGGATATCACTTGGTTTTAGGGAGTTGATGATGGTTGAATGCACATCTAAAAGGTCTTTCATGAATCATCATTATTATTATTATTTTTTGAGTTGAGGTCTCACTGTTGCCCAGACTGGAGTGCAGTGGCCGCTGCCGGCCACCGCATCCTCGACGTGCTGGGCTCCGGCGGTCCTTCTGCCTCAGCCTTCCAAGTAGCTGGAACTACAGGCGCGCGCTACCACGCCCGGCTAAGTTTTGATTTATTGTAGAGATGAGGTCTCGCCAAGTTGCCCAGGCAACTCTCGAACCCGCGGGCTCAGGCGATCCACTCACCTCAGCCTCCCAAGGCTGGGATTACAGGCTGAGCCACCGAGCCCGGCTGAATCATCATTATTATTAGTACCACTACAATAGTTAGGTTCTAACACTTTGCATTTGGTAATTTCAGGGGCAGCAGTTTGTTCCCCAGGTCAGTTCTATTTCATTATTTAGGCTGACTGCATGGGCATGAAACCCAGGCAGTCAAATGGGACACCATGTTGAGAAGGACTCTACTCTTGATTTGATGTCCTGCTCTCACCATTTCGAATTCGAATTTCTTAATACTTTTATCGTTGAGCTTATGTTTTGTAAGTGAAGGATGATGAGGCAATGGATCACTCCTGTTAGCAGAGAAAAGATGCTCTATATTCATTTTTGCTATTGCTCCTTGTTTTCCCATTCACATAGAGTGTTTAATGTCCCTGTTAGCACAGAATCCTAATAGATCAAAGATGACTGGGCATTCAGATAGATTCAGATTAGTACAGAGTAACCATGGAAAGCCTCACAACTGAATATGTGAATGTGATAACAGACTCAAGAGGCCACACTTCACAAATGAATCAGAACTTACTTCAAACATAAAATGGTAACAGTGACATTTTAAGAAACAAGAACTAAGGAACGCTGCCTTTTTTTTAACTTGTTTTACTTCCATGTACACACTGATTGATTATTAACATCCAAATGGTGGACCAGAAGAAAAGAGAATGATAGTGAAACACATCGTGTCTGACCCTTTAAGTCTTTGCTCTACTCAGCAGTAAGCCAAAAGCAGAATACTGGCAGAGTGTGTGTTTATCAAAAAAGTAAACCGAGAACAGTTGAGTTGGCATTGTGCAACATTTCCACGTTACTGCTAAGAGCAAAATACATATCCATGCAGAAGGTATAAAATGCAGATTGGGTAATTTTAGTGATTAATGCATATTAATTAAATATCTTATATTTGAACTTAAAACTGGCATTGGACCCCATAAAGATAAATGTTTGATTTCATGCTAGAATTTTTATTTATTGGAGTGACATATAATAACAACAACAAAAAAGTCAAGAGAGACCACCGAAGAATGAAAAAAGCTTTATATGTCATATCTTTAACAGCATATTTTCCGTATTTTTTTGAATAAGGGGCTTCACATAATCATTTTGCACTGGGCACAGCAAATTATGCTACCAGCTTCCTTTTCCAGCGTGACTTTAAACAACATAATATTACATTTCTCCAGTCCCTACAGATTCTGTGAAGTACTTAAAATTTTTTTTAATTTGCCGCTTTTATTAAACAATTAATCAAGTAAATCCACTTTTTTTGACAAGAGCACTCATTATATATAAGATAAAATTAAAATATGATATATAAAATACATAAACTCTAAGAGTATGGCAGAATTTTGAAAAAATAATATAAAACTTTTCACGATTCATTTTATATAGATGAAGGAGCATATTCTAGTTATTAAACTTGACTTTTATTTCTTTAAACTCCATTATAGTACTCTGACATTGGTGTAACTTGATTTAAACAGTCAAAAGATTCACAATTCCAATTTTAACAATTTATAAGAACATTAACAATCGAATTTTCTGGGGAAGCCTTGTATAAAAGTGCTTTTCTCAACCAATTGTGTTATCTTTTTCTACCTCTTTGAACTTCCTATTATGAAATGCAAATATTTAATAATGTGCTATTATAAAAAGTTAGGATAATAGTTTTCTAAATCTTTATTATCTGTTACTTTTAATGAAATGATGACATTATTTTTAATTTACAAAAGTTAATAGGAATAGTCTAAGAAAACAATAATTAACATTTCAACTAAGACTAACTCATGCATGATATTTATGTCATTTTTTTGTCCAGACATACCTAAGGATTTGAGATAAAAACTACCCAAATTATTTTCACAAAACTACTTTCTGGTAATTATATTGTCTAGTAGTAGCTGGTATAGAATGCAAGAATTGAACAGCAGAATCAAACAAATGACAAAAAGACAGACAAATAGACTAGTCTTATATCTAAGTCTTACCATATAGTCACTTTGAAAGTATATCTTCTTGCCTTGTTAGTGACTTTTAAAATTAATGTTAAGAAAAAAATGATCTCTTCTAGAGTCAGCTTACTGTGGGTGGCATTCACATAAAGTATGTATAATTGATATAACAATATTACTGAGGACCTTGTGATTTTATAATTCTTTGAGAGTACTTTTGATTTGAAATATGTCCTCACGAGGAGGCAGTAGAGGAAATAAACCATTACATACATAGGTATAAAACCAGGAAGAAAACTTATTATAAAAGGAAATTACCTCTTAGGATCTTTGTACTTTACTTGCCAATTTATATGAACCTTTTATAAATTAAGTATTTTTTGTCTTTTATTCCTGCTTAATTTTTACCTTTTAAGTTGATTTATAGTAGTCAAAAGAATGAATTATTGCTTTTATGCACAGAACGTTTTTAACTATAGAGTTCAGATTAATTATAGGCAGTCTTCAATTTACAATGGTTCAACTTCACAATTTTTAAGACTGGTGCAAAAGCAATATACATTCAGTAGAAGCCACACTTCAAGGACCTATACAGCTGTTCTGTTTTTCACTATCAGTACAGTATTCAATAAATTACATAAGTTTTTCAGCACTTTATTATGAAATAGGCTTTGTGTTAGATAATTTTGCCCGACTATAGGCTAATATAAGTGTTCTGAGCACATTTAAGGTGGGCTAGGCTAAGCTTTGCTTTTTTGATAGGTTAGGTGTATTAAATGAATTTTCAGTCTACAGTATTTTCAATTTATGATGCGTTTATTGGCATGCAAGCCCATTGTAAGTTAAGGAACATCTGTATACATAGTAAATGATTTCTCAATATTATGCAAGCATATATTTTAATAAACAAACTTATTTTGCGAATATATGTCAAGCCATTTATATTTGTATTCAATTTTCTAGCAGTAGGTTATATAAGATAAACAAATAATTGCATGTAATCTAAGTTAAAAAATGCATGCTACAGATGTTTAGATTGTCCTCGAATTATTTCAGTACCTTCAACATAAACAAATACAAACTGAAACCAAAATAATTATATAACATATACATTAAAAATGCACTGTTCACCTTGAAAAATAAAAAATGGAGATGATTTTCCATCCATTTAAATTCATAAAATGTTTCCTGAAATACATGATAAGCTAATGCAAGTAGACAGTTACCTCAGGTCTTTCTTTTCTGCCAGTAGGAAGGTCACTCGTGTGTAGTGTTCCTGTTTCTTTCTTTGTTGAATTGTATGAGTTCAAGGGATGCAAATAATGTGAACTAGTAGTTTCTAATTTTAGAAATAACATGATTTCCCAGATTGGGAAGGCTATTTTATTGAAAAAAAGGAAAATCATAATTTGCCGCAACTGATTTTCATAGTTATACAACTTTTCAATTTGCCCCAGTATCCACCATGTCTTAACAACCATCTTCTATTCCTCACAAGTCAGATCCTCACTCTCATTTGATTATACAATTACCAACTTAATAGGCACCAATTTAGCATTTACATGGAGGATTTTTTAAAAAATGTAAAATATTATTTCTGTCTTTAGCAATCTTACACAGTTACTGAAAAAGAAACAGTAGCAAAAATATACCTAGTGGCAGTTCTAATATTTAGGAAAATAACCTACAAATTATGTTAGGTTTTAAAAAAAAAGAATAAGCCGGGCTCGGTGGCTCAGCCTGTAATCCCGCGCCTTTGGGAGGCTGAGGTGAGTGGATTGCCTGAGCCCACGGGTTCGAGACCCGCCTGGGCAGCGAGACCTCATCTCTACAATAAATCAAAAAATCAGCCGGGCGTGGTAGCGCATGCCTGTAATTCCGGCTACTCGGAAGGCGGAGGCGGAAGGATCGCCGGAGCCCAGCAGGCGAGGCTGCGGTGGCCGGAAGCGGCCACTGCACTCCAGTCTGGGCGACAGAGTGAGACTCCAACTCAAAAAAAAATAAAAATAAAAATAAAAATAAAAAAATAAAAAAAATAAAAAAAAGAATAGATAGTAAAGGTTACATAAATAATTATTAAAGATGCTATGCTTTATATTATTTTATACTTGTTTATTTTTTCTAATTTAGTAAGAACAATTGACTCAATTTAATCTCTTAATGGATTTTTAAGTGTACAATAGGAAATTGTTATCTATACACACAATAGTATACAGTAGATCTCCAGATTTTATTTATCTTGCATAATTGAAACTTTATGCAAATTGATTAGCAAGTCTTCATTTGGTTCTCTGCTCTGGTCCTTTAAAATTATCATTCTTTCTTTGCTTCTATGAGTTTGACTCCTTTTAACTGGAATCAAGCAGTTATTTGTCCTATAACTGGCATATTTTACTTAGCATAATGTCCTCAAGATTAATCCATGTTAATGCTTATTGCAAGATTTTCTTCTACTATAAGGCTGAGTAATATTCCATTGTATGCATTTACTATATTTTATTTAACCATTTACTTCTCAATAGATATATAGTTTGCTTCCACTTCTTATTAGTTGTGACTAGCACTGTAATGGAAGTGCTAATATTCATTTGAAATATATATTTCAAGTCTTTTGAGTATGTTTTTATAAAAGTGGAATTGCTAGATCATCTGGTACTTCTATTTTTAATTTATTTGAGACACTTCCATACTGTTCTCCACAGTAGCTATACTGTTATTCATTTTTTTCTTAAAATTTTTTATTTTAAAGATGTGGGATACAATTTAGGGTTAGATATACAAATGTTCATTATGCAGGTACCCTAGTTGATGAGGTGTGCCCCTCCTCCCCTGGCAGATTCCCACTACTACCAATCCTGCCCCCACCCTGGCAGATTCCCACTACTACCAATCCTGCCCCCACCCTGGCAGTTTCCAACTACTGCCAATCCTTTTCTTATGGTATTACAATAATTGTTCAAGGTCTACTTATGAGTGAGAACATGCAATACTCAGTTCTTTATTTCTGTGATGTCACCCAGTATTATAAACTCTAAGTCCATCCAAGTTGCTATGAAGCTCATAATTTTGTCCTTCTTTTTTTTTTTTTTTTTTTTTGCGTTGGAGTCTCACTCCGTCTCCCAGACTGGAGTGCAGTGGCCTCTCCCGGCCACCGCAACCTCGACCTGCTGGGCTCCCGCGATCCTTCCGCCTCAGCCTTCCGAGTAGCCGGAATTACAGGCATGCGCTACCATGCCCGGCTGATTTTTTTGATTTATTGTAGAGATGAGATTTAGCTGCCCAGTTGGGTCTCAAACCCGTGGGCTCAGGCAATCCACTCACCTCAGCCTCCCAAAGGCGCGGGATTACAGGCTGAGCCACTGAGCCTGGCAATTTTGTCCTTCTTTATGGCTGCGTAATATTCCATCGCGCATATGTACCACATTTTTAAATCAGATCTTTTCTGATGGGCAGAATGGTTGGTTCCATGTTTTTGCTATTGTGAACAATGCTGCAATAAACATGCATGTGTGCAGGTATCTTTTTTTCATAGAGTGATTTGAGTTCCTCTGGGTATATTCCCAGTAGGGGGATTGCAAGGTTGTATGGAAGGTCAATTTTTAGATCTTTTAGGAAACTGTTTTCCACAGAGGTTGTGTTAAATTACACTCTCGTCAACAGTGTAGAAGTACTCCCTTTCCCCCTCATCCCCTCCAGCATTTGCTGTTTTTTGAGTTATTGGTGATGTCCATCCCGACTGGAGTTAGGTGGTATTGCAGTGTGGTTTTAATTTGCATTTATTTTGAGGACGAGTGAGGCTGAGCATTTTTTTTTCATGTATCTGCTGGCTTCCCATAAGTCTTCTTTTGAGAAGTGTCTATTCATATATTTTGCCTACTTTGTAATGGGGCTGTTTGTTTTTTCTTCTCATCACATCTGAGTTCCTTGTCAATCCTAGATGTTAGGCCTTTTCAGACATCCAGTTGGCAAATATTTTTTCCTAATCTGTGAGCTGTCTCTCTGCTCTCTTGATGGTTTTTTTTTTTTTTTGCTTTGCAGAAGCTTGTCAGTTTGATGAGGTCCCATTTGTCTATTATCTCTTATGACATGGGCACTTGGGGCTTTGATCAGGAATTGGTTGCTAGTTCCAATTTCCATAAGGATGTCCCCTGCATTTTCTAAGGTTCTTATAGTTTGAGGTTTTACATTTATGTTTTTGAATCATTTAGAGTTGATTTTTGTATATGGTGATAAGGGTCTTGTTTTGATCTTCTGCATGTGGTCAGTCAGTTTTCCCAGCACCATTTACTGAATATGTTCTCATCTCCCCGGTGGTTGGTGGTGGAGGCTTTGTTGAAGATAAGTTTGTGGAAAAATTGAGGTTTTGTTTCTGGAATCTCTATTCTGTTCTATTGATCTATATATCTATTCTTCACCAAAAGTGAATATTAACAGAACTGAAGGGAGAAATAGACAGCAACACAATACTAGGAGACTCCAATAACCTTCATTCAACAATGGATAGATTAATCAGATCAAAAATCAACAAAGAAGCAGTGAACTTGAAAACACCATAAACCACGTAGGCATGGTACATGTATAGAACTTTCAACCTAGCAAGAGAAAACACTTGCTTCTCAAGAGCACATGGAACATTCTCCAGGAGAGTTCGCATGTAAGGTCATAAAGCAAGTCTTAGCAAGTCTTATCATACCAAGTATCTTTTCTAATCACAGTGGAATGAAACTAGAAATCAGTAGCAGAAGGAAAACTGGCAAATTCACAAATAAGTGAAAGCTGAACAATGTACTTTTTAATAACCACTGGGTCAAATAAAAAATTAAAAAGAAATTTAAAATATCTTGAGACAAATGAAAACAGTAGCACAATGTGCAAAACATGGAGGGTGCAGCAAAATAATACTAAATGGAAACTTTACAGCTGTAAATGCCTACATTAAAAAAAGAAGAAAGATCTTAAATAAACAACCTCATTAATACTTCAAGGAACTAGCAAAAGAAGAACCAACCCGAAGTTAGCAGAAGGAAGAAATTAATGAAAATTAGAGAAGAAAAATATATTATAAAGAAAATAGAAATAAATAGAAAAAAAATCAGTGAAACTAAAAGTTGATTGTTTTGAATGCTAAAGCTGGTAAACCTTTAGCTAGGCTAACTTAGAAAAAAGACAGAAGATTAAAATAAATAAAATCAGAAATGAAAGCAGAGACATTACAACTGATGTCACAGTAATAAAAATGATTCTAGACTGCTGCAAACAAATATACACATGCAAAATGGATAACCTAGATGAAACCAAAAAATACGTATGAAAACTGGATAATGAAGAATTGAATATCAAAATAGACCAATAACTAGTAAGAAGAGTTAATCAGTAATTAAAACCCCACAACAAAGAATAGGCTAAGACTAGATGACTTCACTGATGGATTCTACTAAACATTCAAGGAATAATTCTTACCAATCTTTCTCAAACTCTTCTAAAAGATTGAGTGTGAAACTAGTTTTTGAGGTCATAATTACCCTAATACTAAAGCCAAAGAAGTCATAAAAAAAGAAAGCTGTAGGTTAATATTCCTGCAAAAATAGGATGTCCAAAATCCTAAAAAAAAAAAAAAAAGCAATAAACCAAATTCAATGGCACATTGAAAGGATCACACATCATCACCCTATCACCAAGTGGTATTTATTCATAAGCTGCAAGAATGATTCAGCATACAAAAATTGTAATCTGTTATAGCATTTTAGCAAAACGAAAGGTAAAACTTTATAATCATGTTAATAGATACAAGGAAACATCTGATAAAATTCAACATTATTTAATGATAAAACCTTTAAACAACCTAGGAATAGAGGGAAATTATCTCAACATAATAAAGACCATATATTAAAAAGCCCACAGTTTAGCATCATACTCAATGATTATAAAAAGAAAATATTTTCCATTAAGATTAAGAACAAGACTTAAGCCACTTCTATCTGGCAGAATACTGGAAGTGCTAGCCTAAGAAGTTAGGCAAGTAAAATAAATAAAAGGCATCTAAATAAAAAAGATGTGTAATTGTTTCTGTCTGCAGATGACATGATCTTATGTATAGAAAACTCTAAAGAAGCCACAGAAGACCGCTGGGACTATATAATTTTAAACAACAGGTAAAAATTAATGTATGGAACAATAGATAGACCACTAAGGATAAAAACCAAAAGATAAAGTGGTACTGTTTTAGCATAAAACACATTTTTTGTGTGTATGGTCACTCTTGTTCCCCATAGAACTTGATTTATCTTCTTTTCTGTTTTTTCTCTTGTATTCTTGATATGACAAGTTTCTCTGCAATAGTTAATTTTCATTTAAATATTAGACTTCATTAATTTTTGATATTGGGATAGGTAGCCAGTTTATGAGAGTTTTGACTGCCAGTGTAGATAAAACAAAAGTAAACTTCACATTTCAGCATTGAATTACTTGAGGTCAGATGCTGGTCATTTGGGGCTTTTTATGTCAATTACCTAACACAAGGCCCAAATGATTCAAAACATGCTTGTTGAATTAGACTTATGCTCAGAGATGTTAATTATTTCAATACAAATTTACAAAGTCTTACATGTTTAAATATCTATGATGACAAATTTTTGCGATAGGTATTGAATAAATTCTAAAAAGTAGAACACTCAATTCCATTTGAGAATTTAGGTCTACCCCTGGCCTAAGTGTTTGTATGTTGTTTAGTAAAAGGCATAACTTCTTCTGGGTATTTATAGACCACCTGGCTATCAGTCTTTATTGTTTCTTTTGGTTAAGTGTATTAGTCAGGGTTCTCCCAAGAAATAAAATCAGCATGATTTATTTACTTGTTTGTTTGTTATTTATTTATTTGCTGTTGGGAGTTAGCTCACTCAATTAGGGAGGCTGTCTTATGATCTGCTATTTTTAAGCTGGAGATTCAGGAAAGCTGGTGATGTTGTTTCAGTCCGAGCCCAAAGGCCTGAGAACCATGGGCGCTAGTATGATAAATCCCAGTCCAAAAGCAGAAGACTAGTCTCCTAGTGAAGCAAACAGGCAGAAAGAAAAAGGGACAAATTTCTCCTTCTGCATTTTTGTTTTGCTCAAGCCCTCAACTGTTGATAAGATGTTCATCCACACTAGCGAGGAAAACCTACTCTAGAGTCCACAATTCAAATGCTAAACTCGTGCAAATACCCTCATAGATACACACACAGAAATAGTTTTAACCTGACACCCCATGGTGTTGTCAGGTTGACATATAAAATGAACCATCATACCAAGTCTGTTTTTATCAAGCATAAGCTGTCAACTATGTATCTTTTTTTTTTATATTAGAAAATATAGTTTATTTAAAAGTAAACTAGAGAGAGAGAAAGAGAGAGAGAGAGAGAGAAGGTAGGAAAGGGGGTCAAAGCCAGGAAACATGGCCTGGCCATAGCTCAAAGAGCACATGGCCACACCAGGGCTTAGCAAGGCCATGACCTCAACTATGTATTTTTGTCCCTGAAATTTTTATGGTAAGCAATGAATGACATCATGAAGCTGCATACATACAAATAAGATAAATTCCTAAACAAGGCTTACTTGAGCCAATTGGAAAGTGAATTTTTATTTGGATAGTTCTTGCTAGATTGCCTTCAGAAGATATCACACACATGTTTAATATACATAGAGTTTTGAGTGCAAATTTTTTCATCTTCTTGCCAACACAATGTCACAATTCACAATTATCACAGTAACACAATTCAGTAAATAAATTTTGCCAATCTGAAGGGTAAAGCAGAACATCGTCCTGAAACTTTAATTTGCATTTGTCTTCTTAAGAATAAGACTGTGAATCATGTTGCATTCCAAAGAGCCATTTCTATTTCAATTCTCTGCGTACCTGTTTTTCTACTTGCTTCTTTATCTTTATTTAAGTTGATACTTGTAAGATTCTCTTTAAAAAAGCAAATCAATCTTTTCTAGGAGATAAGAATTGCATTTTGTCACATTTTGATTGACTTTTGATGTCAATTACCATATTTTTGTCATGTCATATTTTTAATGTAGTCATATACCTATATATGCACACACACTTTTTAAATGTCTTCTTGGTTTTATTCTAATTTAGCTTTCTCTGCTTTGAAGTTAAAAATATGTTGCTTATGATAATATTTTTGTTTAAGATTTTACATTTGAATATTTTATTCACTTGGAGCATATACTGATAAAATATAATTTAATTTTTAGATGACTACCCAGTTGCTGCACCTCCATTTGTCTTAGTCTCAGTAATATGCCATGCTGCCACTATTATCCTACATGACTATTAACTATTATGAATTTTTAGATAACTCGAATCTCTCTTTTAATTCACCCACCAGTACTATATTCTTATTTGTAGCTTTACTTTATTTTTGAGTATCTGATAAAGCAATTTCCTTTTGATTATTTTTTTAGACTTTTCAGAAATATGAAATGAAAGATTAACCTGTTTATCCCTCCTTTTTAAAAAAACCACCTAAGTATGATGATCAGAATAATATTTTTATAAAGGCAATGTGAACATATAAGTATTTGTCATTATTTTAAAATTCATTTTTGGGCATTTTATCAAATTTTATTTTTCCATATGTGTGGACTAAATATCATACTAATAAAGAGAGATAAAATATGTCTATTGAATAAATGTCCATTGATTACAAATACTTCAGGAATTCAGAAAAAACAGTCAGACTTTGTTCTATACTTACAATTATTTTTCTTACAGATGATGGTCAGGCCCATTTTATTCAATAATTTTACATGGGAATCAATTGTAGATTCAATAAGGATGTTACCTTTTTAAGTTTTCTTTGTGATTTCCAAATAAAACATAATTTTTAAAAAATTTATTTTAAATATGTGGGGTACAATTCTGGGTTAGGTATACAAATGTTCATTAAGCAGCTACTCTCGTTAATGAGATGTGGCACCCCTGTCCCTGGCAGTTTCCTACTGTGACCATTCCTGCCCCCGCCCTCCCCTGGTAGTTTTCCACTACTGCCAATCCCTTTCTTGTAATATTACAGTAGTTGTTCAAGGTCCACTTGTGAGTAAGAACATGTGATACTTGGTTCTTTGTTTCTGTGCTAGATCACTCAGTATTATAGACTCTAAGTTCATTCAAGTTGCTGCGAAGTTCATAATTTCTTCCTTCTTTATTGCTGTGTATATTCCATTGTGTATATGTACTACATTTTAAAAATCTGGTCCTCTTCGATGAGCAGCACATAAATTCTTATGTTATCTAATTTTATAGAATTACCAAGGAAGACTCTGCCATAAAATTCACAGTGAAAATATATTGATAAATGAAGTTTCCCTTTATCTATTTTACCATATTCATTTAATGCCATTAAATATCATGCAGAGGTTTCAGCCAATATAAACTGAACAAAATAGAAAAGAACTCGAAAAATTTTAGAGAAGTGATATAATATGCCACACAGAACAATCCAACAGACAACTGCAAACAAAAGAAGTCAGTAAGCTGGACTGCATACAAGACTCATGTTTAAATTAAAGACAACATATTAAATGGATACCTTCAGACTTTACCAACACAAACAAAACAATTCAGCAGATATAGGAAAGAAACAATTTTAAAACAATGGCATTTTCATGATATATGTGTAAAAATTTTGGTTATGGAAGTAAAAAATTGCAGGAGAGAATATGAAAGCATCACTGGTATTCTCTCTGATCTATTCTAAATTTAATAAGTGTATTTAAGAGCCTATAAAAATATTTATCTTAGTCCTGTTTATGGGAAAAGTAAAACACAGTATATCTAAATGCAAGTCAAGTCTCCATGAATGAAATCTAGTCTTTTTTTCTGAAATCAATATTTGCATGAGCTTCTTCTATTACTCTTACAGATGATTCATTCTACAATTAATATTTGTTGCTTTATTTTGTTTAATATTTTATACAATTATTGATTTTTTAGTGAAATATCTTATTAAGATAACACATCACAAAATATACAAAGACTAAGAGCAAATCATCTAAGTATAATTATCAGAAAAATATCATAATAGTGGAAACTATTTTACTTCAAATTTATAACAATCTATTGTGGTATTTTTATTTGTCAGATTGAAGATCATTCCCTATCTTTTGCAGCCTTTCATCATATGCAATCAGAATAAGACATAAGTTTTATAGCCTTATATAATATGACCTTTGTACCCATAATTATGAAAAATGCAAAACAAGTTCAAGGCATTTGTGTGAAAGTTATTTAAAGATCTGCTGAAATATTTCTACCCTAGATTTCTTGTGTTAGGTCAGTAATATGAATTATATGCTAAATTTATCTCCTGTGTTTTGTTTTTAAATGATATAACAATGTTTGCTCTCCATTGCACAGCTATAGAACTCTTTTTGCCATCCTTATAGATTGAGGCAGGTGCTTGAAATGTATTTCAAACTTTCCATTTTTTGCTCATGTAATAAAGAATATGTTCTATAGAAATATTTCGTGATTCTATGAGAAAATCTTCACTGTACTTAGAGAATAGATAATAGCGCTAAATCATATTAAAGTAACATAAATGCACTGTGGTTTTGGAATATATGATTAGGAATCTGAAGGGAAGTCAAAGTGCTTAGAAATTATATAACAATCTTATACTTTAATAGTTATCTGCCTTATGTTTGTATTCACTATGATTATGATGGAGAGGTTACAGAAAAAAGAAAACTAAGATGACAGGAACAATGAAAAATATTTCACATTATTTAGTTAAGTTGGAGACACTGAATTATTCTGAGATAATACATTATTCTCAGGGAAAATCTAAACATTTTATATATGTACCATATTTATACAGGCTTCTGAATAGCTTCCTCAGCCTCTCCACACATCTGAAACCTATTTGAGCAGGATTTCTGCATTAATGAGTTAGAATTTCAATTTCTAAGTGAATACACAAAAAATATGCAGTGCTATTTGGCTTCTACAACCTGCCTTAACCCAGATCACAGGTATAGTGTACATAAATAGGGATGTCACTTTTATTAACTTAAAGAAACTGCACAAATGCTTAATGTTTTAGAAAAGCAAATGCAAACTAATACACGCTTTTAAAATTAGGGATATAAATTAAGTCTTAAGAGTTTAGAATATGAGCTCATATTCCCAGAGACAGAAACCCAGTTATAATATTTATGAGTTGTGGTTGTGGTATTGGTATCTGGAAAAATTTCTAAACTTCTTTAAGTCTTATGTAACTTGTTAATGAAACAAAGTTTACTGTGAGAAGTAAATGAGAAAATTGATTTAAAGCATGCAGCACAGAGTTGAGTTCAAGGTAAGAAAGAACTCAGTAAATGTTTTTGGTCAATCAAGTAAATTGCAAATATTTTAATAAATAGTAATTGGTCTTAGGTCTTAATTCTTTAGATAAACTTAAAATACTTAATCTTTAATTTATAGATATTTTCATTCTAAATTAATGTAGTTGATAAATAAGCATTTGTATAGAAATGCTCAAAAGGAAAACAGGAGTGTCTGCACCAGAGTCTGAAGGAATACACTTCAGAGAAACTCATTGCTTCAGATTTTAGAATATCAGAACCTATAATTAGAATTTCTGATTAAAATACTATTAATTAGTATATTAACAGCACATTATAAGATTTTAAAAAACTAAAATAATACACTATTCTCCTTTCACACAAATAGATTCTTAAATATTTTTTAAAAATATGCTGGATTAACTACACTTTAAATAATTTCAAATTCTAGGACCTACAAGTACTACTCATAGAAGAAAAATCATGCACATGGAATATCATCTTTCTTAATTTTAGTTTTGGGTGATATTTGAAAAATTAATCTGAGTAAAAGAGATCATTGGAAAACTGCTATGCACTCAATATGGATACAAAACATTTTTTTGTTCTGACCTAAACTTCATATATCCTTCATATATTAAACTTCATATATCCTTCATATATTAGCTCTGTGCACTGTTTTACCAACTAATATCTAATGCAATAGTTTTTCCAGAAAGAATTAGGTTTGTTTAATGTCCTATAGATTATGACACCTGATGGATTAAATACTTTGGTCTGTATATTTTGTTTAGTCAGTTTCTACTTTCATGTGTTTATGATCCTAAATAATAATTATCTAAAATTATTTGGCTATGTTTAATGTTGACAGTATTACATTGCTCTGTTAAATTATACTAAATCTGGCCGGGCTCGGTGGCTCAGCCTGTAATCCCGCACCTTTGGGAGGCTGAGGTGAGTGGATTGCCTGAGCCCGCGGGTTCAAGACCCGCCTGGGCAGCGAGACGTCATCTCTACAATAAATCAAAAAATCAGCCGGGCGTGGTAGCGCGTGCCTGTAGTTCCGGCTACTCGGAAGGCTGAGGCGGAAGCATCGCCGGAGCCCAGCAGGTCGAGTCTGCGGTGGCCGGGAGTGGCCACTGCACTCCAGTCTGGGCGACCGAGTGAGACTCCAACTCAAACAAAAAATTATACTAAATCTGGTCTAGTTATGCCTCCGTACTTTGAGTCTTTCTTTAATAAACTGCAACTAAGTACATAAACTAACTGAAAACCTCTGTAAGGAGTATACTTTTGTAACAAATGGCTGAATCTCAGCCAATCACAGTAGCTAAGCTTCAATCCATCATAAGTAGTAGACTGATCAGACAATGCTCAGCTAAGACAAATATCAAATATAATCAATCAAGCAATTTCTCTCTCTCTCTCTTGTTTTCTTTTCGTAATTGCTGCCAGCCCTTGTTGTGGAATGGAGTATTCTGAGCCCTTTCTGGTTTTGAGGGCTGCTTGTTTCACAACTGTTTGTTCAATTAAACTTTTTAATTTGTCTAAAACTTTTATTTTAGTAGTTTCCTGTATGCTAACATGATATAGATTAATTGGTTTGATTTAAATCTTTAGTATTTTGTTAGGTAGGTTCTTAAATGATAAAGTAGAATAAGCATATGTAAAAACAACCAGGTATACAAAGGAAAGTAAATCACTATTTTCCTCACGTTTCTAACTGCTTTCTCAGAGGTAGCTATTATTAACATCTGTGCAACATTCCAAAATAATTATCATTACCTAAGCCTATATTTTCTTTTTAACATAATTGAAAAAATGATATTTGTGTTTTTAATGTGATCTGATGCCTATAATAGGAATCTTATTTAAAATGTTAATTGACTTTTTTTATAATCGTGCCTGATTTTTACCACAAGAAACTGAGTATTTTTTTTTAACTTACTTGCTTGAAAAAACGTAAGTGGTCTGTCATTTGCGATATTAAAACATAAGTAAATATTCCTTTTAAAATTAGAAAATATATGCTTGGTCCATTTTTTTAAAGCAATCTCGGTTATGCATGCCCTGCAATTGCGGCAATTCACTGCTGGCACATCTTTAATGCAAACAGTATCCATTACAGAGCAGAGATTAAATGTAAGAATGTGTAATCAGTTTTCTAGCAGACCAAGATCATTAATGTGAAAGACACTTGAATAAGCATTACTGGAAAGGTTTTGCACTACTGGATATTGATCACAAGCAAAATTATCACTGGAAATGGTAGAATGAATGGGAAGGAAAGTGGGAAAAGGCTAAAGTTGCTTGAGCATGCTAAACAATTAATTTTAGAAATTGTCTTTAAAAAGATGTCTTCACTATCAACTATAGAATTGACTAACTTACTTTTGTGCCCTTTGGTTAAACAAAAAATAGAAAAAAAAATTTTATTACCTAGATATTTTATGCCTTAGCATAAAATAAATATATTACTAAAATCTACATGAGCACAATATTTCTTCTAATTTTATTTGCTAGAGGTTATTACCCAGGAGAATTAAAGCAACGATCATGATTAATTCTATGAAATTCAAATATTTAAGTAAAAAATAATTATAATACTGTTATGTTCTGAGATTAATAGTGTTATGTTCTGAATTTTAATAGTGTTATGTTCTGAGTTTATAATATGATGGTCATGTACTAATTGTTATTATTTTTAAAATAAATTTACATTATTAAATACATTAAGTGACATTAACAAAGATAAGAGCTATAGAAAGAAGTAGACGATTTTTTTAAAATTTAATTATATTTAATTTTAAAGTTGTGGAGTACAAGTCAGGATTGTGTTCATAAGTGGTTTAGGTACAGGTGAAGTTCTGGACTCCCACTGGACCTCACTTTGCCTGGATTAGGATTGGGCAACCTTATTGATGTTATGTGCCCTTTCTCCCCCACCCCCTGGCAGTGTCCTGCTACTACCAATCCCTTTCTTGTAGTTTTATGATAGGTCTTCATGGCCCACTTATGAGTGAGAATATATGGTACTCAGTTCTTTGTTTCTGTGATAGATCACTGAGTATGATAGAGACTCCAAATCCATCCAAATTGTTGCAAAGTCTATAGTTCTGCCCTTCTTTATGGCTGCATAATATTCCATCACGTATACGTACCACGTTTTTTAATCCAGTCCTCTTTTTATGGGCAGCACAATTGGGTCCATGTTCTTACTATTGTGAATAGTGCTGCAATAAACATGTGAACACAGATATCTTTTGGTAGATTGATTTGAGTTCCTCCAGTATATTCCCAGAAAGGGGATTGCTGGGTCATATGGAAGGTCAGTTTCTAGTTCTTTTGGAAATCATCAATCTGCTTTCCATGGAGGTTGAATTAATTTGCACTCCCACCAGCAGTGTGGAAGCATTCCCTTTCCTCTGCATTCTCTCCAGTATCTGTTGCTTTTTGTTTTATTTATGATGGCCATTCTTACTGGAGTTAGGTGGTATTTCAACATGGTTTTGATTTGCAGTTCTCTGATGATTAGTGAGGCTGAGGCTGAGCACCTTTTCATGTGTCTGTTTGCTGCCTGTATCTCGTCTTTTGAGAAGCGTCTATTCATATTTTTGGCCCATTTTTTAATTGGGCTGTTTTTGGTTTTTTTTTCCCTTTCATCACATAGGAGTGCTTTGTAGATCCTGGATATTAGTCTTCATCAGATATACAGTTGGCAAAATATATTTTTCCATTCTGAAACTGTCTCCCCAATCTCTTGATGTTTTCTTTTGCTTTGCAGAAGTTTCTCAATTTGATGAGGTCCCACTTGTCCATCTTATTTCTTCTGGCATGTGTATCTGAGGTTTTGATCAGGAATTGTGTATCTATTCCAATTTCCATAAGGGTGTGTCCTGCATTTTCTAAGATTCTTAAAGCTTGAGGTTTTATGTTTAGGTCTTTGATCCATTTGGAGTTGATTTTTTTACATGGTGATAGGTAGGACTCCTGTTTCATTCTTCTGCATGTGGTCAGTCAGTTTTCCCAGCACCATTTACTGAATAGGTTCTCCTCTTCCCAGTGGTTGTTATTAGAGGCTTTGTCAAAGACGAGTAGGTTGACAAATTGAGGATTTACTTCCAGAATCTCTATTCTGTTCCATTGGTCTATATACCTGTTCTTGTACCAATACAAACCTGTTTTGATTATTGTAGCCTTGCAATAAAGTTTAAAGACTGGGAGTGTAATACCGCCTGCTTTGTTTCTTTTGCTGAGGATTAATTTGGCTATTCACGGGTGTTTTTGTTTCCATATTAATTTCTGTATTGTTGTTTCCAGGTCTGAGAAGAATGATGATGGTAATTTAATTAGTATTGCGTTGAATCTGTAGATTGCCTTTGGGAGGATGGACATCTTAACAATGTTGGTTCTTCCAATTCATGAACATGGAATATTTTCCATTTGTTTGTGTCATCTTTGATTTATTTGAGCAGTATTTTGTAGTTTTCATTGTATAGGGCTTTCACTTATCTCATTGGGAAGATGCCAAAGTATTTCATTTTGAGGGTGGCTACTGTGAATGAGATTATACTCTTTTTGGTTCTCTGTTTATTGTTGGTGTATAAAAGTGTGACTGTCTTTTGCATGTTGATTTTATATGCTGAGACTGCCAAAGTTCTGTATCAGTGCAAGAGGGTTTTTGACAGATTCCCTTGAATTTTCCAGGTATAGGAACATATCCACCACAAAGAAGGATAGTGTAACTTCCTGTTTTTCTGTTTGTATACCCCTGGCATCCTTCTCTTGTCTGATTGCTCTAGCTAGGACTTTCAACACTGTGTTGAACAGTAAGGGAAAGAGTGGGCAACCTTGTTCTGGTTTTCAGAGAAAATGCTTCCATTTTTTGTCCTTTTAGTAGTATGTTGCATATGGGCTTATCATAGATAGTTTTTACTATTTTGAGGTTGTTCTCTCTATACCTAGGTGTTCAAGGGTTTTTTTAAAAATCAAGAATGGATGCTAAATTTTGTTGAAAACCTTTTCTACATCTAATAATATAATCATGTGGTTCTTGTTTTCACATCTGTTGATGTGTTTAATCACATTTATGGTCTTCAAGATGTTAAACCAGTCTTGCATCTCAGAGATGAATCCTATGTAGTCATGGTGAATAATTTTTGAGATGTATTGTTAGATTTGATTTGGTAGAATCTTGTTGAGAATTTTTGCACCTATGTTCATCAGGAATATTGGACTGTAGTATTCTTTCTCTGTTGGATCTTTGCTGGTTTTGGTATTAGTGTAATGTTAACTTCATAAAATGATTTTGGGAGAGTTCCATTTTTCTCAATTGCCTGGAATACTTTCAGTAGGATTCATATCAGCTCCTCTTTATAAGTTTTGTAGAATTCTACTGGAAAGCCATCTGGTCTAGGTCTTTGGTTCTGTAGGTAGTTTTCTTATGATGGAGTCAATATCTTGGGTTGTATTTAGTCTATTTAGGGTCTCTATTTCTTCTTGTTTCAACTTTGGAAGGTTGTGTGATGTCAGAAAGCCCACCATCTTGTTTAGTTTTTAGAATTTGCTTCAATACAGTTGTGCACAGTAATCTCTGATAATCTTTTGTATTTCTTCAGGGTCAGTTATGATTTGATGTTTTACATTTCTGATTGTGTTTATTTGGGCCTTTTTTCTCCTTTTCTTGGTAAAGATGGCTAGAGGTCCATCAGTCTTGTTTATTCTTTCAATCAACTGGCTTTTTGTTTAGTTGATTTTTTCTATGACATTTTTGTCTTCTATGTCCTGTATTTGGGCTTTTACATTGGTGATCTGGAGTCTTCTGTTGAAGTTAAGGTTTGTGTGGTTTTTGTCTTTCTAACTCCCTTAGGTGATTTGTTAGGTTGTTGACTTGTGATATTTCTATTTTCTTGATGTGTGTTTGTAGAGATATAAATTCCCCTCTGAATACTGATTTCATGGCATCTCAGAGGTTTTGGTCAGATGTGTATTTGTTTTCATTTGTTTCCAAGAATCTTTTAATTTGTGTTTTGATTTCTGTGTTGACCCAGGAGTTGTTCAGCACCATGCTGTTTAGTGCCCAGGTCTTTGTGTGTTTTGGGGGAATTTTATTGGTGGCAATATTTATTTTTATTCCACTGTGGTCTGAGAAGGTGCATGGTAGTATTTTGATCTTATGAAATTTGTTTATGCTTGATTTGTGTCTGAGGATGTGGTTGATCTTGGAGAATGTTTCATGTGATGATGAGTAGAATGTATATTTCATGGTTGTTGGGTGGAGTGTTCTATCTAAGTCCATTTGGTTAAGCGTCAAGTTAAGATTCTGGATCTCCTTATTAATTTTTTGCCTTGATTATCTATCTAGGCTTATTATTTGGGTACTTACGTGCCCAATTATGATAGTGTTAGGGTAAATATCCTTTTTTAGTTTACTTAATAACTGCTTCATAAATCTAGTTACTCCTGTGTTGGATGCATATACATTTAGGATGAATATTTCTTGTTGATGGATTGAACTTTTTATCATTATGTAATGTTCTTCCATATACTTTTAATTTTTGACAGCTTGAAGGTTGCTTCTTCTGATATTAAAATCTTGACTCCTGAATTCTTTTGCTTTCCATTTACCTGAAAATTTGTTTTCCATCCTTTAACTTTGAGTCTGTGTGTGTCTTTGTAGTGAGATGTGTTTCCTGGAGGCAGTATATTATCGGGTTGTATTTTTTTTTTTTTTTTCTTAATCCAGTTTACCATTCTATGTCTTTTCAGTGATGCATTTACTACATCGACATCAGGCTGATTATTGTAATGTGAGGGTTTCTCCTTGTCATGAGGTTTTTATAAGGCTGCTTTGTTTTCTTTTACCTTTTGGGTTGATATATGTATATGTTTTCAATTTTGCAGTCTTATGGTGTATTGTGTTGATTCTCTATGTTTCCCTGCATCATAGTTGTTCTTTCTTTCTTTCTTTCAATCTTTCTTTCCTTTTTCTTTATGTGCTTAATAACTTTTAATTCTCCATCACTGATGAAGCTGAGCTTGGCTGTATAGGAAATTTTTGGTTGAAGTTGTTTATTTTTGATGACTTTGAAAATTGGACTCCAGTCTTTTCTAGATTGTATTGTTTTTGCTGATAAGACTACTGCTATTCTCATTGATCTTCCTGGTAGGTAGTCTGACCTTTCTTTCTCTTTGCCTTTTGGAATTTTTTTCTTTTATACCTACTTTGTGTAGTCAAATTATTATGTGTCTAGGGGCTAGCCTTCTCATTTAATGTCTTGGAGGGTGTTCTCTGAATTTCTTGTGTTTGGATGTTTGCCTCTCTGGTGAGATAAGGAAAGTTTCCTTGAATAACCTCCTGGAATACTTGTTCCAAGGCAAGGTGTTCATTATTTCCCTCTCTTCTTCTGGTATTCTGATCAGATGTAAGCTCAGCCTCTTTGTATTACTGCACATCTCTTGGAGGCATTGTTCTTTCTTTCTCAGTTTTCTTTTTATGCTTCTTAACAGACTTTTCTTTCCATGTTCTAGTTTTCAAGCTCTTTGATACTTTCTTCTGCTTAGCTGACTCTGCTTTCCATGCTTGTCTTCTTGTTATTTATTTCTGGATGAAGTTTTTCATGGCCAAAATCTCTGTAACAAATTCTTTCAGTGATGCAGCTTGTCTTTCTTAAATTTTATTCACTTTTTCCATCTACTCCCTAATTCTTGTTGTATTCAGGGGACAATTGTTAGTGATTTCCATTGTTTGGGCTCTGAGATCTGATTTTTCAGGTGTTGCCTCTTTGGTATACTGGGAATTACCTGTGTTTTCCATTGACTTTTTCTCTTTTGTGACAGACTTCTTTTTTTCCCTCTCCAACTTTGTTATTCAGTAGTAGTTGTCAGGGCTTTTACTTCTGGTGTTTGCTCAGCTCTCTATTCTGCCCTGTTCAGAGACTCTGAGTTTGTTCTGTTTTGAAACAAGACACTGATCTCCTGGAGGAGGGGAGTCCTTCCTTGTCCTTTTCTTGTTGCAACTTTTGTCCCATGGCTGGATCAGAGTATGAGTGGGGCACCTGAGACTCCTCACTCATTCTGTACTCTGAAGTTTGTGCTTTAGGAATATTCCCTCTGAGTTATGATCAATCCCTGAGTAGTTAACCCACTGGTCATAGAGAGTGAGTATGTTGCTCCATGATGAGCAAACCAGAGCACCTCACCACCCAGTTTTCAAGATTATGGTGGGGTGCCTGCTTCATCTTGTCCAGAGAGATTGCCTCTGGCTCCCTTGTTGCACTCCCTCTGAAGTCCTCACTGCCAGTGTCTAGTGGTCAGGCAGTCTAGTGGCATTGCAGCGGTCAGGCAGTCTGGCAATGGCTGTCACTCCTGGCAGTATCTCCCAGGTAAAAGGTTTGTTGGTTTTAGAAAATGGTGCTTGGCTTCTGTGTCTTAGGAAGCACTGGGATCCAAGCAGGGTAGCTGCCTGCACCAACTGCTTCACCAGGACAGCCTTGGCCATTTGCTCCTGAGTTCCCACTCAGTCAGCCAATCACGTGTCCACATAAAAAGAGACATGCATAAAAATTCATCTATGCATTCACTCCCACAGGGATTCGCACAGTCCAACAGGCTCCATTTCCATCATTTTTCAATAATCAGAAGTAGAAAATTTCATTATACTTTTATTGTGGTTTTACCAAAAGTAAAAGTATAATTAATATCATGAAAATAGTTTAAATGCAGAGGGTTCCAGTTTACATTCACATCTTACACTACATGTTAAGGAAAATTAAGAAGGAAGATTGAAAGTAACTTCATGGAAAGCAAAAATTTTCATTATAATGACCTTAAATATGTGCATTTCCAAGAAATAACAACTACAAAATTATTCCTCTTTTGGATTTAAAAAAATCAGTGTATTATAGCATGATCAATCCAGTATGAGATTGCAACCAATTAAGGAAGATTATTTTTGGTTGTGATACTAAGCTATACTATCATTTTATGAAGTATTCCTAATTATACATATCTTTCACACATATTTTAAAATTTCATCTCCAAAAAACTAGTGTTCTAACATCTCAATGACAAAAGATTGAAAAGAATCTGGACCACACTATGTATATAATAACTTCACTTAAATTTTCTATACTTTCAAAAGAAATAATATAATATTTTACTTCTTAATCAAGCTAACTTCAAACATTTTGTGTTTACCTACAAACTGGATTGAGTTCCTAAAAAAATTTTTTTAGGACATAATTAGAGTTGCATGACATGGAGGTACTAAATATGTTTGCAAATTCTTGTATATAAGTGGAGTCTTAGTACTATTCCTTGGAATAAGAACTGGTCTTATTGACTTACTTATAATGAACAGAATGACATTAAACAATAGGGCTTCTAGCAACCATAAAAGTGTTATCTCATGTTAATCACATCATGAATCCCAAATAATAATCAGTATGGCTTTTTCTTTTCTTTTTATTAATCAATATTTTTTTATTTTTGTATTGTGGGGTACAGTTAAGGGTTAGGTATACAAATATGTTTTGTTCTGGCACCCTTCTTGATAAGGGGTGTCTCCCCGTCCCCAGACAGATATTTACTACCATTAATCCCTCCTTCCTTTCCCTCCCTCCCACCCCATAGTTTCTCACCACTGTCAATCCTTTTCTTATAGTATTACGAGAGATGTTCAAGGTCCACTATATGACTGAGAACATGTGATACTCAGATCTTTGTTTCTGTGAGAGGTCACTTAGTATTATAGACTCTAGTTCCATCCAGGTTGCTACGAAGTTCATGATACTGTTCTTTTTTGTGGCTGTGTAGTATTCAATCGTCTATGTGTACCACATTTTTTTAATCCAGTCCTCTTTTGATGGCCAGCATGGTTGATTCCAGGTTCTTGCTATTGTGAACAATGCTGCTATAAACATACATGTGCAGGTATCTTTTACATAGAGTGATTTGAGTTCTTTAGGGTATTATCCCAGTAGGGAGATTGCAGGGTCATATGGGAGGTCAATATTTAGAGCTTTTAGGAATCACCACACTGTTTTCCACAGAGGTTGCACTAGTTTGCACTCCCACCAACAGTGTATAAGTGTTCCCTTTTCACCACACCTGCTTCAGAAACCGTTATTTTTTAAGTTATTGATAATTGCCATTCTGACTGGAGTTAGGTGGTATCGCAGTGTGGTTTTGATTTGCATCTCCCTGATGATTAGTGAGGTCGAACATTTCTTCATGTGTCTGTTGGCAGCTCGGATGCCTCCCTTTGAGAAGTGTCTGTTCATATCTTTTTCCCACTTTATAATGGAATTGTTTGTTTTTTTCTTTTCAGCACATTTGAGTTCCTTGTAGATCCAAGATGTTAAGCCTTTGTCGGACCTGGTGTTGGCAAATACTTTTTCCCAGTCTGTGGGCTGCTCCCTGCTCTCTTGATGGGTTCTTTGGCTTTGCAGAAGCTTGTCAGTTTAATGAGGTCCCACTTGTCTATCTTATCTCTTATGGCCTGTGGGTTTTGGGTTTGTTCAGGAATTGGATGCCAGTTCCAATTTTCATAAGGGTGTGTCCTGCATTTTCTAAGGTTCTTATGGTTTAAGGTTTTACATTTCGGTCTCTGATCATTTAGAGTTAATTTTTGTGTATGGGGATAGATAGGGGTCTTGTTTGAGTCTTCTGCATGTGGTCAGCCAGTTTTCCCTGCACCACTTACTGAATAGGTTCTCCTTTCCCCAATGGTGGATGGTGGAGGCTTTGTTGAAGATGAGTTGGTTGAGAAATTGAGGTTTTACTTCTGGAATCTCAATTCTATTCCATTGGCTTCTATGCCTGTTCCTGTACTAATACCACGCTTTTTTGATTATTGTAGCTCTATAGTAAAGTTTGAAGTCTGGTAGTGTGATACTTCCTGCTTTTTTTTTTTTTTTTTGCTGAGGATTGTTCTGGCTATTCTTAGTCATTTGTGTTTCCATGTGAATTTCTCTATTGTTTTTCCTAGCTCCGAGAAGAATGTTGCTGGTAGCTTGATGGGTATTGCATTAAATCTGTAGATTGCTTTAGGTGGAATGGACATGTTTATAATGTTGATTCTTCCAATCCATGAGCATGGGATATTTTTCCACTTGTTTGTGTCATCCTTGATTTCTTTGAGTAATGTTTTATACGCATACTTGGCCATAAATCAGGCATAAACAAATTTCAAAATATCGAAATTTTGTCATGCACCTTCTCAGACCACAGTGGAATAAAAATAAACACCAACAAGCTCCCACCCAACCCCACAAAGACATGGAAACTAAACAGCATGATGCTAAACAACTCCTGGGTCAACAATGAAATCAAAACAGATATTAAAAGATACCTGAAAACAAATGAAAATGAAGAGACATCTTACAAAAAATCTCTGGGATGCCATGAAAGCTGTAGTAAGAGGGGAATTCATATCCCTACAAGTACACATGAAGAAAATGGAAGGATCCCAAATCAACAGCCGAACAAGTCACCTTAGGAAGCTGGAAAAGCAAGACCACCAAAATCCTAACTGCAGCAGAAGAATCCAGATCACCAAAATGAAAGCCCAAATCCGGGACATAGAAGACAAAAAGATAATACAAAAAATCAATGGTTCTTTGAAAAAAAAAGCTGGTTCTTTGAAAGGATAAACAAGATCGATGGTCCCTTAGCTAGTCTGACCAAGAAAAAAAGAGAAAACGCCCAAATAAATACAATCGGAAACACAAAAGATGAAGTCACATTTGACCCCCCCAAAATACAAAAGATCATTAGAGACTACTATGTACACCTGTATGGAAACAAACTGGAAAACCTTAAGGAAATGGAAGACTTTCTGATATCACACAACCTGCCTAGGTTGAAACAAGAAGAAATCGAGACCTTAAATAGACCAATAACAATCAAGAAAATTGACTATGTAATAAGAAAACTACCTACAAAAGAAAGCCCTGGACCACATGGCTTTCCAGCAGAATTCTATAAGACATTTAAGGAGGAGGTGATATCAATCCTGCTGAAAGTATTCCTGGTGGAATTGAGAAAAATGGAACCCTCCACAAATCATTCCATGAAGCCAACATCACATTGATACCCAAGCCAGGTAAAGACCAACAGAGAAAGAGAACTACATGCCAATATCCCTTATGAAAATAGATGCCAAAATTCTCAACAAGATCCCAGCAAACTTGATTCAACAACACATCTCAAAAAACATCCATCATGATCAAGTAGGCTTCATCCCTGGGATGCAAGGCTGGTTCCACATTCACAAGACGATAAATGTAATTAAATACATCAACAGATGTCAGAACAGAAACCACATAATTATATCATTAGATGGAGAAAAAGCTTTTTATAAAATCCAGCACCCCTTCCAGATAAAAACCCTCGAACACCTAGGCATACATGGAACATACCTCAAAATAGTAAAAACCATCTACGAGAAACCCACAGCCAGCATACTCCTGAACAGACAAAAATTGGAACCATTTCCCCTGAAAACTGGGGCAAGAAAAGGATGCCCACTCTCTCCCCTCCTATTCAATATAGTATTGGAAGTCTTTGCTGGTGCAATCAGAAAAGAGAAGGCGATCAGGGGTATCCAAATAGGAAAAGAGGAAGTCAAGTTATCCCTCTTTGTTGATGATATGATTTTGTACTTGAAAACCCAAGAGAATCTGTCAAAAGCCTCCTTGCACTGATAAAGGGCTTTGGCAAAATCTCAGGGTATAAAATAAATGTGCAAAAGACAATCGCATTTCTTTACACAATAATAAACAAACAGAAACCCAAATAAAAAACACAATCCCATTCACAATAGCCAAAAAAAAAAAAGAAAAAAAAAGAAATACCTTGGCATCTTCCTAACCAGAGATGTGAAAGACCTTTACAGTATGACTTTTTCTAATGAAACAGGCTATAAGTTGATTCATAAGAAATCCATAATTTTGTTTAAGGAATTGATACCATTTTGTTCTAAAAGGGATAGAGCAAGCATTCCATGAAAAGAGGCAATTATATTCCCAAACATCCGTGACCAGAGATAGACTGGAAAATCTACAATTTTGAAAATATGGCCAATGTTTTATTTTTTAAAAAGCATTAAAAAAGGAAGAATGACTCAAAAAAGGGAACTAAGAGCCAAAGGAGGGGAGATAAAAGCCATGAGATTTCTTACTACTCCTTGAAAGCAATTTTAAGCCCTTATCAAAAGACTGGTAATACGTGCTAAATTGGATTTTAGAATCATCATGGACTAGTAATTGCTGTGATTTTTGTTATTTCATATTTGAAAACAGGATGCATTTGTTGTATGGAAGAAACATAAGTTTTCTCTTTAGTTCACAGGCTTTCAGACAAAGATGAATCATACTTAAGCAGCAGCACATACTGGATATTGGATTCTGGAACTTGAGCCTGAGTCTGATATTCAATAGGCAAAACTTGGGAAATCTTAGGAAAGAGTGAATGAATTTTTACAGATGGAATAAATGTAAATAATTTTTGGCCAGAGGAAGAAATTTAGTGGTATTTTTTGATACTACTCTTATGAAAGGGTGATATCTCATTTCAACTCCTCAAATCCAGGTCAATCTTATTAATTCACATTCAATGTATTGGTTGCTGCAAAAGGGATAGTGAATGACTTAACAAGCTAGGTCATAAAAGATGAGGGTTCTTCTCACTTTTTTTCTCTCTGGGAATTCTTACTCTTGAAACCCAGACACAATGTTATAAGTAAAAAAGCAGACATGTTAAAAGACCTCATGAAAAGTCTCCAGTCACAGGCAAAGTACAGTTGTCAGCTAACAGTTAGGATTAACTATAAGGCATGAAAGTGGATGGATTTTTAGCTACTTCTATTCTTCAACCTTTGGCCCACCCTACTGATAAGATATGGATCAAAGAAAAGCCAATCTTATAGAATCTTGCTCAAATTGCTGATTCACAAAGAAAATCTATCTTTCAGTTATTTTAAGAGTCTCTGTTCTTGAATGGATTGTAATCCAGCAATAGATAACTTGAACATGATTCTGAAATTGTTGAATGAGGACACAATGAGATGATTCAATCATCAACAAATATTTAATAAGCATCTACCATGGAAATAGCCTCAGTATTGAGCCTGAAAAGATTTCTAGTTCATGCATTTAAATCCTGACTATAGTAATCCTCTACATGTTTCATACCCTCTCATTTCAAATTTCCTGAGATTACTATCATACAGTTTCGGCATAATCAATGTCAAATTAATTTTTCTTTATGCAGTTTCTAAGAAACAAAAGCCATTACAATAAAATATAATTCACTTTATAAGATTATTTGAAAAGCCATGCCTGGAAAGTCAGCTCTGAAATGCATTCATGCACACTGACCACAGAGTTCATTGACAATATATGTGTATTAATCCTTCAGGAAACTCTTAGAACACCGTTGAAAGTACTTTGAATTCAGTGAAAATGAAGATATTTAGGCAATCTGCTAAAGGAGAAGCTACATAATTCTGGGACCCTCAAAAGTGTTTTTCATTGCCCACAACCCATTAGAAAAACCTAATATACGATATAAACTCAAAGACCAAGAATGCAGCTGTGTGTAGTAAGACTCCCTAGCACTCCACCCAAATGCTTAGCACCATGTTAAGAGTATTGAGGCAAAATAAATAAATAAATATCAATGGAAATAAGCCTAAACACAGACCTTTGTGGCTGCTAAGTGACAGGAACCTCCCAGACTCACTAAGTCACCTACACTCATATCCCATACTCCTCACTAAGACAAATGCATAGTAATAAGACAACGCAAAGTAAGAGTTTCAGAAATCTAAGGAGGGCTTGACTAGACAAAATCTCTAGTTTTGTTTTATTTTCTATAGTAGGAGTTCCCAACCCCTTACCACCCCCACCCTCCACAGCAGAAGGTGAGTGGTGGAGAGAGTGAGCTAAGATTCATCTGTATTTCCAATCACTCCCCATTACTCACTTGCATTACTGCCTTAGCTCTGTCTTCTGTCAGATCAGTTGTGGCATTAGACTTTCATAGGAGCAGGAGCCCTACTGTGATCCATGCATTGTGAGGGATCTACGTTGCATTCTCCTTTTGAGAATCTAATGCTTGATGATCTGATGTGGAGCTCAAGTGGCAATGCTAGCGCTTAGTGCTGGGGAGTGACTGCCATTGCAGGTTAACATTAGCAGTGAGGCCGGGCTCGGTGGCTCAGCCTGTAATCCCGCGCTTTGGGAGGCTAAGGTGAGTGGATTGCCTGAGCCCACAGGTTCGAGACCCGCCTGGGCAACTTGGTGAGACCTCATCTCTACAATAAATCAAAAATTAGCCGGACATGGTAGCTCACGCCAGTAGTTCCAGTTACTTGGAAGGCTGAGGCGGAAGGATCGCCGGAGCTCAGCAGGTCGAGACTGTGGTGGCCAGGAGCAGTCACTGCACTCCAGTCTGGGCGATGGAGTAAGACTCCAACTCAAACAAACAAACAAACAAACAAACAAACAAACAAATAAACAAAAAACATTAGCAGTGAGGTTTGACTGCATATCTCCCCTCTCCCTCCCCTCCTCCCAGCCCCCACCCCATGGAAAAATTGTCTTCTACAAAACCTGTCCCTGATGCCAATAAGTTTGGGGACTGCTGGTCTGTAGTGTCTGTTCTGGCATTCAAATTAACCAAGGTAGTCAGGAACCATGTCCCCAAGTAACTTGCTCGCAAACCTTCAACATAGACCATGTACATTTTTCCTCAATGGCACACTTTTTAAATAATTGTATAGATTTATGGGCTATAATGTGATATGTTGGTATATGCATACATTGTGGGATGATTTGATTAAGCTAATTAACATATATACCACCTCACAGTCTTATCATTTTTTTGAAGTGAGAATATTTAAAATATATTCTTTTAGCAGTTTTTAAATATATAATACATTTTTACTGACTGTGATCATCGTTCTGTGCAATAGAGCTGAACAACTTATTCTTCCTGTCTAAGAGAAACTTTATACCCTTGGTCAGTGTCTCCCCAACCATTGACTGCATATCTCCCCTCTCCCTCCCCTCCTCCCAGCCCCCACCCCATGGAAAACTTGTCTTCCATTTTACTCTCTACTTCTCTAAGTTTGATGCTTTTAGGTGACACATATAAGTGAAATCAACCATATACCTGATAAGGAGTTACTATTAAAAATATATAAATAAATCAAACAACTCAACAAGAAAAATAATCTAATTAAAAAATGGGCAAAGTATTTGAATACACATTTTTGAAAAAATACACAAATGGCCAACAGGTATATGAAGAAATGCTCAGCATTACTAAATGATGAAAATCACTACTCATTAGGGAAATACAAATTAAGATCACAATGATATATCACCTCATACCTGTTAGAGTGGCTTTTATTAAAAAGATGAAAGATCACAAGTATTAGTGGGGATTAAGAGGAAAGGGAACCATGATATACTGTTGATGAGAATGTAGATTAGTACATTGTGAAAAACAGTATGGAGGTTTCTTAGAAAATTAAAAATGTAATAGCATATGATCTAAGAATCCCACTTTTGGGTATATATCCAAAGTAATGGAAATCAATTTGTTGAAGTGCACTCCCATGTTCATTGCAGCATTATTCACAATAGCCACAATTTGGAAACAACCTAAGAATTCATCAGTAAATGAATGGCTAAAGTACGTGTGGTATATATAGCACAATGGAATATTATATTCATTCTTTTAAAAAGAGGAAATTTTGTCATTTGCAACAACATGAATGAATCGGGAGGACATTATGTTAAGTGCAGTAAGTCAGACACAGAAATAGATGTGCTTTTTTGTTCTTCCTCATAATACCCATCATTCTTGTTTGTCTCATAGGATTATTCTTTTATCAATTACTAATTTCTCTTTAAAAGTTCCACACCTGCATAGATTGTGCACTTTAGTACACATTCGATGACAGTCTCCCTTATTGTAAATGGCATTATTTCAGAGAGGCTTCCAAGGAGACGTAGAAAAAAACTGAATTGCATCTCTCTCCAAATATAAAGCCATTTAAAATAATGTAAAGGCATAGTAAAAGGACCATAATTTTCCATACTTTTCATTTCATCAGTCAGAGAAGTGAGAAATCTGTAGGAAGAAGCTTATAGAGTAACTAGAATAAATGAAAACAAACAGTTTTTTATTTAGTTGCCTTACCAACGTAGCTTGGTATAGAACTTCTCCATGTGCTCACTTAATACTTGCGTAAATCATTCATCAATTCAGAGAAAAAAGATTTGTAGAAAAAAAGAAGAATATTTTCAAAATTGCTGTTAAATATGTGCTGTTAAACACAAATGTGTGCTTGCTGTAGAAAGTTGGTGCTCAAAAATATAGCAAAAAGGGACTAATTAAACATATATAGTCACACCTCTTAAAATTACAAATGAGTATAGTTCCTTCTTTCTTGGAGAGTAGTAGTACAGAAAATTGAGAGAAGCTTTGAGTATTGTCCTAATAAATCTTCTTTCACGTAAATATATGAAACCATGAGATTGTGAGTTCCCCGACTGTATGCAATTAAAGTATACGTCTCTATAGTATTGGTGGTGAAATTTTAAAGAGAAGAAATGAGAAATAAGTTAAGACATGTATAACTATTGGTCTCAAACAAGAAAGTAGTAAGAGCAGAGCTCTGATTCAGAAAGCTGAATTTGACACTGGTAAACATGTGAAATCAATAAAATTTCTGAAAGCTAAAGATGATGTGAGAATGGGAAAAAGTCCACTGGGAGATCACCTCACTGTCCAAGTAGTGTGCCTGAGGAAACTGGTGACATTGTAAAGGAGTAGCTATTATGTCAAAACAGTATTTGACTTTAAATTTCAAAAATTATAATTGAAAACTCAAAATGTCACAGGACTAAACTTGAGTCTGCCTAAGGGTAATTTGTAAAATCAGGAAGCTGGATGCAATAGTCAAAAATAAGAACATATAAGATATTTTCATTTGGGGAAGTCAGAGTGAAGGGCACATGATAATTCTGCAATGTTTTTGTAACTTCTGAGTATAAATTTATTTCAAAGGAAAGGGTTTTTAATGAGCATATAAAAGAAAAAATATAGTAGGAAGAGATCCTATGGAATCTCTATATGGAGAGCGGAAGGAAGGAGGTGCACACACAAAAATTGGAAATAGAACAGAGAAGGTCAAACAGGTAGCTGAAGAACTATCTGACGTTATTCCTTTGGACCAACTGATATTAGTAATACATTTACTCACGCTTATTTTCTTTACCCTGATATTTCTTTTTTTCTTTCTTGACACTGACCCACATTCATTCAGTTGATGCACATTTGTCTCATGAAAGTATGTGGAAACAGAAAGCACAAGGAAAATATATCTGGGGAAAATATTCATATGTCATATTTTCTGTTCTGAGACAAAATGGTGTGTGTTTTAATCCCTGACTGGTCTGGGAGATATTGTTTCTTATCTCCTGGGAGAAGAGTGGAGAGATTGGAGAAGAAAGACAGAGAGGTCTTGGCTTCTAGAATTTATCCCACAGCACTATGTCCTGGATCACCAGAGTGACACTTGGGAGACTGAGAGCGGAATAGACATAGGAAAGAGAGTTACTCCACCCAAAGTGAATTTGCACAATGACCTGAAGTAACACAGTCTGCAAACTACATGAGGACTCAGGCACCCAGGTTGAGAAAGATATTACCTCTATCATTTCACAATGGCTATGGCACAAAATAAAACACACAATTGATGAAAACACACAGTGGCTCTTAAAATTTCCTTGCGAAAGTGACTCATGCCAATTCATCATACATATCCTTGGCCAAAACACATCACCAGTATATGCCTAACTTAAAGAAGATAGATAAGTGCAACTTACTATTTGTTTGAAGGGTAAAGACCTAGACATACATCTAATAAATATAAGAAAAAGAGACGGGAAGAGCTTAATGGTCATGGATGTTCAATTACAGAATGATGTGTTCTTGCTTATTTTATCATTATTTTCAGACCTTTGTAGTCAAATCTTTCTAAAAAGAGTTACTAGAAATTGGAGAGAGACCAAAAGAATTTCACTTGCATTCAAACAAATAAAAAAGTCAGCATACGTTTTTTAACAATAGAAAGAAATACATAATCCCATATCAATGTTCCCCTGTGCTTTTATCTCTCAACTCTATGCTTACCTAGTATACCTTCGCTAGACCATCTTATTCTCAGTCTTACATGTGCTTAAGGGAGATAGACTATAAATTTCATGAAAAATTTTAATATGGGCCTTCTGCTGCGTTTCTTTTTCTAAGAAGCTCACTACAACAGTTTATACAAAATGTTCTGATCTAGTAAGAGTACAAATGTCCCACAAACTAGTTTTGCTCACTTATAACAATCTAAATCCAAATTCAGGAAACAAATTTAGTGTGAAGAGGTCCTGTCTCTTTTCTGTTAAACCACATTTGTGCTGTCTAAACTTTGATCCTTTAATTTTTTGCCAAGGTCTTTCCACATGGCATTTAAAAAAAAAACTTTAAATGAATGCTTTATTTGTTCTCCAGAAAATGGCCTTAGTCTCCAATAATTACTTTGAAAAGATTTGGTTTGGGATGAAAGATATAAGAGGTGGGTTTTATCCTGTAATACACTCCCTTCAAAGGTGCTTTTCATAGAGCAAATTCTTAAAAAATTCTTTAAAAAGTTATTTGACTCTTATTGTGCCTAAATAAAATTATCTCCAAAACTGTACTCCTTCTACCTGTATGTATTTATATTAATAAGCACATCAAAATTTTAGATATAAATATGTATTGTTTATGAAATACATACAATCTACTTTATATTCAAATGTTTCTGTAATATTCTATATCAGGGTGATGTGTTCAGAGGTACTATTCTACACATACATAATTAAGAGCCAGCTGTTTTATATGCAGTACAAGACTTTATTAGACACACTAATACAAGAATAAAAATCAAGAGTCTTCGAGTGTTCATCAAACACACTTAAGGCTACTATCCTTACTTATCAAATAGTAGGTACTTGCAAATGATAAATCTGTTCTGCCTATTTGATCTCAAGAAACAGCATTAACTTTTCTTGCCAAGCAAAGAATGACAATTGTGATTGAAAGACTCCACCAGATAATTATTTCTGTTGTTAACCTTCTATATGTTATTCCCAGCAGAAGAATTTTAAAGACTCTTCATTGGCAGACATCTAATATCAGGCTAAAAAAAATAGTTTTTCTTAGGTCACAGTTTCATCATGAGTGTGGATCATAATCTAGAGAAACATATCTGAAGAAAATCTATATTTAGGGCCATATTTAAGACTGGAGAGTAAGAGAAAGAAAAGGAAACTTTTTATATTAAAATGTATATTCAAAAATCTTATCTTAATAGGTGATGATATGGCATCTCCCTCTGCAGCTTAAGATGTGTGAAGGTCTTTCATTTAGTGACTTGAATCTTGAAACTTGTCTGGAGTCTTTCTAAAATGGCCTTATTTATATCTTATCATGCATTTTGGCACATAAACAGCTCATCAAATTAATTTTGGAATGATTTATCTTTTCAGAATTTTTAGACAGGGAATTACCCCAGAAATTAGTTTTTTTAGCCCTTACATGTATTATTAACTATACTTTAGATACTGACAACCTCTGCAGAAGCAATGTGCAGTTGTCCCCACCTACCCATATATACTGCTTTCACCTATACGTACATACCTCTGATAAAGTTATATTTATACATTGGGCACAGTAAAAGTTTAACAATTAGTAGTAAAATAAAACAAGTATAGCAAAATACTGTCATAAACATTGTGTAAATGTGGTCTGTCTCGCTCTTTCTTTCTCAAAATACCTAATTTTACTGTACTCATTCCCTTCTTGTGATGATGTGAGATGACACAATACTTACATGAGGAGAAGAAGTGGGGTAGATGACATAAGCATTGTGATGTAGCATTAGGTTACTGTTAACCTCCTGACAACATGACAGGGAAAAAAAAATCAGTCATCTGCTTCAGGTGATCCTGATAATCGAGCCATGACAATGTGAATGGCTGGATGTTAGGGGCGAGTGGACAGATGATGTTAACGCCTGGGCATCCCGAATCATTGAAGGATGTTTTTGTTTTGTTTTCTGCAAGCTTTTAAAAGAACGTTGGAATTGGAAGTCGTTGTCTATTTCTTTTTAATTCACCAGTGTGTTGCTTAACAGCTTGTAATCCTTCTTTGATCGTATGAGTAACTTTAATACTATGTTGCACACAAGGATGGAAATCCCTAATTTTTCCTTTATTGTCTGTGCAATTCAAAACACTTGGGCAAATTTTGGTAATGACCCCACTTCTGGTTCTACTTAACCCTCTTCTGTGTAGAGGAAGCCTTTCTCTATAGATGACTCAACAAGATCTCTTGTTAACACTTCTTGATTGTCTTCAATTTGTTCTCTCACATCGTCGAGCGAGGGAAGCATGGGGGCAAATCCTTCTCCATCAACTTTTATTGCTGCATGAATGATTCTCCTTCCTTCTCCATCAACCTCCAGGAAGCCTGTAAAATTATTCAGGACTTCATTTCATATGCTCTTCCAGCATACGTTTAAAGTTTCCAGTTTTGATTAGTCCATTGCATCTTTAGTTCATGTTATTGGCCAGCAATAGTGAATGATTTCTAGTACTGCTTTATGCCCAGATTAGGGTCTGTATTAATTTCTGATCAGGCAGGCATATGAAACCTTAAAAGACTGAATAATTTTCTGGTCTAGGGGCTGAAGCAATGAAGTTGCATTTGGAGGTAAAAATACAAATTCACCATTTTTATTTTCATAGCAAACAGATTTATATTCTTTCAAGCCTTTTTAAACTTCTGATGGAGCATTGGGGGAACCTCTTCACCCATGCTTTCTAATTATATAGTCAGAGTCCAGGCAGATAATTTTTGGGAGTATGTGGATGTTTTTCTCTGTATGCTGTGCCTGGCTTTGTCATATGTCCTGCAGCAAAGCCACATAGTACCAGAGTTAATCAGTCCTTTCCTGTTTTATGTCTTGTTTCTTCTTTTGCCCTTTTGTGCATGTTGGCTCTATGGGGTATTTTCTCCCAGAAGAGGCTGACTTCATCATAATTGAAGACTTGCCTTGTTTAGTATATTTTCTCTTTAATCAACTTCCTCAACTTCAAATGTGGTAGCAGTTTCTTCATTGGCAGACTCAGCCTCCCCAGTAATTTTTATATTTTTCAGTTAAAACCTATTTCTCAATGTGTGTGACCATTCCTTACTTATGGTGAATAGTTTAGTGTCCTTCACTTCAGAAGATTCCTTGCTGAAGTCTTTGTATATGCTCAATGCTTTCTGGTGCAACTGGAACACATATTCTGTTCATGTCTTCCACTCAAAATGTAATTCCTTTTCCATATTACTAAACACCTATCATCTGCCCACTGCGGCCATAAATTTTGCAGTTTGAGGTGCAACAGCAAAACTAACATGAATTTCCTTTCTCCTATTCACATTTTCATGAATAGAAGATTCATTCTTACCAAAGATTGTAGCAGCTTCGGCATACATTTATTTTTTCTTCTCTGATTAAGTATTTTCACATATTCTCTCGTAGGAAGAGCCTATAGCTTAATTTGGGAATACCTAAGTTGCCAGCATAGTTATTTTTGCACTTTGGGACCATATTAAAGTGCAACTTTGAATGAGGGACTGTTATTGCTGCCCTTAATCAGACCAGAGCACCAGACCATGAGCAATGGCCCAAGAATCTGTAAAACTGCGTCGATGGGACCAACTGTTGATCAGAGCAACCAGTACTAAGATGACCACTTAAAGTGCAACTAATTGTGCTGACCTTTGAATATTATCTCTAATAAAGGATATCTTTGCCAAAGGTTGAAGGACTTTTTGGATTCTATGGATAACATATTTTGTATTTATTAAAGTCCAATTATACTGTTATTCACAAAAAGACCCACCTTGAATGACATCCCCTACAACAAAAGGTGAACTCCATTACATGTGATGGGGGTGATACTTTCTGTAAAGCATACACACTATCTTTACTGTTCACTTGGTTGCTACCGAGGACCCCATCAGGTACCCAAGTGGTCTAGGAGAGAGATGATCATCGCTATCACTCTTGCATCTGGCAAAAGAAATTTAACCACCAGTGTAACAGTATTGAGAGGCCATGCCAAAGACTTAGGTATGGCTCTATCCTGAGAGCACTATTTGCTATCCTAAGTTTGTGGGGTCCTGCTTTCATGACACAGAATGGCTAAGGGGGATCATGGTCCCATATCCTGTGAAGATCTCTTTTTCTAGGAAAGACCATATGTGGCCAGCAATTGGTACTCTAATGGTAAGTAGCTTGGGGCCAAGAAAGGCCATTGTTTTTGCCAAAAGTCCACGAACAACTTACAGCCATCACGAGTGGTCCCGATGCTCTACAGCACATGGAAAGAGGTTACTAAACCTTTCCAGTAACCGATTCTCTGCAGGGTACTAATAGGAAGGCCCTGATTTCTTTTGCAATTTGGAAAGATGGAAGAACTTTTTGTTGTAGGGGGCACCATTCAAGGTAGGTGTGTTTGCAAGTAACAATATACTTGGGCTTAAACAAATTCATGTTATGTTACCTACAGAATCCAAAAGGAAGGAAAAATGTTGGGCTTATTTTAATGTGTAGGTGATGAGAAGGCCAATTGATGTTACTGGACAGTGTTGGAGATAAACTGATTCTAAGGTTATTGAATAACTTTTTTTTTTTTTTTTGAATTGAAGTCTCACTCCATCGCCCAGCCTGGAGTACAGTGGCATGCTCATGGCCACCCCAGCATCGACCTGCTGGGCTCAGGTAAGCCTTCCACCTCAACCTTCCAAGTAGCTGGAACTGCAGGCATGCACTACCATGCCCGGCTAATTTTTTATTTATTGTAGAGATGAGGTGTTGCCAAGTTGCTCAGGCTGTTAGTGAACCCGTGGGCTCAGGCAATTCTCTCACCTTGACCTCCCAAAGTGCTGGGATTACAGGCTTGAGCCATTGTATCCAGTCATCAATTAACTTTCAACCATTTAAATGAGGTGTCAGGACTTATTATTGTGTGTGGTGAAATGGTCCATTTCCATTTTGTGAGTTCATTTTTGAGTGTTTGTGTGTTTGAATGGGTCAAATGAATCTTCTCAGAGGAGAATATCAGCAATGCAATGTCATATCTGTGTTTCTGGAGAAGTTTGGATGTGGTTAAGATCTTGTCTTCAATTAGTAAAGGTAAGGTTGTTGGGGTACCCAGTGAATAACCAGGCAAAGGGTTGTTGACATAGGCAGTGAATCACTGAATAGAATACACTAACCAACCTATGACTACAAATTATTTACCAGTTAGATGGAGTCCGTAATTTTAATAATATTGTATATAGGGACCTTAACAGATAAGACTGCAACATCAATAATTTATTAATTATTTACCACAAGGCACCACACACTCTTTCCAAGTTTAAAAACAGATCAACCAGTGGTCCCAGGTATTCAAGAGGCTGAGATTGGAGGATACCGTAAGCCTAGGAGTTAGAGCCAAGTCCAGGCAACATAATGAGACTCTCTCTCTAAACCAAACAAACAACAAAAACAGGCCAAATAAGTAGGATAAATAGATCGCTGGGGGATAATCACCAGGTTTTTGGTGAAGATAGATAGTTTATAGTTCTTTGGTGATTTGAGTCTTTTACAACAGTTTTCAGCCCTTCAAGGCATTTTAAAATTTTACACTAGGATATAACCAAAGGAAAATGCCCCTGGGGCCCATTTTGTCAAGTAAATTGTATTTGTCAAAGATTTAATTTTAATCTACTACTAATTGAATAAGAATATTCATGTTCACTTTAAGATTTTTTTTTTTTTTTAGGGCAATGGGTGATACGATTGTGGAGCATTTAGGTGATGCATCTAACAGTTCTAAGCTGAAGCATACTTGTTTATCCTCTGTTTTATACTCAGTACCTTCTCTAAGTTATAAAAGAAATATCTTATTTAAATTTATTGGTATTCCCTGATATAATGTAAGTTGATTCCCTTGATTAAATTAAGTTCATGAACACTTACCAATTAGTGTATTTAAGTACATGTCAAAATTATTTCAGAGCCTATGTTGTAGAGACACACATCCAATCAATTTATTTTTTGTGGTATGCTTTTGAAAGTACATTTTGGATTTCCAAATTATTTTCTACTTGTACACCTCTGTTTTTGTTTGTTTTTCTTCTCATATCCAGGTTTTGTTTTATTTTGATTTTTAACTTTTAGTGGTTGCTTGATATACTTCAGGGAGGAATTCTTCTCTACCCTACTTATATTTATACGTTTCTTCCTCCAGAAATTCTCAAATAAGTATCATCAGATATAAGAGCTTTCTTTCTTTTTTTTTTTTTGAGTTGTGGTCTCACTCCACTGCCCAGGCTGGAGTGCAGTGGCACGCTCACAGCCACCCCAGTGTTCACTGCTGGACTCTGGTAATCCTTCCACCTCAGCCTTCCAAGTGACCGGAACTACAGGTAAACGCTACCATGCCCAGCTGATTTTTTATTTATCATAGAGATGAGGTCTCACCAAGTTCCACGGACTGGTCTCAAACCCACGGGCTCAAGCAATCCACTCGCCTTGGCCTCCCAAAGTGCTGGGATTATATAGGCTGAGCCACCAAGCCCGGCCGAGCTTTCTTTATGACAATAGTTTTGCACAGGTCTTAAGGGCCCATCTTAAATCAGGTTTGAATTTACCTTTTGGTTGTGCCACAGGGGTGCCATGGATGCTTCTAGAATTAAAGTTTGTGTTTAAACAAAAACATAAGCAGATGTAGGAGTGAAGTCATTCTGTAGGATCCCTGTAAAGCATTTGCTTTTAGGAGTGCAACCTTGGCATGTCATATGGTAACTGCTCTTAATCTACCTGAGCAACCACCAAATGGGTTTATATATGGAATAGAGTTAGAGTCTTCCCCCTGAGTCTTGTACAGAATAGAGGTCAATGCCTGGTTGAGATATATGACCAGATATGAGTTGTTTCCCTGAGCTTACATTCAATCATAGCTTATGCCGGAATTTAGACACACAATTTAATCTGAGAAACACAATATTCTGGGGCAAGGTCTACAACACAGGGTCACTTTAACAAGCAACCTAATCGTTCACTCTTGTCCCTAAATGCCAATCATTGATACTTCTGACTTAGGTTGGCTAAAGTAATAAAAAGGCTCAGTGGGATTCAGCCAATGCAGGAAAAAGCAGCACATTTCAAAGCCCCAGTTTGCAAGCAGGTAACAATACCACACTAGCCAGCAGGCAGCATGGTCATTGAATAAGCCAAAGCAACAGAAGAAAAATCACTGGTGGTGGTGGTCTTAGACATCCTTTTTGCTGTGCCAATGTTAGACTCATTCCAGAGTAGAATGAACTTCAAATGTTTGGATTTTGACACTGATACACCACACGTGCACCAAAAAGTTCTCAAAAATGTCTTACATAATAAAAGTGTCTGGGGGAAAACAGAATGACCTTTCAAGCTGGTATGAAAAACGCTTGAGCCAGCAGGAAAGGATAATGGATTGGCTTTTATGCAGTTTTGGGAATGAGACTGTGGTGAAGGTTCCCATGCACAAATTAAGAATTATGTGGTTTGCCGGGCTTGGGGGCTCAGCCTGTAATCCCGCGCATTTGGGAGGCTGAGGTGAGTGGATTGCCTGAGCCCGCGGGTTCGAGACCCGCCTGGGCAGCGAGACCCCACCTCTAAAATAAATTTTAAAAATCAGCTGGGTGTGGTAGCGCATGCCTGTAATTCCGGCTTCTGGGAAGGCTGAGGCGGAGGGATCGCTGGAGACCAGCAGGCGAGGCTGCGGTGGCCGGAAGCGGCCACTGCACTCCAGTCTGGGCGACCGAGTGAGATTCCAACTCAAAAAAAAAAAAAAAAAAAGAATTATGTGGTTTAATTTCCCACTGGTTCCAAATAAGAGAATTGCCAGGTTTTCTTATTAACTTTCTCATTTGTGAGACAGAAAGGATGGGGTATTTTGGGGCTTGAAAAATGTTAGCAGTCAAACATCAAAAAAGGAGCCAGACTCTTTATTGCAACATTTCATCATGGAAGATATTTGAATGCCTAGTAAGAATATGAAAGATCTCCAACCTCATTAGTCTTTAGAGAAATAAAAATAAAAATCATAAGATACTTTTTTATGCATATTAGAATAGCAGTAATATAAAAGGAACCCAATAACAAAGGTCATTGAAGAAAGGAAGAAATAGGAATACTTATACTTTGCTGACGGGGATGAGAAATGTTACAGCCACTTTGGAAAACAGTTTGGCAGTTTCTTCAATAGTTAAACATAAATTTACAATGCGACCCAACAATTCCACTCTTAGGTACCTACACAAGAGAAATGAAAACCTGTAGCCACACAGATTTGCACCTGCATGTTCTTATAAGCATTACTTGTAAAGGCCAAAAATTAGAAACAACCTAAATGTACACAACCGGTGAATGAGTAGATTAAAAAAAGTGGTATATTCGTATAATGGAATGCTATTCAGCAGGGAAAAGGAATGGGCTACTGATACATGCTAGGGCGTAAATTAAACTCAAAATCATACTGCATGAAAGAAGTTAGACATTAGATCACAGTTATATGATTTATGCATTTACAATACCCAGAAAAGGCAAATCTATCAAATCAAAATTAAATTAGTGGTGACCCGCAGTGAAGAGTGGAGGTGGAACACGTATTCACAGTAAATGGACATGAGTAATGTCCACACAATGGTTAGTGAAAATATTCCCAAACTAATTTATAGTAATTTCACAATTTGGTGAATTCATTTTAAAAAATCATTAATTAAGCTAAATAGGTGAATTATATGATGTGTGAAGTTTATCTTAATACAGTGATTTTTTTAAGGCTTTCATTGGTTTTAATATATCTTTTAGGTAACATAGCACTTATCTAAGTAAGAGATTAGCAGTCATGTTTAGCTACAGAGAAAGTTAAATTGTCTGCATAAAGAATGCAAAGAATTGTCTCTGGGTTATTTTAACATGACTGGTCTTTCATCTGATATAAATTATATTGTACTCATGCATTCTGGCAGCAGTAGGGTATTCTAAACCAATCATTTTTGCTTTCTTTAGTTATCAAACAAACCCTTTCTTTAAAATGCACACGGAAGCCTAATATTTAAAACCTGGAAATAAACTAGTTGAACGAACGTGGACTAGTGTTGAGCCTCTTCTTTTTAGTCATGGATATCTTGTGCAGTTAGGTAGGAAAGTATTTAATTTAATCAATAATGAATATTAAATTAAATTAAATGTTCTACCAGTCATTATATGCACTTACTATGTGTGAAATGCAAATTTTATAAATTTCAAGCAAAATTATTCGTATGTTTAAGATGTTTCCTATTGGTATATACGTTGCTTCATATGAAAGGAAGTTTTTGAAATTAAAATTAGTATTTTTTCTCTGACCAATTATGAGTAAATATATGTTGCTATTTAATGTAAATAGACAAAGATAATTTTGATGAGCTCATTAAGAAGTTTGGCACATCTAAATAACACCAAATGGAAACAATAAATACAGCAATAATAATAATGATTCTGAATAACTTTATATCAATGACTGGAATAGAATTAGTAATCAAAAATAATGTGCACATGGAAAAAAGGAGAAAGGAGAAAAAACATACTGAAGTTTAGTGAAAATATAACAAGAAAACTTAATGTGAAACAAGGAGCTAATTTCCAGTATAAATACAAATTCACTTTATACATACAACACTGAACTTATACTTACATTGAAAATTAGCATTTTCACATTGAGGTAAATGTTTTTAATGAAATGCTTATCATCAGACACCATGTTCTAGACTTCAAATAAACATTAATTACATCAAATCCTCAGAGAAAACTTGAGGTACTCACAAATATTATTTTCTTTGCATTTTAAAATAAGGAACAAAAGTAAAGTTCCCAATATCATACAGTTGAGAGGGTCTGAGCTGAGAGTGAAACCCAGTGTGTGATTGGAAAAACTTCCCTCCTCAACCCCATCCTTTACCCAGTGGATCACGGAAACCCCATCCTCCTCCCAGAGTCTGATGGGAAATTCCTTCCTCACCCAGGTGTCTCATGGGAAAACCAGCACTCTTCAATTCCAGTGTATGACAGGATGCCCTCCCCACCTCAACCGCACCCATCCCCCAGTGAATCATGGGAAACCACACTCTCCTCAATCCCACCCTCCTTCCAGGCTATCATGGGAAACCCTCCCTTCCTCAACGCCATCCTCCTCCCAGAGTGCCAAGGTATGTCCTGCCCTCCTTAACTCTATCCTTGTGTCACGGGAAACCCCTCCCTCCACAACTCCACCCTCCTCCTGTTGTATCATGGGAAGCCCTGCCCTTCTCAACTCCACCCTCCTCCCAACATGTTATGGGAAACCTTGCCCTCCACAACTCCAACCTCCTCCCAGTGTATCATGTGAAGTCTCGCCTGCCTCAACTCCACCTTCCTCCCAGGTTATCATGGGAAGACCTGTCCTCCTCAACTCCACCCTCTTCCCAGTGTATCATGGGAAGCCCTGCCCTCCTCAACCCCACCCTTGTGTCATGGGAAGCACTGCCCTTCTCAACTCCACTCTCCTCCCTGTGTATCATGGGAAAACCTGTCCTCCTCAGCTCCATCTTCCTCCCAGTGTATCATGTGAAGCTCTGCCCTCCTCAATCCTGCTATCTTCCCAGTGTATCATGGGAAGCCCTGCCCTCCCTAACTCCACCCTTGTTCCAGTGTATCATGTGAAGCTCTGCTCTCAACCCCGCTATCTTCCCAGTGTGTCATGGGAAACCCTGCCCTCTTCAACTCCACCCTCCTTCCAGCGTGTCCTGGAAAGGCCTGCCCTCTAAAACTCCACTCTCCTCCCAGTGTATCATGTGAAGTCCTGCCTTCTTCAACTCCACTCTCCTCCCAGTATTTCATGGGAAACCCTGTCCTTCTCAGCTCCACCCTCCTCCCAGTTATCATGGGAAAGCTCCCCCTCTTCAATCCCACTCTCCTTGAGGCCCCCTGTGTTTGGCAAGATCTCAGGGCTCTGAGCCTAGGTAGGAAATCATGAGTTACCCAGTGGGTGGCAAAGGTATTTCCAGCCTTTCTAGTGTCAAGAACATCTCCTGGGCCCACACACTTGGACCATTCATGCAGCCTTTCCAGGAAGGCAGAGCAGGACCAGGGTTGCGGACGTGAAAACATTTGGCGGCACTGGAGGTCAAGGTGGCTCCCCAGCTTCTGGCTGGCATGGGTCAGTGGCCTCCCGGAGGCGCATGTCATTCTGGGCACCCACCCAGGCTGTCCTGCTCCATGTGAGGACTCACACCGGCTTGGGTTCTTCAGGATGTGCTTGTTACCTGAGGGGACCCTGGTGCAGTGGGGATGCAAACTCTCTGTGGGGATCTCCAACATATTGAACACTTAATGAATAGAGATATTCGATTTGATATTGTGTAGCCACCACAGCATGGTTATAAGATGTGTAACAACGAAAATAAGGATGAGTTGTTACTACTCCATTGCTAGTTTAATTTTCACAAAGGTGGGTGATCATTTGAATTCACCACCCAAGATGGGTTGATGAAATGTGATAAAGTATGTTTTTGGATTCTTCAATAAAGAGGGTGAATTTCGGCCTGGGTAACTTGGTGAGACCTTGTCTCTATGATAAATTAAAATTTTTTTTTTTAGTCAGGTATGGTGGCCTGGGTCTGTGGTTCCAGCTTATTTGGAAGGTTGAGGAGGGAGAAACGCCTGAGCCCAGCAGGTCAAGGCTGTGGTGGCCATGAGCATGCCACTGCATTCCAGCCTGGGCGACAGAGCAAACTCTGACGTTAAAAAAAAAAAAAAAAAGTTGAACTCCTGCACTTTTGGAATGACCTTGGCAGAAATGTTCCTGGGTACATTCTAGAAACCTCAAGATGGATTTTAGCTCCCGCCTTCACACCCTTGGCACAGTTTTGCTGCCGTGTGGGACAGGCAGAATTCTGAGTGATGGGAGACAGCGTTGAAACTGAGGCCGATGTGAACAAAGCAAAGCTCTAAATATGTGACTGAAGTCAAGAATACAGGTAAAGCAAAGACAAGCATTTTTAAGTTTGTTTTGTTTTGTTTTTTCCCTTCCAAACAGAAGAAAAGTTTGACACTAAGAAAATTACATAAAGAAAATTGCATAATTCAAAGAATGTTTGCTCTTCAGATCATGAAAAATGATCTTAAATAGAAGCATACAGATGTAGAACAATAATAATATGTCAGTGGGCAAACATCTTTTTATGAAACAATGACAGTAGAGCCTAGTGTAAAACATTAATACATATGTTGAATATAAACAAATAACAAAAGCAATTCATCTTGATAGGAAGAAATGGAGGTTAAATGTTTGAAGGGTCTTGCTTTTTTTTTTAGAGAAGGGTAATTATATATTGGGACATTAAGGAATCATATGGAGCTCACTGTCTTTCAAGGATAAAATGTTGGAATTGAGAAAATATTAGAATTGCTGGTGCAAAGATTTATGTTGTCATCTCTAGAGTAGTCACATTTCGGGAAAAGGTGTAAAGGGTGTATAACATCCTATAGAAGGAAATGATCAATACTTTAAAAAATCCTAACTCCAAAAGAAGAAAGAAGATTATGGTGGAGTAGTGGTGAAATATGTGGAAAACTAATAATTTGATTTAAACACATATACAATGATGACATTCAGGTAGAAAGGGACTATAGGGTTTAATTAAACATGAAAACATTCAATTAATTATATATAAACTCAAATTTGTGCTATTTACAATAGACATAGTCAAAATTTAATAATACAAAAAATTGCAAGTAAAATATGAAAATGAGTATGCTACGCATGAATTAAACAAAAAAAGAAATGTGTCAAAGTATAAAGCACTAGTGGATATAAAGACAGTAACAATGAAAAGCTAAAAAAAAAAAAACAAAAAACCTAGGAAGACAGATTGTAAATTTCTATGCATAGAAAAGCATGGACTCAAGATACATAAAACATTGACAACAAAAACTAAAACAAAAAAAAGAAATTAACCAGTCATAATAGGAAAATTTAATAAAGCACAAATCTTTATTTTTAACTTAGAGAAAACAAAAATGTAGTAAAGATATGTAAAATTGATACAATTACCCAAATTAGCTTATTTGAAGCATATGGAATAAAGCACTCAATAACTACAGAATATACGGTCTTTTTAGGTGCTAATGAAATTCTTTAAGATGATCCTTTTTTTATCCTAAACTGATGGATTGAAGTCATGCTGAATATTTTCTCTGACTACATTACTTAAGTTAAAGATCAGTAACCAGAAGCTACCTAGAAAATCTAATGTTTGAAAACTATGAAAACTGTTTGATAATTCATTGGAAAAATGAAAAGTCACAGTGGATGCAAAATACAACTAGAGCCATGCTTCAGTGGTAATGTGTATTCTTAAACGCATCTGTTTGAAAACCAAGACAGCATTTCAAGAGATTTTTTTTAATAATCATTAAATTAAACTGAATGAAATACAGGAAAGAATTAAGAAAAATAATAAGTTAATGTAGAGGACAAAAATGCAAGAAGATACAAAAAGTCATATGTTGAGTTTTTAAAAAATTTGATAAAATTGAAAAATTCGAAAATGAGATAGAGAATGCAGTGTGCGTATATACAATCAATAGCAAGACTGAAAAAGAAAAGTCATGAGGACCCACAAAAATAAAATACTTTGTGAAAGGTTATTATGAACAATGTTATAATAAAGTTGAAAATTCAAAATTTATAAATTTCTTTAAAAGTACAACTTATCAAACTTGATTTTAAAATAAATAGAAAAAACCTAGAAAATATATAGGTATAAAAGAAATTGATCATAACCCGAAACCAGTATGATTACCATTGCTGAAATAAAAACAACATGGAAACAACTAATGACATCACAGAGGTGGACATATAAACATTATATAGAATTTACTTAACCTGATTAAGTTTTTAATCTGAGCTCCAAAATTACAGAAAGCTTCAGACATTCAAGCAAAAAAAGTTGAAGTAATGAACCGGAGGTAATAACCCAGCCTAATATCAGACTGAATAATAAAATCCAAATCCTAGTCAAATCAAATTCATTCTTTAACTCAAAGGTGCCTTACAAGACAGTCTTATCTATGATAGCAAAATTCAGGGCTCTAAAATTTTTTAAAATTTTATGGTGCATATTTGGTAGTGCATTATTATTATTTTATTTAAGTACTTTACAACAAAATTCATATTTGCTTCACATTTGTATATTAGGCACATTGTACATAATGTACAATATACTGACCTATAAACTTTTGTTCTAGCCATCAATAAGTACATTTTAAATACAATTATGAGTCATCTAAATTTCTCACAACTTTCTATTTGGAATTGTCAATTTAACTGGCAAAACTCATATAATACAATCTTTACCTATTTATTTTTAGATAAACAATAGTTTTTCAATGCTAGTTGTAGACCCTATGAAGAGATGAAATCTTCCTGATAGAAAACATTTTCATTTTTTTTGAAATTCACAAACTTGAAACTTCCTTCTAATGTACTGTCCTGTGATTTGGGAAATCTTAGCCATATTTAGCCATCATACTATGGCAAAAAGTGGTGAGTGTACTCATAGTAGCTACAAACAATAGAGGAAAATGAAATGATTATAGCCTGTTATATCTCTCAATCTTTTTGTACCAATCAAGCTTGAAAATTATGATGTCTCCATTAAAAGTCTGCTCAATAATCAAGCTGTATTATATAAGATATGTTCCATTATACGCAAAAAAGGGGGAAAAAAGCTAAAAATTGAGACTTTGAGCTTTTAAAAATTCTGGTATAGTAATTCACAATATGCTATCAAACATAAGAATTTCAGTATTTTAGTATGTGTTTCAGATCCATTCAAATGGGCTGAAATACCTGGACTGTTATATTTGCATATTCACATTGTATTTATCAGAGGATGCCTTTTCCTTTCTGTGTTGAAAAATGCTACAAAATTCTTTCCATATTTATTTCTGAATGATTAATTGAGTTCATATTTATTTCACATTTGTATTATATGTAGTTCTGATATTTAGCTGTGGTTTTAACCTTACCCTTTTAGAGCACTTCATAAGTAATTGCAACTTTAATCATTTTAGAAGAGTTTAACCTGTAATTTTTCAGAGAATGCATCAGTCTTTATTAGTGATTTAAGGAATAGCTTTTATATGGGTGTTTTGGAATTATATAATTTGTATAAATGGTTGCCTATTTTATTTAACCACTAGACATCTATTCACCAAAAACCTCAGGCTTTGTTACTTATTATTACTGAGATAAGGTCTTACTTTGTCATCCAGACTGGAATGCAGTGTGGCACAATTATGGCTTACCACAGCTTCCAACTCCCGGGCTCAGGTGATCCTCCTGCTTAGGAATAGCAGGGACTGCACACACATACCACCATATTCAATCAATTTCTTTGTTTTTTTTGTAGATACAGGGTCTTGCTTTGTTCCCCAGGCTAGTCTCAAACTCCTGTCCTCAAGCAATTCTCCCACCTTGGCCTCCCAGTGTGTTAGGATTATAAGCGTGAGCCACCACACCTAGCCTACATATTTTTGTTGGTATAAATGGACCTCAGTTTATGAATCCTACAAATTATATCTCATGAAGTAAATACTCTAGAATGTAGAGTTTTTATAAATGAGTCCCAGAAAGAGAAAAATTTTACTTAGTAATTTGTATAGACACATTTGTAGAATATGAAACAAAAGAGAACGTGTTACTTATAGTTCATTCATTTATGACTCTTGCTATTTCTTTGTGCGGGTCCAAGATTCTGACCTATATAATCTTTCTTCTGACAAAAGTCTCATTCATCATTTTTTATAGGGTAAGTATGTTGGCAGTAAATTCCTTCTCAGTTATTATTTGCTTGAGAAACCTTTTTTTCTTCATCTTTGAAGGACCTAAAATTCTGATTTAATAGGTTTTTTCCCCTCCTTTTTAAACAATTTTAACATGTCACCTTGTTGCTATGGCTTATGTGGTTTCTGATGAAAAGTCTTCTCTAATTCTTAATCTTTCGCCTTTGTAAATGCATCATTATCACCATTCCCTAACTTCCTTCACAAATGAAGAGGTCCTTCAGAAATGAAGAAAAAAAGGTTTCTCAAGCAAATAAGAGAATCTAGAATGGATTGTTTCTTCTTCTGACTCCATTGTGGATTTTATTATCTGAAGAAGATATTCTGACTTAAATCTGGAGATTATTATTATTATTATTTTACTTTAGATCTCAAATTGTACTAGTATTAGCAAATACCTGATCATTTGCTACTACCTGTTTTTAGAAGATAGAATTCTTTTTTTTTTTTTTTGTTTTTTTGAGTTGGAGTCTCACTCTGTCGCCCAGACTGGAGTGCAGTGGCCGCTCCCGACCACCGCAGCCTCGACCTGCTGGGCTCCGGCGATCCTTCCGCCTCAGCCTTCCAAGTAGCTGGAATTACAGGCATGCACTACCACGCCCGGCTGATTTTTTGATTTATTGTAGAGATGAGGTCTCGCTGCCCAGGCGGGTCTCGAACCCGCGGGCTCAGGCAATCCACTCACCTCAGCCTCCCAAAGGCGCGGGATTACAGGCTGAGCCACCGAGCCCGGCTAGAAGATAGAATTCTTATAAGAGATGATCTTTGGTTCCCTCTCTGTAGTTATCAGCACTCCAGAATAGATTGTGGCTTGTGATACTGGAAAGCAAAGGACACAACCTGGAGCATCTCAGGAATGTTCTCACAGCCTCGGTATGTCATTTATGCTGATGTAATAAAGACCACATGCAGGATGGAGTGAGACCTGGAATCCTTGCTCAAAGGCGATCATCTTTGTGATCTGTTCCCAGCAATAGTTTAGGTAGGGAATATTAAATGCAATGTAAGTCTTGCTCTCCTAGAATAGTGGACTATGGGATGGGGTTAGGACAGGAAAATAGTGGTGATGCAATAAAGGAACCTTGATCAAACATGAACAATTTAATTAGAAAAACATAGAAAGAATTTGAAAATTTTAATTGAACGTAATAACTCTTTGAACTTGTATATATTTGATTGTTTCTCTTGTGTTTGAAGAGGTAAGTTTTTTGAGGGGAGGTTGAAAATTTCATAGACAGGATTTTAATGAAAAAACAAAGTCTACCTGCTTCTTCTCTACACTTGAGAACTTCACTGGTTTATTTAGCATTGCTGAAAAGAATCTAGCAGTTAGGTATATTTTTCCATGGAAATTTATGAAATTAAAGTTAATAGCAATTTAATATTACATGAATTTATCATCTTAGTTTTTCCAAGCATATGCTACAGCACTGATACATCAAACTCAAGTAACTTTATAGATTCATTATTTATAGGTACTCCATTTTACTATTTCAACACAATAAATGCTAACCAAAAAAGACGATCAGAACAAATAGTTTGTCTTTTTATACCCAAGCAATTGCTATATACCAATTTTGGAAAAAAATTACCAACATGTAATGTATATTTAGAAAATCAGATAATACTTTTTATCTATTAGTTAATATGATGTACTTCACTAATATTCCATGATAACTGGTTAAGTTTTGGATGAATAATTTTGGTAAGCATATTGATTAGTATTTAAGTTTGACAGTTTGAACTTTCATTTTTTAGAAATTATTATTTCCCATTTGAGTTATACATATTCACAGATATCAGATCATACCTAATACTCCCCTTCAATATTTTGCATTATATTGTATTGCACTCTATAAGTACCAGGGATTATGTTATAAAGAAAACAGAGTAGGTGATCAAGGCAAACATGAGAATAAGCCTTGGCTGATACATAATTATCTTTGCCTTCTAAGTATTTACCTAGGCTTTCTCAAACTTACTTTTCTGTTTAAATTTTAAATGATATCTATTTCAAAGTGGCTTCAGAAGATTAAATTAAGTAATATATTTTAAGAATCAAGAAAAGGGCTTAGTACATAAACACAAAAATATGTTTTCCTCCCTCAATTTTATGCTGCCTATTAAACTATACTCCTAAGATATATTTTCTGTCTTTTTGCCTCCATATTATCCTTCACTTTTTACTCATTCACTTATTAATTTGTTTATCTAACAATTATATCTTGAACATTATTGGAAGCTTAGGGCATATAATCATAAATGATAAACAGAAATGTAAGTCTGTGGTAGGTCAGATTGTGATAAGAGATAAAGACATAAAAACCTGAAGGAGGTAGCTGAAGGAGCGGAGGAAGGCAATACGTGAATGCCACATATTTGAGGCAGTAACATGCAATTGGAGATATCAAGAGGGCTAGCATAGCTGGAGTTGAATGAGTGGAATGAGTGTCTACTAGGATAGCAGGTAGCTGGGGCTGTGTCACGTAGGGTCTGCAATAACTTATTTAACAAACTCTTACTTGGGGCATAATTCTATACTTGTCTGAGACTGAATTAAGGGCTGTGAAAACACTGGTGCTTTCATTGGGTGTGCGCTTACAAGATAAAAATCATAATCATCACGGAAAACAGAAGTGTTTTGATAGAAGAATTAAAGAAGTGAGTAAAAAGAACCCCATGTATGAAATGAAGCTATTACTGAATTGAAAAAATGTATTTTGACTTGAGCACAGGAGTGTTTTTCAGGCACTTTCTTACAGAAATTATTTGTTCCCGTTGCCCTTGTTACAGTATTAAGTTCTTAGAGATCATCTCATCTCAAAACTTAATGTCAAGTGTATTTCATGATATTTTGATGAACTTGTTGTCTTGTTATAAATGCTTTGATGTGTAACATTCTGTCTATCTAGTTTTGATCTGGGAAATTTGTATATAATTCATATATATAACTTCAAGTTGCAGCCTTTTCCATGAATATAAAACTGACTTATTTTTTAGAGGTTAGCTTTGATCATTTTTGGTATTTTTACTGAAAGGCAATCTTTAAGGACATGAACAAGAGATTTTTACTGCTCTATAAGTCAGATGGCTGAACACTTTTATGAAGGACTTTTTCTGTGCATATCTCATATTCATATGATATTGAAACAAATAGTCAACATTCATAAATAAGCATAGGGGATGTATTTCCTCCACACCCATGCTAGGACACCCTAGGCAGCCACCAAATGGGACATGTGACAATACAGAAATTTGGAAGACTTAATTTCTTTTTGGATGAACTTAGACCAATAAGAAAGAAAGTCAGAAGAAGCCAAGATGATAAATTCCCTCTTTTCTTTACCTTTCTTTCTTTCTTTCTTTCTTTCTTTCTTTCTTTCTTTCTTTCTTTCTTTCTCTCTTTTTTTCTTTCTCTCTTTCTCTCCTCTGTTTCCCCCAGTTATCCTTATTTCTTATCATGACCTGACTTGCTATAGGTTTACATTTGTGTATAAACACTCTATTATCTATTCCAGAAATTTGTTAAATATGTAAATGAATGATTGAAAGGTAGATGGGAATATGAAAGCAAAAAGACAGAGGGTTTCTCTTAAGAGTATATTTTACTATGTAATAATATACTTGAGGAAAAGAAAATTTTTTTGTACCAACGTACTTATGATGTGGAGAAAACATGGACCCTAGAATAGTTTTCCCATGTACTGTGTTTTAAGATATTCTTTATGGCTGAGTTATTAAACCAGTCAAGCAAATTCCGGTGTTTCTTTGGGGCTCATTGCATCTTGTGAGGAGTTATTTCTTGCCTTGCTTCTAATTTCATTCACTCTCTCTGCTCTGAGATTGTACCTCTCAAAAAAGAATCACCAGCTAATCCTTGTATTAGGCTTTTCATTATTGGTAACACAGGCAATGGAAATTTTCACTATGGGTGGTCCTTAAAAGAAGGGATTCAGATGGAATTTTTGACTTTTACTTTCCACTTGTCTGAAAATAGTATCATTAGTATGCTATTTCTTTACAGATTTCTTAAGCTTTCACCTGTGGTTAATTTGGGTGAGATATAGGTGGAAGAAAGGGTATTGGGAGACTAAATAAATCCAGCAGTGAAGCAGTATGAAAGCAATGTAACTTTAAAACTGTGAAAGCAGCAGAGCTCGGTGGCTCAGCCTGTAATCCTGCGCCTTTGGGAAGCTGAAGTGAGTGGATTGCCTGAGCCCGCGGGTTCAAGACCCGCCTCGGCAGGGAGATCTCATCTCTACAATAAATCAAATAAATAAATAAATAAATAAATAGAGAGATAAATAAATAAATAAAACTGTGAAAGAAAAGATAAGCTCAGAGCTTTTGGCCAAACCCGAAGACTAGGAGACCTCTATGGCACAGCTAGGGAAGAACTTTATTTTCTTCAGTATGAAACTGCCTATGATTTGATTTTATGGGTGGCAAAGGTGATTGATTGACTCTCAAGTTAGGAATGAATGGACCTTGCACAACCCACAGAATGGGTATATTGGCTAGTGCCGGAATATCTTGAACACACACATTTCCCTGAATCTTACTATTAGGTAGAAACAGTCTCTTCCTCATGGCCAGAAAAGAGCCTCCCCATCTGTGGATCCCCATATAATGTACTCGGATGAGGAAATGCCCACAAAGTGATGCTGCTTCTCCTCAGAACTTTCCTGCTGAGCATCAACTTGATAACAAAACAGGCTTAAGTACAATATGCAAGTACAAGTTCTGGTTTAGAAAGTAACAGCCTGTATGTCCAAGGACTTGCAGGACTTGGCCAATATGTACTGGTAAAATTTGAAAATGTAAACAGTGGCATATTTAAATAAGCTAGGCTAAAGTGACATTATAGTGTTTAAGGCTAGATAGAGGAAAATCAATTAACATGAGTCATGTTCCTTGTGACAAGATTCCATGTTTTGTCAAGGACTATTAAAGTTGGTCTTAATAGGAAAGGACTATGCTGGTCTTAATAGTCCTCTAATGTTAGAAATAATAATGATGATGATAATAATAATAGTAATTGTGAGACTGTCAAGCTGAGATGGCTCTTGTAGTTTAGGTTGCTATATAAGCAAGTCAAAGCCCAATATAAACAGTAAGATAAAATGCAAGACTTTACCAGTTAGAAATCACCAACTAACCTTTAACTAGGGCCTTCCCACTCAAATCAATTGAATATATTTTCTTTTTGGTTCCATGAACACCTTATAAAATTTTCTCTCTTGCACAAACCCCCTCCTCACTGGAGCATTCAACTGGTGCAACCTAATTCATGAATCACTGTCTGCTTAAATAAACTTAAAAAAAAATTTTTTTAAATGTGCCTAAGTGTATCTTTCAACAACAGAATGGTTCCTTGAAACCTAGATTCAGAGATGGTCTGCATAAACGGAGCAAGTATGCTGGAACTTCTTTGGCATAGTCTTGTAAAAGTAGATGGAAACTCTGGAGTAGATTTACTACCTGGACATTTTTCTCAGGACATTTTTCTCAGGACATACTAGGGGACATTTTCTATTTTAAGGCAACAAGGAATTCTTCAGTGAGACATGAATTGATTGTATGGGATGCTTCTATTAACCTGGATGCCCAATATCAATGGGAATGATAAAGATTATATGATCCCAGAACAGCAGAAGCAATATGGTAGAATTTTATTTTCAGATGCATAGTGTACATCATTATCATAATGAGCAGAAAAACTAGAATGACTTTCGAGATTCCATTATTTGCAGGAATTTATGGTGTTTGCTAATAAATCAAAATGTTTCTGGGGTGCAGCAAATAAACAGTCACCTAGAACAGTCCTTGTATTCTACAATAATTTTTTTAAAAATTAACATCAGTGAGAAAAGGCCTGACGTCAGCTTCTACTGTGGGAAACTATTACCCTTCATCTACATTTACAAATCTTAATTAGTTCAGTGATCCAGAGTACATTGAAGAGGAGACTGGGACCCCTTAAGGAAATATCTTGAATGTCACCAAGTATATGCAGTACATGTTACTTTCAACTCTTCTTAAGGAGACACATAGCCCTTCAGAGGGACAAATATGGACTTATAAAGACATAGAAATGACACATTTCATAGAATACCAAGTGTGACTATAATCCTCTAGTCTTCTGTCTCATTTTGAACTTATGGAGGCCAGTTGGAATTGTAGTTTTTATTTGAGTTCATTTTATAGCTCATCCAAATGTATCTGCAGACTTAGCTTATAGTTTTTTCTCTGTTTTCAAATGTATAATTAGAATGAATATTATTAGCAGTTGACATAAAATTGCATTTATTCTCTGACCTGAGTAGAGTCATTATAGTAAGAAAGTTCACGTGCAAGTCCCTTATACTGTTCCTCCCTCCCCATATAATCAAGTGAGCCCAAAAGGAATAATAACATGTTCTGAAAACATTTTGGGGACTAACACCCTCAATCAAAGACTTGGTAAATGCAAGGATAACGGTACCTAACACATCTCTAGTGAATGTCCCTCCTTAGTGTCTGCAAAAATATGTGGATAATAGTGGGGAAAGATGGACTATGCAATTAACCAGGTGGTGCTATCAGTCACAGTTGACCCTTCAGCAATACACATTTGAACTGTGCAGTATATATATATATACATATATATAAATAAATATATATATAAATCTCCATGTATATGCAGATTTTTAAAAATAAATATATGGGAAAATTTTGGGAAATGTGACACAGTTTTAAAAAATTCACAGATTAGCCGGGCTCGGTGGCTCAGCCTGTAATCCTGTGCCTTGGGAGGCTGAGGTGAGTGAATTGCCTGAGCCCGTGGGTTCAAGACCTGCTTGGGCCACTTGGTGAGACCTCATCTCTACAATAAATCAAAAAATTGGCCAGGTGTGGTAGCACTCGCCTGTAGTTCCAGCTACTTGGAAGGCTGAGGCGGAAGGATCGCCGGAGCCCAGCAGGTCAAGGCTGCGGTGGCTGGGAGCAGCCACTGCACTCCAGTCTGGGCAACAGAGTGAGACTCCAACTCAAAAAATAAAAAAACAAAAATAAATAAAAATAAAAAATTCACAGATAAAAGCTATAGGCTAGAAATATCAAAAAATTAAGAAAAAAGTATGTCATGAACTTATAAATATATATAGGTACTAATCTATTTTATACTTTGCTACCATGAAATGCACATAAGTCTTTTATAAGAAATTTAAATTTATCACAGTCTCTATGTGGTGTCATTCACAGTTAAGAGAAATGCAAACAAAGATGAAGATGCAGTATTAAATCATAATTGCATAGTATTCACCACAGTACATACTGTACTACTGCAGTAATTTTGTAGCTACCTCTTTTTGCTATTGGGGTGAGCTCAAGTGTTCCAAGTATCCACTTAAGATGTTAATCGCCTCTGTGTAAGGAATTTATCTCTCTAGTATATTGCTTTTTGCAGTATAAAGTGACCCCTTAAGGTTCCTGAGGATTATTCATTGTGTTTAGTGCAATACTGTAAACCTTAAATAACACCATGGGACCCATATGAAATGCTACTAGAGATGCTGGAAGTGCTCCCAAGAAGCAGAGTAAAATTAAGACATTACAAAAAAAGTCGAATTGTTTGATATGTACTATAGATTGAGGAGTCTGCAAGTGTGCATGCCCACTATTTCAGACAGGTGATTCATCTTGAAACAGAAGACATAAACCTATCATATTGATACACATAATATAGTACTGTGAATGTATTTTTTATTTTTAATGATTTTCTTAACACTTTTTTCTCTCTAGCTTTCTTTATTATAGAGTGAGAACTTGTGGTGCAATAGCACAAGGGAAGGATTGGCAGTCACAGGACACTGCCAGAAGAGGAATGAACAAGGGAGGGGCATGTAACGACACAAAAGGTATCTGATTCTAAACCAGAGGGAGTGAGAATCAGTTGGAGGCCCCAGCTTTACCTGCAAAAAATTCTTTATGTACCTAATCTTGACTTGGACCCCGCATCCTTATAATAAAATAAAGTATTTAGTACATATAATATATAAAATATGTGTTAATGAGCTGTTTACATTATCAGTAAGATTTCCATCAATAATAGGCTGTTAATAATTAAGTTTTGGGGGAGTCAGAAGTGATATGCAGATTTTTGACTGCTAGGAAGTCAACACCCCAACTGCCGCGTTGTTCAAGGGTCAACTGGATTGTGTTATGGTAACAGATCCATACAGCCTCTAGTACTGATATAAAACTATTGACTTGTGGACTGCTTGCCTCTGGAAATCTCATCAGTAGGAAGGAGCAAAAATTCTTCAACTTTATGTAGAAAATACAGCAGTACACCTTCACTATTTTGCTTTAGGACTCAAATTACTAAAACCAGGAATGAAGGATAGGACATTACTACCAAACTTGCAGAAATAAAAAAGATTATCAGATGATACAGTGAACAATATTAGCAAACCAAATCCAGAAACATATACAAATAATTATACCCATGACCATGTGAGATCTAACTTACAGGCAAATGGCAACTTCTTTCTATCTTTGAATTCGGAAATGTAATAATACATCTTTAAATTTTGAAGTATAATTTGCCAAATATAGGATCTTTTGTTGACAATCTTTTTTTTTTCATGACTTTGAATGTGCCATCTCATTACCTTCAGTTCTGCTGAGCATCTAGCTCTTAATATTATTGATGATTAGTTGTGTTTGATGAGTCATCTCTCTCGCTGATTTGAAGATTCTCTCTCTTTTTGACTGTCACTGGTATGATTATGTTGTAAGTGTAGACATTCTTTGACTTTATTCTATTTGGAGTTCTTGGATGTGTGAATTAATGTTTTTTCATTAAATGTGGGTGTTTTCAATTATTTTTTTTCAAATATTCTTTTTGTCTCCTTCTTTTTTCTCTTCTCCTTTGGAACGCTCATTCTGTGCATATAGGTAACTTTAATGGTATCTCACTGATCTCTGACAATCAGTTGATTTTTCTTCTTTCTTTTATCTCTTAGCTCTTTAGATTGGATGATTTCAGATGACATCTTAAACTTCACTGTGTTTTTCTTTCATCCATTCAAATTTTCTGTGGAGCTCTTTCAATGAAATTTCCATTCTAGTTATTACATTTTTTAATTTCATGATTTCTACTTGGTTCTATTTTATAATTTCTTCCTATTTATTGACAGTCTGCGTTTAGGAGGCATATTCTAATATTTTTCTTGTTTTTCAGACACAGTTTCCTCTAATTATTCAAACAATTGACATGGTTGATTTGCTCTGTGTTTATTAAATCAAACATATTTGCCTTCTCAGGAATAGTTTCCTTTGATACTTTTTTCCGCTGAGTAGAAGCCATATGTATTAGCTTGAGCTATCATAAAAGAATACCATAGACTAGGTGAAGTTTAAAAAACAGAAGTTTGCTTTCTCATCATTCTGGAAGCTGGAAATCTGAGATCAGGGTGTCAACATAGTTGGCTTCTGGTAAAAGAGTTCTCCTTCTGGCTTGCAGATGGCTGCCTTCTTGCTGTGATCTCACAGGTGCAGCGAGAGCTCTGGTGTTTCTTCCTCTGCTGAAAAGGATACCAGTCCTATTGAATCAAAGCTCTACCTTTATGACCTCATTTAACTTAATCACATCCTTAAAGGCTTTCTAATATGGTCACCTGGGAGGTTAAGGCTTCCACATATGAATTTTGGGATGATGCAGTTCAGCCCATAACACCACACGCTCATGTTTCTTTTCAGGTCTCCTATTCTGGAAATTTAAACAATAAAGTGCTACAACTAAAGAAATCAGACAACTACCATTTTCCAGGATATTTCATTATTGCTTTTATTTTGTTGCTTGTTTAATGATGGTTGTGAAAATTCTTTCTTGTGTGTGGGTACTGTAGTATTTTCTTGGGTAAGTGGTTGTTTAATGCTTAGACTGAGATATGCTTAAGATTCTGGAACCAATAAGACTGTCAGTCTTTGCTGAGTGGCTTCATGTGAATGTTGTAACATACCTTCAACACTTAGGCAGGCAATTGACACCTCTTCAAAAGCTTTAAATCTCTGTTTTTGTTTTCTAATTAATATACAACGATTGTGCATATTTATGTGGTATTTTGATACATGCATACAATATGTAATGATCAAATCAGAGTATTTATGATATCACCTCAAACATTTACTACTTATTTTTGTGGGGAACATTTCAAGTCTTTTAGATATTTTGAAATTTTATGATAAATTGTTGTTAATTATTGTCATCCTACTGTGCTATCAAATACTATATCTTATTCATTCTATTTAACTGCATGCTTGTACCCACTAAACAACCTTTTTCTATCCCCCACCCCACCCAGTCGCTGATGACCATCATCCTACTTTTTTCCTCCATGAGATCCACTTTTATAACTCTGACTTTTGAGTGGGAACACATAATATTTCTGTTTTATGTGCCTGGCCTATTTCATTTATAATGATCTCCAGTTCCATCCATATTGCTACAAATGACAGGAATTAATTCTTTGTTATGGCTGAATAGCACTTCATTGTATGTATATACCATATTTCTTTAATCATATATTCATTGATGGACACTTGGGTTGACTTTATATCTTGGTTATTGTGAATAGTGATATAAAAAGCATTGAGTATCAGGCATCCCATTGATACACTGATTTTCTTTCATTTGAATAAATATCCAGTAACATAATTTCTGGTTCATATGGTAGCTCTATTTTTAATATATTGAGAAACTCTTTTACTGTTTTTCATATGGCTGTACTAATTTTTATTCCCACCAATGTTGCATAGGAATTCCCTTTTCTCCACATCCTTACCAGTATCTGTCATTTAAAAAAAAATAGTTATTCTAACTGAGGTAAGATGTTATATCTCATTCTGGTTTTGATTTGCATTTCCCAGATGATTAGTGATGTTGAACACTTTTTCATATACATGTTGGCCATAGGAATCTCTTTTCTTAAGAAATGTATGTTCAGATCTTTTACCCACTTTTTAATGGGATTATTTGGGGGTTTTGCTATCAAGGTTTTTTTAAATATATATATTCTGGATATTCATTCTTTATCAGATAATTTGCAAATATTTTTTTTATCAAGCTACATGTTGTTTCTTCACTTTGTTGATTTTTTTTTCTGTGTGAAAACTTTTTGAGCAGAAGATATTTAGCTTAATATAGTCTTATTTGTCTATTTTATTTTATTTGTGCTTGTGCTTTTGAAGTTTTAGTCATAAAATTCTTGCTTGGTCCAATGTCCTGAAGTATTTGTCCTCTTTTTATTTTTCTTGCAGTTCTATAATTTCAGGTCTTATATTTCAATCTTCAATCCATTTAAGTTGATTTTTACATATAGTGTGAGAAAAGGGTCTAGTTTCATTATTTTGTCTATGTATATTCCATTTTCCCACCACCATTTATTGAAGAAATGTCCTTTTCCCGGTATATGTTCTTGGCAGCTTTGTGGAGAATCAGTTGTCTATAAATATGTGGATTCATTCTGTGTTTAATATTCTATTCCATTGATCAATGTGTCCATTTTATACCAATACCATGCTATTTTTATCCATACAGCTGTGCCGTATACTTTGAAGTCAGGTAGCATGATGCCTATAGCTTTGTTCTATTGTTCAAAATAGTTTTGGCTATTTGGAGTCTTCCATAGCTTTAAATAAATTTTAAGATGTTTTACCATTTCTATGAAAAATGACATTGGTATTTGCACAGGGACTACATCATATTTGTAAATTGCTTTGAATAGTATGGTAATTTTGACAGTATTAATTGTTCTGATCTATGAGCATAAGATAGCTTTTCATTGTGTTCTCTTCAATTTCTTCCATCAGTATTTTGTTTCGTTGTAGAGATTTTTTACTTCTTTGGTTAAATGTATTCTAAGGTATTTTCTTTTTCTTGTGTTATTATAAATTGTATTGTCATTTTCATTTCTTTTTCACTCTTGAACTCTGGAAAATTCAGATTTCTACACCACCATTTATCAGAAGTTGTTCTTATTAATGTGATTAATTCACATTTTAAATTAAATGATAAGCCGGGCTCGGTGGCTCAGCCTGTAATCCTGCGCCTTTGGGAGGCTGAGGCGAGTGGATTTCCTGAGCCTGCGGGTTCGAGACCTGCCTGGGCAGCGAGACCTCATCTCTACAATAAATCAAAAAATCAGCCGGGCGTGGTAGCGCATGCCTGTAATTCCAGCTACTTGGAAGGCTGAGGTGAAAGGATCGCCAGAGCCCAGCAGGTGAGGCTGCGGTGGCAGGGAATGGCCACTGCACTCCAGTCTGGGCGACAGAGTGAGACTCCAACTCAAAAAAAAAAATTAAAAATTAAAAAAAATAAATTAATTAAATGATAGAATTGCATCCCTCATCTAATGTGTCTTCTCCAGCAGCATGTGACAAATTGATTATTACCTTTTCTTTGAAATATTGTTTTTCCTTGAATTCTAGGACACTCCTAATGCTTTCCATTCTACTTATTGCCTAATCATTCTAGCCATTTTGTTTCTTATTCTTTTTTAAAAATCTCATTCATAATTATGGATTCAAATACTACCCATCAGTGACCACTTTATATTCACCATCTTCCTAGTTTCTGTTAATTTTATGCTTTTATATCTGCCCTGGTAGAATATGCCAGACATATCTTGTTCACAACAACCTAATAATGTGCCGGATTCACCTTGGTCTCTTGCCTCCGTTTTCATCCTTCTCTTTGAGAAGAATCTTTCTCCTGGGAGTAAACTTTTTAAATTCAGACCAATCAGTCCAAGTCTACACACTCAACTCTCTTGCTTATTGGAGTTTTATGTTCCAAGTTACAAAAGACCTGCCTTAATCACCTAGGCCCAGGTGCCAGTCAGCTTGGGATAGCTCCTCTGCTTCAGACCCTGCTAAAATTATTAAAGTCAGCCTATTATAAGCCTGTTTACCTTGTTTCACTTGTTCCTTCCCATGGAAAGCACAATAAGGGCTCTTTAACACAGTTATTCTTCACTGTCACCCCAGTGCTTTTGCATATAACTCCTCATGGCATGACATGTATTCCCATGCCTAGAATCTGTATCATAAACTCTATTTCCAGTGACAAACATCTCCTGGTCTGTTGGTCTTACCAGACCTAAATAATAATAAATCTTATTGAAACCGATTCCTAAATCTATTCTGAGAGTCTGGGACTTTTATCTGAACTGCAGATTTTTATATGTACTGATATTAAATGTTTTCAGTATTTGATATCTATTACTATTCAAAGATACTCCCCCTAAAACACCTGGTATTTCCCTCAGATCTACTCTATTTCTTTTCTTTAGTAAGTCAAAAATTGGCAACTCCTTTGTTCTAATTTCACAGGCCAAACACTTTGAATTTGTTTTTGACTAGTTTCTTTCATTCTTCCCACCAAAGTCAATAAATTTCATTGGTCAGTTCCTTCAAAATATATTTAGAATTCAACCATTTTTTACCACTTACACTTCTACTAGCTTGGTCCAAATTCCTATTATCTCTGAGTAGCTTCTTGTCTATTAGTCTTCTTTCGGTGTTTACCCTTGTGCATAATAGTTTTACACTGAACAGAGAAATTCAAGTGATCCTTTTAAGATGTATTAAGTTATGTCACTACTTTGCTATAAAACCTCTATTGACTTCCCATCTCATTTCTAATAAGGCCTAAGAACCCTAGACTATTTGTGTCTTCTTCCTATATCTGTCTCCTCTTCTACCATTCTTGATTTTTCTGTAATCACAGTTCTCTCTTTTCTGTTCTCAAAAATATAAGCCTACTTTCACCTCAAAGTGTTGTACTTGCTTTTTCTTCATTCTGAAGTTCTTTTTCTAGATAAAATTTCAGGAAATTATCTTCTTACTTCCTTTAGATTTTGCTCAAACCATCTTTTTTAAGTAAATCTTTTCCTGGTTACTCTAAAATTGAGTCCTCCACCCCAACTCCCAACTTTCTGTGGTTTCTTTTTTTTCCATAAGGTGTATCACAATCTGACATTTAATATTATTTTATTATCACTGTAGTTATTGTTGTTGTTGTTATTTTTGGTATCTCTTTTCCTACTGAACTATAAGTTCCATGAAGGTGATGATCTTTTGTCTGTTTATTCACTGTCTTCTTTCAAAGTTTGATCAATTTCTAATATAAAGAAGGTATTAATAAACATTTGTTGAACAGATAAGGTTTTTGAGGTCCACAATTAGACACCATTAGATGGTGGTAATATCTCTCACCTGAGAAATTCTTTTCATGGGTTTTAAGTTTAGCAACTTCAGTTCAAATTTCTGTTTTTCCAAATACTAATTAAATGATAAAAAACTATTGTTCCCACTAGAGCGAACATCCTTAGCAATGCTCAAATAAACAAAAATAATCTATATATAGCACTTATCATACTGTCTGGCTCATTATAGATATTAAATGCATGGCAGCCAGTAATAATTTTACTTTTACAGTAATTTCCACAATCAAACATTATTTGTTTCTGTTTTTCACATGTCATTCTTTATTTTATGAAGTTTTTCAATTATTGATCAGTTTGTCATCCACCGAATTATTTAATTTAACAATTTCAGTGATAAAATCTTGGCAGACAAGAAATATGTGATAGTTTTATAGTGATTTTGTTTCCAAGTGCTTTTTATAACAACTATTTTTCATATGCTTCATTGCCTACTATAACCTTTTTTCTCCTAGACTGCCAAGGAACTGTCGCCAGTACATCATTATTTAAAACAGACTTTGTTCTTTACTTGTTTAAAGAAATATGTTCTTAATTTTCCTCTTGAGACTGCACAAGTAAATATAAGCTTATCTCATTTATATCATTGGCTAATAGTTATTACAAACATCTAGATTCATGAAATTAAAGTCATGTTTCAGGCCCTGCCAATGTTATTTCTTTTATTTTTCCCTTGAATTTTAGGCATTGATGTAATCCTCTTTTCATTGTCACAAATTTAAAGGAAGATAATTAAATGAGCAGTCTCTTTTTTCAGATTTTAATTTAATGGCATCGTAGAGAATGTCATTTAATTTTACCAACTGACAGGTTTAAAATGTTACTGAAAACAAGATGTGTGAATGGAAATATTTTTAAATGTCATGCTATGCACATTGAGTACTTGACCTCATTTATATTTGTCTCCCATCTAATATAGATAAAGAACATCTGGTATTTGGTATTTTGCATTTAAAATCGTATATGTTCTTGTCAGAGCCAAGTATATCCATCTACCTCTGATGTTAAAAAATAAAATCTCCTCATTTTCTTGCAAATGTTCTACATATAAGTTCCAGTATGATTATTTCACTCTCACCTTTATCCATCCAGACCATAACAATATGGAAATGAATCATTAAAACATATTTGTAGTGGCATGAAAAAAAGAGTCTGAATTAAAATGTAAGAAATTTAAAAGCACAGAGATTTGTGTTTCCTAATTATTATGGTCAAGTAATCTGCATTTAAAGCCTTGAATTTAGTTGGCTAGAGAAGAGATAGTAAATTACAAATCAAAAGAGGTAGCATGAATAGGGCATGGAAACCACTAATGAACAACTAATTCCCTTTAAATGTTGTCAAGATAGAGGCTACAATTCTACCTTTAAGTAGAGGATTACATTCTCAGCCCACATTGGTTATTGGAACAACAGAAAATGAAGTCAGTGAAATTTCTCCAGTTTGTCTAGTGATTGTGCATAAAGTGCACAGAAGAATTAAAGAAATTTAATTATTTACATATAAGGGATGCCTTGGGACATCAGGGTTTAATTCTCTAGAGAAAGTTGAGTGAGAAAATAAGTATTTAAGTAAGAAACTTTCAGCTCTACTTCTTATCAAGTCTCTCTTTGAAGACGGTCCCATTTACTGTATACTTTATGATAATGTTCTGGGGGAACTTATGCTCTTTAAAGTGGGGCATATTGAACAATAGTTCAATGAAATTTCTGAACAGTATTTTAAATTGCAATCTTTAAAGACAGTCAAAGAGATTATCAATAAGGTTCTTGGATTTTTTTAATACAAATTTAAGTAAAAGCACACAGTATTTCATTGTGCTTCGCTTTGTTGCACTTTGCAGATACTCAGTTTTTTGCATATTGAAAGTTTGTGGCAACTTTGTCACCAGCAAGTCTATTGACACCATTTTTTTTTCTTTTTTTCTTTCTTTTTTTTTGAATTGGAGTCTTACTCTGTCACCCAGGCTGGAGGGCAGTGGCATGCTCACGGCCACCACAGCCTCAACCTCCTGGACTCCTGTGATCCTTCCTCCTCAGCCTTCCAAGTAGCTGGAACTACAGGAGTACACTACCATGCCAGACTAATTTTTGATTTATTGTAGAGACGAGATTTCGCCAAGTTGCCTGGGTGGGTCTTGAACCTGCAGGCTCAGACAATCCTCTCACCTCGGCCTCCCAAAGTGCTGGGATTACAGTCTGAGCCATCGATCCTGGCTGACGCCATTTTTCTAACAGCATGTGCTCACTTCATGTCTCTGTGCCACATTTTTGTAACCTTCACGATATTTTAGACTTTTTAAATTATAAATAAATTGTTATGGTGATCTGTGATCAGTGGTCTTTGATGTTTCCAGTGAATTGTTTTGGGGACCCATGAACCCTGCCCACAGAGTATGACAAACTTCGTTATGGCAATAATTATTGCCTGTGGTTCTGACTTCTACCTGACTGACAGCTTCCCCATGCTGCTTTCTCTCCTTGGGCCACTCTATTCTTTGAAACACAACAATATTGAAACTAGACCAATTATTAACTCAACAGTGCCGTCTAAGTGTTCAGTGACAAAAGTAACAGGTCTCTAACTTTAATTCAAAAGTCAGAAGTTAATAAGAATTATTCGGCTTAATGAGAGAAGGAAGATCAACTGAAATCTAGGCCTCTTATACCAAACAGTTTATCAAGCTGTGAGGGCAAAGGAACAGTTCTTAAAGAAAATTAAAAGTGCTATTCCAGTCAACACACGAATGATTTAAAAATAAGTTAACAGTCTTATTGCTGACATAGAGAAAGTTTCGGTGATCTAGACAGAAAGTCAAACCAGCCATAACATTTCCTTGAGACAAAGCCTGTTCCTAACTCTCTTCAAATCTGTGAAGGCTGACAGAGGAGCAGAAGCTACAGAAGAAAAGTTTGAAGCTAATAGGGGTTGTTTTATGACGTTTAGGAAAAGTTGTCTCTATAGCACAAAGTGAAGCAGCAAGTACTAAATGGAGAAACTACAGCAAGTCATCCAGACTTAGGTGAGGTTATTCATGAAGGTAGTTACACTAAACAGCAATTTTCAGTGCAGACAAAACAACCTTATATTGGAAAAAGTTGCCATCTAGATTTTTGTAGTTTTAGAGGGACGGTCAATGCCCAGTTTCAAAAATTCAGAGGGCAGGTTGACTCTCTTGTCAGGAGCTAATGCTGCAGGCAATTTTAAATTGAAGCCAATGCTCACTTACCATTCCCCAAATCTTAGGACCCTTAGGAGTTATGCTAAATCAATTCTACCTGTGGTGTATAAATGCAACAAGGCCTGGATGATAATATATGTTTACAGTATGGTTTACTGAAATTTTAAGCCCACTGTTGATATCTGCTACTCAGACTAAAGTATTCCTTTCAAAATATGACTGCTTATTGACAGTCCACCTGGTCACTCCAGAGCTCTGATGTACAAGGAGATTAATGTTCTTTTCATGTCTGCTAACACAAAATTCATTCTACAGCCCATGGATCAAAGAGAAATTTTGATTTTTAGTTCTTATTATTTATGAAATACATTTTATAATGCTATAGCTGCCATGCAATAGTGATTCCTCTGATGAATCTGGGGAAAGTAAATTGGAAATCTTCTGAAAAGTGTTCACCATTACGGATGCAATTACTTGACTGGACTTAGAGTCAATAATACTGAGTGATCTATCACAGAAACAAAGATCTGAGCACCACATGTCTTCACTCATAAGTGGACCCTGAACAATTATCATAATGCAATAAGAAAGGGATTGGCAGTAGTGGGAAATTGCCAGAGGAGGGGAGAATGGAATTGGCAGTAGTGGGAAACTGCCTGGGAGGGTGGGATCGGCAGTAGTGGGAAACTGCCAGGGGAGGGGCGTGAGATTAGCAGTAGTGGGAAACTGTCGGGGGTGGGAGGGATTGGCAATAGTGGGAAACTGCCAGGGGAGTGGGGGCACACCTCATCAACAAGGGTACTTGCATAATGAATATTTGTATACCTAAACCTGAATTGTACCCCAAATCTTTAAAACAAAAAATTAAAATAAATAAATACATGAAAAATAAAACAAATAATAAATAAACAAACACTTGTGATTCAGGGAAAGAGGTCAAAACATCAACATTAACAGGAGTCTGAAAGAAGTTGATTTGAACCCTTATGAAGAATTCTAGGGGTTCAAGACTTCAGTGGAGGAGGTAACTACAGAGGCGGTGGATACAGCAAGAGAACTAGAATTGGAAGTGAAGCCGGAACATGTTGTAGTTTCATGATAGAACTTGAATGAATGAAGAGCTACTTCTTGTGGATGAACAAAGAAAGTGGTTTCTTGAGAGGGGATCTACTCCTGGTAAAGATACTGTGAACATTGTTGAAATAAGAATGAAGGATTTAGAATATTACATCAACCTCGTTGAAACACAGTGGCAAGGTTTGAGAGGATTGACTCCAATTTTGAAGAAACCGCTACTGTAGGTAAAACACTATCAAATAGCATTGCATGTTACAGAAAAAAAATTTAGTGAGAGGAAGAGTCAATGGATAAAACATATTTCATTGTTGTCTTATTATAAGAAATTGCCATAACACCCCAACCTTCAGCAACCAACACCCCTTATAAACATATAACCATATATCCCTTGTAAACATAACTTGAAAGGAATTTTAAACATCACTATTGTATAAAAACATTGTTAGTGCATCTAGCTTGCACATGTACCACTTTATTATTCTGTGAGCACGCTTGGATGAGAGAATCTGGCATGCTCAGAAAAGATATCACAGTTAAAGGGGGCTGGAAGGGTCTTTTAAAAAAAATCTCTTGGGGACAATGAATATCCTGTATAATCAGTCAGTAGCCATCAACAACCAGGCAAGAACCTGCACCAGCAAAAAATTATGACTCACTGAAGGGTCAGAAACTCATTAGCATTTTTAGCAGTAAAATATTTTGAAATCAAGGTATGTACATTGTTTTGCAGGCATAATGCTATTGCACACTTAAAAGAATAAATATAGTGTCAACATAACTTTCATATGTGTGAGGAAACCAAAAAAAATTGTGTGACTTGTTTTATTGCAGTATTCACTTTATTGTGGTGGTCTGGAACCACATCTGCCATATCTTTGAGTTATTTCTGTATTAAGTTTATTTTCAGTAAAACCCTATAGTTTGCAGACAAACTAACTGTTGGACCTTAATAAGTAAAGGAACAGGAGTCATGGCTCCCTGATATTACATCTGCAGCACAAGCACCCACACTCACCCCAATACCTCCCACCCACACACACATACACACCTGAAGTATGCAGGTTAAACATTCCTAATCTGAAAAATGTGAAATTCAATATGCTTCAAAATTTGAAACGTTTGGAGCACCAACATCACACCACAAGGTAACACAAGTGCACAACATACAGACTATATTCAGTGTCCCCAAGGGATTAAAAAAAAAAGAGAGACCCTTCCTTCAAGCTATGTTTATAAGGGATGTATGAAAAATAAGTGAATTTTGTGTTAGATTTGAGTCCATTTCCAAGATCTCTCATTATATGTCTGCAGCTATTCCAAAATCTAAAGGAAAAAAAATCCAAAATCGGAAACACGTTTGTTCCCAAGCATTTCAGATAAGGGAAACTCAACCTGCACGAGTTAACAGAATTCAGAAATTAAACTGAATCCATTATTTGTGCAGGTGGCTCAGATTTTATTAACAGGGGTCTGGAACGGGGCTTGGGTTTGTGTTTTGACAAACTTGTAAGGTGATAGAAGCACTGTTTCCCCCCATCTCTAAAATATCTGGAGATGTCTAAAGCTGTGTTTTATAGACTCTTTGCTTTTTGGCACAAAATACAGAAGTAACTATTCCCATATTGTGGTTATTATTTTTGGTTTGATCACAAATGAATACTTATTTTCAGAAATTTTAGCCAACACCACCTCTTGTCTTCAGTTCTAAAGAAACTGACACATTTTAGAAACTCTGTCAGGATGTTTATAACCTTCTTTTTCTATCAAATATATAACCGAATAGGCTATAAAACTATTTTTATGATAACACCCTTCTTGATTACATTCAATCTAATAGTAACCAGGCATCATTCAATCAGTATTCAATTTCAAAATAGTGTTAAGCACCAGGTTTTCCTGGCAGCAGCATCACATTTAATATACATATAGATTCATCTAATTTTTCTACATTCTCAAACACAGAAAAAGCTCAAACTGAGTTTCCATGAAACAATTACTGACTTCTTTAAAATTATCTGATAGGTTGTGAAATTCTGTTATTCTCAAAGATGTGGAATAAAATGTACTATGTATTTATATTCTAATGTAAGTTTTTTTATATGCCAAATAAATATTATATCTATTTTCAGATATTTATGTCATCATTACATAGTGAATATTCATTTTCCAGATACTGCTATATGTGCAACAGTGATTGTTTGTTCTTATACTTGTGACCTTAGAGTTTAATTAAAAACATGAGAATATAGTTATTTACAATGTAATTCCTTAAAAGCCTAGCCATATCTTTCCTCAAAACATTAAACACTAAAATAATAATCAGTATTAGAGGCTAGCAAGTGACATCATAAAAGAACAAAAGTGAAAAATGGTAGAAAATGCTGCCCCAAAACAGGCCACTTTCAATAAAGATTACTTTTAGCTAAAGGCACTTGAGCTAAAAGTAACAAGAGATGCAAGAAAGGCATTCTAATCTTCCCCTTTTTTTCTTGAAAATAGGAGATAAAAACTCAGCCATGGGAAAGATGTCCTCCCTGTATCAGGAGAAGAGGTACATTCTTTGATGGTGAGGCATAGCTGAGTGAATTGTGAAAACAGACATTTATAAAATAATTTTTATTTTCCTTTAGCTTCTCCACATAATTTACTTTTAAAGTCACCTTTCTTTGTTTAGACTAGTACAAAAACATATGTCTTGTCACTTCTTTGAGTCTGTTTTCTTATGAGGTCTCTTGTCTTGTGTCATATAAAACATACTAAATGTATATGCCTTCTCCCTTTAATCTGTTTTGTGTCCATTTAATTCTGAGGCCCAGGCAGAACCCTAAGAGGGTGAAGGCAAAATTTCACCTCCTTTACACAAATTTAATTGCTAAATTAGTGCTGTAGATAAGTAAGACACTTCAGTTGATTTTTGGATCGAATAAATAAATGTTAAATTGAAATAATAAAAACTCAGTAATGAAATGAGCCAGAAAGGTCATACAGATTAAGTAAGATTTAACTTGGATATTTAACTCAGTATGAAATTTAAATAGGCAAGAAATAAGAGAAAATCATTCAGGAACAAGAAAGAGCAAAAAAGAAATGTTGGTTTTTGTTTATTTGAGCAGAGGAAAATGTCCTCTCAAGGGACTCATTGGAACTATTTGCAAAGCATCTTAGAACAGGGTTACAGCGTTTTTTGATTTTCAGATTCAGAATCTGAATGATATCCTGGAAACAATAAAATTAAAGATCATGAGTCACAATACTCCAAATATGTTGAACCCTTTCTCAGTTTCTAGTACTGAATGCTTTGTGTATATAGATTTAATTAATTCTTACAACTAGTCTACAAGGAAGATATTGTAATTAGAAGATGGAGAAAAATAAAAGTTGAGCAGCTTTTACATTTATGCAGCTATTAAGTGTGAGACCTGAGAATTGAACCCAGTCAGGTTGATGCTGTAGTCTGTCCTCATCATAAAAAGTTGAAAGCATGTTAATTACTATTGCTTCCATAAAAACTTAATACAAACTTAGTGCTTTGAATAACACACATTTATTATACTTCTGGAGTTTAGAAGTCAGAAATGGGTTTCTTGGGGCCAGAATGGAAGTTTCAACAGGGCTGTAGTCCCTCCAGAAGCATTAGAGGTAAATAATTTTACCTTCGAATTTTTAGCTTCCTTGATGGTCCCTTCCACCATCTCCAAAGCTAACAGTGTAACATATTCAAACAAATCGGTCCTCTTCCCCTGCCCTTTCTCTGCTTCCATTCTCACATCTCTCTCTCTGACTCTGACATTCTGCCTCCATCTTACAAGACTCTTGGGATCACATTGAGCCCACTTGGATAACTCATAATCACATTCTCGTTTTATGATTCTTAATCAGAACTGCAAGGTCTCTTTTGCAGTGTAAGGTAAAAGGAGCTTAGGATGATAACAAACATCTTTGGGGATCCATTATTACACTCTAGAAGGCTGTAAGCCCACCGATGAAACAAAGGTGAAACAAATGTAAAGGAGTTGTGTTAGTCTATTTTGCGTTGCTATAACAGAATCCAGAATCTGATGAATTTACAAAGAAAAGGGGTTTATTTAGCCCACAGTTCTACAGGCTGGAAAATTCAAAAGGCATAGTGCTGGCCTCCGCTTGGCTTCAGGTGACAATCACATACTGGGTCAAAACATGGCAAGAAGATCAAAGGCAAGGTGGGCGCCTGTGAAAGGAACACAGGAGGTTAAAACTTGCTTCATAGTAAACTAATTTCATTGGAAACCAATTCATTTGCCCACATACTAAACTAGTTCCTTGGGAGCGAGAACTCGCTACTGAGAGAAGACATCAAGCCACCCATGATGGTGGATCCCCTATGACCCAAACCCTCCCAGTAGGCCCTTTGTCTTAAAGGCGCCACCTCCCAATATGGTTACATTGGCAATTAAATTTCAACAGTAGTTTTGGTGGGGACAAACCACCTTCAAATCAAAGCAGTAGTACTGAGGTTTTCTTCTTTACACATTTTTGTGGAGAAATGCATTAGTTAATTAATGAATAGTGACTTCGTTTTGATTCTTGAAGTTTCACATATGTTTTTGAAATTGTCATTTGAAATTATTATGACTTTCATACCCAGTATTAATCAAATTTGGCCAGTAAGTCTCTTTCTTGTTTAGTTCATTTTTGGTTTTAGCAGGAAGATTTGTAAAGATTAGACTATGTAAAAGGATCCAAATAACCATTTTCTTTTTTGTTATTATGTGAAATACATTACTTTAAACTGAAATCATTCATTCTTTGAAGTCTTGTCTGACTTGCCTGTAAAATTGTCTAAGTCTGATCTTTTTCTGTGGAGAACATTTTAACTTCTTAGGAAGTAAATGGTTAAGCAACAGGTCTACAATTTACTCTCTCCCTCAAAAGCAGCATTCCTTGAATATTTCTCTTGATGTCCAAAGGTTAGAATCATCAGGTGCCTTGCCATGAAAGTAAATACAAAACAATTTACATAGCGAATGTGAGGATCAAATAAAAAAATAGATTTTTTTTTTTTGTAGGCTGGAAGAGGTTTATTTGGGCCATGCCCAGATAGGCATGACAAGTCTAAGAAAAGATGTGAGTGGGAACATGGTACAGTGAGAATCCTGTTCTGGTTGTGTATCCTGTTTGTGTGTGAGGACAGGGAGCTGTAGGCAGTTGATTAGAACTTTGGGAAACCAAGAGAGGAGAGCTTCAGTCAGGAAGGGGACAGACCATTTACGGGGCAAAGTGTTGGGACAGCAGGCCTGGGACTGAGTGCTGTCTGGCTGAGACTGTGTTGTCCCCTCCAGTGTACACATAGGGTGGCAGAATGCTGTTCATCCTTTGCCCCAGTGAAGAAATGTGTGACCTACAACTCCTTTAAAGACTATTACCCAGGAGGCCCTTTAGAGAAGAGGATCTCATCAGGAGTTCGGGCCCCTTGACTGTATTTCCGAGGGATAGAAGTGGAGCCTGCATCCAGAGTTGATAATCAGAAGATGCTTCTCACAAAATAGATCTCCTCCAATAGTCACCTTTGTCTGTCCTAGAATTTGTGGGTATGCCTCTGCCACACATGGTGTGCTGTTGCCCTGGACTGGTGAGATTATAAAAAGTGACATGAAATGCATATTTGGAGAATCGCGTAATTTTGAGTATCTGACCTCTCAGGGACTTTATAAGTCCCAGGACACAGGCTTCTCCATTCTTTAACAATCATCATAGACTGTTCTACAAAACAGGACCTGGGAGAGCCACAAAGGCAAAGAAGCAAATGTCAATTTGGATGAAGTGTCTCTGCCTTTCCTCTGTGAATGGAGTAGGAGAAGAGATTGGAGACTGCTAAGCCTTTGCTTTGGGTCCCAAGAAGCAGGGTTATGGGCTGTCCCCGCCCTCTGCAGTGTCCCTCTTTCTCACTACTCTGATACGTTACCCAGGCACAAACTCCAGAGGCTACTGCAGGCATCCCTTCCCAGTGCTGCCCACCTCAGGTTGGATACTGCTTTGTGCTTCCAGCTCTTTGCATCTCTCCCTGCTGTTCCAGTCTCCTGCAGGACCTTGGTTCCAGGACAGAAGCTAACAATGACTGCCCTGGAAGAAAAAAATTTGACTTCTTATAAGTAGCATAAAGTTTGGGAAAGGATACTGCTCTGTATTCAAGGTAATTTTAGTTTTGGAAGGAAGATTTTTGAACTTTCCTCTTCAAGAAATAAAATGATAACGGGATCAAAAAATCATTTGAACTTTTAAAATCAATACTTTTCACATTATTTTAATTTTGGTCAAAGATAAGCAAAATTCATTTGAAAATAAAACTAGTCTTTACTATCATATCATTGCACACACTTATATATGATGATGGTAATGACTGGTATGTGTATATGTGTGTGTGTGTGTGTGTGTGTGTGTGTGTGTGTGTGTGTGTGTGAGAGAGAGAGAGTGAGTTCTAATGCATTAATCAAAGATTGCATATTTGTATTTATTTAAAACCAAAGTCCAAAAACAAGAAAAAGAAAAAAGAAAAACAAACTTCAGTGCTGCTTTGCAGCCTTTATGCATTTGTACAGCTTTGAGAGTTCTTATTCCCACAAGGCAAGGATGTTTTTTACCCAGTGAAACGCCTTGCAGGGTGGAAAATGTTTGAACTGCTTGATGTATAAGTTAATTTAGTTGCTTCTGAACACTAATTAGATCTCTAGCTATAAAGGAGTATTGTCCTGCTTCCTGTAATTGAATTTACTAATGAGAGTATCTGACGAAAACATCTCCTACAATTGCAGATAAATTAAACCTTTCTGTGTTCTCTAACCTATATTTTGACATTTTGATGTGGTTAAGAACATATTTAAAGTTAAACTTCACATGATGAGATTAGATAGCTGTTTTGTGTACTTATTATTATTTTAGAAAACATTAACTTTGGCTTCAGTTATTAGTTTACTTACAAATTAGCATAGTGAGAACTTCATTTGCTTTCTCTAGGTTTTGGTAGGGTTAGGGGAAGGAGCAGTGTTGATCTGTGTACTACAGGAGTGCTTAATTAGTTAATCTGTAAATTTCTGTTTAGATCTAAATATCTGTGATTGTTATTTATCCCAGATCTGAAATACAAGTTACAGGAGACCTTCCACAAGGGTTTCAATACCTGCACCAAGATGCTGCTTAAGTCCAGTCTTCTGGTCAGCCTCTATTGCGACATTAAGGCTAACTGTGTTGACTTGGGACTTCAGTCAACAAAAACACTTTTGAAACTTACAGGTTGCCTTGAATCTGTCTTGAAATTCCTTGCTATAGAAGGCTCCAGAACTTCCATCCTCTTTATTTACATTGTGCAATGTTCACCTCACTGCATTCCCCACCTCTTTCATAGTAATAAAATGCTAGTTTTTAACTTATCACTCGCTACATTTCTTAATTGTAGCTAAGTATGATAATGAACAAAGTCTTAGACAATGGCATATAAGAAAAAATTAATATGTGAGTTCTAATAAGAGACTTCAAGAGAAAGGGAATGTATGTTTTCTTTCTTTATGAGCAGTCATCATGGACTTTAAGTATCAGCTATATGCTGAAGATCAAAGAGAAAAAAAAATAGGCTAAATCTGTGTTGTATAGTAGAAACATTATATCAGTCCTCAACTATTTCCAAATTAATTTTATATGATAAATCAACTTCACCCTTAAGTCACTATAAGTTAGGGGTTGTATATTCACACAAATAAATGTAATCCTAACTAATACTTTCCAACTTTCATATGTTTCACATATTCCCTGCATACAAAATTGCAGAAACATAGAGCATTAAAAAAATTCTAAATTTTTTAAGACTATGAAATTGTTATTCATTTGTTTATATAATATTTTTTTAGTTCTGTGTATAGTAAACTCCCATTCACTATATGTCATTGAATCATAAGTTATTTCTATCTCAGACTTTCTTAATTCTTTCTTTATTTCTCCTTAACATAATGCATTTGTAATCACATTTTTAAAACTTTACATTCCAGCTGAGTACAGTGGAATGTAAAGTGCAAGTCTCTAATCTCAGCACTTTGGGAGGCCAAGGTGAGAGGGTTGCCTGAGTCCATGGGTTCAAGATCTGGGCAACATGGTGAGATCTCATCTCTACAATAAATCAAGAAAAATTTTCCAGGCATGATGATGCATGCTTGTAGTTCTAGCTACTTGGAAGACTGAGGCAGAAGGATAGCCTGAACCCAGTAGGTCGAGGCTGCCATGGCCATGAGCATGCCACTGCCCTCCAGCCTGGGCCACAGAGTGAGACTCTGAATCAAAAAAAAAAAAAAAATTCACATTCCATGGAGTTTTATATCCACAACTTCCATGCTTATTTACATTTGGAATGCTTTTTTTTTCTTCAATAATATTTTGCTAATCACATTTGTTATTGCTACTTTTATCTAAATATATTTAAATTCAAATTTAAATGGTTTTAATATGTTACCCAAAATACTTTAGCTTAATAAAACTCCCTTTTCTGTTATCTCAGGAAACATTAATATAGCTGAAGTAAATAAAAATATACTTTTCTCAATTTTTAAATAATCAAGAATTTTGTTCCAAATTTAGTCTTGTATGAACAATGCCCTATAACAGAAGACAATGGAAATGCAGCTTAAAAGAGTTTCAGAGAAACTGTTTGACCCTGACATTGTATATCATGTCAAATTATCAATCAAGCATGGAAACAAAACTAAAGATATATACAAACATGAAATAAAATTTGCCTTCAACCCATTTGTGTGGAGAACATTTACCTAGAGGTTTTTTTTTTTTTTCAGTCAACTGAAAAAATAAAGCAATAAAAACAGGAAGGCAACCGGGTTCGGTGCTCAGCCTATAATCCCACACTTTGCGAGGCTGAGGTGAGTGGATTGACTGAGCCCACCACAGGTTCGAGACCCACCTGGGCAACTTGGCGAGATCTCATCTCTACAATAAATAAATAAATAAATAAATAAGCCAGGCATGGTAGCGCGCGCCTGCAGTTCCAGCTACTTGGAAGGCTGAGGCAGAAGGATCGCTAGAGCCCAGCAGGTCGAGGCTACAGAGGCCGGGAGCGTGCCACTGCACTCCAGTCTGGGTGACAGAGTGAGACTCCAGCTAAAAAAATAAAATAAAATAAAAATAAAAACCAGGAAGGCATTCAATTGAATAAAATGTGTGTCTAAACAATAAGTCCAGTGAAAAGAAATCAAAGCATGACAAACTGGCTCATAGGCCTGGAACATACTTATTTCAAATTAGACTTAGAAATCAGAGTTCTCTGAGAATAATGTATTCAAGAAAAGTGAATTTCCTTTAACAATACACATAATAATGAAAGTAGGTGAGCTTTGTATAGAGTAAAACATATACTCTCTTTGTCAACACATGAAATAAGTACATTTAGAAACTAGAGGCCAGGCTCAGTGGCTCAGCCTATAATCCTAGCACTTTGGAAGGCCTAGGCAAGTGGATTGCATGCCCGCAGGTTCAAGACCAGCCCGGGCAACTTGGCAAGACTGAGTCTCTACAGTTAAAAAAAAAAAAAAAAAATTAGCCGGCTGTGGTAGCATGCACCTGTAGTTCCAGCTACTTGGAAGTCTGAGGTGGAAGGATCATCAGAGTCCAGCAATTTGACACTGGGTGGCCGTAAGTGTACCATTGCACTCCAGCCTGGGCGATGGAGTGAGATTTCAACAGAAAGAAAGAAAGAAAGAGAGAGAGAGAGAGAGAGAGAAAGAAACTAGAAAAAATAAGAGGAAAGACATAACTCTTATGCTTTATACTTTATGCTTTAAGTATAAAGCATAAGAAAATGTGAAAAAAATATAGAATCAATTTGACCTTGAGCTTTAGAACAATTTAATTTTAGCAGACAGATTGAGTGAAAGAATTATTTTTCTTTCAGGATAAGCAAATTAAGAAAGATTTTTGCAAGTCAAGGTCACAGCAGGAAACAGATGACTCCTTCAATTTAGGAAAATTTAAGGAGGGTTGATTAAAGAACTGTTTACAAATGTGCGTCATCATTTCAGAAAACCACAAGGTCTAGTGCAGTACCCTCAGCTAGTAAGAGCAGAACAAAGAGTCTTACTAAGCCCTGAGAAAACAGGGAGAAGGAATTTTGTAGAACTTAGGAGGGAATAAGTGATATAGAGAAGGTTACTTAGAAAGACATTATGAGCTTTGATGAAGAAATAAACTCAGTAAAAGCCAGTGCTTCTTGTAGTGAATTGAGAGTGGAGAATAATAATTCCTCCAGATACCTTTCCTTTTTACCTTCAATTTCCTATTTGGAGTCAGTGGGCCAAACACATGAGATCCAAAAAGAGAAGGAGCCTCTTCCTGCTGCCACTAAAGGTCAGACTCTCAAGGTAGAGAGCAGAGTAAAAAAAGGTGTAAAATAGACCCTTAGATCTCTGTAAAAAGGGGTAAATCAAAGTTATACAGCATGTCAGAGAATAAGACATAAGATTACCAACACTTTAGTGTTCAAAATTTAGTATTAGCTCATGGGCAAAGCACAGAAGATTAGTTATATAATAGAAGATACACATTTTTGTAAATTTTGGATTAAGGTGACAGTGGTATGAAAATGGAAAGAAGAAAAACATAGATTGGATACAGATGATGAGGCAAAAAGGAGTCAGTCAAGCTACAGACAGTGGAAAATAACCACTTTTGTGCTTATGTATTTATTTTTAAGAAAATGTGCAGGTGTGAGTTGTTTAATCAATTTTTAACACATTCTGTTAGGGTGCTTTGGGATAGCCCAATTGTGATGTAGAGTAAGCAATTGGATATTGAGATAAGGACCCCAGTGGGAAAAAAATGCCTGTGGTGAGATATACACTTGGGATTCTGCACTTATTAATTATTGTCAAAAGTATCGAAGAGCAAAAATCACTGAAGAAAACAAAGAAAAAAAAAGAAAGAAAGAAGGGAAAAATTCTCGTAATCAATATGTTTAAAAGATAAAATAAATCTGGTAATAAAGCTTAAATACTAAAATTAAACTTGTCATCACACACAAAGTTTAGGAAGGTTTCTTATTTTTGTCAACTGCTAAAAGAACAGAAGAAATACACTGTATTAATATTAGGTGGTGAGAAGGAAAAACAAACAGTGATCTTGTTTACGGAGGCAAATTCTTCATAAAACTTGATATCTATGCCCGTGAGGGCCTTATACCAAGTTTTCTGTATTTTCTCTCTTTTTTTTTTTTTTTTTTGAGTTGGAGTCTCACTCGGTTACCCAGACTGGAGTGCAGTGGCCGCTTCCGGCCACCGCAGCCTCGCCTGCTGGGCTCCGGCAATCCTTCCGCCTCAGCCTTCCAAGTAGCCGGAATTACAGGCATGCGCTACCATGCCCGGCTGATTTTTTTTTTTTTTTTTTGATTTATTGTAGAGATGAGGTCTCGCTGCCCAGGCGGGTCTCGAACCCGCGGGCTCAGGCAATGCACTCACCTCAGCCTCCCAAAGGCGCGGGATTACAGGCTGAGCCACCGAGCCCGGCTGTATTTTCTCTTTTTAAAAAAATTTATTTTATTTTAAAGATGTGGGGACAATTCAGGATTAGGTATGCAAGTGGTCATCGTACAGTTAGTAAAGCTTGGGCCTCCCTTTGGTTCCCACTTTGCCTGGTTTGAGCTCAGGTACCCTTATTAATGTCATGTCCCCCCTCCCCCTCCTCTGGCAGTTTCCAGCTACTGCCAATCTCTTTCCTGTAGTATTATGGTAAATATTCAGGGTCTGCTTATGAGTGAGAACATATAGTGCTCAAGTTGGTGCAATGTCTATGGCACGTAATTACATGGAACTTAGAGACGAATTTCTCTTGATTTTCCTAGATAGTAAATTAAAAATAAAATCCTAAGTCCCCAACCAACTGAAAAGAACCTCTCTTGGCCCAAGAGACCCAGGAAATTTAAAACACTGAGTTCTTAACCATGAAGAGAAGGGAAGTCAGAGACGTCTCTTTACACCTCCTCCCTTTTTGGTGTTTAGGCACACTGACCAGCATTAATATTAAAATACAGATCATAAGACTGACAAAACAGATGCTTTGTGACACCAATATACCATATTATCAGCAAGACCTACTTAGCATCCCTGTCTTTATTTAAAATTTTCCTTTCTGTTGACTCCAAGCTTTAAACAGAGACTTACTCCTTTGATCGATTTCAAATTAATGAATCTCTCAATCTACCTGCCACCTATATGCCCCTACTTCAAGATATCTTGTCTTTTTAGGAAGAACCAATATATACCTTCCATGTACTGATTTACATCTTTGCCTGTAACTTCTGCCTCCCTAAAATGTATAAAACAAAAACTGTAATCTGACTGCCTCAGAACCGGCCAGGGCTTCTTGAGACTGACTTTTCACAGGCCTTGGTCGCTCTTGTTGGCTCAGAAAAAAAAAAAAAATCTCTTTAAAATATTTTACAGCATTTTGTTTTTCTATTAACCGCTGTAGTACATAAAATATTTAATTGTATAAGTTTCTGCATTCAGAATTATGAAAGACATTTTACCGCCCCCCCAAAAAAAATTAGGAGCAAAATTCTGCAATTTCAATGAATCCTATGCCTGCCAGAACTGTGTTACTTTGTTTTTCTCTAGTTTTCATTTTGGACTTTGGTAAAAGCAAAGGTTGAGAAAAACTATTTGATCTCTTCCAACTTAAATATTCTATAATTTTGCATTCCAACTGTCCAGAGATGTTGAATCCTCTATAGTATGCAATAATATAAACTTACACATCTGCTTGAAAGTTCTCTGCTAAAAGTATCAAAGTCAACTTCACATCTGAGTAATTTATATTTAATTAGTGACTAAATAGGCAGCCAAGAGTTATTACAGCTAAGACTGTCACTATCAGAGCAAAAAAATTGAGTATTTTGAAGAAAATTGACTAATTTTCTAATAGCTATGATTGTCAAAATTAAAATATTTCCACATTTAGCAATCATTAGAATAAATATTTTTGAAGTTAGTTATCTAAGCATTAATTTAAATGGTATTTTGACTCTTATTCTCTTTAAGCATTCTACTTTAGTAACTTAATAGAGACAAATATAATATTTAACAGAAAAAAGCAATAGGAAGTATCTATTAACTTATGTTTGCCTGTGATATATTTTCCTCAAATAAAATGAAAGTATGCATTTGTATATTATTTGTATAAAATGCTATTAATATTATAGTCATATTGTTAAATTATTAGTATATATATATACAGTTTCTGCCAAAAAAACATTAAAACTTTCAAAACAACTGCAAAATACTAAAATTTTAAAATAAGAACCATATTTGAAATAAATAAAAATAATTCTAGAAACTAATTTCAAAATAATGTACTTGGAAATTGCCATCCATTATGAAACAAAATAAGGCAGAAAGGAGGTAGTTGCCTGAACAGAACTCTACATGAAAATATCACTTTAGTAACTGAGGAATATGAACTAAGCAACTAAACATTTTTTAAAAAGACATTCGCATATATTTATACATATATATACAAGGTTTTGTATATTTGTGTGTAATTCTTCTGTATTGAAATCATTTTGAGAATAAGAGAAGGTATAATTCTTTAAAAATACAAGATTTAGGAATAATCAAAGAAAAGTTTAAATAAATGAAGATCATAATAAATTTGAAAGAAACCAGTGTGATAGTAGATAAAATTCATCTAAAAGTCATCAACCAAGGGTGGAAAAAATTAGGAATCCCTTGCATTATCTAAAAGTAAATGAATCAGATTTCTGATTAGTCAATGATATGGAATATATTTGAGCTCCACCACAGGCATGAGAGCTCCTTGACAATGTTAACTGCTGAATCTACTAAAGCTTAATATTATGACTGTAATTTTCCTTTTAAAGTATATATTTCTAGTTTAATTCAGGCAAAATCATCAAAAAATTGAGGTAAATTCTAGAAGACACTGAACTAGTATGCCTGAAACCTGTCAGTCATAAAATCAAAGAGGTCTGAGAAATTGTCATGGCCAAGAAGAGGCTAAGAAGGTTTGATGACTAAAGATTCTGTGATATTCTGGGTAAGACTATGGAACTGAAAATGACAGAAGGGAAAATCTAAGCAAATCTGAATAAAATATGCATTTGAGTTAATGATAATGTATCAATATTACTGTAATAATAACAAATGTACCATATTAATATAAGTGGTTGATCATAGAAGAAACTGGATATGAACTCATATATGATCCCTTCTGTACTATCTTTATAATTTTTCTATACATCAAAGCTATTCTAATATACAAAGTTTATCTTTGAAAGTGTTCCACAAGCTGATTCCAATATGCCATAAGACAATCTTCATGTATAGATAAAAGCTCTGTGAAGAGCTAGCATTGTAACTCAGGAAAAGCTATTTCAACTCTCTGAGACTTGATTTTCTCATCTATTAAAAACATAATGATACTTCCTAATCCAATTTGGTAAAAAAAAAAAAATGTAGTTCAATAATCTTTGGAAATTGTAAAGCACCATTCACATATTATGTCACCATTATTATCACATATCTCTATTTATTTCAAGCTGCCTCCCTGTTTTATCTTTTAGTTATTCATAATTACCTAACTAGTCTCAGTGTCTATGTATCTTTATTTACCTTCAAGTGGTAGAGTTTCAATTACCCAAGATAGAGAAGGAATTGGTTGTATTTGAGTCCAATATCCCAAGAAGACACCTTGGGGGATGCTGCTAACCAACTCAGTTGGGACAGTGGGCTAGAGTAAATTTTCATGAGATAATGTAGACTGTCACTGTTCCTTTGACCTTCTCTCTTTTTCTCTGTCATCTTGCCTACTCCACTCCATCATCACTGGCTACCTAGTTTTCCCCAAACACCTCAGTCATGTTTCAGTATTAAAGCAGTCGCTAGGTTTTCTCTACCTGTAACATGCTCCCTTCTGTTGCTCGTTTACTTGGCTAACTTCCTCATCCCTAAAGCTTTGTGTGAGTATCACCTTCTCAGTAAGACCATCTCTGTTTACCCTATTTAAAAACACATCTTGATCCCCACTATTTCCAGTTACCCCTAGAATCTTAATTCTCCTTATACTGCTCAATTTTTAAATCAATTTAATGCTAGTTATTTGCTAGCATATTGCAGAATTGATTTATTTATTGTTTATTCCTTTTCTCCTTTCATTGAGTTTATGTAAGCTCAATAAGGGCAGGCATATTTTTAAATGTTTTATAGGCATAGCTTCAGTGTCAAGAAAAGTACCTGGTTTATAGGAAATATTCAGTTAATATTTGTTAAATACGTGAACAATGATCCGGGGAGTGAATACATAGACTATCTCTGAGATATATATACTCAAAGAATGAGATGATGCATTTAAAAAAAATCCATTGTCTTAGAATAATGCATGAATGAAATGCATGTAGGCTTAATGAGCTATACTTAAATTTGGCAAAAGGTCTTGTAAGGAGGAATACTTGATTTCGTAAGCGTAAATATTTTGTGAATTTTAAAGACTCAATGTATATGTTCTCATAAAATAAGAAAAATAAACCTGAATGTCTGTATAAAATAAGGAAAACAAGTCTGAATGTCTGCATAAAATAAGTTAAACAAGTCTGAATGTCTGCATAAAATAAGGAAAACAAATCTACAAAAACAAATCCACACGTCTGTGCTTATGAGAATGCAAAATCAAGGAACACTTTGGGAGCCTGGGGGAAGAAGACAAAGCTGAACTTTGTATATCTGACTTCAGGAGCCCATGGATGTGCAGTCACTTTCAATATTCAAGATTAAAATTGGAAAAGCAATATTGGAGGAATGGCTGGGGAGCAGTTGAGGAGGAATCTAAGAGGATATACATTAAGGGAGATCTTGTATTTGCAATAAAAGATTGTTTATTGAGTCTGGATGCTTAGGTTCTTCGGAATTATTGAATCTCCTTCAGACTCAACCAGTCAATACAAATTAATTAAATGTTTATTCTTTTCATCTCCTTTGCTTGAAATAACTGGAGGTCTTTGCTGAATGGGGCAAAAAACTAGGACTATAAAAAAGTAGAGCTCTTTTCTTGATGTGATGACTTTTGGAAAATGGGTTAGACTATTGCAACTATAGCATTCTGCCACTTTGATTACACTGCCTGAGAGCTGACACCAAAAATGTAAAGAAGGTAGACACAGGAGGCAATAATTGTATCCAGACTTCTGATGATAAGACAGCTTGCCTTCACAATCCTTGACATATAATTAATTCTTAGATTTCTAAGTTCATCATTCTCCAATAAAGCAGTACCCTACTGATCACAGCATCAATACTCAAGTATTGAATTAGTTATACATTTGTCAAATATGTACTGAGAGCACCTACTATATGCCTGTAAATAGTTCAGGTGCTTTAATTTGCTAAGATGAATTTTAAAATATGCATGCCATCTTAAATCACAATCAAACCTGGGTAAACTTCTTCACTTCAAACTGACTATAGCACTTAAATGTCAACCTTCCCCCGAGTTTTAATGAAATTATAAGAAATAATATTTTAGAAGTTTTACCTCTTTCCACTACACTTACATCATCTCTGTGTCTTATATTTTAGAGCACAGGAAGTAATAAGGAAAATCTAGTTTTGTTTTTGTTTTTGTTTTTTTTGAGTGGGCTCTGGTGATCCTTCCACCTCAGCCTTCAAAGTAGCTGGAATTACAGGCATGCACTACCATGCCCGGCTGATTTTTTTTATTGTAGAGATGAGGTCTCGCTGCCCAGGCGGGTCTCGAACCCGCGGGCTCAGGCATTACAGGCTGAGCCACCGAGCCCGGCTAAATCTAGTTTTTTAAAATGTATTCAACTTGTATTTACCTTCTCCACTCAATATTTGAAACCTAAGGGAAGCAAAAGGTGTAAGAGAAGCAACTCCAGATTGAGCCATATTCCTCCAGAAATAATGAATTAAGTTAAACTTCTCCGGATGAATTTTCTCTAATAATTTACTTTGGGGCTTTATCTGCAACACAGACAATTCTCAAGTAACAGAACCAATTTGTTTAGAATTTGCTTATATTAGTGAATGACTGACTCAGTGATTTTTCTCTTTCAGAATATATTGCAAATTCAGGAAAAAACTTGGTGATGGAAATGTTTTCTTTTTGGTCATCAAAGTATTTAATTGCAACCCTCACATCCCCAGTATGTATTTTTCTATTACCCTATTTTAAAAATAAAATTTTAAATTATTTATCTACTCTAGATTTTTAGGGTACAAGTGAAGCTTTACTACATAAGTAGACTACATTCAGGTAAAGTTTGGACTTCTAAGTGGTTCTCACTCCCCCTAGGTATCCTTTGTGTTATCACATGTTCCCCATCCTCCTCCCACCCTCCCTGCCCTAGCGGTGCCCAGCGACTGCCCATCCCTTCCCTTTGCTAATGTGACTAGTGATCAGGGCCCACTTATGAGTGATAACATGTGGCATTCAGTTCTTTGCTTCTGTGATAGTTCACCTAGTATGGCGGTCTCTAACTGCATCCAAGTTGCTGAGAAGGCCATGATATTGTTCTTTATGAATGTGTAACACTCAATCATGTATGTATATATGTACCACATTTTCTTTGTCCAGTCCACTTTCGATGGGCAGCAGGATTGGTTCCATATGTTTGCTCCTGTGACTAGTGCAGTAATAAACATGTGTGTGCAAATGTCTTGATAGAGCATTTGATATTCCTCTGGGTATATTCCCAAGAGAGGAACCGTTGGATAGTAGAGAAGATCAATTTTCAGTTATTTTAGGATTCTTCACACTGCTTTCCATAGAGGTTGAACTAACTACATTTCCACCAGTAGTGTAGAAGAGTTCCCTTTCTCCACAGCCGTGCCAGCACCTATTGTTTTTGACTTATAAATGATAGCCATCCTTACCGAAGTTAGGTGGTATCTCACTGTAGTTTGATTTGCATCTCTCTGGTGAATAGTGAGGCTGAGCATTGTTTCATGAGTATGTCGGCTGCTTGTATGTTATATTTATGGAAGTGTCTGTTCATGTTTTGCCCACTTTTTAATGGTGCTGTTTGTTTTGTTTTTCCTTTCCCTTCGTTTGAGTTATTTGTAGATACTGGATGTGAAGCCTTTGTCAGATGCATAATTAGCAAAGATTTTTTTCCCAATCTATGGGCTGTCTCTTTACTCTTTTGCTGTGTAAAAGCTTTTCAGCTTGATGAGGTCCCACGTCTATCTGAGCTTTTGTAGCATTCACTTTTGGGGACTTGGTCATGAATTTATTGCCTACTCTGATGTTCAGAATATTTTTCCTATGTTTTCTTCTAGGAATCCTACAGTTTGAGGATTAACATTTAAATCCTTGATGGATTTTGTGTGGATTTTTGTATATAGTGATAGGTAGGGGTCCAGTTTTATTCTTCTGCGGGTGATTGGTCAGTTTTTCCAGTATATTTGCTACATATGGTCTCCTTTCCTCAATGATTATTATTGGTGGCTTTGTCAGAAATGAATTGGTTGAGAGATCATGTTTTTACTTCCAGAATCTCTGTCCTGTTTTATTGGTCTATGTGCCTATTCCTGTACCAATAACATGCTATCCTAACTACTGAGGCTTTGTAATAAAGTTTAGTCTGGAAGTGTGATGCCTCCTGCTTTGTTCCTTTTGCTGAAGATGGTTTTATGTATTCATGCCTCTTGTTTGTTTGTTTGTTTCCATATGAATTTCTGTATTGTCGTTTTCAGGTCTGTGAAAAAAGATGTCAGTAATTTGATGTATTACTCTATTTTCTGTCATTCAGCCTCCTAGAACTTTTGTGTGTCATTTGCACCTTGAGATATATTAAGGATACCCTTACTTCTTTGGGGGTCATTTGCATTTTAAATTTTATATTTGATTTTAAAGTATGGAATTAAAATTTATATTATTTTTAAAAATTACCAGACATCATTAACAGGCAGAATTGTTGTTGATTTCTTTTTTGAAGGAGGGGGTAGGCTATAGGATACAGAGGGAGGGAGGGAACGTTGGGTAATACATTTATGAGCTTCTTAAATTTTTAAAAAATGATAAATGCATTAGAAATAATATTTTTACATTTTTTAAATGAACTAAAAGTCCTATTTTTGCTGTAATCCAATCATGTAGCATAACTTTTAAAAGCAACTTTTCAGAACAACTCTTGAAATTTAAACTGCAAATGTGAGACAGCAGTCATATATTAGGTTACTGTCTTTTTGTTTGTATAGCTTACAGGAAACCTCTGTTCAAATTCCTCATAAATAAAGCTATAAAATACTTGTATAAACAACAAAAAAAGAAGATTTGAGTTCTATTTGTAACAATTTATAGCAAATTCTCTTAACAATTAATGATTAAAATAACTATTCTTTCATAACAATGTCACTGTGTATCCTTAGGTGATTAGTCTGACTTTTTAAGGAACAAATATATTTGAATATATTTGACAAGTTGTAAGGATACTTATTTTACTTAGAGTTATTTCTTAGGATTTTGCAGAATTTAATTGTATTAAAAAGAGAACTAAAGAACGAACTGAGTAACAAATATATTAGCCAGGCTCGGTGGCTCAGCCTGTAATCCCGCGCCTTGGGAGGCTGAGGTGAGTGGATTGACTGAGCCCGCGGGTTCGAGACCCTCCTGGGCAACTTGACGAGATCTCATCTCTACAATAAATCAAAAAAAAAAAAAAAAAATTAGCTGGGCGTGGTAGCGCGCGCCTGTAATTCTGGCTGGCTGCTCGAAGGCTGAGGCGGAAGGATCGCCGGAGCCCAGCAGGTCGAGGCTGCGGCGGCCGGGAGCGGCCACTTCACTCCAGTCTGGGCGACCAAGTGAGACTCCGACTCAAAAAACAAACAAACAAACAAACAAATAAACAACAACAACAAAAAAACAAATATATTATAGGCTATATGATTGCTACAGTTTATTAGATCCTCAGTAGAATGTGTACTCCTTAGAACCATATACATTTTGTGAGATTATTTCAACAGATTAAATGAATCTTTTTCTGAATTCAAATAAATATTTTATTCAAAACCAGATACAAAATGTTGTCGTATTGTATTTTTTTTTTTTTTTTTTTTTACGTTGGAGTCTCACTCTGTCGCCCAGACTGGAGTGCAGTGGCCGCTCCCGGCCACAGCAGCCTCGCCTGTTCCGCCTCAGCCTTCCGAGTAGCCGGAATTACAGGCACGCACTACCATGCCGGCTGATATTTTGATTTATTGTAGAGATGAGGTCTCGCTGCCCAGCCGGGTCTCGAACCCTCAGGCTCAGGCAATCCACTCACCTCAGCCTCCCAAGGCGCGGAATTACAGGCTGAGCCACTGAGCCCAGCTTGTATGTTCAAATTCATTTTCTGTCATAGTAAAGGCAATTATAGGAGCTAAAACAAAAAAGAGCATATGTAGACAGTTTGTCAAAGGATGACGCATCCGTTACTTCTTTCTATAATGACTGTATTTCTATTATAAACAGACATTGAACTGCTAGGAATGTATTGTTTATTTTGTGTTATGTTTTATTCATATGAAAATTCATACCTGCTCAAGGATATACCTCACTGAGTGTGAGAGTTTGTTTTAATTTGAAACATTTTGGTAATGGTATTTAAAGTCACAATGGTGTACTGAAAATATTATATAATTCATCAGCTACTCCTTGTCTCAGCAGACATGGTACCAATGCAAAACACCTAGTCTTCTTTTAGAAATTCTGCTACTTGGGATCAGTTGTTTATATTTCCTATTTTCTTTTATGTAACTTACCAGTTCCTGCTGTATATTTTACAGTATTCCTTGCATTTGATTTTTACCTTACATTTTTACCAATATTCTATGTCAATTTATTTTGAACTCTGTATGATGTAAAAGCTCAAACATACACTACATACAAATGTATATATGCAATAAACATCTCTGTACTCTTCAGTCAGCTTTAATAATGATCAATACATGAATAACAGTGCCTTAATTTACTTATCACTCATGATTATTTTGAAATTCCTAGATATGATTTCATCTTTATTTTTTAGTATATGTCTGTAAAAGTTTGATAATTTTTATACTTTTATTTGTACAATTAAATTGCTACCCCAGATACCAAAAGGTCTCATCATCTCTTATTACCTTTCAGTTTTCTTTTCATATAGCAAACTTTTTTCACCTGTCTCATTTCACAGTACTCTCCTTTTGAGAAAGGTAATTCTTGAAGACATTTTTGATAATGAGCTTCACTCATTTTTATAGATTTCTGTTACCATCTCTTAAGTAAAACATTATTTTCTTTCACCCATTGATTGATGTGAAACTAATATTCAGTGTTGCCAAATGTTTTCTTTTGCTTTGCAGAAGCTTTTCAGTTTGATGAGATCCCACTTTTCTATCTTATCTCTGATGGCATGGGCATGTGGGATTCTGATCAGGAATTGTTTGTCAGTCACAATTTCCATAGGATGTGCATTTTCTTTTCTTTTTCTTTTCTTCTTTTTTTTTTTTTTTCAGTTGGAGATCTCACTCCATCGTCCAGACTGGAGTGCATTGGCCACTCCTGGCCACCGCAGCCTCGACCTGCTGGGCTCGTGCCATCCCCATGCCTCAGCCCTCCAAGTAGCTGGAACTACAGGTGTGCACTACCACACCTGGCTAATTTTTGATTTATTGTAGAGATGAGGTCTTGCCAAGTTGCCCAGGCGGGTCTTGAATCCGTGGGCTCAGGCAATTCACTCACCTTAGCCTCCCAAGGCATGGGATTACGGGCTGAGCCACCGAGCCCGACCAGGTTGTATATTTTCTAAGGTTCATATAGTTTGAGGATTTACGTTTAAGTCTCTGATCTATTTAGAGTTGATTTTTGTGTATGATAATCGGCAGGAGTCTTGTTTTAATTTTCTGCATGTAGTCAACCAGTTTTCCCAGCACCATTTACTGAATAGGTTCTCATCTCTCCAGTGGTTGTTAGTAGAGGCTTTGTCAAAGATTAGTTGGTTGAGGTTTTGCTTCTGGAATCTCTATCCTGTTCCATTGATCTGCAAGTCTGTTCTTGTACCAATACCAGGCTGTTTTGATTATTTTTGAGTTGGAGTCTCACTCTGTCACCCAGACTGGAGTACAGTGGCCGCTGCGGCCTCCGCAGCCTCGACCTGCTGGGCTCCAGCTATCCTTCCGCCTCAACTTTCCAAGTAGCTGGAACTACAGGTGCGCGCTACCACACCTGGCTAATTTTTTGATTTATTGTAGAGATGAGGTCTCACCAAGTTGCCCAGGTGGGTCTCGAACCTGAAGTCTCAGGCAATCCATTCACCTCAGCCTTCCAAGGCGAGGAATTACAGGCTGAGCCACCAAGCCCAACTCCACTTTGGTTCTTTTGCTGGGGATTGTTTTGGCTATTTGTGGTCATCTATGTTTCAACATGAATTTCTGCATTGTCATTTGCAGGTCTGAGAAGAATGATGCTGGTAATTTAATGGGTATTGCGTTAAATCTGCAGATTGACTCAGGTAGGATGCACATCTTAACGATGTTGATTCTTCCAATCCATGAGCATGGAATGCTTTTCCATTTGTTTATGTCACCTTTGATTTATTAGAGCAGCGTTTTGTAGTTTTCATTGTAAAGTTCTTTCACTTCTCTGGTTAGGAAGATGCTAAGGTATTTAATTTTTTTGTTTACTATTGTGAATGAAATTGTGGTTTTTATGTGGTTTTCAGCCTATTAGTTGCTGGCGTATAAGAATGTGACTTATGTCTTTTGCATGTTGATTTTGTACACTGAGATTGTGTCAAAGTCCTTTATCAGAGCAAGAAGATTTTTGATAGATTCTCTTTGGATTTTCGTGGTATAGAATCATATTGTTGGCAAAGAGGAATACCTTAATCTCCTCTTTTCCTATTTGGGTACCCTTGATTTTCTTCGCTTATCTGATTGCTATATGATAGACAAGGGAGACCTCATCAAACTGAAAAAATTCTACAAAGCAGAAGAAACCATCAAGAGAGCAAGAAGACAGCCCACAGAATGGGGAAAAATATTTACTAACTATATATCTGACAAAGACCTAACATCTCAGATCTACAAGGAATTCAAATGTGCTGAAAAGAAAAACAAGCAGCCCTATTAAAAAGTGGACAAAAAGTATGAGTAGACACTTCTCAAAAGAAGATGTATAAGCAGACAACATATACATGAAAAAATGCTTAGTCTCACTAGTCATCAAAGAAATGCAAATTAAAACCACATTGAGATACCACCTAACTCCAGTGAGGATGACCATCATCAATAACTCAAAAAACAACAGATCCTGGAGAGGATGCAGGGAAAAAGGAACACTTCTACACTGTTGGTAGGATTGTAAACTAGTACAATCTTGTGGAAAACAGTGTGACAATTCCTAAAAGACCTAAAATTGACCTTCCATACGACCCAGCAATTTTCATTCTGGCAATATACCCAGAGGAACTCAAATCACTTGATGTAAAAGATACCTGTACACATGTTTATTGCAGCATTACTTACAATAGCAAAAGCAGGGAATAAACTGTGCTGCCCAATGAAAATGGACTAGATTTTTTAAAGTGATACATATACACAAATTTATGGAATTTTATGCAGCCATAAATATGCACAAAATTATGAACTTTGCAGCAACTTGAATGAAATTAGAGACTATAATACTCAGTGATATATCACAGAAACAAAGAACTGAGTACCACATCTTTTCATTCATAAGCAGACTCTGAACAATTATTATAATACTATAAGAAAGGGATTGGCAGTAGTGGGAAACTGCCAGGGAAGACAGGGGGCACGCTTTAACAATAAGGGTATCCGATCTCAAATCAGATGAAGTGGGGACCAAAGTAAGAACCAAACTTTACCAGTACAATAACCATTTGTATACCTAACCCTGAATTGTACCCCACATCTTAAAAAACAATACACCTGCAGAAAAGAGACAATTTTCAAAAGCCACCTATAATCCTATTACCAGAAATAATCACTGTTTTTGGTATATTTTCAGATTTTTTCCTATGTGTGTGTGTGTGTGTGTGTGTGTGTGTGTGTGTGTGTGTGTGTATAATTTTATTTTAAAAATTATTATTTAAATTATTATTAAAATAAAATTTTAAAATATATAAATAGTTATGGGCTCATACCAGCCATGCTGTTTTATCACTTGCTTTTTTACATAACACTGTATCATGAAGTTTTTTTGTGTCAATAAATGCATTTCATTGTTTAAAAAAAAAAAAATGTGCCAAATGTTTTTTTTCCAGGCAACCTTTTCTTTCTAAAAAATGAAGTTTCATTCTAATTATTACTATATGCTTTGCAAGCCAGAGCTTTCAAAATGGAAGCTCATAGGCCAGATTGAATCCACAGATGAGTTTTGTGGATTTACAGAATGCTTTTACAAAGAATATACATACCTTTCATAGAATACTTACACTGTAGATCGTCATATATCCCACCATATCCAACCTGTAATCAAGTAACTGCTTTGCTGCTAATTGCCTTTCAGTTGGAATTGCTAATCCACACTGATAATGCTAACACTTCTTTCCAGTTCAAAGAATAACTTCAAACAATTGCTTCACTGACTTTTCATATACCTTATCAAACAGGTTATGGTATGTCCTTTTGTCCAAAAGACAAAAACAGAACTTGAGTCACCCAAACAACATGCAGTCAGAAGTTAAGCCAATAACCAGGCGCTATGATTGTACTACCTTGTTCCAGAAAGAAAATGATGCCTGTTTTACCACTCTATTAGAACTGTTACTTAACTTTCAGCATTTTTCACCATTTCTCATTTTATAATATTGCATTGCCAAAGTACTTCTCATATTCTGCCAAATCCATTCAGTTTTGGAATTATATAAATATTTCTATTAAAGAATATGGAAGCTGTTATCTTGCAGACACCTACTTTCTGACTTGGGGAAATAATGCTCCTATTCCTACCTCCTTACCAGCAACTTTATTTTTTGCTGGAGTTTACTTAATTTATGTGATGAATACAGAATAGTCATAGATGGATAGGTGAATAAGAAGGTAGAGAGATAGATATGTACCAGTTCCAGGAAAGATAACATTACAGTGTGTTATGATTTGAATGTTTTTGTTTCCTCCAAAATTCATCTTGAATCTTAATTTCCAATGCAGTAATATTAAAAGATGTGACTTTGGGAGGTATTTATGTCCTAAGAGGTACTCACTTGTAAATGTGATTAAGACACTTACACAAGAGACTTCACACAAGATTTTTCCCATCTTTTCCCCTTTCATTCCTCCTGACATATACAGGCACACCTTTTGTCCTCTTCGAAGGATGCAGTTACAACGTGCCATCTTGAAAGCAGAGAATGGCTCTCACCAGACACCATACCTGCCTTCTATTGCCTTGAGCTTGGACTTCCCAACCTCTAGAACTGTGAGAAATAAATTTCTGGTCTTCATGAATTGTCCAGTATGAGTTATTTTGTTATAGCAGCATAAACAGACTAAGACAATCTAATTTCACATTAGATTTTTAAGCATGATTAATGTTTTATTTATTTTTGCCACTTACCTATACCTCCAGTACTCATCATACACTCTCAATGTCAAATATGCATCACAGCTCATAATAGTCTTTCTCTTATATTTTTTGAACCAAACTGCATCCAAAAATGTCATCCATTCAATGATGCATTTATTTCACATTTTAGCATATCACAATCAGAATTTGACTAAAAAGATATCTTACTATTATTTATATTTTTAAATTATTAATGTTGTCATAATATGTTTTATAATAGATGACATTTCCAATCAATTACTGTAAGACATTTAATTTGAATAATTAGTATCAGTCAGCATTCTTGAATATTTATTTGATTTATTCAATTCAGGGAAAAAAAAAACCAGTAAGAAAAAATGTTGATGTATTTTGAGTAATTTAAAATTACACTTGATCATGAAAATTGATGTCTATCCTAACTATAAAGCACAATGTAGTCATACAGAGATAAATAGTATAAAAAATATTAAACCTAGTTCACCCCTGTTACATGTACAAGGAAGACATTTGTTGTGTATGCTGCAGAAAGTTACAATGCTTTACAGGATTAAATGATTTCAAGGGGTGTATTGTGCACTGCACTCTATAATGGATCAGTTGTTACATTAACTCAATGGTTGTTTTCTTAACATACTAAAGACATATAAATTACCAATACATATGCAGCAATTAAATTTATACTTGAAGCTCATATTTATAATGCATTCTTTTACTACATATAAATTGCTTTCAATAGTTTCAACACAACATAAGAGCAGAATCATTCAGTTGAAGATTTAAAGAATGTAAAGAATCTCATCTCTTTATTTTACAGAAGTAGAACAAGCATCCAGAGAGGTGAATTGTGATGCCCCAAATCACATAACTTCTTAGAGCCAGATCCAGTACTAGAGTTTTTTGAAAGGTGTTTTTATTTCAGACAAGACAAAATTGTTTAAAATTGATTACTTTGTCTCTGTCTCTTACAAAGCCCCCTCTGCAGTAAATATTCAAAATTGTGTAAAACTGTGGTATTCGAAATGTCATAAAACTATTTAGAAAACAACAAGTTCTAGAGATATGCTATGCCATAAAGACTACTTCAGAGTCAGACTCTGTTAAACCACTGGAAATTCTGGAAATGGAAGGTAATTATTGAATAAATAGCAGGAATCCATAACATTCCTCTGAGTAAGGATGAGTTTTATATATATTCTTTAAATATATTCTTTGATTATTTTCAAAAACCTGTCCAATAAGAAATTAGTTATTTATCAAATAACATAAGAAATTTTAAATTTTTGTAGTTGTTTTGTTAGCATATCACTGTTTGAATAGATATTGTTAATATACATATAATATACATAGATGTATTTGTTTGTATACATATAAGTGCATATATTCATTTGCTATTGCTGCTGTAGCACATTATGAAAAGCTTAGTTACTTACAAAACACAAATTATCTTAAAGTTCTAAAGTTCAGAGTCTAAATTGTGTCTGTAAGGTTGGATTCCCTCTAGAAGCTCTAAGGGAGAATCTGATTCCTTACCTTTTCAACTGCTGGAGGCTCTCCTCATTACTTGGCTCATGGCTCCATATCAAATTATTTTTGCTCACTCTGACTTAGTCTTAACCTAGGAATCTTTTGACTCTGATTTCTGTGTTTCGTCTATATAAAAGTTCTTGTAATTACATAGGATCCACCGAGATAATCCAAAATAATCTTCCTTTCTCAATATTTTTAACTTGGTTACACCTGCTATGTTTCTTTTGGGAAATAAAGAAATGTTCACAGGTTCCAGGGGTTTAGGACATGCACTTCCTTTGGAAGCCATTATTTAGGGACCCCCACATTCCCCAGTGATAGAGATGTAGAATGCAGCTCTACACCTATGCTTCCATACATCTGGTCGCAATCATATTAAAGTGTCTCTTTAGCTTAAAAATTTCAAAACTAAAGTTAGACTAATATTTATTGAGAATGTAAGACTTTCAAGCCAGTTGATTTATATGCACTTTCTTATTTAATAATTGAAAAAAAATATTTAGTTTCACAGCTGAAGACACTGAAGCTTAAAGAGATTAAGTTACATGCATGTAGCACCCTGCATACCTCAACAACAAGGGTACCTTCATAATGAACAATTGTATACCTAAACCTGAATTGTACCCCTCTACTTTAAAATAAAAAATTAAAATAAAATAAGAATGAAACATCTTTATAGCCTGATACATAAACGTAGCTGAAATTTATAGAGGAGCTTTAATGTAATGATTCAGGCTTGATTCTAACCACTATATCATACTACCTACTGAACAAATCATGATAGAATGGCCTCTGTAAGACAGAATCATATAAAGGAGAAAAATAAGAGAAAGAGTGAGAAAATGTGTGCATGCATGAGTGTTAAAATAAGATGAATGTTTATAATTTTCCAAGCAAAGTGTTTAGAGCTTTCCCTTCCACACTTGGCAGTTGTGGGAATCGAATTTTATCTTGCCTTTTAGTCTGAATGAAAAAGAAAATAAATTAAGCCAGCAATATGAAGAGAGCCATAAAGGAATTTTCAAGTCTAATATATTTGTGTTGGGCATATGGGAAACAATTTCTCTTAAAAAATCAAAATTTAAGTTATTTTGAAAAAGAATGATAGGGATTTATTTGTAGCAACAGTTACTTCCTATCTTTTACATGGATCATTTGATCAAAATAAATTTATTTTGACTTAACATCTCATTTGCAGCAGTGAGGGAGGGAAAATAATTTTTGAGTTTTAAGGATATTTCTGTTATATGAATTCTTCCCATAAATTGGTCCTCTGATATATGCAAAAAATGATATACTTAACTCTAGACAGCATTTATGTTTCTTTGTATTTTTCAACTGCTTATGTTCCAACTTGACATAGAATATGCAGCCAAACCCATGGGCATTCCCCAAACTTGCACTATTCTGGAAACTTCTATTTTTTCTTTTCCATTCACAAAGTTTTCTTTTAAATTTATCATGTGTTTACATAATCTTCCCCTTTGGTTTTTGCAGATTTATCTGGAAGTAGTCATGGGTGGTAATTACCTGTTTGAGCTTTTGAGCATGGGACCCAGGAGAACACTAGGGTTAATCATATCCATTCTTTTTTTTTTTTTTTTTTGAGTTGGAGTCTCTCTCTGTCGCCCAGACTGGAGTGCAGTGGCCGCTCCCGGCCACCGCAGCCTCTACCTGCTGGGCTCCAGCGATCCTTCCTCCTCAGCCTTCCAAGTAGCCGGAATTACAGGCATGCGCTACCACGCCCGGCTGATTTTTTTATTTTATTGTAGAGATGAGGTCTCGCCTGCCCAGGCGAGTCTTGAATCCGCGGGCTCAGGCAATCCACTCACCTCAGCCTCCCAAAGGCGCAGGATTACAGGCTGAGCCACCGAGCCCGGCTAATCATATGCATTCTTGATGGCTATATTTTTCATCATGTGGTAAAGTGTAGAAAACTAATCTTCCACAATAATGAAAATGAAGACAACTCGTCAACAAGCAGAGGTAAGAAAAAACAAAATAAAGTAAAAATCAAAATAAAGTAAAAACAAGAGAAGAAAGATAATATTAGGTCGATGCTAAAGTAATTGTGATTATGGACCGTGATTTTTAAATCATTATAACTAGGTTCAAACACATCTTTATTCATAAAAATAAGAACCATTACAATCAACATATTTTGCCAATGATAAATAAGTTTGTTTATTCTTGTAGGATTAAAAATCTGTGCTTCGGGATGGGACAAATTCTTGGAAAGCATTTTCTGCATCTTTCTGCTTATGGAAGTGCTTTCCCTGCAAAAAGTTTTTGAAATGCTTGAAGAAGCTGTAGCCAGTTGATGAGAGGTCAGGTGAATATGGTGGATGTGGCAAAGCTTCTTTTTCTTTTTAACTTTTAAATTTTTTTATTTTAAAATTGTGGGGTAGAATTTAGGGTTAGAAATACTAATATTCATTGTACAACTACCCTTATTGATGAGGTGTGTCCCCCTTCCACAGGCAAATTTCCACTACTGTCAATCCCACCTCTTCACCCTCCTCCCCCCTCCGGCAGTTTCCCGCTACTGTCATTTCTTTTCTTATAGTATTACAGTAGTTGTTCAAGGTCCTCTTATGAGTGAGAACATGTGATACTCAGTTCTTTGTTTCTGTGAAAGATCACTCAGTATTACAGACTCTAATTCTATCCAGTTTGCTGCAAAGTTCATGATTTTGTTCTTTATGGCTGCATAATATTCCATTGTGCATATGTACCACATTTTTAAAATCCAGCCCTTTTTTGACGGGCAGCACAGTTGGTTCCATGTTCTTGCTATCGTGAACAATGCTGTGATAAACATATGTGTGCAGGTATCTTTCTTATAGAGTGGTTTGAGTTCTTCCGGGTATATTTCTAGTAGGGGGATGGCAGGGGCATATGGAAGGTCAATTTTTAGGAATTGCCACACTGTTTTCCACAGAGGCTTTACTAGTTTACACTCCCACCAACAGCGTAGAAGTGATCCCTTTTCACCACATCCTCTCCAGCATCTGTTGTTTTTTGAATTATTGATGATGGCCATACTGAGTGGAGTTAGGTGGTATCTCAGTGTAGTTTTAATTTGCATTTCTTTGATGACTAGAGAGGCTGAACATTTTTTCATGTATCTGTTGGCTGCTTGTATGTCTTCTTTTGAGAAGTGTCTATTCATATCTCTTGCCCACTTTGCAATGGGGCTATTTGGGATTTTTTTTCAGCATGTTTGAGTTCCTTGTGATCCTAGATGCTATCAGTGCAAGGAGGTTGTTGACAGACATGGAATTGGCAAATATTTTTTCCTAGTCTGTGGGCTGTCTCCCTGCTCTCTTGATGGTTTTTTTGACTTTGCAGAAGCTTGTCAGTTTGATGAGGTCCCACTTGTCTATCTTATCTCTTATAGCACGGGCCCTTAGGGATTTGATCAGGAATTGGTTTCCAGTTCCAATTCCCATAAGAGTGTCTCCTGCATTTTCTAAGGTTCTTATAGTTTGAGGTTTTATGTTTAGGTCTCTGATCCATTTAGAGTTAATTTTTGTGTATGGGGATAGGTAGGGGTCCTGCTTCAATCTTCTGCATGTGGTCAGTCAGTTGTCCTAGCACCATTTACTGAATAGGTTCTCGTCTCCCCAGTGGTTGGTGGTGGAGGCTTTGTTGAAGATGAGTTGGTTGAGAAATTGAGGTTTTGCTTCTGGAATCTCAGTTCTATTCCATTGGTCTATATGTCTGTTCTTATACCAATACCAGGCTGTTTGATTATTGTAGCTTTATAATAAAGTTTAAAATCTGGGGGTGTGATACCTCCTGCTTTTTTTTTTTTTTTTTTTTTGCTAAGGATTATTTTGGCTATTCTTGGTCATTTTTGTTTCTGTATGAATTCCGTATCATTGTTTCTTGTTCTGAGAAGAATGTTGCTGGTAGTTTGATGGGGTATCACATTAAATCTGTAGATTGCCTTAGGTGGAATGGACATCTTAACAATGTTGATTCTTCCAATCCATGAGTATGGAATATTTTTCCACTTGTTTGTGTCATCTTTGATTTCTTTGAGCAGGGTTTTGCAGTTTTCATTGTAAAGGTCTGTCACATCTCTGGTTAGGAAAATGCCAAGGTATTCATTTTTTTTTGTAGCTATTGTGAATGGGATTGTTCCTTTTATATGGGTTTCTGTTTGTTTTATTATTGGTGTATAGAAATGCAATTGTCTTTTACACGTTTATTTTATACCCTGAAATTTTATCAAAGTCCTTTATCAGTGCAAGGAGGTTGTTGACAGATTCTCTTGGGTTTTCAAGGTATAGAATCATGTCACCTGCAAAGGGAGATAACTTGACTTCCTCATTTTCTATTTGGATACCCCTGATTGCCTTCTCTTCTCTGATTGCTCTAGCTAGGACATCCAAAACTATGGTGAACAGGAGAGGTGAAAGTGGGCATCTTTGTCTTGTTCCAGTTTTCAGGGGAAATTGTTCCAACTTCTGTCTGTTTAGCAGTATACTGGCTGTGGGTTTCTCATAAATGACTCCTACTATTTTGAGGTATGTTCCATCTATGCCTAGATGTTCAAGAATTTTTATCAAGAAGGGATGCTGGATTTTATCAAAAGCCTTTTCTGCATCTAATGATATAATCACGTGTTTTTTGTTTTTACATTTGTTGTTGTATTTAATTATGTTTATGGTCTTAACGAATGTTGAACCAGCCTTGCAGGGGAATGAAACCTACTTGGTCATGGTGATGACTTTTGAGATGGGTTGTTGAATCCAGTTTGCTAGGATCTTGTTGATAATTTTGGCATCTATGTTCATCAAGGATATTGGCCAGTAGTTCTCTTTCTTTGTTGAGTCTTTACCTGACTTAGGTATCAATGTTATGTTAGCTTCATAAAATGATTTGGGAAGAGTTCCATCTTTCTAATTTGCATGGAATACTTTCAATAGGATTGGTATCAGTTCCTCTTTGCATGTTTTGTAGAATTCTGCTGGAAAGTCATCTGGGTTTTTTTTGTTTAGTTTAGTTTTGTTTTGTTTTGTTTTTTGTTTTTGTAGGCAGTTTTCTTATGACATACTCAATTTCCTGGATTGTATTGGTCTATTTAGGGTCTCAATTTCTTCTTGTTTCAACCTAGAGAGGTTGTGTTATGTCAGAAAGTCCTCCATTTTCTTTAGGTTTTCAAGTTTGTTTTTATACAAGTGTATATAGTAGTCTCTGATAATCTTTTGCATTTCATCAGGGTCAGATGTGACTTCATCATTTGTGTTTCTGATTGTGTTTATTTGGACTTCTTTTTCTTGGTCATTCTAGCTAGGGGACCATCAATCTTGTTTATCCTTTCAAAGAACCAACTTTTTGCTTCATTGATTTTTTGTATTATCTTTTTGTTTTGTGATCTTTGCATTTTCTTCGTGTGCATATGTAGAGATATGATTTCCCTTTTTACTACTACTTTCACGGGGTCCCAGAGATTTTGGTAAGATGTTTCTTAATTTTCATTTGTTTCTAGATATCTTTTAATCTCTGTTTTGATTTCCATGTTGACTCAGAAGTTGCTTAGCATCATGCTGTTTAGTGTCCATGTCTTTGTGGGTTTAGAGGACCTTTGTTGGTGTTGATATTTATTTTTATTCCACTGTGGTCTGAGAAGGTGTATGGCAAAATTTCAATCTAATGAAATTTGTTTATGTTTGATTTATGGCAAAGGATGTGATCTATCTTACAGTACATTCCATGTGGTGATGAGTACAATGTATATTCTATGGCTTTTGGGTGGAGTGTTCTGTAGGTATCAATTAAGTCCATTTGGTCAAGATTCACATTGAGGTTCTGGATCTTCTTGCTGATTTTTTGTCCTGATGATTTGTCTAGGGTTGTGAGTGAGGATTTAAGTCCCCAGCTATGATAGTGTTAGAGTCAATATCGTTTTTTAAGTTTGCCTAGAAGTTGCTTTATGAAAGTTGGTGCTGCTATGTTGGGTGCATATATGTTTAGGATGGATATGTCTTGTTGATGGAATGAACCTCTTACCATTATGTAGGGACCTTCTGTATCTTTTTTAATTTTTGACAGCTTAAAGGATATTTTGTCTGATATGAAGATCGCAACTCCAGCTTTCTTTTGTGTAATATTCCATCATGTATATGCACAACATTTTTTTTATGGGCAGCATGGTTGCTTCTGTGTTTTAGCTATTGTGAATAAAGTTGCAATAAAATTGTGTGTGCAGGTGTATTTCTTACTGAATGATTTGCATTCCTCTGGGTATATTCCTAGAAAGGGAATAGCTGGGTCATATGAGAGGTCAATTTTTAATTAGTCTAGGAATTGCCACACTGTTTTTCACAGAGGTATTAGTTTACACTCCATTTTTCCGCTTTTATATAATCAGGATCTTTTTTTACAGATTAAGATAATAAATGTAAAATGATATATGGTCACCTTATTTAATATAATAACGACAATTATATTTTAAAGCTCCAGGCTAGGTTTTCCAAATTATCTATTTGAACAATTGTGTGTGAAACCATAAAAATATATGAAGCTTAATGAAAATGTAAGTGATAAAGAAATAAAAAGTTGAGAAACTATGCATCTTTAAATGTTTTTCTACCATTGTGATTTTTTAAAAACATTTTTAACAGAAGTCACTCATTTTTTAAAGGATTTGCTTCTGTTACTTTCTGTTGTGTTTGTTTTAGATAATGTCTCTCTAAAATATAAACAGTGACCTTTTCCTTGATTTTAAGCAATTACAATATATCTAAATATTTTTTTTATTTTAAAGATGTGAGGTACAATTCAAGGTTAGGTATACAAATGTTCATTACGCAGGTACTCTTGTGTGGCAGTTTCTGAAAGAACTAGAAATTGACCTTCCATATCACCCAGCAATCCACCTACTGGAAATATACCCAGAGGAGCTCAATTAATTCTGCAAAAAAGACACCTGCACATGCATGTTTGTTGCAGATCTATTCACAATAGCAAAAACCTCGAAACAACCATGTTGTCCATTGAAGATGGACTGGATTTTAAAAATGTGGTACACATACACAGTGGAATATTATGCAGCCACAAATAACGACAAAAATATTATACATTATTTTAATCAATGTTTTCACCTATTTTGCCTTTTTCAATTGTGTCTAATTTTAGAATTTTAAAAAACGTGTTGCAATATTTTTTACATGTTATCTATCTTTGAAATATTCTAAACTGATACATGTAACCCCCAAAATATGTTCACCAATTTTATAAAATTAGAACTACTAAAGTATTTAGATATGTTTTGCACTTTCTAGTTTTTGATTAATTCAATCAGAAACTGACTTAGATAAATGTCTCCAAAGTTCTTCTGGGGGGTCTCGTTAGTGAAAAGGGTCTTTCAATTCTTAAACAGATATTGCATTAAGTGTTAAGTTGAGATATGTTGAATTTACTAAATCCTGAAAAATTATTTTTTATTTTAGTGCTTAAAAACAAGAATATATTTCAGCAGTACTCATTCATATTGAAATCTCTGTTAAGCCTGTTGTTTACCTTAACTTTTCTCTTACCAAAGCTGAAGATCATGGAAGTTGGTATCTGCAACACCCATCAGTCCAATAATATCCACTGCTTTGGGGCTGGCCACACTACTTATGAAATTATTTTATTATCTTCTTTTCGCCTAAATACTCTTTTGTTTTTCTTGTATGCTATAATCTTTAAAACACCTGAAATAATTGTCATGTTGTGTTGTCAAACAAAAATACAATAATGTGCTTCTTATGAATATAGAACAGGTGTGAATTTTCCCTTTGCTCAATCCAACGAAAGTAAATGGATTCATTAAATTTTACATGCATTTCTACTCTGTAGCAGCCAGATTCTTAATTTCCCAGAGATGCTATCAGTAAACAGAAATTGCTTGTTGCCATGGATTTCTGCTCTTAAGGTTTCCTTGACTTTTCCAAGACTTAAGGAAACCAGTATTCCTGAGTGATAATTGAGTTATTTTTAGTTCTTTGAATAGTGTTTCATGAACTCCTTTCTTCTTTTGATCTGAGGCCCACTAGAAAATTAAAGGGATTCAAAAATATTTATTTTCAAAATCATGGTAAAAAAAATGTAACATGAAATGTACCATTTTAATCATTTTTAGTGTGCAGTTCAGTGACATGAAGTACACATATATTGTGCAACCATTTCCACTATCCATTCACAGAACTCTATTCTCATCATCCGAAACTAAATCTCTGCACCCACTAACTGATAATTCCTCAATATCTCTTCCTCCAGGTTCAGGCAACCACCATATTACTTTCTGTCTGTATGAGTTTGACTACCCTAGGTACTTGAAATGAATGGAATTACACAGTATTTGTCATTTTGGGAGTGGCTTATTTCACTTAACATGACATCTATGAGGCTGACATGTACCACGTTGTTGCACATGTCAGAATTTCTTTCCTTTTTGAGAGACTGAATTACCTTCTGTTGTATGTATATGACACATTTTGTTTATTCATTCAGCAGTGGACACTGGTTTGCTTTCAATTTTGGTGATTGTGTATAATGTTGCTGTGAACATTGGTGTATAAATATCTATTCAAGTATCTGCCTTTGAGTTATTTTGCCTATATGCCTAGAGGTAAAACTGCTGGATCATATGGTATTTCTATTTTTAGTTTTGGGGGATGAAGTACTGCTTTCCATAGCAGTACTTTTACATTCCCGCCCATGGTGCACAATGATTTCAATGTCTTTACATCCTCACCAACAATTAATTTCTGGGGTTTTTTTTGGATATTAATCCTCCTAATGGTCATAAAGTCATATCTTATTAAGGTTTTAATTTGTATTTTCCTAATGATTAGTGACATTGAGCATCTTTTCTTGACTTAAGATACACAGATGGCCATGTATATATGTTTTTTGACAATGGCATTAAAGTCCAATGCACAGTAGAGTGGTCTCTCAGATGGGAAATTTCTTTCACATTCTTATACTGAACTCTCCAACAAAAAATATCTGATCCGGGCTCGGTGACTCAGCCTGTAATCCCGCGTCTTTGGGAGGCTGAGGTGAGTGGATTGCCTGAGCCCGCGGGTTCGAGACCCGCCTGGGCAACTTGGCGAGAGCTCATCTCTACAATAAATAAAAAAAAAATTAGCCAAACATGGTAGCACACGCCTGTAGTTCCAGCTACTTGGAAGGCTGAGGCGGAAGGATCGCCAGAGCCCAGCAGGTCGAGACTGCGGTGGCCGGGAGCGGCCACTGCACTCCAGTCTGGACGATAGAGTGAGACTCCAACTCAAAAAAAAAAAAAAAAAAAATCCGAGTTATTACATCTTATATACCCAGTGCCTTGAACAGCACAGTGACCAATACAGTCACCTTGTGTTTTCATTTCCCTATATCAACTGTGATTTGCACTCTGTGTTTTGCCAAAAATTGTGTGTCCACTTTCCATCATAATTATTGTATATTTTCATAGCAATGGTCACTGCCTATGTAGTAGATCCAGTTCTACACATGTACATTTACCGGACACTTATGTAAAGTTCTATTTCACCACTCTGGAAGATGACATTCATTGCTCTCTTTTCTATACATTGCCTGATGGCATGAACTGGCAGTCTTAGCAACAAAGCCCGAAAGTACAAGCATCTCCAAGCTTCAGCAGGCAGTTCGCCAAACAATATGGATTTTTTTGTACACAATTTTAAGGGGCCACAGTCATGCTCTTCTCTTTCTTCAAACACACTATTCCCACCATGCTTTTCTTTAATGAAAATTTTCTGGATTTGGTGAATTGCACAAATGAATATTAGATACAGAGTCAGACTGGTTCTTACAATAACTGCACTTACTGAATGTATGCACCTTTGATATTCTTGAAGACATTATACTTGTTTTGTGCCCAAAGGAACAATATTTGCCATCATAATGCACATGCAAAATATGACTCAGCTTGGGCTAAAAGTAATGCAAATGATATCAATTCTGTATCCTATAAATGTATATCTCCACAATTAAAATTAATATTATATACTGGACCAATATTGATATAAGTAAATCATCTAACAGTTTGATTATTTACTGTAAGTTCTACAGCATCATGAGGTGCAGAAATTTAAGCTAATTCTTTTCCCAGAGGTTATACAAGAGCACATAGCTCACCTGATATCATTTGGTTCTCTTTATTCTAGCTATCAAATCTAGTTAAAAATACATTCAATCCCATTGCAGTATACACAGCATTTAATTCATTGGTAACAATAATTATTTCCTCCAGCCCAACTGGGATATTACTTTCTGAATAAAGGCATAGAGGATTGTATACCACTAATGCCAGTCCAATAAGATATTTGTGGGTTTACCAACCCTCCTAGACATTTTGCATCAGAATGGAATTATTATCACTCTTTAGAAACTTGATCTTCTTTGATTGCTCTACATATCCTGGTTGTAGATTATGTCTCCTTGCTGTCTAGATGCTCAATATGGCAGAAAGCCATTGGAATTTAATTTTATAATCAGTGTCATTTATCTGCAACATTCCTCAGAAGTCCCCAAACCACATGCCAAGAGCAACCAGAGATTCTGGGGTTCCCTTCCACAAAACCACGATATTAGCAGTCATTCTGGACAAAAGACTGGTCCTCAAGGAGAGCATCCAGTTCTGTGTATGGTAGGTGAATACTGGATATGGGTGAAAATTAATTAGTGTATGTCTCAAGACATGATTCAATACTGCATTAGATTTGTTCCTAAATATCGGTGGGGCAGAGTCAGACAGTGGCTATACAAAAGATTGATAATTGACTGAGGGTTACTAATTGCTAAACCTGGATGGAAACAAGGATTTGCTGTGCTATTGTCTTAATATATGCATTTGTGTGAAAACTTTCACAAATATATAAAACAAAGGGGTCTTAATGGAAAGGTGACCATACATATTGTTTTCATGAGGCAATCTTGATCTATACATATAGACTTCAAATATATATCAGGAGCTCTCCCTTTCAATAGCAAGTGATAAATTATTTAGTCACAATGTTCAGGAGAGATATATGAGAAATACTCATGTATACTACCTTTTCAAGGTCCTTAAATATACTTCTGTGCAACAAATCATTGCCTGTTCTATGTTCATCTCAAAATACAAAATGTCAAAACATCATCTGTTCTTCAAAGAAAGTAGTTCCTACCAGTAGTGGATATCTTTGGCTGATGATATAATAGACAATAGTAACATCCACTACAGTTGGAACTGGATGACAATACTCATTTGTTGCTTTGTTTTTGAATTTATAAAACTACATAATACACAGATACTGTGCCACACACTTAGGGAACACAAATGAATGACATAGGTCTAAATAAGTTAACGATCTGGAGGATCCATTTAAGCAGAATGTTTAGGGCAAAAATACACTATGCAGAGTGTTTGGGGCAAACATACACTTTAGAAATTAGTAAGATTGAACTTCATATTTTACATATAAAACACCTATTTTTATTTACCTAGCGAGAGTATTCAAAGTCTTCAGAGTTCTAAAGTTATAAGATAATTTAAGTAATGGATTAAGAACTACTAGCCTAGTTGAAAAAAAAATGAAAGAAACAGAAGTGAAATCTGCTATGAGCAATATGAAACACACTATTCAAATACCATTACACATAGTAGGTAGTACAAAATGAAAAATGCCAGATCAACACCCATCATTTCCTAGACCTGGATGCTCTTCTCTTAAATTTTGATTTTGATGTTTTTACCTCTTCTCTGTGGAATCATTTTCTTGTCACTTGTGGAAACTTCATTCCATGAAAAACCACAAAAACCTCTTTTCTAATTACACTTCTTTATGGAGAGTTTCTTATTTCTACTTAATTTTATAAAAACCTATATTTCAACAACATGAAGCCCAGTAGAGAGGGAGGTTTTCATACTTAAAATCCCCATATTCCCTGAAGTCCTGATGTTTAGCTATGATATGCTTTGATTACCCAAACTTCCAAATCACTAAACTGGCAGCCATATTGTAATACCATTATTTACCTTTCTTCCTTATTCTTGCACTAACTTCCCCATTAAACTCTGCCCAAACTATATTGAGTTGAGTGTCTGATGCAACTTACTTCTCTGCCAATATTCATCTTTTCACTATGTTTAGAAAGTATGTGGATAACCTGTACAACACCCAGTTTTTTTGTTTGACTTATTGTTTGTTTTTATCTTTACAAGTCATCTTCATTGATCCTTAGTCATTGACCTATGGCCATGACCTATATTATATTATTACCCTTGACCATCTTAATGCTTATATATTAGTTAATCCAACTTTTATTCTTAATTGAGACTTACTCATCAGATTTTTGTGGGTTCAAATCATTTTTCTTTCTTTTTTTCTCTTTTCAAGTTTCTATCCCTATAACTTTCATCCCCATAGCCTAGCTCTAGACATCATCAATTAGACCACTGATGATAACAATCTTCAGCCCAATCTAGATTAATCCTTCTGTCTATTTTCACCATTCCTACAGCCCACTGCTGACACTGCTATGACAATAAATCACAGAGTATATTTAGAGGATGCTTAAAAGAGGAAAACACACAAAATTAAAAATGAAAGCCTGACACTTCAGCCTTTAAAGATGAAATAATGAACAGATATTTATTTGAGATACTTCTATGCCTTTCCTGATATTTCTTTTGTATTAACTTTCTGGTTTTCTAAACTTTCTCATCAATACATGGGACCCTAGATAAAAATTGACCTTGTCGTTACAAGTTGTTATTATTGCCAAATTTTAGTAATTGTGGTTTAAGTTGCAAAACCAAGAATTCTTCATATTATGCCTGTTCAGTATTGGATTAGGCATTTATATTTCGCTTTGTCATTTCAGACAGGTGGCAGGGAACATTTTTCAGGCTGAATACTATCTGGATCACTAAAGTGACAAGAGTGATGGGCAGCTTGGTTGGTTCCATGTTCTTGCTATTGTGAACAATACTGTGATAAACATATATACGTGTGCAAGTATCTTTTTCTTTTCTTTTTTTTTTTTTTTTTGCATTGGAGTCTCACTCCGTCACCCAGACTGGAGTGCAGTGGCCGCTCCCAGCCACCACAGCCTTGACCTGCTGTGCTCCGGCGATTCTTCTGCTGCAGCCTTCCAAGTAGCTGGTACTACAGGCACGCACTACCATCCTGGCTAATTTTTTTTTTAATTTATTTATTGTAGAGATGAGGTCTCGCCTGCCCAGGTGGGTCTCGAACCCGCGGGCTCAGGCAATCCACTCACCTCAGCCTTCCAAAGGCGTGGGATGACAGGCTGAGCCACCGAGCCCAGCTCAAGTATCTTTTTCATAGAGCGACCTGAGTTCTTCCGGGTATATTCCCAGTTGGGGCATTGCGGGATCATATGGAAAGTCGATTTTTAGAGCTTTTAGGAATTGCCACACTGATTTCTACAGAGGCTGAAGTAGTTTGCACTCCCACCAACAGTGTAGAAATGTTCCCTTTTTGCCACACCCTCTCCAGCATCTGTTATTTTCTGAGTTATTGATTATGGCCATTCTGACTGGGGTTAAATGGTTTATCAGTGTAGTTTTAATTTGCATCTCCTTGATGACTAGTGAGGTTGAACATTTTTTCATTTATCTGTTGGCTGCTTGTATATGTCTTCTTTTGAAAAGTGTCTATTCATATCTTTTGCCTACTTTGTAATGGGGCTGTTTGTTTTTTTTCTTTTCGACACGTTTGAACTCCTTGTAGATCCTAGAGGTTAGGCATTTGTCAGACATGCGGTTGGCAAATACTTTTTCCTGGTCTGTGGGCTGTCTCCCTATTCTCTTGATGGTTTCTTTTTTTTTTTTTTTTTTTGAGTTGAAGTCTCACTCTGTTGCCCAGGCTGGAGGGCAGTGGCATGCTCCTGGCCACTGCAGCCTCGACTTGCTGGGCTCCAGCGATCCTTCTGCCTCAGCCTTCCAAGTAGCTGGAACTACAGGAGCATGCTACCACACCCGGCTAAATTTATTTATTGTAGAAATGAGATCTCGCCAAGTTGCCCAGGCAGGTCTTGAACCTGTGGGCTCAGGTAATCCACTCACCTCAGCCTCCCAAAGCGTGGGATTACAGGCTGAGCCACCAAGCCCGGTTCGGTTTCTTTGGCTTTACAGAGGCTTGCCAGTTTGATGAGTTTCCACTTGTCTATCTTATCTCTTATGGCATGGGTACTTGGGGTTTTGATCAGGAATTGGTTGCCAGTTCTAATTTCCATAAGAGTGTCTCTTGCATTTTTCTGAGGTTCATCGTTTGATGTTTTACATTTTGGTCTTTGATCCATTTAGAGTTGATTTTTGTGTACTGATAAACCCCTACTATAAGATGAAGAAACATCTTCAAAAATAACAAAGTTACACCTCAGAGAAGTAGAAATTTTTTTTAAAAACTAAGACATAACTTAAAAAAGGAAGACAATAACAAAGACTGGAGCTGAAATAAAGAGAAAAAGAATAGGAAAGAGCCTAATGAAGCTAAGAGCCTTTTTAAAAAGATAGACAAAATTGGCAAACTCTTAACTATACAAAAAAAAGAGAAGACCCAATAAATAAAATTAAAAAATGAAAGAGGAGACATCATAACTGATGTCACAAAATAAAAACAATCATAAAAATTATATGCCGACAACCAGATCCACTAGAGGAAATAAATTCCTACAAATATACAACCTGCCTGCAAAAACTAAATCATAAAGCAGGAATTATATCTCTGAACATACCAATAACAGATAAGGATATTCAAGAAGAAATCAAAAATCCCACAAGAAAGAACTTTCCAGGACCAGAATTTTCTAGTGAATTCTACTGAAGATTTAAGCACTAAGCATTTTCAAACTTCAAAAAATTCAAGAACATAAATGATTTTCTAATTTATTTAATAAGTTACTCTTATACCAAAGCTGAATGAAGATACTGCAAGAAAAATTATAAGCTAATAACCCTGATGAAACTGTATAAACCACGACCCAGTAAGCATTATCTCCGAAATGCAAAAATGGTTCAGCCTATGCAAATAAATTAGTGTTATACATTACATTCATAACAATCTCAACATATACAGCAAAAGACAGAATTCAATACTCTTTTATGACCAAAACCCTCAACAAAATATATACGGAAGAAATTTACTTCAACGTAATAAGAGCCATATATGAAAAATCCACAGCTAAATTTCACTCATTTTTGGAAAACGGGATCTTTTTCTCTAAACAGGAACAAGGCAAAGATATTCATTCTTGCCAATATCATTCCACAAAGTAGCAGAAATACTAGCTATAGTAGTCATGTAAACAAAAGTTATAAAAGGCATCTAAATTAGAGAAGAAGTAAGACTATGTCTATTTGCAGATGGTATGAATTATATCAGAGAAATGCAAATCAAAACCACATTGAGATACCCCCTAACCCCTGTCAGAATGGCCATCATTAATAAAACAACCAACAACAGATGCTGACGAGGATGCAGAGAAAAAGGAACACTTCTACACTCCTGAAGGGAATGTAAACTAGTGCAGCCTCTCTGGAAGACAGTGTGATGATTTCTGAAAGAACTAGAAATTGACGTTCCATATAACCCAGCAATTCCCCTATGGGGAATATACCCAGAGGAACTCAAATCATTCTACCAAAAAGATACCTATACATGTATGTTTATTGCAGCTCTATTCACAATAGCAAAAACATGGAAGCAACCATGTTGCCCATTGAAGCTGGACTGGGTAAAAAAAATGTGGTACATATAGACAATGGAATATTATGCAGTCATAAAGAAAGGCAAACATATGGACTTCGCAGCAAATTGGATTTGGAGTCAATCATACTCAGTGCTCTATCACAGAAACAACAGAGTAGCATATGTTCTCACTCATAAGCTGACCTTGAACAATTATAATACTATAAGAAAGGGATTGGCAGTAGTGGGAAACTGTCAGGGGAGGGGGGTGGGTTTGGCAGTTGAGGGAAACAGTCAGGGGAGGGAGGGGCATACCTCATCAACAAGGGTACCTCCATAATCAACATTTATATACCTAACCCTGAATTGTACCCCACATCTTTATAAGAAAAAAAGAAAAAACAAGAAGAAAACCTAAAGACTCAACAACTAATAAATAAATTTGGAAATGTTGCAAGATAGAAAATCCACATTCAGATCACACACACACACACACACACACACACACACACACACAGAGAACTATCTGAAAAAAGCTAAGAAATATCCCATTTACAATAGCATGAAATGAACAAAATATGTAGGAATAAACTAAGGAGATGAAAGGCTTCTGTACTAAAATTAAAAACATTGATTAAAGAAGAGCTATAAATGGAAAGCCATCTTGTGTTTAAACTACTTTAATTAAACCAATTTGGTACTGGAATAAAGCAGATGCATTGACCCCTAGAACAGAATGAAGAGTCTAGAAATAAGTCTACACATGTACAGTCAACTGATCTTCAACAAGGGGACCAAGAATACACAATGAGGAAAGCATAGTTTCTTTAACAAACAGTGTTAGGAAAACTGGATACGCACATGCAAAAGGATTAGATTAGATGTGTATCTTCCACCATACAGAAGATCAACTCAATATAGATTACAGACATAAATGTAAGTCCTGAATCTGTAAAAGTTTTAGAAGAAAACATAGAGGGAAAGCTTCTTGACATTAATCGTGGCTATAAGTTTTTAAAAGTTACACAAAAAGTACAGTGAACAAAAGCAAAAGAGATTGTATCAGTAAAACACACACACACACACACACACACAAAACAACCTAAAAAGGAAACAACAAAGTGAAAAAGCAGCCTATGGAATGGGAGAAAATTGTTGCAAATCATAAATCTCATAAAGGGTTAAGATCCAAAATTTACAAGTAACTCCAATTATTATTAAACAATAAAAAGCAACAAAACACTCAATTAAAAATGCACAAAGGGCTTACATAGACCTTTACCCACAGAAGACACACAAAAGATCAACGTACATGAAAGTATTTTAAACATCATGTGTCATCAGGGAAACGCAAATCTAAACTATACTGAAATATTTCCTCACATTTGTTAGAATGCCTATTATAAAATACAAAGGCAAAGATACAAAGTATTGTCAAGGTTGTGGAGAAAAACTGAAATGCTTGTACAGTGTTGCAAATGTAATATAGTGCAGCAGCTATGGAAAACAGTATAGAGGTTCTTTAAAAAATTAAAGAGATCAATCATATAATCCAGCTATCTCACTTCTGAGTATCTATTCAAAGGAATTGAAGTCTCAAAGATATGTTAGCACTCACGTGCTCACTGTGGCACTATTCACAATAACAAAGATGTGGAAACAACCTAAATGTCCATTGATGGATAAATGAATCAAGAAAATGTGATATGTGCATACAATGGAATATTATTCAGCATTAAAAAAGGACATTCTCCAATATGTGACAACCTGGATGAACTTTGAGAACATCATGCTAAGCAAAATTAGCCAGTCTCAGAAGGACAAATATTGCGTAATTCCACTTCCCTATTGAGACAAGGGATAGCTAGAGAAATGCTAGGCAGAAAGACAGGGTGGGTCCACCGGTAACAATGTAGCAAACTTCCCTCTGGTCTCTCAGGCTGACATACTCATATTGGTAAACAAGCTGGCTGACAGTCTCTCAAGCTAGAGTTTAAGGACTCACTACTGGGATAGAGAAACAATCATTCAGCTCGCTGCCAAGTACTAGCCAGTCAGCTCAGTCTTAGGGCTCTATAAGCACCAGGTTTCAGCTCCAAATTGGCAATCCCTTCGGTTCCCTTCCTACTGTGGGGAACTTTTCTGTCCTCTTAATAAATCCTACTTTCTCACTTCCCTCATTCTTCCTGGGCACAAGACAAGAAACCTGTCCTGAAGAGCTGTAGAAGGTCATCAGTGTCGAAGAGCCATGCACCCCAGAAGCTGGCTTGCCAGTCAACTGAGCCAGCAGAACTGGGAGAGCTTCTGGAAGAAGGCAAGACTCCCAAACTGAGACACTTCAGGGGCTAGACTTGCCAGCCCACCAAACCAGCAACACTCTCAGGGCTTTGCTTACAGGCCCGTTAGAGCAGACACTTCCCAGGTTAGGCTTACCACCCCCTTGAGTTGACCCTCTCTGTGGCTTGGCTGGCTGACCCTTTGAGCTGACACTTTCAAAGCCCAGGCTTACCTGAAAAATCCGCATCACCATGCGTTATCTAAATTAGTCAAACTCAGAGACACAGTTGGTAGTTGCGGGGGGGGGGGGGGGCTGGGAAATTGGATAGAGAGTTGCTGTTTAATGGGTATAAAAGTTTCATTCATGCAAGAGGAATAAGTTCCAGATATTAGGTCAGCAACATAGTTGCTTACAATTCATGCTGCATTTTGCACTTAAACACATCTGGAGAAAGTACATAGATCTCATGTTAAGTATGCTACCATAATAAGGAAAAAGCTAAAAAAAAAAATCATGCAAACAAGAAAGTAAACAATGAATTAGACTCAAAAAGAAAGCACAGAATTTGAATTAATAAGACCATTATGTCATTTTTATTTCTACATGCTGATTAAATGAGAGCACGTGTAGGTTTATAGCCCAATTATTTAATAGGTCCAATTTTGCCATTGCTAGTCTTGATTAGGAATGTTAAAACTTTTTTTTTTCTCCTAGAAATGATTTCGGTACATTTGAGTTCCTTGTGGGTCCTGAGTGTTTGACTTTTGTCAGATATGCAGCTGGAAATCCTTGAGTTTCCTATATGTAAATCTGAATGTATTATATATTAATTTCTATAAACCAACCAGAACAGCTATTTTCCTGAAATTACAGAAAAACATATAGTTAAATGTATGAATTTGCTTCAGAAATAGAAAAGTTATGCAAATATATTTTTCAAAAAATTAGTTTTCAATCACTAAACAAAATTAGTAAAGAAAATTCACTGAACTTGTCAAGTTTAGGCAAATTATCAAAAACTTAAAAAGGCTTAAAGTCAAAACAAAAGCAGTTTTTTATTGAGAATGTTGAATAGAGAATGAAATGACAATGTAATTAACACCACTGGATCCATCAGAGGGCCATTCCTGGGAAAATAGGAAGTTTCTGTAAGTCTCCTTATGAATTTTACAAGGTAGTTATTTTTCCGCTTGGCAGGATAGTTATTTTTCCACTTGGCAGTGAACTGTGGGCAGCTCCCAGCCAATAGACAGTAATAAACCAGGGCTGTCAGACATAGAGCTGCAGGAAAAGGAATTGTGCCAAGACTGTGAATGAACTTGGAAGTGAATTCATTCCCAGTTGAGACCCCAGATGAGAACACAGCCTGACCAACATCTTGAGTATTGCATTGTGAGACCATGAGTAAAAGACTCAGTGAAGTTGTGCCCAGATGCTGAATTCACTAAAATGCTAGGATAATGTGTGTTGTTATAAGCCACTAGATTTGGGATAATTTTGTATACATCAATAACTATTTTACATTTTAGGGGATACTGTTTTTCTCTGCTTTCTTAAGTCGTATTTAAAGGTTCTTAATAATTCTTCCTGACATTTGTTTTCCATGCTAATTTTTTTAAAAAGGCTGATGAGTCTCTGCTGGCATTTGTTTTTATCTTTTTTATTTAAAGGTCTACTTAGGTACATAAAAGATTCAAAACTTTCCATTTGGCATAGAAGTTCCATTTTTGTAGATATTGTTAACTGGTCCATAATGAATAAAAACAAAAAAAGGATAAAGTTTTGAGAAGTATAAAAAGTATAGCTATTTTGGGATTTAAAATAAAATCACATTTTCATGCAACACCACACAAAAGCAGATGGCTCTATGATTAGAAAGCCAATATACTAATCACTTCAAAAACCTTGGATAGCAGTAAACATTAGAATCCAACTTAAAAGAAAAAATAAACAAAGAAGAAAAATCCAAATTTGCAGTCATCTGCCACTTGAAAGAGGATAAGATTGTTTGTCACTGAATGGAAATCTCTAAATGATAAACCATGACATTAAAATTGCAGTCTATATCGATGTGACCAATGAAGATCATAAATTGTCAAGGTGTAAATCAAAATCAGACCAAAGCATATTTTTTAAATAAGAAATTCTTGGTACTTACAGCAAACTACATGCTTAAGTGTTCTAGGAATGCCAAGTTCATGTTCCAGTATTTCATTTCATTTTCAGTTTCTCAATGAATCCTCTGGAGTCAAGAGTAACTCAAAAACTAATATAAGTCCAATTAGATATTTAAATCATATTTTGGTGAAGCAAGTCTTAGGGATACTCTTGGCCAATTATCAAGGGAATTATCACTTTTTTAACTTGGACACTAAATTAGCTGACAGTGATTTTTGTTGTTATTTATTTATTTATAGCAAAGGCAGGTTCCAATCCCTAAGAAATCACTATAAAGCAGAACCATTTTTCAACCTTGTTCTTTTCATTTTTTTCCGTAATCAAATGTAATTAACACTCATTCCTCAGAGGTATGTCACAGAGGTTTCCTTTTGTGAAATGTTGATATATTAGAGTAGATCTGGTGATGCCTTTGTATCTGAATGAGTAAACAAAAGAGAAGCTTGCCTATAGGAAAGGTTGCTGAACACAATCTGTTCAGTTTATTCATTGTAATCTAACAAATTACCCTAATTTAGTGACTTGAAATCCATTTTATGATTTCTTATCAATGTGAAGGCCAGAAATTTAGGAAATGTTTTGCTCTCTGTAATTTCAACTATTATTCATCTAGTGGAATTTAGCTGGTAGTTTGGCTAGTGTTTATAATCTAATGTGCTTTATGTGTAGTCTGTGCCTTGGGATAGGTGGCCAGAAGTTGGCTTGGGAGAGTTTACTAGAGAGCTTATGTAAATATCACTGTAGAATGGAGCGCTTCTTACATTACAGTATTTGAGGAACATTCTGGAGTTTCAGGGAGAAACTTTAAATGCTTATTAGGATTTAGCTTTAGAAGCACCAAAATGTCATATTTGTTATGTTGTATTACTCAAGAAGTGAGTAAGGCCAAGTCAGATCCGAGTGGGGAAAGTGGTGAAAAAGAGGAGAAAGAGATTTTCCCATTGAGAAAATGGCATCTGTATTCATATAAGGAGTGTATGGCTGATGTATATTATGAACACAGCTACTTCAGTTTGTACTCTGGCTCAAACAATTCAACTTTGGTGATAATTTTTTTTTAATAGACTATGATTTTTTAGGGCACTTTTTGATTCACAACAAAATTGAGGGGTAGGTAGAGAGATATCCCAAATACCCTTTTCTCCACATATATACACATTATTGATATCATTCTCTAAAGTGGTACTTTTATTTTTTAATTGGTGAATCTACATTGAACTACAATTTATATTAGGGTTCACTCTTGATGTGCATTCTGTGGATTTGGACAAATGTATAATTACATATATCTAGCATTATAGTATTCTACAGTGTATTTTCAAATCCTTAAAAATCCTCTATACTGGTATATTTATTTCTCCCTCCCCACTAACACCTGTAAACCACTGGTCTTTTTAATATCTCCATAGCTTTTCTATTTTCAGATGCCATATTACTTCAATAATACAGTTATGTGATCTTTTCAAATTGTGGTCCTTCATTTATTAATATGCATTTAAGTTTCCTTCAAGTCCTTTTCTGTGACTTGATAGTATCTTTCTTTTTAGTGCTGGAAAATATTCCTTTGTATGGATATGCTACAGTTTATTTATCATCTTGGTTGCTTCCAAATTTTAGAAATTATGAATAAAATTGATATAATTGCCCATAGGCAGATATTTGTTTGGACACAATTTTTCAACTTTTGGGGGTAAATTTTTTTAAAAATGTAAAGCTGTGGGGTACAATTCAGGGTTAGGTATACAAATGATCATTATGCAGATACCCTTGTTGATAAGATGTACTCCCTCTCCCCTGGCAGTTTCCCATTACTGCCAATCCCTTTCTTATAGTATTATGATAATTGTTCAAGGTCTGCTTATGAGTGACATTTGGTACTTTCTTGGGTTAAATTTTGTGGAGCGTAGTTGCTGGTCATATGGAAGAGTAAGTTTAATTTTTAAGAAACTAAAAAAACGTATTTCAAAATGTCTGTGATATTGCTACTTTCCACTATAATCAATGATAGTTCGTGCTGTTATACACCATTGCCAGCATTTGATGTTTTTCAGTATTTTGGATTTGGGGCATTCTAATACGTGTGTAGTGATATCTCATTGTTGTTTTAATTTGCATTAATTTGATGACATTATGTGGAACATGTTTTCCTATGTTTATTGGCCATCTTATACATGCTCCACATAATGTTCTTCAGGTGTCTGTTGAAGTCTTTGGTCCATCTTTTAATGATTTTCTATAATTTGTGTAGTAGTACTTTGTCAAGAATGTCTTTTTAAAATATTTTCTCCCATTCTGTTGTCTCTTCTCATTCTCTTGACAGTGTCTTTCTCAGAATAGAAATGTTTAATTTTAATGAAATCCAGCTATCAATTCTTTCTTTCATGATTTGTGTTGTTGGTGTTGGTCTTGTATCTAAAAAGTTATCGCCAATCCCTAGGCCATCTATACCTTCTTTTATCTTATCCTGTAGGAATTTTATAGTTTTGCATTTTAAATTTAGGTCTATGATTAGTTCTGAGTTAATTTACGTGAAAAATATAAGGTCTGTATCTAGTTCTTTTGTTTGTTTAATGTGCATATTCAGTTGTTCCGGCATCACTTGTTGAAAAAGCTACCTTTTATTCATTTTATTGCCTGTGCTTCTTTGTCAAAGATAATTGACTTTAGTGGGCATATATATGGTCTACTTATTCTGGTTCATTGATCTAGTTAACTGTTATTTCATTAATATCCTACTATCTTGCTTACTGTAATTTATAGTACATTATATTTAGGTAGTGCCAGTTCAACTTTATTCTTCTTCAGTATTCTGTTGGTTATTCTATCATTTGCCTCTCTACATAAGCTTTAGGATCAATGTATAGATTCACACACAAAAAAGCTGGCATTTTGATTGGGAATGCATTGAATCTAAAGATTATATTGGAGTTAATGATATCTTGATAATGTTGAGATTTTGTATCTATGAACATGAAATATCTCTCCATTTATTTTATTTTTTTATTTCATGCTTCAGGGTGTTTTACTTTTTCTCATAAAGATCTTGCACATATTCTGCTAGATTTATACCTAAGCATTTAGTTTTTGGAAATGCAAATGTAACTGGTATTGTGTTTTAAATTTCATATTTCCCTTTTTTATTGCTGGTATATAGGAAAGCAATTGACTTTTGCATATTAATGTTGCAGCCTGTAACATTGCTATAATTACCTATTCACTCCAGGAGTTTGTTTTGTCAATTTTTAAGAAAAATTCTACATAGAAAATCATGCTCTCTACAAAGATAGTTTTGTTCTCCCTTTCTACTCTGTATACCTTTTAACTTTTTTTTCCTTGCCTTAGCATATTAACTAGGACATCCATGCAGTGTTAAAAGTCGTAGTGAGTGAAGACATTCTTGCTGTGTTTCTGATATTAGTAGAAAAGCTTCAATTTTTCACTATTAAGTATGATATTAGCTGCAGTTTTATTTATTTTTTGTAGATAGTTTTTGTCAAGTTGAAGAAACTCTTCTATTCTAAATTTACTAAGAGTTTTCAATCATGAGTGTGCTTTGGACTTTGTCTAATGATTTTTCTGCATCTATTAATTGATCATATGATTTTTTTTCTTTGACATGCTGATGTAATGAATCACGTTAATTAGTTTTTAAATAGAGAAACCAACTTTGTATACCTGAAATAATTCCCACTTCGTTGAAGTATATAATTCTTTTTGTATATCGCTGAATGCAATTTCTTAGCATTTTGTTGGATTTTAGTATCCATGATCATTAGAGACATTGGCCTGTAGTTTACTTTTGTTATAATGTCTGGTTTTGTTATTAAGGTAATGCTGACCTATAAAATAAGCTAGGAAATGTTTCTTCTTCTTTTATCTTCTGAAAAACATTGTAGAGAACTGATGCAACTTCCTTCCTAAATGTTTGGTGGAATTCAACAGTGAAACCATCTGAGCCTGGTGCATTCTGTTTTGGGATGTTGATAATTATTGATTCAATTTCTTTAATAGAATAAGACTATTAAAATTGTCTCTTTTTATTTGTGAATATTGTGTGATTCAAAAATTGGTCCATTTCATCTAGGTTATCAATTTTGTGAGGCTACAGTTGCACATAGTATTTCTTTTTTATCTTGTTCATGTACATGTGAACAAAAATGATGTCCCCTCTTTCATTTTAGGTGTCAGTAATTGGTCCTTTTTATTCTTTTACTTTGTATAGATAGAGGCTTATGAGTTTTATTGACCTTTTCAAAGAACCAGTTTTTGGTGTTATTGATTTTCTTTGTTGATTTTTGTTTGATTGTTTCAAATGTATTCATTTGTGCTCTAATTTTTGCATGTTTTTCTTCTCACTTTAAATTTGATTTTGCATTTTTCACTTTCCTAAGGTGTTTCGAAAGTATAGATTATTCATTTTCAATCTATTTTTTCTGATGTATGCCTGTAATGCTATAAATTTCACAAAAAAGCACTATTTTTGTTGCATTCTACAAATTTTGATAACTCATTTCCATTTACATTTAATTCAAATTTTTAAAAATTTTCTGATATTTTTTCCTTAATTTATAAGTTATTAGTTGTACATTCTTTAATCTCCAAACATTTGGGATTTTGCAGCTATTGTTCCGTTATTAATTTCTAATTTAACTTCATTGTGGTCTGAGAACAGACACTATAATATTTATATTCTTTTAAATTGGTTAAGGTGTGTATTTTTTGACTCTGAATATAGTCTATATTCATAAAATTGCATATGAACTTGAAACATGTATTTTTGTGATATCACACGAAGTAGTCTATAACATTCATTGTAGCTAGTTGATTGTTAGTGTTGTCAAATTCAATATTTCCTTATGATTTTCTGTTTGAATTATCATTTTTGAGGGCAATTCAGGAACAAGTATATCCAAAAGAATATAGAAAAGGAACCATAATTGTACAGTAAATAATTTTATGCATGTGTTACTTTAACATAAAAGTATCAAATGTGAGTGTTCTTTTAAAATTACACATAAATCTGCTTGATTTATATTTCTACTATATAAATGCTATTATTAAAACAAAACAATTATGGAATGAGTTAAGAATGGCAAATACCTGTAGTCAGTAGTTGGATAATTAAACAATATGAATCAGAAAAATAACAATTTTATTGTTTTAGAACACTTCATGTATAATTATGTATTTTTAAGATATATAAATGTAAGACTGTTTAAGTAATTGAACAGGCATTGTGTATTTCAATTAAAAGAGTTCCACATTTCTTTCTGTTCCATAATACGAGATTTTTTTGCTCTTCTTTTTATTTGCTAATAACACTACTACGGTAGTAATAATTAATGTTTGAGAAAGCAAGAAAATACAAGAAAAAAGAAAAAACAGATGGAAAACATTAAAGAAACTAGCAAGTTATTTTAAATGATTTAATTAAAAGACAGAAATTATAAATTAGATTAAAATTAACTTCCAACAATGTGCTAACTGCAGAAGAAAAACATTTTAAATGTTAAAATTCACACTTGCTCAAAGCAAAATGATGAAAAAAGGTATACCGCATAAACAAAAATAACAAATCTTAAATTGTTGTATTAAATATCATACTAAAAAGAACAAAAAATATAGTAGCCATAGAAAGAGATATTTCATAATAAAAATAGGTTAATTTATTAAAAGTGCATAAAAACCCCAAATGTGCATAAGCATAATAAAAGAGCTTTAAAATACACTAAACACAAAACAAAATAACTATATGTTGAAGTAGATGCATCTACAATTATAGCTTGTGATTTCAGTCCTCATTAGCTGAAAGAACAAAAAGATACAAACTCAGTAAGCATATATATATTTAAAAAACTAACAAAGGCTATCAAATAATTTGACCTTGGTTGCATTTTTAGAATTAAAAGAATGTGCATTTTTTTTCCAGAATACATAGATATTCTCAAGATATACCATATTGATATTATCTGACTGATTGTTTCACTAATACCACATGGCCTTCTTTACTGCAGTATTGGAGTAAGTCGGGAAACCAGTTAATGTCAATTCTCTGGTTTTTTCCTTCTACTTCAATATTGTGTTGGCTATTCTGGGTCTTCTGTCTCTTTATATAAACTTGATAATTAGTTTTTGAAAATACATGAATACCTCAGTAATTTTTTAATTGGAATGTGTTGAATCTATATATAGATCAAGTTAGGAAGAACTGACATCTTAACAACAATGTCTTCCCATCAATGAAGGTGGACTATCTCTTCTTTTATTATATATTCTTTATGTCTTTCAACAGAGTTTGGTAGCTTCCTCATATAGTTTTTACATATATTTTTGGATTGATAACTAAGTATTTATTTTTGGGGTGCTAATACAAATGATATTGTGTTTTAAATTTCAAATTCCACATGTTCATTGCCAGTATATGAGAAAGTAGTTGATTTCTCTACAGTAACATTATCTGCTGCAACTTTGTTTTAACTACCTATTAGTTTCAGGAGGTTTCTCTCACCAATTCTTTCAGATATTTTTCAGTAATGTCATCTGTCAACAAAAACAGATTTATTTATCTTCTAACCAACTTAAATTGCTTTTATTTCATTTTCCTATCTCATTGCATTAGCTAGAACTTCCAGTGCAATGTAAAAAAAAGTAGTGTGAGAGAACATTATTGCCTTCTTACCAATTTTAGCAAGAAAAGGTTTTAGTTTCTCACCATCAAGTATACTAGCTGTAGGTTTTTTGTAATTGTTCTTTATCAAGTTAAATAAGTTCCCCTTTATTCATTTGTTCAGACATTTTATCATGAAGTAGATGTTAAATTTTTTCCAAATTCTTTTTCTGGATCAATGGACTTATCCATGTGATTCCTCTTCTTTAACCTATTGGATTATATTAATTGATTTTCTATTTTTGAATCAACCTGCATACTTGTGATAAATCTCAACTGTCATGATGTATTATTCCTTTTAAACATTGTCTGATATTATTTGATACTGTTCTGCTAAAGATTTTTGCACCTATGTTCATGACAGATGTTTTTGTAGTATTCTTTGTCTGATTTTGGTATTAAGTTAATGCTAACATTGTTGAATGATTAAGGTTTTCCCTATGCATCTACCTTTTAGAAGAGACTGTAGAAAATTGGTGTAATAAAATGTTTTTTATAGAATTTATGTGTAAATCTCTCTGGGATTGTTGCTTTGTGTTTTCTAATGTTTTCAATTATTTACTTTTTTGAGATATCATCCTATTTAGATGGTCAGTTTCCTCTTTTATGTGTTTTTTTTTCACAATGTGTTTTTCAAAGACTGTCCTTTTCATTTAAATTATCAAATTTGTGGGCATACAGTTGTTTATAGTATTCCTTTTTGTCCCTTTAATGACCATGGGACCTGTAGCGATGTTTCTCTCATTTCTGATACTTGTAATTTGTGTTCCCTTTTTTATTAGCCTGACTAGAGGCTTATCAACTTATTGATCTTTTCAAAGAACGAGCTTTCGAGTTTTATTTTCTCTATTGATTTTGTTTTCAAATTTATTAGCTTCTGTATTACTTTTTATTAGTTTTTCTCTGCTTACTTTGTACTTAATTTGCTCTTATTTTTCTAATTTTCTAAAGTGGAAACTATGGTAATTGATTATATAGCTTTTGTCTTTTGTAATATATACATTCATGCTGCAACTTTTCCTGTAAGAATGGGTTTGGCTACATTCCATAAATCTTGATAAGTTGTTTTCATTTTCATTTTGTTCAAGATATTTTTAATCTTCATTATGATTAGAGAACAAACTTTCTTGAGCTTTTTAATGTACATCTGCTATAGTTTATGCCTACCTATCTATAGTATTCTGCTATGGCATCCTCAATTAAGATATGTCATAAAAGAGATTAAAATATGAGAGGAGAACACTGAAAAAAATCTTTCTTTCAAATAATGTTTTTAGTAATTTATCACTTGAGTTGAGAAAGGAGTTATAAATATTTATGACTTAATTCAATTCATAAATATTAATAGCTGTGTAAGTTAGTACCCAGCAGCAATTAAAGACATATATTCACTTTACATTAATATCCTGTTAACTATTTTAGATATCTTAACACATATTTATATACTTAGAAAAGTGTACCTAGTTCATATTACTTCATGATCTATGTTCAGCAACAAACATCTATAACTAATTTCTATTATTTTATGTCCCTTCTGACCTTTCAGTATTTATGAACTATTTGCAGACACATTCTTAAGCTTTTTTTAAATATCAAAACACTGATCACTTTCGTTCCATGACTTTTTCTTTTTTCTAACCAAGCTCTGTCAGTAGCACTTCCATTCACATACTGCTTTTATTTTACTTACAAGATTTCAGTGTTGATGGTCCTACTCTGATAGATGACAATCCCTTAATGATTATTGCTGCACAGTGACTATCTCAGATGAAGAAGTCACACTGGCTATGATTTCTAACCCTGACTCCATTTCATTAAGACCAATGACTCCATAACAGTGACTTTATGATCAGTGTAATTGAAGTCCCGTGGAATATGAAAATTTTACTCCTGCTACACTAGCTTGGGTATTTATTATTATTATTAATTTCAATAGCTTTAGGGTTAACAAATAATTTTTAGCCTAGGTTTTACTGTACTCTCCATCTCCCTTGGTCCACATTGTATTCAATTGGTCATTTTTTGTCCTTCCACACCTTCCCGCCTCCCCTGAGTCTCTAGTGACCAAATACCATTCTTGATGTCTTTGAGGATCCTTGGTTTAATATCCACTTATAATTTTGTCCTTTTTTTATTACTGCATAATATTCTATCATGTGTATGTTCCAAATTTTTTTATCCAGTCCACTTTTAATGGGCAGCAATTGTGTCCCACATCTTTAAAATTTAAAAAAAAATTCACTTATAAGTGAAAACATGTGATGGAATGTTGTCAGCCATCAAAAGGAATGAAATAATTCCTTTGCAGCAATTTGGATGGAATTGGAGAACATTATCCAAAGTGAACTAACTCAGGTATTTCTTTTTTAAAACAATTTTTATAGAAATAAAGTCTTGCTATGTCATTCAGGCTGGAGTGCTATGACGTGATCCTGGCTTACGGCAGCCTCGAATCCCCGGACTCAATAATCCTTGCTTTGAGGTGTTCTTGTCCTATTGTAAACCCACCCAGGCTAAGCATCCCAATATCATATTATCCCAGAGGTGGTGATACCTTGAAGCGTAATTGACATTGAGGCATGAAACCTTAAACCTGGCTTTTATATAGTCTGCACTTTGGGGGCCCGAGACATATTGTTTACATGGAAGTCAAGAAGCTTTGTTGTCCAAACACCTACCAGTGTTCCCCCAAACAGACCAGGATGCTGTTTTCGAGGATCAGCCTTTTGTCAAGAATGACTATTTCTATTATGGTTATGTGGAAGGAGACCCAGCACCCTGTTTGTCCTCACTGCCTGTTTGAGGGGCTTTTGAGGAATGTTATAGATAAATGATGTTGCTTATGAAACCAAGTCTATAGTGATTTTTTTTTTTACCATATTTGAGCATCTGGTATATAAGATAGACAGCAAGGAGACACAATATACAACCAGAAGATATAGAATTATGCAAGAAAACATAGCTTGTGAATTGCAGTTTTAAGATATAATAATTCTACTCTGAGGCAAAGTGCTTATGTAGGGTGGTAGACCCATGAGTAGTTTGTGAATTGGTAGTGTAGATGAATCATGCTCTTTACTTTCATTTGGAGCAATATCCAAAAGGTGCAGAAGGAAACATATATTGCAACACTGTTTCTGCTATTTAGAGTGCTCTGCCCATAGGAAGAACGAGATGGAGACTGCTGAGATGTCCATTAGCTTCTTGTTTACCCCATTGTTACCACAACAACAGATTTTACACTAATGACATTATTTGATTTCAATATAAATATATACAAGTAGAAACCCCAATAAAAATTGGAATTATTTTTTGGATGGTGAGCCCTTTATATAGTACAGCTTTGGTAAGTATTCTAGGAACCCATCAGCATCAGTATATCAGCTAGTGCTATTGTGGAGGCTGTTTGGCTTCAGTGAATTTTTTTGAGGTTCTTTCAACAAATTTGTCCATTTCACAATTAGTGATTTAACAGCACACTTGACCACACTGCCCTGAATGTTCAGCGGTTTTTGACCACCCTCCCAATTCACCTGATCTCACTCCAAACAACTTTTTCTTTTGTTTCCCCATATTAAAAAAAAAGTCCTCAAGGGAAACATTTTGCCAGTGTGTTAGAGATGGAACCAAAAAATGGCAGAAGCACTAAAAGACTTCAAAATTGACAAGTTCAAAACTGCTTTTAGGAGGACGGGAACAAGATGGCAACAGCATAGGTGAACTTGTGAGATTCTCTGAATGTGAGTTCCCCAAAAGGCTCTTACCTCTCTTCCCCCACCCCCCAGCGCACCACCAGCCATGTGCCAGGCCTGAGGACCTTCGGTCCCAGGAAAGGCCAGATATTGTGGTCCCCTGCTGCTGCTGTTCTACTGTGTGCATGGGAGTCTCAGGTCCCAGCCCCCTCCCAGCTCCCTCCCTGGCTACATCGTCTCCAACCCGGCCCCCGGCACCAAGCCGCCGGTCACCCAGGGAGGCTCTGGGCACCCGCCTCTCAGAGACACCAGTCCCATTTCTGGCTGAAGTGCCCTGTAGGGGGCCCAGGGCCACTCTCGCCACTCACCACCTGCCCTTTGGAGTTTTGGAGCTCTGGAACTCCGGGCCCACCCTGGCTGAGGCACTCAGCGTGAGACCTCAAGCTGTGGGACCCAGACAAGTGGAGAAAAACAGATCTACATAAACTGCCTCACCATTCTCCAGGAAGAGACTTCTATTGCCACACCCACCTATCAACAAACTTTACCTCAGTTCCTAAGGCAATGGCATGAAATAGGAGACAAAGACCTACCCCTACGCTGCAACGAAAAAATAAAGGGGAAAGGCCGAAATTGGAGATCAGAGAAGTGACTTTAGTCTGATCGCTTATTTTGACTTATGATTCTATCATTGTAACTGTTGGTTTTGATCACATTTGTTGTTTACTTTCTGACCTACACTGTTTCTTGATTTTATTGGCCTGTCTCTGTGTAGCTATCAGTACGCTTTAAGGAATCTTTATTTCGTGTCTTTCTTCACTTCTTCCCGGCCTTGTGTCTCTTTCTCACCTGATAGTTGGTATGTATATCTGTTTTTCCTCTTGCTCTTCTCCCTTTATAACCTCCTATTGACCTCCCCTTCCTCCATTATTTTCCTCTTTTATACCCCCTTTTTAATCTAGGGACCAAGACTACATACTGCTGAATGGACAGATAGTAAGGCAGTGGGAAGTAGGTTCCAGTGTGCTCATACACCTGTTCATGGATGATAGAATCAGCATTCTGCATTCTGAACCACAGCTTCCCTCTCAATTAAACCTCAAAACTGCAAAAAGTACAGATTGCAGCCTATGCTCCAACCTGAAAAGTGAACAAAGCCAGAAGACCCTCATAAGGAAGAACAGGATATTGCAGAAGAGAAATAAAAAGAACCCCACCTTCCCTCAAAAATGGAGCTAAAGAAGGGGAGGGAAAGGGGGAGAGAGAGAAAAATCTACACAAATGAAGGAAAACCAAAAGAAGAGTATGGGTCTCTCCCAGACCCCTGCGAGGGCAGACACTGAGAAAACTGACTTCAGAATGCAAACAATGAAGAGCCCCCAGAATGAAGGGTCTCAAACTACAAACGTAGATATCAAGACAATAATGGAGAGATTAAAAAAATTGAGGAGACACAAGAAGAAACTAAGAAGGAACTGATATCTGACATAACAGTAATAAAGAAAACTGTGAATGAAATAAATAACAAACTGATAAGCATGGAAAGCAGAATTACCCAAGCAAAAGGAAGAATCTCAGAGCCTGAAGACCAAAATATAGAAATAACCCAAACTCTTAAAAACACAGAAAATAAGATAAAAAAGACAGAACAAAACCTTCAAGAGATGAGCGATTACCTCAATAGGCCTAACCTAAGAGTAATTGGACTACCTGAGGTAGAAAAGGAGACAGAGACCACACTGGAACAAACTTTCCATGAGATCATTCAAGAAAACTTCCCTTATCTAATCAGTGATGCAAAAATTCAAACACAAGAGATTCAGAGAACCCCTGCAAGACAACAAATTAGAAGACCAACTCCTAGACACATAATAATTCGCCTAAACAAAGTAGGCATAAAAGAAATAATCATAAAGGCAGCAAGAAAAAAAGGCCAGATCACCTACCATGGAAGACCAATCAGAATAGCAGCAGATTTATCTACAGAAACCCTGCAGGCTAGGAAAGCTTGGAGTCCTATCTTCAAAGTCCTAAAAGATAAACAATTTCAACCAAGAATAACCTACCCAGCCAAGCTAAGCTTCATCAGTGAGGGAGAATTAAAATCTTTCCCAGTTATCCAATCCCTAAGAACTGATGCTGCCACCAAACCAACCCTACATGAAACACTTAAGAAAGTACTAAACACAGAAGAAAAGAAAAAAGAAGAACGTTCTTCACAAGAGTACAGGGAAAAGAATAAAATATGTATGAACCAACCTCAAAACCAAAAGAAAGACAAAAAAAAAAAAAAAAAACCAAGTGGAAGAACAACAACTCTATGAACTCTATGATAGGGATGAACACTCATATTTCAATAATTACCCTGAATGTGAATGGACTAAACACACCAATGAGAAGACATAGAATGGCAAAATGGATAAAATATCACCAGGCAACAATATACTGCCTTCAAGAGACACATCTCACTAGAAAGGACATACACAGACTCAAAGTAAGAGGATGGGAAACAAATTTTCAGGCAAATGGAACACAAAAGAAAGGGGGAGTTGCGATCCTAATTTCAGACAAAATACCATTTAAGCTATCAAAAATTAAAAAAGATATAGAGGGCCACTACATGATCATAAAAGGTTCACTCCATCAACAAGAAATATCTATCCTAAACATGTATGCACCCAACACAGGTGCACCAACTTTCATAAAGCAACTTCTAGGAAAACTAAAGAAAGCTAATGACTCTAACACCATCATAACTGGGGACTTTAATACCCCACTCACAACCCTAGACAGATCATCAGGACAAAAAATCAGCAAGGAGATCTGGAACCTCAATGAAACTCTGGACCAAATGGACTTAATTGATACCTACAGAACACTCCATTCAAAGACCACAGAGTATACATTCTACTCATCACCACATGGAACATATTCTAAGATTGACCACATAATTGGACATAAATCAAGCATAAGCAAATTTAAAAGGTCTGAAATTCTACCATGCACCTTCTCGACCACAGTGGAATAAAAATAAACATTGACACCAACAAGGTCCCTCCAACCCACAAAGACACAGACACTAAACAACATGATGCTAAACAACTCCTGGGTCAATGATGAAATCAAAACAGAGATCAAAAGATACCTGGAAACAAATGAAAATGAAGACACATCTTAACAAAATCTCTGGGATGCCATGAAAGCTGTAGTAAGAGGAGAATTTACATCCCTACAAATACACATGAAGAAAATGGAAAGAACACAAATTAACAGCCTAACAAGCCACCTAAGGAAGCTGGAAAAGCAAGACTACAAATACCCTAATTTCAGCAGAAGAATCCAGATCACCAAAATAAAAGTCCAAATCCAGAACATAGAAGACAAAAAGATAATACAAAAAAATCAATGAAACAAAAAGCTGGTTCTTCGAAAGGATAAACAAGATCGATGGTCCCATAGCTAGACTGACCAAGAAAAAAATGAGGACAAAACCAAATAAGCACAATCAGAAATACAAAAGATGAAGTCACATCTGACCCTGAAGAAATACAAAAGATCATTAGAGACTACTATGTACACTTGCATGGAAACAAACACAAAATCCTTAAGGAAATGGAAGACTTTCAGACATCACACAACGTACCTAGGTTGGAACAAGAAGAAATTGAGATCCTAAATAGACCAATAACAATCAAGGAAATTGATTATGTAATAAGAAAACTACCTACAAAAGAAAGCCCTTGTCCAGATGGCTTTCTAGCAGAATTCTACAAGATATTTAAGGAGGAGCTGATACCAATCCTACTGAAGGTATTCCCGGCGATTGAAAAAGATGGAACTCTACACAAATCATTTTACAAAGCCAACATCACATTGATACCCAAGGCAGGTAAAGATCCAACAAAGAAAGAGAACTACAGGCAAATATCTTTGATGAACATAGATGCTAAAATTCTCAACAAGATCCTAGCAAACCGGATTCAGCAATACATTTTAAAAATCATCCACCATGACCAAGTAGGCTTCATTCCTGGGATGCAAAACTGGTTCAACATTCGTAAAACCATAAATGTAATTAAATACATCAACAGATGTCAAAACAAACCACATGATTATATTATTAGATGCAGAAAAAGCTTTTGATAAAATCCAGCATCTTCTTGATAAAAACCCTTGAACATCTAGGCATATGGGGAACATACCCCAAAATAGTAAAGGCCATCTATGAGAAACCCACAGTCAGCATACTCCTGAATGGACAAAAATTGGAACCATTTCCCCTGAAAACTGGAACAAGACAAGGATGCCCACTCTCACCCCTCCTATTCAATATAGCATTGGAAGTCCTGACTCGAGCAATCACAGAAGAGAAGGCAATCAGGGGTATCTAAATAGAAAAAGAGGAAGTCAAGTTATCTCTCTTTGCAGATGACATGATCGTGTACCTTGAAAACCCAAGCGAATCTGTCAAAAACCTCCTTACACTGATAAAGACCTTTGGCAAAGTCGCAGGATACAAAATAAATTTTACAAAAGACAATCGCATTTCTCTACACCAATAATAAACAAACACAATCCGAATAAAAAACACAATTCCATTCACAATAGCCACAAAAAAATGAAATACCTTGGCATCTTCCTAACCAGAGACGTGAAAGACCTTTACAATGAAAACTACAAAACACTGCTCAAAGAAATCAAAGATGACACAAACAAGTGGAAAAATATCCCATGCTCATTGCAAGAATCAACATTGTGAAGATGTTCATCTTACCTAAGGCAATCTACAAATTCAATGCAATACCCATCAATTACCAGCAACATTCTTCTCAGACCTAGAAAAAACAACACAGGAATTCATATGGAAACACAAACATCCAAGAATAGCCAGAACAATCCTCAACAAAAAAACCAAAGCAGGTGGTATCACATTACCAGACTTCAAACTTTAGTATAAAGCTACAGTCATCAAAACAGTTTGGTATTGGTATAGGAACAGGCATATAGATCAATGGAATAGAATTAAGATTCCAGAAGCAAAACCTCAATTTGTCAACCAACTCATCTTCGACAAAGCCTCCACCACCTACCACTGGGGAGAGAGAACCTATTCCGTAAATGGTGCTGGGAAAGCTGGCTGACCACATGCAGAAGATTGAAACAGGACCCCTATCTATCCCCATGCACAAAGGTTAACTCCAAATGGATCAGAGACCTAAATGTAAAGCCTCAAACCATAAGAGCCTTAGAAAATGAAGGAAATACCCTCATGGAAATCAGAACTGGCATCCAATTCCTGAACAAAACCGAAGCCCACAGGTCAGAAGAGAGAAGATAGACAAGTGGGACCTTATTAAAATGACAAGCTTCTGCAAAGTCAAAGAAACCACCAAGAGAGCAGGGAGACAGCCTACAGACTGGGAAAAAGGATTTGCCAATACCAGGTCTGACAAAGGCTTAACATCCTGGATCTACAAGGAACTCAAACATGCTGAAAAGATAAAAACAAACAACCCCATTATAAAATGGGCAAAAGATATGAACAGACACTTCACAAAGGAAGACATCTGAGCATCCAACAGACACATGAAGAAATGTTCAACCTCACTAATCATCAGGGAGATGCAAATCAAAACCACACTGAGATACCACCTAACCCCAGTCAGAATGACAGTCATCAACAACTCAAAAAATAACAGCTGCTGGAGAGGGTGTGGCGAAAAGGGAACACTTCTACACTGTTGGTGGGAGTGTAAACTAGTGCAACCTCTGTGGAAAGCAGTGTGGCGATTCCTAAAAGCCCTAAACATCAACCTACCATATGACCCTGCAATCCTCCTACTGAGAATATACCCTGAAGAACTCAAATCACTCTATAAAAAAGATACCTGCACACGTATGTTTATCTCAACGTTGTTCACAATAGCAAGAACCTGGAAGCAACCATGCTGCCCATCAAAAGAGGACTGGATTAAAAAATGTGGTACATATACACGATGGAATACTACGCAGCCATAAAAAAGAACAAAATCATGAATTTCGCAGCAACCTGGATGGAACTAGAGTCTATAATACTGAGTGACCTCTCACAGAAACAAAGATCCGAGTATCACATGTTCTCACTCATATAATGGACCTTGAACATCCAATGTAACACTGTAAGAAAATGACTGACAACACTGGGAAACTATGGGGTGGGAGTGAGATGGGATTAACAGTAGCAAATATCTGTCTGGGGACGGGGAAACACCTCTTATCAACAGGGTGCCTGAATGAAACGTAATTGTATAACTAACCCTTAACTGTACCCCACAACATCATAAAAAAAAATATTAAAAAAAAAAAACAAACGGACATCAAAAAAAACTGCTTTTAGCAGTGGAAAAGGCATCTCAATAGGTTTATTGCATCAAATACTAGAGCCAACATTATTGTCAGCTTCAGAGATATCAGCATAGGTGTCCAATGTCTTACCCTTAGAATTTTATGTTTCAGGTCTTTGACATCTCTACCAGTGTTCCAAGTTTTCAGCACCAGTTTAGCAGTAACTACTGTCCAGAATTTTGAGCCTCAGATATATGGAACGAGTCTTACAGTTTTCTAGGTTTAAGTAACTTCATTCTTTTTTCTTTGTAACTTAGGAAACTTTCCTTCTTATACTTAGTACCTATGGTTAGTTTCCATTTAGTAATGCAGTATCTTCTTTGACTTTTTTTTTAGTTTAATACCTTTTTATGCAATTGTATGTATTAAATGTTTCCCTTTAAAGTCACTAATGTGGTTTCTCTTTTTCTGACTGAACCATGACTCTTAGCACTAATAATTTTGGTGTAATGGAAAAAGTAAGAGTCAAGAGTTCTTGAAGTTTTGAAGTCATCCTTACCACTGCAATTCTGTATGCCAGATAAATCACTTAATATAGACAGTGATATACGGTGATATTGAAAATAAGGTAGTGGTTATTGGTCAAATAGTGGTAAATATTTTATAAGAGGTCAAATACAAAACACTGCATTTGGATAAAAATTATTTTTAAAATGCTCTATTTTAATAGAGTAAGTCTGAACCATACAATTTGACTCAACAGGGGACTTAAGTGTGATTGGACATTATCTCCTGGAGATTTTCACTAAGTGGGTTAATCAACCAAAAACTGCATCAAATGTGCTTAGCATCAGGGAATTTAATCTCTACTATGTATGAAAAATTAAGCCACGACCAGGAGTGGTAAGTGGAACTCTGACAGCAGATATAGTAACATGAGAAAAAAAAAATCCCAGTCTGTGGGCTGTCTCCCTGCTCTCTTGATGGTTTCTTTGGCTTTGCAGAAAGTTGTCAGTTAGATGAAGTCCCACTTGTCTAACCTATCTCTTATGGCATGGGCACTTGGGGTTTTGATCAGAAATTGGTTGCCATTTCCAATTTCCATAAGGGTGTCTACTACATTTTCTAAGATTCTTATAGTTTGGGGTTTTACATTTAGGTCTTTTACCCAGTTAGAGTTGATTTTTGTATATGGTGATAGGTAGGGATTTTGCTTTAATCTTCTGCATGTAGTCAGCCAGTTTTCCCAGCACCATTTACTGAATAGGTTCTCCTCTACCAAGTGGTTGTTGGTGGTGGCTTTGTCAATGATAAGCTGGTTGAGAAATTGAGGTTTTGCTTCTGGAGTCTTTATTCCTGTTCCATTGGTCTATATGCCTGTTCTCGTACCAATACCAGGCTCTTTTGACTATTGTAGCTTTATAATAAAGTTTAAAGTCTGGGAGTGTCATACCTCTGTTTTTTTCCCCCTGAGGGTTGTTTTGGCTATTCATGGTCATTTATGTCTGCATACGAATTCCTGTATTGTTGTTTCCAGGTCTGAGAAGAATGCCACTGGTAATTTAGTGTGTATTGCATTAAATCTGTAGATTGCCTTGGGTGGGATGGTCATCTTAACAATATTTGCCAACTGTATGTCTGACAAAGGCCTAACATCTGATCTCCAAGAAACTCAAATGTGCCAAAAAGAAAAACACAGATAACCCCATCACAAAGTAGGCAAAAGATGTGAATAGACACTTCTCAAAAGAAGACATAAGAGCTGCCAACAGATACATGAACAAATGCTCAACCTCACTAATTAAAACTACACTGAGATACCATCTAACTCCAGTCAGGCTGGCCATCATGAATAATTCAAAAAATACCAGATGATGGAGAGAATGTGACAGAAAGGGAACACTACTACACTGATGGTGGGAGTATAAACTAGTACAGTCTCTGTGGAAAACAGTGTGGCCATTCCTAAAAGATCTAAAAATCAACCTTCCATATGACTCCACATTCTCCCTACTCTGGATATATCTGGAAGAACTCAAATCACTCTATGAAAAAGATACCTGCACACGCATGTTTATCACAGCATTGTTCACAATAGCAAGAACATGGAACCAACTATACTTCCCATCAAAAGAGATGTGATACATACACACAATGAAATATGAAATATTGCGCAGCCATAAAAAAGAACAAAATCATGAACTTCACAGCAACCTGGATAGACTTAGAGTCTATAAAACTGAGTGATGTATCATAGAAATAAAGAACCGAGTATCACATGTTCTCAGTCAAAAGCGGACCTTGAACATTTATGGTAACACTGTAAGAAATGGATTGGCAGTAATGGGAAACTGCTGGGGGAGGAGGAGCACACCTCATCAACAAGGGTACCTGCATAATGAACATTTGTATACCTAACCCTGAATTGGACCCCATATCTTTAAAATAAAAAAAAATTAAAAGAGAATCAAAAAGAAATCCAAAGTAAGGGATCTAGGGAGTGTATTGTCACAACAGGTCAACGTATGTTTTGTTTATTTTTGTTTCATTAAATGAAGGCATTCTGAGAGGGATCCAATTGGAAGTTGGAGAACTCATGAAAGATATGAAAAGAGAATAAAGATGTCTTAATCAACTTGTTAGCTTTGCTGTCTCTTCTCACATGCTTCTTATGGGCTTTCTTCCCTGTTATTCTAATACAATGGACATAGCATTGTCTTTCTATTACTTACTCTTTCAGCATGATTTGAGACACTCCACAGCTTTGTTGTCTTGAAATATACTTACGCTATCAGAGTAAGTAAGTACTAGAGCGGCAGAATACTCACCTACCATTTATTTATTTGTTTATTTATTTATTTTTGAATTTCTAATTTTAAATATGTGGAGTACAATTCAGAGTTAGGTATACAAATGTTCATTATGCAGGTACCCTTGTTGATGAAGTGTGTCCCCCCTCCCCTGGCAGTTTCCTGCTTCTGCCAATCCCTTTCTTACAGTATTACAATAGGTGTTCAAGGTCTGCTTATGAGTGAGAACATGGGATACCCAGTTCTTTCTGTGGTAGGTCACTCAGTATTATAGCCTCTAAGTTCATCCAAGTTGCTGCGAAGTTCATAATTTTGTCCTTTTTTATGGCTGTGTAAAATTCCATCATGTATATGTACCGCATTTTTTAATTCCAGTATTCTTTTGATGGGCAGCATGGTTGGTTCCATGGTTTGCTATTGTAAATAATGGAGCAATAGGCATGCATGTGCAGGTATCTTTTTCATAGAGTGATTTAAGTTCCTCTGTTTATATTCCCAGTAGGGGAATTGCAGGATCGTATGGGCAGTCAATGTTTAGATATTTTAGGATTCACCACATTGTTTTCCACAGAGACTGTACCAGTTTACACTCCCACCCACAGTGCTTAAGTGTTCCCTTTTCCCCACATCCCCTCCAGCATCTGTTGTTTTTGAGTCATTGATGATGGTCATCTTAACTAGAGTTAGGTGGTATCTCAGTGTGGTTTTAATTTGCATTTCTTGATGACTAGTGAGGCTAAGCTTTTTTTCATGTATTTGTTGGCTGCTTATATATGTCTTCTTTTGAGAAGTATCTATTCATATCTTTTGCCCACTTTGTAATGCGGCTGTTCATTTTTTTCTTTCGTCATATTTGACTTCCTTGTAGATCCTAGATGTTAGGCCTTTGTCAGATATACATTTGCAAATATTTTTTTCTGTGGGCTGTCTCCCTGCTCTCTTGATGGTTTCTTTGGCTTTGCAGAAACTTTTCAGTTTGTTGAGGTCCCATTTGTCTATGTTATCTCTTATGGCATGTGCACTTGGAGTTTTGATCAGGAATAGGTTGCCAGTTCCAATTTCTATAAGGATGTCTCCTGCATTTTCTAAGGTTCTTATAGCTTGAGGTTTTGTGTTTAGGTCTTTGATTCATTTAGAGTTGATTTTTGTGTATGGGTATAGGTAGGGATCTTGTCTTCGGCATGTAGTCAGCCAGTTTACCCAGTACTATTTACTGAATAGGTTCTCCTCTCCTCAGTAGTTGACTCAACTTTCTTTTTACCTGATGTGTGGTTCTGCCTCTAACCTTTGATGGATGCTCTCCCTCTGTTTGACTTGTTCATGCTACTGCTCCCCCAGGTCCCTAATAAGATGATCTTTTCCACTCACCACGTGATACCAAGTCCTTTCCCAGTACTTTCATATTTGTGTTTTCATGCCTGATCTTTCAATCTCTAGGACCATTTGGCTGACTACTTTGCATCTCCTTTTAGATATTTGTAGATATTTTAAAAACCAAACAAGGTGGAAACAACCCAAATGATCATGGAAGTATGAAGAGATAAACAAATATCCAAGCACATACAATACAAACTAAATGAATTTAAAATGAATGAAATGCTTGCATATGAAATAACACAGTTAACCTTGAAGATAGGACACCAAGTGAAACAAAACAGATACAAAAGAATAAACACTGTATTATTCTAGTGATATGGAATACCTAGAACAGTCCAATTTAGAGAGAAAGAATGTAGAATAGTGGTTACCAAGCACTGCAACAAGAATAAGTAAAACCCTTCTGTCTATTTAATGGCTACAGAGTTTTAGTTTGAGATGATAATAAAGTTCTGTAGATGTATGGGTTTGCACAATAATGTAAATATGCAAAATGCCTCAAAATTGTAGATTTAAAACAGTTAATTATAATTTTCATGTTATGTATATTTTACCACAAAAAAACCCACAACCTAGCAAGTCCAGAAACAAGTTTTTTATTCCCATTCTCATCCGTGACTTACTGCTACCCCTCTGGATCCTTCCTTCATAGGTAAGTGCACTGTTAGCCACTTTGTCAAGTCTAAAACTTTGAAGTCATTTCAGACTCTCTTTCCTTGACCTCAGCATGAAATCCCTCACCAATATCTGTTGGTTTTGACTTAAATATGTATTTCAAATCTGATCACAATTCATCTTCTCTACCTTGACCTACCACTGTCTCTTACCTATAAGATTGCAATAGCCCTTTAACTGACCATCCCACTTTCGCATAACAGGGTTCTCTAGTCTTTCCAGAGTGATCTCAGAGAATGCTTAAAAATGAAAATCAAATAATTTCCCACTCCCTTCTAAAATAACCAACACAAAACCTAAATTAATTCATTTATTTTACTAATAGCTTGTCAATGGCTACTTAATCTCTGTGGATTTTGAAAACTTACCTTATATCCCCCTTCCGTCACTGAACTATAGTCAAATGATTTTTATTTTGAACAGTCATTGAATTCAGGGTTTATTTTGCCTGTCTGCTAAAACAATATACTTCTGAGTCTTCACACTATGCCCCTCATATTAAGAGATCCTTCCTGTAAGTGTGTCTCTAGAATCAAATTATTCCCAGTTATTTTATAACCCTAGGTACACAAAAGATGTGGAAAGATATTCAGGTATCAGCCATTTTACAAAAGCAAGACATTAATGCTCACCTGGTGCATAGGCCTGATCCACTTATCTCTATTCACACAATTATTTTCCTGTACAATGTCTGTGTATCATTCATTGTCATTTAGAGTATGACTTTTCTCAGTCGCCTGTTGTGTGTAAAGGCTGGTTCTGTTTTCTGCATATTAAATGGTGGCACAACTCTAAGTAATCACAACAAAGGAGCCAGGAATAAAATGATGACTCATAATGGCATCCTCAAGAATTCAGTAAAATGGCAAAAAAATGCTTTGGTAATTCACCAGAGGAAGCTTCTAACTGAAATTCAATTTTTAAACCATTTAGTGCCTTTATGTCCAATATTAAATTAGAGACTGGAATACACATAAATGAGACTATAGACTTGGCCCCTGGCCGCTAGAAAATATGTGAATGGCTTATCATAAAATTTATTTATGGAATGTATAGTACCAGTATTATATAACAGACAGGGCAAACCACATGCTATTGAAATGTACTATTGATCCAGTCCAGCTTCGATGGGCAACACAGTTGGTTCCATGTTTTTGCTATTGTGAATAGAGCTGCAACAAACATACTTGTGCAGGTATCTTTTTTGTAGAATAATCTGAGTTCCTCTGGGTATATTCCCAATAGGGGAATTGCTGGGTCATGTGGAAGATCAATTTCTAGTTCTTTCAGAAATCGCCACACTGTCTTCCAAAGAGTTTGTACTAGTCTGCATTTCCACCAGCAGTGTAGAAGCCGTCCTTTTTCTCCACATCATCTCCAGCATTTGTTAGTGTTTGTTTTATTAATGATGGCCAGTCTTACAGGGGTTAGGGAAATGTGGTACATATACACAATGGAATATTATGCAGCTATAAAGGACAAATATATGGACTTTGCAGCAACTTGGATGGATTTGGAGTCGATCATACTCAGTGATTTATCACAGAAACAAAGAACTGAGGTCTATATGTTCTCACTCATAAGGTGACCTTGAACAATTATAATGTTATAAGAAAGCGATTGGCAGTAGTGGAAAACTGTCGAGACAGGGTGGGGGGGGCGTGGGATTGGCAGTTGAGGGAAACTGCTGGGGGAGGGAGGGGCATACCTCATCAACAAGGGTACCTGCATGATCAGTGTTTATGCACCTAACCCTGAATTGTACCCCACATCTTTATAACAAATAAATTAATTAATTTTAAAAAAGAAAAATAAATGTACTATCAATTTATCAAAGAAAGATGCTGTAGGATTTGGGTAATTGCCTGAGGAAAATGACTTCTGTGATGGGTTTTTGAGGATGAGACAGGTTTCAAGATATAAGGAAAAGCAATTTTTTGAAGAAAAAATGCTTATATTTGTCATTAATTTGTTTTTATTTATTTATGTAAATTTGGGGGGTACAAACTTAATTTTGGCACATGCAGAGATCGTTTGGTGGTAAAGTAGGGCTTGTAGAGTATCCATCACCTAAATAATGTATATTGTACCCAGTAAGTACTTTCTAATTTTTCCCTCCCAACTCTCACCCTTCAGAGTCTCCATTGTCTATCATTACATACTTTACATCAATGTAGAGTTAGATGTAGAGTATGGAATGATACTTAGCTCCCAGTTATAAGTGAGAACATATGATATTTGTCATTTTTTGTCTCATTTGTTTCACTTTAGATAATGACCTCCAGTTCCATCCATGTTTCTCAAATGACATGATTGTATTCTTGTCTGTTGCTAAATAATATTTCATGGTATATGTACATCACATGTTCTATATCCAAGCATCTGGTTGCTGGACACTTAAGTTGATTTTATATTTTCAGTGTGAATAGTGCTCCAGTGAAGATACAGGCTCAAATACTTTCTATATAATGATTTATTTTCCTTTGGTAGCTACCCAGTAGTGGAATTGCTGGATTGAATGGTTGTCTTTTTTTTAGTCCTTTGAGAAATCTCCATACTGTTTTCCATTGAGGCTGTGCTAATTTAAATTCCCACCTGACATTCTAAGTGAATCAGATATTGTGAAAAAAAAAAAAAGATTGAGGATGCTGGGTAACATAGAAACTAGAAACAGATTAAAGTGCTGTTCAAGTATATTGAAGTACTTCTTAGTAGAAGAGATGAGTAGTACAAATAAAATCATGCAAATACAATGTATTATTCAATGACATATTAAAAATGTATATTGCATTCTGTTGGCCTTAGGCCAGGTAGCCATAAGCCAGGTAATGGTCACAGAATAGATAGAAGCCTAAGAATGTCTTCCCTTGAGATCAAGATCAAAATATGATGAAAAGAAAATAATGCAGGACTAAGCCAAACTTTTCTCTCATAACTCATATAGTTGATCATACTTTAACAGGCTTATTGCCATTAGACATTCCCATTTAAGAAAAGAGTATTCAATTTCTTTCTCCCAATCATTTCTTGGGTGGTCGATCTTGTTCAGATTGATTTCAAGATGTTCTATTTGTTCTGGATAAGAATAATTTTTTAAATATATTGTATAAGCATTGTCTCCCCATCTGGGGCTCACATTTTTATCCTATTAAAAGTTTCCCCCTCCCCCCCAAATGGCCACTCTCCTTTATCTCTGGGACTTTCTTTTTCTTTTTCTTTTTTTTTTTTTTGAGTTGGAGTCTCACTCTGTTATCCAGACTGGAGTGCAGTGACTGCTCCTGGCCACCACCGCCTCGACCTGCTGGGCTTCGGCGATCCTTCCATCTCAGCCTTCCAAGGAGCCAGAACAACAGGCCCACGCTATCATGTCCGGCTAATTTTTGCATTTATTGCAGAGATGAGGTCTCGCCAAGTTGCCCTGGCGAGGCTCGAACCTCGGGGGCTCAGGCAATCCACTCACCTCAGCCTCCCAAAGCACGGGGTTACAGGCTGAGCCACCGAGCCCAGCTTACCTCTGGGACTTTAAAAAATTAATACATAAAGTTTATTTTGGGGGTACATGGGATATTTTGATACAAGCACACAATGAGTAATAAAAGTTCTTTTTTATTTTCTTATTGTTCTTGTTTTGATGAGTAGATTTTCTTAAATTTAGTCCAGTTATTTTATATTTCTCTATTTTCATTTTAATAAGAAACCCATGCCTACTTCAGGTTCATATTGTTGTTCTGCAGTGTCTTATAGCTTTATTGATTTATCATTAATTAGAAATTCAGATCTTAAATCAGTGTGAGGTAGAGATAACAAAATATCTTTTACACAACGATACTCAATTGACATAGCACAATTTATTAAGAAGGTCTTCTGGCTACTGTATTGTTTTATTGACCAGCATCATACTTACTTAATTTTAATCGCTTTATAATGTTCCTGAATGTCCACTATCGTTAGTCTTCTGATGCTGTTTTCTCCAAAATGCCAAGTTTTTCACACTTAAAATATCTGCATTAGGCCGGGCTGGGTGGCTCAGCCTGTCATCCCAGAACTTTGGGAGGCCGAGGGAAGTGGATTGCCTGAGCCCGTGGGTTCGAGACCCGCCCGGGCAACTTGGCAAGACCTCGTCTCTACCAAAAATCAAAAATTAGGTGTGGTAGCGCTGTAGTTCCGGCCCCTTGGAAGGCTAAGGCGGAAGGATCGCCAGAGCCCAGCAGGTGGAAGCTGCGGTGGCCGGGAGCGTGCCACTGCACTCCAGTCTGGGCGACAGCGTGAGACTCCAACTCAAAAAAAAAAAACCTGCATTAAATTTTGGATTATCTTTTCATTTTTTAAAAAAAACAATAAGATAAACCTTTATGGCATTGATAGCATTGTTGTATATTTTTGTTGTTCATTTACTCTTAAGGTTTCTTTCTGGACAGTGGCTGTAAACTCTAACCCTGCCTAAATGGGTTCACGGGTGTTTTCAGTGTACCTTTCACAGGATACTTCATTATCCTCATGGACGGACTAACGCTTAAGTGTCTGATCTGTCACCAGGAATCCCTCCCACAGGAAGCTTGTTTATAGTGGAAAATGCCCCTGTGGCTCTCGTCTGACCTGTATATACTTTATTCCTACCAGGATAGTTACTCTCTACGACAGTTCTGACTGGGTAAATATCTATGTTTGTGTATGTTGATCAAGTGAAACACAGAGTAGGCTGCTCCACAAAATACATGATATAGAAGATGAAGTTTATTACTTACAAATCCCAACAAGAAGGTGGTAACACCTCTCACAGGACCAGTGGGAAGAAAATAAGTCAACTGGGACACATGCTCAACCATCAGTAGGGTTGAAAGAGAAAGAGTGAGAGACCTGAGGGCCAAAGCCTTTATTGAGGTCCAGGGCAGTACCTAGATTTCCCACTGGGAATTCCAACTAGCGGGTTTAGAGCAAGCAGGCACAAACTCCATGGTCATACTATGACTCAGCGGTGGTCATTGCGATATATCGGCACAGTCCACGCTGGGTGGGAAGCTCAGCGAGCAATTCATGTAGGTTGCAATCTAGCTGTCCCACCAGGAGGCAGTGGTATGAAGCAGATACTGGACTGATCACACTGAGTTACTGGGAGGAGGAGAAAACATGGAAACCATGTCATGAATGACTAAGCCCTGCTTCTGGAAGAAAGTTAAATCCATATTAAAATGGATTCCAAGGCAACAAAAAATTACGAGAATTCACTAAAGTAGTTTTAGAAGGATTATATTCAGTTTATACATTAATCTGAATATAAATGAAGACTTTATAAACTTAATTCTTCCATTGAATGAATATAAAACAATCCTAAGTAAGTTGTGTCTTGTTGAATTTCTCTTAACAATACTTTATAGTAGTCAGTGTAGACATCATGCACATATTTATTTTAATTTTATTTTTAGTTATAAGTTTGATGGTAGTATGGATGGTATTAATTTTCTATTTTATTTCCTGTCTATTGCTAATGGTTAGAAACTGAATACGGGATCCCGACTTTATAGTCAGTAACCTGCCCCATTAATGTATTAATTTTAATAATTTTCCTGTAGATAATACTTGTATTTTCTAAGTATAATATATCGTCACCTGTGGGGAAAAATATTTCTTGCATTTGGATCCTTTATACCTTTTTCCTTCTTTTTTTTCCATTGGTAAAAGAACATAACATTTACTATCTTAACCATTTCAAGTGTCCAGTTCAGTAGTATTAAATGTATTTCTAATGTTGCACAACCACACCACCATCTACCCTCAAAATTCTTTCATCTTCTAAAACTGAAACTCTATATACAGTGGAAAATTGTCCATCCCACCCTGCTCCAAATCACTGGTAATCATTCTGTGCTTCTGACTACTCTAAGTACCTTGTGAAAGTGGAATTATACAGTATATGTCTTTTAGTAATGTGCTTCTGCCATTTTCTTTGACTGCCTATCACATGGTGATGCTAGCATTCATTTGATTAATGCCATCTTTTGAGTGAATTTCATTCTTAAAATGTGTGTATGTTTTTTGGCATCCCCTGCATATACCACATTAGCTTATCCATTCATCTGTCAATAGATAATTAGGCTGCTTTCATATTTTAGCTACTATGAATAATGCTGCTCTGAACATGGGGTTACAAATATTCTTCAAGACCTGGCTTTCAATTCTTTTACAAAGTGGAATTTCTATATCATACAATAATTTCTTTTTTAAAAAAATTTTTTGAGGAGCCACCTTACTGTTTCCACAGTAGCTGTACCATTTCAATGTCCAATAGTGCACAAAGGTTCTATTACTTCATGTCCTCACCAATGCATGTTACTTTCTGTTAGAGTACCTCATGCTAACAGTGTGAAGAGGTATCTCATACTTTTATTTTCATTTGTCTCATGATTACTGATGTTGAGCATCTTTTCATGTGCCTATTAGTCATTTTTATATCTTCTTTGGAGAAATGTTTACTCAATTTCTTTGCTGATTTTTAATTGGATGCCTTCTTGAATTTTTTAAAATTTTAAATAGATTATAATTTCAGAGCAGTTTCAGGTTCAACATAAAATTGAGAGAAAGTTATAGATAGTTCTTATATATCCTATGTTTCCAAACATGCAAAATCACCACTGCTAACATCACCCACCCCCCATCAGTAGTATATTTCTTAAAATTGGTGAACCTACCTAATTATCAACCAGAGTTCATAGTTTACATTCAGGTTCACTTTCTCTTTTGTAATCCTATTGGTTTACACAAATGAATAGTAACACTTATCTATTATTATAGTACCAAAAGGTAGTTTCACTGCCCTAAAAATCTTCTATGCTCTGCCTGTTCATCCTTTTGTCCACTAGTCCCTGGCAACTACTGATTTTTTACTATCTCCGTAGCTATACCATTTCCAGAATATTATACAATTGGAATAATATACTATGTAGCTTTTTCAGATTGACTTTTCAGATCATAGTTTCTGGCTGTAAAGGTACCATTAGTATTTCTTTGAGTGCTGAACTACTAAAGATTTGTGTGTAAAGTTTTAATTTCCTTGTTATTAAACAGGAATAACTTATTTTCACAAGCTAAAAAATACGAAGTTGGAAGTTATATTGATGGAGTAAACATGTTTATTCTGTAGTCTCCTACCTCCATCATTTTGTGGAAACTATCAATTTTATTGCTTTCAAAATTTGGCTTTTTTATGTCTTCCTGCTCTTAAGAACCCTGTGTGTCTTTGGATTTCAACAATGTAACTATTATATGCCTTGACCTGTGTATCTTTGTGTTTATCATGTTCCGAAGTCATTGAGCTTATTGAAGCAGTTGGATGATATCTTTCCACATATTTTTATCTCTCTTCCCCAATTGGGAGATTAATTTTAGGGATGTTAGACATTTTTGATATGTGCCATACCTCACTCAAATTACTGTGCTTATTTTAATTTTTTCTGTATATTTTTATGTGCATGAGAATTTTTAATTGACTTTTCTTCCAGTTAACTAATCCAGTATCCTACTCTATCAAGTCTATGGTATTTTTTGAATAAACATATCTGTATTTTTCTCCTTTGAAATATACTTTTTACATTTTATATATATTTTAATGTTCCGATAAAATGAAACACTTCCGTCACATAATTTGTTTATATTTCTTGCATATTTTCTAAAATACTACTCATAGTGGGTTTTTTTGCTGTTGTTCGTTATCATCTTTTCTAATATCTAGATCATCTCTAGATGGCATATAGCTTCTCTTTTATACTCCTTTTCTTTTTCTCTTTTAATTACTCGCTGAAATTTATTGGTTCTTGGTGTGTGATATAATTTTTATTGTATGCTAGCCATTTTATATAACGGAACCCGAAACTCTGGATCGTATTACTTTCCATTTATGAATTTTAATCTTTCCTTTATTTGGAAGATGGACTGAATGATAATTTCAATACCACTTGGAATTGACAGATGTCATAGAATATAGTTTTAGTAAGATTCATATACTTTCCTGGACTATTAGCAGAGAAACTTTGTGCCTCTAATTTTTTATCTGTGACTTTCAGTGGGCAATGCAATCCTGATGCCTAACGTTTTAAAGCTTAATTCTCTAGCATATGACCCATGCACATCCAAAACATTCAGGTGTCAAACGGGGGAAGTAACACATGTGCTACAGTCAAACCTCCTTCTACTAGTTATTTGGTCCCTTGGTATAACAGCATTGTAGATTATTCTGCTTTAAGAAACGTGTGCCTGTATCCCAGACTCACACTGAGGCTCTAAACTCAGCAAATGTGGTGTGGAAAGAATTTATTTTGAATTTGATGCCCTTACACTGATTTATTAATCTAAACGCTTCTAGAAACTTAGAGGTTTTCAAGGTTCTCTTTCCTTATAAAAGACCCTCAAGCCTGCTCCTTAATTTATATTCAGAATTTTGAAGTGTTTCATGGGGCAAAAATAACGGAAATTCTGATTTTTTTTGTTTGTTTGAGTCTCACTCCATCGCCCGTACTGGAGTGCAGTGTCACGCTCACAGCCACCCCAGCACTGACCTGCTGAGCTCAGGCGATCCTTCCACCTCAGCCTTCCAAGTAGCCAGAACTAAGTAGCTGTGCTACCATGCCCAGCTAATTTTTTTGACTTCTTGTAGAGATGAGGTCTCGTCAAGTTGCCCAGACTGTTCTCGAACCCGTGGGATCTAGCAGTCCCCTCACTTCAGCCTCCTAAAGTGCTGGGATTACAGGTTTTTTTGTTATTTTAAGATCATCTAGTCTTCATTTCTCCCATAAATTTCTGACACCTTTAAAATATTTTTAAACAATATTTAATATTGTATAGTTTTATCCCCCATGATAATAATTTGCCTTCCAAGACTTACAATATGCTTTGCATCTAATTTTATATCCAAAGGGGCCCAAAAGTTGAGTGATAACTATTATTATCATACTTTCTATTCATATTTTTAATACAGATCTATCCATAATTTACATACTTTACCCAGCCCAGTGAATGACAGTGTTGAACTTCAAAACTTTGATGCCTATTATTGTTACTCTTTACATTATCAAGATTTGTGTACAATAAGAGTAATTGTTCAGTTAAGTAAAGAGAACATGTCCATGATTTTAAAGGAAGAAAAATAAATAAAATGGGTTTAAAATTAAACTGTTGAAGAACCAACAAGTTACTGACACACTAAGCTACTAACTGGTGACTAATCATGGAGTTGAGTTGCAAAGGGAAGAAGTTGTGTTTGTTTGAAACTGGAAGACTCTAGAAGCACTCTATAACACCCGAGGTTCAGAACTCTGAGCAGTAGTTAATGTTAAACTGTTGATGCTGGAACTTGGGTCATCAGTTGAGTGCTCAAAGACTTGGACTCAGAACTGTGAGGGTAACATACCAGAGAGTTATACTAGTACCTCTGAGTCTGTCAATGAAGTTGGTTCTGAGAATGGTAAAAAGAGAGAGAGAGAGAGAGAGAGAGAGAGAGAGATGCACTGAAACCAACTATTTGCTGCCAGTATAAAATTAGGTATTTGAGTAACACTGACATGAACAGGAAATGATCAGATTTCCCAGATTTACAGTATCCTTCTTGTTCTTCCTATTAGTAGGACTTTATAAGGAGTGTGCTGGTACAGCAGAAATGGCATTGTTCAGAGCAGAATACAAAAGGCAAAGGGTTTTGGAATTGAGAGAAGCGATTTAAACACTGGTACATGACCCATAAGATATGGCATTGTTCAAGACATATGAAAAATTCATTTCTGGAAAAATGAACTTGCAATTTTCTTAAAATAACAAAGAGTAGGCAGTTATAGTCTAGATATTGTAATTTTTAATAGCTAATGCCTATCATTTGGAAGAAGAATGTATCTCAGATAGAAGAATGTATCTGTCAATAGTCTCCTGCGACATGCCATAATATTTTTACTGTTAGAGCACTAAACCTTAATCACTGATAAATTTTATTAACATTTGGAAACATTTTTCACATTTCTACTGATTTGATTTTTGTTTTTCTGGGATTGAGATCAAATTCTTTTCTTTTTCACAGATTGAGTTTGTTCATTTTCTTGTTTTTTCTTACTTTTAATACTAATTTTCTTTTCTTTCTCAGGATGATGAATCAGAACACTCTGCTCTTTGCTAGGCTGACTCTGAATATTTTGTAACTTTTTCTTCTTTTCACTTTGAATGCGTTGTTCTTCTTTCTTGTACTGAGGTTGAATATCATGCTTTTCTGTGACTTCACTCGAAACTCTCTCCTCATCTTCTTCAGCTTGCTTTTTGATAATAAAAAAAACAAAAGCGATATAGCACAACAAAAAAACAAAGAAAGGAATAAGCCATATTAGCTTGTACACCTTCATTTCCTCCTGTCTCTTAGGTGGTGGGCCACTGTCAACACTACCTCCTCTGCCTCTCTCCGTACAGTTGGGTGGGGCCCAGTCAGTGCTGCAGTGACATTGATGCTTACTGTTACAAATCCCCCTCATGTTACAGGCTTTAGATGAACAAGTACTTTTAATCCCAGACATATGGACACACTTCCTGTTGATGCAGATATGTTCTGAACCACATTCTGTGCCATCTTTCACTTCACCAATATCAGGTATGGTCATCCCAAAGTGGTAGTCGGTACCCCAGCAGGTGACATCATTAAACTGAATTTCATGCACACTAGAATGCTGACTCAAAAAAGGAATTACGGTCACATTTTGACACTGAACTCTCCCACACAGGATATCTGAGATATTACATTTGACATACGTAGACTGATGCATACCACAATTACCAAAGCGGTCACCTCGGGTATTCATTTCTCTGTAGCAACTCAGAAGTGCGTTTTTCGCTCCATAACCAAAAATATCACTGCATTGTTTATCGCGGTCATTACATCTCTTTTCAAAGCAGAAGGCTGTGTCACTACAGGGATTTCCATCCTGTACATATACATCATCTGGGCAGTTGTGGGAAGTTCCGTTGCACCACTCAGGAAGATCACATTCATTGACCTTTTGTCTACACACCTTCCCTGCAGGCAAAAACATGCAGTCTTTGCAGCACAGCCCAGAAGCACAAGTAGCCCCATTACTAAGGGTACAGTCTGGCAGACAACAGGGATCTTTTGCACAACGCTTTAAAGACCCACAGTCACACTCCTCTTTTTCTTCAACAAAACCATTCCCACAGCGTTTCAGCATAAAGATGTCCCTTTTCGGATCATAGTTTTTTATACATGCTGGGCTTCTCATAGCTGTTGCCAAAAAATCAGAATAACTACAGTTGCTAAATTTCATTGTGATAATATTATCCTTACTCATTAAGCATGATTTTTTCCCACATCTACATGTATCATTATCATGAAACATACCTAAAAGATGACCTAGCTCATGGGCTGCACTGAGTGAAAACTCATTCAAAGACCTGTTTACATGAGTAGTCATTGCACAATTATGATTATTTGTACATATACCATGTATGAAGGCCACACCAGGTAATCCTTTCAAATTTTCATTGATGTAAAGTTGTGTAACATCATGAGATAGCCGAGGAGAAAGGTTTTTGACCTTCCATTGACAAAATGCTGACAGAGATTTTCGTATATCGTTTACTATAAAGTAGTTTTGTTCAGTCCAGATCTCAATACCAAGCAATAAAATATTAACCCCTATAGCATCATAAACAGAGTCTATTACATTTATAGCAGTGTATATTTCCTCCTGTACCTTTGAGACATTGCTTTCATAATGAAGGTATAGACTATTATCTACCACCACTGCCAATCCAACATACCATGCATGAGTCCACCAGCCCAAATAAGAACTTTGTTTCAGAGTAAAGTTATTAATCTCTTGAAACTCCAGTTGGCATGCTATTTCACCTTGTACAAAGTCACATCTCCTGGTTGTAGACTGTGTCTCCTCATTGTCCATCTTATATACCAGATGTTCAAATGTGGAAGAAAACACCAAGGGCTTGATTTCATAAGCAGAATCATTGATATGCAACATTCCTCGAAAACCCCCAAAACAGGTACTGAGGGAAACCAGGGATTCTGGGTCCCCTTCCACATAACCATGATAGTAGCAGTCATTCTGAACAAAAGACTGGTCCTCAAGGAGAGCACCCAGGTCCGTATAGGTGAACACTGGTAGGTGTTTGGACACCAAAAGCTTCTTGACTTTTATATGCACTATGTGTTTCTGGCCACCAAAGAAGAGGCTGTAGGAGATCCAGCCTTGAGGTTTCATACCCCTGGTGGTTTCAATTACCTTCTCGGGTATCACCACCTCTGGAGGGGTGTGATATTGGGAGAGTTCAGCCTGGATGTGTCCAGAACAGGACAGAAATGCCCCAAGCCAGTGTAGCAAAAGTAAGATCCTCATTTTCATCAGGGCTTCAATCACAGTGATTTTGAAGTCGCTGTTATGGAGTCATTGGTCCTAATGGGATGGATCCATAGTTGAGAATCACAGCTGGTATAGCTCCGCCATATGCGATGGTCACTGTGCTATGTTAATCACCAAGGATTTGCCATTTTGCAGGGTTGGGCCATCAGAACTGTAGCCTGTAAGAAACACTAAATTAAATTAAAAAACAGTATATGAAGGGTATAATCATTAGCAAGCCTGGTGGGAAGAAAGAAAAAGTCATGGGGTAAAGTGATTTGTGATTTCATAGAAAGAAATATAACTCAAGCATCTACCTAGGGTAACCCCCTTGGGTCCCCCCCCTTATGGGAGCTTTTCTGTCCTCACAATAAATCCTGCTTTCTAAAAAAAAAAAAAAAAAGAAGAATCTGCCTGCAATTTATTCCTAAATGCTGATAGTGAAGAAGGAGTCTGGGATGTATACAAATATAGATTGGTTATATATTGTAGTTACTGAATCTAGATGATGGACACATATTTATTTATTATACTGCTCTCTAAATATATAAATAAATGTGAATATTTCCACAATAACCCATTAAAATTGAACGGTCTGAAGAGTAAGGTGACCATAAATTTTACATTATGTAGAGGGTACCAGTTTACATATATTGAGTTGGAATACTTATTAACAACAAATTTTCAACTTTAAATTATTAATCACTTGATAGTATTACTAGGATACATATTTTTAAAGGTCACTGTTATGCTATTTTAAAATCTGCTTTGTTGAAACTCAAGGGATGGTCCTAATGATTTCTGAACACCTTCAAGCTCCTCTTCCTTTTTATTTATTATTAGCACACTATTTTAACCTTTTTTCATTCTGTCCTTTCATTTATGTTTCCTTTAGTTTCTGCTGTAGTGACTCTGATGGTATAACCCCATGTTTACTCCTGGCTTTTGTTGAGATTTCTGATTAAATCTGTAAGTAACACCCACACTAATTTTCCTTGCCAAATTATTGATATGCTGCTCCTTAACATTCTCTTCTGAGCACACTTTTTCATTTTTCAAAAATATGACTGAGAATTTTTCAAATTGTTAAGTTCTGGTTCATTTTTACTTAATAATTTCTTATTCATTTATCTCTTTTACATTTTCCCATAAACAGGGTAATCAAAACACTCCAACATTGTCCTTAGAGATATACTCATCTAAATATTCAGCTTCTGCATCACTGCCAGTTGTACCTTCCACAAAATACTAGAGTGCAAAACAATTCTGACAAATTATCTGTCAATTTATGTCAAAGATTCACTTTCTTTTGGTTCTTAATACAATTTTCCTTATTTCTGTCTCAAAACTCATCAAAATGTCCCTTATGATCCATATCTCTATCAGTGTTTTGTTCATGACCCTACCCTCCTTTTTTTTTCTAGCCCTCACCAGATGATCTTTAAAATTCCCTTTGTGGAAGTATCATCTTCTTCTAGCATGCATACAAAAACCTTTTCAGTCCTTTCCCATTATTCTGTTTTAAAGTTGTTTTCACATTTTTAGCTATTTGCCAGAGTAACACCCCACTCCTTGTACCACATGTATCTTATGCAATGTGTACTGCACTAATAGATACATAGACTGAATACTTAAACAACAGAAATGTATTTCTCACAATTCTAATGTCTTTGGAGTCTAACATCATGGTGCTGGCAGATTCAGTGTCTGGTGAGAATCCACTTCTTTGTTTTTACATTATTGTCTTCTCATGGTATCTTCCCATGGTAAAGCGCAGAGAGCAAGGAAACAAGCTCTCATGTCTGTTTTAGAAACACAATAATCCCATACATGGGCACTTCATCTTCATGACCTAGTTAACGCTCAAGACCTAGTATTCTTATACCATAATATTAACAGTTAATAATCTATCACCTGTAATTTGGAGAGTAGCAGTCATTCAACCCATAACAGATACTTACTATATAACTACCTCTGTTACAAAACAAAATGTATTTTATTTTATATTCTCTTTCCTACATTCCTCTGCTCACTAGCCCAGTCAGAGAGGAAGATATGCAAAAGCATCATTTATTTCTGTAAAAATGTATTTCCTATAGTTTCTGACTTAATTCTGTGTATAATATATAATAATTGACTTGGTGGTGATTTTTCCTTGGGATTATATAATTGCTACCCAGGAAACATTTACAATTAATAGATTTCTTAAAACATTATTCAAAATCTGTAGTTACTTTGGGTTCTGAAACAAGATGATGCAGACCTAAAATTCTCAGCAACTTCCCTCTATATACAGTTTGATATAATGGAAATAATTTAACAGATAACAAAAGGAATCTAAAAATTATAAACAAAAATGTAGGCTGACTAGAAACTTTTATCTTAAGGACAGAGACAGAATGAATTATCTGGGTTTTCCTTTTATCTCTCTATTATATCCCAAACTGGGTGTTGAAGAGATCTTAATCCTAGAATTTCCAGTTGTCTTTGGGGAAAAAAAGAAAGAAAGAAAACTTTGCTTTTCTGGCCAAATGATTGATAATAGGAAATAAATACTCAACAAATACGCAATAAGGTGTTCCAACACCTCCTCTAAAGCCAGAAAACATATATGCTGATTCATTCACAATGTCAGCTTCAAAGACTTAGTAGACCCAGCCCAAAGTTTGCAACCATTGCAATGATAGGTGGAACAATTGGCAAAATCAAAGTCAAGAAAGTGGGCATAATACTCATAAACAACAAAGTAAGTAACTAGTCAATCTGCATAAAAAAGCATAATCAAAGCCTTTTCTAGTTGACTTAATCCATATTCCACAACTAGGGCACTGAGGTGCAGTCTGGATCAATCAGAACAGAACCATCAGTAAAATCTGACATCTCTAAGTCCCCCACGAAACCAGGTGACTTCTGTTCCTCCTCTCTCCATGCCTGAAAGTTGCTCAGTGTTACTAGGTAAATCAGAAAGAGCCTTCCACTCCCAGGTGGCATCACCAATTCAAACAGAAGAACAAAATAGAGCAGCATAACATTGAAAATAATTCAACATACATTGGAACTCAGTCAACAATACCAGTTAGGAGCATACATTTTGAACATAAAAAAACGCCATTGCCTTTTAAATGAAGAGATTTACATAAGATCAATTATCTCTTCGGCAGTTTCTTCAGTCATATCTTGATCCAAACAAAGTGTCCTGAGTGTAAATGTGTTGTCAGCAAAATTGTGGAGTAGGAAGCCCTATATCCACCTAATTATCCCCATTCTCACAACACAAACACAAAAGTTCAGCAACAGTTCCCAGACAGATTTCCTTTGTGAAAGAAACAGAAGCTGTGCCTGCATCAATAAGAATACAAAACCATAAAAATATCTATGGGAGGGTTGAAACATCTTCAAATAAGAAGTTCTACCCTGACACAGAAGTGGATGATCAGGAAGAGACCCCCCCCCAAAACCACAAGCTTCTTCTAAAGAAGGGAAAGAGTTAGTCTTTGAATCCCACACCCTAATTTACAGTGGGCACTCTCTAGAGAACTGGCTTCTGTCTTACCAGTCTTGGAATGGTGATGGATTGGCACAATTTCACCATGTAGGGGAAAAAAGAGAGAGAAGTTTGGACTGGTAGTCATGGTAGATCCTCCCCTAAAATACTCAGCAAAGAGTAAGTGGATGAAAAATTCTAGCTCCTAGCTTCCCACTCAGGAGAGAAAGTGAAAGCGTATGCATTCAACGTGCCAAGTTCTTTAGGACTTCTCAATGAAGCTTTGCCTTCCCAATGAAGTCTTGTCTAGTTTCTGTCTTGCCTGCCTTTGAGTGTTGATGAGTCTGACATAATGAAAACTTCTGGTGAAGAGCAAAGGCAGAGTTTTGAGCTGACTGTTTTTATAAATCCTCCCCCTGGGATAGCACAAAGTGATCAGACAAAATTCTCAGATCCCAGCTTCTTTTGGGGGAAGGAAAAGGTGAATCTGCACATCAAATAATTAAATATTTGTGAGGGCTACCCAAAGGACCAACTTCTGACTTGCTTGTCTCAGAGTGCTGATGAAACCAGGTATATTCTAGCCTCTGGGAGCTAATGAGAACTGAGATATTGATAGGGACTGATTGTGATTATCACCCTTCCTTTAAGCTCATCACACAGTATAGATACATAAAATCCTAGCTCTCAGCTTCTGCTTGGGGAGACAAAGATCATGCTGTGATCCATTATTAGGACTGTCCAAGGAACTGGCTTCAGTCTTGCTTGTCCTAGTCACTGATAGGACCTAACATACTGTAGATGTGTGGGGGCTTCAAAGAACCAAGATAATTGGTTGAACTAGCATGAAGGTTTGAGAGGTTTGCAGACTGTCTTTCCAGTATTATTGGTGAGTATTTTCTTTTTTTTTTTTTAAAGAATGCGATAGCTTGTATTTTTAATGCTGAGGCTTTGTAGCAACAGAACTATTTTCTTTTTTTATATATAATCAATATTTTTATTATGATATTGTGGGGTACAGTTAAGGGTAAGGTATACAACTACGTTTCATTCAGGCACCCTTGTTGATAAGGGGTGTTTCCCCATCCCCAGACAGATATTTACTACCATTAATCCCATCTTCCCCCCAAAAAATAGTTTCCCACTACAGTCAGACATTTTCTTATAGTATTACAATGGATGTTCAAGGTTCACTATATGAGTGAGAACATGTGATCTTTGTTTCTGTGAGAGGTCACTCAGTATTATAGATTCAGTTCCATCCAGGTTGCTGCGAAATTCATGATTTTGTTTTTTATGGCTGCGTAGTGTTCCATCGTATATATGTGCCACATTTTTTAAATCCAGCTCCTCTTTGATGAGCAGCATGGTTGCTTCAGGTTCTTGCTATTGTGAACAATGCTGCTATAAACATACATGTGCAAGTATCTTTTTTATAGAGAGATTTGAGTTCTTCAGGATATATTCCCAGTAGGGGGATTGCGAGGTCTATGAGAGGTTGATATTTAGAGCTTTTAAGAATCACCACACTGCTTTCCACAGAGGTTGCACTAACTTACACTCCCACCAACAGTGTAGAAGTGTTCCCTTTTTGCCACACCCTCTCCAGCAACTGTTATTTTTTGAGTTGTTGATAATTACCATTCTGACTGGAGTTAGGTGGTATCTCAGTGTGGTTTGGATTTGCATCTCCCTGATGATTAGTGAGGTTGAACATTTCTTCATGTGTTTGTTGGCTGCTTGGATGTTTTCCTTTGTGAAGTGTCTGTTCATATCTTTTGCCCATTTTATAATGGGGTTGTTTGTTTTTTTCTTTTCAGCATGTTTGAGTTCCTTGTAGATCCAAGATATTAAGCCTTTGTCAGACCTGGTGTTGGCAAATCCTTTTTCCAGTCTGTAGGCTGTCTCCCTGCTCTTTTGGTGGTTTCTTTGGCTTTGCAGAAGTTTGTCAGTCTAATAAGGTCCCACTTGTCTATCTTTACTCTTATGACCTATGGGTTTCGGGTTTTGTTCAGGAATTGGGTTCCAGTTCTGATTTCCATGAGGGTATGTCCTTCATTTTCTAAGGTTCTTATGGTTTGAGGTTTTGCATTTAGATCTCTGATTCATTTGGAGTTAATGTTTGTGTATGGGGATAGATAGGGGTCCTGTTTCAATCTTCTGCATGTGATCAGCCAGTTTTCTCAGCATCATTTACAGAATAGGTTCTCCTCTCCCCAGTGGTACGTGGTAGAGGCTTTGTCGAAGATGAGTTGGTTAACAAATTGAGGTTTTGCTTCTGGAATCTCAATTCTATTCCATTGATCTATATGCCTGTTCCTATACCAATACCAAGCTGTTTTGATGATTGTAGCTTTATAGCAAAGTTTGAAGTCTGGTAATGTGATACCACCTGCTTTGTTTTTGTTTGCTGAGGATTTTTCTAGCTATTCTTGGACGTTTGTGTTTCCATATGAATTCCTGTGTTGTTTTTTCTAGGTCTGAGAAGAATGTTGGTGGTAATCCAATGGGTATTGCATTGAATTTGTAGATTGCCTTAGGTAAGATGGACATCTTAACAATGTTGATTCTTCCAATCCATGAGCATGGGATATTTTTCCACTTGTTTGTGTCATCTTTGATTTCTTTGAGCAGTGTTTTGTAGTTTTCATTGTAAAGGTCTTTCATGTCTCTGGTTAGGAAGATGCCAAGGTATTTCATTTTTTTGTGGCTATTGTAAATGGAATTGTGCTTTTTATTTGGGTTTCTATTTATCTATTACTGCTGTAAAGAAATGCTATTGTCTTTTGCACATTTATTTTATATCCTGAGACTTTGCCAAAGGGCTTTATCAGTGTAAGGAGGTTTTTGACAGATTCTCTTGGGTTTTCAAGGTACATGATCATGTCATCTGCAAAGAGAGATAACTTGACTTCCTCTTTTCCTATTTGGATACCCCTGGTTGCCTTCTCTTCTCTGATTACTCGAGCCAGCACTTCCAATACTATATTGAACAGGAGGGGTGAGAGTGGGCATCCTTGTCTTGTTCCAGTTTTCAGAGGAAATGGTTCCAATTTTTGTTCTTTTAGGAGTATGCTGGCTGTGGGTTACTTGTAGATGGCTTTTACTACTTTGAGGTATGTTCCCCGTATGCCTAGATGTTTGAGGGTTTTTATCAAGAAAGGGTGCTGGAGTTTATCAAAAGCTTTTTCTGCGTCTAATGATATAATGATGTGGTTTTTGTTTTGACATCTGTTGATGTATTTAATTACATTTATGGTTTTATGAATGTTGAACCAGCCTTGCATCCCGGGGATGAAGCCTACTTGGTCATGATGGATGATTTTTGAGATGTGTTGTTGAATCCGGTTTGCTAGGATCTTGTTGAGAATTTTAGCATCTATGTTCATCAAAGATATTGGCCTGTAGTTTTATTTCTTTGTTGGATCTTTACCTGGCTTGGGTATCAATGTGATGTTGGTTTCGTAAAATGATCTGTGTAGAGTTCCATCTTTTTCAATCACCTGAATACCTTCAGTATGATTGGTATCAGCTCCTCCTTAAATGTCTTATAGAATATTGGTGAGTATTTTCTAATGTACAAGGTCAGTCCATGAAGATAGGGAGCATTAACTTCCTTGTTAATGAAAGACACTCACATGGAAAGTTGAGAAAATTAAAGAAACAAACAAATCTTTTCCAAAAAGGAAAAATACATTTGTAAAAATCAACCCAAATAAAATGGAGATATGACATTTACCTCTATTCAAAACAATGGTCATAATGAGAATTCAAAATAATGGTCAAAAGATGCTCACAGAGGTCAGAATAATAATGCCTGGAAAAATGAGATTTTCAACAAAAAGAAAATATTGAAATGCACTGAAAAAAAACCATGAAGTGAAGAACACAATAACTGTATTGAAAAATTCACGGGAGGGCTTCAAAGCAATCTAGATTGAGAATAAAAAAGAATCAGCAAATTCTTTTTTTTTTTTTCACTTTTATTTTAAAGATGTGGGGTACAATTCAATAGTCTTTGTACAGGTAAAGTTTGAACCTCATTTTGGTTCCCACTTCACCTGGTTTGAGATCAGGTTGACTTACTGATGAAGTGTGCCCCTCCCCACTGGCAGTATCCCACGACTGCCAATCCCTTTCTTTTAGTATTATAATTGGTCAGAGTCTGCTAATGAATGACAACTTGTGATTCTCATTTATTTGTTTTGGTAGATCACTGAGTGATATAGACTCTAAACCCATCCAAGCTACTGTGAAGTTTATAATTTTGTTCATCTTTATGGAAGAATCAACAAATTCTAAGATAGATAATCATTCAGTTGGAAAAGCAAGAAAAAAAGGAACAAAAGACTAAAGAAGCTTAAGAGATTTATGAGAAACCATCAAGTGTATTGATATATGCATTACGGGCATCGTAGAAGGAGAGAGAAAAAATATACTAGAAAGCTTATTTGCAGAAATACTGGTTGAAAATTTTCCAAATCTGGGAAAGGAAATGAATATCCAGGTTCATGAATCCCAAAAGACACTAAATAAAATGAACTTGAAAAAAATCACTTTAATACACATTCTAACCAAACTATCAAAAATTAAAGACAGAGAATTTTGAAAGCATCAAGAAAAAAGTGACCTATCACATACAAGGGTATCTATTTCCATGAAAATATCAGTGGATATTTCAGCAGAAACCTTGGAAGCCACAAGGGTGAAATGATATAACCAATGGTCTGAAAGTAAAAATAAAAATTGCCAATCAAAAATGCTAAATTCAGTGAAAATGTCTTTCAATATTGAGAGATATAGCTTTTCCTACACAAATAACAGCTGAGGGAGTTCCTCACCACTAGACCTACATTCAAGAAATTCAAAAAGGATTTTTTTCAAGTTTAAGTGATAGAACACTAAACAGCAATACAGTAACATAAAAAGTATAAAAACTCATTAATAAAGATAAATACATAAACAAAGTCATAATATTGCAATAATATAATGATGGTGGTAAATGGCTTAAATCTAGCATGAAAATAATACTTTTGTAGAAGACATAAGTATTGGACAAAATTATTCCTAAGAGATGATAATAAATGCATAATATAAATAGAAGTAAATTTTGAAAGTGTTAACATAAAGTGTTGAGGAAGAGAAGTAAAAGCCTAGATTTGTGTTATACTATTGAACTTAAGTCATTGTCTGCTTAAAATATACACTGCCAGGGGAGGCAGGAAAGGCACATAACATAATAAGGGTATCAAATTTACCTGTACGATGACCACTTATGTACCTAACCCTGAGTTGTAACCCATATCTTTAAAATTTAAAAATATATATATACACATGTGTGCTGCTATAAGATATTTTGTGTAAATCCTATGGTAACAATAAAGAAAATATATACAGAAATTGCACACAAGAAAAAGAGAGAATAATAAGAACATATCAATAGCAAAAAATATCAGCAAAACACAAAGAAAGAAAGAGGAGAAAAAATGACAAAAAACCTACAAGACAATATGGCAACAATAAATCTTTTCCTATCAAAATCACTGTAAATGTAAGTCAATAAACTTCCCAATGAAAAGAGATTGAGTAGGTAAATGGATTAAAAATACTACTCAACTATATATTGCCTACAGGAGACTTTTACTTAAGGACACATATAGGCTGAAAGTGAAGAGATGAAGAAAAATATTTCATGGAATTGATACTAAAAGATAGCAGATGTGGTTATATTTATATGAGCAAGATAGACTTTAAGCCAAAAACTGTCACAAGAGATAAAAAATTCTCAATCATATGGAGATTAAATGACACATTTTTGCACATCTATTAGGTCAAAAAATAGATGAAAAGAGAAGTTATAAAATATCTGGAGATAAATAGAAATGGAAATACAACATATCAAACTGTATGTGTGGAATGCACTAAAAGCATCACCAAGAAGGAAGTTTGTAACAATAAGCACCTACATTGAAAGAGAGAAAATACCTCAATTAAATAACTTCACTTTATACTGCAAGAAATTAGAAAAAGAAAAAACTCAGTCCGAAATTATCAGAGCAAAAGAAATAACAAAAATTAAAGCAAAAATGTTAAGACCAGAGAATAAAAATATGACACAAAATACTAAGAATAAGAATTTAATTTGTTTAAAGATAAACAAAATTGATAAATATTTAGCTATACAAGACTAAATAAATAAATAAAAAAGAAACAGGAGTTGATATACCTGATGACACAAAAATAAAAAGGGTCATAAGAAACTGTATAACCTAGTTTGGATTAATTTGTAAAAAATATGTCTGTATAGACCTATAACTAGTATGGAGATTGACCCAGTAACCGAAAACCTCCTACCAAAGAAAAACTAACTCACAGCCAGATGATTGGCTTTGCTGGTGAGTTCTACCTAACATATAAAGAATAATTATCACCAATCCTTTGAAAATTTCTCCCAAAATATTGCAGAGAGGGGAACACTTCCAAAAGCATTTTATGAGGAAAACATCAACCTAACAACAAAACTAGACAATATATCACAAGGAAGGAAAATGACAGGCTAATACTTTAATAAATATAGTTGTAAAAATCCTTAACAAAATACTAACAAATCGCACTTAGGAATGCATTAAAATCATCATACACCATGCCAAGTGAGATATACTTGTGAGATGCAAAGATGGTTTAACTTGCAAAACCCAATTAATTTGATATAGCACATTAACAGAATAAATTATAAAAAAATGCAGTCATCTCTATAAATACAGACAAAGCATTGACAAAATTCAACATACTTTCATGATAAAACTTTCAATAAACTAGGAACAGAAGAAAATACCTCAACATAATTATTGCCATATATTAAAATCCCATAGCTAACATCATACTCTATGGTAATTCCAAATAACAAAACAAAAGAAAAAATAACAACAACAAAATTTTTACTCCAATCAACAATAAGTCAAAGACCTCCATTTTTTACTTTGTTTTTCAGTATAGTATTGGTGAGATCATACCAAAACAATTAGACCAGAAAAAGAAATAAAAGGAATTCAATTTTTTTAAAAAAAGAGGTAAAGTTATCTTGCTTGAAGTTAACATATTTTTACATATAGAAAACCCTAACGATTCCATTTTTAAAAACACCTTGGAACAAATAAATAAATTCAGTAGATACAAAATTAACATACAAAAATCAGTTTCATTTACTTGTACTAGCAATTATTTGGATAGTAAATTGAAAGAAACAATCCCCATTGCAATACCACCAAAATAATAAATTCTTAGGAAAGAAATTACCTGAGGTTGTGAGAGATTTTATGCTGAAAATGATTAAACATTGATGAAAGTAACTAAAGAGCACACAAACAAAAAGGCATTCTTTGTTTATTAATTGTCATACATAATAGTATCAAAGTGTCCATCCTAACAAAAGTTATGTACAAATCCCATCAAAATTCCAATGGTATTTTTTTATAGAAAAAGTATTCTAAAATTTGTCTGGAAATAAAATTACCTTAAGTAGGTAAATCAATCATGAGAAAGAACAACAAACCTGGAAACATCACTTTCTGAAATCACTTTCTGATTTCAAAATATATTACAACCTTACAGTCATTAAAACAGTATGGGTACTGGTATGAACACAGACTTGTAAACTAATGAAATATAACAGAGGGCCTAGAAATAAATCTTTTCAACTATACATCAACATGCTATGACTTTTAGGTCTTTGACTTTTTTCAGGAGCATTTTATAATTTTCAACCTACAGAATCACAATATTTACATTTATAAAAATATATACTTTTGAGCAATTATTAGTGGTATCATGTTTTGATTCTAAAAATAGACAATGTAGGAAGGATAATATCTTCAACAATGGTGTTTGGAAAACTGCATATACACAAATGAAAGAAACTAGACTCTTATTTACATTATCGTTAAAATAAACCCCACTACATAGTGATAAAATGTTCACTCCATCAACAAGAAATATCTATCCTAAACATATATGCACCCAACATAGGTGTGCCAACATTCATAAAGCAACTTCTAGGAAAACTAAAGGTATTGACTCTAACACTATCATAACTGGGGACTTTAATACCCCACTCACAGCCCTAGACAGATAATCAGGACAAAAAAATCACCAATGAGATCCGGAACCTCAATGTGACTCTTGACCAAATGGACTTAATTGATACCTTTAGAACACTCCATCCAAAGACCACAGAATACACATTCTACTCATAACTTCATGGAATGTATTCTAAGATCAACCCCATAGTTGGCCATAAATCAAGCATAAGCAAATTTAAAAGGACAGAAATTTTACCATGCACCTTCTCAGACTGCAGTGGAATAAAAATAAACATTAACACCAACAATGTCCCCCCAAAACCCACAGACATGGACACTAAACAGCATGATGCTAAACAACTCCTGGGTCAATGACGAAATCAAAACAGAGATCAAAGGATACCTGGAAACAAATGAAAATGAAGAAACATCTTACCAATGTCTCTGGGATGCCATGAAAGCTGTAGTAAGAGGGAAATTTATCCCTACAAATGCACATGAAGAAAATGGAAGGATCACAAATTAATAGCCTAACAAGCCACCTAAGGAAGCTGGAAAAGCAAGACCACAAAAATCCTAACTTCAGCAGAAGAATCCAGATCACCAAAATAAAAGCCCAAATTCAGGACATAGAAGACGAAAAGATAATACAAAAAATCAATGAAACAAAAAGTTGGTTCTTCAAAAGGATAAACAAGATTGATGGTCTCCTAGCTAGACTGACCAAGAAAAAGAGAGAAAAAATCCAACTAAGCACAATCAGAAACACAAAAGATGAAGTCACATCTGACCCTGAAGAAATACAAAAGATCATTAGAGACTACTATGTATACTTGTATGGAAACAAACTTGAAAACCTTAAGGAAATGGAGGATTTTCTGGCATCACACAACCTGCATAGGTTGAAACAAGAAGAAATCAAGATCTTAAATAGACCAATGACAATCAAGGAAATTGACTATGTAATAAGAAAACTACCTACAAAAAAAAGCCCTGCACCAGATGGCTTCCCAGCAGAATTCTATAAGACATTTAAGGAGGAGGTGATTCCAATCCTACTGAAGGTATCCCAGGCAATTGAGAAAGATGGAATCATCCTCAAATCATTTTATGAAGCTAACATCACATTGATACCCCAAACCAGGTAAAGACCCAACAAAGAAATAGAACTACAGGTCAATATCTTTGATGAACATAGATGCTATTGGTATAGGAACAGGTATATGGATCAATGGAATAGAATTGAGATTCCAGAAGCAAAACCTCAATTTGTTAACCAACTCATCTTCGACAAAGCTTCCACCACCTACCACTGGGGAGAGGAGAACCTATTCCATAAATGGTGCTGGGAAAACTGGCTGACCACATGCAGAAGATTGAAACAGAACCCCTATCTATCCCCATACACAAAAATTAACTCCAAATGGATCAAAGACCTAAATGTAAACCCTCAAACCATAAGAACCTTAGAAAATGAAGGACATACCCTTATGGAAATTGGAACTGGCATCTAATTCCTGAACAAAACCCAAAACCCACAGAACATAAGAGAAAAGATAGACAAGTGGGACCTTATTAAACTGACAAGCTTCTGCAAAGCCAAAGAAACCATCAAGAGAGCAGGGAGACAGCCTACAGACTGGAAAAAGTATTTGCCAACTCCATGTCCTACAAAGGCTTAACATCTTGGATCTACAAATAACTCAAACGTGCTGAAAAGAAAAAAAACAAACAACCCCATTATAAAATGTGCAAAAGATATGAACAGACACTTCACAAAGGAAGACATCTGAGCAGCCAACAGACACATGAAGAAATGTTCAACCTCACTAATCATCAGGGAGATGCAAATCAAAACCATACTGAGATACCACCTAACTTCAGTCAGAATGGCAATTATCAATAACTCAAAAAATAACAGTTGCTGGAGAGGGTGTGGTGAAAAGGGAACACGTCTACACTGTTGGTGGGAGTGTAAACTAGTGCAACCTCTGTGGAAAGCAGTGTGGTGATTCCTAAAAGCTCTAAACATCAACCTCCCATATGACCCTGCAAACCCCCTACTGGGAATATACCCTGAAGAACTCAAATCACTGTATCAAAAAGATACCTGCACACATATGTTTATCACAGCATTGTTCACAATAGCAAGAACCTGGAAGCAATCATGCTGTCCATCAAAAGAGGACTGGATTAAAAAAATGTGGTACATATACACAATGGAATACTATGCAGCCATAAAAAACAACAAAATCATGATTTTCGCAGCAACCTGGTTGGAACTAGAGTCTATAATACTGAGTGATCTCTCACAGAAACAAAGATCTGAGTATCACATGTTCTCACTCATATATTGGACCTTGATCATCCAATGTATTCCCATAAGAAAATGACTGACAGTGGTGGGAAACTATGGTGGGGGAGGGAGGGGAAGGGAGATGGGACTAATGGTAGTAAACATCTGTCTGGGGACGGGGAGACACCTCTTATCAACAAGGGTGACTGAACAAAGCATATTTGTATACCTAACCGTTAACTGTACCCCACAATATCATAATAAAAAATATTGATTATAAAAATAAAATAAAAAATAAAACTCAAAATAGATTAAAACCTAAAAGACTTGAAATTTTAAAATGCCTACAAGAAATCATAGGGGGAAATCTTCATGACACTAAAATACAAGCACCGAAAACATAACTAGACAAGTGTAATTGTATATGACCAAAAAATGTATACACAGCAGAAAGCAAACAAACAGAAAACGGTCAACAGAATGAAAAGTCAGGACAGTGCAGTAATGGTGAAAGAACAGGCAAATATAACAGTGGGATTGAAGACAAGGTCCAGAAATGGACCCACATAAATATGGTTCACTGATCTTTGACAGAAAAGCACTCGCTGTACAATGAAGAAACTATCATCTTTTCAACAAATTATTTTGATTGATTCTATCAATTGATGCAGAAAAAGAATTTGACAAATTTCAGCTTTTACTCATAGCAACTCTAAAAATATTAGATACAGATGAGAAGTTCTTCAATTTCATAAACATAATCTAAAATAAAACCTATGGCTAACAGAATAAACTGTACATTTTCCCTCCAGAATTAGGAAACAGGCAGGACATTTATTCCAGAGTTCTTACTGAATGTTGTGCTGGAAATATTCTCTGAAAATAAGGCAAGAAAAATAATTTAAAGCTTGCAGATTGGGATAGGAGATATAAAACTTTGTCTACCAAACTTCTATGATAACACAATAAAAATATTTATAAATTTTAAAAGAGCACCAATATTTACAATATAAAGTGTCAACACAAAATTATTAGCATTTCTGTATAATAAAAGTATAAATAGGAGATTAGAATTGAAACTTGATACCACTAATAATTGCTCAAAAAATATGTTTTGACAAATTTAAATCAGGTAGATTTGTTGGTTGAAAATTACAAAATGCTTCTGAAAGAAGTCGAAGACCTAAATAAATGGAGAGATATAGCATGTTCATGAATTGAAAGGTTCAACATATTAAAGTTGTCAATTCTCTCTAAATTTATCCATAGGTTTAATGTAATTCTTTCAAAAGCAATGATTTTATAAACATAGACAAGGTTATTATACAATTTAAATGGAATGAAAAAATACTCTCTAATGGATACAATTATTTTGAAGAATAACTCTTCCCCATGTTAAAAACTGCTATATAATTGGTGTAATCAAGCAACTATAGTATTATTATAGGTATAAAACATAAAAAAGGGAGTATATCAGAGAACCAAGACATATACTCAAACAAATATGCTCAATTAAATTATGACCAAGTGGCAAAAGTAATTCAATAGAAGAGGGATAGGTTTTTCAACAAATAGTGCTGGAACAACTGAATATCCTCAGGTAAATAAAATAAACCTCAACTTAAACCTCATACCTTAAACAGAATTACTTTGAAACTTATCAAACACTTAAATGTTATATGCATTTTTATGAAACATTTTTTAACAAAATGGGAAAAAACTCTATAGGAGGTAGACTAGGCAAAGAGTTGTTAGACTTGACACTAAAAGCTTAGTCTACTTTATAAAAGCCCATAATTGCATCTCCAAAAAAAAAGATTTTTTGTTTTGTAAAAGAAGTAGCTAAGTGGCTAAAAAGAGAAAATTACAGACTGGAAGAAAATATTTTAACTGAGACATCTGATAATTCTTTGCAGATGTCAAATTAGTCTACAAATGAAATTTCAAGTTATATGAAAATACAATAAAATGTAAATTTTATAAATCACATATATAATAAATAACTCATTGTATGTATCAAATTAGTCTACACATGAAAAAAATATATATATAAAGAACTGTATTATACAAAGATTGTAATATATAAGGAACTCTCAAAAGTCACCATCAATAAAGAAATCAAATTAGAATATGGTAAAATTACTTGGACACACATTTCACCAAAAAGGATACACAGATGGCTAATAAGAACATGGAAATTTTATCATCATTATTACCTAGTAGGGAAATGTAAATTCAAACCAAGATGGGATATCAGTATTGACCTGTCATAATTACTAAAATAAGTTTTTCTATAACTTCTTTCCTATGACTTCTGTAATTCTCTTTTGATGAAAAGCAGCAATAATCAAGTTTCTATTCACACTTTTACATGGACAACTCCTTTAACCTGCTGACTTTATTAAAACCTGATCCTTGACAGTGTGAAGCCTTGTGGCCTGGAAGCTTCTTATCCTCAGAATCCCCGTATACACTGTGGTCCGTAGGCTTCAATTGATCCACTCACATTGCTTTACTTCTCAAAGACAACCACAAACCACTAAACCAAAAACTATCTTATTATACTGCTTTCGATTTTCTTTCATATTCTTCCATCAGTCTCTCCAAGTTAATTCTGCACAAATAAAAACTTGTTTTCTTCACTAAACGTATTTCTAAAATTCAGAGAGATTTCAAATAATGTTTTTAAACCTTATTTTGTTTCACTCAATAACCCACTGGATTTTCTTTCCATCCAAAGGCAACCTAAATCCAAATTCCATCAATTCACCCGCTGTCTCACAATTTCTTAACCCAAACTAGATTCATGGTATCACCTTTTCTCTTCTCTTCTACAACAGAGCAGCCAACCTTGCTATAAAAACAACAAAGCACAAATGAAAAGAAATCTAAATATCAAGAAGCATTCAATATTTATGCATGCATGTACACACAGCTGTACACGCCAGAAGATTTTTGTTGGCAAGTGTTCAGATTATTTCAAATAGAAGCCCCTTAAATAGTTTCTCATCTTTTATATTTCATTTGTTTGATAAAATTGTTAAAAGGTTTTTATATTTTATTTGCTTGATATGTACCAAATTGTTAACAGTTTTGCTTCACAACTTACAAAAAACAATTAGGCTATGAATTGAAGTAGAGCACAAAAGAAAATAACAAAGCACAAAAGGAAAAGAGAAAACAAAGCACAAAGGACGCTTAAAAGGGTAAGACAGACTCAAAGTTGAGGATAGATATCCTAACTCCAAAATAAAGGATGAACTTATGAACAGATGGCTAGTTCAAACTCTCCTATTCTTTAATGCAATTATTTTGTTATTTGACATAATACCTTCATAACTCTGACTTTCTTCATTTCCTCACTATTCCATGGCTCGGCATCTATACTTCCTTTAGTATTGTTCACTTTTAATTTAAGTTAGTTTATGTTACTAAAAATTTATTATGTTTGTCTTTTTAATAAAGAATTTGCTAGTTGTCTTAATAATTGCCATGCTTTTTCATATCAATGTGGAAAAATACAACTCAGGTTAAATATTGTCCTGTTCATTAAAATTATAAAGTAACTTGAATTTGTTTTACTTCAATGTGTAGCCTAAATCAGTGCTAGTGAGAAGAAATCTTATTTCACAAAATGCCAGGAACCCACATGAAAAAAATCAGCATCACTATATGATACAAGGGGGGGCAAACACAAGTAACATATGAGTAATATCTTGATTTCCTATCATCTTGATTTCCTTTCCATGATTCTCCTTTACATACATTTTTGTTTGCTACTTGTTGGGAATGTGGTTTCTGTGAAGAAAAGGGATAATGAAATATATTATATTATTAAGAATGACTTAAATCACATGTTTCTTTGTCAGAATGTACTTATTAACTTAGCTTGGCAAAGGAAGAGAACAGACTCAAAAAATACAGCATCCAGACTTACTTTGTAGACATTGCATTGCTTTAGAGACTCAGATATTACAAAATTGAAGCAATATCACATTGTCATGGATAGCATAGACTAGGGTTAATAAAAATTCATGTTTTAAAAAAATAATAATAAGATACTGCTTTTTATATTTTATCAATTCTTTCTTCTACTTCTCAAAACTTCTTCTAACATGTCTTTCTCTAAATTTCCAGCTCCCCTTTCTCTTCAATTCATAGTTTAATTGTTTTTGTAAGTTGTGAAGCAGAACCTGTTAACAATTTAGTAGATATCTAACAAAATATAAAAGAGGGGAAACTATTAAGGGATGTTTATTTGAATCGTAATTTTAACACTTGGCAATAAAAATTTCTGGTGTGTACATGCAAGCATAAATATCGATTGCTTTTCCTCAAGAGTCAAAAGCTTGAATGACTTACCAGTTGAATTAATGGGTTCCATGATCATTTTTTACTTAGAACCTTAGACATAAATGGTTTGTGCTGTCCATTTTTATGAACAGAGGTATTTATTTGAGACTTCACATGGCACACAGAAACAAATCTCTTCCTCTTTGTCTCTAGATTTCTTAATTCCTAGATTTAGTTGCTTAGCAACAAGAGTAACTCAGTTCTATGGATCATGACAACTGGCTCCCACATTCCATTCTTGTCTGACACTACCATCTTATAGAATTTTACTTCTGAATTATCTTCACCATGAATAAATAAAACAAGCTTCTTCATCCTCATCCAAGAGGTTCCCTATGTACTCTGTGCTCACTTCATCTTCTGTATTTTTGTCCTTACTGTTCCCCTGCTTCCAAATAATCTCTTCAGTATTCAGCCGTATTGTAGAGAACTTCAAGTATTATAAGGTCTAGACAAAAAATTTACTCCCATTGTGAAACTTTTCATGAAGGATCCAGCCATTCGTGACTTTCTGCATCTCTTTGTCAAAAAATAATAAAGTCATTTATTATCTGCATGTAAATTTGTTTCTAATAGAGGGAAAGAATCTTGGTATTGTTTTCAGCAAATAAATTTAAAAATAGCATTTTGAAGTGAAGAGAGGGTAATGGAAAAAAAACTAATCAATCTGGGAGCAAATTTAACAGCTGTATTAACTATCTATCAGTAAACAAGTGGTCTGGACTGCTTGAAAAAAGATTAGAAATAAGATTACAGAAATAAGATTAGTTATCTAAAAAGCTCATCTCATTTTGAGAAGTTAACTGGAATGTCTGATATTCATTTATATCCTTCCATTAGACCGTCCATATTAGTAAGTCTATATCTGCAATATATTTCCCATTGGAATTTTTCACTTCTTCCTGACTTCCATGACCCTAGGGGAATAAATCTGACCATGAGCATTCCATTCCATTTTCTCTGATGTAATTTAATAGTTCTGTAATAATATTTTATTATCTGGATATCAGATCAGAGTAAAATGTAGGAGGACATTTATAAGTATTTATAAGTATTATATGTATAAACTTGGATCTATTAAATTTTCTTTGTGTGTTAGGCCTAATTTTAAGCGTGACTCTAAAGAAGTTTTGGTCAATATCAATTAAACTGGGTAGTATTGTTTTCCCTGATTATTTTTAATGTCATTTTTTCTCAAAGACTTTACTGAGGTATAGAAAGATGTATTCATTATTGTGTAGATTTTGTCTTAACCAGCAAATAGCTCAAAATATTTTTATTTACTAATGTTTTAGTTACTGACTGCATGCTTATTCATTTGGCTTCCAAATTTAAACTGTCTCATTTATTTGAACAGAAATTATTTTCTTACATAATCTAGCTGAGGGACGTGGACCAAAGTAGAAAATATTGGTACATACCGGTGAAATAATGTATTCTGGAACATTCCTGATTAGGTAGCAAATATGAATCTTAATGTTAGTAAATGAGGTAGTTAAATTTAAGTACTTGTAAGACAACTGGTACACTTACAAGACACCTTGTTATGTTTGTAGAGTTTTATGAGAAATATTTGAAGCACAGTTCTTCCATTGTTCTCATATCTCCTTTTTCTGATTGTCTTGGATTCTGAAAATACTACCTATATGCAAATTATTAGGGAAGTTGTGTCTATTTCAAACATGTAGATGTTTTAGTGTTAATATTTTAGCTATTTTATGGCCATATAACAAATCACTTAAAGTAACAAACTTAGCAATTACTGGATCAAACAAATTAAGAAATTACAGGAGTTTACAGAAAATATAGCAGTCAACAAAATGCTAAGACAAAATAAAATATATAAAAAATGGAAAAACATACAGAAAAAATATAATCTCTAGGTAAATCTGAGACTGAATCACAGACGCTGATACAAAAATTTGGGGGCAAAGTATTATCCTTTTGATCCGTGGAGTTCTAAGGATTAACTGTCTAGTTCACATTCTGTTCCTGAATACATTTAGTATATCAAAATCATTTTTCCAGTAGGACTGAATGTCCCTGTTAATCAGACTGAGCGAACAATTACAATGAGAAGCATGGATCCATGGGTCTGTGTTCTGGAGTTTAGAAAAGTATTCATTATTAAAAATATCTGAAGTAATAATTTTCAGCTGAATTCTAAACCTTCTAAACCTGACTCTTGTCATTTTTCTATCAATACATTTATTCAGGACCCTAGTTATATATAACATAGAGCTGTATCACCGTTTGAAATTGAAGCCTCGAGTAGATGACTTTGGACAATGCCTTGGTTTTATAACAATATCTGACCGTACAAGAATATTCTGCTACAGTTTGAATGTTTTTGTCCCCTCCAAAGTTTATGTTAAAACTTAATCACCAGCTGGGCATGGTGGCTCAGCCTGTAATCCCGCGCCTTTGGGAGGCCGAGGTGAGTGGATTGCCTGAGCCTGTGGGTTCGAGACCCACCTGGGCAAGCGAGACCTCATGTCTACAATAAATCAAAAAATGAGCGGGGTGTGGTAGCGCGCGCCTGTAGTTCCGGCTACTTGGAAGGCCGAGGCGGAAGGATCGCCGGAGCCCAGCAGATCGAGGCTGCGGTGGCCGGGAGCGGCCACAGCACTCCAGTCTGGGCGACAGAGTGAGACTCCAACTCAAAAAGAAAAAAAAAAAAAAAACTTAATCACCAAGGCAACAGTATTTTAGGAGTTGATTGAGTCATCAGGGCTTCACTCTCATGAATGAGAATATGTGCCCTTAAAAAAGGGTTTGACAGAGAGTTCACTCTTTTTGCCCCTTTTATCCCTTGAGCCACCTGAGGACATAGCATCCTCCAAAGGATACAGCAAGGTACTATTTTGGATGTGGTGACCGGGACCTCACAAAACAGCCAATATGTCCATATCTTTATCTTGGACTCCCTGCCCTGAGAACTGTGAGAAGTAAATTTTCTGTTCTTTGTAAATTACTCAGTCTCAGGTATTTGGTTATAACGGGACAAATGGAATGAAAACATGTACTACGATGTTATCTGCAGAAAAAGGAGGCAAGCCAGGTCTCTTGGGTGTTTATGTAAGAATTTAATATGGTGATTTAAAATCTTAGTGTAGATTTTGCAATGTGGCACACTTTATCATAAGGTTAGGAATGTAACTCTAGGCCAGGAATGATTGATCCCTTTAAACAACTTCAGTAGTTTTGATACCTAACATAATTTACTCATATCATTCTACCCCAGGTGAAAAGGAAGATGCGGACTTGGAATAACTATTTTTTTTTAATGTGTACATTTCCCTTCTGCATTTTGTCTCTACAATTAAAGCCTTTTTAAATTAAATCTAAAGAGCATTGAATATTTTCTTCAGGAGAGAGAGAGAGCACATTGCAAAAGATTTTATCTTCTTTCATTAATTTTGTTTGCTACACTTAAAACACTATTATTCTACAAGGGTAAGTTTTATCATGCAAGAATATTATGCATTGTTATTATGCAAGGGTAAGTTTTACTCCAATTCAAAATATAAAAACAAAACAAAATATTATAGCATTATATTGCATGGAAACAACTACATAAACTACATTTGTAAATATTTAAATAATCCCTGGGGTGTAAGCTTAGAGTCTTGTCCTACTTGTCATCACATGGGTTATAAAGATTTAAATTAAAACATGATGAGGTAACTCAAGATATTGAAGATATTTTTCCCACAACACAATTACAGTGTTGGGTTATTCTCTCTTCACAAATAAACATTACAGAAAGTTACTGGGGCAGCATCAAACTCTGTGAGACAATTTGAAATAGCCAAAATAGTTTGATTTTGTGAAGACAGCATGCTGTTTTTAATAAATCCTTCTCATTCAGAAATCAGAGTGAACTATATCAAACATTTAATTACAGCTACTAAAGATAGAACATTTGATTTCTTTTAGACTTAACAATAAATATCTGAGTTTCTTTGACTATTACTTTATCTCTTGTAAGTAGATATCTAATATAATTTTTTTTTTTTTTGAGTTGGAGTCTCACTCTGTCGCCCAGACTGGAGTGCAGTGGCCGCTCCCGGCCACCGCAGCCTCGACCTGCTGGGCACTGGCGATCCTTCCGCCTCAGCCTTCCAAGTAGCCGGAATTACAGGCATGCGCTACCACGCCCAGTTGATTTTTTTGATTTATTGTAGAGATGAGGTCTCGCTGCCCAGGCGGGTCTTGAACCCGCGGGCTCAGGCAATCCACTCACCTCAGCCTCCCAAAGGCGCGGGATTACAGGCTGAGCCACCGAGCCCAGCTCTAATATAATTTTTTTAAAAATTTATTGGGGTATTTAAGGAAATTAGAAAAGAAAAACTCATATTATGCTTAAAATATGAACAACCTCAAGCCTTAACTATAGACACATTATAAAAATGTTAACTCATAAATGTCCTGCAGTTGGCAAATGTATGAGTCTTTAGTTAACAAAATATTTTATAACAGCGAAATATCATTAATCATTAAAAATCATAAAAATTGAAAACCATAAGTTGACTGCTTTTTTACTGAGTAAACTGCATAGTTTTCACCATTCAGGTATTCGTATGCTCTTTTCTTATGCATATTTGACTTTTATTATAAAAGACGTTTACATGTGAATTGTTGCTCTTGTGGTTAGCTGCAAAATAAGCACTTGAGTCTCTACAGAGAATTTATTGGAAATAAACATTGATCTCTAAAAGTTTTCAGCAAACATTAAGCTTCTTCAATAGTGAAATGGCAGTTCAGTGGGGAAAAAACACAGGAGTATGAAAGGAACAAGTAGTGTTCCAAGAGTTTTAATAAGTCAAATACAGAACATTACATTTAAAGAAACATTATTTTTTAAATGTTCTGTTATAATGGAGTGAGTCTGGACTACACAGTTTGGCTCAACATAGGATTTACGTGTGCTTGTACATTACCCCTGAAGATGCCACCCTGAGTGGATTAGTCAACCGAAATGCATCAGATTTACTCTGCATCAGAGAATTTAAGCCTTCTTATACCAAAAAGTTCAGTCACAACCTGGAGTGTTAGGTAGAACTCTGACAGTGGATGATAAACAGATATAGTCACACTGGCAAATGCAAAAATAATCTAAAAAAAGGGACATGAGGGTGTGCTATAAGAATATAAGAACATCTGTTTTTTTTATTTATGTTTCATTAAATGAATACATTCTGAGAGGGATATAATTGGAACTTGGAAAACTCAGGAAAGATATGAAAACAGAATAAAGATGTCTTACATCAATCAACTTGTTAGCCTCTCAGTCTCTTCTTACACACTTGTAATGTGTTGTTATTCCTGTTATTCTAATACAATGGACATAGCATTGTCTTTTTATTACTTAGCCTTTCAGCAGGATTTGAGACACTCCACAGCTCTGTTGTTTTGATATATTCTTTACTCGAGCGACAGAACATTCATCTTCCCTTCTACCTGACATGTGGCTCTGCCTCAATCCTTTGCTGAATGCTCCTCCTCTGCTTGACTTGTTTATGCTGCAATTCCCCAGGGTCCCTTATGGAACATCCTTCTCCACCCACCACATTCTCCATCTATTTGATGCCACCAAGTTTTTTACCCAGGACTTTCAGGTTTGTGTTTTCATGCCTGATCTCTCAATCTCTAGGACCTTATTTGACTGACTACTTTGCATCTCCTTTTAGATATTTATAGATATTTTAAAAACCTAACTAGGTGGAAACAACCCAAATGACCATCAAAGTGTGAACAGATAAACAAAATGTGCAATATGCAGCCAATGGAAAATATTCAGACTTTAAAAAGAATTGAATTCTGACACATACTACAATATGGATCAAATGGAAAACATTATGTTAAATGAAATAAGCCAGACACAAGACAAATATTGTATTAATATGCTGATATGAGATTCTTAGAATGCTCACATTTATTGAGACAAAAAATAGAATGGTTAATTACCGTTGTCTGCAGAAAGAGAAATGGTAAACTGTTGTTTGATGGGAACAGAGTCTGTTTGAGATGATGAAAAAGTTCTCTAGATGGTTAAGGACAACGGTTGAGCATTATGTAAATTACTAAGTGCCACTGAACTGTACACCTAATAATGGTTAAGATAATCAATTGTACATTATGTGTAATTTACTATAATTTTTTAAAGACCAGAAACAGAATCTCTGATTCCTATCCTCACCCCTAACAAACTGCTTCTCCCCCAGAACATCCCTTAACGGCACTTTTATTCATTCAGCTTGCTGAGGTTGCTGAGGTTGCTGAGGTCTAAAACTTAGGAGTCAAGCCTGACTCACTAAACTAGACCCCAACATGAAATTCCTCACCCAATTCAGTTAATTTTGTCTTCACGATGTATCTCCAATCTGATCGCTGCTCATCTTCACTGCCTAAACCACCTTGGCCTAAAGTGGTCTGTCACCTGTCATATTGCAAAAGTCTTAACTGATCTTCCAACTTCCACACAACAGAGTTAAGCAGTCTTTCTAAATGGTCACAGACTTTTTAAAATACTTAATGAATATAATTATTTGAGAATCTAAACTAGTTAAATAATAGAAATGGGGAATAAAATGGTAGTTACCAGGAGTTAGGGTTTGAAGTAAATGGGGATGAAATGCAAGACAATACATTTTAAAGATCTTCTGTATAATATAGTACCTATAGTTAATAATACAATAGCTGTCTCATTTATTTTACAGTATGTCAAAAAACGGATCTCTTTTTTTTTTTTTTTTTTTTGAGTTGGAGTCTCACTCTGTCGCCCAGACTGGAATGCAGTGACCACTCCCGGCCACCGCAGCCTCGACCTGCTGGGCTCCGGCGATCCTTCCGCCTCAGCCTTCCAAGTAGCCAAAATTACAGGTATGCGCTACCACGTCCGGCTGATTTTTTGACTTATTGTAGAGATGAAGTCTCGCTGCCCAGGCGGGTCTTGAACCCGCTGGCTCAGGCAATCCACTCACCTCAGCCTCTCAAAGGCGCGGGATTACAGGCTGAGCCACCGAGCCCTGCTATGGATCTCTTTTTAAGTGTACTTACCATATACGCAAGAAGAAGAATATATGTTGATTGTATGTATCATAGATGTATGCATATATGCAAACTCATGACGAAGTGCAATATTTTATAAATCAGTTATACTTCAATAAAACTTAAAAAATAAATATGCAAAATAAAACATTGTTTACTTACATTTAAAATGTAAACAGATAATGTTACATTTCTTTCTAAAAGCAGTGTCATATAAACCTTAATATGTCTTATAAAAAATTAATTTCTCTTACCATGACCTACCAAGCCTTACTTAATGTAATCTTTTGCTATTTTCAAACTTTCCCTTGTTTCTCTCTTCTTGATCTTAAACCATAATAATGCTGATCTTCATTCTGACCAGCCATTGAGTTCAAGACTTATTTCACCCAGTTATAAGTTATTCTGAGGGACTACAAATTGCCCTCGAATTAAGAGACCTTTACAGTTATTTTATCATCCTAGGTACATAAAGGAGGATATGGAAAGATACCCAGGTATTGGTCATTCTACAAAAACAAGATATTAATGCTCACCTGGTGCATAGGCCTGATCCACTTATCTCTATCCACACACTTATATCCCTGTGTGATGTCTGCATATCATTCATTGTCTATCATCCATTGCCTGTTGTGTGTAAAGGCTGGTTCTGTTTTTTGCATATTAAGTAATGGCACAACACGGAGTAATCACAACTAAGGAACCAACAATAAAATGACGACTCATAATGGAACCCTCAAGGGATCAGCAAAATGGCTGGAAAAAAATTCTTTTGCTATTCACTAGAGGCAAATTTTTTGACTGAAATTCAATTTTTAAACGATTCAATTTTTTTTTTTTTTTTTTTGAGTTGGAGTCTCACTCTGTCGCCCAGACTGGAGTGCAGTGGCCGCTCCTGGCCACCGCAGCCTGGACCTTCTGGGCTCCAGCGATCCTTCCGCCTCTGCCTTCCAAGTAGCTGGAACTACAGGCGCGCTCTACCACGCCCGGCTAATTTTTTTTGATTTATTGTAGAGATGAGGGCTCGCCAAGTTGCCCAGGCGGGTCTCGAACCCGCGGTGTCAGGCAATCCACTCACCTCAGCCTCCCAAGGCGCGGGATTACAGGCTGAACCTCCGAGCCCGGTTTACCGTTCAATTTTTAAACCATTTCAATTTTTGAACAATTTCAATTTTTAAAACATTCACTTAAATTTTTCTGTTCATTGTTGCATTAGGGACTTTAGAATACATAAATAGAACTTGTTTTCTGACCAACCGAAAGCAAATGAAAATGTGTGAAATTTGAATATGAAGTGTATTATTGCTAATATTGTATGACAAAGACAAAGCAGGTGCTATTAAATATACTATTGCAATACTAAAGAAATAAACTGTGGGATTTGGGTAATTTCCAGAGGCAAATAATTTTCGTGATGGTTTCTGAGTATTAGAGAGATTTCAAGATATAACAAAAGGCATTCTAAGTGAAAAGAGCTGAGGCTTAGGGAAATTTGCATTTTTCCTTTATTTCATAAATGTGGTCATCATTTCATTGGTTTAACAGCCGTTAGAGAGTTTCTTTTTAGAAATAACTAATAAGTTATTTGCTCAATCTTTTATGGGTGGTCTGTCTTTTTCTCATTTATTTGAAAATGTATCTGTTCTAGATCTGAGTACTTTTCTGTGTGTATTGTGAAAAATAATTTTCTACATCTGTGACTTGCATTTTCATTCTTTTACGTTTTTTAAAAAATTAATTGACAAATAATCACACATATTCATAGTAGTATTTTCATGCATATAATGTATAGTAATCAGATCAGGACAATTAGCATATTCATCAACTCAAACATTTATTATTTCCTTGTATGGGAAAAATTCAATATCATCCTTCTAGCTATTTGAGACTATGTAATATATTATTGTAAACTATATTCCTTTTACAGTGCTATGAATCATTGGAACTTATTCCTCTTGCCAAGCTGTAATTTTGTACATTTTAGCTATTCTCTGCCTCTCAACCTCTTATGTCGTCTGCTCTGCTTCTTACTTCTATAAGATCAACTTTTTAAAGTTTCCACATATGAAAATAGGTGTTTAACTTTCTGTTCCTGGCTAATTTTACTTCATATATTGCAGTTCCATCCATGTTAGTGCGGATGACAGGACTTTTATTCCTGTTTTAATGACGGAATAGTATTTCCCTGTGTATATAAACCACATTTTTTTATTCATTCATCTGTTGTTAGACACTTAGGTTTATTCCATATCCTGGCTATTATGAATAGTGTTGCAATAAGCATAATAAACATGGGAGTAAACATGCATCTTTCATATAATATTTTTTTCCTTTGGATAAATGCCCAATAGTGGGATTCCTGGATCACATGTTAGTTCTATTTGAGGAAACTTCCTGTGGTTCTCCATAGTGGTTGTACTTAGTTTATATTCCCACCAACAATGTATAAGAGTGCCCTTTTCTCTGCATTCTCGTTAGCATGTTTTTTTTTTTTTTGTCTTTTTGATAGTAGCTATCCTAACTGGGGTAAGATGATACGTAAATGTGGTTTTGATTTGCATTTCTCTGATAATTAATGGTTCTCATCATCTTAAAGCATATTATTTGGCCATTTGCATATCTCCTTTGGAGAAATGTCTACTGAGATCATTTGCATATTTTAAAATAAGATTTTTTTTGCTGTTTGAGTTTCTTATATATTCTGGACATTAATCTGTTGGATAAGAAGTTTGCAAGCATTTTCTCCCATTCTGCAGGTTGCCTTTTCTCTGTTGATTGTTTGCTTTGTTGTGCAGAAGCCAGTTTGATATAATCTCATTTGCTTATCATTGTTTTTGTTGCTTGTGCCTTTGAAGTCTTATTGGTAAAACCTCCTCCAAGACGAAGCATTTACCTTATGTTTTCTTTTAGTAGTTTTATCATTTCAGATATTTCATTTAGGTCTTCGATTCTTCTGAGTTGATTTTTGTTTAGGATGAGAGGTAAAGGTCTAGTTTTAGTATTATGCATATGAATATTCAGTTTTTTAAGCATCATTTCTTGAAGAGTGTGCCCTTTTCTCATTGCATGTTCCTGAAACCTATGCCAAATATCAGTTGGCTGTAGATATGTGAATGAATGTCTGGGTTCTCCATTCTGTTTTATTGGTTTATGTGTCTGTTATTATGCCAGTGTCATGCTGTTTTGGTTACTGAAGTTTTATATAGTATATTTTGAGATCTAGTAATGTAATACCTTCAGTTTTTTTCTTTTTGATCAGCATTGCTTTGACTATTTGGGGTTTTCTCTGGTTCCATACAAATTTTAGGATTTCATTTTCTATTTCTGTGACGAATGACATTGGTATTTTGGTAGGAATTGCCTTGAATCTGTAGATCAATTTGGATGTATGGTCATTTTAACAATGTTGATTCTCCTGACCCATAAGCATGAGGTGTTCTTCCATTTGTTTGTATCCTCTCTAACATCTTTTGTCTGATTGGTAGATTTTCTTAGTTATCAAAGCCATCACGCCCAAATCAGCTGCAGACAAGAGGGAGAACTTTAATGGAAATTTTAAAGAAATTGAGTTTAAGATTGTGAAGCATTTCTTTGAAGAATTTTAACAGGAGATTTTAACAGGTAAACATAGGTTTACCACTATGATCCTGATGACAAAGCACAATCAAAACAATGGCTTCCAAGAGGTGGAAGAAATTCTGTCAAAATCAAAGCAGATTGTCACAAGCAAAGATTATGGCAAAAGTTTTTTGCGTTGCTCAAGACATTGTGTTAATTCACTTTGGAGAGTCAAAAAACAGTAACATCTGCTTATTATGAGAGTGTTTTGAGCAATTTAACCAAAGCTTTAGGAGAAAATTGCCAAGGAAGCTTTATCAGAGAATGCTTTTTCACCATGACAACACTGTTGCTCATTCCTCTCATAAAACAAGAGAAATTTTGTGAGAAATATGATTGCAAATTTTAAGTTATCATTTTACAGTCTAATTTGGCTCCTTCTGGTTTCTTTTTTTGTTTCCTATTTTTAAAAGTTACAGAAGAGGCACCTATTTTTATTAATAAATAGTGCAAAAAGTTCACATTGATGGGGTTAAATTCTCATGATCCGAAGATTTTAAGGGGTGGACTTAAGGGTTGGCATCATCATTTGCAAAAGTGTCTGGATCTTTATGGAGATTATGTTGAGAAATAAAATTTATTTTTTATTTTAATTTCATTTTCCATGAAGTGTCTCTCTCTCTCTCTCTCTCTCTCTCTCTATATATATATATATATGTGTGTGTGTTGTGTGTGTGTGTGTGTACTATATTATTATAATATATAATATTATATATAAATAATATAGCATGGCATATTATATAATATACAATACTAATATATTCCATACATATATAGATATATATGTATGTGTAATGATCAAGTTTATAATCAAGTTCTGAAGATCTTCTCTTCCTAAAGATTTTTATCTACTTATTCTACCACTCACAAGAAGTGAGTTAAGTGTCGTACTCTCTATGATTGTGGGTTTGTCTATTTCCTAATATATTCCTATATCTTTTGAAGTTATGCTTGTAGAAGAATACAATAGTTCCTTTTTATCCACAGGGAATATGTTCCAAGACTCACAGTGCATGCCTGAAACTGGGGAGAGTATGGACCCCTACATATATGACTATCTCATATATATATATGAGATATATATATATGAGATATATATATGAGATATCATATATATATATATGATAGTTAAAATTACAAATTAGTCACAGTAGGAGATTAAGAATAATAATTAATAAAAATGAAAACAATTATAACAATACATTGTAATGAAAGTTATGTGAATGTGGTCTCTCTTACAATATCTTATTGTACCATAATCATCTTTCTTCTTCAACTGGTTAACCTCAAATAACTGACATGACAGAAAGTGAAACCATGAATAAGGAGGAATGTCCTGTATCATTACAAAGATTTTTCTTATTTCTATTAATGCTTCTTTTCATGAAGGCTTCATTATCTAATATTAGAGCTATCTCTTGGTTAATGTTTGCAGGATATCCAAAATACTATACTCTGAACACTCAATACCATTATTTTAAAGTCATATCTCTTATAAACAGCAGAATGCTAGGGTTTTCTATTTTTTCTTTGTGATATACCTCAGTATTCTTCTTAGTTTATGTAGTCTATTTTGCATAGCTTATATCTAGTAACGTTTTTTCTTTTATTTTTGCATATTTATTTTTGTTTATATTTGTTCAAATATTATTTATTATACCTTATTTATTCAGTCAGTTCTTTGTATTCGCATTATTTTTTATCAGTCTTTTAATGTTTATCCTAGAAATTGAAGCATGCATTCTCAATTTAATATGATCTGATATGTATTATTAATTCACCATTTCTCATTACTGCTGGAAGTTTAGAATCTTCTAAGTCTATTCACATGCCTTCCAACTTTTGTGGCATTTTTGTTTTCTATGCATTTTGTCATCTATAAGACATTATTAATATTAATTTCTATAGTTAATTTTGATTATTTTTGCCCACACAATTACTTGTGCACTTCATACCCATCTGCACTTCCCTGTTTCTTGACAATACCATGTTCTTTCTACCTGAAAGATTAACATTTGAATTGTTTTTTGGGTTTTTTTGAGTTGGAGTCTCATTCTGTCACCCAGACTGGAGTGCAGTGTTCGCTCCCGGCCACTGCAGCCTTGAATTGCTGGGCTCCGGCGATCCTTCCGCCTCAGCCTTCCAGTAGCTGGAACTACAGATGTGCGCTACCACGCCCAGCTAATTTTTTTATTTATTGTAGAGATGAGGTCTCGCCAAGTTGCCCAGGCAGGTCTCGAACCCGTGGGCTCAGGCAATCTACTCACCTCAGCCTCCCAAAGCATGAGATTTCAGGCTGAGCCACCGAGCCCAGCTTGAATTGTTTTTAATACTGATCTGTTGACAATTATTTATTTTTCTCCCCCCCCAAAAATTATTCCCTTTATTTTTATTCTTGAAGTTTCACTTTATAAACCAAAGAATTGTAAACCAGAAATTATATTTATGTTATGAAGTTATTTCATTGTCTTCTGCATTTTTTTTTTTTTTTGAGGTCAGCTACCAATCTTATTTTCTCTCTTTTTAAAGATAGGTCTTTTATTTATGACTGCTCTTACAATATCTCTGTGACTCTGGCTTTCAACAGTCTTATCATGATATGTCCAGGTGTTTTTTTTGTTGTTCATTTGTTTTTGTATTTATCATGTTTGGAATTCACTGAGTACTTGAATGGGATAATATCTTCCCACACTTTTGGAAAAAAATCTCAGCCACTATATCTTTTTATACAAGTTTGATTCAATTTCCTTTTCTCAACTGGAACTCTATTTTGAGGACTTGGAACCTTTTGATATGTCCCTCATATAACTTATTTCAATTTTAAATGGTTTATTAGCTGTAACTGTCAGTAGAAATTTGTATTATTGTCTCATCTGTTCAATTAATCCAGTGCTTGATATTATGATGTCTATAATTAAACAATTTCTTAATTTCTTTACTTTTTGTTTTCAGATTCTGCCTTTGTTACCAAATGTCTAATCTATGTTTCTTCACATAGTATGCTTATTTTTTCTTCCATTTTCTCTAAAATACTAATCATAGTGGGATTTTTGTGTGTGTGTTAGTTATCATCTTTTCCACTCAGTGAATCAACACTTAGCCTCTAGCTTTTCTTTTCCTGCCTTTTGGTTTTTTATATTTTTATTATCTATAACTTTTCACCTTTTTCTATCTGTTGCATCTTATTGTATGCTATGTTTTATATTTGATAGAGCAATAGAAGCCCTCAGTGGTATCACCTTCTTGAAAAGTTTTCATATTTCTTCTGTTTGAAAAATAGACTGCGACTAACAATTTCCATACAATTTGGATTGAGTTAGGTCAAAAAAATAGTAAAATTTTAGTAAGACTTATATTCTTTACAAAGTTTATATTGAGATCCCAAGTGCCAGAATTTTTATTTTCTCAATTTTAAAAAGCAATACATTGTTGGGAGCCAGCCTTGGAGGCCCACCTGCTGGCAAAGTCCAGGGGATTGAAGACCCCAGGCCGCAAAGCGAACCTGGCAGCTGAAACCCTCGCCTCTTCTACTTTTGTTATTGATGTAGTCGGAAAATTCTGTTCAGTCAGAGATGGAAAAAACAAAGGGCTCCTTCACGTCATTATTGCCTCAATCATAATTACCAGAAAGCTATTTGTAAAACATCGCTGCAAGCTCACCTGAGTTTCACCCTTTTTTTTTAAATTACACTGATACTGACCTCCCAGTGCTAGCTTCCTAACTGTTTTGTTTTTAATTTTTTTGTGCTGGCCCCTGCCAGCCCCAGTTGAGCATTACAGTTCAAAAGTTCACCAAGAGAACTGTAGGCATTTTACTATAAAAAAGTTTGCAGTGGGAACAGGAGACATCTCTTTAATGTGCAGTTTTAAACCTTTTGGTTTTTCCCAAAAGAATTTAAAATGCTAAGGTTTCCCATGTGTGAAGGCAGATAAGTACATGATGAAAAATGTCTTTTTTAAAAAATTAAGTTTAGGAATATTTTTTATTTTACAATTATGTTTTTGATGTTATTCATTAATCAAGGTTTAAGAGGTTTATGGTAAGTTATAATGATTTAAGTTTTAGTTGTTTTAAGTGTTATGGTTAGTTTTAATTCATATATTGTTGGTTAGGAGTTTGTGATAAGCTAGAGTAGGAAATTTTTATGTAAGTTTTGTTTAAAAAATCATTTATGTAATGTGTTTTCAGGGTTTTAGTTATTGTTTTAATTGAAGTTTAGAAAGTTCGTGATTGTTGGATGTGATTTATAGTTTTGTTTTTAGTTTTTATATGGAAGCTGGATATGTGATGTATAATCGAAATAATTAGATTAGAATTTAAAGAATTAGTAATATACAATGTTTAATTTGGTAGAGTTTTTTGGTTTATTTAGCAATATACAATGTTTAATTTGGTAGGGTTTTTAGATTTATTATTTGTAGGATCTGAGTGTTTTTCAAATTGTTATTTATCATGGAGTGGGCCAAAGACCTCCGGGGAGTTAACAGCTTGATCAAAGATTTGTGAATGACGAATGAGAACTAGCTGCCTTGAATGATCACAAGACAAAAAGAACTCCTGGAAAGTTTCATGCATGAACTCTTTGTTTTGTTGTTTTGTTTTGAACAGATGTTATTAATTAAGATAATGGTTTAATCATGATTTTGGAATTTCCTTTGTGTCTTTGTGAAAATGGTATATAAGCTCAATGTTAAATGGCAATAAATGGCATGTGTCCTGCTAACAGCAGAGTCAGTTGTCCGAGTGTTTCCTTCAACACCGACTCCGTTTCTCCTTTGGGAAACCCTGAACCCAGCTGGAGTGGGATTCCAGTGATACATGATTGATTTTCTGATACACAAAACTTCAGCACCTCAGTTCTGTAGACTATATCCCAAGTTTATTCGCAACCATGAGTCCCCATCAGTATGACAAATGTGTTAAAGGAGAGACAGCTCATGTGTTTGAGGCAAACCCTAGTCTACTAAATCTTTTCTTTCTCATGTACAACAGGACTATAGCTATTTCTACCTTCAGAAGCTTCACCCTCTCACCTCAGCTTCCCACAGAGGACCTAAACTCAGAAAATATAGCATAAAGAAAAGTGATTTTGAGTTTGATACCCCTACATTTTTAATTTATCAGTCTAGTCTTATCTAGGCACTAAAGGGTATCCAGGTTTCTCTTTTTCTCAGAGTAACTCTGTGTTGGCCAAGCCTGACACTCTGTACTCAGAACCATCAAGTGTTCCAAGGAAAAACAGTATTGACAATGAAGAACTGTGTTCTCTTCTCTGGAATTTTGAGGTCTTCTCTTTACTTAAATGCACTACAAAGGATTTACAGCAAAAAAAATTAAAAATTGATTTGATATAATTTTTTTTCTCAGAAGAATAACTTGCCTTTCTAAATGTAGCACAGTCTACTTAAAACTATAAGCACCTTTTTTACCTCATTTTATAACCAAAGTAACACAGAAGTTGAGAGATAACTGTTATTATCATCCCACTCTATTTTGAAGTAAACTGTCTATAAATTTAAGTAACTTTCCAAAGATGGTGAAGGGCAATGGTAAGGAAAAACTAAAGTAAATTAACAAAATAAAATAAAATGTATGAAGCCTCCTCACTTATGCTTTCTCCATTATCCCAAAATTAGTACTATAACAGTCAGGATTCAGTCAGAAGTTGAGAAACCACATCAGTAATTTTGAAGGCAGAGAATTAAATATAAATAATTTGGTAAAAACAGTTGTTGAACTGAACAAGGTAATGCAAATGCCATACTGATGGGAACTCAAAGTAGACAGCTGGCCTCTCTCTGAGGGTGCTAACACATACCTACGTAACTGCCACAAGTCCAAACTTGAGCAAAACAGTATGTGGTTAAAACTGGCCCAAACCAGCTGGAGCCAAGATGGCTACCTAAATGACCCAGTTCTATACTTAACCTTCAGTATAATTTAATTAGCATAAAATTACCCTAGGGAAACCACCCACTCCTATCATGCACCTGACACCATGACAGAAAAGCTTAGCCAAGCTCAGTGGCTCAGCCTGTAATCCCAGCACTTTGGGAGGCTGAGGTGAGTGGATTGCCTGAGCCCGGGGGTTTGAGACCTGCCTGGGCAACTTGCTGAGACTTCATCTCTACAATAAAAATCAAAAAATTAGCCAGGCATGGTAGCGCACGCCTGTAGTTCCAGCTACTTGGAAGGCTGAGGTGGAAGGATAGCCGGAGTTCAGCAGGTCGAGGCTGCGGTCACTGGGAGTGGCCACTGCACTCCAGTCTGGGCAACTGAGTGAGACTCCAACTCAAAAAAAAAAAGAAAAGAAAAGCTCATACATGGTTTAAAAATGGACGACTCCTCAGTTCCAGGAATTGCCCACTCATTTCCCAAGAAAATTCACCTCTTTAGTAGAATATTCCAGTTCTTTATTATTTTAACTCACAGAAACCAGTGACCCCTGAGCAACACTTTCTTGTGCTCAAACTTCTCCTAAAGTGTGTACTATCCTGTCATGTTCATTTTCAATAAACCTGCTATTGCTTTGCTATTTTTAACTGGCTTTTAAATTACTTTTTGCTGCAAAATCAAGGACCCTCATAAGCCCATCAGTAACAATATTACTAATTGGTTACTAAGTATAAAGTACTAGTTATATAAAAGTGATTTCATTCATGAAGCTGAGGAGCAAATGGAAGAAACTGGGGCTATTTGAACCTAGAACACTGTAGGAATGGCTCCATGGATCTGGGACCCAGAACTCTAACAGAAAGTATGACTAAGTTGAGAGCCCAAAGAGCAGGAATTCATAACTCTGAGGTTCACACACTAGATAGCTGTACTGATATGCCTGAGGCAGACAATGAGGTGAGTCTGGAGTGAATTTAAAAAAATGTAAGAGGATAGGCTGGGTATGGTGTCTCACGCCTATAATCCCAGAACTTTGGGAGGCCAAGGCAGGAAGATTGCTTGAGGTCAGGAGTTTGAGATCAACCCAGGCAACACGGTAAGATCTTGTCTCTACCAAAAAAAAATTATCTGAATGTATTGGCATGTGCCTGTAATCACAGTTACTCGGGAGGCTGAGACAGGAGGATCTCCGGAGCCCAGGAGGTCGAGGCTGCAGTGAGCCACTGAAGTCCAGCTTGGGCAATAGCTTGAGACTCCAATTAAAAAAAACATAGGGAGACAGAGTGAGAGAAATAAATAAGTAAATAAATAAATATTTATTATATTATTATTATAAGGGAAACACTGTTATCAACAGGAAGAAAATATATCCCCCCAGATTTCTAACTCACTACTCATTCTCCCTACAGCAGAGCCGTAATATGGTTTCTGTAAGGCATAGTACAAAAGGGGAAAGGACTTGGGAGCTGAAATGTTGATTTTGTAAGGCGGAAATATGGTTTCTGTAAGGCATAGTACAAAAGGGGAAAGGGCTTGGGAGATGAAGGGCAGAAACTTAAAAACTGATACATAGTGTGTGCCACGCCTTTTTCCAAGAAACACGAAGCAGTCAATTTTAGGAAAAATCGATCTTCAAATTACGTAAAACAATGAAGGGTACGTAGAAACACACGAGGAATTAGCTTTTTAATGAATATTTTTTTGAGATACAGTTTTTGAAATTGGTACTGATTGCTTTGGTTTCCCACGCTGACTCTGGGAAGGCAATCCGCCAGGTTGACTTTGACTCTTGGAAGGCAATCTGCCAGGTTGACTTTGATTTTTTTCCTTTCCTTTTGCAGATGGAGTCTGGACATTTTGCTGATTGGATATAGGTTTTTTTTTCTTACAAAGACAACACAGGCAACAGCATAAAACAAACAAAGCAAAAGGCAACAAAAAACACAGGTAGCAAAACTTATTTGTTTGCCTTCTCCTAGGGGGTGGGCCACTGTCAACACTACCTCCATAGCCTTCTAACAGGCAGTTGGGAGGGTCCCACCGATAGTTGCAATGGCAGTGATGTTTATTGTTGCAGATGCCTCTCTTGTTACAAAATGCAGGTGAACAATTACTATCCAAGATAGCTATATGGACACAGTGCCTCTGGATGCAGATATGATCTGTACCACACTCTGTGCCATCTTTCACTTCACCTATATCAGGTCCTTTCATTCCATAATGGTAATCAGTACCCCAGCATGTGACATCATTGAAGTGAGCCCAATGCACAGTAGTATGATCACTCAGATAGGGAATTTCTTTTACATTCTTACACTGAATTCTTCCACACTGGACATCTGAGATATTACATTTTATGTATGTAGCACCTTTGATACCACAGTGACCTATACGTTCACCTAGGGTATTTATTTTTTTGTAGCAAGTCTGATTTGCAGTCTTTGCCCCTCTGCCAAAAATCTGCCTGCAATGTTCATTGCGGTCATTACATCTCTTTTCATAGCAATAGGCACTGATATTACAGGGAATTCCATCTTCCACATACACATCGTCTGGGCACTTATGGGAAGTTCCATTGCACCACTCTGGAAGATCACATTTATTGATTTCCTTTCTACACAATACTCCTGACGGTAAAAACTTGCAGTTTTTGCAGCAAAGTCCATGAGCACAAGTAGCTCCATCAACCAGGGTGCAATTTGGCATACAACAAGGATCTTTTGCACAATTCTTTAAAGGTCCACAGTCACACTCCTCTTTTTCTTCAACAACACCATTGCCACAGCGTGTCCGGTTAAAAATGTCCACCGTGTATATATTTTCGAACAAACACGTTGCCTTCTCAACAGTATACTGCCAAAAAAAAGCATGACTACAATTGCTAAATCTTGTTGTTGGTGGGTTATCTACATGCATTATGCACTTACGTTGTGCGCAGTTGCATGTATAATAATCGTGGTTCATGCCCATATTATGACCTAGATGATGAGCCACCGCAATTGCACTAATACCCAGAGTTTTGTTCATGAAGGTTACAACTGCACAACTCCTTTGTGCTTGACATAAGCTTCTAGATATAGCTAAGCCACTTAAACCTCTTAATTCTCGATTTATGAAGAGATGCGAAGTATCATGTTGTATCCGAGGAACAATGTTTTCCAACTTCCACTCGCAAAATAGGCGTGAAGATTTCCTGACGTCATCTACTACAATTGGGTTTCTATTCGTCCAGATCTCCATACCAAATAATAACATGTTAACACCAATTGCATCAATAATGGAATCTACTATATTTACAATAACATATAGATCGTCCAGTAACTTTGATTCATTTCTTCCATAGCGAACGTATAGATATTTATCTATCACAACTACAATTTCAATACGCCTAAAATGGATCCACCAGCCCTCAGGAGAACTTTGCTTCAGAGTTAAATCATCCATTTCTTCAAATTCCATCTGCTCTGCTAGCTCATTTTGCACAAATCCAGATCTCATGGTTGGAAATTGTGTCTCTTCGCTGTCCATTTTGTAGACTAGATGTTCAAATGTGGTAGAAAACACCATGGGCTTTATTTCATAAGCAAAGTCATCTATCTGTAATATTCCTTGAAGGCCTCCAAAACAGGTACTAAGAGAAACCAAGGATTCTGGGTCCCCTTCCACATGACCATGGTAGTAGCAGTCATTCTGGACAAAAGGCTGATCCTCAAGAAGAGCCCCCTGGTCTGTGTAGGTAAACACTGGTAGGTGTTTGGACAGCAAAAGCTTCTTGGCTTTTATGTGGACAATGTGTCTCTGGCCTCCAAAGTAGAGACTGTAGGATATCCAGCCTCGAGGTTCCATGCCTCTGGCAGTGCCAGTTACTCTCTTGGGTATCACCACCTCTGGCGTGGTGTGATATTGGGGGTGTTCAGCCTGAATGTGTCCAGAACAAGACAGGAACACCCCAAGCCAGTATAGCAGGAGCAAGAGCTTCATGTTCAGCAGGGCTTCAACATCATTTGATTGTGAAGCCACAGTTATGGAAACACTGGTTCAGAGGCAAAGTCAGGTCTAGAGTCACAGCAAGTCTGCTTTTTCTGCACTGGTCAGTGTGCGATACTAGTCATTAAAAATCTGTCTTCTGGCAGAGTTGAACCATCAGAGCTGCAGCCCTACAAGTAAAATGAAAAGGAGCATGTGGATGAATGTGGTTATGAGAGGATGCAGTAGGGGCGGGGCGAAAGAGAACAGCATAAGATAAAAGTGGTTAAGTGCTTTAATCAAGTAATGACTCAAGAAGCTGCCTGGAATTTGCTCTTAAATATCGATAGGGAAGAAAGGAGCAGGGAGTATACAAGAAATCAAAATTGGGCATATTGGTTGTTACTGAATGTGGATGATAGGAAGATAGATTTATAGTACTGTTCTCTAAATATATGAATATTAGCAATTAGTTCAACAATAAATAACTAAAACAAAAAAATTATAAAGATAAGCTTATCATATATCTTACATTGCTGAGGCAACCCCAATTCACATATGTTGAATTGTCATAAACATTAATTATTTTTCTTTTCAACTTCAGATGTTAAATTATCTGATAATATTATCTAAGAGACATTTTTAAAAAGCTGTCTCATACTATTTTTAAAGTTGTCATGGTACTTACCATATACCTCCCTATGGCAAATATTTATCTAATTTTCTTTTTCTTCCCTAATTTCATCTTCTCACCAGCCTTGTCTAGTTGGAAAATACTCACGAGCATCATTGGTGTCATTCATAAGTACTAGCATCTCATATAATGCTTGGATTAATTATTAACATAATAAATCACGGTCAACTTGATGGTTATTGTTTGGGGAGTGATATACGTTTGCTCAAAATGTGTTTACACTTGATTACATTTTTTTTTTTTAATTTTTTTTAATTTTTTTTTTTTGAGTTGGAGTCTCACTCGGTTGCCCAGACTGGAGTGCAGTGGCCGCTTCCGGCCACCGCAGCCTCGCCTGCTGGGCTCCGGCAATCCTTCCGACTCAGCCTTCCAAGTAGCCGGAATTACAGGCATGCGCTAACACGCCCGGCTGATTTTTTTTTTATTTATTGTAGAGATGAGGTCTCGCTGCCCAGGCGGGTCTTTAACCCGCGGGCTCAGGCAATCCACTCACCTCAGCCTCCCAAAGGTGCGGGATTACAGGCTGAGCCACCGAACCCGGTACATTTTTATTTTTTTAATTAATTAATTTTTTTTTTTTTCAGTTGGAGTCTCACTCTGTCACTCAGACTGGAGTGCAGTGGCAGCTCCCAGCCACAGCAGCCTCGACCTGCTGGGCTCCAGCGATCCTTCGCCTCAGCCTTCCAAGTAGCTGGAACTACAGGCGCGCGCTACCATACCCGGCTAAGTTTTGATTTTAGAGATGAGGTCTCACCAAGTTGCCCAGGTGGGTCTCGATCCCGCGGGCTCAGGCAATCCACTCACCTCAGCCTCCCAAGGCGTGGGATTACAGGCTGAGCCACCGAGCCTGGCTTTGATTACATTTTTAAAGAAGAATATTTTTCAGTATCTGTGGCCAATTTGTGTGGTAGAGCAAATTGGTATAGATTCAGTTTTCCTGTGTTTTTTTCCAAATACAGCTTAACACCTGAAACAAGTCAATGGACAACAAAAAGACCCTGAAAGCTGAAAAGAAAAATAATGACTAGTGACCTCTGGACTTGAGGAATGACAGTAGGCTGAGTTATCTGAGTTTTCTTCTTATCTCTTAACTATATTCCAAACTGGGTGCTAGACAGGTATTTAACCCCAGACTTCCAGCAGGCATGGTCACAAACAAACAAACCAAACCCTGAAGACAAGATTTCACTTTCTGGTCAAATGACTGAAAATGGAAAAGCTCAACAAAGACCCAGTGAGGTACCCCAGTGTTTTGTTTTGTTTTTAAATCAGGATGCATGTGTGCTGATGCATCTATAGTGGCCATTTCAGAGTTGGCAGGCTCACCCAAAATGTGTTCCACACTCAATGCACTAGTGTGCTGTCCATTCCACACATATTCACAACATCACCGCACTGGAGGACCAATCTAACCATCATTCAATAACTGGGTAACTAGTTAACTAATCTGCCTTTAGAGACAGCAGTGATGTCCTAGCTGGCTAACTCAACCCTGCTTCACCATTGTGGAAGAGAAATGGAGCCTGAAGTACCCACAGAGGTATCATTTATAATACCAGATATATCTTAGCCCTCTACCAAATGATGTAGGAAGACCTAAGCTCACTGTCCCTCCCATCTCCAGGCCTGAAAACAGTCCAGCAACATAAGTGTGCCAAGAAGAGCCCTCTACCCCAGATGGCAACAGCAAGATTAAGCTGGAACCCCTTCTGAATCAAAAGAGTGGAACCGATTAGGATAACATTCAAAGAGCTATCAAAATTAAACTTTTTTTGGAACTCAGTCCACAAAAAGCATTTCAGAATGTTTGCTCTAAATATCTAAAAAGATAACGGTCTCCTGAAACATAAAATTTAAAAAGTTATCAAGGGAGATATCAGCGATATGGCAGAGTAGGAAGTTCTGCTCCCTTCGGCCCCCATAAATACACGCATTCAACAATTTGTAGACAGATTCTTTTTGTGAGAAATTTTGAAGCCAAATGAAGGATTGTTGCACCATAGGAAAATGCACATTCAGAATCCCCAGAGTTGATAGATTCAAAACACCCTCTCAGTGGAGTCTCTATCCCTAGCACACCACCATAAAATCAGGAAGAGAGCACTTAGCTCTCAGCTTTATCAAGTGGTTGGAAGAGGTTGGTTTGTATCCAGTGCTTCAGATTTTCTAAGGGGAGGGCTTTCTACAAGACTGGCTTCTGTTTTGTCAGTCTTGGAGCTTGCATTGGTCTGCCACAGCCTAACTGTCTAGGAAGAATGGAGATGGTGGCTTAGGTTGTAGATGCCATAGATCCCCCCTTCTCAGCAAAGAATAAGCATATGAGAAATCCCATCCCTTAACTCCCCACAAGGATGAAAAGAGTTGATCTTTGCATTCAGCACCCCAGTTTCTCCATGGCTTCCCAAAGAACTAACACCCATTTGACCAGTTTTAGAGCTCCAATGGGGCCAGCACAGCCTAAACACATGGGAAAATGAAGAAAGGACTTGAACTGGTAAACACCATAGATCTGCAATACTTCTTAGCACTGAGAGAGAACAGACAAAAAAATCCCAGTTCTCCGCTTTCCCCTGAGGAAGGAAAGAGTTGATGATGCTTCGAATAAGCAACTTTATTCAGGGTTCTCCAAAGAGCTTGCATTTAACTAGCTGTTCTGACTTCTGACTGCTCTAGCACAGTCTAGAATTCTGAGAGAACAGACATGGAAGGTTGGGCTAGTAGACATCATGGATTCCCCCTCTCTACTCAGTACCAAAGCAAGCATACAAAATATTCCTACCCTCAGGTTTCTTCTAGAGAGTGAAAGAATAGATCATATGCCCAGCACCCTAACTTCTCTGGACTACCCAAAGATCTAGTACATGATTTGCTATTCTTGGATCTCTGTTGGATATGGTAAAATCTAGCCACCTAGAGGAGAAGAAAAATGGTAGTTTGAACTGGTTGATTCAATAGCTCCCCACCCTGGGTCAACACAGAAAAAGTTGACAAAAATCACTGCTGCTTGCTTCTCCGTGGAGTGAGAAAGAGTTTGTAGAAGGACCAGATTTTCTAGTCTTGCTGATTGGTGGATGGTTTCTGTACATGGCCATTCTGATAAGACTGAGACAGATCATGCTGTGTTTAATGTGCAAGCATCAGCACATAAAATTTTTTAAATGTAGGAGACAAAGATATTCCAAAGAAAGAATTAAGATAAGTCCTGAAACCTATGCTAGTGAAACATGCCTATATGATTTGCCTGGCATAGAATGCAAAATAACCTGTAATAAATATGCTTACTGAGGTCAAGATAACAATGCACAAAGTTAGAATTGCAACAGAGATAGAAAATATTTTTTAAAGTACCAAAATAGAAATCATGAAACTGTGGAACACACTAAGCACATTAAAAAATTTGGAGAGCTTCAACAGCAGGCTAGATAAAGCAAAAGAAAGGCTTAGTGTATAGTCAGTCCCCTACCTGCAAATATTTAAGTTGCAAGCTTTCAAAGATGCAAACATTCATCTACATGTCAAATCACATAAGTTAGTTCATATGTCTGATGTACATTCTGCTTCTGTATGCTAGCTTTTATACTGTACTGTACCACTGAACTTTTCAAAATACTGTAATGAAAGATTGAAATGATTTTTTGTGTTTGTTTTTATGTATTATTTGTGTGAAAATTATATAAACCTATTACAGTGCAGTACTCTATAGCTGATTGTGTTAGTTGGGTACCTGGGTTAACTTTGTTGGACTTACAAATTGGACAAGCTATTGGAATGGAACTCATTTGTGTATAGGGGACTTACCATACTTGAAAACAATATGATTGGAAGTCAGTCAGAGGAGCAGAAAGACAAAAAAGAATCAGTGTAAACTTAAGAAATGTATAAGACATCTTCAAGGAGATCAATAAATGCATTAAGGATGTCTCAAAGGAGACTAGAGAGAGAAGGGGCCAGAATGCTATTTAAATACATAATGACTGAACACTTCCTGTTTCCATACTAGGAAAGAAGTAGACATTCAGATTCATGAAGCCCAAAACTTCCCAAAAAAGATGAACTCAAAGAAATTTGCGTTGAGACACATTATAATCGAATTGTCAAAAGTCAAAGACAAAGAAATCAGGAAAAGATATTTTTCACATTTAAGGGAATGTCCATGAAACTGACAGTGAATTTTTCAGCAGAAAATTTTTCAGCAGAAATCTGAAGGGAGTGGGATGATATATTAAAATTTCTGAAAGAAAAAAAAGCTGTGCCAATCAAGAACACTATACATAACCTTCAGTAACAAGAAGAGAGAGACTATTTCGGATAAATGAAAGCTGAGAGAGTTCATCACCAGTTGACCCACTTTACAAGCAAAGCTAAACAAGAGTTATTCAAGTTGACATAATAGAACACTAAACAGTAACAATATAGCATAAGAAAGTATGAAACATGATAAAGGTAAGTATATAGGAAAATACAAATTCTGTATTACTGCAATAATGATGCATAAATGACTTTTTATTCATAAAAATACTTATATATATTTCAGGAGTACAACATGATATTTTGATATAGATATACATAGTGAAATAATTACTATAATAATCATGACTTTCATTCTAGCACAAAAATCAAAAGACAAAAGTATTAAAATATATTAAAAATATTAAAAGATAAGCAATATGAATAGATGTATATTGTACATCATTTTATTGTAGGAACAATAAAATTCAGTGTGGGGTGGGATTCAAAGATTCTGTGTGTGACTATAGAGTTTCTGTTTGCCATCAAACTTAAGTTATCAGCTAACAGAAGGCAATAAAAGTTACATACACTTATACAAAATCACAAAACAAAGGAAGATAGCAAGCAAATAAAAGATTGACAAAACACTACATGACTAATAGAAAAGAACTAACAAAATCACAATAATAAATTCATCTTTATCAAATAATTACTTTAAATGTAAATGAATTAAAGTTTTCAATTAAAAGACCAAGTGATTGAATAAGAAAAATAAATAAATAAAACAAGACCCAATTATATGTCATCTACAAGAAATTCAGTTTAGATTTATGAACATATAGTGGTTGAAAATCAAGGGACAGAAAAAGAAATATTCCATGCAAACAGTAGCCAAACAATAGCAAAAGTAACTACACACAAGACAGACAAGTAAAGAACTGTCACAGAGCCAAAGGAGGACATTATAAAATGGTAACAATGTCATTGTCACAGAGACATAGGACATTATATAAAAAAATAAAATATTCATCCACTAGGAAAATGTACCAATTATTGACATACATGTATCTAACCTAGCACATAAATGTGTAAAGCAAACATTGACAGAAATAAAGGGAGAAACAGAGTAATACAATAAAATAGTCAGACACTTCAGTACTCTACTTTCAATAATGTATAGAACCTCTGGACAGTAGGTCAACATAGAAACAGAAAACTTGAACAGCATATGAACCAACTACACTTAACAGACATATATGGATTAGTTTGAAAGCAGGATTTATAGAGAGGACAGAAAAGCTCCCAGAGGGGAGGAACCTGAGAGGTTTGCCTGAAGTAGTTTATTAAACAGCAGTTGAATAAACATGTTTCTCAAGTTTACATGGAATATTTCCATAATATACCAAAATATAGAGTTTAAAAAAACCAAATATAACAACACTGAAATTCCATCAAATGTCTTTTCTGGAATGAAACTAATGGGTGAAGTAAAACTGGAAAATTTACGAAGCAATATACCCCTTAATATTCACTGAATTCAACAAGAAATCAAAAAGGAACTTATAAAGCACTTCAAGTCAAATGAACAAACAACATACTGAAACTTATAGGATGCAGTAAAAGTGGTACCAAAGGGAGACATTCTTAGAAATAAATGTCTACATTAAAAAAAAGAGATCTCAAAAAAACAATCTAACTCTAAGAACTAGCAAAAGAAAAACAAAATAATACCAAAGATCGTAGAAGGAAGAAAATATTAAACATTAGAGAAATAAAATAAAATAATTTATAAATATAAAAACTAAAGAAAACTGAGGTGTTTTAAGTAAGATACACAAAATTAGCCTTAGCCTTAAGAAAAAGAGAAAACTCAAATAATGGTATGAATGAAAGAAGAAACATTACCACCAATGCCACAGAAATTAAAGAGATCATAAGAGAATGCTGTGAAGAGGATTTGCATGGAACATTTTGTCTATAATATAAATTTTAATACTGCCTTAGTATGTTTATTTTTCTTGCAGCTTCCCATGGATGCTATAACAAATTGCTACAATCTCAATATTATAAATCAATACAAATTTATTATCTTATAGTTGTATAGTTCTGAAGGTTGAAGTTGGTCTCACTGGCTAAAAAGAAGGAGTCAGCAGCAATGAGTTTCTTTCTGAAGGTTCAAAGGGATTATCTGTTTCCCTTCCATTTCCAGCTTCAAGAAACCACTCATATTCTATGTCTGGTTCATAGATTCATTCTTCCATTCTCAAGGGTGGCTATAGATAGCAAATCAAATATTTCTCATATCACTTTATTCTGACTCTGCTTCACCTTTCTCTTTCACATATAAAGATCTTTGGATTACATTAGACTCAGATAATACAGAGAAATTTCCCTATTTTAAGATCAGTTGATTAGTAATGTTGATTTATCTGCATTCTTAATTCCCCTTAAATCATGTTAATTAACATCTTTGTAGGTTTCAGGACAGGAACATTTCTGAGAGACAGTTGTTTTAAATACTGCATCTTCTTTATTTTACTCATTTTCCAATAATTAGTATTACTACCTTTTAATCTATGCCATTTTTATTTTTGTGATTTTTTTCTTTCAGAAATGTACATCCCATGTATTTTTCTTTATTTTTATTAAAGTGTTATCATAAAAATTATATCACTTACAGTTAGTGAGGCTGTAGGGAGACAGCTGCCTTCTACTACAGAGTATCGAAAGATAAGTCAAGTTCCACATTGTAGAGAAAAGGTAACAATAAGGTCAATATCCAGAGTTTCCTTTTAAAAAATTCATTCCCAAGTAATATTCAGTGATTTACCCAGGATTTATGAGGGAAACAACTTTATCACAGCATTACTCATAATATTAAAAAATGTGAACAGTTTCCAACTTTGGGGAAATAGCTACATTAATCATACTTCATTTTTAAATAAAATGGTGTGTAATTAGTATGAATTATATTTTCAAAAGATATTAGTTGATTCATCAAAATATTTGATATTTATTTCTAAATGCAAAAGACTGAAAGAAAATAACTAAAATGATACCAATTTTGAAAGATGATGTTTGTATAATTTATGTATGTACAACACTGTAAACATTCCTGTATTTTTATCCATTTATTTTGCCTACTTTGTTGTAAAGTATGAATAAGTATTACCATTAGTTTCCCCTGGAATTGTCAGTATAAGTGTTATTTGTATTTTCTTTGTAAGACCATTCTCTAAACATTTTTTCAAAAACATATAAATTCCACTTATAATAAGGAAAAATAACATTTTTAAGTGAAGACGTTAAACCGGGTTCAATTTTAATTTAGTTCAATGGTTGGGATTCTGATATCCTATATAAAATTTTTTTTTTACATTTTCATTTTATTTTTGTTGTGTGATTTTTAACAAATGCACAATGATAGTCAAGAAAACAATAATGATGATGGTGGTGAGGAAAAAGGTGAAGAAGAGGAGGAAGATAATAATTATTCCAAGGGTTGGAAAATGCGAAATTAAATCTTCCAATGACAGATCAGATTATGTGATAGGAAAATCTTTGTGGGCGTTAAATTTTCCAAGGTGAAGTTACTTTCTTTCTTTATTCACCTCCCCCCCGCCGAATTGACTTTCTGATGCGAAAATACTAATAGCAACAGTGAGGGAGCTAGGATTTATGTGAATTTAAAAATACGAAATGAATTTTATAAAATCCAGGGAGCCAACAGTTTACTTGTAATGATGATGTTTGGGAGTTCTGTCATGTTTCTCCTTTGGGCATTAAAAGTTTATACTGTCGGTTTGATTAATGACTCATTACATGGAAATAAAAATAGTATCATACTGTACCTACTTCTGTAAATGTGTTTCTTTTTATTAATACCTGAGGTCATTTTTGGAAGTGTGTATATTTGATTTTTTCAAGACTTTGTATATATTCTCTTATGCATTTATTTCTAGTATAAATTTATAGGTCATAATATGGTATAAAATTAAACATAGATTGTCAGTGTGCAAAAGTAAGTCTAAAATTATAACGGCCCACATTCATTTTATGTGACTATTTTGTGATTCTAATGCTCATAGTAATCATTTGATGCTCATTAGTATAAATGAGAATGATTCCATAACAAATTAAAATTTTAAAAATTCATTTGAGTTTAAAATAAATATTTGTAAATTCTTTCTAATTTGTATTAGTACATTGGATATATTCCAAATTTAAGACAGACACACAAAAGAAAAAAATGCCTAAATTATTTTGCAATAAGAAATAAGAACTAGAAATCATTATTACTGGGTTTCAAATAAATTATATACTAAAAATAATTTTATCTTGTTTTACTTATGATGCATTTTGGTTTACTTTATTATTATACAACTTGTCTAGTCAAAATGCACACTTTACTTAAACCTTAATGACTCCATAACGATCTCCCTGACTTCTTCATTTTACCTTTGGACACTTTCTTCCTCTAAAAATAATGATGACAATTAAGAATTATATCATGTTCAGTATTTTTTCCTTTCTGTAGATTAACAATTATATTTTATATTATGTCATTTTTCATAGACATATTCATTGGTAAGTTGTGTGTTTGTGTTGTAAGAGATGGGGAAATAAACTTTAAAATAAAATGATAATTGAATACAGCATGTAAACTTTTAAAAGTAAATACTAATATTTAATTTCATCCTTACAGCTAGCTTTTGAAATTATCAACTCATGCTGTTTATAAGTATGTTGTTAAAATATTTACAGTTATAGGAGGAATAAATTCAAGATATCATTGTGCATCAGGATGATTATAGCTGATGATAATTATTTTCTTTTTGAAAAATGATAAAAAGTACACATGAAGTGTTTTCACCATAAAAATGATCCAAATGAATAGTAATGCATTAGTACTAGCTAGAATTAAGTACTCCACTATATATATGTGTATGTAGATACACATATATATAAAACCATCATGTTGTACACAGTAAATACAATTTTCTATGTTGATTTAAAAAATAAATTTGAAAAATAAATTAAAAGCATTGAATTATTTGTCACAAAATTTGTTTTTATTAATTAACTACAATTTACTAATAGCAAAAGAGAATTTAGATTTAATAATTGAGTCAAGATTTGATTATCAGTGATATAACATGAAAAATTATTGGAACATTTTACAAAAGAAAAATGAAGCGATTACAACCTGAATCCACTGATAAATATTAGCATCTCAAAAAGACAAGCAACTAATTTTTTATGCTTTCTGATATAATTTATTGTGAAGCACACAGGACCATATATGAGGTATTTTTGCCAAAATATTTGTCCTGAATCAAATCAAAACTGTACAGTTAGAGTCCATTTACATAAGAAAACAGGCGATACAAGAAAAATTTAAATACAGCTCAAAAAAGTGAAAAAGACACATCAGGAAATGGTACATTTGACTGGCCAACTAAGCCAGTGGCTTGGACAACATCAACAACAGCAAAAATAACTAAGTGCACATTCACTATCCTTCGATGAGTGCACACACCTGTATAATCCAAAGAACTGTGAAGCAGGAGGGCTTACATGGGTGCATCAGTGGCCCTTCAAACACCTCCAGTTTTCTCTATTTCAGAACACATGTTAGGAGGATCAGGGTCCTTCCAGTGCAGCCTAAGTGCAGGGCCTGCAGTCACACCTCGCATGTCAGCTGTGGATTAGAACCTGTCACCATGGGGACCAATGCACTACAAGGGGCTGGATCTTCTGCACAGGCTATTTTTCCTTTTTTGTACTTGAGCCTTGTATTACTTGGACTGGGTGTGTATGTTGTCTGTTCTCAGCAATCCTGATTCATGGGCTGGTTTCTTCTCTGGGTGGCTCTTATCTGCCTTTTAACTTTGGCTACACTCAAGTCACGTTCTGCTCTACAGTACATTCTGAAGGCTCAGTGAATAGGGAAACAGGTGGAGTAAATACATCAATGTCATGTTTCTTTGCAAAGATTATTGTTAATGTTTATAGGTACTTTGAATATCTATATAGTTTAAAACCAATGTGACACTTTCTACCAACACACACACACACACACACACACACACACACACACACACACACACACACACACTGCTTAATGTAACTTTAGGTTTGCCTTAAATCTGTATATCAGCTAGGAAAAAATTAGAAAAGTTCTCAGAATGATAACTCTCAATCTCCATAACATGATAGCTAGCTCCATTTATTTATTTTTATTTATCTCCATTTATTATAGAGTTGCAACCCACAACTCCACAATAAATAAATGAATTACTAATAAATAAAGAGACATGTCAGGAATGTTTTGCAGTTTTTAAAAAAGACATCGTGCACATTTTGCAGATAATTGCTTAAATTGCTATAGGTTTACATAAATTGTACCTTTAGCTTAAGATGATTTTCTGTTTGATGTTAGTATAAAAATAAAGTTTATTTTCATAAATTAACATGGTGCACTACCAACTTGATAAATTGACTTTTTACTTCAAATATGTGTAATTTATTGAGCCCTTAAAGTCATCTATGAAAACAATTATGTTACCTGTAAAGCAAAAGTTTTATTATTTCTTTAATACATTTTTGCTTTTAATTTATATGTGTATCAACAGTAAGCCAAAGAAGATGAAGCCAGCTATATTAATATCAAATAAGTTAAAATTCAGAGTAAAAAATTATTTCATAACATAAAAAGGAATATTGTCTAATAATAAAATGACCAGTTTATTTTAAAAATTATAATAAATTTAATATAAAGACTTAATTATATTTTATTTGTGATTCTAGGATCAGGCAACATCTGATTGTATAAACCGAATGAGTGTTTCATTGGGCATGACAGAATGGTTGATTTTTATTATAAGTTGGGAGTGAGGAACCAGAACAACAGAAAAAGCAGACTCAATCATACTCAGCAATCTATCACAGAAACAAAGATCAGAATACCATATATTCTCACTCATAAGCAGATCTTGAAAAATTACAATAATACTATAAGAAAGGGGTTGGTAGTAGTGGGAAACTGCCAGGGGAGGGGAGGTGGGATTGGCAGTTGAGAGAAACTGCTAGGGGAGGGAGGGGCACACTTCATCAACAAGGGGACCTGCGTAATCAGTGTTTGTATGTCTAACCCTGAATTGTACCCCACATCCTTAAAATAAAAATAAATTTTAAATAGCAGAATGGTTAACATCAGGTTACTACGGATCACTTTTTGGTAAGGATTAAAGCAGAGGGCAATTTCTTTTCACACTGACTAGAGTAGACTGAGCTCTTTCTGATTAGTTGCTTTGAATCTCTGGTGTTCAGGAAAACAAACAAATAAACGAACCCCAAATCCTGATCTGTTGTGGGATCTACCTACTTCCTTGCCATTTCCCATAAGCGACTTCATTGGTTTGGTCTTGTTTCTTGGACTTTAGTTCAGGAGGCTAGTCCAAAACAATGCCCTCCCTCCCATGAATTTTGTTTAACAAATTTATTTGCACTTAGTAACAGAGCTTCAAAATACATGAGACAGATATTGACAATCAAAGTGCAATCCAAACAACAGGTAAAAGTTTTAGCACTTCTCATTCAGTCTTTAATAGAGCAACTCAAGAAAAAAAATATCAAAGATATAGATTTTTTAAGTCCTTTATCATCAAGTATGACTTAGAGTTATAGAACAATACACCTAATAAATGCAGAAAACTCAATGCCCATAAAACATGCACAGAGAGAGACCACATAAAAGATCAAAAAGCAAGTCTATATTCTTTGTAATATACTGAAATTGCACAATATATATTCATTGACAATAATTTACATTTGTCATAAGTAATGATAATTTATGAGACTTGAATTTTATAGATTAAATACTCCCTAAATAATCCATAAGGAAAGGAAGAACTGCAAAAGAAATTAGTAAATATTTCAAACTAAAGAACAATTCTAAAAAGCAGTCAAAAGTTTATTATTTTCAGGACCAGTGTAGGTACATTATTAAAGAAAAATCTAAGTGAACAAAAACTATCAACATCAAGAATAGACGATGGATTTTCATTACAGAATTACAGATTTTCATACACTTAAATGTTAATAAGAAAATAATAGATACAATTTCATAACAACTTTATGAAAACTTAGGGGAAATGATAAGCACAAATTACCAAATTTTCCAATGACCAAAAAAAAGTATACATAGTCTTGCATTGAATTCATTCTCACAAGTTTTGTTATAAAGAAAACTGAGCTCTGGATAGTTATCAGTGAATTGTGTAACACTTTGCAAGGAAAAAAAAAAACTGGATCTTACATCAACTACTTCAGGAAATAGAGATGGAAATATTAAGAAAGAGTAAAACATGCAGAAAAAATTAAAAACAGTAAGAGAAATGAACGTTTTTAATGAGTTCATTTGTAGGTTCAACAGTAATTAAGAAGATAAGTGAAATTGAAGGTAGATAAATTTTGAAGATTAAAAACTTACCAACTAAAGCACAAAGAGAAGAAAAATATTTTAGAAATAAAACATTCATGAACTGTAAGACAATATTTTTTAAATGTATAATTAAAACCTGAGAGATAAGAAAGGACTAAAAATGACCAAGAGCTTAAGAAAATTAATAAGACACTAATCCACATATCTAGAAGCTCAAAAAACACCAAGCAGAATAGATCTCCTATGTTTCTCTCTATCACACACACACACAAAACACACACACACACACACACACACACACACACACACACACACACACACCAATAGGAATATTTTATTTAAATTAAAGTAAAGCTAAAACAAGAATCTTGAAGGAATCTGGTGAGGGGCTCCTTGCTTACAGAGGAACCAGGTTTAGAATTATAGCTGACTCTCTCCTGAAACAATGCAAACAAGAGTATAATCCAGTCAAATCTTTAATGTGCTGAAGGCAAAATAATACTAGAATGCTATACCCAGAAAAATTATTTTTCAAAAATAATGGAGAAGTAATATCATTTTCAAACCAAAACATTCATTAACAGCAGAGCTGTCATACTAGAAATGTTAAAGAAGTTCTTCAGGAAGAACTAAATTTAACAAAAGAGCATCAAGAAAGGAAAAATTAAAATAAAATAATGCATTTTTCTCATTTTAACTGATCTCACAGTTAACTATTAGTTGAAAACAATAGTAATAACAGTATTTTAGGTGGTTATAGAATAAGTAAAATAATGACAGCAACTCAGAATCCACAAAGAATGTGGAACACTCTGTTACAAGTTACCGATATACTGCACATAAAATATAGTGTTATTTATAGGTGAACTAAGTTTATTCAATAATGCATATTATAAACTTTAGTTTGACTACGAGATATGTAAAATATAGTATACATGATATGCCAAATAAAATGAATCATATAAAATAATTAGAACAAAAGGTAGAAAAAGAGGTAAAGACTAGTAACAAAGAACAAATATAATGAATAAAAAAGTTATAAATATTATATATTTTAATCCAAATGTATCAATAATCACTTATATGAATGACCTAATGACACTAGTAAAATAATAATAATTATTAGCCTAGATTAAATTATAAACCCAGCTATATGCTGTCTGCAAGAAACTCACCTTAAATACAAAGATTTTGATAAATTAAAATTAAAGGGATGGCAAAAGATAGCTTGCTAACACTTATCAAAAGAAATCCAGAGTATTTACATTTCAGAAACGCAAGCTTCAGGTAAAGGGAAAGTGTACAACTTAATGATAAAAAGGTGAATTCTCCAAAAATTTTATCTCCTTATTGTGTTTGTACTTAACACAAAGTACATATTGGTAGGTACTTAACAATAAATTATCAAAATATTTGAGGGAAAAACTGGTAGAACTATAAGGAGAAAGAAACAAAGTTGCTACTAAAGTTGGAGAATTCAACACCTCCCTCATCAATAATTGGCAGATCAAGCAAACAGAAAAGCACCAAGCATGTAGATGATATGTTAAACAATATTCACCAATTTCATCGAATTGACATTTGTGGCACACTTCCTTCAAAAACAGCAGAACACATGCTTTAAGATCACATTAGAATAGTCACTAAACTAGACCACATTCCAGACCACAAAACATACCTTTACAAGTTTCAAAGAATAGAAAACACCATGCATTTTCTTAGATGGCAATAGAATTAAACTATGAGTTAATAGCAGAAAGATAGCTAGAAAATCTCCAAATATTTAGAATAGTAGAAGAGCTGTGATTCACAAGCGGTGAATCATGGTAAGGCCAAAAGCTCATGAAATCAGCTCCAGGAATCATTACCAAATGCCTTTTCAAAATATTGTACAGAAACAAATATTTTGCATTTTAAATTTTGCCAGTTGAAATTCATTTTGCTCTAAATTTACCTATATTTCTAGCAAGATCTGATCCAAATGTCATAAAATATATGGAGGCTGAAAACTCCAAAAATAATTATAATGAGTGTAAGAAATGTTGTGGATACCACAACAGAAAGAAAATCAATAAAGTTTATAGCAATTCTTAAGTCAAAGCTTCCCCTTTTGGCACTTTGCAGGGAAATTTTTTATGGAAGGGTAGAAAATTAAGTGAGTAAAGATTTATAGTGAATTAAGTTTAACCTTTAGGTTTGGAAATGGTACACTTGATATACATATTTTATCTTTGCTCTTTTCATAGTGTTGGGAGAATAGAATGCATCTGGAATTTTTAAATAAGTATAATTATAAAACAGGACAATTTACATGCCATACCAAGTTTTTAAGGTTTATATAACTGAAGTTTGTGATGTTTATTTTTCTATTTTTCTTTAAATTGGCTTGCATCTCTTGCTCCTGATAATTTAAAAATACTTAGACCACTGGGTAAAAAAGAACAATTGCTTGTTGGTAGCAACATAAGCTGATGAAAGCTGTAATATTGATCACCCCTGAAGACAGGCATTAGCTTTCTAAGTATGAAATCATCTTTCCATCGCTATCATAACTGCATTTCACAGCATCCTCTTGTATTCAAACATTAATGTCCAGTCTTTTCGGTTTTTTACCCATGCCGCTGCCGCCACCTCCTCCTCCTCCTTCTCCTCCTTTTCCTCCCCCTGATTTTTTTAATCTCCCTAACAACACAGAATATGAGTTATTCCAAGTCAGGAGTAGGGGGGTATTTTTCCTCCTTTCCCTATCAAATAATTCATAAATTAATGATCCAGATATTTGACACATTCAGCTCAAGAAAATATTATAAAATACTATGTCATATCTTGTCCTTGAATTCATATAGCAAATATAGCATTCAAAACATAGCAATTATTGACTTAATAAGCAGGACAGTTGATTATATTGAGATATCGCAGATATCATATTTTGAAAAAGATGCTTTCACAATTATTGCTAGCATACATTTCATTAGTTTTATATTCTGCCTTTCATTGTTCCTTTTGAAATGTTTTTATAATGTTTTATAGTAGAAATCTAAAATATATATGACTGAATTAGAAAATGAATCTCTACTGTCATATATTAAATGATTATTAAAAATAATATATTTTTGCTTTACATTTTCGAATAAAAAAGATAATTTGCAAAATATACTAGCAATATAACATTCTATAAAAGACTTAGTTAGGAGCTACATTATAACATTTTAGTCAAACCCATTCATTTGTAAATATAAATGTGTAAACTACATGAGATGGATCATCCTAGTTTTTATAGCCACTCTGTATTCAATCTTAATTACTTTCCCTGCTGACTGCCCAGGGCTTCAACTCATTCAACAAATAAGTAGACTCTGAGTTCAGAGTCGACTGGATAGATATGTATGTGTGTATGTTTGTATTATTATTAGGGATAATTGTTTTTATGTCACTACATTTTCTCCCTGCTATGCATACTGATTCTTTAGCTTTCATTTTTTAACCATTAATCTTTTTCAATAGGTTTTTTCTTCTTAAGGAACTTTTAAAAAATGTAAATTGATCTATTAATAGCATCTTTTGCCCCCTAGTTGGTTCATGTTTTGTGTGAACTTTAATATGGGTATACACATTAGGTATATAACTATGATATCCATAATGATATTCAATAACATTAGTACTTGTTGCGCTGTTTTCTGTATTCTAACACATTCCAGGTAAATGTCTTTATTGAAAAAATTCTACAATTTGTTTTGAGAACAGTTATTCTAGGGATTTATAACTTCTTTCTAACATTCCCATGAAACAAAATAGTTAACGGTATGTAAAGAAATACTGGTGCTTTAGCAAACAATGAACAAACATGAGATTGAGCTTCTTCAACAGATTATTAACTGGAGAAGTTATATTTGACATTTGGATTGAATTAAGTATCAAAATCCATTTCTAAAAGAAATTCTGACAGGAAGAACTTTACCAGTTTAACCCTACACACATATGCATATGATTATGTATTCAATTGTTACAGAATGTCTTAAATTTCACCATTCTTGTCTTCAAATGAGCTCTGCGTTCGTGTGGACTTACTTTCTGTGAGCTATAAAAATATATAGTTTAAAATTTGTAATTCAATTGTTCATACAAGCATGGTTCCTCTTTGATAGTATCAATTACATTGGAAAATTGTTTGACAATATCTAATATAGCTGAATAAAAACATGAATCATAAATAGCATTCTTAGATATATTTCCAACAGGAGTAAGTGTATATTCTCACCAATGTTCTTAGATTTTCATAGCATCACTGTTTTTAATAACTTCAAACAAGAAAATAACTTAAATGCACATTAACATTACAATAAATAATAATAAGCTGTGGTATATTCATCAAAATGTAATATTATACAATGAAAATTAATCATTATCTACTACATAGAACTATATGTTGAGAGAAGTATTGAGAGATACTGAACACAAAAGAACACCTGCTGTAGTTTTGTACTTTTTGTTTATATAAACTTTACATGAAGTACAAAACTAGGCAAAACTACTTATGCTGTTAAACATCAGGAAAGTAGTTCCTATGAGTCAATCAGTAACTAGAATGAAGGGCAAAGATTCTTGCATTCCAATAGATTCAGTTCCTTGGTGGAAGTACTTATTACCATGGTATACTCAGTTTGTGAAAATTCATTGAATTGACCACATACATGAACATGTCTGTATGTATATCATACTTCAGTAAAAGTGTTACAAATTATATGTGGGGGAACCTGTTTCTCTTGATACTGGAGTGTTATCCTCCCAAATTAATTTTAATATTTGACCAAACTAATTTTAAACCACTGTATTAGTCAGCTTTGGCTTCTATAACAAAATATCATAGGTTAGGTGATTTAAACAATACAGATGGGGGGATGCTCAGCAAGATGGCGATGGGACAAGTCGAACTGTGAAGATCTCCACAAGGGTGGCTCCTGAGGGCAGTTCCATGTGCCCCTGTGGCCCCTGCCTACATGAGAGGCATCTGCTATAGCCAGTCCCACACAGCAAACTGCCCCCACTGCACTGCAGCCTCCACAGGGGATTGCTGCTGTGGTGGTTACTGGGTACTGAACAGTTGCTGCCATTGCAGCTCTCGGCTCTGGCCTGTGGAATTCCGAGCTCCCTCCTTCACCTCAAGCCGACTGTGCACACCAAGTTGCAATGCCCAGCTACCTTGCCGATTCCCAGTGTCTGATGCCGGACACACACCATTGGTGCCTGTTATAACTGATCAACTGGGGCACCAACTAGAAGAGAGAAAGGAACTGCGAAAGAGGAGTCACTCACCACAGTCATTTTCCAGGCAGATATTTGCATCGCCCCGCCCATCTCTGTGCCACCTCCACCTTGTTTTCTAAGGTAACCTCGACAAAACAGGAGACAGAAGTCCCTTGCCTACACTGAATCAGACACTGACAACTCAGTTCTGTGTGGCAGACCTGCCAGGCAGCAAGCCAAGGGAACTGACCCAAGCTATGAGTAACCCTGTTTGCCTGCAATGAGAGCAAAGGGGAGCAAAGGGGAGGGGCTAAGAGACCAGAACTGAGGAGACTTTAGACACTCAGGAAAGACCCCAGAGCTAGTCTGGTTTCTTATTTTGATTTTTTATTTTATTGTTTTGACTGTTTGTTTTGTTCACTTTTGTTTGCCTTTTGATTTAGACTACCTTTGGGTTGGGGAAGAACACATCAGAAGGCATGATTTTACAGGTTGTCTTAGTGTATTACTGATATGCTGTAGGAAATTTTCTTTGTCTATCTGTCTTTTACTCTTTTCTGGTCTTGTGTCTCTTTTCGTTCATTAGTTGGTATGTATGTCTGTTTTCCCTCTTACTCTTCTCTCTCTTCAACTTCCTCTTGACCCCTGCTCTTCATCCATTGTCTTCCTTTTTCTTAATTCCTTTTGTTCCAGGGAGCAAACCTAAACCTCACTGCATGGACAGATCATAAGGCAGTGGGAAGTGAGTTCCAGGGTGCCCATACACCTGTCAATGGATACTGAGACCTGCAGATATTTTGAATCACAGCTTCCCCCTCAATTAAATCTCAAAACTGCACAGCCCAGCCTCAAAAATGAACAAAGCCAGAGGACCCTCATAAGGAAGAACAAGAGAACGAAAAAAAAAGAAGTAAAAGCAACCCCACCTTCCCTGAAAAACAGAATTAAAGAAGGGGAAGGAAAAGGGTGAGAAAAATGTACACAAATGAAGGAAAAAAAAAAGAAGAGTATGGGTCTCTCACAGACCCCTAGGAGGTCAGGCACTGAGAAAACAGATTTCAGAATGCAAATAATGAAGAGCCCCCAGAATGACTGGTCTCAAACTACAAACCCAGGTATCAAGACATTGATGAAGACACTAAAAAGAATTGAGGAGAGACAATTTGAAAATTAGAAGGAGTTGATAACTGAGATAACAGTAGTAAAGAATACTGTGAATGAAATAAATAAACTGATAAGCATGGAAAGCAAAATTAGCCAAGCATAAGAAAGAATCTCAGAGCTTGAGGGCCAAAACATAGAACTAACCCAAACTCTCAAAAACATAGAAAAGAAGCTTAAAAAAAACAGAACAAAACCTTCAAGAGATGAGCGATTATTTCAAGAGGCCAAACCTAAGAGTAATTGGACTTCTTGAGGCAGAAGGCATGACAGAGACCACCCTGGAGCAAACATTCCATGAAAGTATTTAAGAACACTTCCCTCAGCCGGGCTCGGTGGCTCAGCCTGTAATCCCGTGCCTTTGGGAGGCTGAGGTGAGTGGATTGCCTGAGCCCACGGGTTCGAGACCCGCCTGGGCAGCGAGACCTCATCTCTACAATAAATCAAAAAAAAAAAAAACCAGCCGGGCGTGGTAGTGCATGCCTGTAATTCTGGCTAATCGGAAGGCTGAGGCCGAAGGATCGCTGGAGCCCAGCAGGTCGAGGCTGCGGTGGCCGGGAGTGGCCACTGCACTCCAGTCTGGGCGACAGAGTGATACTCCAACTCAAAAAAAAAAAAAAAAAAAAAGAACACTTCCCTCATCTCATAAGTGATGCAAAAATTCAAACACAAGAGATTTACAGAGCCCCTGTAAGGAAACAAATGAGAAGACCAACTCCCAGACACATAATAATTCACCTAAACAAAGTAGGTATAAAAGAAAAAATCCTAAAGACAGCAAGAGAAAAAGATCAGATTACCTACCATGGAAGACCAATTAGAATAGCAGCAGATTTATCTACAGAAACCCTTCACTCTAGGAGAACTTGGAGCCCTATCTTCAAAGTTCTCAAAGATAAACAATTTCAACCAAGAATAACCTACCCAGTCAAGCTAAACTTCATCAGTGAGGGAGAATTAAAATCTTTCCCAGATAGCCAGTCCCTAAGAACTAACACTGCCACCAGACCACCTCTACAAGAAACACTTAAGAAAGTATTAAACACAGGAGAAAAGGAAAAAAGAACAATAACATTCTTCACTAGAGTACAGGAAAAAGATTAAAAACACACATGAACCAACCCCAAAACAAAAAGGACAGCAAACAAACAGAAATAACAACAACTCTAAAAGAACCTTATGATAGTGGTAAACTTTCACATTTCAATAATTAGTCTGAATGTGAATGGAATAAATGCACTATTGAAAATAAATAGAATGACAAAATAGATAAAATATCACCAGGAAACAATATATTGCCTCCAAGAGACTCATCTCACTAGAAAGGATACTCACAGACTCAAAGTAAGAGGATGGGAAGAAAAATTTTAGGCAAACAAAACACAAAAGAAAGGAGTCATAATTTTAATTTCAGACAAAATACTCTTTAAGCTATCAAAAATTTAAAAAGCTACAGAAGGCCATTACATAATATGATAGGTTCAATCCATCAACAAGAAATATTCATCCTAACCATACACGCACCCAACATAGGAGAACCAAATTTCACAAAGCAGCTTCTAGGCTAACTCAAAAAAGATATTGACTCTAACACTAACATACTTTAATACCTCACTCACAACCCTAGACAGAGCATCAGGACAAAAAAATCAGCAACAAGATCCAGAACCTCAATGTGACTCTTGACCAAATGAACTTAATTGATACATACAGAACATTCCACTCAATGACTATAGATTATACATTCTACTCATCACCACATGGAACGTACTCTAAGATTGACCACATGCTTGGCCATAAATCAAGCATAAACAAGTTTCAAAAGATTGAAATTTTTCCATGCACCTTCTCAGACCACAGTGAAATAAAAATAAACATCAACACCAACAAGTTTCCCTCAAAACCCATGAAGACATGGACACTAAACTGCATGATGCTAAACAACTTCTGGGTGAATTATGAAATCAAAACAGAGATTGAAAGATACCTGGAAACAAATGAAAATGAAGAAATATCTTACCAAAATCTCTGGGATGCCAGGAAAACTGTAGTAAGAGAGAAATTCATGTCTCTACAAACGCACATGAAGAAAATGGAAGGATCACAAATTAACAGCCTAATAAGTCACCTAAGGAAGCTAGAAAAACAAGACCATCAAAATCCTAACTTCAGCAGAAGAATCCAGATTACCAAAATAAAAGCCCAAATCTGGGACATAGAAGACAAAAAGATAATACAAAAAAATCAATGAGAAAAAAAAAGTTGGTTCTTTGAAAGGATATACAAGATTGTTGGTCCCCTAGCTAGACTGACCAAGAAAAAGAGAGAAAAAGTCCAAATAAACACAATCAGAAACACAAAAGATGAAGTCACATCTGACCCTGAAGAAATACAAAAGATCATTAGAGACTACTATGTATACTTGTATGGAAACAAACTTGAAAACCTTAAAGAAATGGAGGACTTTCCGACATCACACAACAAGAAGAAATCGAGATCCTAAATAAACCAATAACAATCAAGGAAATTGAGTATGTCATAAGAAAACTATCTACAAAAAAAAAAAAAAAACTGAACCAGATGACTTTCCAGCAGAATTCTATAATACATTTAAGGAGGAACTGATACCAATTCTACTAAAAGTATTCCAGGCAATTGAGAAAGATGGAACTCTCCCCAAATCATTTTATGAAGCTAACATCACATTGATACCCAAGCCAGGTAAAGAGTCAACAAAGAAAGAGAACTACAGGCCAATATCTTTGATGCATATTGATGCTAAAATTCTCAACAAGATCCTAGCAAACCAAATTTAACAACACATCTCAAAAATCATCCATCATGACCAAGTAGGCATCATCCCCAGGATGCAAGGCTGGTTCAACATTGTAAGATCATAAATGTAACTAAATACATCAACAGACTTCAAAACAAAAACCACATGATTATATCATTAGATGCAGAAAAAGCTTTTGATAGAATCCAGCACCCCTTCTTGGTAAAAACACTTGAAAATCTAGGCATACATGGAACATACCTCAAAATAGTAAATACCATCTAAGAGAAACCCACAGCCAGCATACTCCTAAACAGAAAAAAATTGGACCATTTCCCCTGAAAACTGGAAGAAGACAAGGATGCTCACTCTCACCCCTCCTGTTCAATTTAGTATTAGAAGTCCTGGCTAGAGCAATCAGAAAAGAGATGGCAATCAGGGGTATTCAAATAGGTAAAGAGGAAATCAAGTTATCTCTCTTTGCAGAAGACATGATTGTATACCTTGAAAACCCAAGAGAATCTTTGAAAAACCTCCTTGCACTGATAAAAGACTTTGGTAAAGTCTCAGGGTATAAAATAAACGTGCAAAAGACAATCACATTTCTTTACACCAATAATAAACAGAATCCCCAATAAAAAGTACAATCCCATTCACAATCGCCACACACACAAAATACCTTGGTATCTTTCTAACCAGAGACATGAAAGGCCTTTACAATGAAAACTACAAAACACTGCACAAAGAAATCAAAGATGACACAAACAAGTGGAAAAATTTCCCATGCTCATGGACTGGAAGAATCAACATTGTTAAGATATCCATCTTACCTAAGGCATTCTACAGATTTAATGCAATACCCATCAAATTACCAGCAACATTCTTCTCAGACCTACAAAAAACAATACAGGAATACATATGGAAACACAAACGACTAAAATAGCCAGAACAATCCTCAATTTTTTTAAAAAAGCAGTAGGTATCATATTACCAGACCTTAAACTTTACCATAAGCTTACAATAATCAAAACAGCCTGATATTGGCACAAGAACATGTATATAGACCAATGGAATAGAATTAAGATTCCAGAAGCAAAACCTCAATTTCTCAACCAACTCATCTTCGACAAAGCCTCCAACACGTACCACTGGGGAAAAGAGAACCTATTCAGTAACTGGTGCTGGGAAAACTGGCTGACCTTATGCAGAAGATTCAAACAGGAACCCTGTCTATCCCCCTACACAAAAATTAGCTCTAAATGTATCAGAGACCTAAATGTAAAACCTCAAACCATAAGAACTTTAGAAAATGCAGGACACACCCTTATGGAAGTTGGAACTGGTGTCCAATTCCTGAACAAAACCTGAAATGCACAGACCAAAAGAGATAAGATAGACAAATGGGACCTCATTAAACTGACAAGCTTCTGCAAAGCCAAAGAAACCATAAAGAGAGCAGGGAGACTGGGAATAAATATTTGTCACCTCCATGTCTGACAAAGGTCTAACATCAAGGATCTACAAGGAATTCAAACTTGCTGAAAAGAAAAAAACAACCCCATTACAAAGTGGTCAAAAGATATGAACAGACACTTCTCAAAAGAAGACATATGAGCAACCAACAGATACATGAAGAAATGTTCAACCTCCCTAGTCATCAAGGAGATGGAAATTAAAACTACACTGAGATACCACCTAATTCTAGTCAGAATGGCCATTATCAACAACTCAAAAAAATAACAGATGCTGGAAAGGATGTGGCGAAAAGGGAGCACTTCTATACTGTTGGTGAGAGTGTAAACTAGTACAGCCTCTGTGGAAATCAGTGTAATGATTCCTAAAAGCTCTAAAAGTTGACCTTCCATATATCCCAGCAATCCCCCTACTGGGAATATACCCTGAAGAACTTAAATCACTCTATAAAGAAGATACCTGCACACATATGTTTATCACAGCATTGTTCACAATAGCAAGATCATGGAACCAACCATGCTGTCCATCAAAAGAGGACTGGATTTTAAAAAATGTGGTACGTATACACAGTGGAATATTATGCAGCCATAAAAAGGAACAAAATCATGAATTTCCCAGCAACCTGGATGGAATTAGAGTTTATAATACTGAGTGATCTCTCACACAAACAAAGATCTGAGTATCACATGTTCTCATTCATAAGTGGACCTTGAACAGCTACCATAATATTATAAGAAAAAGATTGACAGTGGCGAGAAACTATGGGGTGGGCAGGGAGGGGAAGGGAGGTGGAATTAATGGTAGTCAATATCTGTCTGGGGAAAGGGCAGCACATCTCATCAACAAGGGTATCTGCACAATGAATATTTGTGTACCTAACTCTTAACTGTACCCCAAATTTTAAAATAAAAAAGTACTTTAAAAAACAATAAAAAAGGATTTTTTATAGCTCTAGAAACTGAGTTGTTCAAGATTGGGGTGCAACCATGGTTGGATACTGGTGAGGGCTCTCTTATTGATTTATAATTGTCCATTTTCTTTCTGTGTCCTCTCATCTTGGTGAAAATTCTCTTCCTAGTTTGCAGACAGTTGCCATGGTCACATGGCAGACAGAATGAGCTGTAGTTTCTTCATCTCATTATAAGGGCACCAATTTCATGATGAGGGATTCACCTTTATAACTTCCTCTAATCCAAATTACCTCCCACAGACTCCACCTCCAAATACCCTCACATTGGAGAGTAAATATGAATCTGGGGAGACACAATAATTCAGTCTATAGGACTCTGAGTGCTTTCACCTCTAAATGAAAATTAAAAACCAATAATGTGTGTAAAATGTAAAACACCATATTAGAGTTTGAATTTATAATAACAGCAAGTCCTATTAACTGTGTGTATTCTGGAAATGCACATGTATGTTAAAGAAACTGACTAAGTATTCTTTGAATACCAGGAGTGCCAAAAACTGCATACACATTTTAAGAGATGTTGCCTATGTATTACTTTCAGTTCACTATCATCAGAAGTGACTGGATGCTGATGGTAACCACTTTCAACACCTCTTGTAAACCCAGAAGTCAAACATGACTTGTATTCATCTTTTGTTACCAGTATATATTGAGTATTACAATTTTGATACAGTTTTTTTCTTAAGATGCGTATGCATTTTTGGCACCCTCTGTATATTGCATGCTAACAATTTTCAATTTGAGGAAATAAAATTCATGCATGGATATGATTTACCAAAAATATTTCTAGCATAATTCTATTTTTACTCATCATAAATCAGTACTTTTGCTGTATGATGTTCAGAAAATACTGTTTTAAAATAATCTTTTTCAAAAAGTATCTATTTAATCATATAATATATAGATTATTAAAGATACAATATCAATTCTTTATGTGGTTCCTCAGAGAAAAGTAAATTCATAGCAGTTTTGTGCACTGCCTCAAATCAAAACCCTCTTCTGTGTGTAAAAATTGTATACAAGAAGTAATCTAAAGTTTTATAATCCACAAGGACTTTTTTGATGTTTTTTGTTTTGTTTATTTATTGTGCAAATTATAGAACCCCTCTAATCACTTAGGGTATTACACCAGATATTTTCCAGTGTTCACTAATTCTTTATATTTACTCATATATACATATATATATATGAGAATTGTATAGTCATCACTGTTCTCAAGAGGCTTTACAGACGCCTGAAGAAATTAGTAGTTATTGTGAACAATGCTGCAATAAACATACGTGTGCAGGTATCTTTTCCCTAAAAGCTCTAAATATCGACCTCCCACATGACCCCACAATCTCCCTACTGGGAATATACCCCGAAGAACTCAAATCACTCTATAAAATAGATATCTGCACATGTATGTTTATCGTAGAATTGTTCACAATAGCAAGAACCTGGAACCAACCATGCTGTCCATCAAAAGAGAACTGGATTTAAAAAATGTGGTACATATACACAATGGAATAGTATGCAGCCATAAAAAAGAACAAAATCATGAATTTCACAGCAGCCTGGATGGAACTAGAGTCTATAATACTGAGTGATTTTTCACAACAACAAAGATCTGAGTATCACATGTTCTCACTCATAAGTGGACCTTGAACATCTATCATAATACTATAAGAAAAGGATCAAAAGTGGTGGGAAATTGTTGCAGGGAACAGGGAGGGCAAGGGTGGTGGAATTAATGGTAGTCAATATCTGTCTGGGGATGGGGGGGCACCCATTATCAACAAGAACGCCTGAATGATGCATATTTGCATACCTAACCCTTAACTGTATCCCACAATTTTAAAATTAAAAATTAAAAAAATAAAAAGATTTAAAACATTTTCAACTAAAAAAAGAAATTAGTTCATGTAAAATATAGTATTAACTATAGATCAGAAGTGAGCTATATTCTCAAGACAGAAAAGAGCTCTACAAATAGTAACTTTTAAGATATCAAGTAATATCAGGCTTAAAAAGGTAAATTAACAATTACAATGTGTAATTAGTGCTGTGTGTGGTGCCTCCAGATTTTCCATATAGGAGACACATTGGTGGGAAAATGTGGTGGTTAGGAGCTGGGAGAATGTTTTAAGCTGCATTTCCCCAGTCATTTTTCTGATTGTATGTAGATTGTGTTTTTTTTTTCTTTTTAGATATTTTGGAATGTTGAGGGAACTTTTTTAAGGACTCCCTGCCCGCCCTTCCATCAACAAGCAACAATTAAGCATCAACATAGGAAACATACCACCATGAAAATAAGCTTTATGAGGGAACAGAGGTTATGGAGAACTTCAGAGGATGTAAAGGTGCTTTGAGGCTTGAAGGATGAGTATAAGTAGATCACAAGGAGAACAACTACTTCAATGTACAGGATAACACTTAACACATGGAAGGCTACCACTGCATATTGATGAGTTTGATGGGTGTTGGAAAAAGATGAGAAAGATTGATGCATGCAGAGATGCTATGGTATAGAAAATCAGGGATATAAGAAAATGTGCTACATTCATGCTTCTGCATCCTGCATTGACTATGCATTGGTGTTTTTAAGAAAATTGGAGAAGACTGTAAATCCAGAATTCTTCTTGTATTTGTTAGAAAGTTTAATTTATTTTAAAGGCAGTGAGGCAAAGGATTCTAAGGGGAGATGAGTTTCATGAGCAGATTGATACTTTTACAGTGTCTGATGAACTGTATTGAAGAACAGATTGGGAAGACTGAAGCCTGAAGCAGAAGTGTCTGTCAAAGGCTAAGGCAATGGCTCAAGTGGTCAGAAAGGCAGAGCAAGTAGGATGTAGTGACAATGGGAGTATGAATCCATGCAGTGTCAAGGACTGTTTCAATATGAAGGCAAAAGGAACAACAACAACAAAGCCTGTGTTTCTGGCTTATGGATGATTAGAAAAATTCTGTGGCCATTTACTGAAATCTAGTATTGAGAGATAGGAGCAACTTTGATAAGAAAATGAACTCAATTTTGTGCTTGAGAATGAATTATCTCTGAAATAGTCAAGTGGAGTCCACAGTGTCAAAAATAAAATTATTGAATTTAAAAATGCTGAACAGGGGAGAGTGGCCATCCTTGTCTTGTTCTGGTTTTCAGGGGAAATGGTTCCAATTTCTCTCAGTTTAGCAATATGTTGGCTGTGAGTTTCTTGTAGATGGTTCTTACTATTTTGAGGTATGTCCCATCTATGCCTATATGTTTGAGGGTTTTAATCAAGAAGGGGTATTGGATTTTATTGAAAGCATATTCTGTGTCTAAAGATATAATCAAGTGGTTTTTGCCTTTACATCTGTTGATGTATTTAATTATATTTATTGTCTTGCAGATGTTGAACCAGTCCTGAATTCTAGGGATGAAGCCTATTCAGTCATGGTGGATGATTTTTAAGATGTGTTGTTGGATCCAGTTTGCTAGAATCTTGTTGAGAATGTCAGCATCTATGTTCATCAAGAATATTGGCCTGAAGTTCTCTTTTTGTTAAATTTTTACCCAGTTTGGGTATCAATGTGGTGTTTACTTCATAAAATGATTTGGGAAGAGATCCATCTTCCTCAATTGCCTAGAATACTTTCAATAAGGTTGGTATCAGCTCTTCCTTGTATGTTTTGTAGAATTCTGCTGGAAAGCCATCTGATCTGGTTGTTAGTTTTTTGTTTTTTGTTGTTTTTTGTTTTTTTTGGTAGGTAGTTTTCTTATGACATAGTAGATTTCCTGGGATGTTATTGGTCTGTTTAGGGTCTTGATTTCTTCTTGTTTCATCCTAGGGAGGTTGTGTGATATAATAAAGTCCTCCATTTCATTCAGTTTTCAAGTTTGTTTCCATACAAGTGTACATAGTAAACTCTGATAATCTTTTGTAGTAGAAATCCTAGCTAGAGCAATCAGACAAGAGAAGGAAATCAGGGGTATCCAAATAGGAAAAGAGGAAGTTAAGTATCCCTCTTTGCAGATGACATGAATTTATACCTTGATAACCCAAGAGAATCTATCAAAATCTCCTTACACTGATAAAGGACTATGGTAAAATCTCAAGATATAAAATAAATGTGCAAAAGACAGTTACATTCCTATACACTAACAATAAACAAAACAGCAATCCAAACAAAAAACACAATCCCATTCACAATAGGCACACACACAAAAAGAAATACCTTGGCATCTTCCTAGTAAGAGAAGTGAAAAATCTTTACAATGAAAACTACAGCCAGGCTCGGTGGCTCAGCCTGTAATCCCGTGCTTTGGGAGGCTGAGGTGAGTGGATTGCCTGAGCCTGCGGGTTCAAGACCCGCCTGGGAAACTTGGCGAGACCTCATCTCTACAATAAGTCAAAAAATTCAGCTGGGCATGGTAGCGTGTGCCTATAACTCTGGCTACTTGGAAGGCTGAGGCGGAAGGATCACCGGAGCCCAGCAGGTCGATGCTGCGGTGGCCGGGAGCGGCCACTGCACTCCAGTCTGGGCGACAGAGTGAGACTTCAACTCAAAAAAAAAAAAAAAAAAAAGGAAAAAGAAAACTACACTGCTCAAAGAAATCAAAGATGACACTAATGAAAAAAGAGTTCATGTTCATGAATTGAAAGAATCAGCAAAGTTAAGATGTTCATTCTACCCAAGGCAATCTACAGATTTAATGCAATACCCATTTAATTACCAGCAACATTCTTCTCAGACCTGGAAATGAAAATACAGAAATTCATATGGAAACATAAATGACCACGAATAGTCAAAACAATCCCCAGAAAAAAACCAATGCAGGAGGTATCACACTCCCAGACTTTAAGCTTTATTATAAAGCTACAGTAATCAAAACAGCCTGGTATTGGAACAAGAGCAGGCACGTAGACCGATGGAACTGTATAGAGATTCCAGAAGCAAAACTTCAATTTCTTAACCAACTCATCTTCAACAAAGCCTCCACCAACAACTATTGGGGAGAGGAGAACCTATTCACTAGATGATGCTGGGAAAACTGGCTGACCACATGCAGAAGATTAAAACAAGACACCTACCTATCACCATACACAAAAATCAACCAAAATTTTATATTTTGGTCTAAATCAAGACCAAAATATAAAACCTCAAACTATAATAACCTCAGAAAATGCAGGGGACACCCTTATGGCAACTGGAACTGGCAACCAATTCCCGACCAAAACCTCAAATGCTCATGCCATAAGAGATAAGACAGGCAAGTGGGACCTCATCAAACGGATAACTTTCTGCAAAGCCAAAGGAACCATCGAGAGAGTGGGGAGACAGCCCATGACTGGGAAAAAATATTTACCAACTGTATATCTGACAAAGGTCTAACATCTAGGATCTGCAAGGAACTCAAACAAGTTGAAAAGAAAAAAAACAACCTTCGCCATTAAATAGTGGGCAAAAGATATGAATAGACACTTCTCAAAATAAGACAAATGAGCAGCCAACAGATATATGAAAAAATACTCAGTCTCACTAGTCATCAAATAAATGCAAATTAAAACCACACTGAAATACCACCTAACTCCAGTCAGGATGGCCATCATCAATAACTCAAAAAAACAACAGATACTGGAGAGGATGTGGGAAAAAGAGAACACTTGTACACTGTCGGTGGGAGTGTAAACTAGCACAACCGCTGTGGAAAACAGTTTGGTGATTCCTAAAAGACCTAAAAAATTGACATTCCCAAACGACCCTGCAATCCCCCTAATGGGAATATACCCGGGGGAGCTCAAATCACTCTATGAAAAAGATACTTGCACACACATGTTTATTACAGCCTTATTTGCAATAGAAAAAACATGGAACCAACCATGCTGCTCATCAAAAGAGGACTGCATTTTTAAAATGTGGTACATATACATGATGGAACATTATGCAACCATAAAGGACAAAATTAGGAACTTCTCAGCAACCTGGATGGACTAAGAGTTTATAATAGTGAATGATCTATCACAGAAACAAAGATCTGAGTGCCACATATTCTCACTCATAAGCGGGCCTTGAACAACTATCATAAAACTATAAGAAAGGGACTGGCAGTAGTGGGTAACTGCCACGGGAGGAGTTACACACCTCATCAACAAGGGAAACTGCATAATGAACATTTGTATACCTAACCCTGAATTGTACACCACATAAAATTTTTAAAAAATTTTAAATGCACCTGGTCTGAAGACAAAAATCATGTGGCATCTTCAATATATAAATGACAGAAAAATATTGGAGGTTGAGGCAATATGGAAAATGAGAGAGAAAGAGACTGGGGATAAGAATTTTGGGAATGCAATATCTCATGTAAAATGAAGAAGCAATGATCATCTCTACATAAATTCAGAAGTATTTTAAAAAAAATGCATGTAAGGGCCAATTGGGGCTGCATTCTGAAATTCACAATGAGAAATTTATATTTTAAGGTGGATTTTGAACAGAAGAGAAAATTATATAATGGCAGAAAGAGAAAACATGACAGCTGAAGTGACAGGGTGTAATAAGATGGGTCATAACATGTCCTAATTTCCTCTGCATATAAATTGCATCATCTAAAATAAATATTTTTTTATTGTGTGTTTTCAAAAATTATACGAAGTAACTTTCCAAAACAATAATGTAGCAGGAAAGAGGTCTGAATTTGTCTTTTGAATGCTGCATATCTGGGCCATTTTTGTGATTTTATAAAATATTGTAATTTTCCCCTGTAAGTTTCATGTTTTGTGTATCAGGAACTCTTTTGAAACCTGCGGAATTTGAAAAACTGAACAAATGGCTGCTATTTTTATGTTAAGCCATGCAACTCATTGTCCCTTTTGTTCAATGAACCTAGTAGGCATTAAACAAAACAGTACACTTCAGTAAAGAATAACTTGCTGAAAATAAGGAGTAAACATCTATTGACTAAGACCTCAATTAGCATAATTAGTATGCTTATTTATACAAATTGTGCTATTTTCAATGACTGTTACAAATTTAGTAATGAAAATACCTTGCAGTCCTTAAAGCAACATTCAAGTTAATTGATTGTGGCATAAGTTTGTTTAACTGAACCAGAAAATCTTCAATTTATCACTTAGATTAGATTAGATTAAGGTTTTGCCCCCAGAAATACACCCATGTAAGGTGTCTTGATTCTACTATGCAGACAATCTTTGAGCATTATTCCTTAATTCTAATCTGAAGGATATATTTCTCATTCACAGTGGGGGTCAATGAGGGGATATCATGAAGACATTTATAGATATTTAGCTTACATATTGTCATTCCTTTCATCTCACCTGCTGTCTTATTTTTTTTTTTTTCTCTGCCATTTTCTAAAACTCCAAATGAAGCATTGTTCCCATTGTGAAAGCTCTGGTTGTAATATTATAATGCTAAATGTGTTCTTTCAAAATGTATTCATTTGATACCTATAAACTCTTCGGGTCCTGTCCACTGGTGTTGTGTCAAACATATATGCATGTATTTGTATGTACTGACATTCCCTTTGCATTTGGGAAGGTTTCAGTCACACATTTTGATTTGCTGTGTTTAGGCTTTGCATGTGTGTACATGTTGTTTGACTGCCATACTAAATTTTGAACTTCATGAGGACAGAGACGTGGTTGACTGTGAATCCAGTCCTCTCAGCAAGAATTCAGGAACACTTAGGTTACCTACGAAGAATCTATGGTGAGCCCTCATGTCAAATAGTGGGATTCAATTGACATTCACAAAGAATCAACAAGTTTTTTTTTTAATTGTCAGGTAAAAATTGTGTATATTTTCAGTTTACGACTTGATGTTTTGATGTGTGTATACCATTTTGGAATAGCTAAATCAAGGTAACCCAAACTTGTATTATCCCACATATTTTTTGTGGCAAAATACTTAAAATCTGCTATTTTAGACATTTTCAAGTATACAACATATTGTTACTAATTATAGTCACCATAAAGTACAATAGACCTCTTGGACTTATTTCTCTTATCTATCTTAAAATTTGTATCCATTGACCAATATCTCCTCAGTTCCTTCTGCAAACTTCTGGTTAACACCAGTTTACTCTTTGCTTCTACAAAGTGTGACTTTTTTAGATTTCATGTAAAAGTGAGATTATGAGATATTTTTCTTGGTCTTTGACATATGATACCTCTTATTTTGCTTCTTTTGCTAAGGGTTGTTTTGGCTATTTGTGGTCATTTATGTTTCCATATGAATTTCTGTACTGTCATTTCCAGGTCTGAGAAGAATTATGTTGATAATTTAAAGGGACAACAAATAGCAAAATAAAAAAAGAGAAAACTAAAGCAGAAACCAAAGCAAGAAACGATACAACACACACACACATAAACAAACAAAAACCAAACAAACAGAAAAACAAAACAAAACAATACCAAAAAAAACCCAAAAAACAAAAAACCAGGAAAACCAGCACATGCACCCAACACAAAATGAAAGGAAAAGGGAAAAAAGGGAGGGTAGAATGTAAATCAAACTCTCACACATACATTCACACACATGTTAAACTGGAAAAAGAGAGTAACAATTTAAAAAAATAAACTAAAAGATAAACACTCAATCATTTAATGCACACATAAACAGAAAAAAGAAAAAGATTAAAGAGGGTCAATCTAAATCAAATCCTCACACACACATTCAAGCACAAAGAAAAAAATTTAAGACCAAAAAATATTATTGGGCCCCATGCGCCCTCTTGTGGCAGGTTCTGTAATTGTTCCTCTCTGCTGATCACAGGTAAGTCCTTCTGCTGTCTCCTGTGGAGTTGTGTCTTCATTCACAATCTCCCCAGTGCTAGACCCAGGAAGGAAAAGGGGATTGTTGGGCTGGAAGTGGTTTTAGTCCTCTCCTCCCAGTCTTGTATGGCCAGGGGAATCCCCTCCAGTGGGGAGGTATAGGATTGTCTCCTCTCAGGTACAGGTAGAGGGTGCTCCAGCCAGGCTCATAACATTGTGGCTGACATTCGGGTTCCTCTTGGGTTCATCCCTTTCAGTTGTTCCCCAGTCATGTGGGTCTGATATTAAGAGGGTTGCTGCGGAGGAGGGGGTTGGTACAGCTCTGGACTCACTGCTGATCTCTTCAGGGTCTTCCTCATCATTTTCTGGTCATACCCTTTGTCCTACAGCTGAATCCAGGTAGGAGGTGGGATGCCTGAGATTCAATACTGGTCCTGTCCTTCTGAAGTTTGTGTTTTCAGGATATTCCCTCTGAGTCATGATCAGTCCCTGAATAGTCAACCCACCGGTCACAGAGATTGGGTCTGTTGCTCCATGTTGAGTAAGCTGCAACACCTCCCTACAGGCTTCTCAAGATGGTGGCAGGGTGCCTGTTTCATCTTCTCCAGTGGGGCTTTGCCTCTGGGCTCCCTCCACTGTGCTCTCTCTGCAGCTCTGCTGCCAATGTCTGGCCAGGTGCTGTGATGGTGAGGCAGAGCCAGAAGTCATGCTCAGTAGCTTCTTCTTAGGAAGGGCTTTACTGATTTTTAAAAATGGTGCTAGGCTTCTGCAACCCAGGAAGTCTAGGGACCAAGCAGAGCAGCTGCGGCACCAGTCACTTCACCAGGAGGCTTCACCCCTCTGGGGCAAGCAGCTGAGATAGCACCACCTGCTGGCGATTCAAGGTAACAACACCGAAACTGGAGAAGCAAGCTTGAAAAACAGACACAGGCCAGATTTGAGTGGTGAATGGAGGGTGATCTGGACTGTCCTTCACAGCAGGCCAGGGGCAACTGATCCTAACTGCGAACTAATTTACCAGCTTGAAAAGACAGCTAGAAATCAGAGCTGAAAGGACATTGGACTTAAACGAAAAGTCTCAGAGTGTGCTCGATTGGTTCTGTTATCTTAATGACTTAATTCTATTCCTATTGTTTTTGTTCCTTTTTTTTTCTTTTCCTCTTCCTTTTCTTCTCTTTTCTCCTCTCTGTAAACCATATCTTTGTATAGAGGAACAGCACACCAATAAGGAGGTTGGTTAGCCTGTATGTTAGCATCACTGCATGTCTTATTTTTTTGTATGGGAGTTGGTTAGTCTGTAGCCGTGGTCTATTGTTTTTATGTTTCAGTTTAGGTCTCTGTCTCCATTTGTTGGTACACTCGTCTGTTTCCCCTTACTCCTCTTTCTCTCCATCCCCCTCTTCCCCCCACTGTCTGCTCCATTCTCTTCCCTCTGCTAACCACATTTTATTTCAGGGAGTAAACCTACAGCCCCACTGCACAGACAGATTCCAAGGCAGTGGAAAGTGAGTTTCAGATTATCCATACACCTGTTGGAGAATACCAGGACCTGCAGATAGATTTTGAATCACAGCTCCCCCATTAAGTAAATCTCAAAACTACAAAAAGGACCACCCCAACCTACAGTGCAACTCCAGAATTGAGCAAAGTAAGAGGATATACATAAAGAGTAGGAGATTGAAAAAACAGAAGTAAAACCAATCCCTTTACCCCTGAATAACAGAATTAAAGAAGACAGTGACGTGGAGGGAAGGAAAAAGTAGAGAGGGGGGAAAACCGCACAAATGAAGAAAAACCAAAAGAAGAATATAGGTCTCACACAGACCCCTGGGAGATCAGACACTGAGAAAACAGATTCTGAAACACAAATAATGAAGAGGCCCCAGAATGACTGGACACATGCAATAAACCCAGACATCAAGACATTAATAGAGAGAATTTAAAAAATTAAGGAGAGACAAGAGGAAAATAGGAAGGAGCTGAAGTCAGAAATAACAGCAGTAAAGAATACTGTGATGGAAATAAATAACAAGCTGATAAGCATGGAAAGCAGAATTAGCCAAGCAGAAGAAAGAATCTCAGAACTCGAAGACCAAAATATAGAACTACCCCAAACTGTCAAAAGCATAGAAAAGAAACTCAAAAAGACAGAACAAAACCTTCAAGAGATGAATGATCACTTCAAGAGACTGAACCTAAGAGTAATTGGCCTTCCTGAGGCAGAGAGAGAAACAGAGGCCACACTGGAACAAACATTTCATGAAATCACTCAAGAAAACTTCCCTCATCTCATCAAGGATGAAAAAATTCAAACACAAGAGATTCAGAGAACCTCTGCAAGACAACAAATGAGAAGACCAATTCCCAGACATATAATAATTTGCCTAAACAGAGTAGGTAAAAAAGAAAAAATGCTAAAGGCTGCAAGAGAAAAAGGTCAGATTACATACCAGAGAAGATCAATTAGAATAGCAACAGATTTATATACAGAAACCATTCAGGCTAGGAGAGCTTGGCATCCTATCTTCAAAGTTCTAAAAGATAATCAATTGCAACAGAATAACCTACCCAGTCAAGTTAAGCTTCATCAGTGAGGGAGAATTGAAATCTTTCCCAGATATCCAGTCTCTAAGAACCTACACTGCCACAAGACCACCTCTACAAGAAACACTTAAGAAAGTATTGAACACAGAAGATAAGGAAAAAAGAACAACAACGTTCTTCACAAGAAGTACAGGCAAAAAATAAAAACACACATGATCAAACTCTAAAACCAAAAGAAGACAACACACAAACAGGGGGAACAACAACTCTGCAAGAACATTATGATAGGGATCAACTCTCACATTTCAATAATTAGTTTGAATGTGAATGGACTAAACGCACCACTGAAAAGACATAAAATGGCAAAATGAGTAAAATATCACCAGACAACAATCTATTGCCTTCAAGAGACTCACCTCACTAGAAAGGACACTCACAGATTCAAAGCAAGAGGATGGGAAACAAATTTTCAGGCGAATGGAACACAAAAGAAAGGAGGACTCATGATCTTAATCTCAGACAAAATGCCCTTTAAGCTATCAAAAATTTAAAAAGATACAGAAGGCCACTACGTAATGATAAAAGGTTCAATCCAACAACAAGAAATATCCATCCTAAACATATATGCACCAAAATGGGAGCACCAACTTTCATAAAGCAGCTCCTAGGTAAACTAAAAAAAGATATCAACTCCAATACCATCATAGCTGGGGACTTTAATACCCCACTCACAACCCTAGACAGATCATCAGGACAAAAAAATCAGCAACGAGATCCGAAACCTCAATGTGACTCTTGAACAAATGGACTTAATTGATACCTACAGAACACTCCATCCAAAGACCACAGAACACACATTCTACTCATTACCACATGGAACGTACTCTAAGATCGATCACATGCTTGGCCATAAATCAAGCATAAGCAAATTTTAAAGGACTGAAATTTTACCATGCACATTCTCAGACCACAGTGGAATAAAAATAATCATTAACACCAACAAGTTCCTCCCCAAACCCCCAAAGACATGGACACTAAACAGCATGATGCTAAACAAATCCTGGGTCAATGATGAAATCAAAACAGAGATTAAAAGATACCTGGAACAAATGAAAAAGAAGAAACATCTTACCAAAACCTCTGGGATGCCATGAAATCTGTAGTAAGAGGGGAATTTATTTCCCTACAAACGCACATGAAGAAAATGGAAGGATCACAAATTAACAGCCTAAGAAGCCACTTTAAAAAACTGGAAAAACAAGACTGCAAAAACCCTAATTTCATCAGAAGAATCCAGATCACCAAAACAAAAGCCCAAATCCAAGACATAGAAGACAAAAAAAAAAAAAAAAAATACAAAAAAAATCAATGAAACAAAAAGCTGGTTCTTCAAAAAGATAAACAAGATCAAGGGTTCCCTAGATAGACTGACCAAGAATAAGAGAGAAAAAGCCCAAATAAACACAATCAGAAACACAAAAGATGAAGTCACATCTGATCCTGAAGAAATACAAAAGATCATTAGCTACTATGTACACTTGTATGGAAACAAACTTGAAGACCTTTCAGAAATGGAGAACTTTCTGTTATCACACAACCTGTCTAGGTCTATTGAGACCCTAAATAGACCAATAAGAATCAAGGAAATTGACTACATAATAAGAAGACTACATACAAAATAAAGGCTGGACCAGATGGCTTTCCAGCAGAATTCTATAAGACGTTTAAGGAAGAGCTTATACCAATCCTATCGAAGGTATTCCAGGTGATTGAGAAAGATGGAACTCACCCCAAATCATTTTATGAAGCTAACATCACATTGATACCCAAGCCAGGTAAAGACCCAACAAAGAAAGAGAACTACAGGCCAATATCTTTTTTTTTTTTTTTTTTTTGGAGTTGGAGTCTCACTCTGTCACCCAGACTGGAGTGCAGTGGCCGCTCCTGGCCACCGCAGCCTTGACCTGCTGGGGCTCCAGTGATCCTTCCGCCTCAGCCTTCCAAGTAGCTGGAACTACAGGCGTGTGCTACCACGCCCAGCTAATTTTTTGATTTATTGTAGAGACGAGGTCTCGCCAGGTTGTCCAGGTGGGTCTCGAACCCATGGGCTCAGGCAATCCACTCATCTCAGCCTCCCAAAGGCGAGTGATTACAGGCAGAGCCACCGAGCCTGGCAGGCCAATATCTTTGATGAACATAGATGCTAAAATTCTCAACAAGATCCTAGCAAACCGAATTTAACAACACATCTCAAAAATCACCCATCATGACCAAGTAGGCTTCATCCCCGGGATGCAAGGCTGGTCCAACATTCATAAGACCATAAATGTAATTAAATACATCAACAGATGTCAAAACAAAAACCACATGATTATATCATTAGATGCAGAAAAAGCTTTCAATAAAATCCAGCACCCCTTCTTGATAAAAACCCTTGAACAGCTAGGCATACGGGAACATACCTCAAAATAGTAAAAGCCATCTATGAGAAACCCACAGCCAGCATTCTCCTAAATGGACAAAAACTGGAACCATTTCCCCTGAAAACGGAAGAAGACAAGGATGCCCATTCTCACCCCTTGTGTTCAATATAGTATTGGAAGTCCTGGCTAGAGTAATCAGAGAAGAGAAGGCAATCAGGGGTATTCAAATGGGAAAGAGGAAGTCAAGTTATCTCTCTTTGCAGATGACATGATCATGTACCTTGAAAACCCAAGAGAATCTGTCAAAAACCTTCTTACACTGATAAAGGACTTTGCCAACATCTCAGGATATAAAATAAATGTGCAAAAGACAATCGCATTTCTTTACACCAATAATAAACAAACAGAAACCCAAATAAAAAGCACAATTTCATTCACAATAGCCACAAAAAAATGCAATACCTTGGCATCTTCCTAACCAGAAACTTGAAAGACCTTTACAATGAAAACTACAAAACACTGCTCAAAGAAATCAAAGATGACACAAACAAGTGGAAAAATTTCCCATGCTCATGGATTGGAATAATCAACATTGTGAAGATGTCCATCTTACCCAAGGCAATCTACAGATTCAATGCAATACCCATCAAATTACCAGAAACATTTTTCTCAGACCTAGAAAAAACAACACAGGAATTCATATGGAAACACAAACATCCAAGAATAGCCAGAACAATCCTCAGCAAAAAAAACAAAGCAGGTGGTATCACATTACCAGACTTCAATCTTTACTATAAACCTACAATCATCAAAACAGCTTGGTATTGGTACAGTAACAGGCATATAGATCAATGGAATAGAATTGAGATTCCAGAAGCAAAACCTCAATTTGTTAACCAACTCATCTTCGATAAAGCCTCCACCACCTACCATTGGGGAGAGGAGAACCTATTCAGTAAATGGTGCTCGGAAAACTGGTTGACCACATGCAGAAGATTGAAAAAGGACCCTATCTATCCTCATACACAAAAATTAACTCCAAATGGATCATAGACCTAAATAAAAACCTCAAACCATAAGAACGTTAGAAAATGAAGGACATACCTCATGAAAATTGGAACTGGCATCCAATTCCTGAACAAAACCCAAAACCCACAGGCCATAAGAGAAAAGACAGACAAGTGGGACCTCATTAAACTGACAAGCTTCTGCAAAGCCAAAGAAACCATCAAGAGAGCAGGGAGACAGTCTACAGACTGGGAAAAAGTATTTGTCAACTCCAGGTCCCACAAAGGTTTAACATCTTGGATCTACAAGAACTCAAACTTGTTGAAAAGAAAAAAACAAACAACCCCATTATAAAATGGGCAAAAGATATAAACAGACACTTCACAAAGGAAGACATCCAAACAGCCAACAGATACACGAAGAAATGTTCAACCTCACTAATCATCAGGGAGATGCAAATCAAAACCACACTGAGATACCACCTAAGTTCAATCAGAATGGCAGTTATCAATAACTCAAAAAATAACAGTTGCTGGAGAGGGTGTGGCAAAAAGAGAACACTTCTACACTGTTGGTGGGAGTGTAAACTAGTGCAACCTCTGTGGAAAGAGGTGTGGCAATTCCTAAAAGCTCTAAATATCAACCTCCCATATGACCCCGCAATCCCCCTACTGTGAATATACACTGAAGAAGTCAAATCACTGTATCAAAAAGATACCTGCACACGTATGTTTATCACTGCACTGTTCACAATAGCAAGAACCTGGAAGTAACCATGCTGTCCATTAAAGAGGCCTGAATTAAAAAAATGTGGTATATATACACAATGGAATATTACGCAGCCATAAAAAAGAACAAAATCATGAATTTCACAGCAACTTGCATGGAATTAGAGTCTATAATACTGAATGACCTCTGACAGAAACAAAGATCTGAGTATCACATGTTCTCACACATATAGTGGACCTTGAACATACAGTGTAATACTATAAGAAAATGACTAACAGTAGCGGGAAACTATGTGGGGGGGGATGGGATTAACTGTAGAAAATATCTCTCTGGGATGGAGAGACACCTGTTATCAACAAGGGTGCCTGAACGAAGCATATTTGTATACCTAACCCTTAACTGTACCCCACAATATTATAATAAAAAAAATTGATTTAAAAACAATTTTTTGAGATTTGAATATGTTATTCCTCCAGCTTTTTCCTTTTGTTCAAGATTGTTTTGGTTATCTGGGGTCTTTTGTGGTTCTATAGAGAGTTTAGAACTGTGATTTATTACTATGGAAAACATCATTAGGTTTTGATAGAATTTGCATTGAATCTGTAGATTTTTTCGGTAGTATGGACATTTTAACAATGATGATTATTCCAGTCCATCAACAAAAGATATCATTCCTTTGATTTGCATCTTCTTCAAACTTTTTTTTTTAAATAAATGCTTTATAGTTTTCAATGTACAGATCATTTATCTCCTTAGTTAAAAGTATTCCTAAATAATTTTTGTAGCTCTCGTAAATGGGATTGGTTTCACTATTTTATCATTTTCTTGAATAGTTTGCTATTATTTTGTAGAAATGCTACTGTTTTTTGTACGTTGATTTTTTTTTATCCTGCAACTTTTTAAAATGTTTAAACTAGTCCTAACAGTTTTCTAATGGAGTTTTTATTTTTATATAAAATATCATGTTGCCTGTGAAAAGAAACAATTTAACTTCTTCCTTTCTGAATTAGATGCCTTTTATTTCTTTCTCTGGTCTGTTTGCTTCATCTAGAACATCCAGTACTATGTTGCATAATACAGGTGTGGGCAACCTTGCCTTGCCCTTGATCTTAGAGGAAAAGCATTCAACTTTTCACTGTTGAGTATGATATCAACTTTTGGTTTGCCATATATGGCCTTTAATGTGTTGATGCATCGTTCCTCTATACCTAATCTGTTGAGAGTTTTTCTCATGAAAAGATGATGAACTTTGTCAAATGTTTTTTCTGGATCTATTGTGGTGATTATATGTTTTTTGTCTTTCATTCCATTAATGTTTTGTATCAGATTCATTGATTAGTATCTGCTGAACCATTTCCATCTGCTGAACCATGGAACATATGCAAATTCCATGGATAAATGCCACTTGTTCATGGTGAATGATCCTTTTAACGTACTGTTCAATTCAGTTTGCTTATATTTTGTTGAGGGTGTGTGCCTCTGTTTTCACTGGGGCAATTGACCTGTAATTTTATTTTCTTGTAGTGTCTTTGGCTTTAGTATCAAGACAATGTTGGCCTCATAAAATAAATTTGAAAGTATTTACTCTTTTTAAATTTTTTGGAAGAGTTTGCAAATGATTAGTACTGGCTCTTCTTTAAATGTTTGGTGGAATTTACCAGTGAATCCAGCAAGTCCTGGACTCTTCTTGAATGGGAGTTATTTTTTATTACTTATTCAATCTTATTATTCATTATTGGTGTGTTCAGACTATTTATATCTTCATGATTTCATCTTGGTAGGTTGTATGCTACCAGCACAACAAGGGTTTTGAGAATGTTATACCAGCAGGGACACTAGAGGATCGAACTAAAGAAGACAAAGATGGATTGAAATGAAGAAAGGCTATCAAATCTCTAGATTCTGCAGGCTTCTCAGAGAGCATGAGCACTGTTGTAGCCACAACTGAGGGTAAAGAGGGAAGGGTCACCACACCAATATAATAGTTCCCGTTTCCGAATCCCCTCAGCTATTCATCCATTTTCTCTGCTCATTTAAAAGCTTTCTGTGTGCCAGACATTGTTCTTTGCTCATGATACATAAAGCAAATGATATGAACACATACTATTGAAGATAGATTTTTTTGAACAATTGCAAATACAATTTCATACATAAATGCAAATGAGACAGGAGATAGCTAGAGGAAGTTTAGGCAAACAGACAGGTGGGTCCTCTGATAACAATGTAGCAAACTCCCTGCAGGCCTCTCAGGCTCAGCAAAGCTCCCTGTCAGTCTCTCAAGCTAGAGCTTAATCACTCACTTCTGGGATCGAAAAGCAACCAATCGGCTCACCATTAGGCCCCTACCTTCTGCTGATTGGTTCTTAACACTGACCAATCAGAACAGCTACAGTTGACAGCTAGTGCTAGCCAATCGGCTTGGACTTAGAGCTATACAATCTCCAAGTTTTGGGCCCCAAACAGGCAACCCCTTCGGATCCCCTCCCACTGTGGGAGCTTCTCTGTCCTCTCAATAAATCCTGCTTTCTCACTTTCTAGCTGTTCGTGTCCCTCATTCTTCCTGGGCATGAGACAAGAACCTTGACCCTGAAGAGCCGTGACCTGAAAAGCTGCAGAAGATCATTAGAACCAAAGAGCCATGCACACCAGAGGCTGGCTTGCCAGCCAATGTGAGCCAGCTGAATCAGGAAAGCTGCTGGAAGAAGGCGAGACTCCAAAACTGAGACACTCAGGGGGCTAGACTTGCCAGCCCACTGAGCCAGCAACACTCTCAGGGCTTGGCTTGCCAGTCCATCAGAGCCAACACTCCAGAGGCTAGGCTTCCCAGCCCACTGAACCAGCAACACTCTCAGGGCTTGCCTTGCTAGGCCATTAGAGCAAACACTTCTGAGGCTAGACTTGCCAGCCCCTTGAGACGATCCTCTCTGGGGCTTGGATGGCCAACCCATTGAGCTGACACTCTTGAAACCCAGGCTGACTTGAAAAACCTGCATCACAAATAATATACAACTCCTCTCAATTTTGAAACATCATTTCACACAGATAAGGCAATATTCAAAAGGTTTCCTAAGAATGAAAATATGTGCATTCTTCTCTGAAAGATACATAGGAATTTCCTGGTTAAATAATCAGAAAAGTTTATTCTTAAAGAAAAGATCCTAAAATGCTCAAATGAAGAGGTGTGAAACAATAAGTAATTCACTAAGAAGTACCTTTAGAAAATAATGATCAGTGCTATTTTGCATTGCCATATGTCTTGAAGCAGAGAGTATAGGAGATAGTCTGAGAAATATGAAATACGTAAGTCATGAAAAGTCCTTTATATATATGCAGAGTAATTTGCATGGAGACATATTTAGGCAAGTATATGTAAATATTTGGATATGAGGTATTTTTCAAAAATCTAATGGAATCTATAAAATATTTACCACAAAATGTACATATATTTATGTATGGTGTATTTGTGTATGGAGTATACATACATGTATGTGTGTGTGGCTAATAATTCTAGGAAAACATTTTATAGCTTATCAGATCTGTGTTTATAGTAACCATTTAAGTTATACACTTTAAATCATCAATTGTAAGCAATGTGTATGGAAATTTTTTCAGTAATTCACATTTGAGGTCATGTACAGCAATAGTTATGAGAATGAAAAGTAGAAGACAGTTAAAATATAGTAAAAATTAATTTACTTAAGTCTAATGGAGAAATCAGATAACTAAAGGTTTTTTTCATTTATATTGGGAGCCCAGGTGGTGGTTATGCTACCAAAAATATGTAGCATTCCACGCAGCATGGTGGCTCATGCCTGTAATCCCAAAACTTTGGGAGGCGGAAGCGAGAAGATTGCCTGAGCCCAGGGGTTCAAGACCAGCCTGGCATCTTGGTGAGACCTCGTCTCTACAATAAATCAAAAAATTTTCCAGGCATGGTGCTTTACACTTGTAGTTCCAGCTACATGGGAGATTGTGGTTGAAGGATCGCCTGAACCCAGCAAGTCGAGGCTGCGCTGGCCATGAACATGCCTCTGCACTCTAGCCTGGGTGGAAGAATGAGACTCTGACTCAAAAAAAGGTGTTTTTTTGAGATTCTAAGCTTGGAATCAGGGAGCATAGCCAGAGAGATTAAGAATTCAGCGTTTAATACTTTAGTTGGAAGTTCTATGAGTTCATCAAATTGGAGACTTCCACTAAGTTATGAATCATTCTACTGGCACTTACCTATAAAGACTAGGACTGAGAGAGGTTGCACTACAAATGATACATCTCAGGCATAGAGTAGGGAGAGACCTGAGAAACATGTAAAGAAAAAAAGGAAGAGGTTTGAAGGTAGCATCCTCAAGTCCAGGAAGTAAGAGAAAGAAAAGTTTGCTACTGTTGGAGAAAATAAAGGGACCAAATTGCTGGCGTAATGAATGATGTCAATGACCATCTTGATTCCAATAACTGATTTCACTACAACATAAACTTTCACTTCATGGGAAACTGTTTGATCTCCAAAATGTTAAGTTTCAGTAATCACATACCTACATTTTGCAAGTGTTCCATTTTTTTTAACTTGCATTATTTTTGCTTGTTTTCTTGCTTGTTTGTTATTTATAAAAGCTATATGGAAGGCTGAGGCGGAAGGGTAGCCTAAGCCCAGCAGGTCGAAGCTGTGGTGGCCATGAGCATGCCACTGCACTGCAGCCTGGGAGACAAGAGTGAGACTCCAACTCAAAAAAAAAAAAAAAAAAAAAAAAAAAGATTATGGTCACAGGAAGAGATACTGAAGTCTTTAGGTTTCTAAAGATGAATAGATCCAAAACAGATTGCTGCATTAGTAATCCACAATTATTTTTCTTCTTGTTTTTAAACTCACAAGATAAATCTGGGATTTATACATAAGAAATGTTAATGATTCATTGGAAAGTTTTTAATAAATGTGGGGAGTGACAGGAAGGACTATAATAAAGAGAGGAACATGGAGGGGGAAAGGAACAATTGTTATAATTCCATTCTTTTAAATGGGAAGGGATTTTTTATAAGGTGGGAGAATAATGCTGGTTTCAAACTAGAAATAAACAAACTAGAATGCTATTTCCTAACCATGTTCTATATGAATAATGAAAATAAAAGAAAAAGTAAAAAAAAACTCCCCCATCCCTCCATATGTGAAAAAAGCAAAAAGACAACAGCTCTGGGAGTGAAATGGTATAGTGCTGTAATTATTAATCTTCAACAATAATTTAATTTTTCATTGTTTTCCCTTTTCCTTATTTTTTGTTCTTCAGTTTTCTTTTCTTTTTTTTTCTTTTTGAGTTGGTGTCTCACTCTGTCGCCCAGACTGGAGTGCAATGGCCGCTCCCGGCCACCACAGCCTCAACCTGCTGGGTTCCGGCGATCCTTCCGCCTCAGCCTTCCGAGTAGCCAGAATTACAGGCATGCGCTACCATGCCCGGCTGATTTTTTTTTTATTTTATTGTAGAGATGAGGTCTCGCTGCCCAGGCAGGTCTCGAACCCACAGGCTCAGGCAATCCACTCACCTCAGCCTCCCAAAGCATGGGATTACAGGCTGAGCCACCGAGCCCAGCTTGTCCTTCAGTGTTCACTTCTTGAGATGAATGCGTTTACTTCTTGAGACAGACGGTTTCTTTTTCTCAACTGCATTCAAGTATATAGATTTTCTTCTAAGGTTCGCTTCAGCAGCACCCCATGATTTTTATGTGGTAGTTTATATTCAAAATATAAAATATTCAAAATATAAAATATTCAAAATATTTTAAAGCAGTACTATTACTTTTTAGGTGCAGCATTATTTATACATGAATTGATAATGATTTTACTTTTAACAATACATACAGTGTGTGTGTGTTTATAATTAAGTTACTTAGACAATAAGATATTACTTATACAAGTGTGTTTCAATTGTATTCATTTCAGGTTGGGCATAAGCATCCTCATGCTTGTACAAACACAAGGACAATCACTAACAACAAATTGGCATGCTTACTTTCAGTGTAATCATTGACTAGTTTCTCATAAAACACGCTTGTAGTATTATAATCCATTTACTCAACATTAGGTCTTTTTGGTTTTTGTTTTTTCCTGTATATTGGTTTCAAGGTCCAAGTTACAAGGTAAAGAGCAGAAGGTGACTTTTCTGGAAAAAAAAAAGTGAAAGAGCCCGGTTCGGTGGCTCAGCCTGTAATCCCGCGCCTTTGGGAGGCTGAGGTGAGTGGATTGCCTGAGCCCGCGGGTTCGAGACCTGCCTGGGCAACTTGACGAGACCTCATCTCTACAATAAATCAAAAAATCAGCTGGGCATGGTAGCGTGCCTGTAATTCCAGCTACTTGGAAGGCTGAGGTGGAAGGATCACCGGAGCCCAGCAGGTCGAGGCTGCGGTGGCCGGGAGCGGCCACTGCACTCCAGTATGGGCGACAGAGTGAAACTCCAACTCAAAAAAAAAAATAGTGAAAGAAAAACATGCCAGTTCAGGGCCATAGAATGTACTGTTAACTGTTGATACAGGGAATAGACTCACGGGGACAGGCTTTGCTGTATTAGATGATATAACCTGATATTTTTCAGATATATCAAGTGATTACGTCAAGATTTCCATGATGCATTTAGTCCAACTTTGAAAAATACTTCTACCACTATCCCAAGACTAAGATAACAAAATTTATTTGCTAGCCACAGACCGAAGCTAAGAAAATTTGAAATGTCTTTTTGTTTGTTCTGTCTGTAATCCTCAATTTAACAGGTTGTGTCAGTATTTGTACATACGGAAATTAAATCTACTTTCAATGGAATCTTGTCTGAACTGACTATTCTGAATTTATAAAATAATAACCATATAAATTTTTGCCACAAATGAAAAGTTGACAAATGATTGTAGAAACTTAATGATGATTCTCTAGGCAATGCCATATATTTATTGTTCTTGACCACAATACCACTTAAAGCAGTGGTTAAATGCCATGCAAAAAGTCTTGACTGATTCCCTTTACTAGTCATGAATTAATAATCATTTCCACAGGTCAATAGAATTATCTTTTGTTTCTAGGCTTTACCTGGATAAATCAAATTCATAAACATAACCATGCTGAATTTGATAAGCTCTCTATTAGGCAACAAGACTCCACTTTACATGTAAAATGATGTCTATGCAGTCTTTCTGGACTATGTAATTAATGTCACTAAATAATTAATGTCACTTTCCTAGAGGCAAGGATATTTGCAAAATAGAAATTAGTAAGAAAAGAAGTCAGAGAGGCTTCAGAGAAATCCAAGAAAGGTTTTTTTTTTTTTTTTTTTTTTGATTCTTTTTTCTGGTCTTGATACACAAAGAGATAAAGGTGATACAAATAATTTTGACTCAAAAAAATAATTGTAATTACGGCATGAGGGGCTTTACGTACCCTCTAGGCCTGGGGTCCCCAACCCTTTGGCCACTGACTGGTAGCAGTCTGTGGCCTGTTCGGAACCAGGCGTCACAGCAGGAGGTGAGTGGCAGATGAGTGAGTGAAGTTTTATCTGCATTTTTTTTTTTACTTTATATTTTGTTATAGAGATACGGGGTACAAGTCAGGGTTAAGGATGTAAGTAGTCTATGTGCAGGTGAAGTTTGGGCCTCCAGCTGATCCCCACTTCCCCTGGTTTAGGACCAGGTACATTTTGTGTTGTTTTGTGCCCCCCTTCCCCCAGCAGTGTTTTGTGACAGCCAATCCCTCTCTTGTGTTATTGTGGTTAATGTTCAGGCCTCACTTAGGAGTGAGAACATATGGTATCCATTTCTTTGTTTCTGTGATAGATCACTAAGAATGATGACCTTCAACTCCATCCAATGTATTGTGAAGTCCATGATTTTGTCCTTCTTTATGGTTGCGTAATACTCCATCGTGTATATGTACCACATTTTCTTTATTCATTCCACTTTTGATGGGTAGCAGAGTAGTTCCATGTTTTTGCTATTGTGAATAGTATGGCACCAAACATTCATGTGTAGGTGAGTTTTTTGTAGAGTGATTTATATTTCTCTGGGTGTATTCCCAAAAGGGGGATTGAGGGGTCATATGGAAAGCCAATTTCTAGTTCTTTTAGAAATTATCACACTATTTTCCGTAGAGGTTGGAATAGTTTCACTCCTACCGATAGTGTAGAAGCATTCCCTTTTTTCCACATCTGCACCAGCATCTATTGTTTTGTTTTTTTTTATTTTTTAATGATAGACATCCTTACTGGAGTTAGGTAGTATCTCAATGTGGTTTTGATTTGCATTTCTGTAATGTTTTAGTGGGGCTGAGGTTGTTTTTTTTTTCCATGTATCTGTTGGCTGCTTGTACGTTTCATTTTGAGAAGTGTCGATTCAAGGGAGCAGTTCTTCAAAGAAATAAATGTCATAATCACTTTTTGGTAGATTTTGAACCCAACTTTTCACTTCTCCCTGCACCATGTTAACTTGTAATTTTTCAATTCTAGAGGAGACATATAGCTTTCTCACCTTTTGGTTTTGGACTTGACTATGCAATGTGCTCTCACTCTCAGAATGTTAATAGGTGAAATACAAACAAAGTTGAAGTACCCTTTTATTTGTCATACACTCTCTTTTGACTCTGCTTTCAACAAAGAACACTAGCCAAATGGTCCAAAAAAGATCAGGTCTGTAGATTCAAAGATAGCTGAGTAAGTTAGCCCAGCCTTGGGGCCCAAGTGACCCAATTGACATCAACAGGGCTACCTCAGTAAAGCCACTAACCCCAAAGGATTTCTTATTGTTGTATGTCACTGGAGTTTATGATTGCTTATTTTTTGTCTGTATATAACTGTTGCCTGAGTAATATCTGTATATCAGTGCCCTAGTTGTTATATTATCACAGGGTAAACCGCATAGAAATGATTGCAACTGATAACTTTATTGCAGATAACCAAAAATTTATGGCTATAACTGCTTTTACTAAAGTTTTCTAATAATTTATAGGTCATTTGATTGCCTTAGCTAAATGGCTAGTTTATATTAAATACAATAACTTTCCTTTGTTCCATGTGTCCTGTCAATCACAATTAAGGCTTACAAGCAGAGGTTAGAGAAATATCCTTATGTTGTAGCTCCAATCCAATCTAGTAAGTGTCATTTGTTTCTCCCTAATATTTAATTTTCTTTCAAAATAAAATTAAATTTTTTACCATAAAGCTTTACACCAAATCTGATTATATATAATTTATTGTTTAAGTACATATAGCAAAATTACTCATAGTGTACCACAATAGTAACAAAACTTTACTTTTTTTAAAAAAATTGTCTGTTAACCAAGGGTCATAAATAAATGTACTATTGTACTATTCAAGTACATTAAAAGTTGTGCGTGCGTGTGTGAATTTATGGATACTAGAATAAAGTTCTTTAAGAATGCAAAAAGCACTGTAAAAGCTTGACAATTTATTATGTAGCATCTGGTATATTTGATAACATTTCTAGGATAAAGACTATAGTATATTATATTAAAATATTGATTTTGAAGTTATATAAACTGCAACTTTGTGATCTAATTAGTTTTCTGTTTTTAGTAGAAAATAAAAAGCAAAAAATAAAAAAGTTACAAACTCAATAAAAAAACAGTCTTTTATGTCCTTTGCCCACTTTTTTTTCTTGAATTGGAGTCTGACTCTGTTGCCCAGGCTGGAATGCAGTAACATGCTCATGGCCACCGCATCCTTGATCTGCTGGGCTCAATTGATCCTTCCGCCTCAGCCTTCTAAGTAGCTGGAAATACAGGCGCATGCTGCCACGTCTGGCTTATTTTTCGATTTATTGTAGAGACGAAGTTTTGCCAAGATGCCCAGGCTGGTTTTGAACCTGTGGGCTCCGGCAATCCTTTCACCTCTGCCTCCCAAAATGCTGGAATTACAGATGTGAGCCACTGCATCTGACTTGCCCAGTTCTTAATAGGGCTGTTTTTGTTTGTTGTTTGTTGCTGTTGTTGTTTTTCACTTTTGGCTCATTTGAGTTCCTTGTGGATTCTGAATGTTAAGCCTTGTCAGATACATAGTCAGTAAAAGTTTGTTCCCATTCTGTGTCTCCCGTTTTTTTGATGGTTGCTTTTGCTGTGCAGAATTTTTTCAGTGTGATGAGGTCTCACTCGTCTATCATAGTTTTTATAGTATTTGCTTTTGGGAATTTGATCAAAGATTGGTTGCCTACTTTGATGTGCACAAGTGTGTTTCCTATGTTTTCTTTCAGGATTCTTATAGTTTGAGGTTTTACATTTAGGTCTTGGCTCAACGTGCTGGAAGTCCTTGCTGAATAACCAGGCAAGGGAAGGAAAGCAGGGGTATCAAAATAGAGAAACAAGAAGTTAAGTTATCCCTCTTTGTGGGTGTTATGATCCGCTACCTTGAAAATCAAGGGAGTCTGTCAAATACCTCCTTGTACTGATAAAGGGCTTTGGTAAAGTTTTGTGGTATAAATCAACATACAAAAGAGAGTTGCATTTCCATAAACCAGCAACAAACAGACCGAGAACAAAATAAAAAGCTCAATCCCATTCACAATAGTCATACACAAAATTGAAATACCTTGGCATCTGTAATACTAGGCCAGAGAAGTGAAAGATCTTTATAATGAGAGCTACAAAACAATTCTCAAAGAAATCAAAGATGACAGAAACAAATAGGAAAAAAATCCCTTGCTCATGCATTGGCAGAATTAATATTGTCAAGATGTCTATCCTACCCAAGGAAATCTACATACATACTCAATGCAATACCTGTCAAATTACCAACATCATTCTTCTCAGATCTAGAAACAACAATATAGAAAATTCATCTGGAAACAAAAAAGAGCACGGATAGCCAAAACAATCCTCAGTAGAAGAAACAAAGCAGAAAGTATCACACTTCCAGGCTTTAAACTTTACTGTAAGGTTACGATAATCAAAACAGCCTGGTACTGGTAAAAGAACAGGTATATAAACTGATGGAACAGGGGAGAGGTTCCAGAAACGAAAACTCAATCGCTCAACCAACGCATCTTTGACAAAGCCATCGATAACAACCGCTGGGGAGAAGATACCTTATTTAGCAAATGTTGCTGGGAAAACTGGATTACCACCTGCAGAAGAGTGATACTGGACCCCTACCTATTACCATATACATAAATCAACTCTAAATGTTCCATCTGTATGTAATGCCACTCCCCATTGCTGGCATTATCACCTGAGCTCCGCCTTCTATCAGATCAGTGACACTAGATTCTCATGGAAGCATGAACCCTATTGTAAACTGTACGTGTGAGGGATCTAGGTTGTGCGCTCCTTATGAGAATCTAAAGCCTGACGATCTGAGGTGGAGCTCAGATACAGATTAACATTAGCAGTGAGGTTTGACTGCATATCCTCCCATTCTCGTCTGTGGAAAAATTGTCTTCGAGGAAAACAGTCCCTAGTGCCAAAAAGTTTGGCAACTGTCATAATACAGCATCTTATTCTGCCACTATGAGGTGTAATCTTGCAATTCACTTTCTACAATTACAGAAGAAAGCTAACCTCTTGCACTGAGATTTAAAAATGAGATGAACAAAAGTAGCATAACTGTACAAAACTACCCTCTAACTAGATAGAGTCTACCCTCTATAGGTGATTTTCTGACCACTCAATAAAAATGAAGAGAAGAGAGGGTGGGGGAGAGGTGGAGAAGGTAAAAGGAAGGAAAGAGAGAATAGAACAGGGGAAGGGCAGCCAGGTGAAGGGAGAAAAGTTTATTCCTAACATTTACAGTACTGACATCAACAGACTTGTGATCCTTCTTGTAATCCTAATGATCACATAGAAAACTGTTAATTTTTCATCAATTAACTATCAACTTGGTAACCCTGGACCTGATTTTGTTGTGATTGTTGTTGTTCCATCTAAATGCTTGTTGTGTCTTTTATTTGTATAATCCACCTTTTAAAACAATGTGACTCTCCTTTAATGACTTTTCAGGTTAACTACATTTTTTTATGTGAACTCATGATTTTATGAAGTATAAACGAGAGTTGAGCATGATTCAAAATGCAATATTATCAATGATTTTGCAACTTGCCTCTAATGAACAATGGCCAAACACTGCTTTCTTTGATGTTTATTTTCATTCAATGAAATGTGTGCAAAAATGCATTCTAAATTGCTTAAAAATTAAAAAGAGATGTTCATTTTCAGGTGTTCCATTAGCGTGGAATCTACACTTGAGGTAAAAAAAAAAATGGAAGAAAGTAGTTTTTCAGTAATTCATTTTCTTGTCCTGTTTTGGAAATACTCAAACCATAATAATAAAATATATGACTATTCCATATTATGGATGATTTTTGGAGTAGACCATTAAAGTCTCTCCTTAGCCCACCTCAGTACTTCCATGAATTAGACAGTTTTTTTAAGGTAGGCTCTTAGAAAAGGAAATGGAAAAGGAAGTGTATATTTTTGAGTACTACACTCAGAAAGGGAAATAGTCTGTATGTCCATAAGTCAATTCATTTTATTAAGTATTTGTAATGAGTTGGATTGAAGCCGCCAAAAAGATATGTCCATGGCCTAAGCTCAGAAACCTGTGAATGTACTCTTATTTGGAAGAATGGCTCTTGGCAGAGAGAATTAAGTTAAGGGGATTCTGAGATGAGTTCATGCTGGATTATGGTGGGTCCCAAGCCAAATGACAGGTGTCCTTATTAGAAAGGAAAAAGGGAGAAGGCACACAACAGAGAAGGCCATGTAGAGACCAGCATAAAGACGGAGGGAAAGATTTGGAATGATGTTGCCATAAGCTGAAGAATTCCCAGAGCCACCAAAAGCTCCAGAAGACAAGGAAGGATTCTTCCCCAGACTCTTTAAAGTGAGTTTGGCCCTGTTGACACCTGAATTTCAGACTCTTGAACTCTAAAATTGTATCTTGTTGTTTTAAGCCACCAATTTGTGGTGATTTATTATGGCAGCCAATACACTATCTATCCCCAGTTTACATATCTCCAGCCTCAGTCAAGATATTCAGGTGATCTCGTGATTGTCTTGTGGTTTACAGTTGGTTTAAGCATCTCTAAAAGCAGAGTCACAAGTAGTCTCCCTTTGTTTCAGTGTACAGATACATGAAAAAATGTTCAGCTTCACTAGTCGCCAAAGAAATGTAAATTAAAACTACACTGAGATACCACCTAACTCTAGTCAGGATGGCCATCATCAATAATTTAAAAAATAACAGATGCTGGAGAGGATGTGGCGAAAAGGGAACACTTCTATGCTGTTAGTGGGAGTGTAAACTAGTACAACCTCTGTGGAAAATAGTGTGGCGATTTCTAAAAGTTCTAAAAATCGACCTTCCATATGACCCAGCAATTCCCCTACTGGGAATATACCCGAAAGAACTCAAATCACTCTATAAAAAAGATACCTACACATGTATGTTTATCGCAGCATTGTTCACAACAGCAAGAACATGGAACCAACTGTGCTGCCCATCAAAAGAGGACTGGATTGGAAAAATGTGGTACATATACACAATGGAATATTATGCAGTCATAAAGAAGAACAAAATCATGAACTTCACAGCAATGTGGATGGACTTAGAGTCTATAATGCTGAGTGATCTTTCACAGAAACAAAGAACTGAGTATCACATGTTCTCACTCATAAGTGGACCTTGAACAACTATAGTAATACTATAAAAAAAGGCTTGAGAGTCACGGGAAATTGAGGGGATTTGAGGGAGCGAGGAAGTGGGATTGGCAGTAGTGGGAATCTGCCTGGGAAAGTGGGGAGCACACCTCATCAACAAGGGCACCTGCACAATGCATATTTGTATAACTAACCCTGAATTGTACCCACTATTTTAAAATAAAAAATTTAAAGGTGAAAAAAAAGAAAACATACTTATTTTGTGAAAACTAAGCAAAGTGTAATTTTTTTAAAGGAGAGAAAAGTATAACACTATTGTATGAACAGAATTTATGTTTTTCTCCCCTTCATAAAAATGAGACACAATAAAGAAAACTTTAAGAAATTCCCCATGCATTGCCTCACTCTCGTTTCTTCCTGACTACGATTGTACTCCTCTAATGTAGTCTTTATTTCCCATCAAATTTACTTTTTACTGAAAAGAGGCAAATGAAGGATCAGATATTTTGGGGATGGAGTAGTAATACTACTGGACATAGGCACAATGGTTTCACATTCCCACTCCATTTCCCTCTGTTCCATCCTTAGTTAGCATCCCCAAGTTGGGAAGCTCTATATCTTCCACATGATTCTTCCTACCTACTCTTGCCCTGGCCCCAAAATCCCCTATATATTTTAGTGTTTAAATGTCACTTCTCATTTGTTCTCTCCACTTTAAAATATTCTTGCTGTCACATCCATGGTAAAGAGTCACTATTTCCTTAACTTCACAGCTTAGCACAAGAACGAATTGGGGGAAACCATTAATCAACTTCATCATTTATTTTTAAAGACTTCAAATAATCTATTTCCCACAATTTCTTTTCAAATGTAGCTAGTCAGATTTTCGAATATAGTTAGTCAGATTTCTTCCTATATTCTTCAATTGCAGTTGTGCACATCTTTTATAGTCTGTAATAGCTGTTATTGTCACAAGACTATGAAGATGACACTACATTTTTTGGACTAAAAATAATGAAAATAATTAATTTCCTTCATCTTGAAAAATTGTCCTTAACCTGTATCACTTGCTTCTTTTTCTCTTGGCTTCTGACAGTGCAACATGTCATAATGTTTTAATACCTTATTCAAGTGGAGCTGCAGGCATTAATTAATTGCTTTTTTGAGATTCTTCTTGAGTGGAGAAATATAAGATGTGAGGTGGATAAGAGATAGAAACTGTTTCAGTCAGAAAAGGCATTAAACTATAATATATATAATTTTGAGAGCCACAAATAACATATATAATATATATGTTATATATATATAATATAATATATATTTATTTATATTATATATATTACTTTTGACTCAAACTGATGATATTTTTATCTCGATTCTATTCATATATGCCATTAGTTACCTCAGTTCTTCACCTACATATATTTACTTACATATCTGCTGTTACCTCAGTTCTTTACCTACATATATTTGCTAGACTAGTTGTTTAATGGCTTCCCACAATTTATTCTTGTGTTAAGCTGTAAAGTAGAAATAGTGACTATTTAAGGAAGAAGACTTTTTTGTGGAAACTGTGAATTGTGAGTAAACATTTTATTGACTTTCTGGATCATTAATGCAACAAGTGTCAACATGCACTGCATGGCATCTATTTAAAATCTGAAAGTGTTTTGTTGTAATAAAAATTAAAATCCAATTGTACTAGAGAAATGAAAAGTGATGTCAATTTACCTGGAGTAACAGCCTGATTATTTTCAGAAGAGAGAATCTGGGAAGAAACAGCATTGATTCTTGCTCCTCTTGTACAAGAAAGTCACATTCTCTGGAATTAAGAAGAATTCATTATATTTGAAATTTCCCAGACATGATAAATTCTCATTGTGTTATATTGGCATAAAAAAGTTTTTTTATAAGCTGAAGAACATCACTCTTCAAGTCATTAATTCCTCTTAGGATGATACTTGGTTATGTGAGCCTAACTGACAAAATATATATCTAAGGATAGCATGCCTATGACTTTTTGGTGATATGACAATAAATTTATAACCTCGATAAAATGCCAACTTTAGTATTAATCTGAAATGGCAATGAAAAATGGTATTAGAGTGGTAATTTTATGAACTTATTTAAATACAAGAGGGAGAAACTTATGTGAGAATAAATACATTGGCTGTTTTGAACCCCAATATTTTGAAAAATTTAAAGAAACTTTGCCAATAAAATAAAATAACAATAGCAAAAACATGGAACCAACCACGTTGCTCATCAAAAGTGGACTGGATAAAAAAATGTGGTAAATATTCAAGATGGAATATTATACAGCCATAATAAAGGACAAAATTATGGACTTTGCAGCAGCTTGGTTGTATTTAGAGTCTATAATACTCAGTGTTCTATCACAAAAACAAAGAACTGAATACCACATGTTATCACTCATAAACGAACCCTGAATATTTATCATAATACTACAAGAAAGGGATTGGAAGTAGCAGAATGCTGCCAGGGGAAGGTGGGGGGGATGGGCCCATAACACCAATAAGGGTACCTGATCTTAAACCAGGTGAAGTGAGGACCAATGAGAGGCCCAAACATAATCTGTATGTTGACCACTTATGCACCTAATCCTAAATTATACCCCACGTCTTTCAAATAAAATAATAATAAAATGTTATAAAAGATGTATAATGCATTCACAGTGTGGGAGAGGCCTGGGGAATTTTATAGTAGTAATAAAACATAAATCAAGTAAAATTATGAATTGTATATACTGCCTAAAGGTAGTTTAAAATATTATTCTGAAATAGTCTCAAATTGGTAACAAATTGATCTTTGTTAAGTACAAATTGAGATAATGTCAAAATAATCATTTTGATAGTTAAAATTTTTATTTTATTTGTTGTTCATGTTAAAGACACTGTTAAGAAACTTCTCTCACTTTTGACTTTTATGTTTGAATTCAAGTACATTAATATTGTAAAGATAGAATTTCCCAAAAGCAAATTAACTGCTGAATTTGAGCTATCGACTCTAAGAGGAATACAATGTAAGATACTGAGTTGCTGATACTGAGTTTCAATAGCATCATTTATTATTAGACTGACCTGCATCAATTTTTACCCTGAGCTATTCCAATTTGTACCTGCTGTCCTAGTATACTTACTGATATTGCTATTCTTTTGCTCTCTAAAGTATCCAGATTTTACAAGACATTGTATGGTTATCCTATTTACTTAACATTTGGGACATATTTTCAATGTGTCTACCAGTACCTGATTCTCATAAGCAAAATTTCAAGATAAATGCCCATTTCCCAAACAAGGAAACTAAATATTCTCATAATTTCACATAACTATGTGATTTAATCCAGAGAAAACCCCAAACTCTTGATTCAGAAGTCTATATTTTTTATCACTGAGCAAAGTCTTTTCAATAATTATTAAATAAATAATGAAGCAAAATGCTGTGTTAGATATCCAAAGAAAGGAGTAATCAATGGGACTGTAGCACTGTGGATTTATTTAATCAAAACTTCTAAATAAATCAAGACAATAAGATTAATGTGCTTATTTTGTGAATATAGGGAATTTTGTTTTGCTTCCTATACACACCTAAACCTCAAGTTTGCAGTAAAAGGCAAAAAAAAAATCTTACTAGACATTCACTAACTACGAATGAAGTCATAGCTTTAGTTTAAGAGAGAACATTTTAACTTGATGAAGACCATAAGCTCCGTAAGAGCTGAATCCATTCTCATTAGTCTCTGCAGTTCCAGCTCCTGAGAAAAAATAGTTAGTCAATACAGACTTAACTATTGATACTGACACTGCTTTTGTCCCCCAAATATAAACATTTCTTATGCAGAGAAGTCAATATGTACGTATCTGAAATAGACAACTGAAACTACAAAATATGTTTTAATCACACTAAGTCCTATGATTGTGTTCTTTTACTGTGACTTTGTGATTTCTTTTCCACTGAAGAAGTCTTAATTATTTTTAGAATGCCCTAATAATGAAGATACAATTTAAAAAGTGTTCTCCAAATCTGGGTTCAGATGATATCATAATAGTGGCATTTTACGGGTAGTGGCAATATAACTATATTTCTTGTGAGACATCAACTTCAACTATAGAATCATTTGTATATAGTCCTTTCCTACTGATGTATAGAGTTTCAATGATAAGGAAGCATGCATATGCTTTAATTTTTTGTAATCCTACACAAATTCCATGCTACATTAACTCAGCCTACATGTCTCTTCTGGGTCTTATCTTTCACAAAATGTTACATTAGATTGCATTATACTGCAATTAGGTAAAGAGGTGTCACCAAAGGAAAATCCAGTGGTAACATTTTCTAAGAATTGTTCTCTGTGGTCCCAAACCTCACAGTGTCTCAAGAATATTCTGTGGGTCATGTCATTATAGAGTGTATGGTGTTTTCTTATTTACATATTGTGCTCTCACAATAAACTCTGAATTCCTTATTGGAAAGTCTCCTGGTCTATGATGCATTTCTGATAACATGTCATGTATTATAAGTAGACACTTTTGTTATGTGTTATAAAACAGTTTTATTTGAGAGTTCACAAAATAGAGATTTTATCTAAGGAGGCTGACTGGTCTTCCAGACAAGGGTTCCTCAATGGTAAAGCTGGAGTATTTTGGTAAAATAAATTATAGCATTGGCAGTTTCTTCTCCTCATGTCTATGATACTTATAATATATAAATATATTTATAATGATATAACTATATGTATTTCTTTCTATATTTGTTATATCTGTCTATATATCTCTATCTTTTATCTATCCATTCATCCATTTTTCTTATATCTATACTTTCATTCAATATAATATGACCTAAAAGTATTAATTCTACTTGGTTGGGCACAGTTTTCTAAATAAAATGGGATATTGTTTATATCTCATTTAACCTAACTTTTTGCATCTAATTAGAGTATCAGGGAAGTTAGATGTGAGCCAATTTTAAGATCTCATTTAGAATGAACAAACTCATGATACAAAACACTGACAGAAGCTGGCCATGGTTGCTCATGCCTGTAATCCCAGAACTTTGGGAGGTAGAGGCAAAAGGACTGCCTAAGTTCAGGTGTTCGAGACCAGTCTGGGCAACTTGGCGAGACCTCAACTCTACAATAAATACAAACATTTGCGGAGTGTGGTGGTGTGCGCCTGTGGTTCCAGCTACTTGGGAGACTGAGACATAAGGATCATCGTCGAGAATGCAGTGACCGTGAGAATGCTGTACTCCAGCCTGGGTGACAGAGTGACACTCTTACACAATAGACAAACAAAATCAAACAAAAACACTGACAGAGTCTGAAAATTGGACCATAACAATGGCTGCCAATCTTATCTAAGCATCAGCATCTCCTGGTGGGTATATAAAATTTGAGACCTGAGTCAGAATCTCTGGAAATGAAGCCTAGATATATTATCTTAAAATGTCACAAGAGACATGCAGCCCATGGTAAGAAAATAGTAAGACAAATTGAAAAGTAAGAGACTTGGTCATAGAGAACTAAACTAAAATATCAGAGTTAAGATTTGTATCTGTTAAGATTATAATTATAATTTACATTAGAAAAATTGCAATTATATGTTTTGAGTTCTAAAAATGTATGTTTTAAAATTAGGAATAAAAACACAAGGAAATAAAATGGAAATATGGAGAAAATAAATAGAGATTAAGACTAGAACTTTTAGGTAGCAATTCCTGAGAATTAAATTATCAGAAACTGAGAAACCATGAAATTTATGGAATATGAATTATATCATAAGACCTAGAGGAGCTTGTGAACCTCTTCTTTTCCACCATGTGAGGATACAGATTTTGTTATCACAGCCTGAACAGACTGCCACAGCTTTGCCCTGGATGGTAATATTTGAAGTTAGAAAGCAAGAATTGTTATATCTTTACTCTCAATCACACTTTCTTCCTATTAGGGAAAACTTCATATAAGGTAATTTTAGTGAAAATAAATGTGAAAAAATAATCTTATTTCAATGATACTAAATCTGGAAAGAAAGAAATTAAAAAATTACAGGAGAAAAACACATTATTTAATTCAGCAAAACACTTCATTCTTCTCCCTCTCCTTTCTGCCATGTGTATGTGTGTGTGTGTATGAGAGAGAGAGAGAGAGAGAGAGAGAGAGAGAGACAGAGAGAGGCAGAGACAGAGAGAGAGGCAGAGACAGAGAGAGAGACAGAACAGGGGGAGAAACAGAGAGTGAGAGACAGAGAAAGAGACATACAGAGAGACAGATGGAAAGACAGAGAGAGAGATGGAGAGACAGAAAGAGACAGCTAGAGAGAAAGACAGAAAGAGAGAAAGATTGAATCTGTATAAATGATGGTGGGTTCTAACCAGGAAAGATTCTTAAAAATAAAAAGAGACAAATTTGAAATTAATTGCGAAGTATAGAAAATTAGCCTTTTAAGGAATTCTCAGTGTGGATTGGAATATGTATGTGGTCTTGCTTATGTTTAGTTGGTGGAAATGTAATAATTTTGGAAGCATAAATAAATCTGTTTTAGCAATAGAAAGTTATTCAGTCAACAAGATAATCAATTTTTGTATGGAAAGTCTATAGAGTCATGTGATTATAAGAGAAAGAGCAGAGTCAGTGGTGAATTTGGTAGAACCGTATCTAATGATGCAGTTACAAGAAGATTTGGGTTTTTAAAAGGTTCAATACATCTGAGAATTAAAATTCTGAACAGTATCTTGAAATTGTTATTTGCCTTTTGTTTTTCCTCTGGATATGGTAAGACCCAGTTCAAGAAACAAAACGTTTGTTAATACACACACAACACACACACACACACACACACACACACACACACACACACACACACACACACATTTTTATAACCCTGCCTACTTGTTGGCATTGCTATTTAGAAGTAACTCAAGTAGGGATGTTCAGCACTCTCCAACAATGGCGTCCAGTGGGTCTGGTTTGGTGATGATGTTGGCTGCTCTGTGGATTTGCCTTACCTGCTCATTTCCAGTGCCACAGAGGTCTGAGCACATGCTGAGAGGACAAGATGGGGACCCAGTCAAATGCGTTTTCTTACAGATAGCTATACAAGCACAGGCGTATTGGAGAGTTGTGCTCTGAGAACATCCTGTGAGTGTTCACTTCAGCTTTCGGTCGCATATCATGAGACTAAAGGGAGAATGTGTTTTATACTCCACTTGAAATAAGAAATGAAGACAGTAAACTACTAAAGAATATTACAGGAGAAAATAAGACAGATTAAACTTAAATTCTGCAGTTTGATAAGCTAAAGCTTGATAACTAGACACAAAGAGGCAGAGAAACAAATTTTCATAGCTTTCTAGAGAATACGGGAAAATAGAGGCATTTAAATGCATAAATATATAATTTCCCAGGAGAAAACCATTCTTTTAAATCAAAATTGTCCATGTCTTAGTGAGCAATTTGAACCTGAGAATTAAATTCGGGGTAATTTTTCAAATTAGAGTTTCTGATTCTAGAAGAGGGATGCGATCACTTAGTGAGTTAGTCATTTGTGGAAAAAAAATTGAAGAAAACACATAGCTACTGTTTAGACATTTAAAAAAAAGTATGTTTACTTCTTATTAAATTCAATATTTAAAAACATTAGCATAATATTCATGGTTAAGATAAAATGTTATTTTTCTAGAAAAATAATTTTCATTTATAAATTATTATTATTTATTAGTATATTCATCAAATAATCAGTGAGCAACTGTCAGACAGTGTGTTAGGGACTTTTTCACAAGATGAAAGAACTCAAGTTATTCAGAGATAAGAATGAAGAGAGACATATTATTAAAAACTTCAATACAATGTGAAAATTGCTTTAATTATTTAATTTAATGTATTTTTAGTACTTATTTAGTTTCAAAGTTTCAAAAATCATACATGAGTGGGGACAGAGTTTGATATAGAGACATTACACATATGAAAGAGAGTAAAGGGGAGAGGTATAAATGCAAATTCTAAATAAGAAGGTATTTCATGATTTATAAAGTCACCAAAAAGAGAATGTGGCTAGGTCTCTTTGAAAGCATCAAAATATGCTTTCTAAAGATAGCAACATTTATGCTTTAAAAAGGTAGTACAAATAAGTGCCTTATCATCTGACACAGGGGGCAGGGAGTGCTTCACAGGAAAAGCAATGAGTGAATAGATTCTTAAAATAAGAAAACTGTAAGGAAAACAAAGAGAAAAGAGTATTCCACAGAGAGAAAAAAATGTGCAAAAACAAGAAAGTGAAAATTAGCAGATGGCATTTGTGAAACATAAAGTAATTTGGTACTGACCAAGACAGACTTAGAGGCCTAAAGTTCCCCTAAGTTCCCCTAAGCTTGATCCTTGATCAAGGGCCTTCATCTCTCTTTTCCTAGAGCATTTATTTTAGGGTTTTTTTTTAATTAAAATTTATTTTAGGAAATTTTTCCTCTTCAGATGTAAATCTTCTCCTACCCTCTTGGCAGTTTTATGTCCCAGGAATATCTTTCTCCAGGTCTTGGGAGCCATTGCTTGGGAAAGTGATCACTAAGAAAGTCCCTATCTCCCAGGTTCTGTGAGAAGGTGGAAGCCCAACTTAGATCGTCATTTAGAAACACAGATGGCCTAATCCAATTTACCAAGCTCTCTCTAGACTTTTCCACCCAAGGACTTAGAAACTGTCCCATCTTTGTCTTGCTCTCCTGCTGCGATAGTCTTGGCTCCAACTGCAATCAATTTGTCTATTTAACTCAGGCTGGTATAACTTTTCTTTTGCTATACAATATGAGTCCACAATACAAGGTATTTGTCTGAAGAGGCAGGTAAAAACTAGAAAATGCAGGTTTTGTATACCCTTAGGGAAACATTTTAAACAGGAAAGAGAAAGGCAAATTGGGATCCTGGGACTGGAAGAAAATCAAAACATAATGGTAGTTCGTCTTATATTCCCCGCCTATCAGAAGAAGGCCACCCAGATGAAGTGTTTCCCAATCCATAGCCTAGCAAAAGAAGGCACCCAATAGGCTCGTTTCTACCCTGGATCACATGGGCGTCCCTCCAGCAATACCAAGCAAGATACCCCCCTGCAAGAGGGATCTGTCATGACCCAGCTAACAATGAGGGCCAGTAGAAACACTTCTGAGTTCATCCTGAGATTCCATTTCCACACCAAGGAATTCCTGGGTCGCTGTGCACCAGCAGGAGGGACCTTGCCCCAACAAGTGGTCTGTGGAAAATCCAAGAACTATGCTACAAAATAGTTCTAGAACTAGTGAGTTGCAGAATACAAGATCAGTAAACAACAATTACTCCCATGTCTATATGCTAACAATGAATATGTAGAAGTTGAAATAAAAAACTACCATTTATAATCACTCCAAATAAAATGTAAGACTTAGATATACATATAACAACACATCTACAGGACTGACACGGTAAAAACTGCAAGATGTTTTAAAAAGAAATCAAAGAAAATCGAATAAATGTCAGTGGATTGGATCAGCGGTCCCTAACCCTTTTGGCATCAGGGACCAGTTTCCTGGAAGACAATTTTTCCCATGGCAGTGCGCGGGGAGGGGGGCGGTGGGGGGAGGTTTATTCAGGCATTAAATTATCATAAGGAGTTTGCAACCTCAGTTTCTTGCATGCGCAGTTCACAATACGGTTTGCACCCCTAATCGAATGCTGCTACTCATCTAATACGAGGCAGAGCTCTGTCTGCTCATCCCCCCCCTCACCTCCGGCTGTGCGACCCAGGTCCTTACAGGCCCCTGGGGATTGGGAACTTCTGAATTAGAAGACTCAACACGGCAAACATGCCAGTTTTCCCCAAATTGTTCTATAATTTTAATGTAATCTATTACAAACACATACAGGTTTTCTTGTAAATAAACGTAAATTTTCAATCAAGCAAACACCTAAGAGCAAAATGAGGAGATGGATGGTAAGTCTATGTTTAGCTTCATAGTGAACTGCTGAACTATGTTCCAATTTTTCTGCATTCTTGCTAGTACTTGGTATTTTGAGCATTTTCTAGCCATTTGTAGAGATTAGTTGTAACTAGTTTGTGCTTAATTTGGATTTCAAAAATGAGTAACGGTACTGAGTATCTTTGATCTGCATATTTGACATCTATTAATAAGTATATTCTTGGGTGAAATGTCTATTGAAATATTTTGCCTATTTTTAACTGAGTTTTATTTTTTAATGAGTTTTAACAGTTTTCAATATATGCCAAATACAAGTCTGAGCGTATTAATAAGATGAGAATATAAAACTATATAATTAAAAAGTGATAGCCATATAGATAGTAGCATTATAAAACTATAAATGAGATGAGTTGTTTGTTTTTGAGACAAGATCTCACTCTGTTGACCAGGCTGGAGTACAGCTCACTGCAGCCTCCAACTCCTGGGCTCAAGAAATCCTCCTGCATTGGCCTCCCAAGTATTTGGGACTACAGGCACATGCCACCAAGCCCATCTATTTTTTTTTTATTTTTTTTCTGTTTTTTGTAGGGTCTTGCTATCTAGGCCAGTTCAAACTCCTGGGCTCAAACAGTCCTCCTGCCTTGGTAGACCAAATTGCTGGGATTGCCACTGCACCTGGCCTAAATGAGGGTTTTTTACAAAGAAGGAATTGAGGAAACAGCATTATCTTGTTAGATTATTTTATTTATTTATTTTTATAAGAGGTGTGATCTGACTCAATCGCCCAGGTTGGAAAGCAATGGTGTGATCACAGCTTAATGCAAGCTCAAACTCCTGGGCTCAAATGATCCTCCTGCCTCAGCCTCCCAAATGTTATATTCTTACTACTGTTTCAGAGGATTGATACTCTCTGAGTATAAAACTAGTATTTTAATGGAAAACATAACTTACCTCTCCTTATACTTTTACCTTGTCAAATCTTCATAGCTAAATGTGTATCATTTTCAGAATTTGAAAAAATTAAATATGGTTTATGTATTTTAATCCTATTGATAACTAGAAAATTTTCTTTAAGTCAAGTAACATTACTCACTTATGACTAGAGGTAGATTATGAAGATGGTCAGAGCATTTGAAGCATTTAGAATAGTCTGAAGCACTATTGCTGGGTTCAAATCCCAGCACTAAACACTTACTAGATACATTGATTAAATTTTCACAGATTTGATCGTTTCTTTTGTAAAATGAGAATGATAATAGTAATGTCTACTTCATAGGGTGATTGTTGCACTTAGATAAATTAGGTTAAATGTGTAGGGCAATGCCTACCATACTTTATGTCTTTAATACATGTTGTTAGTATTTTTAAACACAATGGTTTCTCAAATTTCCAGTTTATTCTATTTGTAGAAAGATACATACATCTTCTTTATAACAAATAGGAGATAGTTTTAGTTGATTTGAATGAAAGCTGATTTTAATTAAAAGGAGTTTATTCAAAGCAGTTTCTCTTGTGTGATTCCATATCCTTGGGAGCATCTGTACCTGATATTTTGCTTCTATTTCTCTCTTAGCAAGCAAGGAAAACAGAAAGTGCCCAATGTGAATTTCTAGTTGTTTTTCTAAGTCTTCTCAAGCAATTATTGTCATCGATTTTAATCTAAAATTTTATCTTCTGTCTGGTTCATTTCTTTGTTTCTCAGAAACACAATCTTTACATAACAATCTGGGTCCCCACTTCCTTTTTACTTTGAAATGGATACTTCTGGCATCTTAATTTTGGCACAAGTAGAAGAGTTATCGAAACGCTTTCAAATTTAATAATGTAAAAAAATTCTGTCAGACAATGTTTGAATTGGACAGCTCTGAAAGAGTAAATGGACTAATTTAATGTGACTTCCTCTATCTCTTCCTCTCTCTCATTGTGAGGCATTTCCTTTCCCCCTTTCTTTAACAAAAGAGCAATTTAATTAATCCTATATTTCTTAGCCATTTGAATGGTTTTTTCAAACTTTATATTTTGAAAAAACTTTTCTTTCCTTAATAGTTCTTTTTTTTTTAAATCACGAATAGTATTCATTGTATTGATAGACCACACAGTTTTAGATTTATAGGAAAAATGTAAAAATAGCACAGAGATTTCCAATATACCCTACCTGGTTTCCCCTAATAGTAACATTTTGTATCATATGATACATTTTTCATCATTAATGAACCAGAATTGACACATTATTATTAAATATATGCCTTTTTTTTCAGATTTCCTTCATTTTTGCCCAATGTCGCTTTTTGGTTCCAATTTCCCATCCAGGATACTATTACTAGTCATCAGTTTAGCCCTTTCCTTGTTTTCAATGCCCTTGACAGTTTTGAGGACTGCTTGGCAGGTGTTTTGTGGAATAGTCCTCAGTTAATGTTTGATGTTGGGTTTTGATGTTTTGGGGTTTTTATAATTATACTGAAGATTGTATTTTTTTAGAAGGAAGACCACAAAGGCAAACTGTGTTTTTCATCACATTATATCAATGGCACCTAACTATTAACATGCCTGTTACTGTCACTCTTACCTTGATCATCTGGCTTAGATTGTGTTTCTTTGGTTATCCAACATAAAGTTACTCTTTTTTTTTCTTTTTTCCACATTGTAGTCTTTGAAAAGATGCCACATTGCACAGCCCACATAGAAGGAGTGGGGAGTTATGCTTCTTTTCTAAGCTCCTAGTGGGCACTAGTCTTATTTTCTTTTTACTGCCTTTTCCAAAATCTCATACAACTGAAATTATATACTCTGTAACCTTTTCAGATTGGCTTTTTTCATTTAGTAATGTACACTTAAGGTTCATCCATATATTTTCTTTGCTTAATAGTTCTTTTTTTAAAGTAAATCACAGATAGTATTCATTGTATTAATAAACCACAACTTGTTTATTTTTTAGCATATTGAAATCCAGTTTGGTTGCTTACACTTTTTGATGATTATGAATAAAGCTGCTATAAACATTCAAACATTGACATGCAAGTCTTTGTGTAGACAAAAGTTTTCATCAGATGCATTCATATCCAGGAGTATAATTCCTGGATAGTACGGTAAGTCTATGTCTAACTTTGTAAGAAACTTCTAAACTTTCTTCCAAAATGTTTGTGCTACTGTTTTTCTATTAGCAACAAATGAAAGGTCCTATTTCTCTGTATCCCTACTTGTTAGGTTAATAATATATCCCAGCAAGATCTTCAAAATGTTAGGTCAGATCCACTGGGGTGGGGTTATGCTATCCAGTGTTACGTGAAAGATGCAAAGAATTGAAAAATATGGTTTATTTAGAAAGTGAATTAGAGAGAGAAAAGGATATTCACCACCCCAAGATAGGGGAGGGGGCCAAAGCTAAGAAATATGGTGGCAGCCATAGCTCAAAGAGCCCATGGCCTGGCCAGTGCATCAGAAAACAATGGCGACTGCAGATTGAAGTTGAATGCCCTTTAACACTTGCCTTTGATTAGGACAGGTCGTTAAGGTGATTGAGTGGTGGTCTGCTCCATGTCATCAAGGAGGGGACAGGTAAGCACAGATATTGATGTCAGGCAATGAACGGCAGGCAGATGGGTGGGTTAGTCTCATGATTGTTGCCACAGTGATGGGGTCTGTGTCATGAAGGTCTGATTATGTTAACTTGTTTACAAAACAAGTTGGTGAGGAGATTGCAAATTATCAATAGCTACCTCCTCTGAGAAACTGGCTCTGTCCTTGGCTAGTGTTTTGGAGGGTAAACTAAAGTGAACTGCTAGAAAAATATGACAAAGTTAAGCAATGTTAAAATGACTGCTCATGGGCAACCCCCTCGGGTCCCCTCCCACTGTGGGAGTTTTTCTGTCCTCTCAATAAATCCTGCTTTCAAAACAAAACAAAACAAAAATGGCTGCTCATTGGCTATATTGACTCTATGTTTCGGCCTTTCATTACTAGTGATGGATACTGTCCTTTTTAAAATTTTAGTCACTTTAACAAGTGTGCAGCAGCAGCATCTCATTCGTTTCATTTGCAATTTCCTAAAGAAAGATGATGAGAATATCTTTCTATGCTTATTTACCATCTGTACATGTTTGTTGATGAGGCATCTATTCAGATCTTTTGCATATTCTTTAATTGGGTTGTTTGTACTATTATTGTTGAATTTAAGGGTGATTTGCAATCAAGCCTTATATCATATATTTCTCTTGCATATTTCTCTCAGTCTATCCTGTGACTACTATTTTCATTCCTTAACAGTGCTTTATATCCTGAAAATGTTGAGAATTGCCTTCCTCTCACAGAAGATGAGTTCGGAGAACTCTTGAAGACAGAGCAATTGAGAAGAAAGGACTTTGGAAAGAATGGCTTCCTACAGAGCCGCAGTTCCAGCTTGTTCTTCCCTTGAAGAAGTACTTAACAAGCAATGTGAGGACCGAGACACAGAAATCAGTAGCAGTGAAACATCAGATGACCATGCCCGGATATAGGCATCTACATGTTCACAGTTAAGTCTGGCCCAGTTAACTGGGCTTGTGTGTTTAGGAAGTATAACAAAGACATTTTTTTTTCTTTTTCTATATTGTTGGATACTCATGCGCAAAGAGAAAATAATCGTATTCCAAAGACAGAATGACAGGCTTGTTTAGATTTTGTTACTGTTCTTCCCTGTTATCTGCTTAATAGAGAGAAGTGTGTATGGTGGAAAAGATTGTTAAAAGATATATATGTAAAGATGAGGCGAAGCACAGGTGGGAGCTGCCAGAGCAGGGAGGAAACACGGGTCAGAGGCAGCAGCATCTACTGCCAGACCTTGGGGCACCCACCCCTGTGCTCAGGCAACAGGCAATCATTGTCAATAACAAAGTGACCATTGAAGTTAAACTTGTATTAAATGAATGCTAATAATATGGCTATTGTGTCTAATTTTTAGCTGCTTAGGTAGCTTTAGCTCCTGACCAAATTTATGTGGTTTTTTTTGGTTTGTTTGTTTTTATTGTTTTTTTTCTTTTTCCCTTTTGGATACAGCTGTAAAGTAGTTAAATATAGAAAATGTACTATTCCTGCAATCTTGAGATTCACAGTGAATTATAAAATATAATTTTTTTGAGATTTCAAAGATTAAGATTATTTTGATAACATTATTTACAGATAACATTATTTAAATTATTATTTAAAAGATGTGATTATCACAAGTCTGTGGCAGTATAGAAAAAAAATGACAGCATAAAATAATAACTTGGAATAACTATTTTCCATCAGAAAAAAAATGAATGCTCTAGGAATATTTTATAACACTCTTTTCCCTACCCCCATCAGACTGATAAGGTCAGCTCTCTTAAGTCTTTACAATAACAGAGTGATTTCAGTTGGGTCTAATCATCAAATTAATTGTTACAATACCTATATGAGTCTGGCTTACTCTGTATTCATTTATTTATATTTTCATTGCGCATTCACAACTCCATATAAAAATTAAAATTCTTTGACTGAAAATGTCCCTATCACTTCCATGCTCTAAAAGTATAGATTTAGCTTGGATGATCTTTTAAAATTTACCCACATGCATGTGCATCCACACATGTACACACAGACACACAACTCATTCTCATAAATATCTCCAACAGCAGCTACCAATATACCTTTTAGATAGTACATATTTAGTAACATTTTAAATAATCCAACTTATAAAATATCCACAGAAAACATATTATTTTAACTATTTTTCTGAGAGTGAAAATGATGAGTTAAAATGTATGCTACGTGACATTGCCGTTTACTATCCTTAAGGCAGCAGATACCTGTTTGGCTTTTGAATTATAGACAGTAGACTTCTGTGCTGCCAGATAAAAACTGGTTGTTAGGACCACTTAATGATTTGTTTTTACCCAAAATGCCCTTATGGGTTTTTCAGATAGTATTATTATTCTTTGGCACTACTCATCAGAAGAAGTCTGGCAACAGGCAGTGAAATTTGTTTTCTCACTAATGTTGTGTTGAGTACAGTGGCCAATTTGACCTACATGTGTGGGTAATATCACATAAAATTTTTTAAGATTTCACTTGGGGCCAATAAGCAGCCATTCTAAGTGTGCCAGAGATTATTTTCTTGTTATAAATGTATTTTTCTAACTTTGTAATCAAAGGCTTGCATTGTATAATATTTCATAATACTCTCTTTGAACTTCTCTAAAGATATTGTCTCTTTGAGTGTTATTGGTTTGTGATCATGGTCAGTACTACCTGTTTGGTATAATGATCATTCAGGGCATTTTCTTTTCCCTTGATTTCATTCCTTTTTGAATGGATATCTACCTTGATGATAATCAACTCCTGAGGAACCATTAGGGTTATTAAAATGCCTTTTATCTGCTAACCATTCTAAATTAAGGTTTCTACTTAGGTTAAGCACCTTTATTTTCTCTAAAGCTTTCTTAAATCATGGACTATAGCAACGCATTTCTACTATTAGTGAATATAAACCCGCTTCTCTTTATTCAACCAACATGCTATTGGGAACAGAACCATTTTTGTCATCTATTCATATCTTGCCTCTGGAAATGGGTCAAACTCTAGTGATGAGTTACATTGTACTCCACTGTATTCTGTTCCAATGTATTCAGCCTGATATTTTCTGATTTTATTCTTAGAGATGACCTATAAACAAACAATATTAAATATGGATTTTTGGGAATGTGTCAATTAATTTATTAGCATGTTTAAATACACAAATTAGATATTTTAAAACAGTGGTTAGGGAGTCATGAGCTTCCCTTTTCTAATGGAAGAAGGGTAGGAAGATTTAAAGTATTATAGTAATGAATGAAACTGCCAGAGGAAGACAGTAGTAAAATCTTAGGAAGTAAGCCTACTTTGCCAGGAAATATTATATATTTTCAGGGGTGAGCAAAGACTAGCAAAATAAGGAACCACTAGGTTTAAGGTAGACAATAAAATTATGTTAACAGAAGTCTCCACCAATTTGGCAACTGCTACTTTCAGCTGCAGATGAATAAGATTTTGAAATTGAGTCAATAGAAAAACATGATATTGGTTGCATGTTATCTCCCTGTGATGATTCTGTAAATTTGAGTCAGACTTAATATTTGACTTGTTCAAATATCTTATGTATTAATAGGTAACAAGATACATGATGAGGCAGGCCCTTATGAGAAGCTCTTGGAGAGCTAGTTTTTAAAGCATAAAATACCTATATATGTGTTAATTCCCAGGTAAAACATTTGGTTAACAAATCAAAGCAATGTTGGTCAAGTGATACAGGTTTGTGTCAATTTCTGAAAATTGGTGTGGTAGGCAAAATGCTAAAATGACCCCCCAAATTTCCAGATGTGCCTGCCCTTGTAAAATCCTCTCCTCATGCATGTAGCTCGGATATTTGAATATGACGACTATTACTTCTGTGATCAGAGTATGTTATATAAAAAAGGTGAAAAGATTTTGCAGATACAATTAGCTAACTTTAAATTATCAGCTAACATTAAATGATTCAAAAGGACATTGTTGGGAGGTGGGGACTGGCTTAATCAGGTAAAATCCAGAAAAGCAAATAATTTTCAGTTAGCCTCAAAGAGAAATAGCTGTGTTTGAAAGCCACCAGTTAGAAAGAGCAGCCTCTAGAAGCTGAGGACTTCAAGGTAATGACCACAAGCAACTAAATTCTACTAACAACCTTAATGAGTTTAAAAGAGGACTTCAAGCTCTAGGAGAGAACTACAACATGGCTAAAACTTTTATCTCAGTCGTAGGACCCTGAACAGAGGACCAGCTAAGCATTGACTGAACTTCTGATCCACGAAAATCATGACATGATAAGTATGCATTGCTTTAAGCACGTGAGGTTTTGCTTATTTACTATCCAGCAATAGAAAATTAATACATTTAAGAACCCATTTTCTGCTATAGCCAGTAAGACCCAGGGAATCACTGTATGATCTCTTGGTTACTAACTGGGGAAAATTCTGAGCAGTCATAATCTTTTAGGAGTAAAAAGTTTACCTCATTGGGATAAATTATGCTCAGGTCATATACTTTGACAAAATGTTTACTTCTCTTCAGAAAGTTTATAACCTATTAGAGATAAAATAAGTAAGTAGATAGATGGAGTCAGTTCTAGACCTCAGCTAAACTATAGAGCACAACAAGGTTGATCACTGTATCATACAATAGAATATAGGGAAATGTAAGTTCCTTGAGGTCTGGTTGAAAATATTTGAAATTAAGAGGGTGTCTCATTACACCCTACCGTCATAACTGCCAATGTATATTATCAATTTCTCAAAAGAAAACAAAGAGATGACTCTTTGAATCAAAAAGATTCTACAAACAGAAAACAGATTTATAGTTATAAAACATGCAACTTCATTGTGCACTAAAGATAAAAGAATAATTGAATTTGGCAATACAGGAAAGTGAGAGATCATTATTAGACTTACAGTCTTGAGATTCTGAACAAGTTTATATCATTTTAGAGAGTATTACGGTGTAACTTTGGGCATATTTTTGGAGGGTTTAACCTGAAACTGATAGGTTCAGTTCAAATGATTTTGAAATAGCAGTATAATTTATGCCCAACATCTTTGACTTTCAGTTTGTGTTAAGAATACAGGTAAGACAAGGCTTAAATTAGCTATGACCTGCTTGTGATCAAGGGTGTCCTCAGGTATGTGCAGGAATAGGCCATCAGAAGAGCAAATATTTTACAGGAGGTCTCTACACTAGCCCATTTGGTTAGCGGATATGATGTCACAAAGGAGAAAAGAATGTTTCTCAATTAAAGGTCTAAGGTGACAGTTATGAGCTGGGACATGGTTATTAGAGTCTGATAGTTGTTGGCTCCCAGGAAGAAGTTGGATAAAAGTGTCAGCATATATGGCAGGTGTCACAGGACATACCAATCAACATTTGGAAAGGCTATTTTTTAATATTTAAACAAATTTGCCTTTATCTGATAAAGGGAGATAGAACACTTGATTGCCCCTTACAGGAACTTTAATAGTTACCTTGTTTTATCTGTGTCCCCTTTTGTTTCTTAACTAAAAGTGTTTTTAAAGTGTATAAAATTATCTTTTTTCAAGAGTAGTCTGGAATTTAATGACTGGAATGAGATCATCTGGTCACTTTATACGTGAAGCCATCAATTTATCATGAGACTTATTCTGTTTTGGTTGGAAGACTTGTTCAAAATATTCAGCAGGGAGTTGAAAATCTGATAATAGGAACGCTTGTTCAAAGGTTTCTGGTGTGAGGAGGAAAGCTTCGAAACTTCTCCAACTTGGCTCAAGGAAGAAATGTATCAGGGCCTCTGTTTCTCTTCTTTTTCTATGAAATTGCTCTTATCTGTTTACAGGAGGAATAACAAGAGCAGAAAGAGATGAAGAGTAGGAAGTATTAGCAATGCTAATAGCGAAGCAAGTTTCAACCAAGGATGGAAAATTTTCAAATCTTAGCAAATAACCAAAAGAATCCTAGAAAGTTGGAAAGGGTTTCTTGCTCCTAAGATACAAACAAAGACAAACCTCACCTCCTGGAGAACTCAACAACAACAAAAAAAGTTGGACCTCAGACCTAAAATGAAACTTACTGTCAATGTCTGGGAGACCTTGAACTGGAGGCAAAATCAAGGGAACGTGATGTCCTTCAGAAAAAATCAATGGGCTGTAGCCGAGAGAAGATCTTACCAGGACCTCCAAGAAAGCTTACTGCTCCCCAAAAGACTGACAAACATGGCGTGTTTGTAAAGGAAAGACAAATTTATTGTTTGCCACAATAAGATAACTCACTACCTCGGTAATCTTAGTACTGTCTTTGAAAGGAAAGAGCAAAGATAGGACATTCTGATTGATGGAATATGATTTAAGGTGAATTACTCAATATGAGGGTCTGAGTAGTCTGGATTAAAGGCTCTACTGAATAGAACAGAATCAGAAAACCTGATAAGTTTGTTCCCTGAGATAGTCTGGAGAAATTTTGAATGTCCTTTTTTTCCTCACACCAGAAACTTTTGAACAAACTTTAAGACATTAATAAAGGATCAGTGAATAGAGAAAGGCAGGGGTTTCGAAGCAAGTCTTGAATGGTTGTTTTGACCCACGTGAGGTATTTGTTCCTAAGAAGGTGAGACCTAAGAAGGTGAGACCTAGCTAAGTAGAGCATTATAGAGATAAATAAATTTTTCAGGAAATTCATTAAACAAACAATTATTGACAATGTATCTTTCTGAACAAGAGTTTCCAGGAATAATGAAGCCATAATAATATAGACAGTCAAATAGTAAACTTATAAACCTCAGACAGATGAAGAGTAAAATCATAAGAATGCCGATCATCAACGAGAATCGTCATATTTATATGGATAGCTGCAGATGATTTCCATTCTCACAGATGCCCATAGTATATGGATGGAACAAGAAAATTTCCTCTCTCAGAGGAGTCACTAGAGAACAGAGAAAATGGGAAGACATAAAGATCATAGGTACTGTGTCACTGGAAGAATTAAGGAAGTATCTGTAAGAAAGATTTTTGCAAGGGCAGTCTCCTGTCTTTGCTCAGTAAGATTTTTATATAGTTTTACTGTCACTTCTAGTTTTACTCTCTATTTTACATGAAGTTTCACATTTTATCCTATATAGAGCTCTGTGAATGGGTTTGGTACTCAGGTTAAACAGCAGGTACTACAGAGATGCTAAAACATCTCTGACTTCTGAGAGTTTGTGTTACTTGTTTAAACTTAAAAACTTTATTCTAAGAGACAAAAGTAATGTTCGTGGAAGATTCGTGGAAAGGCTTGTTTTTCTATCTTATTGGATAACTTTTTCTAACCAAAACAAACATATTCATTGTTAAAACTGTATAGCAAAGCAAAATAAGAAATACGTCTTAACTCTTCTGCTTGAAAGGTATTAAAATAGTGATACATCTTTCTATCACTTATTTTCCATAATTTATATAACATGTAAGCCAAAGTAAAGTTGCCCCCAGCAAATTTTTGAAACTTTTTCTTCTCGCTCATCTATGCATTTAAAAAATCTCTTCCATCATTGTATTTCCCAGAAGCACTCTTACTTAGTTCACGTTGTTTTACTTTAATTAAACCATTCACCAATTTATGGGGTGTATCCTCACAAAATGAACAGGAATAAATAGTGTAATATGATTTCACATTTTACATTTAGTGCATTTACTTGAATCTCAAAATAAACAACATATTTTGAAATTTCAACAGAGACCGTCGCTGCAGCTTGTTTTCTTAATGTTTTATTTTGAGTAATCTTAAAGAGTGGCAAAAATTGTTCAGAGAGTTCTCATGCATGCTTCACCTAACTTCTCTTTCATCTTGTCTAGCCATGATATCAAAAGTGAAAGATTAACATAATAAGTTAAAGACTTTATTAGGATTTCATTATATTTCCCACTAATGTCCTTTTTCTCTTCCAGGATCCAATCCTGGCTATCATGTTTCAATTAGTCATCTTGTCTCCTCCAATTTGTGACAGTTTCTTAGTTTTTCCTTGATACTTTTGAAGACTACTGGCCTGGTATTGTGCTAATGTCCCTCAATTTTTTCTCATGGTTTCTCTGATGGATTCTCATGATTCAACTGAGGTATGAATTTTGCAAAGAATACCGCCAAAACTTTTTTCTTTTATGTCAGAGTTATGTCAATATGTCTTATTGCTGGACCTATTTACCTTAATCACATGGTTTAGGTGGTGACTGATAAATTTCTACATGGGAAGTTTGCCTTTTGTCTCTTTTTCTACTCCATTCATACGGAGTTTGTCACTAAGTCTATCCCTCCCTCGATCTCCACCATGGAGACAGGAGTATTAAAAAATGTAATAGGCATGTGTATAAAACATCACCATATTTAATCAATATGGGGGAGATATTTTCAGGTTTTGAAACTATTCTGGTGATTTAAAAAATTTTTTGGCATTCTCTTACATTCATAATTTATAAAAAAAGGGTTTTTTACCTTATTTGTTAGTTAATTTATTTGATTATTCATATCAGTATGGGTGCATGCATGTTTATTTTATCTCATGAGTTATTTAATATAATTTAATACTAGCACTGTTTATTTTGTTGTTCAAATTGTTTTAGGGTTACCTTTGGAAGTTCTTTCATGTTTCAGGTTAATACTTACGTCATTTTGACATGCCAGTCTATTTATCTATATATATGTGTGTATTTATGAGGTTTTGCTTACTTTCTAGCACTACATGATACTACAGAATCATTTATATTTTCCTTACCTTATCTCTAGCATCAGTCATTTCCCCAAGGAACTTTGGTTCCTTTTATTGCAGAGTAGTATTTAGAATCCATGATATAAGCAATAGAGGTGCTCATTACTAGAGATATCATTGCTTGTTTTCTCTTTCAGTAGACAAAGCTAGAAAGTCATATGTATGTATGTACACATATCTATATTTATTCCTGTATTTACTTATATGTACATATATTAAAATAAACAAGAGCTCAATCTGTTGTTTTTCATTCTAATTCATCACTGCAAGAGTAATTCTAGCCTCGTCCATTTGCTCATTTGTAAATTCTTTCTCTGGTAGTAAAAATGTTGGCCCCATTCCCTTACATATAATAAATTATCTGCATTTCATTTTTTTTGTTTGTACAGCAATAGTAGTTGTAAAATATTTTCAGAATTTCTGCAGTTACTCCAGTGAAATCAAAATTGCCAATTAGAATACAGTGTTTATGTAAAGTTCTTTCTGTCCTTAATTTTGCATAGTCTAGTCAAAACATTGTTTCCTAAAGTTATTTATGTGGGTGTTTGTTTCTCCCACACCCTTCAGTGAAATTATATCTCACAGTTACATTTATTTGGCACAGTCCTCATTTCATTTTGTGATTCCCCAAATCTTAGTTTCTATTTTAATTTGAGTAATCGAGTTCACTCTTTATTGTGTATACTTTCTGAAATTTTGAAAAATACATGGAGTCATTTGTCCACCACCACAGGGCTATATAAAACAGTTACATCACTCTATAATTCCACTGTGTGCTCCTTAGCAGTCAAACCCAAACTTGTCTACATTTCAGTGAATACAAAAGCAAAGCTCTGTAAGAAAATTAAGAGTGCTACTTCAGTGAACACATGACTGGTAAGAAAGCAAAATGTCCTTATGGATAGATTTGGATAGATCAAACCAACCACATTTTCTTAAGCCAAAACCTAATTCAGAAGACAGTCCTAACTCTCTTCTTTAAAGGCTGAAAGAGGTGAGAAAGCTCTAGAAGAAAGTTTGGAAACTAGCAGAAGTTTGTTCATGAGGTGTAAGGAAAACACCTGTCTCCATACCATTACAGTTAAAGATGAAACATCAAATGCTGATGGAGAAGTTGCAGAACACTATCCAGAAGACCTAACATCATGGATTAGTATGATTTCAGTAAACAACACATTTTCAATGTAGATTAAACAGTCTTCTATTGGAAGAAGATGTCATCTAGGTCTTTCACAGCTAGAGAAGAGACGTTGATGCCTGATTTCAAACCTTCAAATAACAGGCTAACTATCTTGTTAGGAGCTAATGCACTTGGTGACTTTACGTTGAATAGAATGCCCATTTGCCACTCCAAAAATCCATTCTAAGTTCATTGTGAATTGTACTAAATCTACTCTACCTGTGCTCTATCAATGATACAACAAAGTCTGGATACAGCACATTTGTTTACATCATGGTTTACCAAGTATTGTAAGGCACTATCGAGACCTACTGCTGAGAAAAAATACATTGTTTGTGCAAAATATTAATGCTCATTGACAATTTACCTAGTCACTGAAGAGCCCTGATGGAGATGTTCAAAGAAATCAATATTGTTTTCATCCCTGCTAGCACAACACCATTCTTCAGCCCATAGATCAAAGAGTAATTTTGACTGTCAAGTCTTAATATTTAAGAAATACACTTCATAGTTGCCACCAATAGTGAATGCTCTGATGGATCTGGGCAGATTAAACTGAAAACTTTCTGGAAAGGATTCATCATTCTAGATCCTATTAAGAACATTCATGATTAAAAGAAGCAGGTCAAAATATCAACACTAATTGGAGTTTTAAAAAGTTTATTTTGACATTCATGCATGTCTTTGAGATGTTCAAGTCTTCAAGCAAGGAAGTAACTGCAGATGTGGAAATAACTAGAAAACTAGAATTAGAAATAAAGCCAGAAAATGTACATGAATTGCTTCAATCTCATAATTAAACTCGAACGGATGAAGAATGGCTTCTTATGGATGAACAAAGGAAGTGGTTTCTTAAGATAGAGTCTTCCTCTTGTGAAGATGCTGTGAGCATTGTTGAAATTTAAACAAAGAATTTAGAATATTACATAAATTTAGTTGATAAAGAAGTGTCAGGGTTCAAGAGACTTGACTCCAAATTTGAAATAAGTTCTACCCTGGGTAAAATGCAATCAAGCAGCATCACGTGCTACAGAGAAATCTTACATGAAGGGATGAGTCAATCAATGTGGCAAATATTGTTGTTTTCTTATTTTAAGTAATTGCCATAGACACCCAACCTTCAGCAACCACTTTTTTGATCAGTCAGCAGCTATTAATTAGCATCAAGGCAAGACCTTTCGCCACCAAAAAGATTATGACTCTCTGAAGGCTCAAATAATCATTCGCATTTTTAGCCATAAAGCATAAAACTTTAAAAAAACATTTAAATAAGGTATGTACATTGTCACTTTTTAGTCATATGCTATTGCACAATTAGTAGACTACAGTATAGTATAAACGTAAATGTGACATGCACTGTGATACCCAAAAGTTTTTGTGACTCACTTTATTGTGATATTCACTTTATTGCACTGTTCTGAAAGTGAACCTGCAGTATCTACAAGATATACCTGTACTACCGAGCCTGTGAAAGATAGGATTTTTTAATATCTGTTATGTTGGGGTTTGTTTCGTTGCATTTCCACCTTTTTTTCTGGTTGTTTCAATCTATCCACCAAAATAATCCATCTAATCTTCCATGTTGTCTACATTTCCATTAGAATTTTTAAAATACTAATCACATTTTTTTCAATTCTCAATAGTCCTAACATACGTATACTATTTGAAAATGGTTTTGGTGATTGCTTAGTCTCTGCAAGCTTTTTTTTTTTTTTAAAGGAAAATGTGTTGTACAGTTCATTACACCTTACTTTTTGCTGGGTCTTATTGTATTTGTGGTTAATATATTTAAGAGTTGACATGAATTGAAGCTTGTTGGTGTTGTTATCTTCAGTGTACGGCGGATATTGTGGAAAGACTTCAACTTCCTCCAGTGATACCTTGTATTCACGGTATTGGTGAATTTAGCAGAAGTTTTGTTCTACGTAGCTGCTTCATGATTGACTTTGTTCTGCCTACTGACTTTGGATCTCTACTTTGTGTTGCTCTCCAGGGGATCTCTCTCTTGAAGCTCTCTCAGTTATATCTCAGTATTTTTTTTTTAACAAAAATCTTGTGAATATAGGAGTTGGGGTCAGGAGAAGGGAACTTGTTCTCTAGAGTTAAGCTGTAGTCCTAGGCTGGTATTGCAAACATGGGTCCCAGGTGTAAGGCCTACACAAATGTCCTTGAAGGTATGCCAAACATAATACTTGGCTAATTATTTATTATGCTCTTCCCCAAGAGGCAATTTTTTCTTATTCTTTTCCCACAGTTACAATGGATTTACATCTGTGCCCTGAGGCTACAAGTGTTTATGACCTTCACTGTGCCTATTAAGACTTTACTTCCTTAGATGATGTAGAGAAGGTGGAGCTGAGTTGATATCTGGCAGTGGGTGCTGTTTCACTTCCAGTCAGCCCTGTGAGAAATCTTCCTTAGGCTTCTCTCCAGGATTCCCTGTGAGCATTTGGTGAGGTCCCTTAAGGAAAATCTTGCAAAGAAGTACAAACTTGGATTTCCCTCTGTCCCTGTGTGACTTCCAATTTTTATGTTCATTCATACTCAATCATTAGCAATTAGCTAAAAACTTCTAATTGACCTTTCTCACCAGCTGTTGTGACATTCAATATCTATGTCTCAGGTAAGTAAATTCCTGGACTTTGTTTCCCTCTGAGAGTATGTGTCTCAATTTTGATTTAAATTTACATTTTTTCACTGAAACATTCATTGTCCCATGGTGAGTCATCAATTTGCAGTTTTTTAATGATTTTTTCATATTGTGAAGAAGGGAGAAACACTTCCCAGTTCTCTTCATCTCTGAGATAATGCAAGAAGCCAGCAGTTGCTTTTTATGTAAATATCTTACCAATTTGGTTTAAATAAATCTAAAGTGTTTTCCAAATACTGGGCCTTAAGTAAAGTCATTTTCTCTGTAAAGAGAAATCCTGTCCAGTAGCTGTGTGGAATAATCAGGAGATTATAATATATCAATGAGTAAATTTAAAAACAATACTAAATTCTTCACATGTAATTTCATTTTTGCATAATTATTTTAATCATTTTTATAAACAGAATGTTTATAAATCAAAATAGTAATTCATGTATTTTTATTATTGTATAACATATAACAATGATTTCAAGAACAATAAATTTATTTAGGTTGAGTCAGCAATAGTAATTTTGCACATCATTTTTATATTCCACATATGGTAGTGAGCAATGTGTCAATAATGAGTATTCTTAGCAGAATATCAAGTTATATAATAAATCAAGTTTCAAAATTAATAACACTTTAAACTCAAAGAGTTGACCAAAATAACCCACCCTGAATAATACGTGTTTATATCAGTGGGGAAATGTCATTTTAGGTTAAAATCATTGGCAGAATGCTGAGATAGTCTCATTGATTTCACCAGTGAATTACATTCTTATATACACACAGATCTAAATATCAATTTTTGTCTACCTGGTTCATTTTTACTGATTATGCTCAAGTTGGACACACAGAAATCCAAATAGGCTTATATTTCTCTTTTCTTACATAATTTTAAATGCAAGAAATATTCCTCAAACTAGCTCTGCCATTTTAATTCTCAAACTTAACTATCACACAAGCTTATAAAAATGTGTGAGACACCCATGAGCACTACCAATGCCCATCTTCCTATCTGCACCATCCAGAGGATAGGAGACCCATTTGTATACTCCACAGCAAACAACACTGGTACTGGCACATACATCCCAGGGGACAAGAACTGGCCCACCTGCTACATTGTGAACACCTCTGGCATCCATGTGCCCTACATGGGGACCCAAGAACTAGCCTGCCCACCCCAAAGTGCACACTGCCAGCATTCATATGCTCCAATCAGAGGCCTTGGGGGTTAGCCTACCTGTCCAACTGCAGACACCACTGGCACTCACACGAGTCTCTCAAGGGCCAAAAGACCAAACAGTTATTGCCATCACTGGCACACCTGCACCTTGCCTGGAACCTGAAAACTGGTTCACCTATGACAAGCTTCTCTAATACTGATAATAATGCCCTCCCACTTCACCTAAGGGACTGAGGACTGGCATGCTTAGTGTCACCATCACCAGTAAAGCCTTACCACAGCCTGAACAAGGAGCCACAGCCTAAACCACTAGGAAACTGGCAGATATCACTAATATTGATTATAACTAAAGTAATCATATGAAGACAACACTAAGGTGCCCACCAGAACCAAAGCCAAACACCTTACCCAACCAACAGAATAGATACATCTACAGAAAAAATTCAAATCATATGGAAGCTACTCTATAAAACTGGAAGAAGTTACAATTTTACCAGATGTGCAGATGTCAACATAAGGATTCAAGAAATATGAAAAGCCAGGGAAATACTATACCTCCAAAGGAGCATTGCAGGGGTCCAGCCCCTGCCGGGTCATGAGTTTTCCTGAAGGAAAGACGGATAGGCGAAAGACGAAAACATTATACTTGGACTCTCTCTGGCCCATGATTTTATCACGGCTCTATCACTTCTCACCTATCCTTTCCCTGCTTATCTCTACAGGGGGGCCCGCGATGCCCCAGGTGAGGTCCTATCCATCCCGAAAAGAAAGAAAAGATTACCTTCAAGCCCCATGTTGGGCACCACTTGCGGGGGTCCAGCCCCACAAGGGTCGTGAGGTTTCCCAAAGGAGAGACGGATAGGCGAAAGACAAAAACATTATACTTGGACACCTACTTCCTGAACAGATGACGTTTAATGTTAGCTAAGGGAAGGCTTTTAAACCATTTGTAAAGGGGCAAGACAAAGAAAATTCCTTCACGTACATATCCTCTAAAAGTTACCATCTAGTGGTCTTAGCAACAAACAAAGCAAGATCCCTATAAACATTCAGACAACGAGTCTTATTCATAAAGCCAAAAATGGTAGTTTTAGTCCAAAGTCCCGAATTACAGTCCTTGAAATGTCTCAAGAAAGTTTCCAAGTGTACATTTCTTCATGTAGCAGTAGTTTTCCTTCTGGGGCTTCTATGACCTTCAGAGCTTTGTAATTGCCTTTCTTGTCCATGTGTCTTCATTACTTTTCTCTTATCTTGCAGTGTTTATTTCTAAAGAGAACTCAAAAGAAGATTTTAGTAATGTTTCCCAGTCCCCCAAGGTTGCTTTCTGTCTTTAGCTAATCTATCATAAAAGTGTCTGATTAGTATATTATGAGTTCAGTGAAAACCCACTCTAAAAATGTTAACTTAGAGTTTTAACTATTGAATTAAGTAAAAACCTTAAGCCGGGCTCGGTGGCTCAGCCTGTAATCCTGCGCCTTTGGAAGGCTGAGGTGAGTGGATTGCCTGAGCCCGCGGGTTCGAGACCTGCCTGGGCAGCAAGACCTCATCTCTACAATAAATCAAAAAATCAGCTGGGTGTGGTAGTGCATGCCTGTAATTCCGGCTACTCGGAAGGCTGAGGAGGAAGGATCACCAGAACCCAGCAGGTCGAGGCTGCGGTGGCCGGGAGTGGCCACTGCACTCCAGTCTGGGTGACAGAGTGAGATTCCAACTCAAAAAAAAAAAAAAAAACTTAACGATTAATCTTTATCTTAAGTCTGTGAAAACAGTGTTATAAATCACCTACATAATTCCTAGATAAATGTTAGAACTTATAATGAATTCATAATGAACTTACTATAAACTTGTGCTTCTAGAAAACCTTATGTCTAAACACTAAACTATATAATTCTAAATCAAATAAGGAGTGAATATACTTATATCATTTATTACTTAAGCAATATCTAGTAACTTATAACAAAGTGAAAGAAAGCATTCTTCATGTGCTTTAGAGTTTAACCCTTGCATATGTTAGAAAAGGCCAAACGACATAGTGGGAAATGGAAGAATGAACCATGACATTCTCAGGTTGCTGTGAGTACTTCACATAAATATGCCATTTTCTTCTTCCACGACTGCACAGAATTCTTTGGTGGTACCAAACAGCAAAGGTGGAAGACAGAAGGGCCTCAGCTTCCCAGGCTCGCACTGTGGCCCGGGATCTTTGGCCCACCAGGACCCTGTCAGTCAGGTGGGCCTCCAAGGCTGGCTCCCAACAGAGCATTATAGTTATTCAATAACATACCCCAAGAAAAGAAAACTTATAAAATACCTGAAAAGAAATTCAAAATAATTATCTTAAGGAAACTAATGAGATGTGAAAGAACACAGATAAACAATAAAAAGCTATCAGGAAAGCAATTCATGATCTGCATGAAATTCAATGAAGAGATATCATAAAAATGAATAAAACAGACATTCTGGAGCTGAATAATTTAATGATTGAAAAGTTTAAAATACAACAGAAAGCTGCAACTATGGAGTAGATCAAGAAGAAAAAATGAGCCGGGCTCAGTGGCTCAGCCTGTAATCCCGCGCCTTTGGGAGGCTGAGGTGAGTGGATTGCCTGAGCCTGCGGGTTCGAGACCCGCCTGGGCAGCGAGACCTCATCTCTACAATAAATTAAAAAATCAGCAGGGTGTGGTAGCGCACGCCTGTAATTCCGGCTACTCGGAAGGCTGAGGCAGAAGGATCGCCGGAGTCCAGCAGGTCGAGGCTACGGTGGCCGGGAGTGGCCACTGCACTCCAGTCTGGGCAACAGAGTGAGACTCCAACTCAAAAAAAAAAAGAAGAAAAAATAATTTTTGAACTTGAAGACAGGTCTTTTGAAATAATAGAGTCAGGTACAAATTAAAAATTAAAAAAAATTAAAAATAGGCTTCCCCCTTGGGTCCCCTCCCACTGTGGAAGCTTTTCTGTCCTCTGAATAAAGCTTACTTTCTCAAAAAATAAAATAAAAAATAAAAAAGAATGAAAACAGCCTATGTGGCTTAGGGTACAATAGCAAGCAAATAAATATTTGATTTTGGGATTCAAACAGAAGAAGAGATAGAAAAAGTCATGGAAAACATATTCAGTGCAATAACAACTGAAAAATTTCCAAGTCTCGCAAGAGATGTAGACATCTAGATATAGGATGCTCAAAGATTCCCAAATAGCTATTATCCACAAATATTCTCTCTAAAATCCAATTTAATCGAATTGTCAAGACAAAAACAAAGAATTCTAAAAACAACAAGAGAAAAGCCTTAAGTCACATATAAGATGAATGTCTACATAGGATATCCCAAGGGATCTTCAATTAAAAAAAAATTCTATAGTTAATAAGTAAGTTTAGCAAAGTCACAAGATACAAGATCAACACACAAACATCAATCATATGTCTGTATATTAGCAATGAGCACAGAGTAGTAAAAACAAAAAACACAATACCACAATACCACTTATAATTGCTCCAAAAAATTAAATCCATAGGTACATATTTAATAAAACATGATCTATATGCCAAAATTATGACATATTGATAAATTAATTAAAGAAAATTTAAAGAGTTATATTGTGTTCATGGATTGTAAGACTCAATGTAATAAAGGCCTTTAGGTGTAAAGCAAGTACAACAAAGTTCCAGTATGATTTTATTTTTTAAGACACAGGACATCTTATTCTAAAAGTTGTTTGGAAAATCACAAGTCCTAAAATGCAATCTTGACAAAGAAGAATTAAATGGAAGTAATCTCTCTACCTAATATTGAGGCTTACTATATACCTACAGTGAGGAAAATAGTGTGATATGGGTAGAAAAATAGACATATAGAGCAACAGAACAGGACAGAAAACACAAAAGTAAATTCAAACCACAGAAACTTGAATGATGCATCACAGAAGTACAATAACAATTTCAGGGAGGAAGGAGAGTCCTTTCAATATATGTCACTGGAACAATTTGACATACATAGGCAAAAACAGCAATAACAAAAAAACAAAAAACTGTGACTTAAATGTTAGTGCAAAAATAACAAAATGAATTACGGTCTTAAATGTAAAACATAAAAATATTAACATTTTTGAAAAAAAGAAAATAATTGAGATTTAAGACTAGGAAAATAATTCTTATACTTAGCATTCAAAGCATGATCTGCAAAGTAAAGTTTTTTTTTTTAAATTCGATTTTATAAAAATTAATGGGTTTTGTTGTGTAAAAGTTCATCTGAAGAAGATGAATAGAAAATTGTAGACCAGGAGATAATATTTATGAATCACATATCTATCTGACCCCCCAAAAAAAAGAAAGGAAAAAGAAAAAAAAAAAACTAATGTGGAAAGAATTCTTAAAATTCAATGGTGAAAATACCAACAATTCACCTTAAAAAGTAAAATGACTAAAAAAGATGACCAAGCATATCTCCTAAGAGGACATACAAGTGGAAAATAAGCATGTCAAAAGATGATCATGATCTTGAAATCACTTATCAGAAAAACACAAAATTAAAGTCACAATGTGGTACGACTACACACTTAGGAGTGTCTCTAAAATAAAAATTTAAAAATAACGATAATAGCACAAGCCGATAAGATTGAGAAACTATCATTCACACAATACTGTCTACCAAAATTGTGTAAAGTAATATAAACACTCTAGAAGACAGTTTGGCAGGATTATAAAATAAAACTAAACAGGCAATTACCATGTGATCCAACAGTTATATTCCCGAGCATTCTTCCCAGATAATGAAAATGACTATTTGCATGAAAACCTGTACATAAATTTTATTGCTGCTTTATTTGTAATAGCCCCAAACTGAAACTAGTCAAGAAATCCCTCAACAAGAGAATGGTTAAACAACTCTGAAACATACATTCCAGGAAATACTACTCAGTCATAAAAAGTATACACACAACTTGAATGACTCTCCAGGGAATTATACTAATTGAAAAATGTCAATCCACAAAATTTACATACTGTATCACTCCATTTATATGACATTTTTGAAATGCTGAGTTGGACGAGAGGGTAGAAGTAAAAAGAATGTGGGTGTGGTTTTAAAAGGGCATTCTTGTAATGCTGGAACTGTTCAGAATCTTGGTTGTAGTAATCAATAAATAAAATAATGTGATAAAATTATATAAAATTAAATACACACAGATAAATGATGCAAGTGTCTCTGGGGATATCTGAATCAGATGTGTGAATGGAATAAAAATGTCAATATCCTAGTTGTAATATTATACTGTAATTTTGTAAAATATTACCATGAAAGGGAGAATGGGTAAAGTCACATGGAGTATTCTCTATGTTTCTATAATTGCACTTGAATCTACAATTATCTCAATAGAAATATAACCCAAAATATCTATTGATGTTATCCAAATAAGATATAAGAAGTATCCAATAATATAAACAATTTGATAGTGTTTGATCCACTTTGAGGCGAAATCTCTAACTGAAGAAAAAATATGTTTTAAAAGTATAGAGGTTGTTCCCCAAATCTTATCCTATTTTCAGTTCTAATATCTTCAAAAGTATAAAAGTTGCAAATTTACGCAAAAACAACTTTAAACATAACTTCATATATGTATTTATGTTTCTTTTATAATTTTTTAAATTTGAAAACTACATTTCAACCTTGATTTTTTACCCCCTTTAATCAAAGATGACAATTATTTTAAAAATAAGCATTTATTACATAAAGTTTACAAAATGAACTATGTGTTAATAAATATCATTTAAAAAATGTTTGATAAATTGTAACATTCACATATTCTTAATTTTTTTCTTTTAATTTTTTATTATTATTCTTATTATTTTTTATTTTTTGAGTTGGAGTCTCACTTTGTCGCCCAGACTGGAGTGCAGTGGCCGCTCTCGGCCACTGCAGCCTCAACCTGCTGGGCTCCGGCGATCCTTCTGTATCAGCCTTCCAAGTAGCTGGAACTACAGGCGCGTGCTAACACGCCCGGTTGGTTTTTGATTTATTGTAGAGATGAGGTCTCGCCAATTGCCCAGGCAGGTCTCAAACCCGCGGACTCAGGCAATCCACTCACAGCCTCCCAAAGTGTGGGATTACAGGCTGAGCCACCGAGCCTGGCTATTTTTTTGTATTTTAAAGATATGGGGTACAATTCAGGGTTAGGTATAAAAAAGTTCATTATGCAGTTACCCTTGTTGATAAGGTATACCCCCTTTCAAATTTTTTTACATTATTAATGTTTAAAACTGTACTAAGTCTTTTGTCAAATAGTAATTTCACTAAATCTGCTGGAAATGGAATTCAATATGAATTTGTAAGGAGAAAGCATTCAAAGAAAGATATAGAGGACTTCAAAAAGTTTGTGGAAATGGAATTAAAAGATCAAAAAATATAAACATTATTTCTAAAGATAAGATCAATAGAGGTCAACATACTATGGTAAGTGATGATACTAGTCATTTTAGTCCATCCCTAAAGAACTAAAAATCCTGGAAATGTAAACATGGCAGTGTGGTCAGTCTTAGTTACGTTATTAACTAAAAACAAACAAACAAAAAAAGACACTTTAAGTATTTTTTTAAGACTAAGAAACAAGAGCAAGTCAGAAGGAGTCAAATCAGGACTGTAGGGTGGATGTCTAATGATTTCCCACTGAAACTCTTGAAAACTGCTCTTGTTTGATGAAAGAAAAGAATTTGAGCATTGTGGTGAAAGTCTCTCTGGTGGTGCTTTCCTGAGCATTTTTTCTGTTAAAGCTTTGGCTAAATTTTTCAAAACATTTTCTTAATAAGTAGACTTTATTGTTCTTTGGCACTCCAGAAAGTTAATAAGAAAAATGCCCTGAGTAACCCCAAATCTGTTGCCATAACCTTCATTCTTGATTGGTTTACTTTTGCTTGATAGACCATTTCCACCACTTGATAGCCACTGCTTTGATTGTTCTTTGTCTTCAACATCATACTGGTCTAAGCCTGCAAGTTCGAGACCAGCCTGGGCAAAAAGGTGAGACCTCATCTCTCCTACAAATCAAAAAATTAGCTGGGCATAGTAGCCGGCACCTATAGTTCCAGATAGTTCCGGCTACTTGAAAAGCTGAGGAGGAAAGATCGCTGGAACCCAGCAGGTCGACCCTGGGGTGGCCATGAGCATGCCACTGCACTCCAGCCTGGGCGACAGAGTGGAACTCCAACTCAAAAAAAAAAAAAAAATGGTAAAGCCATTATTTCATCTCCTGTTCGAATTTTTCAAATAAATACTTCAGGAACTTGATCCTATTTGTTTAAAATTTCCAAAAATTGTGCTTGTGTCTGCAGCTGTTCTGAGCACAGTGGTTTTGTTACTCATTGAATGGAAAGTTTGCTCAACTTTAATTTTTCAGTCAGAATTATGTAAGCTGAACCAACTGAGATGTCTATGGTGTTGGCTGTTGTTTCTGATGTTAATCATCAGTCCTTTTCAATTAGGGCACGGACAAGATGAAAATTTTCCTTACAAATTGATGAGGTTTCATCTTCATCATCTTATCCTTTCTTATAACATGTAATCTATTTGCAAACAGATAATTTATTTGGGATATTCTCCCCAATAAACTTTTCATGTAGCATTAATGATTTTACGATTCTTCCACTCAAGTTTCACCACAAATGGGATGTTTGCTCTTGCTTCCATTTTAGCAAAATTAATGTTGCTTTGGTAGGGGTTCTTTTCAAAACTGATATCTTATCTTTCTTAGTTCCTCAAACTAGATTCTATTTAGATATGTTATGACAAATTAGAATGAGTTTACTGGGTGAAAATAATTTTTGAAATCTATGCACAGGTTTCTCATTTTACTTATTTTTATGAACTTTCTGAAGACTACCTCAGATAATTCCCTTTACATATTCTTTTGTTATGTTTATTAACATATTAAAAAGAATGCACTATAATGCTGTGATCAGTGATTATTAGATACAAAATGACAAATAATGTTAACACAATTCAATATCTTACTGAATATCTCTCTGTTGAATTTGTGGAGTTTTAACATAATATCTTGTACCACAAGTATTTTATTCATAAAACCTTGTGATTACTGTTTCATTAAAAAAAATCACAATAACTGATTTTAAAAGATTTCTTTTTTTAAATAAAGGTCTTTGAAAGATAGTGATTCTGATCAAATGTTTTGACGTTAGCAAAAGTTCTTCACTTTGAAGAATTGTCCAACTTGGACAATTCTTCAACTTCCAACTACAGTATTTAATACTGAACAGTGTTTGGTGTTCAATGATATTAATTCTGTGACGCCTGTGTTTATTTCTCAATTTGTTTTTTTATACTTTTTCACAGGAACAGGGGAAGTGGTTCCTGAATGTGGTTGTTTCAACTCCTCAGTGAGGTTTTGTGTAAACAAATGCATTGATATCCAAGGCATCTAACTGACAAAAACACTGAAAAATTACCAAACAAAATATTTGGCAATCTTAGCAAAATAAAAAGCAATTTTGGATACACAAATAATGTTTTAATTATGATATTTAATATTGTTGTGTAGAGTAATATAATAATATTACTTGCTTTGCATTTTTTAAAATTAATAAAAATACAAATTTGAATTAAAATTATAAAATGTAAAAACTATATACCAGATGGAAACAGGAAAAATAACATAGTACCAGAAAACATTAATTAAATAACCAGATTAAAAATCATAAAAATATTTAAATGTTTTCAGTTTTTTAAAAAAGACATAGTCTCAGAATGAAACCCATAAAATTTACAAGACAAGCAGCAAACTAGCCAACATATTAGATATTAGACCCAAATTTTACCTGTATGATGACCACTTGTATACCCAATCCTGAATTGTACCCCACATCTTTGAAATAAAAAAATTAATGTATAAATTAATACACAATTTTTTATAAAAAATTATTATTTTAATTTTAAGACTATTATAACTCACTATAAAAGCACTTCTATCTTGCAGGATAAAAAAATACAGTGAAAAATGTTAAAATACCACAGAGTAAAATAAACAAACATTGTTTTAAGGAAAAATATTAAATGTGTCTGAAAGATTAAATTTTAATAAGTACACAGAAATGTTCGAAAACAAAAACAAAAAAAATCTGAGTTCTTTAACCTTTTATTGCTATGTGTTGGGTCTGAAGAAAGATGTCACAATGTATTCTGTGTTATTATGGAGAAAAATCATCAGAAATCTACAGAATTGGACACATTGTCTTTCTCAAAGCTTCAAATACACGAGTGCTCACTAACTGACACATAATAAACACTACAACAAAGATCATACTGATGATAACTCAGTCTGAAATATGTTTATAGACTGCATTTAGATGCAGTCTATAAACATATTAACATTTGAAATTGAAGCTTTCCTTTTTTAAAAAATGAAATATTGCCTTAGCAGTTGCTCATTAGTGGAATTTTAATGAAGATAATAGTCTTGGACTCTGATTAAATCTTGTTTTGTACTGAATAGAATTTAAAGTCTATGCTAAATAATTGTTACATAGTTGGAAATTTTTTCAGAAATTACCTTAATCTTGAATGTCTGTAAACGGGCAAAACTTTTTCGTGTTTGTCTGTATACTTTGTCAAACATGTGAGATAATTTTAAATATAGGCGTATGTAAATAATAGCATTTGCATGTTTGGTAGAAAAAGGACAAAGCACATAAAAACTCTCGTTTTTTAAAGTAATTTATACCACTTAAGGTACAGTGATTATAAATTGTTCTGCTGATGTGACAAGGTTACTATCTTCATCTATGCATGTAGGTGGTGCTTTTAAGAGTGGATTAAATGATGGTAAACCAGTTATGCACCACCAGGCTAGGTGGCGATTTTCAGTTTTTCGCTCTATAGTATGCATCCATATAAAATAACTATATTTTAAAACTGTCTATAAAATAGCTACGATGTATTTTATACACTTATTGAGATAATTTTATGCCAAACTAGTTTAAATTCTATTACCTTTCTAAAATGTTCATATCTTTCCCTCTCCGGGAAATTAATATGTTGATTGCTATACTATGGAGTCTGTTAATTGTAAAAAGAGCACATCTACTTCTCCGTTAATCCATACTTACATACATCTTAATATGTGGCAGGCATTATTTTAACAGCTTTGAAAATATCATCTCATTTGATCTTCATAATAACCCTTTGAGATATATCCTATAATCTACATTTCATAGATGAGGATTCTAGGTTAAGTAATTTTCCAGAGATCAAAAACTCACACATGCTTAAACAGAGTTTATAAATGGGAGATTGGTTCTCCAGACAACTTTCTAAAATGCATGCTGTGCTGCTTTCAGAGCATAACGTGGGAGCCACTACCAGTCCACAAAACTCCCTCCTACCATTCATGCCATATTCACCTTGAATAGGTTTGAGCCCTCTGTTAATAAAGATAAGATGTCAATATCTGTCTGGGGAAAGGGGAGCACACCTCATCAACAAGGGTACCTGCACAATGAATATTTGTATACCTGACCCTTAACTGTACGCCACAATTTTAATATTAAAAAAATGAGAAAAAAAGGTGAAGGAAAACATGCATTCTGGAAAGACTTTTTAGTAACATTTAAAGAATTCTTCTCCTACTTGCCAGTTTGCAGCTACTTGACTAAGAATTGGAGTAATAATGTCCATTTTGTTTGTGTGGAAATTATTTTATATGGTCAAATTATTGAAACCCTTCATTCAACATATATTTTAATAATACTCTTAGTTAAACAGCTTCATCTCTTGTTTGTCCTCAGTTTGTCCACTTTTCTCACAGAAGTTAACAATCCATTTATGTTTCCTTTAGCTTTTATTTTTTAACTCATCTGTGCCTTCATAAGTTACGTCTTTTTCACTCTGCATGTCTTATCATTCAGTTCAATTCTGTCACTTGCCAGTATGGCTTATATAAAAGTTCAGTCACAGGAATTCTTATATGAGACACATCAAAGCAAGTATATATGTATACACATATATATATATATGCAAAACAAATATATATATATGTGCTTATATCTGTATTTCTGTTTTATGACATTGTAACTTAGGTGAATTAAGAATACTTTGTATACGACGAATGAACAGGATGATATATTTTAGGCTATAAGGGATACTGTCTATTATCAATATTTAATATTTCTAGTTTACAGAACCCCCAAATATTTTTCATGATGTAGTCTGATTGATTTGCCTAATAGCTCAGCATTTTGTTTGTGTCTTGTCTTGTTTTGTTATGTTTTGAATCAGCAATGCCACTCCCAAAGAATGTTTTCTTTCTTTTTTTTTTTTTTTTTTAGTTGGAGTCTCAGGCTCAGCCATCACCCAGACTACCCCAGTGTCAACCTGCTGGGCTCTGGCTATCCTTCTGCCTCAGCCTTCCAAGTAGCTGGAACTATAGGCATGCACTACCACTAATTTTTAAGTTATTGTAGAGACAACAAGTTCTCACCAAGTTGCCTAGGTTGGTCTCAAACCCTATGGCTCAGGAAATCCACTCGCCTTGGCCTCTCAAAGTACTGGGATTACAGGCTGAGCCACCAAGTCCTATCAGGATGTTTTCTTTTTTATAACATGTTAGCTTTCAAAGACAGACAAGTGAATTTTTTCTGCCATTTGTTAACTTTCTGCAAATATCTATACATTTTTACAAATATCTGAAAAAATAGTTACCACAATGGTATAAAAGTAATGAGTTATATATAAGAAAATCTGGTTCTTCCACTGACTGGTAGTGCTACCTTGGCAAGCCACGAGCTCAGTGACTACTCCTATTATCACCAGGCAAGAGACTTAGGGGTAAAGCCAGGAAGTACAGGGGATGCCTTTAGATGTTTCTTTTGTACACGTTGTTGGCTCACAGAATTTTTAATGATGGAAGATGAACAGTTTAAAAGTAAAGCTTTATGTCAATCAAGCAAAATAAAACAAACAATAAACACATCTGGATACAGAATGGAATTAAAACAATAAGTTTAAATTGATATAAGTAGAATATCATAGGTCTGCTTCTAAAATTAGGACAAATAAAACATTATGAGGTTTCTCTGAAGTTTGCCTATAACAAGTGAAAAGGCAAAATATTTTTCTTTAAAAAAGTAAATCTAAATTGGCATTTTTATCTCTGATTCATATTTGAGCATTAGAATTAAAAATTGCACTCACTATGTAAGACAGTGCTGGTAATTAAAATACAAAATAGATCTTTAGATATTATTACTTTGTATAAATCTGAATTATAATGAAACACTTTACCTTGTGAAGTACTCACAAAATGAAATATTTCACATGCTTATAAAGACTACCACAAAATGCCATGATTGTGTTGATTATGGTCATCTTAATTAGGTTTCCCCTAAATACAAAAGTGATTAAAATGCCACACACACACACACACACACACAATTGTTTACTAGTTTCAACCCTAAACCCACAAGCAAAATGTCTTCTAATTAATTGGTTTTGCCTACACATAGTCATACACAAAATGCTAGATCAATTTTGATTAATATTATCAGAACTTTTACAACACTTTTTTTACAAATTATTAAAAAATACTTGGTAAATATATAAAGTGGGCATTACTTTCTATGCCTACATAACAGATTACTAAAAACATAATATCTTAACACATATTTTTAATTTCACAGTTTCTGTGTGTTAGGAGTCCAGGCCAGGATTATGTAGGTTCTCTGCTCAGGCAGGGTCTCACCAGATTGAACTCAAGGTGTTTGTCAGGACTGAATCCTAGATTGGATCTGGAAGTCCTCATTCAAAATCATTCAGGTGTTGGCAGAATTTAGTTCTTTGTGGCTGTACACTTATGTCCCATTTTCTTGCTTGGATAGTTGAGGCTTGCTCTTGGTTCACAGAGGCTTTCCTCAAATCCTAGCTCACTGGGCCTCCTCACAGGCCTTCTCACACTGCCAACCTCTCAGACTGCAGGAAGGTTCCAGTCCCTTTTAAGGACTCACCTGAATAGATCAAGCCCATTCATATAATCTCCCTTTTGATAAACTCCCTTTTAATAAACTGCTAAGTAAACTCTTCACAGAAGTGAAATCCCATCAAATTCATAATATCTGCCCACATTCAAGAGGAGGAAATTTTACATGAGTAGAAACAAACAGCAGCAACAGGAATATAGGTTGGGTGGCATCTTAGACTCCTTCCCACCACAATATACATAGTTGTTCATGTATTCTGTATTACTCATATCTCTATAGAGAAATAGCTGTCTTTATATTTCCTTTTTAATAATTTTATTAGTTACTAAAGTTTGAAAGTTCGATCAGGTCCTTGTATTGAAGGATCCTGATGCTACCACAAGTATATGAGAACCATTAATGTACAAAAAATAAGCAGAAGTCTCTGATACTGATTCTTCTTTCCAGGATAGTAAATCAAAAACACTACAGCATCCAAGTCAAAGTGTAGAAATGAATGCCAGGCTCAAAGACTTCTAAAAATTACCTTTTGTGATCCTCCTTTATATCCTTATTTAACTCACCAATAGTGACTCATAAAAACTTTTCAGATGTTATGGAATGGAGCAGTGGAATTTCATGTATTTAACCAGGTGGCATACCCACTCTCAGCTGCTGTAGTGTGTTTCCTAAAAGAAGAGCACTTGATGTGTAGCTGTTGTAGACACAGTAATGGTCCTACCAAGATATCTCCATCCTGATCCCCCAAAAGTTTGCAGATATAATTAAAACTACCAAGCATCAGACTTTAAAACAGGAAGATTGTCTTGGATTTTCCGGGTGTGCCCCGTGTAATAGAAATAGTTCTTAAAAGGAGAAGAACAAATAAGAAGAAGAGAGAGCCAGTGATGGCAGGATGAGGAGGACTTTGCCAGACACTGCTGGGTCTAAAGAGGGAGGAAGGGACCCATGTGCCAAGCAAAGTGTGCGGCCCTTAGAAACTTGTAAAGGCATAGTAAAGAGTTTCCTCTAGAGAAGAATATACCCTGCCAATTTTTAAATCTTAGCTCAGTAAGATCTATGTCAGACTTCTGATCTACTAAATGATAAGATGATAAATTTGTGTTGTCTTAAGCCACTAAGTTTGTCATCATTAGTCACAGTAGCAGTAGAAAAATAATATGGTAGCTATTAATCTAGTAAATGAATTTCACGTCATTCTTCATCAGGAAAGAGAATCAAATGCATTCATTGGGATAAATAGTAAGTAGAACATGATCTCACACCAGGGCTGTGTTAACACTGCTACATTGTCACACTATAGTCTGATGGGATCCTGATTATCTGGACATTCTGTGGTACATCCCTCTGATTCTTTGTTGAGGCATTGTAAACATAAAGTGGCAAATACTCTGTATGCCTTGTTAAGTCGACTTCTTGCTAGAGCAAAGGTCCTGTCTTATTCATGAAACGTTCAAGGATCTCATGATATGGTGCATGCTAGGATATAAGAACTTCCTGCAACTGAAAATGAGTCACAGTGCTTGGCAGTCATTTTGGGATCTTTGAAAGCACATACACCATATTTGACTGCTTATAAGGCTGCCAGTTTTGAGATGAGCCCAGAGCAGAAGGTAGCTTTACAGCAGGTGTACACTGTACTACAAACAGCCCTGTGACTTAGGTCATATGATCTGGAAGAGCCAATGAATTATAGAGCAGGAGTTATCAAACTGTTTCTTTAAATGGCTACGTGGACATATGTAGGCTTTGAAGGCTTTGGGAGGGTCTCTGTTGCAACTACTAAAACTCTGCTGATGTGTCATGCAACCATTCAACTTTGCCATTACAGCAGAACTATTCAGTTCCCTGGTTGTAGTCCAAATGGAGTCATAGGCAATACATAAGTAACTGGATGTGTCTGTGTTCCAATAAAACTTTAAAAAACCAGTCCATGTGTCAGTGGGCTATAAAATGCTGATCTCTGCTGCAGAAAATAGCATTGTATGAAGTCCTTGGAATACTCTAATAAGGAAGCTGCAGCACAGACCACTAGGGTTTGGCAATAAGACTTCCCTATCTTCAGCAGGGAATTGTACGTGCAGTGGTACTTCTTGATTTGGGGCCTTGGAGGAGACTGAGTATATGCGAAGGCATCAAGTGACTAAGAAATTGAAGGTGCCCATCATGCACTGATCTCTGTCAGACCCATCAGGTCTTTCATTTAGGCCAGCTCACAACAAATCAGCATGAAATGAAAACAATAGATGTGGGATTAACTCTAAGCATGTCTGGATGGCACAACCTATGTGAGCAGGTGGGCCAGACCCCTTTGTCACCTACTGTACATCAACTTATTTATCTCCACCTACACTTATATTCTTGTGTGAGGTCCCTGTGACAAACTAATAGAATAAAAAAGAAAGAAGAAAACTCAAGCCTGGTTCACAGAAGGGTTGGTTGACACATTTCAATGTCACTAAGGGGAGACCTTGGTGAGAGGAAATAGGCCTTCTCTTTGGAAATAGCTTCAAGTGGTACATGGGTCACTAGTGGTAATCTTTTTTTTTTAACCTATTTTTGTAACATATTTAACAGTAAGTATTATCATGGTTCCCTGGGAAGATTAAATGGTCAGGGTCTTGCAGAGTTCTGGATGGGAAGTTCAGAAGGAAGTCTGCGCAAGAAGCTAGTAGTAGGTGGAACTAAAGCAGTGAGCACAAACTTGTTCAGCTTTAGTGAAATTTTACACTTAACCTTCTGCTTTCACAGATTCATGAGCAATGTCTCTAAAATTTAGCAAACCAGATATGAACTTTGAACTCTAGAGACCAAAATTGGAAGTGAAGGGAAAAGAAGGTTAATTTAAAAATGGTGGGATTGACCTGCTATTGATTCCTTCCTTTCTTCCTTCATTTATTATTAACTTATAAGTACCTCTTTCATAGCCACTCTTCAATATGATTAGCTAGATTCTGAGTATATATGGAGTGTCTTGTAGTAAGAGAGACAGGCTTTAAGTACATTATCAAAACAGTGAAATATATTATTATAAATTATCATAAGTACTACAAATAAACAAATAGACTAAAAGATAATTGTAAAGGTGGAACCACTTTAGAATCAGGTTTCTCTGAAAAGATGACATTTAAGAAAATGTTAAGAAATATTATTTAAAAATTAGAGGGAGTCAGCAATGCAGAGTTTTCAAGGAAAAAGGGAAACAAGAAAAAAAAAAACCTTAGGGTTAGGAAGAGCCTATCATGTTAGAGGAACTGAAGGAAGGTTAAAATGAGTAGTGTGAGTAAAAGGAGAGAATGTTAAGGTAAGAGAGGTGAGCAGGGGAAAGATGCTACATTTTAGCATAATTTTGGAGCACATATTCTCAACTCGGGCAATAGCACCTCCAAGAAGGCAAAAATTGGTTCTGGGGAGGGATGGAAAAATCTTTCCCTTCTTGTATATAAAGCACAGATATATGAGGACATAAGCAGATAGCAAAATTCGGCAGGAGATGATTAGAAAAAAAATGCTCTGTAGAGGCTGAAAGTGAATACAAGTGTGTGATTTACCAACTAGGGGTAACACAAGTCCTATAAGAAATAAACCTCCAAATTTCAGTGGCTTAACACAATAGAATTTTATTTGTCACTAACAAATGTGGATTTTGTTATCCTCTAATCCATGATACAGGCATTCAGACAGTTTCTAAATTATTATGGAACAGGAAGAAGATACACACAGACACACACACACAAACTACCTGAGCATTCAGACAGGAGAAGAATGAGGAATACACGCCGACCCTGGTTCAAGGCAAAGACACAATACTATAGGAAAGCATTATGATCAGGCCCTGATTCTGCCTCCTTGATAGAACCATTGTTCTCTGTGAAGCTTGATTACATTCTTCACAGATTTCCTAGTTCATGTTCTTATATAGTCACAGATGAGGTGGATGTTGGTCTTTTACCCTCTGTGATAGCTGAGGGCTTTAGCACCCTGATTTTTCTGATAAAGCTTTGGGATATAATAATAGTTTTAAGGAACAAATATCAAAGGTTTTCTACTCCAGAGATCTGGTTTCTTTGATGTATTAGTCAGGATTCTTCAGAGAAACAGAATCAATAGTACAGACAGATAGATAGATGATGGCTAACTAGCTAGATAGATTGATATAGATATAGATCGATGATGGATAGAGATGATAGATAGATAAATAGATAGACAGACAGCCAGCCAGCCAGCCAGCCAACCAGACAGACAGACAGACAGACAGATAGATAGATAGATAGATAGATAGATAGATAGATAGATAAGATACGATAAGATAGATGAGATTTATTATGAGAGGCTAGCTAACATGACTGTGGAGACTGAGAAGTTCCACAATGTGCCCTCTCTAGGCTGGAAGCTCGGACAAGCTGGTGGTGTACTTCCACTCTAAAAACCAAACTGGGGTTCCATGATATAAATCCTGGCTCAAGTCCTAAGGCCTGAGAACAGGAGCACCCAAGTTCAAGGGAGGGAGAATACAGATGCCCTGACTGAAAATGAAAGACTGAATTTCTTCTTCCTCCACATTTTTCTTCTGTCCATCCCCTCAATGAATTGGGTGAATTGGATTAGATGAATTAGATGATGCCTACCTGCATTGGTGAGGGTACTCTTTATTCAGCTACCAATTTGAGTTCTACTCTCGTTCTGAAATCCTATCATAGGCACTGCTAGAAATGATATCCTATCGGCTATGTGGGCATTCTTAGCTCAGTCAAATTGATGCATAAAATTAACCATCATATTTCCAATAAGATTTCCAACCACTTGGGAAGATTTTTGCTTCTAGTCGATTCTAGGAACCAGGAACTATATAAAAATGTTTTCCGAGAAAAAAACTCTGAAGTCTATCTTCTCTCTTGTCTTCTTTCCTCCAGACCTTTCACACTTAGCTTAATGATGACTATTGTGAGATCATGTTTAAAAAAAAAAGTTCCCCTGAAAGGGAAAGTATATCTCTTAACTGATCTTTGCTTCAGGACTGAGTTATTAATATTAACTGACAAATATTACTGAATTTTTGTTGCCTCAAACTTGTTTTCAGTCTTATTTTACCCTTCCTGTCAGTAGATTTTCCCAGTGTTGCTAAGTCATAATTGCTCTATTCTTTCTCATTTCAGCTATCAAATTGTTGATAATTGTTGCATGAAATAAGTTATTTCTCAGAGTCCCATTTTAAAGGCAAAGAAAATACAGCCAAGACTCTCCAATGTTTTCTTTGTTAGCAATTTTGTAAGAGCTAAAGGTACAGTAAAGCTTTGATATGTTTTCCATATTATAGAACACAGCAACTGTAATAAATATTTGACACATAATATCAAAGTTATTTGACATCCTATACTGAAAGATTTGTTGTTTCTCAGCCTGTTAATTAACTGCTGATAAACAGCTATGTATGTTTATAATTACTTGGAGCAACACTCATCATCCAGTACTATTTCTGTGTTAACTAGGCTAATTCTAAAAATGTACTAAATAATAAATGAACATAGGACTGTCTAGACAGCACATATATTAGATGAACAGGAACAGCATTTATTACAGAAGACTCACAACTAATAATGGTAGACAGGCTTCTGGAATTGTGAAGATCTTAGGCCTTGAAATCGCAGTGAATAAACCATGGTAGATGAGTTCATGGAATCTTCACCTCTAATATTTACTAAGATGTGCTGCCTTAAGCATTCGTCTGCAGTTGGTTCCCCAGACGTTTTCAGAGTGTTTGATGTGTGTGCTGTCTGGTCACTCACAAATGTTAATCTATTGTCAAATTAATGCACAACTTCTACCATGGTAACAAATAAACCTCAACATTTTAGTGAATTAGAATACTAAAAATTATTTCTCTCTATCCAACAGAATAACTCATTTTTCCTATTATGTAAGGAGCCATCTTTCAAAGTGATTCACAGAAACAGCTCTTTTATTATGGTTTTCTGTCCAATAGAAGTTAAAACGGCTAGAAGAATACATGTAATTTTGTTATCTACTTTGGCCCAGAAGTAGCACATATCACCTTATCAAAAACTGAAAGATGTGAGATGGTACCCAACTTGTTAGTTAACAAGTTAAACTGAACCCCATGAAGGCTGGAAGCATGCATGCTCTTGAGACATACACAAGGGACAGTTTATTACCTAACTAGTTGCAGTAGCAAGAGTTTCTGCATATATTTTGCACTGGTTTCCTGAGTCCCCATTCCCATGTGGTGATAGCAAAATGGCCAAATTTGGATTATATTCCACAGGAAAGAAAGCCTAAGCTTAGGGAAGCTGTGTATTTAAAATGAGCCAGAAGCATGCCTGTTTTTTGCTCTGAGAGAAATGTTATCTGGGCAGTAAGCAAGCATCCTTACATAAATGTTATCCAGGCAGTAAGCATGTGTGTTCTCTGCTCCAGAGGAAGACACAATGTCTGTGTAAACATGCCTAAAAGATAGTTTAGAAAAAACAGCAAGCAGCACTTTTTCTTTTATGACATGGAGGCATGAGAGTTCCATAGAAAATTGTACCCCAAAAATATCAGTCTCTCTTATCAACATAACCTTGGTGTCTGGCAAATTTTCCCACTGTATTATGCCTGCCAGCTACACCAAATAATATTATCATAGGCTACTGTCATTAGTACTCTAAACAGGTAGATCTGGTTAACCGTCAATATTAACCTCAACTATGTCCCTCAAGGTACACACAGAACAAATCCTGTAAACTAGTACAGTCTACCTTAGAAAGTCAAGTGCCTTAGGAATACATGATCTGCTGATAATGCCTCCCAAAACACCTTGAAGTGCTCTAATAACCACCATTAAAGTTCAAGTCACCATGCTTGAGTGGGAGGCAAGTTAATACATGAAGTACAGTCACAGGGCACAAATGCTGACCCTAGAATGAAAGAGTTGTTTAAAACTGTTGGATCTGCTCTCCCAGTTAAGGCCCACATCCTTCAGGAGACTGGCATGACAGGGCCTCCAACATGACTGCTCAGCTCATTAGTAAGCCTTAGATTTTCCAATTCATTTTTAATAATCGTGTCTAGTCATTGATTTGGAGGAACTCCCTGAGAGCAGTCATTCTAACTTGTTCTGTTGTCCATGTACATCTTTAGCCACATGAGATCATCCACCTCGTGGAGTGACTGAGTCATGACTGTGCTAATGGAGATTGGAAAGGTGATGACAGGTGTCTTGATGGGGAGGTACAGAAGCTAGAGCCTTCTCCTGCTGTTCCAGTAGAATGATCATTGGCATCAATGAGATGAATGATTAAATTGTGTTCAGAGCCCTCTGGTGAGGAATTGCAGTGAATAAAATTCAAGTTGCTTGCAACAGTTTGTGAGGGCATATGAAGGCATTTTTCTTCATGAGAAGGATCCTTGGGTAATCTGAAAGGCAGAATAAAATAATTATTCTTTCTTTCACCTACATCCTGGGTTCTGAGGTGTTTCTTCCCTATGTGCTGAGGCTGTTCTTATCCATCACTTCTGCATTAAGTTTAGGTTTCTATGTTGTATAACAAATTAATAAAAACTAAGCAGCTTAAAACAACTGCCAATTATTATTATACCATTACTGTAGGTCAGGAGTCTGGGCATGACTTACTTAGGTCTCTGCTCAGGGTTTCATCAGTCTGCAGTCCAGGTGTTTTCCAGGATTGTGGTCTCATCAGAGGCTTGACTTGGGGGGAAATATGCTTCCAAGATTCCTTAAGTTACTGGCAGAATTTATTTATTTATGGCTTCAGGACTGAAACTCAGTTTCTTACAGGAGACTACCTCCTGTAAGAAAACTAGAAACTAGAAGCCATTCACAGTTCTTGAAACCATTGTACTTCACCATACAGCATCTTGCTTCAAAGCTAGCAACACAGAAGAGAGAGTCCCCAGACTGATTCTGCTGGAATGTTATACATCATAATGTAATCTCAGGAATGACAGCATCACTCTTGCTGCACTATATTGATTACAAGCAAGTTACAGGTGCTGCCCATAATCCATGGAAGAAGATTATACACAGAAATATACACCAGGAAGAAGTAATCCTGGATAGCCAGCCCATTATCTGCCCACAGTTCTCTGCCCTCTGGCTCCCAGTGACTCATATTCTTCCTACAGACAGCATACATTCACTGCTTCCTAAGGCTCTCAGGGTCTCATTCATTATAGCACCAGCCCAAACCAGCCTAAACCAGGTCCAGGTGCAGATGAGCTTTTTTTGTGATCTGTTAAGTACAGTTCCTAGGACAAAATTCCTCTTCTTGTGGATGTGGAAATTTGAATGGACAACTTATTAAGCCCCAGACAAAACCAACACAAAAATAGCAAGGCTAATACAGAATAAAAGCTATAGAAAACCCCCATCGAAATGGAGGTTAAATGGAAGGCATAAAAGAATCACTGGTTCAACAGATCTGAAATACAGCTAGGTAAATGTTTGACATTTCTTGATTACTTTTCAAGATGTGTGGATAGCCTTCTGTGGCATTAAGATCCACCCTCTGTGTTCTTCCTTTTTCATGGGAGATAGCAAAATTTTGCAGCCAAGTAGTTTTATTAGCCAGCTTCCTACTAGTAGAATTTTAGAGATCTGACAATCTCCTTTCGTTTTGTACTCTTTCTGTCCCTTTCAGCCTATGGAGCTGTGCTTTTATGAAATAAATTTTTCAAAAACATTGTAAGTCTCCCACAGACTTTAGTGGGATTTACTTCATTTGACAAAATCTCCACAGATCTTTTAAAATTAATTCATTCTCTCTTAGCCCCTGCTGAGATGAGTAAGGGTTAATGCCCTTAAGCCCCTTGAAGGTCCTTTGGTTTGATTGAGAGGATCTATGAGGGACATCTTTAAACTCTTTAAAGGGTCTTTGTGTGACTGAAAACTCTAACTATTTTAAGTTTCAGCAAAAATTAACACAGCCACAGATTTGGCTCTTTCTCTATGTCAAGATTTTAGAAATGATGTCTGAATTTTAGCATCTCTTACCATCCTAATACGATGAGACTTTTCAGATTCATTAAGTCCTGGTTCCTTTTTGTGTAATGGTTTTTCCTTCAATTACTCTCTCTCACTTGCATTTTACTATAAGCAGAAGGAAGAGCCAGGTGGTTCCTTCAGCACTTTGCTTGGAAATCTCCTTAGCTAAATAAATGAGTTGATCACTTAGAAGTTACACTTTCCACTAACATAAGGAGACAATTTTGTCATCTTTCTAGGACCATAATCACTCTAAGGGGGAGATCATGAAGAGCCACCCTATAGTCTATTTGCTACAACTTTAAAGTCCCTTTCCAGTAGCTATAACTGCATTAAAAAAAATCCTCTACGCATACCCAGACTTTTTTCTGGAAAGTTTAGGCACAAGAGTGACCAAATAATTTTTCTAAAACTTAAAGAAACCTACTACATTACCCATTTTGGCTCACACAGTTCACTATTGGGGAGTTTTGAGAAGCAGTGCACTCAGCCAAGTAATCATTTTATTATGCTCTATGGCATGGAAACCAAATAAGAGAGAATATACATGACAAAAGCAAAATTAAATTTGAATCCTTCAGCATCTGTTTCACTGGACTCTTTTCACAAATAAGGTATACCAGAAAGGCAAGGCTGTGGTTTTAGCTATAAGAAAGAAAGAAGCATCATGCTTGGGAGTAATTAGAAGAGAATCCTGAATTTTTAGCATATGTATCTATATAACTCCCATCATTTGTATAATGATCATTACCCAGTAAGCACGCAAGAGAAAAAATGACCCCTTTCTGGAGATAGCTTCATTTATTTACTAAAATGCCTTTCTAAAGTCTGTGGATCAAAGGATTTAGAGCCAGAGATATTTTTCAGTCAATTTTTGAAGAAATCATTCCAATGTTAAATAATACCAGATGCTATGGATGGTAGAGTGTGAAAAGTTCTAACAAGTACCTTATCTGCGATCCCATGGCTGATTCCAGTTGGTCTCATCATCAGAGTAGAGTCCTGACCATGAACATGCATGATCTAGGTGCAATTTGTTTCTCGCAGTCCACAGTCCCAGAGAAGGATGTCTTTATCTGACAGTTTACAATGTTTAGAAGGATATCCCAAAAAGCGAGGTTATTTGCTGCAATTTATGATTCTGAAAAAAAATACATTAAAAAGTTTAATCAGAAAAGTATTGAGCAGAGATATGAGTCTCCTTTTGTTCTGCCTACTGGGTACATGATCATCTGCGTTTTGGTTCTGCATAGTTAGTGCTTGAGCAGCCACAGAATCCCAGGGATTGAGAGAAACCTCTTTGTGTTGTATGGCCCATGGATCTAGAAGTTTTGCTTTAGGATGAAGAATGGAATATACTGTTTCCCCCAAGGAATGGCTACAAGTTTTTCCTCTAAACATAGATTCCAATGGGACAAGGCTGGCTGCATTCTTGAATATACCATTTATATCTCACAAATGAGGTTTGTTAGGTTCTTTAGACTTTGTGAGTCACCGAGTCTAAATTGCACCTCCCCGAAATGGAAATATCAGCTGGAGAGTCACAGTGACACCTAGATGAGGTGTCTAGTTTCAACAAAAGTCCAGGAGCAAGATAATAGCTACTCTTCAAAGGACTGTAACTGATAGTCATCTCAGGGGAAGTCAGAGGCTCTGTATTCCTTCTCTGGGACTGCCATAACAAAGTATCAAAAATTGAGTGACTGACAACAACAGATTTTTTCCTTGCAGCTTCAGAAGCTCAAAAGCTGAAATCAAGGTGTTGGCAAGCCTATCCTCCCTTTGAAGAATTAGAGAAGAATCCTTCTTTGCATCTTCCTATCTTCTGTTAGCTGCCAGACACTCTTAGCATTTCTTGGTTTGCTGCTATATCACTCCAGCCTCAACCTAAGTTACCACATGTCATTCTTCCTTGTGGTATCTGTGTCTCCATGTGCTGTCCTCTTTATGTGTCTGTGTCCAAATTTCTTTCTTCTTATAAGGACTCCCAACATTGAATTAAAATCCCTTCTAATTCCATATGATCTCATCTTAAATTGCAGATTACATGCACAAAACTCTTATTTCCAAATAACATCACATTCAGAAGTAATGTGGTTAAAACATACCTTTTAGAGGGACACAATTCAACTTACAACAGGGTTCAAACCAGTAAATTCATCAGTCACTGTGATTCAGAGAGGTCATTAGGGTTGCAGTGTTCCCCAAAGTAGAATAATTTCTCTACACAGACACCTAAAAGCATCCTCCCTGGTGCTATTGAGATGAGAAGTACAAGTATATAACAGATTAATTCTTACTATACACTTGGTTGTGGAATTAACCCAAAAAGTACCTTAAATTAATCCAACAGGCCTACAGACATGCTCACATTAGCTTTGCTCCTTGACTGTGAAACCTATAAACCCTAACCAAACTATGTTAGCTTTTTATGAGCATCTCCTGCCTCATAGGAGTAACTAGGTAGGTGGCTTGAGTGCCTGATCTAATTGATATAAAAGTTGGAATTCCTCCTTGTACCAAAGTTTATGATGTGTATAACCTTTGGTCCTCCTCGGGGTCTGATAGATGTTGGGCCTACCACTTATCCTTATCTTTAAAACAGATGAAGTTAGAATAGAGAAGCTATGAAGGATCAGGAAGAAAAGAGGAAGAGAGTGGTTCCACATTAGTGAGAGGTATATTTGTTTTCAGTTTCAGCTGTCAGGGATTAGCCTGTAATCCCTCTATACTGTATAGCAAGGTCCTCGTTGCCAATGTTGTTCCAGCTTAGGAACTCTGGCTTAGTGGCCAGAACTACGTTTCCTTTCATATGGAACCTTGAAGCTTGCTGGTCCATTTCCTTGGTGATACTGCTTCCCCTGCTTGCCTCAACAAAAGTCAGAATCAACAAGACAACCTTTGTGCAGTTTGTTTTACTCTTAATTTTTACCTCTTGGCCTCTAGGCTTTGATTAATAGGCAAGACTGGGTTTCTGTTACTTCCTTCCCAAGAGCCCACATTTGGGTGACAGCATTTACTACTAAATTCCAGGGAGTCTTGTCATATCACTCATCCTAGAATGCCAGGACTTTGCCTTTCTTCTTACAAAATCCATGGCGCAATCAGCATCTCATCTTCATAGCCAAATCCATCAAGACTCTGAAGGATTTGAGATTACTCCACTTGCCAACTAACATATCAGAGCCTTATGAGTGCTTGCATGAGACACAAGACTCTGGAGGCAGAGACAAAAAGCAATTTATTAGCTACAGCAGTAGGAGTAGTTGAAGGTTCAACTTTTAAAATTTGTGTCAGTTCTCCAAGTCCCAGATCCTGCAGAGCAATGTGAAGAAGGCCAGATGATACATGAAAACACAGTGAGTTGCATTACGTTAGAGGATCTTTGAGTTTACAGGACAAGAATCATTAGTAAAAGGCAGTAATACCTGACCTCTGTTTCGGAGGAAGTATTATATATTTTTATACTGAACGTTAAGTTTGCTTGTTCTGTGACCACATGCTCCTCAGGGAGATGATATCTTTGTTTCCTAAGGCTGTAAGTAAATCTGCTGTTTTCTCTGAAGGAAAACACTGTTTCTATTTCCATTTTCCAGGGCTGTATTCAATGCAAACGTCCTTGAATAAATAGTCCTAACCAAAAGGTAGTTAATGCTCTCAAGAATCACAGATGTTCAAGAAATCCTTGGCGAGCTCTCCCCAACACACTTTTACTCACAGTTTACTGGCTAATATCGGTTACAAAACCTCATCTAGATGAGAGCAAAACTAAGAATAATAGTTCCAGGCTGGATGGCTTCCTCCTAGTTACAAACTAAAGACTGAGATAATGGAATGTGTGTGTGTGTGTGTGTGTGTGTGTGTGTGTGTGTGTGTGTGTGCGTGTGTGTGTAAAGATAGTCTTTGCTTCTTAAGTCTGATAACCAAATTTGGGGTTATAACATTTTATATAACAGAAATTTAAAATCACTACAATATCTTAGGCCGATTTGTGCTTCAAAATTATCTTTTAGATGTGGAGAAGTTCTCCCAAAACCTTTGTAGGTAAAAGGTACATTCTACTCCTAATCAGTTAAATTTAAGAACTTTAAGGTTGAAATATCAGTTACAAAATCATGAAAATATTCTTATTTTTATATTCCCAGTGTATTGATAATATTCATGTTAATTAATCTTGTAGATAGATAATTGAGTATAAATGAATATATTATATTGAAGTACTATCATTTCTCTTGAAATTTTATAATAATAAACATGAATGATTTGCTATATAATATTGCAGCTCAATAATATTTTAAAATTAAATCCAAACTGATTTATGATTTCTTATGAGCTACTATCATACTCTATTTTTTTTCTTTCTATTTTTGGTGATGGACTTAAACTAATCTTCACAGTTCCTTAAAGTGAACTGAATGTTCGTGAATGGCCTGCCAGAGCTAGCAAAACACAGCAACCCACGTGAAAATAAAACTTACTGGGAGCGCCGGGCTCGGTGGCTTAGCCTGTAATCCCGCGTCTTTGATGAGTGGATTGCCTGAGCCCGTGGGTTCAAGACCCGCCTGGGCAATTTGGCGAGACATCATCTCCACAATAAATCAAAAATTAGCCGGGCGTCGTAGCGCGTGCCTGTAGTTCCAGTTACTTGGAAGGCTGAGGGGGAAGGATCACTGGAGCCCAGCCGGTCGAGGCTGCGGTGGCCAGGAGCAGCCAGTGCATTCCAGTCTGGGTGACAGAGTGAGACTCTAACTCAAAAAAAAAAAAAAACAAAACTTACTAGCAGCATAGTTCTTACAGTTCGAGTAATTAACTATAGGCTGTCACAAGCATTGAATATAATTTTAGAACAGAAATAAAATGAAGTCTTTCATGATTTTATAATATATTCAAACGTAAGGTAGTATGTCATGTCTGAAGCAACAAGAAATCAGGTCATCTTGTTTATCTTAATATTCAGAGGCAGGTAAGACTTAATTAACCTGTCATTTACAAAAGTGAGTATGAGGTAGGTAAATATGGCCTGTAGAGTTAAGTGTGGTATGGATCTGGTCTACTCTCTGCTGTCTGACCAAAAACAGATTGTATAACCTCAGTTTTGGTTTACTCTTCTATATTATGGGAATATTGACCACTCCCTCATGAATTCTTGATAAAATTACTTGAGATAAGGAATATAAAATTTTAACCCAGTGCCTGATGCATAATAAACGCACAATTAATGTTCGCTGCTATTTTTATATCTTGTTTAGTATATGTGAAATTGTGATGCTACCTACCACAATACAAAAGCTCTAATTATATGTTAGTTGGGTGCATATATCTTTGGAATAAGCTCTAAAAACTATAAATTTCTTATTTTTGTTTCAAACATCCTAGAGCAAATATCATCCAGGACATCAATGGATTACAACTGCTTGTATTCTTAAGATCGAATCTAGGTATCCTAGTTGAAAATCTATGCAAAATACTTGAAGTACATAATACTATATTAGTCAGCCCATGCTATTTTAACAAAATGTTCTTGTAATGAGCCAAGATCAAGGAGTTCTGGTCAGAAGTCTACCAAGTAAGAAGGGCACTTATCATGTAGTTTACTTATGAAAACTAGAGTCTAGTGCTCACATGAGAAAATTTCTGGGCTAAATTTATCCCAAACATAGGCCATAGGAATAGTAGATTTTTATCACCAAGAGCCCATTAATAGGTACGAGACTCTGATTGCTGCCATGCAGTGCTCTAATTGTTTGAGGGTTGAGTGTGTTGAAAACTCCACTTGAACCCAGTACTCTCAAGCAGATAGTACTGTTATAATGAAAACATGATCTGTCCAAACTTCTAACACCAGAGGCAAGCCATACCAATCACATTTGCCTGTTTATATTTCATATATTTATTCAGTTCCATTACTTCTGTGAACTGAGAGAGAGAAAATATAAGTTTATTAAAGAAGAAGCTGTTACTGTAAATGACAATTTGTTGCAGTCTTCAAGCTAGACCAGCATATGATCACTTATTTAACTCTATGCTGTGACTATGTGTCTTGCACTAAAAGATGCAGTTATGTATAGAAATATTAATTAATTATTCCTTCTGATATTTATATAATGTTGTCATAAGATCATACTACTATATTTGATCTAAAGATGGAAAACTCTTATAGATCATAACCTATACCAAATACTTTGAAAAACAGTTAAAGGAGCTTAAAGATTCTTATTTCAATATGAGTATAACTGGAATAAAAAGATAAGTGCTTAAATATCCACTGTATATATAACTTATCAGACATTTTTAATAAGAAATATTAGTTTATATATCATGCCTTATACATTTATATATATTCTTATTTTATAGACATAGTAAAACTTATGCCTATTCCTGTAGACAGTTTTACAGTTATCTGAAATACATAATATTTTACATGGGAGATAGCCAAATAATAGCTACAATATATTCACATTATACATATAAACACAAACATTCTTAGAGCAAAATTGGGGAGAAATTACTAAAACATAAAAGATTCTATCTTTTTATTGACCTTCAAATTTCATCTCAAATTTCAGAAATGCCCTTGAACTATTTGTAAATTGAATTTTCTTTTGAGTAAATGTCAAGATTTAGCAATAAATATGGTTCAATATGCATTTATAAGCATAGATATAATTTTATTTGAACCTGTTTTAAGCTTTTGTCTGCCTTTAAAGATGCTTAGAAAATATTCAATTTCAACACAAACTAAGTACAAGGTATAAGACTTAAATTTTAAAAAATCAAGGCTCTCTATCATGGGATCCTAAGCCTTAAAGATAATATGTAAATTTCTAGTACTCTTGAAGTAATTATCTGTAAAGAAAAGTAGAAGAGCATTCGAATTAGATTAATATCGTTATGAGATGGACTATCTTTTATATGCTGTAAGTTAGAAAAAAGAAAAACCACAAAAAATTCTCCCATTCTTACATAGGCATTTACACAAAATGAGGAGCAAAAATCAGAACAATGGGCAAGACAAAACTTCTCAGCATTTAATTTTAAAAGTCTATGACTGAGATGGGATCCTAGTAAAGTGTTTGTATGCACTTTGTATTGGGGAAAAAAAATTATGTAATATAATTGGCATATGAGAACATTTGGAAAACTGGGAGAATAATGTTTCCACAATACTTTTTTTCTAAACTACACCAGAGAACTTGACTTTGAGCCCAAGGAACTTGGAAAAAGAATTTAATTATCTTAAACATCTTAATTTATATGACTGAAAAATAAATAATTACTTCTCCTAAATTTTTGTAATCTCTTTTGGACAGAAAACCTTTAAAGATACTTAGGTTTTATTGTTGTTATTGTTTCTGTTTGTTGTTTTATTTTTTTGGTCTCAAAGTAGAAGATAAATCAGATTATTATCTTTAGAAAGAAACCTTTGTTGCTTAGGCCTCTGCAGCCTGCAATAAGAGAAAATTTAAAAAAAGGTCTGCAATGTAAAATTACTCTGGCATTGAATGTTCCCATTTATTTATTCTTCATATTTATGAAGAAACATATTTATTTATTCTTCAGGAAATCTAGCCTTTTTCAATTTCTTCCTAGATCATCTTGAGGGGTTCCTGGAAGTGTCATGCCTAATGCTCCAAGAAGTTAGTTGTCACCATGGCTACTGCGTGATTTTTAGCACTTTTTCTTTCTTCTTTTGCTCACTGAATATCCTTCTTCAAAACGTCAGCTATGCTACCAATACCCACTAGAGACACAAATGCATGTGAAGTTGCCACAAATTCAAATGTCTGCCCCTGAGGCTGACCTTGGTGCTAATGTCTGCACCAGTTATTGTTAAGGACACTATCAATACTAAGAACCTCACAGACTAGGCCAGGAATGCTGCCACATTTGCCAGCCTTGTCTCCATCAGTCAATGCAAATGTTGCCTCTGGTCTGTGTTTGTGAATTTTCAATATCCCACATTACAGAAAAACATTTACTCTCTCTCTCTCTCTCTCTCACCTTCTCTTTCACTTTCTTCTTTCATCCTGGGATACAGGAAAGTGGGTTGGAAGAAGAGAAGACTGGTCTAAATTATAAATGCCATTTTGTTTTCAGAAACTTTCCTCCTCTCTGAAGCTCCTGTGTAGTCTTTTTACTATTCAAATTCAAATGTTATTTGAGTACATATCCTGTGACAGGGATTGTTCTAAGCAGGGAAAATATGTCAATGAAATATGCAAGAAATGCTTGCCTGATGGAGCTTATCCTATAAGAGGAGAGACAGAAAATAAGTAAATCAATGAAATAAATTATCATTACTTCTTAGTAAATAAAGTGGACAACATGATAGAGTAGCAGGCATGATGGCTGCTTTACATGCATTCATCTTACGTAGGATGGTCAGAGAAACCTTTTCTGGGAAGTATTTAAGCTGAGACATGAAGGACAAGAGGAGTTAACTATGCAGAGAGTTGAACATTCATTCCAGTTAGAGGCAAGAGCAAATATAAATTCTCTAGGCAAGAGAGCTAAGTATTTTGAGGAACTGAAGTGAAGCTTATTTATCATTTAATTTACATGAATTGCTTCTACTTTAGGATAAGATTTTTTCTCTTAGTATTCATGTATATATCTACATAGACCACAGTCTTCTAGAAATGCTATAAAACATGTCTAAATTTTAAAATGAATATAAATCAGGCTCAAGTGACATTCCCTTTACAGACCAAAATATGCAGAAACTTAAGAAAACAACAACAAATAATCCCAAAGCTACAAAAAAAAAAATCAAATATTAGGTTAGGGCTTTTAAAAATACTTTAAAATAGAACCATAAGAACTTTCAGTTTCTGGTCCAGCATATAAGAAGCTTGGAAATTACCATTCTGTCCTAAGAGCAAATAAAATCCTGAATGAATGAAGAAAACAACTCTTCTTAGAACTATAACAGAAGTAAGGTCATAGGGCAAACCAGTATCTCCAAAATTGGAGGGAAAATGATGAATATACAACTCAAGATTAGAGAGGGTAGACAGGCGAATATAGGCATTTAAGCACTTATTGGAACAGAGATTTCTGAGTGGAAATCACCGCGGGAGCCAGTGTCCGAGTAGGAAAACGTAAAGGATAATTGATGAATGGTAGGAGGCCCAGTGTGGACAGCTCTGAGAATTAAAACTCCAGGAGACTCAGTCATGGGTGGCCCATGCACAGCTTTGTGAACTTTACCTTCTGGACCTCTCCAGGTTCTCACAATGAATATCAGAGAAAAATACCCTTAATGTTCCGGCAGTATTATAGGGAAGAGAACAGTCTGAATATGCCAGAGCTTTCAGTTCTTAACAAAGCCTGCCCTCTGGAGAAATTATTTAACCAAAGTCTAACCTGCTGGTTTTATTAGAGCCTAACTAACCACTCAGACTGGATCTCCTGCTTTCCCCTACCCACCATGTGAAAAAAACAAAATACTCAATTTCAGTCCCACTCTTAGCCATCCAGTCCCACCTAAGCAGAGAAAAAAAACTGAGGCTCATTTGTGAAGTTCACAAACCAGGGCATAGGTTCACTAAAGACTGAGTCATACTCATAAAACTATAGAATCTTTGGAATATTCCTCCACAACCACAACCTACAATCTCATTACTAAAAGTCTTTTAAAATTTTATTTGAGAGACAGGGTTTTGCTCTGTCACCTAGGCAGGAGTGCAATGGAGTGATCATAGCTCAATGCGATCAAAAATTCTTGGTTTAAAGTGATCACTCGGCCTCAGCCTTCTGAGTGACTGGAAGTTCAGGTACACACTATGACACTTAGCTATTTTTTTGGTTTTTACTAGAGATGGGGTCCTACTATGTTGCCCAGGCTGTTCTCAAACTCCTAACCTCAAGCAACTATGTTTACAGCAGTTCCTTGCATCCAGTACATAATATCTAATTATTAAGTAAAAAACAATTACAGGTATACAAAAAGTAAAACACACATTTCTCACAAATGGAAAGTTACAGCAGGTAGAAAACCGGTGAGGCATAATTGAACACACCAGTACCATAATCAACGAGATACAAGGGACATCTATAGACTACTGTATCCAACAACAGCAGTATATACATTCTTCTCAGTTTAAATGCAACTTTCATTAAGATAGACCACATTCTGAATTATAAAAAACAACAAATATAAAAGAATAGAAATCGGCTATCAGATCAAGTGAGTGTAGTTTAACTAAAAATCTACCACATCTTTAAAATAAAACAAAAACAAATTCCCAATATACTTCTAAATAACACATAGGTTTAAAAAAAGTCTTTTGGACTAATAAAAATAGAAAATACAGCTTACCAAAATTTGTGAGATTAAGTAAAAGCAATGCTTTAAGGCAAATTTATAGCATCAAATGGATATATTAGAAAATAAGAAAGATCTAAAATCAAAAATCTAAAATCCCACCTCAAGAAACTAGGAAAAGAATAGCAAATAAATCCAAAATAAGCAGAAGAAAATAAATAATAAACATTAGAGCAATAATCAATGAAATTGTTAATAGGAACTCAATAAAGAAAATCAATGAAACCAAAACCTGTTTCTTTGAAAAGATCAGTAAAATTCATAATTTTCTAGGTAGGTTAACTAAGACAAAAAGATAAAGGACCCAAAATATTAACATTAAAAATGAAAGTGGGTGTATCCCATGGTCATCGAGGATAATAAAGGTATATTATAAAGAACTCAATGCCTACAAGTTTGATGACCTCGATGAAATGGAATAATTTCTTACAAAACACAATATGCTAAAACTCACACAAGAAGAAATGGAATATCTGAATAAGCCTATACCTATGGAAAATTGAATCAAAACTTAATAACCTACCAAAACAGAAAGTATCTAGCCCAAATGGGTTCACTGGTGTATTCTACCAAACATAAATAACTTATACCATTTCTCTACAGATTCTTTAAGAAGGTAAATTCAAATGGAATACTCCCTCACTCATTCTATGAAGCCAACATTACTAATACTAAACCAGGCAAAGATATTACAAGAAAAGAAAATTACTGATCAATATCTCTTATGAGCATAGATCCAGACAACTTCAAAAATATTTGCAAATAAAATCTAACAAAGTATACAAGAATTATACACCATGACCCAAATGGATTTATCCCAGACTGATTCACCACTCAAGAATCAGTTAATATAAATACATCACATCAACAGGCTAAATAAGAAACTTTACATGATTATGCCAATAATTTTTTTAAGCATTTCACAAAATCTAACACCAACTCAGGAGATAAACTTTCAGCAAACTAGGAATACAGGGAAACTTCCTCAACTTAATAAACAATATGAACAAATAGCTAGAGATAGTATAATTAACCATCAAAGACTTTAAGCTTTCCTCCCATGATTAGGAACAAGTCAAGGATGTCCTTTCTAAACACTGCGCTTTCAACATCATTCTGGAAGTCACAGCTATTTCAATAAGGCATTTTTTAAAAGGTGGCAAACTGTCTTTGAATATAACATGATTGTTCATGTAAAAAAATCTAGAATAATCAACAAAGAAAGTTCTTGAGTTAATAAGATTGTATTAATAACAAAATTGTAGAATACAACATTATTATACAGAAATGCATCACTTACTTACATACCAACAATGAGCTAGTGGAATTTGAAATTACAAACAAAATACAATTTATATCAGCATTAAAGCAAAGTGAAATTTGTTAGATTTTTACCAATGTGATAAGGGATCCTGATTATGACATAGGCTGTACCTTTGTGGTGGTAAGAATGTTTAGAAAATTTCTGTACCTTTCACTCAGTTTTGCTATGAACCCAAAACTGCTCTAAAAATGTCTATTAATTAAAAAAATAGAACCCTGAACACTTATATTTGTTAGAAAAAAACTAATTTAAGAAATGAGGCTATTATAACATCTGAAAAGCATTAAGTTAAGTGAAAGAAACTTGTCACAAAAGCCTTCATATCATTTATTTGATTCCATTTGTATGAAAAGTCGAGACTAGGTCAGTCCATGGAGAAAGAAAGTAGATTAGTGGTTGCCAGGAGCGGAAGACAGAGAGCAATGAGAAATGACTGTTAATGGGAATGGAGTTTATTTTTGGAGTGGTTATATGTTCTAAAATCAGAGAGTGGCAATGGTTACACAATTATATGAATAGACTTAAAATCTACTGAATAGTATGCTTTTTTTGAAAGAGTGAGTTTTATGGTAGGAACATAAATTATGTCTTAATAAAGCTGTTATTTTAAAAACTATTAATAATAAAATAGGAATAATATCTTTAACCCTCAATTTGTTGTGGTCCTTGTTACATAAAATCAAATAGTATTAGAGCTACAAACTTTTTAATACGTAATAATGGAAATGTCAAAAGAAATGCCAAGCAATATCTAACTTTTTGGAAGGAGTTGAAGTCCAAGAAAATATAGGAAATATTATTATGAAAAGTTACTTATAGTAACTTTTATTTTATAGATAACTAACTAAAGCTTAGTTAGAACAATAACTTTGCCCAAGGTAACAGGAAGGTAGGTGCCAATGCAAGAATTTTAATGCAGGCCAGTTTTATCTAAGGCTAAAAATCATTTTATTGGTCTTGAAGCTTTCTTAAATATTCTGGTATAGTTCTTCAAGATCATTTCCCACACAGTAAGTAATAAGGTTTCCCAATCTTAATAATTATTGAAAAACATCATTTTTAAAAGTTTTTCATGTATACACACCATGCATCATTTTATAAAAATGCATAAATGTGATCAAAATCTTTGACATAATATTGAGGCATGAGTTCCAATGTATTATTTTTCATTTGTGTGTGCCTCTCCATTACCCTCTATCCACCTACACATACATATTTTATCTTTTTTTTTTAACTTTTAAAATTTTTTATCTAAAAAAAAACTTTGGGGTTTGGGGAGTAAACATGAATGTTCATTATATGGACACATTGTGTAGTGGTGGGAGTTGGGTCTCAGGGCACCCATTCTCTAGATAGTGAACATGGTGCCCCGTAGGTAATTTCTGAATCCTAGTGCCTATTATTTCCATCTTTGTAACTATTTAGCACCTACATATGGGTGAGAACATGCGGTGTTTGGTTTTCCATTTCTTTTTTTTAAGAAAAGAAAAGTTTATTTTAAAAAAATTAGACAGAAAAAGAGAAGGAAGAGAGAAGATTCACCTCCCCAAGGTGGGGGAGGACCAAAGCCAGGAAGCATGATGACAGCCATAGCTCAAAGAGCACATGGCTAAATCAGAGTCTAGCAAGGCACTGGTTATGGTTTTCCATTTCTGAGTCAGTTCACTTAGGATGATGATCGCCAGCCCCATGCATGTTGCTGCAAAGGACATGATTTCATTGTCTGTTCTGGCTGTATAGTATTCCTTGGTGTATATATACCACATTTTCTTTATTCGATCAATTGTTGATGGACACTTAGGTTGGTTCCATGATTTTGGTATTGTGACTAGTGCTGCAATGAACATACGAGTAAAGGTAACTTTTTAATATATTGATTTGATTTTATTTATATATTTGAATTTATATATATTGATTTCCTTTGGATAGATCTACAGCAGTGAGATTGCTGGGTCAAATAGTAATTCAGTTCTTAGTTCTGAACACTCTTCATACTGTTTGCCGAAGAGGTTGAACTAGTTTACAATCCCACCAACAGAGGAGTGTTCCCTTTTCTCCACAACCATGCCAGCATCTGTTGTTCTTTGACTTATTTATTTATTTATTTTTGGTCAGTATTTTATTTTTACATAACAAAATATCTTGGCTATATTTTCATATATGTAAATCTCATATCAGGGAATTAGGATCCATACATTCTCACAGGTCTCCATGGATAAACTTTAGGATGCTCAGGGACCTTGATGTTTTATCTATTACAGAAACAAAGAACTGAGTGCCACATGTTCTCACTCATAAGTGGGCCTTGAACAATTATCATAATACTATAACAAAAGGATTGGCAGTTGAAGGAAACTGCCAGGGGAGGGAGGAGCACACCTCATCAACAAGGGTACCTGCATTTGTATACCTAACCCTGAATTGTACCCCACATCTTCAAAATAAAAAACTATTTTAAAAGAAAAAAAAATCAATTTAATGAAAGGCATCGCAATTTTATAAAATGATCACAATGTAAACTTATGTGGAATTGTGACAGAATACCCAGATACCTATGAAATGCCTCTAAATCTTGAAAATGGACATTTTGTCTTACAAATAAGTATATTTCTCATATTAGATCATATTTCTAGAACAAAGATTAAAAATTCACAAGGTGTTAAAAGTGTATCCTGTTAAAGAAAATATGGCACATTTACATGATGGAATATTATGCAGCCATAAAGAAAAATAAAATTACAAACTTCGCAGCAACTTGGATAGAATTAGACACTATAATCCTTGATTTATCACAGAAACAAAGAGCTGAGTACTACATGTACTCCCTCATAAGTGGACCCTGAACACTTATGATAATACTATAAGAAATGGATTGGCAGTAGTTGGACACTGCCAGGGAAGGGAGGGGAGCGTGTTACATCAATAAGTGTACCCAAACTTTACCTGCATAATGACTACTTATGTACCTAACCCTGAATTGTACCTCACATCTTTAAAATAACAAAAAAATTAAGATAAAAAAGAAGAAAAAAATGTATTCTCTTAAAATGTTTATGGTCCTAAAATTTTTCCTTTAGGGGAAGAAAGGAAAAAGATGCTAAATGTCCCAGATAATTAAAATGTTTAAAAAGACTAGAAAACGATGAATAAACATGTTTTAGAAGCAAATAGAATATTAACCATTGGGGTCAAACATTTGGAACTGCCACTGGGAATTGCTTGTTTTTGCATACGTGGAATCAAGGTTCTGTTTTATTTGTTTTGGGCACTTAATCCAGAAACATCTGTTCCAATAGTATCCGTTCAATATGAAAAAATATTCCTTGCTAAGAAAACAGCCTGAATGGTCTTGTAGACCATTCATCAGTTCTGTAATTATTACATGAAGGCAAATCAAGCACACTGGATAGAAATTTCAACTTACCACAAAAGATGCTCCATCAATTATTGTTGAAAATATGCATCTTTTTTTTTTCAATTCACTCAAAATATTCATTTACTCTATATCTGTGCCAGGCATTTCAGTAAGTTTTAAGATTGTGATGTAGACCAAAGCAAGATATTGCCCTTTAAAAATATGCTCTCACTTTAAAACAGTTAAAGAAATGATGTAAATAAAAATTGCAATATTTAAGATAAATTCTGTAATTGACATAATTGTACAGTAGACAGAAGGACTACCTAATCTGTTGAGAGGGTAGATGAGGGGGGATGTTGAAATAAAATTTCTCAATTATGAAGTTGGAATTTTCTTTTATAAAGCAACACATTTGTGACAATTATTTAGACTGTAAGAATTTCAGATATCAAGGTACATAATAAGTTTTAGCTACAACTTAACTTCTATACTTACAAAAAAAAAAAGAATTCAGTAAGGTTTCAGATGAGCACAAAATTGTGCTTAAATTTAATGAAACATTTTCTCTCCATCAGATAATGTACCATCTATAAAACACAACAATTAAAAGCTTGGAAATCATTTGAAGACTTGTAAATTCTTCTTTTTCTTCTGTTATTGCAGAAGTTTTCAGCTAATATACTTGTAAATACATTTAAAGTAGTAATTAGGAAAATTCTGCTATAAGAAAGAAAAAAGGAAAAAATTTATTAACAATAAAATAATTGTAATAATCCGAAAAAAATATTTTGCAATGGAAATGTATTATATGCTTTACCTAAAAACATTAAAAACAAAATATTAACATTAAAAATATACAATGTCAAAAGCAAGCAAAAACATTAAAACATTAAAATACGCAATGTCAAAAGCAATTAAAAAGGAAATGTATAATATACATATATAATTTTAAGGTAGTTTTTTGTAGCATATTCAAAGACAATTATCTACATGTTTTAAATTTGTATTATAAAGGCAGAAAGCATGATAGTCTGAAGATAAGTAAAATAATCTGCTCTGTGATGTATCTTTTCAACTTCAAAAATGAAAAAGTCACATCACAACACCCCAGGAAATAATAAGTTTTTAAAAAATAATTATCTTTTTAATTTTCTAATGTACTACATAGATAAGATTCTGCTTATAATTTCAAATGAAAATTTCTAATAGTAACTCATAAAATAAATACAATATTATATTGTGTTTATTAGCCACAGGAGTCATATAATGAATATTGTCTATGGTTACATAATACAGTAATCATTGAACACCAATAAACATGAGAAAAAAGCTCTGACAAAACCCTGCATGTGGCAAAACTAACTTGAATGTCTGGCTTCCATACTTCTTACATAATTTGAAGAAAATAAGTAAAACACTCTCTTAATACCTGATAAGAAAATTGGTTTAAGATTGTTTATTCACTTATAATTCTTCAAGACTATTTCCCAAACTGTTGGCAATAAGATTTTCTAATCTTAGTAATAATTGAAAAATAAGCTAGTTTTTTAATCTTTGCCTGTATACACACCATAGATCGTTCTGTGAAAATACATACATGTGATCATAACCTTGGACATATTGTTGAAACATAGGTGCGTTTTTGCTCTTTTCCATTTGTATGTGGCTCTCCATTCCCATTTCCACCTACACATCTATATTTTGTCTTATATTTATTGACTAAGCTAAACATTCTAATATCTAGGAGCTTTTTTTTTTTTACCAGTTTACCCTTTTTTGAGTTTTATATGAGTCATCTCATTATTTCACATATCTCACCACATTCACTAAAATCTCCAAGGCATTGTAAATAATAATGGTTTAATTTCCAAATTTTATTGAAATGGTTTAGTGCCTTAACTTTTAGTATTATAGTCTATGCAGTATTTCTGACATATATTGCACTTAAAAATTTTTCAAACATACTTTTTTATTTGGAAATTAAAAAGTTTATCAAATGTTTGTCAAGTTTCATAAGGAACCATGTGCTTATTTCTTAAATTTGTTGATAACTGATTACATTGACAAATGTTTTTATATTGAAAGAGCCTTGCCTTATTTCTATAAACCCCGCTTTGGCCATAGAATACTTTTTCCTGTGATAAATTTCTAGGTTACTCTCTTCTAATAGTTTTTTTTTTTTTCATTTTTACATTAGAATCTGTCTGAAAGCTTCTAATAATTTTAATTTTATTAAAATGTTTAATTATAGCACGGTATGACTTGTTTTGTTTATGTTCACTTCAAAACTTCCTGAAACTCATCAATCTGATCATTTGGTTCTTTCTTCAACTCAAAATGCCTCCTTGTGTATTTGTTTACTTACTACCTATAAAACTTCTGCTACATTTTTATCACATAAGTCTTAATTTTTTGTGTTATTTTCATTTCATCTACTCTCCAGGTAACTAATTGTTTATTTGCTTTTCTAGTGTAACTTGTACCTCTGTGATTTGACATATTCTACTAGAGTTTCTGTATCTCTCAATGGGTTCACAGTATAAGTGCTAAACTACCCTTCAGTTTACCTACAAAAATATTTAGTTGGAAAATCATATTATTTTAGTTCCAGAAAGCATGTGTGATCAGAGTGCACTTGAGTGTTTTCAAGGGTGCTTGTTATTTGCTTATTCAAGGACTTTCTGTCTCTTAAGGCAAGTCTGTTTTGCTGGCATGAGATCTGTTTGTACTGACTGATCTTCCTCTCGCTGACTGATAGAACCTCACTCTAGGTTTGTTGTTTTCTTTGTTAGCCCTTAGATCTGTGTGATGGAGTAAACAAGTGGGGGAGGGCTGCCTAGTTTCTACAACACTGAGCTAGTGGTGCAGAGGCAGAAGGGCAGCCTGTTCTCTGTTGAGTTGCGAGATAAAGCCTTCCTGTTCCCAGGTCTCCAGGCATGCTCCTAACCTCAGGGACAAGGACCTCGTCCAGTTCCTCCTTAGTCCTTAAGGTCACATTCACTGGGGAATCTTCCAACAATGTCACATTTCATCCAAAGTATCTAAGAATCTCTGTGTGCCAGATTCCTCCAATAATCTGGATACTCTCCTCCAGTCCAAGGAAGAAAGAATCCTTATCATTGATTTTCATCGTTATCCTTTAAATCTATTTTCCCATTGTTTTCAGTGGCAATTTTACTAAGAAAAGACAGATAGATGGTCAGGAATTTGGATAAAAGATGTAGAGAGCTGAATGTATTTGTTTTCTAGAGCTGCTGTAGCAAAGTACCACATACTAGGTGGCTTAAACAAATGTATACCCTCACAGTTCTAAAAGCTGAAAGTCCAAAATTAAGGTGCTGGTTGGGTTGGTTTTCTTTGAGACTGTGAGGAAATTATCAGTTTCATGTCTCTTTCCTTGGCTTGCAGATGACGATCACCTTTCTAGTTATCTGTACATTACCTTTCCTTTACGTTTGTCTATGTCTGCATCAAAATTTTCCCTTTTCAAAAGAACAGCAGTCATATTAGGACTCACCATAACGATCTCATTTTAGCTCAGTTACCTCATAAAGACACTATCTCCAAAAAAAGTCAAATTCTGAGGCACTTGACATAGGACGACAACATATCTCTTTAAAGGGGACAAAATTAACCCATAATTGCCATATTTAGGTAGGCTGTCTACTCTGAATACTGAATATATTAATCAAACTCTGGATCATTTCTCATATACCATAAAGTTAAACAAATTTCAACACAAAATTTTGGAGGTAGATGTAAAAAAAAAAAAAGACTCTACCCCAAATGGCTACACAGGAGAACCTGATGATATCATGAAAACAAAGAGAATATTATCGCAAACAACCCCAGAATTTCACACATACATCCCATTAACATACTACAGACTGGAAAACAAATGAGCATTTCTTAAAAACACTGAAAGGTATTATTGCTACTACAAAAGTATCTCATTTGTAAACCACCTCTGAGTAAGTGATTTGCATTTTCACTTAAGTGAAGAATAAAGCATATGGTATTTCCATTTTTAAATTTAAAAAAATAATAAAGCAGAAAAAATTGCCTTAATGGCTAGTCATTATCTAATCACTTTATTTAAATGTCAAGTAGAACCCTCCCTAGTAAAACAACTCACAGTCTATATTCTCAATAAATTTAGTGAAAGGGAAAGAAACTACAGAGAAAATAATAATATATTTTAATTTGAAGAATTAAGTGAATCAGAAAATCATTTTAAATAATGCCATTTTTTACTTCAGAAATCGAAATGTTGTAGTGTTTGTGAACATGTTTGTATGAGATAGTCAAATAGATTTTGAAGAAGGAATATTTTAATATGCCCCTCAAAAGGATTTTTTAAGGCTTTTAATTTAAAAGAAGATAGTAGAACATGGTTTATTGCGAGCAAAATAAAATACACAGCAATAGACTCACGACCATTAGTATAATTGGTCTTATAGCATGCATAAATATTTGGCCAAATTGAATGGTGGAATAGCCTATCAAAGATTCAGCAAATATTCTGGCTTTAGAAAAACACTTTATGGCTTTGTGGTACTGTTCTTCATGATAGAGTACATTCCCTAAATCAATTGTCAATATATGGTACTATGTAATTGTTAGAGACTGACTTGTGTTGTTTCCAAAATTCGTACGCTGAACCCCTAATCTTCATTATGTCAGAATGTGACGGTATTTGGAGTCAGGGCTTTTAAAATGGCAAGAAAGTTAAAAAGCCCTTAGGATGGGCCCTAATCTAATGGTGTCCTTATAAGAAGAGGAGATGTGGACAAACAGAGGAAAGACCATATGATTACACAGTGAGAAGGTCATCATCTGCCTGCCAAAGAAAAAGCCCTCAGAAAAAAACAACCCTGTTGGCCCCATAATCTTGGATTTATGACCTCCAGAACTCATAGGAAACCAATTTCAGTTGTGTAAGTCACCCCATCTGTGGTGTTTTGTTTGGGCGGTCCTAGCAAATAAAAACAGGTTCCAACACTGAGAACACACGATTTCAGGTATCTAGGAGTAAAAGTAGTATCAACCCTTCTCATCTTCCCCTTGTTATTCAGATAATTTATGCTTCCCAGTATCACATTTGTTTCTACTAGGGTATTGGTCTTGGTTTCAAGAGACATCTCATCTTTCAGGGGTACAGAAAGAGCTCCACTGAACTAGAAACTTTACCTACCATAAGGCCAAATACCATGCTTCCATTATGCCAGTGGATCAGCAGACAGCAAAGAAGTCTTTTGTGTAACCATAGCAATCAACCTTGATTAAAGTGAGGATTTAAAATTTCTACTTCACAATGTAATCCACGGTGTTTATTTAGAAATCTAGGTGATTCAATGCATTGTTTCTAGGTGATTTCATGCCCAGCTATTACAATAAATTGGTAAATGCACCAAACATGACTGAGTGAGAGTTTCACATCTTTCTGAATTAAAAGTCTAGGTCACTCCACTAGTAGTAGATCAATCTTTTTCAATGAAGTACTAGGACACAAGCAGAACTTATGTGGCACATACCCTGGGAGTGGTACACCTGATATGTTTTCCAACAATTTAATTTTACACTGTATTAAAATAGTTAGAGAAATTACATACCTTCTTATATTCTTGATAGTGTTTATCTCACATTTTTCTAAAATCCAGTATTTTATGAGCCAGTATTATCCATATTATCTGAACAAAGAGTATTAGTAATTGGTTAGATATTACATCTAGTGTTTTTTGCTTGCCTGTTTTGTTTGTCTCACTATCTGAATATGTAAGAATAATTTCTTCAATAATGTTTTAAACTCTGGAATCAATTTTTAAAATTTGGAATTATAAACAGCAGAAAACAGATGTTATTATCTCTATGTTGTAATAGTAAGGTATTCAAAAACAATTACTTTTCTATCAGTTGACACAAAAATGACACTTTAAAAGAGTGGAACGACATATTTTTCTAAAGTATACTTAATTAGGTGTTTTGACATTTTATGTTGAAATAAGTAGCTGAATTTTATCTGTTTACACTGCTATGTAATATTCTAGTACATGAACATATTCTGTTTTACTTATTTGTTGATCTGTTTTTGATAGACATTGAGTTTATTTCAAACCAAGTTACCATTATAAGCTGTGACACTATGAATCTTCTTGAACATGCTTCTTGGTGTACTGATGCCAGATTCTTTTCTAAGATATATAATTAAAATTAGATGACTCTACAAGAAATACTCAAAGGTGTTCTAAATATTGAAATGAAAGATTGAAATACACTAATAGAAAAACAATGGAAATGATAAAGCTCACAGGGTTGACAGTACATCAACACAATAGAGAGAGAAAAAAGCAACCAGTTAACAACCAGCATAATGGATGGAACAGTACCTTACAGATCATTATTAGCCCTGAATGTTTATGGTCCCAATGCCCCACTTAAAAGATGTGGATTGGCAGAATGGCTATGAAAGCACAATCTAAATATTTGCTGCCTTTGAGACTCACTTAACACAAAAAGACTCCTATAGATTCAAGGTAAAGGGATGGAAAAATATGTTCAATGCAAATGGAAACCAAAACCAAAACAGTCACTCTCATATCAGATAAGACAGACTTTAACTTAACAACAGTGAAAAAAAGGACAAAGGAATGTTATTATATAATGATAAAAGGATCAATACAACAAGAAGATATAACAATTTAAAACGTATATATGCACCTAACAACAGAACTCTTAGCTTTATAAAACAAATTCTACTATACCTAGGAAAAGAGATATACAGCCGTATAATAATAGTGGGAGACTTTAACACCCCACTCACAGCAATAATCAGTCATCAAAGCAGAAAGTCAACAAAGAAATATCAGAGCTAAACTGGACTCTGGAGCAAATGGATCTAGCAGACACCTACAGAATATTCCACCCAAAACAAAAGAATATACATTTTTGTCATTAGCACATGGGACATTCTTCAAGACTAACCATGTGGTAGAACACAAATCAAGTCTCAATAAATTCAAAATCATCAAAATCATATCAAGCAACTTCTTGGACCACAGTGGAATAAAACTAGAAATTAACTCCAAGAAGCACTCTCCAAACCAAACACATATGGAAATTAAACCATCTACTGCTAAATGATTTTTGGATAAATGATGAAATCAAGATGAAAACTTATAAATTCCTTGAAATAAATGACAACAACAGCACAAGTTATCAAAACTTCTGAGACACAGCCAAAACTGTGCAACCCTCTCATATAACATCAATGCATACATTAAAAAGACTGAAAAATCATATACTGACAACCTAACATCAAACCTCAAGGTACTAGAAAAGTACAAACAAACCAAACTCAAGGTTAGCAGCAGAAAATTAATAATAAAGATCAGAGAAGAACTAATGAAATTGAAACAAAAATTTATAAAGGATGAACAAAACAACAAGTTGATTCCTTGAAAAAATAAGCAAAATTGATAGAACACTAGCTAGATTAATTTAAAGATGAAGAGAGAAGATTCATGCCAACTCAACCAGAAACAAAATTAGAACCATTACAACTGATACCACAGAAATACAAGAGTTTATTTGAAATTATTATAGACACTGCTATACAAACAAACTAGGCAATCTAGAGGAAATGGATACATTCTTGGAAACATACAACTCCCAACCTTGAATCAGAGAAATAGAATCCTTGAACAGACTAATAAGTAGTGAGTTTGAAACAGCAATTCAAATCTTCCAAAGCAGAAAAAAAAAAAAAAAAGTTCAGGACCTGAAAGACTCAGAGCTAAATTCTACCGGATTTACAAAAAAGAACTGGTACCAATTCTACTGAAGCTACTCCAGAAGATTGAAAAGAAGGGAATTCTCTCTCTATCTTATTCTATGAACCCCAATACCAAAACCAGGGGAAGACACATGCAAAAAAGAAAACTACATACTAATATCTCTTATGAACACAGACACAAAAATCTCCAACAAAATAGTAGCAATCTGAATTCAACAGCACATAAAAAAAATAATCCACCATGATCAAGTAGGATTATCCTGGGGATGCAGGATGGTTCAACATATACCTGTCAATAAACGTGCTCCACCACAAAAGCATAATTAAAAACAAAATCATATGATGATTTTAATAGATGCAGAGTAATTGTTTGATAAAATCCAGTATCTCTTCATGATAAAAAAAGCTTCAGCAAAATAGCCATAGAAGGAATAGTCTTCAAAATAATAATAGCCATATATAACAAACCCACAGTCAACATCATTCTAAATGGAGAAAAGTTGAATGCGTTCCTCCTCAGAACTGGAACAAGGGGAGCATGCTCACTTTCACCACTCCTATTCAACATAGTACTGGAAGTTTTAGCCAGAGCAATCAGGCAAGGGAAAGAAATACAGAGTATTCAAAGAGGAAAAGAAGAAATCAAGCTATCCCTGCATGCTGATGACATGATCTTATGCCTAGAGAATCCTAAAGATGCTTTCAAAATACTCCTGTACTTGATACATTAATTCAGTAAACTTTCAGATACAAAATCAACACACACAAATCAGTAACACTTTTTACACCAATAGTGACCAAGCTGAGAATCAAATCAATAACTGAATTCCATTTACAATAGCAACCAAAAAGCTTAAACATATAGAAATTTATTTAACCAAGAAGGTAAAAGATTTCTACAAAGAGTACTACAAAACACTGATGAAAGAAACTATAAAGGATGCAGACAAGTGGAGAAGCATCCCATCATCATGCATCAAGAGAATCAATATTGTTAAAATTATCATTTTACCTTAAAATTGTCCAAATAAAGTATTACCCAAAGTAGTCTACAGATTAAATGCAATCTTCTATCAAACTACCAAAGTCATTTTTCACAGAATTAGAAAAAAGACTGCTAAAATTCATATGAAACCAAAAAAGAGTCAGAATAGCCAAAGCAATCCTAAGCAAAAAAACAAAACTGGAAGCATCACATTACCTGACTTTAAATTATACTACAAAGCAATAGTAACCAAAATAGGATGGTACTGTACAAGAGCAGGACCAATGGAACAGATTAGAGAATCCAGAAACAAACCCAAACACCTACAACCAACTGATCTTTGAGAACACCAGAGCAAAGACACTATATTCAACAAATGGTGCTGAGAGAATTGGATACCTACATAAAATGAAACATGATCCCTATCTCTCACCCTATACAAAAATTAACTCAAGGTGGATTAAATATTTAAGTATCAGACATGGAACCATAAAAATTCTAGAAGAAAACCTAGGAAAAACTCTTATAAACATTGGGTTAGGCAAATACCTTATGGCTAAAACCCGAAAGCAGATACTACAAAAACAAAAATAATTAAGTGAAATTTAATTAAGCTAAAAAGCTTCTGTACAGCAAAAGAAATCTTCAAAAGAGTAAACAGGCAACCTACAGAATGGGAGAAAATATTCACAAGCTATATATCTGACAAAGGACTAATGTACAGAATCTACAAAGAACTCAAACAAATCAGAAAGAAAGAAGTAAGTAACCCCATTTAAAAGTGGGCAAACAACATGAAGTGATATCTCTCAAAAGAAGATATGCACATGACCAACAAACATATGAAAAAATTCTCAGTCCCTAATCATCAGGGAAATGTAAATTAAAGTCACAATGTGATACCTCCTTACACTAATAAGAATGGCCATTATTTATTTATTTATTTGCTTGCTTATTTATTTATGTATTATAAATATGTGGGGTACAATTCAGGGTTAGGTATACAAACGTTGATTATGCAGGTACCCTTGTAGATGAGGTATGCTCCTCCCTCCCCTAGCAGTTTCCCTCAGCTGCCAATCCCACCCCTCTCCCCGACTGATTCCCACTACTGCCAATCCCTTTGTTATGGTATTATAATTGTTCAAGTTCTGCTTATGAGTGAAAACATATGGAACTCTCTTCTATGTTTCTGTGATGGATCACTATGATTGACTCCAAATCCATCCAAGTTGTTGCGAAGTTCATTATTTAAAAAAAATAAAAATAAAATAGATGTTTACATGGATGAGGTGAAAAGGGAACATTTATACACTGCTGGCAAGAGTGAAAATTAGCACAAACTCTGTGGAAATTGGTGTGGAGATTTCTCAAAGAACTAGAAGTAGATCTACTATTTGATGCAGTAATCCCACTATAAGGTATCTCCCCAAAGGAACAGAGGTCATTATACAAAAAAGACACCTATACTCAGATGTTTATCACAGTACAATTCACAATTGCAAACATGTGGAATCAACGTAATTGTCTGTCAACAGATCAGTGGATAATTAAAATGTGGGAATGAAATAATGTATTTTGCAGCAACTTGAATGAAGTTGGAGAACATTACACTAAATGAACTAATACAAGGACAGAAAATCAAATAAATTCTAAGTTAGAAATTAATAGTTCAAATTACAGAATATTTATTAGCTGTATAAATTAATAGATTACATTTTCTCTAGAGGTAAATTATTAGTTTTACTCATATCATTATATATTGTGATGATTTTATATGCAGCCTAATTGTTATTCAGTTAATATGTTATAATAGGCAAGTTCTTAAAGTTTCTTTTTCATATGTTTCTGAAAATGCTGTAGATATGAAATATGCATCATTAACATGTTATCCTACAATGTAAAAGAATTGCTATATATAGACTTCAAACCACAAGTGTTCAGCCATTGCCCAAATTTGAGTCAGGCACCCATAAGTTCTCTTTCTGACTAAGCCCTGACCTTGGGCTGTGTCCTTAAGCCAATGGCTTTGCCATTCAGTTCACTTTTAGTCAGAATCTTTCCAGGCCAGTTTAGTGAAAATCTTTTACCTTTGGTATCTAAATATCCTTGATATTTGATCAAATTCTTTATTCCCCATCTTCAATATCTTATCATCCTAGTTTGCCTTTAACAGAAATTCTTCCTAATCCCCTTCCCCTGATATTTCTTCTTAGTAATTTTTCATCTGCTGACCCTACCCTACTCTTAGACTAAAAATCTCTATTTACATTTCTTGCATTCAGAGTTAAGCCCAATGTCTCTCTTCCACTACAAGACTCATTGCAGTCATCCCTATACCTATCATAATAGTCTCTCCCTTGAATAAATTCTTCCCTACTCTCTTTAACAAATGTTTTGGATTTTTTTTTCCTTAACAAGTGTTAACCTATTCAGTAAATGATTCTGGGAAAACTGGTTGACCACATGCAGAAGATTAAAACACCATACACAAAAGTCAACTCTAAATGGATCAATGACCTAAATGTAAAACCTCAAACCATAAGAACCTTAGAAAATGCAGGAGGCACCTTTATGGAAATTGGAACTGGAAACCAATTCCTGATCAAAACCCCAAGCCCCCATGCCATAAGACATAAGACAGACAAGTGAGACCTCATCAAACTTACAAGCTCCTGCAAAGCCAAAAAACCATCAAGACAGCCCACAGACTGAGAAAATATATTTTCCAAGTGTATATCTGACAAAGATCTAACATCTAGAATCTACGAGGAACTCAAACATGTCAAAAAGAAAAAAAAAAAACAAACAGTCCCATTACAAAGTGGGCAAAAGATATGAATAGGCACTTCTCAAAAGAAGACATGAGCAGCCAACAGATACATGAAAAAATGCTCAGTCTCACTAGTCATCAAAGAAATGCAAATTAAAATCACACTGAGATACTATCTAACTTCAGTCTGGATTGACTCATCAATAACTCAGAAAACAACAGATGCTGGAGAGGATGTGGCAAAAAGGGAACACTTCTACACTGTTGGTGGGGAGTGTAAACTAGTACAACCTCTGTGGAAAACAGTTTGGTGATTCCTAAAAGGTCTAAAAATCAACCTTCCATATGATCCCATAATTCTCCTACTGGGAATATACCCATAGGAACTCAGATCACTCTATGGAAAAGATACCTCCACTCACATGTTTATTGCAGCATTGTTCACAATAGCAAAAGCAGAACCAACCATGCTGCCCATTAAAAGAGGACTGGATTTTTTAAAAAGTGATACATATACACATTGGAATATTATGCAGCCATAAAAAGGGCAAAATTATGAACTCACAGCAAGTTAGATGTACTTAGAGTATATAACACTGAGTGATCTATCACAGAAACAAAGAACTGAGTATCATATGTTCTCACTCATAAGTGGACCTTGAACAATTATCGTAAGAAAAGGATTGTCAGTAGTGGGAAATTTCTGGGAGCAGGGGGTGGAATTGGCAGTAGTGGGATTTTGCTGGGGAAGGGGGGCACACCTCATCAACAAGGGTACCTGCATAATGAACATTTGTATACTTAACTAAGATGTACCCCTCATCTTTAAAATAAAACAAAAAATTGTTAAAGTGTTAAAATAGTAAAAATCATAATATAATGGATAATATCAATTTTACTCACAAATAAGTCACTTTCAGAGTGTACTGAGGCATATATATAAACTCCAAGATTACTTTCAGATAACCAAGGACTCTACTCAACAGGAAAGAGCAATATAATCTAGAGATCTTAAATACTTTTATGAAAGAAGAATTGGTTAAAGAGGGTAATATTCAAGGAATCTAGAAATGGAAAAATGAGCAAATAATGTTTATGCACTAAATCACTCATTTAATAAACATTTACTGACCACTTACTATGTGCCAGACACTGCTACTCATAACACATATTAGCCCTACCCTCATGGTGTATATAAGCAAAGGCAAGCATCAACCTATATTAAAAAAAAATTATGGGTTAAAGACAAAGGAAAATTTTATTACTTGTTGTGCTCAAGAAAGAAAATAATAGTCATACTGCCAGTTAAAGACTGACAGGACAGCAAAGACAGAAAGTCCCAAAGAAAGTGTTTGAAGTAGAGAAATTCTGAGATAAGAAACAGCTCATGTAACTGATGTATAATGGGGAAAAGGAAAACTAGCAAAAAAATAATAATAATAAGGCTGAGATGTTTAAAGCAAGAAGAATACTGGAGGTATCACACTATTTGACTTCAAAACATATAGCAATCACAATATGGTACAGGCATAATAACAGACCGACTAATTGCAGAGAATAGAGAGCACAGAACTAACCCATGCCTATAGGGTTAGCTGATCCTCAATAAAGTTGTCAAGAATACACAATAAGGGAAAGGTTGTCTCTTCAATAAATGTTTTTGGGAAAATTGGATATACACATGCAAAATAATGAAACTGGATCCTATTTGATATATGGAAACATCAAATCAAAATAGTAAAATATTTTCTTTTTCTTTTCTTTTTTTTTTTTTTTTTTTTTTTTGAGTTGGAGTCTCACTCTGTCACCCAGACTGGAGTGCAGTGGCCGCTCCCGGTCACCGCAGCCTCCACCTGCTGGTCTCCGGCGATCCTTCCGCCTCAGCCTTCCGAGTAGCTGGAACTGCAGGCGCGCGCTACCACGCCCGGCTCATTTTGATTTATTGTAGAGATGAGGTCTTGCCAAGTTCCCCAGGCGGGTCTCATACCCGCGGGCTCAGGCAATCCACTCACCTCAGCCTCCCAAAGGCGCGGGATTACAGGCTGAGCCACCGAGCCCGTCTGAATTAAGTACTTTCAAATGTAAAACTTGAAAGAATGAAACTCTTAGGATAAAACATTGGGGAACAATTTCTAGAAATTTGACTGAACAATGATTTCTTGGACTTGACACTGAAGCACAAATAACAAGAGGAAAAATAAACAAATGCTATTACATCTAATGAAAAAATACAGTGAAGAAAACAAGAAAAGGAAAAGGCAACTAATAGAACGGGACTAAATATTTGAGAACCATTTATCTTATAAGGAGATAATGTCTAAAAATATATAAGAAACTCAAGCAACTCAATAGCAAGAAAAACGAATAACCCAAATTTTAAAATGGACCAAAAAACATTTTAAAAGATACACAAATAGCCAATAGGTGTATGAAAAATATTTAACATCACTAATCATCAGGAAAGTGCAAATTAAAACCACAATAACATATCACCTCATAACTGTTATGATGGCTATTATAAAAGAAAACACAGGGCAAGTGTTGACTAGAATGCAGAGAAAAGGAAGCACTCCTACCTCATTGGTGGGAATGTAAACTGGTGCAGACACTGTAGAAAAAAAATAAAGGTTCTTCAAACAATTAAAAATAAGTTACTATTTGAGCTAATAATACCATTTAAGGGTATGTATCTAAAGGAATTGAAATGAGTATATCAAAGGTATCTGCTCTCCCACGTTTATTGCACCTTAGTTTCAGTAGCTAAGATATGGAAATAACCTAAGTGCCCATTCATGGATGAATGAATAAGGAAAGTGTTGCATCACGATTAATGGTGATACACACACATACATGAGCTCGAATATTATTCAGCCTTAAAAAATGAAAGAAGCCGGGCTCGGGGGCTCAGCCTGTAATCTCGCGCCTTTGGGAGGCTGAGGTGAGTGGATTGCCTGAGCCCGCGGTTCGAGACCCACCTGGGCAGCGAGACCTCATCTCTACAAAAAAATCAAAAAATCAGCCGGGCGTGGTAGCGCATGCCTGTAATTCCGGCTATTCGGAAGGCTGAGGTGGAAGGATCGCCGGAGCCCAGCAGGTTGAGGCTGTGGTGGCCAGGAGCGGCCACCGCACTGCAGTCTGGGCGACAGAGTGAGACTCTAACTCAAAAAAAAAAAAAAGAAAAGAAAAAAATGAAAGAAACCCAATCATCTGTGATGTCATGGATGGACCTGCAGGACATTAAGCTAAGTGAAATAAGTCAGTCATAGATGGATAAATTCTATGAGATTTCACTAATATGTGGAATCTGAAACAGTCAAACTCACAGAGTAGAATAGTGGTAGAATAGTGGTTTTCAGGGGCTGGTGGAAAAGGTAAATGGGGAAGGATGGGTCAAAGGATACAAGGTTTCAGTTATGCAAGGTAAATAATTTCTGGAGATCTGTACAGCATAGGTCCTGTGATTAATAATACTGCATTGTATATTTCAAATGTTTCTAAGAAGGTAGATCTTATGCTAAATGTTCTTACCAAAAAAGGACAATAAAACCAAAGGGGGGCAGGAGAAAATTTTGAGGTGATGGATAAGATTATTGCACTGATTATGGTGATGGTTTCAAGAGTGTTTCCTTATTTTCAAATATGTCAGGATGTGTACATTAAATATCTACAGCTTTTGGGTGTTAATCACATCTTACTAAATCATTTAAAAATAAGAAAAAGCACTTTCTTATACATTTCACAATGAAGTGCTTACTTAAATATTCTGAAAGGTTAAAAGTGTCTACACATGTACATAGAATAAATATACAATTTTACATTTTTACAAAATGAGGCTAGAAGGATTACCAAAGGAATATCATTCAGAGCCTTATCAGCCATAAAAGGGAGTACAAATTTTAATTTATTGCACCGTAAAAGAATTGGAAGGTTTTAGGAACAGAAGTGGCATCATTTGATTTACTTTTTAAAAATATACTGAATATATTCACAGTGGCATATCAATCACAACAAGCAGGAGAAACAATTATAAGGCTGTTACTGAGATTCGTGTGAGATTCATGTAGTATGGATAAGAAAATGGAGATAAATTGTTGAGTATCTCTTCCACTATAAAAAAAAAGACGATCACTTAATCAGCTAATACATGCTGATTATTCCTAGTGCTCACTAGGTCAATTCCTATACAAAAGATAAATTCACTGGGCTCACATATTTGGTGATATTATCCATTACTGTCATAGGATTAATTATCCTCCACCTAATTCATGTTAAGCAACTTTCTGATTGATTTCTAAAGTCAAATATTCTTTCAATCTTCCTAGAGAGTTAATTCAAAGAAGTCAACATTCTAATTGTTTCAAAAGTGACATTGCTGTTGGTAAGTGTTTAAACTGGCATTTTGATTTGTATCTCAGCTTTTGGTGAGATGGTTAGAACAACTCAATGCTACTGAATCTGATCAATTTTCAGTAAACCAGAACTAGTTTTATACTACATTGACTTAAAAAAAAAAGGAAGTGAGTATTTTACTAAGTAGCAAAGTATCTTAATGAAGTGTGTAAAATATCATAGGTTTTAGATCATTGGTGATAAAAGATGAACATGTGCAAAAAGCTAACTACATAAAGGAGGCATATTTATCATTATATTAAAATTGATCTGTCTTTCTGTAACTTAGGCAATATGCATGTATCTTGAAAGAATAGTGTAAATATATCATTAAAGACAGCTTCATGGCAATGGACAAAGCACTAGGCAATGAGCCAGAAACCCCAAATGCAAGTTTGGTATCTTCAACTTATGAGACATCTGGGTTTGTAACCATAACTTAACCACTTTGGGCTACAATTACTTTTTCTTTAATAGGATGCATTAAGCATGAGGAAGACAGATATTCCAATCAGCTCTGTAGTCCCACATTTTGCATAATGTGAACTATCTAAGCGGTACTAAAATCCACAAAGAAAAAAGCTGAGATTTGGTCATGTTAGAATACAGCTTGCTTTTACACAAATATGCTAATATTCAGCCACAAGAAGTTTTTTCCCCCTTTTTAACCAGAAACATAATCATTCCCCTACTCATTCAATCAGGACTATCATTCTCAAAAGAGTAAAATTTACCAGAAAGCTACCAACATATGTAAATGTATGACATTTATTTTGACCTTTCCTTATAAAAATTAAAACAAACACTATAAAGCTCCATCAACAAGAAAGCCTATAAAATTAATCATCAAATGTCAAGTGAAAGAAACAAGATACCACAACTCACTCTTGAATATGTAGTTTAGTTGACTATATTACATATATACAAATTATAGTACCCAATGCACTATAACAACTTCATTCATTTACTAATTCAAAAAATATGTTGTGTTTTCAACAGGATCATTAATGCATCAATAAATGCATCTATTATATGCCAAGTGCTGTGCTAAATAGTGGTCATTGTCCTCACTTCAGTGGAAAAGTCAAACAAATAAATGAGGAGGGTAATAACAACTTGTGATAAGTAACTTGAAGAAGACAATAATGGTATTATGAAAAATAAGTATGATGGAGATTCCAGTAATTCTTTCGTATGACATTTATATCCAAGAAATCAATGGGCTAGGTTTACATTAGTTTTATAAAGTATAATATTCCTATGTTTTTATGTGAATCACAAAATGAAATAGTTACAATTATTCTACCTCTTAAGCTTTTGCTTAATTATCCAGATTAATTTGAACATAGAATTTTAAATACTATTCATTAATTTATTCGCTTAGAGAGACATACATTAGTTGTTTCTTTTGAGCTAGAGAATGAATCCCAGAGGTCATGTAATCCAATTTTCTCAATCATTTTTAAAGATATTTTAAATAAATATTTTAAGTGTGCAACTTTTCCAAAGATAACCCATTAGTTAGTGGTAAAGCAAGGTGAGGAATTCAGGTGTCTTAAAAATATTATAAAGTTTCTGTGCTCTGTTATGTGTGATTTTGTAAAACTATTATTGCTACCCAAAGAATGACCAACTGAAAAGATTTATGTTTAATGGGCTTTCAATGATTCATTGAATAGTTAATTAAAATGGCGTGAATATTCTCAAGGTATAACTATTCTTAGGAAGAATCAGGATATTTTTTATGAGGCTTCTGGAAGTTTATGACTCAAATTAGAAAAACAATATGTGAATAACACAGACATATTAAAAACATATAGAAATAAATCCAGAAAATTGACTGTAAATAAGCTTTTCCACTACAGTATAGAGAGGAAAGAGATTCTTCATTCGAGAAGGTTGGAAGGTGGTGATGTATACTCTTCTAGTAAAATGGAGAAATACAGAAATAACTAATATGTTAATCATTCCTGGAATTTAATTATTTTTTTAAAAACTGTGAAAAAGATGAAGAATCATTCTTGACATGTAGCTTAGTCATTGGAAAAGTTAACATTAAAAAAAGTAGGGCTTTCAGAATAAATATCTAAGTGAGTTTTGGGGACACCTGCCAGGAGTGAACATTTTGATCTTGGCTAAGGGTAAATAAAATCCACTATCAAGACCTAAAAGGTTTTACTTCTCAAAAATTCGATTTCTTTTAAATACATAAATAAGCATGGACACAATTTTTATTTCTGGTCTACCAAGACTCAGTGTAAATAAGTCATGGGAAGGGAAAGAGGGAGGGACAAAGAAAGAGAGGGAGAGAGAAAGAGGCTGAGAACACGGAAGCAGAGATGTACCATCTGATGCCCTATGACCTAATTATCCTTCTCACTTAAACTTACTGTGAAGATGTAAAATGGGTAAGATAAAAGGGGGTGGGGAGTGTGGGGCCTCAGCAGCCGTCTCCTTAGACTTCCCACTTTCATCTTTGAGAACTCTTTCTATTACAGATGGAAACAATTTCCACTGTCCACACGCTTCCTGGCCAGAAGCTGGCCAGGCTTAGAGAGGATTCGAGAAGCAGCTGATTCTTCCGCTCCGCTGGTGTCCATGCACCACTCTCTTCTCTTGCCCAGCCCTCCACAACGATCTGGATTTCCCTTGACTTGCATTTCGGTGTCAGGTCTAAGAGACAGTGTCACATCCGGAAAGACACTTTCTTATACACTGCGCCTTTTCCCAGGAGGGATTACTGAGGGTCCCTCTCGCGCGGTGCTGCTCCCTAACCCACGAAATCGCTGACTTTCCTGGTTCTCAGCCCCGTGGCTTTTCCCTAGCTCCCTCCAGTCCCCTGCAGGCTCTGCACCAAACCTTCACTGTTTGTTTGGTTGTTTTAGGGGGGAAGTGCTAAGCCCCGCCCACCGCCGCGAGCGGCCTGTCAGTCTGTCCCGCTGTGCGGTCGTGATTGGCGGCAAGACGAGTCGCCCGGCGCCGCCCCGTTCCCTTTGCCGCGCTCGCTCCTCGGGTAGAACCCGAAGGTGCACAGGGGATTCCGGCGGCGGCGCTGGGAGCAGGTGGAGAAGCATCCTGACTCTGATGTGGCTGCTTGCTCCTCCTCTAATCGTGGGTTTGAGGCAGAAAGGAAGCGCCTTCCTCCTTTCCCGCTACAGCTCCAATGAACTGTTGCTCGGAACCTAGGCACTTCAGACACTTCACCTCACTCCCATGTCTGGTTTCACTGTGTAAATCACCTGCACATTTATAACCCTGGGAATGTCCATCGGCTCGATGCTCAGAGAAGGGGTCGACTTTCCCGGGTTTGGGAGAGAAGGTGTCCGCAGACTGCGTGGGAGCTGTCCAAGGTGCTGAAGCTTCCCGAGCGCTTGTCCCCACCAGCACCACGCGGGGTTAGATTACACGTTTCATCCCTGTCTTTCTGCTTCCCTATGCCTTGGATAAGACTATTTTCAGGATCGTGAACATCTCTCTGGATCATGGCTCACGTGAAACACTTTCGAACGTTAGTTTCGGGATTTTACTTCTGGGAAGCCGCACTATTACTCAGGTGAGTCCATTCGTATTTGACGTTGGGGAGCTCATTAAGCCTGTCCTTGGTTTTGCAACCACTTGTTATTGATGGAACTCAGAAATTTGCAATTCTATACTGACTTGTTGAAAGTATCTTTTAAATTGTATTGTTTTTTATCTAAAAATCGTCCAGCAGTCTATCTATTTAGACCTCTAAAAGCAAGTAATTTGCTCCATGTTCATTGATTAGTCTATTGTAGTAACTGGCATCTTAGGTTATTTGCAGCTGAGATAACTCTAGAAAAAAATTATTTCAAAAGCCTACGCTTTCCTTATCAAATTGCTTTTAAAGTTTCCATTTTCTAAGTGAGTGATATATTCTGGGTGTTGCTCTATTTTTGAAAGTTACAAAATATTTAGTAGTTAGAAGTGAGACACTACCAACTTTTTAAAAGGCAGAAATATAGAACATACACATTTACCGGTTAGAGAAACTCCAAACATTGTTGGTGTATCCAGAGGCTAAGTAAAATAAAATCAAAATAAGAGTCTTGAAAGTACCATTTCCTAATGACCTAGTTCAGGTAATGCTTGAAGGCAAAATCATAAGTAAATTATTGGATATATTCTATATCAAGAGTAATCTTTTTGAAGAAAATAATATTATAACAACCCCATTAAATTATAAAATTTTTCTATGACATATCATTTTCTTATCATGTTTCTGTCATATTTGGGATGCTTTAAAAAATAGTTGAGAGCATAAGAGAACAAGGCAAAGGATCAGATAATTTTACCCCTGTTCTTATCCAAACAAGGTACTGTCCACATAGATATTTTAACACAATATAAATTTAATTTTACTATTAAATACCATAAGTTTTCCAGTTTTTTGGCTCACTAGCTTTTCAAGAGGAGTGACGTCGATTAGAGAAGCTAAGTTATGTGTATACTGATTTTTATTTGAAGAAGTGAGTATGCTTTTCTGCATTGCTATGTCAATTTTTCATCTTTGAGCTACCTTGGAAAAATAGTGTCTCTCATAAAAACTACCTTTTAGAAAATCATGTTATGTGGATATGCCTGTATTTAACAGGAACTAGTTGTAAAGGTTATTATATTCCTGAAGTTATTGATTTTCAGAAGTAAGGAGTTGAACCATTTTTAATCAAAGTATTTTCAGTGACAAATATCTTGGTATGATTTAGTAAAGTTTTTGCGACATTATCATTGTCAGAAATTGTATCTGTAGTGATCAATACAAAATGTGGGAAGTTTTGCATTTATGAAAATTTTAGGGAAGTAGAAAGTTCATGTTATAATAAAAATTGAACATTTTGCTATAATTTATTTTAAGTAGCTTAAATGATAAAATAAATTTTTCAAAATAAATTACATTATCTTAGTTGGTAGATACTTAGATTTAAGAAGCTTAAGGTCAATAACTAAAACGTTTTGGTCAATGAGGTAAAATTTGTATAATGGCAATATGCTATGATATTTGTTATAATACATTCTTTGGTACATAATCTTCATCACAATATCCTCTGATTCTTGTCTAAATTTATTAAAGTTTATGAAATATTTACTTCAAATTGATGATTGTGATTATAAGAATTTATCTTCACAAATATTAAATATTTTAAGTTAGAAATGCATTTAATGAATAATCAAAAAATGTAATCCCTTGAAAATGATATACAATATACAGAAGTTTTCACATTACTTAACTTCTTCAAATTTCTTTTCTTCTTTCAGAAATCAAATACATTTTTCCATCCTAGACTATTCTTAGATGAGAGTAGTTCATCACTCTATGAAGACCTTTAATCATATATGAAAAAGTAATATTTTCTCTTTTAGTGGTGACCCTTGAAAGAAGACTTTCTTAGTTTAAAAAAAAAAAAGGAAGCTCCCTCTACTGGAAATGTTTTGTACAATAAATGTCTTTATAAAAACGTTTCTTTCTTCTCAAAGTCTAATCTTTGTATAGGAAAAAATAAAGTCACAAATTATTTAGCATTAATTCCTAAACATATCTTTTATCATTTGAAAACATCTTTCCAGGACAATTTAGAGGTTAAAAACAACAGAAATCACAGACATTTAAAGTATATAATTTACCTGTAGAGACTTTTAAAAATAAGTTTTAAGGATTTCCAAAATGCCTTATTGAGATACAGCATGCAGAGATAAAAGTGCACCCATAAGTTTCTGTCCAGATGAAGTTTCACAAAGAGAACATGCCCAGGTGAAGAGACCACAGACCAAAAAATAAAACTGTCACATCACTGAGTCACTTACCTGTTTTCTCTCTCCACCATGTCCTTTCTCAGGCACTGCCTTGGGCAAAGGTAGTCAGTCTCCTGACTTATTCAGTAAATAAATTTTTCCTACCTTTGAACTTTATATAAGTACTCCCTTGAGTTTGCATTATTTTTATGAACATTATGTTTATATGACTTACCCATATTGTTGCATGTGGCAATAATTTATTCATTCTCATTGCTGTATGATATTCCATTATATAAATATAAAGTAATTTATCGATTGTCTTGTTGATAAATATTTTTCAGATTTTGGCTAGTATTCTTATGAATATCTTTGAACATCCTTTGCAAATATATGTATGCATTTTTGGGATGACTGCATAGGTTAGATTCAAGACTTTCTCTAGAAAATAAATTGCTACAGCATAGAAGTTTGACTCCATTTTTCTATGAAAGATGTTGAAGAAAAATACACTTCTAGGAATAAACTTTTACTATTATGATGATTTATTGCATGCAGGTATTGTAGCAAGATTCTATGTCATTTTTTAAAAATTTGCTATGTATAACATATGATTCTTCCCAGTTTTCCTGAAAATAATTATAAATTTTCCCATGTATAGAAAAATTTAGCCTGGATCTCCATTTAATGTCTCAATGAGTATGTTTAGCTTTGGTAGATATTGCCAGTTTTCCAAAGTAGTTGTACCTGTTTATACTCTTATCAGCAATGTATGAGAGTTTCTGTTACTTATTAATACAAAATTTGATCAGTGCAATGTTATTATAAGCACTTCTAGCATTTTCTATCATATTATTGTAAGCTCACAGATGATGTTTTAGTTTTTTGATGTTGGCATAATTTCAACTTTTTAGTAAATAAACTTTATAAAGGCAAAAGCAGAACAACAGAAATATTTACTCATATAATATAATTAGAAATATTTACTGCTAGAATATATCAGGTGTAAGAAATCTAATTTTCAAAGGGAAATTTTTTAAAAGAATAATTATTTAAATAAATGCAAGTGAGAAAGTTGCATAAACAGACATAAGAAACACGAATTTCCAAGTAGTAAAGTTGTCAAAACTTTCACGCTTTGCTCAGATGTTGCTGTTTTATGAGACAATTCTTCTATGGCTTTTGGATTTTAATTGTCATATTAATAAAATAAGTAACAAAACATCAGTGTTCAGCTTTCTTTGAAATGCAGATAAATGATGATTATGAAGAGCTTACAGAGCAAATTCCAAAAGCAGCTGTCAAAAATGCTTCATTTAAATTGATTACTTTCATACTATATCAAATAATTTTTCATCTTTACAGGTTGAGGCCAACACAGGTTTGCTACTTGAATAAATTATGGCACATTGTGTCAAAAACTGAATGCGTGAATTTCTGATGTCATGGTAATCATAAATATGTTTTATTGGTTTACTTCAAAGCCTAAGAAAAACATTTTAGCATAGAACTTCTTAGTTTTCATTTTGCTATGTTTTAGAAGGTAGGAAAAATTCTTTTTACTGTTGACTCTATTTTCCAAAGTATGATATTGAAGAAAAACATACTTCTAGACATAAACCTTTACTATTATGATGGATTATTGCATGCAGATATTGCAGCAAGATTCAATATAGTTTTTAAAATTTTGCTACATGTAACATACGATTTTTTTTACTTTTTTGCTTGAAAATATAATAAATTGTCCCATGTGTAGAAGACTCATAGCCCAGCTCTTCAGTTATTTCTTCAAGTCGTTTGCCCTGCAAATTTGAAGAACAGCTCAAAAAATATTTTCTCTTCTATGTAATTTTCTCTCCCTTAACCACTCAACTGTATACTGAGGCAAGTCAATCAGCAATTTTTGTTTTTAATGTATAAGGTTAAGCAACTCAACACGATTTATTTACCAAATCTTGTGCAAACTTTTGTGGTATGCATAATTTAGCTATGGATGATTGAGCAACTTCCACTTTTACCGTTATGGAACTTAGAATCTAGAATAAATTGCAAAGAGTCAAGTGACTAAAGAAAAATATTGACAGCAATGTTTTATAAATGTGAAATAGGAAGCTATCAGGAAGGTTTGGTACTTGTACTGGGCCTTGTACAACACTTGTTCATTGGTAGAGATGAGATACAAAGAGAATATTCTATGTGAAAGGGATGGTATAGATATACAATATATGTTTAAGAAATAATGACAATTAAATTCAGAAATATGGAGTCACAGCGTGGAATATATACAAAATTTAGAAGCAAATTATTTAATCATAACTGAATAGCTATCATTACTAGAATACTTTTGCAATTTAACTCAAAATATCTCTATATATTCCCCTCCTTTAAAAGTATTGTTTACTTCAAAATTAAAATTAATCAAAAGATTGCTTATAGTAACTAGTAATAGTTATGTAAGGAAACAATGACAAAATTACAAGAATGAAAGTCTAACCTGCTTGTTTTAGAGCTTGGAGACTGTTTGAATTTTTCTACAAAATGTTATCTCTTAGCAGAAATAGTAGAATCAAACACAGAATTTGAGATGTTGGGGAAAAGAGGACATTGCACTTGGATTGGAGTATTTTGCGTTTAAGATGCTTGCAGAAGAGCTAAGTAAGTTTCCTGCCACCAGCTAGGAATGCACAGATTTACATATGTTTGTTAGAACTGTAAATTTAACAAAAGGTTATAAAGGTGATCATACTGTGTACAAAGAAAGAATAAATAATACAGTCCATTTATATAAATTGATGCTAGAACACTTAGAGCAGAACACAGAGAAACATTCAGAGAGCACTAAGCTGAGCTGTAGAGGTAGGCCTGATCAGAACCAAGTAATGAAGTTACAAACTGATCAAAGTCTTATCCTACTGATCTCAAGGACCAGCTCTTATCAATAGCATACATCTTTTAATCAAGTATCTGGAAAACTTTCCATTTCCCTAATTTCAACTAATCTAACAAACCAGTCCACAATTGCAGATGACACATTTTACTCACTGAGGTTTTCTCAGGAAATTTTCCAGGAATTGTTTTGGAGAAGATAAATCTGTTACTTTTCCTTACATCATGAATCTGATACTATGAATCCTCCTCGATTCTCTCACCAAATTCATCTCTTACCCCTTTCCATATGATTATCTTTGCACTTATTGAAATAAATTCTTATGTCAACACATGTTTATGAAAAACTATAAAGTTTTTATTTTGGGGTTTGCTTTGTTTTGTTTGTTTCCCATTAGGAGGGTGGTATAACTTGTGGCTTTGTCTTGCTTGGGAAAGTGACCGAGAGACAAGTGAACCCTCCAAAGAACGGGTTCTGGAGTGAAGGCAGGAATTCCCAGCCAGAGCCAACTGTTTAGCAACAAACGCAAACTGTGTATATGGCATGAGCTGTACAGTCACAGTAAATGAAGCTATTCTAACAACTGCATGGTAGCACCACATATTGTCAGAAAACAGAGATTTTAAATTCTCAGATGTTGTCAGAAGAGGAAAGAGTGGTATAAAGATGCAGGTGTGTCAGAACACATTTCTGAAATTATTTCATAATCTCCTTACTAGAGACACTTTTAGGAGCATGTATTGGAGTTACCTCGCAGGCAACTTAACACGCAGATGCTGTCACCTGAGTGGTACAATTAGAAATAGCATGAAATCTAAAGGTCATTAGCATTCTCTGAAAATACTTTTACTGAATGGAAGAATTCTCAATGCAAGTGATGAAGAACTCTCTATGAGTGCATAAAAACATTTGCCATAAACAATCACAAATTATGACTAAACCTTGAGATATTTCTGACAATATTTTGCAACCATTGCCAACATAAAATGATTGGGTTTACGTTGCAGATACGGGTCCATTAAAATCCTACCTATATTTGAGAATCTCTGAAAAAGATCTTCAACAGGTGGTCTTCACTTAAATTTAATGAAATTCCCAGCGGTAGGGACTTCTTTACTCAGAAGGAAAATATTTGCAATCTCAATAACAATCAAAATCCCATTTGTTCTCTCCTCGCCAATGTGAACTATTTTTTTCATATATGTACTCCCACAAATACTTGTCTCTGCAATTGTTTTTGTTATTTTTTGTTTTTTGCTTCTCTCTGCTTGAGATGACCTTCCTGTTTGTGAAAATTGTGCCTGTTTGAGACATGTTTGACTTTTCCATGCAGGGACTCCATGATGAAGCTTGGATACTCCAGTTTCAGGATGCTCATAGCATTCTCCCTGAATGTCTCTAAAGCTTCTAAAAGGATTTATGGTTCAATGGCCACATTCCAGACAGTGTGTGAAGATCTGGTGAAACAAAACCCCAGTTTTTAACAATCTGTTACTGTGGAGGAGAGAACGTGTGACATCAGTTTCCAACTTGTGTTTTAGATTTTAATGCACGTTTTCTCTCTCTATTAAAGTTTAAGTCCCATGAGGATAGGACCATTTCTGATCTTTGTTTTGCCTCCAGGGTGTTTAATTCAGTGTCATATATGGAGTAGATGATCAGCAAACAATAAATAAGGCCTGAGATGACATCTGCCTGTCTGTCACATCTATCCATCTATGATTTTAGATTTGAATTCCATTTAAATATGTGTTATTAACTGGAGTGAAAAGGCACTCTTGTCTTCAATATCCTACAAGAGGGATCAAACAAATCTCCTTAGAAGATGTTACCTACTCTGAGAAGAGGTTATAAAACAGTTATCAATTTCCAGCATCCAATGGAAAAATGAAGGATTGATTTCTTCTTTACCCTGTGAGAAACTCAAATTTGTATTGTATAATGCATTTTTCTTGACTTTTAAAAAATTATTGCTTCTTAAGTTGTCTCTTTTAGACTTTTTTCTAATTACTCTCCATGAAATTGTAGTATGATATATATTATATATTTGCATATGTACTTTCTATGTAGCTGTGCTTTATCTTTAAAAAAAATAAGATTTTTTCATCCCACTAAGAAAAAGCTTTTGTCCACCAACTTTGGGATGATATTGCCTTATTGTATAATGATTGCTACTTATTCATGATGCTTCTTAGACTAGAGTAGTATTCTTCCACCATTTTGCATCATGAAACAGAAATAAAGCAATAAAGCAAGTATTTACTTTTTTTGAATTTTACTAGAACTTTGCAGCTTGTTAAAATCAAGGAGTTGGCATAATTTATTTATTGCCACTCTGTAAAATAAGTTAGTTCTAAAAGCATTAGAAACCTTAGCAATATATTTTTCCATACATGCATATGGTTCCCAGAAGCCACCAGACTTTCCACCTAGTCACTGCTGCCTTTACTAATAATGGCACTGGTAGGTGGCTTTCAAAAATTCATACAATTATGAAAATAATATTGGCGGTATTGTCATTTACAGGTATTTATTTATCTATGATTTAGGTTCTGTTGATTTTTTATGTTTTTGATGATAAATAAATGTAGTTTGTATTCCTTTTTAGGTTAAATTTAAATTTGTTATAAACCTGGATCTCAGCTGTTAGTACTGACATGAGCTCTAGATATTCTCTAATTCAGGGCTTATAAAAAGCTGAGAATAATGTAACTACAGAAGATTTAAAAAAACCTATTGGCAGAAAATTGTGGCAGCAAAGAAAATGCTGCAAAGGAAAAAGAAAATAAAAGTGATTACTAACCATCTGTAGGGTATGAGGAAATCATTCATTCTTTGGGGAGGGGAATTCAGATTGGTCATCCAATATCTTGGGTAGAAGCCTGCAAGAAGATAAGTGATTTGAATCTCAATGAAACGACTACCCAAATGCACTCCATCCAATGACTGGAAGTAAAACGTTAATTCCATCTTTTTGCCTGCCTAGTTCCTATTCAACTCACTTCACCTTCTCTAAGAAGTGTCTGATTCCCCGCAAGTCTATGTGAGGATGGCTCCTCTGTGTGCCAATGCTCTGTCTCCCAGTGCTGTGGTCATGGTGAGTGCTCGCTCTAACTCAAACTGTGAAGTCCTAAAAGGGTAGTGACCATTACATATTTTCAGTTCTACCTCCAGGACCTAAGAATGTCCTGAAGCACACTGGAAGGGCTTACTAACTTCTGAAATACAGTGATTTTTTTTTTCTAGTTGAAAATTTCAGATAAAAACTCTCTCCACGCATAACCAAAATTACTATGCTATCTTTCTCCACTTCTAACATTCAGGAAAAAAATTTGTGAGGAATTTGGTGTGTCTTGTTTCTTTATTCCTAATTTTATCGATGTTAATATATATATATATATTTCTCACCTCTTATCTCTCCTTGCACAGAAAAAATTTTAGAAAATGTTCCCATTTTTCTGTTTCCTCAGTACTCATCTATACCTCCCTTGTTCCTATCAGGAATCCATCCACACCTCTGTTGTAGGACACAGTACTGAGCTTTCATGTTGTGATGGCTTCTCTTTTAGATATGGGCAAAATGGAAATAGCACTTCATGCAATAATGGTTGTAGCCAATCACTATTTCATCTATAAAATATGTCTTTAAATTAATATATGATTTAGTTATATACTTTTTTAATTTTAATGATGTGGAGTATAATTCAGGGTTAGGTCCATAAGTGGTCATTGTACAGGTAAAGTTTGGGCCTCCCCCTGGCTCCCCCTTTGTCTGGTTTGAGATTGGGTACCCTTATTGATGTTATGTGCCCCCCTCCCTCCCCTGGCAGTGTGCCACTACAGCCAATCCCTTTCTTATAGTATTATGATAGATGTTCAGAGTTCGCTTATGAGTGGTAACATCCAGGATCCACAAGAAACTCAAATGTGCTGAAAAGAAAAAGATAAACAACTCTATTAAAAAGTGGGCAAAGGAAATGAATAGACACTGTTCAGATGAAGATGTAGGTATCTACTTTTAATAAGATATTTGCATTAAAAGAGAAAACATAACTGAATGGCCATCTTAAATATTAATCGAATGACTGATGCACATGCTCAAGATATATTTGAATTTCTACTAACATAATTCTGAGACCAGAATTATTGATTTATGTTTCCAGTTGCCTAAATAACTTGAGAACTACTGGTATTACAAAAAGATGTGTTTTTGTCATTTAATCTATTTGTTTTATACATTGAATATATTAGTTGAAAGAGACACTATAAAGGATAATAGAATGGGTACATATGTATGTATGTATGTATGTATGTACATAACCATTTATTTTACTGACAATTCCTAGAAAAGTAATCATAAATAACTACCAAAAATAGTAATAGTATTAAATATTTTAAAAATTTTCTTAGGGTGGAAAGAAATGCAAATTCTTTATACAAAGAAAGAAACTTAAATGGATCTTGAGTAGCTGATGGAATTTGTATGGGCGGAAAATTGGGAAGAACCCTTCAGACAGGAAAATAACTCTGGGCATAGCCAGTGTCCTCGAAAAATAGAGGAGGCCATCGACTTCACAGTGACATGGCAACCATGGGGTTCACACGTTTTCCTTTCAAGTATATCAATATTCCCTATATTATTTTAGCACTAGCTCTTTTGGGGAAATCTACATGACCATTCCAGGGAGTTGGAAAATAAAAACAAGTGTTTATCCAAATAATTTTCTCTATTCCAAATGTTCTGTTGTCATTATGTGATTGTAATGGAAGATACATATTCTGATAAGTCACTTTATATTCACTTGTCCAATTGATGTTAACATTCATGTATTTTGTTCATTCCATCATTTAAAATCTGTTTGATCTGTGGAAGTTTAAGGAACAAAAGTCAATTATAAGCAGATTAAACATAACAAAAAATGCAAGATAAAGATAGTTATGGCTTTTCATGATTTTATAAAGAAATGATTATATTTCTGGCAAGAGATAAAGAATCTATCTTTATATATTATTTTCTTATTTTAATAAAACACTCTAATATGCATTAAGTATTTTTCATCACTCATTAAATAATCTCCATTTAAGAAGAGGCCCTTAGTCAACTAAAACACTAAGAAACCTATCTTTGGGTAGTCTATCCTATGACCTAGCACAAACAAATGAACCTCCTTGTGTCCTTTACTTACTTCGTGTTTTATGTATTAGGAAGAATAAAAGCAGCAGAGGATTATGAAGCTAGAACTGTTATACATTTTTCTTCTGTGTTATTTTGTTTCTTTGTAAAGTCCTTCAAACACTTCAAAAGATTGTAAAATTCTTTTTTTCTTTAAATTCTTGAAATTGTGAATGCCTTCTTCTTACTGTAAATTTTAAATAGGGTGAGAATCATCAAAGTCATTGACTCTGCTACAGACCTCTCTGATGCCTCCTGATACCACAATAGTCAGGTTTTATGTATTTAAATATTTTCCTCTGTTATAAGCTGATTGTAATACCCGGTTAATGGAAAGCTTCATAAACTTAACAGTTTACCATATTTCGAAAGGTCAAAGTTTATATCATTCATTCTGTCTGTGTGCATCCATAATTATTATATATGTCAACTTAGAACAAGATTACACTGGAAAAGTTTAATTGATATAAAAAAAAACCTAATTTCTAGAGCAAATTACAATTAAATTTTAAAGACATAGTAGTAAAGAGAAGGTGAGATTTATTACACTACAAGAAATAGCAAGTTTATTTTAGATGTTTTCCAAATTAACTGTCTTTGAATTCCATCTTCTCTCCACATTTAATTGTGTGTGGATGTAAAAATAAGGAATTTGGAAGGAAAAAAGAAAAACTCAGGGTCAGATCTCAGCTATCTCTTTGAAGGAATGAATGATCTTTGTGTAGACTGAATAATTATCTTTAATATGCCACTTTTAAAATGTAAAGTGTAAGCTGAGCTCGGTGGCTCAGGCTGTAATCCCATGCCTTTGGGAGGCTGAGGTGAGTGAATTGCCTGAGCCCGCAGGTTCGAGACCCGCCTGGGCAAGTTGGTGAGATCTCATCTCTACAATAAAAAAATCAAAAGAAGCCGGGCATGGTAGCGCGTGCCTGTAGTTCCAGCTACTTGGATGGCTGAGGCGGAAGGATCGCCAGGGCCCAGCAGATTGAGGCTGCAGTGGCCGGGAGCGGCCACTGCACTCCAGTCTGGGTGACAGAATGAGACTTCAACTCAAAAAAAAAAAAAAAAAAACCAATGAAATGTAAAGTGTAGAGTCATATTCATCTACAAAGCACACTTTTTAAAAGCTAAAATGGTCAAAATGTAATAATCTCTTTTGAACAGAAAATTTTTACTAAGCATTACAGCTGTATTTTCTCACTTCATTTTGTCATAGTAACCTTAATTCCGAATATCTGCATTTGTTTCTAAAATCCATTATAGTGGTAGAGGTGAGAAGTGTTGAATGACAGAAAAATAAATATGGGATAAATAGACTCCTTTATTGTTGTCTTGGTTCAGATAAGGTGCATTTTTAGTAGCAGAGAGTGCACAGTAACATTGGTTTAATAATTTTTTTTCTTTCAAAAATAAGAGAAAAGACAGGAAGAAAAGAAAAACGATTGAAGTGAACCGATCAAGGCTGAAATGGTTGTTCCCCATCCTTTTATCTTATTGTTTTGTTATCCTTAACATGGAATTTGTTCTTTGAGATCCAAGATAAATGCTCTGATTTCAGCCATCCTAGCTGCTTCCTGGCCATCAGAAAGAAGGAAAAGGCTTTCCTTTAAACATACTCCAAGATGCTAAATATTCCTCAGTTTCCCAGGCAGCTTTGTGTTTCCTTGTGGCCAAGTTCTGGCCAGTAAGTACATAGAAACAGCATGTTTAACTTCTTAGAAGTGACTTTAAAGAGAAAGCCTGAGGCTTCAGATCATGTTTTGTATTCTGCCCTATAGAACTCTGGCCTTCCCTGAAGCACAAAGGATTGATACAGATAGGAAAGAAGCATGATGAGCGTGTGCTTTTTAAAACATTCCTGAAGAATTCGTACAGAGAACTGATATGAAAGTGTGTTGATTGGTGGGTAGGGTATAAACTGGTGTCAGAGAGAGCAGTAAAAATGGAGAGAAGGGAACAGATATGAGGAATGACAAAACCAAAAAGACTCATCCACTAATAAGATGTGAGAAAAAAGACAGAGTAGTGTAAAATAAACATCATATTAGTCTTTAGTAACTGGGTGAATGATAGTGCCGTGACAAAAATAGAACAAAGAAAGAAAAGGACAGTACTGTAGACAGACAAGTGTCAAGAGTTAAGTTCCAGATATATACGCTGAACGTGATACCAAGTTAATGGTAAGTTTCAGCATAGAGGCAGGAGCACCAGACCCAGACACAGGTGACATAGGGTGGCTAAAATTCTGCGGCAGGGCTTTCCAATGTTTTTCATTTTTGTGCTGCACACATGGATGTTTCATCTGACTGGGGTACACAAATAAGCCTGGTGACTCGCAAAGACTCCTGGTCTGTGGGCTCCAGCTGTCCTAGGCCTCAGCTTACACACTGGAGGCTGACCTCTGGACAATACAGCACACTGGGGCAAACAGATGAGTCCTTGCCTGATAAGGACCTTGCTACTAAAAATGTGATGCTTTAACCAGAGTGGAAATCACCAACCCGGAAGCTTGTTAGAACTACAAACTCTGAATTCTACCACAGGCTTACTGAATCAGAATTTGCAATTTGTCAAGTTTTTCAAGTGATTGATAAGCACAGTCAGGTTGGAAAAGTACTGTTCTAAGAACATCAACTCCTAAGAAATGGAAATAAGAGGAAATGCTGGGGGCAAGAGAAACAGAGTGAGCAAGTGCAGAGGAGAATCAAGAGAGAATATCACAGAATGTAACAGAAGTGAGATCTCGGGAAATGAAAGAATGATCAAGAATATCAAATGCCACAATGCAAACAAAAATGAATTATTAGTAGACTTTATTAGGGCATTCTTTGGTACAAAAGTACATGTACAAATATGTTAGAATGACATTGAACGATGAGTTAAGAAAGCTATAAATATCCAGGAGACTACTAGGAAGGGAAGGAAGTAAAGGTAACAGAATTGAGACAGGAAGTTCTTGATTCCTTTTTTGTTTGTTTTTAAAATGGAAGGAGACAGGTGGGTGCAGGGGATATATGGGAATTGCTCAAAATGTGAGCACTTCCCTGTGAACCTCAACTTGCTCTAAAAACGAAGTTTGTTAAATTAAATTTTCAAATGGAAAGAGATCCAAGCTTGTTTACAATCTGGAGGAGAGAAGTCCATGAATTTGGAAATGCTTAGGAAGAGACAAATGAAGTACAGAAGAGATGAGGGCAGGCTCCCTAACAAAGGTAAAGAAGAGTTTCAACAGCAATCGCTGAAGGTAGATTTTGAACCAGAAGAGAGCTACCTCTATGGAACTAAAGAAAAAGAGATTAGAATAGGAGCAGACTATTAGGCTATAGATGTGGGGATTGTAACTTCATAATTCAGCAGTTGAATGCTCCAGGATATCTTTGAAGAAGGATATCAAGTGAGATAAAATGAATAATGAAGCAGACCAGTTTGAGCTGATGCAACTAGGTACAAAGCAACACAGAAAAGAGCCAGTGCTATCACTGGTAGCATGACATGGTTGTACTGTTGCTCTCCTGGAGCATTTAGTCCAACCTCTTTACAGCCGAAGTCCCTGTTGCCCCCAAAAGGAAGAGAATAAAGCACAGAGACTCGGTCTTCATTAAGAACACACTAATTTTGGCGGCAAAGTCAGAGGTAGAACCCACATCACGTAATTCAAATCAATTGTTTATTTTTTCAAAGGAACACTGCATTCTGCTATTCTATGTTAAACATTAACACGATTTCATCACTCATTAAAAGAAAAATGTCGTTCATTCCACTAGAATCATAGTAGGACCTTAGATCAATCTTTTCATTGGAAAATATGAGAATAAGACCCAAATTCAAACTTCTGATTCTTTTTTATAACGTTCTATACATGAGCACCAGGGTTGTTAATGGTGGCCAGTATTTTTCACCTGTACTTCTAAATCATTTTCTTTGCATCTTGAAAATGGCTAGCCTTTTCCTATAAAGCATTGTCTCTAGGGATTTGATTATGCTTGATTAAAGGAAAACAGTTCTTACTGCTATAGAGAAAAACTTCTATAATCTAGAGGTTGTGGAAACCCTTTTGTTCCCTGGGTAACTGTAAACATTTTGCCCAAAATAGCTCAAGCATATGGAGAGAAGGACAACTTTTAAAAAAGGACAGGAGAAAAAGGGAGAAGAAGGGTGAAAGAGCAAGGAATTCAGAATGTTAGCTATAAATATAAACTGAGCATTAGTTTTAGATTCAATTTTTGCATCAGTGATTATGTCTTGCTAACCTCTTCTCTTTCTTATTTTTCAAAATCATATAGCCCAATAAAAACCTTGAGGAATAGTATGATTTTCACTAAAGCAAAATTGAATAATATCATACATACAGTATGGCTGTATTTACCTTTCCTTACCATTTCTAATTATAAACTCTTTCTTGTTTTATTATTTAATTCCCTCTTTTGCTCTGCGCCCATTCCTCGCTCCTTAAAGGCATGTAATAGTCAGGCAAAGGGTTAAACCTCTTGCACCACAGGAAGAACAAGACCAAATCTGTCTTTAAAATACTTAAAACGAAAAAAGAAAAAAAAATACTTAAAACGAAGCACCTTCCATTTACAGGGGACATTAGCATAAACATTTGTAGTCACACAGACGGAACTATCTACCATCATCTGAATGAGTCAGTGAATATAGGCTGGTTTATAAAAAGCCATTAAGTATGACTTAGTTTTAATATTCTATGTACATCTCTTTTCAGGTCTGCAGACTCTAGATATTGGTGCTTTAAAATATCATTCTTTTATGTCCTGAATCTTACTGATTTGAAGATTGATAAAAATACATTTCATTAGTGCCACTCCTGCTGCATAATTTCCTTTGCAAATGTCTATAACTCAGCTCAAATCCCAAGTAAAAGAATTATTCTGTTAGTATTTCTTATCACTGGCTAATAAAATTAAGGTGCTTTCTTGCATTCTTGCAGTATTTTTCTGAAGTTTTTTGTGCAATGCACATATGTTATAATGAAATTTATGCAGTGCTTTTATTTTAAACATGTTATGTGTGTATTTTAAAGATCTGGGAGATATGTAACTAAATAAGATTCAGAAGTGAAACACAATTCTTCATTAACTTTTCCCCAATGCCTTAATGTAATCATTCTTAAATTATCACTAGAAAAATGTACCTGGAACCACACTAAGTGATATTTTAATAAGTTAAAATGATGAAGATTTATTTAAAATATAAGGAAAAAAATGCTCTTGAATTGAACTTTGGATGGCCAATCTTCTTTTTTTATTTATTATTTTTTTTTAAGGATGTGGGGTACAATTCAGGGTTAGGTACATAAGTGGTCATCGTGCAGGCAAAGTTTGGGTACACTTATTGATGTTATGTCTCCCCCTCCCTGGCAGTGTTACACTATTTCCAGTCCCTTTCTTATAGTATTATGATAAATGTTCAGGGTCTGCTTAAGAGTGAGTACATGTAGTACTCAGATCTTTGTTTCTGTGAATAATCTTGAGTATTATAGACTCTAAATCTATCCAAGTTGCTGTGAAGTCCATAATTTTGTTTTTTTTTTGTGGCTGCGTAATATTCTATCACATATATGTACCACATTTTCTTTATTCAGTCCACTTTCTTTTTTTTTTTTTTGAGTTGGAATCTCACTCTGTCGCCCAGACTGGAGTGAAGTGGCCGCTCCCGGCCACCACAGCCTCTACCTGCTGGGCTCCGGCAATCCTTCCGCCTCAGCCTTCCAAATAGCTGGAACTACAGGCGTCCTCAATGGGCAACACAATTGGTTCCATGTTTTTGCTGTTGTGAATAATGCTGCAATAAACATGCACGTGCAGGAATCTTTTTCACAGAGTGGTTTGAGTTACTCTGGGTGTATAGAAGGGGGATTGTTGGATCGTATGTAAGGTCGATTTTTAGATTTTTTTAGGATTCACCACACTGTTTTCCACAGAGGTTGTACTAGTTTACACTCCCACCAACAGGGTAGAAGTGTCCCCTTTTCCCTGCATGCTCTCCAGCATTTATTGTTTTTCAGTTATTGATGATAGTCATCCTGACTAGAGTTGGGTTGTATCTTAATGTGGTTTTAATTTGCATTTATTTGATGATTAGTGAAGCTGAGCATTTTTTCATGTATCTGCTCGTATGTCTTCTTCTGAGAATTGTTTATTCATATCTTTTGCCCACTTTTCAATAAGGTTGTTATTTTTTTCCATTCAGCACATTTGGGTTTTTTGTAGATCCTGGATATTAGGCCTTTGTCAGATTTACAGCTGGCAAATATTTTTTGCCACTCTGTGGTCTGTCTCTCTGCTCTCTTGATGGTTTCTTCTGCTTTGCAGAAGCTTTTCAATTTGATGAGGTTCCACTTGTCTATGTTATCTTTTATGGCATTCACTTTTGGAGAGCTGATCAGGAGGGGGTTGCTTATTCCAATTTCCATAAGGGTGTTTCCTATATTTTCTTCTGGAATTCTTAAAGGTTGAGGTTTTACATTTAGGTCTTTGATCCATTTAGAGTTGATTCTTTGTGTATTCTGGTAGGTAGGGACTAGCGTAATCAGACAAGAGAAGAAAATCAAGGGTATTCAAATAGGAAAAGAAGTGAGTTATCCCTCTTTGCAGATGACATGCATAATCCTATGCCTTGAAACTCTAAGAAAATCTGTAAAAAACCTCCTTGCACTGATAAAGGATTTTGGCAAAGTCTCAGGGTATAAAATAAATGTGCAAAAGACAGTTACTTTCTTATATACCAACAACAAACAGAGAACCAAATAAAAAGCACAATCCCATTCACAGTAGCCACACACAAAAAATGAAATACCTTGGCATCTTCCTAACCAGAGAAGTGAAATATCTTTACAATGAAAACTACAAAACACTGCTCAAAGAAATCAAAGATACAAACAAATGGAAAAATATTCCATGATCATGAATTGGAAGAATTAACATTGTTAAGATGTCCATCCTACTAAAGGCAATCTAGATTTAATGCAATATCCTTTAAATTACTAACATTATTCTTCTCAGACCTGGAAATGGCAATACAGAAATTCATATGGAAACATAAAAGAGCATGAGTAGGCAAAAACATTTATTAACAAAAGAAACAAAGCAGGATGTATCACAATTCTAGACTTCAAACTCTACTATAAAACTACAATCATCAATACAGCCTGGTACAAGAACAGGTTTATAGACCAATGGAACAGCAGAGAGATTCTGGAAGCAAAACCTCAATTACTCAGCTAACTCATCTTCGACAAAGACTACCAATAACCATTGGGGAGAGGAAAACCTATTTAGTAAATGATGCTGGGAAATGATGCTGGCTGACCACATATGGGAAATTGAAACTGGATGATCCACCTTCTATCAAACCGAGTTCTAGAAGGAATCTAGGAATTATAGCAAAGTCGTATTTTAGTGTTATCTGCTTATATTTTAGTGTTATTTATTTCCTATGAAATGTGTAAGATAACATGATTTCTGTCCCCAGCCCTCAAGTGTCCAGTCTAGTACAGATTATGACTTGTAAGTATCACATATTAACAATGAAGATCAGTGAGTGACAGAACCATATATGTGATATAAACTACAGCCTATAGAACTCTGTGGAGGAGGGATCATTTCCAGCTCAGGAATGAAAGGCAAAGTGTATGGCATTAAACAAAAAACAAAAAACAAAAAACGGCAACAAAAGATACAATAAAATGTTCTTAGGCAAAAAGGTGTACCCAGATTCACATTGACCAGGCCACATTACCATTGTGACTCCAGGTGTTCCCTGCCCCTGTTCTGACTGAAGGAAAAGTAGCATCTGCTATTCCAAGATTTCGCCGTCCAAATTTTGATGTTTTTGGTAATTTAATGTTTTCACTAAGTTTATTTATCAAAGAACACACTGTGTGTGCACATGTTGTATGTGTGGTGAATTAACACAACTAAAATTAGAGGGTTTCAAGAAACAGATTGTGGACACTAACGGTCTAGAACCACTAATGATCTAGGTAAAGGGAGGAAGTCATCTCAAATCTATCATAAAGTTAAGAGAACATCCTTTCCCATAGGAAGGTAGGGGCAACAATATTTATGAGACTATTTTATAGTTTGTGGCTTGTTTTAAGAATCAGCTGCTATTTCACTGATTTACAAAGAAAAGGTAACATCTACGACCTATTTTCCTCAAATGCTTTATAAGGATTCAGAATGTAACTGGCATTTTTTTTTTTTGAAAAGTGTGTGTATGCAGCTGATGCTTAGTGCTTGATGTATAATAACCACAAATTTGCATTTATAATTTTGAATTAATTATAATAGGCGTTTAATTAAAATGAATTTCTACGTCTTTATGTGGACTTAATTTTGCTTATTTATAATTACTTAGGTAATACATGATTATGTTTTCCACATTAAAATGCAAATATTTTAGGTAAATGACAACTTCCTCTTGGTTGTTACCATTTTCTTAATCCCCTACTTGGAGACAATGACTGAAGTCATTTAATGTTTCTTTCCAGATCATAATTCATATTTGTTATGCAAACATAAGTGGCCATAAAGAAATATAGAGGTTTTTTTTTTTAACAAAAAAAGTTTCAATTAGGAGAATAAATCCATGTGTTTACTTTCAATTTTTTTTTAATTGTAGAGACAAGCCTTCACCAGGTTGCTCATGTTGGTCTTGAACCCGCAGGCTCAGGCAATCCACTCGCCTCTGCCTCCCAAAGTGCTGGGATTACAGGTTGAGCCACTGAGCCCGGCCCCATGTGCTTACTTTCCATGGCAGAGAGTTGCATTTAGAATTCGTTCTGGTCTCTCTCCCTCTTCTAACTTCTTCTACTGCAGAAGAGAGAAACTAGTGCTCTGTTTCAGGGGTTTAGAAGGAGAATCTGGGCAGGGGGAGTCAAGTCCCCTCCTTATCCCCTTTCACTTGGTGCCTTGAGTAAGGTGGGGTATGTAGACATCATTCTGGATCAGTATTACACAGTCATTGTGCCCTCATAGATCAGACACTTTCCCCAAAATCAGTTTTCTCCGTTTTAAGACACTTTCTCAAATCCTTTATACCTAAAAAAGTTTTCTCTAGCTGTTCAAGATTTTGCACATAGGTGGCAAGGAGACAACGCTAATGTGGAAACTTTTGTATCCCAAGAATAGGCTAAAAATATTTTTTCACTCAGTGTTGTGTCTTTAAACACTTTAAATTTCAGAATGCATAGAATAGCCTATTTTGTTTGCTGCTGTATAAATCCAAAGTAAGATTACATTAGATTTTTAAAAATACTTTAAGAACTTTCTAGGTCATTTTCTATTTTTTTAAATACACTCAATGGTACATTAAGTAGTGGTGAGCTATAAGAAAAAATATCTTCATAATTTAAATACAAATCATACATTTTCTCCTTAAAATGGTGACGTATATGTATGTCTATGAGAACTTACAATTAAGTTCGAGAACTCACTCTAGAAACAGCTCTGACGGCCATTCCAGAAAAACAGTTCCAAAATTGCTTTGACAAATGGACAAGGCACTGACATTGGTGCATAGCTTCCCAAGGGGAGTACTTTGAAGGTGACCATAGTGATATTCAGCAGTGAGACATGTAGCACTTTTTCTAAGATGAGTGTGTGAACCTAACTGTCAGAACTTGTATATGCACACACAATACGTATACACACACACTGTCCTTCAGTATATAAATTGCATATAAAGGTAACTTTTATCCATATGCTCATCAATTCTTTATCAGTTGTGATGGCATCTAGTCTCAGTTTGAATGGGCATATCCTCATTAGTACTGAATTGGAGCATGCTGGTGTATACTAAATGTGTATCTGTATTTCTTTTTCTGTAAATTCCTTATTCATCTCCTTTGCCCATTTTCCCACTGGATTATCTTTTTCTAAACAATTCACTGAAGTCTCTTCCATAATCCAGATATTAATGTTTTGTTTGGCATCTACTATGTAACTGGCTTGTTTAATCTGTTTGTAGTGACCCTCATTATGCAGAAGTGTTTAGAATTGGTGCATTATGTCAACGGTGTACACATGTAAGCCATATTCACTGCTGCATTTTCTCTCTGATTCTTGCTTGAACCAATTTCAGCTTGGCTTTCACTTCCACTAATTTTCTAACACTGTACTTGCCAAAGTCACTATGAATATTCACATAGCAAAATAACATAACTCATTCTCAACCCTTTTCTTATTTGACCAATTAGCAGCTTTTAATGGTTGATCACTCCCTCTCTCACTGGCTTTCAGGACCCTGCACTTTGCCCTTGCTCATTTCCACCCCACTTAACCCTACCCCACTTACTCCTGTCCCATTCACTCTTACCCTACTCACTGGTGTTCCTCTACTCCACTCACTGGTTTTGCTTTCCAGTCTGGTTTGCTGCTTTCTCTTCTGCTCCTTCATCTCCTCTCTCTTCTATCTATGTCTATACTTAATCCCTTGGTGACCTGATCTAGCCTCAAAGCTTCAAATACCATCTGTACATCTATGGTACTTTCCTTCCTTTTGCCTTCAACCTAAAATGATGTCCTTCCTCAGACTACAGACCCATATAACCTAGCATCTTAACTTGGCTATACATCAAGGAGACATCTCAAACTCCACATGCTCAAAATCAAGCTCTAGATTTTTCCTAGACCTGCTCCACTGGCAAACTTCCCCATTTCCATTAATAGTGAATCCATCCCTAGAGCTACTTGGGACAGCAAAAATAGATTCCTCCCTCCACCTTGACCACTGTCTTTTTTATTATAATCTGTAAGGAAAAAAAAGTGTGTGCTTCTCTCTCTCTCTCTCTCTCTCTCTCTCTCTGTGTGTGTGTGTGTGTGTGTGTGTGTGTGTGTGTGTGTGGTCTAAAACTTCAAAATATAACTCAAATCTGACCGCTTCTTATTACCTGCAGTGCAGCAGCCTCATCTGAACCACCATCACCTGGAATTTCATTATCTCCTAACTTGTCTCTGTCAAACACCCTAGTACATATTTAACAGGTCAGCAAAGGTGGTAATAGATGAAAAGCGAGCCATGCCATGTGTCTTCTCAATGCCTTAAAATCTTCCATTTTATTCAGAGTAAAAGCCCAATGTTTTGTAAAGGCTCTTATGTCCCTACATGATTTGATGTTCCATTTAACCCTTTGATCCATCTTCCCACTATCCTCTCCCTTCTTAACCCTATTCTAAGATAATAGGCTCTCTTCCTGTTCTGTGAATACATCAGGCGGACTCCTGACTTAGAGTCTCCGCACTGACTGTGTCCTGTACCTACGATAAACTCTCTGCTCTTAGATATTCTTGAAGTCAACTCCCTGACTTCCTTTGATACCTGGGTGAAATATCATCTTCTTAATGAGGCTTATCTTAATCACTCTATTGAAAAATTTAACAGTCATTAACACATACTATCACTATTGATTGTCCTTTGCTTTGATTTCTAGTGTTTCCTTTCTTCCAGTATATTATATAATTTACCAATTTGTCATGTTTTTGGATTATTATGTCCCATTCTGCTATAATGTAAATTTCACGAGATCAAGGGTTTTGTTCCATTTTGTTTGTTGCAGAATCAAGAGTTCCCTTAACAGTTCTTGGCACATTGTACATTTTCAAAAGATATTTAAAGACAAAAATGAGTAAGTATGGGTACTAAATAAATCAGCTTTTTTTCTGTAAAGCTTTTCATGTTGTCTTGTTTTTAAAGGTGTCTTCTACAACATGTCTTAAGCAATTCTTCTATATTTTTAATATTTTTCTTTGAAATATTTTCAAAGTAAAATTTGCATACAGATTAAAAATTCAAATGGAGAAGAAAGAGCTTTAATGCTTTTATAGCACTCTTTGGTCCTACCTCACTTGCACTGAGTTGTGCTTGCTAAGATCAATCATTTTTAAATGCTCATATTTTTCTTTGATGATTACAGCCTTGTGTCACTTAGTGACAGGGATAAGCTCTGGAAAACGCATAATTAGTTGATTTCATTGTTGTGAGGACATCATAGAATGTCCTTACACAATCCTCACTGGTATAGCCTACTACACACCTTGGCTCTATGATCTATCCTATAATTTCTTGACTACTACAAAGCTGGGCAGCATGTGACTATACTCCATACTGTAGGCAACTGCAACACAATGGTAACTATCTGTGCACCTAAGCATCTAAACATAGAAAAGATACAGTTAAAATATGGTATAAAGGATTAGGAAAAAAGGTACACGTGGTATGGCACTTACTGGAATGAAGCTTGAAGGACTGGAAGTTGCTTTGGGTGAGTGAGTGAGTGAATGAGTCTCACTCAGTTGCCCAGACTGGAGTGCAGTGGCCGCTCCCGGCCAACGCAGCCTCGATCTGCTGGGATCCGGAGATCCTTCCACCTCAGCCTTCCAAGTAGCTGGAACTACAGGCATGCGCTACCACGCCTGGCTAATTTTTTTGATTTATTGTAGAGATGAGGACTCGCCAAGTGGCCCGGGCGTGTCTCGAACCTGTGGGCTCAGGCAATCCACTCACCTAGGCCTCCCAAAGCACAGGATTACCGGCTGAGCCACCGAGCCTGGCCTGGTGAATGAATGTTGAGTGAATGTGAAGGCCAAAGACATCTGCTGTATACTACCGTAGTCTTTATAACAATGTACCCTTACACTACCTTAAATTATAGAAAATGTTTTCCTTTCTTCGTTAACAAACTAACATTAGCTTACTTTTTTACTTAACAAATGTTTACTTTTTTAAATGAATAATGTTAAACTTCACAATTTTTTTTGAAAGATTCATGAAAAATGTTTACATGGAATAAGAACAGGAGCTATAATCTTCAGGAGAAGTCTTTCCTATATAGCTTTTAGCCTATCTTTCCAAGGAAGACATTTTTTCTCTGAGAGAAAATGTGAAGCATCAATGAGACAAAGTCTCTATGAGCTCTCTTCTGGAAGAAACAGTGATATTCTAAATCAAATCAAGGATAATTTTATTGCTTTCTGGAGCGACATTAAAGTTTGAAGGGTTGAAGAATCGCTGCATTTGTCAGTATCATTGGGGAAACACATCCTTGCTGAGCTCTTCTTGAATAACTAATTTCCATGAAAACAACAATAATAATAAAGTACATGCTTTATTTAATGAGTTCTGCTATCCAAAGAACCACCAGGATGATGAGATAGTAGAAAAGAGAGTTCTATTGGCAATATCAGTTGGCAAGCCAGGGAGAGATAATCTCCATGGTGAATGATAGTGTTCTTTCCAAAGGACAAAGAGGTTAGAGGTTTTATAAAACGAAGAAATATTACAGCTTGCTCTTTGAGAAATTTCACTGACACTAATAAGGTTCGGAGGAGCTAGCAAGTTCTGGTCGGTAAGTGACTGCAGTGAGCAAAACTAGTTGCATCAGGTCATTTTAGTAGCCCTTAGAGAAAACTGGTTTCAGGTTACCTCAGGCAATCTCAGCTGCTAGGCCTGCAGAGAATTACATTTTTGGAGCAGTGTTTTGCGCCTCGAGTGTTTGTGCCCCCCTGGCTTCTCGAGTCTGCTCTAGTTGGGTATGACAAGATTGACCCAATTTGGATGATCAGCTTTCACAGTTCCATATCAACATATCTTATTATCACACAGAAACTTCTTGGTTAAAAAATACATTTTTTTCCATTACCTTGAAATTTAAGTGAGTTAAGACAACAATAATATTCGTTAACCTCAAAATTCCTGTGGCTCTGAAATTCAGGAGCTGTTTAAGTGGTGTCCTTGCTCATAATCTTTTAAGAAATCACTGTCAGGATCTCAGTCAAGTCATAGGAAGACTTGACTGGGATAAAGAAGCTGATGCCACGATGGCTCAGTCAAACGGTTGACAAGCTGATGAAGTCTCACAGTGGAAGTCCTCAGTATCTCTCATGTAGCATCTTGAGTGTCCTCACAACATGATGAATAGCTTCTCGGTGATGAGTGATTCAAATGAGAGAGCAAGATAGAAGTTGCAATGCATTTTATGATCTGACTACGGAATCCACGCACTATCATCAAGTTGCTTGGTCCAGTCAACATTCAAGAGAAGGCAAAGTAGACACTTGGGAAAAAGAGGAACCACAAAAATTTGAGTACTGATTTTAGAGCCACCACAGTCGTCCTTAAGACAATCTTCTCCTTTGCTCCCAGTACCAAACCCTCACCCAATTCTGTGGATTTTATTAGTTATGTATCTCTTAGATGTTTCTACGCTTCTCCACTCCCACTGCTATTAAAATTACTTTGACTATGCATCAAGTCTCACTTTGATCTCTTGAATTGTCTCCAAGTGAGCCTATAAAGACCAAAGTTCGTATTATGACTTTGGTAAGGCATGGTATAATCTGGTACCTACAACACTCTCCAGTTACATTTGTTACTAGGTTGACACTCTCTGTCTCTATTCCAGTCACACTGACATTCTTTTTGTCTCTTCTATTGCCCGTGCTTCCTCCCATTACAAGTTTAGAGGTATTTCTCTTATTATCTTATTATTATTTCTCTTATCTGTCCATTCAGTGTTTTCCTGCCTGAAACTTTGGACCAGTTTTTAGCAGTCCATTGTCCTAGAAATTTTCCCTGAGTTTTATACAAGACTGATAGATTTCTCTTGAATAATTTAAAATCTTGCTAAAATACCAGAACTGAAACCAGATGATTGAATACAAGACCATATAAACCCAAAACTGTTTTAAGTATTTATTCGGTAGTTGAGTTTTGAAAGAATAAATGTCATGAATAAGAAGAGTAGCAGACAAGTCTGTCAGTCAAGGCCACTACAACTATTTGCCATGTATCTTTGAAACATTCTTGCCAAAGTAATTTCAAGTAGAAGTAAAATTCATGAACTCAATTGAGTCAATCAGATTTTTTTCTTTCATGTTACTCAGTCTTTCCTGGTATTTGTCTATATTTTCTATACATGGGTCTCATGACATACTACCCTAACCAGCCAGTGCCCTTTTTACATAGATTAGCTTGAGTGGATTTCTCTTTGTTTCCATTAAAAATATCCTTGACTAAAAGAGTCAAGGTATCCAAAGTAAAGCCAAACTTCGCTATTAGATCTTGGCATTTTTCTAGATATACGTATAGATTGTCTTGTTTGTTTTGCTAAACTTATTTGTGAAAAAATGTGTACTGGCAAAAGAATATCTGGCTTATCCAGGGCCAAACAACTAGTTAATGACAGAAAGGAGCAAAACAAAAGCCTCCTGGCTATCCATCTGAAGCCTCCACCATTGTACCATGATGTCTTATGTCTTCCATTTAATTATCTTATACACTCAACACAATAGGAGCTATTACGTCTATTCTAAGTAATTTCCAGTGTATTCTGAAACACTTAATTAGTTTTCTTTAAAATAAATAAGTCATTAAGAAGCTACAAATCTGTGAGTTAATTAGCTCCGTCATGGCCTTTTAGCTCTTTCAGTTGAAATAAACTGATGCCAAATCTCTAAAGAAGTAAACCATCAGTCATGAGAACAGAGAGTTTTTATGAAGTTATAACAGCTAGCATGAGTTTCAAGCATAGCATTTTGCATTCATTTAGTAAAAATGAGTGTGTTTAGGATAAAAATAAATTTTATAGAGAAACATATCGTATAAAGATTAGACTTAAGAAACCTCAAAAGATGACACTAATTTTTGTCATACATTTTACTATTAAATGGAATCCTCTTTCTGCATCCCACTCCTACTTAAAATCCTATAATAACCCTTCACACTCAAATACTCATAGGCACAAAAAATATGTAGTTTACTACTGACAACTAGCAAGCATTGAATATAGATACCCCTAATAAGCACTCATTTGCATAAGCACTGAACATAACACCACTGCAATAGTAAGCCTGATTAAAATGCACAGCTAATCACACACACCTTTTTTGCAAGAGAAGAGAGCTAGTGCATCTTTGGGAAGTTTGACCTCTGCTAGTGGCAAAGAGAGTCCACCCACAGTAACAGGAGAGAAGGCAGAATTGTATGGCTTCTCATGCTGGTAGGAGAGATGTGAAATGGGAGACTGATTTCTTGATTTCTTCTGTTCTCTCAAGGAGTGAGGATGGGGAATAAGATGTTGAAAAATTGAGAAGACAGGTAAATGCAAAATAGTGATCTAAAAAACTGGAGGAAAAACCAAAGTAGGAGTCACAGCATGATTGAAAGGGAACTTTTAAGAATCCACTTGAGAGTATGGAACATAATTGAAAGTGAGACAGAATGTCAAGTGAGTAAATCAGCAAAACCTCAATGTCCTGTGCTATTAGCCAGTGTACCTCATTGAGTTGTCTGTTAATGACACTAATTAAACAGTTATCAGAAGACAATTAGAGTTAAAACTCTGTAATTTAAAGTATAATTTAAAATCTATGAAATTACTTATTGATATCAGTTGCACTTAAGATGTTTCTCCTTGAGTTCACTTTTGGCATGTTTACTATGATTATCAAGATGATACAAGATCCCAATAGGCCATATGTTTTTTAATTATTTTGCAGTCACCAGAGGACTTCTAAAATGGTCCTTTTTATATTATTCCACTTTGGCCTCCCTTTTTTACAATTAATGTCCAACACTCAACTTCATCAAGGCCTACTTCACTGCTAGTATCTTCACTGTAATGACCCCTTTTATTAGATGGAACACTTTAGTTTGAAATACTCAAAATGTCACCTATTCCCAGACATTCCAGCTTCTCTTTAGTTCTGCCCACAGTGCATAAAGAAATGGGTAGAATGCTCATCTCTTCCACTCTGTGTCTTCTTTTTCAAACTGGGGCTAGAAATACCAACTGCTTGTGTTACTACTACTCAGAAAAGCCCAAATAACAACTGTTAAAATTTTTTCACAAGCAGCCATCACTATTGCAGGACTGGTTCATGGATGTATAGGATACACAGCAAATGTTCTTTCCCTTGCAGGCCCCAAATCTTCCCTCCTTCAGGGCTCCAGGTACTAACTTGTTCCCCAAGGGTCATCCTCCAATATGTACGATCAATTTTTGAAAATAGATGTGTGGAAGATTGTGGCCCCATGCTTTAAGGCCAGTCTCAATCTCATGTTATGCTTCCCAACTACAACTTTGACATTTTCTCTCATAATTTTAAGGTTTTCATTTAGCAAACATAGCTAATGACAGTTATATTTAAAGTCATTTTAAAAGCATGTGTATCTAGTGCTCATTTCTGTCTCCAAAAATGATTCTATTGTACTCTGTCTTATCTTTTTAAACATTATTAATGAAATTTGATGTTCATTTTCAACACTTAAGTGAATAGGTTTCCACCAGTCTTTAAGAAATTAAAGTCTCTGAACTTCAAAGTAGCATGTCTTTTATTTGTTTGTTTATATTTTTGTTAATAGTCAGAGTCCAACTCTGTCACCCATGCTGGAGTGCAATGGCATGCTCATGGCCACTGCAGCCTGGACCTGCTGGGCTCAGGTAATCCTTATACCTCAACCTTCCTAGTGGCATGCTATCATGCCCAGCTAATTTTTATTTATTGTAGAGACGAGGTCTCATCATGTTCCTCAGACTGGTCTCGAACCCTTGAGCTCAGGCAATCCTCAAGCCTCTACCTCCCAAAGTGATATCTTTAAATAAATAAGAATATATAAAGAATACATAAAAAAAATTTAATGAAAAGAATTACTGGAATGTGTATAAGCCCACACATAGTTTCCAAGAAAAGTTACTAGTAAATGTAATATTGGTACATCATAGAAAAGAAGAGTCAAGTGTGGGAGTTTTAGGGGTTTTAGGGGTTTTAGGAGTTTTAGGAGATTCATAAATGAAGATTGTAATCCCAGAACTTTGGGAGGTGGAGGTGAGAGGATTGCCTGAGTCCAGTGGTTAGAGACCAGCCTGGACTACTTGGTGAAACATCGTCTTTACAATTAAAAAAAAAAGTTAGCCAGGCATGGTGGTGCACCTCTATAGTCCTGGAAGGCTAAGGTGGAAGGATTGTGAAACGCAGGAGGTGGAGGCTATGGTAGCTGTGATCATGCCACTGCACTCCAGCTTGGGTGACCAAGTGAGACTCTGACAAAAAAAAAGACTGTTCTAAAAAGCCAAATCTGCTTCTTTCAAAAGTACTGATCATGGATAATCTGCTAATAACATTAGTAACTTGCTATAAATATGTCAGTTCTGTTGAAACCAGAAATTTTATAATAAAAGGAAATGGCTTTGAGGATAAAAGTTCTTATCCAAAATTCATTATAAATTAATATTGCGTTACTTTCCATTGCCTCTTCCTATTCTGAGTTTTAACAACTTAAAAAAAATGCTTTTGACTGCATATGTACAAATTATGTGAGCTACTTAAAATTTAGAGTAAGATTCCTGATTGGTTATATGAAACATTATCTATGTACTTATTAGTATGAGCTCTCTTAAATGACTACAGTTTTAAAGGATGGTCTGCTAATGCTCACTTGGTGCAAGACTCAGATATTATGGTAATAGAAAAAAATTTTAGGAAAAATATATCAGGGTAAGTTGTAACTGACAGGAAGTCTTCCAGTGTGCATACTCTACTCCTTTCAAAAAAGGAGAGATTAGACAATGTAAAAATTATTTATAGCCAACTCAAGGTAATTATGCTGACAATAATTTATTTTGAGTCAAAATTGTGAATCTTTAAAAGTAAAATCAATTGCCTGTCAGTCATTGAAGGACTCTGTGTCACTGAAGTTTAGAAAATAACTAGCAACTTAAGTCTCCTCGGGTTGCAATAACAAGCTACCCTAAACTGAATGACTTCTAAACAACAGAGATTTATTTCCCGCATTTCTAGAGACTGGGAAGTCCATAATCAAGGCACCAGCAAATTAGGTGTCTGGTGAGGGCCTGTTTCCTTGTTAATTGACTATGGTCTTTTCACTGTTACCTCATGGTGGGAGGGGCAAGGCAAATCTTGGGGCCCTCTTTTATTAGGGTGTTAATGCCATTCATGAGAGTAGAGCCCTCATGACCTAATCACCTCCCAAAGCCTCCCTCTCCTAATACCGTTCTTTTGGGAATGAGGATTTCAGCTTAGAAATTAAGGGGAGTCATAAACATGGAAACCGCAGCAACTAATAAAGACAATTGAATATTTTTCTGTTCAAAATTGTCTTATTTTTTAGACGTCAGTCTTTAGAGCTTGGTTTTGAATCCCTATTATAAAACAAAGATTTTTCTCAGTGTAGGAAGAAGGAAACCAAGTGATTACTCTCTTCACTGTGCTCTCATTTCTTAGCTCCTACTCACTTCACAGGGAGCCAGACAAAACAGGCTGCTGAACTGTGAACACTTCAGAGATTAAATTTGTGTTGTATATACCTTTCTGCTCTTAACACACTGCCTTGCATCGAATAAATTATAAAAACACAAAATTAATTTTTTCAATATCTACCAGATACTTCAGTGGATTATGGGATAAGAAAGGACAGTTTTATATAATAAAAGGAACTGTAATTTTCTTGTTGGTAAACATTTTTTTTGTATATTGCATTTTAAAATAGTGTCTCATCTCTTACCTAGTCTTCCACCATCCTAGCCCAATATACATTTTATGTATTGTTCTCAACTCATTAATCAAATTATGTTAATGATTGTATAAATTTTAAGTGTCATGTCAAAAGAACCATAATTTATTGTTTAACTTATATTTAGTGTAAAATGTATATATTTGTTTCAATATTAAACAATAGAAAGCAATAAAGTGATATTTGACAATAAAACATATAATGGTTTTTAGAGAAAGTAGATAATCTTAACAGATTTTCTGGTATGAGATATAATGGTTCCTGCTTCTAAGATTATTTACCAAAGATATGTCTTCCATTTTAGTCTATGTTAGTGATTAAAGGCAGTGTGTTTTCCCACCCCAGCTTACTTCAGTTACTAGTTGCATCAGCAGTGAAAACTTATATATTAGAAAAAAGTATTTTAACAACATGTCGATCATTAAAAAGATTAAACACTATGGTCATATTTATGCTTTTTAATATAAATATGTTTATTCATAATCTTTCTTTTCTTTTTATTCATAATTTTCTTTCCTGGGCATAATGCCAGGCCCTTTGGAAGGCATAAATAATGTCTGTTAAATAAATTAATGAATGAGCTTTTCCTCATAAAACTCTTGTCCTTTATTAAGTGGATTTTAATATATTCTCCTCCCTGGTGAATCAATGTCATGTTCTTTACATAATATACTTGGAAGCAAATATTTTTAGCAACAAGAGCATATTTTAAATGAAATTTTTACAGGATTAAGACCAGATCAAATTTCAGGAAAGCACAATTATTGCATAGCTCAATCGTTGCTTGTTTGATAGATTGAAGGAAATAAAGTAAGATTTAAAATATTAATAACACTTTGAATTATTTGTCATGTTTAAACAAAAACCATCTCTATTTTATTATTTAATTATTCAAAAGGAATATTTGAGATGTTGAGAGTGCTTGCAATAGGAGCTTAAAGTATTCAACTAAGAATTTGAGACAATACAATTATGGTGAGTATAGCGGCAGTGTGTGTCTGTGTGCACTTGCGCTTTGTGGCAGAAGCCCACACATGATCTAGAGAGATTGATGGTGAATGATCTAGCTTTCATTCAGATTTTAAGCATACAAGAAGACAACAGATGGAATGCAATTGCAACTCTATCTTCATGGTGTCAAAAAGTCAAGTACATAAATATCCAAGAGTAGAATCAAACCACATTAATCACATAAAAATGTGTCATATTTTGATTGTTTAACCCTATTACCTTCTCCCAGATGTCCAGAATTTCAGGGGTTCCTATATAACGTAATTGCATACTACAGAAAATATACATGCATCACATGACATTAGGAAGCCAGTCCCTACCACTGCTTGAGTTTGGAGCAATAATTAAGAAAAAAGTATGCAGAGATGACACATTTATGCTCATCAGAAAGTGAACCTGTTCTCAAACCCGGTGAAGTGGGGGCCAAAGTGAGGCCCAAACTTTACCTGTTCAATGACCGTTTGTATACCTAACCCTGAATTGTTCCCACATCTTTAAAATTAAAAAAAAAACAAAAACAAAAGAGAAAAAAAAGAATAGTGGAGTAAGGACCTCCAAAAATTCTTTTAAAAAACCAGAAATGAGAAAACTGTCAAAAATTGTGAGAAACAACTTTTTCAAAAGTCTGACAATTAGCCAGAGATTTACAGTAACTCGTGCAATAGTTTAATCAAGAAAACATTTTATTTTAGTAAATAATAGTGCAATTTGTAACATTATACATGTTATATTCCATTCCCCTTCTCTCCAGATCCACAGAAGTATTGTAAACCAATATCCCCAAATCACATGGGAAAAAAAAAGAAAACACCACAGGCCTAGAGGGATGGGGACAGATTGGACTATTAATTTCTTTAAGACTTCATTCTTAGAAAAAAAATAAAATAGATATAAATAGATATAAAACATATATATATATACATACATATATATATATCCACTACTGAAAGACTTTTTACACCTTCCTAATCATATACTTTCAAATATCAAACTACTATAATAGTCCATCGCAACGGATAGCATAGTAGACTTATAGTAATGCTTAGTATAGGATGAAAAGGTGTGATTTATGGGTTTTCTTATGCTATTTTAACATTAATATTAGATTGTAACATTTGAAAAATTATTTTAGAAACAAGCAATAAAAACTATTAGGAAAGGCAACCTTTTGCAAAATGAGTATTGTTTGACTGCAAGGAATTATCATCCCTAACATTTAGCATTTACTTTTATTTTGCCAAAATTGTAGGTAGTCAGTGGAAATCTTCATTTCATTTGCTTCTTAATCATTTATTTCTTTATTGTGCTATCTACGACTTGATATATTTGAAAAAGTAGGTAGCCACATTTTGAAAATGTTCAATTAGCAATAATTGCCATATTGCTGACACAAGTCATTCTCCCTCTTCCTCATTCTCCCACTGCTTGATAGATAGATGAGAGAGAGAGAAAGAGAGAGGTAATTATTATTGCTACAAAAATAGCAATCACATAGAATCACAAAGAATATTTATTGGCATTCATTCAATTACAATATTTGAATTTTTAATGGGAAGTCCATACGGCAAATTCTGTATCATTTCTTTTCTAAGCAAGTCTTAAAATACTTATGAAGAAGTTATTTTTTGATAATCCTACAAAAAAGCATGATAGTATATAGTTGATACCATGAGAGTAAGTAAAATTATCTAAAGAGAGAGCAGAGAAGGAGTTTCAGGATAAAGTTGTGAGGAGCATTGTTGTTTAAAGCATATATTTGCTAAAACAAATAAGTAAAGAAGTCTAAGAAGACATTGTTGAAGTATGACATCAGCAAAAATACTAGAGGAAAAAAGAATAGTGGAGTAAGGACCTCCATAAATTCTCTTTTATAAAAGCAGCCATGAGAAAATCAGCAAAAATTGTGAGAAACACGACTTTCAAAAATCTGCCAATTAGCCAGAGATTTGCAGTGATTCATGAAATAGCTTAACCAAGAAAGAATTTAATTCTTCTTAAGAAGAGTGTAATTTGTGACATTACCACATGTTATATTCCATTCCCCCTCTCTCCAGCCTCACAGTATCATTGTAAACCAATAGTTTCAAATCACAGAGAGAAAAAAAAAAAAAAAAAGAAAAACAGTCACAGGCCTACGGGGATGGTGGCAGACTGGAGTATGAATTCTTTAAGATTTCATTCTTAGGAAATTGCCAGTGATAGGATATATATATGTATATATATCCACTACTAGAAGACTTTTAATACTTTCTTATCATATTTTTCAAATGTCAAACTACTATAATAGTTCATTGCGATGGATAGCATAATATAGTAATTTTTAGTATAAGATGAAACAATATCATTTATGAGTTTTCGTATTCTATTTTAACGTTAACATTAGATTGTGACATTTGAGAAAAATTTATTTTAGGAATGAGTTAACAAAAATTATTAGAAAAGACAGTCTTTTGAAGGATAAGTATTGTTTGACTGCAAGGAATTATCATTCCTAACATTTAGCATTTACTTTTATTTTGCCAAAATTGTAGGTAGTCGGTGGAAATCTTCATTCCATTTGCTTCTTAATCATTTTGTTTCTTTATTGTGCTATCTACCGCTTGATATATTTGAAAAAATATGTAGCCACATTTTGACAATGTTCTGTTAGCAACACTTGCCATATTGATGGGGCAAGTCACTTTCCCTCTTCTTCATTCTCCCACCTCTTGATAGATAGATTATAGAAAGATTAGATAGATGGATAGATAGATAGATAGATAGATAGATAGATAGATAGATAGATAGACAGACATATAGATAGATAGAATTACTACTGCTACAAGAATAGCAATCACATAGAGTATTTATTGATATTCATTAAATTACAGTATTGGAATATTTGCAGGCGGGGGAATCCAAAAGGCAAACTCTGTGTCCTTTCTTTTATAGGTAAGTCTTCACCTTACTTATGATGAAGTTATTTTTTGAAAAATTCTACAAAACAGCATTATGGTATGGAGTTGATACCATGAGAGTAAATAAAAATGTACAGAGAAAGAGCAGAGAAGGAGGTTCAGGATAAAGCTGTGAGGAGCGTGGTTGTTGAAAGCAAAGATACACTAAAATAAATAACAAAAGAAGTCTAAGAAGACATTGTTGAAGTGTGACGTCAGCAAAAATTACTAGAGAAAAAACAAAAAGAACAGTGGCATAAGGACCTCCATAAATTCTACTTTATAAAAGCAGCAAAGAGAAAAATGGCAAAAATTGTAAGAAGCAACTTTTTCAAAACTCTGACAATTAGTCAGAGATTTGCAGTGATTCATGAAATAGTTTAATCAAGAAAAATCATTTTCGTCTTGTTAAGAGCAGTTTGTGACATTACCACGTTATATTCCATTCCCTTTCTTTTCAGCTCTACATTGTAAACCCATATCCCCAAATCATAGAGGGAAACAAAAAACAGTCACAGGCCTAGGGTGATGGGGACAGATTGGAGTATGAATTCCTTTAAGACTTCATTCTTAGAAAGTTTCTATTATTTAACCTGACTGGAGGTCCTCTGGAAGACCCCACTTGCAAAACTGTTTTTATTTGACTTAGTTTGGAGTTCACTCATTGCAAATATCTTTTTTCCTGAAGAAGTTTGCTTAAAATATTTACCGGCAATTTTTTAACCTCAGGGGTGCCCAGAGGAAGAGAGTAAAAGTAGGGAAAACAAGATACCAAAAATTTGAAATGGAAAAGCAGTCCATATGGGTTTGGGAAAGCTCCATATATTCCTGGTCATCTAGAAAGTCACACGTATGTACAGGGCCGTGTACATGCCTAGTGTTATGAGCTAAATTACATCATTTTCAAAGTCTGTTTGTTGAAGTTCTAACCCCCAGTCACCTCACAATGTGATTTCCTTTTAAACAGGGTATATAAGAAGTAATTCATGTAAAATTAAGTTACACGGGTGAGCCCTAATCTAATATGCCTGGTGTCCTCATAAGAAGAAAAGATAGGAAGACAGAGAAGAAGAGCCATATAAAAAAAACCTTCAACAGTGGCTCTCAGAGGAAATCAATCCTGCTGACCACTTGATCTTGGTCTGGTAGCCTTCAGATCTGTGAGATAATTAATTTCTGTTGTGCAACCACCTGGTCAGTGGTATGATGTTATGGTGGCTCTAGCAAATTAATACACCTAGGGTTGTGTACACACTCAGTAAAGGCCTGAAAAGGCCCTGTGCTCTCAACTAGGACAGAGTTGTTCACTGCTTAACACATGAGCACAGAGCCTCCAGCAAATACTAGGGCAATTATTGGTTCCAGAAATTTAAGAAAATCCCTACCCAATTATTAGGTAATCTCTAATCTAACCATATAGATATTTCTATTGTCATATATTATAAAGACTACAGGCTTTACAGAATTAGTTCAGAAAAGTCCATTTAAAAAAGAGAGATAGCAATAACAACAAACTCTGGGAGAAGAAAGGATATAATTTCCAGAATTGCCACATCCTATTACTTAAAACGCCCAGTTTTCAATAAAAAATTATGATTATGGAAAGAAATTTTTTTTTTAAAGTATGACCCAAACACAGGAAAAAGAAGCAACCAGTAGAAACTTCCCTGAGGAAACAAAGACATTGACATCACTAGACAAAAGCTTTAAATCAACTATTTTAAATACATTTGATAAATTAAAGGAAACTGTGTCCAAAGAGATAAATAAAGTATAGCAATAATTCACCAGAAAGAAAATAATAAAAAGGTAGAAAAAAAATTTTTTTAAGGACCAAATCTGAAACTGCAAAGTTGAGTAACTGAAATGAAGTATTCACTAGAAGGCTGATATTAGCTTCCTATGGCACCTATAACAAAGTAATACAAACAGCAAATTAACACAACAACAGAAATTTATTCTCCAACTGCTCTGGAGGCCAGGTGTCTGAAATCAGCTCACTGGGCCAAAAACAAAATGTGAGTAGATCTGTACTCCCTCCAGAGGTTCCAGGGAAGAAACCATTCATTTCCTCTTCCAGCTCTGGCCGCCAACCTTCCTTGGCTGTGACCACACACAATTTAATTTCTACCTCAATGGTCACATTGCACTCCTTCTTCTATCTTTCATCAAATAAGTGTCTCTCTCTCTCTCTCCTTTAAAGATACATGCAACAATATGTTTCCTTATATGTTGTTACATAAATGTGTCCTTATATGTTGTTGCATATAGGACTAGCCCTAATAGTCTAAGGCACTCTTCCCCTATCTAGTGCATCTCCCTTCAAGGTGAAGGGTTTCAATTCAGTATATGTAGTCATCTATTATTTTCAAAAGGGATGGAGACAGAGTATTATTGGTTGAGATCCAGGTGAGTTGGTATACATGCTTGTCAGGAGAATGTAGAAGTTTACTTTCTGATCACTGAAAGAACATATTTTTCAAGGGCAGTAAAGGCAATGGTTTAGAAGCAGCAGAAGGTACCTAAGAGAGGTCCAGCAATTCCTTCCACCCTATGTTCTTGGGTCATGAAATTTGAGCAAACGCTACTTAATAAGACAAGAAAATGTTACCTAAAGTCAGATGATAAGAGAAAAAAATCTACAGTCATCGAGAAGGTAGATTTTTTTTTTCCTTTTCTTCTTTACTATTATGATATTTTTTTCATTCAAATAAAATTTCCGGTGATCACAGTGACAGGGAATGTGATTGATCAGTAAAAAATAATCAGAGACAAAGACACAAAGTGATACGGAACCAACAAAATAGGAAGAGAACAAGCTTCTTTTTTGGGAGAAAGCAAGAATGACAGAATGAAAGTCACCGAGGGATAAGTGACTTTCAAGTGCCTAGAAACAGACGGCACCTCTAGAACAGAGCAATAGCTAACAGGAACTGTTATTTATAATATGCTTACAGAAATAGCACCCTCACATTATCACTGAAATTGGATTTTAAATTGTGCCTGTGAATCACTGCATATATCCCTGTGGTAGACAACTTAATGACAATGGCACTGAGGACCAATTTCATTTCTTGCTAAAATTCTGGCAGGAGAAACAAGAAATTTAATAACTTGATTGTGCTACTATCAAGTGGTGACTCAAATGGTTGGAGAGTTGGCACTGCCCTGAGTTGAGTGACACAGATGGGAGCCTGGGATGATTGACGATCTCCAGGAAGTGACATCAGCTTGAACACATCAATTCCCAACATGATGTATGTTCAGTCAGCTTTTCTTTCCTGAGTAAAGGTCTGAGGATGAAAAGAATTATTTGATCTTAGTGAGCAGGCCCCAGCTTCTGCTGGAGCAACCTAGGTGAACGAAAAACTGAAAACCTGCACAGAGGAAGCAGTCACACTGTGGTTTTCTGGGATGAACAGCTTTATACAGAGGAAAATATTAGAATGAAAAGAATATGGGAATGCTTCACATTTTCTGGACATGGGTTCTAATCATATAATATCCAGTTACGCAAGTCACATTTATGGAAATTTCTAAATCTTGACACATAAATTTTAGAACTGAACAAAAGTTACTATAGATTAAAGGCATGTAAATGAAAGCAAAATGAATTTAACTGAGTGTGTCACAAATACAGGAAACTGTCTAATTGCGGAAAGGGGCATTATTGTTTAGTCTACTGAACTGAAGTGTTTTACTGCTGAGAAGAATTCACAGAACCTGAAAGATGATGTTTTTTCCTCAATAAAAACAATAAGAATTGTATTTCACAGCTGAACTTTCATATTTTCTTATGCCTAGAGCACTGATGCTTTTTAGTTAAAAATTGCAATCAGAAATCAAGTTCGGGCAAATACAGATTTGGGAAGCCTAATATTTTGGAAGGGCCTTTTGTTTCCACGTTAAACAAAATAATGCCACCTTTAAAAAGTTAGACTGAATATATGTGAAGCCTTATAAACACTGACTATAAACCTATACATATATGTCTTATTATATAATGTTCACTGTTTGGTACTTAAAAGTTTTTTCTGTTGTCATAAAATGTATTTTTTGTCTGGCATTTCTATTTTATATTTCAGGCACCAATTGTTAGAAAGTCTTTTGTAAAAATCTCTCTTTTTTTTTGTTGTTGTTGTTCTTATTTTTAGTTTGGTTGCCACAAAGGAAACAGATAGTGCAAGATCTCGAAGTGCTCCAATGTCACCTTCTGATTTTCTGGATAAATTAATGGGGAGGACATCGGGTTATGATGCAAGAATCAGACCCAATTTTAAAGGTAATTGTTCTGTTAAGAATTTTATATGTGTGTTTTAAATACACCTAAACAAGATAAATGTTTAAAATGATCCCAGAAATTATAATGCTATTTCCAAGAGTTTTTTTTTAAATGCGGAGTTAGATATGTCTTGAAGGAAGAAATCTATTTACATGTTCACAGTGATCCGTATTTGCCTTTTTTGGATTAACGGTGTTTTTTTCTTCTCTGATTGCTATAATACTTACTGTCTTACCATTATTTTAGGAATATATGTGTATGTGTCTATCTGTTAGTATCTTCTTCTATCAGTTATCTCATTAGCCGGATTGGAAGCTGCGTTAAGAGCTGCCAATAAAATATTTTAACCTTGTTATCTTCCTGTAGGATGCTCTGTATTTTTTTTTTTTTTGAGTTGAAGTCTCACTCTGTCCCCAGACTGGAGTGCAGTGGCCACTCTCAGCCACCGCAGCCTCGACCTGCTGGGCTCTGGAGATCCTTCTGCCTCAGCCTTCCAAGTAGTTGGAACTACAGGTGCGCGCTATCAAGCCTGGCTAATTTTTGATTTATTGTAGAGATGATGTCTTGCCAAGTTGCCCAGGTGGGTCTCGAACCCATGGGCTCAGGCAATCCACTCACCTCAGCCTCCCAAAGCACTGGGATTACAGGCTGAGCCACCAAGCCTGGTAGGATGCTCCGTATTATGGAGAATCTGATTGTTCTTGAATTTACTTATCGAGACCTGGGCTGGAAAACGAACTTAAAGCCACTGATAATGTTTAGGACGTTATTCCACCTGATGTTTTGCCTGAATTTCTAGAAAAGAACCAGTTGTCAATTTAAGAGTACCACTTTTTATTTTTCTGTTTAATATAGCAATGGGCAACATGTTTGTACAGGAGCTATGTGACATCTAAAACCACAATATATCATGTAATTTAATTTTAGGGTAAAACATGCCAATTTATGTGGTGTGTTCTTGGATATTATTTCACCCAGTAAAGAAAATGATCAAAATTAAAGAAGTCACATTTTTCCCCATGGGATTTACTTAAGCTAGTTTCATTATTAAAGGTAAATTTTTTTAAAACGTCTACAATTTCTACTTTTTTCCCTGAATTTGTCCCTATGGAGGAAAAAAATAACTCTTAGCAATGGTGTGAGAGTTAATTGAAGAGGAGTAATAAATATCAAAATTGGGTAGCCGAAGAAAAAGGAGTAAAACTCATTGATAATTTATGAGTAGAAAATTATGAATGGTTTCAATTTTAAAATGGGTTTAGTATTTAAATTGTGGATTACACTTCTTAGTTTGTTTTCAAGCTTTTGATTCATAAATATTTTTAACTTCTGGAGAAAATTACTGAGCAAAGTCTGCTCAAAAATAGTACAGCTTACAGGATGATTTATACACACAAAAATGAGAAATTTCAGTATTACAGGAATTTTTTTTCAAATTGAAGAAAAAAGGTATCCCTGTCATTCAGCTGAGAACTAATTTGAAAATGATTTGGGAAAAAATATGCAGCTGTCATATGAATAAACTGTGAGAAACACAGTAATTAGTGGACTCATTATGATAACTTTTTATTCATTGATTCAGAAGTATTGCTTTCTTCTCACTGAAAATTAACAGGAATATTTAGTCTATTTTTACATGTCTGTGAATATTTAAAGACCATATAATCAGCCTGAACAGATATTTTAATAAAACCACAGATAAGTTACTAACCACATAATAGTGGCATAGGTGCTTTTGCTGCTTCCTTTGAAAGTTTAGATTTTGTTCATTATTTCAATAATTTAACAGACAAAGGAAATGCTAAGCCATTTAAAAATGTGATTAATCATTATTATTTATATGTGAGGTCAGGAGAGGACTCCAAGGATTTGGCCTTGATTAATATAAACACTGATTTTTCAAAAATAAAAATGCATTCCTAAAAGCAAACTGATAATTAAGCCAGTTCAGAGGTGGTTAGATTTTGGCGAGGACTAGAATCCATTTTTACACCCGATGTCCCAAAAGAAAAAATTTTAAAAGGAGATTTTTTTCCTCGCTCAGGCTTTCCAAATTACCCTGGGCACTGAATATAAGAAAAAGAAATCTATGCTACATTTGGTTACTAAAACAATTATCAATTATAAAATAATAACAATGAACAAATTTTAGCTATTACTCTTTTTCACCTTTTTTTTTTTTTTTGAGTTGGAGTCTCACTGGGTCGCCCAGACTGGAGTGCAGTGGCCGCTCCTGGCCACTGCAGCCTCGCCTGCTGGACTCCGGCAATCCTTCCGCCTCAGCCTTCCAAGTAGCCAGAATTACAGTCATGCACTACCATGCCAGGCTGATTTTTTGATTTATTGTAGAGATGAGGTCTTGCTGCCCAGGCAGGTCTCGAACCCGCGGGCTTAGGCTGTCCTCTCACCTCAGCCTCCCAAGACACGGGATTACAGGCTGAGCCACCGAGCCTGGCTCACCTTTTAACAAGAATCAAAAGTTATTGACTTCAGCAAACACTCTTCATAACTTCATCTTAAAATTAAGCATATTCAACACCATTTTGTTCTCTTTTTTAAAAATACTGGCTTCAAGCATGCTCAGTCATGAGCAGATGAAAAGGAATTGATTATTTCCTTACCCCCATCTAAGAGATTTAGTCCTTGTGATGTTAATTTCACTCTTTCCACTCAATCCAAGTGTGAACCTCACGGAGAATCTAAAACCATCCAAGTTCCTGCAAAGTCCAAAGTTTGTCCTTCTTTAGGGCTGCATAATATTCCATCGTGTATATGCACCACAGTTTTAAAATCCAGTCTAGTTTCAATGGACAGCATAGTTGGTTCCATGTTTTTGCTCTTGTAAATAGTGCTGCAATAAACATATGTGTACAGGTATCTTTATTGCAGAGTGATTTAAGTTCTTCCAGGTTTATTACCTGAAGGGGGATTGCTGGCTCATGTGGAAGGTCAATTTCTAGCTCTTTTAGGAGTCCCCACACTCTTTTCCATATAAGTTGAACAAGTTTGCAACTCCACTAACAGTATAGAAGCATTCCCTTTTCTCCACATCCTTGCCAGCATCTGGGGCTAGGTGGTATCTCAATAAGGTATTCATTTGCATTTCTCTGATGATTAGTGAGGCTGAGCACTTTTCATGTGTCTATTGGCTGCTCATAAGTCTTCTTTTGAGAAGTGTCTAGTCACGTCTTTTGCCCACTTTTTAATGGGGCTGTTTTGTTTGTTTGTTTCCTTTCGGCATGTTTGAGTTCCTTGTAGATCCTGGATGTTAGGCTTTTGTCAGATGTGCAGTTGGCAAATATTTTTTCCCATTCTGTGGGCTATCTTCCCGCTTTTTGATGGTTTCTTTTGCTTTGCAGAAGATTTTCAGTTTGATGAGGTCCCACTTGTCAATGTTGTCTCTTATGACATGGGCTTTTGAGATTTTGATCAAGAATTGGTTGCCTATTTTGGTTTCTGTAAGGGTGTCTCTTGCATTTTCTAAGATTCTTAAAGTTTGGGGTTTCACATTTAGGTCTTTGATCCATTTAGAGTTGATTCTTTGTGTATGGTGATAGGTAGGGGTCCTGTTTCATTATTCTGCACTTAGTCAGTTTTCCCAGCATCATTTACTGAATAGTTTCTCTTCTCTCCAGTGGTTGCTGTTGGAGGATTTGTTGAAGATGAGTTGGTTGAGAAATTGAGGTTTTGTTTCCGAGATCTCTATGATTCCATTGGTCTACATGCCTCTTCTTCTGCCAATACCAGGTTGTTTGATTATTATAGCCTTATAATAAAGTCTGGAAGTGTGATATCGCCTTCTTTTTTTCTTTTGCTAAGGACTGTTTTGACTATTCATGATCATTTATGTTTCCAGATGAATTTCTATACTTTTTCAAGGTCTGAGAAGAATGATGTTGGCAATTGAATGGGTAGAGTGTTGAATCTGTAGATTGCCTTTGGTAGGATGGACATCTTAACAATGTTGATTCTTTCAATTCAAGAGCATGGAATATTTTTCCATTCAATTGTGTCATCTTTGATTTCTCTGAACAGTGTTTTGTAGTTTTTGTTGTAAAGATCTTTATTTCTCTGGTGAAGAAGATGCCGAGGCGTTTCTTTTTCTTTTTTTCTTTCTTTTTTTTTCTTTTTGGTGGCTATTGTGAATGGGTTTGTGCCTTTTATTTGGTTCTTTGCCTGTTTGTTATTGGTGTATAAGAATGTGACTGTCTTTTGCACATTTATTTTGTACCTTGAGACTTTGCCAAAGTTCTTTATCAGTGCAAGGAGGCTTTTGACAGGTTCTCTGGGATTTTCAAGCTGTAGATTCATATCATCAGCAAAGAGAGATAACTTAACTTCCTCTTTCTGTATTTGGATATCCCTGATTTCCTTCTCCTATGTGATTGCTCTAGCTAGGACTTCCAACACTATGTTGAACAGGAGGGTTAAGAGTAGGCAGCCTTGTCTTGTTCTGGTTTTCAGGGGAAATACCTCCAATTTCTGTCCGTTTAGCAATATGTTGGCTATGGATTTATCATAAATGGCCCTTACTATTTTGAGGTACGTTCCCTTTATGCCTAGGTGTTCAAGAGTTTTTAGTTAAGAAGGGATGCTGGATTTTATCAAAAGTTTTTCTGCATCTAATGATACAATCATGTGAACCAGCCCTATATCAGGGATGAAATCTACTTGGTATGGTGGATGATTTTTAAGTTATGTTGTTGGATCTGATTTTCTAGAATCTTGTTGAGAATTTTTGCATCTATGTTTATCAGGAATACTGGCCTGTAGTTCTTTTTCTTTGTTGTATCTTTACCCAGTTTGGGTATCCGTGTGATGTTAGCTTCATGAAATGATTTGGGGAGAGTTCCATCCTTCTTGATTGCCTGGAATAGAATAGGTAACAGCTCTTCCTTGTATGCTTTAAATAGAATTGGTAACAGTTCTTCCTTGTATGCTTTGTAGATTTCTGCCGGAAACCCATCTGCTCCCGGCCTTTTATTTGTAGTTAGTTTTCTTATGACATAATCATTTTCCTTCATTGTTATTGGTCTATTTAGGATCTCAATTTCTTCCCATTTCAACCTTGGGAGGTTGTGTGATGTCAGAAAGTTGTCTATTTCATTTAGATTATCAAGTTTGTTTCCACAGAGGCATGCATAGTAATCTCTGATAGTCTTTTGTATTTCTTCTGGGTCAGTTGTGACCTGATCTTTTGCATTTCTGATTGTGTTTATTTGAACTTTTAATCTCTTTTTCTTGGTCATTCTGGCTACGAGTCCATCAATCTCATTTATACTTTCAAAAAACCAGTTTTTTGTTTTGTGGATTTTTTTCTATGATATTTTTGTCTTCTATGTCCCATATTTGAACTTTTACTTTGGTAATCTGGATTCTTCTGCTGAAGTTAGGATTTTGGTGGTCTTGCCTTTCCAGTTCCCTTTGGTGATTTGCTAGCTGTCAATTTGTTCTCTTTCTGTTTTCTTGATGTGTATTCATAGAGATAGAAATTCCTTTCTTATTACTGATTTCATGGCATCCCAGAGGTTTTGATAGGATGTTTCTTCATTTTTATTTGTTTCCAGAAATCTTTTAATTTCTGTTTTGATTTCTGGGTTGACCCAGGAGTTGTTCAGCATCATGCTATTTACTGTCTTTGTGGGTTTGGAGGGAATTTTGTTGTTGGTGATATTTATTTTTATTTCACTGTGGTCTGAGAAAGAGCATGGCAGTATTTCAATCTTGTGAAATTTGTTTATGGTTGATTTATGGCCAAGGATGTGGTTGATCTTGGAGTACATTCCATGTGGTGATGAATAGAGTGTATATTTTGTGATTGTTGGGTGCAGTGTTCTGTAGATATCTACTAAGTCCATTTGGTCAAGCATCAAGTTGTGGATCCAGATCTCTTTGCTGGTGTTCTGTCTCAATGATCTATGTAGGGTTGTTATTGGGATTTTTAAGTCCCCAGCTATGTTAGTGTTAGATTCAATATCTCTTTTTAGTTTACTTAGTAGCTGCTTTATAAAAGCTAGTGTTCCTGTGTTGAGTACATATATGAGGTTAGATATTTCTTGTTGATGGATCAAACCTTTTATCATAATGTAGTATCCTTTTTCATCTTTTTAAAAATTTGATAGCTTAAAGGTTGTTTTGTCTGATATTAAGATCATGACTCCTACCTTCTTTTATGATTCATTTCACCTGAAAATTTGTTTTACGTCCTCTAACTTTGAGTCTTTGGACTTCCTTTGTGGTGATATGAGTTCCTGGAGGTATCAAATTACTGGGTCATGTTTTTTTTTTTTTTTTTTTTTTTTTGAGTTGGAGTCTCACTCGGTCGCCCAGACTGGAGTGCAGTGGCCGCTCCCGGCCACCGCAGCCTCGACCTTCTGGGCTCCGGTGATCCTTCCGCCTCAGCCTTCCGAGTAGCCGGAATTACAGGCATGCGCTACCACGCCCAGCTGATTTTTTGATTTATTGTAGAGATGAGGTCTCGCTGCCCAGGCGGGTCTCGAACCCGCGGTCTCAGGCAATCCACTCACCTCAGCCTCCCAAAGGCGCGGGATTACAGGCTGAGCCACCGAGCCCGGCTCTGGGTCATGTGTTTTTAACAAGTTTGCCATCCTATGTCTTTTCAATGATGCATTTAGTCCATTCACATTCAGGCTGATTATTGAAAAGTGAGAGTTTGTCCCTGACATAATGCTCTTAAAAGGCTATTTTGTGTTTTGTTTAGCTTTTGTGTTCATATATATGTGTGTTTTCATTTTTGCAGCTATGCTGTGTGTTCTGCTGCTTTTGTGTTTGTGATCTTGTGAAGCATATGGTCTTTCTTTTGTTTCTTTTTTCTTCTGTGCAAAACATCTTTTTAAGCATCTCCTTTAGAGCTGGTCTCAAAGCAGCATATTTCTAAGGGATTGGATATCTGGGATGGATTTTAATTCTCCGTTGTTGATGAAGTTTAACTTGGCTGTGTAGGAAATTCTTGGTTGAAATTTTCTATCTTTGAACACATTAAAGATTGGAGTCTAATTCCTTCTGACCTGTAATGTTTCTGCAGATAAGTCTGCAGTAATTCTGATTGGTATCCCCTGGCAGGCAGTCTGATCTTTTTCCCTTGCTGCCTTTAGGATTTTTTCTTTTATAACCTACTGTGTGTAGGTGAATTACTATGTGTCTAGGGGTTGGTCTTCTTATAAGATGTCTTGCGGGGTGGGGGGGGGTTCTGTGGATCTCTTGTGCTTATATAGTAATTTTTCTGGCCAGACAAGGAAAGTTTTCTTGAATGACCTCATAGAATGTTTGTTCCAGGCTGTTTTCTGTTTTTATTTCTATTACAGGTATTACAATCAGATGTATGTTTGGTTTCTTGACAAAAATCTCAACTCTCTTGGAGAGTTCCCACTTTCTTTAAAGTTTCTATGCTTCTAATAGATTGGGTTAATTTCATATTTTGGTCTTCTAGCTCTAGGATTCCTTCTTCTGCTTGGGCAGTTCTGCTTCCCATGCTTGTCACTTTGTTATTTATTTCTTGGATGGAGTTCTTTATTTCTGTTATTTCTAAGTACATTTTTTGAGCCTGTCTAGCTCCATTGCAATTTCATTGACTTTTAGTCTTTGTATTTCTTGGTGTTTATTTATTCTATGCAATTATTCTCTGATCTCCATAAGTACCTCCTGGGTACTGTCCTTCCAGGAGATAGCCATTGTTTGTGCCCCAGTAGCTGTTCTTTCTAGCACTGACTCTTTGCTGAGACTCTTGGATGGTTACCAGCAGTTTCTCATTGGTCTTTCTTCATTTCTAGCAGTTCTCTTATCTTTCTCTTTAATCCTGTTGCTTAGTGGAAAATGGAGAAGCAGACACTTCTGATATTTTTTATCCTCCTTGAGCCAGGGCTCCACGTTTGTTCAATTACGAAATGGGCTGGGGGTGGAATGCTGTGGTGTCTTGTTGCAATTGTGAGCACTTTCTAGGGGCCTGGCGGGGGATGGGCTGCAAGGATTTTTTTTTTCTTTTTTTTTTTTGAGTTGGAGTTTCACTCTGTCACCCAGACTGGAGTGCAGTGGTAGCTCCCAGCCACCGCAGCCTCGACCTGCTGGGCTCCGGCGATCCTTCTGCCTCAGCCTTCCAAGTAGCTGGAACTACAGGCGCGCACCACCACGCCCAGCTAATTTTTTATTTATTGTAGAGATGAGGTCTCGCCAAGTTGCCCAGGTGGGTCTCGAACCCGCGGGCTCAGGCAATCCACTCACCTCAGCTTCCCAAAGGCGCAGGATTACAGTCTGAGCCACTGAGTCTGGCTGGGCTGCAAGGATTCTGAACCTATTGGCAGGTCATAATGTTTGCGATCTGGTGAATGGGCCAGCTGGGACTCACTCTTCATCTCTGCTCAATATGACCTGGATGAAAGTGGATATGCTTGCGTAGCCCCTGAGTCCAAGACAGGGTATAAAACGGAAGAGAGAAAAAAGAGAGAGGAGAAAGAGAAAACGAGGAAAGAAAAATAGAAAAAGGAAAAACAACATTAAAAAACAGAGAAAGGACAAAGAAAGGGAAATAGAAGGGCACAAAAGAGAAAACCAACCAACAAGCAAAAGCAACCAAATGAGATAATCAAGCAAACAAACCTATATCCCCAAACAACAACAAAAGTTGATAGAGTTCTCAGTTTTAGCATGTCTCTTTGAGATGAGGGTTCCCTCTCGTGGCGGGTTCTGCAACTGCACAGCTGTTACTACAGGTTCCCTATTTGCTGTTGAAACTTAAGAAGTTAGACTCTTTACCCCTGCTGCCTGCAACTGGTAGCCTTCGCGTGCCCTTTTAAAGGAAGGGGGCTAAAATAACTTGACACATTTCTCAGAATCTCACCCCCTTCCTTCCTCTCCCAGCTTTGTCACAGCTCCCAGAGCATCCAGTTCATGGCAGGGGAATGGGGCCTCCTGTCTCTGCTCTGCCTTCCCAATCTCTTTCACTTGTTGCTAAGGCCCGGGAGAGTCAGTTACACACTCACCAGCCTCCTTCTCAGGAGTTCTGCTGTCTGTGTCTATTGCCCAGCAGTTAGTTCAGGGTGGACCCTCAGAGTTTTGCATCTGCCATTACCTACCAGAGTTTGTGCACTGGAGGCAATGTTCTCTGACGTTGCAAAGAGCAACCTCAATGCAACACAGAGATAACTCCTGGTCTCAGGATGCAGTTCTGTTTTTCTGTGAAGGCTGCCCTGGAGCACTTCTCTGCCCAGGCGTTAGAGAATCTGGTCAGTTTCTCTGCCAGCTGCTGCACCTGTCACCAATGGAATCGATAGCTCTCTCCCCAGCAGTTACCACAGTCTCTGGATCTTTGGACCCAGTGGCAAGGCTCTGGAGTCCGGTCTAGGCTCAGGGAGGCTTCTCAACACTCTTTCCTCCAGGCTTCCTCAGGCTCCCTACCTTCACTCCATTTCGTTCTCTTGAATAAGATAACGTCATAATCTTTTAGCCATTATTGAATTGTTCAATATTGAAATAGAAACTTAATAATCTTTACATGAGATTTCCTCCTTACAGCTAACAGGAAGATATTTGGGTGCTAAGAAGCTAAATCTAATACGTAACAAAAGATGAATAGGCAAAAGAAGGTGAGGAAGCCCAGTCTTTTTATTGTCAGGTATCTAGTGACACACTGCACCTCACCCAAAGAGAGGCTCATCAAACCTGGAAGTGTAAAGTGAAAAGCCTGTTCTCCTGATAATATTTAAATCATTATTTTGGGCGATAGCTCTCACAGCTAAAAACACAATCCCCTGCCATCTTTATGAAGTGTCTTTCCCTTCATCAATTTCTTTGGGGGAAAAAATGACTAGCTAATCAAAGAAATTAACTTAAATTGGGTATTATGTATGTTTTCCTTCTCATTGTCAAAGACAAGGAATTAACAGAATGAGAGTTTAGAGACATGACTATTAGTAATATGATATTACACTAAAGTTTTTTGAAAATGTAAGTGAGCAAAATTAGCTATTTTTTTTTTGCACTTTATTTATTATAAAATTGTGGAGTGCCAATGAGGATTTCCTACACATGTGGGCTGTGTGCAGGGGAAATTTGGGCTTCAAGGTGGCCCTCACTCCCCCTGGCAGTGGACCAGGTACCCTTTGTCTAGTTGCGTACCCCCACCCACTCCACCACTCTCCCTCCCTCTCTCTCCGTCTCCTAGCAGTGCCCAGCGACGCCCATCCCTCCTTGTGCTAATGTGAGAACTGCAGCTGTGCCAGCACCTGTTGGTTTTGACTTATTAATGACAGACATCTTTTGACTTATTAATGGCAGCCATCTTTACCGGAGTTAGGTGGTATCTCATGATAGTTTTGATTTGCAGTTCTCTGATGATTAGTGAGGTTGAGCATTGTTTCATGTGTTTCTGGTATATCATCTTTTGAAGTGTCCTTGCCCACTTTTTCATGGGGTTGAGTTGTTTGTTTCTTTGTTTGTTTTTCCTTCTTCTTCTTCTTCTTTAGCTTCGTTTAAGTTCCAAGCCTAGTTGTTAGGCTTTTGTCAGATGTACAATTTGCAGATATTTTGTTTTTCACATTCTGTGGGTTGTCTCTTTACTCTCTTAGTGGGTTTCTTTCTTTCTTTCTTTCCTTTTTTTTTTTTTTTTTTTTGCTGTGCCAAAGCTTTTCAGTTTGATGAGGTCTCACTTGTCTATCTTAGCTTTTGTAGAATTTGCTTCTGGGGACTTGGTCATGAATTCATTGCCTACTCTGATGTCCAGAATAGAAAGATCACAAGAAAACAGCCTAATGTCACACCTAAGGAAGTTTGAAAGGCAAGATTATCTAAATCCTAATTTCAGTAGAAAAATCCAGATAAAGAGATGAAGTCACAATTGCAGGATATAGAAGACAAAATATCATCAAAATGATCAATAAGACAAAAAAGCTGCTGCTTTGAAAGAATAAATAGGATCAAAGGATCCCAGGCCAGATTTACTAAAAGAGAGAGAAAGAGAGAGAAACAGTGAAAGTCCAAATAAACACAATTAGAAATAAAAAAGGCAAAGTCACAGCTGACCCTAAAAAATTAAAAAGATTATCAGAGATTTCTGTGAAGATGTATATGCAAATAAACTAGAAAATCTATAGAAAACGGAGTACTTTCTAATTTCACACAACCTCCCATGGTTGAAACAAAAGAAAAACAGAAACTTTAAACAGAACAATAGTAATCCAGGAAATCAACTCAGTTATAAGAAACCTCCCCACCAAAAAAGCCCTGAACCAGACGACTTCCTACCTGAATTCTACAAGAAATACAAGGAGAAACTGACACTAATCTTATTGAAAGTATTTTGGGTAATCAAGAACTATGAAATTCTCCCTAATTCATTTTATGAAGCTAACATCATACTGATAACCAAACCTGGCAAAGACCCAACAAAGACATAGAATTACAAGCGAATTTCCTTGATGATCATAGATGCAAAAATTCTCAACAATACTCTATCTAATAGGATTCAACAATACATCTGAAGGATACTTCATTATGACCAGGTGGGCTTCATTCCTGGGATGTAGGACTGGTTCAACATTTGCGAGGCCATAAACATAATTCAATATACTAACAGATATAAAACTAAGAACCAAGGGATTATCTCATTAGACACAGAAAAAGCATTTGACAAAACCCAGCATCCCTTCTTGATAAAAACCCTCAAACACTTAGGTATAGAAGGAGCATTTCTTAAAACTGTAAGAACCATCTATGAAAACTCTCAGTCAACATTTTGCTCAATGGGAAGACGCTGGAGACATTCCCCCTAAGAACTGGAACAAGACAAGAATGTCTACTCTCACTCCTCCTGTTCAACATAGTGCTGGAAGTCCCAGCCAGAGGAATAAGGCAAGAGAAGGAAATTAACGGTATCAAAATAGATAAAGAGGAATTTAAACTATTCCTCTTTGCAGATGATATGATCCTATACCTAGAAAATCTTTGGGAGTCTGTCAAAAGCCTCCTTGCACTGAAAAATGACTTTGGTAAAGTCTCGGTTACAAAATCAACTGACAAAGGACTTTGATAAAGTCTTGGGTTACAAAATCAATGTGCAAAAGACAGTTGCATTTCTATACACTAGAAACAAGCATGGGGAGAATGAAATATAAAACACAATCCCATTCACAATAACCACCAAAACAAAAAGAAAAGAAAACACCTTGGCACCCACCTAATCAAAAAGGTGGAAGACCTTTACAATGAAAACTACAAAATGCTCCGCAAAGAAATCAAGGATTACACAAACAAATGGAAAAACATCTCATGCACATGGATTGGAAGAATCAATATTGCCAAGATGTCCATCTTACCCAAGGCAATCTACAGATTCAAGGCAATAACCATTAAATTACCAACATCATTGTTTAAAGGCATGAACATGACAATACAGACATTCATACGGAAACAAAAAGAGCACAAATAGTCAAGACAGTCTTCAACAACAGGAACAAAATGAGAAATATCACACTTCTAGACTTTAAATTTTATTATAAGGTGACAGTAACCAAGAGAACATGGTATTGGGACATGAATAGGAATATAGACCAATGAAACAGAACAGAGACTGCAGAGTAAAAACATTGTCTCTCAACCATCTCGTCTTCAACAAAGCCGCCAATAACAGTTATTGGGGAAAGGAGATCATATTTAGCAAATGGTATGAGAAAACTGGCTAACCACATACAGAAGAATGAAACTGGACCCCTACCTGTCACCATGTACAAAAATCAACTTAAAATGGATCAAGGAACTAAACGTAAAAATCTCAAAGTATAAGAATCCTAGCCAGACTCGGTGGCTCAAGCCTGTAATCCCACGCCTTTGGGGGAAAGGCTGAGGTGAGTGGATTGTCTGACAGTCCAGACAATCCACTCAGGCAGGCGAGACCTCATCTCTATAATAAAATCAAAAAATTAACCAGGCGTGGTAGCGCATGCCTGTAATTCTGGCTACTCGGAAGGCTGAGGTGAAAGGATTGCCGGAGCCCAGCAGGTGAGGCTGCGGTGGCCAGGAGCGGCCACTGCACTCCAGTCTGGGCAACGGAGTGAGACTCTGACTCAAAAAAAAAAAAAAAATCCTAGAAGCTGCATAATTTTTAAAAGAAGAATAAAAAATAGAATAATAATAGAGCTAAAGATGTACTACAGTAACTTAAATGATTTGATGCTCACTTCTTAATAGATTAAATTGTTAATCACAAAACAAACTGGAAAATAATTTACTTGGATGACTTATAAGTCGATAGAAAAATGCTTATAAAATATGAAAGCATTGGAAAAAACCTGCATATTCAAACTTTCTGGAATTTGTAAATTTTGTAAAAAAAAACCAAAAAACCCCAATATTGACATTCTCAAACAATTAATAAAAATTAAATAGAAATATTCAAACTCATTAGCCATCGGTGAAGTACATATCAAAACAATAATATGGTGACTTTTTCATCTTTCACACTATCAACATTTAAAAATAATAATATTGTTTCAGCCTCACATACATTATTATTAAATTTATTTCTGGAAAACTGTTTACAATTTTGTGATTGTTTTCACAACTACCTTTATATTAAAAGAGATTTTATCTTTCAGGTCATAGTGTAAAACAACTAATGAAAAATATAAAATGAATTTATTAAAATGTGACTTTGTGCACTATTATACAGCTCACTTTTTAAAAAATCTAGATGTAGCCTTTTTTCTTTAACAAACTTTGACATTTATTTGTATGACTTTGTGCCATTCCTCTTTAAAAAGCACACCTGTTTAAGATCAAATATTTTAAATATGTTATAAAAATGCACCACATAAAAGTATGCATAAATACTTCTCTTAAAGCACTTATATTGGTACTGAGCACACAAAGAGTAATCTCTGCTATTGAGCATCATTTTAGTAAATAATTTAATAGAACTAGTATAAGTAATATAATACATATAATAATATAATATAAATAAAATGCAATATAAATAATATTTTAATATAAATACAATAAATATTGAAATAAATTAAAATAATTAGGTGCCTAACTTGCTAACACTGTCTTTCTTTTTTTACTGGTTAATCTGTTCTCTCCCCTTCCAGAATACTCTTTTTTAAATCTTAAACATTTCTGCAATAAATATACTGCGGCTTTAGGATAATTTGACAAAAGTACAAAAACAAAAACTATTTCAAATCTCTGTTATATCTTACTACTGTTACATATTATCATTCTTAAAACAATTATTAAGATGGGCATGGTGACTCACGCCTATAATCCTACATTGGGAGGCTGAGGCAGAAGGATTGCTTGAGTCCAGGAGTTCAAGACCAGCCTGGGCAACATGGCAAGATCTCACTTCTACAAAATATCAAAGAATTAGCCAGGGGTGGTAACACATGCATATAGGCTCAGCTACTAGGGTGGCTGAGGCAGAAGGATTGCCTGAGCCCAGAAGGTCAAGGCTGCAGTGAACTGTGATTGTGCCGCTACACTCCAGCCTAGGCTACGGAGTAAGGCCCTGACTCAAAAAATTAATAATAATAAAAATAATATATAAAACTATTAATCAAAAGGCATTTAATAATGATACATGGGTTTAGAAATGATCTAAGAGTCTGCTAAAAAGAATTAGCAGCTAAAGCTCCTTATATCACTCAACCCATTGATCATTCGACAGAAAAGAGACTTTGGCCCAAATCATTATTTCAAAAGTTTGATCTTAAGAAGAAATGGTTCGTATACAAATAGTTATTTCCATTTTGAAAAACTAAAATAATAGGCAGATGTCACTATTTCTTTCTTGGAACTTGAAATTCTTTCGTCCTAGAACTCTTCCTGGTTAGGAAAAATTGCAAAGATGGAAGAGTCTCAGTGAGAGAAAGAGCCACGTCATCAGGCAACAGACTACAGACAGCAGAGCTTGCTGGGTGCACAGCTCAATGGGGTTGTGGAGAAGAAGAATGAAGAATTAATGAAAGTCAAAAAAAAAAAAAGAACGAAAGAAAGTCTCAATCACCCTTGAAATCAGTCGGTTCTTGAAATTTATATATATACACTCTTACATACATATAAACTAAAAACTTAACAGCTAAAGAGTAGGCTCTCCTACCTTTTAGTTTTTCTATCACCATATCTACACACCAAAAATTTAGTAAAGTAAAATACTTTTTATTTTCAGGACAGGAGTAAGGTTAATATGTTTTCTGAGCTCTGGCTTATCTGATTTTAAAACATAATAGTGATCGACTTTTTAGGAGCAGTTTTAGGTTTATGGAACTTAAAATTGACTGGAAAGTGCATATGCCTCTTCTCATTCCCCACGTATGCCACGTTGTTGATACCCTTCTTGTACTTAGGTGGCACATTTATTACAATAGATGAACCAATATTGGTACATTACTGCTAATTAAGGTTTATAATTTGCATTAGATTTCAGTCTTTGTGCCGCACATCTTTTTACCAGTGCATAACTTGTCTCTTTCATTACTATATCAGTCAGAATAGTTTCACTGCCCTAAAAACCCCCTGTGCTTGGGCTATTGAATATCCTTTTCCCCCTTCTCCCATCCACATCCAACCTCTAGCAACCACTGATTTTTCACTGTTTCTAGATCTTTGCCTTTTCCAGGATGTCGTATGATTAGAATTATACAGCATACAGACTCTTTCAAATTGGCTTCTTTCAGTTAGTAATAAGCTTTAACGTTTCCTCCATGTGTTTCCATGGCTCGATGGCTCATTGCTTTTTATCACTAAATAATATTCCAGGATAATCTCTTTTTTATGCATTTGACATTAACGAAACTTTATACAATTATTGAACTACAACATTCTAGCACGGAAATTTGCAGATGTTGTTCTATTGCCTACTGACATTTAATATATCTAATTTCCTACAGAAGTCAAATCTCATTTTGAGTTCTACTCTTTTATACGTAGCCTATTTTTTAAAATCTAACTCTGCGCATTTTTTTCTTAGGAAGATTATTGCTTATGCTGGAACGGGTTTGTGTTATTTTTCCAAAGCATCTCTCCTTTAATTTTAAAAAATCTGATTTCTTTCACCATCATCTGTGAATGACATCCCTTCATACTCTTCCTCCCGTTGTCCTTTCCCTCTACAGTCAAGGAGAACTGTTTAACTTTGTCCTCTGAATCACTGATTTGACATTATGTAGCGTCATGTACACACTCTAAAATGTAAGATTTTAATTCTGTAATTGTATTTTGGTCACCTCAAAGTCCTCATTATCCTAAGTCATTTTCCTTGAATATAAAATTATAGAGATTGTGTTACTTGTTGCTAGGCTGGTGCTATTTTGTGTTTATTTGTAAGTTTTATTTATGGCAATAGTAAAAATCATGTTACTTGGTTAAAAAAAAAAGTTAAATAGTCTAAAAATGCCAGTAATAGAGAGCAGCAGTTCATTGCCTTAACACTCCTGATGCACAAATCCACTTCTCTGAGGCAAATACTCCAATAATAAAATCAGTTACTTCTGTTGATACCTGTTCCAATGTGTTTGATTGCTTTCTAGGCCTTTTACAAGGCAAGTGTTAAGAGATTTTTTTTTGCACTAACTGGACTGCCAACTTAATGTGCACTTCACTGCTTGTTTTTCTTCTCTAATAATTTACCTTTTCTTCCTGCAGAAACAATTCTGCTTATTTATATTGTTCACTCTCTTTAAACCACTGGTTTTCTTATGTGTGACAGAATGCTCTGTAGTTCAGGAAGGATTGAGGTTATTTGCCAGTGCAGGATACAATTTTTAGGGGTGTGTGTGTGTGTGTGTGTGTGTGTGTGTGTGTGTGTGTGTGTGTGGAGGGGGCTGATTTTTCTGCTATTTCTCTCTCGTGAAATGGAAATCTGACAGAGGCTGCATTACCCTGGCCAGAGCTTTGCTTTAGATGACTGTCGAGTTTTGACTAGGCTTTTATCTGGGGTCCTGCAGATGTTAAGGTAGAACAGGTTTTAGTTTCGAGATACTGTCGGGTGCTATGTTTGTCCTACTCATGGACAAAGTTATTTCTATATCTTCAAATGTCTCATGAAGCTAAATAACCAGGCCATTCCTGCTGGACAGGAAAAATGGATGAGACACGGGACTTTTGAGACAGATGCCCACAGCCTCTTCCAAGGCTCTGGCTTAGCCCACACACTCTTTTCTCCTCTGTTCAGTACTTGCTAGTTTTTATTTTCTATTTTTTTTTAATTTTTTTTATTTTTTTGAGTTGGAGTCTCACTCAGTCTCCCAGACTGGAGTGCAGTGGCCACTCCCAGCCACCGCAGCCTCGACCTGCTGGGTTCCGGTGATCCTTCCACCGAAACCTTCCGAGTAGCCGGAATTACAGGCGCACGCTACCACGCCCAGCTGATTTTTTAATTTATTTTAGAGATGACGTCTCGCCAAGTTGCCCAGGCGGGTCTCGAACCCGCGGGCTCAGCCAATCCACCCACCTCAGCCTCCCAAAGGCGCAGGATTACAGGCTGAGCCACCGAGCCCGGCGCTAGTTTTTATTTTAAGCTTTCATCTGTTTCATCTTCCATCCATTTTTACCTGGCTTCTATATTTTATGTCATTAAAAAATTATTATTTTCCTCTCACTTTTTGCTATGATACATTATTTTCATTTTTACTGGATATTATCATTTTTACAACTTCAGAGAGAAGGAAAACTATGCTCAAGTCCCCCATCTTGAAATAGAGGCTTCTAGTTGTCATGTGAAACTAGAATCAAGCTTCACATATATAAAAATAATTGAATAGCAAATAAAAGTACACTCATACCACAAGAAAATACTATTTCACTAGAATATTTTATAAACCATTTTGGATTTTACTGCTTTAATTTTATCCTAATATTTGGGTCCCTCAATTGATCTTTGATGATTCTTAAGTAGAACTTGGTCACAGACAGAAAATATTCCCTCAGCAATTACCCAATTGTGTATTCCTCCTAAGTATTTATTATATTTTTTTGTTACATTTACTTATTCTGTTTTCAAAGACTACTCTCTTTATCCAGAAATAACTTTTATTTGCCCTCATTTTGCTTTTGTGCTTCTGTCTTTTGACCTGTAATATTTTTCATATCAATCCCTTTCTCCCTACATCACAAATCTCATCTTTTTCGAGACTCTATTCTGCTACAACATAATCTATCCCAAAGATGTCATAGGTATCAAAACTCATTTTCTACCTGTATTTTTATCAGGGTAAAATTTAGCTTTTTTTTTTTTTTTTTTTTGAATTGGAGTCTCACTCTGTCGCCCAGACTGGAGTGCAGTGACCGCTCCCGGCCACCGCAGCCTCGACCTGCTGGGCTCCGACGATCCTTCCGCCTCAACCTTCCAAGTAGCTGGAATTACAGGTGTGCGCTACCACGCCCGGCTGATTTTTTTTTTTTTTTAATTTATTGTAGAGATGAGGTCTCGCTGCCCAGGCGGGTCTCAAACCCACGGGCTCAGGCAATCCACTCACCTCAGCCTCCCAAAGGCATGGGACTACAGGCTGAGCCACCGAGCCCGGCTAATTTAGCATTTTAAAGGTCATCTTTATTCATTTGAACTATTACCACCCATCAAGACACTATTGCTCTTGAATAAATCACATTTTTTTGGAAAAACTTATGTTTTCTATTTACATGTTTTTATAATACAAGGTCATTTTATCGAAAAGGACCTCTTGAATATTGAATCTTTCTAAAATTATAAATGTTCACCTGAATCATTCACAAGATCAGATTCTGAACTCTGTTTTTAGTTTTTACTTTATTTTTACTTGTTTAATGTATTCTTTCTATAGTATTTCTCTTTTTTTATTAAAACTGTTTCAAACTAACGGATGCATTACAAATATAGGACAAAAACTTTTTTTTTTCTGTATTACTTCAATGTAGGCTGTTGACCTGATGTCCCAATACTTGGGTATTTACTACAAATAAGAACATCCTTCTACATAAACACAGTTTAATTATTAAAACAAATAGTTGGATATATAGTTACAATCTATTTTGTAGATATCCATTCAAATGTAATCAATTATCTGAATAATGACTTTATAACGAAAGGATCTAGTTTAGAACATTGACTCATATATTAGCTATCGTTTCTCATTGTCTCCTTCAGTCTGAATCAGAACTTCATTTTTTTTTTTACTGTCATGATTTGGACATATTAACTTTAATAATATTTTTAAAATATTATTATTCAGTTATTGAGCAGGCTGTACTTCACTTTGCATTGTCTAGTATTTCCTTGTGCTTCTACTTAGGTAGTGCACATTGGCAGGAATAGCACAGAAATGATGCTAGGTTGTTGTGACCACACCTCATTAGATGGTAGACCATGTCAATTTTGCTATTACTGGTGATGATCACACTGATTACTTGATTAAGATGGTGCCTGATAGAATATATGCAGATATCTAAAAGCATAAATTCACACACATATTTATGCACATATGCACACATACAAATATAGATATATACACCAATTGTCATATGTATTTACCTTTCTATCTACTGAAAACCATGAATACACACTGATTTTTATTTAATCAATATTTTTTATTATGGCTTTGCGGGGTACAGTTAAGGGTTAGGTGTACAATTACGTTTCATTCAGGCACCCTGTTGAGAAGAGGTGTTTCCCCATCCCCAGACAGATATTTGCTACTGTTAATCCCATCCCCCTCCCCCCCATAGTTTCCCAGTACCGTCAGTCATTTTCTTATAGTATTACATTGGATGTTCAAGGTCCATTATATGAGTGAGAACATGTGATACTCGGATCTTTGTTTCTGTGAGAGGTCACTCAGTATTATAGACTCTAGTTCCATCCAGGTTGCTGCGAAATTCATGATTTTGTTCTTTTTTATGGCTGCGTAGTATTCCATCGTGTATATGTACCACATTTTTTAATCCAGTCCTCTTTTGATGGGCAGCATGGTTGTTTCCAGGTTCTTGCTATTGTGAACAACGCTGCAATAAACATACGTGTGCAGGTATCTTTTTTATAGAGTGATTTGAGGTCTTCAGGGTATATTCCCAGTAGGGGGATTGCGGGATCATATGGAAGGTCGATTTTTAAAGCTTTTAGGAATTGCCACACTGCTTTCCACAGAGGTTGCACTAATTTACACTCCCACCAACAGTGTAGAAGTGTTCCCTTTTCACCACACCCTCTCCAGCAGCTGTTTTTTTTGAGTTGTTGATAATTGCCATTCTGACTGGAGTTAGGTGGTATCTCAGTGTGGTTTTGATTTGCATCTCCCTGATGATTAGTGAGGTTGAACATTTCTTCATGTGTTTGTTGGTTGCTCGGATGTCTTCCTTTGTGAAGTGTCTGTTCATATCTTTTGCCCATTTTATAATGGGGTTGTTTGTTTTCTTCTTTTCAGTACATTTCAGTTCCTTGTATATCCAGGATGTTAAGCCTTTGTCAGACCTAGAGTTGGCAAATACTTTTTCCCAGTCTGTAGGCTGTCTCCCTGCTCTCTCGATGGTTTCTTTGGCTTTGCAGAAGCTTGTCAGTTTAATAAGGTCCCACTTGTCTATCTTCTCTCTTATGACCTGTGGGTTTCGGGTTTTGTACAGGAATTGGATGCCAGTTCCGATTTCCATGAGGGTATTTCCTTCCTTTTCTAAGGTTCTTATGGTTTGAGGTTTTACATTTAGGTCTCTGATCCATTTGGAGTTAACCTTTGTGCATGTGGATAGATAGGGGTCCTGTTTCAATCTTCTGCATGTGGTCAGCCAGTTTTTCCAGCACCATTTACTGAATAATTTCTCCTCTCCCCAGTGGTAGTTGGTGGGGGCTTTGTTGAAGATGAGTTGGTTGAGAAATTGAGGTTTTGCTTCTGGAATCTCAATTCTGTTCCATTGATCTATATGCCTGTTCCTGTACTAATACCAAGCTGTTTTGATGATTGTAGCTTTATGGTAAAGTTTGAAGTCTGGTATTGTAATACCACCTGCTTTGTTTTTTTTTTTTTGCTGAGGATTGTTCTGGCTAATCTTGGATGTTTGTGTTTCCATATGAATTCCTGTGTTGTTTTTTCTAGGTCTGAGAAGAGTGTTGTTGGTAATTTAATGGGTATTGCATTGAATTTGTAGATTGCCTTAGGTAAGATGGACATCTTCACAATGTTGATTCTTCCGATCCATGAGCATGGGCTATTTTTCCACTTGTTCATGTCAGCTTTTATTTCTTTGAGCAGTGTTTTGTAATTTTCATTGTAAAGGTCTTTCACGTCTCTGGTTAGGAAGATGCTAAGGTATTTCATTTTTTTGTGGCTATTATGAATGGAATTGTGTTTTTTATTTCGGTTTCTGTTTGTTTGTTATTGGTGTAGGAAATGTGATTGTCTTTTCTACACTTATTTTGTATCCTGAGACTTTGCCAAAGGCCTTTATCAATGTAAGGAGGTGTTTGACAGATTCTCTTGGGTTTTCAAGGTACACAGTCATATCATCTTCATAGAGAGATAACTTGACTTCCTCTTTTCCTATTTGAATACCTCTGATTGCCTCATTTCTCTGATTGCTCTAGCCAGGACTTCCAATACTATGTTGAACAGGAGGGGTGAGAGTGGGCATCCTTGTCTAATTCCAGTTTTCAGGGGAATTGGTTCGAATTTTTGTCCATTTAGGAGTATGCTGGCTGTGGGTTTCTCATAGATGGCTTTTACTATTTTGAGGTATGTTCCCCGTATGCCTAGATGTTCAAGGGTTTTTATCAAGAAGCGGTGCTGGATTTTATCAAAAGCTATTTCTGCATCTAATGATATGATCATGTGGTTTTTGTTTTGCCATCTGCTGATGTATTTAATTACATTTATGGTTTTACGAATGTTGAACCAGCCTTGCATCCCAGGAATGAAGCCTACTTGGTCATTTTGGATGATTTTTGAGATGTGTTGTTGAATCCGGTTTGCTAGGATCTTGTTGAGAATTTTAGCATCTATGTTCATCAAAGATATTGGCCTGTAGTTCTCTTTCTTGGTTGGATCTTTACCTGGCTTGGGTATCAATGTGATGTTGGCTTCGTAAAATGATTTGGGGAGCCAGGCTCGGTGGCTCAGCCTGTAATCCCGTGCCTTTGGGAGGCTGAGGTGAGTGGATTGCCTGAGCCCGCAGGTTCGAGACCCACCTGGGCAGCGAGACCTCATCTCTACAATAAATCAAAAAATCAGCAGGACGTGGTAGCGCATGCCTGTAATTCCAGCTACTTGGAAGGCTGAGGCGGAAGGATCGCCAGAGCCCAGCAGGTCGAGGTTGCGGTGGCCGGAAGCGGCCACTTCACTCCAGTCTGGGCGACAGTTTGAGACTCCAACTCAAAAAAAAATGATTTGGGGAGAGTTCCATCTTTTTCAATCGCCTGGTATACCTTCAGTAGGATTAGTATCAGCTCCTCCTTGAATGTCTTGTATAATTCTGCTGGAAAGCCATCTGGGCCAGGGCTTTTTTTTGTAGGAAGTTTTCTTATTACGTAGTCGATTTCCTTGATTGTTATTGTTCTATTTCAGGTCTCAATTTCTTCTGTTCCAACCTAGGTAGGTTGTGTGATGTCAGAAAATCCTCAATTTCCTTAAGGTTTTCAAGTTTGTTTCTATACAAGTGTACATAGTAGTCTCTAATAATCTTTTGTATTTCTTCAGGGTCAGATGTGACTTCATCTTTTGTGTTTCTGGTTGTGCTTATTTGGTTTTTTTCTCGTTTTTTCTGGTCAGTCTAGCTAGGGGACCATCGATCTTGTTTATCCTTTCGAAGAACCAGCTTTTTGTTTCATTGATTTTTTTGTATTATCTTTTTGTCTTCTATGTCCTGGATTTGGGCTTTTATTTTGGTGATCTGGATTCTTCTGCTGAAATTAGGGTTTTTGTGGTCTTGCTTTTCCAGCTTCTTTAGGTCGCTTGTTAGGTTGTGAATTTCTGTTCCTTCCATTTTCTTCATGTGTGTTTGTAGGGATATAAATTCCCCTCTTACTACAGCTTTAAGGGCACCCCAGAGTTTTTGGTAAGATGCTTTTTCATTTTCATTTGTTTCCAGTATCTTTTGATCCCTGTTTTGATTTCGTCATTGACCCAGGAGTTGTTTGGCATCATGCTGCTTAGTGTCCATGTCTTTGTGGGTTTTGGGGGGACTTTGTTGGTGTCAATGTTTATTTTTATTTCACTGTGGTCCAAGAAGGTGCTTGGTAAAATTTCGGTCCTTTTAAATTTGCTTATGCTTGATTTATGGCCGAGTATGTGGTCGATCTTAGAATATGTTCCATGTGGTGATGAGTAGAATGTGTTTTCTGTGGTCTTTGGATGGAGTGTTCTGTAGGTATCAATTAAGTCCATTTGGTCCAAAGTCACATTGAGGTACCGGATCTCCTTGCTGATTTTTTGTCCTGATGATCTGTCTAGGGTTGTGAGTGGGGTATTAATGTCCCCAGTTATGATAGTGTTAGAGTCGATATCTTTCTTTAGTTTTCCAAGAAGTTGCTTTATGAAAGTTGGCACACCTATGTTGGGGGCATTTATGTTTAGGATAGATATTTCTTGTTGATGGATTGAGCCTTTTATCATTATGTAATGGCCTTCTGTATCTTTTTTGATTTTTAATAGCTTGAAGGGTATTTTGTCTGAAATTAAGATCGCTACTCCTCCTTTCTTTTGTATTCCGTTCACCTGAAAGTTTGTTTCCCATCCTCTTACTTTGAGTCTGTGGGTGTCCTTTCTAGTGAGGTGAGTCTCTTGAAGGCAATAGTTGTTGCCTAATGATATTTTATCCATTTTGCCATTCTATGTCTTTTCAGTGGTTCGTTTAGTCTGTTCACATTTAGGCTAATAATTGAAATGCAAGAGTTGATCCCTGTCATAAGGTTCTTACAGAGTTGTTCCTGTTTGTTTGTTGTGTTTATTTGGGTTTTGGAGTTGGTTCATGCGTGTTTTTAATCTTTTGCCTGTACTCTTGTGAAGAATGCTGTTGTTCTTTTTTCTTTTTCTTCTGTGCTCAGTACTTTCTTAAGTGTTTCTTGTAGAGGTGGTCTGGTGACAGTGTAGGTTCTTAGGGATTGGATATCTGGAAAAGATTTCAATTCTCCCTCACTAATGAAGCTTAATTTGGCTGGGTAGGTTATTCTTGGTTGAAATTATTTCTCTTTTAGAACTTTGAAGTTAGGGCTCCAGGCTCTCCTGGCCTGAAGGATTTCTGTGGATAAATCTGCTGCTATTCTAATTGGTTTTCCCTGGTAGGTAGTCTGGCCTTTTTCTCTTGCTGCCTTTATGATTTTTCCTCTTATAGCTACTTTGTTTAGGCGAATTATTATGTGTCTGGGAGTTGGTTTTCTCATTTGTGTCTTGCAGGGGTTCTCTGAATCTCTTGTGTTTGAATTTTTTCATCCTTAATGAGATAAGGGAAGTTTTCTTGAATGATTTCATGAAATATTTGTTCCAGTGTGGCTCCTGTTTCTCTCTTGCCTCAGGAAGCCCAATTACTCTTAGGTTTGGTCTCTTGAAGTGATCATTCATCTCTTGCAGGTTTTGTTCTGTCTTTTTGAGCTTCTTTTCTATGCTTTTGACAGTTTGGGTTAGTTCTGTGTTTTGGTCTTCGAGCTCTGAGATTCTTTCCTCTGCTTGGCTGATTCTGCTTCCCATGCTTATTAGTCTGTCGTTCGTTACCATCACAGTATTCTTTACTGCTGTCATTTCTGACATCAGCTCCTTCCTATTTTCCTCTTGTCTCTCCACAACTTTTTAAATTCTCTCCAGTAATGTCTTGATGTTTGGGTTTGTTGCATGTAACCAGTCATTCTGGGGGCTCTTCATTGTTTGTGTTCCAGAATCTGTTTTCTCAGTGTCTGATTTCCCAGGGGTCTGTGTAAGACCTATATTCTTCTTTTGGTTTTTCTTCATTTGTGCAGTTTTCCCCCTCCCTACTTTTTCCTTCCCTCCACGTCACCGTCTTCTTTTATTCTGTTATTCAGGGGTAAAGGGATCGGTTTTACTTCTGTTTGTTCAATCTCCTATTCTTTATGTATGTCCTCTTACTTTGTTCAATTCTGGAGTTGCACTGTAGGTTGGAAGTGGTCCTTTTTGCAGTTTTGAGATTTACTTAAGGGGAGAGCTGTGATTCAAAATCTGTCTGCAGGTCCTGGTATTCGCTGACAGGTATGCGATTAATTTGAAACCCACTTCCCACTGCCCTGGAATCTGTCCGTGCAGTGGGACTGTAGGTTTACTCCCTGAAATAAAATGTGGTTAGCAGAGGGAAGAGAATGGAGCAGATAGTTGGTTGAAGAGGGGAGTGGAGAGATAGAGGAGTAAGGGGGGAAACAAACAAGTGTGCCAACAAATAGAGAAAGAGGCCTATACTGAAACAGATAAAAACAGTAGACCACAGCTACAGAAAAACCAACTCTCATACAAAAAATAAAAAATAAAAATAAAACACATAGTGATGCTAACATACAAGCTAACCAACCACCCTGTTAGTGTGCTGTTCCTCTATATAAAGATATGGTTTACAGAGAGAAGAAAAGAGAAGAAAAGGAAAAGGAAAAAAGAAAAAAGGGAACAATACAGTAGGAATAGAATTAAGTAATTAAACTAATAGAATCAATGAAGCACACTCTGAGACATTTCGTTTAAGGCCAATGTCCTTTCAGGTCTGATTTCTAGTTTTCTTTTCAAGCTGATAAATTAGTTTGCAGTTAGGGTCAGTTGCCCCTTATCTGCTGTGAAGGACAGTTCAGATTACCCTCCATTCAGCACTCTGGTCTATGTCTTTATCAAGCTTGTTTCTCCCGTTTTGGTGTTGTTACCTTGAATTGCCAGTATGTGGTGCTATCTCAGCTGCTCCCCCCAGAGGGGGTGAGGCCGGACAGGAACAAGATGGCTGCCTGCCTCAGGGCAGGCAACAGGAGCCTTATGGTGGGCGGGCAGGACATTCTCAGTTGCAGGAGAGGTGGCAGCAATCCCAATAGATCTTCCCTGAAGGGGTTTGATGTGGATCGCCTCGGGCCCAGGTGGTGTGATGTGCTACGGCCATCACAGAGGCCATGGCGGTGGCGGCAGCGGCAGCAGCAAGGAGAGGGGCTGCAGCTGTGGCGGCAGCACCATTTGCGCCGCAGTGACTGTCCAGTCCGTTGCGATGTCCCAGCAGTGGCAACGGCCGAGCTCCGTATGAAGAGCAGCCTGCGATGTTGGGGTCCACAGCCACCCGGGGCGAGAGTCAGAGACCCACTGCAGATCTCCTTTGCAGAGGGCTTCAGAGACCGGGTTGCCCTGTCGCCATCTTGCCGCTTCTCCACACTAAATATATCTATTTATTTTAAGTTGAGGTCTGACTGTTACCTAGGCTAGAGTGAAGTGATGTGACCATGACTAACACCAGCCTCAACCTCCTGGGCTAAGGCCATCCTTCCACCTTAGTCTCCTAAGTATCTGGGATTACATGCATGAGCTGCCACACCCAGCTAAATTTCTTTTAAAAAATTTTTGTAGAAATGAGATCGTGCTATGTTGCCCAGGCTCATCTCAAACTTCTGGGTTCAAGCCATCCTCCTGCCTTGTCCTCCCAGAGTGCTGGGATCACAGGCATGAGTCACCGTGCCCAGCTAAGTTTCCATATTTTAAGTCACCTTTCTGACGACAAGAGACCCGGTTCCCATTATCCCCAACATGATGACTTACTTGATGGATATGTAATAAAGCTCCCCTGTCTGCTGCTACTTCTGTACAAGTGCCCTCCTCAGCCTGGTGGGACTCTGAAACCCTCCTCAGGTTTGTCACATTGTGTCCAGCTGTATTCCAACTCTAACCCTGCAAACCAGGTTGGCCCCATAAGGACACATACATATGGGGTCAACCTGTTCTTCTCCAGTTCTAACACACCACACTAGGCTTCTCCATCCAAGGAACATCCTCCTCTCTCACTCTGCCTCTGGCATCTCATACATATGATGTTCTCCACAGTATGTTTCTCTTCCACTCTACACCACCTTACTGAATGGCTTTATAGCTGTCCCTGTGAGAAGGAAAGAGACGGGAAGGGAAAGAGAAGAGGAAGAATAAACAGGCTTCTCTTTTAATGCTTTAATTTACAAACCTTTTCTAAGCTCCTGATAAATAATTTAAAATCTGGATTTTAAGTCATCAAACATGCTTTGTGGATGAAAAAAATAAAATAACAACTCTCCTGATGACATACGTGTGTGCATTCATCTAAAATAAAGACAACTCTCTAGGTTGAATTATTTTGAAATTCAGTCTTTTAGTCTCATTGTATGTCTTTTAAAAGAGTGATGCTTTGGCCGGGCATGGTGGCTCATGACTATAATCCCAGCACTTTGGGAGGCTGAGGTGACAAGATTGCCTGCGCCCACAGCTTCATGGCCAGCCCTGGCAACTTGGAGAGACCTCATCTCTACAATACATTTAAAAAAAAATTAACTGGGTGTGGTGGTACACACCTGTAGTTCCAGCTACTTGGAGGGCTGTGGCAGAAGGATCACCTGAGCCCAGCAGGTCGAGGCTGTGGTGGCCATGAGCGTGCCACTGCACTCCAGCCTAGGCGACAGAGTGAGACTCCAACTCAAAAAAAAAAAGTGATATTTTAATACAACATAACTTTACACATTCCTTGGAATCTTTCTTATGAACAGTTGGGTTGATTGTTTGCTCACTCCAGTCTGTCAGACGAAGGGTTCCCCCCCGATATGGATGACGACAATATGATTGCCAAGGTTTTGCATTGTATTTTGTTTTTCTGGCATCCCCTTAGTCTCTAAACTTAAAAGCCATCTTCTATTTCTTTAAAGAACATCTAAAAGAAAACCTGCTGCTAAAAACATCTGCAACTATTGTCATTTGCTTTTCAGGCCAACGATGTCTAATGTAATGAACGATTTAAAAGCACAATCTGCCATATGGATGCTATAGCAGTTATTTTCTCTGTTGCTAAACATAGTCGTGCATTGGATGGATATAACAGCTTTTGCATTGGCACAGAGAAGTAGCAGATTGGCCAAGAATTGCTAAACAGGTGCTCTCTGTAGTGGCAATAGAAGATTTATAATCTTCTCTGAGCTTCACTCTCTACAAAATTTTTGTCTGTACATATCAATAGCCAGGATAGAAAGCCTACTCCAAGATCTCTGCCTTTATCTAGCATGGACCAAAAGGCTAAAGCGAACACAGTGCCTTTAAAATGTCATGCTGTTATATCCATTTCATTCTTTGCAATCTTCCTCCAAGGAATGTCTGGCTTTGGTCAGGTCCATTCTGCCCGCTCCCTTACCACAGTATTACAATAAATTCTTATTTTTTTCTGTCTCTAAGCTTTACCTATCCGTACAATCATCCACAGTGTCATGTCAGTTTCTATATTCCCATAATCAAGAATCTGTAATGGCCCCAAAGTTTTCAAAGCAAATCCCAAATACTTTGATGTCCCATTGAAGAGCTGACATGATCTTAAATAATGGCATTTAAAAAAAATTTATACATCAAATTTTTTAATTTTCGCCTATTCTTATTTATGTATGTATCTATCTGTCTTTCAAGTGATTGACCACTATATCTTTGAAATTTGAAACTGGATTTGGCACCTGAATTCATTTACTTTTCATTCTGCTGAAGAAAAAATTATTACACAAATAAATCATGAAATGAGGGTCAAATAGCACTCTTGTATGTTCTCATATCTAGGCAAAGAACATATGTGATGATCAGATAGAGTATAAAATTTAGATCTGAGACCACTGTGAGTTACTTTTCTTCCGCATGAAATTTAGATTTTGAAAACAGGCTGACTTTTTGCTTTTAGGAAGCACTTTCTAAATCTCATCAGAGGCATGTAAACAGACAGGTACTGGAGTCTATTTCAAATACAATGAGGCATCACTAATTTCAACTATTAGTAAGAGCTTACATTTCTCACTTCTCCTTTGATCATTGTTCTTCCATGGAAATTTGTTATTTTTCTTATTTCATCCATTGGTCTTATAATTCAAGCCTCTCTGGTCAATAAGGGATGCCCGTGCCATATTTTAAGATGAAACTAAAACAAAAATATCAGAGGCTTCCTTCTTCTAAGACAATACCAGCCAGTGCTTCTCCAGAACCTTCCTGGAATCATTAGGATGTGCCATCAAGCACTTGCTCCCAAAGGACACAGAAATCTATCAGAACAGACATTATTTTGTGCCTCCATTTTATTTTTCACCACTAGTATTCACAGTTTGATGGATACTAGTGGTGAAATCCACAGTTCTATGAATAATAATGGAATTTAAAAGATGAGACCAAAAAGTATTAATAGAGAATGTTTCATCTTTTCTTCAATGCCTGTGGCAAATTAAAGTCCTAGAAAATAAAAACCTTTTCCTTTGCTACATTAAGATAAGAAAAATCATCTCTCTGCTGTTTTATTTATTCCAGTGTCAGCCAAAAAGATCATAATTAGATGGAGCTAACAGTGCCCTGGTAGCAGCTTCCTCCTGGGCCACATTTCCCCAACAGGGTGTACCGATATAGGCATTTTATTTGAAGGTGAATTAACCACACTAATGTTCATGTGTTTTTCCTTTTTCAAAGGTTGTGAGCCAATAAAGCACAGCAGAATTTATCTCAAGACAAATAATGCTTTCCAGATTCATATGGCTATTCCCAGGAAAAAAAAAAGAAAATGTAAAGTTTTGGTGTTATCTGAGGAAAAAAATAGAATAACCAGCAAAATATGAAAGATTGGTATTAGCTGTTCAAGGATGTCAGTCAACCTGCATGTATTTTTCAAGGTTTTCCTTAGACATACATTAAGTGAAGAAAAGAAGTCTTCTGACGGTTCATTATGACTTCATGATTCTTTCGTGATGTGTTCTAAAACTTATAGAATAAAGTGCACTTTCTCTTCTCTAACATAGTGACATGTAAGACACATCTTTTTTCTTACAAATTTTAGAAATTTGTAGATGCCTAGAAATAATCAATGAAGATACAAAAATTGTTCATTAGTAATTAAATACGGCACCTCCAGGATTTAGGACTTTTGGGAGGTTTTCTTATTTTTATGTTCATCCTTTATATTTAAGCCCATGTGTCTTCTATATCTGTTTGGATTTTATTTTCTAGATATTTCTGTGATTAATAAACCCTAGGTGCTTTCTAAATATATAGCATCTACTCTGTTTTATTATTGGTATTCACCAAATGTATTTATTTAAATAATACAACTATCTTATCAAAATTAATAGCCTTGAATTTTCAATGCTCTCTATATTCCTGTATCCCTAAAAGCATCTTAGTTCATGGTTAGCCCTGTGATATAATGGCAGTAGATGTTTCCTAGTCTGAAATTCCCTAGGCAAGTGGTGTCCAAATATTTCTACACTTTTTTTTTGAGTTGGAGTCTCACTCTGTCATCCAGACTGGAATGCAATGGCACGCTCACAACCACCACAGTCTCAACCTACTGAGCTCAGGTGATCCTTCTGCCTCAGCCTTCCAAGTAACTGGAGCCACAGCACATACCACCAAATCCAACTAATTTTTTGATTTATTGTGGAGATGAGGTCTCACCAAGTTGCCCACACTAGTCTTGAACTTTTGGGCTCAAGCAATCTTCTCACCTTGGCCTCCCAAAGTGCAGGGATTATAGACGTGAGCCTGCCCAGCCTCTACATATTTCAATAACCTAGGATGCTTTTTAAAATACTGATTCCTTGGTTGCCCAGCATATTGACTAAATTAGAGATAAGAATCAGGTATCTATATTTTTTAAAGATCCTCAGATGATTTCAGTGTATAGCATAAGATTCACAGGTCTATGAATTCCAGACTTTATTTTTAAACAATTTTTTTCTCTTCTTTAATTCAGCAAGATAAATAGCCATCTAGAGAATGAGTAGAAAAGCAAATAAAAACAGTCTTTCCTTCTGGAGACTTGTCCATGCCAGGACTTTCAGGCATGAAACTTTTCCCCTGTCTTTTGTTTCCTGTATTCTCTCCTCTTTCTCTTAGAAACCTTGTTTGAAAACTTTGAAATGAAAGCAAAGCACATAAAAATGAAAATCATGAACTATTAATCAAGTAAATATAAATTAAAATCGCAAATAATATTTTAAATTATTCTAACTAATGAAGTTGTTTTTATGTTTTTAAAAAAAGATACTGTGACAAAGAATACATCCTATTTATTTTCAGAATAAAGCTGGTCTTTACAGAGGATGAAAAATTGAAAAGTCTTTGGATTTTTTACTATAAATACTTGAAACTAGAAGAAAATAAAGAAATGTCTTCAAATTCAGGGAAAAAAATGTGTAGCCTAAAATGTTCTACCAAATCAAGCTATATGTTGTGTAAAAGTATAATAATGGCCATTTGTGGACAAGGACGCTCTCCAAGTCGTCACAGCTTTTCCCACTATTTGTCAAAAAATTACTGAACAGTATGCTCTATAAAAATGAAGAAATAAATTAATGAAGAAAAAGTATGGATTCATGAAAGAGAAACCCACAAAAGAGAGTGATAGAAGTAATTCTCAGTGTGATGACTGGGAGATCATTGGATAGCTCCTGTGCTCCAGAACAAAACATTCTGGATTTCAAATCCAAAGGGAAATCAAGTTAGTAGAATACCTTCTGGGTCTGGACACACTGAAATATAAATTTAGACTTGTGGATAAGTTATTAAGACCCATGATGAAAGATATAAGAAATTTATAAATCGTCAATCAAGAAGAAGTTCTGCAGGAAATGAAAAGTAATCATAGCATATCATAAGGTTTTGATGGGGGTAACATTTACATTGTCATAATAATGTAAACGCTTACATTTCTAACAAAAAACAATAATTTTACCATTTCTGGGTAATGGGAGGACCAAAAAAATGTTTCTCTTAGTAGGGGTAGAGATGATGTATGAAAAAGACTAATCTTTATCTTTGTGGACATCAGAACATATGACAAAAATGGAAACATAAAATTAGCAAAATGAACATATTATGTGGAGAAACTGAAGAAGAATCAAAGTAATTATCTCTTTTTTTAAAAAGAGGGAAACAGAAGAATAAGGGAAGAGACTGTTATACTTTTTATGCTGCAAATTTTATAAAACAAATGTACTCCTAAATCATGTTCAGGTAAAAAAAACCAAACAATTTTTTAATTTGTAGCTGCCCAAGACCAGTTGGGGTAAATAAAAGCCTAAACAAAAATTGCTAAAGGTGTGAGAAATTAGATGTCCTGACATATTCTTGCAATCTAGAGGTTGCATGTGTGTGTAGGTCTGTGTGCATACCCTAGGAGGGCCCAGTACTTCCCCTCTGTCTGATCTCAGGCCCTGTGCAAGCAGGAAGTAAAGGCTAAGGTAGAGTTTCAAACAGCCTGAGCATCAAGGGCATACCCTAAAACAAACATGAAGCTCCTTGGCAAGGGTGGAAGATTTATTGGTTCAAAACAATAAGGAAATCTCTGACAAGTCATTTGTTGGACACTAAGCTCACTAAGCAGAGATTTCAGTGTGTGTGCTCTATAAGGGAATATACACTTTACAGTATTAGTCCAGGTAAGCAACTAAATGAAAAACAACAATAAGAAAAGCCAGGAACAACAAACTGTAATTCGGAGGTATGAGAGTCTGGTTTCCTGAGTTGCCACATTATGCTGTCTAATATATCAAAGTTTCAACACAAAATTATGAAATGTGCAAATAATAGAAAAGTATGACTTGTGCATGGGGAAAACGTCAATAGAAACTATCCCTGAAGGAGCTTAGATGTTGAACTTACTAAATCAAGCATTAGCGATATCTAGATTAAAAAAAAATAAAACTGAGACGAAAAGGGGCTAAATAATGGTCAATATCACTGTTCAAAAAGACCATGACCCTTGTGATTCTCAATCCTAATTGTTTCACAGAATTATTGCCTTCAATTTTCAGCATCTGTGTGTATACATATAGTAAAAAAAATCCTTTTTTTCCACTAATAATGAGAAACAAACAATCAGTTAAGAAAATTTTAGAGATGTCTCTAAACAGTTCTTATGTTTTAATCTCTTTTTCAGGCCCTCCAGTTAATGTCACATGCAACATATTCATCAACAGCTTTGGCTCTATTGCAGAGACGACCATGGTAAGCATGTTTACTTTGTACAATCTTCACACTGGAATAATATATAATCACATTAATGACAACTTTTCTGTGAATTCAGTGCAATTTAATACCCAAATTAATACAACAAGATTTTAAAAGATAAAATTAGGGACATAAATTATAATCAACTGCTGGTAATAATGTTTCATTTAGCAATGATATATTAAAAAATTAATATCAGTGAAAGCAATATTGACTTTTCCCAATTCTACAATCTAATATTAAGCCTCAAAGTGAAACTACAATTTTGTAGTACAAATTATCTACTTTTTTCCAGTGCTCTTTACTAATCAGACATAAGCATAGTAGTAAATATTTGCATGCTTAACCCATACACTTACAAATTTGGTCATTTAATATTATTTTAAATATTGTATTTGGTTACTTTTTCTAATACATATAGTATCTGTCTAAACTTCAGAAAGATTTTATAGATTGCAGTGTGTGTCTTCATTTAACATTATCATGTAATTCAGACAACTTTGTGTAATCAAATTATTATAGCCAAAAAATAAAAATAATAATTACAGACTGAATTTCATTTTGTTTTGAGTTTCATAACTTTCTCTAAAGAGCACATGGTGATTCTTCTTTGCCTTGTGTCTTTATTGCTCACTTTTGCTAAAATAAGATGCAGAAAACACATAAACCACTGAATATCTATAAAATTGTCTAGCAGTCAATTTACTTTTTGTGAGGGAAACTATGTATAACGGTTCTTAAATCGTCTAGAATTATATTCTCTTCCTAAATTTGGCAAGTATAATTTGCATTATTTTCAAAGTTAATATTAACTATGATATAAAATAAAAAATTGTTAGACTCTAAAATCACTATTAAATAGAGAATTATGTTTATTATACATATGTTGGAATCACTTGATAGTCATTTTTTAAGCGAAGAAACCTAATCTGCAAATTAATGCACGTGGGAGTGTGAATGTGTGTGGGTGGACGGCATGTAGAAGTCCATCTCAGCAGGAACAGACTTTAGACACTATTTTTAAAGAATGCTATTTCCCCCGCATATGCAATATTTAGTTATCTAGCAACCTCTCTATGATTGTATTCTAACTTAATATAACTACACTAAAAGCATTAGTAGAGAAAAACTCAACTATTTTTTTGGGCATCATATAGAATTATCTCAGATACAGTGCTATATAAATTAACATGAATATGTGGATATGTGTATAAACACAAGAAAATGCATTTAATTTGCCTGAGTTAGCACAACAGGGTTCTGGTGCAATTTCATCTCTAAAGTGGCTATAATCCTATTCAGACTTTGATGTATTCTAGATTCTGGTGAAATATCTATTCCTGATTTATATCTTGCCATTTTTATATATCCAGTCCAAATTATGCTGTTGGCTTTGTTCTATTTAAGGTTCCAAATTGTGTTTCTAGTCTGGCAACGTTCTCATTTTAATTGCTTTTATACATACTGCATCATCCTGAAAACCAGGAAATATGTTTCTCTATACTTTTCTTTTGCTTCCAATAAACACCATCAACAGCAATAGCTGGAAAGGTTTACAGAAAAAAATGGATATTGCCAAGTTTCCTTCCCACTAAAACTTAAATATTGCCAGTTTCCTGAAAAAGTCTGCTCTTTATTACCTAATTAAACAGTCTACCACTAAGATGGCTATTACACAATCTGTAATATGACTACACCAGCTAAATGTCTTACCTTTATGATTTTAGACAGACTTCCTTTATAGAATCATATTATACAACAGACTTGCAGAATATTGCTAACATTCTCTCTCAATAATCCTCATTCAGCTTTATTTCCTTTCTTCAGCACAGTAACTCTTTCCTTACCCACACATTCCATGGTTACATATTCCTTTTGAAATAATTTGTAGCATCTATTCAACTCTTCCTCACAGCCTGAAGCATCATCAGTGAACATTATTCAAATACCCCAGAAGTTAAGTATTACACAATTATGTCCACCTTGTATCTTCTTCTTCTAAACTCCCAAATTTGTGACGTTATTTCCACTCAGATTCAATATTCGTAAAATTGAAATATTACCTTCTAGAATAGCTGCGTCTATGTCATCTACATAGACACAGATGAAAGTAGAATTTGTTAGTATATTTCTATCATAAAAATCATAAAATATTTGCTCTCACTAGGATGCACCGATGTATTTTTTCATAGTGTCCACTACCATGAGCCTACACCTAAACTTTTTTATCATTTTATTGCCTTATTTTTAAAATTTATTTTATTTTATGTTATGTTATTTTATGTAATATATATAATACATATATATTAATGTATTTTTCAAACATATTGACATTTCTTACGTTTAATATATTTTACTTTTGTTTTTTGTTATGCAAATAATCTAACTCAACTAAGACAGTCGATTATAATTGAGAAGATGGAATCTTTGTGTCTGAGAACTCATATTTAAAATAAAATTAAATAATTCTTCTCATCTGTATATCTCTGCTTATCAAAAATCTTGACTAAGTCTTCAATGTTTTTACCAACCAAATATATTGAGTTCCCTCAGCTGGTCTTGCCTCTAAGGTATAGTATCTCTCCCCATTTTAAATATAGCTTTAAAAATAAATAAATAAATACAGATTTAGTCCCTTTTGAGGTTATTATTTTATTCTTGAGAAAATTTCTCCAGTAGATATTCTGCTTTTTGGGGCCCTTTTGGTAAATTAAGTTCATTTAAATTTAACATATTTTGTATCTTGTTCTTGTACCATTTTTTAAAAATTCACATGTGTATTTTTCCGTAGCATAAGCTTAAATTTCTTTTTAATAGTTCAACTCCTTTTCTAATGTGTGTTAATCTAATTAACTTAATGCAGTGCCAACCATTCTCACTTGAGTGGTTTTATTATGCTAACATATAGTTATCAAAATGTTTTCTACAAATATTATGGGAATTTTAACTTCCTTATTTCCCTCATATTTGAGTCACGTGTTATTGCATACAATGAGAGTCTCTAAGGATCAGTTCAGCCTTCCTCGTTTCAAGTTCACATTCTTCTTTAACAATGATTGAACAACAATGGAAAACCACACTTCTTAAAAAACTAAAAATAAAACTAGTTTACTATCATTACAGTCGCTGTCTTTTTTGTATAGCAATGTGGTCTTGATGAGAGGGGCACATCTGTCCACCTTTTATACTTGGGGTGACAAAAGGAATACATGATTGTTTTCATCAGGGGAAGTTTAAGATCTCCATATTGAGAGACTCTTGAGTGAAGCATACTCCTGAAAGCCTATGATGAGTTGTGTGCAAGGTTTATGATATGCCAGGATGGAAAGCATTTGTAAGTTGGATCTTTTTTTTTTTTCACTCCCCAAGCAAAACTTTTGTTTGGAAATAAAAACATAATTGTAATTTGAGGCTTATGCATAGACTCGGCTGGTCTTTGGTGCATCAAAGAACAAAGAAAAAGACTAAGGTTTAGCTGGGAAAGAGAAATGTGCCTTAAAAATGCTTTGCAATGAAGTTCCTTGGCCTAGGGAAGATTTCTGATACTGGCAGCTCTGACTGGTGAGTGACAGTGGTGGGAACAACTAGTCTAGAGTCTTGGTGGCTTCAGCAGCTATCAGGTAAAACTGTTCTTAAGGTTTTAACTGGTCATTTCCATGGTAGGGCTTGCTGGAAATTTCTGTTTAGTTGGTTATGACAGGAATAACTCCAGTCCGGGTTATCAATTTCCACAATTCATACCATGGAATTCTACATAACAACAAAATAGATATTTCTTATAGGTATAATCATGAGCTAAGATAACAGATACAAAATAATACATACCGTTTACTTTCATTTATTTAAGTTCAAGAACAGGCAAACTCAACTTTGTTGACAGAAGACTTCTGATATCTAGAAGATTACCTTTGGTGGCGGAGAGGATGGTCATTTATTGTGACAGGTACCAAGAGTCTTCTGGGTACCGAAAATGTTCTATATCTTGATGTGGATGGTAGTTACCCAGGTATATACATATGTCAAAATCATTGAATGTACACTTATGATTTGCATATGGTATAAATGGATGCTATATCTTAATGTAAAAGATTTTTTTAAGTAAATAAAAACTTTCAAAAATGTAAAATATAACATACCAAGTGTGTCATACAATACATATATATTCAGTGGTCACAGATGAGAATGTTATAACTTACATAAAAAGCCTGAAATGCAACTTTGTTTTATTCTTCCTCTGTAGCTGTCTGCAAGAATATAGGCATTAGAGCATATATTTGTATTTTGTCTAAATTTGTCCCTTCTGACCCTGAAAACAACTAGCTAAAATGACAAAAAATGAGTAGTCTTATAGAGATGATACTCAGCATATGATATAGATAAAAAGGAATTTCATTTGATCTGGTTTGTGGTTGGGGGCCATCTATAAGTAGACCAGGAGTTCTCAGATTACTGTTAAACTTTTAGGAAAACTGAAACAGAAAATGTTTTTAAAAGCTAGTCTTTGGCAGCAGAAACAGCAAAAAAGGCACCCAAAAAGTCAGCAAAACCACCAAGGACCATCAAATTAAAATTACAATAAAGTTCTACTGTCTTGAAAGAAAAGAAAAAAAAAGAGTCATCAGTTTCATCACAGTGACTAGGCACTTTAGTCAAAAGAAGGTCATTCTTCAAGTAGACAATGACATAAGTCAAGCTTAGAAAACGCATTACCTGGACAAAGTTTTTATGATCCTCCTACCTTTGGGATTCCCTCAAAGTTCAACCACAAACCACGTTGTGAAACTTAACTATGGCAGAAATAAGTAAGAAAATCCCATCATAGATGCATTTTGTGGGATTAGCTAAACCCATGCAAAATTAAAATTCCACTCTATTTCTAAAATGTATAATTTTAGAAATATGAAACGTAATCACAGAATAGAAAATTTGAAAAAGTAAGAAAACCATCACTCATAATGCCTCCACACTAATACACTATTCAGTTGGCTATATTTACATTTACTTCTAATTGTTTTCCCCATACATATTCTTTTTCCGTAGTTCATTCATTCATTCAATAAATGTTTTCTTGAGGGTTTATTCTGAGCCACGTATTTTGCCATGCACCAAGAATGAAATAATCATCTTATTCTAACAATTTTTTTTACATATTAGTAAATTACAAGCTTTTTAAATTGTAAAGCTGAAATCATGAATCTCATTTTCCTAACTTTATAGTACCATTTAATACACATGCAGAAAAGTGTACAAATTATAAGAGTACAGTCCAATCAATTATCAGACTAGTGAGCATATTCTTGTAAGCACACCCACGTAAGAAAGCAGCACCCCAGATATCTGCTTTCACCGCCTCCCAAGTCCTTCCCCTTTTGCTCCCCTGTGTAGTTTGGATGTGTGTATATATAGTAGTACAGTATTTCAAAATGAATATATTGGCTTAGGTTCCTGTCTTCAGAAAACAGATGCCTCTCCATCTTGTGACACATATGTTAGAAAGCTAGAGAATTGCTCTGCTATGTGATTTGTATCAATATTTACTCGTTGAACCATTAGTTTCCACCAGTGCCCATGGAATAAATCATTTTTATGAAATAAAAAGCAAAAAAGGTGAGATGTTCTGGTTTAATAGTTTTCATGTGCTTATTGACACAGATGAATGGCAAGGTTAGAAATGGGTTTCCGAGGGTAGACTGTGACCTCACAGAATTATCCACCTATACATATTTTCAATTTCCCTCCAAAAGACAGTTTCACATTTAATTGAAATCATAAGCACATACATATAGATATTACATTGAATCTTTGGGTTATTAGAGTCTCCAGAGATCCCTAAACTGATACGGCACAAAAATTGATAGTGTCTATATACATATGTTGATGAATCTTTACACTTATAAGTATTCTTTTAAAAACAATCTTTATCAAATAAATTTTAAGCATACAAAATTCATAGACTATAAGTAACACTAGTGGGACTATTACCGTCTTAAGAAATTAAATAGAACAAATAAATTGAACCTGTTTCCTTACTTTTTTAAAAGAAGCTTTGTTCTTGAATTTGATATTAAGATACCAACTTTCATTCTATATATATGAAAATATAATCCAAATAGCCATACTGAATTATCCACATGTAACTTGATTTGGTTTCTTTCTTTAGTTTTAAATTTAGGGTATTTTTGTTTTTTTTTTTTTTAGATAACCCATGCTAATATGCATAGACTATTTTATTCATTTTCATGTCAGTAGCTTGCAACATATTTATTCACTCTATTTTTGTTGAACATTTAGGTTGTTTCTAGTGTTTTCTATATTACAAAACAGCTCTGCATTGAAAATCATTTTACATTATCTTCTAACATACATATGCAAGATATTCTACAGAGTAAATACCCAGAAGTGGAATTGATTGAGCAGAAAATACAAGAAAATATCTTTATGAACATGGATGAGAGAAGGATTTCTTATAACACAGAAGCACAGATTATTAAGTATACAAGGTTACCTTTTGTAAATTAATATAAAAAATCAGAGTAACAAAGTGTTTATCTTTGGAATTGTGGGGGGGGTGATTGTGTGTGTGTAGTAATTATGTATGTGTGTTTGATGAGTGTGTGTGTGTGTGTGTGTGTGTGTGTGTGTGTGTGTGTGTGTGTGTGGTGATTGTGAGTGCATAGCAAAAGCCAGCAAGCATGAATGAGGGAAATATATAAAGAGTCATTTGCATAAAGGATATCTGAAACATTTACAAAATGTTTAACCTCAGTAGTAATCATGGTAATGCATCACAAGAAGCAATTAAATCCCATTTACAACACTCATATAAGTTTAAAAAATTAGACATGGGTAAATACTAAGTGTAAAACAATAGAAAAATCTCACAAAATTGCTAATAGGTGTTTGACACAGAATGTCCACTTTGGGGAACTGTTTAGACTCCAGCTTATTTTTTTTATACTTTGAGCTATAATTCAATGCTTCATGATTATTATTATTATTATTATTGCCCAAATTGTTTCAGTTTTGGCCACCAGGAGTATGTTCAGTCATCTCTTCGTCTCTGACATATTTTCACCATTTTGTTTTTTGAGCACTTTCTTATGTTCTGTAACTATAAGATGTTCCAGTTTCATCTTGTGTATTTCCTGCCCAGCTCTAGATTGCTTATTTCTTGAAGGAGCCTTGATTCCTTTAGTTGGAGAATGGCATTAGAAACCCAGATCTGAGCACTGGGTGTGTTCATTGTTACTGGAGTGTCATTGTTTTTAGCCTTCTCAGCAGACAGAACTTGGAAATGTGTGTGTGTGTGTGTGTGTGTGTGTGTGTGTGTGTGTGTGTGTGTTTGTGTGTGTGTGTGTTGTTTGTATACATAAATGTTATGTTTCAAATTTCATTTTCCAATTGCTTCTAATTAATATGTGGGCAAATGATATATTTTGCAATATTGACATATTCTAAACTTGATAACAATTAAACAGTTATAGCAGTTTGCCAATTTATTTGTATTTTCTATGAATATGTGAATGCAAACTTTTATAAAATAGCTATACTTTTTTCTGCTCAATCTCTTTTACCTTATTGCACTGGTTCAGAACCTGTACAGTGCTAAATAAAATGGATGGAGAATGGTCACTTTGTCTTTTTTCTGACATTTGTTGGAAAGCATGCAATATTTCACAAAAGTGGTATTAACTGTAGATTTCTCGTAAATACTGTTTATCAGATTGAAAGAGTTTTCTGATATTTTATTATGAAGAGGCATTGAATTTTATTCAATGATGTCTCAGTATTTATCAAAATGATTTATGACTTCTTTTTTATCTTGCTAATATTATTGATTAGATTGGTTTATTTCCAAATAGTAAATAATTCTTGCACTCTTTGTATAAACCTGATTTGGTCATAATTTATAATCTTTTTTATATTGCTAGATTCATTTTTCTAATATTTGGTCTGAAATTTTTGCTACTGTGATAATTTTGGATATTGAAATATAGTTTTTTTTTCTTACAATGTCAAGAATGCCATCTGGTATCAGTACCATGCTGATTTCAAAAACTAGGTAAAGTATTTTTTCTTCCTTTACTCTCAGAACTAGCTCTTGGAAAATTGATGTTTTTTCTTGATAAAAAGTCACCAATAATGCCACCTGAGCTGGTCATATTATTTGTGCAAAAGTTTAAAATTACAAGTTCCATTTCTTGAACAGATATAAGACAATTTCATTTTTCTATGATGTAAGTTTTATAATAGTTTTATTACAATGAATTTTTCTTAAAATTGTCAAATTCTCACACAAATGTATTACAACATCTTATCTTTTAACTGAGAGATTTTTGCTATTTCTCCACCTTTATTTTATTTTATTTTACTGGTAGTTTGGTTTAGCTCCTTTTTTTTCTTAACTAGTCTACATATGAATGTATTTTTATTTGTTCTGCTAGGAACTTTTGCTGCTTTCTGAACCTATGATTAACGTTTATCTTCTTCTATGAAAAGTACTACTCAATTTTTGTCTATTGATTATTCTTTCTGCAAAATCTACTATACTAAATATTCTGATTGTATTCTGATTTTACATCTTAAACTATTTTTCAGTTTCTATCACTTTATATTTTTGTTTATATCTTATATTTTCATCTTCAAGAATTGCCATTGTTTAACAAAATATTGAAATTCATAAGCATCCCAAATAGCCTACATTTTATAGCAATCCACTTTGATTCCTTCACTGCAAATAATTCAACAACTTATACAAAGACTTTTTTTTTTTTTTAAGTTGGAGTCTCACTCAGTCGCCCAGACTGGAATGCAGTGGCCGCTCCCGACCACCGCAGCCTCGTCCTGCTTGGCTCTGGCGATCCTTCCGCCTCAACCTTCCAAGTAGCTGGAACTACAGGTGCGCGCTACCACGCCCGGCTAATTTTTTTGATTTATTGTAGAGATGCAGTCTCTCCAAGTTGCCCAGGCGGGTCTCGAACCCGCGGGCTCAGGCAATCCACTCACCTCGGCCTCCCAAAGCGCAGGATTACAGGTTGAGCCACTGAGCCCGGCACAAAGACATTTTATTAACTATCTATGATGATGTTTTCCAAGTGCTACTTTATTTTGTTTTGTTGGGAATATATTTTCTCTTTTCACTGACTTATCAAACAGACTTTAAAGACATTCTATTCTTTTGTCCAATTTACTTTTGAGTCTCATTCGTTTTATTTTTGGATGTTTTGTTTAAAGCCATGACTATTTATTTAAAATTGTGTAACTCTAGTCTCTATAAAGTGGCGATCCGCTGCTATGTCTGTTCATTTTTATATCATGAATGACTAGCGAAATATTCAGCACAGAGTTGATCTTAAATACATATTGCTGAATATATATTAGTATGTATGTATTGTGACTGGTAAAGACTGTTTTTTTTTTTTTCCAAAAAGAGAACTTTGTTATTATATCTTGAACACAGTGGACAGACTGTTATTTTTACCTCTGCAATATGATCTGTTTCTGAAGTTCTCAGTTCTGGTCACTGTCATAAATCAGTGCTAAGGTCTCTAAATACAAGTTAAGCACTAACTGTACAATCAGGTTATTGTTGTTTAAGACTGCCAGAATTAACTTGACTTTTTCATTCAAATTCCATGTAATTTTATAATATTTCCTCATAAAGCATTTGCTCTTTAATACTGTGTTAATAGAAAGATAATTTCATGAAGAATGCTAAAATTTTTATGAAGGGTTCTCTGTAATAAGGCATTAGAGCTCCTATTTATACAATACTTATGATAATCAAAGAATAATTTTTAAAAATTAAAAATATTAAGGTGCAATTATTTCAGGAATTGAGTAGGTTTATCAGTAATTTTTATGACAATTGAAAGAAAATGTGGGGCTGGGCCAGCACTTTGGGAGGCCGAGGCGAGTGGATTGCCTGAGTCCGCAGGTTCAAGACCAGCCTGGGAAACTTGGCAAGACCTTGTCTCTATAACAAATCAAAGATTAGCCAAGTGTGGTAGCGTGCGCCTGTAGTTCCAACTACTTGGAAGGCAGAGGTGGAAGGATTGCTGGAGCCCAGCAGGTTGACGCTAGGGTGGCCGTGAGTGTGCCACTGCACTCCAGCCTGGGCGACAGAGTGAGACTCTACCTCAAAAAGAAGAAGGAGAAGGAGAAGGAGAAGAAGAAGAAGAAAATAAATGTGCATAATTTGAAGGAAAGTCCATTTTTTTCAGTCCTTTTGTAACTTTTTCCAAAAATGAGCCATTGGTCCTTTATGCCTGTTGTCAGTGAGTTAGATTCTTGCGGAGGTACATTCATTCACTATTCATAAGAGCCATATTAGTATTCTTTGATTATTCCTGTATCATTCATATTTATATATTCAATAATGTTAACACAGGATATGATTACACTGATGCTATTCCACTTCTTTTTGGAAGAGCCTGAAAGCACCCTGCTATCTTTTTAATATTAAGATTATATCCGTTAACATCTTATCCTCACTTTCTCATTTTTCTTATTTTGAGTAATAATTAAAGCCAACCCAAATGTGAAGGTGGCATTGATCTGAAAGATTTTTAATTCCATGCATGAGTGACCAGTGACTAGCAACATGAATGTGCTGTGATCTATCATTTATGAGCATCAGTTAGAAATGAGTTTATTTATGGGAAGGCTTTCAGAAAGATAGGTGTGCATGAATGCCACACACCCTGGTGACCCCATCAGGAGTATGAATAAATCTCTGCTTGAGGAATTCATCCACCAAATCATCATTATATTCACCCTGCTCAAAAAGGAACTGTCTGCAGATCCTGTTTACAAAGGCAAAACTTGTAAAGAATATCATAAAGAATACAATTGTTTGGTTGTGCTACAGTGTTGTTAAAACAAGCACAATGTTTAAAAGCATATTTCCAATTTTATGGACGGAAGATACCAAAAAAAAGTCAGATGTGAAAGACAACAGAAAATGTGTATCCTGAAGCAGAGTTGTCAGGCATACACTTCTATAACTCCTCTTTTAGTGGACTGTATATCTTCATAGAGTTTCTTTTTGACAAGTAGATTAAAAGGTTACTTGCATTATTAAAGCATTTGAAATATTTGGGCTGAAAACAATTAGAAATACCATAAAGTGAGATGTAAGCAATGATATATCACTTAATTTGACTCTCCTCTCTCTGTCTCCTCTTCATTTGTAATGGAAAGTGGCTATTACCCAATGATGAACCTCTGTAGGAGAAGAAATTGTATAGAATTAATTCTTACCAGATCAATTAAACACTTTTCCTGGCCACTTTCTATAACATAGAAATGATCAGGTTATTGTGAACAGTTCATATATGTCATGCTCATCCTCACAATTTGTATCATCATTCATCCTTGTCTAAGAAAAATTGATTTTCTAAAAGAATACATTCCAAAAAGTCATATCAACCTCTAAAGATAAAATAGACAGCAAGATTAGGACTTGTGTCTTCTAAGATGATTGGCACTAGTCATAATGTGTTACTTAATCATGGATTTAGCATGTCAGTTAATGTTAAGTAGTTGGCAACAATTTAAATTGCAAATGGCTCATCAGCTGTTAGACTGAATCTCTGACAGATAAATGAGTTAAAGTTAATGCCTAAGCTCTCTAGACCAGTTAGATGGCACACTTCTGCTACTGTCATAAGACTTCCAACCTATTTACAAAACAACAAGACAACTAACTTTGTTTCAGAAGGACTTAAACCAGACTGACAAGAATCTGGGACTGGGCCACAAGTGTCTTGTCAGATAGAACAAAGGCAAGCAAAATTGTTAAGCAGTCCTTGTTACTAAGGAAGTCAATGAGAAAAGGAGGCTTGATAACATAAATCGTCTGTCCTATGGAGAACATAAAGAAACATAGATTTAATAGTACAAATGTGGTACTATAATGTGCACCATCTTTTCAAAATTATCTTTTGTGATTTTGGGTCGAGTATAGTTGCTCCATGAGTTCTTGACTTTGCCATAGAAAGGAATTTTAAAGTGAATCCAAAGTATAGTTTAAATCAGAATTTATTAGAAAGAAAAAACATGCTCAAGAGTGAGTGTGGGTACTTAAGAGAAAGGATACATGCTTGCCTTTGACAAGAAGGCAATTATATAATTTCACAATAGATTAAGCAAACCATGAGCTGAGTGCAAAGGACTGCAAATATCTGGTTATGAGTTTTGATTCCCATCTCTCAATCTTTTAAGGTCACAATTCCTTTTAAATAATGAAAGTTACTGTCTCACTAGATTTGGGCTTTTCTTAGAACATCATGTCTGTGTTTGGGGTAATTCCCTATTGTTTTTGTGTTTTACTGCACTGGTAGTTTCACATTTCAACCCACAAAATAGTCAGTCCTGATATGCCTGGCTGATTGGGTGAAGGTTGTGTTCTGATAAAGAAAGACACCAAAACACTTTACCACCCTGTTCCTCAGTTATCTAAATTAGTCCTACCTAGGAAAACTTGTCTAACTACATCTAAACTATGTGCTATGCTAAAAATGCCTGCTTCATTAGTAGTTTATTTGAATATTGACAACACTCCAGAGACTAATTAAAGCATAAGACAAATAATCCTGCCACGAAGTTATATAAGAGGTTTAATGAACAAAAATAGACATAATATATATCAACATTAAATAGATAAACTGTAAATATTCACAGAAACATCCTGGGATGCCAACATCTGTGAAACCCATTCACTTTATCTATAGATGTTAATGAAATATTATTTTTCCTTCTAAGGTAGGGAAGACATTTGGGAGTGTTTGCTTCTTTATTAAGTCTAAAAGTCCTTCTGGGACTCTTTTCTCTCCCTAGACTCTTGAAATAGTGAAGAATTTCTCTCTAACTTTTCCGTAGGAATTAGCATACTGTTGTCAAAAAAAACCACCAAAATCTGTAAAATATTTATAGAGGTTTATTCTGAGTCAAATATGAGTTACCTAGGCTCACAGCACAGTTCAAAAAGATCCTGAAAACATGAGCCCAAGATGTGTGAATTATAGCTTGGTCTTATACATTTTTAGGGTGACAGAAATTATAGGTAGAACTAAAATCGATACATGTGAGGTTTACATTGGTTGGACCCAGAAAGGTGGGACATCTTAAAGTGGGAGTGTTTACTGGTCACAGCTGAATTCAAATATTTTCTGGTTGGCAACTGGTAGAAAGAGTTAAACGCTGTCTAAAGAACTTGAAATCAGTAAAATAAATGTTTGAGTTAAGATAAGAAGTTGGGGAAGCCAAGGTTCTTGTTGTATAGATGAAGGTCTCAGTAACAGACTTCAAAGAAAACAGGTAATACGTGTCTTGAAAGGTGTTCTCTACAGATAAAAATTTCCCCAGGAGACAACTTTGCAGGGTGACTTCAAAATATGTCAAAGAAACATATTTTGGTGTAAAATGGTCTTTCATTCCTTCAGGGTCTGTTATTTGTCATGTGATGCAATAACAGGGTAAGGTAGGAATTTGGAATTTTATTGCCACAGAATCTGTTGTGTCAGTCATATAATCTCTATTTTAAAGTTAATGCAGGTCAGTTGTGTCTAATACTCCACAATGGAGGGAGTAAAAGACCCTCCTTCTTTTTATTATGGCCTGAAATTTAGAAGTTGGCCCAAAAAGGATTCATTCACTTGATTGGGGGGGCTCAAAATTTTATTTTTGGCCAGTACCTCTCTCTCTCTCTCTCTCTCTCTCTCTCTCTCTGTGTGTGTGTGTGTGTGTGTGTGTGTGTGTGTGTGTGTGTGTGTGTTTGCGTGCATGTACGTGCACACACCCACCTATCTCCATCCCATAATGCTCTTAGGCTGTGATATTGTTTCACTTCCGGTTTTCCAGGAAGCCTCTGGGCTAGCACATGATTTTCTAACAGAAGTAATAAGAGAATAGTCAGATCCCTCTCTGAGCTGATGAGATAAAATTTAACCCCTATTTTGATGGATGTCATTCAATCATTTTGTTTGCTTAGGTTGTTTTTCAGTTTCTCCTCTGAAGAGTCATTCTTTATTTGCATCAAGTCTGCTTGTGGTTTTTGCTGTCTCAGTCTTTCAATGATCACTTACTGTGTGAATATGCCTTGTATTCACGCTAGTTATATTCTACATCTTAAGAAGCTGCTACTAAAAAGTGTAAAAATTCTGATTCCAAATATATTTTACTTCCTTTCATGTTGTAACTAGCTATAAAGATAATTGCTGTTCCTCATCCATGCACTATAAGATTAAGAGGATTAATCAAACTTTGGCAGCAAACAAAAATAAAGGCATACGCTCTGCATTCTTTTTCTCTGCAGTTTCCCCTAAAGCAGTGTTTTTCAACCATTTTTTTCATTATGCCTCCCTAAGGAGACTTTATAGACATTTTTCCCCTAGTTGCCCTCCTTTTGAAATTTTAATGTATTAGATATACTATTTTTTATACTCTCTCTCTTTTATTACTACATACATTTACTCTAAGCTTTTTAGACTTTTTAAAAAACTTTTCCAAACTTTATGCGTATGCCTGCATATTCACACTCATGCTAATTGTAAATACAGTCACACTGGTTTCAGATTTATTTTCTATATCTGACCCAAGTGATATATTTCTTTCCTTCTCTGCTGTGATTATATTTATGCTATCTCTGAATTATACATTAAAAGAGTAAACAGTTTTTCACCCACCAAGAACCAATTTTTTCTCATTTAGGAATAATATTGTCCTCCTTGAGAATGTGTGCTCCAAAGTTCATATCTGTGAGGATACTAATAGGGACATTTGTCCAAGGATAATACTTCCATGTGCATTGCTCGGTAGGATATGTTACAGCAAGGCCATCACACAATAGGTAACAAATAGGAGAAAGGTATAGATTTGAACACTCCTAGACATTTTTACAACTATTAATATATGGAGACTACATGTCTAACTGATATTCTTTCTTTTATTACTACATACATTTACTCTAAGCTTTTTAGACTTTTTTAAAAACTTTTTCAAACTTTATACGTGTGCCTGCATATTCACACTCATGCTAATTGTAAGTGCATTCACACTGGTTTCAGATTTATTTTCTATATCTGACCCAAGTGACATATTTCTTTCCTTCTCTGCTATGGCTATATTTATGTTTTTATTTCATTCATATAACCATTGTCCTATCCTGTCTTTCATTGTTTGATAAAATTTTTCTAAAAATATTTCCCATGGAATTCATTCAAGTCCTTTCCAATGGTAACAATCTTTGTGAAATATATATCAACCACAAAGAACTCAGAAAATAAATCTGAAACAAGTCTGAATATATTTACAATTAGCATAAGTGTGAATATTCAGGCACATGTATAAAGGTTGAAAATATTTAAGTCTTAAAAATTACAAAAATTTATATGGTAATAAAAGAGAGAATATAATTAGAAGTCTAGTCTCTAGTCTACATATATTAATAGTTGTGAAAATAGCGAGGGGCGTACAAATCTACCCTCTTCCCCTTAGACTCTTCAATATTATACATTATGTGATGGCATTGCTGTAACAAATCCTGCCAAGCAACAAACATGGAAGTGTTATCCTTGGGCAAGTGTACCTATTAATATCCTTACAAATATGTACTTTGGCCATACATTCTCAAGGAGGACAGTATTATTTCTAAAGGAGAAAAAAATTGGTTCTTGATGGGGGAAAAATGCTTCCTTTTTATGTATAACTTTATGTATAATGTTCAGCCAGAAAAAAAAGAATCGATCATGGTGTAATTTACTAAAAATAGTAAGTAGATGTTCTAAAAAATCGAAGATAGATGTATATAGATAAATGTATATAGATAGATTTATATAGATAAATGGAGACAGATAGACTTTTTTTTTCTAGGTAAGCTTCGTGTGAGGGTAAATTTTGCTTAGAAACTGGGCCCTAGATGGATCCTTAGGGGTAAAGTTCTTCATCAAACACTTAAGTTTTGTCTGAAATGGTCCTCAAAAATTGAATATCCATTTATCTATCACTAAAGCTTCCAGTCTCAAGATGCCCAGAGCTCTTTATTTATCAGTCTCAGTGTTATTTTGATTATTCGGAACAAGTGAGATCTTCCTTAAGGAGCTGCCTATTTATTTCAAGTCTGTTAACCTTGTGATGAATCATCTACTCTCAAAGATCACTATGATCTACTTATTCGGAATACCACTCCACTTCTGCTCCCATTATGATAGCCATGTCTATTTTGCTACTGGGATTCAGGACCATTAAATTTGATCTGTTACTCTGGCAACTATCAGAACCATTGACATCTGGGAGTTCACTTCAGTGGCAATATTTCCAGTTTACAGGGGACAATCGTCACAGTGGTTTTAAAAAAATACTGGTGTTTCATTTATTCATGTCTTTTTTAATCTCTTGGTAAATGAGCCCTCTGAGGGTACATAGCTGGGGAAAAAAGAGTAACTGCATCACACATGTCAAATTCGCTTCTCAGTCTCTTATTTTCTGAGTCTTTGGATAGTTCTTCTATAACAGACTAAGAAATAAATAATAGCTCAACTTCATTCAGCATAGGGCCCTGTCAGTCCCAGTTTTCAATTACCCAAATAACCAAAGGTTTGCAAAATCATATAACTTATTTCAAGTGGCCATGGGTAAAAAAAAAAAAAAAATCAATTAATTCTGCCCCTAGTTTTTATGCACTGCTAGTATTCCATCCTTTAATGAACTCAGATATGCCTCGCCTTCAGACACAAACAGGTCAATGGGACAGCCCAAAGTTCCTATTCCCACAACTATCTCTGCAGACAAATACCGCTCCAGGTAGTGTCCAGTGATTATCACAGAAACTGCCAGCCACCTCACAGAAAGGGATTTATTTCCAGGAATCAGATGTATATAACAATACTGGAAAGCTGGGGGAGAAGGATTAGACAATAGATTTGACTTGTAAGCAACACTGCTACCCCTGCCCTAATCAGGAAGGTGAGAAATCACCCATAATCCCAGACACATATCTGGTGTATTTGGTGTTAAAAACTCTGCTATAGAAACCTGAGATATTAACTCTAGGGGACGCTGTGTAATATGTTTACAGGACCTTTTAATTTTGCAACTTTTCTGTAAACCTAAACTTAGAAGAGAAGAAACATTTTATTTCTAAATTTTCCTATGAAATACTTTTATTTCGCAACATATATGAAGTCTCATATAATAAAATAGGTCGTTTTTTCTTGTCATGAAATGAGAAGGGAAAAGTAAAACTAAACAAGTCAACAGAATGGGCCTTCAATAATCTTGCATCTTTCTATGGCATCAGCCTTTTCCAACAGCTGTGCTCCTTGGGACATAGATTGGCTTTCACAAGGACTAGGGCATCTCAAAAAAGAATGATGTATTCACAGCAATACTCTTCCAGCAATTTATATCCTTCTGGGAAAGGTGATGAAACACTAGGAGACAGGTTTTAAGAGCTGTCATTTGTCTACTGTGATTGTAAGACTTTTACAACTTGCAAATGGTTCATATCGCATGTCTGAATTTTCATCTATCTTCCTTTTACTTTTAAAACAGAAAGGAAAAAGTAAACATTTGAAACAAAAATGAAAGATTTTTTTCTTTTTAAATTTCTTTATGAGTTTAGCAATATCTTGCCCTGAAAAACCTAATGGCTATTTCATTCAGAGTGCAATATATTCTATAATCTTCTTTCTTTTCTGGGGCTTCTATTTCTTATTACTTATATTAGGGCTAAGTTGTTTGCCCTTGACAATTTTTAGTATCACAGTTATTGTGGACTGTGTTATAAAACTTATTTCATTCTGAACGATTTAATACTTGAAGCAAGCTTTAGTGTTATTACCCTTCAAATCATATTTCTCAAAATAGCATATTAAAAATGTTGAATAATACATTCCCTTAGCCTCAAAGGACTTAGTTGAGGCCCTTATCAATAACTATGCAAATATTGAACCACTGATTCAATTTTAGCTTGTCAGCTTTCTAATGAAGAACACTTCTAAACATTTTAAGATGTTATTTTCTTTTTATTTCTCTCCTTTAAAAACAAAATTGTTGAGATATATTGTGTTTTGTCATACTTGGATTTTTGGTTGCTTTTTCATCATTACTCTTACAAAAAAAAACATGCTGGGAAATTTTTGACTGATGCCAATTATTCTGTGTATCTGAGTAAATGAAAATTTTATTTATTTGGATTCAAAGCTGAGCAAAACTCAAGCATGAACAAATAATCTCTTACTGTATGCAGCATTAGCTCTGTTCTTTCTAGATTCTGCACTAAGAGAAAATACCATTCCAGTCTTAGTGATGGAACAGTTTGTCAGCCATACAAAAAACAAACAAAAAAACCTCAATACATACTCATATTACATACAAAAATTAACTCATAATGAACTACAAGCCTTGATATTAAATTTCAAATTATAAAAATTTTCTAGCAGAAAACAAAAACATAAGACAAAAATCGTTGTGACCTTTGGTTCGGCAAAGAGTTCTCCAGTATAACACCAAAAGTATAATTTAAAAATATAAATAATGGATAAAGTGAACTTTGTCATAATTAAAATCATTTTTTATGTGACAGATATTGTTAATGGGAGGAAAAGGTAAGTTATATGTGGTGAAATCAAAGCGTTTGCCAACCTCATATCTGGCAAAGGACATATATCCAGAATATATATAAAGAACTCTAAAAACTTAATAATAAAAAATTCATAAGCAAATGATTTAAACAAGCACTTCACTAAAAAAAGATATACAAATTGAAAATAAGCACAAAATGCTGTTTAACATCATTAATCATTAGCAAAATGCAAATTAAAACCACAATGAGTTACCACTGCATACATATTAGAAAAGCTGAAATTAATTTTTTAAAGACTCTGTGACTACCAAATACTGGTAAGAATGCAGATAAACTATAATTCTTATACATTGTTGGTGGGAGTACAAATCATCGCGATACTCTAGAAGAGATTACCGTGCTTTTTTATAAATGTAAACATGTACTGAATAAGACCCAGTAAGTGCTCACATAAAAACCTGTACACAAATATGTGTAGCAGCATTATCCATAATCACCAAATACTGGAAAAACATCAAAAGTACATAAATGGGTGGATAAGCATTGTGGTATGCTCATACAGTGGAATTCTACTCAGCAATTAAGAAAAATAAACTGATATATACAATAATTTTGGCTAACTAAAAGAAACCAGACTCAAAAGATTAAATGTATGATTCTATTTATGGTATTCTAGAAAAGGAACAACATTGGAGATTAAGAATAAATCACTGGCTTTGAGAAAATAGATGTGAAGATGGTTTCAAAACAAAGGAGCAACATGAAATATTGTGAATGTGAACTCTATTCTGTGTCCTGCCTATGGGTTACAAACCTCTATGCATTTGATAGAATTGTATATGTAAACTCTACTTAAATTTGAAAACAAATTAGAACAGCATTAACAATATAATGATTTAAAACAAGAATCATTTTGTTAGACCTGACATGTATGTGGATCAGGAATTTGGGCAGTGGTTGGCTGGATGACTGTTCTGTTCCACTTGTCATGACATAAACTATTTGGCTTCATTCATCTGGAGGACTGGCTTAAGTGTTCAAAATGGCTCCATTCACATGCTTGCTGCCTTGGTGATGATGGCTAGAAATCTGGACACAGCTAGGATTGCTGTGGCTCCATCAGCGTGGCTTCTTAGGGGTCTCTAGCTTCCGACATGGCAACCAACTCTGTCCCAGAGTGTATTAAGAGATAGGACCAAAGCTGTAAGGCTTTACGACCAAGAGGCCATCCCTTATCTGACACAATCTTTCCCCTGGTGACATATTATTTATGTTCTTCCAACATGTAAATTACACACACTCCCTCCTAAAGACCCTGACTTTTTTGCCTCATTTAAGCATTGTGTTGAACTCTAGAATTGTGTCATCTAAATCAAGGTCAAGTGTAAATGAGGCACCCAAAGGGTGGATCTTTAGTATGCTTCCTCTTGATCAAAAGACCTGGGAATTCAAGAACAAGTTTTCTATCCTCCTCACAGTAACCACATAAAGGCGATTTAGAGCAGAGTAACTGCAACAGAGGTTTCCATCCAAAAGGGGAAGGATGACGGGAAGTACATCACAGTCACTGGTTCACAGCAGTTCTCAAGTCTGGGCAGGCATATCCTTCCAGTTGCATGATTAGAGTCCATCATCCCTGAAAATGATTATTTGTGGTCTTGACTTCACCATCTGGGCTCTCGGCTCTGCCTTCTGAATCACTTTTCCTTTTCTGTAAAAAAAGGATCGCATGTACTGCTAAGTAGCCTTTTCATACTACTTCTTGATCATAGAAATTTGGGAACCTTGCAAGCTCTTCATTTTGAACTCTCCTTGCATGTCAACTGAAGCTGATGGTGTTTCTCTTACTCCATTGCACTCAGCATTTTTGTGGGCTTCCTGGGATTCTCTATCTTGGACTGGGAATGAAGATTTTGGGGGTTAATGTTCCTGTGATTCTTAGGAACCTTTTAATCTAGTTGAGAAAATGTGTGAAGCATCTTTTTCATCTTTCTGAAGTAAGACAAGGGTGTCATAGTCACATAACTTGAGAAGGTTTTTACCCTGAGCCCATAGCAAAGTGAAGTAGAAGTTTCAAGATTTCCCCTAAAAATCTCCTTAGCCAAAGACAGCAGTTCCTTAGCTGCATTTTCTAGCTTCTACATTTCTGAAATGACATTGTTCCCACTTTCTGTCCCCCGGTATAGGAGTCACCAGCAAACTCCTCAAAGCCTTGCAAGCCTCTTCCTGCCTTCAAAGCCAATCATACATGTTTTAAGTCTTCCTCTTAAAGTCCCACCCATCTGATTCTATTTCAGTTATTGCTGCATTACAAACAACCCCAAAACTTAGTGGCTCATACAAAACAAACATTTATCCTGTGCCACAATTTTTGCATGTCAGAGATTTGGGCAGGGCTCTGCATCGCTTCCTCCACATGGCTTGAGCAGAAGTGACTCAGTGGTATTCAGCAGGTGAATGCATAGCGTACCTGAGAGAAGATAACCTGGCACCATAAAAGAAATCTTGCCTTTAAGATGGTATTAACTGCAATAAGCAGTATATTGTAAATTATGCTGAATTATTTTGAGAGCTAAAGACCTTGAATGAAAACGAGGGAAATATCAGTTTTTGTTCTTGTCCTGTAATATGGTGTTGGCAGAGATTTTTAATTTAGTCGATGTGTTCTCATCAGTTAGAATAACTTTTCTGTCTTAAAAGTTTCAAGGAAAATAGTGAGCTAATTTTACAACAAAAAAAATCAATAGATTCAGAAATGGACCAGGACAAAACTGTAATGTGGAAATGAAATAATCATATTAAGTATTTCTAAAAGTTTTAGCACCAACATTGTGCTAACCCCAGGTTTTATACCCAATAAAATGTGAATTTCCTCAAGTTTACATACTCAAATAGAAGATAATACAAGTTGCCAAATATTTGTATGAAATGTGAAAACACATTGAAATTTAGCAACTTATCTTTTGCCTATGATGATATCCTACACTCAACTACTTTTAAATATGTTTGCATCATTTTAAATTCCTGTAAATATGGAAATATTAAAATGAGTGGTATTCTCTCCCAAGAAGCAAATCTAATTATTGAAGACATTTTCCTCTGAATTCTGACAAAGGTAGGGTGTACATGTACTATTTGGGTAATTAAGAGTAAATTTTCAATATTAAAATTTCACTTGATACAGAAAAGGTAAATATCTCACTGTTATTCTCAAGAGCTATCCTAAATGAGGCTGAAATAGTCTATGATAATTTCTAAAAGAAGTTAATTTATCTCCAGCTTTTCAGTGTACTTAATAGTCTCCACAGAGCTTCTTGGCTAATCTCCAAATCAATCAACAGCTAGTTAAGAATAACCTGGATTGCTCAGAAGGAAAACATCATTTCAAATGCAATTTAGTTTTGTCTCAGACATATAATATTTAACTCACTAAAACTTTTTCAGAGTGGAACTTGTAAAAAAAAAAGTTCAATCTCTAACATTTCATGGTAATTTCCATACTATAGAAACTCTCATGAATTAAAACATTCTCAAAAGGAATGGTTTAAATTTCTGCAAATGCAAATATTAATTAAAATTTAAATCTGTGCTAAACCCTCAGTGTCGAGAACATTTTGAAAATACTGAAAATAATTATTGGAATAATTTTATTTACATACTCAATTTTCTTACTGAGGAAAGATGGCAAAAGAAACACAATAAAAGATTTTTGATAATAGGGATTGTTCTTATTTACTAACCCCTATTTTTTCCCAAAATGCCAAGTTGCTAAATATTAATCATTCATTAAAATTATGAAGGGCAGTGTGAACATCACACCAAAATAATAGATTACATTTTTTACAATATGCATGTGTATAAATAAAAATCCAGATTTTTTTTTTTTTTTTTTTTTTGAGTTGGAGTCTCACTCTGTCGCCCAGACTGGAGTGTAGTGGCCGCTCCCTGCCACCGCAGCCTCGACTTGCTGGGCTCCGGCGATCCTTCCTCCTCAGCCTTCCAAGTAGCCGGAATTACAGGCATGTGCTACCACGCCCGGCTGATTTTTTGATTTATTGTAGAGATGAGGTCTCCCTGCCCGGGCGGGTCTCGAACGCGCGGGCTCAGGCAATCCACTCACCTCAGTCTCCCAAATGTGCGGGATTAGAGGCTGAGCCACCGAGCCCGGCTTAAAAATCCAGATTTTTAAAACAGGAAACACTTGAGGTAGATAAACTTGTTTGTATAATTTGTTTACTTTGTTAAAATATAATATTCCATAAGCTTAAAATAAATCCTATTTTATTAGTCAGTTCTGTAACATTACTCCCAAATTACATGTGCTATTAAAAGAAGAACTGCAATTTGGATGAATTTAGAGTCTCTCATACTCAGTGGCCTAACACAGAAACAAAGAACTGAGTACCACCTGTCCTCACTCATGAGCAGACCCTGAACAATTAGCACAATACTACAAGAAAGGGATTGACAGCAGTCAATTGCCAGTGGAGTGGGGATGCTCACTGCATAAATGAAGCTTCCTGATCTCAAACCAGGTGAAATGAGGACCAAAGGCAGGCCCAAATTTTACATGTACAATGACCACTTGTATACCTAACCCTGAATTGTACCCCACATCTTTAAAAATAAGTTTAAAAAATAAATAAATACTGAGATAAAATTAAAAAATAAAAGAAGACCCGATTAGTGGGACATGACTAAATACACTCTGACAGCGTCAGACATCACTGTCATGAAAAGTCCTCATAATACAAGGTGAAGCTGTCAGGCCTCTACAATATTAAACAAAATTCTGAAACTTTTTATGCAAGGCCAATTTTCCTGGTCTTAAACACCTGGGCTCAAGCAATACCCCTGCCTTCCAAAATGCTGGGATTACAGGCATGAGCCATTGTGCCTGGCCATAATTTTTTTTTTACTTCCAAATTCTTACCGCATCAGTTTCTTGCCTCAGTGTTAGCATCATTCAATTAACAGTAATTACAGTTTTCATCTTTTATGATGATTGTGGATTGTGATGTCTTTTATGTATGTACATATGTATATATGCATGTGTGTGTGTACATATGTATATATGCATGTGTGTGTGTGTATATATATATAAAATATACACACATATATATAATTATATATATAGCATTCATTTTCTAAAATATTTTCATCTTTGAAACTATATTACCTTGCATATATAATTTCTCAGAAAGACCCTTTACATTTCTATACACTAAACAGATGGTCTTTATGTTCTTATTATACCTTAAAAGTCTTATAAATATTAATCTAAGTGTGAAAATCCAGACACAAAAGTTCACATATTGTATGATTCCTTTTATATGACATATCCAGAGTAGGCAAATCTACAGAGATAAAAAAGCAGATTAGCCATTGCTTGCAACTGGAGAAATGGAGGGAAATGGACACTTTTTTTCCTTTTGGGTTGACAGTAATGATCTGGAACTAGATAGGTGGTAGCTACATAGTACTGTTAATGTACTAAAAATGACGTGTATTTGACCATAATTAAAAACAAAATTTAAACATACAGAAAATTTAACACAGTTGACCTCAAATCTTCAAGGAGACACACACATTGGAAGTCCTTCAAAAATTATTATTCTACAACACAATTATCCACTTTTAATAAATGTCTCTTAGCCGGGTTCGGTGGCTCAACCTGTAATCCTGCGCTTTGGGAGGCTGAGGTGAGTGGATTGCCTGAGCCCACTGATTCGAGACCCGACTGGGCAACTTGGCGAGACCTCATCTCTACAATAAATCAAAAACTAGCTGGGCGTGGTAGCACAAACCTGTAGTTCCAGCTACTTGGAAGGCTGAGGCAGAAGGATCACCGGAGCCCAGCAGGTGGAGCGGCCACTGCACTCCAGTCTGGGCAACAGAGTAAGACTCTAACTCAAAATAAATAAATAAGTAAATAAATAAATAAATAAATGTCTCTTGGCTTTCTTCAAAATTTTTTTCCTCTGGTTAGTGGAACAAAATTCTTAGAATTTTTACAATGCGGATTTGAAGAACATTTGAAGTGTTGCTTGACAATCGATGTTCTGAAAAGCAAATTATAGTTCATTTTCCCTAAAGGCTTTTATCTTTTTATGATCCAAGTCATATATTTCAGTAGTAAAACAGCAATTGTTGAGTGGAAATCCAAAAAATCAATAACAAGCAGATCACTGCCCACATGTCATTAAGTATACAAATTGCAACTTAATTCTTACTGGTAAATGATTGTGTTCACTTTAACATACAAACTGTGTGATTAACAGCAAGTAGAATACAATCAATCAAGAGAGCACATTCTGTGTTGGAATGAGTGGATTTGTGAAGGTGTCATGAATACCAGCAGGAGTGGCAGGATTTCCGTTTCAATGTTGCCAAAGCCAGGAGAAACATGCAGACTTCCTCTTTCTACTTGGTATAACACAAAATGGAGTTGATAGATGTTTAGTAACTGATAAATGGACAAAAAAAATGATGCAGGAATTGGTGCCATTTTTTTCCCTCTTAACTACAGGTTTGCTGGCACAACTCGCTATGAAGGAAAGAGTTTATTTCATCTGTCTGGCCCAGTTTTAAGAAGGCTAAAAATTAGGCTTATGCTTTGCAGACAAAGGGGAATTGAGTAGGAATGTAAAATGCAAGCATCAGAAGGTGGAAGAGACTGGTGCAGGAATGGAGTCTTGGGCAGCGAAAGGGTAAACTGAGGCAAAGTTGACTGATGTCACAGGAATAATGCAAGATTGCAACAGAGAGGAAAGTAGAAGGAAGTAAAGTTTATTATTTACCTTTCACAGACAGAAAAGGGGTCATCTCAGGTCAGTGTGACATGAAAGGCTGGACACTAGGTGTATTTCAGGGCCTTTAAAGGAAAGGGGGGCTTAGACCTGGAGGAAGTCTGGGACAAAAGGAGTGTCCAGAGTTCTATTCTTTGGTTTCCATAGTAGTCACATGAATCTAGTATCTTGACATCTCCCGGCATCAACGCCTCATAATCTCAGGTGGTGGCCTGGAGATTGTCATGGTCATATGATAACGATATACCAAAACATGCCTCCGGGTGGTGTGAGGGAATATGTTTATGGGCAGCCAATAACAACGTATCAATACGACTGCCTAAAAGATAGTTTGTTAGCAAGACTGAACACATTTAAGAGGTTCTGTGTAATCACCATTTCTAAAACTAAAGTATTTTTCTTGTTAATGATTACAGGGTAAAAGGATGTGTTGGCCATGCAAACTGTGCAGCAAGGGAATGTCAAGGGGTGAGGCCTAAGCAAAATGGCCGTGCTGATTCAAAATAGCTACATTATATTCTAAATTTCTAAGGTTCCCTCCTTTCAGGCAGCACATTAAGACTGGCTCTGTGCAGGTGTTTCCCTCTAAAGTCAGCATCCCCAAACTGAATAAACTACCCATGTATTCGTTGACCTGAATCTCCCTCAACTTCTGGAAGAATGATCCTATGAACTAGGTTTACTTCTCTAGAAATTATTATATTTGTGTGTAAGGACTGGGTAGGATTCTGTTTTTGTCAGTACATTTTGATTTTCAATCCCATATTTACACAGAGGTAACTGAATGAAATGTTAAAGGGGTATTATTTCATTGATTCAGCACTATTTATGGTCTAGCCAATCTTTAAAAAAAAATTCTATTTTCATTCAGGGGGTTCACATGCAGGTCTGTTATACAGAAGTACTGCCTGATGGGAGGCTTGGGCTTCTATTGAGCCTATCACCCAGGTATTGGACCTGGTACCCAAGGAGTGGTTTTCAGCCCTTACCTTCCTCCCTTCCCCACCTCCCGGGAATGCCCCAGTGTCTGCTGTTCCCATTCTTGTGCCCATGTTTTCATGTAGTGTTTGGCTTCTACTTATTAGGGAGAACATGCAATATTCAGTTTTCTGTTTCTGTTATAATTTTCTTAGGATGGTGGTGCCTAGCTACACCCATGCTGAAGCAAAGGCCATGATTTTTTTCTTTTTTGTGGTTACATAGTATTCCATGGTGTATATGGACCACATTTTCCTTATCCATTCCACCACTGATGGGAACCTAGGTTGGTTCCATGTTTTTGCTGATGCAGTTAGGGCTGCAATAAACATGCATATGCAGGTGTATTCTTGGTAAAGTGATTTGTGTTCCTTTGGGTACATACCCAGTAGCAGACTAGCTGGATTGAGCATTAAGTCTATTTTTAGTTCTTTGAGACATCTCCAAACTGCTTTCCAGAGGGTTTTTAGCCTGCATTCCCACCAACATCATAGGAGCATTCTCTTTTCTCCACATCCTCATTAGCATCTGTTGGCTTATGACTTTTTAATAAAAACCACACTGAGTGGTATGAGATGGTATCTCATTGTAGTTTTCATTTGAATTTCTCTTATGAGTAGTGATATTGAACATTTTTTTCATATGTTTGTTGGCCATTTGTATGTCTTTTTTTGAGAAATGTCTGTTCATGCCCTTTGCCCACTTTTCAATGGGGTTATTAGTTTCTCTTCTGTTGATTCATTTGAGTTCTTTGTTGATTCTTGATAATAGAAGTTGGTTGGTTGCATAGTTTGCAAATATTTTCTCCTGTTCTGTAGATTCTCTGTTAATTCAGTTGTCAGTTTCTTTTGCTACACAAAAACTCTTGAATTTGATTAGGTCCTACATGTCAATTTTGTCCTTTGTAAGACCTCACATTATAAAAATTATAGAAGAAAGCATAGGAAATATTCATCTGGACATCAGCCTAGGCAATGAATTCACGACCAAAACCTCAAATTCAACCATCCACCTTAATTTTATGTTTCCAGAATCGGTGCACAATTAGATTTCTTGGTACAACTTTTGTAATTTTAAAGAAGTTCTGTCCTTTTCTAAGAGAATAATTATACATGTGGATAATGAAGAAGTCAGGGAGAGATTAGAGATAACCTTTCTAAGCCTCTAAACTGTTCTTATGCAATGACTTTCTCCCCCATTGGTTTAGTCACTGAGAAGTAAAAGACACTTTCCCGGTGGGCCATTATTTCAGAATCAATGGCCCCAAACGACCACCCTCTCTGTGGCGGGATGCAGAGAGCAGATGGCAGGGCAACATGGGGGAGATTGCAGAGATGACGTCAAAAGCAATTATTCCGCCATTGAGTATTAGTATCTCATGCTTCGTACAGTGCGCGAATCTATGTTGCACAGTACTGGGAGCTGGAAGATCTTATAAAACTAAAACATCAAGACATTCTCTTAGGGAATTTGAGCTTTATTCTCATTTGTTTGACAAAGGTGAGTTATATTCTGACTGTTTTGAAATTAACCCATGTCCAGGACTCCTTAAAACAGAAAGAACTCTGGGTTATGTTCCATATGACTATGAATCCAGTGATATTTGCCTTAAATGTTTCCACCCCCTCCAGTTACTGAGACAAAAAAAAGATGGTTCTAGAAACTTCTTACACTGGCAATAATAGTGCATGAATCAATTTTAAAAGATATACTAGTTTCAGGCCAGGTGTGGTGGCTCATGCTTGCAATTCTAGCACTTTGGGAGGCTGGGATAGGAAGATTGCTTGAGCCCAGGAGTCTGAGAACAGCCTGGGAAACACAGCAAGACACTGACTCTATAAAAAAATAAAAAATGAGCTAGGAATGGCGGTGCATGCATGTAGTATTAGCTACTCAGGAGGCTGAGGAGGAAGGATGGTTAGAGTCCAGGAGGTCAAGGCTGTCGTGAGCCGTGATTGTGCTACTGCACTTCAGCCTGGGTGACAGAGTGACACTCTGATGCAAAAATCAAAAAACAAAATAAAAAGACATATCAGCTTTCTACTGCTGCTGTAACAAATTTCCACAAGTGTAGTAGCATGTTACATTCTTTTATGAGATGGTCAGTCAGGCAGAGCGACAAAAAGAGACAGAACAACAGCTCAGGAAAAGCAAAGTTTATGATACTTACAGGTCTTAGAGTCAAAATGCATAGAGTGCCATACAGAGTCACATCAGAGTGGTCAGGAACTGAACATGGGAGCAAGAGAAACGTCAAGGCACTACTTTTAGTGGGGTTTCTGCAGGAGAGACGAGGCAGGGCAGAGTGCATAGCGTAGGATTGGCTAATTTGAATAATTTGCCATGCTTTCAGCTGTGAAGATGTTCTCTAGCTGCCTGGCACCCATCCCTGGGATGCCCAAGGCACAGGCACATTGTCTGCTGTGGTGCACTGGCTGATGAAGGAGACATGCTTCAGGCTGGGCCCTTTTTTGTCTCTCAAACTCGACTGGTCCTGGTAGGGACAGTCTCTTCCCAGCCAGAAATGTTTTGTAAGATGTCAAAGCATCATCACATGCAGTAAATTTTAAAATATTTATAATACAAGTGACTTAAAACAGCACAAATGTATTATCTTGCAATTCTGGAGGTCAGAAGTCTAGAATGTGTTTCACTGGATTAAAATCAAAGTGTCTGCAGGGCTATGTTCCTTTTGAAGGTTCTAGTTGAGAATTCACTCCTTTCCCTTTGACAGTCTCCAGAGGCTTCCCACATTCTTTGGCTTCTGAATTTTGACCTCTTCCTCCAGCAAAGATCCAATAAGTTTCACATCAAATCATTCTGACATCGACCCTCTTGCCTTCTTCTTTCACTTATAGCAATTTTAATAATAACACAATTCCTTTTGGTATATAATTGCATGCATACTATATTTGTGAGAAGTATAATTTAATAATATACCCATGATTGAATCCAATACCTAACTTTAGAACTAAGACATTATCAATATTAAAGCTACCTGTATAACAATCCACTACTGTCTCTTTCCTCGACATCTCCCTAGTTAACCACCATCACAAAGATTGTGTTTATAATTTTTCTCTCACAATTTTATAATAGATTGATGAATATATAGAGAGAGAGAAAGAGAGAGAGAGGAAGGAGGGAAGAAGAGAAGGAAGGAAGGAAGAAAGGAAGGAAGAAAGGAAGGGAGGAAGGAAGGAAGGAAGGAAAGACAGAGGGAGGAAGGAAGGAAGGGAGAAAAGGAATTGTATGGTTTTAATTTTACAAAAATAATGCCATAACTTAAATCCTCAGCACTTGCATTTAGTTTTACTAAATTTTACATTTCTAAGATTCATCCTCACAGTTGCAAGTAGAAAGAATTCATTTCTACTACTATAATATATTTGATTTTATTGAAATAGCACAATTTATAGCCCTTTTTTTGCCAATGGATATTTCGATGGTCTAGTTTTTTTGGTTTTACTTTGTTTTTCACAATAGCTAACAGTGTTGCTATAAATATTTTTGTGAATATCTTCTGCTGCACATGTGCAAGAGTTTCTTTAAGGTTTATACTTAGAACTCAAATGTTTATATCTTGAGTATTCACATGTCAAGTTTATGATACAATGCCAATTTTTCCATTTTTTCTACTTTTAGCAGCAGTATGTAAGGGATAATTTTGCTACACACTCTTGCCCAATTCTGACACTACCAAACTATTTACATTCAACAGCCCAGTAAATATATATTTCATTAATAACTTAATTTGCACTTCTCAAATTACTAACGTGGTTGAACATTTTTTCAGATATTTATTGGACATTTATTGTGATCCCTGCCCAGTGAAATGTTTTCATTGTTTCAGCCATTTTTCTACTCAGTTCTTTTTCTCAATTATTGGTATGAGAACATTTAAAGCTTGTTAGTATTCAATTGTCAATTATGTATGTGACAAATACCTTCTTTCAGTATAATTTGTCTTTTTATATCTTTACACGACCTTTGGATGAAAAAAATTCCTTAATTCTGACATAGAATTTGTTAAATTTTATTTACTGTCACTTTTATTGTGCTTTTTAAGTAATTTACCATACTTCAAGGACATAGAAATACTCGTCTATATTTTATTTTAAAAAGCAATTTACTCATCATATTTAAATTTTAATTCACTCAAAGTTGCTTTCTGAGTAGCGTTATGTTAGGATATAATTTAGCCTTTTGCCATATGCAAAATTTGTTGTACTAAACTGTTTTCTTCTTCAGTAGATAGTCTCTTATTCTAGGCAAGTTATTTCAAATCTAGTTACAAAAACTTTTCTTAGAGTGGTATTATTTTGACTATGTCAGTTTGTTTACCCTTTTCACAAATGACCAAGATTAAAACATGATTAATACATTTATTTAATGAGAATAATGGGACACTGTGGCTAGGACAAATCAGCCTTTAAAAAATACTTTCGAAATGCTGAATTTGGTTATTTAATAGAGAAACTTTCCAGCTCACAATCCACTTGCTGTCAAAGCAAAGCCTAAACTGTGAAGAGTGGTAAACCTTAAGTTTCTTTTTTTGTTTTTCTTTATTTTAAAGATGTGGGGTACGATTCAGGGTTATGTATACAAATGTTCATTATGCAGGTACCTTTGTAGATGAGGTGTGTCCTTCCCTCCCCTGGCAGTTTCCCAATACTGCCAATCCCTTTCGTATAGTATTATGATAATTGTTCAAGGTCTGCTTATGAGTGAGAACATATCATACTCAGTTCTTTGTTTCTGTGATAGATAACTGAGTATGATAGACTCTAAATCCATCCAAATTGCTGCGACGTTCATATGTTTGTGTTTCTTTAAGGTTGCATAATATTCCATTGTGTATACGTACCACAATTTTTTTAACCAGTCCTGCTTCAGTGAGCAGCATCGTTGGTTCCATGTTTTTGCTATTGTGAATAGAGCTGCAACAAACATATGTGTGCATGTATCTTTTTGATAGAATAACTTGAGTTCCTCCGGGTATATTCCCAATAGGGGAATTGCTGGGTCATATGGAAAGTCAATTTCTAGTTCTTTCAGAAATCGCCACACTGTCTTCCAAAGAGGATGCAGTAGTTTGCATTACCACCAGCAATGTAGAAGTGTTCCTTTTTCTCCAAGTCCTCACCAGCGTCTGTTGTTATTTGCTTTATTAATGATGGCCATTCTTACTAGGGTTATGTGGTATCTCAATGTGGTTTTGATTTGCATTTATCTGATGATTAGTGAGACTTTGCACTTTTTCATGTGTCTGTTGGCTACCTGTATATCTTCTTTTGTGATATGTCTACTCATGTCTTTTGCCCACTTTTTAATGGAGTTGTTTGTGGAAACGACAATACAGAAATTTATATAGAAACACAAACAACTATGAATAGCCAAAACAATCCTTAGCAAAAGAAACAAAGCAGGAGGTATCACACCTCCAGACTTCAAACTTTACTGTAAGGCTACAATAATCAAAACAGCCTGGTACTGATACAAGAACAGGCATATAGACCAATGGAACAGGATAGAGATTCCAGAAGCAAAGTCTCAATTTCTCAACCAACTCATCTTTGACACAGCCTCCAACAACAACCACTGGGGAGAAGAGAACCTATTCAGGAAATGGTGCTGGAAAAACTGACTGATCATATGCAGAAGATTGAAATAGGACCCCTACCTATCACCATATACAAAAATTAACTTTAAATGGATGAAGGACCTAAACGTAAAACCTCAAATTATAAGAATCTTAGAAAATGCAGGGAACACCCTTATGGAAATTAGAACAGGCAGCCAATTCCTGATCAAAACCCCAAGTGCCAACACCACAAGAGATAAGGCAGACACGTGGGATCTCATCAAACTGACAAGCTTCTGCAAAGCAAAAGAAACCATCAAGAGAGCAGGAAGACAGCCCACAGAATGGGGAAAAATACTTGCCAACTATGTCTCTGACAAAGGCCTAACATCTAGGATCAACAAGGAACTCAAATGCGCTGAAAACTTAAGTTTCTAAGTTTTTCAGGATATGTTATTTCAGAGTTTTGCTTTGAGTCCTGGCTCTTAATCAAAGTAGAGAAAGATTTCATCAAGATAATGAACATTTTCATCACCCCACCAACTTACCATGTTTTTGTGGTGAGAATATTAAAAATCTGTTCTTCTAGCAATTTTGAAATATTCAATACATTATTAACTGTGGTTACCATGCAAGGCATTAGATAACTAAAATGTATTTTCCATGTCATTGTGAATGATAGAATGTTCTCTAGTTGTCTCAGATCTTATTTTCCTAAACTAAATGTGCTAAGAAATAGAGATATTTCGGGTTACTCACAGAAAGAGCACTGCAGTGGATACATGATGACATTTGGCCTTGGTGACACATGACTGTTGATTTTTCCTGTGTGATTTAGAAGCAGAAACTAAAAGACACTTGATTCCTTTTTTTAGCTCTCTCTTGGAGAAAAAAGTGTTCCTGGAGGACCTGAAATTGTGTCTATAAAGTATATCATGAGTACCAATAACATAAGGATGAAGAGATTCAACCAGATTGTATTACGTATTCTGCAGCTTAAAAGTCTTTGTATTTTAGCCTAAGTGTGAGGAACAGCTGCAGAAGGTTCCCAGACAAGAAAAGTGTTACAGCATGAAAATGCTTCAAACACTTTTGTCATATATCCCATGAATCAATAGGAAGGTCGTTTCTTTTCTAGCCAGTTATCACCCTGGGAGATGTGATGATAACTTGTCCTGTTTCGACCTTCTCCTGCCTGTAAGGCAGAGAGATTGATTTTAGTCCTTTATCAGTTCCTGTGGTGGTAGTGAGGGTACACTTGGCAGCATGGCAAAGAACTGGCCACCAACCATGGGACCCCCATTTACTGGTTCCATGATCCTTGTGGCTGGTGGGATTTACACATTGCTGTGAACTTTCTGGTAAGAAGTTGAGGGAGCTCTTCTCTGTTGTCACTGTGAAAGAGACATGGGGAACCTAGCAAGCAGAAAAAATAGTATCTGGTGTGTAACCTTAGTTGCAGTTAGAAGACAGTGGTCTCAGGGCACATGTGTTGTTGATCAGGGGTACATACAGATTTGTAACCTTCAGTACAAACTGGGAATTTGGCCTAAGATAAGCAACCTGCCTCAGCTGATATTATGGAAGCATCCTTTTTGATAGTTTGTTGACTATATTCTGATGACTTATAATTTTGTATTAAAGAAATAGAAAACTAGATGAAAATTGGTTTTCAGTTTCTCTGAATATCTCCAGCCGTGACTATTTCTCATAGAAATGAAGCTTTCTTCAAATGTTTGCTTTAATCGTGCTTTTAATGAAGTATATTTTAGTGAAGTATATTTAATGAAGTATATTTAATTCATTTGCTCATTTCAAACATCTTTAAATATCATTTATAAAGTCATATGTGGTGTTTATTTTCATATACTGTGGATACACAAACACTACACATATGCCCAGCTATCAATCTTTGTCATTCGATATGTAAGCCCAAAATTATGAGCAAGAATTTGATTAAAATCATTGACTCCTCTCCTTTTTAAGTAAACCATAAAGAGTCTAATTGGGAAATCTCATCAGCCAAATCTTAAAAGTATTATTGGAAATAATTGTCCTTTTTTATTCTTTTTATTTATTCTGAAATCACCTTTTATTTTACCTAAATCACTTGTTTCATAGAACTTGCATGCTAGCCAGGCTCAGTGGCTCAGCCTGTAATCCCCCGCCTTGGGAGGCTGAGGTGAGTGGATTGCCTGAGCCCGTGAGTTCGAGACCCGCCTGGGCAGGCAAGACCTCATCTCTACAAGAAATCAAAAAATTAACCGGGTGTGGTAGCGCGCGCCTGTAATTCCAGCTACTCGAAAGGCTGAGGCGGAAGGATCGCCGGAGCTCAGCAGGTTGAAGCTGTGGTGGCCGGGTGCACTGCACTCCAGTCTGGGCAACAGAGTGAGACTACAACTCAAAAAAAAAAAAAAGAAAGAAAGAAAGAAAGAAAGAAATATGTTTTAATTGTGAAGAAGTTTATGTGGTTCCTTTTGTTACACAGGCAGCTTTCAAAAAAAATTTCGCTAAATGTATTCTGGATGTTATTGGATATCTACTAACAGAAATCATTTTAGAAAATAAATGCAGAGTTTAAAAACATTTAACTCTAAATGTCTACTAGCAGTTCAATATTTCAGTCTGACAAACCAAGAAAGCAAAATTTGAATGGAACAGCAAAATGTAAGCATGATGAACTTGGGTCTTCTGTGATCTTTTCTTTGAAGGCATGTAGGTTACTGAGACAAGGGCAAAACCTCGGAAGGAGAATGATTATTTTAGGTAGCAATGTGTGAGGATCACAGGGCATGAAAGCTCCCAAGGACTTTTGATAAATTCAGAGAAACCCAGAGAAGCAGACAAGATCGTAAACCTTTCCTGCACTTTTTTTAAAAAAAGACTTTACTTTGTAGAGCAGTTTTCGGTTCACAGAAAAATTGAGAGGAAGGTACAGAGAGTTCCAGCGACTTCCTGCTCTCTCCTCCATGCATAACTCCCCCGTCATCTGCGTACCCCACCATCGTGGTATATTTGTTAAAATTAATGAACTCACATTGACACTGTGGATTCTAAACTTTTTTAAACATGGTGATTTCTTTTTCTTTTATCATAGGATTACAGAGTGAATATCTTTCTTCGCCAGAAATGGAACGATCCTCGCCTTGCATACAGTGAATATCCTGACGACTCCTTAGACCTCGACCCTTCCATGTTGGACTCCATTTGGAAGCCTGATTTGTTCTTTGCCAATGAAAAGGGGGCCAACTTTCACGAAGTCACTACAGACAACAAATTGCTAAGAATTTTCAAAAACGGAAATGTTCTCTATTCAATTAGGTGAGTCATATGCATCAGTTCCTGATTTCAGTGAAGTAGAATATTGTGGAATTTTTAAAGTATTTTATTAAGAGTTTGTTAGCCGGGCGTGCTAGCGCACACCTATAGTTCCAGCTACTTGGAAGGCTGAGGCAGAAGGATCACCTGAGCCCAACAGGTGGATGCTGGGATGGCGGTGAGCGTGCCACTGCACTCCAGCCTGGGCGATGGAGTGAGACTCCATCTCAAAAAAAAAAAAAAAAAAGTTTGAAATATTTGGGCAAGTGCTGTCATTGTTCCTCTTGGGTTCTTCTAATATACCATTTTTCAAGTATGTCTGCTCAACAATAATAGACCCAAGACCCTGATGCATAAGCTGCATGAGTAATTCTTAGAAATCCATTGTTTTGGCAAAATCCCTGGTGATTCTTAATATCAGCCAGGTTGTCAATAGTCTTAATGACAAATTGAAAAGCAACTGAAATACATATTATGATCACACTTTTATGTGTATGTACCTCTTTTAAATATTTGTAGGTGAAAAAATGTCTAGGATTACCTGTCTAGGATCCATTTCACATAAGTTATTTTTTCAGTATACGTGGTTTTTAAATATTCTTGAGTTTCTGTGGCTATTCTTTGGCATCTTTATCCTAGCTATCCAATTTTCATGCTTTCTAACATGCTGCAAAGTGATGATTTGCTGATAAAATTTGAATAAAGCAGGAAAAAAAAGAATCACTATAAGACGTAAAAATGGAGGACAATCAAAACTTTTATGATAATTTCTAAAAAACATCTATTTTAATTTAGTTATTCCTTATAAACTTCTAAGAAGACCATGTAGCATTTTTTAAATACCCAAATATCACAATAATTAATACCCCAAAATATATAGTATAAAATACTCTTACAGTTAAACTCTAGAAGTCCTTTAATTTTTTTTTTTACTTTTTTTAATATAAAAATGTGAGGTACAAGTCAGGATTAGGTGCTTGAGTGGTTTACAAGCAGACAAAGTTTGGGCAACCATCTGGACCTCACTTCACCTGTTTAGGATCCAGTACCCTTAGTTAGATTATGTGTCCCTCCCCTCCCCTGTCAGGTCCCACTACTGCCAATCCCTTCTAGCGTTACGATAGGTATTCAGGGTCCACTTATCAGTGAGAACATGTGGTACTCAGTCCTTTGTTTCTGTGATAGATTGCTGAGTATGATAGAGTCTAAATCCATCCAAGTTACTGTAAATTCCATAATTTTGTCCTTCTTTATGACTGCGTAATACTCAGTTGTGTATATGTACCATATTTTCTTTATTCAGTTCACTTTCAATGGGCAGCATGGTTGGATCCATGTTTTTGCTATTGTAAATAGTGTGACAATGAACATATGAGTGTAGTTGTCTTTTTTGTAGAATGGTTTGTGTTCCTCCAGGTATATTCCCAGGAGGGGGATTTCCGGGTCATATGGAAGGTCAATTTCTAGTTCTTTTAAAATTCGACACATTATTTTCTGTAGAAGTATTCTCTTTTCTTGGTACCTGTGTCAGGATCTGTTGTTTTTTGATTGATTGGTGAGGGGCATCCTTACTGATATTTGGTGGTATCTCAATGTGCTTTTGAGTTACCATTCCCTGCGACTTCCTCAGTCATTTAACTTTTACTATTCATTAAATATCAAAAAAGTACACAGTTTGTTGTTACTTACAGTCATATACCTGATATCTGTCATCTGAAAAAAATCTAAATAAAGTGATCATCTTAAAAATCTTCTATAGTTATTTTCCTAATTTAGTTCATTTGTGAAAAAACAGGAAGTCAGGAACAGAATTCATGTTATGTTTCTCAGGAGAATATGCTCTACTTATAGTAACAGCCAACTGTTTATGTCACCAGTAACATGTTTTAAAAGGTAACAAAGTGAGCTTAATAATGAAGCTTTGGGCTCAAAACCAATTCATTATATTTTATTTTATTTTCCCTTTTGTTAACTTTTTTTCTCGTCAAGAGTGAGAATATTTGATTTTGAGTTCTCCTGCCCAATATCAGGGATGTTTCTATTTTTGCTAGGTAATAGTATATGAAGATATATTAAGATTAAAAATTTAAGCTTAGTAGTTTAGTGATTTTAAAACCATTTCTACAAAATGGTTTTAGAAATAACACTTTAATCCTGTCTGCTTTTCACCTCTTTATTCAAATACATGATGTCTGCTTTTCACATTTTTCTATTTTGTGTGAACAGATTTTCATTCTATACATCTATTGGTGTTAATATCTAAAAGTGACAGGGTGAAATTAAAGTGAATTCACATATTCATCAGATTTCTAAAAACCAACCAATATGTGTTAATGTAATTTTAAATTATTAATTGCTACACATGACAAAAAAGATTTCAGTTGCCATCACTAATTTAGCCCCAGACTCCTATATCGTAGTGGATGGATAAATTAATGGTGAATCCCAGGTGTAAGCAAATTTTTAACCTTTTTGAAAAATTACCAAAACATGTAAGTATCAAAAAATTAGTAAGAATATTACTTCTGGGACAATGGAGCAGACATACTTTTCCTAGTCTACCTGCTAAGCACAACTAAAAACCGTGGACACAGTACACATGGCAAACTCAAGGAGACTTCCCATGGCACACATAGGCAGAAAAGCTAAGGACCTCAGAACCTGAGGGGCAATGAAGAGGGAAGTTCCTGGGATATTCCTTTTGCTTCACCCATCCTAGACTTGAAGGTGAGGAAGCTGGCAACAGGAAACACCAGCAGGTACAGACAAAAAAAAAACCAACAAAAGTCATATTCCTCTGGTCAACCTAATATTCCCCAGATGCTAGGAAATGGAAAGCCCAGCATGACAGAACAGCTTTAGACAATGACTCTACTGTAGCCAAGTAGAGTGAATTAGAGACAATGTCTTTTCTCCAGCTGGAAGGAAAAAAATGACCCCACTTCAAACCCACACACAAGACCAAATGGGATGCCTAGATTTCCAGTCTTGCTAGGATGTACCATGGTGCCCCAATACCTATGACAAGATGTGTCAGGGAAGGAAGAATAGTCAACTGGATTTTCGCACCAGGGAGAATGCCTTTGCAGTCCTAGGGGAGATGTAGGAATGCCATCATTTCCCTGCAGAAATGAGGCATACTCTCCCTCAGTGCTCAGGTAGTTTCAGAGCAATCCTAGTGGAGATTTAAGATTCTCAACACCACTCAGCAGTTATGAGACCACCCTTACTGTGGTACCAGTGGAGACCATGTAGAGGAGAACACCCAGCAATTCCCAAGAGCCTCTTCTCTCCTATGTCAATAGAAAGGCTGGTTAGATAACTCGGACTTTTACTTCCACCTAGAAGTAGCAAGATAGGCCCTTCCCATGCCCTGACAAAGAAATGTCAGAGAAAATCAGTTAAAAAACAAAGTTTAAATGAGATGCAAAGTCTAATAAAACAATATAAAGTTGTTTGGTATTCAATCAAAAATCACTCATCATACAAAGAACTGGAAAGATCTCAAAGTGAATGAAAAAAGACAACAGATACTAACATTAAAATGACAGAGATGTTAGATATCTGGCAATTTTAAAGTAGACATGATAGAAACATGTTTCAATAAACAGTTACAAATACTCTGGAAACAAATGAAAAAATAGAAAGCCTCAACAAAGAAATAGAAACTACAACAGAAAACCAAATGAAAATATTAGAACTTAAAAAATATAATAACCAAAAAGCCTCAGTGAATGGGATTAATGGAAACATGGAGAAGACCAAGGAGAGAATCCCTGAACCATGAGACAGAATAATAAAAATTACAAAATCTGAATAACAGAGAAATAATAGGTGGAGTGTGGGATGGGAAGCAGAGGTTCAGAGACCTGTAGGAGTACAACAAATCTAATATTCCTGCCAGCAGATTCTCAGATAAAGAGGGGAAAGGGTATGAAGCTAAACAAAATTAGAGAAAATGATGGCTGCAACTTTGCTAGTGGCATAAACCAATAGATTTAAGAAGTTAAGTCCTCAAATAGAATAAGCCCAAAGATATTCCTATAAAGACATGTAATACACACACTTCTGAAAACTAATTAAAAATTTGGAAGCACCCAGAAAATAATGATGTCTTTCCTATACAGGAAAAAACAATTAGAATAAGAGCAGATTTGTCAATAGAAATACTGCATGTTCTCACTCATCAGTGGGACCTGAACATTAATCACATGAACACAAGGGAAGAATCGTCAGTCGCTGGGCACTGTCAGGGAAGAAAAGGAGAGAGGGCACGCAACAACACAAAGTGTACATGGTCCTGGACCAAGGAAAGTGAGGGCCAGTTGGAGGCCCAAACTTTTCCTGTATGCAGACTACTTGTGCAGTTAATCCTTAATTGTACCCCACATCTTTATAATAAAATAAAATTTTAAAAAATTAAATTAAATATATATATATGCTTTTTTCTTTAAAAAAACCATGGAGGCCAGAAAGAAATGACATGTTTTCAAGTGTTGAAAGAGAGGAACTGGCATCCTGAAATTGTATCCCAGGAAAATATTCTTCAGGAATAAGGGAGAAATCACAATTCTTGGATGAAGCTAAACTGAGGGAATTTATCATGAGTAAATTCACCCTGAAAGTATGGTTTAAAACATTTTCTAAACAGAAAAGAAATGATAAAAGAAGGAGCACAGGAATATCACGAAGAAAAAAAGGCATCATAAACAAAGATATGGGTAAATACAGCAGATGTTTCCTCTCATCTTGAGTTTCCTAAATTATATTTGACAGTTGAAGCAAAAGTCACAAAATTTATATAGAGAAAAAATGAAAGTAACAAGTGAGAAAGAATTTATAAACACAGTGACAGAAATTAAGACCAGTAAGATTTAGTGTTGTCTAATACCTTTTTTGTTGGTATATAACTCGACATTAACTTGATATTAACTGGAAAGATATCTGGTAAGATACATAAAAATATGAAACTCATATGCCTTCAATTCAAAATCTTTATTTCTAGGAATCTAAATTACATGTGTGTTCATGTATACATAAAATATATATCTTTGTATACATTTACAAAGACTCCCACTGAAGCACTGAAATAGCAACGCAAAGGGTCTGTGTGTTTACTAATAAGAACATGGCTGAATGCAGTGATAAACCTATATTGTAAAATACCTTGCATATGATATAACTCAATGTGTTTATAAGAAAAACCCTACAAAATATATTTAAGATGGAGAAAAATGCTGTATATTTTTATTTAAAGCATTTTCCTATGTAAACACAATATGTGTATAAAAAGACACATATATAAAAATCTGTACAAGAAATGTAGAAGGATGCCTAAAAATTGGTTATGAACAGTTATCTATGGAAATGAATTTGGACAAGACTAAAGGAATCCTATACACGCTACTGTATGAAAGTTTATATTTGAATTTTTCAGACAGAACAAGTTATGTATTACTTATGAATTAAATACATGTATTTTAAGTGCTAGAAGCTCTTAACCTGAAGTCATAATCCTTGACCTCTGTGTTGTGGATTCATGTTTTATCAGGGAATCTGTCCCAGGGTAAAAATAAAACAAATTTAATTCCTTCCTGCTAATTTGAAAATTACCTTTGTGAAAGGTGTCATTTTTTTTTTTGTAATCATGTTTTAAAGTACTGTTTTACTTCAGTTTGTAGGTGTCATATGTTGCAAAAAATGTATCATCAGGTAGCATGGCATAATCATTTTTCAAGAATAGAATGTCTACACTATTTCCATTGATAGAATTGAAATACAAAGTGTGTGTTTGTGAGCGTGTAGTACGTCATATGATTACGGATATGTATTTGTCTATATTAAGTATTTTGGGAGTTGGAAAATGTCAACATAAAGAATACCGGGGGTGCCAAAAAATGCATACACATTTTAAGAGCTGTTCACCATAATCAGAAGTGTCTGTACACTGATGGTAACTGCTTTGAGCACCTTTTGTAATTGCAGAAGTCAAATGTGACTTGTATTTATCTTATTGAGTATTACAACTTTAACACAGATTGTTCCTTTTTTAATATGTCTAGTATAAAGAGGGTATGTTTTTTGGTACCCTCTTTATACTAAGCTTTATTTGATAGGTGTGGCTCACACCTGTGATCCCAGCACTTTGGGGAGCTGAGACGGGAGGATTGCTTTAGCTCAGGAGTTTTATATCAGCCTGGGCAACATATCAAGGTCTTGTCTCTACAAAAAGTTAAAAAAGAGTTGAGCATGGTGGTGCACACTTGTGGTACCAGAGACTCAAGAGGTTGACCTGGAAGAATCGCCTGACCCAGGAGCTCCAAGCTGCAGTGAGTCATGATCCTACCACTGCACTCCAGCCTGAGCAGCCGAGTTAGACACTGACTCAAAATCAAACAACAAAAGATTGCACTAAGCTTTTAGTTTTCCCCTCATCGTTGAACATAAGAGAATACAAAAAAGCTAGACTACATTTTGTGTGGGGAGCTTCTTGCTAACAATATGTCATTAAAGCTGAAAGCCCTGAACCCTATCCTGAAAATTCATCAAAGAGGATACATCTTGTTATTAAAAAGACTGTGTCATTTCAAGATGACAACTGTACTAAAGCAATTTCTCTATTTCAAATGCATCATATTAAGGAATACTAAAGGTTATTTATGATATTGAAAAGTTAAATAATTGAAATAGGATTAGTGAGAACTTGTTTTTGTGTCCCTTGGAAATGCTCAAGTGTTTCTGTCCTAAAGTAGAGGGTTAAAACTAAAATTATGTCTCTTATAAGTGATGTCTTATAAGTGATGTCATTCATTATGAATTGCTCGTATTTCTTCCATTGTTTTGAGAAATGCTACGGCATACTTCAGAAATGCATCTTTTGTTCCTCAGTATGAATTTGGATGAAACAGATGGTCTCTTGGCCTCTAGTTTTTGCGAGTTATATCCTGACCTACACAATCAAAGGAAAAAATCATTTTTTGTGAGTTGTTTTTGGAAATCTCACAGGACTTTGAAATCTTCAAATCTTCAGTTTCTTTGTTAGCAAAAATTGTGCCAGAAAAAGAAAAATCTTGTTCAATTTACGAATGGAGCATCTGTGATGTTTCAGGAGAGATCTGATTCCCCTGCTTGTTTAATGAAAGAAGCAGAATGTCCTGGCAACGGCAACCTACTGAACTAACACATTTATCTTTATTTCTTCTTTAAACCCCACTAACTCAAGGAAATAAACTGAATAAGAAATAAAAATGGCGCTAACACACAGAAGGATGAAAGTAAAGGGAAAGAAGACAGCAACAGACGAACAATAACAACACATTTTAGAGGCTTGAAAATGAATTCACTTGCGAAAACTGACTTCACAGACAAGAGATCAAGAGCCTAAGCCAAAGTGGGAGAGCTCAAAAACAAGAAAGTCATTAATATCTCCAAACTTTTAGAAATCTGAGGCAGCTAGGACTTCAGAAAGTGAGGACCAGAAAAGAGTTAAAAGGAACAGAATTGATTTAAACTTTGCGGGAGCAATAGTGGACCCTCTATGCCTGATTTCCTCCACCATGTCCTTCAGACTAGGGACTGACTTTCTGCCTTTTGACCTAGGCAGAAAGCAGGAGGAGAGAAAACACCAGAGAGATTCTTCCAATAGCTTCAAGGGTAAGGACTCCAGGCCTGACTCTTGCCTGTCATGAGGCACCATGCCAAGAAAATGAGGATGATACTAGGTCTGAACAGTGAATGGTGGTGGTACATCTTGCATGCCCTTAAATGCTGAAAGCCAGAAGTAAACTTCTTCCCCTAAGCAGTAAACAGATGAACATATCTCTGGGAAACTAACCTGCCCAAGAGAAGAAATTGGCATTTGGAAAACTTCTGAGTGTCCATATTATCATCCTGTAATTAAGAGCCTCACTCGATGAGTCATCTGCTACTAACTGGGCTCCAGATAGGTTTTAGTGCCTCATTCTTAAATATATTTAAAATTCTATAAAATATATACTATAAATGTTACTTATAATCAGAAATATATATGTATATCTACATAAATAAGTGTATGTGTAGTGTGTGTGTGTATATATACACGTATATAAGTGAACATTCTGTAATTATTTTTAAAAGTAGAGACCAGAAGAAACACAAAGAGGAAAAAAAAAAGAAGATAAAAGAGAAGAAAATTAAAGAAACTAAATTACTCAAGAGAAAATGCAGGGAGCAGAAAAGACCATTAGTAAAAATATCTCAGATGATGCAATTGCATGCATGAAATAAGATAAAAATGGAGACATTCAGTGCACAGTAAAAGCACATAGTAAACTGAAATGGGAAGAAAACCAGTACCATGTTTTGAAGATGAACTGAAGAAATTTCCTAGAAAGTAGACTCAAGATACAGAGAATTAGAAAATAGGAGAGATAGGAAGACAAAGTGAAAACATTAATACAGAAGTTCAGTATCTGACCGGAAAGGAAGAAGAGAAAAATATAGAAAAATGATTTCCATAAAAAACTAAATTGACAGACTACCTGCTATGTTTATCCACTGAGGAGAATTTTGTAGCTCTGATTTAGAGTTGAATTTGAAAGAGCATAAGACTATAGAAACAAAAGTGATTGTTAACATGAGACAAGAGCTGTAACTATAGCAAACTACTAAGCTTAATCATGAATAATAATTACATACTCATAACATGTAAACACTGAATATTAATGTAACTGCAAATGTTACTATAACTAAAACTTGAGTATTGTTGGAGAGTTAAGTATACATGGAGTTTGACATAAGGGAAATAAACTTATTTTTTCCATATAGGAAATTAGCAAATAATTTCAAACATTTTGAAGATCAAGCATGAAATGACAGCAACTTAGCCATATGAATGTGACTGGTAAACAAATACAGAAAGCCTATCTTTCTGAGGAACTCAAACTGGGGGAAGGAATGAGTAGGTCAAAGGTACAAGTGTTTTTTACATGTTTTATAGAGCCATTTGAAGTTTTAAACAATTTTACAACTTCTATTGAATATGAATTCTGGAATATGAATGATTTTGACAACTTTTAATAAAGTACTTTTCAAATGAGGGTTTTGGAGCCAGAAACATTAAGTTTGAGTTATGCAGTTAGCTTACCACCATTTCATAGATGCTGACTGAAGACACAAGATATCTCCATCAGAGACAGAAATTGTATTACTCACTGTGAACAAGCAGCATGAATATTTGCCTAGCTTCTCCCTTGTCCTCATATCTCACCGGAGCCATGCAATGTACCCTGATGACTATCACACTCACACAGTGGGTTGATGTCACAACTGTGAAACACTGAGGTGGGGAACCCTCTACTTTTATAACAGGCCATAAACAAGCGTTCTCTTTGTCCAAGTGAACAATGATATCTCATCTTTCAAAGCTAGCAGCTGCATAAACAACCCTGAGAAATGGCTCAGATAAAAGAATCATCAGGGCTTTTCAGTCTTGCAATAATAGCCAGAGGTATAGGAGATGAAGAGGCTCAAGGAAGGCTCCCAACCCAGATCCAGGCTCTGCTACTTACTAGCTGTGATGTGGGGCAAGTCTGTTTGCTTCTGAAAGGCTCATTTCATTATATGTATAATTGTTACCATCCTTATTGTCTTGATCCTGAAATAATGCATTTAAAATACTCAGCATAGTAACAGGCATACAGTAGGTACTAAAGTTGATATTTTTATCTTTCCAGGAGACAAAACAAAACAAAGAGCAAGTTCTGATGTTTTCCCAAATTCGTAAATCAGAATTGTACAGATTCTTGCAAGTTAATAATCTACCTAGGCCTTGACTTGCAAAATGAGGATAGCAGTATCCTTATCACAAGATAATGGAAACATATCATAGACAGTTAAATATTACTTATAAACTGCTTACTTCACTATTACATCCGACTTTACTCCTTATATTACAGAGGCATTATTGGATCAAAAATCAAATAACAAGAAGAAATTTAATGTTGAAGATGCTATGCATAGCAACTTGTCAAAGATCATAATATAACTTCAGTTTTTATTTAAGCTACACATAATCACTTTGTTTACAAGGTGGTTGTGAAAAGAATTAGAATTTACTTCATATTATGTATTTATTTTTTGAATAACATTGACAGCTTTTAATTTTTAAATAGAAAAGCAGCCTCATTTCAATATATGCTTTTTAAAATGCTGCTTATTCAATAGAAATAAATTTATAGTGCTATAAAATGTAAGTTGTAGGGACAATGTGACGTGTGTGTAAATATGTATGTGTTTCCAAAGAGGTTCATAGTTTATTGACAACAGCTTCTAAAATGAACATCAATACTGAGATTGCTTTGGAAATGGATTGCTGAGGAGTATGATTGTCTCCATGATCAGACAACAAAACTCCAGAAGTAGTTCACAGAATCTAATTCTAATCTCCCGTCTGGTGCTCCAACTATCTAATTCGTTCTAAGAGTTATTTACCTTTCATAAACTAATTCATGATGAAATGCCAAATAACTTCAAATATATAAAATTAATGGAGAAATTACCAATTTTTTAAAGTTTAGTTACATCGCTCTGATTTATTTTGAAAGAATTATTTATGTATTTTATTTTAAGTTTAGTAATTAATAGTGTATGCCATATAACGTTTTGGGGTTATAAAAATATAGAATGTAAAATGTCATATTAATTACAGAACCCATTTTCATAAAAACATCTCAGTGCTTTGGAGGGGAGTCACTATACTTAAAAGCTAAGAACATGAAATCTAGAAATAGATCCCAGAGCTGCAAATTCAGCTCTGCTAACTTCTGCTGTGTAATGTCAGCTGGGCTACTTAACCTCTAAGTTTCTACGTCTCTAAAATAGGGTGATATCATTCAACTATCTTATAAGTTTGTAGTACAGAACAAATGAGTGTATATAAAGTATTTTGAATAGCGCTCACCACACAGTAAACACTATAGGCATGGTATTTACCTACTATGATATTACAGAGATATTTTAACACTGATTAAGTTGTTAATTAAGAGGTTATTATTTCATGACATTAAACTTAGAAACATCAGAGACGAACGAAAATATTCAGTTTTGAAAAAATCTGCAATAGAGTCAGAAAACATTTAAAAAATTCAATTAGTGGTTAAGAGAGACACCTTACTCTAAGAAAATAAGCAATCATTGAATTGTAATGAGTTCAACTGTTTGTGCAGACTATAATCAGCTCTTTTAATATTACTACGTTACTGAGCCAAGACTCCTTAAGAGAAAAGAAGACACGCCATATCCTGTTTATGTGTCTTGTCTCAGAAAGAACTCAGTGTCCTTCTTACACAAGAAGGCATTCATTTCCTAAAGAGTAGAATGTGATTAATTGCCTCTTGACTTAGTTTTCTTTTGATGTGGTAAAGAATATCTTTAATTTATATGTAGTGTTTTGAGAAAGAAATTTAGTATCACACCCACCAAGTTGACACATATTTTTCATCAATATGCTGCTAAAGGAACAATTGTATTATACCTTAAACAAAAAGAAAGAAAAGTCAATGAATAGATATTTTTCAGGATATGATTTATGACAGAAGTTCTACAAACTGTGTTTTTCTTTGCCAAATAATTCCTTTCAAGTGCTATTTTTTTCAGAATTATGTAATGCCTCTCATTTTATGCCAGAAAAATAGCCAGGATATGAATTTGACATCATATTCATGGGAAGAGTGTGGAAAAGACTCTGAGAATGCTATTTACTTCCATTAAAAGGTCACTGAATTAATTCTGCAAGTCATTGTTTGAAACTGGCTGGCTGAGAGCCTTGGATATTTGAAAAATTAATGTGTGTGCACTCAAAATGTATGTGGGCACACACTTCTAACAAATCCTTTCACAAGGCAGAGAACATTGTGTTCACCTAATTTCACAATTGCCTTTTTAAGAGAGAGCTTTGCAAATCTACACAGTCGTACTCTCAGGATTACTTAACTTAGCTGAGCCAGAAGAAAAAATGTTTTTGAATATTAAACTCTATAAATTATTTTAGTGTGTTATGAACTTGAATGAATTACCATCCTCCTGAGACTCTTAAAAATTCAGCAGCTTCACATATCTGGACATTTGTGACTCCCAAATTGTATTAACTAGACCTAGCTCACCAAAAATATGCACTTTATGTCTGTGATCTACATAAGAATGCCATTTTGGAGAATGTAGTTATAGTTAGCAGAGCTGCTGGGCATTTTTTTTTTCATAGCTTAACCAGTTCTAACATATGTCTTAATTCAGTCATTTTTCTGCCCACACTATTGAATTTAGGGAGGGTTAAATGAAAGCCTAGGAGTGGTTGAATGTACTAATAATCCTTAACAACTAATATTTATTGAGTGTTTGCTATGGGCCCAGCACTTGTCCAAGCACTTTACACGCATTAAATCATGTATTGCTCACAGCAACTCTTTGGAGTGGGTAGTATTGTTACCTGTACTTCAAAGATGAGAAAAACTAGCAGGGTTGAGGTACTCTGCCTAGGGTCAGAGAGTTGAAGCGCCGTAATCTGCCTGGGGTCACAAAGTTGCAGTTAACTAATCTACCCAGGGCGCTCACTGCTACACTGAATTTTAACAGGATTGCTTTCAATAAAAGAGGCCGGCTAGAGCATTCTCAGTATGCAACTTTATTTGAATAAACTCGAGCTTGGATCTGGGCCTCTCTTTCAGGTCCAGGAACTACAATTTCTTGATAATGCCTGAAGAGATCTAAGCAATAGACTTTTCTGACAAAAAGTTTTCAAAGATGATGAATTAACTGGAAAACCGACATACCAGTACCCTCTGTAAGTTAGGGGAGAGTCTTTCCTATGAACAGAACACTAGTGTACACCATCCAAGTTACCCTTTGTGTGAAGCCAAATCCAAGTTTGTCTGAGGAGCATGGAATTATATTATGGATATGCTACCGCAGGGTACCCAACTCCCAGGCCATGGTATCAGCGCGGGTCCCTTAGAAACCAGGCACAAAACGGGAAGTGAGCTGAGTGGCATGCCAGTGAGTGAAGCTTTGTCTTCATCGACAGCCAGTCTCCATCACTCACATTACCACCTGAGCTCCATCTGCTGTCAGATCAGCCAGGGCATTAGATTCTTACAGGAGCACCAACCTTATCGTGAACTGCGCATGCAGTTCTAGGTTGCCAGCTCCTTGTGAGAATCTGATGACGGATAATCTGAGGTGGAGCTGAATGAAATATATACGTTTCATTATATTTCAATGGGATAATAATATAAATAAAGTGCACAGAAACGTAATATGCTTGTATCATCCTGAAACCATCCCTCCAACCCCGTTTGTGGAAAAATTGTCTTCCTTGAAACCTGTCCCTGATGCCAAAAAGGTTGGGGACCACAATTCTGAGGGTTAGTTCCTGTCTCTGATGAGACCCAGAGAAACATCCTAGTCTCACAGCAGGCGACCTGACTCTAAAAATGAAAATTTCAAGACTTCCAGATTCACTTTACTAAATACATTGCAGGTTGTTCGCTGACAGCTTCTTCAGAGCAGTTACACAGATGACTAGAAGTTGCATGTTGGATTGCTCCCTTGCACCCTGCTTTTCTGTGTTTAGAATACCAACGTCTCTCAAGCATTCTATGTCGTTTTGGGGAAAAGACACTTTTTTTGGCATTTGGCATTATTGCTATAAAGCCCACTCTCAAGTTTCTCTTTTGGAACTGACTTCTAGACACATAGATCTGCATAAATAAGTAAATAGACAAATAAATATGAAGAAATGTTTATAGATAAACATATACAACTATACTCCACCATCACCATCCACAAACAGATTTAAATACAAAGGTATAGCTATTTCCCAGAAAATAACGTGCTTAAGCTGGAGAAATTTTTATTTGAATAGATGTTATTCACTACCAAAGTTACATTGTTTTCTCTGAACAACAGAATATTAATATAATGCTGTAAGTTTTCTTTAAAAATAATTACTTTGAATTTTTTTCAGATTGACATTAACGCTTTCCTGTCCAATGGATCTCAAGAATTTTCCAATGGATGTACAAACATGTATAATGCAACTGGAAAGTTGTAAGTGGGAACAACTTACTTTTTCTGAATACTTTTATAATTTAGTAGGTATAAGCTTTTAATGACATATAAATAATTTATTTTCTAATCATTTTGGTCACATATTTACTGAATGGGCATGTAATCTTTCACCAGGTATTGCAAGTAATGATATCCATCAATTCATGCACTCTATACAATGAAAAAGAAACAAATTGAGGATCTAAAAATAAGGTTTTATTAAATGCTGGAAATCAAATACATGTCTTTCCACACATCATCAAAAGTCAAAAGGATGGTAATCATTAAAAACAAATGCCATTTACTTATTGAATACACTCTATAGACCAAGCATTCTGTATATGTCATTTCTTATCCTGACAACAAAGGTCTTGCTATACTCGTGTTTACAGGTGTGGAAATGGTCCTTTTGAGTGACTGAGCATCGTGCTCCAATTCACAAAATGATGACAGCAAACCAACTGCCTCCAAGGCAGGTGCTTCTTTCATTAACCAATATGTATTATTTTATTATAACTCTGCAGGGTATGTTATATGTTATCTCAGAAGAAAAGAAATTCCTTGTATTTTATCCTAGGTTTTTCACACTTTCAGGCACTCCTCTATATTTCCTCTTATCACTGATTAACGTGATTACAGATAAAAATTTCAGATCCTTTTCTTTCTCTGATCTCATCTATATAATCGACCCTAAGTTAACTGTCCCTAGTGTTGAATCTCATACAAAGAGCAAGCAATATGCAATATTCTTGTGGCACTATGTCATACATACATAAATAAAAGGTCTGTTTGACATATTCCCTGAATGTGGACCTTCAGACTTTAGGTTTGGGAGGCAAGGTTTGTAGTGTGGTGGAACTGTCACTAGGTGGCGGTGACATGCCTACCTTGTGGGAGAATGTGACCATCGTCCCCATTAACTCCTTCTTATAAAATTAAATAGATTCTTTTTGTAAGTAGTTCTTAAATGGTACACACATACATGAGTAAAGTGCTAAAGTAAATGAAAGGAAAGTAAAGCACAATGGAATGAGCTACTTAGCAATCAGTCTCAAGTAGAGCGGACCAATGCGATTGTCAGCAGTGTCGATTTTGGAATTGAAGAAAGGCAATCTGGGAATAAGCTGATCATATATTTTGGTTGAAAAATTAAGTACCTATCAGGGTATTGTGTGCGAAATATCTGAATGCTGGATGTTACTCAACAGGTAGTGAGAACTTGTTCAAGATGTGAGGTATAAGACAATTATTAGGCTTATACTCTGCCTCTTAAAGATCATGTTAGTTAAATTAACCAAGATTACTTAAGAATGTTATAATAATATTCCAGCAAAAAGAATAGAAAGTAGGACAAAGGGGCATAATACGGAAGGTAGAAACAACAGAGATTGATGCAAAGTGGATAGGAAGGTGCTGGGTGCCTGGGAGACAGAGCTGAAGAGCCTGGGTGAATGCGATTATATGAGAAGTGTTGATGAAGGGAGGAAACATAGGCTGAGAAGCAAATGTCCATGGAACTATTGATAAGCCCAATCTAATACACATGAGGTTTAGGAGATGTGAGTCTAAATCAATAGAAAGGAGCTGGCACCAAAGATGGATTATTAAAAGCCATAGACAAAGTGACTCAAGGAGTCAGAGAAAAGAGCTGAAGAAGAGAGGGAAACCAAAACACAAGAACAGACCCTTATAATGCTTGCATTTAGTGGTTTGTTGGAAGGCAATACAGACACAGGGTTGTCATGGATGTCAAACCAACATCAATATTATTTAATTTCATAATTGAAGGGACTGTCAAGGAGATCTGTTTACCAGTATCAAATGCTGAAACAATGTTTTGTTATAAAGGTAACTGATAAAAAAGGAGTAATTGTTATAGTTGACAAAGACAAAAGTGATTAGAGTAAGGAGTTTAAAGCTGGCTTCTAAAAAGTTTTTTAAAGAAGTGGGTGATGTTTGGAAAGAGGAACTGTGAGTGAAATCTGTTATTCCATGATAGTTATTAAAGAAAGGTGAAAAAGAGCACAGTATAGTGCCTGAAGTTTAGCTTGGTTACTAGGCTTCATTTTTAGAATAAGGAAAACTCAGTGGGGCTAGTTTGCAGGACACAAGCGGACATAACAAGACCTATCATGCGTCTGCCTTTCTAAGAACATTTCCATAGCTATCTTTTCTCCTTCCCCTTTGTTTATTAATTTCTCTATAAGGAATGAGTGGGTTGACTCAATGAGTCCCTTCATATTTCAGTCATTAAACACTTCCTGTCCTCTTAAGTATTAATTTAGCTCACCATAAAGGCACTGTCTATTAAACTCGTTTAGCACATGCTAAGAAACCTTGTCAGCCAAGTCAAGTTCTTCAAGGTGTTTTTTCTTAAACTCTTTTAGGATAATTTACCTATGTCTGTTTTGCTCTTTCTTTTTAGTGATTTAAAATGATAACTCAAAAGAGTTTAGCAAGGCACCCTGGCTCATACCTATAATCCAAGCACTTTGGGAGGTCAAGGTGAGAGGATTGCTTGGGCCCAGGAGTTTTAGACCAGCCTGGGCAGCATAGCAAGACCTCATCTCTACTTTAAAAAATATAAAATAAACACACGGAACCTACTAGAAACCAGCTAAAAAAGAGTTTAAACTACAGGAAAGCAAAAGTTGTAAGAAATCCAGGGTCCAGCCGGGCTCGGTGGCTCAGCCTATAATCCCGCGCTTTGGGAGGCCAAGGTGAGTGGATTGCTTGAGCCTGGGGGTTCGCGACCGCCTGGGCAACTTGGCGAGATCTCATCTCTACAGTAAATCAAAAAAATCAGCTGGACGTGGTAGCGCGCGCCTGTAATTCCGGCTACTCGGAAGGCTGAGGCGAAGGATCGCCGGAGCCCAGCAGGTCAAGTCTGCGGTGGCCGGGAGTGGCCACTGCACTTCGGTCTGGGCTAAAGTGAGACTCCAACTCAAAAAAAAAAAAAAAAAAAAAAATCCAGGGTCCACTTTTGAATGACTGGAAAGGGGAGGAAAAAAACACTCAGCAATATTGAGGCATGGCAAACGAACAATAAAAAGACATAATTTAAAGGCAAAGGCCTTAATGGCCTGTGTTGGTCCAACTTCCTTAAATTCAGTAAATGCTCAATAATCTTATGTCAATAGTCAAGACTGTTCTAGTGGCCTAGGGAATGTTCTTCCATTTAAGCATCAACTAAAAAATAACCACCAAATACCTAATATATTCCACATATTATTTTAGATGACATAAAAATGAATAAACCACTAAAGTCATTGTTTTCAAGGATTTCAAGGACTAGCTGTTTATGCAAATGTAATAATTCAACTAATGATGGTAATCATTTGCAAATGTCATTTCCTTAGCACAAAGTGGACAGAGATTAAAAGAAAAACATAATTAAGAATGAATTAATAACTTAGAAAATAATACTTTTGAAAGAGTGAAATGCCAAAACAATAATTTAGTAAAACAATCTTAGCTAAAGTGTAGCCATATTAGCACTACTTAGGTCTGTCATGCTTTCCTAGCAAATTTCCTAGCAAATTACCTAGCTTGCTCTCTAATCACTAGCCAAGGGCAAACCTGGTTTATCAGAGGTAGCTATTGATAATTGTTTTATAACCACTCTCCAGCTCGTTTTGTGCTCATTAGCTCTTCTGTTCCAAGTGTTTGACCCCAGCAAACAACAAAACAATCTAACCTATTGTGATCAACCTTTCATGCCCTATGCTTGTGACAAACAGACCCCACCACCATGGCAACAGTCATGCAACTAACTTACCTGCCTGCTGTCCATCACTGTGTCTTCAGTACCTGTTCTTATTTGCCCCTTTGTGATGATGTATTGCATACCACTACCCAATCACCATAACAACTTTTCCCCATCAAAGAAAAGGTTTAAAAAGCATTTAACCTCAAGCAGCAGCCATCATGCTTTTGTCTAAACTATGGTCTGACCATGCTTTTTGTGGGCTCTGGCTGGTCTATACTTCTCCTTAAGTTTTGGCCCCCTCCCCTGTCTTGGGGTGGTGAATCTCCGCGTGAGCTCTCTCTCTCTCTCTCTCTCTCTCTCTCTCTCTCTCTCTCTCTCTCTCTCTCTCTCTCTCTGTTTACTTTCTAAATAAACTAAATTTTCCAATCCACCTTCTGTGCAATTCTTGGCATCATTCCTGCAGCACCTTCTTGCTGCTGACCTAACATCTCACTGACCAGACATTTTGGAGGTCCTATCAATTTAGCTAAACTAGCGATGACCCCACACACTGAAAAGTATACATTTCTGACTTAGAATGAAAATGCTAGATAATATAACATTCCTAGTTAGGGAGAAAGAAGTTTTGAGGAGGAGGTCTATGCAGGGAGAATCCAAGTGAAGTAAAGCCTTGCATTAGAGGTTGATAAGAGGAAAAAAAGTATGAATTAAGGATACATCAAAGAATACATAACTTCGAAGCCAGGACTAAAAATACTGATTCAGCAAATGGAAAGTGGGGGGAAAATAAAAGAAAAATTTTTTTAAATCATATCTATGAAGTACAGAGAGAGAGTAAAAATAGCCCTCAATATTACAATAGTAACATAATTGTGAATGGATAAATTCATTTAGAAAAAAAGAGGTTCTCAAACTAAGCGTTAACAAATATTAAGACCAACCACATATTGTCAACTAGACACATTTTAAAAATATTATTCAAAATATATGGAAAAATATATACCTGAGAAATGTGTCTAAAATAAATCCAGGATAATTTTAGTATCAGAAAAAAAATGGTAAGAAAATTGCTATAAGGTTTATCATACTGGTAAAAGAACAATACATAACTAAGTTATAATGAATATGAAAATATATGTATGTACTCATAGAATTTCCAAATACATAAAGCAAAATCAGGCAGAATTATAAATAAAAATATATAAATCAACAGTTTGCCTGAATGCATAGGTACAGAATATTTGAAAAAAATAATTAAATAACAGAGAGGACTCTCGTTGTTTCTTTGTTTTTGTTTTCAGCATATGAGAACATTTACAAAAATTGATTATTTTGTAAGCCACAAAGGAAGTTTAAATAAATTCCTATCCATCAACATGTCATGAAGTATAATTTCTGACCAAAATGCAATCAAACTTGAAATTAATAACGACATAAAATTATTGTAGATTGCTACATATTAAAATAAATTATTATATATTACTATGAACTATGTATCTGGAAATGAGAAGTGTTTACTTAATTAATCTTGGGGTTTTGGGGGTTTTTTTGGATTTTTTGTTTGAGTTGAAGTCTCATTTTGTTGCCCAGACTTGAGTGCAATGGCATGCTCACTGTCACTGCAACCCTGACCTGTTGGGTTCTTGATCCTTCCACCCCAACCTTCCTAGTAGATGGAACTACAGGCATGTGCCACCACGCCCAGGATAATTTTTTGATTTATTGTAGAGATGAGGTCTTGCCATGTTGCCCAGGCTAGTCTCAAACCCCTGGGTTCAGGCAATCCTCTTGTCTCTGCCTCCCAAGTGCTGGGATGATAGGCATGAGCCACCTAGCCAGGCGACTCTTTGTTTAAAGGGGAAATAAAGAAAAGCTTGCTATTAAATGACAATGAAAGCATTATGTATCAAAATGTTGAGCTATTACTAAAGAATTTTTTTGTACTAAAAACTATTGAGCTGAGCATTTCATTCAAGAAGACCCAGAAGAAATAACCAGAGTATCCAAAGAATCACACAAAATCCCAAAATTGATACTTTGAAATCCTAAGAAATTAGACACACTCCTGGAGAAACTCTTCATAGGAAAAAAAAAAGTTGCATATAAAAAACACCGAACGAAGCAGTGGAAATAATCATAGTATTCCAGATTAAAAGTAATAAAATAACATCCAGAGCATCTCTATCTTTTTCAGTTGCCTTGACTGATCTGATATTTCAAAGGAACCTCAGTCAAGAGCTTTATCTGAAAGAGACGAGGTGACTTAAGGAAAGGAAACCAATATAGTCGGTTGGTTTTGTTACAGAGTAGTGAGCAGTTCTGAGAATTGAGACAATAATAATAGGAAAACCAAAAAACATTTTGGAAACTTTTTCAAAGATTTGCTGCATAAATAGAAAAATTAACACTGAAAATAGTTCTCCCAAGCATTCTCTTAATTGGGAGGGTTGAATGTTTCTTCACTTTCATCAATCAGAAAAGACCAGGGGACTCATGGAAAAAATAATTCCAAAGCTGATTTCTGCTTAACCATGTTGTGTTTCTCGGAAAATATGTATTTGGTTAGAAAACATTTTTTTTTTTTTAGCCCAGGCTGGAGTGCAGTGGCATGCTTATGACCACCACAGTCTCGACCCGCTGGGCTCAGGAGATCCTTCTACCTTAGCCTTCCAAGTAGCTGGGACTATGGGCACGCCGTTTGCCTGGCTAATTTTTTGATTTATTGTAGAGATGAGGTCTCGCCAAGTTGCCTGGGCTGGTCTTGAACCTGTGGGCTCAGGATATCCTCTCACTTCGGCCTACCAAAGTGCTGGGATTATAGACTTGGGCCATGGTTCCCAGTCCAGAATCTTATTTTTGATTATGGGAAGTTTTGGACTAGAGCTCTAATTATGAATGGTTATACAGATAGAAAACTAAGTTGAAGACAGCATAGAAAATAAAAACGATGTTCTATTTGTCCTACCTCGAATTTGGACATGCCTTTCTCACTAAGCTTAATCATGTCTAGGTTTTGATTTAAAGTGAGAGACATGTGACTCTTCCTTCTACTTGAACACTTAAGAGGCCGTTGTAGGGTTAATTGGCCTAATTTTAATATTGTTGTGTCTTAGGGAATAGAGAGACTTGAGGTGAGGGAGAGAGAGAAACAAGTTTTTCAGCGAAGAAGTCAGCACCCACAGGACCTCTGCAGATTAAGTACACCGTCTTGTATGTGTGCTATTTGTGGTACCCCAAAACAATTACAATCAAAGATCACTGATCACAGATCATCATGTCAGATATCATGATAATCAAAAAATTTCAGAATATTGTGAAAATTAGCAAAACATGACCCAAAGACTTGAACTAGTCATGGTTCGTTAGAAAAAATTGTGCCCATAGACTTGCTTGACATAGGGTTGCCACAAAACACGTAGTAGCTGCAAAACGCCATAAAACGAAATGCAATAAAATGAGTTATGCCTGTAGTGTAGGCACAGAACATGATAGAATTTTCTCTGGATGTGGTTAACATACTCATTTGTGATGAAACCTTCATCTTCAACCTAATTACAAATACTGTTTATGTCATCTCCATTAGAAAATAGCCATAATATATCTTTTGGATACAAAAACTGTTCCTGGAGTTTCTCATTTTTACCTGAAATAAATCAACATATAGTTAACAATTTACTAATTAGAATACACACACAAAAAAAATTTAGAGAGTGTAGGTTAAAATTCAACTGAATGATTTAATAAATACTTTTATGAAATATTTAACAAATATTAATTCTCTAAAATAAAGTAGGGCTAATTTAAACCTAGTACAGTTTTGAATTTCTGCTTTATTTGTGAGGAGCAACCTAAGGCCTTCACAACTTCAAATAGTAAGCTTTCAGTACTTTTTAATTTGATGATTTCATCAAAAGGATATTCCATTTGAAAGCATAATACTGCAATAAGTAGGATATTCTCATTATAATTCTCACAATATAGTATGACTCCTGCAAACCAATTTTTTCAAATTCTTCACTGATTTTTTGATGTAATTTGGTTATTTTATGGAGTTGTTCACTTCCAGTTAGTTGGGTACTTTTCTTTTTGTTTGTTTTTCTCTTTACTTCAATAGCCTTAGAGGTACAAATGCTTTTGGTTACATGGATGCACTATCTAATGTCAAACAAATCTGGACATTAAGTGTACTCACAAACTCCGCCTGTGCACGTTGTACCCATTAGGTGATATTCGATCCCTCTATCCTTTCTTTTCTGCCCACTTCTGAGTCTCCAGTGTCCATTATATATGCCTTTGCAGATGCCTAGCTTTGCTCCCACTCATAAGTGAAAATACATCTTGTTTGGTTTTCTGTTCCTGTGTTAATTTACTTAAGATGAGGTTCTCCTGTTCCAGTTACTTGGATATTTTTCTGCACAGATGTCATTTTCATCAATAGGTATACTTACGTTACAGGCTTTGGTCGCATATAAAACATCACTTATCTTTTACTTTGCCTGGCAATATCCCTTTTTGTTTAAAGTTTTAATAGTAAGTAAAAAAAAAAATAATTATACCTGCCATGAGACTTGAGAGGAACAACGAGGCTTTACATTCATGGAAAATTATAAAATAATAAGTAACTTATAGTAATGTCTGAATTTCTGTCAAGACTAACCTGCACCAGCTTTTATTATACTAGGTATTAAATGTGAATTTCAGTGTTTGAAATCTGTCCATTACTATGCCAATTACCATCTCTGGAGCATGTCAATGAATGTGTTGCTAAAATAGACATTTTATGGTAATTCATCTTGAAGATAAATTGTACTAAAAATGTATAATTGAATTCTCTGTTCAAGCTATTCCATTATGTTAAAAATGTTAATTTTATAGTATTATAAATACTATTTCATAGTGACACTTTTCAAATGTTTCCAGAAATAAGAATCTGAAGTGGATCTTCTTACTAATATCATGTCGAATTTTCTTCTCTAGGATTAGCCTAGATTTTGTTTTTTTATAAATGAATCATGATACTGAAAAATCAAGCATCAAAATTCCAAGACCAGTCAAAGGACTTTTGCCTCCCTATCCTCTGTTCAAAACATTATATAATTTTTCGATATTGCCCAAGTAATTTGGCTCACAGTCTCTGTTTGTTACGATTTGTGCCCTATTAAATGAATCAATTATTTCACAAATTTGAGGAAATCTGAACCTCCAACATTCTGGGAGGCAAACACAGAATGTTTTCCCACAACCCGAAGTTTATTCCAAAGAGGCGGTAAGCAGAGCCCTCTTATAACCTCTCATAGGGCAGGCATCTAACCGATCACAGTACTTTTTCTGCACTAAAATGAGCTCAGGCTCAAGTCCTTTTCTGATTTTAACTGAAACTTCTCACAACTTTAAACACTGTATGTGCAACATGTGGCAATTTTGTAAAATTTCGAGAAATGTGAAGAAAGTTATTGTGATTTCACTTAAGAAGAGCAATTAAGAGTCACAAATTATATTTCCACTGTTACCCCATAAGAAAGAGGAAGAAAGTTTAAATCTGTGATAAACTGTATATTAAAGAGTCTCAGATCTTCAAAGAGAAATTTAAACTGAGTACTTGGAAGGCAATGGTCATGGGTCAGTTATACCAGAAAGTTGTAGAGAAAATGTAGTTACTGAGAAGATACTTCATTTAGCAGGCCAATAATTTAAACATAACTACATGTAGCAGCCTGATTTATGACAAGAGTATTCAAATTAAGTGCACAAATTATAAAGAAAAATGCTTTAGTTAAATATGTTTTGACATAGCAGTTGTTCCTTGTCAGGTCAATAAAATTTACTTGAGCAATATTTCTCCTAGCTATCCTCAGTGTGTGCCAAGAGTGAGCATTTCCTTTCTTTTGTTTTTAAAATTCCAACTGCTGATTAAGAGCATAAGCATTTGTAAACTGGGTCAAACTAGAAATCTCTCTCTCTTTCTCTCCCACCCCTACCTTTCTCCCCCCGCCCAACTTTAACATATTTGGTTTACTTTTTAAGACACAATGTGAATCTCTAATTTATTAGCAAATTTCTAAACTCATTTTGTACTTAAATATATTTGCAGACCAGCCCAGATTTTTCCTTCGAATAAGTACTTCTATCCTCCAATATTTTATGCTTAATTTAGAGTAAAAAACAAACTCAAGGGTTTTTTTTTGGGGGGGGTGCTTGTTTTTGTTTTCAAAATAAGTTATTTTTGTTTGCAATCACTTGAGGGGGAAATGAGCAATTAAAATTTGTATACCATGCTGGCTCGGTGGCTCAGTTTGTAATCCCACGCCTTTGGGAGGCTGAGGTGAGTGGATTGCCTGAGCCCGCAGGTTCGAGACCCGCCTGGGCAGCGAGATCTCATCTCTACAATAAATCAAAAAATCAGCTGGGCGTGGCAGCACATGCCTGTAATTCCAGCTACTCGGAAGGCTGAGGCGGAAGGATCTCCGGAGCCCAGCAGGTCGAGGCTACAGTGGCCAGGAGCGGCCACTGCACTCCAGTCTGGGCGACCAAGTGAGACTCCAACTCAAAAAATTAAAATAAAATAAAATAAAATAAAAATAAAATTTGTATACCTTTTTAAAGGACCAGAAAGAACTCAAGAAAAAATTACAAGTCTGTATAGCAAATATTGCAAACTTCTGCAGCATATTAATTGCATATCGATTTAAAACATTTTCTGCTTCAAATTATGAGTAATTATTCAAGTATACATCAGGACAATAATTTTCTAAGATATCTCCGTACAAGAGATTGTCCATGCTTTTTAGAAGTTCTAAATACAGAATGGACAAACTTATCTCTACAAAAAAAAGTTTTAAAATGAACCAGGCATGCTGGCATGCCTGTAATCCTAGATATTGGAAAGCTGAGGTGGAAGTATGGCCTGAGCACAGGAGGACAAGGCTGCAGTGACCCGTGATCTTATCACCTCACTTCAGATTGGGAAACAGAGTGAGACCCCAACTCAAAAAAAAAAAGTCTAAATAAACCCATTTCAAGCTCCTGACTCATCAAACCTGATAAGAAGTTCAATAACATAAATTCTTCAGCATATCCTTTTCCTCATTGGACTGTACAATCTTCTGGGTCTGCAGGGTAAACCAACGTCTATCACCTGTAATTGCCTTGGTGCTAGTTCACCTTAAGGCATCAATGCGCACTACCAGATGCTGAACACTGGCAGTTGTCTGGCATCACCTGGTCTGGACTAGCCCCAGAAATGCCACCCAAGAAGGGCAGCTCTGGAAATCTTTTCGGCATCTCTCAAGTGTAGGTCTGTATTATACTCTTCAGTTCCAAAGATACTCACGCTGTGATGGTCCACCACCCTTACTGTGCCACATGCAGTTATTGCTATGATTGAATGTTTACACATGCTTAGATTTTTGTCTAAACATTATCTTTAATCCCTTAAATCGGTCTTCTTATTTTTATAATAGTGCCGAGTGTTTCTGACTGTTTCATTTTAAAAGCATTTTAATTAGACAGATTTGTAAGGCTATATTTGATTGTATCACAAAAGCAAAAGGTTGGAAAGGCCTTGGAGTTCATCTGTTTTAACTAACCCAATGACTGAATGTCTCTTATAACATACCTGACAAATGATTTTGCAGCCTCTGCTTGAGGGAAACTTATTACCTTATCAATTCCATGGTCAGGCAATTCCATTAGATACTCTTATTTCTATTTAACTGAGATGTATATCTTTGGAGTTTCTATTTTAGTTATTGCTTTTTTGTCTTCACATTTCTCTTTGCGAAGCATTCTCTAAGATTCTTCTACAGCTTTTCCTTTTCCTTTATATATTATCTCTTTCGATAATCTCAGATATTCTGTAATTATAATTACTATGTATAGAAAAGTGATTCAACCTGCATTTCCATTCTTGATCTCAATTTCAATGTCTAGGTTCTTGATTTCAAATACTTCAACGTATAAGTCAGCATTAAAACTTGTTAGCATCAACAACAGCTGCATCTTCTGCTAGCATCTTAAATTCAATGTGAGTCAAAATAAACTCATCACACACACACACACACACACACACACACACACACACACACACACACTCCTTCTTCCCTTTTTTTCCTTCTCTATTTTTAATTCAAATATTTAGGCACCTACTCTATGCCTGCAATATGCTACTGTAAGCACTGGAAAGCAGAGAATAAATAAGTGTAAATTCTAGGAGACAAAGTAGAAAAACAAAATGAAAACCTGATACAATATGTACACATACAATTATGTCAGGTAGGATAAGCACTATGGGAAAAATAAACAGGAAAGAGATAATGTAGACTGCTTAGAGAAAATGTCTGCCTTATCAAATGATCAGGTAAAGCTACTCTAACAGCATGAGACATAAGAGCAAAACCTGTAGCACAGCTCCTTGTCAGTGACTTGGACTAGAAACTTTGAAGATTTCAGTAACTTTTTATTTTCCCATTAATATATAGCTAATTAAGTGCCAATTTTGGGAAAATGATCTACTGAAATATTACCTTTGACTTATATTTCTGATGAACAATTGCAAAACAAACTTTGAGTATTGGGAAGTTACCAAGTTCATGGGGTAAGAACAATTTCTCTGAAATTCTTACTTTGACTTGAAAGTCCAGAATCTATCCCTAACTGCAATGACATTCAGTTGTTTCCCTTGATATAATACGTTCACTCCCTTCATCTTTGAGAAAAGTCTTCTAAATACCAAAATACCTAAGTATAGTAACCACAGTTTTTTTTCCCAAGTAAAAATAGTGCCTCTCTCTCTCTCTCTCTCTCTCTTTCACACACACACATACACACACACACACACACAACACACACACACACAGCCAGCAGCCAGTTCAGACTGCAACTCAGTCTCACAAGTGCTTTCCTTTCAAAGAATCATCACATTATAGGTTACAGAAAGCACTGAGGGCTTAATATGATCCTCCCATTTTGACACACAGAATATTTTTGAAAATTTACATAAGGGTAAAAATGTAATAATCACTATTACTGCTTCATCAAAGATCAAGAATATTTTAAAATAAGAGTGGCATCATTTTCTCTGCAAGATATTTACTGTTTCATGAAGGATCAGGACGTTCATAAATAAAATTGGAAATGTTCTTGCCACAAGATATGGCAATAAAGAATACCATAAACACCAGCACAATTTGGCATCGCTGCCTTTGTGCTAAAGCACTGCTACAAGCTTTACCTGTTGTTGTTTTTTTAACAGCAGAGCGAATGTTGACATAATGAAAAAAGCAAATGTCTTAATACAATTATGAAAGTGGCTTTGACCTTGTGAATTCCAAGAAAAGTTTCTGTTAGAGTAATATTTTCTCTTTTTTTCCTTTTTAAATTTTTATTTTAAAATTATGGGGTAGAATTCAGGGTTAGATATACAAATATTCATTGTGCAGTAACCCTTGTTGATGAGGTGTGCCCCTCCTTCTCCAGGCAGATATCAACTAATATTTTTCAATTACAGTTTTTGTACATCTGTGCCTTGCTCAAAAGATTCCGATGGTTCATCATTGTCCATGGAGAATTTTTGAAAAATCAAACTTTTAAACTTGGACTTTAAATTTGACATAATCTTACATTAATAGATCTGTCACTTCATATGCCCCTTCCTGCAAAGTGGCTCTAGACAAATGAAGCTATTACTATTTCTAGCATAAACCTTGAGAGTTTTCAGGTTTTTTTCCAAATAATTTGCTGTGCTTGGTGCATGCGCCTGTAGTCCCAGTGATTTGGAGACTGAGGAGGGAAGATAGCCTGAGCCCAGGAGGTCAATTACGTGGTGAGTCATGATTGTGCCACTGCACTTCAGCCTGGGTGACAGAGTGAGACATTGACTCAAAAGTTAATTAACTAATTTAAAAAGCAAACTGTCTATACTGCCTAGAAATTGGATTAGAGACTAAATAAAGTTTGTCTTTGGGGGAATTTCAGAGAGCAACTCTCTTTTCAAAGAAACCTTGAGAAAAATTTAGAATGTAAGAACAAAAGGTAGTATCAGTTTATGTCTCCATTCATCTATCTAAATTGAGACATAATCTCACATATTTTGTCTTCAGTGATTATAGGTATGGAAACAGATAAGAATTGGTTCCTAGATTACTATCTTTAGACTATTGAGAAATGTGCATCTATTTTCTAAGTAAAATGGTATTTATTATGGACATATTAAAGGACTTACAAATAAAAGTGAAAGCCTTCCATTATTGCCAATCAAGTAATTTCTCACAGGGTTCAATGAAATATACTCTGGTATTCCTCAGACATTAAGTCCTTGCTGCGCTTGCAGGTTCCCTCATCTTTTGAGATTCAGATTCTAACATGTCCCCCTTTCAGTCTCAATGACTTTACAGACTCTGTCAAATAGTCATTTCTCCACAATGAGCCATGGCACTGACGGCTACAGACCGTCTGGAGAGATCTTCTCACCACAAATTTCTTGCTAGTACCATGCCCGTTGCCTGTGGAGTGGATGTGGCTAGATATACCCGAGGGTCAGCCACTACCACCAAGGACAGATGAGATTGAGCTCCTTCTGGAAGGGTCTTTTCCAGATATTGTGTAGAGTGGAGGGTGACCAGTTTCTAACCCTATTCACTGCTCTGTTCAGTCTATCCTGCTCCATGCCAGTTGTTTTCCATCACTTGCACAGCTTCTTCCCTATAGTACAAGCTTATTTCCAAGAGAATTTGTTTTGGGATTTGTTTCCAAGAAAAGTTGTTTCCCTTTGCTGTGGCGCCTAGAACAGGGGTGTCCAACATTTTGTTTTCCATGAGCTGCATGGAGTAAAGAGCAATTGCCTTGGGCCCTACATAAATTAAATAATATAGTTAGTGTATGTAATAATAAGACGTATTTTATGTTTCTATTTTTATTATCAAGTTTAGAAAAATGAGAACAGCATAAACTTAGTGGGAAGCTTGTCCTTGTGTTTTTAAAACTAATGTATCAATGCCTGGTTTGATGGAAGCGATCACAATTCTTAGGTCCTCAAGGTGCTCGTCAGAAATGTTTGTTCGAATTTTGCTCTGCCTGTGCTTCATAATTGAAAACATTTGCTTACACATGTGTGTGCTGCCAAAAAGTGATGTCATGAGTAAAACATGATTGCGAACTTCAAAAATGGAACTACTCACAGGGTCAAAAATAAAATAAATGCTAAAAAGCACATGATGTTAAAAGATGCTGTGGGGCTGCATGACTAGCTGTTCTGGGTCACATGTGGCCTGCGGGCTGTGGGTTGGACACGCCTGACCTCGAGCTTCTGCTTCCTTTATACTGACCCCACTTGATGTGTTTCGGAGGCCACACCATGCTTCCTCTCTTAATCAAGCTCCATGGCAGTTGTGCATCAAGGAATGCATTGGTCAGCATCAAAATAAACCTGTCCTACAGGTCCCATGTACTCTTGAGTCCTCCTAGCAGTAGTCTTCAAGCATACATGTCAATAGCTTCTCACTCAAAGAGAATGAAAAGACAAAATTCTGCTTTTCTTAGATAACTTTCTTATAGAGAGATAAAATGTTAGCTTACTAAAAGTTGCCGACTTAGTACCAAATCTGCTAGTTAATTCTATTCTGAATTCACTGATATTATATGAAAGAGTTGCCTCCTCCATGAACCATCTCATGTGGAGTTTCCCTGCACTCTTATTTTCCCTAAATATCAGGTATTTTTATATAAAATACCAATGTGTCCATTCTGGGACTTGGAACATAGAAACAGATATTAACTAAAATAGTTAATGATTCAATCTAGACAGGCATCAAGTAGTGGTACTTTCCCCCCACAGATATTATGGTTTAAGTCATTTTCTAACCAGTGGCAATTCCAGTTTTTGTTGTAGGAGCCTGAATAATTTACAAGAAGGTGAAGAGACACAAAACAGGGTGGAAACAAAGGAAAACTGCCGAGTTAATCCAGTAGTTACCCCATTTCAAAGAAAGAATGCACGTGCATGTCCCTTACACTTTCTACTGACCATATTATACTTTTCATCAATGTGCTTTGTTTTCTTACATTATTTGGTGTGCGCTCCACGTGGACAGACTTCAGCAGACTTATGTGAAATGGAATTGGGCAATGTTTAGCTCAGCCAGTAGTGTTAAGATGAAACTGTTAGGTCTTCTCATCCTATGTGACTATCCGAGTGTTTTGCATGTCTCTTCTTTGAATGCCCTTTTTTAGGTTGCTAATATTTTTTATTTTGTTTTGCCTAGTTGGGTACACAATGAACGATCTCATCTTTGAATGGCAAGATGAGGCACCTGTACAAGTGGCGGAAGGACTCACTTTGCCTCAATTTCTGCTGAAAGAAGACAAAGATTTACGATACTGCACTAAACATTACAATACAGGTAGGGGTTGACGAGTCTTTAAACCTACGACTTGTGGTTTTGTGATATCGAGATGTTTCTTAATTTTCATGCTAGGTTTATTATTTATTATTTTACTCTTTGTAGCTCAATGCTTCTCATAGGCATAGAGTAGAAAGTGAGTGCAGTTGAAATGTACAGATAGTTTAACTCATTGTTTATCGCCAAATAATTGGTTTGCATGAGACCAAAGAAATTATTGGTGTCCAATCAAATGTAAATAATGTTAATGAAAATCCCATTCTTACATAGCATTTGGGTTAGACATCAGATGTAGCTATCAGCACCAGAAATAGAGACTTCATGTGATATTTGTACATTCACAAAGTCTGTCCACTTCTCTTCACTGACATGAACTATTTCCATGATACCTATTCTAACTGTATAGTCTATTCCTGTCGATTCCACTAAACTGCCCATGATGGAGGCTTCACTCCGTCGTGGGGAGTGCACGACTTCCTGCTAGCACTAGCAGCTGCTCTTATCATTTCATTACGGTAACTATGATTCATTCTGGACTGAGCATTTTCCAGAACGGGGACCTGACCTTTCTCTATACAAAGTCCCTGTCTCTCTTATCCCCTTAACAAATTCACAATATCTGATTAAAAAGTTATGAATTTTTTTTAACTAAAAGACGAAACTGATAATCTAACTTATTGGGGAGTTCAAGGTTAACATCTCAACACAAAGACAGAGGGCAAGTAAGTCGATAGCAATGTCCTTGCTCAGCTCTCTGGAGACAGTTTTACTAATAAATCCTTTTTAGAGAAATGCTACAGAACCCCAAGAGTCAGATTAGGGAGCTGTGTTAGTGTCCTAGGGATGCCATTGTAAACAATCACAAACTTGGTGACTTAAAACAACAGAATAATTCTCTCATCCTTCTAGAGGCTAAATGTCCAAGATCAAAGTGACAGCTGGGTGTGCTTTCTCTCCAGGTCCCAGGAAAAAGCTATCTATTTCTAGCTGCCCATTTCTGGCAACCCTTGTTATTCCTTGACTGGTAGATGCATCACCTCAGTCTCTGCCGCTGTAGTCACAGGGCATCTCCCTCTGTGTCTCTGTAACTAAACTTCCTTTTTCTTTTTTTTTTTTGTGTTGGAGTCTCACTCTGTCACCTAGACTGGAGTGCAGTGGCCGCTCCCGGCCACCGCAGCCTCCACCTGCTGGGCTCTGGTGATCCTTCTGCCTCAGCCTTCCAAGTAGCTGGAACTATAGGCACGCGCTACCACTCCCGGCTAATTTTTTGATTTATTGTAGAGATGATGTCTAGCCAAGTTGCCCAGGCGGGTCTCAAACCGCAGGCTCAGGCAATCCACTCACCTCAGCCTCCCAAATTGCTGGGATTATAGGCTAAGCCACCAAGCCTGTCTAAACTTCCCTTTTCTTATAGAACATAAGTAATATTGCACGTAGGGCCCTCCCTAACCCAGTACATGCTCATTTTAACTTGATTACACTCACAAATACCTTATATCCAAATAAGGTCACTGTCACAGGCATTGGGTAGTCATGAATTTTAAAGAGATAACAATCAACCCAGAACACGAAATGGGTGATGTTGTAAGCATCAATTAAACCCTTCCTTAGTGTAAAGTAAATCTGCATACTTCATTGATTTATCCACTGAGCTATTATGGCTTAGCGGAAAATAACTTATGCTTATGAATGCCTACTAGAAGCAAGATTTGGACAAGTGTTTTCTTGGATAATATCATAAAGATCTCACAGTAGCCTGAGATTTAGGCACAATATCTTGTTTAAAATTATGCAGAGAATAAAAGCATCTGACAAGGTGCTTAATCAGGTATGTGGCTAATTTGCCTCAGACCCCAAGCTCTATTTTATATCTACTTTTACAATACACAGGAACATTCTGATCATTATTTTCCAGTAATAGCCTCAGATACCACATAGCTCTTCCACGTCCCTTGTGAAATATGAAAAACAAACCCACAAAAACACTAGGTCACATAACCAGTTGAAAATACTTTTTCCACTCATACAATAAAATAGACTAACGTTGGAAATGCCTTCACGCACAAATGCATGGCACAAACGTGAAGGATTTGTTGCTTTATTTTCAGTATCCCAAAGTATTTATTTGCTATCTACTGCAAGGCTCTCTAATCTGTCTCCTGCTAATAATCTCTCTAAAGTCTTCTACTCTTCTTCCTGTTGCTCTGTCATCTCTGGCTACAAAGGTTTGTTCGCTCACGTTCACAAACTCATGCCACCCTCAGAGCCTTTGAACTTCTTCTTTCTGCATGTAAGGGTTTCCCCCAATTTGCTCCAAGCCGAATAACGTTTGCATTCTTCAGGACTACTCAAGTGCCAACTCTTGAAAGATCTGTAACAAGTATGTGTTAAACACCACAATCCCCCTCCACTTCTCACTTTCATTGGCTGGATGAATTCACATTTCCACCATGGCATATGAGCATTCTCCCTTCTTCACATCCACGCCAGCATTTCTTATTTTCTTTCTTTTTTGATAATAGCCATTTTCATTGGAGTGGTTTGATATGGTGGTTGTGGTTTTGATTTGCACTTCCTCGATGATAAATACACAGACCGGGCTCAGTGGCTCAGCCTGTAATTCCAGCACTTTGGGAGGCCGAGGCGAGAGGATAGCCTGAGCCTGCAGGTTCGAGACCAGCCCAGGCAACTTGGCGAGACATCGTCTCTGCAATAAATCAAAAAATTAGCCAGGCGTGGTAGCTCATGCCTGTAGTTCTGGCTACTTGAAAGACTGAGGCGGAAGAATCTCCTAAGCTCAGCAGGTCAAGGCTGCTGTGGCCTTGAGCGTGCCACCGCACTGCAGCCTGGGAGACGGAGTGAGACACCAACTCAAAAATAAATAAATAAATAAATAAATAAATAAATAAAAATAAATAAATACACAATGAGGGCATTTTTTTTTCTAAAGAATCTCCTAAAACTTACAGAACTTATACAAAATACTCATTTTTTACTAATCATGTGATAAAAGAAAAAACTGAAGAAAAATTAAATTGAACAAAATTTCACTGAGTAAAGAACTATTTGCCAATCAGAGAACTTCCTTCAAAGACTCTAGTATAGCCACATGGTGGAAAATTTGTGGACAAGGAACAGAAAAGGGGCACACAGAAAACGGAAGTGAGGTACAGAAACAGCCGATTTGATAACAGCTCCACGTTTTTCTTGAACCTGTTTTGAACAGCTGGCCACCTTTTACTGGCCAAAACTAGGTGACTGGCACGAGAATAGGTGATAGTCTATTTACACTTAGATAAGAGTCTATTGTCACCTATTCCAGCTAGGTGGCAGTTCGCCATGTGAAACAGGTTACAGAGAAACCTCGAGGTCAAACCCAAAATGTGCAAGGGGGCAACTTTGGGCTGAACTTAATTTAATACATACTATTAAATTACTTAGTGAGTTATTTGACTGTGATATCATAAAACTGTTTCAGTTATTCTTGCTCCAACTCATTTTGTTATTTTAAATAATGAAAAATGTTAAATCTTCATATCTAATGACATTGAAATCCAAAGGATTTTCATATATTTCAGAAATAGTTAGGCATTCTGTGTATGTGATATGTGATGGTCTGATAAAAGGATCAAGTATGACTTACACATATGTTTCTGATTACTGGATACTTCAAAGTAGATTCCAACTCTCCTGAGCTTATGGACTTTTGTTGAGACATAATCCCTGGAATCACATCCATTTTTTATCCTGAGGCATGCCCAAGTGTCTATCACCAGTGTAGTCACTTGTGGCTCAGGTCATATTAGTAGAAAAGTTCCATTGAAGCCTATCTAGCAAAACAGCAGCAATTTTTCTGGTGAGCAGAGATGCTCTTTGACATCTTTCTTGCATGGCAAGTCACAGAAACTCAGAGAGCAGAATGTCTACTCTCTGACCGCATTCTTCTCAAAATCATTAGAACAAAGAGAAAATAAAACCAAGAATTAGGTGTGTCATCCAAAAGACCACTGGGATGGCTAAACATTAGAAAAATATATTGTTTTGCAAAGCCAGGAAGAGAGAGTGGACAGGTTGGGTTTTATGCCTCACAGAGTCCATATTACACAATAGTCATACATGTTCAACAGGTTTGGGAGAAGAGCCATACATATTTTAAAGAGAAGCAGAACACATGTGCAATGGGTAACATATATGTTACATACATCCTATGTTCACTTTGTGGCAGGGTTTTAGCACTAAAACAAGGTAGACTTTGTCTCTGGACATCAAAAGGTGAAGTATAGAACACAAGGGCAGTTTGTGTGCAGCCCCCATAAGCCGGCTGAAACTGGCTGAGATCTGCAGTTGCTTATCTGAAAAGAGTGTTTGTAAGGCCAGTTCTCTCTTCAATCAGAGTTGTAGTTGTCTGAGGTATAAATCAGAGGTCTTATTGTTGGAGAGTTTAACAAAGTTGGAATCTACTTTGAAGTATCCAACAAAAATTGTTGGTTTGCCTTGTAGCCATAGGAATTTAAAAATTTGCCAAGCCAGCCAGGCCCTAAACCCTCTACCCGTAGTTAACCTTGTTTCCTTAACCTTAGCGTCTGTCTTAGTTGATAAAGGGGCATCTATTTTGGTCTCTCAAATCACAGGTGATTTAGAAGAACAAATTGTTCAAGGAGAGATAATGCAGAATAGTAGAGATAACAGAGAACAGTAGAGATAATGAAATAGAAAGCAGAACTAAGGATAAGCAGAAATATCAATTTAATGTCTAATTAAACCATAATTTACTTCTTTATTTATTGCTCACCATACTAAAGGTAAGTAATAGAGACACAAAGTCTTAAATATATGATGCAATATGTCTGCTTGTCCCTAGTAAGTGTGTTTTTAAGTCATGTTTAAAGTTATTAATGGGAAATATACATTTTTCTACTTGGTTGCTTTATTATTTAAGAAATTGCTCACTTGCAATCATAATTATTCCTTAGCACTTACTCTCTAGTGGATGTAAAAGCCTCTGGAACAAGGAGCCCCTGCTCTAAATAAATACTTAAAAGCACCAGAAACAGTCAATGAGTAAAGATGATCTTTATATAATAAATATATCGTTCTCCTTCTACCTCAGAAGGAATTGTTAGAATCAAGTGAAATAATAGATCTTTGAGTGCTTTGGCAAGTATGAAGTGCTATTCAAATGAGAAGTAGTAACATTACACACTATTTCCTGAACGAAATACACTCTTTTATTACATTGCTTCTAGAGGCTAGTAGAGAAAAATACATTTCAGAAACCAATATGAATATGTGATTTAGGGTCTCTTTTCATTGTAATGGAAAATCTTATGACAAAATCATTAGGAAAATGAAATTGTGATATTTGATGCCACAAGAAGAACTGTCTCTGCTAATTGCTGGATTTATTTTACAAACAATTAGGAAAGTTCACGTGCATAGAAGTGCGATTCCATCTCGAGCGCCAGATGGGATACTATCTTATCCAGATGTACATCCCCAGTCTCCTGATTGTGATTCTATCCTGGGTTTCATTCTGGATCAATATGGATGCAGCTCCAGCCAGGGTGGCCCTGGGGATAACTACAGTGCTGACGATGACAACACAGAGCTCGGGGTCTCGGGCTTCATTACCGAAGGTGAGTGCCCTGGGTGGTCGTGCACGTGCCTGATCACATACTTATAAAGAGACCGTTGCCGGCTTATGTTGGGCCCTGAAACCTCCACCTGAAGGTAACCTTTTCCTTAACCTTAGAGTCTGTCTTAGTCGGAAAAAAGGGCATCTATTTTGGTCTCTCAGGTCACAGGTAATTTAGAAGAACACATTTTTAAAAGAGATAACATAGAGTGGTAGATATAATACAGTAGAGAGCAGAACTAGGGGATAAGCAGAAATATCAATTTAATGGTTTATTAAACCATAATTTACTCCTTTATTGCTTTTACTAGAGGTAAGTAATAGAGACATAAAAGCATAAGTATATTTTTCAATAGCATTTATTATTCATTATTGATTTTTAAAGGAGTACGTAACCACACAGAAAACTTGTAAAGCACAGAAATAAATGAGGAAGAAAAAGCTATAAACTGGTGAAATCTGTTATTCGTATTTTGTGTCATGATTCTTAATTAGTTAAACACAAGTGACACTCTTCTATACCATGGTATTATTTGTTCATATAGATTTTTAAAGATTTAGAAATACAGTACACATTTATTTAAGTTGAATCTACATGGTAATTTTAAATAGTAGCAGAGTACGCCTGTGTATAGATATGCAATAATTGACTCACTCTTAGGACTGACACTATAAAGAACATTTATATAGTATATGCTATATGCGTGAATGTGTATATATGTGTGTGTCTATATGTGCCATATATACCATCTATTTATTTATACACACATATTGTATGTATACACAAATATATCAATATATAGACATACATGCATATATATGCACATATACCTATACATAACTTCCCACAAACTTTGTATTATTTTCTTAGTATACATTCTTAGAATCAGACTTGCCACACTGATAGTTGTATGCATTGATACAAATTGCCAAATTTACCGCCAGAAAAACATTACAAGCACACTCCCACAAGTGTTATATCGGTGTTCCCCATAGTGCTGTAGCCTGGATCAAGTATAATGCTTATTATTTTTGGTTTTTGTTCTCTGTGACTTTTAAGTAGCCATAGGACAAGAGGAAGAATTGTCTAATTTTATACTCAGTCCATACTGAGCTGCCAGAACTAAAAATAAAATTGTTCCCTTTGTGATGTTTGTAAAAGATTCAGTATTTCTTTTCATAAGATGCAGTGAAATAAAACATAGGAAGCTCTTTTCTTTCATTCATGAGCATAGAAATAGAAAATTATTTTCCTCCCCTAAAATGAATTCTAAGAAGAAGTTTCTATCATCTAAATTAAGTAATCTTGCAACACCTTTAAGAAGCTTTACTATTATTTTCATTGAAATGATGTACTTCAGTATAATAAAATTATATTAACTTTTCTAATGCATATGATAACGTCTTGCCACATCAAGTAAATTATAAATCTACCATCATGGCTCCCTTTGCTTTCTCTATGAAATCACTCTGATTCAATTTATTCCATTAAAATGCTTAAATAAATAAAAATTGGCAACAGGATACTTTTTCATTAAAAATGTTACTGAGGAGTAACTATATTTAACATGCTTACTTGCCTCAATAAAATTTATTGGTTGTCTTTCAAATAATGTCCACTTTTATTAACACAATTGTATTCGAAAATGTTCCATATCAACTAGTGTTTTACAAAATATTGTCAGTATGAAAAATATAAATATGTTTATAGGCTTAAGCAAATAAGTCTCAAGCTTGTTTATATAAATACAAATGTCTCAGGGGCTCTAAGTTATAGTTCAAATTCCATAGTGTAAAGGAAATCGCCAGTTTACTCATTGATTTCCAAGAGCTAAATAGAATTAAAAGTCGATTTGTTCTGTACATTGTCGACTAGAAAGAAGAAAGCAAGACTCTCTGTGTCAGAAATTGATGGGTTCTAGAGGCCACAGCAGAAAGTCATTTAGATACAGAGAAAGGTAGAGTTGAGGGAGCGTAGGGGTACAGTACATGCAGAAATAAGAAAAGCAATAAATTAAAAAGACAGAATGAAGGCACAACTTTATAAAAGGAGGAACAAGAAGGCTTAGGACTGCTTCATATTTTTTCTCAAAAAAAATAAAAAAGATTGTTCGTAAGGCATTAATTTCACCAAGATCCTGAGAAATGAATAAATTTGCAGCCATGAACTCTCAATTATACACATACAAGTATGCAAACCTCTCTGCCTCTCAGATCACAGAAACAAGTACCCCTGGAAACGTGGCAACAGGCATTATCTCTGACTCACAAGAATTGATTGACAAAGTGACGTTAAGAGAAGGTGACTGTATCATCTTAGACTTTGGGAGAGTTCAGAAACAAGAGGTCGGGCATATTTAATTACATATATTTGATTTTAGAAAGGCAAACCCAGGATAAATAACAAGAATTAATCTATTAGATGACTTCAAGAGAGTAGAAAACCTCTTGAGGAATATATTTCCGATCCTGTGGCTTTTTTAGGGCTCATACTTCCATTTAGAAACAGATGTCTGAGATCATGCACCTTCAGATCTGCTGTTCTTGGCTGGGGACGGTGGCTTATACCTGCAATCCCAGCACTTAGGGAGACGGAGGTGAGAGGATTTCCTGAGCTCATGGTTCAAGACCAGCCTGGGCACCTTGGCAAGACCTCATCTCTACAATAAAACAAAAAAATTAACCAGGTGTGGTGGCGCATACCTGCAGTTCCAGCTACTTGGAAGGCTGAGGCGGAAGAGTCGCCTGAGCCCAGAAGGTGGAGGCTGCGGTGGCCTTGAGCGTGCCACTGCACTGCAGCCTGGGCGACAGAGTGAGACTCCAACTCAAAACAAACTAACAAAAAAGATCTGCTATTCCCAACTCACAGAAGCAACCTCAGATGTCTGAAAGTCTTGCCACTACAACATTCACCTACTGACAAATTCTAGGAAATAGTAAAACAAAATTAAATTCAGGAAAACAATAAATTATCAAACATAGGAAGAAGAAACAATAAATCATGAATTTATGAAAATTACTTAGTATCTTGTCTAGGCTCTGTGCCAACACATCTCCTGTAAGATAAGGAGCTTGGAAATCCGTCAAGTAAGGCTCAGAGAACAAAATCTCAAAGAATATACGTTAGCCAGCTCCTTAGAAGCTACAGAGTTGAGGTTCCTCTCTGACATTTCCTGTTGCTCGTACCTCTATAGCAGCTTGATAAATCAAGAAGACTCCTGTGATTCATTCCTTGGAACTTGGCATTGTTTTACATTTTTTCATTGACTGTATCAGGTGACCAGAGGAGGGAAATATATGCATTCAATTGCCAGCAAATTTTCAAGGTTATATAATTTTAGGAGCCCTTCTCTACACCATGTGCTTGGAGGAGAGAGAAGTGAGAAAAAGTGGTGGTGATCATGGGGTCACATCAGAGGGTTTTATAAACCTTGGCAGCAATTAAGTTTACTTTGGGTGCAGTGGTGGGCCACTGAAGAATTCTAATAAGGGCAGCTTAACAAGGGTCCATCTCCACAAAAAAAATTAGCAGGGCAAGGTGGCACATGCCCGTAGTCCTAGCTACTCAGGGGGCTGAAGTGGAATGGTCACCTGAGCCCAGGAACTTGAGGCTGGGTGAGCCACAATTATACCACTACACTCCAACCTGAGTGACAGAGTAAGACCTTGATTCAAAAAAAAAGAAAGATAATACAGGAAAGAAGGTGGGGAGGGAAGTGAGGGGGAGGGAGGGGAGAGGAAAGGCGGGGAGGGGAGGGGAGGGGAGAGGAAAGGCGGAGAGGGAGGGGAGGGGAGAGGAAAGGCGGGGAGGGGAGAGGAAGGGCAGGGAGAGGAGAGGAAAGGAAAAGAAAAAAGAAGCCGGGCTCGGTGGCTCAGCCTGTAATCCCCCGCCTTTGGGAAGCTGAGGTGAGTGGATTGCCTGAGCCCGCAGCTTCGAGACCCACCTGGGCAGCAAGACCTCATCTCTACAATAAATCAAAAAATCAGCCGGGCGTGGTAGCGCATGCCTGTAATTCCGGCTACTGGGAAGGCTGAGGCGGAAGGATCACCAGAGCCCAGCAGGTAGAGGCTGCGATGGCCGGGAGCGGCCACTGCACTCCAGTCTGGGCGACAGAGTGAAACTACAACTCAAAAAAAAAAAAAAGAAAAAGAAAAAAGAAAAAAATGGAGGGAAGAGGGAAGGAGAAAAAAAAAAGGTGTATCCTATAGATGAGATGATGGTAAAATCCAGCAAATGAAGTAGGAGTCAGAGATAATTGTGTAACTTTTCAATATTCTTTAGAGTTTTGGGTTGTACTTTCCTTGTAATTGGTCAAATTCATCTCTTTGGAAACAATGATTTTTTAAAGTAAAAATAAAGTGAACAATAGTGTGTTAGATGCATCATTCATTTATTAATGGGTATGAGTATTATAATCAGTATGAATGTGCCTTCAATGGGACTGTTGTGGGTCACCCTCCAGGATGATAAATGTCAGAATGCCAAAGCTTACAATATCCTAATTCTCCCAGAAAACAGTCCTGGAGTCAGCCCCTTTTGCCTTTTCAATATCAGCTTCATTGCACTTCAACAACTGTTTTTGAAACAATGTTTGTTTTCTTTTGTTCAGATTCCTTCTGGTCCGACTGTAGGTCTTAAGTGAAGTTGGAAATGCTTTTGAAATTAATATTATTTTTTTCCTATTACAAAAGTAAATATTATTTTTTCCTGTTACAAAAGTAAAGTTCTTACACAGGTTTTTGTACTAGGAAGACATGTAGGATTAAGGGCACTACAATTTGGATATTTTAAATGAAGGACTGAATAAATAGTCAATGAGATCTGAATTAAAAAATCCTCAGAAAACAAGGCATGACACAAGCAGAGAAAGGTTCAGCATATCTCAAAGGGAAAGCCTTTATCCATTGCATGAGTCACTTGTCCATTCCACAGCCAAAATTACTCATCCCAGTGTACTTGACCTTTCTGAGGACCTAAGGAAATTTACCAGGATTGATTGTCATTCAAGGGAGAATGACTACTTTAGCCAATCAAAAGCATACATTGCGGTGTTTTGCTATGCCTCTGTCTCAAATAAGAATAAGTTTGGATTGAGAAAATAACTGACAAAATATTCTCTTCCAAGTGGGCCCTGGAAATTTAAGTTCTTACATGTAGGCATAGATGAGATGTTGTGATTCAAACCCCAGGTTCCAGTTTAGTCAATTTCTTATTCTTAAGTTTAAGCTATGTTGTTTGTAAAATCATTTAAATTTCCATTCCTAGAATCCGCTGACGAATAGTTGTCTGGGTTTAGCTAGCCACATCTGACGTTTTTACCCATTCATATATTGTTATCCACAATTTGGAGCATAGGGATTCCTTGGTCCCGGGACAATCCTTTGACTACCTCTGTGTAGACTAAGGTAAAATAGTGTATTTGGATAAAGCTTTCAACCACAGCACAGAGGGCCATACTGATAACATAACTCACCCAATAGTCTCATAAAGGAATGTAATCAAAAGTTGTTGCTGTTCAATAGTTTCGTCAAAAAATTCACACACGAGTAAACTTATTTACAAAGGATTGCCTGAGACATATGCAAACATCTGTTCCTCTGGATTCCTCTCTAGAGAGAACAAAAAATCACATACATGACTCTAAGTGTCAGATGTTCAAATAAACGAGCAAAGTGGTCTACTGTGATTTGGGGAGGAAGGAAAGAAGAGTCATGTGGGTAACTGCGGGGTGCATTCTGTGCTTGGAAGCACATTCATTTCTTTTTTAGAGGCTGTGCAATCCAAGCACACTCATTCCCATGACCAAATTTGGCTTGCAGCCTGCCTGACTTTATTCTGCATCTAGATCATTGATTATCTGTCTTAGATTAAGTTAGTGCCTCAGAGAGCTACCAGGACTCTATTATTTGTTCCCTCTTATAATTGATTTTACTAAATTTGGACCTGACACTATGGTTTTAGGAAATTTGGGGCTGAAAACTGGGAGACATTTCTTATTCTTTGTTATACCCTAATTCACGGACAGTTACTTTCCGTGAAGTAGTGAGTTTTTCTCCTTAGCAAGGCTACTTGTATGTTCTATTCAAGATAGCATAAATAGTGATCAAATCATAATCCACACTGTTCCTCAGTCCTGTGCTTATGAGGACCTTGTTTTGGTTTCAGAAGTACAAATAGACATTTCCCCCACCTGACTCTCTCTGGAATCAGCCTAGTGCTCTGTCTATGATGACTGACCTTCAGCCCCTTCAGGCACGTGATGGGATGGGATTGCATCTCGTCATTCTCTTGTGGACAGGGTTGACTGTGAGTCTTTCTGGCTGAGGAGCTTTGAGCTGAAGTGATCTATGCCACTTCTAACATTTATTACCAGGCGTGAGAACTACCAATGACCTGGTTTCCTCTGCTGCTATATTGCAAGTGAGGGTGACAATGACACCACCACCTGGGAGTCACCATTTGACTCAAAGCAGACATGGAGTATGAGAGAAAAGTAACTTTTGTGGTTTCAAGTCAGTGAGACTTGGGAATTAAATGCGTCTTATCCCAGCTTGAACCCTCCCTCAACCCACTCCCTTGTGACACTGGTAGCGCAGATGTAGTGACCTTTCATGCCTAGTCAAGCTCCTTGAACATGATAGCTTGTTAGGACCAATGCGACCTGATTCCATCTTTAATAACCAGGATGATTGATAGTAATACAATCCAGTTATACATGTGTTTTTCTATTTGGGCTGCAAGAGGCAGACTTTATCTATTTTTCATTAAAATGCCCTATTTCTCTGAAAAAAAAAAGATAAAAGTTGTCTGCAGGGCATATGATGCTTATATTCCTTTCCCTAAATTATAAAACTTGGTTTTTAGAATGAAAAAGACAAAGTCTTGCAGTAACCTAGCTCTGGGTACACAACTGACAATTAATCAAACTGATTTCTTCCTAGATTATTACATGGCAAATAGACCATAGTCTTCTGGTTCCTGCTTCACAAACTGCTTTACTATATTCAATATTGTTGGGGGGAATTCATAATATTTTACAAAATAAATTGTTTCCCTGATCTGAACACTTTTTTTTCACCTGAGCAACTGGTTTGTTTTTATCTACTAAATACGGTGACCATGTCTCTCTCTCTTTTTTTTTTAATACATTTTCTGCTAGGAGGTTGATTGACAGATTTTAGGGTCAAAATTAGTGAATACGGTAAACCCTACAGTCTGTATTTTGTGTACAAAATTTACTCTTTAAAAAAATTTTTTTTATTTTAAAATTGTGGGGCACAATTCAGGGTTAGGCATACAAATATTCATTGTGCGGGTCCCTTGTTAATGAGGTGTGTCCCCCCTTCCCCAGGCAGATTTTGACTACTGTCAAACTTTACTCTTAACTATCAGATGAAATTTAAAGCGCCTGGAATTTTAAGGTACCGAGAGGAATTCCAACGTACAGTGTTTACAGTTGTTAATTTGTAGGTGTAGCTTAAGCAGAAGCAGCCTAGTAACTAGGTGATACAGAGTAGTTGTTAAGTTTATGAGCTCTGGAACCAGATTAGTTATATTCAAATCCTAGCTTTGCAAATTGTTAGCCATGTGATCTTAAGCAAGCTATTTCAGTGTACCTCAGTATCCTCATCTTTAAATTGAGAATAATTGCCTCTGTGGTTGTGAGGATTAAAAGTGGTAATATATGGACACTATTAAGAACATTTTCTGGCATGTTAGTTAATATAATTATTTCTGTAATAATAAGTGGCCAGTGATTACAAGTCAATTCTCATGGTTCAATCAATTAAACATTCACTGAGAGCCTTTACTATAACAAGCACTGTTGCTGGGTCCCAGAAATGCAAAAATAAACAAGACCTGGCCCTTAACTTAGTTCATGGGATATAACAGCCTAAAAAGGGAAGATATATACATGAATGTCAGTACAGTAGGACTAAGTCAATAATTACATGAGTTATTTGGTATTTGCCATCAATGTACATTTTGCAAAAACATCAATATGGATATTTCACCTCCATACCCTCACAGCCATACTGATTTTTTGCATCCTTCTAGCCAAAGTTTTTGGAAAACAGAAAGCATTTAGAGATTGTGGGATAGAATAATTAACTGAAAGGAGACATTCAAGTGGTGCTGTCCAGCAGACACCTTTAGGAGTTACCACAAATAAATACAATCACAGAGGAAATGAACAATCTGAGAAAGGTTTCAGTGAGAAGGTGGAGGAGCAAACCTGTGAAGGGTGCTCCTGGCCTGGGCATTTGGGAAAGATTTCCCTGAGGAAGTAGCTTTGCAGCTAAGACCTGGAGGCTAAACAGCAGTTGCCCAAGGAATGTTCCCTACAAAAGTAATGGCAAGTACAAAGCTGCTGAGGCAGGATGGAGCTTGTCAATTGCTTACCGTTCCCAAAAACTAAAAGGAGTGTGTAGCTAGAACATAGTAAGCAAGCAGAAAGTAGCATACGGTGGTAGTAATTATCCTGTCCTCAGGAAGGTCTTCTCTGGGCACACCTATCTAATATAGCTCTCTCCCTTCTCTGTCCCATTCCCCTTCTGTGTTTTCTTTGTAGCATTTCTCTTAAGTCAGATGGGTTATTTGGTATTTGCCATCAATATATATGCAATTTATAGGCATTTATGTGTTTTTTTTTTTTTTTTTTTTTTTTGGAGTCTCACTGTGTCGCCCAGACTGGAGTGCAGTGGCCGCTCCCGACCACTGCAGCCTCGACCTGCTGGGCTCCCGACCATGCTGTAATTCCGAGTAGCCGGAATTACAGGCATGCGCTACCATGCCCAGCTGATTTTTTGATTTATTGTAGAGATGAGGTCTCGCCTGCCCTGGCGGGTATCGAACCCGTGGGCTCAGGCAATCCACTCACCTCAGCCTCCCAAAGGCGCGGGATTACAGGCTGAGCCACCGAGCCTGGTTTATGTGCTTTGTTAATTGTATATTTTCCCAACTTGGATGTCCGCTCCATTAGTAACAGATCTTATCAGTCTTATTCTTCTCTCTAACCTACAACACTTGGAACAGAACTTGAGTATATCATTGGCATTCAATACTCTTGAATAAAAAAAGGAAAACAAAACAAGAGAATGAATAGATGTGGTGAGAGAGGTAAGCTGTGGCTTAATCGTGAAAAGTTTTATACCCCAAAACACTATTTTGACCATTAAATTAACATAAAGCAAATGAAGGATTTTAAGTCAAAGGGGTGTGATGAGGTTTGCATCGAAAAATCACTGATGGTTGGATCAAGGACAGACCTGAGGGACTGGCAGGCAGATTATTGTGGCTTACATCAATGTGATGGCATGAGAGGAAGACAGAAATTGATACATCTGAGAAATAGCAAGAAAGGATAATCAACAGGGCTGGGTCTTTGACTGGCATGAGAGAATAGGAGGACACCTAGATTTGATGTTGAGCAACAGCAAAATGAATTCTTTTAGTGACAAGAGAGTTGTGTCTCTTTGCTGTTTTGGAGGAGTCTTGTAGGGATTTGTACCTCCTAGTTAGTGAGATGAAGTTTGAAGTGTGAAAGCCACTCACAAGGTGCTGTGAAGAACACACCCAGCTAAAGAGGGGTATAGTCAGGAAACAGAGACTGGCTGTCACGAACACAGAACAGAAACTGAATCCATGAAAACAGATAAGAAGTCAGGTTTGGTGGCAAATGCCTATAATTCCAGCACATTGGGAGGCAGAGGCGAGAGGATTGCCTGTGTCTAGGGCTGCAAGACCGGCCTGGGGAACTTGGCGAGACCACCACCTCTACAGTAAATCAACAAATTAGCTGGCCCTGAGGGCCTATGCCCGTGGTTCCAGCTACTTGGAAGGCTGAGGCAGAAGGATCACCTGAGCCCAGCAGGTTGAGGCTGTGGTGGCTGTGAGTGTGCCACTGTCCCCCAGCCTGGGCAGCAGTGTGAAACTCCCACTCAAAAAAGAAAGAAAGAAAGCAGGGAAGATCCATCCGTGAGAGGTGTCAGAGTGAGACTGAATGAGGACTCAGGCCACATTTCTAAGGAACTCAGGAGGAGAGAGAGAAGTCCACACAGCAGGCAGGAGAGCAGGTTAGGGGAAACCAGACAAAGTAGGTCACAGAAGACATGGAAAGTGCATATTTCAGGAAGGGAACAGCCTGGAGCAGTTTCCATGACAAAAGTTACCTGGCTCATACCTCTAATTAGTAGGCCTTTAGATTTTATTTCTGCAGACACCTGTATTCAAGGAGTAACACTGAGGAGAGATTATTCCTTAAAATAGAATTAGGGTTCCAACTACACCTTGGACAATGGCAAGGCAGGCCTGACAGATGCACTGGATTGGAATGACACCGCCCAAAGGGCAGCTTGCCAGAAGCGGTGAAAGGAAGGTAATCATTCTGAACACTCTGGAAATGTGTTGTCTGTCACAAATGTGTTGTGAATGTGTTAGAGTAAGAAACTACTGTATTTGTTTTAAAGCCATTAGCCCCAGAGTTCCAAACTTCCCAGGTCCTGTGTTTGTAGTTCTTGGGGGGCTAGGGTAGAAAAGGAGAAAATGATATGAAATAATCAAAAGTGATCAGAAGAGAGGATGAGGAAAAAAGGCCTTTAAGGCTCAACGCTCAAGAGCTGTTCCCAATTAGCAGAACCCTGATAGGCACAAATGATGTTTTCATGTGTCTGTGTTGCTGAAAACACCTATTGAATTAATTTTAAAATTGTATTTCTGATTTCCTCTCTCTGATTCGTGTCATTATAGATTCAGGACACGAATCTATAGTTAGTTAAAGAATGCACACGTACTTTATGAGTCATATTGTTCCAAGAATGACGTGGCTTGAGACGGTATCTTTGAAATCTATAGTACTTTTTCCTGAACTGTATGTATTTGGAGACAGCCAGGCACTTCTGGCAGAACTCCAGGATTTATGAGATTTAAATCTGTACTTTGCAAACAGACGGATGCTTATCAGCACTGGAGTGACATGGGGGTGCACTGCTCTCTGACCAGCAGAGGAGAGGTCTCACGTAGGATACAGGAGTATCAGCAGGCTCCCTTGACAAAGTGCTTCATATCTAGAGTGACACCGCTGCCAGTGTCAAGAGATGGACTCTTTTTAAAAGAAAGTCAATCCAATCAAGGTATGAACAGATCATTGCTGCAGGGAGCGACTCTTCACATGAGACTTGTCACTCTTTCCCTGCGTTTTACCATTTGATACCTTGATCTGAGTGTTCATTTACTCAGCAAACAGGTGCACATGTGCCAAACACTGTTGTGGTGGTGACCAAAGCAGAGATGTCACCTACCCACAGTCTAAACGGAAAGAGAGAAGGAAATCAGCAGTCGCAGTGCAATTGCTGAGATAACACAGGAAGTCAGTACAGGAGCCACAGGCTTCTGAACCAGCCTTAGGAAAAGTCTAGCCTGTGACCCAATGGGCCAGCTAAAAAAAGTGGGACAGAGCTTCTTCCTTACTTTATTTACTGCTCTTGCCATGATAACTTTCCCCCAAATGTTGAGCCACTAATGCTTTAAAACTATAGCCTAAATTTGGCCAAAAGGCTGACATTTGATAAAAATAACAACACTAAATATTGTGATAGAAGAGAAAGAAAAAAATACAGAAGATATAAACGTCACAAAAATGGTCAAGCTCTCAAAATGTGGAACACTGATCTTTAAGATAGCTGTATCCTGGGTCCGAAGAAGTAGTACATCCTTGCTTGATCCCAACCTGGCCTTCTGATCCCAACCTGGCCTTTGCTTGATCCCAACCTGGCCTTCTGCTCTGCTAGATCGATCTAGATTGATCTAGATCGATCTGGCCTTCTGCTCTGCTAGATCCACATCGTCTTGGAGGTAAGAATGTTTATTTATGTCATGGAGAAGCAGGCTTCTATGTCATTGTCCCTTTCTAGGGAAAGACTAGAAAACATCTTGCCTCCCATGCATCTAAATATCTCTCATCTTTATTTCTAATAATTGGCAAATGAGAGAATTTTTCTGTATCCAACTACCCATATTAAAGTATGTAACAAAATGAATGACTTCATGCTCACTCCAAAAAAGGTCATTTTTGCCGACCCTGCCTGCATGGTGGAGCTTCTTAACTCCGGAACATACGCACGCATTCAAACACACAGATACAGTAAGTGGGGACACTAATAAAAAGTGCATTTTCAACTTTGAGCAATAAACATACAGAGATATGTGTTCGACTCCCACCTCAAGTCACTGCCTTGTTAACCTGCAAAGTATATGAAAGCAGTTTCTTAAAGTTTGGTGAATATATGTCTGTTTTAGAAAGTATGGACCTAGTTCTTCTTTTTACTCTCTTCCTTTGTGTTCCTTTTCTTAAAAAAAAAATTCTGTTTTTTTCCATTCTATGCTTCATCTGTTTCTCCCATCCCTGCCTTCAAGGTGATAAGAAACAGCAAGACCTGTGGGGCCCTAGTTGCGGAGGTACTCAGGGTCAAGGACCCTGGCTTGGGCTGGTGGACCCCAGCTCAACGATGCAGCCAGACTACCAGGGCCTATGGAGCAGAATAAATAAATAGTTAGGGCCAAGGCCAGTGAAGTCTTCAGAGAGGACATGAGGAACAAGGAGGCAATTAGAACCTCAGGCTAAAGTGGTCAGCAGATTGAGATGGTAGTTACATAGAAGGTGAATGATCGAATGCATGTTGAGGATAATGAGAGCCACGTTTTTGACTTTTAGAGAAAAGTGTTACCTCTATAGAAAGGGCAAAAGCTAGAGTGAACCCTATGGCTATGAGTTGGAATTAGAGATAGTAGTGTAATTTCAACTTTGAAGGAAGGAAGGAAAGGAAAGGAGGGAGGGAGGAAGGAAGGAAGGAAGAAAGGAAGGAAGGAAAGAGAGAAAGAAAGAAAGAGAGAGGAATAGAAATAGATGCTATGTTGTGTGTGTGTGTATATATATATGTGCATCCACTGAGAAAGCCTAGAAACAATGTCACTCAGGAAAAGGTGAGTACACCCAGCACCCAGATCTTAGTTTCTAAAAACCATTCTTCACTAAAAAAGTGTTCCTTAGAGAAAGGATTGACTTAAAGACTGGAACAGAAAAAGTACAAAATTAATCTGGGCTATCTTGTGCCAAAAATTAAGGAAATGACAAATAATGAGGGAAACTTGTCAAAGAGATGTATGTCTATGTTTAGGGACTCCTACTGTCCCAGTCTGGGTAATGTGAGCATAAATATAAATAATGATTTTAAAGAATTATACCTCTCTGAGTAAAATAGCTATCTATAAGTCTACACTGATATAAATAAATAAGCAAACATAAATATAGGAGACAGGAACTTTCTTTATAGTAGAATGCTAACTCATAAATGTAGACAAATGACTAAAACAGAAAATTACCATTTGGTAACCATCATTGTAACAACTGTTTTAGGCAAAACATCACCAGTGAATGTCAAGTCTACTATGTAAAAAATTTTAGAGTAATAAATATTTCCATAGTTTTAAAACATTCCATACACGGAAAAATTAGCCACTTTGTAATAGAGAAACCTAGAAGACATCACCTTAACCAAGTGATTGACATTGTGTGCCTTCTGATATGATACACTGTGAAGAACAGGGCCTCACTGGTGAGGAATGCCTACTGATAATTCAAAATCTGAGTCTAAATGAGGAAACATCAGGCAAACTTTAAGTGAAAGATGTTCTAGACAATAACTGGCCTGCTTCATCAAAAGTATTAATGTCACAAAAAGCAAGGAAAGACTGAGCAAATGTTCCACCCGAAGACTAGAAACATGACAACAAAATGGAACTCATGACCATGGATTAAGCCCTGGATTTTTTTTTGTTTTATTTTGTTTTTCTGTTTTTTGGTTTTTCGGTCTTAAATAACAAAGTACATTATTGAAACAATTGGTAACATGAAAATAGGCTATTAATAGTAAGTGGTCAAATTTTATCCATGTCAAATTTCTGATTTTGTTGAGTATATGGTGTCATGTCTGCAAATTACCCTCAAATAGTTCAGGGAGGAAAAACATATGAATAAGTTTATGTGTGTGCATGTATATACATACACATAATGATAAATGTGGTCAAATATTAACAACTAGGAAACTTGAGAGTGCTCTTTTATTATTCTTACAATATGTCTCTAAGGTTAAAAATATATCAAAATAGGTAGCAAGTAACCATATATTGCTCATTTATAGGAGCACTGAAAAAAAATTACCCTAATAGAATTAACAAATAAGATTGTAAACTTTTTTAAAATTTCAAAGTAAAAAAAAAGTAATGAAAACATGGAACTAAGAAACCAACTATATTTCAGCATTCCTTCATACTCTTCAAGCATTATACTATTCTGAAGGTAAAATGATATTGCATCTTATTTTTCCTTTCCTTGGGCTGTTGCCTCATTTGAAAAAAAATAAACAAACTACAGTGGATACATAAAATTTGCAAAAAGTACTATCTAAAAAGTTCTAGGTAAGAAAAAAATTGTCATTTCCTTTATTTTTTCAAACATATTTAAATGATATAATTCGGAATCGAAAAAATTCAATTTTGTTCTCAAAGGAAGTAACAATATAAGTCAATTTGCCTGCCTTCTCTCTCCCTTTCTCTCTCTCCCGGCCAGGTGTCCTATGTCAAAGCTATTGACATTTGGATGGCGGTGTGCCTCCTCTTTGTATTTTCAGCGCTTCTGGAGTATGCGGCTGTAAATTTTGTATCAAGACAACATAAAGAACTTCTGAGATTTCGACGAAAGAGAAAGAATAAGGTAAGTGATGAAATGCATTGGGTTTGGTGGTATCCAATTTTCACTGGAAAGTGAATTTGTTGTGATGAATAGAGGTGATAAGACATGAAATTGGAACTAAGGATGAAATGGTATGATACTCCTTTTTTTTTGTCTAGTTGAAACTTGAAGTGTTAAAAATAGCTGCAGGGAGAAAATGATGATACCTAGTTATACTTTAAACAGCATTTCTGGTGACATGAGACTTATCAACTTCTTTCTAATGTACTTCCTGGAACAACACCTTTTTTTGCCTCAGTTGATGAAATGTAGTTTATTACTTGCAATGTTAGAGTGATTCTTATGATTTTACTTGATATGTCATCAAATGTAATTATTAAAGTTGTTCCTTTTTCTGAGCTAATTCCTTTGATTTCCACCAAATATTACTTATTTATTAATATCATGATGATAAATTCGTGCAAACTATGTGGTACTTTTTTGATGAATATTTTCATGTTCTTAAGACATTTATTCTGAAATCCTGTGGGAAAGTTAATAAAGTGCTATTATTGCCTTGCTATCATCTGATAAAAGATGAAACAAGGAGAAAACTGTATTTTGCATATGATTAGGAGATCATAGGATGTTGCAGGAGTAAGCTCCTACTTGGATTTGGATAACCAAATGAGGTTGTTTTCTCTACTCAGACCTGTAAAGGGAGGCATTACTTCCCTTTAGGTGCGCCTGGTTTTAACCAAACCCCTTTCCTTTTCTGGAAAGGAACGTTTCCATTACAACAAATCTATGAGTATACGTCTAATGTGAATGTGCCAACTGACATTTCAAAAGCAAATTAACTTTTGGAGCAATAGAAAGGAATGTCAAAGTTATGTATAATTGTGGCCAGGATCCAATATATTGAATGTTTAAGTCAAAGCATAATGCTTTTTGATAATAGTCTGGTTCATCTAGTGTGTATTTGTAAGGATTTTTAAAGGTTCTAACTTTTTTTAAGGATTCCTATGGTTTCTGAATGATTGACTGCAATTTATATATTTATTAATTTTTTAAAAAAAGCAGTAAACTTTTATCTCTTCGTGCTTGAGTCTACTTAGCATTAAACATACCCTAAAGCAATAGAGCAGCCGGGCTCAGTGGCTCAGCCTGTAATCCCGAGCCTTTGGGAGGCTGAGGTGAGTAGATTGCCTGAGTCTGTGGGTTCGAGACCCGCCTGGGCAGAGATTATCATCTCTATAATAAATCAAAAAATTAGCCGGGCGTGGTAGCGCACGCCTGCAATTCCGGCTACTCAGAAGGCTGAGGCGGAAGAATGGCCGAAATCCAGCAGGTCAAGGCTGCCGTGGCCGGGAGCGGCCACTGCACTCCAGTCTGGGTGACAGAGTGAGACTCCAACTTAAAAAAAAAAAGCAATAGAGTATTCAGTCATTTCTAAATGGCCCTCCAAAATCATCACCACTCCAATAAACACCCTATTAACTGTTGCATGGAAGGAACATCAGCAATAGGAGATGAGTAATATATGAAGAGAAAGCAGTGCTAGAGCTTGTATTTGATTACATTTTTATTAAAACAAAAGTATATTATTTATCCATTGAAATACATTGTGATGGGGAGATTAACTTTTCCTCATCTTCTTCCTTCACCTCACTCACTGGCCTACCGTTCTATTTACATTTCCTCACTCTTCTTCCTTCTTCCCTTCTCTCTCTCTCTCTCTCTCTCTCTCTCTCTCTCTCTCTCTCTCTCTCTCTCTATCTTTTTCTCTTCGCCCTACCTACTCCCTCCTCTTTTCTCTCATGATACCTGGCACTGATTGAAACACCATAACAGGCAAATGCTGTACCTTGGGCGCAAAGCTCTTGTCTTTCTTTCTTCTTAGCGACAAAGACAATTTTCCCTTGTACTATCGCTAATCAGAAGTAAAGCAGCACTCATTATTGTTTGCTTTTTCCTTTTTTCTTTTCCATTTCTTTACCTTCTTCCTCCTCCTTATCCAGTTTCCAAAGCATCAGCCATGTACTGCAAATACTGGAAATGAGAAGTACTGTGCACATTGGTGTCCAGATACGGAAAGTCTGAGAGCTTGGATGTATTCTACAACCACCACACATCCAATGGACACAGTACTCAGTGGATAAATGTAGACTATAAGTTGAAACACTCAATTCTGGGTCCTCCTTTAAAAAAAAAAAGCATTATTGCTAACAAAGTGTCTCTTTACTCTGTTTTACCACATATGAAAGTGAAATAAAAAATAATGATGCCCCTTCCTCATTAACTCATAGAAAGATGGAAAGATTAATTTTCCTAGTGACTAGCACTCTGGAAAAAAATGTGAAAATGAAAAAATATGTCTTGTTTTTTCTAGTAACTGCTTGATATATTCAGGGAGCAAATGTAAGAACATGTCATTAAGATTTAATGCAGAAAAGGGAGCCAGTTTTTTTTTTTTTTTAAGTTCATTTCATAGTTTGGGGTAGATACCTTGCACATGTGAATATCTATTAATTGAGACATTTGTGTGTTCAAATGGTATGTGTGATTAAAACCAACTGTGTGATTATATTTAATCATATATGACTCGATTCTCTGGTTTCTCAATCCCTCTCGGTCCACTTTACCTTCCCACAGACAGAAGCTTTTGCATTGGAGAAGTTTTACCGTTTCTCAGACATGGTAAATTGACTTTCTTAACTCTAAATAGAGGAATGTGGTCATCAGTAGAAAGCAGACAGCATATTCTGCACCACCCAGGCAGTGTTTGGTGGGGAAACCCAGCCTTTTCCATATTTAGGGCCAAGCAAACCATCATCTCCCTTCAGTAAAAGAGGGCTCTCTTTTTCTAAGAGTTTCACTTTTGTCTTTCCTCATTCAGTTAAGGGATATTTAAATATTGCCCTTCATTTTATTAACAGAGCAATTGGTCAAAATGGTTGTTAAATATACATTAAAGAGAACTATAATATGTATCTTGTAATAGGCTCCATTGAAGAAACAATCACCCATTTGGACAAAATCAGTTTCCAACTAAGTGGGAAACTTATTTATACAAACATATGCTAAGGGCTGCTGAATAAGATCCTAAAATAAGGCGAAAAAAAATGCTTTGTGCAGTCTATGTATCTTTCAAATCCACTCTTAATGCTAAAATGTGTTGAGATCATTTATAGCAAATGAGACATTTGGTTTTGAGAGCCATAGCCCTTGGAATTTTCTTTAAAACAAACAAACAAAAAAGGCGTGCACAAGGGCACATGTCCAAGTATGAGGGGAGACCCAAAAAATGGAATTTATTTATAAAAATGTGTGTGTTTTCTCTTACATGTTTCAACTTCAGTCACTTTCAAAGTATTCTCTGTTTAATGCAATACAACTATTGAGACACTTTTTCCATTGCTCAAAACAGTTTTTGAACTTGTTAATTTGGATTCCTTTTAGTGCTTCTGCCGTTTCCTGTTTCACTTGTTCCACATTGGCAAAACATTTCCCTTTGAGGACTTTTTTTATACAGGACAACAAAAAACAGTCACTCGGGGTGAGATCCAGTGAAAAGGGAGGGTGGGGCACCGGGGTCATCCCATTTGGGTTAAAAATGCTGAACACTCAGCACGGCGTGGGAAAAATGGTCTTGCAAATAGGCAAATGCACTGAAAGAATCTCCCAAATATAATTCACTGAAGCTGAACACAGCATCTCACAACAACACTAACTGGTATACTGATGTTGACGGGTTCCTAGAACACTTACCTAACGGGAGAAGCCTGTACTACAAGGAACCTGCTCTCCAAAAAATAATTCCAGTTTTTTGGGGATCCTCCCTCATATAATAACTAAATATTTTTAAAAGTAACCTAGAGTAGATAGTGTCAGTCCATTGGTGGTTTGACTTGGGGACCCATTACATAATAAGCAACGATTAAGGATACATCTACCGAAGCCAAGAATTTATCCTGGAAAATCATACACAAATAGTCCAGTGACTACACTAAAATTTCTAGGGTAAAGTATATTTAAAAGTAGCTTCCCAGTTGATTCTATGTACACCCTGGCTTCTTGTAAAAACATGATATTAAACATACATTGTAGTTTTCTCAACTTCATAACAGATTATCTAGATTCACTCTTAAATTGCTAAGTTCTCTTCTAATATTTGATCACTCATCTATTCTTATTTGCTACTAAATTCCATGTTATTTCATAACATCCTTCTTCTTTCTTTGTTTTTCACTCCTTAAAAATGATTTCACATAATCTCTTTGCTTTTATTTGATTACATTAACTATAAATTTGTAATTACATGGAATTTGCATGATCAGATGTACTGTTTACAATATAGATTCAGATATACATATATATTAGACTAGACATATATATATATTTATTTATATATATACATATATAATCTCTCTTTGGAAGACACAAGATAATTATATCTCCAATAACTAAACAGTTAGTGTTTATATAAACTATAGAATAGAATGAAAGTTAAATATTCAATTAAATATTGCTTTAGAAGTACTTGGAAGAAAAATCGGACTTACCTCATGGACAGTCAATGAATTCTTATTTTTATTAAAAAAGCAATATTATAATGCAAATATATCCACTAGAAAGTATATGCATCTCATTTATTTTCTAAATATTGTAAGCCTTGAGCAAATTTGAGGATGTTTATTTTGACTTTTTGAAAACTATTTCCCTCAAACTAACAATGCTCTGGATTTACCAAATTTTTTATTTTTTAAAACGATGTATTTTACTTATAAACAGCCTAAGCAATCTAAATCTTTAAATAAACATCAAAATTAATTTAAATACTGATCCTATGCCCTTTCTTTTCATGAGTTCTAGTTTACACAAAGTTTCTTCAGTGCTCTAATTTGGAAGAACAGGCAAAGTAAGTAAAATGGTCTCATTATGGAACGTCTGTTACAACACTGGACCTTACACTAGCGCAAATATTATTCCTAGGAGTTTTAACTTGCTTCTGTATTGGCTTAGCACTGTATACAATCTTTTATACTTTACTTTTTCCTCTATTAAGGTTTCAGGAAATCCTGTGTGAATTGTAAAAGAACACAAGTTTGCTCTTGTATCCAAATTTCCCCACCCCACACTGTCCCGCCTGCTGTGTGCCAACTGCCCACTGCACCATGCCATGGATGTACACTCAGTGCTGTGAATGTGCGGGTGGATGCATGATATGAAAGCATTTGGGCTAGAAGTTGCTATTCTCATATATTATATCATTACTTTAGTTCCGGAAGTTTATAAAGACATGCCAAGACACTTTTGAACATGGGATTTGTTGAGAGAGATGGATGAAATGTGATGGCTTTAACACGTTTCATGAAGCTTCTTCTGCAATGCAGTGTGAAGATGCACTGCTCTGCTGTGAGAAAGCACATTACCAGTGTCCTACTGCCTCTGACTTTCTACTTATTACCATTTATGAATTATTATTTATATATGCAAATGAACTTGGAATGGATCATTAGTTCTAGACTTAAGAAATCGTGATCAGTTTATGCTATGCTGGGCACAATGGTTATCTTTTAAAATAAAGATATCATTGACTGCATTTTGACCATCTTATTTACCCAAACTTATTTGCTTGTGTATTTATATGCTTCCTTACTTTAAAAAGAGCTACAGATAACTTCTAAGGGTAACAAATAATTTATTTTGTTCTGCCTTGTGCATTTTGTCAACTCTTTAGTCTTAGGATAAAAGCAAATATGTATATATTACTTTGGTTGAAAGGAAAAGGTTCCACAGTTGAAACCAATATGGCATCTATATATACTAAATTATCTAATAATCTTTCCATTCCAGGAAATATATGCTATATTCCAGAGTTAAAAAGATATTCTTTCACCAGGTAAAATATTTTCTACAAATTTCTTTCATACATACCTGAGGAAAAGTAGTCTGTCTATAACTTAGATTCAAACAAAATTCTGTTTGAATGACACTTATACCAGGAGATGAAATTACATCCTCTCAAGTAAAATAAAATGATAAAGATTTACTTATTTCCTACAAACAAACACTTAGAGTTTATGTTAAGCACAGATGTTTCTTATAACTATATTCTCTCTGAAAATCTACTCAGATGATAGTTTTCAATAAAGTAGCAAAATTTCTATTTAATCTAAATCAACACTCACTATAGTGACTTTCATCTCAAAACTGACTAAAAGAGGAATGTCACATTTTTATATATGCTATCTATTGCAATATTTTATGTTACTCCATAATTATTAGCTGGCACTGAAAAAATCTAACATTATGCAAGAAATGGATACATAGATTTTTAAATAAATCATTTTATTTTTATCTCTCAAAATATCTATATTACGTTTTTGTAATGTTTCATCTAAAACATTTATCTTTTTAAATTTGTGTTTTGCCACTTGTTAATCTCCAAACCATTTCTGAATCTAAATTCAATATGCCAAACACACACTTGACTAATCAACAACTAATTCATATGTTATCTATAATAAATGGAAGGTTCGCCTGGAGTTAGGTTTCATTGAATTTTGCACTAATAATTGGCTTGCAACAATAAAACATTTTTAAACCTCATTTATAATTGCATTTTTAAGTCTTCCATTTCAAAATGATAAATATGTATAGATGCACGGAACTGAATATTTTAGTCTAGATTGATATTTTAGAAAAAACATTTTAATCTGTTCACACTTTTCATCTGATCTCAGTATTTTCTAAAGTGCAATGATTTTTCCCAACAAAGTAAGCCACTATGGTTTTTTAGCAATTTAAAAGAATCCACACACTTTGAAACCATAAAAATGGAGACTTATAACAATTTAGTTTTTATTCCCATGTTACTTTCCCATTTGGCAACAAAGTCACAGAAAATTAGTTAAATAAAAAGACATTTGGAGTAATCTATTTAGCACTTTAATTGTATAAACAAATGCCCCAAAGTACCTACTAGGAGAGAAACTTTAGGATGAAAATAATGTGTATAATGCTGCTATATCTTACAGCAATTCACAGTCTACTCTCCATGCTACCTTAAACATTTAATGTTTTGTTCACACTCAATGGCAATCTTCATATCTTCACTACTCTAGCACACAAGTAATTTTCTCTAGTCTCACACGTATGTTAATACACAGTATTGTGTTTGATGACAGAGATGAAGCAATTTACTCGAGGACTATATCTACCATTCTATTTCCTATCTCTACTATTTCTAACTCGAGCATGCATTTTATATGAATCTATCTTTGGCGTAATTACTGAAATAAAATGAAAGGGGACTTACAAAGTTACACAATATGTTACTGAAGCATACTTACTAAAATGATTTTCTGAGTTCCAAATTGGTGAAAAAAGATCTTCCTGTAAAAAAGAATTGTGCAGTAGCTGACCGGTTTTTTCCACCTTTTGTTGCCTGCCCTTCTAATTTACTTGAGGCATAGTAAGTGGATTTACTTATGGGTACATTAAGCTATTTCTTTAATTTTACCCGTTTAAACAGCAATCTTTTTAAGCCCATTTTTTAAGTTCATTATATCTAATCTTTTTTATTATTTATATCGTGTGTTGTCAAGTGCCCTATTTTATAGCCATTAAATATTGGCTAACACATAGTGTTTCTGAATCAAAAGTTTGATGTGTATTTTTTTAATTCCTTGATTTTTTTGGCATGTAGTTCATCAGAATTTAAGCTGAAGCATTCCAAAAAATTGGATTATTTCAACAAAATATTTGAATGCCAATTAGAATAAGGAATATCGTTGCATACATAACCATGGGAAAATTTTATGACTGGGTTATTCAGCAGATAAATTAGTAAAAAATAATCCAATATATCTTCTAATTTAGTAATCTAATAATAATGCTAAGCAGTGTTTAAAAATGGGTCATTTCAAACACAGGTCATCCTAAACTATATCCCTTTGTCCAGTGAGGTCTATTTGAGGAACCCAAGGTGATATAAAAATGCATTGTCAAGATTTGAATCATATTTTTAGCTAGTGTTTTTGTTATAATGTAAACTAAACCCAAGGATGGAGTACATGTCAATTACTGGCAAAATTCACTGAATCTTCCAGAAGCCATGAGTAGGGACCTCAAGTGTTACATCTCCAACTATGTGTTAGCACTTGTCCATGAAAGATTCAACCCAAAAGTAATGTGCATGCAGTTTTTATTTTGTTGATACTCAGGAAAAATTCCCATCTCATAAACAGTTTCCCTGAGTGACAGTATAATCCATCATGTTCTGCCCATTGCTGCATGACCTGGATGCCACCATGGCGATATCTATGCAATCCAAGGTATCTGCCATGGGACTCCAGTCCTCTTCTATGCCAGCAACCTGCCAGGCATTACAGGACCCAATTTAATTATCTTCTGGAACTGTGTTCTCACCACGGGGTGAGTTCTTCGCTGCTAATTTTTTTTTTTTTTTTTTTTTTTGAGTTGGAGTCTCATTCAGTCGCCCAGACTGGAGTGCAGTGACCGCTCCCGGCCACCGTAGCCTTGACCTGCTGAGCTCCGGCGATCCTTCCGCCTCAGCCTTCCAAGTAGCCGGAATTACAGGCACGCGCTACCACGCCCAGCTGATTTTTTGATTTATTAACAAATGTTCATTTGCCTGAACAAAAGGCAAGGGCCCTGGCTAGGGCCCAAGAGTCTTTTAAAATCTCCATATTGCTCTGAGGGCAAGAACCCATTATTTTTGTCTTGCCACATAAACTATTCTTAAGTCAACTCTTTGTGTAGACTTAGTTTTGCTTTCTTCTACTGATGTATTCATTCTACCAAGTGACTAGTGCTAACTATGGTTGTGGTCCTGACCTTTCATACGGGACTTTCCACTGGTGAGTGAGATGGCCTGTTTTGCCTCAGTGGGAAGACATTTATAAAGTTCAGTCAGCCTTCCTCTATATGATGCATTCCACCTGAGTTATTCTACTTGAGTTGTTCCTGAATATGTCATTTTCATTTCATCAGGGAAATTAGAATAGAACTTTTTTTTTTAACATCACCTATGACATGGTAGATATATCTCTGTCTTTAACCTTGAACAGGGAACCTACTGTTTATCATTGAAGAATTGACCTTTGACAGTGATGTGGACCAAATTGTTTATTGTCAGCTTGTATCAATATGCTGAAGAAAGAAAGGATAGTAAGATTATAACTGTGTCCACCCTACATGAAGGCAAATTGTGTTTGAATTTTTTGTTGTTTTGTTTGAGATTGTGACTAAAAGCAAAGCATTAGTTAATTCTATCAAGCCTCCTGGAACTCTTGAATAATTTTTCCCATGTCCAGTATGCAGGAAGCTATTCTGGACTTTAGTAAACACCGGTAATCAGCAGTCAGCCGGTAGAATCCAGTTTGTTTTATTCTGGGCCAGATAAACTATTCTAGAGAGAATTACTTAGAAAGGTTGCCCCTGCCTTTACCATTCCCTTGATCAGAGCTGAGAGTTCCTAATATCTTCCTGGAATCTCATAGTGTTTAGTATTTATTATAGTGGAAGATCTAGGCAATCTAAGAGCTTCCAGTTTGTTATATCCAACTTAAACTAGGTTGAGGAATGGCTTGCCCAAGATTAGGCTCAAGCCAGAAATGGCAAGATTCTTCATTCATGTATCATGCCCTTTCCAATTATACATTTAGCCAAAGGCAGTGCCACCTACTGACCACGTCTTACCCTCGTTTTTCCTATCTACAGTATTTAGTGTGACCATACTACCACTGTGACAGCTGATCCTTGGCCTCTTCCCTGCTCCAGCAACTTCTCTTTTGATCTTTTTATTGTCCTCTGGTTCCCCAGCTGCATTGCCATATATTTTGCCCCAGCATCAGGTGACCCCAGGAAGCTGTGTTCACTACCCCAGCCATTCGTCTGTAATGATAGCACAGCCCAAGAACACCCCCCCCACTCAGAATTAGGCGAGGAAATCTTGGCCTTCAAATCCGGCTTTTTTTGTTTCAACTGCCTTAACTGAGGGAGTAAATTTAGCAACCCATGTCAGAGCCTTTTGTTTCCATTCCCCATTGGCACCATGGGATTTAACTTTAGAGATGAAAGCTACACACAGGGTTCCTTCGCAGAGGCAGCTGCAAAACTGGAACAGATTTCCGTCCTCCCAGCAGGCAATAATGTGCCAGGAAATCAATCACAGAAATCCTGTCCTCTTTAGCTGTGTTTTTGTATGTGTGTGTGTGTCTTAATAGCCATCTAAAGAGAGCTCATAGATTTACCTCTGGCCAGGATCTCCCCTGTGAATAGCCCAGATTTTCTTCCCATCAGTAAAGCCCAGCATGAAGCTGTGAGGGTAAATGTACCCAGCAATCTAAATGCCCTCCTGCTTCCCGAAATGAGGACCACATGCCCGACAGACTCCCATAACCAGTGTCTATGAGAGTTTTGGTCAGAGCACGTGGTTTGAGAAGACGCCTTTCCAATATCATGTGGCCAGCCCAGGTTTGCTATGACACTTAACGTATCTACTCTTCCAGAGAGGTGTTCCACTTCACTGTAGCAAGAGAGGCAATTTCCTTCCTCAGCATAGATTCATACTACCCAAGCTTCTTCTACTCCAAACGACCATTGATCTTAACCCCGCCAGTATTTCTGAGTGATAGTACTGCAGCAACTTGGGGTTAACATTCACACCAATCATTGCTTTTCATGCTGCAGCATCCAAAAATGCATTATGAGCTCCTAGGTAAATTAATCAAAAGATCCAGGAAAGCATAGATAGTCCAGATAACTGCCAGCACTTCTCAGTGAAGTGACCACCTCCTTTCTGCCATAGCTGCTGTGCTCAATTAAGTAGCTACTAGCCACATGTGGTAATTGCACAGAAATGCACTAGAGTCAGCACTGAGACAGGCTGCAATGTTAAGGACACACCAGAGTTCAAGGACTCAGTACGAAACACAGAATGTGAAACATCTCTTCAATTTTTACTGTGAATGTTGAAATAATATTTCGAACACATCGAGTTCTATTTTTTTAAAAATTAAAATTAATGTTCCCTTTAACTTGTTGAAATGCAGTTAATGTAACATTTAAAATTGCACCCATGGCTTTCATTCGTGGCTCACATTATATTTTTATGGAACCCAGATGTGCTATAGTCACCAGTTTCCGGTGTCACTTGTCTATGTGTAATGTCCTTCCAAGTCCTGGCTGGGCTTATTTTTTTTTTTTTAGATTAGAAAATGTAGTTTATTTAGAAAGTAAATTGGAGAGAGAGAGAGAAGAGATGGGGAGATTCACTTCCCAGGGGGCCAAAGCCAGAAAACATGGCCCAGCCATAGCCCAGAGAGCACATGGCCACACCATAGTTTAGCAAGGCAATGGCCAATATGGCTGGGCCTTATTTTCACCTTGAGCACAGTGATTCATGTCATAAGAATTATTCGTGAATAATAGGAAACCAGGAGTTAATTGTATCTTGGGACTCTTTCCCTTCAGTTTTATCTCACTGGTCATCAGCCAGTTCAGCAGGGCATGAGTCTGTGCCACGCGTCTTCCAATAGTAAGTTCCATCCAGGCCCAGTTATTTTCACAGAGCCTTTACTGCTTTAACCCAGGTTAAATCAGCATCAGCTTCTCAAGAATTCAGAATGCCCTTCCAGGACTTTTAACCTTATTGAGTCTGAAAGGTTCTAAAAGCATGGTCACCTTCTGTCAGCACTGCTGAGACCCGGGGTTGAAATTGTCATTCAGACTCTCCAGACACCAAGAGACTTTCAACGAATATTATATTCATTCAGCCTCGTAGGAGCATGTGGGTCAGGAAGCCCACTGGAACTGCAGCATCTTCATAGCACAGAAGACTCTGCCGTTTCTCAGAGGTGCTGCTTCTTTTGCCCCCTCACCTCCTTGGGACATGTAGGCACAGCTGCTGTGGACAAAAGTCAAGGTATATATATGACCCCTTGCTACCAGAAGTCTTAGCTTTGCTTTGAACCGAGCTTGTATACCACACAGTCATGCGAGCCAAACATCTTCAGCCAATAAGGCGCTCTCCAGGGCAGGACTAGTCCCTCACTGTCATTGAGGCTGACTCCAATTCCCCAGATGGCTCAACTCTATTGTTTTCAAGGAAATGATGCTATGGGAATCAGGAGTCATTCTCAGTGGTCCCAGCAGCCCAGGCCGGATGTTAACTCTTTATTCACAGTCAGTGATGTGGAAAGACACAGTGGAGAAAAGTTCAGTTGCTCAGTTCTATGTTAATTTTAAATAGATCATCTCTGTTTTGAAATGAGCAACCGGGGTCTCTAAAGGTTTTAAAATAAGTTCTCCAGAACAGGTGGTTAGAAAGGTAGTCAGTGAATTCTGCTTTATAAACACATCAGCTAGAATCCTGAAGTCTCAGTATTTTGGTAATGAATTTTCCAATTGTTTCAGCTAAAATGTCAATACCTCGTTGTAAGTGCTCGCTAAGTTACCTTTTGTCCTATTTTGAGATAATTTTTTTTTAACATATGAGTTGACATAGTTTAAAAGATAATCTTACACTTCAACAGTCAGCTGAGATTTACACAAAATAGTACAAACTGCCTGGGTGAAATATGTTTTCCTTCTGGAATGCAAACACCAGCGTGATTTACTAAATTATAAGAATGCTATTTTAGCAATTACATAAGAACAGCTTAATCCAAATTTCTAAGATATAGAAAATTTCAAAGCAAACAATAAGGTTGCCTTAAAATTTTCATGGATGCCAAAGACATGGTAATCTAAATAAGCATGTTTATTAAAAAGCACTGGAAAATTGATTTCAAATTTTTTGCAAGATTACAGCAGTTGTTTCAGGTAACTTGGACTGTCAGCATTTATTTCAAATGTGTGTCCTTAAAATTCAATTGCTTATATATCTTACAGTTGAAATACTTCCAACAATTATTTTTTTTTCCTGTAGAATGATCTTACTTTCATAATTCCCCAAAGAAGCTATTTTATACATTACTACATCAGCTTTGGCTATCTCATTTTTAGAATCCATTTTAATTTCTATTTTCACTTTCATATTATAACATACGGTTCATTGAGCAGCTACTTTCACAGACCCAAAATAATTTTCAAGAGTTTGGGCTAATTATTTTCATCTTTTATGTTAGTATAAAACATTATTATATAAGAAAGATAAAGCAACTTTATAAAATGTCTTCTCTTTTAAATTTACACTATTAGTAGCAAAAAAAAATCTTATTTGTTGGTAGTTACCTAATGTTACATTTTAAATAAATGCATTGAAGTAAATTATTCATCTACAACATTCATTACAAATTATTAAATAGCATATTTCTCTCTCATAAGAACATCTCATTTATCATATATTTGTTAAATAATTTTGGCTTAATAATTTTACATTTTGGCTTTCTTTTCACTTACATACATGAAAAATTATCTTCAATTTGCCACATTTAAGTGTAATGATATTTTTCAGAAGAACATAATAAATTGTAAATAATAAGTTTATAATGTTTCTGTCTTTCACATGAAATAAATGGTGCCAAACTTTATTTATGATTTCAACTAATCTAATGCACCTGTAAAGTAATTGTATATACATTAGAATGCATGACTAACTTATTGGTTTTCCAAAAGGCTTAGTATACAACAGAAAAATAGCATAAAGTGAGGATACCCCAAAACCAGGTAGTGAACTAGACTATTTTCTGAGAAAGTGACTTCAAATTGTAGGAAAATGCATAAAAGGTTTGCCTCCACAAGAAAGAAAAATTCAGTCAATGATTTTGATATTTTCCCCTTTAGCATCATATGTTTATCCATTTAGATACATTAAAAAAAAAAAAACCTAGTACATGAGCATATATAACACAATTTCCCAGGAGAATTTTTGCTGGGTCCCTTTTTTTAGATATTCCAGTAATAAGTAGACATATCAGAATTTTAGTTTTACCATCAAAACATATCTTTTGAGAGCCTCGTATTTATTAACGGGCATGTCTATATGGTGCAGCAGGATAAATGAATAAAACTTCAATGGAGAAAAACAGCAACTCATCTAACTCATCTTTCTGTGCTTCCATTATCTTTTGTTAACGTAAACATTTATCATGATGAAACTTCAGTTGTGACTCTTGAAATACCTGTCACAGATGCTCTGTTCCATTACTAAGGGGCTTTCTCACATTTTTCTTTGACAGGATGATGAGGTAAGGGAAAGTCGGTTCAGCTTCACAGCCTATGGTATGGGACCATGTCTACAAGCAAAAGACGGCGTGACTCCAAAGGGCCCCAACCATCCTGTCCAGGTAATGCCAAAAAGCCCCGATGAGATGAGGAAGGTTTTTATCGACCGGGCCAAGAAGATTGACACCATCTCCCGAGCCTGCTTCCCGTTAGCCTTTTTGATTTTTAATATATTTTATTGGGTTATCTATAAAATTCTTAGGCATGAGGATATTCATCAGCAACAAGATTAAGTCTCTGGGGTAGTGCAAGTGCAAACGGTCAACCCAGAAGCAAGTGTCTTCGCCGGGGTGTGAGTGTGTGTGTATATGTGTGTGCGTGTGGTGTACAAGTGATGACCATTGTATATGGGAAAAGAATTGTATTTTGGGAAAGGATTGTATTTTGATTTGCTATGCAAAGTCATGAGATAGATTAAGAGTCTTTTAATAAATATAAAATATATATTATGGGATTCTATTTCATATTAATTCCAGATGATTTGTTTTTTCACAGTAAATCATATAAACAGAAGTTTTACTGCCAATGTGTTTGTATGTTATATAACATAATCGTAGACATGAAAACTGCTTTGGAATTTATTTTTAATCCAATGCTGTTAAATCTTACAAAAACAAAATTTTGCACAGTAAATTTTATGAAGGTTAAGGGGAAATGAAAATAATAAAAATCAACAGCTTGAGATTTAAAACTATTTTCTTATAGTATAGTTATATGATAGAAGAAAGAGTCAGTTAATTCAATGTAAAATGAATTCAGAATAGAGGATTATACACCCAAACATTATATAACCAACATATATAATTAGAAAAATTTTAAATCGAGAGATTGAAATAAAATACTTTTATTATTTAGAATGTGAAATTTAGTTTTTTAGAGTACTAAATTTCCCTCTGTGCAAATTTTTAAAGCAAATAACATAAGAGATCATGTTGCACATACAATCTACTTTTCTTAAACTTTATATTTTTAGGAATGAAGGTGGAAATACTGAAAACAACTTTGTTTTTAAATAAATGTTACTGCTAAGTATTTTAAATTATTGCCAAACACTGAAAAATTCAAGCCAGAACCCTTGCTTTTGTTAGATTTTTAATAGCTGCTTAATTGTCTGTATGTGATTGTGTTTAATGTTTTGATATAAATGAACACAGTTCAGTAAGACTTTTATATTTTAGTTTAGAATGAGACTTTAAAATTCCATGGGATTAAAATATTTACATTTTGATAAAAGCTACTTCAATGAAAACAAAAATTGATTCATAAAAGGTTTTTTAAAATAAGAACAGCTTTCCCGTCAAAGTCTTATATGCATTTAAACTCCTATCTCCAAATATAAGGAGGGAAGGTTTTAGTCCTAAGTAATATTAATAAGTCATTTCTACAAAGTGAGATTTGCTTTTATATTTCTGAATTAACGATTTCAAAATATAAGCCGTTCACAAGATGTGAATAATTTAAATGGAATTTTTATGTAAAATTTATTGATGACCCTATGGGATTACTTCAACTACAGTGGGGCATTATTAAGTCATTCTGTGGTATAACCAGGCGCAAATGTGTAATAGAGTTCTTGGTTAAATGGTACCAGACTGTGATTCTTTTCCAATTTTTCTGGTTTTTCAACTATTTTATCATCAATGTTGTCTTTGAAAAAGCTTTAGGGGGAGGGAGGGGGAGAAAAAAGAAAAAGCTTTAGACTGCTTTTTAGATATTTGAATTATTGATAGATGCACTGAATGGAAACTCAGTGCTCCCAATTATTCAGAGAGAAGAGTTTAAATGTTAAGAAAGTAATTAATCCAGCTCTAAGACAAAAAAGTCAGTTAGTGCTATGAATCACATAGCATTATTTTCTGAACATCAATCATTCTGAAACTAAAAGCAAAAACTACCATTTAAAACAAACCAGCAAAATTCAATGTTGTTGCACTTCAGCTGATCCCATTGTAATTTTTTAAAATAGCTTTAAAAGGAATAACATATGTTCGGTAGTTTTTTGTTTAGGTAAAATACAAATTCCCCTCCTTTGTAAGTAATTTAAAACAACTGCTTAAGAAAAAATCTCACATTTGGTATCATATGCAAATGCCACAACTGAAAGAATTTGTTACTGTGAATTCACTTACTTTGAGGACTATGCACCCAAAAGTTAAGCATATGCTTTCTTAATTGGTATGTATGAACCTAAACCATGGACATACATTGTCATTAAAGATTAGAACAAGATGTGTTGCTTGTGCTCACTGACAATTAGCAGGAGAGTTCCAAGTAATGATCAACTACGTTGTCTCCATGCCTCTGAAATACTTGAATGCATTTTTCTATACACATCTTATTTCAACTTTTCCAAAGTTGCTTAAATTAAGTGAATTCTGCCAGAATAAACAGGGATATAATGAACATAAACATGCACAATTCCAAATAAATTTACAGACATCATTTGTGTTCATATTTGAGGATATTAAAAATGTCTCTTTTTAAAAAACCTGAAACTTGGAAGATGAACATGCCAACTATGAGACAATTTGTCAGCAAGGACATTGGTACATTAGAAATCTCTATCTCAAAAGTGTTACACTTTCTGTAAGCATAGTTTTCCTTTTCTATTATACTTGTCACTACTTTACTGCACTAAGAAAATACCCTAACAGCTTTTATTCCCAAGGCAACAGTGACAAGGCAAACTTGGCTGAATCCAATATGCATAAAGGAATATGTCCCCTCTAATGAACTTGTATAGACACTTCAAAACTGCAAAACTACTTGGAACTTAGCATCCTGAGATGGTATTTGCCTCAATAAACCCCGTGGCCAACTAGAAGATTGCATATTAAATCAATCACAAAATTATGAATAGTGAGAAATTTTAAAATGTGTGAAGATATACTAACTACCATATATGTAAGTTGGAATTCCAATGTGGATATTCTCAAGTATTTTGAAATATCCACATTAGAAAATACGGAATTTGTGTGCATGCAGTTTATATCACTTTTCAAAAATAATTATGTATCTCAGTCATTGAAATATTTCATTCCACAGCACATGAGTTTATGGGAAATCGTATACCTTGGCATATATGTGCTTAACCTTCTTTTTCTTTCCCAACTATTAGAATTGAATTTAAATCATAATGTGGACCTAGCACTTTCTTGACTACTTAAAAGAGATTCCAGAATCAATGTATAAGCAAAAAAGCCAAGGGTCTTTAAAACTTACCTAACCTTGCCAGAAGTTTCTCCTTGACACTGACCTGAAGAGCCCATCCAGATCTAAGCTGCTGTATTAGGTACCATTAATGCTGCTCATCTTATTCTGTAATGAATTCTTAGTCTAAGTATGAATTCTTTATCTTAATTTTGAATTATAAGTGTTTGTCTATCTATGTATTCCTAAGATATGAATACATGTAATAGTTTATAAATGCCCAGGATCTTATGGAAGATAATATAAATTTTAGAAAAAACATGTGAAAAAATAAGCCAATGTGTTAAATAGAAGACAGTAAGCTGTTAACTACATTAGTACCCTGAAACTTAAGTAGTTATAAAAGTTGTAGAAAATTTGGGTGTATCTTCTATAATATAGATCCCTTTTTCTGAATGTATTTCATTACATTTTGAAAACTATACTTTTCTATTCTTAACATGATATACCTCAACCTGTTACTGAATATCACATTAGTAACTAAATTTTTCTTTCATCTATAAAGTATACATTCCATGAAATGGACACGAGGGAATATGAGACTTGCCAAAATTAAAATAGAAGAGACTTTCCATATTTAATAAATGAGAAAGGAAATTAGAATTGCTTCTTAATACATGTTGGAAGACATAGTATATGTAGACACACAGATTCCCTCTTAATTGAATGTAAATTAGATACTCATAATACCCATTGCACTTTATTCCTTATGAGACATCTTCTCCAGAAGATACATTATTTTTAATTTTCTTATTCATGTACTACAAAGAGTGGTAAAATATAGCAGTCTTCTTATTTTCATTGTTATATAAACTTTGCATGAATAGATAAGCAACGTACACTAAAAAATTGTATTAATTTAATTAACTTTAATGTTAAAGCTATTCTAGCCCCTCACTTCTCTTTAAAAACATACTGCTATTAAAAAGTGAATTTCCACAGGGAGACAGCTGATATTCTAATTACTTAAAAAGTAGTGATCCATATTCTTCCATAGCAAAGATTATTAGAATATATGTGTAAAATGTAACTACTTACAATTTAAAAATAACTAGGACAGGGAAAATAATCTGGAGAAACTTATCTCAAAAATCAGGCCAAGAAATATAGAAATCCTAAGCCACTAGCTGGGATCCCTTACCTGATTTTGTGTCTACATTTTTCATTTTAATATTATAATACCTTCATTGCTTTCTTTTCTCTTTCTTACACACACACACACACACACACACACACAATTGCATGCTGGTAATGGGATGAACTCCTTCTGATTAAAAATACAAAGGCAGTCGGCTTTCCTGGACAAAGGTCCATAGTCCTGTGATATGTTTTGTAAATATTAAGTGATTCACAGAGGAAAATATGACCAGTACAGTCATTTGATTGGCCATCTTTTAATTGTGAAATAATATTTTGCTCAAAAAAACATATAAACAATGCTAATTATCAAATTATTTCTGTAACTTTTAACAATAGACTACTAAAACACTATTTTCACCATCTTTGCAGAAAGACTAAATATTTGCCGAAAGGGTCTTCCAAAAGACAACCAGTAACATTGAATGATGTTGTTGTGTCTTATCAGGGAGTTTTCGCAGTACTTTTTATGGTTCACACATAAATAAAATAAGAGGCAAATTTTCAAAGTAATATAGTATTACTTTTTTAAAACTGGTCTTGAACCCGGCTGTATATTGGAATTCCTTATGCACTTAAATATATATATATACATACATACATACATACATACACACACATGCGTGGTGTCCAGCACAGAAAATCATGATACAATCATTGACTAAACAAATATTCATTGTGTTTTTATGTGTGCCTGGCACTGTTCTAAATGCTAAACTTAATAGCATTGGAGTAACACATAAAATTCTGAACTATTGACAAAATTCACAAATGGCATGAACGTGCACAAGCTTATTCTTTTAATGGCTCTAAAACATTTTAAAGTTTTAGAATACTTCTTTCTTCAAGTAATCCATTTTAGTTGTCTCTTATCTTATTAGAAATTAAAAACAAACCTCTGAGGTATTTCAGTTTAGCATTCCTGTGTCAGAACTGTCACCACTCTATTATTTCCACATTCTCCAAGCACCCATAGAATACCGGGGTGCATCCCTCTGAAGGCAGCCTGTTCCATGATGACACGTCTCTATATGACAAAAAGTTAATCTTTATCAAGAAGCGACGTTTACATCCTAAATTACCAAATAAGTCTACTCCATTCCCATAAGACCACCATAATATGTTTTCTCATATTTGCTATCTGTTTTTTTTTTAATTGTATGCACTTTATTTTATATTCCAATGACGTTTAATACATTTAGGTCAGTATATAGGACTAAATGGATGGTTTTTGACATGCGGTCGTAATCTTTTTTTTTTTTTTTAGGGTTTCTTTTTAAAAATTTTTTTTAATTTTAAAGATGTGGGGTACAATTCAGGGTTAGGAATACAAGTGGTCATTGTACAGGTAAAGTTTAGGCCTCACTTTGGTCCCAACATCACCTGATTTGAGATCAGGTACCCTTATTGATGAAATGTACCCCCCCTTCTTGCTCCCTCCCCTGGCAGTTTCCCACTACTACCAATCCCTTTCTTTTTTTTTTTTTTTTTTTTTTGAGTTGGAGTCTCACTCTGCCGCCCAGACTGGAGTGCAGTGTCCGCTTCCGGCCACCGCAGCCTCGACCTGCTGGGCTCCGCGATCCTTCCGCCTCAGCCTTCCCAGTAGCCGGAATTACAGGCATCCACTACCACGCCCGGCTGATTTTTTTTGATTTATTGTAGAGATGAGGTCTCACTGCCCAGGCAGGTCTCGAACCCGCAGGCTCAGGCAATCCACTCACCTCAGCCTCCCAAAGGCGCGGGATTACAGACTGAGCCACCGAGCCCGGTTTACCAATCCCTTTCTTATAGTATTATGACAATTGTTCAGGGTCCACTTATAAGTGAGAACATGTGGTACTCAGTTCTTTGTTTCTGTGATAGATCACTGAGTGTTACAGACTCTGAATCCATTCAAGTTGCTGCAAAGTTCATAATTTTGTTCTTCTTTATGATGGCATAAATATTCCATCATGTATATGTGCCAAATTTCTTAAATCCAGTCTACTTTCAATGGGGAGCATGTTTGGTTCCATGTTTTTGTTATTGTGAATAGTGCTGCAATAAACATGCGTGTATAGGTATCTTTTTTGTAGAATGATTTGAGTTCTTCCGGGTATGTTACCAGAAGAGGGATTGCTGGGTCATATGGGAGGTAGATTTTTAGATCTTTTAGGAATTGCCACACTGTTTTCTACAGAGGTTGCACTAGTTTACAATCCCACTGACAATGTAGAAGTGTTCCCTTTTCCCTGCATCCTCTCCAGCATCTGTTGTTTTTTGAGTTATTGATGATGGTCATGCTATCTGTGTTTAAGCTCAATCAATATCCTTCTTCAACCCCTTATCACTAGCTTTACTCTTTTTTAAGCCATTCGCAAGAGCACTTTACATGTTAAATGATAATGAGATATTTTCAGGTTTAGAAAATAATGAAATATAAAATTAATTATCTACATAGAGAAATAGAAATTGATTAAAAATTTTACATAAATTATTTCCCATAATTTAAAAATAATTCCTATAACTTAGCAATAAATTTAAATTAAATACTAAAAATTTATTTCAGATATGAAGATATGAGATAAGTCCTAAAAGGGAATATGAATTATTAAAAAGCTTTCAGTCAAATATTAATATGTATTTTTAGAGTAAAGCTATAATAAAAATGCATTGAATTGATTCAGTTGTTTTATTCTATTAGTTGGTTCTTCTCTGGGGTAGTTTTAGCAAAGGTGCCTTTGGGTAACCCCACCTACATACACATCATCCAACTTGGCTTGTTAAAATGCAGATGAGGAGGTAAGGAACTGTGACTTAAGTGCCAGAACAAGATTCAGATATAGTGTTGTTCTTGCACATGCTTGAATAATTTTGTACTCCTTCACTTTTATCTCTGTGAATTATGCAGTGGTCATTCCTTAAGTCTGTATCTTAATGTATGGTGGACGATCAACTGAGGAAAACACAGTGTGAAATACTCTGATGATCTATGGATATAGTATAATGCACTGTGCAAGACAAAGAGAAAAGAACACGTGCCATATGTTTTCCTTGTGCCCTCTTAACATAGTATACAGTTGACTTCATTATTAGTGAGCCAAGTTGTTTAAAAGATTGCCAAAAAAGTATTGCTATTTTATTGTGTAAATTATTTTTCTGTCTTTTTGAGTCTTATGTCAGAGTCTGTCTTCCTATCTAAATAATGTCATCTTTTTTTCAGGAAATTATATTGAAAATATACTTTAAAAATGTATGCACGATTGTATCAACTTGTTTTTCATGATATTATCTTTAGTTCAATTATTCTACTAACTCTCTGAGTCATTAACCCTTGAACAGTTTGTGGTATTTATCATGTAACAGTAGATACTTTGATCAAAAACAATAAAAATGAACACTTTTCAAGAATATAGATACCTCTTTTGTCCAATTTTTTTAAGACCAAATTTTACCAAAGGATAATGTTGTTTACCTAACAAAAGTCACAGTACATTTCTGTTCTGAGGGAAATGATTACATATAGACTTACAAAGCCAGTGATATAGCATCCAGAGAAGTCTTAACATGTGTATGCCTTTATAGGAAAAGTACTATGGTGAGTGAAACTCTTCTACTTAGAATAAAAGGAGAGAAGACGTGTTGCTAACTAGAACAAAATTTTTGAAATTTTTGTATCTGTAGTTTTTGTTTGTTTGTAAGCCTTTTCCGTAAAGTCTGTGTATCAAATAAACCACTTTCATTAGATTTACCCATAGAGACTATTTTAAAATGGAATAATGAGTTTTGTTTTTTAATCTGCAATTTTATCTTGCTATTTTCCTCTGCACAGTTAGACTGAAGTTTAGTGATAGAGTAATGCTTTTCAAAAAAAGAGAGAGAGAGAAGGAAAAGAAAAAATTTAATGTATAAGAAATTCAAGGCCAGTTTCAGTGGTGCACATCTGTAATTCCAGTTATTTGAGAGGCTGAGATAGGAGGATTGCTTGAGGCCAGGAGTTTGAGACCAGGTTGGGCAACATAACAAGATTCTATATCTACAAAAATTATTTTAAAAATTAACTGAGTGTGGTGGAGTGCTCTGTAGTCTCAGCTACTCAGGATGCTGAGGTGGGAGGATTCTTTGAGTCCAGGAGTTTGAGGTTGCAGTGAGCAATGATAGTGCCACTGCACTCCAGCCTGGATGACAAGAGTGAGATTCTGATTCCATTTTTTAAAAATGAAAGACTTTTAAGGAAATATTGCAATTTGGTATACAATAACTAGTCTCTCATTTTTAAAGTACCTAAATTTTTTTGTAACAGTTTTTACATAATTGTATATATATTTATTGGTGTAAGGTTGGGAAAAGTAACAGATTGAAAATTCCTTGCTAAATTGGCATTATGATTTTCTTCAATGAAGTGGCCTTCACTAATTGCTTGAATGGCTCATGTTGTAACATCAGCAGAAAGCTCTTGACTGAATCGGTGCCATGGAAACAGGTAAGGACATCTGTAAGTACAAGTGCTAGAAGTACTTATAGGTAATAAATCCCTGAACAAAATAGATAGGAATAAGTGTAACATGGCTATATGAATAGCAGAGATAAGCTAACTGGTAAACTCTGATTTTCTTCAATCAATTTGTATGACCATGATTTAAAATATTTTCATTATTCTCACGATAGTCACCATTTACAGTACCACCAAATCGGTTATTTTTCTCTGCAAATTTTACCTCAGTTTACTCTTACCAACAGTTGCTTTCAGCCTTGATAAACTGATGGGCATCCTTAATCAGAATGAGACCATAGTTACTGAACTTTAATATACCATAAATATTTAAATATTTTGTTTTCATATATTAGACCCCATATGTTGTCTTATCAAGTTATCTCAGCTGATGCTCTTTATCCAACATTGTTCTGCTTTAACAGAATCTAGAAATTCACTTAGGCGAACCATTAACTGGAAGCTGGGTTGTGAAAGGATACTGGCATTGTCAGAAAAAAAAACAAAGCGGACATGAGTTAAAGCAGTGAAGGCATATGTTATTCAGGAACTATTGCAGTGCAGGGAGAGACTTCAACAGAGACCTGGGCTCCATTATGAATATAACAAGGACACATGGGAATTTTTGGACAAGTGGGGGTCAGTGGATGGAAAATTAGAGAAAACATGAGGTTTCTGGGATTCTGGCTAAAGTGACTCAACCAAATTCTTGCTGAAAGCAGACAAGGAGGATAAGATATCGAGGGGGGGGGGAAGGAATCTCAACAGGTATCAAGGGCAGGAGATTTTCACTAAACTGAACCAGAAAATTATTGCTAAAATTGGATTGAACAGGCTAAGGATAGAACCCAAGTCCAGACCTAGCCAAAAGGGGAACTCAGAGAAACATGATCAAAGGGTATTCTAGACAAGAGTCTTGTCATCATCCATAGTCCATTCTGTGACATAAGGAATGAGTTGTCTGAATACTTGTTCTCCAAACAATGAACATTTATTGAAAATCAAATGACATTTACTTGCCATTCTGTAGCCTAATGTCTCTTGGTCTTCCAAAGAGATCTCTGTTCTTAAGTGATAATAAAATCATTCTTTTGAGTTGGTATCAAATTCCTTTTCTTCCTGAGGAAAAAATAAACAAACAAGAAGGCAAACAAAAATTCTTCTAAATGATCTGTTACAGAAATAATTATAGTTATAGAATCTTATTGGAAGAATTACTCTCCTCAAAAAAAGTAAATTTCGAGAGATTGACCATGCTTGAAATACTTATGCTATGAAAGATCATGCTTACAGGTGTAACATTTTATTTTCTAAGGGACTAATCAAAGAAAATGGGAGTGAAGTATAAATATAAACAGTAGATTTATTCAAATTTTCAAATTGTTGGACACAGAGCAGAAATTTCAAAAGCATAGATTTCTTTTTTCAATTACCAAAAAGTTGCATAAAGCAGATTGATGATGTATTTTTAAATCCCTTGGAAGAAATGTGGCTTTAATCTATTACACTATATTTGATAAATACTAGAGTTGAGGCCCAAAGCCCACTTGGAAATGATATTATCTCTAGGTGTTTCCTTTGTTTTTTTCTTTATCATCAGCAAATTTTTGGAGTCTCTACTTTATTAGGCCATAAAGACCTCAAGGGGTGACAAACAGAAATACTTCTTCCACTTTCAAGAGCAAAGCAAAAACGGAAATAACATCTGTAAAAAGCCATGTTTCATAGATAAGAAGTTGATTTTATTTTCAATTTAAATTGGTCCTTCTCCTAGGAAATCAGTAATGATTAAACAAGACTCATCTTTTCTAAAATGATAGCATTTAAATTGATGCACTGCATATAGTAAATTAAAATTTCTTTCCAATTCTGGTGATTGATTTGTGTTTTCTTCCTTCTTGAATTAAAAAGAGGAATAATGAGAAGTAAATGGAGATGGAATGTCATTTGTAATTTATTTTAAATCAAGTGCATCAGAATTTATTTACTGTTGTGAATTGGTTATGCTTGAAACATTTTTTTCATACTGTCTGTGAAAGTTAACTAATGAAAATATGGGATAAGTGAAAAAGAATGTTATTTTAAAAATACATCTAGGGAAATCATGCTCATATGACTTATTCACCTAATGGGCAATACAATTTCATTGCTGAAAAGAAACGTTAAAAATGATATTAATAAGGTAATAAAGTCACGCATCAATTGATGACCGGAATGGAACTACTGTTGCCTATGCTTTTGTTGACAGAAATTTTGTTACAAGGCACATCACTATATTAATATCGCTATATTTTTATTCATTGTCTCATTGGTATTATTTCTAAATTATATTCTTAACCATCAAAATATGACCAGTTCACATGCCGCTACTCGCATGTTTAAATTCTTAAGTGATCAAAATATTTGATTCTTATCACTCAGAAATACAATGAGTATAAAAAGCAGTATGCAGTTGTCTTTCTAAATGTCATTATTTTGTGCTCTGGGTTATTTCCTAAATGAGATGACTCAAACCCCTTTGTTACCTTAATTAAGCAGTGCAACTCCCAATAGAATACATATTGAAAGGTTTTCACTAAATAAGCATAGAATTACAGACAGCAACAGGCTGTGTGCTGCCACCCTTAGTTTCAAACTAGTCCCCTATATTGTTTAAAGAACAACTACATCAAGAATTGGAGTGTTCTTAATTACCTATAAATTGAAAATTTAGGTCACATTCACAAGGTATCTAGGGTTATTATATTTTCAAAGATTATATATTCTTTGATCTTAATAATGTAGATAGTACATAAGCCACTCTGTGCCTAAACCACAAGATGGCTCCCTCTCATTGGTTTGGGAATTGTAAATGTCATTCAATAAAAAAAAAAAAAAGATGGGATAATGATTGAGGACAATATCATGCCCTAAAAGAATATATTAACATGAAAAAAAAAATGCAACAGGTCAGTGTAATCTTGTACCTTAGCAGCATCAATAAATAGAGTTTTGGCGGAGAACCTTTTCAAAATTATTTTACAAGTAATGAAATGTCTCCTAAAGATGTAAGGCAATTTTGCTTTTGTAGTGATCCTAGGAACTACTGAAGCCAGCTACACCTTCAACTGGTCCTTCCCCTTGATTGTGATATAAGGGGTTAGAAACTACGACATAAATATTAACATCTTCCTGTGGACACAATTTTACTATAACAGCTGAGAGATATATGTTATCAAAACGCAGAGGTGGAATGTCTATATACTACAAAACAGAAACAAAGAAATTTCAGAGAAAAATCTGCCATGGATACCCATTTTGCTTTCTGAGTCCGTTCCAGGTGCACCAGGGTCCTTGGTGGAAATGTTTAACCATCGCTGGCGGCCATGTCGCTCTCGAGATAATTCAAGAAGTAGAGACAAGGGCAGGCACTGCTGTGTGTATATATTAATTTTGAAATCAAGAAAGTACAGGTAGCAGTCTCATCATCGTGTTCATTCCTAACTTGCTGTCCATGTTTCAATTCTGTATGCCTCATTGTATGTCAGCTTACTCTTCCACGGTTGCGTGAATGTCAAAACAACTTTACAGGGAAAGGGAAACTGAAGAGACAAGGAGAATTCTTACTTTTCCATCAGTCCAGCATACAAAACACTTCCATCTTAAAACCGGTTGAATTTCTCTGACTGAGTTAATTGGCCACTAATAGTATAGCGCATACAGGGCCAGTAGGTCAAATATTTCAGAGAAATACTCCATGGGATATTAAAATACATTATCAAGATGATCAAATTTTAGCCCCAATTATAGGTCACGTTATTTGCCTTATTTTAATAGATGATTTAAGATCTAGACCTTCAAAGTAACAACAGTGTCCTAATTGTGTTGTTTAAACCACAAAGCAAAAAGTGTCAATTTACATTGTTTTCTTTGACTATTTTTTCTGACTTTCACCATAAGGTTAAATTTAATTCCTAATATCAATATCCACTTTATAATTAAAATAGAAAGATTTCAAGTGGACGTTAAAAAATTTCATCTCATGCACGAATCCCTAATTTTGAAAAGCATTTGGATAACATTCATTTATCTTCTATATCATCCTGAAGAAAAACAAAATATATTGTAAATCAACATTTTTCACATGGTAAAATTATAATTTAGGAAGATAAATATAAATAATCTGCCCCTCCAATTTTAGGATAATTTTAAAACACAGGAATTGGCATCCCTGAAAAACCTGCTGAGTCTACTAGAATTGTAAAACAGAAAATCATGAATTGGAGAAAGAAAAGAAACATGAAGTTATTTGAATTTAACTCACATTTGAAAGCTAATTTTGGTGATTCGTGCTTCACATTATTCATAATTAGGTCTTTCTTGGTGTATTTATTCTGTAATATATTTATGATATTTTATTGTTTATTTGATGTCCAGTATAAAAGTTGAAACCATAAGCTTATCTTAAATTGCTATTTAGTTATTAAGAATAAAATTTACTTCAAATGTTGCTGCTTATACACTGCTTAGTGGTCATTTTCAAAACCTGAAAAGCAGACACCAAATCAAATCATAATCATGGTTGAAATAATTCACAAGGGTTTTCAGTGAATGAAATCATTTTTATGTGACTCTTTCTGGTAAGTTAGAAACCATTACCATAAAGTCAATAAGTCAAAAGTTTAATTAAAATGTTTAAGATAAATATGTTATCTTCCTTTTCTTCTAAATGTGTGCTTGCCCTATGTCATCCTTGGGTTTTAGAATTTAAGAGATTAATTAGGTTCAGGGTCTTTGCTCAGAATGTTCAGCAGAGCCAGAGGAACACACATTAGGGAAAGAAAAATGCCACATTAAATGAGACAATAAAAAGGTCCACGTAAAATAAATCTAAATTTGGGGGAGGACTTAACTGTAGTACAGTTACCTTTAAGCCAAAATAATTATCTCTGGCCATCTCTATTTTTAAAAAAAGAAGAAGAAGAAGAAGTAAAAATAATAGTGCTTGAGGCCAAAAATGTGTGGATTCTCCTTTGTTATAAATGTTGGAAGTAGTCTTCTACTTGGTACTAGACTTAAGTAACCTAGACCTTTACCTAATCCTAGGGAATATGACTCCGTGCATGAAACCATGAGTAAGATGTTCCTCATACACAAGACCAGTCATTTTTAGTCATTCCATTAATGGTGTAAGTTGAAAGTTTAGTAATGAGGATCAAAATCAAAAGAAACCTACATGTTCTAATTTAAATCTCTAATACCACATGATTATATCTGAATTTTATATGTCACCTCTAAAACTCACTTCCTTAGAGCAAGGATCATTAGTTATTTCTGAAAACTCAATCTCAAGTACTTATCTAGTAAGTGATCCATAAATATATGATTGTCTTATAAACAAATCACCAAAGTACAGCCAATTACCAAATATTGGTTATTGTAGAAATTGAAACATATAATTTATTGTCAGGATGATTACAGCCTAGCTTCCTTAAGAAAATTAAATATAAATTGCAATTACTGTTTGGAGTTCTCCAAATTCCTTCCAACCTTATCACTCTAGTATTTTTTTAAACTGGTGAACTATTTTTGTTTTTGTTTTTGTTTTGAGTTGGAGTCTCACTCTGACACCCAGACTGGAGTGCAGTGGCCGCTCCCGGCCACCGCAGCCTCGACCTGCTGGGCTCCGGCGATCCTTCCGCCTCAGCCTTCCGAGTAGCCGGAATTACAGGCGCGCGCTACCACGCCCGGCTGATTTTTTGATTTATTGTAGAGATGAGGTCTCGCTGTCCAGGCGGGTCTCGAAACCGCAGGCTCAGGCAATCCACTCACCTCAGCCTCCCAAAGGCGCGGGATTATAGGCTGAGCCACCAAGCCCGGCTTGGTGAACTATTTTTAATCAATGTGATCCTCTGACTTACCACATTCTCACTGAAGAAAAAATAGAAATTCTTTTCCCAAGCAATTCTGCCTAGTATTTTGTGAGTCTCTGATATATTTATAAACATAGTAGGATGGATGCTGCCAGCAGGCTTTACTAAATGGACTTAGTGCACATACCAACCACGGGGATGTGTAAAAAGCAAGTAAGTGAGAGATTTACTAACATTTGCAATACGTTTCCTTGGCAACGGGTTCACACTTCAGGGGATACATTTGAAAGCCACCTGCAGTATTTTGAACATTTTAATCCTTTTACACTAGTGAATTTAAACAGAATATGTGCAACTTTGAATTTTAACAAATATTGGCTCAGTGGGGCTACTGGGTAAGTATCAAAAACATCTGTGGGAGATTCTGGGATCTTGGCAAATTACATCAACATTTAAGAGTTGAAACAAAGTTAGAACAGAGATCATATTTAAAACATGTTTGTATGTAGTTTAGTGTGAATATAATACTTTGTATCTAATGCCTATGATGGTGTTGTAAATTGAGGAGGCAGAATGAGGTTAACTTAATGTTGTGTGTGGGTTTCAAGTGTCTACATATTTTCAACCATTTCACACAATTTTACACAGTAAAACAGCCCAAAGAAAATGAAAAAGAGAATAATGTCGAAAACAATAGAGATTAATTTTATATAGCAAACAATGTAAGTCATCTTTCAGAAGAATTACTGCAGTATCTGGAGTCTAGTGGTGCTATGTCAGTTCACCCCTGTGACTCAGAACTTGTGGCATTTAAAAGATATGGTCATATGCATATCCCTTTAAGAACCACTATGATTCACCATGATGCTACTGTATATGATGCTTTACAATGATTGATGGTTCTGGAAAGATTTCAAAGAACCATTTTTACCTTCTGATATCACTGATGACCAAAGTAACTAGTGGAATTATCACTTTATCATCCTGAAATATAGTCCCTTAGCTGTAGACAGTTGTGATAACATATATTAAAGAGTACATATATTATTCTATCCTCAAGAAAAGTAAAATTAATTACAAGGTAGATGACTATGAGATTATGGAATCATATCCATATAAATGTAATTCCTGAGAACACAAAGGGAATTTACAATTGTTTTAACATGCAGCATAAAAGAGTGATTAAGAATGTGAATACTGGAGTCAACTACCCAAAAAGCTGGTTGTACAACTACTTATTATAGATAGTACTACTAGCACCATCTACTTTAGGCGTTTTTTTAACCTCTGTTTGCCTTCATTTTCTCTTCTATAAAATTTAGATACTTTTAGAATTGTCATGAATATATAGCGAACCAATATTTGAAAAAAAAGGCTCATAAAATTATGTCTATTAAAACGAAATAAAAACAGCATTTTTATTAGTTAGACTGCAAGGAACACTTGAATGCATTTCGGTAATAAAAGTTTATAATCACGTTGCTGTAAAGTCATTCAAAATATACACCAAAACACTAGCAATCACACTTAATCACACCCTCACAGCAGGCAAAATCTGCTTCTTACTCTGCAACTCCCTGTCTCATTGCTATGGGACTCAAATATATCTGTCTTTACCTGCTCGTGTGAATAATGATGGAGGCATCACTAGCTTTGTCCTGTGTATGCTTCTCCTGACGTGTAGTATCTCTACACTCCCTTGCAGCTTCTACTCCCACTACCAACTGCTAACCTCCTTGGGAAGTCCCCTGGTCAAATCTCCCAAAAACCAGAATATAATTGGTTTGGCTACATGCTAACATAGTCTCCCTTTACTGGGCAGAGTTTTGCATCTAGGCTGCCTTTTTTCTGCTATTCCCTTTATAAGTTGTCTTAGTTTGGTTTCAAGAACCACTCCTGGTTTCATTAGCTGTACCCATGATAAGAGAGACATCCTTGTTCTGCCCATGAAGGATTGATAAAGTAATGTGTTTTCACTTGGGAAAAGAAGAACACTCTAAATAATAAACAAAATAATTGTACGATGCAGCCACTTACCTGTAAAGGAATAGTTTGCATATAGTTCAACTCTCAGGTAACTGTTAAGAAGGATGAAACACCCATTTAGAAGGCCTTTATTTATTTACCAGCTGCGTCATCAAAATAAAATAAGATTGGGTTAAAACTTATAAAAATAGCACCAAATGCCAGGGATTGCCTTTATCTCTGTGCTGATTCATTGTTGCACCTATGAATACTCCTCAAACAGAGCCAACTGTGGAGTGTGGAGTTGGTATCCCCAAAGGCACAGAACACAAGTCCATCTCTGGCATACATGACCCATTAAAACCCTTTCTATGGTCACTTAAATTTAGTACTTCTATTTTATTGTATTCATCCACACAAATTACTTAACCACACATCACATCTTCAATAGCATTTATTGAAACAGATCATCATAACTAAAAACGATCACCAGTTTTATATATATATATTATATATATAAAAATATATATATATATATATATATATACATATATATATATATATACACACTAAACAAACAACAGACCCCACTCCTTTTATTATAGTTCCAATGGTTGCAGAGGGAGACCAAAGATTGAAACCAGAGGCAGGTAAGAACAGATGTTGCAACCCTTCGTGCTAGGGTCCACCAAGAGCAAGTGCTGGCTATACCACTTGCTTAGTAGCTTGATGAGCCACCATTCCATGCCTTGGTTTCTTCAAGCTATAAAAGAGAGATAATAATAAAAGGACCTTTATCGGTGGGTTGCTATAAAGTTTAAGTGAGATCATGCACATAAAGAGCTACGTCCAGTGCCTTTATGGTCACATTGTCTTCGTTTACATGTTTGCTTTATCAGCTAGATTAAAGAGACATGCATACTCAATATGCATAATACAGCTTTTAAAAGTACCGGTTTTTTAAATGTGAAAGATAGATTCACTTAATTTTTTATCTTTTCTTTTTTTTTTTTTGAGTTGGAGTCTCACTCTGTCACTCGGGCTAGAGTGCAGTGGCATGCTTACCGCCACCCCAGCATCAACCTGCTGGGCTCCTGAGATCCTTCCACCTCAGGCTTCAGAGTAGCTGGAACTACAGGCACGCCACGCTTGGCTTTTTTTTTTTTTAATTGTAGAGATGAGCTCTCACCAAGTTGCCCGGGCTGGTCTCAAGCACACAGGCTCAGGCAATCCACTCGCCTCGGCTTCTCAAAGTGCTGAGATTACAGGCTGAGCCACTGAATCCGGCCCATCCTTTCTTAAAAAAACATTTTTGGCAGACTACTTTGTGCCCTCTGCTGTGTTAAGTATCACTGAAGATTTGCTGACAAGATAGTTTCTGCCCCCAGTCAGCTGCTGCCTATTGGAGGATATATAAGCAATTAGATCACACCACCCCTACAAGCTACTTGAGGACAGGGCCCTTGGGTGTTCATTTAATGCATGGAGTAAACACTCTGAAAGTGTTTGTTGAAAGAAGGGAAGGAAAGAAAAAACCAATGAAAGGGAAGAAGAGGGGATCAAAACAACTATTAAAGAAAGTAGAAATAAAGTGTACTAAGGACGAGTAAACATTTTGAGCAGTAAGCCTGGGAAGAGGAAGCGATATTTGAAAATGCATTTAAAGGAAGAGGTGAAGAAATGAAAGAGAACTATCCCAAGTTGAGTAACTATGTATCATGATGAAAAATCATAAAATACCACATCCTATTTCAGGAAGGTATGGAATAGAGCATAGGTTTGCTGGAACAGAGTATAGGTTTGCAGAGGAGAAAGAGTGATAAATAGTGGAGATAGGGCTTGAAAGACGGGTTGTGCAGATTCATGAAGATCCTTCCAGATCAAGCTTCGACTTCACAGGGATAAGAGGTTTTCAGCTAGGTAGAGATGCAAAGAAAAAAAGTATTATAGTTTTAAGAAAAACAAGCTTATTTGTGATGGATAGATGGACAAGAAAGAGTGGTGACAGGCCATTAAAGAAGGTCATGTACAAATTAAAACAAAGCATTATCAGCTAGGCTGGATTGAAATAAAACTAAAAGCCAAGATTGTTGGAAGCAGTTAACCTTTCCCTTTAGCACTTTCTCACTTCTTTGACCTCAGGGACTCTGCACACTACTACTTAACTTTTTTGGGCTCCCCACTTCAGGGTTTGAAAAAAATCATTCATCTCTGTCTCAGAATCCTGCAAGTGAGGCGACACTCAGGCGAATTTTACAGGTTGAGACAGGTATCCAAGGTCAGGATGAGCAGGAAGTCAACATCTGGATAAACACAGGAGCAAAAGAGAATAAGAAAAACAATTAAACAGACAAAGAAAAAAGAAGGCAATGGTATAAATTGACGGGAATAATGCAGGAGAAAATATAGAATGAATCTGTTCACTAGGATGTATGCCAAACACTCAGATACACAGTAGTAAAGTATTGAAGAAGGCAGGGAGGAGGGAGGGAGATAAGAAATGAAAGAAGGGAGGGCAGGAGGAAATTAAGAAAAAATAAAGATAGAAAATTCACAAAATTTGGAAAGGCAGACAATAAGCGCACAATACCAACACTGAGACCTTGATCACTGAGACAGCTCTCAGTCTGCTTAATCTGACTTAGGACGGCTTGATCCCTGCTGGGACAGGTGTCTATCTCACCCAAGGTTCCTTTAATGGACACTCCCACAACCAAACACACCCACCCACACCCCACCATGGCTGACACATGAAAAGAGATAATAAAACAACAAAACCTGTCCTAAGAGAGCGACCAAAGCACCTTAACCTGTTGCCCTGCGATTCCTTGGCTCCGGATTCAGGCTTTCTGCATCATTTGCTTCTCTCTAGTCTTTTGCCTCCAACTACTTTTCTCCTCATTAGACTGAGATCTCATGATGTTCTGCCTGCAAGCGTGGTGTCCCACATTCCCCTACCAGTTGAGCCCCCTCTCATCCTATTTCTAATGTCTTTATTTGGAACGGTCTAGAAGGGGAAACCTAGGCCAAAAAGCTGGAAGCAAAAATGTGAGAGAGCACTCGGCTCTGGTGAAGGTAGGACCCACCAAAACAAAAGGCAGGGAAAGCTTCCCTCATGTTGTTCTGGACAGCTCAGCCTACCCCTGGTACTCAGGACCCCTTGCATTTATTTCTATCTTCTTGGTAATGTTTATACTACTTGACAAGAACACCGATGCTTTAAATTATAAACCTATCTAACACATTGATCAATAATGGCCTTAGAAATTATTTTACCAACTGTTTGAAAGGATTGAAATTAGGATTGTTGGTGGAAAACATGTACCTCAATTCACGGTGTGCCTTCCTTCTGTCATTTCACCAAGAATGTGAATGTCAGTGGGTTCGTGAAGACTGGGTGCCTGCTGTAGGGACTGGCATCTTTTGAGAAAAGAGTCCTATTTTTTCTCTTTTCTCTTTAGTCACTGTGGCTTCTGCAGTATGACTTTGGACAGTTGAAAGAGACTGCTAACCTAAGGGAGAGGAATGCCCTAGGAGCACTGTTTTTCTCCCATATGTTTCAAAAATAATTTTCTACCAAAGACAAGTTATAAGGGAATCCAGCCACCATTAGTGTTGTCAACATGCATTCTGCTCAAAAAAGATATTCTATACCAAAAAACTAGAAACAATTAAAATCTTAATCATCATGATTAATTCTTTCTATTGAAAAGTATCGTATTGGTTTTTTTTTCAAAATACATTATCACATTTAATCTTCATAATCTCCTGTAAGTCAATTTTAAGACCTAATTTTACAGACAAGAAAATGAAAACCTTGAGAGAAGTTGATTAAAATGCCTGAGAGAACACAGCGGGTAAGTGGGGGTGATAGAATGTAAACCAAAATAAAGTACATGTATAAAAGCATAATATGAGCCGGGCTCGGTGGCTCAGCCTGTAATCCCACGCCTTGGGAGGCTGAGGTGAGTTAATTGCCTGAGCCCGTGGGTTCAAGACCCGCCTGGGCAACTTGGTGAGACCTCATCTCTACAATAAATCAAAAAATTAGCTGGGTGTGGTAGCACGTGCCTGCAGTTCCAGCTACTTGGAAGGCTGAGGCGGAAGGATTGCCAGAGCCCAGCAGGTCGAGGTTACAGTGACCGGGAGCGTCCACTGCACTCCAGTCTGGGCGACAGAGTGAGACTCCAACTCAAAAAAATAAAATAAAATAAAATAAAAATAAAAACATAATATGTATAACATAACTAAAATGTATACAAAGCAAGGCATAATTATGACAAAAAGAGAACTTTAAAATTATGCATAGAAATCAGCCTAAATATTGCATTCATTCAAGTCCATAATGAGAGCTATAAATTTCCTGGGCTATGAGAAGATCTAGTACAATGATACCCAACCTTTTTAGCATCAGGGATCAGTTTCATGGAAGGAAATTTTTCCATGGAGTAGGGCAGCATTGGGTTGGGTGCGTAGGAATGGTTTGGAGATGACCCAAGCGCATAACATTTGTTGTGCACTTTATTTCTATTATTATTACTTTGTAATATATAATGAAATAATTATACCACTCATCATTAAAACAAAGAGACATGTATGAAAGTGATAGATGAAATAATGGGTGGGCCATGCAGAGACTAAAATAAGTGTCGTATTCTGACTTAAACCCTGTCACCAGATATAGCTGCTCAACTGAAGTATGTCAACTCACTTGCCATTCACTGACAGGGTTTTGACATGAGTGTGAAAGTACCTGATTCATTATGGTCTCGGTGTAGTCAAACCTCACTGCTAATGTTAATCTGTATTTGCAGTCGCTCCGCAGCACTGGCATCACTGCCTCAGCTCCACCTCAGATCGTCAAGTATTAAGTTCTCATGAGTGTGAAACCTTAATCCCTGGCCTGCCTGTGCAGTTCACAATAGGGTTCATGCTCCTATGAGAATTTAATGCTCTCGCTGAGCTGACAGGAAGCAGAGCTCAGGCGGTAATTAAAGCAACGGGGAGTGACTGTAAATAGAGATGAAGCTTTGCTCATTTGCCCACTGCTCACCTTCTGCTGTGTGGCCTGGTTCCTAACAGGCTATGGACTGGTTGGGGATCCCTGATCTAATAGGCATCAGACTTCTTTAAAAAAGAGAAGCAAAAAGACAATGTTCAATTTTCTCCTGTCAACTTTTTTTTTTAAGAATTAAGGTTATCAGCCGGGATCGGTGGCTCAGCCTGTAATCCTGCGCCTTTGGGAGGTTAAGGTGACTGGATTGCCTGAGCCCGTGGGTTCAAGACCCGCCTGGGCAGTGAGACCTCATCTCTACAATAAATAAAAAAATCAGCCCGGCATGGTAGCGCATGCCTGTAATTCTGGCTACTTGGAAGGCTGAGGCGGAAGGATCGCCGGAGCCCAGCAGGTCGAGGCTGCGGTGGCCGGGAGCGGCCACTGCACTCCAGTCTGGGCAACAGAGTGAGACTCCAACTCAAAAAAAAAAAAAAAAAAGAATTAAGGTTATCATAGTCAATATCGCTCTCTCTTAATAAATATTAGAATATTATATTTCACATTTATGGAATCCTGATCTTTTCAATTGTGTTTGTTTCTTGAATTCCTCCTATGCAGCAGTCATTACTCTACATCGTGGAGACGCAACAGTGAATAGGAAAGGCGGCATCCCTTCTGTCATGGAGTGTATATTCTAGTACAGGAAACATAAAGATATGAAATCATTACAAATTGGGATTAGTGATATAGCAGTTGCAAAGGGCTCGGATAGAGAATGAAAGAATGGGCATGTCAGGAAAGATATCTCAGAGCAAGTTTAATGAACTTCATATGGTCTTGTCTTTCCAGCCTGCACCTCAGAGATTTGTCAACAGTTCATTTCAGTGATGAGAATTTTTTGGTCAGACTATTGACCAACAGGCTTATTCCTTTCACCATAGAGAAAGGATCATGGTTCCTTTCTCCTAAAATGATTAGATTAAGATGCACAGAGCCTAATCAAGTCCATTCAAAGAAGAATCTTAATTTTAACAGGGAAAAATCTTCTGTCTTGGTAGAGTTAATTAGCATTATAAGAAGTGGGCTGTCATCACATCATCACAATTGCAACTTAGAGGACATTTGTTTAAGAAATGAGAGAGAGAGAGAGAGGAGAAAAAGATGGTACCCTCAACACAATGCAAGTATGATGACAGCCAGAATCTACCCATGCACATTTCATTTTGGGGCCAATAAATTGACCTTAAGTTTTTCCAGTTAGTTAAGCTGAACTTGGTTCCAGTACTATTACACTGAAAGAGTGAAGAGTCATGAATTATTCACAGGTGAGATACAAGCTTTGGCATGAATGCTGTGAAGGAAACAAGTCATATGAAGAACACAGACAAAGAGCATTGCTGGCAAGGAAAATGGTATATGAAAATTTCCTGATGCAGAAATTTTTTATCTTCTAGAAACTAACAGCTAAGGGTACTTGAAAAAACAGTTGAAAAAAAACATTCTAATCTCCTACTTTCTTCCCCCAAAGAGGAAATTAAAAACTCCCAGGTGAAACATGTCCACCCTGTACAAAGAGAAAAAATATATATATTTGTTGATAAGGAGTCATAGCTGAGAGACAGAACTTGTTAAAATAATCACCTTCCTCTAATCTCCCCACAAAATATAGCTATTTTTCCAGAATTACTTCTCTTTGTCCAATCTGATACAAAAGCATTTAGGTTTTGCCACTCATTGGGTCTCCATTTCCTTTTGAGGGCTTTGAGGGTTTGCATGCCACTTAGATGAAATTCACATACTTTTGTCCTGTGAATCTGTTGTATGTCAATTTAACTCACAGTTCTATCTGGGACCCTAAGGGAATAGTGGTAAACTCTTGTCTCCCTTACACCAATATATGACATAAAGAAAATCTTTTTAATAAGAGAAGAAGAAAAGACTCATTCCTTCCTCCCTCAAGAAATTATAGACGCTTAAGGAAGGCTGAGAAATAGGGACAGGCACATAGTGAAAAATATGGGTCCCTTTGGGCGAATTCCCAAAGGGGATGTGTAGGTTAAAGGGAAAGTTGAGAGGAAAGGGCTTTTTGCGACCCACTCCCCATGTAGGATTCTGAGCAGGTCTTATTATCTGTTATGTAGGGTGACCTAACACTTGCACAGGGCTCCTGCAGCAGAATAAAACTGAAGCCATGGTTTGGAGGAACCAAAAAGAAGGGGGGAGAAAGGAAATTGGCATCCTATGTGATCCTCAACCTTCGTATGGTACAAAGAGGTTCAGAGTACTTAGGTGGAAAACAGAAAATTTGAGAGCTATGAGGCAGTACTGGACAGAGGTGAGCTGTGAAGTGACCCTTCAAAACACCCTATGGGGTCCAGTCCAGATGCTACACTAAGGAATGCAGATATCATGAAATTGGTGGGAAGCTATTGAACTGTTTTTCAGCGGAATAACATAGTTGGACTTTGATCTGGCTTTCCAATTTCTCCAAGCTTTAGTTTGCTAATCCACCAGCCACGCCCTTATTTAATCATTCTGAATATAAGATATATGACAAAGTTTGGATTTGCCATACACTTCACATCATCTTGCATTTGTATGCTTTCCATTTTGTGAAAACTCACTTCCCTTCTCGACTGGCCAACGTGTCCTAATTCTTTAAACTCAGTTCAGGTGCCACCTTCTCCTAGCTGTCTGCCAAGGCACATTCATTCCCAATCACTGAATCCTCTACTTGGGGATCAACTTTCTCTCATCTGGGTTCTTCATATCCCTGCAAGTGTTCTCGCCATTGTCTGCTAGTATCATGATAATGCACTGTAATTGCAGGTTTTCTTGTCTGTCTACACTGGACTGATCTTTCTGAAGGCAGTTTGCTTTGATCCCTGTGCCACTGGTATTTATCTATAGTGTCTACTATCCATCTCATTAACATCGTTTCTTTATACCATTACCTCCATATGACTAGCATCTTACATGAAGCCTGGTGCACAGGTAACATTTAGGGGTTCCCTGAAGGAAGAGTAACTGAAAGTGTAGCTGTCAGCAGGCAGGCGCACCCAAGGGAAACTGCCAGAAGAATCACAGGACGGCTTTTCTTGAAAGGCGAATAATCGGTCTTCAAATTACAAGTTTGTGAATGTCAATTTTCTGTTTAATAGTGTTATAGATCATTCATAGCTAAGTTTAAAGATGCATAAATGTCCAAATACAAGTTAATATCTTTTTAAAAATGATTACTTACAATTGTCTTGAGCATAATAGCAGGTATCTATTTTATGTATTAATTTTTAAAATTTCACTTCTTCTCATTGCAAAGGCTAAGCAATTTTATCCCTTTCCACTGTGGAGAACATAGTTTGGTGCCTTGAGTCTCTCTTCTGTGGTTTGATTTAACCGAAATCCCTCTGGTTAGAAGGGGCTTGGGGCATAAGTTTAGAGGGGTTTCTGCTTCATATGGCTTCTCTTTCCCATAATTTTGTGCTTTATTTTCTCCAAGCAGAATAACATATCAAGGACATAACTGAATATCCAAAATATTCAGATTACCCTCACCTTTTTTGCTAATCAGTCAACTCTTTCTCAGTCATATCTATCTCCCTATCACAGATGTTAAATATTAGTTTTGAACCTTTCTTAATCTTTGCAACTTTTGTAGCTTCTCCTAAGGCAAAGGCTCTAAAATTTGCTTCAGGGTCTGAAGAAATTCATAGACATAGATCCTTAGATAAGACATTTATATATAATTTTGAGAGATTATTGACAGAATTTATCTTTAGAGATGCTTTGTCCTTTTTTATAAGAATGTAAATAGGTTTTGGGAATAAAATTCTTCTTGATATTTATGCCAAGTGTCAGAAAGTGTATACACTGTTATTATTTACAACTCTGCATCAGTATTTTTTCTGAGATTTTCATTGTATTTTTTTAAGGATACAATTCAAGTATCAAAATATTTTTGTGAATTGACATCATTTAAAGATAACTGGAGGATTTGGGAATATTTACGCAAGTATATAAGATTCTGAAAAGCACAATTTATTGTGTGTGGGGGGGTGTGTGTGTTAGTGGTTAAAGAAAAGCAGCGATCATTTTTCTTTTATTCAAAACTAGAGAATGCTTTTGCTTTATTAGGAAAAGTGACAGAATTAGCCAACCTAAAATATGCTACTTTGCATAACGATTATTTTAAACAAACAGCACATAAAAAAATAACAGTTGAATGAGGGGCAGTTTGACTTTCTCTTCTCTTCCTGGACACATGAGATAAAACTCTCATGTGAAAGGCTCCCTCTCTATAACAGGAGGAAAGGAACATTCTCATCACCAGAGACGGGGAGCCAAGGCTGAGAGAACTCTGTGACATTATTAAAGTAGCTCTTATCTTCCCTTAGTCCCCCCCATGTATTTTAGTTACTTTTCCAAAATTGCCTCTCTTTGTTCAACTTAGTATACAAGCATTCTGCTCTAATTGTTTCTTTGGGTCTCCATTATCCTATGGGGCTTCCATGTACATGTGAAAACCCATGTGCCCCTTTTCTCCTGTTAATCTAGCCAGGATAGTCTAGCTGGAGACTCCAAGGGGGCAGAAGTAGAGTTTTGCCTCTCCTACAACTGTAATCTAAAAAGCACAGATCTAATTGTATTCTCTATAGAGACTTGATGATTCTCTGGAGGCAACAGAATAATGTCCTAACTTCTGAACATGATTTCAGGACTCTCCATGACTAATCTCAAGTTATACTTCCCTTGACTCCACCTCCACAGCCACCCTGAAAACAGCCATTCCAGGAAACTTGACATTCCATCAAAATATCCTACAAAACTGTGCTCATACTTTTTTCTTCCACATAGGATAGTATTCGCCTACCAAGATTTTTTGAAATATTAGTCATCTTTTAAAGTCCAGTTTAAATATTGCCTGTCTTTCTTGGTTAATCTGACTTAAAATTAGTCTTTTTTCACATTCTGTTTGTACTTATATTTGTTTCCTCAGACCGATACAAGCTCCTCTGTAAGTGGATTGGTAGAGATAAGGTTAGTGTAAATCAGATTTTAAAGTTTCATGAAGGCCCCAATTAGGTGTCCAAGTATTTGGCTCCTGCCTAAAACTTGATATGACTAAAATGTATTTATTTGTGGTTTATAAAGCTGCATATATGTCAAATATAAACACTTACGAAGTCAAACATGTTCTATGAAATAAAACTCAAAAATAAAATACATATCTGAAGGAGCTTTATGTAACAGACGGTGGAAACAAATTACATCATTACTCAAAGTCTTAAAGAAAAAATAAGTAGATCAAAAGTAGAAAATTAGTAGAGTTTTTAGTAAGTGTTTATGTAAAGTATCATAAGCAGTAGTTTACAAACTATTGTGTTTACTTCACACATCACATTGCCTCAAAACTTGATTTAACCCTTATCATTCTTATCAGCACTCTGTTTTCCTCCTCTTCTTTAATAACTTTCAGTGAGCTACTAAAAGTGTGAAAAATTGGTCTTAAATAGAAACACTAGGAATTGACTAGTACACATTCCCATGGGACTGCAAGAGAAGGCAAAGAAATATAATTCTCTAGACTGTCAAATTCCTCTTTCTGGCTATTCCTAGAGTCCCAAAAGTCTGCTGCCCCTAGGTCATCAAACTCAGACATTCAGACCAAGGCTTGTTTCCATGTTTGAAAAGTCACACTGACAAGAAAGTTTATTAAAGTAATTAAGTTTCATATGCTCACCATTTGGGTGATGAACTTAATAGAAACACAAACTTCACCATCACACAATATGCCCATGTAACAAACCTGTACAAGTAAATCCTCTAATGTAAGATTACAAAAAATAATCTAAATTTCTGTAGCACCTGATTATATTCTTTAAAATATGTTTATACCCAATATAATAGAGCAAGAAAAGTAGAATGGGGGAAGAACAGGAGAGAAACATTTCAAAGGACAGATACAAATAGGAAAATATTTTAAGTACTCAAATTAGAGAACTTAATTTCTAACCATATTAACATTGATCAGTGATGCTTGTTACATATATCAAAGTAACTAAGAGATTGTTTCTATTGTATCCTAATTTTCATATGATAATTCTTCTAATTCTAATTCTTACTTATTTTAGTTATAGAGTATGCTTAATAACAGAGTATGCACTTAATAACAGAGCTGTAGCTTCTTAACAAAGCTACTATGTGCACTTAATAACTTAATAACAGAGGTCATTCCCTTTCCTACCTATTCTAGCTCTTTGGGAAGACAAAGGTTCCTTGGAAGAGTCAAAAGCCCAGAAGATGGTAATAGTAATGTATTTTAAATGTATTTTTTAAAGTGCGGGGGAAAGGGAAATAATGACACAAGAAAGAAAAGAAGGAAGGAAAGAGGGAAGAAGAGAGGAAGGATACAAGACTGAAAAAAAAATTTTCTTGGCAGTGAAAATTATTTAAACTTTGCTTTTCAGCATTTATCCTATTATTTCACTTTAAAGTTTAACAAAAAAATATAAAGTATAAGAAAAATGAAAAACATTACACGACAAACCCTGAAACTAAGCAGAAACTCTTTGTTAACAATAAGACGAGAAAAATGATATTTAAATAAGAAGCAAAAAAAGTACTTTGGCTGCATGTCCAAATTCACACTTCCACTCCATAAGGCCCCATGAGTACCACAATAATGAGCACTGACAGACACCAAGCATCCATCATTAAACCCCATGCTCCATTACTTTGCCTTTAAGCGCAATAAAGACAATACAATAATGGCTTTGGAAGCTCTGAATTATTTACAGGAAATATTTTCTAACAAACATAGAATTTTTTTCTTAAGATTTTAAAATCTGACTGTGTCCAGTTTTTTTTAGAATAATTGGCTATTTAAGGATTCATTCTTAATAGTCGGAGAGACAAAGACCATTTTGTGAACCAAATGTTGAAAGAAAAAGGCAAATTTAAATAAATTAACATAAGGAGTAAAAACCAAAATGACCATTTCACAGATGTGCAGAATGATGGTTAATTCTAAACTTGAAAAGGGTTCTCTCTATGTATTCTAAATTTTATCTGATCCGTAAGATTAAGCCCTGACTAGCATTAAGTCAGAAGACTTCAAAGGTGTGAAATCCTGATTTGAAAAAAATATTTATTTCGTAATTAACCTTATGGACTGTATAGTAAACCGTGATACAATACATACTTAATTCATGACTAGAGACCCTTTGGATGGGGACAACCTACTTCAAAGAATGGGCAAAACAGTTAAACTAAGCATTCATGACCTCCCCAACACTTCGTGCAGTTTAACCACAGAGAGCCAGAAGCCACAGAAGAGGAAGAAGAGGAAAATGAATAGTAAGCGTGCACACACACACACACACACACACACAAATTAGAAAGTTTTTTCTATGCTAGTATCTGATCTATCTGATACGAAAATAAGTAAAAACTATATTTGTCAGGAAACGGTAGACATTCTCACTTGTTTGTCTCTGAGTTGGGGATGTCCTTTTACATTCTGGCTCTAGCGTTGATTCTTCCAAAAAAATTGTTCAGCAAAGAAATGTTTCTTTCCTAAACTATTGACTGGATATAAATCAGGAGGGAGCATGGTAGAGTAGAAAGAGTACAGATTTAGGAATGGCACAGGTGTATATTTACATTCTTTATTACGAAGTCTTTTTAAGTCTTATTTCCTTCATTTGTGAAATTGCAAAAGTACTAACTACCCTGCATTTTTGTTTAAAAGTTAAATATCATGTACATAAAGAGTTCCTGACACATAACATACTTAATAATAAATTAGGTAAGATAATAAATAATAGTTATTATTATCTAAATCCTGCCATTTAAGTTCTATTAAACTTACTTCTTCATCAAAACAAAACATACTCCAACATATATGCCTACGTACATATTATTTATATTCTTCTTGGGTCATGTTATCAGAAATTATAAAATGTGTGTGTTTATGCTGACAAAACAAATCTAAGTTTATTTCATTTAGAAAGTTCCTTGTTGGGTTTTGGAGACAAAATGGGCTCCTAGATATCTTGGAACGATAACAAATGCCCTGCATATCATGAATACTACAGCAATTGGCTTAAAAATGAGAAATACTAACATAAGTACTTAAAACCATGTACAGTACATACTGTTAAATAATGTATATGGTGGTCCTGATGATCACTAAATGGGAGAGAAAATATTTTTACAACTGATATTTTGGAGTTCTGCAAGTCCATAACTAGAATTTAACTAGTCATGTCTGGACCATGTGACAGATCTAAAACCATGGTAATTATGAACACAGTATAAGAGAGAGGCCAAACAGGAAAATTATCTTTCAATGGATTTTGTAGCTTACCTTAAATAGCAATAAAGCAAATTGTTTTCCACCAGTTACACAACAGGTGTCCACGATTAAACAAAGATGGACACTTGTTAAATGCAGTAAAGATGAATTTTATGTAGTGATAAGTACTCCGGCGGCAAAAAGAATCCAGTGTAGACTGAGCTTAACTACAACTTGGGCAGAGGTGACTGGGTATTTTAAAGGGAGAATGAGGGAGTGGGGAGGGTACGAAGGTGGGGGTTGCGACAGTCAGAAAAGTGAAAAATTACACAAAGCCAGTTAGAGGTCATGCCCTCAGGCCATCTGTGTCTGGAACTGGTGCCTAATCAAAGCCAGACTCCTACCCTCCCACAGAAACTGGAGACAAGGGCTCTGTCCTTCCTGATGATTACATTTCAAAGGAATGGGCTTCAGGTCCTAGGGAAAGACACTCCTGGGCTACAAGAGATGCATATATGTCTCAAAGGGACAGAGAAGCATTTATAATGTTAAGGTATTTTTTAAAAATACCTGCTCTAAGACAGGGAGGTCAAAGGCCTATGATTAGGTGTTAGCTAGAACAAATGGTAAATTTTTTTGACAGCCTTGAATTTTTCCAGCGAGGAACTCAAGGGAGACTGGTTCATTTCACCATGATGGAGTTTGGTGAGAAAGAATCTTTGTCACAGGTCTTCTTTATCTTTTCTTTTCTTTTTTTTTTTTTTTTTTGAGAATAGAAATGTGATTTAAATTCATTTGGATACAGGAAAAATAGACAATATTTATTGGTTACACCAGACACTATTCTAAGTATTTTACATGTATAAACTTATATAATTATCCCCATACAATGTTTTAGGTGTTTGTATCAGCCCCATTTTATAGGTGAAAAACTGAGGCACGGAGACTAATGTGTTCTAATATAAATCCAGGTTTTTACTGTACTTCTGGGAAGAAAATAAAGATAGATCAATGTTTACTTTGGCACTTTTGCCATTTTGCTAGTTATGTGTCTTGCTGTAACATTTGAAGAACCTTAATATTATGATTCAGAAACTTAGGTTCCATCTTGAAACCTCAGTTTACTCAACCGAGAAATTAGGATAAAGGGCCTCTTCATCTGTACTTCCTGGGATTTCTATAAATATCAAATAACCTTGGTTCACTTGACAGAATGAGAAACAAAGGACAGGAGGGATGAAGAAGAATTAAGATGACCTCTACACACAATGCAGTAACTCACAATTCCCAGGACCAGAGGAGAATGGAGCAAGGGTAGGGAGTAATTAGGCAAGAGGGACAAAAAAGAGAAGCAGGAAAAAGTCCAGTAACTGTCACGGTTCTTCTAACTATAACATGATAACTCTGAGAACAGAGTCAACTAGATGGAAATCCAGTTTCAAATCATATATTCACTAACATGCTACACTCTATGCCCTCTGTTCCTTCCCTTTATCTTAGCAAATACAGGCCATCATTTATAAAAAGAAATAAGTGAGAAAGAATCAGCCATAACCATAATACCAAAAAGACAATCTGGCCATTTCTACACAAAAGAAACACACTGATTAATCAGTCCTTGGTTTTGAACAAATTCTTGTTCTGTGTAAATTATCCTGCCACTGTGGAACAGAACAACCCCTGCATTACATAGCCTGACATCCACAAAGGAGAATGAGTTTTGCTTAAGCTTTGAAGGCATGACAAGATTTCAAAAATAGAGAAGAGATATGATGGCCATCAAAGTGAGAGGAGTCATCACTAAGTGAGAAGAAATGACAAAAGTAGCCCAAATCCCACAGATCAGTAGAGATGTTCTCTTCATTAATAAGTTAATTTACAATTAAGACATGAATTTAACTATATTTGGCAGCTAAATAAAGTCAGATATGGATTCATAGCAGAGATATTTTAAAGGAGTTTAGAAACACTACACTGTTAAGTTAGAAAGACTCATAGCAGCCAGACTCGGTGGCTCAGCCTGTAATCCCGTGCCTTGGGAGGCTGAAGTGAGGGATTGCCTGAGCCCGCGGGTTCGAGACCCGCCTGGGCAAATTGGCGAGACCTCATCTCTACAGTAAATCAAAAAATTAGCTGGGCGTGGTAGCGCGCACCTGTAATTCCAGCTACTTGGAAGGCTGAGGTAGAAGGATGGCCGGAGCCCAGCAGATCGAGGCCGCGGTGGCCGGGAGCAGCCACTGCACTCCAGTCTGGGCGACAGAGTGAGACTCCAACTTAAAAAAAAAGTTTCATAGCAATTATCAACTGTAACATCTGACTTTTACGACAAGTAAAAATAATTAAACTTGTGGTATTTGCTAGACCACAGTGGCAGTGGTGGGCAAAGCCTGCCTGCATTAAAGCCTGAGTCTCCTCACATTGTTGGTACCATGGTGCCACATTACTCTTTATTAAGATATTTTCCTATAGATCCAGAGAAGAGTAATGTAGATGGAAATATTGAGAGGACACTGAAAAGTACCAGCTTGGGGAAATTGTTGAAGCTATGCACTGGCATGGAGACACTAAAGCCTGCAGAGCAAGTTAGAGGAGGATAGTTCATTCTCCACTGGAATGTCCAATTTGTTTCAGAAATTGAATGTGCCTGCTTTTATGTAGGATGTAAGAGTAAGAGTCTGGAGCTTGAGAGACATTGAAATTAAAGATGCAAATTGAAGAACAATATGCGGGCAAATAGTCTATGAAGTCTCAATATTGGGAGATTCCTCAAAATCCGCATCTCTTTTTTCATTAAAATAACATTGCAAATAAAATATTAATTTTAACTGATGTATAATTGTGAGTTGGGTCATATCACCAAACTCATTTCAGCAATATCAACAAGAAGACCTTTAAAACAAAGATTAAATTCAGTAGTTACTAAAAACCATCAGTAGGGTAAGTGAGTTCAGAGCAGCATTCAGAAAAAAGTCCTATATTGGAGATCCCATAAAAATGTGTCTTTCTTGATCAGGAACTGTCCTCATTTTCTGGCACATTTCTATTTTGGTTTTATATTTTCAAAACTACATATTCAAGGAATGCAAGTTAAGAATTCAACTCAATAAGCATTCATTGAACTCCTAGTGTTTGCCAAGTATCGGAGACACAAAAATGAAAAAAGTTAACTCCTGTATATAAGCCTTCTTTATTTATCAACTAATTGTATTGAGTGCACACTGGTTTGTAGATATTGTCCTGGCACAGATGTAATAGTATTAATCAAGAGAAACTCAAGTCTCAAGTACTTAAATTCTGGCAGACTTTTAGTCTCAGTTGTTTAATGCATGCTGAATCACACAGGAAGATGAGTGTTCTTATGTAATAGATAGTTAGGTAACATGTGTCTACCTTAAAGAGCACTTGAACACTTGTGCCCTCCAAATGCAGAAAGGAGGCTATCGTTTAGTCAGTATTATATAATGCTGACAAATTCTTAGTAAATATTCATGTACTCCCAGACAATATGAAAACTTCTTTTGTTTGCCTTTGGAAATAAGGTGTTGCAGTTTCTAATATACATCTACAATAGCTTACATTTACAGCCTAGATCTGTATCTTCCCTTTAAAATATAAATAGCTTTCAAATTTATTAGTAGCACAATTTTCTAAGTCCTCTTAATTTATTTTATGTAAAATCAGGTCAACCCTATCTTTTAGTCCTTGAATTCTGCTTCCAGAATCAGGGTCTTTTCTGGCCATTGATGTAATCCTTTGACCATATCTTCAGGGGAAAATAATGACATCACTGTTAGAAAATATTTGGCATTTAGTACAAAATTGTAATGACATATACTATTCTCCTCTTTCCTTAAAGTCCAACATGATCAAACCTAATTATCTTCTTAGAAAATATAATGTAGCATGTATTGTATATTATTAACTTGAGATAAGAGTCAAAGAAAAATTCAGGAATAAGTTATGCGGAGAGTATTTAACCGATTAAATACTAAGGACAGTATTAAAATATGCTGAATAGCAAATCAACAGACTATTCAACAAATTATTGACAAACTATATAACAAACTATCATTCTGAGGAATTACCGTCTATTAGGTTCACGACTTCTTTTTTTGCAGGGGAAGATTTTCACAAGTGAAGGCATCTCAGATTTTTGGTTTCTAATTGTTCATAACTGTTTGGATTTGCTTACTTTTTCCTGCTCTGGTTTGTGACATTGGGGAGATTTATAAGCTCCCTGCTTCAGTGGCACTACCTTAATTCAGAACAGCAAAGTCTAGATTCTTTAATGGGTTATTTCTGTGGTGGAAGAGAAGGCACTGTTTGCTTGCCCATATTTTGTCTTTTGTCTTGCAGTATTCCAAAATTTCTCCCTTTGCTACTTTTTCCTTGTCTACTTAATGGTCAAATGCCACTGCTTCCTTTCTGCTTTTATTTATTTTTTTCCTCCTCAAAGCTATTGGCTTCAAACGTTGCCGCTCCACATCATACATGTTAAGTCATTTCCCTGCTAACCATGCCCTGGTCTCCACCCCTGCCTCCATGACTTACTCTTTGCAGTGGCTCTTGGGGCCATGACTCTCTCTCCCTTGTCTCTACCCACAGTTTTTCATGGTTTTCTCTTTTTTTTTGCCAAAAACACTTATAACAGAATAGGAGAGTAAGACTGCTCCCTGATATTTTACTTTTAAAATTTCAAGCTATTGACAAGCTTCTGCAAAGCAAAAGAAACCATCAAGAGAGCAGGAACCCAACCCACAGAACGGGAAAAAATATTTGCCCACTGTGTATCTGACAAAGGTCTAATAGTTAGGATCTACAAGGAACTCTCAAAAGCACTGAAAGGAAAGAACAAACAGCCCCATTAAAAAGTGGGCAAAAGACATGAATAGACACTTCTCAAAAGAAGATATACAGGCAACCAACAGACACATGAAAAAGTGCTTAGCCTCTCTCATCATCAGAGAAATGCAAATCAAAACCACACTGAGATACCACCTAACCCCAGTAGGAATGGCCATCATTAATAAAACAAACAACAACAGATGGTGGTGAGGAAGCGGAGAAAAAGGAATGCGTCTACACTGCTGGTGGGAATGCAAACCAGTGCAACCTCTTTGGAAGACAGTGTAGAGATTTCAGAAAGAACTAGAAATTGACCTTCCATATGACCCAGCAATTCCCCTATTGGGAATATACCCAGAGGAACTCAAATCATTCTACAAAAAAGATACCTGCAAACGTATGTTTGTTGCAGCTCTACTCACAATAGCAAAAACATGGAACCAACCATGCTGCCTATCAAAGCTGGACTGAATTTAAAAAATGTGGTACATATACACAATGAAAATATTATGCTGCCATAAAGAAGGACAAACATATGGACTTTGCAGCAACTTGAATGGATTTAGAGTCTATCATACTCAGTGATCTATCACAGAAACAAAGAACAGAGTACCATATGTTCTCACTCATAAGCAGATCTTGAACAATTATAATACTATAAGAAAGGGATTGGCAGCAGTGGGAAACTGTCAGGGAAGGGAGGTGGGATTGGCAGTTGAGGGAAACTGCTAGGGGAGGGAGGGGCACACCTTATCAACAAAGGTACCTGCATAATCAACGTTTGTATATCTAACCCCGAATTGTACCCCACATCTTTATAATTAAAAAAATTTCAAGTTATTCTGTCTTTGCATGATGCTGAGAACATTGTATTGGAGTAGGTTTATTTTGTTTTAGTTTGGGTTTTCTTACCTTCCTGTTGTTCTGTATTATTTTGAAAGTAAATGTTGAGGGAAGACCTAAGCAGCTATCATTGTCTTCAGTTTTTCTGAGATCCAAGGAAATTCTTATCAACAAATAGTCTTAAAACAATGGGGTATGCTGTAGGAGAAAAAATGAACTTCAACTCCTACTTCATATCATGCACAAACATTAATTCATGAAGGATCACAGATCTAAACATAAAGCCTAAAACCATAAACCTGGAAGAAATCATAAGATATTATGTAGAAGTAGATAGAGATTCTCAAGTATAATATCGAATGCAATGATCACAAAAGAAAAAAATCGCTTAATAGACTTCATCAGAATTAAAAACTTCTGTTCATTAAAAGACTCTATTAATAAAATAAGCAAACCACAGAAGGTATAAAAATATTCATGAAAAGCAACCTGAAAAAAATAAACTTGTATCTGGACTATATTAAAAAGTACAATAAAGTCCATATTTTAAATGCGTTGATGATTTGAACGATCTCTACAATACATTCAGCACCTGTAGTTCCAGCTATTTGGAAGACTGAGGTGAAAGGATTGCCTGAGTCCAGCAGGCTGAAACTGCAGTAGCTGTAAGCGTGCCACTGCACTTGGCCTGGGTGACAGAGTGAGACTGAGAAAAAGAAAAAAAAACTTTAAAAAAATACTCAGCCTTACTAGTTATCAAGGAAATGGGAATGAAAACCCAATGAAATACTTTAAACATCAACGAGAATTGCTAACGAAACACCTGACAATATCTTATGTTCGAGAGCAACAGAAATGCTCATACATTGCTGATGGGAGTATGAAATGATACAACCAACTTGCAAAGAGGCTTGGCAGTTCTTATAAGTTTAAATAGACACTTACAACGTGGCCCAGCAAGTGCATGCTTACTTATTCATCCATGAGAAATGAGAACACGTGTCCACATTTCCTTGTATAGAAATGTTCAAAGCAGCTTTATTCATAATAGCTAAAAACTAGAAGCAATTGAAATGCCCATCAATATAACAAGGCATAAACAAATTTTGACATATTCATTCAATAGAAAATTTCTCAGCAATGAAAATAAAAGAAACTACTGTTACACTCAACAACATAGAAGAACCTCCAAGACATCATGCTAAATAAAGGCCAGACACAAAAGTATACATGCTATATGAGTCCACTGATATGTAGTTCTATAAATAGGTAAATCTATGTATGGTTAGAAAATATATATATAACATTGTCTCTGGCTGAGAGAAGTGGTGGTAACTATCTCAGAAGAGGGTATGGAATAATTTTCTAGAGAGATGATCACATCCTATTCTTGTGATTTCACATGTGTATGCAATTGTCAAAACTCATGAAACTGAATGCTTTCATGTTTTGGGAATTTCCTCTCCTGAAGAAATAGGCTGGAACTGACAATAAGTATTGTGGTATATAATTTGCGTATACTATAATTTCTTTAGTGATTATAAAACACCAGAAATGATTAAAATTCAAAAGAAAAGAAATTTTCATAGGATAGAAATACTTGAATGATGAATTTGGCCTAGTCTCAAGCATGTTTTATATGCACAAGCTCTTGTGCTAGCTTGTATTCTATCAAAGGATTATGAGAAAACTGGTTGGAATAGTTTAAAGAAATGTCAGCAGAGACCACCAAACTTGCTGCAGCGAAAAAAGTTTTCTTTAAAACCTAGTGTCATCTAATGCTTTGGAGTTGTGACTCCTAAAAGTAATCAGATAGAGCTCAAAAATTACTCACAAAGCTGATTCTTATTACTAAACACTTCTCATCCATGGGGAAAGAATAGAAGAAGCCTGGACGCAGTCTAGAATTTCATTATGCACTTTTGTTTTGTTGACACTTGTTTGATATGAAATGCTTTAAACTTGTTCCTGATGAACAATGTTGTATAGTACCAAGCCAAACCGTAATTGGCAAAGAAAATGAAGAAATTCCCCCAAACAAGGACCCATAGCATTTGGTTTTAGACATACTGCCTGAGTTATTTGCAAAAAAAGTAGAAGAAGAAGAAGAAGAAGGAATGAAGCCAGTGTCCTAGTTTGAACAGTCCTATCATGTCACCATTCCATGAGAACTTGGCATTATATTATGAAAAAGTCAGCGTCTGAAGTTGTAACTTGTTTTAGCAGGTAATAATGTTCCTGTATTTTTTAAAGATGCATTTGCACTGATTATCTTCTATAAATTGACTACTTTTGTTTTCTTATATGAAATAATTTAAGGTCAGGTGTGGTGGCCGGGTGTGGTGTTGTAATACCAACACTTTGGAGGCAGAGGCGAGGGGATTGCCTAAGTCCAGAGATTCGAGACCAGCCTGGGAAACTTGGTGAGACCTCATATCTACAATAAATTTGAAAATTAGCCGGGCGTGGTGGCATGTGTCTGTAGTTCCAGCTACCCAGAAGGCTGATCCCAGCAAGTAGATCAAGGTTGCAGTGACTGTGAGTGTGCTACTACACTCCAGTCTGGATAGCAGAGTGAGACTCTGACTCCAAAACTAAATAAATAAACATCTTTTTTAAAAAGAAATAATTTAAGAGAGAAATCTGAAGGAAGAAACCTAAAGACTGGAAAAAAAATTTGCAAACCACATATCTGATAAGGAGTTAATATCCAAAATTTATAAAGAACTCAAACAACTCAATAGCAGAAAAACAAACACAATTAAAAATAGGCAAAGGATCTGAACAGACATTTCTCTAAAGAAGACATAAAAATGGCCGAGTACATGAAAAAGTACCTAATCAACATTACTAATCAAAGGGAAACGCAAATTAAAGCAATTATATCACCTCATGCCCATAAGTACATAATTTAAAAGTACATAATTCTGACATATTTTGTAACCCACCACATTAGCAAATTATCTGACTGTTTCAAATAGTTTTAGTCATATTTCTCAAGTCATTACCTGCAAATACAATTGTTACTTCTCCTCGGTGAATATTTCATACTCAGTCTGATGGTGGGATTATTTCTGATTTTGACATTTAAGGCTTTTTTTCCTCTTTATTATGAATTAATCTGAGTGTAAATCATAATACTTTTTACTTTTGGTAATTTCAAAAATGTATTTATTTTGCCATGCCAGTTAAGAAAACAAAAAATAACCCAAAGTCTTTAATCTGACATATACTACCTCAGTATATAGAAAATAAATGAGACAAAATTCCTACCCTAATAATTCCACCATTCCATCATTATAAATCAGTTGCAGTCCAACATCTCAATTATAATTTACTTAAAGTCATAACAGGTATTCATGTATTTATTAAAAGATTAAAGGTATGCGTGCCCTTTCCTACAAATTGACTTCCTTTGGTACTTTGTTATTAGAACATCAAACAATCTAAGTTTGGTGACTCTCGATTCATTTTAAGCAGAGTGCTGTACTGCAGAGATTCACAAAGCAGCTAATGAATGATTGTGGCAGCATCAGTTGATCAAAAAAGATTTGTTAAGAAGGTTTTGCAAGAAAATTAGAAGACTCAGAGCTGTCAATCATTTTACACTGTCTTTTTTTTTTTTTTAAACTCACCTCTGCTCCCTCAGTTGTGAGAATGGTCCTGTTGTCTGAAAGCCCTGACTTCTATAGCTTTTTTTTTCCTGTTATTTATTCCTTCAAAGTGTTTTGGTTTTTGCTTTTTGCTTTTAGCAGAACCTAGTATATACCAAGCATTGTTTGTTCCTGGAAACAAAATGACAAAATAAATATTTCCTTCTCTTGACTTGCTCAGTATAATAAAGGAAAGAGACAAGGGGATAAAATATTAAAATACAGTGTGGTATAATGAACACTGTACACAATGCTGTCACAACAGTTAACAAAGGTGGAAAGACGGAAGAGAAAAGAGTTAAAATAACCTTCTCAGAGAAGGTCATGCTTGAGAGTGATCAGGAACTATCCAGCAAATGATGAAAAAAACCATCTTTAAAGGCAGAAGAAGCAACAGGAACAAAAGGCCAGGAAATGAGGGGTGACAAAGAATCACTAGTAGCTGCATACACATATACAACATCAAAAATGTCAACATTGCAGGCTGGAAAGGGACACTATCAAATTTTCATTTAAAAAGCATCATGGTGAGTGGATTGCCTGAGCCCGCGGGTTCGAGATCTGCCTGGGCAGGCGAGACCTCATCTCTACTATAAATCAAAAGTTAGCTGGGCGTGGTAGCACGCGCCTGTAGTTCCAGCTACTTGGAAGACTGAGGCGGAAGGATCGCCGGAGCCCAGCAGGTCGAGGCTGCGGTGGCCGGGAGCAGCCACTGCACTCCAGTCTGGGTGACAGAGTGAGACTCCAACTCAAAACAATAAAAGATAAAATAAATAAATAAATAAAATAAAAAGCATCATGTTTACTAATTAAAAATAAGGCATGAGTAGCCGAGCTCGGTGGCTCAGCCTGTAATCCCGCACCTTTGGGAGGCTGAGGTGAGTGAATTGCCTGAGTCCGCGAATTCGAGACCCGCCTGGGCAGCGAGACCTCATCTCTACAATAAATCAAAAAATCACCGGGCGTGGTAGCACGTGCCTGTAATTCCGGCTACTCGGAAGGCTGAGGCGGAAGGATCGCCGGAGCCCAGCAGGTCGAGGCTGCGGTGGCTGGGAGCGGCCATTGCACTCCAGTCTGGGCGACAGCGTGAGACTCCAACTCAAAATAAAATAAAATAAAATAAGGCATGAATAATATTCAGGTATCCAGTGTAGACAGAACTCTCAAAACTAACTGAGGAAATAGATTCAGATTCTATATTTTGGTCTTTGGTCTTGACTTTGCAGAGGATTGATCAGGAGGATGGTCACAGAGTTTCTGAGAGAACTGATGATAGAGGACACAGTGGATTTTTTCATGGACTTGCTACTCTATAAAGGACATATGAGCCTAGAGGTACTTAGGGTTGAGAGAATTGATTGCAAAGTCATCCATTCTCAAATGACTGTATGTCCCTGGAGTCATTTCCATTTTTCCTATCATCAAAATGATGTTATGCAAGGATGGTATATAATGATTAATTACCACTTGTGGTTATGCTCTGTGTCCTGGATACATATCATTCCTTATTCTTTGAGTGCTCACAGCCAAATCATCTGGCAAGGAGCTGTTGCCATCCTTCCTTCAATCAATACAGATTCCGATGACAAGTTTTTCAATCTGTCTTTTTTTTTTCCTGAGAGACACACTCAGACTGTGGTAAACTCACTGGGAGAAAAACTCAAACTCATCTAACATGACAACTAAATAACTCCACACAAGTAAAACAGATAGCAGGAAATGTAGCAGAAATTGATGTTTCTAAGCAGTTTAAGTCCACATCATTTATTTATTCCAATCCAGGTGTTGGGTGAGTTCTACAAGCGACCAAACAGGGTTTGAAAGCTTGACCTTGTAGGCTGCCCCAGGTGACTGAGTGCTGTAGCTGCTAATGTGCCTATTACCTTGTCCCTGGGCATCTTTTTTAGAAAATAATGATCAGTTATGAGGCATTACCCGAAATCTATGTCACCAGGAACCTGAGGTACAAATGCTGGATATGAGTATAAGAAACAGAGATAACTGCCAACAGTCTCAGCCTGCTTAAAATGTTGGAATGCCTTATTGAGGTTACTGAGGCCATGATGGTCATGGAGCCTCTGCTTTGAGAACTGGTTTCAGAAAATGATTATAGAAAATTCACACAGAAAATAATGCTAATGGTAAATAAAAACAGAGAAAGGTCTACTCTCACTAGCAAATGAAAGAATGTAAATTAGTACTAATTACATGGTCTGTTTTGTCCCGGACAGTATAGACAATTTTTTTCCTCTGCAAGTGATAATTTTTTTTCTTGTTTACTAATTTTTTTTTTCACGAATGTATTCCTAGAAGACTGCTTGGTGTAAATATTTGGTGAATGACAACGTGAATGGCAACACTGAAAGATTAACCATCACGTGGTGATGCACACTACACAGAAGCATAGTAAGTTGAAGTGATTCTTTTTGAAATGAATAAAAGGAAACTAAAATTATCTTCACTATGATCCAGTGACCCTTCTCCTGAAAATTTATTTTAAAGAAGCAAAAGAGCCGGGCTCGGTGGCTCAGCCTGTCATCCCGCGCCTTTGGGAGGCTGAGGTGAGTGGATGACCTGAGCCCGCGGGTTCGAGACCCGCCTGGGCGGCGAGACCTCATCTCTACAATCAATCAAAAAATTAGCCGGACGCGGTAGCGCGCGCCTGTAATTCCGGCTACTCGGAAGGCTGAGGCGGAAGGATCCCGGAGCCCAGCGGGTCGAGGCTGCGGTGGCCGGGAGCGGCCGCTGCACTCCAGTCTGGGCGACCAAGTGAGACTCCAACTAAAAAAAAAAAAAAAAAAAAAAAGAAGCAAAAGAGCTTCATTCATGAAGCTGCTAATCTTAGCAGTGCCCATTACAGCAAAATCCCATTTTAAAAGTACATGTCTGACTCCATGAAAGTGCTCAAAAAAATTATGGTTCATCAATTAAACGAAATATTACACAGGAAGGAAAAAATTATATACTCTATAGAAAAAGGATATTCGTAACCTTTGGATATAGTTTTATATGTCATATTTATGCGTATGAATAACTTAAAATGAATGTGGAATATGAAAATTGTGGTTAGAGTACTTTGGTTTATTGAAAAAAACATTTAATTTTAATTACTCTTTGTTTTACCTTGTAGATATATGAGAAGTTGATGCTCTTCTGATTTCAATTTCAAGTACAGTGTTCAAAATTTTCAATCTCCCTCTCTTTTGCAACTGGACAATGTAAATGGGCAGAAGAGAGTGGATTCTTTCTCAAAGAAATCTTGATTTTTGTCACTTCCATAAAGGAAACGTGTGTATATAAGTGGCAGGACACTACATATGGAGAAAAGCCTGAAAATACAAGAAGAAAAAATTGTATCCTTGTCACCTGTGAAACATGAGTCACAAAGAGTACCTAGATTCTTACTAGATTTACCAATATCCATCTCTACTCCTCACTTTATCCCATGACACACACTGGAAAAGAAAAAAAAGCCATCTATGACAAACCCAAGCCAACATGATGCTGAATGGGAAGAAGTTGAAAGCATTCCTCCTAAGAATGGGAACAAAACAAAGATGTCCACTCTCACCACTCTTATTTAACATAGTACTAGAAGTTGTAGCCTAAGCAATCGAGCTACAGAAATAAATTGGAGATATCCGAATAGGAGAAGAGGAAAATAAATTATCTATCTTCACAGATGGCATAGTTCTATATCTAGAAAACTCTAAAGATTTCACAAAAAGACTCCCGTACTAATAAGTGTCTTCAGTAAAGTCTCAGGATACAAAATCAAAACAAAAAAAATCAGTAGCATTTCTAATACACCAAAAACGCTCAAGCTGAGAACCAAATCAAAAACACAATCTCATTAAAAATAAAAATATTTAGAGCACACATAACCAAAGAGGTGAAAAATCTCTAGAATAAGAGCTACAAAACACTGCTAAAAGAAACCAAAGATGACACAAACAAATGGAAAAATATTCCATGCTCATGGATTGAAAGAATCAATATTATTAAAATGTCCATATGGCCCAAAGTAATCCACAGATTCAGTGCAGTCCCTATCAAACTGCCACATCATTTTTCGCAAATCTAAGAAAAAATAATACTTAAATTCACATGGAATCAAAAGAAGAGCCTGAATAGCCAAAGTTATCCTAAGCAAAAAGAACAAAATCAGACGCATCACATGACTGGACTTCAAACTTTACTACAAGGCTACAGTAACCAAAACAGCATGACATTGATGCAATAATAGATACACAGATCAATGAAACATAGTAGAGGACCTAGAAATAAAATTGCTGACCACCCACAACCAACCCATCTTTGACAAAGTTGACTAAAATAAACATTTGGGAAAGATACCCTATTCAATAAATAGAGCTGGTAAAACTGGTCAACCACATGCAAAAGAATGATCTGGACTCTTTTCTCTAATACTATACAATAATTAATTCAAGATGGATCAGTGACTTAAATATATGATCAATCAATAAAAATCGTAGAAGAAAACCCAGGAAAAACTATTTGGGCATTGGCCTAGGCAATGAATTCATGACCATGTCTTCAAAAGAAAATGCAGCACAAATAAAAATTGACAAGTGACACTAATAAAACAAAAGAACTTCTGCACAGTGAAAGAAACTATCAATAGACAACCTACGGAATGAAAGAAAATATCTGCAACTTATGCATCCAACAAAGGACTAATACCCAAAATTTATAAGGCATTTAAATGAATCAATAGGAAAAAAACAAATTTAAAAAGTGGACAGAAGATATAAACAGACACGTCTCAAAAGATGACACACAAGTGGCCAACAAACATGAAAAGAGTTTCAACTTCACTAATTATCAGTGAAATGCAAATCAAAACCACAATGAGATATCATCTCACACCAGTCAAAATGACAATTGTTTAAGTCAAAAAACAACCAATTTGGGCAAGGTTGTGGAGAAAAGGTAACACTCATACACTTGGTGAAAACATAAGTTAGTTTAGCCCCGTGGAAGCAGTTTGGAGATTTCTTAAGGAACTAAAAATAGATTTGCCATTTGGTCCAGTAATCCCACTACTGGGCATGTAACCAAAGAAACATATATTGTGCTACCAAGGAAACACCTGCACTTATATAGTTATCACAACACTATTCACAATAGCAAAAACATGGAACCTATCCAGGTGCCCATCAATGGTGGATTTGATTTTTTTTTACTGTGGTACATATATACCACAGAACACTATGTAGCTTACAAAAAGAACAAAATCAAGGCTTTTGCTGCAAGATGGATGCAGCTGGAAACCAATATTCTAAGTGAATTAACACAGAAACTGAAAACTGAATATTGCATGTCCTCACTTATAATTAATTAGAAGCTAAACACTGTGTACACAAGGGCATAACGATGGAAACAGACACTGGAGACTCCTAAAAAGACACTGAAGACTCCTACAGAGAAAGAGTGAGGTACAAGTTGAAAACCACCCATTGGGTACCATGCTCACCACATGAGTGACGGGTTCAATCGAAGCCCAAGCCTCACTATCAGGCAATATACCTAAGTTACAGACTTGTACACATACTCCTTCAATCTAAAATACAATAATAAATAAAGCAATTAAAAAGCAAGCAAGCAAGCAAAATAATCAAAACAACTTTTCATGAAACAGAATGCCACTTAGCATAACTCAGGAAATAATTTGAAGTGGCAGACGAAGACAGCAAGGAGACAATCCAGATAGTGGTCACAAACAACATTTAGCAACTAAGAAAAAAAGACTGAAATGCCATGTGTCTGCTATGGAGAGTAATTCCTCTCTTGTTAATCCACATAAATAAATGTTCATCTCGAATTGAGAATCCATTCTTAGAGTTCTTGGGACTTTTGAGTACTCTGATGTTCTCCATTTGCAGGATGGAAAGTCTGAACAACAGAATGGCAGTCAGCTAACGAATCATGACACACCAAGTCTTGAAGCATAGCTTTGTGGCTCTGAGCATGCGCTAAAAATAAAAACTGAAACTTAACTTCATGGTAGCAACAGCCCCGATCCAAGCTTATCTTAGTCATTTTGAGGAATGTCCCTGGCTTTGCCCCAAGCTGGGGTGAACACCACTCTGGTTAGATTCAAAATAAAAAGTAATATTCATTTAATAATATGTAAATGTGACAAGCCCCAAAATTAAAGTAATGGAGAAGATATTCATAAGCTCATTATCTTAGCATCTTACTGGATATTCTCCTTTGCCCAGCTATCAACTAGGTCTGTGCGGTGTTTTTCCCACTTTCTGTATATTGAGCCTTGAAGGGGCCTAAGTACTGTGGGATTTCGGGGACTAAAGTGATAATAAATACGTAAACATTTTTTCTCTCCGAGTATAAGATCTTACCTATATGTTTTTCTTTAATTTGGTAACAAGAAAAAAATAAAATGAGTTTTCTTCACCTTTTACTTTTTTCTCACTTAAATGACTGCATCTTATTCAACTTTTTCCCTTTTTCCTGCACGAACTTCTCTCTAATTTTTAATCTTTATATAATTATGAAGTGTATTACAGCAGAGTATTTAATTTCTCTGCATCACAACTTCCTATTGAAGCAAGTATAATAATAACAGTATATATTGCTGTTGCACCAACCATTTAAAATCACATATAAGTTTTTAAATACAAATCCCAAAGTCCCCACCCAAGATAAGATACCATGTTATTCTTATGAAGTACACCAAAATGGCATTGGCTACACAGTCTTACATTGGTTATGATGCTTTTGGTTGCAAGTAATAAAAACTCAAGCCTAATCAATCCAGTTATGTCACCAAAGAACCAAGGGGGCAAATTTTTGACAAAATTCCATCAAGGTTTGCAGTCAATTTCTTTTTAATTGTTTAGGCTCTGTACTTCATGTATCAGCTTCATTCTTGGTATCCCTTCTTGCATGGAAAAATACAGCACTCCTAGGTATATTTTATCTCATCATATCAAGGGCAAGAGAGAGCAAGATGATTATCACAATCATCAAAAAAAAAGTACAAGGTTCAAGTTCAATGTGTTCCTTCATGACATACAATCCCTGGAAATCATGTGTAGATTGGGTTCTGTCTAGATTACTTGGCCATTCAAAAAAGGGGCACGACAGTGAAGGGACACAGGAGTGCTCTTACTGTCTTAGGAAAACCAGTACTCACCCTGAGAGTTGGAGATAGGATCACAGCACTTAACTCACATTATGACTACACAGTCAAGGAACTGCAGTTGAATGTTGGAATGGGAAACACAATTTCCTTTGTAACTCAGATGCAGCTATCATTTCCCAGAAGTCAACTGAATAAAAGGGAGTACTCACAGATCAAACCTGCTATAACCATAAGGTATCTATTAATATTAACAGGTGAGAAATTAAATGATGTCATTTACGTTTTTGCAGCTGTCGCATTAAAGAAAAAATGGTGAGCAAGAGGAGAAAATCCTTCAAATTCTATTGACTGAAAGTTAACCAATGTATTTTCTTTTTCTTTTTTTTATTTTATTTTAAAGATGTGGGGTACAATTTAGGGTTAGGTATACAAATGTTCATTATGCAGATACCCTTGTTGATGAAGTGTGCCCCTCCCTCCCCTGGCAATTTCCCTCAACTGTCAATCCCATTCCCCTCTCCTAGCAGTTTCCCACTACTGCCAATCCTTTTCTTACAGTATTATGATAATTGTTCAAGGTCAGCTTGTGAGAACAGATGGTACTGTATTCTTTGTTTCTATGATAGATCATTGAGTATGGTCGACTCTAAATCCATACAAGTTGCTGCAAAGTCCATATGTGTGTCCTTCTTTAAAAGGCCGCATAATGTTCCATTGTGTATATGTACCACATTTTTTTTATCCAGCCCAGCTTCGATGGGGAGTATGGCTGGTTCCTTGTTTTTGCTATTGTGAATAGAGCTGCAACAAACCTATGTGTGCAGGTATCTTTTTTGTAGAATGATTTGAGTTCCTTTGGGTATATTCCCAGTAGGGGCATTGCTGGGTAATATGGAAAGTCAATTTCTCGTTCTTTTAGAAATCGCTACACTGTCTTCCAAAGAGGTTGCAGCAGTTTGCATTCCTACCAGGAGTATAGAAGCATTCCTTTTTCTCCACATCCTCGCCTGCATCTGTCGTTGTTTGTTTTATTAATGATGGCCATTCTCACTGGGGTTAGATGATATCTCAATGTGGTTTTGATTTGCATTTCTCTGATGATGAGTGAGGCTGAGCACTTTTTCATGTTTTTTTTGGCTGCATGTATATCTTCTTTTGAGAAGTGTCTATTCGTGTCTTTTGCCCATTTTTTAATGGGGCTGGTTTTTTTTTTTCTTTTTGGCACATTTGAGTTCCTTGTAGATCCTAGATGTTAGGCCTTTGTCAGATATACAGTTGGCAAATATTTTTTACCATTCTGTGGGCTGTCTCCCTGCTCTCTTGATGGTTTCTTTGGCTTTGCAGAAGCTCGTCAGTTTGATGAGGTCCCACTTGTCTATCTTATTTCTTATGGTATGGAGCTTGGATCAGGAATTGGTTGCCAGTTCCAATTTCCTGCATTTTCTCTCACTCCTTTTGTGATCCTTATCAAATATTCAAATTTGAATCTCTCACATCACAACAAATGACTTCGATATATCTCAACAAGTTCTGAAATACTAGCTTATTGGTGAGAATAGTCTCACTATCTGGGGGGAGGATTGCTGAGGTCTAAGTCCTTCTACACTCTCTGATAGTCTTCCCAAAGCCACTACAAATAAATGTAAAATGTAAGCAAAAGCATTGTCCTTCCAGGCAAGCATAGTTCCAAGGTAAATCATCTAGTCCCTGCCTTCAAAGAGATTCTTGCTCTCAACCTGTCTTACATAGAAAGTTTGGAAATTGCAAACAGCTGGTGGTCAGAGAGGACACTGAATGCTTTCACATATATTCTCACAGACACAAATATTAAAAGAGAAGGCTGAGAGTTCGACCCAGGTCCAGGGAAGATCAGGAGATCCCAGAGAATGATAAGGATGGTTATATAGGAATAGCCATGTACACCTAGCTAAGAAATTTGGGGACAAGAGGAAAACTCAACGATGAGTGCAAATGCCCTCTCAACTGATCAGAAGTGCTGAATTTTCTCATCTAGAAAAAGGAAAAAAAGAGTACCGTGCTAAAATAAAGACTCAGTGAGCTATAATCTACCTCTTTATATTATTTCTTTCTCTTATGATACAAGTTTTATCTGTCTTATGGATTCTTGTTTTGCTTGGGTATTCATGTAATCTGATTCCAACAGATTTCTGCTAATGCATATTATAAAAGGATACCTAATAATTCATAGGCAACACAAGCGTGTGACTATAAATGGGTCATTCACATGAAAACAAATTTGACTGAGTACTTGCTGTCACTTGTCATGAGATTTCAGCCCAAGTCCTCCCAAGATTAGACAAGGAGAGTATCACGTACGTTCTCCTTCTTCTCCTAACACCCTGGTGTCTGTTACTACAATGCCATATAAAATGAAGGCCTCCCTGCCAACATGGCCAGCCAGCATTCTTTTGGAAAACAACATCCTTCCAAGGGTGTGACATCACAGAACTTATAAAGCAGCAAGATCCCCAAGGACCAGCTGGGCTTGATGGCTCAGCCTGTAATCCTGAGCCTTGGGAGGCTGAGGTGAGTGGATTGACTGAGCCCGCGGGTTCAAGACCCGCCTGGGCAACTTGGTGAGACCTCACCTCTACAATAAATCAAAAAATTAGCCGGGCGTGGTAGCTCGCGCCTGTAGTTCCAGCTACTTGGAAGGCTGAGGCGGAAGGATCGCCGGAGCCCAGCGGGTCGAGGCTGCCACTGCACTCCAGTCTGGGAGACAGAGTGAGACTCCAACTCAAAAAAAAAAAAGATCCCCAAGGGCCAAAGTGCACTGCAATGCATTTAGTCTTTCTTGAGCCGCATCTACATTGCAGAAAGGTTTGGTATAACACACAAGCTCTGCGTTCAGACTGGAGTTTAAATCCTTCTTTCTCCGCTTCTTAACTGTGGAAGTATTGGCAAATTACAAAATCCTTTAAGCCTCTGCTGCCTCATCTATGAAATGCTAATTATATTGATTACATGATACATTATTATCTAGGTGCTCAACACAATGCCTGGCACTTAGTGAGTACTGATGAATAGTTATTATTCTAGAAAGAAAGGGATGGGGTGAGGGAAAATAGCCCATTCACTGTAGGGCTAGGCTGTGAATCAGATACCACATTTGCTTCTACCTTCTCTCTTCTCAGCGGTAGCTTTTAGGACATGTCATGTATAGTTATCTCTTGAAAAATATACAGCTTTCCGTCATCCTTGGACGTGTTATGAATTCTGTGTAAGAGATAAAGCCAGTCATTGTGAGTAAAGTCTTTAGTTTTAAATGCATAAAAACCACAGATGGAAAACTTCAGGTTATTTTTAAAATCTCTGTGACAGAGAGTAAAACTACCAAAGATTAATGCTCATCATAGCATGTTAGGTCAGAACCTGACTACTTAAGTTTGCATCTCAACCCTGCTACTTACCCTCTTTGTGACTTAAAATTTCTTTGAGCTAGACTCAGGTGCTAACTCCATCTATAAAAAGGAGTAATGCTGATCCCCACCTAGATTCAGACGATTTACTAAGTTGATACTGCTTGACATAATAAGTGTTTTGCAAGTGTTAGCTTCTTATAATAGCTATTGTTATCATCTAAATCCATACGTACAGGTTAAATAATTGTCTATGGTAGAGAAACAGCAAAGGACAACTATCCAAATTATTGACCAATCCATTCTTAGTAGACTAAGTGCTAGGGTATAGACAAAGAGGTTTCATGTAATATAATGCAATCTGCTCCCTGCAACTACAAAAGAGATGGGGGTAAAAGACAAAAGTGCATGTGATGTCAATAAAAAGTCTCTCCTGTAGGAAACCAACTAAAATGTGCAGGAGTTCATTGAGTTGGCTCAAAATGCCTTTTCTGCAGTATCAGTGAAATAAAAGGATTCCTGACTGTTTTTTCTCACTAGAAAAATATTCTAGTCAAAACTCCACGTAAACAAGTCGGTGATATTTCTTAGCATTACATAAACTAATGCTATCTTAATCAACACAAAAATTGTAAACAAAACGAAAATATAAAAACTGCCAATTTGACTACCAAATACCCTATGAAAGTTCAAGTTTTATCTTATTTTGATGCTAACGATAATACCAAGCTCTGGAAAAATCATTCAAAATCCATTCAAAATCAGCTCCATTCAAAATCAGTTTTCCATGGCAGCTGTTGCATTGAATGTTTTACTTGTGATGTTCATGTAATTTCGTTTTGGAATACATGGCAAACACCAAGGTACAAGGGGTCAAACTAAGTTTCAATTTTTGTTTTGGAAAGAGTAAAGAGAGGATCAAGAGGAGTATCCTAATGTCTTATTTTTTGAGGACACATTTAAGTTTATTTTCAAAAATCCATGGAAACCCTTTATGGAAATATCTAGTCAAACAAGTTCAAATTCTCTTAAAAATATATTCAGTGGCTGAAAATGTCCATTAAAAAAAATCTATGTGCACCATGTGCATATTATAAATAAGACCAGATTTAAGTTAAGTCAATTTACATGTTCATGTTTAACTTAAGAGTTGAAATTGGCCAATAAAATCCATTAAATTAACATTTTTGGTAGTTTGATTCAAGTTGAGCTATGGCAAACTGGCAAAAACACTTTGTTGGTCCCAGGTCACTATGAAATAGTCAACTTTTGTTTTAAATAGTCTCAATTGGATCAAAATTAATTTTTCTTAGATTAAACAAAATATATTTCCTTTCCATACCATTAATACATCAGTGGCATTTGGATTTGCTAAAACAACCAATAACATTTTCTTCTTTGTTCTTTGTCTTCTTTTTACTTCCTTTAATACTATTCAGGTCATAAAATCTAAGAGTTTCTCAAGGAAAGAAAAAAACTCATAGAATTTGTTTTTCTTGCCTTGGGCTCCCTCCACCTTGGCTGGAATTTTTTGGTTTTATTAATTTACATTTTTCCTTTTCTATTCACACTGAGCTCATAAACTGAGCCCACTAGTATCCTGCCCAAAGATGTTAACCACTTCCAGAGTGCATCACTGCCATGTTTTCATTTTCCACAGTGATATTTCCATACTTCCCTAGGTTTCCCCAGTAAAATGTTTCATGTTAAAGAGAAACTATCTGTAGTCAGAAATTAGAGTCAGGTGGAAGAATCATCCTGAAGTGCCACCTACTCCTTGTCCCACAATTCTCTGAAGGATATATATATTTAAAACCACCAGCTCAGTCGGGCTCAGTGGCTCAGCCTGTAATCCCACGCCTTTGGGAGGCTGAGGTGAGTGGATTGCCTGAGCCCGCGGGTTCAAGACCCGCCTGGGCGGCGAGACCTCATCTCTACAATAAATCAAAAAATCAGCCAGGCATGGTAGCGCATGCCTGTAATTCCGGCTACTTGGAAGGCTGAGGCAGAAGGATCGTCGGAGCCCAGCAGGCGAGGTTGCAGTGGCCGGAAGCGGCCACTGCACTCCAGTCTGGGTGACAGAGTGAGACTCCAACTCAAAACAAAAAACAAAAAAAAGCATTTCTTCTAATAGAAAAAAAATAGAAGCCTTGTTTACTAACAAGAAATAATTAAATTATAGAATATCATTCTTATAGAATATATACTATATATTATATCATATCTAATATATATAATACAGTCATAACAATAAAATTTTCAAAAGCATTTTATTCAGTTTTAGTCATTATTTATTCAACAATAATTTGGAAAATATTAAAACAAAAAATTTTGTTTTCATTAAGATTACAATTATGTAAGAAAAAAATATATATGAAAGCAACATGCAGGGAACAAATAAATAATAAAAATAGGTTACATCCTATGTTAGATCGAAGGTGATTTTTCCCTATGTATTTATGCATCATAAGTTATCAAATGGTTAATAATCTAATTTAAGACAATTAATGAGTCACAAAAGTTTACAGATAGTAGAGTGCATTTGCTTAGTGCTTGAAATAAGTAACTAGTGGTCAGGCTTGACATTTATGTTCTTATATTCATTTCTTGATCTGTATAACTCTATCCTCTGACTTCAGGCTGCCGTGATCCTGAGAATTTCTAAAACTTGGGTAGAGTTTCCTGATAATTTCCTACTGGAAACCAACGCTTATGATTTCCTAACAGCTTAGCAACTAAAAGAGACAATGTAGAAGGAAGAGTTGAGATTTTCTTAGTTGCTCATTCTATTTTGCCTCTAAGATTTGCTCTTTCCTCAATCTGCTTTTTTTAGACAGCGAAGATTGTGCAGTCATAAAGGGTCCTAGACACAATCTAGTCTTAAATAGTAATATTGACTCATTTTTGTGTGTGTGTGTGATTTACTAAGGAGCAAGCGATGCCTATGATTTTGAATCTGCTTGTCATTTAAACTAAGATAATCAGTAGTTCACTCTGTCAAATAACTGTTGTACAATTGTTACCGAAATATTTGTATCGTGCATGATTTTCAACTAAATATATCACAAGTTGGAGAAGAATAAGAAAGGTTTAATAAGGAAAAGATTAGGTTTATAAAGCCCCCACGCCCCCAAAACTAAGTTTTTTGTGAAGCAAGTGTACTCCTATGTAAATATTTTGATTATTTTCACATCATTCTATGTTCATATTTCTCCATCTAGATTTGTGAAGTAATAGTTATAAACACAGCCTTCTTCTTAGAATTAAAAAAAGTTGAAAACTACCTACTTTATCTCAAATTTAAGTGAAAATAGAGTCATGTTACAGATCACACCATATTTACACTCTTAACATGGATTTAAATATAAAAATTAAAAACAAAAGTGGCTAATCACAACTATAAATTCACATTCTGTATCCCTTCTCTGACCCAACCTCCTAACTAACAATAAAAGCAAAGCAAAACAAAATTCCTTAGAAAGCCATCTATGGCATAAAATATTTCTCTTTCAAAGTGAGAGTGTGCCACAAATCTAAGTGTGCACAAATAAGTATTTGCTCATTTTTATAATCTGTTTATATCCCATTTACACGTTATTTTTCTTTTATCAAACACTATCCTATACCATTTTCATTCCTTACTTACATAATTGCTTCTCATGTGGCTTCCCTCAGCAGTCTTGTAAAGATTTTTAAGTACTAGTTTCATAGAGTTGAGTGGGTGACACGGTTTCTGGACAACAGTACCCTCAGGAGAACTTATTTCAGCATATTCTATTTTCTGGTATTTTTTTAATGGGTAGTGCTTATGTCAACTGTCAAAGTAAAATTTATTTTAACCAGTCTCTCCGTGTTTTGTGACTTAAAATGCCTTCCTAGGACATCAAGAATTATTCAGTCCAAGAAATTTGATCTTGTCCCTCAATGATGTTGAAGTAGTTGGGTCAGGTAGGGCTCAAGGAAGCTGAATGTGCGCACTCAGTCTGGTCCTGATCAAAATAACTCTTTTCCATTTGTTCATCAAACTCTTAAAGCATGCAGTTCACTCATGGGAGCCAAATGAGAGAGGAAGGTTGGATCTAGGAAACGGCAACACTCTCTGTTTCCTCTGCCTCAGATTTCTCCCTAAAAATTTTACGTCATTCATTTCTTCATCCAAAAATCATCAAAGTTTAATAATTTCCCTCAAAAGAATGAAAAACATACTAGCCTATAAAACACCCTAATTTTTGGTTTTGCCATTTTCATCTATTCAACTTTAAAAGCTATTATACTACTTCACATATTTCACGATGAGATCTGAATCTAACTCAAAGCGTCCTACATTAATAAATGTCAACTACCTGGCCCTTTTCTGTAGTATGTATTATACTTTTCAACAAAGAAAATATGCTACCTGGGACAGTGGCTTATGCCTTTAATTCCAACACTTTGGGAAGCCAAGGTGGGAGGGTCTCTTGAGGCTAAAAATAAGAAACCAGCCTGAGCAACATAGCAAGACCCTGTCTCAACAACAAATATTTAAAAATTAGCTGGATGTGTTGGTACAACTTCTCAAGAAGTTGAGGTGGGAGGATCCCGTGAGCCCAGGAGAGCAAGCCTGCAGCAAGCTGTGATTGAGCCACTGTCCTCCAGCCTGGATGACAGTGAAACTCTAACAGAAAGAGGGAAAGAGAAAGAGAAGGAGAGAGATAAAATATGTGTATATTTTCTGCCATTGCCTTTTTCTAGATGTACCTGTTAGGGTCCAGTCAAGAGAGAGAAACCTCATCAGCTACTTGAAAAGAAAATAATAATCAAAATTGTTAACTAGGTATAAAGTTCTTAACAGTGTCACAAAATGATAAAAAGGGAATTCCAAATGACCATGGAGAGTAGTAATTATAGGAAACAACTGATATTCTTAAGGCTAGGAAGACAGAGGGAAGAAATGATACTAAAATCTAGAAACTTAGAGGAGCCCCATGAAAGCTAAACTCAGACTTCTGAGGCAGAATCACTGGTGGCTCAGCTCATGGCAGTGCACATGAGCTTGGAGAAGGACTCCCTGGACCTGACACCCCAAGTCCTGCAGAGGCTGCCTGCAAGCTGGTGCCAAAGTCCACAAGATGAAATGTAATGTAGCTGGCTCTGATTCAGCTGCTGCTATGAGGAGAGATGGGTGCCGCTAGGGCAAAAAGGGTCATTAAGTTGAAACTCACAGAAAAAGCAAGGGTTGTCTTCTCATGAACTGATGTAGTCTGGGCTGACAGCAAGGCCAGAATTGTATTTGAAAGGTAGTTCAGTTGCCTTTTGCACACAATAAATGAAAAAATAAGGGCACAAACTTCTATAGCATAAGTCATAGCTGACGTGGTTTCAGCCCAGATTTCCAGACACATAGTTACTACTAGTCCACTGTCATGGTCAAAAAATGTGTTTTAACTACAGAAAAGAATTTCATTAAATATCTGATTTTGAGCAAGCCACCTTCAGATTGAATAATCCAATTGGCTCAGACTTTTATGTGCTGAAAATGGAAGCTACATAAAAAGTATTTTTATCAGAGAAATGCAAATAATAAAACACCACCTTCACATGTGAAAGTATTGAAATTGACAAAGCAATACACAGTCTAATAGAGTTTATAATACTGGCACTCATACATTGCTAATGGAATCTAGAAAAGAAATTTTAAATATTTTTCAAGAAGTTTAAAATGTTCAAACCCTTGTATCTTTGATTCAGTCAGTGACAATTTACATTCTAAGGCAATAATAAGAGTTTAGCACATTTATAATGAAATAGGAACTATATAAATATGAAATAGTAAAGACATGATAAAATATATGATGCTATAACTATAGGATAGACTTTACTTCAGCACCAGAATATATTTGCCATGTTCTCAATCACTATGCATTAATGTTGATGTATATTAAGTTAAAAGCAAGATAAACTGCAAATACATAATATGAACTCATTAATAGAAGCAAAATATGCACTGTGACAGTAGAAACTAGAACATACACATCAAAATTGAAAAGAAACTATCCTTGATTTTCTGAATTATCAGTGATCTCAATCTCATTATATATTTTTATATTTTCGATTTGCTGCAGTAAATACTTGCCAACTTTATTATCAAATTTATTTTAGGTAATTACAAACCATGTTTGAATTGATGTTTATTCTGTTCAAGAATGAGTGCTTATTCTTGATGTTTATTCTTATTATTGATGTTTATTCTGTTCAACATGGCCACCATGCAGAAGTAGACTGGCACCTCTTTCACCAAGCAGAAAATAGGGACCAACAGTAGAGACTCTGTGAACAGTTTTGGATGGATGAAATTCCCTGTACCCAGCAAAGGTCTCTTTGAACACATAAATAAAAGAAAGTAATGTCAGACGCTGGAACCCAGGTGTCCCATTCTTCACCTTGTTCCAGACTTGCACAAGAACTGGGACAGTGAGTGAGAGGTTGTAAGTTGTCCTAAGATGTTTTGCATTAGTTCTCCCTCTCCCAGTAGCGTGTAAGTCATTGGTCCCATGCAGTGAAGAGTCCTGTTCAGGACACAGTGATGGGTGACTGGAGCCCAAGCAGAACAGGAAACAAAACCTTCACTCAGCTGCCAAGAATGCTCCTTTCGCTAAGAGAGTCTGGTGGCTGGTCTGCAGGCCAGGAAATCTCACCTGAAGATTGAATTCAGCTGACACATGTGGCCAGTGGCTGGCAGCCAACCTGCCCACTAGACCAGAAAGAATCACCTCCAACCACACGTGCCCACAGAGTAGATTCCCTGACCCCTCCCACCTCTTGTGGCAGAGAACTCATTCTTTTTTCAAGAGCTGAGCACAGACTTGAACAGGAAGGGAGTGGCACAAAAGACACCTGAAGGCTTTCCTGGTGGGAAGGCTTCTGGGCTTCAACCCTCAGACAACAGATGGAGTTCCATCCCCCCACCTATTCTCCGTAGAGTGCTTGTAACAAGGACTGAAAACCAACCCAACCAGTTTAATAGTGGGAAAGGAAATCTACAGCAGAGAGACCTGTCAAGGAGTACAGCATGGAGCAGAAATAAATGCCCATTTCTCTTGCACTGAATGGCCTATGTTGGACAACAGAAAGGGTCCTGGAACAGAGGGTCATTGACTAGCATCAGAACAATAAAACCAAAGAGGAATTAAAGAGAGGGAAGAGAGGCATGTCATAAATGAGGGAAAAATCAATCAAAAATACAGGCAATATTCAGAGTTCTAAAGAGATAGGTCTCAAAAAAGCAGCTATCAGAGCACAAACCATAGAAACCACCCAGATGACAGTCATAGAAATCAGAGACTAGACAGCTAAAATGAACAGAGAGAACCAAGAGAAACTAGAAACGAAAGTCACCAAAGACATATAGGAAGTAAAAGTGGAGTTGGCTAATTTCAGAAAAGCCCATTTTGAAATAATAAAAATGAAGAACTTAATCCTAGAAATTAAAAACATGGTTACAAGCATGGGGAGCAGGATCAATCAAGCAGAGAAAATAATCTCAGAGCTTGAAGGCCAAAATATGAAACTAACCCAATCTGTCAAAAACATAGACAAAAAGCTCAAAAAGGAGGATCGAAATTTCCAAGAGATGTGGGACTCACAAAAATGAAAATACACATATATATAAATACAAAAGGAAAAAAAAGAAGCAAAGCAGACATCTAAGAGCCCTATGACAGGGATACACTCTCACAGTTCAATAATTTGAACTTGAATGAACCGAATGCACCAGTGGAGAGACAGAGTGGCAAACTGGATAAAGAAGCATGATTCAATAATCTGCTGCCTCCAGGAAACTAATCTCACTGCAAAGGACACCTTCAGGCACAAAGTTAAAGGCTAAAAAAATTATCTTTCAGGCAAATGAAAAACAGAAGAGAGCAGTGGTAGTTATTCTGATATCAGACAAAGCAGAATTCAACCATCAAAAATTTTTTTTTTTTAGTTGGAGTCTCACTCTGTCGCCCAGACTGGAGTGCAGTGGCCACTCCCGGTCACCACAGCTTCGACCTGCTGGGCTCCAGTGATCCTTCCGCCTCAGCCTTCCAAGTAGCTGGAACTACAGGCACGCGCCACCATGCCCAGCTCATTTTTTTTTTATTGTAGAGATGAGGTCTCACCAAGTTGCCCAGGTGGGTCTCGAACCCGCGGGCTCAGGCAATCCGCTCACCTCAGCCTCCCAAAGGCGCGGAATTACAGGCTGAGCCACCAAGCCTGGCTAACCATCAAAATTTAAAAAGAACACAGAAGGACACTATATAATGATAAAAGTCTCAATTCACCAGCAAGAAATATCCATCCTATACATATATGTACCCAACACAGGAGCACCAGTTTTCATAAAACAACTACTAAGAAAACTAATAGTGGACAGCAACATCCACACAATTATAGTAAGAGACTTAAATACCCCATTAACAACCTTAGACAGATCGTTGAGGCAAAAAACCAACAAGGAGATCTGGAAGCTTAACCTGATGCTCAATCAAATGTATTTAATAGATATCTAAAGAACATTCCACCCCACATTTACAGAATATGCATTCTATTCATCAGCATATGGAACATACTCCAAGATCTATCACTTTCTCAGACACAAATCAAGAATAAACAAATTTCAAAAGATCAAAATAATACCATGAATCTTTTCAGATCACAGTAGAATAAAAATAAGTATCACCATCAACAAGATTCTCCCAAAATACAGAAAGACATGGACACTAAACAACACACTGCTGAACAACTTCTGGGTCAACACAGAAATCAAGACAGAAATAAAAAGTTTCCTGGAAACAAACAAAAACAAAGACTCATCAGAATGTCTGAGAGGCCATCAAAGTTGTTAAGAGAAAAGGTCATAGCATTGCACATACACAACAAGAAAACAGAAAGATCACAAGTAAACAGCATAATGTCACAGTTAAGGGAGCAGAAAAGTCATGATAATCTAAATCCTAATTTCAGTAGAAAATCCCAGATCCCTATAATATCACAATTGCAGGATATAGAAGACAAAAATACCATAGAAAGGATCAGCAAGACAAAAAATGAGTTCTTTGACAGGTTAAATAAGATTGAAGAATCCTCAGTCCAATTGACTTAAAAAGAGAGAGAGAGAAAGTCCAAATAAACACAATTAGAAATGCAAAAGGTGAAGTCACAACTGACCCTAAAGAAATTCAAAAGGTTACCAGAGATTACTATGAATTCCTGTATGCAAAAAACTAGAACATCTAAAGGAAATGGAGCACTTTCTGATATTACACAGCCTCCCAAGATTGAAAAAAAGAAATGAAAACTCAAAACAGACCAATAGCAATCTAGGAAATCAACTCAGTCATAAGAAACCTCCCTACCAAAAAAAAAAAAAAGCCCCAGACCAGATAGATGGTTTCCCTACTGGATTCTACAAGACATACAGGGAGGAGCTGATATTAATCTTACTGAAAATATTCCAGGCAATCGAGAACAATAAAATTCTCCCAAGGTCATTTTATGAAACTAACATCATCCTGATATTCAAACCAGCAAAGATCCAACAAGGAAAGGGAATTATAGGCTAATCTCTTTGATGAACATAGACACAAAAAATTCCAACAAAATTCTAGCAAATTAGATCCAATAACACATTTCAAGGATCATTCACCATGACCAGGTGGGCTTCATTCCTGGGATGCAGGGCTGGATCAACATTTGCTAGACCATAAACATAATTCAGCACACTAGCAGATGTAAAATCAAGAACCACAAGATTTTCTCATTAGGTGCAGAAAATCATCTCTTCTTGATTAAAAAACTCTTGAAAACCCTGGCATGGAAGAAGCATTCCTCATAACAGTAAGCACCACCTACAATAAACACACAGGCAACATTTTGCTCAATTTTGGTAAGAAGTGGAACAAGACAAGGATACTCCCCTATTCAACAAAGTGTCGGAAGTACTAACCAGGGCAATCTGGGGAGTTCAAATATGAAAAGAAGTTAAATTATCCCTCTTTGCAGATTATATGATTCTATATCTTAAAAATCCTCAGGAGTCTATCAAAAGTCTCCTTACACTGATAAATTACTTTAGTAAAGTCTTGGGATACAAAATCAACATGCAAAAGACAGTTGCATTTCTATACATCAGCAAAAAGCAGATAGAGAACTAAATAAGTACAATCTTATTCACAATAGCCACAAAATAAAAATTTAAAACAAGAGATACCTCAGCATCCACCTAATCAGAGATGTGAAAGACCTTTACAATGAGAACTACAAAATGCTTCTCAAAGAAATCAAAAATGACACAAACAAATGGAAATACATTCCATGTTCATGGATTGGAAGAATCAATACATTAAGATGTCCATCCTACCCAAGGCAATCTACAAATTCAATGCAATGCCCATCAAGTTACCAACATCATTTTTCCCAGACCTGGAAATTACAATATAGAAATGTGTATAGAAACAAAAAAAGAGCACAAATAGCTAAAAATTCTCAGCAAAAGGAACAAAGCAGGAGGTTTGACTACAAGGCTATAGTAATCAAGATGGCCTCATATTGGTTCAGGAACAGGCAGATAGACCAATGGAACAGGACAGAGATTCCAGAAGTAAAAACACAGTCTCTCAACCAACTCATCTTCAACAAAGCTAGCAATAACAATTATTGTGGAAAGGAGACCGTATTTATTAAATGGTATTGGAAAAACTGGCTAACCACATGCAGAAGAATGAAACTGAACCCCTGCCTATCACCACATTCAAAAATCAACTCAAAATGGATCAGAGACCAACACATAAACCTCAAACTGCAAGAATCCTAGAAGAAAACATAGAAAGCACCCATATGCACATCAGAATAGGCAAAAAATTATTGACCAAATCCTCCTTTTGGGGGAATGCCATGAAAGCTAAGATACACAAGTGAGAACTCATCAGACTGAAAAGCTCTTGCACAACAAAACAAACCATCACAAGAATAAAGAGATAATACAGAGAATGGGAAAAAATATTTGCAAATTATATATCTGACAAAGGCCTAACGTTCAGGACCCACAAGGAACTCACATGGAGTGAAAGAGAAAAAAACAACCTCATTAAAAAGTAGTCAAAGGACATGAACAGGCACTTTTTAAAAGATGACATACAAGCAGCCAGCAGACACATGAAACAATCCTCAGCCTCACTAATCATCAAAGAAATGCAAATCAAAACTCCAATGAGATACCACCTAACTCAGGGTAAGGATGACTATCATTAATAACAATAGGTACAGAGAAAAGGAAACACTTCTACACTGTTGGTGGGAGTGCAAGCTAGTGCAACCTCTATGTAAAACAGTGCAGTGATTACTAAAAGAACTAAAAATTGATCTTTCATACGGTCCAGCAATCCCTCTCCTGGGAATATACCCAAAGGAACATAAATCACTCTACAAAGAAGACACCTGCACATGTATGTTTATTGCCTCGCTATTCACAATAGCAAAAACATGGAACCAACTCTGCTGCCCATCAAAAGTGGAATGAATAAAGAAAATGTAGTACATTTGCACAATGGAGTATTATGCAGCCATAAAGAAGAACAGAATCATGGATTTTGCAGCAAATTGGATGGAGTTGGAGACTATCATACTAAGTAAACTATCACAGAAACAAAGAACCGAATACCACATGTTCTCACTCATAAGTGGATCCTGAACACAAGTCACATTAGCACAAGAGCAGGATTGGCAGTCGCTGGGCACTCCAAGGGAAGGTTGGGAGAGGGGAGAGTGAAGGCATGTGATAACACAAAGCATACTTGGTCCACTGCCAGGGGAATGAGGGCCAGTTAGAAGTCCAAACTTTACCTGCAGGCAGTCTACTTAGGCAGTTAATCCTCACTTGTGCCCCATAATTCTATAATATAAATAAATAATACATAAATAAGAAGATTGAATGCTTTGATGTTGTTGATAATTACAGCTTGCATAGAAGCCCTTTTCATTCCATGACAAAGGAAAATAAGATAGCCACATAAATTCAGTATAACTAATTGAAAAGGAAGATCCTTAAACTTTAAAGAAAACAGTATAGCTCATATTAAATTGATGTATTACTACTGTCTTTATATTAGTACCACAAACAATGCTTTCAGATCTCCACAATATGCTTTACATTCCTTTTGTAATATTAAGATTTAAAGTAAATTACAATTAGCATGCTGTAAATCAGAATTTTTTTTTCATTGTACTAGATGGGAAAAACAAATGGCCTCTGTTAACTTTTTCCAAAAGCAAGATTGCTACCTGCTCTGTGTGTCAAGATTTTACATTCAATGAAACAAAACAAAGTGTTTTGAAACTTTCAGTGCATTAGACTACAAGTACTTTCTGTGGATGAAATCATATGTCTCCTGTGGCCACAAATGGAGAAAGAAACATGTTCCATAAATATTTTGTTGTAAGATCTTCTGCCATACATGACATATAATTTTGTTATAGAGAACATATTTTTGTTGTCTTACTCTCAGTTGAGGCTTCACAGTGTAGAATAAAGTATTTCAAAGACCCAAATACTCTAAAGAAAAGTTCCAGCATATATGTGGAAATTGCTAATAGAATAAATCCAAATAAAATCCCATGGATAGTGAATTCATTGTCACCTCAAATGTATATTTTTTAAAGTCTTGAAAGTGGAGAGACAGCAGAGCCTGGATTTCTTCAGAGAAAGGTTTTCAGGATTAAAGTGACTCATAGATGCTTCTCTTCCCACCCCCAGCCCAAAGGTCAAAAATAAACAAAGCCAGATACCTGTTAAAGTGGTAAGGACATATTTTAATCAGTAATAACTATTGCAATGGGGGAAAAAAAGTCCAGAGTGAAGTGAACTCCAATTGGTACAGAGGTGAATGGGTGTTTTAAAAGGAGAGGGATGGAGTAAAGAGTAGACAAGTGGAGGATTGGTGACATCAGGGAGGTAAAAAATTTCAAAGAGTGAGCCAGTCAGTATAAATGCCATTAGTCCAGCTGGGTCTTCTGGCTGACAACTGCCAAAGTAGGAGTCTATTCTCCTAGAATAGGAGGCAGAGGCCCTACCTCAAGCGTTAGCTGGAACATTGTGTATTTTTGGCAGTCTTAATTTTTCTCAGGTGGGCACTTGAAGGAGGGCAAAGGTCATCTTAGGGATGTGACCTTGAGCTGCTAGAAATGGTGTGAGTGTTGCTCAAGTCTTTATAGGTCAAGGTTGAGGCCTAGTTGAGAAGAGAACCCAGAGGAGCTTGGCTGAAGTTTGGCCAAGAGAGAGTTTGTCCTAGCATTAAACACACACACACAAAAAGTAACTAAATGAAGTGATAGATACGTTAACTTACTTGCCTGTGGTAATCATTTCAGCTTATATATACATATATATGATCACATTGGAGACCAAAAATTGAAAAAATCTTGTCCAGCCTGCACTGCAGAAAGGAGATAAAAGGAGCAAGTCTTTGTCACCAAATCCCCAAATTTGAGGAGGATCAAAGGAATGGTCTGGTGACTTCTGGAATCAGGAAATGCAGGGTATGGTACCTGACTTATGCTTGAGAAGTCTAGAGGAAAGAAGCTCACTGGAGAAACTGTGGCAAAGAGCAAAGAGGGGTGGTTTGAGCATGGTCTGCCCTTCTGTGACTGAAAGTCATGTTTTCAATAGCCCAGATGGTGGCTGGTGAAAAGCATGTGAGCTTGTGCTCCCTTGAAGAGGTGGTACCAGATACACTGTCTAGAGACATGGGATGCAGCAAATGGAGTCAATGTGAGTGCCAGAGACCAAGGGCTGAGGTCAGAGTCATAGGGAACAGCTGAGTTATATATTGCCCACCTCAGGGAACTACCAATGGGGCTTCCCACCAGGGGAACATCAAAGAACCCCCAAGATTGCCTCATGAGAGAAATAAACAGCATCTGGAATCCTCCATACCAGAAGGCTCCAGCGTGAGCTTACAGCTGCACCAGACATGCAAGAAGTCATGTGCCCCTTAAATACTCCCCATCACCCAAGCCCTGTCCTCACTCCCAAACACTAGAGCCAGAACTTCCATGGGGAATGGAGGGGAAGAAACAGAAGAAGATGGGGAAACAGTGCAGAAGCCAACAGTACCCTACGAATTACTGTAAGTTTTCCAGCAGCAGGTCAGAGCTGGAGAAACTGAGACTTCAATCTGATCAGAGATGGGCTGCTCTATACCAGGCTTCACTCTCTGCTCGCTGAAAACTTCTCATTAATACCTGGGAGAGTCTGGCGAAATTGTGGGACCCCCATCCAGGGACAGAAGACAACAATTGGACAGATGGATAAAGTCTAAGGGAGCATTCAAGGAGAAGGAACAAAGTCACTTTATATCTGTGCCTATTGAAGTCCTGCTGATGCAATAAGCTGATTATATAAGCATTGTAAACAACAACCAAAAGGTTTTAAATTATGGGAGAGAGAAAAAAAAAGACACTTATGCCACGAATGAGTAGACAGAATTTATTCCAGAATATTTTTTTCTTCAAATACAACAGAAAATTTCATCAAGGAAGACATGTATTTTGAGAAAATGTACCCTGTTTTAAGAAAATGTTTGCTTATAATTCCAAAGTTTTTATTAAACGTATATTTATATAAATGTGATGAAAGATGAGGCACCGTCACAAAAAAAGCTAAGTGTCAGAAATAAACTACAGCCTATGCTTACTAAATAAGCCATATATACACCTGATTTTCATAACCCAGGGGAATTTGACATTGGATGACTGAATAGGCCTGCCAGTGTTTATTATTTTCATCTGTAGTTTGAAGGGTGTTTAAATTATTTAAGTGCAGTAAAATTCACTAAGCCAGGAGTTTGCGTATTGAATATAAAAGAGAAAAAGTCTTTTCCAGGCCTCCAGAGGAAAAGACTCAGGTGATCACGCAACTCATGAAGGTTGAGAAGGAGGGACGTTATGACTCCAAGGACGCTCCCACCGGATAAGGGCAGCAGATCAGGACTCAAGACCAACAGAGTGAAGGAGCGTGTATGTTGGAAAAGTGGCCTATTATTATTCCTGAGACTCAAGCTTGAGTTGTCAGAGTCCTTTGAATAGGAGAAAGGGGCTTTATTTGACCAGGAAACATGAAATAGACTTTCTGAATGAGACAGAAATACTTGAAAGGGGGATCTTCTCAAATATTGGAATTATATTTTGGAGGGCAGGTCCCTTACAGTACAAGCTTCCTCCCCTACGTAAGTGTCCTAGGAACCCATCAGCATCAGTGAACCAGCTAGCATTGTTATGAGAGATGTTTTGCAGAGGAAACGTCCTGAGTTGTAGCAAACAGGTGACTGGTTCTTCCACCATGACAGCTCACCTGCCCACACCACCCTGAGTGCTCAGCAGTCTTTGACCAGAAATGCAAGACCCCCCGTGGCCCACCCTCCCTATTCACCCCATCTCAACTCAAGCGATTTTTAAAAAATATATTGTAATTTAAAGATATGGGATCCCAAGGTACATAAGTAGGCTACATGCAAGTGAAGTTTGGGCTCCAACTGGTCTTCACTTCCCCTGGTTTAGGATCAGGTACTTACTGATGTAATGTGTTCACCCTTCCCTGGCAGTGCTCCAGTACTGACAATCCCTCTCTTGTAGTACTGTGGTAAGTGTTCAGGATCCACTTGTGAGTGAGAACATGAGGTATTCATTTATTTGCCTCTGTGATAGATCACTGAGTATGATGGACTCTAAATCCATCCAATTTGCTGCTAAGTCCATAATTTTGTCCTTCTTAATGACTACATAATACTTTGTCGTGTATATGTAAGATAATAGATAAGGTAGATAAGTGGGACCTCATCAAACTGAAAAGATTTTGCACAGCAAAAAAGTAAAGAGATAACACACAGAATTGGAAAAAAATATTTGTTAACTGTATATCTAACAAAAGCCTAACATCCATGATCTGTAAGGAAGCCAAACGAGCTGAAAGGGGAAAAAAAAAAAAAAACAGCACTATTAAAAAGTGGGCAGGTCAGGCTCGGTGCCTCAGCCTGTAATCCCAGCACTTTGGGAGGCCGAGGTGAGTAGATTGCCTGAGCTCACAGGTTTGAGACCAGCCTGGGCAACTTGGCAAGACTTCATCTCTACAATAAATTTAAATATATATATATATTGGAAGGCTGAGATGGAAGGATCATCTGAGTCCAGCAAGTCAATGCTGGGGTGGCCGTGAGTGTGCCACTGCACTCCAGCCTGGGCAAAGGAGACTCCAACTCAAAAAAAAAAAAAAGTGGACAAAAATTATGAATAGATATTTCTCAAAAAGAGGACAAATGAACAGCCAACAGATACATGAAAAAATGTTCAGTCTCACTAATCATCAAAGAAATGCAAATCCAAACCATATTGAGATAACCCCTTACTCCAGTAAGGATGGCCATCATTAATAAATCAAAAAACAGCAGATGGTGGCAAGGGTGCAGAGAAGAGGAAATGCTTCAACACTGTCAGTGGGAATACAAACTAATTCAACCTCTATGGAAAACAGTGTGGTGATTTTTTAAAGAACTAGAAATCAACCTTCCATGTGACCCAGCAATCCCCGTTCTGTGAATATACTTGGAGAAATTCTACAAAAAAGATACTTGCACATGCATGTTTATTGCATCACTATTCACAATAGCAAAAACATGGAACCTTGATGCCCATCAAAGTGAACTGGATAAAAAAAATATACCCAAGCAACTTTTGTTTTGTTTTGTTTTCCTGTATGAAAAAAGTCATCAAAAGGAAACATTTTGCCAATGTGGAAGAAGTGAAACAAAAAAATGGCAGAAGCACTAAAAAGCATCACAACTGATGAGTTCAAAAACTGTTTTGAGCAGTAGAAAAAGCATCTTGATTGGTGTATTGCATCAAACAGAGAGTACTTTGAAGTTGGCTGAAGTTTAAACATTCAAGAATAAATACACATTTTTTATAAATGAATTCCAAGTTTTGGGGTCCTCCCTCATAACTAATGATAACAGGGTAGTAGAGTGATGCAGATGCTACTACTAATCATTATTAAACAATGTTCTAAAGACTTTATAAACACACTTACTGCTCACCATAGTCCTATAAGATGGATATTTTCTCTACTTAACAGATAGGAAACTGAGCCTTAGGGAGTACAACTGAATTAAATTTCCATCATCACAAATCTAGTAAGTGGTGGATCATGAATTTGGGCCTGTGCTTTCTTGTACTAAAATTTATACTCTTTATACATTGTTTTGACCATGATTAAAGCCATTTATTTAACTCATGCGACACATAAAATTGATGATGTATCTATAATTTTTTTGTTTCTGTCATAGAAACGGAACAAAAGGAGAGCATTGGAAGGAGATGAAACTACAGTTAAGAATGTTTGGTCCAGATTATGTTAGGAAGACTCATAAGAACTGGGAAGGAATCTATGGGTTTACATTTATGACACTACCCTCCTCATGACTGGGCTTGCTCTCATTTGACCTCTCCTCCTCCCCCCACTCACAGTGTGTCTTTATCTCCCACATGATCCATCTTTCTGTAATATTTCCCAGTGTTGTATTCAGACGCTGTTTGTTTATGTTTTATGCATAGAATTCAATGAAGATATTCCAAGATCATCATTCGAAGATATTCCTCTAGGAAATGAATGTTCAAGCTGATATGTACATGGTGTTGTTTTGATCATGTAATCGATGCACTTTTGGACACTTGATTTACTAGTTTGGAAATGACCTGGTAAACTGTGAGAGTAATGATAGGAATGGAATGGAAAGAGTGAAGGACAGAAACAGTATTTTTTGCATGTCTGTTTTACTCTAAGCAAAGTGATAAGTGCCTTATACTTCATGTAATCCAATCATAGCTCTGTACTGTAAATAACAATATCATCTTTCATCCCAGCATAAATGGGGCTCAGAGAGTAACTTTCTTAAGCTCACACAGCTAGTAAGTGGAGGAACCTGAGTACAAAGCCAAGCCTGTCTCCAAAACATTCTTTTGATGATATGAAAGAGCATGTGTTCCAAAGGAATTATATTCAAGTTTATAAAAGGCTGGGAAAAGGTGATGGGGAGGATGTAAAGCTAAGGGTCTATCGCTAAGTTAAAAATAATAGCAAAATCTAAGAAATTTTAGGAAGAGCCAATGGGAGTCCAGTAATTTGTCTTCAACCAAACAAGAAGCCATCCCACATACCAGAAATAATGACACCTTAAATTATTACTATTACTATTAGTAGTAGTAGTATTTGTGATACTGATACATGTAGTTGAGTCTCAATGGTAATTACTTGCTTTCCTGTTCTGAGTTAAAGGGACCCCACAGTTATATCCCTAGACAGCAATGTCACTTCTCTGTACTACAGTGCTTTTAGTTTTATCTTCAACCTAGAAAAAACAGAATCCCAGGGCACAGGATCCAGGCAGGCCATGGATCTTGGTTCAGAAAACCCTCAGTGTTTACAGGCATGAAGCATGAATCTGATGGCGTGTGAAGAAAAAAACATTTACTCTTTAAAGCAAAGCCAAATCCCAGCAAACAGCTAGGAGGATGAGCAAAAGACTCAAATTGGAGTTAACCTACCAGAGAGAGAATGATAGAACTGAATGAAAGAGAAAGACTTCAGTAAGGGGCTCTGACCTAGTCGAACAGTATTCGCAGCAGAGCTGACACACACGCCCGACAGAGCTTGCTCAGAACAGTCATTTTTGCTTTTCTTCCCCCAACTGTGATAGGAAGAATGGAAAATCCGCTGCTCCTGAGAACAGGTACAGATGCCACGTACAGTTCACCTCAAATGTCATCACAACTCACCAGTTAAAATCGGTCGTCACATGTGCCACCAATAATTTTCTATCACTAAGACAAATTACTGTTTGTGAACTTTTAAACAAACTTTTGGTTGAAGTATAACAGGCACAAAAATGTGCACAAATCAAAAAGATGCACAGCGTGATGATTCTCCAAAATGCACGCAACTAACACATGTCAACATACGGAACACAATCAAAACTTCCACCATATCTCCTCCCAGGGACTGCTTTCCTCATGGTAACCACCACCTTGATTTCCAGCACTGTGGTCTGCTTCTGCTTATCATTGAACTGTATACAAATGGAACCATATAAAATGTACTATTTTGTCGACTGGGCATGGGGTTCACACCTGTAATGCCAGCACTTTGGGAGGCCGAGGTGAGAACATTGCCTGGGCCCAGGGATTCCAGATCACCCTGGGCAACTTGGCAATACCTCATCTCTACAATAAATCAAAAAATTATCCAGGCATGGTGGCACGTGCCTGTAGTTCCAGCTATTTGGAAGGCTGGGGCAGAAGGATTGCCTCGACTCTAAAATAAATTAAAAATTGGCCGGGCATGGTGAGCACGTTCCTGTAGTTCTGGCTACTTGGAAGGCTTAGGCGGAAGGATTGCTGGAGCTCAGCAGGTTGACGCTGGAGTGGCCATGAGTGTGCCACTGCACTCCAGCCTGGGCGACAGAGTGAGACTCCAACTCAAAAAAAAAAAATACTATTTTGTGTCTGGCTTTTTTCTTTCAGTGTTATGCTTCAGAGTGTTATCAATCTGTTGAGTAGAGCAATAATTTGCTCTTCCTTGTTGCTGTTTGATATTCCATCATTTGATTATGCCACCGTTTATCTATTCATCACATTATTATGGACTTCCTTTTTTAACAGTTGTAATATAAAGTGTGCTGCAGTGTCCATTCTTATACATGACTTTTGATATATTCTTTAGAGGGAAATTGCTGAGTTCTGAGACTTACTATGTTTAACTTTAGTAAATACTACCAACTGCCACTGCACCCAGCATGTTTAAAAGTTTCACAATGCCACCAATGCTTGGTGGTATTTCAATGTTAGCCTTTCTAGCTAGTGTTACTAGATAAAATACAGGACATCCACTTACATTTGAAATATGTGGGACATATTTATAAAAAAATTATTTGTTTATCTGAAACTCAAATGTATGTAAGAGTCTTATATTTTTATTTGCTAAACTTGGCAACTCCATTCTGGTCCATGTTTGGTAGGATCTCTTTGAGGATTTCATATACATTTCTCTGATGATTAACAGATTGAACATCTTTTCATAAGTATTTTGGCCATTTAGATATCCTCTTTTGTGATGTTTCTGTTCAAGTCTTGTCTTCAATTTTCTATTAGAGGGTCTAGCTTTTGCATATAGATTTTTAGAAGTTCTTTGTTATCAGCCAGGTCCAGATCTGTTCTGTCCATATAGAAAATCAATCACTGTGACATGGGTTTTGCAAGAGAGAAGAGATGTTTTTGCAAGGCAGCAGAGCAAGGAGACAGAAGAACACCTCCCTGATGATATGGCTTAGGATATTTATGGATTAACAAAGCGGTGTGTTCTAAGGCATGGGGGAAAATGTTAACAGTGGGGGAAAATTTAAGTAAGAAGTTTATTCTGTGCAAACATAGATGGGGTTCATGGCGTTTCATAGAAGATATAAACATAAAACGGTGGCCTTAGCACAATCTGAGGATGGAGTTTTTAGCCTTCTGATGTTAAAAGGTCACCTCTGGGGCACTTTCACGGTTGAAGAGTAGGAGGTCTCAATCAGTTTGAACTGGGCAGGAGCTGGCCCAAGTTCCTGAAAAGTCACTGAAGCAACCATTACCATGGTGATGTTAGAATATTATCTACTATAAAGTAGCCAGTGAGGGCTAAGTTCCAGCGTGCACCAACACAGCCTTTGGCTGTGTAATAATAATAACAAAAAGCAGGCAGCCAAAAGCAAACAGGGCAGGAAGACTTGATCAAATCAACCCCTTGTTTCACTTTCAGTGTTGTCTATTTATATTCATTGTCAGCTAAAGAAGTTGCAAATCTCCCCCCCAACTCTGTCTTTTATCTGTCCAATCCTAAGGTGATATATTTTGATAAACAAAGTTTTTGGTTTTCACGTGGTCCAGTTATTTAACACTTTTCTTTACAGACGTGATTTTTGCCCTAAGAAAACTTTTCCTTTCCTAGAAACAAGCAGTTCTGATTTGAACTGGGTGCCGGATGACTGTAGAAGAAGGAAATCCAAGGGGGCAAATGTAGCTAACAGATACTTTAATGTGGTTGAACTTTGGTAAATTTATTGATATGTTTGACATATCGTGGGACATTTGGGGAAATATTAGATACTGGTATGTTAACAACTAAGTATCAGGTGATGGAAACATTAGTCCAGGGCATACAAAATGTTGTGTGTGAGTGTGGAAAACTAACATGAAGTGCTATATAACAGGTCTAGATCATTAATATCATATGAAAAAAATCTCTCCCTGTATATGTGTATATTATATATAATTTAGTAATAATAATAATAATAATGAACACAAAAGGAAATGCTTCAAAAATGGCCAAAACATTTTGCAATATGTTCCTCTAAGAAACAGACTTGGATGCAGAGAGTACTGGGCAAGAGACTATTCTTTATTATCATTCAATACTTCTTGATTTTTACATTATGCATACATGTCACTTTGAGTAAATGAGACTGAGTTAATTTTTTTAAAAAATCCTAGTAATCATCAATGTTTATACAACATTTATTTTATTTTATTATAGATATGTGAGGCATTAGTCAGGATTATCTACACAAGCAGGCTACGTGCAGATGGAGTTTGAACCTCCAACTACCCCTCACGTCCCCTGGTTTAAGACTAGGTACCTTTTGTGACGCTACGTTGTCTCCCCCTCCTCTGGCAGTGTCCGTTAACTGCCAATCCCTCTCTTGTGTTAATGTGATTCATGTTCAGGTCCCACTTATGAGTGAGAGCATTCAGTATGTAGTACTTTGTTTCTGTGATAGATCACTAAGCAAAATGGTCTCCAACTCCATCCAGTTTGCTGTGAATTCTTTGATTTTGTTCTTCTTTATGACTGCATAATACTTCATCATGTATATGTACCACATTTTCTTTATCCAGTCCACTTTTAATGGGTAGTGGGACTGGTTCCATGTTTTTGCTATTGTGAATAGTGCAGTTATAAACATGTGTGTGCAGGTGTCTTTTTGGTAGAACAATTTATGTTCCCCTGGGTATATTCCCAGGAGAAGTATTGCTGGATCATATGAAATGTCAATTTTTAGTTCTTTTAGGAATTTCCACACTGTTTTCCATAGAGGTTGAACTAGCCTGCACTTCCACCAACAGTATAGAAGCATTCCCTCTTCTCTACACACTTGCAAGTATCTGTTTTGTTTTGTTTTTTTAATGTATTGATGAAGGCCATCCTTACTGGGGTTAGGTAGTATCTCCTTGTGATTTTGATTTGCATTTCTCTGATGATTAGTGAGGTTGAGCATTTTTTCTTGTATCTGTTAGCTGCTTGTATATATTCTTTTGAAAAGTGTCTTTTCATGTCTTTCGCCCACTTTTTAATAGAATTTTGTTGTTGTTGTTTGTTTTTCCCTTTCAGCTCATTTGAGTTCCTCGTAAATCCTGGATGTTAGGCATTTGTCAGATACATAATTAGCAAATTTTTTTTTTCTATTCTGTGGGTTGTCTCCCCAATGTCTTGATGGTTTATTTTGTTGGGCAAAATGCTTTCAGTTTGGTGATATCCCACTTATCTATCTTATCTTTTAGGCATTTGCTTTTGGGGATTTGATCAAGAATTGGTTGCCTGCTCTGATATGCATAAGAATGTTTTCTATGTTTAGCAATCAAGCAAGAGAAGGAAATTAGAAATCCATATAGGAAAAGAGTAAGTCAAGTTATCCCTCTTTGAGGACAATAGGATCTTATGTCTTGAAAACCCTAGGGAATCTGTCAAAAGCCTCCTCACATGATAATCAACTTTGGTAAAGTCTCGGGGTACAAAATCAGTGTACAAAAGACAGTTGCATTTCTGTATACCAGCAACAAGCAGACAGAGTGCCAAACAAAAAGCAAAATCCTCTCATAATAGTCACACACAAAAAATTGGAATGCCTTGGATCCACCTAACCAGAGAAGTGAAAGACCTTTACAATGAGAACTACCAAACGCTGCTGAAAGAAATCAAGGATAACACAAACAAATGGAAAAACATTTGTTGCTCATGGATTAGAAGAATCAATATTGTCGAGATGACCATCCTCCCCAAGGCAATCTACTGATTCAATGCAATGCCCACCAAATTACCAACATCATTTTTCTCAGACCAGGAAATGACAATACAGAAATTCATATGGAAACAAAAAAGAGCACGAATAGTCAAAACAATCTTCGGTAAAAAGGACAGAGGGAGATATCACTTTCCCAGACTTTAAACTTTACTACAAGGCTACAGTAATCAAAACAGCCTAGTATGGGTGCAAGAATAGACACATAAACCAATGGGACAGGACAGAGCTCAATATCTCAACCAACACATCTTCAATAAAGCCACCTATAACAACCACTGGGGAAAGAAAGCCGTATTTAACAAATGGTGTTGGGAAAATCGGCTGACCACATACATAAGAATGAAACAGGACCTCTACCTATCACCATATATGAAAATCAACTCTAAATGGATCAAAGGCCTAAACATAAAACTTCAAACTCTTATAGTCCTAGAAGACATTTATTTTTTAAAAAATCAAAACTAAATACATTACCTCTTGTCTTTTCCTTAAAGATTACTAAACAGCATTACATCCTGTTCACCTTTGTTAAACAAAAGCTTTTTGTTCATGTTTTCAATAATATATATTGAGAGAGTGTTCCCTGTGCTCTTATATTACTGATGAAAATCCATACTCAACGCTTGATAGTTCTTCAGAAGGTATGTTACAATAAACTAGTGGTGGAGGAAAGATAGAGAATTTGTGAAGCTTATCACAATCTCAGTTGCTTTAAACTATTTCTCATGGTCTTGTTTTAAAAGCACAATTATGTGTGTAAATCAAAATTAATACATATTTCTTAAGTGAAGTAAACTGAAAAGTAAAAGTATCTGAAAATTTCAGGAAAATGGGGATAGTGTTTATTGAGTTAGTTAAATATTTTTCATCTAAATGCCTATGAGAGAAAAATGGTTTATTGAGATCAAAGCATGAAACAAAAGCAGAAAAAAGCTTATAGCCTTTGCCTTAAATAATTTGGCACAATACCTACTCCAACATTTCCCTAGTTATGTTAAAGAGATTGTTAATTGTTCTTCAAAGTATATTTGAAAAAAATTCTAAAGAAAAACAAATTTGAACTTGTAAAATGTAATGGCAATAGATATCAAATTATTGCTATTCAATGGCAACTAGCACCCAGTGGCCTGAGAAATTGTTTTCACTTATCATTGGCTTACACTTATGTTGGCTGACTTGGCTTAATTTCTAGAATTCCTTAAATTTTATGTGGAGGCACACAAATCTTTTTTCATTAATTGAGCATATGCCCTTGAACTCTATGCAGCAAAATGTTGTCTGTGGTCAATTCAGTTAGCTGGAATTCATTAGGGCTAAGTTTAGTAAAAAACTCCACCAGACAAGAAAACATTATGATACAATCTCTAGCAGACCTCCCCAAAATACTGCAAGGTTCTGGTTCTATCCAGTGACAAGGAACTTGCAAATGCAAATGCAAGTAGAACACACTGCTACACATTAACTACCCAGAGCATTTTCTATCTGATGGATCTCAGTACTTGACCTGACCTCCCTGCGACCTGAAACGTCAGTTCCATTCTTAGTGTTAGAAGTGCTGAGCATGTGGATTTCTGAACAAAAGCTGGCATCTCTTATTGCCGAGAAATTTGACCATCTCCAATTTACTTTGACCTATCTTTTGTTGTGAGCACCTCTTTCGTCTCCCAGACCATACCCTGTGGTCTCGCATGCACCCCACACACTCATCAGTTGTTTCCAATCCAAAGTGTTTGGGAGCCCATATTTGCTCCGAATATTGTCTGTATATGAATAAATAATATTTCCCACATACATATATATATTCCTACTTTGAATGTGAAGATATTGTTATGATTCATAAAATACCAATTCATTTAAAATGGCTTTTTAATTCATAGCAGGAAATTGTCATGATTTGTTTATTTTTTAAGAAATTGATTCCAAGATGTTTTACATACTTGAAAAGAATCTGGAACATAATATTACTACTATGTTTAGACTGAGTCACCATAACAATAATATAGCTGTTTAAAAACCATGGGGAAAAGTTTAAAGTAATATTTTAAAATGTGTAATCAAGAGAAAAAGGACAATTTATTACAATGGTTGTATTTGTCTCAGGTAGGGCTATATTTGATTTTGTATTTTAGCCTGTCTCACTTACTTGAAAGTTTCAACAAGTTTCATATTGCTCTGAGAATGCACATATACTAAATTAAGCAAACTAGCTTGACTTTTATCCAAAATGCTTTGAGGAAAAAAAAATCTAACTACTTGTTACATACTCCATACTTCTTCATCTCATGACAACTGCTTATAATACAAGTAGAACAACTATTGGAATCCACACAGTTTTCTGTAAGTCGTATTAGAAAATTAGTATCAAAAACTGAAACTCTGTCAAGTAATGAGTGACTTTTATAAACTATATCTTAAATATAGATAGGTATACAAGTTTGTAATAAGAATGTAATAAAAGTTATACAAGAAAGGAATAAAACATTCCAATAATCAAGATTTGGTTCAGTGATACTTCAGTAAGTTCAGTGAGTCAGTCCAAATATCTACATTTGAAAAGAAAGAACAGGGAAATGAAATAGGGCATATGCTATTCTGGGTAAAGACTGCAATCAAGAATGCTTAAAGCTTAAGGAGAGTAAGCAAGATGTTTGCAAAACAGACATGGAATTTGGCAAATTTACAACCACTGCTTAGTCCTGGAACACGTTCTAAGGTCCCACAGTGACTTTTCAAAGCATTGTATTTGAAAGTACCTGACTAAACAAAATAATTCATCAGAACAGAAAAAAACCTTTCACCTTCAAGGGTTACAAACAATGACGTTACAGTGGACACTAGGGTTGTTTTAATGTCAGAGAGGAACCAGCTCCGCTAAGAAAACCAGGTGTTCAGAATCAGAGAGGAAAAAATCACCAGCAACTGAGATATAGAAGAAGAGGATGTTTATTGGGAAATAAATTTTAATTAGAAAAAGCAGTTTTCTTTGGGACAGCAGAAATTAACTTTGAAACATAAAGAGAAAGAAAGAAATATGACTGGGAATTGAGAAGGCAAGATGTTATTGTCACTAAACCTTGACTCAATTGTCATCTGCCTTGTCAGCAGTCTCTATCCAATCTTGTCTTGGGTAAAAAAGACCAACAGACATCACAGACATTTAAGAAAATGTGTGTTCACAACAGAGCAATATTTAAAGAGGTACACAGCAGGTCAACAAACCACAGGAACCCACCCTCCCAAATTCACGTCAGATGTGGTAAAGTTAGTAAGTTTAACAGCAGAGTGCTTGTTGCCCATAGAGTGGAAAACCTGAGGGAAAAGCAACCGAATTAGTTATGTAAAGAGAGTTAATTACAAGAGATAATGTAACAGAAAACCATCATAACTGCTTAATTAGGGAACATGATGGTATGAAAAAGACAACCTGGTTGGCAGTGCTGGGTAAGGGCAAGCATTCATGATAAAGGATACATAAAGGCAGTAATTAATTTAAGTTACTAAGTGTATAAGGAAGTCTATGACTGAGCATCATAAAAACAACAATTAATAACTAAAACAAAATAAAAACAATGGAACTTTTTGCATGGTTAAGTAAAGATAAGAGAGAGTATACTAAAAAGAACTGAAACCAAAGATAATACGAATAACATTTAGAATCAGATATAGTGTCAGGGCTAAGTTCGCTCACCACAATTCAATGTAAATAAAGCTAAGATATATTTTGTAATGCCAAAAAAGAGATATATTTAAGTCCAACGAAAGCATAATATTTACACCATATACATAATACTTCACAAATGCAGAATTTATTAAGGTTAAAGTACAAATAGCCTTAAAAATGTTTTTAAAAAACCATTCAATTTTCAGAATGGCCTTTTAAAACATGCATGTTACTCCTCTGCTTAAAACCTTCCGGTAGTCTTATTTCTCAAAGGATAAAGTCAGTGGTCTTTACGGAGCACATACAAGAAAGTTCCAACCACATGTTCCCTTTCAAATCTCCACATGCAATGATGATTTCAAGCATAGCAAACCATAACTCTTTCCAGACCTTTAAATGTTTCATCCTGATCTACACTCTAGAGCGTCTGTACTTTTTTTCCTCTAATCTCACTTCACCTGATGATCACCTATTTACTACAAGAGTCAGAGGGTTCTATTCTCTCCAAAAAATTGTGAGACTGCAGGCAGAACTTAGTAGCCTTTCCTTACTAATGATTTGATTAATAGATTTGACAGGTTAAAATGTAAGAGGTTTGTAATATTTATATAAATTGAATACATTAAAGAATCACTAGATAAATGAGAGCTATAACTCGTGCATACATTGGAGACTCAATATGCAGATGTGAGTTGTCCCCATATTGTTGCATAGATTCAAGGGAATTCCAATAAATACCCTAGTAGAACATGTTGCAGAAATTAACAAGCCGTTTTCTAAAACCCATATATGTTTGTTGCAGCTCTATTCACAATAGCAAAAACATGGAACCCACTGAAGCTGGACTGTATAAAGAATGTGGTACATATACACAATGGAATATTATGCAGACATAAAGAAGGACAAATATATGGACTTCACAGCAACCTGGATGAATTTGGAGTCGATCATACTCAGTGATCTATCACAGAAACAGAGAACAGAGAACCATATGTTCTCACTCATAAGCAGACCTTGAACAATTATAATACTATAAGAAAGCATTTGGCAGTAATGGGAAACTTGTAGGGGAGGGATAGTGGGATTGGCAGTTGAGGGAAACTGCTAGGGGAGGGAGGGGCATACCTCATCAACTAGGGTACCTGCACAATCAATGTTTGTATACCTAGCCCTGAATTTTACCCCCACATCTTTATAATTAAAATAATGATAAATAATAAATAACCATCCATAAATAAATAAAACCCATATGGAAATGTGAAGAACTTAGAATAGCCAAAGCAAAGGAGGATAAAAACTACTGAATTTCAAGATATGCTAAACTTCCAATAACTAAAACATTGTATAATGGATATATTTATGTAGATGTATATATATATATATCAATGAAGCATAATATATATCAATGAATAAATATATAAGTGAAACAGTCCAGAAGTAAACCTATACGTATATGAACAACTGAACTTTCATAGAGATGCAAAGGCATTTCCATGCGAAAAGTTTAGCCTTTTTAAAAAATGGTGCTGTGATCATTGGGTAGCCATATTAAAAAACAAACAGAACACTGCACTCTTTATCATGTACCACATACAAAACAATAATTCATAAGAAAGTAAAAAACACAATTAAAATTAAAATTGGGCAAAAAAAATGTGAACAGACACTTCACCAAAGATATATAGATAGTGGGGATGGTGGGAAGGAAAAATATTATCCTCCATGCTCTTATGCCAGGTTACTGGAAACTGTGAATTAAGCTGACAATAGAAGACTAGCAGGAGAAAATGGCATACATATTTTATGGATGATTTTAATTTTATGTACATGGGAGTTTCACAGAAAGAGAAATCAAAATTCAAAGAGATGATTAGCTCTGGGGGCTGATATACCATTTTAAAAAGGGTGATAACTTGTAGAGAAGTGAATAGACAAAGGAAAATAGTGATGGAGCAAGTAGGAGTGATAAATTGTGAGAAAGTGATATAGGGTAGTAAGATCTCTTTTGCTGATAAGAGTGATAATCACCCCCTCTATAGTACAGCAGAGAGAATTTCCTTTACAAATGGAAATTGGTGTCACTTTTGTAAGGGAAATGTATTTCCTCCCTTAAGACAGAAAGTGAAAGGGCAGAGGGCTCTTCCTGAATCTCCTTCTTCTCTACTGCCTACAGCTCAAAATAATCATGCCACAGTGGCACTTTTGAGTAGCAAATTTTGATCCTCCTCATTGGCAAGTAAGCATGAAAACTTGTGTTGAATATCATAATTAGACAAATGCAAACTAAAACCACACTGAAATGTGAAAATGTACTCTTTTGAATAGAAATTTTATTTATTTGAACCTCCCCTGCTTCTCCCATAAAAATGTGGTCAGGAGCATATGGAAACTATGATAGACCACTTAGTGTGAAAGTTAAATAATTTTCATCTCTTTTTGGAGTGAAATAAAAATATTGCTTTTAAGGACTCCTTAAAATGTTCTCATACAACAGTTGAATCATTCATCAAACCATGAAAAGACATGGAAGAACACTAAAGGTATATTATTAAGTGAAAATAGCCAGTTTGAAAAGGCCACCTACCGTGCGATGCCAACTATTTGACATTCTGGAAAAAGTAAAACTTTGGAGGTAGTAAAAGACCCACTGGATGCTGCAGTTTGAGGAGAAAGCAAGAGAGAGAGGAACAGGTAGAGGAAAAGGGATTTTGGGGGCAGCAAAAACACTGTATGCTGCTATAATGGTGGACACGTCATTTTATATGTGTCAAGACCCATGGAATGTACAACAGAGTGAACCCTAATGCGAACTATGGAGTTTGGATGATAGTAAAGTGTCAGTGTTGGTTCATTAGTTGTAACAAGTGTACCACTCTGAGAGATGTATAGGGGAGGCCCATGAGAACCTCCTATACCTTCTGCTCTAAAAACGACTAAGTCTGTTAATTAGAAAATAAAAATAATGTCTTTCTATGCTCTCTAATTTCCCTCACCTATTCTAAGGGCACTGGCTTACTCATATGACCTTTATTGGTTATGTAACCTTGGGTAAGTTGCTTAACTTCCAGGAGTCTCAATTTCCTTACCTGTAAAATGGAAATGAAAATAATTATGACCTCACAGGAAAGATTAAATCAATACATACACTGAGAACATTATTCACTGTGGTCAGCAAGTGTTGGCTGCCACTGCTTTTCGCATCATCGCCCATCCAGTCATCTACCTGCAGATAAGCTACTATGACTGTCTATCTGGAGTTATATCAAAGATGGTAACAATGGGTGGGAAGTTCATTGCTGCTTTCTTGTTTGTGCTTTTCTGGGTCACTAAAATTGTATGAGATAGTAAAATGTTTGTGAAAACACTAACTGTTCTTTAAAAACACATGACACCTGTGCTCAAATGAGTAGGAGTGGGATTGGCTGGAAGGGAGTTATAGAGGAGGGAAAGAAACAAGAAAGAATGTGAGAAGAAGAAGGAGGGAGGGAGGAAATGTGGACAGTGCCTGTCAGATGATGGTAAAAATGGAAATAATGAAAGGAAGAAAAAGAACACCAGTCTACATGAGTAGACATAAACTGGAATGCAATAGAGTAAATTAGAATGTTAGAGGTCAGAAGCTGATTCAACAAAAATTTATTTGGTGCCTATTTTTTAATGAATATATATAGAGAGAGATATAGATATAGATAGATAGATAGATAGATAGATAGATAGATAGATAGATAGATGACCTGGAATCTGCAGGAGAGCCGATATAAATACAAAAATAAAACTAATAGCCCCCCCAAAAATGTAGTAATCCATATTGGGGTTATAAACAAACAGAAACAGTGGTTAAGAAGGAGAATCATGGTTAATCAACTCCCTGATTTTACAACCTGTCAAGCATCTCATCTCCATGCACAAATGTGATGTCACTATCTTTTATAATCTGTATAACAATTTTGGCATGGATAAGGCTTACTGTGAAAAGAGAATAGAGTAAAATGCCCCAGAAAACAGGATCCTTTTAGAATCTTCCATCTATCTCCAATTAACTGATAGGAATTGGGTGCTATCTTTAAAGAAGACTGGTTTGTACAGACATACACACTACAGATCTTCCTTGAGTTTTCTTACTCGGTCCTGCTTAGTAGTTATTATATTTTAATATATGCATACTGCAGGTTGACTATCCTTTATTAAGACTTAAAGAGTCAATTTTTATGTATATTCAAAAATACCCGTAAACATCAGTACTATGAGAAAATTGTGCCAGTATCACTTTACCAGAAATGTTTCAGACTAGAAGTGTTTTGGAGTTGGGATATTTACACGTTTTTGAATATTGCTTACAAATAATGAGATATCTTGAGAATGGGACTGAAGTCTAAGCCTGAGATTTATTTGAGCTTCGTATGCACTTTATGCACATAGGCTCGAGGGTAGTTTTATACCATATTTTAAATAACTTTGAGCATAAAACAAAACTTTTGCAAACTGAACCATCAGAAAGGTGTCACCATCTCAGCCACCCATGTGGACAATCTGTGGTGTCAAGTTGGCACTCAAAAAGTTTTGAATCGTGGAGCATTATTGATTTGGGATTTTCAACTTAGGAATGCTCAACCTGTATTACTATTTGACATTTTTATAAATGGAACCACATTTAGTGTAGTTCATGGACTATTTAAAATATTGTCAGTAATTTACAACGGGGAGAGTTTTGCCTTACAGAACTGCAAAACATACTACTTATATGAGATGTGAATCACTATATTTACCGATTGAGTAGAACTAGTCAATGAGGATTTCTCATTGTACCACAGTGACTGTCGAACTATTAGACATCACTCAAGATCCATTGAGAACAGGAAATCTAAGCAAGATTCACACACCAACCTTGGGGAAAAAAATAGGTTAGATCTAAGATTCATATTTTTATGTTACGTAGGCTCTGTTCTGACCTATATAGTAATAATTACATCACTCAGTATTACTTATACTCTAATTGTCAATGGCAGTACGTTGTAAAAATTTTGCTAAGGGAAGGTTTACTAAAGTAGTGAATGTACTGTGATTCAGGTCAGATTTGCAGAAAAAATAATAGACTTTTTTTCTGAAAGTAGAGAAACTCAACTGTATATGTGAGCCTTCTCTTTAAAAGCACTCTTAGCTTTATTCCACACACATTTCCTTTTCTGTCATAATAATTTAGAAAACACACAAAAACAGAAGCGATAAAATTATTAAACTAATAGGTAGAAATAGCTCAATGGTATCATAAGAAGTGTTGTCAAGAGACTATATTAAGAAAATCATGTGCTCATTTTGGCAACACATATACTAAAATTGGAATGATAAAGAGAAATTAGCATGACTCCTGCGCAAGGATGACATGTAGATTCGTGAAGTGTCCCATATTTTTCAAGAGAATTGAATAAATATTGCTGAGCAAAAAAAAAAGGAAGATAATTACTAGGGAATAAAGAAGGTCAATCACATCAGTGATAATTAGCCCTCATTTCTGAAAGCTGTGTAGGACTCTGAAAGAAACAGAAGGAAAACTTCATGTTGATGAAAGTTTTGATAAATAAAGAACAATGGTGACAGCCTCAAACAATTACGATTCTTCATCTAGAGAAAGACAGAGAAGAACTAACCATCTTGGCCAAAGAAATATGTGGCACACATAATGGTAGCCTAATGTAACCATCCAAACGTGGGGACAGTACTGTAAGCAATTACTAGTCTTAACTTTCAGTAACAAAGAAAAACGTAGAAAAGAAAGGATAAATGACCTGGCAATACAGGTGAGCAAAACAGAACACTTGTTGAGGGAGTGTATAAAATCCTGTTCTCTAATCATACTTTCTCTCACTTCAGTTTGTTTTAGATGTGGTTCTGCCTAAAGGAACCAAGAAGAAGCTTCCAGAGCTCTGATCCTATGATGATGTTTACTACACAGGTTAATATAGTTTAATAAGCTTTCAGTGTATGCTTGAGATGAACAAAAAGAAAATTCTAAGTTTATCCAACATTTATTCAATGTTTGTTTGCTTTTGTCATAATTTCTAACATGAAGCAACTTCCTTTACTTTTCTGAGTTCAAGGATTTTGAGGCACTTCTAACTCTGACTCTGCTGGAAATAATTTTCAAAATTCTAAATAAAAAGAATAACAGACTAATTTATGCACTTCATTGCAGGACAAGATCAATGCAACTTTAAACCAGTGCAACTTTAAACAAGAAAATCATGTACCATGCATGACAAATCTAAAGGTCATTTGTCAGCTTCAAGAAGCTGTAATGAAATACTTGACAACTTATTATTATTTGGAGGAAACATACTTTCTCTCACATATCAGTGAATCCATGAAATTTCTCTTTCTGCTATTTCAATGTAATTTGAACAAGTTCCTTTTCTCCTTAAACAGGTCATCTATATTTATAGATATCATGCTTTAGTTAAAATGTATATAGTAATATTTGCCTTACTTTTTAGGTAATTATGTTGGGCCAGTATAGTCATTTGATGACTTTACTTCACTATCTTGATACTATAATGTTTAATGTAGTATTAAAATGTTCTTAGAAAAAGTATCTGTGACTGATCTGTAAGTATTCACTCCATGAAATGGAAAAGCCCTAATGCAATTTCTACCAAAACAGTATATTTATATTTATAGATGAATATTCCATTTCTAATACAGAGGGTGCCAAAAAATGTATAAACATTTTAAGAAAGGAAAAAACTGTATTAAAATTGTAATAATATATACTGATAACAAAAGATGAATGCAAGTCACATTTGACTTCTGCCATTACAAGAAGTGCTCAAAGTGATTGCCATTAGCATCCAGACACTTCTGATGATAGCGAACTAAAAGTAATACTTAGATAACATCTCTTAAAACGTGTATACATTTTTGGCACTCCCAGCATATTTGTAAATATAAACATATAAATATATTTAAAATGTATATATTACATACTACAATATATGTTGTCTGTAATGTGCTATATTTAATACACATATGTATATTATATGTAAATATTTGTTATATTAAATATTAACATTAGAAAATATTTTTAATAATATTTTAATCATTACAGTTCTTTTCTCTCTGTGGTACTGTATGTCCTCTCTGGTTACATATTTTTAAAATATTATATTTGCAAGCATGTAAAAGGTTTTAGGTTTTATTCATAATATCATCTGAAGTCTATGTTTATTTCAAAACTCAAATCAAAAGTTCATATCAGGGAGAATATAAAAGATATAGGATCAAATTATCTTTCTATTATAGTAGCTTTTAAAGAATTTTCCAACTTCAACTACAATGTGGTAAGAAAACTCTATATTAGAAAGAACGTGAGATTTTAAAAGATAACAAAACTAAGTCTAAAACTGAACATACAGAATAATACCTTCACAGTCTCTTTTGATAAATTCCATCCAAACTTAGTTATTATCATAGCTCTATGTGCTATTTCTAGTATTGTATTTCTAATGATAAGCTGGTTTTGAATATGAAGATATGTGATAATCATACATTATTCATATATATGGAAAGAAGTGAAAAGTTATTATTCCATTTTTCCTTCCTTATTTCTAATGCTTTTTATACATGTGGTACTGTTATAAAATTGTAACTTGAGCTGTCATCAGACGGTGATTAAAGATGCATTAAAGCTCACCCTGAACAGGAAGGCTAAAGTGGAATAAATGAGGAAATCCTCCTTTTTAAGAATATTTATGTAACTCCAAACAGATACAGAGGATCTCTCTTCTTTTTCATTAAATAAATAATCAGCTTAGGAAAGCCACATGTTTTAGAGATTGCAGAAATAGCATCATCTCTCTGTGGTGCACTGAAGGCAGCAGGAAATGAAAACAAAAGAGAAGTAAGCATTAACTTCTGGCGGGGAAATTATGCATCCGGATTTTCAAATACAAGATGGGCAAAGATCGAAAGACGATCCTAACAGAGAGCCATTTCAACAAAGAACAAAGGATTATTTTACATTTTGAGCAACCTGCACAGAAAGATTCAATGTTCCAAATAAGAAACACATTTTGCTTAAAGGAGATTAACACTTTTTAATACCATCAAAAAGACGTACTCTTGAAGGGTGAATAACATTTTATTTCTGCAACTACCCTCATATCAAAAATAGATACATTCACTAATTAAAAGAATTTTTCTAAGTTTTTCCTTAATGTGCATATTATAGATAATATAACATTTATAAGCTGATTTTCTATGTCATCTTAGAGGAGGGAACACATAATGACATTCCGATATTTTTACATTAAATCTATGTTCAATTCCTTTGGTACATATTTGAGATCAGGAGTGGATCACATTCAAAATATGTAACTACTGGGATCACATGGGCATCAGGAAGTCAGGACAGACACCACCCATAAACCTACACAAACCTACTTGTGCAAAATGAATCCTTTTCAGAAACAAAACAAAAAGGATTCCTACAAGCTGGTTAAGGCAGATACTTTTTTTTTTTTTTTTTTGAGTTGGAGTCTCACTCCTTCACCCAGACAGGCTGGAGTGCAGTGGCAGGCACACTCACAGCCACTCCAGCATCGACTTTCTGGGCTCCAGCGGTCCTTTCGCCTCAGCCTTCCGAGTAACCAGAACTACAGGCACATGCTACCACACCCAGCTAATTTTTTAATTTACTGTAGAGACGAGATCTCGCCAAGTTTCCCAGACTGGTCTTGAACCCGCAGGCTCAGGCAATCCACTCACCTCGGCCTCCCAAAGTGCTGGGATTACAGGCTGAGCCACCGAGCCCGGCCCACATACACTTTTGAATGACAAATTTGGGATCTAGAGTTACCCTTGGGCTGTTATGTTGTATCAACTGTTAGATTTCACTGGATTAAAAATAAAATTCAAAATTTGAGTAAAAAAATTTCCAAAAAAGTACGATACATATAGAGAAAAATGCCTACAACATTCATTTAACTGTAAATGCCAGAGGAAGGCACAATTTGATGGGGATTCCCGTTACTCTACACAGACACAAAATGTTGTTTTCGAATCTGGGATGTTGTTTCATTCAAAATATGCCCAGAGAAAAAAGATGAGGATTGTAAAGAGACATGAAAGCATGTGATTAGCAAACTATAAATATCTGTGCTGAAAACGAGAATATTTGGGCAAAATATCAAGGTTGCTTCCGAACATTTGAAGGGATAACATGAGAAAGAAGGAGAGGAGTTTTTATACGTCATTCCCAAGGGATAGAATCAGAATAATAGGCCATCTTCTATTTAGAAAATACTTTCCTGTTCAACATAACCACTTCATAATAGTTCAGTTGTTCAATTAAAAAAAAAACAGGCTTCTGGTGTAAGAAGTAAAATTTAAATTACTGAAGGTATTCGAGGAAGCCTGGTCAACAACAATAGGAGACACAGCCCACAGATTGAAACACTAACCCTTACAAGATGATTGTATTAGGATGACGATGGTTTATTGCACAAAGAGTTTTATGGCACTAAGACTATTTGATTAGAGAAGCAGCTTTGCTGTAGCTAACTTTTGCTCAACTTAATCAAACAGAGGAGTAAGAGAAAAGCAGGTTTGACACTGAAGCTAGTCAACTGACCTGGAGGTGAGTGTCTCCCAATGAAGGCCTCACAACATCCAGGCTATTTCTGAGAAACCAGCAGGGCCTGTTAGTTCTTTTCTCTGTATTCCTGTTTAGCCTGTCGCTACACCCATGAAACCATCTTCTGAGTGTCTTGCAGAGCCTGTTTAACCTAGTGCTAAACAAGAAACAGGGATCCCACAATGAAGTAACAAACACAGGAGGTTTATTGCCATTCTTCCTCACTCAGAAATAGATGCTTATACAGACACTTGTAAATTCCTCAGAATCACCTTGATAGATTCCAGAAGAAAACAATACTATTTTTAATTTCGATGTTGAGGTATTAAGGCAACTAACTCATAGAGTCTGCTCGGACGTCTCGAGAGGCAACATTTGGAGGTATATTAGAAAAGTTGTAAACCATTTGTTTTATCCTTTATTATAGAAAGTGTGTATCGGTGAGTGTCTATGCATGTCTATATGTCTCAGGAGCCATTATTTTGTGCCTGGTTACCTTGTTCCCAAATGTATAGCAAAGAAGAACCTGAGTTGAACTATATACCATTAAAACAGGAAACTCAGAGCTGAGGTAAATAACTTAGATCTAACCCACAATAGCAAAAGTTCTTTGGGGTACTCCATAGTTTTAAGAGAGGAAAAGAGTCTTGAATCCAGAATGTGTACACTTTAAAAAAAAAATAGATGCATATTATCTCATTGTACGAATACACGGCATTGTATTAAACCAAATATTCTATAATTAGACATTTGGGTTGCTTCTATTTTTTTAATTATAAACCACATTGAAAATTATTTCTCGGTGCAGACACTTGAACACAAACTTCTCATAATTTCTTAAGATAAATGTGTAGAAGTAGAATCGCAGAAGCTAAAGGTATGTACATTTATAAGCTCATACATATTGATATGTAAGTATAGACACATTAGTCAGTATTTTCTTAGCACCTCTGTCAAAACTCTTTGGGAAGACCTACAATTTAACACTGTTGACAACTCATTGTCCTCTCTCTTCACTCTTTCTCAATTCCCTTCATCTCTGTGCTCCTCCAATGTTCCCTTTTCATCTGTTCAGCCTATGCCCAATATTTAGGTAAAGGAGTTTTGGAAGTTGGTGTATTTGACCTTCACTATTGTTCTGATCCACTCCATAGTACTTTCATGTAGATAACTTATCAATGCAGATCTCTTACATAAAGGTCAAAACCAAACCTTACTCCTCGACTTTCTATTTCAACCTCTCCAACAAATGTCTGACTCAGACTTCTGCTGCTGTTTGCAACCCTTTCTCATCTTTTAAAACTACGAGTTTAAAAATTTCCTCCTAATACGTGACTACCCTGTAAAAATGTATACACACAGAAACTTCCGATGTTTCTACCATCAATAGACTTTATTATACATCGTAATGATTTATTTGCATTTTCACTATTTTTATCTCCTTCCCCACCAGATTACAAATTTCTTTTGAAAGCAAAGACATGGTCTGTCTTGTTCAACACTGTAAACTCAGCACCTGGAATGGTACCTGGCTGGCACTGACTAGGTATTTGTTAAATAAATGAATGACAGATGAATAAATGAGTGTTCTTGTGCAGAAAGCAATCTCTATACAATCTTTTCCTCTGCAGTAGTGGATAGCTGACTTCTGGCATATGCCTTAAATGCCTCAAACCATTATTTTGTCTATTTCCTTTTCAAGAATGACTCCTTGAACTAATAAATTATCATTGTAAAAAACTCAGAAAACATTAAAGCATAAGGAAAATTAAAAATCACTTCAAGATGAGAAAAATGTGTCACTCCATCAACTGCTTTCACAGGACTTCGGTCCCATTGCTATTATAAGAATTGTCACTTTATGTAAAACAACTTTTTTCTTTCTTTTCGATTCGGTGTCTCCCTCTGTTGCTTAGGCTAGAGTGCAGTAGCATCATCATGGCTCACTGAAGCCTCAAATTCCTGGGCTCAAGTGGTCTTCCGACCTCAGCCTCCTAAGTAGCTGGGATCACAGGCCCGTGCCACCACACCTGGTTAATTTTTTTTTTTTTTTTTGTAGAGATGAAGTCTTACTATATTGCCCAGGCTGGTCTCAAATTCCTGGACTCAAGCAATCTTCCCCATTCGGCTTCCCAAAGTGCTAGGATGACAGGCATGAGTCACTGTGCTCAGTCTCTGTATAAAACAATTTTAAATGTTCTGTTTCCGCAACTAGACTCTAAATTTCTTAGGAACAGGAAGCTTCTCGGTATTGCCAGACATTTTCTGCTCATACTTGTTGAGTTAATGTCACCAATGTAAATATAACCCCACTTTTCAGAATAAGTAATAGCTGTGTAATGTACAGCAACTGATACACATACAAAAAGGTTAAATGTTTTCGGTTGACCTGTGTCCCCTCAACCTAAAAATATGTTGAGCTTCTAACTCCCAATTCTTAGAAGGTGACCTTATTTAGAATTAGGGTCATTGCAAGTATAATTAGTTAAGCTTAGATGAGTTTAGCGTGGACAACCAACCCAATGTGACTGCTGTCCTTATAGGAAGAGGGCCATGTAAAGATATCACAGGGAAAATGTCATGTGGCGACAAGGACAGAGATTAGAGTTATGCAGTTGTAAGACATGGGCCACCAAAGATCAACAGCCAACCACTAGAAGTTAGGAAAAGGCACGGAAGGATGACACTACAGGTTTCAGAGTCAGCATTGCCCTGCTGACTTGATTTCATACTTCTAACCACAGAACTGTGAGACAATACATTTCAGTTGTTGGAAGCGTCCCAGTTTATGGTGCTTTGCCAGCATGGCCCTAGCAAAATGACAGAGTAAGCTATTATCATCAAGTACCCTTTCTTAAAGCTTAGGGCCAAGGTGAAGTTTTCCCTCAATTTATCAGCTTGCAAGCACCAGAATAGAGGAAAAGTCGATCAGATTTTTTTTTTCTTCTTTCTGTGGTAGACGGAGCTCTAGAAACACAAATATTACTAATTAGGGCGTGCACAAAGCATCAGGGGAAGCTCCCATCTCTGAGTTAGAAAATATTTTATTTAATCTCAATAAGATGGTACCTTCATGAGACTGAGAAAGCAATTGGTCAATGTGTTTTACGTGCTCATTCATTTCCTAGTGCATATATATAAAGATCTGCTCTATAAAGATCTATATTTTATCCACATTGCTTCCAACTTTCTGCTTGAAGGTAGAAAAATTAAGTGAAGAGTTTTACACCCTGAAATGGCATTTCTTGCTCAAGTTGGAGACAGAATGATTCCGAAGTCTTGTCAGATAGCCTACAATGAAACCAATTTGAAGAATTTCCGGCACTTCACTCCAGAAAATTGAATATTCTGAACTTTTACTACTTACTTTCTTAGGAGAAAAGGGGCAAATATATAATTGATAAGAAGAAGGGTATTCACAGCCTCATTAGGGTTTAAGCCAATTAGCTCTTATATGGGGTGAATCCTGAAGAGAGACAAATATCTCCCTAAATACCCCAGGAAGAGTTAGAGTGAGCTAGCATGGCCCTGAGCAAAAGAACTTTAATCAAAAGAATCTACAAATACTGTATCCTTCCTTAATGACTATATGCAGATCTCTTACAATAAATGATGATCTTAGGCATAACATACTTAAGAACTGAGCACATAAATATATCAGTGTGCCCTTTTTCCATAAGTAGGCAAAATAGCACATGACTGGTAAGTAGAGGACTTGAGCTCTCCCCTTCCACACACCTAATTCCACAGAGCACATAATTGTGACCTTCTCTTTAGGCTTCTGACCTATTAATGATGACTCTGTATCTTTACATACTCCAAATGAAGCAGGTTTTAATTTAAGATCCATGTACAGGATGCCACAACACTTTCAATTTCAACTAAATAAAACACAACAAAAAACTGTTGGACGTCCACAGTAATTGTTTTAAATATTTTATTTTAAACATTAAGAGCTATTTTTAAAATTTTGTTGATACTGTATACTAAATTGATATTTTTCCAAGGTACTGCAATTAATTAGCCTTGGAGTACATGATATCTTTTAAAAGTACAAAGAAACATAAGGTAATAGCAAATTTTCCCCTTTGATGTCCATGCATTCAAGATATAAAGTGCTTGGCAGACACTTGGTATTTTGCAAAACCTATTTCTAATGCTAGACTGATTTTTATATCCATCAAAAGACAAGATAAAGAGTGTATGGACGGGCTTGGTGGCTCAGCCTATAATCCCAACACTTTAGGAAGCCGAGGCAAGTGGATTGCCTGAGCCTGAAGGTTCAAGACCAGCCCGGGCAATTTGGCAAGAACTTGTCTCTACAATAAATCAAAAATTAGCCTGGTGTGGTAGCGTGTGCCTGTAGTTCTGGCTACTTGGAAGGTTGAGGTAGAAAGACCGCTGGAGCCCAGCAGGTCAATGCTGCGGTGCCATGAGTGTGCTACTTTACTCCAGCCTAGGTGACAGAGTGAGACTCCAACTCAAAAAAAAAAAAAGGAGTGCATAAGTTAGTTTTTAGAATTCACAAAGTAAAACTAAATGTCATGGCAAGATTTTTTTTTTTTTTTTTTTTTTTTTTTTAGTTTGCATGCAGAGACAGAATCCTGTACCGTTTTCCTTTGTAGTCATGGAGAGTGTTTACTGATTGCATAGGCTGTCAATATGGGTGCAATCTACATGTCAAAACTATGGAACTAAAAATACAATCTGACTTACAAAATAAGGAAATCATTTTCTGAAAAATAAATGATTTGGAAGTAAAAGCAAAACAAAACAATGTTATCTCACATAACGTGTAACCTTTGTTCCCAATTTAATGATTTACATTTGTAATCACAAGGCACTGCATCTTATATTTCAGGCCATAATTCGGTACAAAGCTAGCTTTGTATAGTAACTTCCTCCCTTCATTTACAGTTTTAAAATATTTACTTTCAATCTCACTTGCTTATAATTTAAGGTCAATTGAATCTGAATTCCTCAAACGTGATCTTCAAGGGTTTACCGGAATACTCAGTCAGGGAATAGAAAACAGGGAAGCTGAGAAATCTCCAGAACAGAGACTTGAAAATTAGACGTGAACCAAGTTGTCAGAGCAACTAGACAAGTGTCTGATGTAGAACTGAGACTCAATGAATATTTGAAAACACATACAAAATATTCTGCTGGAAAACACAAACATACACCCACACAGATGATAATACAGTGTTTCAGCCATGCTTTTGATTCAGAATAGCACCTAGTCCCATCTGAATGTTGCCAACTAAAAAACCCAGAGTTATCTCAACAGGCACCAAGATTATCTCAAGATCTCCACAGTGTGAGAGGATATTTGCATGAAAATGTATTTTAATTGATCTTCCATCTGACCTAGTAATTCCCTTTCTGGGAATATACCCAGAAGAACTTAAATCACTCTAAAAAAAAGACACCTGCACACGAATGTTTATTGCAGCACTGTTCACAATAGCAAAAACATGGAGCCATCTGTGCTACCCACTGAAACTAGACTGAATAAAAAAAAGTGTGGTACATATACACAATGAAATATTATGCAGCCATAAAGAAGAACTAAATTATGGACTTCGCAGTAACTTGGATGGATTTAGAGTTTATCATACTCAGTGATCTATCACAGAAAGAACTGAGTACCACATATTCTCACTCATAAGTGGGCCCTGAACATTTATCATAATACAATAAGAAAGGGATTGGCAGTAGTGGAACACTTCCCCGAGGGGGGCACATAATACCAATAAGTGTGACTGATTTCAAACCAGGTGAAGTGGGGACCAAAGGGAAGCCCAAACTTTACCTGTATGATGACCACTTCTATATCTAATCCTAAATTGTACCCCACATCTTTAAAATAAAATAAGTCTTAAAAAGTAAAAAATAAAAATTAATAAAAAGGGTCACCACAACTCCTAGGATATTATTTCTTACAGAAGGAATCCTGGTAACTATCCAGTCTTCTATACTTGCTGGGAAGCTTGCTGATGAGATCTAGTAATGGAGACATTGACTTTACATCAAAGTAATTCGTGCCACACTTTTGCATCCCTAAAACTTAGACAAAGGAGAATGTATCCACTGGCTATGATCTAAGTAATTTTTTAAGAGAGTAATTAGTGAAGAAAATGCAAAACACCTAACCAATACACCTCAAAACCATCATGGACACAAAAAAAGCCTGACATAGCTAGTCACCACTACTAGAAGCCCAAAGATACATAACAACTAAATGTAATATAGTATCTTGGATGGGATCCTGGAACAGAGAAAAGACATTAGGGAAAAACTACCGGAATCAGAATAAAGTGCACTTTCTTGATAGCAATGAATCAGTACAATTATTATAACAAACGTATTAATATAAGATGTTAATAGTGGGTACGGGTATATAGAAACTTTCCGTGCATTCATAGTCTTTCTGTAAGTCTAAAACCTTTTTTTAAATAAAATTTATTTTAAAATTACAAAATTTGTTCAAAGCTGGGTGCAGTGACCCATGCCTGTAATTCCAGTGCTTTGGGAGGACAAGGCGAGAGGATTGCTTGAACCCAGGAGTTTGAGACCAACCTGAGCAACAGAGCAAAACCTTGTTCTACAAAAAAGCAAAAAAAATCCCTCCCAGCTCACTTGGAAGACTAAGGTGGAAGGGTCTCCTGAGGCCAGGAGGTTGAGGCTGTGGTGAGCTGTGATCATGCCACTGCACTCCTGCCTGGGCGACACAGTGAGACCCTGACTAAAAATAAACAAATCAATCAGAATAAAATATGTTCAACTGTTATATGTTTGTGTATGTGTATGTATCTATAATACTTAGCAAACTGTGTATCAGAAATCTTATATGAAGTTTAATTCCCATCATGTATGTGGCACATACACACATTCACCCCACACACATTCACCCCACACACAGGGAGCTGCTGGGATGCTTGGGTCAAAGAATATCTGTTTGTTTCCTAGAGTATGAGATAAGCTGCTTTTAAACCCCAACACTTTTTAGTTAGCAAGTGAGTGGTTTTTCATTTCCCTTCAACACATATTTCATTGAGATTAAAATAGCCGTTTGTTTTGTAATCATAGAAACAACTGCCTGAGGGCAGTTGTCTATCTGTGCCCTAGGAAGCTAATCCTCCCCAGCTAGAGATACCAAAAATTTCCCTGGTCTGGGAAGAAATTTAATGAATGCTGTTATAGGCATGGCAATGGGAGTTTGGTGTTATCACATGTCTTCCTTAATGATACAAGTTAGGAAGTTTATTTATGTTATTAAATATTGCACATTAAAAAAAGGAGAGAAGTTTTATTTTATAGGTGTTCAATTCATGTTTTGGACATAAGTGAGAAAAACATGTGTTTTTCCCAAACTAGGCCAGTATCATTTTGCAATCGCATTCATTCTAAAAGGATGTTATAAATTTTGTTATTCATATATACTTAAGGATTAAAAAACAAGGCCTTCTCATGATTAGCATATACACTATGGAATAGCAGATGTTACAGTGTACCCTGAGGATAAAAGAGGCTGCCAAAATTGAACACATCACTTTTAACAACCCTGGAACTCATTTTTGCCAAATGTTTTAAGTACAGGAAATGACTTGAGCCACTCTGTATTTTCTTTTTTATTTAAAGCATGACTAAAGGTTGAGTCTTTCAGAAGATCTAAGGAAAATAGCCAATTAAAGCTGTATCCGTGATGGCAAATATCTCTGTGAGATTATCATGAACAATAACCCAAAGAGTTTTTACTTCAATTACCTAATACTACCTCATGTTTTCAAAGTTATTTGTTGTGATCCATATTGTTGGTCTAAACTAGAGGGCATAAATAAGGAATTATCTAAATAAAAAAAATTTTTTTTAAATCTCAATGTGGTATTGAGTTCTGTCTTTCATTCTCTAGGTTATAAGTCTTGATTTATACATTTATCCAAAAGATACTTATTAAATGGTTTCTTCCAACTAACATTCATAACTACAGATGCCCAAAATATACTCAGGAGAACAGAAATGTAAAAATAAAAACAAAAATCCTTCAAATTATCTATAATCATTTTATTGTATTAATTTTGTCTGAGCAAAAATTTATTTAAAACATTATTTGTTGATATATGTTGTATAGATATGTGCATATATTTATGTTTGAGTAAGCAATCTTTAAAATCATTTTAGCAGTTCATTTTTTGACATAGAACTGGAGGTCATATCTTTAGTGTCAGTGTGTGACAGATGACTTTCTTATGTTGGCCCTGACAACACCATTAATTCCAGCCACATTGGTCACAAATTGGTCATCACTGACAGAAAAACAAGTCAAAGTACAAGGCAGATTAGGCCAATCACATCATTATTTGCATATGCAGGGCAAGTCTTATAAATTGTGTTCACTTATTTCTATTTGTCATGTGCTCAGGATATCCTGCCAATATAATACTAGGCCATACCAAGAATATATGAAAGGGAGGTAGTTTTCCAGTGACCATGTATATGAAATATATTTAGTGTGAATGGCTCTTAGAAATGTCAAAATATAGAAACTAGCGATGAATGACTCTGCTGTTCTGGCACAACTTTAACCAACTCTCAGAACCCAGAAATAATTTTTCGTTTTTCTGGGAAGCTTATCCAAACAGCCCTCCATTTACTCCCATATGTCTAGTTTTTTTTTTTTCCTATTGTGCTACCTGTATATATTTTTATAAGACTTCTCTACTTACTTCCATCTATTATAATTTACTTCTTTACATATCTGCTAGTCCTATTAGAGTAGGAATTATTTCTCCAGTTTCTACTCAATGCTTTGTACCTTGCTAGCATTCATTAAAAGTGCTGAGACAGGCCGGGCTTGGTGGCTCAGTCTGTAATCCCAGCGCTTTGGGAGACCGAAGTGAATGGATTGCCTGAGCCCGCGGGTTCGTGAACCGCCTGGGGAGCTTGGCGAGACTTCATCTCTACGATAAATCAAAAATTAGTCGGGTGTGGTGGCTCATGCCTGCAGTTCCAGCTACTTGGAAGGCTGAGGCGGAAGGGTCACCAGAGGCCGGCAGGTCGAGGCTGCGGTTTCCCAGTCTGGGTGACAGAGTGAGACTCCAACTCAAAAAATAAAAAGTGCTGAGACATATTGCTAAGTGAAAGAGGTCAATCTGTGAAAGATATAGTGTGTATGACTGTTCCACAGTGAGGTCTATGCAAACCTGCTTCCAAAGGCCAAGGAAGTTAAGAGACTGAAGAAATAGGCTAATAAACCTAGTTTCCCATAAAGAATCATTTAATAGGGATTTATGAACAGAAGCCATGCCTCGGGCAGCCATGAGACAAGATGGTGTTTCCACACACCATTAACCCAGACTCCAGGCTCATACACCACAGGGAAACGGTGATTCAGAAAGGATGTGTAGGACAACTACTTAAGGGCAGGGTTTATGGTAAATACAATAATATCAAGGTTGCTTTAACCCAATGGTGGGGTTTATGGTAAGTACAGGCTCTTAAACAAGGAACAGTAGATAAAAGAGAAATATTAAAGGCCATTCCAGAACTGAAGTTCATCAGAAGACAACAAGATGGATTAGTATCCAAGATGGAGTTGCTTTGGCCTCCACAATGACAGTTGAAAAAAGATAAAAATATAGACAGTTAAAAAATCAATCAATCTGCCGGACTCGGTGGCTCAGCCTGTAATCTCAGCGCTTTGGGAGGCCTAGGTGAGTGGATTGCCTGAGCCTGTGGGTTCGAGACCCGCCTCGGCAACTTGGCGAGACCTCATCTCTACAATAAATGAAAAATTAGCCGGGCATGGTAGCACACGCCTGTAGTTCCAGCTACTTGGAAGGCTGAGGCGGAAGGCTCGCCAGAGCCCAGCAGATCAAGGTTGCAGTGGCCGGGAGCAGCCACTGCACTCCACTCTGGATGACAAAGTGAGACTCCAACTCAAAAAAAAAAAAAAATCAATCAATCAATGATTGTCAGGGGTTTGGATGAAGGGAGGAATAAATAGGTGGAACACAGGGTCCTTTTGGGCAGTGAGACTATTTTGTATGGTCAATATATGACATTATGCACATGTCAAAACTCATAGAACTACACAATGATTGAGTTCTAGGGTAACTATGGCCTTCAGATTACAAGAATGTATCAATTCTGAATCATCAACTGTAATAAATGTACACTAGTGTAAGATACTAACTATAAGGCCAGCAGTAGAGAGGGTAGAATAGAGAAGTGGGGAACATAAAACTGGTACAACCTCTGTGGAAAACAGTGTGGTGATCCCTAAAAGATCTAAAAATTGACCTTCCATACAACCCCACAATCTTCCTACTGGGAATATACACGGAGGAACTCAAATCACTCTATGAAAAAGATACCTGCACATGCATGTTTACTGCAGCATTGTTCACAATAGCAAAAACATGCAACCAACCGTGCTACCCATCGAAAGAGGACTGGATAAAAAAAAAAATGTGGTATTTATACATGTTGGAATATATTACACAGCCATAAAGAAGGACAAAATTATGAACTTCGTAGCAACTTGGATGAACTTAGTCTATAATACTGAGTGATCTATCACAGAAACAAAGAACTGAGTACCACATATTCTCACTCATAAGCAGACCTTGAACAATTTATCATAATACTATAAGAAAGGGATTGGCAGCCGTAGGAAACTGCCAGAGGAGGGGGGTGGTGGCATTGGCAATAGTGGGAAGCTACCAGAGGAGGGGGTGGCACACCTCATCAACAAGGGTACCTACATAATCAACATTTGTATACCTAACCTTGAATTATACCCCACATCTTTAAAATAAAAAATTTTTAAAAAGAATCAGCTGAGCCAGGCTCGGTGGTTCAGCCTGTAATCCCGCGCCTTTGGGAGGCTGAGGTGAGTGGATTGCCTGAGCCCGCAGGTTCGAGACCCGCCTGGGCAGTCGAGACCTCATCTCTACAATAAATCAAAAAATTAGCTGGGCGTGGTTGTGCGCGCCCGTAATTCCGGCTACTTGGAAGGCTGAGGCGGAAGCCCAGTAGGTCTCGCCGGAGCCCAGTAGGTCGAGGCTGCAGTGGCCGGGAGCAGCCACTGCACTCCAGTCTGGGCGACAGAGTGAGACTCCAACTCAAAAAAAATAAAAGAATCATCTGTACTTTCTGATCAATTTTTCTATAAAACTAAAACTTCTCTAAAAAATAAAGTTTATTAACTTCAAAAAAGTGTGTTGAAAAGTAAAATGTGTTTAGGAGATATGATTTTGTTTCAAGTTACTGAGCAATGTTAAATTATTTCTCAAACTTAATTGAATTAATTGTAATTAATTGTCATTAAAGTATCAAAAAATTCTGAATGTCAGCATACTAAGATTAATTTGGCCAAGCTGTAGTTTGAATTTCTCAGATTCCTTACATTTCTGACACACTGCCAATATCATTACTTGGCAAGGCCAGTGTCTCCTTAGGGAACCTTTCCTACTTTCAAACATACTTTTCTGGTTTTCTGTCAGATCCCTTCTCTGCTAATGTGTAGAGCATATGTGCATACCAAGAAAGGGTTTTATATTTATACATAGAATTGGTATTTATTCGAGGAATCTATGTAGAGTTTTTATCACATACATTTCTTATATTAATAGATTGAATTCCAATCATATACTTTGGATGCAAATATACAATATCTAGTCTATATTACTTATCAAAATAAAGCTTTAAAATACTGCCCTAATTTAATTTCAACCATTATGTACTCAGCACTATTAAACTCACAGTTATTAAAATAATTAAATCACTTAAAATTATAATTTATCTTGAATATCTCATCCTTTCAACACTTTTTTTTTCAAATTATACACTTAATAGCAAGAGGAGATGGAAATATAAAACAGACTGTCACATACTTCCTACCATTAAAGAATTTACACTTTTTTGAGTGAATGGGACAAAGGAACAGACAATTATAATATAGTATAATTATTTCTACAATAATGGGTATGCTTAAGGTTATTTAGTAGTAATAACTGTCCACAAACCTATTGCTTTTATTGTCAGTCTGTAGATACTGCAGAGACAGAAAAGATTAGGTAAGACCTACCAGGAAAGACTGATGAAGGAGAAGTCAGGATATCACCGTGGTCTCTGACTTGGGAAAGTGGGGTGACAGTGCCACAGTTCACAGAGATCTGGAGCACGGCAGGGATGTGATTCCATCGGCAGCTAAAGGCAAGTGGGCAGAGTCATAAGTACAGGCAGCATCTCAGACCCAAGAATTGGGCATTAGCTACAGACTTGAGAATTCCCTGCATTTAGAGGATTGACACCATGAGAATAAATGTGCATACTGCAGGAGTCTGCATAATGTGTGATGTAAAAGCTCTAAAATGCATCAGCAGCTACAAGTTGACCCCCATAAGTTAATCGAAGAAGACCTTGCAAAGAACCCTGAATAACTAAATATTGGAGGGCAAAAAACAGAGCACAGAAGCATGATATTCAGAACAAAAACATATTCAAAGAAGTAAGACAGAGAGGGTCAATAGTGAAGAGAAATAAAAATGACAAAGACCACAATGTGTCCATGTAGACTTGGACAGTGTAGCATGGATACAGTGATTTCGTAAGAGAAGAGTTAAGGCGGTTGCTTCTATCTCCCTTCAGTGCCTATCATCCCTCCTCCAGTGATGCCCATCATCCATTCATTTTGAGAATTCCAACCTCCCCACCATATCTGAGTCTGGTTCTAAAGCTTGCTCTGTCTCTTCAAACTGTGTTTATCACCCTTTAATATCCCTCGCAATTTTATTTTTTTGATAGCTGGACACGATGTACTAGATAAAAGAAACTACCATAGATAAACTTTAGCAATGTGGTGATAAGGTCTGAGGAGAGGAAACATTATATAATCCCACGAGCAGATCTCAGTCTTTTAAGGAGTCTATAACTCTGGACTATGAACTTCACAAGAGCTTTACAGTTTTTTATTAATTTGTTTTTACCTCTTTAGTAGATACAGAATGGTTGGAGTGTGCTGGTATTGGGGCATTTCCCCTGTCCTGGGTCAGCTAGGCTTCAATAAAACCCCAGCAGGTTAGGCTCTGTTTGAATAGTTTCTCCCGAGGACAGACCTTATTAAGAACAAGATGCTCTGGTGTATTTCAAAGTGGCTACTTTCCCCTCTCCCGGCTGAAACATGAGGGAATGTTTCCCTGATGTTCACTGTGAGAAGGTGGTCACGAAAGTGTGAGGCCTTTTCCTACGACTGGGTTCCCTGATTTTTTTTTTTTTTTTTTTAATTCTCAGACGCATCCGTACTTATCCTTCAGGAATTCACCAGTCACAGTTTAGAATTTTCTACCCCGACACTGGTTCCCATGGAGCTTTCTGCTCCTGGGTCCTGATCCAGGGAGTTGTGATTCTCTGAATTCACCTGTTTCTCCAATTTTAAGGATAATGGTTTTCCCTGAGACTTCACTTTTCTTTTGAAACTTAGAATTGTTGGTTTTCAGTTTGTTGAATTTTTTGCTTTTGTTAGGACAGATCGGTGATGCTCAAGCTCATTCTATGCTGAACCAGAAAGTCTTTAGTATACTTTTTATAACTCTTTTGTTTGTCTCCGCCAATTAGTCACCTCACAGCCCTAACAGCCTTAATCACTCATTCATTTACAGGGTACCAGGCCCTGAGCAATCTGTGCCATGCTAGGCCTTAGGTCAATGCTTCCCACTTCTATTTTACTAACAGGATCAGAAATACCTGAAGATATTTTGATAAGTATAGATGCCCTAAGACCACTACATACCTATGGGGGGAACAGAGTGCAGACATTTGTATGTTTCCCCATTTTAATAACCTGGAATTTATTTGCAATATTTCCACCTCATTGTAATCCCACCACCACCAACACCCCTTACCCACCTTTAAAATACCTTTAAGTCCTTTATCTAGCTATAAAATACTCCTCACATCTATCTACTTCTTTCCATCATCATTGCTACTACCATTTAGTGTATCTGTCTGTGAGACACCTGTGGTGACTTTTTCACTGATATTCCTTTGTCCGCACTTGCCATTTATATCCAGCCAGATCTGAGTCATATCATACCATTCCCTTGCTTACTTATTGATTTCCCAGCATGAAATCTTCATACTAGTTAATGATAACTTATTTTTAAAAGCCAGGTCTTAGCCGGATCGGTGGCTCAGTCTGTAATCCCGCGCCTTTGGGAGGCTGAGGTGAGTGAATTGCCTGAGCCCGCGGGTTCGAGACCCGTCTGGGCAGGCGAGACCTCATCTCTACAATAAATCAAAAAAAAAAAAATTAGCTGGGTGTGGTAGCGTGCGCCTGTAATTCCGGCTACTCGGAAGGCTGAGGCGGAAGGATCGCCGGAGCCCAGCAGGTCGAGGCTGCCGTGACCGGGAGCAGCCACTGCACTCCAGTCTGGGTGCCAGAGTGAGACTCCACCTCAAAAAAAATAAAAAAAATAAATAAAAAGTCAGGTCTCCTTACCCCCCTGTATTATCCAGTAAAATAAGAGAAAGCAGATGTTTTTTCTCTCTCCCATTCCCTGGAGAAAACCATGAGTAGCCTGACCCCTTAAGTGTCATTTCTTACTCTCTGACTAGTTAGGGTATGATCCTGACCCAGTTGTGTCTAAGAAGATGGATCTAGTCTAGGTATTACTGACAACTTATAAAGAATTTTATCTTCTTCAGGTTTGGGGCTAATTTACATTGCTGCCAAAGGCCACCTAGAGAAAGTTTTGTACTTTGTGGCCCAAATTTTTGGCCTGAATGCCTAGATTTTTTTTTTTTTTCCTGTAGGCCCAGAGCTCACCCTCAGCAGAGGGAAGTTGCTGTGACCACCTGCAAGGCCTTAGGGAGAAGACTAAATTGGATCCCTTTTTCCCAGGGGAAGTCACATCATGTCCAGCAGTATTAAGGAGAAGCTGTGCCCAGGCACCAGAGAGATATCGTATGTCCTGATGTCTAAAATTCAGTTTCTGGTGTCACTTGTGGAAAGACTGAAGAGACCAGGTGGAAACGGAAACAAGTGCAGAAACACTGGGTGTGGTTCACAGGATCTGGAGGAAGCTGCACAAAGGTAGAGAGAACGTGTGTCTTCTGCAAAGGCCTCCACAAGTGTTCCAGTGACCATGGTGCTGTGGGATGAGTGTATACATTCCATCCAGCTGCTTTTCCTGCAGTTGACATCATTATCAGAGCAAATAAGGTTTTGTTTACTGCTGTAATGACCTCGAGGCCATTGTTGCGCAGTCCAGAAAATGAAAATAGAAGCATAGAAGACCTTGTAGTCCAGGGACATGGCTTTTATCACCCCACTAGCATTTGTGTTGACTCATTTCGAACTGGTGTTTATTGCTTGCCAATATTTCTTGCTACTGATACAGAACCTCTCTTCCCAAGGCAGGGTTGAGTCAGTAGAGGGTGGCCAGACCTTATGTTTTCCAAGAAAAGTAAACCTAGACTTTTATTTAAACCATTTTAAAAATATTATTGAAGTATTTTTGGCCTGTTATAAGCTACACATATTCAAAGTGTACAGTTGGGTTAGTTTTGACGCACATGTAAACCCATGAAGCTGTCATAATCATGCTAATGAACATATCTATTACCACTATATTTACCTTCTGTCTTTTTCATCAGTTCCTGCCCTCACCAGCCCTCCATAAAACCATTGAATTACTTCCCTTAAAAATAAATTAGGCCAGGTCAGCTCGGTGACTCAGCCTGCAATCCCAGTACTTTGGGAAGCCAAGGCGAATGGATTGCCTGACCCGCGGTTGGAGACCAGCCCGGAGAACTTCTCGAGACCTATCTCTACAATGAATCAAAAAGTTAGCCGGGCGTGGTAGCCCATGCCTATACTTCTGGCTACTTGGAAGAATGAAGCAGAGGGATGGCCGGAGCCAGCAGGTCAACGCTGGAGTGGCCGTGAGTGTGCCACCGCCCTCCAGCCTGGGCAACAGAGTGAGACTTCAACTCAAAATAAATAAATCAATCAATGAGGCCAGGGGCAATGGCTCAAGCCTGTAATCCCAGCACCTTGGGAGGCCAAGGTGAGGGGATTGTCTGAGTCCACGGGTTCAAGAACAGCCTGGGCAACTTGGAGACCTCGTCTCTACAATAAATCAAAAAATTAGGTGGGCGTGGTGGCACATGCCTGTAGTTCTGGCTACTTGGAAGCCTGAGACAGAAGGATCCTCTGAGCCCAGCAGGTCGACACTGGGGTGGTCTGTGACCGTGTCACCGCACTCCAGCCTAGGCGATGGTATGGGACTCCAACTCGAATAATATACATACATACATACATGCATACATACATACATAAAATTAGTTAATATTTTCTTGAATTGTATATGATTGGAATTAGAAAGTTTTTTTAATTATTCTAGTTTTCTTTATACTACATTATTATTTTAAGATTCATAAATGTCCCTTATGTACATAGTTCATTTTTTTATTGATGAGTAGCATTCTGTTGTATGGATATATCAGTATTTGTTTATCCACTCATCTGTTGGTGGATATTTCGGTGGTTTCTGGTTTGCAGTTATTAAAAATGAACTGCATCTTTAAAGTGTACAGTGTGATTATATATGCTTAAACTCTTGAAACCAAGTTTCTTCTTGCCCTTGTAATATACAAAATTTTTGTAATGGCTATTTTCATATGTGTACACAAATGAAGAGACATGTATTATGAAACTCAAAGGACCCTTCCCAGTCTTCCCATTTCGTGGTCATTATTCTTTTCATCTGACTCCATCACATTACAGGGTTATTTTATTCACAGTTTCAGACATCATGTTGCTTAATACGTAACCTTTTCAGAACGCACTTCCAGAATGTAAGTGCTCTCTTTTTAACTTTAATAACTATCCACAAAATAAAATAATTTAAAATAGTGACAATAGATAAGCTAAATAAACTGACAACCAGATTTAGAAGACTAAAAATGACCAACAAACATATGAAAAATATTCAGTCTTGCTAGCCATAAAAATATACAAATTAAAATAAAAACAACTTTTTAATTTTTTTACCTACTTGTGGCAAAGATTTAAGAGTGACAGTATTAGATATTTGAAGGGCTATGGTGACTCTCAAATCGGTGGAAGTGTATATTGGTGTAACAATTTTTGAGGTAATCTTGCATATCCTTTTAGCTCAGAAATTTTATTTTTTAGGAATTTAACCTAAGGAAATAATTAGAAAGTTTTTTTAGAGTGTAAAAAATGCAAATCATCTAAGTGCCCCAAAATAAAATATTGGTAAGTTAACTTACAAATTTTGTCACCTTCTTTCCATGGAATAAAATTTTGTCATTTAAAATAATACTATTCCCCTTCCCCTACCTTGAGGAGGTGAATCTCCTCTCTCTCTCTCTCTCTCTCTCTCTCTCTCTAATTTACTTTCTAAATACACTTTGCTTGAAAACTCAAAAAATAAAATTATACTGTTAATAGGATAGTAAATACATTTCTATTAATGTACCAAATTTTTTAAAATCTCATAAATACCTTGTCACAGATAAAAATGACAAAAATACTAAAATATGTATGTTATGTTATCACATTATTATATATATTTAGCTAAGATTGACATGTGTTTAAATGTGAACATTTTGCTTCCTATTGTTAGCAAAGTCATGTATATTTTGTCAATATTTTGTCAGTCACAGTATAATTCAATCGATATTTTGTCAATGTTCTGATCATAAGCCACATACTTTTTTATTTGACACAAATTGTTAATATTCACAGGATACAACTTGATATTTCAACCCATGTATATGTTGAATAATAATCAAATTACACAGTTACCATATTCATCAGCTCATGTATTTTTTCACTTCCTTTTGATGAGAACATTTTTTTAAAAACCTCCTTTCTAGCTATTTTGTAATATACATTACCTTACTGTTAACCATAATCACCCTACTATGCAATAGAACATCAGAACTTACTTCTCCTATCTTACTGTAACTTTGTACCTGTTAACCAACCTCTTCCTACTCTCCACTCTCCATTCTCCATTTTCCCTTCCAATCTCCAGTAACCACTGTTCTACTCTCTAATTCTATGAGATCAACATTTTTTAAGATTCCACATGTGAATGAGATCATGTAATATTTGTCTTTCTCAATCTGGTGTATCTCACTTAGCATTTCTCCAGCTCCATCCATGATGTCGAAGATGACAGACTTTTATAAGGCTGAAAGTATTCCATTGCATATACATATCACATTTTTTAAAAATTCATTTATCGTTTGTCAGACCCTTAGATTGTTTTCATATCTTGGCTACTGTGAGAAATGCTGCAGTGAACATGGGAGTGCAGATATCGCTTAGACATATTGATTTCAATTCCTTTGGGTATATACCAATTCGTGGGATTGCTGGATCATATGGTAGCTAGATTAAATAACATAAAAAGACAGTTGAAATCTTAATATATGTTTGCAAAAATATAATCAAAAAAGAAATTATAAATGTATATGTACCAAAACATTTATAAGGCTATACTTGCTCAAAATAATATTAATAGTAATGAGGCTAATACAGTATCTGAAACATGAAGTGACAAGAAGAGCATTTTCTGGCAACAAATTTATTGTACCTTAGCGCTGTTAAATTTTAATTTTGATGGTTGTACTGCGCTTATGCAAAAGAATATCCTTGCTAGTAGACCCAAGATATTATGGAATGATGGAGTAGCCTATCAACAACTTACTCTCAAATGGTTCTGGATGAAGAAATTCCCATTTTTTAAAACAGTTTTGTACTGTTTTAAAAAACATTTCTCTATGTTTGAGATCATTTCAAACTGGAGAGTAATTTTTTAAAAATCTAATCAAGTGAACTCGTAAATCTCATGTGGAACATTACAGCTAACCAGCACAATTCACAGATTACACTTCTGTGCAAAATTTTGTTTAGAACAGATTTCAGCATAGTTTTTATCCCCACATCTTGTCAGTATGTTTTAATGTTCAAAGGATGAGCAAACTCACTGTTTCACAGGGTCACATACCCTTTAGCAGATGTGGATGTGATCATATACTTACTATAGATTGATTTATGCAGTCTTATACTCTGCAAAGACATATGTGGAATTTTTTAGATATTCAAAAACAAAACTGGATATTCAGTTTACTAAAAAGCATTTTATATTTGTCATTTACAAATTTCACTTGGAATGCAAATTTATGAAAAGAAAGAGATTAAGAGAGAAAAGGGTGTATTAATAATGAAATTCTATGACATGTGACTATTGGCAAATGCATTTACCATCTCTAATGTTGCTTTGTGTTTTTTTAAACTGAATGAAATTTGGGAAATGTTAACTTTAAAAAGCAAGTTATTAAATCACTGCTTTTTTTTTTTTTCTATATGCCTTACTCAAATCTAGGATTGTTTGGCCTACTTGACTTTTCAGTCTGGAAATTATATGAAAAAAGAGGTTAGTTAAGCATTAGAAGCTCTTATTGAACCCATGTTGGTTCCTAGTGGTAACCACCTTGCCTCACTAAGAGCTCAAAAATAATTGGTTCAGTATTCTAACGTAGAATTATGAAACAGATGGATGTCAAAGTCACTCCACAACAATTTCTGGAATGTATTTGTACTAACCTCTTTCCCAACTCCACTCTTCCTGCCATCTTGACCTATCTTTTGAAAACATTGCAGTTTGTACTTTTCTGGTCTCTGGTACCTGTCACATTCTTATCCGGGTTTGTTCACAGCAGCTCTTCAATCACAAAAGAAAGAGCTTAGATATCACAGAACGTCTTTTGTTTGAATTAATAATTATTATTCATTCTAAAAGTATCCATATGATCTATTTCAGTCTTCTAAAACCATTGTGATCTTCAGACCATATTTGCTCTGTTCTTTCTAGTTCAAATAATGTTCCCCTGGATAAACAAGACTACAAACAAAATAGCATTGTGATACCAAGGGGTTAATTTGATTAAGTCTGCCAAACTTAGCCTGCCATGCTTGCTTTTGGTTGCTTGCTTTGTTTTGTTTTACTTTGTTTTAAATGAAGCTGAAGGACAGGGTGGCAGAAGTCCTCACCGCATAACACTGAAACTTAACCTTCATAGCAGCTATCTTGCGGTCTGGGCATTTATAAGTCACCATCGTAACGCAGTTACTTTAGTTGTTTTTCAGGAACTTGGGGCAGTTCCTTACCAGTTCAAACTGATAGAGACCACCAACCTTTCCAACAGGCCTGCACAAATATCTGAGAGATGGCCTTTTGTCTCATGCTTAGACCACCTTTTTCTGAACAAACGTTTTATGAAACACCATGAACCCCAACTGTGCTTGCATAGATGCTGATTACATCAGTTCCCCCCACTGCAAATCCCCTTCCCCCGCTCTTAGACTGCCTGGATTCTCTAACTCATTAATAACCCTAAGCCTTATCTTCAGGGAGAAGGATTTGAAACCTTTTCTCACACCTCCCCACTTGGCTGCCCTGTGAATAAAATCTTTCTGTTTTGCAAAACCCATTGTCTCCATGATTGGCCTGCTGCATGTGGGCAGAAGAAACTGTTGATAACAATTGTAAAAGCTGTGGACACTCAAGTATTCACTATCACATTGCATCAGCTGTTCCAACTCCTCTCCCTCTTCATAGAGACATAGACACAGATATTTTGTTTCATATATTTTAAAGAGCATTTTTATTACCTCTCCCCATGATTTAGAAATCTCAGTTCATCTGAAGCTTTCATCTTCATAAACACTTCTTCAAATCCTCCACATCTGTTTTTTTGGTGTTTCTTGGTTTGTTTGTTTGCTTGGATTTTTTTTTAATTGGAGTCTCACTTTGTTGCCCAGGCTGAATGGAGTGCAGTGGCACACTCACGTCCACCCCAGCATCCACGTGTTGGGCTCCAGCGATCCTTCTGCCTCAGCCTTCCAGGTAGCAGGTGCACGCTACCACGCCTAGCTAATTTTATATTTATTGAAGAGACGAGGTCTTGCCAAGTTGACTGAGCTAGTCTTGAACCCATGGACTCAGGCAATCTGCTCACCTCGGCCTCCCAAAGTGCTGGGGTTACAGGCTGAGCCACTGAATGTGGCCAAATCTTTCACATCTCTTTTTATTCTTCTACCCATCTTCGCGTCGTTGGCTCTTGCTTATTCCCTTCTCAATGCCAGTGCTGCTTCCTCAGGCACCTCTCCCTTTTCCACTGATCTCGTGGACAGCTTCCTCCTCCCCAAACCACATCACTTGACCCCATGCCTGTGTTAATGTTTTTGTATCACGTATTACAACCTGTAATCATTATTTTTTCCATCTCTTTAAACTAAAAAGTGCCATGAAACTAGGAATGCTGCTGTATTCCTAGAGCTTATTGCTGATTCAATTATACAGTAGCTACCAATTAAATATCTAATGTAATACAGATATTCCAGACATTAACTGCCACGGCACAGACAATGAGCAATCAGGACAGATGCCAGCTGTGAACAGCTGAATGGTGCCCTACTGGAGTGTACAGAGTGAACAGTAACCTTGGTTAAATGAATTAATGAGTCTAAGCATACGTCATTTGCTTCCTGTACGGAAGTTATTCTTGCTTTCCCTATTGATTTCTTGAGAACATTTTTCAAATCCTTATTTATAATAATGATCATTTATAGTTGGGAAGTAGAACTTTATTATTGCAAGCCTCATATATATATATATATATATGCGTAATATATATTACAAATTATATATTACATAATATATATTATTGATTTGTGTATTTATTTAGAGCAAGAGTCTTACTCTGTCACCCATGCTAGAGTGCAATAGCACAACCACAGCTCAACATAGCCTCAACCTCCTGAGCTCAGGCAATCCTTCTGCCTCAGCCTCCTGAGTAGTTGGGACTACCGATATGCGCCACCATGCCTGGCTAATGTTTTGATTTTTTTTGTTGTGTGTTTTGTTTTTTTGCAGAGAAAAGTTCTCACTATGTTGCTCAGGCTGGTCTTGAGCTCTTGGGCTCAAACAATTCTTCTGCCTTGGCCTCCTAAGGTACTGGAATTACAGACATGAGCCGCCATGCCTGGCCAAGTCTCACAAATAGTTTAATTGTATTCGCTAATAGTGATTCTTAGTCATGAGATCTTTCTCATACTTTCTGTAACCTTTTCATACTCTTAGTTTTGAAAGGCTAATATTAATACCTAGCATTTTTCTCTTTGACCAATAGGAATACTGAGATTTTAAATTTATTTTATTTATTTATTTATTTTTTTTTGAGTTGGAGTCTCACTCTGTCCCCAGACTGGAGTGCAGTGACCGCTCCCGGCCACCGCAGCCTCAGCCTGCTGGGCTCCGGCGATCCTTCTGCCTCAGCCTTCCGAGTAGCCGGAATTACAGGCATGCGCCACCACGCCCAGCTGATTTCTTGATTTATTGTAGAGATGAGGTCTCGCTGCCCAGGCGGGTCTCGAACCCACGGGCTCAGGCAATTCACTCACCTCAGCCTCCCAAAGGCGCGGGATTACAGGCTGAGCCACCGAACCCGGCTAAATTTATTTTTATTTTACAAATCAGTTCATACTTTTGAATTAGAATTCAATACAGATTCATACATTTTCCTTTGCTTCATCTATCTTCAGACACTCAAAAACTGACAATAATGCAGATAAAGTATTTTTCACGTGCTTTGTTCTTTCAGTAGAAAATAGACTAAATATATCACCCTCATCACTATGAAGTCTCACTCTGTGTCAAGTATCACCCACCTGCTCTACTTACTAGTTCTTCAAAGTCAGGACTTACTTTTTTTTATTCTTTCTCTTCCTCTCTCCTTCCTCTTTCCTTCTCTCCTTCCTTCCTTTCTTCCTCCCTTTCCTCTTCCTCCTCCTCCTCCTCTTCCTTGCTACCTAGCACCAGACCTTGTGAGATCAGACTATAAGTGAGATCATTAAATTTAAGTTAAATTGAATATGCCATCTGATTTATCCAAGCTAGATTTCAATATGAACAATAGATAAATAATAATTCACATTTCTCTTCATCGTTTTTTGTTGGTCCACTTTCTCCTTTAGATTTCTAAATTTCATTTGTGTATATGCTTTCTAATTCCTGTCTCTGCTTTCAGATGTGTTTATTTAATACAAGCCTTACAGTGTCACATTCTAGTTCTGACTGCCATCTCACTAAATCCACAGTAATAACTGAAATCATGTTTACCTATTCATGGATAAATTTAAATTTCTTCAGAGACAGAGTCTTGCTTTGTCACTTAGGATGGAATGCAGTGGTGTGATCATAGCTCACTGCAGTCTCGAAACCCCGGGCTCAGGCAATCCTCCCACTTCAGCCTCCCAAAGAACTGAGATTATAGGTGTCCGCCACCGTATCCAGCCTGAATTTTTTTTTTCACTACTCACACTCACTCACATTGTGCAATCTTTTTTCTTTTGTTTTCATTTAAGAGTAACCAGGAAACTTTCTAAATGTGACCCCTCAACTTTTATCACGATACTATCAGAAAGGGATTGGCAGTAGTGCGACACTGCCAGGGGAGGGAAGTGGGTCACATAATATCAATGAGTACCAAACTTTACCTGTACGATGACCACTTATGTACCTAACCCTGAATTGTACCCCACATTTTAAAATAAAAATAATTTTTAAAGACCTATTTGGGTTTAAATTTTATCTAGCTATTTCCTCTAAACATTTTGCTAAAATCAAGTCTCTTGAAATAAGTTCCAACTCTGCCAGGAACTCACCAAGGTCAACCAGCATCTGGTGATCTTTCCAGGACTGTGCGAGGTACTTTCACATACATCGTGTCATTTAATCCTCATGGGAAAATTGCTTTAAAAACTATTAATCCTGTCTCAAGTTACATACAGCTGACCTGATCTAGATGAGGCTGCTGACCTCCAATTACATAGCTGGTAAGAGATGAGCTAGGATCTGTGTTCCCTGATCTTCCTGTTTAGGACGACTTCCCTTCCTATGCTTCAGTCTAAAACTCAGTGCAGAAAAGTCCTGTTACTTAGCACCACCTAAACACGTAGTTACTTAATGTCCAAGATCTTATTCTCACTATAGAATTCTAAACTTTGTTTAAATATGTTAAAAATTTCTTCTGGAACTATCACTCATTCCAACACAAGTCAGAGAAAGCTGGTTGTAGATAATGAGCATCGGAAAATGTGGCAGAGTCGCCGTTGTGTAGCAGCACCCTACAGTAAAGAGGCATAGGGTGGCAACTTGCTGGTCAGCTCTGCCATTTACCAAGGGAGTGAAGTAGGACAACTTAATAAGTATGGCTAAGCTCCATTTTATTCTGCAGACTGAAAGAAATAACAGCTCCAACCTCATAGCATCACCTTTAGGGAATAAATGAGATAATGTGTACAAACTTCTAGGTATAATGTCTGTTACAGAGTAAGCCCTTGATAAATGTTGGCTATTATTTCCATCACCCTCATCATTGTCATCATTAGTTTGGAGACTCCAGGAGAGAAGTATACATCTATTTAATCACATCAAGCCCCAGTAACCCTGAACATCACAATACTTTCCTCTTCCTAGTCTAACATGAGATTTCTGGGTGACTTTCAGTACCTATTATTCTTGTTGTTATCCTTTTCAGGAAAACAGCTATGTAGTACAAAGTGTACTTTCTGGAACAGTTGATCTAGCTTCTGAGTATGATCCAATCAGTAATAAAACTGTGTGACATAAGAAAAGACAAACTTAAGTGCTTTAATCTACTCATCTATAAAATGAAGACATTGGAACCGATGATAAAAAGCAAAGTGTCCATCCAAACTAAAGTCCTGAGATTCCCTGTTGGCCAGTTCTGTCTTATGGTAAATAATTAGCATTTATGTTGGCAAAGAATAAATTATTGTTCCATTCTAGTGCACTAAATTGATTACTAGCTCTCTAGAGTATTATACCATCTTAACTCCAAAAATAGCAAGACACAAACGCAGCAGATATGATGTCTAGTAGAAATTAATAAATGAATGATCTGAAAAAAAAAAATCAAAGCAATGCCAAAGAGACATACTGGAGTAGTTCATTCTTTGGAATAAGACACCTGCCACTATCTATTATCTCATTAATCCTGAATAAATGCCCACATACTTAAATGTATGTAACAGAAATATTTTTACTTTAGAGGAAAACAATATATGCAAAATAAGAAATTTGCATATTTTGCCTAAAATTGCTCTGATAACATTGAGGAGTAATCTAGAAGAAGAAACTGGAGTTTTGAGCTTCCAGTTCAGTGTCTCTAGGGAGGATAAGAAATAGTGAGACAAACAGATGGGAATCGAAAAAATATATATATTTTTCTTCTTTTATTCACATCTGAATTACCTCCAAAAACAGATTAGGCCAATTCTCAAAGTATCTATTCTTTCAAAGAAGTTTAATAATAGTGCTATTCTCTCGACACAATGAAACTCTGCAAAAACTGAATAATATTCCTTCACAGTGGGTCACTGGGGAGATAACCCATCTTATCTACCTATGAGGCCATTCACCTGCTATTGTTATAATTACTTATAGCTGCTCCTCCTGGGTGACTGGTCACCTGCTTCAGAGCAGAGGTCAGAGCAGAAGGAGACCTTGGTTCCAGGGCAGGATGCTGAGGTGCCTGCTCAGGGAAACCAGTGCTAACATTTTCTTCCTTCCTTCCTTCTTTTCTTCCTTCCTTCCCTCCTTCCTTCCTCCTTCCCTCTCTCCCTTTCTCTGTCTCCCTCTCTACCCTCCCCACCTTTGTAAGACAGACTACTGTCTCTAATTCCACAAGATGCCTAGGTTAATTGCATAGTTACAGTTAACACCCATAGTTGACACTCCTATCAGTAGGAGTTATTTTATCATTAAATTTGTGCAGTTATTTACACGGCACCTGATAAGGTCTCACTTTCATCAATTCAAAAAGTTGGCAGCAATTGGAAACACTTAATTCCAAAGCAGAGTGCAAGTAAGCCAGCATATTTGCACAAAATGTTATTTCAGTGGCAGGATTCAATTGAAAAATCTAATAATTTGAGTTATCTTGATATGCCCAAATATATTAAAATACATCGATTTTAAAATGGAATTTTTTGTTGTTTTACAAAGAAAATTCTGAAGAAATACATTTGCCCTGACTGCCCAATTATTTGTAACTTATTGTGTGGCAGCCAAAGAGCAAATAAAAGGATAAAAGGCTACTCTGATCAGATATAGCTCCAAAGTTTCAGCATGCTCCCAGGTTAGTGAAAGAATTACTCAGGATAGTGTACTCAGGAAACTGTAAAGCACTTAACTAATGTCATTTATTATTCTCAGGTCATCTAGAGAAAGGCAGTTCCAAAATATAAGAGAGTCCCAGGTCAAAGACAATAACTTGCATAGTTTCTGTTGTCTGAACAGTTAAGTTGTTTCTGTTTGAAATAAATGTGTCTACCCATGGGCCTCTGGCTTGAAGGTGACCAGGTTAGGTTCCATATCCTGACATGTATTATGTGTTACAGAGAGTGCTATAGGATCAAATACAACAGACATACAGTGTGAATTTCATAGTATTAGCAAATTCTATATCCAGTCTTTATATTTTTTTCTTAACAATTTTTACTAGTTGTTAAAAGGCTACACAAATCTTCATTGGTATTTCAAGAGCAGAGAGACGTGGTAGGTGGGATGGGTAGGTGTGAAACCACAGCAGCCCATGTTCTTAGCTCTGTCCTCCCGCATCCCACTGTCCAGGTTGGCCTCTCTCATTTTCTACCTTAACAAGGGTTCAAAGAGCTCTCAGAATGGAGTTCTGTACCCTCAGACATAAAGTATTAGGAACAAGGGGGGTGAAGGAGAGGAGAAGGACGGAGGCAGCCTGGGAGAGGAAGGACAACCAGCCCCCCTAAATAGAGCTCTCCATTTCTCCAAGCCCTAATGTTACAGGCGAGAACACTGAAATCTGGAGTTTGTGCATGTCAGCATGACTCATTCACATCAATCTATATTAGAACCAATTCTCCTGACTTTCAAGTCACAGCTCCTCGAAGTTTCTGAATTGAGTTTCCTGTTGCGTGTTCTCACTCTCAGAATCAAGCTATATTCACTGATGAATATTTTTTTACCTTAATTTATAAAGATTATTACATTTACTACTTTTAAAAAACCCTAAGAATGTATATAACATGGAACAAACACATATTCAAAGACTGCCTACAAAGTCTAGGCAAGGGGATTCTGAAAGTTGTCTTCACTTGTGACCAGGTATAAAGAATTTGGACATTAGCTGAAAAAACTCTCAAATCACTAATGACACTTTAGCAGCAGAGTCACACTCCAGACTCTATTAGAGGTCCTCAAACTTTTAAAATGGGACCAGTTCACTGTCCCTCAGACCGTTGGAGGGGCGGACTATAGTTTAAAAAAGAAAAAACTATGAACAAATTCCTTTTTTTTTTTTAACTATAGTCCGCCCCTCCAACGGTCTGAGGGACAGTGAACTGGCCCCCTGTTTTAAAAGTTTGAGGACCCCTTAGAGTCTAAGTCCATTCTCCATGGAGGACTTTAGTTGTTCACCTGAGTGTATTAAGGTTAAGATCAGTTTTGCTAGAACCCTCTAAGTTTCTCCTGTCTGCTAAGACCTCCTATACCTCCTATTGGATAACCACAGAATAAATAAAGTTACCTCCCCACTGTGCACAGGAAGGTCCAGAACGTACACAGAATCCCTTAATGTTCGGAAAACTTACTTTTTTCCCCTTCTCATCATACTATGAAAACTAATCCGATTACTCATCTCTGACCAAGATGATTCAATTGCCAAACACGAAAAAGGGCCAGTTCTAAATAATTTTCTAGGCCACTACCCAAAAGTCCAGAAAGAATAAATAACCTTCCAAAGATGTAGCCGCTAAGACAGTACAAAGACATTTCCTTCCAAGAATTTAAGAACCAAATGTACAAGTTGACATCCAGTATTACACACAACAAATTTTTTCCCTTTCATTATTAGGAAGAGTATGACAAACTCAAAAACAGAAAACACAGATATGAACGAGTAATTGTCACAAGAGGTGTCACTGATGTCCTCCCCCCACGATTCCATCCTGCCAAAGTGATTCCTGAGGTCGGAAGCACACTGCCTTCCCTTCACCCCCATGCTGTTCTCACCAGAGCTGCTTGAACTCACTTCTTGCTCCCTAACCTCCTAAATTCTATAACAGCAAAACAGGCTAAATACAGTTTCTCTGGCTCCCTTGCCCCGACTACAACACATTCTCCAAGTGCAACCAAGACCCTCTTCCAAACTCCTAAATCTGAGAGGTCCTGTCTTTAAAGCCATGCAGTGACCTCCTGTTGTCTAAAGTCGATTTCAAGATGCAAAATGTTCTTAAAGGTCTGGATCTTGCTGTTTTCTTCAGCCTGATCTTCTGCCATTTCTTCATTCTGCATGAACACCCCAAGCTCTAGCCCTTCTTTTAATTCATCAAATACAGAATATTTTCCCCTTCTTATAGGCTCTAGAACCTCAGATTGCTCTGTTTGCACTACCCTTCCCCTCCTGCCCCTCCCCCACCCCGACATCTGTTCTACTCTTAGACATCTTTCAGGTTTCAGGAGAAACAGCACTTCCTGCAGGAAACTTATCTTTCCCCCCACTATGCTAAGTCCCTCTGACACACACTCCCATACACCTGATGGCACCCAAATTGTCGTCTGCCTTTCTAGAGAGGTCACAAGTCCATAGATAGAACTATGTGTGTTATGTATGACATGTCCAGTGTACTAGTGCAGGACATATCTTTGGAGCCCAAGAAGTATTTGTTGAGTAAGTTGTGCAAATTATATGAGTATAACATATCAAGGAGAAATTACTTTAGAGTAGTTGGTTTGCAGCTGACACTGGACAATATTGGAACACATGTGTAGCAATTATTCAGAGAATCCTCTTCCTCAATCCTCAGGCCTACCTGCAAGAGATGAATTTCTTTTCCCCTTTCTCCCTGCCACGTGACCATTTGGCAGCTGCAACCTTGACCATTCAGTTTTTTTCTCCCACGTCTCTTGCCTTCCAGCTCTTGCCGTTCGTGGGACTGTGCGATACCTTGTCAACGACAAGTCAGAAGACTGATTCTAACCTTAATGCAGCTATCTATCCATTTTCGAGTTTATGTTTGTTATTAAACAGACTTTCATTTCCAAATTGGAAAAACTCTATGTGCTATGGGATGAATTGCCACCCCCCTCCAATTCTCATATTGAAGCCTTAACCTCTTTTACTTGAGAATGTGACTGCATTTGAAGTTAGGGCTCTTCAAGAAATAATTAAGTTAAAATGAGGCCATGAGGGCAGACCCTAATCCAATCTGGCTGGTGTCCTTATGAGAGGAAAGATGGACCATCAGGGAGGAGACACCAGGGACACATGTGCACAGAGGAAAGACCATGTGGGGACACAGCAAGAAAGTGGCTGTCTGCAAGCCAGGGAAGCAGGCCTGAAGAAACCAAACCTGCCAGGGCCTTGGTCTTAGACTTCCAACCTCCAGAACTGCAAAAAACAAATTTCTGTTGCTTAAGGAACCAAGTCTGTGGGATTTTGTTATGACACCCATAGTAAACTAATACATCAATAAAGGTGAGAAATATCTTATCAGTATCCCAGTGTTAAAAATCTATCCTAGCCGGGCTCGGTGGCTTAGCCCGTAATCCCGTGCCTTGGGAAGCTGAGGTGAGTGGATTGCCTGAGCCCTGGGTTCGAAACCCACCTGGGCAACTTAGCGAGACCTCATCTCTACAATAAATAAAAAATCAGCTGGGTGTGGTAGTGTACGCCTGTAGTTCCAGCTACTTGGAAGGCTGAGGCGGCAGGATCGCCGGTGCCCAGCAGGTCGAGGCTGCGGGGGCCAGGATCGGCCACTGCACTCCAGTCTGGGCAACAGAGTGAGACGCCAACTCAAAAAAAAAAAAAAAAAATCTATCCTTATCATCATTCTTTCTCAATTTTTCAGTGAGACCCTTATCTCTAAATCCAGAAATAAATATGACTATTAAGGAGCAAACCTAATAAGAATAATTTGTTGATCACTAAATATGGGCCAGGTAACTGTACTGGGTGCACAAGGAATGTCACTTTATGCTCTATTTAACAGTTCGGGTGACAGGACCAGAGAGATTGAGTAACCACCCAGGACCATACAGTTAACAAAGAGGAAGGGACTGTATTTGAATATAGATCTGTCTAAGAGAGTTGAGTATAACAATATTATTGACTTGAATATCTTAAAGAAATCAGCATTCAGATATGGCCAAAAGTACTGCTCAGCCAGAATTATCTCAAAATAAAAAATTTCAATAAAAGAAAGTACTGCTTAAGAATCAGACACACCTTGAGCCAACATCTCCTCCTTCCGTTTTCTGGATAAGCTACCTTGAGCAGATTCTCAAAACTCCTCAAACCTGTTTTCTTCACCTGTAAAATGACCGAAATAATAACTACCTCCCAGTTTGGTTATAGATAATAAGTGTATACGCATATATATGTAATTGTAAATAATAAATGCATCACACACACACACACACACACACACACGCTTAAAGATAATAGCATTTATGTAACCTTTGCTAGGTGCTAGTCAGTCACTGGTCTAAGCACTTGACTTGTATTTATTTACCTTAGTACAGTCCTCACAAGTATTTTATAAAATAGGAACTATTATTATCCTCATTTTACTGATGAGGAAGCTGAGATTCAGAGACATTAAGTAACTCTTCCAAGGTCACACGGCTAGTAGGTGACAGACCCAGGCAGTCTGATTCCAGAGGCTGTGTTTATTGCTATTAAGCAATGTCTGCTCCTGAATAAATGTTTGGTAGCCAACACTTGTAATTGTGTTAAGGGCATAATCATTCCTTTTAATCTTGCATCGTTTTATTTGTCTTCATTTTAAGAGAACCATGTTCAAAAACTAAAGTAAATACAACCCTTTTCATACTAGGAAGTCATGTGTCAGTTCCAATATCCCCATAGTCCAAACCTCCCAGTCTTTGTCACAGAATACCTCCTCCTATCCTTCCCCTCCCAATGCCTCACCTGTTTTTCTGCTCAGCTATGAAATCTCCACCTTGGAAGAACCAACTGGAATGAGCTTTCTATGTGAGAATCTTCAACGAGGACTGTGCCTTTCTCTCTGGATACCTTCCAAGATTCAGTGTAGGGATACCCAAAGTGTGTGCTCAGTGCATGACAAATGAAGAAAATCACAGATAAATAAAAGCTGTGTGTTCAAGAGAAGATGGGAAGTGTTAACAGGGTGGTGAGCACTCAAACACTGTGATGATCTTTTTATGTGACAGTAAGATTGGAAGAAACACATTGAGATGGTTTTTTGAAGAACATTCTGATACTTTTTTATATGGAATTTTTATTTTAAAGTTGTGGGGTACAATTCACATTCTGATATTTTATCATATTTTATATTAAAAATACTTTGACTTAAAAATGCCTACAGGACACTCTATATAGTGTATTCTAAAGCCAAAAAGCACTCTTTACCTAGTAAACACGTCTCTACTCCTCTGCGATTTTTGATATGCGTTTATCTGCTTCTGTGTTTGTAACATCATCTGCTTTCATTTACATTAGCTATATAATTCTATCAGTATAATGACTTGTGTTATTAAAAACACAGTTCTTAGCTAAAATTAAGTTAAATCTGAAACAAACTATCACTCATATTATTTTGTGAAAACATTTTTACTTATTGGTTATGCAGGTTGAGTGTCTCTTATCCAAAATGCTTGGGACTAGAAGTATTCCAGATTTTAGAATTTTTCAGATTTTGGAATATCTGCATGCATGTAATGAAATATCTTGGGGCTGGGATGCAAGTCTAAACACAAAATTCATTTGTTTTACACAGAGCCTGAAGGTAATCTTATATAACATTTAAAATAATTTTGTGCATGAAACAAAATTTGTAGTAAGTACTTACATGGGGAATTTTCTACTTACGTTGGTGTTCAAAAAGTTTGGGATTTTGGAGCATTTTAGATTTTGGATTTTCAGGTTAGGGTGGCTCAACCTGAAACTGTCATGGCACACGGCTTCCTAGCGTGTAAAGAGGACCTGCATGAAAGACACGGGGCATGGAACGCTTCATACGCAATGCCCAGGAGTTTACAAATTTTGAGCACTGTAAACACGAGAATGTCTAAACATGATCAGATCTGTATTTTAGAACTTTTCCCGGGAGAAGTCAGGAAGTTTAACTGGATTTAATAAACCCAGGGGCAGTTTAAATAATGTAAGTCAGACACAGAAAGAAATGTCACACATTTTCATTCATAGATGAGAGCCAAACAAAAATTGAGTTCATAAAAAAGAGGGTAGAATTGTAGTTATTGCAAAGAGTAAAGGGAGGAGGGACAGGAGAGGTCAATTCAAAGTTACAAAGTTATAGGCCGGGCGCAGTGATTCAAAGCCTATAATCCCAGCACTTTGGGAGGCTGAGGCGAGAGGATTGCCTGATCCCTGGGGTTGGAGACCTGCCTGGGCAACTTGGTGACCTTGTCTCTACAATAAACCAAAAAATTAGTTGGGCGTGGTAGTGCGTGCCTGTAGTTCCAGCTACTTATATGACTGAGATGGATCACCTGAGCCCAGCAGGTCGAGGCTGCAGTGGCCTTGACTATTCCACTGCACTTCCGCCTGTGTGACACAGTGAGACTCCAACTCAAAAACAAAAAAAAAATTACTAAGTTACAGCGATGAGAGGGTAAATTCATGTATACTGTATCACTACAGGGTGAATATGGCTAATAATAATTTCGGGTATGTTTTCAAAAAGCTACAAGAGAAGAATCTGAATGTGCACAACACAAAGAAATGATAAGTATTTGAGGTGATAAGTATGCCAATTACCTTGGTCGAATCATTATATGTTGTATGCAGATATCTGTATCCCATGATTATGAGATATCTGTATCCCATAAATAGGTACAATTATGACGTGTCAACTAAAAAGAAAAAGAAAAAAACACGTCCTTACAAAGATCATAGTTTGGTAAAGAGTTTAATTCACTGAAGTAAAATAGCTCACAATCAACTCCCCGCTCCCCCCTTAAAAAAGAAATTTGGGTCAAAGAAATCATTCAGGAAGCTAACTGCTGTTGCTATCACAGGACGAAATATATACTCTAAGGGTCTGAACACTGGCAGTGGACACTGAGGGCAAGGAAAGAAATTAAGGAGTATTAGCAATGCCCTGAATCCCAGCCCTTCCTATGTACTAAAAACCCATCCCTCACTTTTTTGTCTACCTCACATGTATTATTCATTAATACCTTAGAAGGAATACCTTAGAAGGAATACACTGGGGTTAGTATAAATGTGTATTGCTTTGTGCCACTTTACCTAATTTAATTTTCAATGAATTTTATATAGGGATTGTCACTTTATAATGAAAAACCTTACTAGGCAGGAGACAGAAGAGAAAAATAATACAATACAATATAATATAATGATAATATAAAATAATATCTAAGGCACAGAAAATTAAAGCAGCTTGCTAAAGGTCGCACAGCTTGGCCAGCAGCACAGAAAAGATCCAACTCCAATTTGTTTGAATCCAACGCAGATGCTCTCGGGCCTTTCCCACCTACCCACGTCAAACTGCTTCCTGCTCTTCCAGCCTTCCTTCCCCTTGACTCTGGCCGTTCATCTGAAGCAAGTCTTCTGTCCTTTCATGAGATGCTTATTCCCCCACTCTTTCCAACTGCCATCCAGTGTCTTTCTTTTCATGTAATGTTGGCCTCGAGTCCATGGACATATCTATCTTTTCACCAGCCATTTTCTTTCTAAATGTCACCCATTTGGTTTCTAGGCCTTCTAAATTTACTCACACAAAGTATTGTTCAGAAAAATTCAAAATATTTCTCCACTCTTTCCCCCTTGTGCTCATGAGAGGACTCTGCCTCTTCACCACCACTTTCTTCTTGAAATGATTCATGATTCCTCCCCCAAGAGCCACAGCACTCTAGTCTCCGGTCGCCTCGCACCAGCAGTTCCTTTTCTGTCTTTTTTGCCAGTTCCTTCCTGAAGATGAAAGCACTGTTCTTGTCTTCTTCTGTGTTCTCTGCGTGTCATTAGAGGAGCCAGGGTTTTGTTTGCTTCTTTTTTTTATCTGCTGTTTTCTTTTAATGGGATCCTTCTATGTACTCTTCTCGTTATAATTTTAATTATATGATAGAAGATAAATATCTGTCTTAATTTCCCAACCATTTTTCAAGACCTATTTTCAAATCGTCTTTAAAGACAGTTGTTTAGTGACTCGCCAACAACATACATTTTACACAGCTTCCCCAAATACCCCTTCACTACTGAGGCAGTCACCCTCTCCAGCGTCTCCTGTAAACAGGCAAAGAAGATATAAATGCACAAAGAACACCTTCTGCTGCTAGTCATTTGCCCAATCACCATTCCTCCCGAGTGTTTAGATTTATTTATTCAAGAAAATAAATGTCAACCAAATTAGTTTACAGAGTTAAAGTTGCAGGCCAGACATGGCAAGTACATGCCTGTAATCTCAGGGCCTTGGGAGGCCGAGGCAGAAAATCGGTCGAGGCCAGAATTTCAAGACCGGCCTGGCCAAAAATCCTGTCTCTACAAAAAGTGCTAAAAATTAGCTAGATCTGTTGGTGCCTGTAATCCAGGGCTTTGGGAAGCTGAGGTGGGAAAATCTGTTGAGGCCAAGACATCAAGACAGGCCTGGGCAACACAGCAAAATCCCTGTCTCTACAAAAAGTGTTAAAAGTTAACCAGGCGTGGAGGTGCATGCCTGTAGTCCCAGCTACCAAGGAGGCTAAGGCTGGAGTACTGGTGAGCCCAGGAGTTCGAGGCTAGAGTGAGCCATGATCAGGCCACTGCACTCCAGCTTGGACCACAGAGGGAGACCCATTCTCTAAAAATTTTTTTAAAAAACATGAAAATAAAAATTGCAACCTGCAGTTTATGAGGTGAGAACGAGAGAGCAGATCAGCGGACTGGCCCCTGCTGAATGCGTCTCAGGTTCCGGGAGGACAAGAAACCCGTGTCCCCACCTTGACTCCGAGCCTCCTCCCAGGCTGGTATGATCCAACGGGCAAGCATTCCATGGAGCCCACAATGTGCCAGGCTGCCAGCGGCTGAGGGAAGTCCTCGCGAGTGGGCGATGACAGCTCTTCAAGAGAGGGACTTAAGATGACCCGCAGTCGACACGGACCAGAAACACGAGTGAGTGCCAAGGAATTCCTAAAGTCCCAGCCTGGAAGGACTGGATCCGGGGCTTGCGGTCACAGCGTAGTCCACCTCCAGCCTCCAAAACCGGCAAAAAGAAAAAAGTGTGCAAAATGCAACGAAGTGAAAAACCAGGGCGACCCTGCTCTGCGCCTCGACGGTCACAAGGCGGGAGCTCACGGGCGCTGGAGACCTAAAGAGCAACACGCCACTGCTTTCCTTTGCTTGTTTTTTGTTCCTGGGATGGTGGTGGTGGGGGTGATCCAGGTTCCCCAGCCTCCACCCACCCCCTCCGTCCGGCTGGCCAGGGGACACCCAGGAGACTGTTCTAGAAATGCAGTCCGTTCTTCTCCCTCCGCCCCGGGGGCGGCCCGGCCCCGCGCGGCCGCGAGTCCCCCCGGCAAAGATCGCCACGCCCGGCCCCGAGCGCCCGCAGGTGACACGCGCGGCCCGCCGGGCGCCGCACACGGCCGCATCCCCGCCCACCGGCAGGAGGGCGCCCGGCGGGCCGCGGGCTGGGGCCCTATAAGAGCCGCGGCCGCGCGGAGCCTCGGAGCTCGCCCCCCGCCCCGGCCGCGCCATGCACGTCAACGGCAAAGTGGCGCTGGTGACCGGCGCAGCGCAGGGCATCGGCCGAGCCATCGCGGAGGCGCTGCTGCTCCAGGGCGCCAAGGTAAGCGGGCGCGGGTCCCCCTCCGCGCCCCCCTCCCCGCCTCGGGACTCGCGCACGTCCCCCCGGGACGCGACACCCCACCCTGGACTCTCCACGCTGTGAGACTCGCCCTCCACCCCGGGACGCGTGCGTGCAGTCTTGCACTCGTCCTCTGCTCCGGGACTCGTGCGCGCACCCCGGGACTCGCGCTCCACCCCAGGACTCGCGCGCGCACCCCGGGTCTCGATCCCCCCACCAGGGACTCGCCCGCCCCCGGCCCCGGGACGTGGCCCCCAACCTTAGCCCTAAGGACTCGCGAACGCACCCTGGGACGCGTCCTCCCACCCCACCCCGGAAATCGCTCCCCACCCCGGGATTCGTTCCCCGCCGGCAGACTCGACCCCCACCCCGGCACTCGCGCCCCAGCCCAGGACAAGCCCCTTATTCGTGCACGCGCCCTGAGACTCGCTCCCCCCAACCTAGGACTCGCTAGCTCCCCGCCGCGGGTCTTGACACCCACCCCGGAACTTGACCCCCACCCAAGGACTCGTCCCTCATGCCGAGACTCGACCCCCCCAACCCGGGACTCCCTCGCTCCCCGCCGCGGGACTTGACTCTCCAACCCTGGAACTCGTCCCCCACCCAAGGACTTGTCTCTCATCCCGAGACTCGTGCACGCACCCCGGGACTCGACCCCCCCAACCCGGGACTCGCTCAGTCTCCGCCCCGGGACGTGATCCCCAACCCAGGGACTCACCCCCCACCCCGGGATTCGCCCCCCCCATCTCCGGACTCGCATACGCACCCGGCAAACGCTCCCACCCTGGAAATCGTCCCTACCTTGGGACTCGCCCCCTACCCTGGGTCTCACACACACTCCCTGGGACTCTCGCTGCAAGCCCGAGGGACTCCCGGGGGCACCCCGAGGTCGCACCTGCATCCCCACCGTGCCGCTTCCAAAACCAGGCTGAGGTTCCGGAGGATGCCTCGAAAGCGGCTGGAGGCAGCCCGAACTTAGTTGGCACATCGCAGGTCCTGGAGGGGAGGTGCTTGTTTGTTTCATGTTCGTCTGTCCGTGTCCTTAGCGGCTCAGGTCCGTCCGTCTCCTCGCGTCTACAGGTAGCGCTGGTGGACTGGAACCCTGAAGCAGGTGTCAAGTGTAAGGTGGCCCTGGATGAGCGGTTTGAACCTCAGAAGACAATATTCATCCAGTGCGATGTTGCTGACCAGCAGCAACTGAGAGGTAGGAAGGGGGATCGATCCGTCCATCAGCGCGGAACGTGCCCTGAGCTGGCCGGGCGGGAGAGCCAGCCAGGTGCGGCCAGGCCGCCTCCAGCAACAGCACCCAAAGATCGTCTAGACTGTTATGTTTCCTTCTGACAGCCCAATGGCCACACAAACTAAGGCAGGCAGGACTGGATGAGAAATCCTTTTATTTCAGTCCTTTGTCAGCACTTAACGTAATCAGAATGTTTTTGCGTATGTGTGCTGAGACTGGGCTTCTACAGCCATGATTAGATGCTTCAAACCGCAGCTGGAGCTTGAAAAGCTTAAAGGAAGCGGAGGGACTGTGGTAAACAGCTTCTCCTAGGAAGCTGGGTCCTATGATGGTCAAAGGTGGCAGCATTTTTTCATTTAAACATGTCAGAGGATAAGGGCACGGATCAGGATCACAGGAGTGCTGGATGCTTCTGACCACATGTTTTCTCTTATGAGATGGCAATTTAAAATAATAATAATAATAACCATACAGTGTTAGAATTGCAGAAAAAAGTCTCCATCTGCCTTTCATCAATGCTTCTCTGTTTCTGCCTACTCACTTAAAATAGACCTATCTGCTGGTGAGATATCTGGGATAATATTGGCAAAGACAATAGACAGCTTTGATGATACAGAGGGCCAATGGATTTACATAAAAAAATAAATATTTCTGGAGAAAAAAATAGAAAAAATATGCCTAACAATTTACTCAATCACATTTTTAATAGATGGGTCAGAAAACTTTTATAAAGTTCACTGCAGTGCTCCTGCTCTTGAAGGAACATGAGGTGTAAGTTCACTTTTAAATGTTAAACTATTGCTTATTATTTATTTTTATTTTTAAAATGAAATATTTTTTAAAATCTTTAAATAATTTTAAAATATTCTGTAAGAGAAATAATAGTGTGTTGTGTTATAAGGCAGGTACCTACATACAGTTAAGGGAAACTGTTTTAACGGAAATTACATAATTATGACCTGAAAATGCCTAAAAACCTATAACGTGGATTACAAGCATGAGTAGAACACATCTGTAGACACAGAGGGAGTAGAACATACAAATGGGGGACCCAAAAAACCTGGAATGTATTTTTTAAAATTGTGTCATTATCCTTACATGTTTAAACTTCAGTCACCTTCAAAGTACTCTCCATTTGATCCAACACACCTATTGAGATGCCTTTTACACTGCTCAAAACAATTTTTTAATGCATCGATTTTGATGCCTTTGAGTGCTTCTGCGGATTTTTGTTTCACCTCTTCCACATTGGCAAAATGTTTCCCTTTGGGAACTTTTTTCTTCCAGGGAAACACAAAAAGTCACTAGTCAAAAACTACTTAGTCATAGTCAAAAGCTACTAAGCACTCAGTGCAGTATGGACGGGTTGTTTATGTATACCACCCATCATGAAATGAGCAATAACATTGAAAGAATCTCCAAAAAAAATTCACTGAAGTGGAATGAAGTCTCTTTCAACAATGCTTGCTGGTACATTGATGTCGATGGGTTCCTAGAACACTTACCTAGCCTGTACAAGGGGTCCACCCTCTAAAATATAATTCTGAGTTTTGGGGGGCACCCCCTCGTATTTTGCCAGAGGATAATGTTGCTGATTGCACGAGATATTTTGGATCAAGGGTAGAGTCAAGTTAAATCCCAACATCCGTGCTGCTGGAATACAGGAATGGTATAGATCATCTGAAAACCATTTCTATCTCAGTGCATATAGTTTCACATATGACATTTGACCTCATTTGCTTTGCTTCCTGGTATTTAAAATGAGTACCTTGTCTGTAAACACATTCCTTAAGGATAAGTGATAGTGGAGGAGGAAGCTCACACACATCATAAGTGACGGGGCGAAGGCATGTTGACCATGAGAAATCCACATGTTATCTGGACATCAGCAGTTACTTGCATCTAAGGAAAACATGGCACTAATTCTTCCAATTTCAGGATTTACTGTTGCCTACAACTATTTGAACTGTTTAAGCACAATGAAATCACGAAGGTACTGAGGTAAAAAGGTTCTTATAGATAATCTAGACATAACTCACTTTACACAAGAATAAGCTGCAGCCCAGAGAGTTTAGATCAGTTATAAAGAGAACCACAACACGTGAAAGTCAGTAAGAGCTAGACTTTAAGTCACTTGAGCCCAGAACTCAGGGGGCTGTCAGAAGGAAGATGATTTGCTACGCTTTGGTAAGGGTGGAGTGTAAGGAATGCAGTGGAGACCAGAACAAGGGAAGAAAATTACAGAAGCAATTAGCTATACCTTTTTAACAACCTAATTTCCCATAAGGTAGGGGATGTTCCCGTGAGCTTTAAGGAACATATTTCAAATGGAAGGGGGGGGGAGAAGAAAAGTTTGTTCCCTGGTTCCTTTTCTGGAACCAATTTGAGATCTTTGGAAACAGTTTTTAAGTGCCATGAAAAAAGTAAACAGTTTTTTATTTTGTTTTGTTGTTGTTGTTTTTGCATTCCAGTACAGTAAGTGTAGAGGGTGCATATTAGAAAGTCTTGATAATGTTTCTAGTGATTAACTTGCATAGTACTTTATCCTTATGGGAATTGATTAATCCATATTCCCCAATATGGCTGGCAGGTGTTTATAATTCCATAAGTTTGTTTCAATCAAAATAAAGTTTATGTTGACCTACGCTTTTCAAGGACTTCGTACGTTGACATGGATATCTGAGAATACATGTATGTTATATGGAAGAACAACCACATTGTTGTCTATTATCTAAAGTAATAGAATTAGAACAAATGGTGAACATCCCAGGGAAATAGTTTACATTAATAGAACCATGTAAAAGGCTGCTTTGAGAAACAATGAGTTTCTCAATCCTAAGGTGGTAAAGACTAGTTTGGACTGGTAAGGAGGGTTTGCAAGGACCAGATATGGGATTGGACAATGTAATGAAAGACATCCAGGCCTCAGAATCCATGCAAACTTTGTTCTAGTCAAGCATAGTTTTACACAGATTAGTAATAATAGTGAGAGGGGAGAGAAATAGTAAACATCAAAGTTCTAATAATGAAAATCAACTGAATGAAAAGTAGATTTTTACTTATGAGGATATAAAAACTCCCTGAAATGCTCATAATGGATCTGAATACACAAGAAGAGTTGTATTATTTTAGTATGACAGAATATGGCTTATCCAAAGGATGTCCGTCATAGTCTAATTTCATGGAAGACAATTTGTCCACGGATGATGGAGGTGGGATGGTTTTGGGATGACAAGCACAATACATTTATTGCGCACTTTATTTTTATTATTATTACACTGCAATATATAATGAAATATATATAGCATCATCAGGCATTAGATTCTCTTAATGAGCTCGCAACCTAGATCCCTCGCATGCGTAGTTCACAATAGGGGGGTTCCCACTCCTAGCTCCTAGGAGAACTAATGAACTAATGCTGCCCGCCGATCTTACAGAAGGCGAGCTACTGGCGATAAAGCAAGTTTGGGGACTGGTTGGAAATACAGATGAAGCTTCTGTCGTTCACCCGCTGCTCATTTCCTGTTATGCGGCCTGGTTCCTAACAGGCCATGTACCGGTTCTAGTCCATCTCTGGGAGACTGGGAACCCTTGGTCTAAGATACAGAGCTCCAGTAACTTTCTAGGGCCAGGAAATGCTGGCTGCCCAAACTGACTTCAAAGGGCACGTAACTTAGGACGCTCAGCTCTCTAAAATGTACCCCATTAGGTAACTGCTTATAGAATTTTAATGTGCATACAAATCATCTAAGGATACATTAAAGTTGGGATTCCAATCCAGTAGATCCACCAGTTTCTGTAAAATCCTGCATGTCTAACAAGCTCCCAAGTAATGCTGATTGATGCTGCTGGTTCACAAATCATTGAGAAGCAAGGAGTAAAGTCACAGCCCAGGAGTGTAATTATCACTGCAAGGGTCGATGAATTAAAATTCACCTCATGCCATAGGATGTGATTTAAATGCATATATGGACAATAAGAATGTATCTATAGTGTCTTTTTTTGTTGTTTTTTAGATACTTTTAGAAAAGTTGTAGACCACTTTGGAAAATTGGATATTTTGGTCAATAATGCTGGAGTAAATAATGAGAAAAACTGGGAAAAAACCCTGCAAATTAATTTGGTAAGCTATTTTAACCTTGTTTATTGCCTATAATTATTTAATAACATGCTGTTGTTTATAAAGAAAAAAGTTCTTGTATTCATAGAAACAATGACCTACAATATAGAAAAAGGGTAGTTACAGAAAGCTAGAAAAAAACACATTTTCTTTTCTAAAGACATTTAATCATGAACGTAAATCTGTCTTAAAATATTAAAAGGAAATATGAATAAAATATAATTGCTTAGCTCAGGGATTAGTAAATGGTGACCTACAGTCCAATGTCTTGCCACTTGTTTTTGTATGACCTGCAGACTACAAATGGTTTTGACATTTTTAAATGGTTGAAAAATTCAAAAGAACTCAAAAAAAGAATAACATGAAATATATGAACGTATGAAACTCAGTTTTCAGTGTTTGTCACGTTTTCTTGAATATAGTCACAGTCATTTGTGTAAGTATCATCAATGGCTGTTTACATGTCACAATCCAGAGTTGAGTACTTGTAAGAAAGACTCTATGACACATATGAGTTAACATGTTTACAATCTGACCCTTTATAGAAAAAGCTTGCTAACCCTTGATTTAACTTTTTTAGATAAAAATAAATCTTAATTAAATGGCAGGCATATAACAGAAAACAGTTAAAGTGACAGTTGAACTTTATAGTTAGTAAGATATTTTTATTTAGAAAGTGTGTGTGTGTGTGTGTGTGTGTGTGTGTGTGTGTGTAAATTCCACAATGTTTGATGATGATTTAGCTCATACAAAAGGCGGAAATAAGAAATAAAGTTTCTCTTTTATCCATTGTGTCACAATATCTCATTCTATAAACATCCTTGATGTAAGATATTGGGTTTTAGTAAAACTCAAACCTTAGCTAAAACAAGCTGTACATGGGATCACCCTTCCCTTGGTAAAGTCATTCTTGCTAGTCTTGCAAAGAAGGCAGTTGTAAAATCCAATGTGATCACTGTGTAGGTATAGAAGAACAGGGAGTGGCCCTCCCACTCCGTGTTACACTCCCAGGAAATGATAAACTCCATAAAACAAGAACCATGCTGTTTTTCTTTGTTTCTGTCTCAGCAGTCAACACAGTATCTTGAAGACGGTGCTTGGTCAATACATTTTTGACTTAAATTGAAATTTTCATGAGTAATTACCTAATTGCAATAATAACTTGGTAGAGGCAATGAGAATTACACCAGTCCATAAAGAGCTAAATCTGTAAGCTCCACTTTAAGAAGGGTATACAGTTGTTCCCTAAACTTAACTGATACCTAAAGTCCTTTAACGAATGAAGGTGCTATTTCACAGTACAAACACCGTCCTGGCAGTTCTTTTAAACTTCTGTCTCCAGTGTTTCTGGTTTATTATATTTGAAAATAACTTTCATCTGTCGAGTTTCTCCAAAATAGTTCTGTGATTCTAACTGCAAATATATGTATATGTGTATGGAGAGACCTCATAGCTACTTTATCTGAGTTGATACAATTCTATGATTTTTTTCTACTTCAGTGTAGTAATGTTGTCTGGACCAGCCGGGGTTATTGGGGTACCTGAAAGAGGGAGTGGAGACGTAAAAGGAATACAAGTCTCCTTTAGCTGCAAAGGGAGGGCACCGGGGCTAGTCCCCGAGTGGCCCCGTTTCTCTTTATTCCAAAGTTTATATATAAGCACAATGCAATCAGGCATTCAGACTTCCCCAATCTTCAACATTAAACTTCCCCTCTATCAAGAAGTGTCTGTACCCTGACTCAGACTATTCTGCCAACATTTCATATTAGATTTGTCCTTGGCCCGCACTTTCTGTTCTTTGAAAGACACATACCATTGTTATCTGGACTCTGCTTTTCTAGGTAGACAGTTTCATGCTCTAACTATTTAGTCCCCAACATTTCCCCCTTCTTTATTTATTTTTGTGGCATAAGGTTATCTTGGCTCCTGTCTTAGGTTGTTCTCGCTTCACCTTGATTGTTACCCGTCATCGGCTTATTACCCCTCTACACGGGGAATACCTGTCTTAGGTTCATACCAGGTGACTGGAATCTTACCCGTCATTGAATACCAAGACTTCTTCTTACACCACATGTTTTATGGGGCGTGGGGCTTGTTGTAGCTTTATCATATGCAAGTCTCTTTGCACCGTTATAATAGAGGTCCAAATAGATCTTATAATGCATGGTCCAGGACAAAACAATAACAGGTCAACAATGCTTACTGTAATTATTGGGGTCAGCCATTTCCATAATGCCTGAATTGGAGATCCAATAAGGTTTTGAATTTTATCGAATATGTCTTTAGCCATATCCATAGGAAGCACATCTATATGTGCTTGACTTAATGCCAATATTTCTTCGTGAAGTTTTTGTAGACCTAAGGATTCATTGCTACTCTCCCATAATCCTTCCAAATGGTGTTTTACTTTCTGCCAGTCACTGGAATTGCCCTGGTAAGTTTTGTTAGTTATGCAAATCCATTGATACTCTGCATGACATTTGATTCTGCTATGAGTGTACACAGTGTCTACACAGTCCCCCAAATTGGTAACAGCTTCATACAATAATTGTAATTTTTGTTCCATTTTTAAATCTATCTTTTCCTGAGTTCCCATCATCTGGGAAGTGTTACTAGTAAGACTGTTAACGAAATTAGCAGATTGTATGGACGTTGTGAGGCTTGCAGCTGCGGCTGCTGTAAATGTAATCATGGTTATTAAAGCCAGTATACCTAAAACTATTAACCCTACACCCCTTTTTTGTACAGATAACATGTTTCTTAAATGTTGTAATACACTGTACCCTTTGTCTTCATACCAAGGGATAGTAATATTCACAGGTAAAAACACAAAAGGGGGTTGATGAACCAATACTACCATAATGTGCTCATCAGTTAAACAATGTAAACAGTTAGTCAAATTATAATTTGTACAATTGATTATAGAAGTCGTATTGTAGTCCGGATTAGGGGTAATGTTAAACGCACCAGAAGTCACATTGCCTATTAAAAACAAATTAACAGATGTAAGACAAATAGAAGTTCTGTTACATTCTGTGATCTTCGTATAGCCTGGTCAAATTTCTGAGAGGCAAGGTCGGAGATATTATAACATCCCTTAATCCTGGCACCAGTTTTCTCCTTTTGGAAGCAGAATGGAATCCCATGACCCATTCCTGTAAAGTTCCAAGGTTTCCAGTCTGAGGTGATATTATGGCTGAATAGCACATCTTTGTTCATATTGGTGACGTGCAGCAATGGTGGTTCCAGAACATAGGCCCAATGGATGGCTGCATCAATGGTCTCCAGGGTCATCAATATGGTAATTGTCGCACTGACGCACCAAACGCTCAGGAAGCCAACCGCCCCATCATCATCCTGTGAGAAAACACAAACATGTCCTCGTCCCCATATTAATACGGGGTCAGGACACTTCCATAGACCAGTAAGTGGATCTTTCCATTTTACCTGAGCATAAAAGCTGCTGGTTGTGGGGTGCCATAGACGATCAGCCGCTGTGGCCCCGTGTGCAACCGCATTTAAAAAATTTAAAGTAAATAATGCATGGTTTAATATATTTTGTGGTGTGAAGGGGTACAATTCCCCCTTCTTTATTTTTTGAATTTGCAGCTTCAATGTGCCATGAGCTCTTTCCACAATACCTTGCCCCTGAGGGTTGTAGGGGATCCCCGTTAAATGTGTAATGCGTAGCTGCATACAAAACTGCCGAAAGCGCACACTAGTGTAAGCTGTGGCATTATCGGTTTTAATAGTATGAGGAAGTCCTAAAACAGCAAAGCAGCGAAGACAATGGGCGATAACAGAAGAAGTGTTCTCTTTGGCAGCTGCAGTTGCCACAATAAACCCAGAAAACGTATCGACAGTAGAGTGGACAAATTTTAATTTTCCAAATGAGGGCACGTGGGTGACGTCCATTTGCCATATCTGTCCTGGGACAAGGCCCCTAGGTGAGGTACAGGCAAATGTTGTAAACAAGATGGGCAATTCTTTACTATAAGGTGAGCTGCTTCTCTTGGAATGCAGAATGCTTTACGCAATCCGGCACTGTTCTGATGATGGATGGCATGGGAAGCCTGAGCAGCCTCTAAAAGAGCTGGATAAGTTTGAGATAAACTGTTATCTGCCAAAGCATTACCCATGCTAAGGGGACCAGGCGAAGGTGAATGAGCTCGTATATGAGAGATGTAACATGGAACAATTCTATGGCGTATTTCAGTTTGCAGTTCCAAAAACAATTGTTGTATTACAGAATTTGATGTAGAAATAGCACCGGTTGTTTCCAAAATTGGAACAGCATGAGCTATGTATTTACTGTCTGTATATAAATTAAAAGGGATTGTGCCGGGCTCGGTAGCTCAGCCTGTAATCCCGCGCCTTTGGGAGGCTGAAGTGAGTTGATCGCCTGGGCCTGCGGGTTCGAGACCCACCTAGGCAGCGAGACCTCATCTCTACAACAAATCAAAAAATCAGCCGGGCGTGGTAGCGCATGCCTGTAATTCCGGCTACTTGGAAGGCTGAGGCAGAAGGATCGCCGGAGCCCAGCAGGTCCAGGCTGCGGTGGCCAGGAGCGGCCACTGCACTCCAGTCTGGGCGACAGAGTGAGACTCCACCTCAAAAAAAAAAAAAAAAAAAAAAAAAGGGATTGTATTATAATCATGAAATACTTGTAAAACTGCTCGAAGTTCTATGACCTGAGCCGAAGCAGGTGGGGAATCATAAAAGTAGAAAGCTCATTTTCTACCACTGCATATTTTCCTGATGGAGAACCGTCAGTAAAGAAAACTCTGGCCCCTCGAATAGGATTGGGCTGAACAATAATGGGCAAAACAAAAGGATGTAGTTTAAAAAATTGTAATAATTTGTGTTGAGGGTAATGATGTATAAACTGTCCAGTATAACCGGCTAAAGCTATTGCCCAGGGCAGAGAATTTTGCAAAGCATATCCACTTGCTGTGCCATAAGAGGCAAGCAGATAGATGTAGGCTCCCTTCCAAATAATTGGCGGCTTTTTACACGGGAAGTGTATACTGTTTGAGCCAGAGCCTCATCATATGGCAATAAAACCTTATGGGGGTTTATGGAAGTATGTATCCAATATAAGGGGCCATCCTGCCATAGAACGGCGGTAGGGATGATGGCTGTAGGAAATATATATGCAACCCATGGATGTTCATAATTTATAAATTTGCGCTGTTGATTATGAATAGCTGTTTCTACTTTGGACAATGCCTGTCTAGCTTGAGGAGTAATCACCCGGGGAGAGGAAGGATCACTTTCCCCTTTCAAAATGTCAAATAGTGGTTTTAATTCACCTGTAGTAATGTTAAGGGAGGGACAGAGCCAATTTGTATCTCCCAACATTTTTTGAAAATCATTCAAGGTTTTTAGTTCGTCTGTCCTGATTTGAATTTTTTGTGGCTTAATCTCTCTATTTAGTAAGTAGTGTCCCAAATAAGTATAAGGCGCACGAGTTTGCACCTTCTGGAGCAATGAACAAACCTTTGCTTTCTAAAGCTTTCTCTAAGTCTCGATAAGCTTGTAAAAGCTGTACTTGATCAGGTGATGCTAAAAGAATGTTATCCATATAATGAATAATATAAATTTGTGGATATGATTGCCTTATAGGCCATAATATATGTGAAGCAAATTTTTGGCACAAAGTTAGGCTATTTGCCATGCCTTGAGGAAGAACCTTCCATTGGTAAGGTTGCATGGGCTCAGTTAAATTTATAGATGGTATGCTAAAAGCAAATCTTTTAGAGTCTTCTGGATATAAGGGAATAGAATAAAAACAATCTTTCAAATCCATGACAATAACATGGGAAGAATCAGGTATGGCACAAGGGTCAGGAAGCCCTGGTTGTAAGGCTCCCATAGTCTCCGTGGTTTTGTTTACCTCTCTGAGATCTTGTAAAAGTCTCCATTTTCCTGACTTTTTCTTTATAACAAATATAGGAGAATTCCATGGTGAAGTAGAAGGCTCAGTATGACCTGCCTCGAGCTGTTACTGCACTAACAACTGGGCTCCCTTAATTTTTTCAGACATTAAGGGCCATTGATCCACCCATACAGGTTTTGAAGATAACCAAACAATTGGATCTGCATGGCGTGCAGAAGGATCAAGGGCCCGTGCTAAAAATACCCTAAACCTGTTTTATCTTTTTTAATGCTAGTAGGAATAGGCTGTTTAATGCCTTGATTGTTGTGTCCCAATCCTTGAGAAGGGAATAGTCCCTGATCCATTAATTGAGAAGTAACATGAGGATTAGAACTATGTAAATAAACTCCCATTTGTTTCATTACATCACGCCCCCATAAATTAGTGAGTAAACTGGGGACCACATATGGTTGGCATATACCTGTGTGCCCTTCAGGATCAGTCCAAGAGAGGTGATTACTGCTTATTTTTGGATTGGTAATTTGTCCTATACCTTTTAATTGCATCATAGCCTCATGTGTTGGCCAAGCTGGTGGCCAAAAACAGGATGGAATAACTGAGACATCAGCACCAGTGTCAAGCAGTCCTTGAAATTCTTTACCATTAATAGTTAACGTTAGCGTGGGTCGTTGCTTCCCCACTTCCTGCACCTAATAGGCATCAGAAGAACCGAAGCCTGAATTATTTCGGGCAGCTTTCTGACTGGCATGTAAAGTAGGAACTAAGGGTAACAAGATTAATTGGGCTACTCGTTGACCTGCATCAATGACTATTGGTTTCATATTGGCCTGAGTCATGATTTTTATTTCTCCTGTATAATCATGGCCTATAACACCAGGAAAAACAGTGAGTCCTTTAATAGTTGAGCAACTTCTCCCTAGAATAAGTCCCATGGATCCAGCAGGTAATGGACCCTAAATTCCTGTAGGTAAGGCCTGTGGTCCCATTTCAGGGGTTAGTACTGTGTAGGTGGAGGCACTGAGGTCCAATCCTCCACTTCCTGGTGTTGCTCTTCGGAGGGAACAAATGGATTTGTGGGATCTGTGGGTGCTGGCACTGTAGCCATCGCCCCGTATATTTGTCTCGGGGCCCGAGGCTGGCCCTGGTTGTCGTTTCCCAACTGTCTGATAGGATTACCAGCAATATCGGTCTTTGACTGACATTCATTTGCCCAATGTTTTCCCCTTTTACATTTTGGGCAAATACCAGGAGTCCCTCTCTGTGCTGTGCTTTTCCTTACAATATTTGGACAAGCTTTTACCATGTGTCCAGATTGGCCACAGCCGAAGCATTTGCCAAGTCTTTGCTTGGCATTTTTACTAATCAGATGTCTGACGGATGTTCCCTGTAATGCAGCAGCCATTGCTAGTCCTTGGGAATACCCAGGGCCAATATCAACACAAAGACGGATGTAGCCTTGTAAGTCAGTCTTTTTTCTATAAGGTCTAATAGCGGCCTGGCAGGCTGAGTTAGTGTTTTCATATGCTAGTTGTTTTACTACCAGCATACCAGCATCTGCATCTCCAAGAATACGACCTGCAGCCTGAAGCAATCGTGACACAAAATCCTGATGTGGCTCATCAGGTCCCTGACAAACTTTTGATAAACACTCTGTTCCTCTCATCCCAGTTGGCAAAGCTCTCCAAGCTCCCTTAGAGCTGCTGTGATTTGTGCATAAGTCCCTGGATGATAAACATTCTGTTGGTCCTGTGCTTCATAAGCCCCTTCTCCAACTAACATGTCAAAAAGCTATTGAATATTTTGTTGAGCATTGATGACCGCAGTACGCTTGGCTCTTTCATAATAATCAGCTTTCCAAAATAAGTAGTCTCCCCCTGACAAGCAAGCCCTGGCCAACATTTTCCAATCATTGGGAGACATAGGATATTGGCTAGCTGTTTCAAGTACTGTCATTGTGAATGGAGCCGTTGGATCATACTGCGAGCAGGCGGTTTGCAATTCCTTTACAATTTTAAATTCCACCGGCCTGTGCACCCTGACTATATCACCTTGTGCATCTCTTTCTTCAAACACTGGGAACATATTCTCAAATCCTGTGGTATCATGCCCTTGCTGTGCTGCCTGTACTATGACTTCTGATAAATTCTTTATGACAGGGGCCACCACCGCAGATTGAGGTGGAGGCGGATCAAGTCCTGCAGTGACACTAGGTGGAGGTGGAGGCCACATCTTGGGAGGAGCCGTTGGCTGAATAGGCGCCATTGTCCCTGGCGGAAAGCCGCCTTCTGACCTTTTACATACTTGCAATAAATCCCTCACTTGAGTTGTCAAATCTCTCATCTGCTCAGTGATTTCAGTAAGGCCATTATCGGGTTTGAAATTACTGGGAAGGTTAAAGAGGGATATTTTTCCTCATGATATTTTAAAGCCTCTTCCTCCAGATCTTCCTCATCAGACTGAGGCAGGGAGGTATTAGATGCCTCAGCGACAACTGGGTTATCCTCGGGTTTATGACTGGGTTGAGAAGATTTTGCATTTTCCCTAAACTTTGTAAGCTCAGACCGAGGATCTAGACAATCCCTAACCGAATTCCATAAGCTAAATATTTCTACCTGGACTTTTGAAGGCCCATGAGTAGTATAATAAGCCTGTAATTTTTCCCCAACTTTCTGCCAAGTTTCACTATTCACAGTTCCCTCTTCAGGGAACCAAGGACACACATCTGTTATAAAAGCTAAAAATTTATAAAGTTGAGGTTTCCCTACTTTAGTGTTGCGCGTCCGCAGCATGTGTTGCAACATTTCCACAAACATCTCTTTACTGTTGCTTTGTCCCATGTTTACTCCCTAAGGATTATTGAATACACCGTCTTACCTTATTTTATTCTCTGGATTCTTCTTCACGTCGACGGTGGTCTCTCACTGCGTCCCTCGTTTTCAGGTCCCTGTTCGGGCGCCACCTGTCCGGACCAGCCGGGGTTATTGGGGTACCTGAAAGAGGGAGTGGAGATGTAAAAAGAATACAAGACTCCTTTAGCTGCAAAGGGAGGGCACTGGGGCTAGTCCCCGAGTGGCCCCGTTTCTCTTTATTCCAAAGTTTATATACAAGCACAATACAATCAGGCATTCAAACTTCCCCAATCTTCAACATTAAACTTCCCCTCTATCAAGAAGTGTCTGTACCCTGACTCAGACTATTCTGCCAACATTTCATATTAGTTTTGTCCTTGGCCCGTGCTTTCTGTACTTTGAAAGACACATACTATTCTTATCTGGACTCTGCTTTTCTAGGTAGACAGTTTTCTGCTCTAACTATTTAGTCCCCGACATATTGTAATGAGGTAAATGAAATATTTCTGACTGAGAACCATTCTTACATCTCCTAACTAAGTGTTTCTTTATTATGGTATGTAAATGTTTAATATAGCATTCCATGAATGTTCATATTTAATACCTAATTTAGTGTTTGTGTTTCTGTGCTCATAAATTATATCAGCTTATGATTTTCTTTTCTTGTAATGTTCCTACTTGGTTCAGGAGTCACCTGTATCATGGTTTACTTCTATCTCCTTGATCTGTCAGTTTCTCAGCAGAATGTACTCATATCTCAAGTAACAAATGGCAACGTGCCTATCTTTTTTAGTAATTCTGTAAGTTTGAACTCTGTAAATCATAAACCTATAATACTCAGAGCATGAATTGCTGATGATTATAGTTTATTGGTTTTTAAATTTGTTTCTAAGTAAAGTTATACCCCTAATTTTATGCCTGTGATTTTTTTACTTATTCCGTATTTTTGAATATTAACTTGGTATTCCATCATTTTCTTTTGATTCACAATTGCCTAGTCATATATTTTTCCATTCCTTTGTTTTGAAGATGTAAGTAACCTTTTATTTTAAATTTGCCTCTTGCTGATGGCATATTGTGAAATATTACAGTCTCCCAACCTGTAGTCAGGCATGTTATCCACTGTATCACATCTGCTCTTTAAACATATTTGTAAATTTAAGCCATTTATATTTATTATTAATCTTCTATTTTATATTTTAATATTTACTCTTTTGTTTTGTTTTTATTCTTTTTTTTCCAATACTTGCCTAAATCCATTGGATAGCTTTAATTTTCTTCTGCTGGTAAAAAATATTGTACATTTTATATTCAATCTGTGGTGGTTATCCCTGATTTATTAAGAGCCATACCTTATTACACCCTTTGGTAGCCTGATAAAGCAAAAGTTTGAATATGCAGCCAATTGGGAACTACAGAAAATTTTAAGAGTATGTTTGTATTAACTTATGCCACGTTCCAAAACCACTAAAGTGATGAGAAATTTTTCCAAATTAAGTTATCCCAGTAAACATGCAAAAATTGCAAAGCAGCTTTCTCTCTTTAGCATTACTACTAATATTTTAATAGCTTCATCAGTAATATCTACAGGTATTTTACAGATGAAGATCACTAGGGTATAAAGTTTGTATATTCAGTGCATATATAATGGACAAATACTGTCTTTTCTCTGAGAAGTCAGCTGTCAGAAACAGCATGCAATGATCTGAGTTAATATAGAGAAACATGAAAACAGTCAGACAGTTATTAAAAAGATAGATCTACAAATAGATTTCTAATTATCTGTCTTCATTCAGCTGAGAGAGTGTGTTTGCTTTAAGGTAGCCTACATGAATAAATATCTGCCCCATGCTAGAAAGTGCCTACATTATAAGTAAATAGGAAATTTTGGAAGACCAGGGGGATTTTATTGTGATCCTTTGGTTACAACTAACCCTCCTGGGTCCTTCTCCATTGAAATTTAGTCAACCTTTAATTTTCTAAGGACTCTGCTGACATAGGCCACTTTTTGGCTTAACTTCAGGAACTGATAGCCTTTGTTTAATATTACATGGAAGGAACAAGATATGACCTTTGTTACTCATGCAAAACTTTAAAATGTGTTGCTTCTCCTCCCATCTACACCCATTGCAAGGGTAATTAGAGTGTGACCAATTGTCCTTTCAACTTGATTATCTCTGTTACAGTAATGCAAATATTTGTGTGTAGTTTAAACTCTACTCTAGATATAATTTTCCTTCCTGGGTCTTACACAATTCCATGGTGTGTGTGTGTGTGTGTGTGTGTGTGTGTGTGTGTGTGTGTGTGTGTGTTGTTTCCATGTTACTCCCTGTGTTAGAGTAACCACTTAGTTAAAGGACTTTACCACGTAGTTGTCCTTCTTCTTAAATTTTCTAACACATATTTATACTATTCTCATAGAGCTTATCAATTTTTCAATTTTCTTTTCAGAATTATTTTATGTAATTTATGCTGGTAAATCATAAGGTCTTTCAAAGCAGAAAACTAGGCCAGGTGTGGTAACTCATGCCTGTAATCCCAGCACTTTGGTAGACTGAAGTGAGAGAATTGCTTGAGTACAGGAATTTGAGATCAGCCTGGGCAACATAGTGAGAGCCCACATCCACCAAAAATAAAACAAACCAAAACTTAGTCGTGTGTGGTGGCACATGCCTGTAGTCCCAGCTATTTGGGAGGCAGAGACAGGAGGATCACCTGAGGCCAGCAGATCGAGACTGCGGTGAACCATGATCGAGCCATTGCACACCAGCCTGGGCAACAGAGTAAGACGCAACTCAGAAAAAAAAAGAAAAAGAAAAAGAAAACCATTGTTTTATGTCCTTATAGAGAAGAGGTTAATTAATAGTTACTGGATCAGTTGCCATTACCTGTATATCTTTTTCATACTCACATATTAATTTCTGTTTCAGTGCAATGTTTTGATGATTTCCTAATATATCAGTTCTTCCAGACAGTATCACCTGTCCTTCCACTTTTATTCCTTGCCAAACTTATCCCTTCCTTATTTTCCACTCTGCTTATCTCATCACTCTTCCCGCATAAGGAATACACCATAACTCTTTCTGGTCTTTTGTTTCATTAGGTTATTCTATACTTCCTCCTTAGTTCGAAGCCAACAACAGCAGCTTTATTTATGGCTGCTCAGAATTCACAAGAAATGTCAGGAAAGAGTGGGTCTTTGCAAAACTACCAAAGGTCAGTCTGGCAATCAGGCAGAGGTAGACTTAACTTTGAATAGTGATAAGGTAATTCTGTAATGTTCTTTAACTTTCTGAGGCTTTCATAAACCTAGATAATGTATTCCTACTGAGATGGGATTTATCATTCAATTTGAACATATACCTAGTAAATAAAATTTAAATAAAAATTAAACAAAATAGATGGCTACTGCAGGAGTTTTTTGTTTTTGTTTTTGTTTTTGTTTTTGTTTTTTTTCCAGAAATACACTAGTTTATTAAAGATTTGCACTAGGAAAGGTATGCATTTAGAATTAATCAAAGTTAGAGTCCAGTTCGGAATCTACAATTAACAAACTGTTATTTTATTTCTCCAATCTTGAACTTCCCAGTCTGTGAAATAGGGAAGGTCAACAGCCTTCTTCTAAGGACCTTTAAGCTTAAAGAAGCCATAGTTTGTGTGACTCACCAGCACAGTACTAATGCATGGTATTCTTTCAGTGAATTGGCTTTTCCTTCCAGGTTATCAAAACCTACATTTTTCTCACTGGCCTACTTTTATGGATGTGTATCCCTCTGCCTTATTCTACCTCCAATGAAGAGTTAAGGAAGTAGATAGAAACATGTTGTCAAATGTACTGTTTTACTTGACTCAGAAGGATGTAGATTACAAATTAAATCAGTGACTACTTACTGCAACTGGTACTCTATAATATCTAAAGATCCATTTGAACTTTTCAGTTAGGCAGAGTTTGCTAAATAGTAAGTAACTCCAACAATGGGAAAGACAATAACACTTAGCCCTAAAACAAACAAAAATGGAAAAATTTGAACATGAAAAGATAAAGGATTCAAAGGGATTTCAGGAAAAAAAATAGTCAACTTTATTAGAATTCCTTGAGAACTGAGCTGGAGAAAGCACAAAGAACCTGAAAGGCAAAATTGCGTGATTTATATACCAGATTTTTTTTAAGTTACAGTCAGTCAGGTGCAGTGGCTCATGCCTGTAATCTCAACACATTGGGAATCTGAGGTGGGAGGATTGCTTGAGTCCAGGAGTTTGACACCAGCCTGAACAATATAGTGAGACCTCATCTCTACAAAAAAAAAAAAAAGTAACTGGACATGGTGGTATGCACCTATCGTCTCAAATACTCAGAGGCCTAAGGGGGAAGATTGCCTGGGCCCAGGAGTTGGAGCCTGCGACCAGCCAAGATTGTACCACTACAGTTCAGCCCGGGTGACAGAATGAGACCCTGACTTATAAAAAATTACAGTGTACTATGAGGACCTTAAATTAACTAAGAGGAAATATAGAAATAACACATTGGGAATTTCAGTCATGAAAAGGCGTGTGTGTTTGTATGCGTGTGCACACATGTATGTGCGTGCATGTGTGTGTTATAGAAAGACATGATGCCTGATAAGAAGAGAGTTTAAAAAGTAGACTATTACATTTATTCAATCATCTCTATTACCAGAGAATTATTCCCATCATGGGAGAGTTTATGAGAGTGATTTTAAGTAATATAATACTTTAATGAAAAAATTAAGATTTGGAATATAACAAATAATATAGTTTTGGTATTACATATAAGTTTGTCTCCTCATAACCAAAAATATTGAACAATAATGTATTAATTAGATCATTTTGTCAACAATTGAAAATTTTAAATTCTCTATGTGAAATTAAACATTGGGGCTAAAATAATAATATAGATTCCAGTTATTTTTGTTTGTATCTAGAAACATCTATAATTTTTATTTTTTCTAGATGCTTGATATTATAATTACTCAGTTCATAAGGTCTATAAACATTGCTAAAGGACAAACAATATTTAGAATGTTAACAGGAAACATTTTACTCTTTTGTTTTAAAACAATTCCTTTAATATATAATATAATCTGGGATAAGGAAGAGATTGTTATAGTAACAGAGAAAGGTGAAATATGTCATTTGTACATAGCCAAAATATTAGACTTTGTCTTGTAGATTCAGGCTAGGAACACTTTCATTTGAAAAGTTACTCAGTTCTTAACTTGATAATGGATGAGAAAAATAATCCCTTTTTCTCCACCAAAGGTGTGGAGATAAGTATTGTTTTAATTAAGTAAAGTTTCAACATTCCCAAATTTTCTATCTGACTCCATCTTACAGATGTTGAAAACGCAAAAGTCAGGTGTCAGCAAAGCTGCAAATACCTGAGAATGAAAGCATAGCGCCAATAAGTGTAAACAGAAATTCTGTTCAGACATGCTGGAGACTTGGGCAGAAACTAACAGAATCTAACTGACTTCAGTAATTTCAGCCATCTACATTTTTCCCATCTTATATAAACAATTAATGTTTGGTTTTTTCCTTTTTAAAGGGATTCATGTAGAGATTTCATCCACTCTCCCTAAGCCTACTTAATATCAAACTGACATGTGGCTTAAATGAACAGAACCTTCAATTTACCGTTTTGTTCTGGAACTTCTATTAGGTAGGAGAGAAATCCCTGAATGCTTGCCAAGAAAACTCAAAAAGGATTTTTTTTAATGATAAAAAGAAGGTAAACACCAGCGTGTGCTCTCAGCTTCAGTGAGTCGGGGTCTCACTCTGTTGCCCAGGCTAGAGTGCAGTACATGGTCATTGCTTACCACAGCCTTGACATCATAGGCTCAAGCATTCTTTTGCCTCGCCCTCCAAAGTAGCTGGGACTATGGGTGCACGCTACCACACCTGGCTAAATTTTTAAAATTTTTTTGTAGAGACCAGGTCTTGTTATGTTGCCCAGATTGGTCTCAAACTCCTGGATTCAAGCCATCCTCCTGCCTTAGCCTCCCAAAGTGCTAGGATTAAAGGCATGAACAACCACACCCAGCTATTGTATCATTTTCTTCACAACATTGTAAACCATTTAAAAAGTCAGATTTAAGATGTCAAGAGAGATTTTCACTTTAAAAAGTCTGAGCTGGAAAGGAGAGGAGTTCTTAGGTCTAAAAGGAAAAGTAAGGTTTCATATATCAGTTTCATTTCCCAGGTTGTTTTTGGTGGTGGTGAATTCTTAAATGTTAGAATAAAATCAGGAAGAGTGTCTCCCCATGGAGATAAGTAGCAAAACAGTGAAAGGATAGCCATAAGCAGTGCCACATTTATAGACATTACTGAAGACCATGACCCAGGAGCTAGAAATCTCCAGGTAAGCTGGATTCAACCATTATGATTCCACATACCACAGAGTTGAGGACTGCTTGGTGCTACAAATCAGTGGTACCATCAGGACCAAAGGGCTTCTCCCCCCTCCCACTATCATTCTTTTTGTTGGTTTCATCTTCAGGATGCTAGCAAATATAACTTTTCCATTCTGGTCATCACACCGAGATGAAGCCATTGAAGGGGGGCAGTAGAACCATTTCTTCCAGGTTTTCTTAAGAGCAACAAAAAGTTTCTCCGTAGGATTCTTCCCCCACCTCTCGTTGATAGCCCCTTGGGTCTCACTGACCAGAACTGGGTCAAACACTGGCTCCTAAACCAGCCAATATCTGGGAGAATGGGATTTCCATTTCCATGATTTAATTAGATTAGCCAGTGTCTGCATCACTTCTGGAGAGAGCACCTTCCTTTGTATTCTACGGAGAAGAGGTAGATGCAAGAGCAAAATGGAGTTTTTGTTCAAAAGAAAAAAGGGAAAAAGGGAAACCTGAGGAAATGAAGAGTATCCACTATTCTATTCTCCAAGATCAAGAGAATTAAACAGAGCAGACATGCATGGAATTCGTGGACATGAGAACCATATGCTAAGAAGAAGGGGAAATATGTTTCACTTCCAATATTTAGAAAGTAAAAACAAAGTAGAGAATGAAGGAAGATGCTGACCATTGAGTTAAAGTGACACAACATGCTGTTGGAATACAACCTGTAGCATAAAAATCTTATAATGATCAAAAGGTACTGGCCAGGCTTAGTGGCTCAGTCAGTAATCCCAGCGATTTGGGAGGTCGAGGTGAGTGGATTGCCTAAGCCCGTGGGTTCGAGACCTGCCCGGGCAACTTGACGAGACCACATCTCCATAATAAATCAAAAATTAGCCAGGCGTGGTAGTGCGCGCCTATAGTTCCAGCTACTTGGAAGACTGAGGCGGAAGGATCACTGGAAGCCAGCAGGTTGAGGCTGCAGTGGCCGGGAGCAGCCAATGCACTCCAGTCTGGGCGACAGAGTGAGACTCCAACTCAAAAAAAAAAAAAGCTTTTGCTGATAATTTTGGCAGAAATCTTTTTAGATATCTGAAATGGCAATAAAAACATTGGTGTGAGGATATATGATAATAATGACTGTTGCTTTTTAAATTTTTGCCTCTGGACTAGGTTTCTGTCATCAGCGGGACGTATCTTGGTTTGGATTACATGAGTAAGCAGCATGGCGGGGAAGGCGGCATCATTATCAACATGTCGTCTTTAGCAGGTAAGGGCGGGCATAATGTTCACAGTAACATTTTCTTACAAACCAACTGGACCACAAAGACAATGTTCAAAATGTATGTATTATCAACTCAGGTTTGAAATCTTTGATTTATTTTTGTACTTCTGTGGAATTTTCTTTCTTTCATTTTTCTTTTCCTTTTTTTTTTTTTCTTTTGAGTTGAAGTCCTACTTTGTCACCCAGGCTAGAGTACAGTGGCACAATCACAGCTCACTGCAGCCTTGACCTTCTGAGCTCAGGAAATCCTTCCACCTCAGTCTCCCAAGTAGCTGGGACTACAGGTGTACTCCACCACTCCCGGCTAAACTTTTTATTTATTTATAGAGACAAGGTCTTGCTATGCTGCCCAGGCTGGTCTTAAACTCTGGGCTCAAGCAATCCTCCTACCTTGGCCTCCCAAAACAATGGGTTACTATACCCAGACTATTTCGTGATGTTTTCTTTTTTTTTTTTTTCTGGAGTTGGAGTCTCACTCTGTTGCCTAGGCTGGAGTGCAGTGGCACACTCACGTCCACCCCAGCGTCAACCTGCTGGGCTCCAGCAAGTCTTCCGCCTCATCCTTCCAAGTAGCTGGAACTACAGGCATGCACTACTGTGCCCGACTAATTTTTTATTTATTGTAGAGATGAGGTCTAGCCAAGTTGCCTGGCTGATCTCAAACCTGAACCATTGAGCCTTGTCCGTGAAGTTTTCTATTGCATAAAATCAAAATTATGAAGCATATGGTTATTTCTATTAGTTTCACTTGCGACTTTTTACATTATTTTAAGTTATTTTACTGCAGTACTATTTTTAAAAAAACATTTGCATATATTTTCCCAGAATTATTATTTTTCAGAGATTGCATGTGAAAGCATCTCTGACAAACTCAACAGTAGTAAAGTGAAGTTTGGGTATCTGCTCTTCCGCTTGATTTTTAGTAAGAGAGTATGATTTTAAAATATGGCATAGTTAGTAGTCAAGATGTGCTGAATCAACAAGTAAATCAAATATGCCATGGTTTACATACATCAGTGCAGGGCAAGGGCTCCTCTATGCAGTTATCTAAAACCCTGGCAGGCAGAGCCTCTGTTTGAAGTCTTCAGCATGGAGCTCTCTTGGTTACTCTGGAACTGTTGGATTCTTCGTCTCCAGCAGAAAGAGAAAAAGAACACGGAGTAGACATGGCTTCTCTTTTAAGACCCCAGCTTAGGAATGGCAGACCTCTTTTTTGTTGACATTGCAGTGTAGACCTTGGCCTCACAGGCCACCTTGCAACAGAGAGTCTGGACATGTAGTCCAGCTGTGCACCTAAGAGGAGGAAGGGTCTCACCGGACAGCTTGCTATCTTTGCCACAGCATGCAATCCTAAGCCATGTTTTATTCGGAGCATTATGGTTTAATATCAGCTGATGTCTTATCCCTTAATAGTAGCCATAAACTTCTGACAGGAATTTTTGGAGCAGCTGAGTCAAGTGACTTTACTTCTTTTTTCCAGGGAAAAAAGCATCAATGGTTCTGGAATAGTTGATCAATACTCACAAGTTTAAACTAAGCATGTCCAGAAATAGAGTTTCTTAAATTATGATTGGTTTCAGTTAGAGTGACGACTTCAGAGTGGGAATTCACCCCATTCCATCCTCCACCTTCATCTCCAGTATTTGGGGGGCTGTGTTTGGAGGTGTCTATAGTTGAACCATCATCTGACTCTCAGCATTCTTCTTTTGTTAAAAAAAATGTGTTTCTTTTATAGAGACAGAGTCTTGCTATGTTACCTCAGGTTGGTCTCAAACTCCTGGGCTCAAGCTACCCTCCTTCCTTGGCCTCCTAAAGTGCTAGGATTTTTGCCTAGGCTGATCTCAAACTGCTGGGCTCAAGTGATCCTCTTTCCTTGACCTCCCGAAGCATTGGGATTAGATGTGTCAGCCATCATGCCTAGAATTTTTTATTTCTCTAGGAATCATTGTCACATAGTACTTAAACCCCTGTAAAGTTGTCTCCAGTAGTAATTCAGAAATCTCCTTATTTAGAAATTCTCAAAAATAAACTAGCATCTCATTTCTGGGTTGCACAAAGTCAAAATGACATCCCTAAAGCCATTACAAAGCTAAGTCTATAAAATTTTCAGGGTGATCTGGTTATTTTTCCTCCTATGACATCTCCTTATAAATTATGACATTTCAATTGTAAAGATACGTTAAAAAGGTGAGCACATGGGCAATACTTGAAAGAAACGTGTGTTCCAGAGAGGGCCAAATTTTAGACTCTGGGAGGCTGAAATTCTAAAGGCAAATTGGCATGAATAAATCTACACTTTTTGAAATATATAAGGAAAAATATGTAAATGATTGGAGAATTAATAAGAGATACTTCCTATTTTCTTAAATATTTAAATATAAGACACCTGAGACTGATATTAAGAGGTCATTCTGTGGATTCTGTCAAGAAAGCTAAGAGCTGGCAAAGCTTGGAGAACCATGATCACTGTACAAGCCGTTCATGTCCTTGATGTCACTGGAAGTACTGATGTCACTTTCGGGAAAGCTGGAAAACCTTATGGTTTTCATGAAAGTCAGATCAATGTAGAACTTTCTGGAAGAGATTCTATACTGTATGAGAAGGCTTACGTGCCCAGAGAGTATGAGTAAAGAAATGCAGTGGAATACTACTGCCTTTTGCCCAATTAAACTATTTAAATAAGCCAGGTTGGGTAGCTCATGCCTGTAATCCCAGTTACTCTGGAGGCTGAGGCTAGAGCTCACTTGAGCCCAAGCATTCAAGACCGGCCTCGACAACAAGACCCTGGCTAAAAATAAATAAGTAAATATAGAAAATTAACATTTATCGAGCACTTACTGTTTACATGGTACCAACGAAACACTGTGTCTGCATTATGCCGTTTAATTCTCAAAACAACCCTCTGTGGTAGTTTCTTTTCTTTTTTTCTATTATAGAGATGTGGGGTACAATCCAGGGTTAGGTATACAAGAGTTGATTATGCAGGTACCTTAGTTGATGAGGTATCCCCCTCCCTCCCCTAGCAGTTTCCCTCAACTGCCAATCCCACCCCCTCCACAGTTTCCCACTACTGCCAACCTCTTTCTTATAGTATTATAATAATTATTCAAGGTCCGCTTATGAGTGAAAACATATGGTACTGTGTTCTTTGTTTCTGTGATAGATCTCTGAGTGTGATCGACTCGAAATCCATCCAAGTTGCTGCGAAGTCCATATGTTTGTCCTTCTTTATGACTGCATAATATTCCATTGTGTATACATACCACATTTTTTTTTATCCAGTCCAGCGACAATGGGCAATGTGGTTGGTGCCATGTTTTTGCTATTGTGAACAGAGCTGCAACACACATGTGTGCAGGGCTCTTTTTTTGTTAGAATGATTTGAGTTCCTCCGGGTATATTCCCAGTAGGGGAATTGCTGGGTCATATGGAAGGTCAATTTCTAGTTCTTTCAGAAATCATCACACTGTCTTCCAAAGAAGTTGCTCTTTTATCTCCATTTTGAAAATGAGAAACTGAAGCAGGAGATTTGAAGTATCTTGCCCAAGCACGCACAGCCAGTAAGCAGCAGAGCTAGAATTCACGTGCAAATATCCTGATATAAGTTCTTCTAAGTTTGGACCACTAGGTTATCCATCTCTTCTATATATGAGTTTGTCTGTTGTCTGTTAATTTATCTCTCTATTCATGTTTAGCTCAGCCTAATAGGAAAGTGAAAGAAACTTAAATTCTAAGTTCTGAATAAACCACGGCAATTGCTTGTCTCTTCAGGCCTCGCGGGCACAGCTTAGATCTCAAAGTACATTACTAAATCTGCAGTGAAATTTTAAGCTTTTGCCCCCATTTCACACCCATCGTGAAGTCCTGAAAACATCTTTGGAGCTTACCAGAGTCACAAGTCAAAGCATGCCATTGAGAAAGGCAATTAAGGTTTACCATGTGATGTCCACATTGCTTTCTTGGCTAAGAGCTGGCTCTGTCCTACACTCACCCCTGGTATTCATTCTCTTCTTACCTCTCTCAAATACAATATTTGGAATCATGTGTCTTTATCATGCAGATAAAACAACTTGATATGAATGCAGTGACATGATTGTTTTGGTTTTAAATTACCTTTCTGGCACTGGTACAATTTAATGAGTATCATAGCATTTCAAACTGCTTCTACCCTGATTTTCCTTCCAACATGCAAGGCAAACCCATCCAAAAAGGTGAAGCAGTCGTGCACAGCTGGGATCACACATCTGTAATGCCAGCACTTTGGACAGCCGAGGTTGGGGAATCACTTGAGTCCAGGAGTTTGAGACCAGCCTAAATAACATAGTGAGACTTCATCTCTTCAAAGAATCAAAAAATCAGCCAAGTATGGTGGCACACACCTGTAGTTCCCAGCTACTTGGGCAGCTGAAGCAGGAGGATCCCCTGAGCCCCCAGAGGGTCAAGCCTAGGGTGAACTGTGATCATGCCACTGCACTCCAGCCTGGGTGACAGAGTGAGATTCTGACTCAAAAAGTAACTAACAAACTAATAAATAAATAATTAAAAGGTGAAGTAGCTGATTCATCTTTGTGCACCCTGCATGGCTTGCTACCCTGTTTTCTGAGATTGTCTTGGGCACCTCCCTTTGTAATGCCAGCCTCCACACCTAGTGTCTTTGTGCTGCTTCCCTGTTGTCCTCAGCTAACCCGGACAGCCCTGCATTCTTTCCTCCCTCCTGAGGGTCTCGCTATCACACCTTCATCTCACCAATTGCCTTGTGTTTTATCCACTCACCGAGAGCCTCGATTCTTCCTGAGATTAAATTAGCTTGATGCAAATTTAAGATATTATAATAATGGAAGAAAGCAAAAGAGGACCCCTCAGTCCTCATCATTTCATCAGAAATGGTATCAACAGTTTTATGCCTTTGGGTCATAGGATGTAGGGAGAGGGAGACCAGAGGACCTGAAAAATCTTTGAGGAGTTATCGCAGTCAAAGCACTTCTAATGTTTGCTCCTCTGTGTTTTCCGAAACTTCCTTCCTCCCAGGCTTTTTGTTTTCTCGATTTGCCCTTTACCGTTCACCCTGTGGAAGAAAGGGCTTTGGGTAATATTCAACTCCACCAGGGTCTGTCTTCCCTGTCAGAGTAAAACCTTAAGTTGGCACACTGGTTTGGGCAGAAAAGTTAATGAGTAATGACCACTGACGCAGATAGAGTATCAAAGGCAATTAATAGGTTTAACAAACAGAGGGGTAGTTGAAGTCGAGAATGATTCCTCAGAATACTGAGGGATGAGTGTGCTCCTGTCTGGAGCTGCAGAAGCCATTCTGAGAGTGTGAACCACCTGGACCTTTCCATACAAGTGTTTGTTTACAAACAAACACACACTCATTTTGTCACATCCATCCTGATCTGTGAAAATAAAATTGGCAAGAACAACAGAAGAATGAAGTGTAGTTTAATGCAGAGAATCAAACAGCTGTGTCCCGCAAAAGACATCCCAGAAGGGTCAGATATGCTTCTTACACATTTTGTTGCTTCAAACTGTGGGAAAGCAAGAGTAATTGTCACAGGAAAAGGAGTCTCCCTAGGAATCTGCCCCAACCCGCCTATGCACTCAGCTACTGAGATGTTGGGAGTTCACTGGGAATATTCTCAGTGCCTCAGAATCAAGTCACTTGGTAGCATTTTGGGAGAGAAACCATGAGGGTATTGTTAACTCGGAATTTAAAACATTAGAGTCTTCAGAAAATAGTTGAAAATCCTAGAATACTTTTCGCATCTTTTTTTTAAAATTTTTATTTTGAGTAGGTGTCTCACTCTGTCACCCAGGCTGGAGTACAGTGGCACACTCATGGCCACCACAGCCTCAACCTACTGGGCTCAGGTGACCCTTCCACCTCAGCCTTTCAGGTAGCTGGAACCACAGGCATGCACCACCACACCCAGCTAATTTTTTAATTTATTTTAGAAACAAGGTCTTGCCATGTTGCTCAAGCTAGTCTTGAACCCCCAAGTTCAGGCAATCTTCTCGTCTCCTCCTCCCAAAGTGCTGGGATTCCAGGCATGAGCCACCATGCCCGGCTTAGCATGTCTTAAATAGCTCAGTGACATACCTACTTGTGCTATAAATGTTATCTAAAATAATGTAAGTAACTTGCAGTTTGTGGTAAAGTGCCAGAATTACCACTTTAAATAACAAATTCAAGTTAATCAAACATGTGTTGAACATTTGCAGAAAGGAAACAGAGATATGAAAGTCACTAGGCAAAATTTTGACCCAAGAGCTATATATCAGTATCTTTTATCAAGATGGTGGAACCAAATAATTATCATGGCTTAAACAGAAGCTTGATATTTAAGTTACAAGGCCTTGGGACCCAGATAGACTGAAGGATGGACTAAAATATCCAGAAAGTTCAGGAGAGAGAAAATATCAATCACCTTCCTTTATTGATAAGCAAAAAAATTTTTTAAAAATACACATGGTAACGCACTCTATAACTGCTCTTGAGATAAGGACTTGACCCAACACTTATGTAGCAACTGCCAAGTTCCAGGCGTTGTGGTAAACTGTTGGCTATGTGACATCCTTATTGAACTTTTACAAGTCTTTGCAATAGAGGTCGATTTAATTATCTTTAATTTGCAATTATATTTGTACTTATAATTTATATGGCTAAAACCTAAAAACTTCCAAGACTAAATAACTTGAAAAATGTGAGAATCAACAGCGGTAATGACAGAAATTGTATTTTGCTTTGTTAGCCTATGTCATGGAAGAGATGAACTAGACCTAATGGCTCAGATGCCAGCTGCCCCAAGTATGTGAGCCATTCTTTCTGCTCAGTAGTGGCAGAGTTCTCTATGCCAAACTGGGGAGACTGGTGCACCGTGCTGTCTTTTGGCTTAAAATAATTGGGAAGACACATATTAGCAATAATCGGTAGGAATGGTTAAACATTTATAAATAAGCCTTTTCTGAGGAATGGATACGAGTAGGGTTTCTTAGTATGGGAATAAGAGGGCCAGTAGGAAACAAATAGTCTTGTAGAACAGTGCTTCTCAAACTTTTTATTTACTTGTTTTTATTTTGGAGTTGTAGGGTCCATGTGAGGATTTGCTACATAAGTAAATTGTGTGCAGGCAAGGCCTGGGCTTCTAGTGAGCCTGCTTCTCAACCTTTAATGTGCCTAGGGATTCTGTCAGGTGCGATCCTGATTGAATTGAACAGCAGTGGTCTGGAAATCCTGCTCTCGGATTATGCCGCGCCTGGACCCCACTTAAAGAAGCCAGCTTTTAGCATTCATAGGGACCGTCTTTGAGTAGTGAGGAAGCTCATCTGCTTCCTCTGACCACAGCCTAGGCAATGACTGAACATTAGAAACAACTCTCTGGCGATGAATCCCTGGAAAAATGCTATCAGATGTGCTTTCTGGAAAGATCGTTATTACAGAAGATGTAGTGGTTTTATGAAAGCTTATGCCACTTTGCAATGTCATGTCACACTTTAAAGCATACTTAAAGGCAAGTGTAAGAATGAAGGGGGGGAAGCAGTGTCAGATAAGGTGTTTCACTATGTAGAAAATCACATAAGGAAGTCCACCATTTGCTTTGGTCAGTTTGATACATGCACATAGGTAAGTAGATTCTCACTAGTTCCCCTCTTTTCCCTCATATGAGAGAAGTAGTGGTTAAAAACAAATAGATGGATGGTGAAGAATATGTGAGAGATTGGATTCTTGCCTTTCCTAGCTGCTAGGCTCCAGGTGACCATAGGAAGAAGATCAGCATCCTTGGAGTCACCATTTATCTTACCAGGTTGAATACTTTTAGCATATTTCATGGTCCATTTTACATGGTTTCTATCTACTTAGAAGCAAATCTGTTTGTAGATTCAGTACGTTTGTCCTGTCTGAGGAGACTTATGTTTTTGCAAAAAAATATTTTTTGAGCTTTTTACCTTCTGTTGAGATGTAGAGATTAAAACTGGCTCCTGAAAGTATAGGTAGAAAGAATATAAAGAGTAGAAGAACTAATAAGGAAATGGAATTTTAACTTAATTTTCTAAGAGGACGTATTTGTTCTATTAGTACACATGTAACTTTCAGGCATTTTACTATATATTTATGACATATATTACATTATATATACATATTCATGTTATATATATATGTAGCTATCTCATTTGTCAGTGATGGTTTAGTGTTATTTTCAATTGGCTATATTTAAAAATATTACTTCACTATACTATGCATCTAAAAGGAACTAAACACACAGTTCTTATGTAAATGAATAGCCACAAATCCTGTTGAGTTAGGTTTAGCAATTGTCCACAGTTTGTCGATCTGAGTACTGCATGTACTCACTCATAAGGGAACCCTGAACGTTTATCATAATATTATAAGGAAGGGATTGACAGGAGTGAGACACTGCCAGGGCAGGGGGAGAACATAATATCAATAAGGGTACCCAATCTCAAACCAGGCAAAGTGGGGATCAAGGGAAGGACCAAACTTTACCTGTATGATGACAATTTATGTACCTACCCCTGAACTGTACCCCACATCTTTAACATAAAAATTAAAAAAAAATCAACTTAGGACATTGCACCAAATTTGTGACATTTCGATTCAAAGATACATTTTTATTAAAAAGCAGAATGTGGATGAGCAGATAAATATGTCAATAAAATAATAACTTGAGATGTTTCATCTGGATCACGTTGGTGTTTCCATTCTATAGGACTGGAGCCGTGTATAACGACATGTATCCACCACTAGTATCAAACAAAATAGTGTTACTGCCCTGAAAACCGTCTGTGTGCCACCTGCCTATCCTTGCCTTCTCCAGGCCCTGGTAACCACTGGTCTTTCCACTGTCTCTGTAGTAGTTTTGACTTTTTCTAAAGATCAAGCAGTATGTAACCTTTTCAGACTGGCTTCTTTCACTTAGGAATATGCATTTAAGCTTCCTCCATGTTTTTTCATGGCATGCTAGCTTGTTATTTTGGATGTTTTAATATTATTCCATTATCTAGATGTACCACAGTTTATCTGTTCGCCTAGTGAAGGGCATCTTGGTTGCTTCCAGATTTTGGCAGTTATGTATCAAGCTGTTATAAACATTCGCATGCAGGTTTTTGTGTGGACATGTTTTCAGTTCCTTTGGGTAAATGCCAAGGAACTGAATTGTGGATTGTATTTTGAAAGGATGTTTACTTTTGTAAGAAATTCCCAGATTATCTGCCAACATAGCTGTACCACCATGCATTGCCACCAGCACTGAATGAGAATTCCTGTTGTTTCATGTCGTCACCAGCATTTGTTGTCTTCAGTGTATGAATTTTGGTCATTCTAACATGTGTGTAGTGGAATGCTTATTTGCCACCTGTATATCTTCCTGGTGCAGTAGCTGTTGCCCATTTTTAATTAAGCTGTTCATTTACTTTTTAATGTATTTTAAGGTGTTTTAATATTTTGAATAGCAGTTCTTTACTGGATAGTTCTTTTTGCAAGTATTTTCCATGGCATGTCTTCTTATTCTCTTGATAAAAGGACATTTTAAAATAGTTAACTAGTATAAGAAATAATATTTTGGCAGAGTGGTGGTCTTTCCATAGTTATGTGCATTTTGATTTACTATATTTAAAGCATGTTTTCATTATACTTTGCACTTAATTGTTCTAATTAATTTACGCCTATAAAGCCTCTTGAATTGGCACATACTATATTTTAAGGAAAGGAAAGTATTAGAAAATATAACAATGTTAACCCAAAGCTCCTTCTCTAGAGTTAAAGACAGAGTGAAAGATTTTGGCGGGAGATCTGAGATTTAAATTTAAGAAGTGTGTGTGTGTGTTAAAGAGAGAGAAATTGAGAGGATGAATTTTTATACACAGGAGTGGGGAAAAAAGTCACCTAGGAGAAAGGGTGTATACAGAAAAACAAAGAGGGCCAGGGATGTTTACGGGTCTAGTCCAGTATGTTTACGGGTCTAGTCAAGGAGAAGGAGCCAGTGAAGGTTACGGAGAAGCAGCTGCTTCTTGAGTGTGAAGAGAAAGACTAGCTTAACTAAGAAGGATGCATTTCAAGGAGAGCAGAATTGTGTTCAGTGCTGCTGAGGAAGGGACCAGGCAAGATGGAGACATAGACTTGGCCTCAGCAAGACAGTGCTCTTTGACCACCTCAATGAGCTCTGACTGGAAGTAATCAGACGGAAGCCTGGTTAGAATGAGGTGTGGAGCAGGTAGAAGATAAGAAAAATGGAGACAACTGTATAATGACTCTTCTGAGGACTTTTTGTTGTAAAGAGAAATGGGGAGGTGACGGGAGAAAGGTGTGAAGCCGAAAAGAGGTGTTATTTTTAGACAGGTGATTTTGAGCCATGCTCATATCTATCTCAAAGAGAGTGATTCTCTGATGATTCTGTGCTTGACACCAGTGACCACTTTAGGTCTCTTAAAATGTGCTCGTCCTTAATTTCGATGACACTATAGTCATAGAAATCCTTAATTTCTATGGCAGTTTCTGTAACACTTGTTCTCTTCCTGCCTGTGCTGGTTCCTTCTTCTCAGTCTCTTTGCTCAATCATCTCCTTGACCCTGGATGGCTGCCATGTATAACTGTGCAGGGTGTAGAACCTTAGAGGGCACAGCTGACATCACCCACCATGTGAATGGTGTCCTCTGAGTCATGCCATGCACACCCAGCCGAGTTCTGTGTGCTGACACTAATACCAGCCCGAGAACACAATTTCCATTTGAGGCACACAGAAGCATTACAGAAGCATAAGGTAGTAGAAGTATGATTAGCTAATACCAAACCTAAACCACAATAGCAATCACGTCATATTGGCAAAGGAAAACATGGATCTTGAGAGCCAATAGGAAATGTTGGAAATTTGAAAAATTTCCACCTCCACTAAAATCATTGTCAAAAAGGAAAAAAAAAATAGCTTTAAAAAAAGTCCAAAACAGCTTTCCCTCTCCATTTAGTCTCCATTTCAAAAAAAGCAAACTGAGGTATAGATAGTCGATTTCTATACTGAGAGTCAGATAGCAAGTCGTGGAGAAGGCACTGCAAATCACCAGCCTACTCTACCTGTTTAAAACTTAGGAAGCAACAGCTGAAATCAACATATATCAGAGGTATAAAGAAAAAGTCTCTATTTAACTAAACTAACTACAACTTGACTAAATGAGATCATTGAAAAACAGAATTATCTGTTTTTAATACCCCCCAGACAGGAAACAACCCAAATGTTTATCAAACAGGTGAACACATAGTGTATGGAACTGATTGTTTACAGTGAAATTCCCTACAGTGGAATATTATTTCGGGAAAAAAAAAAAAAAAGAATGAGCTACTGATAAACTATAACGTGGATGAATCTCAAAGCAATTATCCCAAGTGAAAAAAGTCAGACAAAAAATTCTACTATATGATTATATTTATATAAAATTTTTGAAAATACAAAGCAGGCCAGAGCTTTCCTGAGGTGATGGGAAGGGCAAAAGAAGGAATTACCAAGGGTACAAGTAAGCTTTCAGTGTGATGGATATGTTCATTATCTCGTCTGTGGGAGTGATTTCATGGGTGTAGACATATGTCAAAACTTATCAAATTGTATACTTTAAATATATGCAATTTTACTGTATGCCAGTTATACCACAGTAAAGCTCTGGAAAAAAAAATGAAAAAAGGAAGCTTTGTTTCTGAATGTCTGAAATTGATTTATGTAGCCTTTGATCTGATATTAGAAAGTTAAAGCAAAGCAAAGGTAAACATTTTGCAGGATAGCAGTGAAAATGTCATTCAGATGTTACTACAAGATTCATAAAACCAAGTGCCATTTAAAAAATGCAAACAAGTTCTTTCATATTCTGGCTACATGTACAATTCTACCTTTAAAGGAAAGCATATCTGTCACAATTTCAGAATCAACAAAGCAGTATTTGATTTATTTTACCTCTGTGACTTCTTGAACTAGCTTGAGTTCAGAAGTTCATCACCTCAGCATAGGTAACAAAAACTGGTTCCAAATTCATCTTTGGCAACATTTGTGAACAGTGTCTTTGCGATTTTTATGGCTGTGTCAACTAGCTTATCTCTGATTAAGAGTCACGCTGCATTTCCCACAATAGATAAACACTGTCCAACAGGCATTGCCTTTGTTTCATAAATGTTTAAGGAATGGTTGAAGCAGAGACTACCAAGGGCAAGGAGCAGCAACTCCTGGCTACCTCTATTTACTCCCTTTGTCTCACACTCCTAATATACCTGTGTACCCTGTTCAAACACCAACAGTGCTTGTTGACTGACACTGATGGACTTAATTAACTTACACATTTGACTTAACCAAAAAACAACAGCAACAAGAGAACCAGCATGTTACAATACCATGAGATCATTGGGTAGACACACTACACGTGATCCCCCGTACTCAGGGATTTAAACTGCTCCTGAGCAAACATACTTCATAAATTGAGAACTGGCAGGCACCCAGGGAGTGGTTAAGGTCTGTGTTTATTGCTGAACTTAGGCACAGCAGGCTCAACTGATTGGTGGTGTTCTGGGAATAGTTAGCTGGGTGGGGATGAACACAACTCAACGGAATAATTTAGCACTATTAGCATGACATTTGATATTAAACACAGCATTATAGTAACGTGATGGTTGAACAGGGTACACAGGTGTATTAGGGGTGTGAGATAAAGGGAGTAAATAGAGGTAGCCAAGGAGTTGCTGCTGCTTGCTCTTGGTAGTCTCTGCTTCAACCATTCCTTAAACATTTGTGAAAAAAAGGTAATGCATCTTGACTCAGAAAAATCACAAATTTACAAAAGCATGAACACAAGTTAACCCAAATTAGCTAAAAGCTGAAATAAAAAAGATACTCCAGTTAAGTTTGACTCTTGATTAGAAAATTAACCATGATGAGAAAAAATAAGCTTGGTAGCCATAGTTACTGTAGCTGGTCCCAAGTCTAGCCTCTCATCGCCCAAAAACCAAATATGAGAGCTGAGAGTAGATCAAAGGAAAAAATAGGTTTTATTCAAGAGCCGGAGACCTGAAGAGTTGGAGGACTAAAGTCGCGAAGATCACCCCAGATTTTCAGATGGGTTAGAAGGTGCTTAAAGGAGCTTGACGTGGGAAAGGTGCACAGGGTGGCACAGGGTCCAGGTCGGCAGGTCTTGCTCTGATGGCTTGAGTGATTGTCCTCCTGGATATCTGGTTCTTGTGACCCAGCTGCAGTCAGGACATAGACGAACCGTCTCATGACTCTCTAAGCAGGAAGGTCCCACAGTTATGACTCCATTGCTAGCCTGGTAAGACTAGCCTCTGGAATTCTTAAGTAAGCATATCATTAGATAAACATGCATTATGGAAGGCAAGGGAGGAAGGAAAAAGAAAAGAGAGAGAGAAAACCTTGGGTTTTTTTTTTAAGTGTACATTAGTACACCAAAATTGATTTTTTTCTTGTTATTTTGTTTATTTTTGAAGGACTGAACTAGGCGGGAGTTAGGAGAGAAGAGATACTACACATACATGTTATAATGCTGCTTTTTCTCTCCAGGCCATGAATTTAATCAGTTACTGTTGTGCATATGTGGAAAATTTGAAAATTCTGTAATTAATTGAAATCCATTGTTGACTGCATAATTATGGAAGGAGATAAAATAGGACCATACATTTTTATTTCTGTCGTCTTTTGCTGTCATAGAGCAAGAAGATCTAGTCATCCACTAAAGGTCAAAATCAAAAGAAGTTAGCTTTTAATTATCTGAAACTTTTAGAGGTATCATTTGAGACAGATTGATGACAGAAAACTGTCTACTAACTTATAGTTAAGACTAATAACCTCCAAAACTTTCAAGCAATTCAAACTCTTTCAGCCATTTGGAAGGCTTAGAAATGTAGAATATATGCTTTTTAAGACACAGACTTAAACACTGAAAATTAGATGGTGGTTTACTGGCTTTAAAGATTTTCTGGCCAGCTGTGGTGGCTCACACCTGTAAACCTAGCACTTTAGGAGGCCAAGGTGGCAGGATTTCTTGAGCCTGGGAGTTTGAGACCAGCCTGAGTAACCTAGCAAAAATAAATTGAAAAATTAGCCGGGCGTGGTGGCACACGCCTGTTGTCCCAGCTATTTAGGAGGTTGAGATGGGAGAATTGCCTGAGACCAGGAGGTCAAGACTGTGGTGAACCATGATCATGCCATTGCACTCCAGCCTGTGTAACAGAGTAAGACCTCAACTAAAAAAAAAAAAAAAAGATTTTCTGTGTGTTTTAGATAACATTTACTTTCCAGAAAGCCAGGGAAGCAAAAAAAACTTTCATTTCACTCTTGGCTGTATCCGCTGGAGAGTGGAGATCATGGAGGTAGTAAACTATGCTAAAGCTATTGAGTTTACAAAGTTAACTGGTTTATTTTAGTCTATCACTCATAATTATATTAAGTGGAGTCACCACCAAATATTCATTTGCGTTGCCATTATGGAGTACAGCCTGCCTAATTTTTAATCCAATCATTTAAATTTTCTGTTTGTTTCAGGACTCATGCCTGCAGCGCAGCAACCTGTTTATTGTGCTTCAAAGCACGGAATCATTGGATTCACGCGCTCAGCAGCGGTAAGGCTGTGACCACCACATTCTCTCTTTTGCACATAGGAAGGGGAACCTCCAGAAAAACCCAGAATTATCGTAGGGAGGGCAACCCCTTGCAATATAGGCTTCCCTCACCGCGTAAGTGTTCTAGGAACCCATCTAGGATGGCATCAGTGTACCATCTAGTGTTGTCGTGAGAGTCTGTGTTTGACTTAAGCGAATTATTTTGTTGTTGAGATTCTTTCAACACGTTTGTCCATTTCACGATGGGTGATTTATGAGCCCATCTGCCCACACCACACTGAGTGTTCTGCAGTTTTTGATTAAAAAATGGCATCACCCTGGTGCCCCACCTTCCCTATTCACCTGATCTCACCCCCCCCCCCCGCCGTATTTTCTTCTGTTGTTTCCCTGGATGAAAAACATCCTCAAAGGGAATGTTTGTTCATGTGGAAGAGGTGAAACAAAATACAGGCCCTGAATGCCATCAAAATGGACGAGTTCAACCACTGATTTTAGCAGTGGAAAAAGCATCTCAATAGTGTATTGTATAAAACAGAGAGTACTTTGAAGGGGACTGAAATTTAAACACGTAAGAATAAATGCACAATTTGTTATAAATAAATTCCGGTTTTGGGGGGGTCCCCTTTCATATATGAAATGCAAATTCTATAAAAGGGGAGGAACAAATTGAGAATTCAATGCATTTGGATAAAAGGTAAAAAAAATTATACTTCAGTCTTTATTATTAAAAAATAGTTTTCAGATCACATAAAAGACCGATGAAAGAACAGATCGCTTTTAAATGAAGTAGATTCTAAATACAGATGTGCTGTTGAAAAATATGTTAAGGATAAATCATGGGGAGATGCTAGTTATTTTTTAAATTGACTCTAAAATAAACATTGTGAACCTCAGTTTTTCTTCAGTAGAATACACAGCAGGCCCCAGGCATTACTTGTCCCTGGAGAAGCCATGGAACTGAGTGAGAAGGAGGGTGAACTAGCCACTTGTTTGATAGAATGGCCAAGGGCATTGTCTCCATGGAGGCCTTGAGCAGAAGGTGTACAGAGCTTGGGAAGATGTTTTAGACCTAGTTGACCGCATGCATTGATAGCATGGGCTGAGAGTGCTGGCCTTTCTGTAACTCACAAAAGAGAGGCTAGGGTAGAGCCTGGCAAGCCAAGAGAAATGAGGTGAGGTATCACCTGAGATACCAGCGGGAGCCAGACCAAAAGGGGATGATCCAAGCTTGGGTTTTATTCTGAGTACAGCCATTGATGGATCTCTTATATACAGCAGCGATAAGATTATATTTCTTGCCAGGTGCAGTGGCTCACTCCTATAATTCCAGCACTTCGGGAGGCCAGGCAGGAGACTCACTTGAGCCCAGAAGTTGAATACCAATCTGGACAACATAGCAAGACCTCATCTCTACAAAATTTTGACAGGCTTGGTAGTGCACCTGTTGTCCCAGCTACTCAGAAGCTGAGGCAGGAGGATTGCTTGAGCCCAGGAAGTCAAGGCTGCAGTGAGCTGTGATCATGCCACTGCACTCTAGCCTGGGTGATAGAGAGAGACCCTGACTCAAAGAGAAAATTATATTTCCATTTTAATATGACCATTCTGCCTGCTCTTTGGAAAATATATTACAAAGGACAAGTATAGAAAGGAAAGAATGGGTGGAGGACAGTGGGCGGGAGGGGGTCTGTCTCTAGGTGGCTCATTCAGGCAAGACAAGGAAATGGGCCAGAAAGATGAAAGGAAAAATACTAACAATAGAGGAAATGCTGGGAGACAGAGAAAACAGGTGTGCAAATGTTAAGTGTTCAGTTATAAAGGAAGATAAGCCATTCTCACACTCCTAATTTGAATTGATCAGAAGTCATTACTTAATTCACAAAGACTTAATTTCAAGACAAACTGTTTATGAACACATAGAGCTCTAAAGCCAGGTAAATCTTAAAGACCAGAAATGTTGCATTTAAAATTACAATAGTGGAAACTTGTAGTCAATCCTCATTATTCACAGCAGTTATGTCCTGTGAAGTCACTTGCAGACACTGAAATAGTGACTGCTAAACTCTTGCTTCCAGGGGAAATACAGGACTAAGTTCCTGAAAGCCTATAATACTCAGTGATGTATCACAGAAACAAAGAACTGAGTAACATATGTTCCCACTCATAAGCAGACCCTGAACATTTACCATAATACTATAAGAAAGGGATTGGCAGCAGTGGGAAATTGCCAAGGAAGGGAGGGGGCACACTTCCTCAATACCTGATCTCAAACGAGGTGAACTGGGGACCAAAGGGAGGCCCAAACTACCTGTATGATGAATACTTGTATACCTAATCCTGAATTGGACCCCACATCTTTAAAGTAAAGAAATTAACATATATTTTAAGTGTGCCTTCAAGGTAACAGTTGACCTATGAAAGATACAAGCTAGAATCCAATGTTTGCTGGAAGAATTCTGCTTAGTCAAGTAGAACAGATCTTTTACCCTTGCAAATAAGTATCTGAGGCCCAATGACGATAATTATTTTTTGCATGCTCTCTGTGTGTTTTTCCTTCAAGGGGAAAAAATGAAAATAAAGATTCCTTATTTATTGCATCGTATGAGCTCTGAGCTCATAATCCATGCCTGAACAAAGCTTTTCTAACACAAGTATTTTCTATAAGGCACATGTATCTCCATACAGCCATCTAACACTTAGAAGCACCTCACAGCGCTCCTGCACTACATTTGGGGGCCATTTTAAACAGCAAAAGCACCCACAAAAAAAGCACAAAAATTAGAGAAACATGGCAAGGCAGAGTGTGGTCTTGTTTGACTTCAGCAGGAACGTGACTTACATTGACTTACTGCTCTGCATGTGTCCACAAATGACAAGTGTTGATGTCTGGGATTATGAATACATTTTAGTTCGTAAGCACATTTGCATATATGTAATATATATCATCTGTGAATAATGAGGATTGACTGTATTTTTTTTACAACTAGTTCAAATAAAATCAATAGGTTGCAAATTAAGCCAAAGAATATTAGTCTAAAAATACTTAAATTGTCTCCTAGATAGTGAAGATTATTAACAGCATATTTAGAATCAAAGTCCTAAAAATTCTCACTAAAATTGTTGTTTTTTCAGCTAGTATATTTTTGTTATACTCATACAACAACACTCTTTGAAAGGAAACTTGGGATATTAGTTCTGAGTTTCAGCTGTTTCGCTTCAGTCCCTGCAGAGTTCAATAGATAAGAGCCACTCGGGTAATTGTTGCCAAGAATTGTCCAGGAATTCTGATTCTTAAAAAAGTTAATTAGCTGAGGCTTTCAAGAATTATTTTAACATTTTAGGCATGTGTTATTTTACCATATTTCTGCTTAATACTCATCTTTCTATCTTTAGGAGATATCTGGTTAGTATTTTCTACATCAATCTTTTAAGAGGCTGTACTTATCAGTTGTCCTGCACTATATGTTTACAAAATTGATGAAACCTGCAACCTTCTACTTTGCAGCTGGCTGCTAATCTTATGAACAGCGGCGTGAGACTAAATGCCATTTGCCCAGGATTTGTTAACACGCCCATTTTGGAATCCATTGAAAAAGAAGAAAACATGGGACAATATATAGAATATAAGGATCATATCAAGGATATGATGAAATACTATGGAATTTTGGAGTAAGTAATCTTCTTTTAGATGGTAGAGCAAAGTACTATTTAGACAAACAAAAAAACTGAAATATAAGCTTTTAAATTTGACAAATGAATGTAAACTTCAACCTTTGGGTTTGGCAAGTTCTCTGGATGAAAATGTTTTTCCTGGGTATCTGAATAGGATGTAATTTTTCACATTATGAATTTTGCTTTGAAATATATACAATGATTCATTAATACTGTAAGCCATATCAAATTTTTAAGTTGATATTTAGTCACTTTTGAAAACGGTTGTACCTTAGCTACCTAAATGTCAAGCAATATTCAAATATACTCTGTGAAACAGTATATAGTCATATAACTTCAATCATTTTCATAAGAAACGGCTGATCAGCTCTGTCTCTCTCTGTCTCTCTCTCTGTCTCTCTCTCTCTCTCTCTCTGTGTGCGTGTGTGTGTGTGTGTGTGTGTGTGTGTGTGTGTGTGTGTGTGTGAATTGTGTCTGAGTTAGAAGAGTTGAGGTTTCCCAGCACTGAGTCATAGCTGTCATCTTGAAGGACCCAGACCTATGATCAAATCTTGACTCTACCACTGACCGTGAACTTATACAACAAACCTCTAAGTGCTCTAATTTTCTCATTCATAAAATGGAACAAATATTAAAAACATACTTAAGCACTTTTGAAAGACTTAAGTAAAATGATACATGTAAGGTACTTAAAACAGCAACTGATAAAAAATAAGATGTTCAAAAATGCTATCTATAATTAATCATGTTTCTACCTTAATTACATTTCTATCTGGTAAATCTAAGATATGATAAAGATGAGAAAAAGACTATTTTCTCAATGTAAATAATGAACATAAATCGCTCCTGCCAAAATGAAAAGGTTAGGCATGAAAATTACCACTGAATTTATCAAATAATTTAGCTAATATCTAATTTAATAAAAATTGCAAGTAGCAATAACTTAATGACATGCATTTTCCTATTATATGTTTAAAGTAGTAGATTCTTTAGAAAATAACTGAAGTGATAACATGTCTCTTTTTTTAGTTTCAAAAAACTAACAGTTTTTTTTTTTTAGCCCATCGATGATTGCCAGTGGATTAATAACACTCATTGAAGATGATGCCTTAAATGGTGCTATTATGAAGATCACAGCTTCTAAGGGAATTCATTTTCAAGACTATGATACAACTCCATTTCATAAAACTCAATGAATGAATTTATATTGACCATAACTGAAAATAAGTACAAATGACTTACATTCAGACCATATCTGCATTCAAATAGAGCTTTTCTTAATGAAATATTATAGTCTGAAGCTTTCCTTCATGCACTGGTGTTAATTCTTCTAAGTTTCTAGTTAAGCATATGGATAAAAAAATTATGAACTATCAAAAATATGATGTGGACCGAAGCTAGATTGTGAACTCTGTAGTGTAAAAAATGATCAGAACAAAGGATATTCAAAGAATATTCTGCCTTTCAAAAAGTATATTTAAATCTGTGGTTCATAAATATTAATGTTTTTCAGAACATCACTTTAAAGGATGTACTTGAATTGTTATTTAAATCAAACCAGATGTAAAAAACTCACTTTGTTTTATGCTCATACTTTAAAAGAGGGAAGCTACTTAACAATGCTTACTTACTGTCGTTTAGCTGGACATTCCAGCACTTTAAAGAGCTCTTTAAAGTGGCATGTTTGGGGGCCAAGAGTTAAGGGGGAAACTGCTATGTGAATCTATCCCAAATGAAAAACCTGATGTATGAAAAATGACAGGAAGTAATTGATTGCAACTATCGATTCACAGTCAGTCTCCCATCTGGGAAAAACATTCTTCCCTTATTGCATGTTTTAAGAACCTCAATTGACCCAAAAAAAACCTCAGGAATTAAACGTATAATAGTTAAAGCAATAAAGGATAGTTTCTACTACAAAATTTTATATTTTAAGATATACTAACCAAGAAAAAATGCAAATGTAATTTTTTTAGATTACTTTTTTGTTGACTTGTATCAATTTCAAAAGTGCCTACCTTTCAATAAAACTCTTTTATTCTAATCTTCCATACATTACTTAGTCTTCTGTGTATAACTGTTGAGGTGATGCAAATTTTGCCACAGCCATAACTGTAAATGTTTTTGTGCATTCACCAAAATTTGTAATAACACAAAGGTAAAAACAGCCGTGATATCTTCCCCTGTTTGCCGTCAGGTATCTCAAGATAGGATCATTAAGCTGCACCTGATTTGGGGTACACTCTTTACAAGCAGTAATTAATTCTAATAACAGTGAAAGTACAAGATTTGCAGATCAATCCTTTCCTCAAAGAAATACTGTTTAAATGACTCACTCTATCTGCTAACTGCAGACCTTTCAGCTTAGGGCAAAATCCGTCCACGTGAGATGGATAAGGATTTCCTAGAGTTACTAGAGTGTCATTGTACCTTGCTCTGTTTTCATTATGTCAAAGAAAACTATTGGAGTAATTTGAATATCAGTAACTGTAGTCTAGAGTTCCACATGCTATATTTGCCAATAAATGGACACAGTCAACAGGTGAGAAATATATTGTAATTAGTCACATATGTGTTCATACGTACTGGCAATGAATGACCAATCAGTGACTGATACAGATACGTGCAGTATCACTTACTTTACTTATTTTCCCATTACAACGTAAAGCTATAGCTTAAGCTTTTCATTTATGGATAAGTTTTTGGACTGGCAATCTTCAGTATACCTTGTGCTTTGAATTCTTTTCAAATCAATAAACTATGTAGACAGTTACAATCAAATACAGAGCAGAACTGAAAAAATTGTGAGTTGCGTACATTAAGATCTTATTTTTCTTTAAAAATGTATCTTCTATAAATAGCTTTAAATGAATGTATACTAGTATATGATATCTCTATGTTCTGAGAAAAATAATTAAATTGAAGTAAGAAAACTTGATTTCCTTGATTGCATTTTTCAGTAAAAATCCTAATCTAAATTGTATGTATTTATTAAAATAGTGTTTCTCATTAATGAAATATTATAGTTATTATAATAACTACATCATAATATGGAGTTGGGACTCTCAGAACAGCAGACCTAAAAATATGTGGACATTCCACTTAATTTTTCATATAAAAATAGATTTTTATAGTGTTATTTACGATTCTTGTTTATTCTTCCTCTGTTAAAAAATTTAGAACACTGAGAAGGTCTGAAAATGTAAAATTTTAACAAAATACATGTTATTTCACATAGTAAATATTATCTAAAGGGTCATTTTCTTACATTAGAATCTCAAAAGGAAAATGTATCCGTGCATAGAAAATGTGACTGGATCCAGGGTCACAACTGCTGCCCCAAGGGTGCCATGGCCGTTCTCTTACTAGCTTCCCTCCTGGGCTGCTCTCCCTGCATGATGACTTCCAGCATCTACAGAGCTGGTTCCCTGCAGCATCCTGTCTGGCAAAACAATGACTTGTTTTTAGCAAAGAACTCACTGGCCTAGATTAGGTTAAATGCCCACACCCAAGACAGTCCTTGTCGGGAGAGAGATGCCCACTCTGCCTGCCCAGAACCAGACAGCATGGCTCTCCCAGAGCTGGTAAAACCAGAGAATGGGAGAGGATGGAAGCAGTGGACAAGTGACTTGCCTGAACCCTATGGTCTAAGACAGGGGTGGCCAACCTTTTGGCTTTCCTGGGTCACATCAAGTAAAGAGAAACTGTCTTAGACTGCACATAAATTATATAATACAGCTAGTGCATACACATAAAAAGACTTTTTTATATATTTTATTATAATGTTTAGAAAAATAAGAACAATATAAAACTAGCGGGAAATTTGACCTTGCATTTGTAAGACTAATTATCAATGTCTGCTTCAATGGAACTGGTTGCAATCCTTAATGAATTCTCAAGGTGATCGTCAGAAACGTTTGTTCGAATTTTGTTCTTTGTGTGCTTCATAATTGAATATAGCCACTCACAAATGTTCGAGCTGCCAAAAAGAGATGTCACGAATAAGGCGTGATCGTGAACTTCAAAACTGGAACCACACATGAGGTCACAGAGAAAGCACATGCCAAAACACTAATGATGTTCAAAGATTTAGTGGGGCCACATCACTAGCTGTCCTGAGTTGGATGTGCCTGGTCTAAGACAAGGAGACGAAAAATTTCCAAAAGGAAAATTATGCTTTTATTCCCAGAGAGTAGAAGAATGAAGGCTGAGCTGGCAAAATCAACAGGCACCATAGAGGAAGATGACTAAGGAGAGAGCAAAAGAAGAGTTGTGTTTAATCTTCTGGATTATTCTCCATACTATCATGGTTCCTATAAGAGGCCTAGAATCATAGTTTTCCAACTGTATGTGTCATACTGGATAGGATATGATAAAAGAGAGGAAAAGAAAATGAGTAGAAAATACAGGAGGCAACTCATGCATATGTGATTGTAGTCCACCGCAATATAAAATATATTTCTTTTGTGAATCCCGCTGTAAAAGTTTGAAAAGCTACTTGACATCCATTGCCTCTAGACTTGCTTAGTTTAGAAATTTCTGACTACAAGCCTTAAGTCTATGGTTAAATTCAAACTTCCCAGCACTTCCAATTAGATCCTGCTACACTTTGGGGCTCAACGTGCTGGGTGTAAATTGAAAGAGGATAAACTGGTAAATTCCTGGATTTACATTGCGTGCTAGTAATTACATGTGAATTAGACATTATTTAAAAACTAAATGTGGAATGGGCATGGTGACTCACACCTGTAACCCCAGTATTTTGGGAGGCCAAGGCAGGATCATTGCATGAGGTCAGATGTTCAAAACCAGGCTAAGCAGCAAAGTGAGACCCAGGATCCATTTCAAGGAAAGAAGAAAGGAAGGAAGGGAGAGAAGGTCTGAGGGAGAGAGAGGGGGAAAGAGAGAGGGAGGGAGGGAGGGAAGTCGCACCATTGGCTCTCCTGGGTCTCCAACTTGCCAACTGCGTATCTCAGAACGTCTCAGCCTCCATAACTGCATGAGCTAATTGCTTATCAATCTCTTTTTAAAAATTCAACCTGAGAAAACTGGTTGAAAAAAAAATCTAAATGTGAGCCAGGTTTGTGTATACCTGTGGTCCCAGCTGCTGGGGAGACTGAGGCTGAAGGATCACTTGAGCCTGGGAGCTTAAGATTGTCCTGAGATATAATCATGCCACTGCACTCCAGCCTGTGTGATGGAGTGCAACTCTGTCTCTAAAAAATAATAAAACCTGCCGGGCTCGGTGGCTCAGCCTGTAATCCCACGCTTTGGGAGGCTGAGGTGAGTGGATTGCCTGAGCCCATGGGTTCGAGACCTGCCTGGGCAACTTGGTGAGACCTCATCTCTACAATAAATCAAAAAAATTAGCCGGGCATGGTAGCGCGCACCTGTAGTTCCAGCTCCTTGGAAGGCTGAGATGGAAGGATCACCGGAGCCCAGCAGGTCGAGGCTGCGGTGGCTGGGAGCGGCCACTGCACTCCAGTCTTGGCGACAGAGTGAGACTCCAACTAAAAAAATAATAATTATAATAATAATAATATCTAAATGTGTAAATTCAAGTAAATTTTTCTTTGCCTCGAGAGAGAGAGAGAGAGAGAGGAAGAGAGAGAGAGAGAGTGTGTAGAAACTGGACTTAGATCAACAGCTTTCAAATGTTTTGCTCCTGTACCCACAAAATAACTTTTATTACGATGTATCCTTTGTAATCATTGAGTAAGCGTATCAGAGGATTCAAATAAACTCTAAAATTCTGATTTAACACAGTAGGTTTTCATTTCCTCTGCTCACACAAGAATCCAGTGTTGGTTTTCAGTGAGCAGCTACTCCTAAGTTGGTTTAGGATCCTTCAGCTTCTTGTCTCCACTGTCTAGAGCACAAGTGTCCAACCTTTTTATTTCCCTGGGCTTCATCAAGTAAAGAGAAATTGTCTTGGGCTGCACATAAATTATTGAATACAGGTAGTGTATATGCATAATAAGACTTCTTTCACTTTTCATATTTTTCATTATAAAATTTAGAAGAATAAGAACAATATAAAACTAGCAGGAAATTTGATTTTGTTTTATAAAACTAATCTATCAATGGCTCAGCAGAAGTGGGCGCAATTCATGGTGAGTTCTCAAGGTGCTTGTCAGAAACACTTGTGCGAATTTTGCTCTCATAATTGAATACGGCTGCTCACAAATGTACGCGCTGCCAAAAAGCGATGTCACAAATAAGGCGTGATCGTGAACTTTAAAAGTGGAACTTTAAAAATGGGGTCATGGAGAAAACAGCCACTAAAAACGCAGGCTGGTAAAAGATTTCATGGGGTCACATTACTAGCTGTGCTGGGCTGCATGTGGCCTGTGGGCCATGGGTCAAACATGCCTGTTCTAAAGCTTCTGATTCATTCACTTCCAGGCATTGAACTGGAGAAGAAAGAGTAGGGAAGCCAGGCCTACTTCTTGAACATCTTGGCCTGGAAGTAAACACATTGTTCTTACTCACAGCCCACTGGTAAACGTAGCCCCACCACCCCATCTAAATGTGAGAGACACTGAGAATGTAGAACCTTGGAAGGGAAGCCTCCTGGAATTGCCTCTACGCAATACAGAAAGCCTGAATACTTCACAAACTTTTTTTGTGTCTTTTACACCTAATATCCTTATAAACGCCTTGTTTCTCACACCGAAAACACTTTACTCCTACCCAAGGGTAACATCCTGAAACCCCACACAGTTACCACACCCAACTTAAATCTGGGATCACCAGCAGTCCTCCCCGTCAAGATGCACATGGCGTCTCATGATGTGGTGACCTATGAACTCAACAGACAGTTTCCCTGACCTGCTATGCATATGTGTGCACATACAAGCACTAGAAATTGAAAGAAAAGAGAAAACCTACAAAATGTCTCATTTGGAAGAAAAAGAACAGGATACACACTGCAATTACTGGCTGACGGCAATGATTACAGGCATTGTGAGGGCTCTCTTGCCTGGTAGTGGGGAATTTTCTTGCAAATACTGACATCTTCAGTATGGGATTTGTGAGGTAGTGTCCAGACATAGATTGTTTCCCCCATACCTGGCTTCTTCCTGTCCTCTACCTCAGGGAGTGAACTCTGGCCAGGGCTGGTCTCTGAGGGCTATGCATATCCCAGTAATGAGACACGGGATACAAGTGACTGAGCAAAGCTGAAAACAGTGTAGTCGCCACTCTTAATCGATGTAATTGTACACACCAGATAGGAATTTGAATCATTAATTTGATTGCTTTGATTATAAAACTGCTTGCTTCACTGCCCAGAGGTACAGATTCTTCAATGACCGGCCACCATTGGTGCCTTCTGTAAGTTTTAATAAACCACTGTCTCTCCCTGCTGGACCTCCAGGTGACTTCTTTGGAATAGGTAAACATTACGTGCAAGCCCTCTCAGATTTGGGGTTACCGTGTTACAGAAAATTACTGCATAATTTTCCCATTAGGCCCAGGGGCCTCTAGCTTTGACCTTGATGAGGTTCTTCTCGACTATTATCCTTCATGTTTTTGGTGTCAAATTTTCTGGGATTTGTTGTGTAGTTTTCACATGTTCTGCTCTATCAATGCAAGTTTCTTTGAAACTCCAAGGTTTATTTTAAGTCTTAAACAGTTAAGGGCTTTTTAAGCCTGATGTGGGACTTCTTCAGCTATGCATGTAATTTAAAAATTAGTAGGCTTTGCTTTTAGTCAATTTCATTTGCTTTAAAGCACTCAAGTAGTTTTTAATGGTCATACTTAATAATTATTAATAGTCATAATTTTCAAGCCTAATATTTCACCCTTTTCCTCTCCTTCATTTCTCTCTTGTTTTGTTTGTTTATTTGTTTTGTTTTTTTGAGTCAGGGTCTAATTGTATTACCCAAGGTGGACTGCAGTGGCACAATCACAGCTCACCATAGCCTTGACCTTCTGAGCTCAGGTGATCCTTCTGCCTCAGCCTCCCAAGTAGCTGGGACCACAGGTGTGTACCACCACACACAGCTAATTTTTTTGCTTTTTTCTAGAGATGAGGTCTCGCTATGTTTCCCAAGCTGTTCTCAATCTCCTCGGCTCAAGCAATCTTCCCACCTTGGCCTCCCAAAGAGCTGGGATTACACGCGTGAGCCACCACACCTGGCCCCATTCCTCTCTTCTTTCAACATGATAGAAGTACATTAAGATAAGCAGATGTGGATGAAACTCTACACCAGCAATTTGTGGCCAGAACTATACTTAAATGGATTGTTCACACACACAAAAAAATATTTCTGAGTTCTCTTTGCACCTGAAGTCTAAAAGCAGTTGACTTTTCCAACACAGAAGGCTCCAGATATTTCTGGATTCTCCTTCCTCCTTTTCTTTCCATTTTTATTGCAAACTAGCCAATTCCAGTCTGAGCTCACTTCTTGGTTCTATACTTTGCTAGATGTAATCAGAAAACACTAAAATTAGCATTCTGTCTTCCAACTTCTTCACTTAGAAATCAGCCTTAGTAGGCAGGAGAGGGAACATACTCACCCAATGTTTTATCTTTGCTTAATATGGGTCTCCATTCTTCCTGTCTCACCATCCACTAACTCACTTACTAAGCCAAACCATACATATAAGGTTGGTTGGTTGGTTGGTTGGTTGGTTGTTATTGTTGCTTGGTGGTATTTTGCTTCTGGAATCAATCCGTATTAGCTAAAGTAATGCTCGGTATTGTAGGAGAAAAATCCCCAAATCACAGAGGCTCAACAAAAGAAAAATTTATGACTCACAGATGTAAGAATTCAGTGCAGGTGTGGAATGGGCGACATTCCAAGGTGGTGATTCCAGGATTCAAACTCTTTCCATTTTCTGGCTCCACCATCATTCAGAGCCTCAGAGAGTGGATGGGGCACACCTGCTTCTCGACCACGTCAAGCAGGGTTGATGCCATTTGAAGAACTACTCAGAGGGCTCTGTCTGGGTTCATAGGATGGGGGTACAGGGCTGGGAAACGCAACCCCTGCCTGGAAAGCCACTTTTCAGCCACAGCTCTATCCCCTGGCAAGGAAGTATTGCTTGTTGGTGGAGAGCTAGCTGTCTCTGTCATAACCTGCTCGTATTTTTAAGTGTAATTATAATGTACACAAGGGGGGACCCCCAAAAGCCCAGAATTTATTTATAAAAAATTGTGTATTTATTCTTACATATTTAAACTTCAGTCACCTTCAAAGTACTCTCCATCTGATGCAATGCACCTATTGAGACACTTTTTCCACTGCTCGAAACTGTTTTTGAACTCGTCGATGTTGACGCCTTTAGTGCTTCTGCCGTTTTTTGTTTTACCTCCTCCACGTCAGTAAAATAGTCCCCTTTGAGGACGTGCTTATCTGGTGAAACAAAACAAAACAAAACAAAAAAGTCGTTCAGGGCGAGATCGGGTGAATAGAGAGGGTGAGGCATGAGGGGCATACTGTTTTGGGTCAAAAACTGCAGAATGGGCAGGTGCGCTCATAAATTGCCTATTATGAAATGGGCAAACGTGGACAGAATCTCCAAAAAAAAAAAATTTTACTGAAGCTGAACTCAGCCTCTCACAACAATGCTAGCTAGTACACTGATGCCAATGGGTTACAAGACTACTTATCTAGCAGGGGAAGCCTGTGCTGTAAGGGGCCTGCCCTCCAAAAAAGTAATTTTTTTTGGCTCTCCCTCATATAAGTTTAAATCATTACAATGTAGGTACTTTACATATTTTCAACATTGGCATTTAAAGATATACTATGGGTAATACATACCATAACCACTTTATGCACCTTAATCATCCACTTTAAGATTTAAGAACAAGCTCCTCTTGAAGAGTCAGAAATGTTTTACAGTCTTATTTTGACCTTTAACTCATCTTCACTTCCTCTGCAGAATTTTATCCTAAAGAATTTTTTTCTGGGAATTATTGTATGGCCATAGCTTTCTGCAACAAGTACACACATACACACCCATAAATTTAACTTTAAATTTTGTTTTTCATATAAAGTCTAAGTGTAAAACGTTTTGGATTTTACATAGTCAAAATTATTAATATACAATTGATCAAAATAACTATATTAACATTTTTATAAATATTATTTTTAAATATATGAGATATTAATGTGAATGGAGCTTTTTCTCAAATAACATATTCAGTGATAAATATTACTTATTGATTAAAATTAGGCTCAGAATCAATTCTTTTCCCATTATAACAAGACGTTCTAAGAAATATCATTCACATAAGTGGGTAGCTGGGAATTGGTTTTGTTGCAATAGTGCTACTGAGTTATTTGCGCTCTCTGTAAATTATGCTGCAAAAGCACATAGCACTCTGCTCTCAAAAAAGTTTTTTTCAATGATTTATCAGGTGATGTCTGTTAATTCCATCCTTTGAAAGCAGAGACTTGAAAGGCGGATATATTGCAGAAGGATTTACTATTCTTCCCTTAGAGTTTAAGAATCTTCTCAAATGTCACAAAGCATAACAAAATGGCTCTCCGAAACACGTTGGCTAGCTTGCATTTGCCCTCCAGATTCACTCCTAACATTGCTTTGTGTTCCAGTTAATGGTTGACTACTCCCTTGCCTTTTAGCACCTGATTTAGTTCAGTCAGTAGGAGGCTCTCAAGAGATGAAGTCTAGAGAAAAGTAGTATCAGGGTATTCTTCCTTAGCTTCGTTCCTTGATTGACTGTATCAACATTTCCCTGGCAGTCCTTTGCACAACTACTCACACTTCCTTCTGGTTGCCATTCCCCTCCTATGATCCTACATGTCCAGGGGTGGTAACACCTCCCTGCAGTTACCAGTCCGAGGGTCCTACATTATTCCTGCAATTTTGGAGTCCTGCAGATAATTTTATAAATAATTGCTTGACTAAACTCTCTTCAAATTGCCCAGTCTGAAAATGCCACTTGTTTCCTGCTGGATCCCATCGCTAATAAACTAGTATGTATCAAATGGCTATTAACTGTAACTTTTACTGTTTTGACCTTGTTAATGGGTCAAAATTAGGTGAAACTGGGTGCAACATCTCACTCTATTGGAAAGAAAAAGGAAAATGAATAACTAATTTCAGGAATAAAAACACATTCTACAAACAATGAAAAGATGGTACAATTATTTTATTAAATTTGCAGGAATAAATTTGATTATTTACATAAAATGGGCAAATTCCTAGAAACAGACAGTTTACCAAAGCTGACACAGAAGAAACAGAAAATCAGATTAATCAGATAATTACTAAAAGACTGCAAACTAGTCAATTAATTAAATCTATAATTAAATATCTTCCCATAAAAAGTTCTTGCCCAGATGACTTAAATGGTGAATTCTATAAAATATTTTAAAAAGATTTCTACTTTAACTCTCCAGAGTATAGAAAAAGAGGGCAATTGCCAACTTGATTTCAAAATTTGACAAGAACTTTATCAAAAAGAAAAAGTATAGGCTAATCTCACTTTTGCCATAATGAATGTAAGTATAAAAGTTCTGAATAAATTTAAAGCACACATTCTTTAATATCAAAAAATTTTAAAGCATAAACAAGTTGGATTACTATAATAATTAAAATTGGCCTAGCATTCTAATTTAACTAGTGAAAATTATCATATTAACAAAATAAAAAAGAAAAATCATGATCATCTCATAATATATAGAAAAATCATTTGGATGTTGATAAGATTCAACATCCATCTTTAGTAATAACAACAAAAAGTATTAGAAACTAATCATAGAAGAAAGATGTATTAATCTCATATAGAGCATCTACTTAAAAAGTACTGCAGTTATTACACTTAATGGTGAATTGCCAAAATATAAAATAAAAAATTTTCCTCTGCAATTGGGAGACAGTCATCACTTTTATTCAAAATTATGTTACCTATTAAGGAATGAAAGGAAATGGCAATGTAAACATTAGGAAGGAAAGAATGAAACTATAATTATTTGCAGTGAATGGGGCAATCAATATAGAAATGTTTTAAAATCTTGTAATAAATTATTAGCATGAATAATGATTTTATCAAGTGTGATATACAATGGTCACAATTCTCTGCAGTTTCTCCTAAGAAGTGAGTTCTATTTCTCCATCCCTTGAGTATGGTCTGGACTCATAACCTCATTTGTCAAAAAAAAAAAAAAGCAGGAGAATTGATATTGTATAATTTCTGAAGAGACTTTTGCACACTTCTGCTTTTATGCATGAACAAGGCTGAGGCTAACCTCCTGGTGAATAAGAGACCACATAGAGGAGACTCCAAAACATTCAAGTCAGCCAGTTCCCCACCAACCAACAGTCAGCAGGAGATATGTGAATGAACTCCATCCAATATTATCCGTACATGACTCAAAGCAGCAGAACCACCCTGCTGAGCCCAACCCAAATGATCAACCCACAGAATTGTGAGATAGTTTTAATCCATTTTTGTATAGGTGGTTTGTTATACAGCAAATGTGAACTGATATAGGAAGGTTCTAAACACAAAGACAGTATAAACAAATATGTGAAAATCCTAAACCAGAAAAATACTATTTGAAGTATAGCATGCTCAATAGCATAAAAATTACCAAGTAGCTTCTGACTTTGATGGACTTCTAACCATACAAGGAAGAAAGGGAAGGAGGGAGGGAGGGAGGGAAGGAGAAAGGGGAAAAGAACAATAAGAATACTGATTGAACACACACAAAAAAAATTAGATTAACAGCATAGGAGAGCTACCTGGGCAATCAGAATTTAAGTAGCCAAGATGATGAAGAGATGAGAAACTACTTGAAATGAACCTGACATTTTTGCTACTTTTCCTTTGAGAAATTGGCCAATTCTGCAAATGCATGTAGATACTGAGAAACAGAAGAGTGTGACAACAAAAAAAATGAAATATAACAAAATTAAAGTGGTATAGGGCTGACTGAGGGAGAGGATTGGAGTTTAGGAGTACCAAGCAGTCAAAACTTGAAGGGAAACAAATTAGAGAGAGAAAGGAAATATGGGGGGTGGGGGAAGCCCAAATATCCAAGCCAGTTTTTACATGAGCCATTTAATAATACACTGGCAGATTGATCTGAGAGTCAGAAAAACTAACTGCTAAGAGATCGAAAAGCTCAGTAGACCTCTTAACAGTCTCACATGTGAGAAAGAAAAAATAAGAGCCAGTTTCCTTTATGGTGGTGAAGTGATAGATAATAGCTTGGGTTCCCATTTGAAGCACCCAAAAGGTTACACTTCACAAATAAGGGCAAACTAGGTGGAGATCTGGCCTTGCATAGACTATAACCCAGGCTCAAGTCAGCTTAATTTTTATCAGGCTTAGCTGACATGCTACTATTCTACCTGCTTGCCACAAGCTAATAAAAACCTTCTCTGAAGAAAAATTATGATTCAGACCATCTATAATTGTCCATACATAATTTCTAGCATTCAATTAAGAATTAGCAGGCCTACAAGGAGGCAAGAACAAGATAATAACAGAAAGAAAAAACCCCTAGGTGATAGATATTGGAGTTATGAGAAACAAACATTAAAATAATTGTGATTAATATGTTCAAAACTACATGATGAGATTGGGAATTTTCCCAAAGAACTAGAATAATGAAAGAACAGTTTTGGAACTGAAAATAAAATAACTGAATTTAAGAAAACAATAGAAAAAGAGTTTAAACACAGGTGAAGAGAGAATTTGTGAATCTGAAAATAGGCCAGCGGAAAATATTTAGAAAGAAACAAAAAGAGAAAGGATGAAATACAGAAAAGAGAATAAGAAAAATATCAACTTTAAAAACAGTCTAACATAGGTATAATGGAGTGCTACAGAACAAGAGGAAAGAAATTGAAACACAAGCAATGTTTGACACTAATGTTTGAGAATTTTCCAAAAGTAATCAGAGATATCAAGCTGCTGATTCAAAAAGCAGTACAAATGACAAGAAAACGAGCACATCTTACCATTATATAAACTCTATAAAAACAAAGATCTTATCTATTTCTATTCTCCACCCAATCCCAGAAAATGAAGTGTCTGGAATATGGTGCCTGTTAAGTAAATATCTATTGAATGGATGAATGAAGTGTAACTTAAATGGGTAAAGCATCCTAGACTGTCTTAAAAGAAATATTAATTTCCAAAACATGGAAGTTATTCTGTCCTTTCTTCATATTGATCAGATTACTTTTGGGATACTGTGTTTGAGTGTAAGTATCACATTTGAAGAGGCCTTTGGCAATCTGGAGTTTAGATTTTATCTCACGTACAATGGAGAAAACCCACACAAAACCTCAACCACTTGGAAGTGGCATAAGGAAGAGAACAGACATAGTGGTCTCCTGGAAACAAAGCTATGAGCAAGTGGATACAGCACAAGGTACCTTCAGAATTAAGATACTCCAAGCAAAACACATTTCCCCCGGAAGCAGAAAACTGCTGTTATTGAGATGGTTGAGGCTGATGCCAGCTAGCCACCTCATTTCGGTAGAAGTGAGTTGAACCAAATGACCATTAGAGCTCTTTTAACTTTGTTTCTGTTCTACAGCACTACATCACACCATTACAACTCAGTTTATGCAATGTAAATACACTCATGGCAATGTTTCCAACTCCATAAAGAATCATTATGGTACTCTCGCACTATTTTGCTTTCTAACTTTTCTTAACATCTGGTTCCTCTGATCCGCTTAATATCCAAAGTATTTTGGTTGGGAATGATTCCAAAACTGTGTGGCCCTGGTTTTCTGCCATTGCCCCTTCACGCAGCCACCTAGGAGTCCAATTCCAGCCTGTGAGTCATAGTAACCACCTAACTTTGGTTAAATCCAATGCTCATTTTATCCAGATGTCATGAAAAAAGGCTTGTGAAATGTGAGTTGATTAATGTCACGCTCTATTCTTCCTGCCCACGGGGTGGGGATGGAAATAGGGAGGGTTCCCTCGGGAGAATGTTTTCAGCATCCCTCTTCCTAAGTATATTTTATTGTCCTTATCTGATGGCCAGTGAACTGTTATGATAAAATGAATCTTTTTGTTGCTTCCTCTTCCTCTACCTTATCAGGGAAAGAATGGTATAAGTTTATGGGACGAATACAAAGAGACACTTAGTGCTTTGTAGGAGTCAGCATGCTGCATTTAAGGTTTATAAGGTTGAGTGAGAAAGTTAAATCTTTCTGGCATTAAAACCTTTTTCTTCATCCCTTTTCGCTAACTCACTTCCACTGCCCAAAGTCAAATTCTCATAGTGTCTTACATGTGTTAATATATTTTGATTTTTTTTATAACTCCTTTCAAGCCTCCAGTGTCTGTCTAGTCAATTCACCATAAATGTGGTTGTTGGTGTAATCTATCTATCACGTGCCAGTAGTCTGGTCACTCCCCAGCTCAAAACCTTCAGCCTCCTACCTCCAGAGGTATGAAGTCCAGACTTCCAGCCAGATATGACAGGACTTGCACAATCGGATTGCAAGTCACCATTCCAGCCTCATCTAGGCTACTCTTTATCGAATTATAAGCTTCCCCAAATTCCACCTGGGTTTTGCATACTCTACTCCCCTTTTATACTCATCTGTGTAAATCTTCCCTATATTGAAATGGGTAGGAGGGTGCAGGGGGATGGGTAGAGGGAAATTCCTGAAAATGAAAGGACATTAAAATCAAGGGATGTGTGGGGAGTGACAGCAGTTTTAGTGTAATGACACTAAGAAGAGATTTGGATAAATCTCAGAGAAAAACATTTTTCCTACTTAGCCTAGTATAAAACCATGAGGAATAGATTTCTGAATTTAATTTTCTGCATACAGATGCTTGCAATTATTGGTGATTCAGGTTGAATTGGATAGTGGATAAGCTTTTCATATTATAATCGTAACACCTTGGATGGAGAAGCAGGCCTCTCCCTGGTCGCAGCACCTCACTGGAACATAGCAGTGCTGATTACCTGTTGGTTGATTTGAAACATGTCGTGGTGGAGGTTGTTAGTCACAGTCCAAAACTGTCCTTTCTGCCACAGAACTTCATCTCTGGACAGTTACTTTGTGTGTGTGTTCTAAAACATCCCGAGTGAGGCCACAGTGTCACTGGGTTGCTCCCATGTCTCATAATCATTTCACACGGCATGACAGAGGAGTGATGGATTTCTGCTTCCCACTGTCTTAATCCGTCTTATGACAAGTTGTGGTGCATGATTAATGAAGAATGCTGAACTCTAAACAATTCTGCTTTTTGTCATTACTGCAAAGCAGTCAAAGTCTGAAGGAAAGAAAAACAAAATTAGGCAGAATAACACTCTTTGGAGAGGCTTTCACACATACAGACAGACACACAAAAAAAGACAACTTGATAAGTAGAAAGCCAAAAGGAATAGAAATGGCAATTGACAATAAAACTGAATCTTTTTTTTTCCACATTAAAAGCAGTTCGTTTTTTATTAGTGTTTCCAGAGACCCAAAATTTAACAAAAGCCTTAAGGTGCCCCCCCTTTTTTGGTCTTCTTTATTAACTTAAAAGGTGCCCGGTGTCTTCTCAAATGTATTTTTGTTGGATTGGCATATATTATCGCTCTTTGGTAGGAAAGCATGGGTTAAGTAGATAAAAATCCACTATATTCTATCTGTGCAAAATCCTATGCACTCACTTCCATTGTTTCCTTATTTTAAGTGCCACAAATAATCAGGATGAAACTGTCCCCTTTCCACCATTGATCATCATTTTTTATTGTTTTTGTTTTTTATTTTAATTTAAAGATGTGGGGTGCCATTCAGGAGTAGGTATACACGTGGACATTGTACAGGTAAAGTTTGGGCCTCCCTTTCGTCCCCACTTTGCCTGGTTTGAGATCAAGTACACTTACTAATGTTGTGTGCCCCCAATCCCCACCCCATCCTGGAAGTATCCTGCTACTGCCAATTCTTTTCTTATAGTATTATAGTAAATGTTCAGGGTCCACTTATGAGTGAGAACATGTGGTACTCTGGTCTTTGCTTCTGTGATGGATCACTGAGTATGACAGACTCTAAATTCATCCAAGTTGCTGTAAAGTTCATATGCTTGTCTTTCTTTATGGCTGCATAATATTTCATTGAGTGCATATACCACATTTTTTAAATCCAGTCCAGTTTCAATGGGCAGCATGGTTGGTTCCATGTTTTTGCTATTGTGAATTGTTTGTAGAATGCTTTGAGTTCCTCCAGGTATATTCCCAGTAGGGGGATTGCTGGGTCATATGGAAGGTCAACTTCTAGTTCTTTTGGAAACCACCACATTTAAAACTGAAACTTTTAAATGATTACTGCTTTTTTTAGAGGCTTCAGAAGCAAATACTGGTATTTTTCATTTACTTCCTCTTGACTCCTTAAGTATTTTAGAGTAGAGAAAAGCACTTGGGTCATCCCCACCATAATAAAAATCATAAATGTCCCTAAATCCATCCCTACTGATGTTCTTGTCCTTTACACAGAAACAAAAAGTTTAAAAGGAGAGAAATCAGCCCTTTTTTAAACTCTCCTTTGTTTAACTTATAGGCAATGAACTTTGTTAAATTATATGTTATAGTCAATGTAACTCTGCTGTATTTCAGCTTATCTGTAACAAATCTTACTTCAATGACATAATAATCTACATGTACAAAAGTAAAAAAAAATGAAATAATTTTCAGTTCTTGCCTGTCCCACTACCTAAACAATGGGACAAACTTGCTTTACTTTATTTTAATGCTTTGTTATAGTCTAAAACAGTCATTTCCCTCAATATAAGAGACATTTGTGAGGAAAGATAAATAATCTTAGATTTCTTGAGTTGAATCTTTACTAAATAATTTTTTAATTTAATTTGGAATATTATAAATTACATGAATATCAATAAAACTGCCTTTAATTTTACATACTTTTATTAAAATACTACCAACTCCAAGCATAGTACTAGATGCCATATAGCCAAAAATGAATGAGCTATGTTCTTACCTTCAGGGACCTTATGACTTTGCTTGGAAAACCAACATGTAAAGAAAAAAGAACATAATTCCGTGATATAATAGTTGTGATTGGTTTATGGATAAGGTTAAGGTACAGTTATAATGAGAACTCAGCCTGAGTGGGTCAGAGAAGAGATTAGCTTCATAAAATAGGTGACACTTGAGCAGAGCCTTGGAGGAGCCTTAGGAATTTGAGAGCAGGGATGTTTCAGGGAGAAAAACACTGTATAATTAGTCTGCCAATATATTGTTGATTCCCTTATGAATTTAGCCTAGAACTTGAGGTTGCAGGTGATCATAAAGCTTCCTGAGTGCCATTTGAAGAGGTTTGCACCCTCTTTTGGCAATGGAGAACCTTTCATGGTCCACACAATATGCCAAACCCTGTAAAATATTTAAGATGGTTTATTGTGGGCCAAATGTGAATAGCCTAGGCTCATGACAATATCCTCAGGAGGTCCTGAGAACATGTGCCTGCCGTGGCTGAATTGTAACTTGGCTACATACAATTTAGGAGAACAGGATTTACAAGAAACCAAAAATCAGTACATACGAGATTTGCATTGGTTCAGTCTAGGGAAGAGGAACATTTCCAGGCAGGAGCCCACCCGCTGTAGGTGAACTCAAAGACTTTCTGACTGACAATTAAGCAGCTAGAGTTATCTAAGGAATTTTGAAAGCAGAAAGAAAATGAGCAGCTTGAGGAGGGTAAAGGGGCCAAATTTCTTGATATGTATCTGAAGCCTCAGGGGTAGCAGACTTCAGAGAGAGCAGGTCTCTGAAAAGATGCCAGAGTCCCCAAAAGACAACTTTACAGGGTTGTAAAACACTTTAATTTTCCTTCTTTATCTACTATGTGATGTTATGCAAGAGCTAGAGTTAGAAAGCAACTTACATTAAAAGTTAGGAATTTGGCAAGGTAAAAATAAAAAGGGCAGAGTTTAGTCATCAAAATCAAGAAGTAATATGAACAGGTTTGTGTTTGGTTCAGAATGGGGCAGATAAGGATGGACCTGAAAATTAAGAGAAATGAGTAGAAAAACATGAAATTCCACAGGAGAGATGACAGAGGCCTTAATAAATGTAGAAACAATGGAGGTAGAGAGGTAAACACAGGCTGGAGCAAAATTAGGAAATCTGAATGAGCTGTGTCACGTTGAAACTGAACAGTGAAATGGAGTGAGAGGTCTAGAACAATGCATAAGTTTTCTAGATGCTGTGTACAACATTTTGAAAGAATTCAGTCACATCATCTGTAGTTATTGAAGGCTTACTCTGTTCCAGACACTGTGCCAAGAACTTCATTTCAAATTCTGTGACAATCCTGTAAGACAAATGCCATGATTATCCCAATAGTACATAATAAACAGGGTTTAAATTCCCTCAGGGTGACCATTGAGAAGTAATGGTGATACCTTTAACTTTACACTGGAATCCATTTTCAACACATTTTGATATGTATGATTTACTTTCATTATATCCACATGAGTCAGGGATCAGATATTAAATCCACTTTATTTTAATATATGAGGAAGTTGACTCATCTGGAAAAAAATGATGGCAGCTCAGGCATAAATGTTTCAGCCTCCTTGCTGCCAAGCTAGAGAGCTTTTCTCGCTCTCATAGTTACTATTGTTAGAGAAGATATTGCCTTCAGTTCGGTTTTGTGCTATTTCACAAATTACAATTCTGCAAGAGAGATTCAAACAAAGAACATATGTGAGTTAGGGCTCTTGGGATTTAAACTCCATCGTAAATGGAGTTTATTCCAAAATAAAATGGAGTTTTATCTCTATTTCTTATGTAGTAGTGGGGATAATCATTTTATCTGTCTTACAGGATTGTTGTTACAAAATCTAAAATCATATGAGTTTGGTTTCAATTGAAAACAACAACAAAATAAAAAACCACCTCTAATCTAAACCAAATGACTAATCTATCTTTAAGGGCACAAAAGTGTCTTATAGAACTCAAGTATAGGGACATCACTAATGGCAGGAACAACTGGCACAAAGATCTCCAAAACAAACCTCCTTTCTTCTGGTTTGTTTACATTTTTTCTTTCTTCTTCTCTCTGAAGTCTACTTTTTGTCAATCTAAGATTTTGCTTTCACTGAAGGAATATATATTTGAAGGACTATTTATTTATATAAAATAACTACTTTTGTATTTAATAGACATGATATTTTGCATGATAAGAACAAATTACAGCTACTGTGATGTTCTTAAATTAATATTTAATTTATTAAAGTAAAAAGTTCTAAAAATTTTTCTCTTATGCCCTTAATTTTATTTTATGCACATCGTATAATTTTATTTGTAAATTTAGTAAAAATTAATAACTATTTTAAATTGGTCTTTGACTACTGTTTGAGTAACTCAGATTGCAAAACTCACTAAGCATTGGGTTTCAAACAACTTAATTTAATTGACTTAAACATTTTAAGCAGCATTTATAAAGTTAATGTATTTAATTTACTTATTAATAACCTGATCCCAAAATTTTCCAGGTTATTTAAAGCACTCTAAACAAACCAAGCAAAGTAAATGTATGATTATAGTAAATCTAAAGTTCTCTCATGTGTCCCAATATTATTTACAACTTTAGAAGATGCTCTTATATCTTTCAATCTAAATAGCAAGTCCAAATCAATTATTTTATTATAATATTAAATTGGAATCAAAGACCTCAACTGTCAGGTTCTCCAATAAGCCAAATAAGGTAGGTTGCTCCCCAGTGATCCTTGTCTCCTGGCATTCACTCTCTTGTGTAATCCCCTTCTCTTGAGTGTGAGCTGGATTTAGAGACTCCCCCTTTGAATAAAATGCATAATAAATGATATGTCACTTCCAAGATAAGGTTACAAAAACTAGCTTCTATCTTTGGTGATCTCTCATACTCTTTTGATTGCTTGCTCTAATGAAGTAAGTTACTCAAAGAGGGCCCTTGTGGCAAGGAACTGAGTGAGGTCTTTAGGAAACACAATGGGGAACTGAAGCACTCAGTCCAACAATCCATGAGACACTGAATCCTACTAAAAACTAAACAAACGAGTATAACAGAGCCTTCCCCAGTTGAGCCTTTGGATGAAACTGCAGCCCCAGCCAATACCTTGAATGTATTCAAGGTACATTAATCCAAAGGCATCCAGCATACCAGTTCCTTAATTCCAGAAACTATGTGATGATAAATTTTTGTTGTTTTACATCAATAAGTTTTGGGGTAATTTGTTATGCATAAGATAACTAATACATATATTAAACATTATAAATATTTTAACCACCAAGTATGAATATGTTGTCCCATATGAATATGAATATATTAAGTACATCAAATTATGGATCTGATATACTTATTTCTATATTTAATCCTATACCTTTCAAAAAAGATATTTTTGTTACTCAAAGAGGGAATTGATATGTCCATCTGGGTGTGTTAAAACTATTTATGTATCTGTTATTTGGGGCCAGGATAGGAGACCTGCAGGAAGAGTCATGAAGATTGATACCCTTCTTGCCACTGACAATGGGGTTCACAACATTTCTTTATAAAATATTTCCATTTGATTTGAACAAATAAAATTCTGCTATCTGAGGCTTTAGCTAACTTTTTTTCACTACCTAATTGCATTTTGTATTTTGAAATATTTCTTTTTTAGACTTAAAAACATCTTAGATTTAAAAACATTAGCATTTGCATATCTTTTATGACTTAGTGACTCACACATCAAACCAGTAATGCTGCCTAGCTTCTCCTATCCACAAGATAGAAAACATGTTCTGTGTTTCCAATTGCTCCAAAATTCTTACTTTTATATTTATATTCTTGCCATATTAAAAGATAGTGACTTAAATTTCTAAATTTCCATTTCTAAAATTAATATAAGGATTCCAGTTGATACATTTCAGGCATGGTACATGTCTCTGGATCAATGAACAGTGTAAGGAAGGAGGGGTTATAGGAAAAGTCCTATAGTAGCCATGTGTACTAAGGAAAAGGTGTTAGCCACATAGCTTTCCAATATATAGCCATTCAAACTCATGGAGTTAGCTGGGCATAATGGCTCATGTCTGTAATCCCAGTTACTCAAGAGGCTAAGGTGAGAGGATTACTTGAGCCCAGGATTTTGAGATCAGCCTCAGCAACATAGCGAAAACCTATCTCTAAAAAAATATTTTAAAAACTAGCTTGGCATGGTAGCATGCACCTGTAATCTTATTATCTTGGGAGACTGAGGCATGAAGATGACTGGACCCCAGGATTTTGAGGCTGCAGTAAGTTACAATCACACCACTGCATTTCAGCCTGGGTGAAACTTCAGCCTGGGTGCCATCTTTAAAGGCAAAACAAAGCAGAACTCATGAGATTAGATTTATATTGCTTTAAGTTAATGAATAAGATTCTAATTCTCAGTTGTAAAAAAGAAAACGTGTCGTAGTAGTTGTACTCTTCCCAATTCCTAACCTTGCCAATATTTCTCAACGGCTGCTCTTATAGCCACACATTCTCCACAGAAATGACTTACCCGTGTCTGCATTCTTGGGACAGCAGGTTGAACTTCGTACCAATGCTTCCTTTCTAAACTTGAACTTGACAATATATAGTTGAAAAAATTCCACAGCCAGGGCCAGAAAAGCAAAGGCCAGTCATTTCACTTCCCAGGTTTGAGACAATAATTCAATTTGCATATAAGTAGCTGAAAATGTTTGTATATGCAAGCTATATTAAGGATTCTAGAAAATAACTTTGTGAGACAAGGTTAAAGCAAATGAGGGATAATTGTACAGATAAGAGTTTAAGGTACCAGAGGAAGGCAAAGGATACTTTTGGATGTAGAGACTTTAGCAATGAAGTCAAGAGTTGGGGCATGAGAGCTGCAGACCTATATATCACTACCAAGCAAGAGCACAGTTATTTGATGCTTTCTACCACTTGGGTTATTCTTATTTAAACATAATCATCTAAAAGTGAGAAAACTGAAGATGTTTTCTTTTGGCTTTTTTCTTCATTTATTTAAAAGTAAACCTCCCATAAGAAGGAGATATAATAAAGACATCAAATTAAAATTACAGTAATAACTATTGATAGATGATATGATAGAGTCAAATTAAGTTTTACTTACCTAAAGTTTCCTCCTTACATATCTTAAGTTCTGCTTAAAGGTTTCTCGGTACATAGTGAACTGTAACCAACTGTATATGTAAACAAATTGTAACTTATTCGTGTGCCAAACGCTGAGTTTCAGTCAATCAAAAGCGATCAACTGTTCAAACCATATTCAAATTAGGCAAACATGAGCTGTAACCAATCCAGCCATTTGCTTTTCTCCATTCATACATGTTGTTCCACCATGTGATTGTGTTAGCATCTCTCTGAACCTACTCCCATTCAGGAGTCTCAGTTAAAATCTGTCAGCATCTCTCTGTGAATTTGTCTTAAGGTTTTCTTTGTAACAGTAGCAATAAAATCCAGAAGGGAGGTGAGAATAAAGTAAATTGATTTATAGATAACTTTTCAAACACAATTTATTCTTTCCTCAGAATTTCATTTATTCTTTAATGTATATTCATTCACACCCTGTCAGTCTCAGGACGGGCACTGTTGATGTTTGGTGAGTCCACAAAATCATGTGGAATACATAACTTTGGTTGGGTAGCATCTTGGTCTTTTTTCTTTTAAATTAATTATGCGAGGCATCTCAGAACTTCTCCACATGTCTGGGAGCGAGAAATGCCATTCGATTAAATAGTGCTTTGAATCTTTCACATAACTAAGTATGTATATCCAGTTCTAAGAAATGAGTAAAGATTTGATTACCATAGAAAAGAGCATTCTTTGCCAAACCAGATATGAGTCACAATTTTTCTATCTGGCAAATAACAAACTCTATGCCTTTGTTTTCCTTTACACATCTCAGATATTGCAAGAATAGACTCCACATAAAGAAACCTAGTGAATAGCATTCAATTACATACTCAGAATTTATTTTATGTTTACTAACAATTTGGATTGTCCTTTGGAAATATCTCTTGTTGTACTGTAGCCATGAACTTTGGAAGAATTTATTCCATTCCAGCCCCAAGCTACACTATTCTACTCCACTTAAAACAAATATTGTTCCAATACGGCTTTTCCCCAAACCCAAATCAATCAGTATTTGGTTTCTTCCTGGCCACAGTGATTGGCCCAATTGGAGCAAATCTCAAGACTTTTGTTCAGTGTTTATATAAAGTGGCACCCTCTCTCATCTTGGATATGAACCAAGTAACATGTTGCCCAGGTTGGAGGCTGTTGGCAACTATTTTGTTAATATGGTGGAAACCGATCTCAAGATCAAGTCAGAATACAAAGGAGAAAACAGCCAAGAGAATTACAGAAAATGGATAGATTTCCTTGTCAAAGCATACCTTGATCTTTTATTTATTTTATGTATTTATTTTCACTTATTTATGCTAATTTGATAGGGGTCTGTTACTTGCAATCAAAAGCATCTCAATTAATATGTATTATATTTGGGAAGATAGACTTATCTAGGGAACGAATACTCGAATATAATGAAGGCTAAACTAATCACTATCATTTGTTTTCATTCACTATGCATTTCATAGTTTCAATACTATCAGCTCCAAATCGACACATATAAGGTCAACGAATATTTGACAAGGGTACTATAGCACACAATAGGAAAAAGACAGTTCCTTTGATAAATAGTGTTGGCAAAATTGAATATTCACATGTAAAATAATGAAATTGGACCCTTGTCTTACATCATAACAAAAATCAACGCAAAATGTATTAAAACCTTAAATGTAAGATCTGACACTATAAAGCTTTTAGAAGAAAACATAGGGGGAAAAGCTTCTTGATTCTGGTCTTAACAATGATTTTGTGGTTATGACATCAAAAACATAGACAACTAGCATAATAAACAAGTGGGATTACATCAAACTAAAAATCCCCTGCACAGCAAAAGAAACAAACAACAAAATGCAAAGGCAGCTACAGAATGGGTCAAAATATTTGCAAACAATAGATTCGGCAAGAAGTTAATATATCCATATACAACTCAATAAAAAAATCAAATAACCAGATTAAAACATGAGCAAATGGCCCACATTGATATTTTTCCAAAGAAGGCATTAAAGTGCCCAATAGATATGAAATATAACTAATCACTAATCATCAGGGAAATGTAAATCAAAACCTCAATAAAATATCACCTTAGACCTCTTAGGATGACTACCAACAAAAAGACAAGAGATAGCAAGTCTTTGGCAAGAGAGTGGAGAAAAAGGAATCCTTATGCGGGGGGACCCCCCCAAAAAACAACAGAATTATCTTTGGAGGGAGGGCCTCTTATAACACAGTCAGAATTTATTACTATGGATCAAGCAATCAACCAACGTTTTTATCTGGAAGTTTTGAGAAGGTTGAATCCCAATTTGTGGAAGAAGCATTCCAAGTTATGGCAAACAGGTGACTGGTACTTCTACCGTGACAATGCACCTGCCCACACCATGCTGAGTATTCAGCAGTTTTTGACCAAAAGCAGCATGTGCCCCACCCTCCCTATTCACCCAGGTCACCTTGAGCAACTTTTTAAAAATTTCCCCAGATTTAAAAAGTCCTCAAAGGGAAAGGTTTTGCCAATGTGGTAGAGATGAAACAAAAAAATGGCAGAAGCACTAAAAAGCATCAAAATTGATGAGTTCAAAAATTGCTTTGAGCAGTGAAAAAAGCATCTCTATAGGTGTGTTGCATCAAACAGAGTACTTTGAAGGTGACTGAAGTTTGAACATGTTAAGAATAAATACACAATTTTTTAACAAGTGAGTTCCGTTTGAAGGAGTCCCCCCATATACTGTTGATAAGAATGTAAGTTAGAACAGCCATTATAAAAATGTAGATAAAATATCTGCACCCTCATGTTCATTGCAGTGTTATTCACAATAGTCAAGATATGTAAACAACCTAAGTGTCTGTTGACTGGTAATAAACATGTAATACACCTACACACACACACACACACACACACACACACACACACACAATGTAATATTATTTAAGTCGTTTTTAAAAAGAAAACCTTGCCATTTGCAGCAACATAGATGAACTTGGAGGACATTATGCTAAGTGAAATAAGCCAGACACAGAAAGACAAATCCTGCAAATACTAAGTAAGCTCACTTATATGTAGGTTCTAAAAAATGTGAACTTGTGGAAGCAGAATGCAGAAATAGTGTTTGCCCGGGACTGAGGTGTGGAAGAAATGTGGCGATGTTTCAGTCATAATTTCTTGGGATCTGATATACAGCACGATGACTGTGTTTAATAATACTGTGTCAAATATTTGAAATTTGACAAGAGAACAGATTTAAATGTCCTCACCACACACTTACACACACAAATGGTGACTAAGGGTAGTGATGGATATGTTAATTCATTTCATTGTGATCATCATGATACAACGTATAGGTGTATCAAATCATCAGGTTGTACACTTTGAATATATACCATATGTATTTGTTAAATACTTTAAAAAATACTAGATGAAATAACTGAGAACTAATCAGGACCAAGCACTCTTTGATATTATATACATGCAGTAGTTGATTCAAATGCTTTTTACAAATGTTTGTTACCAACTTTGAAAGTCCTGGTTGAAAAATATGTCCCAAAAGGGGAATAAGCTACTTGGGGTCGCTTGGTCTAAAATTTCTTCTGTACTCACCAGCTGCTGTATTTCATAAAATACCGGACCTTAGTCATTCTTTTGAGATAAAGCTCTGAAATAATATTTACAATCATAAACCTAGGTGGGTAAGATAGAAGCTATTATTTACTATAAATCAGATTAGCCCCAGCAGAGGTAAGAACCCTAAGGAAATAAAATACAAAAATTATTAGGTAGAAGAAAGGCATGGAAGAACGTTTCTAGCACATGACAACCTATGGAAGAAACAGGTCTGAATGGGGGTCAGATCATAAGGACAGGTGAAGATGTGGACAAGCAGAAGAGTAAAAAAAAAAAAAAACCATCCCCAAACTAACCACTTACTTTAATTCCCTCCAGTGCCAGTCCTGCATAGAAAATGTTGATAAATTCTTTCTAATGCTTGAACTACGCATTCACGAGTATGAACCCTGACACCAATGATTGGCAAAGGAATCACAACATGTCCTAGCACTACAAGAGTGTTCAGCCAGGAACTCGCTACAAACAACCTGAATTGATGCCACATTTTAAACCACGGAGCCTCTCTGTTCCCTTCCCTCCCTTTTCCCGCCCCACTCCATCCTGCCACTGTTTGATTTTCTTGGCAACCTGTCCTTACAAGATATTTGCATGATTTCTCTACTGCACTTTTCATCCAAATTGGAAATGAACCAGCTTTGTGAAAAACATCGACTTGTCTCACTGGAAAAAATTTTTTAAAAATAAGCAATGATTAAGTATTCCAATTGCATCCAGACATAACTGAAACAGGTTCAGCTCTTATATAATAAACTTTGCTTTTCCAAAAGCAATGGGGCTTTTATTTTCCTCCCATTCTGCTATCTATCCACTACATCGCTGACTCTTTTTCCTAATACATCAAATGAAAGATTGTTTGATTATGGGGAGGCTTCCAAATATATATGGAGTAGCTTGAAAGAAAATCATTGTGAAATCACTCTGGGAAAGATCTTTTTTTCCCCTACAAAATAAAGGCCTTAAAAAATGTTTTAATTTATTTCTGAGAGACAGTGAGAGAGAGAGAGATTACATTAAAGTGTGTACCACTTGGCATTGACCTATATTTTGTTTAAGGAAAACACTTTTGTGCCTAAAATGATAATATTAAGAAAAAGCAATTCTATGCGCAGTTTTTAGAAATAAAATTCTGCTTTATGTGTCTGGTTTATGGTTTTATTTCAGAACAAAAAAGCACCATCCAAGCCTCATTTGAACTATGGTACCAATTTATCAGTAGATTAATGTCAAATCCCCCATGTTTGAAATTCTGACCTTTTCTTTTTCTTTTGTTTAATCAGGAAATATTTAAAATTACACTGCTTAGAAGTCTAGGTTTCAGATCAGCTCATTTGCTGGCAGTCTGTTCTCCTCCACCAGGGTTCTGGCAGAAATAGACTAAGCATGGTAGAATATCAAAGTTTATCAAGACTCCGGAACTACACAGGCTTAATTTTCCTCATTACTCCCCATGCCTATTTCCACTTCCACCATAAAAATTAGTAATACAATCCAGAAAAGAAACTTGGCATCACTAAATCAAATAGAGTGTAGCAGAAAATCCTAGACTCAGAAAAAAATCAATTTAAATTTGTTTATGAATCACTAATACAACTTTTTAAGTATAATGCCAAAAAACTAAAATCCAGAAAGTCAATTTGCACACACAACATGCTCACTAAGGTCTCATGACCAGTTGATAATTATACTTCATTGTTGTAGCTGAAAAATCTTAATCCAATTTCTAGAAAGTATGTGAATAGTTAACAGAAAAAAAAAACTTGAAAAAGGGCATGAAGCAAACTCTAGATTTCATTTTTTTATTTCCCTCTAAAAATCTTGACCTCAGAGATAGAGGTTTTGACTGTCTAAGTGATAGCTTTAAAATATGGCATTTGATAAAATCTTAAAGAAATATGTTTCTCAGTGTGACTTCTAACTTTTTTTATACTGGCATATTTCCAAGAGGAAAAAATATATAAACCATCAGACTGTATATGGAAAAAAACTCTGAATGTATTTATACTTTTTTAAAATGTAAGCTTTTTAATATTAAAAGATCCACTGTGTTTTATTAATCTTGTCTCTCCATTTCCCAAACATTAGTAAATCACTTCTAAATGTAATATATATGTATGTATATGTATACAAAGACATACATATATATTGTATATGTAACTCAAGTGCAAGTTTCAGATTTTGAATATAAAATGTAAGAGAATAAAATTCATACATTACCTATCATTTTCCTACTTGCAGCTGTAAAGTAGCTCCTGGATGATCCATGGGCCTACCATGCTCTGCTTCCCCTCTGTCTCTCCTCAGTGGAAATGTACCAAATTCTTTGAACATTGAGAAAATTGGCTCCAGAGAAAATATTTTAGGACTATATCAGTGGGTTTTATTTTCTTATTCTAGAAATAATAGTGACAATATCTTGAGTTCAAAATGTCTTTCTTTTAAAACATTTGAACATTTTGTTTTTGTTGGTAATAGATTACCTAATATTCCCATGACATACTTAAAGCCACTTGACTCACTAGTAGAGGTAAGACTAGGACCTAAGCCTCCCACAGATATGTCTAAAGTTCATTCCACTAAGTTACATATTGGCTAATTCATAAAATATCCACCTTCATGACAGAGTGCAAAAGTCTCTGAATAACAGCAGCAGGTCACAGTTAAGGTAACTTTTCCTCTGGTTATAAGCTCTATTCCTTTGTGACAGAGCCAATTTTGACTTTTTAAAATTACTTCTGGTTGGGCTCGGTGGCTCAGCCTGTAATCCCAGCACTTTGGGAGACCAAAGCGAGTGGATAACCTGAGTTTGCAGGTTCGAGATTAGCCCAGGCCACTTGGTAAGACCTCCTGTCTACAATAAATCAAAAATTAGCCGGGAGTGGTAGTGCCCCTGCAGATTCAGTTACTTCTAAGGCTAAGGCAGAAGGATCGCTGGAGCCCAGCAGTTCAACGCTGGGTGGCCGTGAGCATGCCACTGCACTCTAGCCTGGGCGACACAGTGAGACTCCAACTAAAAAATAAAATAAAATAACTTCCATGCTTTGTCCTACATGGTTATTACCTGAAGAAAACAGTCTAAACTGCTGCCTTTGAGTCTAACTTTAGGTCTGACCATTTGCCTACATGGCCTTCATGCCTGCCAAGTCTTCAAATGTTTTTTCCCTATGAAGATAAGATAGAAAATCTTATCAAAACCTTGGGAAAACCTTATAAAAACCTTGGTTAGGAAGCCAGATCTGATTGGCAGTTCTAGTTGGAGTTCTGTTTTGCTATAAATAATTAACTTCTTCTTACTGCAGTTTTTTAAATATGGAGAATTGGTTGGACTGAGTCAGGATTTTCAGAATTCTAGTTGAAAATCAAATGGACTCATGAGACCCAAGGATCTAACCCAAAGTGGAGCAGAACAAGAATTAATTACATAGAATTGAATAAACTGATGGAAGGTGGTTGCGGGTTTTGTTTGGAATATTTTTGATATTTTAATGTTCTTTTTTCTAGGTTCACCAAAAAGTTCCTTTCTCTTAAGCTACCTACAATTTGGAAGGCTACATTTTTGTAAAACCAAAATTAACATTTGCAAATGATACATTTTTATTCCTGCCTGATCTTTCCAGAGTTTGGAAACTCTGCTTGAGTATTCTTAATTTCATGGCAATATAGTTATTTACATAAGTTCAATTAATAAAGAGAAAATTAGGAGTCTAAAACTAATTGTCACGATTATAGAATTACTATGAGTTTTAAAGAGAAAAATATAAATCATGTATTTAGAACAATGTCTGAGTTCAGTAAGCACTCAAGTAATTTTATTTTATTCTTATTTGTATTATTTTATTTTTTATCTGTACTAACTCTGTTAGCAACTATCCCAACAGATCCAATGCTGAGCTCAGAAATACCAGCCAGTCATGAGCACCTTTCAGGTCCCTGGCCCAGCCGGCTGAGGCCAAGGCCTTTCTTCCAACCTCTACCCTACCCTTCCCAAAAAAAGATCAGGGAAATTCAGTAGAATGCCTTTTACCATGCTAGCAACTTTCCCCAAAGCTAAAACTATTTAGATAGCTTGGCTATTCCTTAATACAACTATACATAAACTACTATAAAACTCATTCAGGAACTTTTCAATTCAACAATCAGAATAGTCCCTCATGTTTAAAGTTCATGTGAACATATATGTGTGTGTGTGTGTGTGTGTGTGTGTGTGTGTGTGTGTGTGTGTATGTTTGATGAAAATGGGAAGAGAGCCTCATGCATTGTCAAGTACTAAGAATGTTCAATAATAATAAATGTGTTAAAAATTACTGCATTAATATTTAAAGGAAAGAAACATTTTATAAATTGAATGAATTTCTTTTCAGTATATTAGTTTGAAATATGGTTTCACATACAGTGTGTAGTATTTAAGACTATGCATATGTATAGTATGTGAGACTGAACTTTGTATCTCCATCTAAAATTCCTAGTTTATTTTTTCATTCTATTTCTTCCCTCAAAAAAACTAGTTTGTTATCATTAAATTGTTGATATAGCCAAGGTGAAATTGCAAAATCCTCAATTAAGAACTCTTTCAGTGTCTCCTGCTTAAGGTGGATATTGTAGAACAAAATAGCAAGTCTATAAACTACATATATATAATTTTGTTAAAAGATAAAATCAGGAGGCTCTAAAAATACTGTGCTGGACTTTATATTAGAAAGGAAAGTTTTGATTTTTAGAAGCAAACTTGATTCATGTGTGTGTGTGTGTGTGTGTGTGTGTGTAAATATATATGTCCTTGGTTTCTAAAAATCAAAATTTTATATATATTTATATATAGACATATATACATATATGTCTATATATAAATCAAGTTTGCTTCAAACTGATGTGTCTGGATGGTGGTGAATATCTGCCCTTAGGAAAGCCTTCATAATCTTAATTTGTTTATTCGTACTGTTCTTTCTCTTTTAGTTTAACCCAAAATATCTTCTTCTGAATGAATAATATTGTGAAGACTTTAGGACACTAGCTGTTTTCAAAGATATTAGAGTTGAGATTACCTCAGGGGCTAGAGTTACGTATAAGCTCAAACTGTGATAAATCATATAAACATGTCAGTCTCTGTTTAAAAAAAGAAAAAGTCCTTTTTTATTGTACACCTTCTTTTTAAAATCTGGACAGGGTTCCCCTACCTGCCCTGTTTCCTCCTGTTTTATCCATCTTTTTAACTTACATAGCAGTCTCCTTCAACTTATAACTTACAAATTGTCTTGACATAAAGCTGTTGCTTTCAGGATCAGAAAAAGAAAATATGTCATGTATTCTTCTTTTTTATTAAACCATCTGGACATCTGGAAGCAGAGCACAAACCTGTCAGCCTCTCCGGATATAAAACAAACGTGTGCTACTCTGTGAAGGAAGCTTAAGCAAAGTGTTCTTTCCTCATCTCTCCAACTCAAGGAAAGAAGTTTAATTTATGGGAATTTCTATACCAGAAGAGAAGGGCACAGGAATTACCCCAAAATAATAATAATGAAAATAAATAAAACACAAGAATTTCGAGTGTCAGTATGAAGTAATTAAACACCTCGCAGATCCCTGAAAGTTATGCTCAAACTCCATTTGCTTTTTTGACAGAGGCTTTAGAGATATATGAAGGTGAGGATGAACTTCCAAGTCAACATGTTCTTAACGAATGGCAAGTGGAGAAAAGCAGTGACAGGTGTTTTCTCAGCCTTTCGGTCAAGGTTGTGCTGTAAAACTTAATAAGCAGGGAGTGTTTACAGCACACAGTGGCCGTGAGAACACAGGTGGAGTATTAAGTACGTTCATAGGCAGCTAAGGTGTTCCGTTTCCTATTTTACCCTCTCAAAATAACAGGGCTATACCCTGGCATAGTGCCTCTGAACTAAAGTGAAGAGGATTACCTGTGTTTTCAGTCAGCTGCTATTACACAACTGAAAAAAAATAGCATTCTTAGGAAATATGATACTTACATAAACATAATATATGTCAGTAGCTTAATCCACTAAACCCACAGGTCAATTACCAAAGGTTCACAGAATTAGAAACAGGAGCTGAAATGGCAAGTGCCTTTCCTTCTTTATTCTAATATAGACAAATAACCACGTGGAACACCAAAAACATATCATTTTTTCATTTAAAACAAATGCTTCTAACTCACCAAAGGTATTTTCATAAACAATAAAACAGAATAGTGTTACTTTGTGTAAAGTTATAGGTAGAATGCATTCACATCCATAACTGTAGCATACATAGACAGTGATTTGACTACCTGGCCATCTTCTAAAGATGCTATTATTAAACTCTGTTTATCTGGACAGTGCTATGATTCTCAGAGTTGCACAAGAATTTTTATTCTAGTCTCTCCCCTGCCACCTATATAGGATGTTAGTACACAACAAAACCATCTTTGAAGATGGTTTATCTCCCTTTATCCATCTCTGTGAACTACCATTCTACTTTTTCCCCAACTTTTCCCTTAATAGAGAGATGGCTCCTGGATGTATCTGTCGAATATCACCTTTCACTTGCCAGGGCCTGCAAGCAGCAGTTCAAGCTATAAAAGCAGCACTCAGGTTCTGGAGGGCCTATACTGCACATATGCTCAACTTTTTCTCAAGGGTATTAACAAAATTCCCTCCTTTTCTGTAGCTTTTCTTGATAGCTGGGCCTGTGCCTTAATGGCAGGCTAAATCGTGTAGATCTCTGAGATTTTAGATCCCTTCAAGCTAGATTTCTGGAATTGGAGAGCAATTTCAAAACATTGCTCTAAGAAAGTACCAACAGAATTTCCCATTAGAACCATTCCAATGTGCATCTTTAAAGAACAAACAATGGATTTTCATCAGACTCAAAGAAAATAATGGCATTTTTCAACATCTGTTACAGTTCCTTTATAGTCCAACTCTTTTCTTTGGCAAAATCCTCTAAATTACGTTCGAAACCTTTGTAAACAGATTTTTAAGTCACAGATTGATAAGTCTTAATTTGAATGAAGACTTCCTACATATGCTATAGAACAAGATTTACCATTATCATTGGATTTTTGCACTTCAAAATAAACTTTAAGCCACACCTTTCTGTGAGACTGACAAAAGCCAGCCAGATTTGGGAGGTTATGAATTCTGCAGTGGAACTTGATTCATGGCTTCTAATAAAGATATTTGAGTGTTCCTGCCAAGTTCAGCAACAAGATTTGCCAGAACATAGAATCTCAAGTAAGCCTACCCTTAATCTTGTGCAAGGAAAGAAAACAGGCCCAACAGCACAGAGGGCTGGTTCTGAGAGTCCATCTCTGAACTTCCTTCTCTCAGTAAATGTCAGCTGTACCACTGGGAAACAACATATCAGTAATACCTGGTTGTGTTCGGAACATTCATCAGGAAAGAGGGGACTTCCAGTCAATTGGGTAACTGTCTACATAAGAAAGCTCTTTGCGTGAATTATCGCCATACCATATTTGTTTTTCCCATTAAACAGAGGCAACTTTTGATTATTCAAGTTAATTGAAGTGGGAAGGATAGATGGGAGAGGGAACAAGATCCTAGTGATAAGTAGTTTAAAAACCCAACTGTGGTTGGCTTTCGATTTTGTTTTTGTACTTGCATTGGAATATGGGTGTGTCTGGCATTCCAGAATTTGCATTTCAGACAAAGTGATAATAGTAGGCTATAGAGACCTGACTCAGAAGAGCTGGAAACTCAGTGTGGCTCTCTATCTGCTCAATTTCTCCTGGTCACCCAACTCCCTGTGGGAGATGGACATCGCCACTTCCCCAATTACTATCTGACTTAGGCGGAGTGGAACATTTCTTGTTTCCCAACAAGAAATGAAAGTAAGATTTTTGGGCAACCCCTTTGGGTCTCTTCCCACCCTGGAGCCTTTCTGTCCTCTAAATAAATCTTGCTTTAAAAAAGAAAAAAGGACAGCAAGATAAGCAAGATTTTTCCACTGAATGATGATGTAAAATGATGACAGGTTCACTGTTTCCGTGGAATAAGAAAAATCAGTGGAGTAAAATCAACTTGTTTCTGAGGAAAATAAAACTTATCACACATACACATTTCAGAGATACTTAGCCCAATATACTTGATAATTGCATGCATTCTGCAAAATGAGATTGTTTCTGGTGCTTTTACCTACCTCCTACTCCCCTGCATACTCACACCCACACACATCCCACATCCCTAAGAAACTGAGATGTCCAGAGAGTGATGTGGAAGAGCAGAAGCTCAGAAAACACCAGAAATAGACAAGAAGTCGCTGAGCAATGAAATAGTAAGAGACAGCCCAAGAACATCTTTCACCTGGAGGAGAAACCCTTCCCCAATATGGGTTAGTGATTTTGTTGAGAGGAAGGATGTTTCTGAATTTATTTAACCTACATATTCATCCATTTTCCAAAAGATAAGCATTTATATATTTGGCAGGCAATATAAACTAAATGTTCACTTGTATGACACCACCATTAATGTGACTGCTTGAAAAAAAAAGTTTAGTACATGATTTTGACCTTTTACAATCATTCCCCTAATGCCACATCCTCAGAATTACTGTGATGAACTGAGCAGAGTGCACGGATGCCTTAAAGCTCGGAAAGTTGTTCACCAGAAAACATTTCCTTTTAGCCAGAGCTGTCTCAGGAGGATGGTTATCTCTAAACAATACTAATTCAAGGCCTTGGCTAACATATTGGATGTGGAAAGTAGTACTTTATTACTGAGCTTTGGAGATGCTTTCACAATATCTAGACGATTGAATCATGAACTCCCCCACCCCCCCAAAAAAAACCAGAGTAAATTTTTGGAGGGAAGGCCCCTTGTAGTACAGTCTTCTCCTGCTAGGTAAGTGTTCTAGGAACCCATCAGCATCAGTGTATTAGCTAGCAATGTGGTGAGAGGCTGCTTTTGGCTTCAGGGAAGTGTGTGTGTGTGTGTGTGTGTGTGTGTGTGTGTGTGTGTGTGTGTGTGTGTTTGGTTTCAGGGAAGTGTGTGTGTGTGTGTGTGTGTGTGTGTGTGTGTGTGTGTGTGTGTGTGTGTGTGATTCTTCAATGTGTTTGCCCATTTCGTGATGGGTAATTTGCATGTGCATCTGACCTTCCCACCCTGAGTATTCAGCAGTTTTGGACCAAAATTGGCATGACCCTGTGTCCCCCCTCCCTATTTACCAGATCTCAATGACTTCCTGGGTGAAAAAAAGTCTTCAAAGGAAAACATTTGCCAATATGAAAAAGGTGACGCAAAAAACAGCAGAAGCACTAAAAGGCATCAAAATTGATGAGTTCAAAAACTATTGTAAGCAGTGGAAAAAGTGTCTTTGTAGGTATATTGCTTGAAACATAGAGTACTTTGATGGTGACTGAAGTTTAAACATGTAAGAATAAATATACATTTTTTATAAATAAATTCCAAGGTTTTTTTTTTTTTTGGTCCCCTCCACCATACAAGGTATGTCAAAGAAACAAATATAAGCCACACAAATTTAATTCTGAAAAGCTTCTAATAGGATAGTCTAAATTCGTTCCTGTTTAAAAATAATTCTAGAAAATTAACATGATTTTAAAATCAATCTATGCAAAAGCAAGGAATGTAAAATGCTGTCAAATTAGTAAGACCTACTGATTTTATAATTTATGTTTTCAACTTACATCTGGACTGTGGAAAGGGATTGCTTATATTGGCTAAGTGCTCACAAGATTATTCAGTGAAATTCAGCTAAACTCAGATTGGCTTTTCTTTACCCAACATAAAAAAAATTATTCTGAGAAAACAAATTTTTAAAAACCATCAAAGTTAGGAAGCATAGTTGCATATGTATAAGCCAACAGTAGGTGAAAAATAAACAAAAGCAAAGCCAAGTGCTCCTTGACATAGTTGGCATAAACGTTGCCTGAAAGTATGAGTCATATGCACAAAGTCAAGACAGACAGGATAGTTAGTATAAAAAGGCCAGTATTTATTCTACAGTGTACATAGAACTTACTGTGGCAGGTGGCAGAGAAATTACACAATATAATAACAAAAAAAGAAAGTGGTCTTTCTTTTTCAAAGGATTCAATCTTAGTCATCCAAAGTTTGCTTAGAGCCTAGAGAACAAACATCATCTATCTCCTTTAAAGAACACCAATTGGAAGGTTCCTTTCTTATACCTTACAGCATCGTTACTTTGGAATAGCTGCACTTTGACTACACATTCACACATTAACAGGACCAGCATGGCCACGCATAATCTCGAGTGACTAACTTTGGATTGTGGAATATATTTTGGGGCTTTTGGCCGGCTTGTAATCCCCATTAAACTTTGTGTATGTATATATAAAGAATGAAGGCTGCAAAAGAAGGAGATAGGGATTAGAAGCATGAGAAGGATTCGATGCTCCATTTGGGGCTTGAAGAAGAAGGCCTGCATGTCAAGGAATGCGGGCAGTCACTAAATGCTGAAAGTGGCCCTTAAGTGATGAACATCAAGGAACTGAACTCTGCCAAAAACAATAATAAACTCGCAAATGAGTTTTCACCAGAATCTCCAGATAACTCAGCCTAACCTGCATTTTTATTTCAACCTTGTGATACTCTAAACAGAGAACCCAGTCATGCCATTAAAGAGGTTCAGAACACATTATCCAAAATGTGCTGCTTGGCCATATTGATTATTTTGAGCAGAAGCTAGTTGAGAAACAGCAAATGCAAGAAGGGGTCTTTGACCTCTCTGTTTCTATCTAAAAGCATGTTATACAATTTCCCAGGAGAAAGATGCTCTCCCAATACCAGGAAGGGAAGAATATTCTTACCATTAAAGACTGGGAAGTAGAAAGTGGACTGGATAAAAAATGTGGTATAGGACAACCCTCTCGGCCCCCTCCCACTCTGGGAGCTTTTCTGTTCTCTCAATAAATCCTGCTCTCTCTCTCGCTCTCTCTCTCTCTCTCTCTCTCTCTCTCTCTCTATATATATATATATATATATATATATATATACACACACACAATGGAATAGTCCACAACCAAAAGAAGGAAAAAGTCATGGACTTCACAGCAACTTGGATGGACTTAGAGTCTATAATACTGAGTGATCTATCACAGAAACAAAGAACTGAGTGCCACATGTTCTCACCCATAAGCAGATCCTGAACATTTATCATAGTACTATAAGAAAGTGAGGTGGCAGTAGCAGGACACCGCCGGGGGTGGGGCACAAAATATCAATAAGAGTAACTGATAACAAACCAGGCAATGTGGGGATCAAAAGGAGGCCCAAACTTTACCTGAAAGTTGACCACTTCTATACCTAATCCTGAATTTACCCCACATCTTTAAAATTAAATACAAAATAATAATAATAAAAAGACTAGGAAATGACACCAAAATCGATCTGAAAGAACAAACCTACTAAAATATCCCTTATCTTCCATTTGTTCCCCCATATTTCCTAATCACTTTCCCACGATTTACATACACTAGAAGCTTAATTTCCTTTTTCTTTGTCTTGCTTTTCTCCACAAATTTATCATTCTTTGTTTTAAAAAAAGAAATAAAATAAGTTCTCAATCCTAACTGCTTCCTTATGTCTTCATCTTTTTTCAGATGAAAGTGAGTTTATGAAGAAACAAATAAAAGGTGTATGATTTTTCTCTGTTTATCTTACATCAGTGTAACTCTCAAGTCCAGTCAAAGACCCTGAGGGGTAGAGGAAAAGTTCTGTTTTCCCTTCCCTGCACGATGTTGGACTGTTGATCTACGGAACTGTGCTGACTGTGGTCCTTCTGATCCATGTTTACCCAGCAGGCTTAACTCTTCATTCAAAGTCCTCATCCATCCACAAACCTGGGCAGCAGAGACTCCTTGTCACATCAATGTCTGCCTCCGAAGTTATAAAAATTTTTTTATCTACATGGATAATAAAATATTGATACTTTTTCATTACGTTTGCAAGCTGCTTTGGTGTTTCAAGTATTAAATTGAAGTTGGCAGGGAAGAAATAAAATGGAATAAGAGTTAATTAATTGAGTTAAGGAGAAAAAGCACAATAGAAATAAAAAACAAGAAATACACTGTGAGTAGACATGACTAGAAGAATCTGAGGATGAGCTATAGTTTACAGAGTCATTATATATTAGTTGTACTACTTTCTTCCAAAGGCAGTAATACTATTACCAAATGTTTAATATTTATAATAGCTTGTGGTCTGTGCAAACTGTAGTTCTTCATTCAATTAACAACCTAACTCTAGATCTAGTTCTAGTATTTTCAAAGTTAGAAAACTGAATATATGACCTACAAAGATAGCAGTGTCATATGGTTCAGTCTAATAGATTGTTAAGAGAGTGTTACGAAATAAGGAATAGTTACAGCTGTGTAATTAATCCTGATGAAGGGAAAGCCGGCTCATGATTTAACAACTGGCAAACCTCTCCATGGAAGACATTAAATGGAAAATGTGGCTTAGCCTTTAAGAGAAAGTATGCACATTTGCAATAAAGAATCTCTCTTTGGGAGCGAGAGGTGTTATTTGCTGCAATTGACTACCACTCGTAAAGATTCTAGCATGACTGAATATATTTGTAGCAACAGAATATTTTAAAGAAAAGAATATGAAACATTAAACATTAAGAAGACAGGATTGCATGTTTGGAGCACACATCAAACAGTAGCACAGGAAGATAAACCAGAAAATCTCACTCTACAGAGGAGTCGCAGAGAATTCTTCTTTGTTCTTGTTATAATCTTTTGTTTCTCAGCCCTGTTTTTATTGTTCCAGACAAGATTTCACAGTAAATCATTTCAGTGATGTCCAAAAAAGCAACTTAGAGCCCCTCCCCACCCTCTTAATGTTTTGTCATAGCAGCTATGATAACTTTCAATCTTGGTAAATCCTACTATTCCCACTACCTACTTATGGGTTCAAACTGTAGGCTGAGAAAATCCAACCAGTTCCGAGCTAGTTGGCAGTCTTTTTCATCAGTTCCATCAGAGGCTAGTTCATATAATTTCTAGTTGTTCCCCAACTCCTTCCTAATTGTTCCCCAACATCCAAACTCAGAAGAATTTTTATTACAAATACTTAAGCCATTGGTTTGGTGGCTTATGCCTATAATCCCAGCATTTTGGGAGGCCAAGGCAGGAGGATCACTTGAGTTTAAGAGTTCAAGGCCAGCCTGGGAAACATAGCGAGACCTCATCTCCACAAAACATCGGAAAGTTAGACCAGTGTGGTAGTGCATACCTGTAGTTCTAGCTACTCCAGAGACTGAGAAGGAAAAATCATCTGAGCCCAGGAGGCCTAGGCTACAGTGATCTGTGATCATGCCACTGCATGAGTGAGACCCCAACTAAAAGAAAAATTAAGCCATTAGCTGTAAGCTTTGTTGACTTCTTTCTTTTTCTTTTTTTTATTTTTGTATTTTAAAGATGTGGGGTATAATTCAGAATTAGGTATACTAGTGGTCATCATATAGGTAAAGTTTTGTCCTCTATTTGTTCCCCGTTTTTCCTGGCTTGAGCTCAGGTATACTTATTGATGTTTTGTGCCCCCTTTCCTTCCCTGACAGAATCCTGCTACTGCCAGTTCCTTTCTTATTATATTATGGTAAATGTTCATGGTCCACTTATGAGCGGGAACATATGGTACTCAGTTCTTTGTTTCTGTGATAAAGCACTAAGTATGATAGACTCTAAATCCATCCAAGTTGCTGAGAAGTCCATCATTTTGTTCTTATTTATGACTGTGTAACATTCCATCATGTATATGTACCACAGTTTTTTAGGCCAGTCCAGTTGAGTGGACAACACAGTTGGTTCTATGTTTTTGCTCTTGTAAATAGTGCTGCAATAAACATGCATGTGCCGGTATCTTTTTTGTAGAGTGATTTAAGTTCCTCCAGGTATATTCCCAGAAAGGGAATTGTTGGGTCATATGGAAGGTCAATTTCTACTTCTTTTAGGAATCACCACACTGTTTTTCATAGAAGTGGAACTAGTTTACGTTCCCACCTACAGTGTAGAAGCGTTCCCTTTTCCCCACATCCTCGCCATCATCTGTTGTTTTTTGTTTTATTGATGATGGCCATTTTCATTGGAGTTAGATGGCATCGCAATATGGTTTTGATTTCCATTTGTCTGATGATTAGTGAGGCTGAGCATTTTTTCGTGTGTCTGACTTCCTTATTTTCTAATCTGAAAAGTTTATCTTATTTCCTGCTATGTGTTCTTCAATTTTCTTGAGATATATATAATATATACTCTTGCTCTGATTTTCAAAACCAACCCTTTTGCATCTTAAGAATCCCATCTTCACCTGTCTCTTCTCCATCCATATATTTTTTTTATTTTTTATTTTTTTTGAGTTGGAGTCTCACTCTGTCGCCCAGACTGGAGTACAGTGGCCGCTCCCGGCTACCGCAGCCTCGACCTGCTGGGCTCCGGCGATCCTTCCACCTCAGCCTTCCAAGTAGCCGGAATTACAGGTGTGTGCGCTACCACGCCTGGCTGATTTTTTGATTTATTGTAGAGATGAGGTCTCGCTGCCCAGGCGGGTCTCGAACCCGCGGGCTCAGGCAATCCACTCACCTCAGCCTCCCAAAGGCGCGGGATTACAGGCTGAGCCACCGAGCCCGGCTCTCCATCCATATTTGATGAATTACCTCTTGAATCTCAAGTGAATCCTCTGTTGTCTTGATTCCAAGATGCTGCTGTCCTGGTTGTATTCTCTCTCAAAGGTGGTCCTCACCTTCCTTCATAGGTTTCACTTTGTTATTTTGAGTCTTCATTGATTCATCTCTCAGAACTTTTTTGCTTGCATTATTATGTCTTTACCATCTCTACCTCAGTGCCTTCACATCTAAATACCTCCTCTAATTCAGGCCCTTCTTCTGCATAATCTGCTGTGGCCTCTACATGGAGCTTTGTCAGGGAAAGCAACTCTGCCACCTTAGCCAGATCCAGGCAGGATGGGAGTCTAAAGTACCCCTTAACATGGCATAATGTCACAGACTACCATTCAGAGTTTCTACTTCATCTTGTGTCAGTTTTGGTCATTTGTATTATCCAAAAATGTGTCCATTAATCAAATGACCAAATGTGCAGGCATCACATTGTTCATATATGTTTATTAAGAGTGCATTGGCATACTCATAGCTCACTGCAGCCTCTAATTCCTGGGCTCAAGCAATCCTCCTGTTTTAGCCTCCCCATTAGCTAGAACTACAATATGTGCCACCATGCCCAGCAGGCTTTTTTTAAATTATTATTAATTTTTGTAGAGATGGAAATCTTGCTATGTTATCCAGGCTGATCTCAAACAGCCTGGACTCAAGCGATCCTCCCACCTTAGCCTACCAAAGAGCTGGGATTGTAGGCATAAGCCACGGCACCCAGCGTTGTTCATATTCCCTTATTATTCTTTAAATATTGATAAGATCTGTGCTGACTTCTCTTTTATATCTGATATTATGAATTTGTGTGTCTTTTCTTTTTTTAATGTATCTTTTTAATGAGGTCTTTCTATTCTGAATGTTTGGAATTTGAAAACCTCTTAGCCCTGTGTGAGTTCTGGAAATTAATCAACTCCCTTGGTAGTTATTTGCCTGTCTGTGTAGTTTTGCCCTATCAACACACAGCTTCAAGTACAGCAACAGACTTAGGGGGACTGTTAGACAAATGTATGCAGTTCTTTTTTCTACATATCTATTTACTTGCTGGTGCTTTGCCACATAAACTGAAGCCTCTCATCCTCTATGAATTCTGAACTTGGCTTCTCAGTGGAACCTGTGAACCCACTACCTCTGCTTGGATTCCCCTTCCTGGGCCAACCCAAATGGGCCTCCAGGTGAAAGGCTAAGGTGATTGTAGAGTTTATCTTATATGTTCCCCTCTGCTCAAGAATCACCATCCCGTGCTGCTTGTCATCCATTGTGGGAAAACACTTTAATACATTCTTCCAGTAGGGTCAAGGTAAGAACCAATTTACTCAAGCAAGACAGAAACAAAATTCCTTTAACTTCTTCCATCGTCTATTGCTAGCTTGCCCAGCCTTGCTGCTATTTATATTTCCATGGCTGTCAGAATTTACTATAGTCATGCGTGTTGAGTGGGATTCCATCAGCATTCTTTCCTAACAGTGCAGCATTCAATGAAATAGCCTGAATTTTGAAAGAGCAATGGCAACTTATGCACTTGTCTTTTACCAGACATCAATTCTTACTTAATGATGGAATGTTAAATTGACACCTTTTAAATGGCAAATTCTTCAAGAATAGATTCCATGCATTCTATACTCCTCGATTGTGAAAGAGGTGTTCAGATTGTCTTCTTTCTACAGTAGGAATAGCATAAGACCATCAGGCCTGGAGGTAAAGACCACAGAAAAGAGAGGTGAGGACTGAGAACATGTCTCCCTTTAAAGAAAATCCCTCAGGAGCTTTTCCTCTGTGGGAAAGAAGTCAACTCTGTTTTTCATCAATCACCATGTGGTCAACTCAGGCTCTCACCTTTCAAAAAACCATAAAGGTCCAGGGAGATTCCCTTACCTCCAGCTTTGTGGAAACATTTTTAAAAATGAAAGTAAAGGAATAGAATTCCAAAAGTTAGGTGAGAAAACTGTAGAAGTCCTTTAGGAAGTAATTGAATATTCCTTTAAAGTGCTGAACTGTATTAAAAAGAAGCCTCACCGTTCTGAGGAGGAAATGTGAGTAACTGCTTTCTGCTTCATGTTTTCGGCAAGCCAGTTATATGCATTTTTTTTCTTCTCGACTACTGTAGATGCAATTAAACAGCATGGTTTCTATGATTTCTTCTATTGCTGATGCAACTTATAAATTTACTCAGTGGTAAAATAACTGTTCTAATTTTATAAGACAATGTTGAGAGAAAAAGTTCTTAAGTGTATTCTACAGATAACAGGCATAGCTCTACATGAAACAGTACTAACATAAACAAGTGGGGTTATTTCCCTGTGCCAATATTAACCTAGAGAGAGAGAACTGTCAGCACTTCTAAGACTTTAGGTAAGAGTGAGAGCTATGATGAACCTGCCAAGTTTCTCAGATTTCTCAAAGTCAATCAAGAAGTCTGTAGGCAAGGAGTACAGTGGTCACAGCAAACAGTGTGATAACTGGGTTTCATTTCTCAGTTCTTTCCTCTTTTCATTTCTAAAGTTGGTGGTTCTATTTCTGAAATTCATAGAGTGTAATTGGGATTGAAAAACTATTCAATAAAATTGAAATTAATTAAGAAAAAGAGAAGATGAGGCAATGGGGTAGAAGTGGGATGGAAAAGGAGGGGAGCGTGAGGAGGAGGAGAAAGAGGAGGAAGAGTAGGAGAAGAAAGACGAGGAGGAGGAATCTGAGAAGGATGAGGAGAAGGAGGAGAGGGACAAGGAGGAAGAGGAGGAGAAGGAGCAGGAGGAAGACAAGGAGGAGAAGAATGAGGAGGAGGAAAAGAGGGATAAGGAGGAAGAGAAGGAGGAGAAGGATAAGAGGAAGAGGAGGAGGAGATTAATCTTTTCTTTTTTCATTTCTAAAGTTGGTGGCTCTGTTTCTGTAATTTGTAGAGTGCAATCAGAATAGAAAAATCATTCAATAACATTGAAATTAATTCAGAGAAAGGGAAGATGAGGTGATGGAGTAGAAAATGGAAGGAAATGGAAGGCAGTGTGAAGAGGAGAAGGAAAAAGAATAGGAAGAGTAGGAGGAGGAAGAGGAGGAGAAGGAAGAGAAGGATTAGGAGAGGAGGAGAGGGATAAGGAGGAAGAGGAAGAGGAGAAGGATAAGAGGAAGAGGAGGAGGAGACCAAAGAGTACATAGGAGAATAAAGGCTCTTTTGTGTGTAACTTGGCCAGCTCCCAGGAAGTCGTAGGTTCAAATGACAAATAAAAACTGAACAGCCAGCCCCTGTGCCTTAGCTAATCATTACATAAATTCGTTAGCTAATCATTGCATAGATTCAGAAGTATTTTTCAAGTGCCACCCAAATCTTCCGGTATACAGGCTTCTACCTCTAATTAACTAGCTTGTGTAAGATAGAAACAAAACTGGAACATTCTGAAGCATGTGTTACCTCTTTTTTATAATCATCAGTTTGTTACACTGGAAATATAATATTCTTATAGTCCAACACGCTTTTTGGAGCTCCGAATCAGGCATTATTAGAAGTACACGAATGAAGAAGGCATGAGGTCGATGCTGGGAGATAGTGACCTCTCAGGAGAGGTGAAACAGTCACCAACACAAATCATGTTTACAGTGACATGCATCTGACAGAAGTAGCATAATAGGAAACAATAAATGATTGTTGGGAAAGGAGAAATTGTAAGGATAAGAGTTAGACTGAAATAGAAAATTAAGGTAATGAGCAAAATGTCTTGAAAGTAGTTCAAGCAGAAATTTTAAAAAGTAAGATCTGATTCAGAGAAGACGTTCAAACTACTTGTTTTCCTCAGCTCCTACTGATTCTTCTAAGTCCAGTTTAATGGTTGTCTTTTTTGTGAAACCTCTGATCTCTCAATGCAGATGTAAAAAGTCACTAGATGCCTCCTCTAAAGGTTGACCGTGTCTCTATTAGAATAGCATTGTCCTAACTATAATTCATCAACTAATACAACAATTATATGTTCTTTCCCTACTATGTGTGGATGCTGGAAATGACACGGAGCTGATAGAAACAGTCCCTGGTGAGAGAGACAAAATTAAACAATATATGAATGAATGACCATTTTGACAAATGCTAAGAAAAAAAGCATAATTGTCTACATGTGTGCTTCTTCTAAAAATCCATGATTCTCTTCAAGTTAAAGGCTCTTTTTTAAAATCAACTTTCACTTTTAGTATCAAGAACCTTTGTGAAATGTATGTGTTGAATAAGTCTACTGAGATTGAGAATATGCATAGAGAGAGGAAAAAAATAAAAGGCTACTTATACATTGTATGACTGATAAATACAAAAGGATCCTGGGGAAAAAAATAAGTATATATGAACAAGAAGGCACGAAGAAGGTAATGCTAACTGCTCAGTGTGAGGGGGAAATCTAGTAAACATCTGTGTGAAGAATGAGTCAGACGTGGTGATAGAAGATAAGAATAGTTAACAAAGGAGACGGAGCTGCTGGTCATATCTAGAATTTCATGACAATAGGACAGTGGCTTCAGCCTTTTCACAGCACAGTAATTTCACCACCTAAGAGCTTCAGTCTTTGCACAGATACATAATTTCACAACCTTAGAGAAGTGGCTTCAGTTTTTCACAGATACAAGAATTTCACAACCTTAGGGCACTGACTTCAGTCTTTGCACAGATATAATCGCTGGCGTTGTTGTTGTCTAGAACAAGGAGTATGAGGGTGTTTGCGTGGAAATGTGCATGTCAGACATTGTAGGGCTGAACAGAAAAGAGATTAGCTTGGGAACCATTCAACACTTTCCTGATCACCAGATGGACCACCATTCATTTCACGGCATCCTCCAAATTAAAAATTGCCGTATTTTCCCACATGCATAATAATAAGAATTCCCCTGCGTTCCAAAACCAGACAAGTTCCAAGTGCCCTGATGACAAATTCTCCCTGAGAATAACATAACCATTCAGAAACCTTAAGGAAACTCCCCTACTTGCTGCCAAAATCTTTTTTGTTGTTGTTTTGAAAAGTCATGTACAGCTTCTGGAATTATTTTATGATTTCAACATCATGCAGTTAATCGGGTTTGCAAACCAAAATATAAGCTGTACATATTGGACTCTCACTAAGTCTGTCATCTTAGGATCACTTTTATTTAAAACATTAGCCTGTTGTGAAAAGTTAGAGCACCCGCATGCATGTCTGCAAGATGAATAATTCAGTAGTTCCTCGGGAGTTCGCACGATGGAAATAAAGGCATTTAACCTGAATGTAGACAAGTAAAGAGATTGAACAGTATGAAAATCCCAAACCCACTCAGGCATAATGACGTCATGGATTGCCCTCTCATATTTATTCCCATGCCTCTGAAGATTGACTTTGAGGTTGTTTGTTTTGAAATTCTATAACCGTTAATACTTGGAAATTACACTGGGCTGGGATCATATCACATGTAATCCTAAAAATACTTGGAATCATAAGTATTTAAGTAAATTAGCGTCTTTGAAATGGTATATTCTAATTTTGTTCCTCTGTTTATTGCCAGTGATTTTTGATCACAGAGTTCTTTGAGAATCTGATATTGTCTTTGGACCCTCTACTTATAAAACTGTATGTGTTCCACGTGCTGTGCTGAAGCTGAGGAGATTTGCCAGCTCCCTCAAATCCAATTCTGGATGATGGGATGGGACGGGAAGGGAGGGGAATGGGTGGTTTCATGAACCCCAGGTGAACTACCTCTGATTTGGTCCAAATACCTCTCATCACAGAAGTGACTTACTGAAAGATCACACAGAGTCACCAGTGGAAATCAAACTTTCTTGCTAATTCACGGTCGTGTGGGTTTCCATTACCTGCTGGGGACTTTAAATAACTACTAACAGTCAAGGTTTTGGATGTCTTCCCTCACAGCCTCCCATCCAACCTTGCCAGGTTATATAGTCATAGTCAAAAAATAGTGAAGTCAGAAATTGGAGAAACTTGGCTTTATTTCTGATTGATTGATTGAATGATTGATTGAGGCTACTGCATGACTGGACATAAAAAATGCTTCCTAAGTATCAATCTCTCTATTTGTAAAGTGAAAATAATTACTTCTGGACATTTCTAATAGCTTAGGAGTATTGCAAAAATAAAAGAGATAATGTCTTTAGCATATGAAAATAAAAACATATAACTTCAGGTGAAAACTTCCACAAAAAGCAGAAATGTTATTAACCTGTATTTTCTTTTTCTTTTTTTTCTTTTTCTTTTTTTTTTGAGTTGGAGTCTGACTCTGTCGCCCAGGCTAGAGTGCAGTGGCACACTCATGGCCATCCCAGCATCGACCTGCTGGGCTCCAGTGATGTTTCCGCCTCAGCCTTCCAAGTAGCTGGAACTACAGGTGCACACTACCATGCCTGGCTCATTTTATTTATTTATTTATTGTAGAGATGAGGTCTCGCCAAGTTGCCTGGGATGGTCTCAAACTTGCAGGCTCAGGCAATCCACTCGCTTCAGCCTCCAAAAGTGCTGGAATTACAGGCTGAGTCACCGAATCTGGCCTAACCTTTATTTTCTAAAGCATTACAACCTAGGGATAAATGTGAAGTCATGATTTTGAAAACAAGTTTGCCCTGATTCTCCCTTTCGCTGGAAAACTGACTAGGGTGCTACACTAGTTATTGCTGAAAGTCTCAAGCTGCATTCCTTATTGTCCTCACAGGCAAAGCCATCCCAGCTATTCTACCTCTCTCCCAGCCTCTGCCTCCAGTCTCTGATGGGAGGGCTCTAAAGCCTGCGGAGCTGCCTTGTTGCTGCTGTTAGTGGTTCTGCTACCACATGCACCATCTTCCCAGCAAAGCAGCCCCCAGAGTCCCAAGCTGCTGGAGCTGCCTGGAGGAGTGCCAGTTATGTGCACAATTGTCACTAATATCCAGCAAAGTAGACCAGTCACATTATTCCACTCAACACTGACCCCCTTAAAGAGCAGACCACACTATGTTATATTTGTCCCAAAACAATGCTACTTATCATTCTTAATGTCCCACAAAGTTTCTTGTATTTCTAGTGGTTGATGCATACTTGGTACCAAGTAATGCTGTTGAAAAACACAATGGAAAGCACTGAATTTCCAAGATTATGGTTGAAGTGTGTTAAGGTCTCCCCTTGATTATATTGCTAATAAACACATTGAGTATTGGTCCTATTAGTGAAATAAACATAAGAAAATTACAAACAAACTCTAAACTAGTGAAAATGATAACATGGCCTTCGCTTTTCTTTTCTTTTCTTTTCTTTTTTTTTTGAGTTGGAGTCTCACTTGGTCACCCAGGCTGGAGTGCAGTGTTATACTCACGGCCACCCTAGTATCGATCTGCTGGGCTCAGGCAATCCTTCTGCTTCAGCCTTCCAAGTAGCCAGAACTACAGGCATGCGCTACCAAGCCCAACTAATTTTTTATTTTATTTTATTGTAGAGATGAGGTCTTACCATGTTGCCCAGACTGGTCTCGAGCCCCCAGGCTCAGGCAATTCTCTCACCTCGGTGTCCCAAAGTGCTGGGGTTACCAGCTGAGCCACTGCACCAGGTCAACCTCTGCTTTTCTATGATCTTGACAGAGTATGAATACAAGATGTATTATCCTGTTGCATTATTACAAAGAAATACCGGAGACTGGGTAAGTTATAAAGCTATAAAGCATAGAGATTTATTTTGGCTCACAGTTCTGCACAGTGCCAGCATCTGCTTCTGATGAGGCCTCAGGATGCTGCAACCATGGTAGAAGACGAAGGAGGAACAGGCATGTCACAAGGAGAGAGCAGAAGCAAGATAGAGAAGAAGGTGCCAGGCTCTTTAAATAACCACCTCTCAGGTGAACTGACAGAGTGAGAACTCACTTATTACTAAGAGACCAGCACCAAGCCATTCACGAAGGATCCACTCCCATGACCCAAACACCCCCCACCATGCCCTACCTCCAACATCGGGGAGCACATTTCAGTATGTGATTTGAAGGAGACAACCATCCAAACTGTATCACAAAACTTAGTTGCTTTTGTTATCAGAAGAGAACTTTGAGACCTGAAGTGGAGAGTCCTGGAAGTTGGATGTTTGGGGGCTACTGGGGAAAGACAGACCCAGGAGCATCATGGATATATGCAGAGATGCATGAGAATATTCACAGAACATCACAGATTATGCAGAGATGCATGGGAATATTCACCAACATGTTAACATTACTTCAGGGTAAAGAGCTTTCATCTTATTTTAACTTTCTACCCTACACGTATTTGTGGAGGCCATCTTTTTTAATACAATAAACTTATGTTACTCCTATAATGAAAAAAATCTTTAACTTATTCCATTGTGAAATAAAATTTAAACATTAAAAATTAACTTATGAAAAAGCTCAAAAATCTAAATTCTTGGCTCAAGTCAAAGACCTTTAGAAACCCTGGGACTTTCTAAAACCATTTAAAAGGATTCCTTAGATCAGGCAGCTGTGGGGCTGAAGCAGTCAAAGATTTATCCTGTGAATTGTCAAACTGCAGTATCTATGGAATTCTCAGCCTCACCGAGTATCATGTTGATAGCCATGGCTAACACTGAGCAAATGCTATATTCAAGCCACTGTACTAAGCACTATATTTATAGTATCACACTGAATATTCAGGAAATCCTATTAAGTAATATTGTCTTCTCTACTTCAGATTAGAAAATTAAGAAACAGAGAAATTAAGCGAATTTCCATCAACCACACGGTTAGTAGTAGTGGAGTGAGGATTAAAACAGACTGATTCCATAGTCCATATTATTATTACATAATGCAACACATTGGTCAAGATGGAATATGCACTACAGAGTTGAAACGGAGATATATGGGAGAACTTGGAACCCTGTGTGTACTCTGAAACTCCAGCCACCCACCGAGCCTCCCTTGTCCATGCAATCACAGTTTGGAAATGTTGCTGCATCCTGCTTGGAAGAAGTCACCTTGCAAGAAAAACATAGACCTCGTGATGAATCCCCACCCAGCTCCCTCTCAATTATATAATCAATGTCGGCCAAAGCAAACTTCTCTTGACTTTCAGGATACCATGATGCCACTGTGGTTCCTTCTTGTCTTCTCAACCTTTAAAATATTGGAGTGTCTCTCAGTTCTGTCTTTAGTTCTCTTCCCTTTTGTACTCACTTTCCAAGTCTGCTGCCTTTAAATACTATCTACCTGCTGAGCTGCAAATCCATCTACCGAGACCCACAGCCTTTTGTCTGATATTTTGTTAAATATACAGCCAGCATCTCAAAGCTAGCGTGTCCATTTCTGAGTTCCTGATAATTCTTTCCAAACTAGCTCCCTGTACAGTCTTTCCATGCTCGGTAAATAATCCATTAGTTTTACAGTTGTGCTTTCAAAGTTGCTGTAGTCGTCTTTGAGTGCTCTCTTTTTATTACATCCCACATGTGAGTCCTTGTTAGGTTTATCTTCAATACACACCCAGGACGTGACACCTTAATGACCATCACACTGGTCCAGGATACCATAATACCTTTACTGAAGTATTGTAATGACCTCCTAATGGTCTCCACAGTCCTGAGCTTGGTCCCCTTGACCACCTTTCCCAGCCCTCCCCTCCTCCAAGCATAGACATTGTCTCATGGAGTAGCAAAAGTGGTCCTGATAGATGGAATGAGGTCAAGCCACGCTTCTACTAACAATCTTTCTGTGGCTTCCTGTCTCAAGCAGAGCACAAGCCAAAGTCCTTAAGAGCAACCACAAGGTCCTATACACTCTGGCTCCCATTACATTTTCTGACTTCATGCCCTATTATTTCCTTCTCATTCTTTCTGCTTAAGGCATATTGGCCTGTTTGATGTTCCCTTAAATTACTCAGGGCCTTTGCACCTGACTTTTCCTCTGTCTGAGGTACTTATATCTCAGATATATGCATAGTTAATTACTTGCTTCTTTTCTTTTTGCGCGTAAAACTCTTAGTGCAAACTTTCCTATCACCTCATCTAAAATACCACGTGTCCCTCACACATTCCTCCCATGCATTATTTTTCTCATTTCATAGATATGTTTTGAATAGATATATACTCCAGAACACCAATTACAGAACCAAACCTGGGAAGGGAAGGTTTGCATAAAAAACACCACAGGTCTTTGGTCATTTATATATGCACAAATATTGGGTAAAGAGTCGAATCTGAGAATGCTGACCTAAGAAGGAAGAACAGTAGAATTTAAGTTATTGCTGCACACTTGAACTATCTTATTTAGGGAGATAAACTTAACAAATCAAATATTCACACGGATGAGTATGAGCTTCCTTGATGAATGGCAAGCTCAAAACTATGATTACAAATTGAATACTAAATAGTACTATAATAAATTCTTATAATTTTATGTTTTCTCAGCATCATTTTGAAAGTAAATTGGACTTTCTCTTCTCAGAATCAGGACTCAGTCATTGGCACAGTTTCAGTTCTCCATCTCCACCCACTACCTCAGGGTGGGAGATCCAGAAATCCACCTTGTACAACCATCTTCTGGCAACCATCTTCATATGAGACAGCTGGTTACAAGCTGCTTGACTGACCCCCACACCCTGCATGGACTGACTGCCCACCCATATATGCCTCAGGGTCCACCTCTCAGTCACAGTGTAACTCTATAGAACTCAGTCCTGCTTACTCTAAACCTAGAATTCAAGAAGTCTGTTCTATTTTCTGTGGGAAATCTAATACCTTCATCAATATTTCTGAGAATTTCCCGGGATTAATATCTTCATGATTACTCTGATTCTACCTGGCCCCGCCAGACTATTGATATCAATGGCATCTGATTCCCTGCACCTATTCTGCTGTCTGCTGTGTGACAAATCAAGGCATGAAAAGCAAGATCTTTCCTCTAAATACCTCTCCAAAATGCTCAATTATAGTATTTGTATGTAATATGTTTCGCTTATGATTTGTAATGATAGAGAAATTTATTTACATGGCTTCCAAAAATTTGACATTTAATATTAGACATTGTCCCTTAACATTTATTAAATCGATCTTCAGTAATTATTACCTATTCATTTTTCTCCATAGACGTCTACTCTGCCATGTTACTTAGACATTTCTGTTCCTCCTCTCTTCTCTCTCACTCCTTTCACTATTCTTGTTCTAAACTCTGTTCATCATTTTGACAGAGAATATTAACTCTTCCTCATTTTTATTTTCTTATAATCCACCCATTTCTCATCATCCATTAAGTTTCCATGTTATATTTAAATATAACTTCTCCAGGTATTTTATAGAGATGATTCCTCCTCATTATGGAAACTCTGAAGCCAGAAATTAAAAGTCTTTGCATATAAGAGTCATGAGCAGTTGAGGTAATGAATGATAGCTGCCTAAATCCAAATCTCTCCAACCAACATGAATAACAAATAAAACTACACAAAACTCTCACTTCTGGCATAATTAGAAGACAGAAAACATTACAAGTGTAAATTACCTGTAAGTGGAAAAATAAGGACACATCTCAGCACAGTCAACTTTTGAAATCCCTCTGCTATCATTTCTAGAGAAGCAAAGGGCTTCTGAAAAAAAAATGCACAAGAAAAATAAAGAAGAATTGATTTTAAATCACCCCCAGGAGGAGAAAGCGCTAAGAGTCCTGCTACTAATGATGGCAACAGATTATTAAACATTGAATACTATATAAATCAATGAATTCATGCAAGTCAAAATAAATGAACCGAAATGAAATAGAGGGGGATGTTATGTCTTTAAGTAGAATGTGGAAGGGGTGAGCAAGTTAGAAAATTACCATTTTGCAAGCTTTATTATAAAATTTGATTTAAGCAAAAATTATCAATGAATACCTAAATCAGTAAGTCAAAGTTTGGAAATGTAAAGAATATTTATGTGTCTTCAAAGTATCTCTCCACAAATTACTTATCAATTACTAAGGAGAAAATTAGTAGAGAAACGTAGTAGGACCATTTTAACCAAATAATTATGGCTGACATCATCAATAATGGGACAAACTGACATCATGTGCATCCTGATGTGATGTGCTGAGAACACAATCTCATGTCTGTTTTACTATCTAACTTAAAAGACCAGAAACTATCAGAGGAAATATCAGACAGACCCAAACTAAGAACCTCTTCTACATAGTAATAGGTACTCTCCAAAGCTGCCAAGGTTATACAAAAGAAGACAGAAGAGTTCTTCCAGATTACAGATCACTCAAGCTTCATGACAGCTAAGCATATTTTTTCATCTTGAATTAAATTTTAGACCAAGAGAAAACAGATAGTAATATAAGGCATTATTAGGATAATGGATTGGAATATTGGCTATGTGTTAGGTTATACTATTGTATAGATTTTTTTTTTAATGTTGGTCATTTCACTAGTTGTGGTAGAGCATCTCTTTGTGCTCAGGAACTACACACTGTTCAAATGGTAAAAAAATAATTATTAAAAGAGTAAATGAGAAAGCAACTGAAGCAAAAATGCTAGCAATTGGTGAATCTGGGTAAATAATATATGGACATTTTTGGTCATATTCTATAAATTTCTTTATGAACTTGAAGTGATATCAAAATAAAAAATGTTTAAATCTCACTTTATTAAGAATAGAAAATTCGGGGCAACCCCTTCGCATCCCCTCCCACTGTGGGAGCTTCTGTCCTCCCAATAAATGCTGCTTTCTCACTTAAAAACAAAAAAAAAAGAAGAATAGAAAATTCTGACTTTTCCTTTTTAAAAAAAATTAATCTCTGAAGTTAAATAAAGGGAAACAAATTTACATAGCTTCTCCAAATATCCTTAAGAAAGTAAGTTTATGATAGAATCAAACTATATCTGCATAAGTTAATCTTTTGCTTTTAACCAAATTAATTGAGCCCAAAATAATACATATATATTTCTCAAAACGGTGTGTGGATTTTTGACAAATTAAGTTGTCCCAATATTGCCAAAATGTTTACAGCGATATAGCAAAATTATAAACTATTATTTTTGAATCATTGCATGATTTTCATTATTGAAGTTTAATATAGGCTAAAACATTTGTTTTCATTGATCCATCTGTTATTAATAGGTGCACCTGTATGATGTTCTTTGCTTTATGAGGTTAAGAATATAGCAGTAGCTACCATACATTGAGCATCTACCTGTGCTAGGTAAGGTGCTTGGAAAATTACACGTATCATCCTATTTTTTGATCTTCAATATATCTTATAGGTTTGATTAGTTCTTTTTCCATTTGTAAATAAGTAAAAATAAAAATAAAAATAAAAAACTGAGGCTCTCAGTTGCTTCACATAGTTTGTGCCAGACAGAGATAATAAACCCTAGTCAACCAGACCGGAAAGCCAGTATGTTTACTAATGCCATGTGTAGTCCATGGTTTTCCAGTAAGATTAGTAATTCTCATGACTTTTAATTGGAGACTTTGCCAATCTCTCAGAATAAATTATTCAAAATTATCAATTGTTAAATCAATTTTCCTAGACTGAGTGCTTGGAATAAAGACAATAGTCTGCTTAAAATTTAATTTCATTACCTTATCATGTTGTACTATATCCTGGCAATAGGACCCTGCTCTGTTGAAAAAATAATCTTTAAATATGCTTTTATTATTCTGGAAGAAACTTAAATGTAGGGGATCCAGAATTACATATATTAATTCACTTTGAAAAATTAAAAGGAGGACGGGCTCGGTGGCTCAGCCTATAATCCCGGGTTCAAGACCCGCCTGGACAGCAAGACCTCATCTCTACAATAAATCAAAAAAAATCAACCGGGTGTGGTAGCGCATGCCTGTAATTCCAGCTACTTGAAAGGCGGAAGCGGAAGGATCGCCAGAGCCCAGCAGATCGAGGCTGCGGTGGCCGGGAGCGGCCACTGCACTCCAGTCTGGGCGACAGAGTGAGACTCCAACTCAAAAAAAAAAAAGAAAGAAACAACAAAAAAACCTCACAACAAAATTCAAAGATCCAGAAACTAAACTCTTGTAAATATGCTTTACTTTGAAATTCTTCAAAGTTAATTTTCATATTGAGCAGTCAAGAAGATACCTGGCTACCTATGACCTTCAGATACTGTAGCTCTATTTACATGTGGCCGCTGCCAAAACGTGAGTCACCAAGTCAGATTGTGACATGCCCATAGCATATCATGTTATTTAACTCATTGCCTCAGGGAACACATGAGAAAAAAAAAACACAATCTGCAAAGCAGTTATTTCAGCAATGCATATTCCAGGATACGGTGCGTGATTTAGCAAGCTGTATTTAAGTCTGCAGAGAATTATAGAGAAAATGCTTATTTACAGTCATCTAATCTGGAGAGATGAATAATTTTGCTGAATTTACATCTGCAGATGTCAGACTCAACAGAAAAACAGGCAGGACATGCAGTATTGTTCCATCTTCCTCTACCAGGCCAGTGCCGAATTTCACATAACAACAACAAAAGGTTATATTTCTCAAGAAGTCCCAATAGCAAATTCAATGGTTTTATGCATGTCTGGATCATGTTTTTGAAAGAAACAACATTTCTGTAGAAACTTGTTTTCCTCTTTCTCAATCCTGAAAAAACTGCCAAACCGGAAATTCTGAGAAGTGGGAATGCAATTTGTATGATGTATTTGTGATCTTTAGCATGTGGCCATTTCAGTGATTCACAAATAGCACTGTAAGTCACAATTTTTTTAAAAATGCAGGTTTCGATAAAATAGGATTCAATCAAAATGTAAAATTACATTTTAGCAAAGTGATATTTGGCCTCTACTTAATATGTTTCCTTCCTTTCCTTCTCTTCCTCCTTTTCCTCTGCCTCCTACCCTTCTCAGGACTCGCACTGTTGTCAGATTTCATCTGCCATTTAAAAGTAAAGTGTTGCATACCTTCAGAAAACCTTTTTTTTTTTTTTTAATGGGATCTCATAAAAGTGTTTTGACGGGGTTCACCACTTTAAAAAAATCTAGACCCTTCAGGGAGATGGAGGATAATTAAAAGTGCCTGTAGTAAATCATAAAAAGACCAAATTAATGGTTTGTTTAAACAAAGAAATGAAAACAATTTAACAAAGTCAAAACCTTTCATCATTTTTTTTTAAATTGACTTCTCTTGTATAATTGAACATTTGTTTTTGCTTCTTTTCTCTAAAGATTTGGGTTTAGTTGAGGTTCTGGAAAAAACTTAGTGGTTTATTTTAGACTAAATAAGCTTAAAATTCACTAAACATCAGCATAAACTCTTTTCACAAAACATTCTACATAGGAACATATTTCTAATTTCCATAAATTTAATCTACTAAAATCAAAAAATCAGCTCAGAATTTTTCTTGGCAGTCAAGAATAGAGAAAAATTAAAGCAATTGGTTTGTTTTGTTGAGCCTCTATGAGTGTACCACCTCTGTAAAGCGTACTGTAAATCCCTTTGCATCTACATCTGATAAATCATGCAGTTAGCAACTCTAATGACTTTTATTCTTCATGGAATGAAAATGTGGTCACTGCATTATGAAACAGTGTAAGTGAATTCATGTGTATGCAAACTTATCGCATGTGTGAAGCAAATCAAACACAAAAAATATGATCTCTATGTTGTAGAACAATAAAAGATCTATAAATGTGAAATGAATAAAATATAATTAAGCACTTACTCATTGGAAATGAGTGTATGCTGACAAACATAAAAAGAAGAAAGTATGTAAGAAAAAAGTGTCTTTACTCAAAGTTGTCTTCCAGGAAACACTGGGAGAATTGTCCCCATTAAACCCAATGAAGAAACTGTAGAAAGTAAAATATTGCTGCCCCATGTCTTATGAATTTATTCAGCAAACATTTATTAAATTCCACACAAAGTTTAAAACAATACCATCTCCACAGTCCTAGAACTCTCACGGTACTGGAGAGCAAAATGAGCACAAACAACACACCAGTGTGGTGCAGCGTCCACAGAGTGCAATGGGATCACAAAAGTGCATCATCATCATTGACTACAGATGCCAGAGAATATTTCACAAGGAAGGCAGATCTTGAGCTGAGTAACATACAATTAGAAAGAATTCCCTAGACAGTTACAGGGGGAAACAGTTGCAAAGCTGTGGAAAGGGAAAAGAGCCTACCATATTTTGGAGGTTTCAGCACAACTGGAATATTTGATGTATAAACAAGGAGAATAACAGCCCATTAAAATAAGGATGTTAAGAAGCCACCAAAAGAGTTTTAGCTTCTTTTTTTCTGTCTGTTAAATTAATTCTTTTGCATCAATAGAAATCTAAAAGTGGGGAAAACATAAAGAAGAAAATTAAGCCTACTTTACATTTGTTCTTCAAAGGATCATGTGACTTGAACACTGGCTTCCTTCCGCAGCTCTGCAGCATTACTGATCCGCACCAGCGGGCAGTGATGAGGTTGTCCCCAGCTGTCCCGGGACAAACCATCCATCTGTCCCCCAACTCTCACTAGAATTTCCCCCACTTATTGTCCACAGTAGTGCATTCTCCTCTCAGTCTTGGTGCCTTCAGGAAAATTAAACTCTCCCTAGATATGGAAGACATTTCTTTGTTTTTATGGTATGTCATTACCATTTGCTATACTTGGCACTAATAGAGATAGTATTCTTTTTCACTGTTTTATTTCCTCTTCTTGTTTTTCTTCTAACGTTGATCAGAAAGTGTTTAGAAGTTTGCTCTTAAAAGAAGCTTTGCCAGATATCCCAAGTACTTGTTTTAGTTCAGAATTGTACATGTATGTGGCACTGCCAGTTCATCAAGAAGGACTGTTGAGAGGCTTTGGTATGTAGAGCAAAGCGCTTTCTGGGAAAACACTGATTTGCATACCCATTATAGCATATGAGATACTATTTTCTAGCATGCTTACAAGTGTTGGTTATCTCTGAGCTTGGCACATAGTTGAGGGATTTTTAAAAATCATAGCGATAAAAATCAGGATTGTACATTCTTGCTACACTCTTCCTATAGTGTGAAGGGTAGACTTAACATGGGGGTGTGGTGTCATTTCGAGTCTAAAAGACAAGGTGGGCGGTGAGTGAAACTATCTAGATGAGAAGACATAACTCAAAAAATGGCAGAAAGAAGAAGAGAGAAGGAAAAGATTTTGAGAGATGATGAGACAGTACAAATATTGTAACCAAGAATATGAAGGACCCAAAAAAACTGGAATTTTTTCATTAAAAAATTGTGTATTTATTCTTACATGTTTAGACTTCAGTCACCTTCAACGTACTCTCTGTCTGATGCAAGATGCTTTTTCCACTGCTCAAAACAGTTTCTGGACTCGTCAATGTTGATGCTACTTTTAGTGCTTCTGTCGTTTTTTGTTTCATCTCTTCCACATAGGCGAAACGTTTTCCTTTGAGGACTTGTTTCATCCAGGAAAGCAAACAAAAAAAAAGTCATTCAGGGCAAGATCGGGTGAATAGGGAGAGTGGGGTAAAAAACTACTAAACACTCTGTGGTCTGGGCAAGTGTGTTCCTAAATCACCCATCATGAAATGGGCAAATGTGTTGAAAAAAATCTCCAAAGAAAGAATTCACTGAAGCCAAATGCAATCTTTCACAACGACACTAGCTGGTACACTGATGTCAGGTGGTTCCTAGAACTGTTACCTAGCAGGAGAACCCTATGCTGTTACAAGACACTTGTCCTCCAAAAAAAAGATAATTCCAGGGGTTTGGGGGGGTCTCTCTTGTGTGTTGTTGCTAAGGGAACAATAAAAATAATTTTGAAAATTATTGCCTACAAAACATTCTACACATCATTAGCTCATATAATTGTCGCAAAAAAATTAGAAGATAAATGTTATCCTGATTTTTCAGACTTGTAAACTAGGTTCAAGTAGACATTTAGAACGTGACATTGTAAGGATACTACCGCCTGCTACTCCACACCCAAGGCAGCGTTCTTTTGTTGCAGTTTTTGACTCCACGGTTAGCTTAAACCAGCAACCTCAGGTTCTTTCCCACAACCAAGAAGATTAAGGAACGCGACACCAAAAGGATTAGTGAAAAAAAGAGCTTATTAAGCGGCAAAGCTCTTCAGAGAAGAGGAGTGACTCGAAATGGGTAATCTGGTGCTAGGAATTCTTTGTGGTTTTAATCTTATCTATTCTGGGGGCGTTTCTCTCATTTACGTCTCATCTGCCCCTCACTTCCTGAGACCCAATTCTTATTGCGCATGTGGATCCTTGACCAAAGTTATTCCATCTTGAATATTACCCATAAGCACCACAGAAAAGCCCACTCAAGGGGGTAAAACTACAATGCAAATGCTATGTTCATGATATTATAATAAGCCAAGATCAAGTTAGGACATTTAGTTAAATTATTGAGCCTGCCTTTAAGCAGCAAAAAGTCCCCTTTAGCAGTACATTCTGGGTTGAGAGGATGTTCTTAACCACATTTTAAACCAACACATAATACGGAGGTGGTGCAGTGGGCATTCCTGCAGGTGTTAAGTCTCCTCAAGACCCTCCCTCTCTATCTGCCTAACCAGCAGCTGACTGTCTCCTCTCTCACTTTCCCTATGCCATACTGCAATACTCTGGCTTGTGAAATGATGCCTGCTTTTCTAACTTGAGCATCTTGGTGATGATGCCATTAACCAAACTGAGAAAATGAAGATAAAAGCCAACATGGGAAGAAAGATGATAATATAGTCATGCACTAAGTATGTGATGCTTGTAAGACATAATTGTAGAATTAAGTAGATTCAGGGAACTTTGAGTTTGGAACATAACAGGGAGGATATATCGTTCTTCTGATAAATCTAAATCCTAAAATAAGGCAAAGTTTCTCTATCAATTTTATATGTTAAATATATTAAGCCTGGAGCAGTGTCTCACACCTGTGATATCAGCACTTTTGGGAGGCTTAGGTGGGAGGATCACTTGAACCCAGAAGTTCGAGACCACCCTGGGCAACATAGTGAAAGCACCCAGTCTCTACAAAAATAAATAAATATAGAAGTTAGTTGGGCATAGTGGTGTGTGCCTGTGGTCCCAGCTACTCAGGAGGCTGAGGCGGGAGGATTGCTTGAGCCTAAGAGTTCGAGGTTGCAGTGAGCCATGTTCATACCACTGCACTCCAGCCTGAGTGACAGAGCGAGCCCTGTCTCTAAAACAAACCAACAAAGCCAAATTTAAAAAGCACTATATGACTATAGCAATATTCACCAATATGTTCCTCTCCCTAAAATAAGTAAACTGCCTTAAAAAAAGATAGTAGTTAATCTACACGCTGTCAAGAGCAACACAGTTCATTGTGGGAAAGAAGAGAAAGAGGTGAGAGGGAGAAGGCAGAGAACAACACTTTATGAAGGAGAGAGGTTTGCGATATCTAACCTGAGTAAAGTTTCTCGAAAGCGTGAGATTTAAAAACATATACCTGGACAGTGTCATGTTTAGGAGACATGATCAAAAAGAAAATGACTAGAAAAAGAAAATCTCTGTTTAAGCATGACATGTCAGAATTTGGCTATCTTATCTCCTTTAGTCAAAAACAGCATAGTAAATGGAATCCATTCACAAATTTAGGCAAAAGGTCGTGGCTGATCAAATAATTTTGCATATTTTAAAATGAGTCAGTGATCCTCATTAGGGCAAAGATGATATGATAATTTTTTCTTACCCCAAATCTTTAGTTTATTGCTTTTCCAGATCAAGCTATATCTGCTTAGTAGGTTATAGAGTTGGCAACTCAGTGACCCTTGTTTGTGATTTGTGAAATGTAATTTAGCTTTTTCTCAATCTTGCCACCTTCTTTTATAATATTGCTTCATTCTTTAGTACATTTACTCAATATGACTCAAAATATGCAGAAATATGCCAATCCACTTAATTTTGTTATCAGTTAGCATTTCTTAAATAGAAAGAGAATACTGACTAAAATGTGTGTATTATTTTATGTGTATTATTTTAATGACAAATATATCAATCAAATCTTAGTATTTAAGGATGCAATAATTTAGAAGTAATGTTATCTTGGAAAATAAATAAATAATAATAATGTAAAGCTTATTGTCAAATATTTTTCTAATTTTTGCATATGCTAAATTTTTGCCAAATTTCTTCACTTCATATTTTCAAGGGTTTGTTTTAGTTCTTAGTCTTACTTCAGAACTCTTTCCAGAATATAAATAAGAAGTCACATTTCTGATTTTCAAGCTTGCATGAGACCTATGTAAAATATGGAAAAAAAATTGCAGGATTGTTATTTTGTTCCAGATATTAAAGTAGTACCCATCCAGATGGATACCTTCTCTCATTTTCTCTTTGTTTTGGACATATTTTCTTTTCTTTCCTAATTCTTGTAAGCCACCATAACGGCAATGGCTTGAAGATTGCAGTGATGATTCATGTGTCTATCAAGTCGATAGGCAGACCAACCACATGATAGGAGAAACAAATTTAAATATTCAAATAAATGGATATTTATTTTCTAATGTTCACTGTGTTTACAAGAACCCAATACCATAAACTAGGTTGTAAGCTTAGCTTGATATTCCATTACCTAAACTTTATCAATCAGAAGTTGGTAACCACATAACTATTGTCCAAGTAGTGTGCATCTGAGCATGATGGTCCTCAGGTAGACAGTGAAACAGAAGTATAAACAGGGACTGTGCCGGGCAAACCAAGACCATTTACTCTTGACTGGACCTCAAACTTCAGGATTTCCTCCTAGAGAAATGTCAAAAAAGAATAATCAACGTCTTTTCTGTCAGCAACCCATACACAGAAATGTAATGTCAAAATTGTAGTTCTGATTTTCTATAGTTGATTTTGCTGGATTTACTATCTCATGCCCTCTAGAGTCCCTTACTTTTTTATGCTTACAAGACTTACTTCAAGTCTCAGCATTGGTCAGATGCCTCAACCTTCAAGATTAGTAGTAGCAGACTGGGCTGGGTGAGGTGGCTCACACCTATAATCCCAGCACTTTGGGAGGCTGAGGTGAGAGGATTGTCTGAGCTCACAGGTTCAAGACCAGTCTGGGCAACTTGGTGAGACCTCATCTCTACAATAAATCAAAAAATTAGCTAGGCATGGTGGCGCATGCCTGTAGTTCCAGCTATCTGGAGGGCTGAGGCAGAAGGATCATCTGAGCCCAGCGGTCAAGACTGCAGTGGCCGCAGGGGCGCCATTGCACTCTAGTCTGGGTGACAGAGTGAAACTCCAAATCAAAACAGAAAAAAAAAAAATAGATGACTGTTTCAACAAAATAACTTAGCAATGATTTAAAATGTTGGAGTTGATTAAATGTGTAATCTAATCACTGAATATCAACATACTCTTAGCCTGATACCTTCTTCTACATTAAAAGTTGGCTGTGTTTCCTCTTCCCAAATTTTAAAATACAAGTAACAACTCGGGCATTTGACTTGTCTTCTGATAATTTTTAACCACCCATTTCATACATGAGAATATGTAAAATCAGACCTTTACAAGTCTTTGTTCCCCTTATTGACAATTGATTCTGATCAACTAAATCAAAAGTAGTAACTAACATGAAAACATGTTCCAGTGTATCTGAGGCTTTGAATGGAAGCTCATTTTACCCAATATCCTTGGGGAAGTAGTCATTTCATTTTTAAAAATGTAATTACTTAATGCAGGTAATTATGATCTCAAAATAACTAAAATATACCATTACAAGAATTCCCAAATTAAACCAGTATATGTAATTTTAGAGAAAACAAAATATTTTAATTTTAGGTTTCAGTGGGAAAGATGAAATTTAGATCTTTTCCTCACTGCATTTTACAACTGCCACCTCCCTAAAGTTTACGAAAGAGGACAGAAAGTCCAAAATCCTCTTTCATTCAATGTTCAGTTAATTAGAAATTCCCCAAAATTAGGTCATCTGGTTAGAAAACAAATTTAAGTTGTTTTACGAGTTGTTTAGTTGTGAGGCCATCAAAATTTCATCTGGACTATTTACGCTCTTAAATACATGATCAAGTCATGCATAATTTAAAAAATAATGGATAAACAAACATGGATAGTCCTTTCAAAGGGAAGCTCTAGATTTATGTCACAAGATCCCAACTGTGGAGTGATTTAAGAACTTATCTGCTTTAATAAAACGCGCTAAGCCAAAGAACCCAAGGATGGTCCGTATTACGCTAATCTAACTTATTTTTCATTAGCAAGTTTTGACACATGATCATCTCCAGACTTGATTGACAGGATTGAATTTTTTTAACCATCATATTTTACTCTACCAGAATTGATAAGATTTCTAAGAGAAGAGTCTCTGATGTGAAGTAAATTAGATCCTGAGGTCAACTCATCAGGCACTTGCAATGAACTATGAGACTGGAAATTAACTTCAAAGTTCATCTATTTCAATGCTCTTGGTCATTCTTCAATCAGGACTGTTAAGATCAAGAGAGACCTATTTCTCAGATTTTTTACTCAAGTAAGTCTAATTCAAAAACAGTATTGCTTTAATTTCAGAAACTTTTCAAAATAACTTTATAAATATTTTAAGTGAAAATTTAAAGAATGAATAACAACCATGTAACCAAAGTCGGAAGTTTCTGTAATTTTATTTCTACATTTAATTATTCAACAAGACCCTTTTATAAAATTTAAAACAATACTTTATATGAAAAGTAGTAAGACATTCATTTAGAAAAATAAGAATATGTAGTTTTTTTAGCATTTAAATTCCTACAATTCCATCATTAAAATGATCACTATTAAACACTTGATGCATATATTTCTAAATTATACCATATATAAAAATATATAAACGCTAAGATTAGAAATTTGGATAGAGACATAAAGGCATAACTTAGAATCAAAACTGGACCAAAATATATATATCATGTTGCATCATGCTGTATATGACTTTCTTTTACTCATATAAGATTATGAACACTCCACTTTAAGATATATTTACTTACAGAATCATCTCAATAGTTGTAAGTATGCCATTTAATGAGCACACCATAATTTATATAACTAAATTTAAAGATTATTTGGAGTCTTTTATGTTTATCTATTATAAAGAATTCTGTGTTGTATATTCAATATCTAAATAAATGGCTATATCCGTGACATGTTTGTAGGATGGTTTTGAAGGAATTGCTATATCAAGGAGCATGTATTTTTCTAAGCATTTTTGTTCAGCAACAGACAGTAGAAATTACTCAAACTTCACTTATCAAATTCTACTTAAAAATTTACTGAGAAATGTGGAAATGAGATAGCCCTAGTTTGACAGAACAAATGACAGGAAATAGCATTTCAATTTTATTTGAGGGGTTTTGACTTAATTCCATTCCTATTAAACCGAGAAAAGCTATTTCAATACCTACCACATTCTCTTTCTCTAATTTCTGTTTTCTTCTTTTGTGAAGAATGAACTCACACTCTTTATGCGAGCAGGAAACAAGAATAAAACCTATTTGACTGGGTTTGGTTTTAAACTCTTTAAACCTCTAGTCTGTGAGTTATCTGGGCAAGAGACTGAACTGGTATTAACACATTACCTTCAGAAATATTTCTTTGTAAGTGCCTTTGACCTTATGAATAGATGTTTCCACAGCTACTTAGCTGTCACTCTTAACTTTTACACACTCATCTTTCTCCAGTGATTTCTCATCAGTTTCCAACAAATCATGGAGAGGGCTGATTGAGACGTAATCACATCTTAAGCCATGCATATACAAGGAGGAACTCCCACAAAACAGAATTGATTGATAAATTATGTATTTATTCTTATATTTTGAAACTTCAGTCACATTCCAAGTACTCTCCATTTGATGCAATACACATGTGGAGACAGTTTTTCCACTGCTCATAACAGTTTTTTAACTCATCAGTTTTGATGCCTTTTTGTGCTTCTGTTGTTTTTTTGTTTCACTTCCTCCACATTGACAAAACATTTCCCTTTAAGAACTCTTGGGGAAACAAACAAAAAAAAAACAAGTTGCCGAGGGAGAGACTGGGTGAATAAGTAGGGTGGGGCATAGGGTTCATGCAGTTTGTGGTGAAAACTGCTGAATACTCAGCGTGGTGTGGGCAGGTCCGCTCATAAATCACCATCATGAAATGGTCAAACGTGCTGAAAGAATCTTCCAAAAAAAAAATTCACTGAAGTCAAATGGAGAGTCTCACAACAACACTAGCTGGTACAATGATACCAATGGGCTCCTATAGGATGTTCATTTACCTATAGGGGGAGGCCTGTACTACAAGAGGCCCACCCTCCAAAAAATAATTCCAGTTTTTTGGGGTTCTCCTCCATACAACTTCTAATTTAAGCTTTTTGCATGTACTGTTTACTTCAGTATGTTTTCATAGGTGGATTGAAAAGGAGGAAACTATGGAAAGAACATTTTTAAAAATTAAACTGACTCACTGAACTAGGGGCTGGTAAACCTTTTCTCTGTGGGTTCAGTAGTATGTATTTTCAGTTTTGTAGTCCATAAGATCTCTGTCACAACTATTTATCTCTGCCCCAGTAGTTTGAAAACAACCAGATACCATACACAAACGTATGGATTAGACCATGTCCAAATAAAACTATTTATTTATTTATTTATTTATTTATTTATTTATTTATTTATTTATTTATTTTTGAGTTGGAGTCTCACTCTGTTGCCAGGCTGCAGTACCGTGGTATCCTCATTGCCACCCCAGCATTGACCTGCTGGGCTCCGGCAATCCTTCCACCTTAGCCTTCCGGTAGCCAGAACTACAGGCGCGTGCTACCATTCCTGGCTAATTTTTTCATTTATTGTAGAGATGAGGTCTCACCATATTGCCCAAACTAGTCTCGAACCCATGGGCTCAGGCAATCCTCTTGCCTCTGCCCCTTCAAAGTGCTGAGATTACAGGCTTAAGCCACCACATCCGGCCTAATAAAACTTTATTAACAAAAACAGGTAGTGAGTAGATTTGTCCCATGGACTGTAGTTTACCGTCTCTACCCTGAACTGCCTTTCCATTTCAAACTTTACAAAAGCTTAATCACTAGAAGTTTCTGTAATTGAACTAACAACCAAAATTTGCATCTTACATTTTGTTTACTAGAATGATTTCCACAACTCTATTTAAAGGAAAAGGAAAGAAAGTGTGGACAAAATCAAAGTGACATTCAACTCTTTTTTTTCCCCCCAGGTCATTCCATTAGCATTCTCTAAGGTTTCTACTTGCTTTGTTTTGGAGCTGATTAGTGTTTACTAAAGTGGCCAGTCTTCACCAAATGCACATCCTTGTGGAATCTGTCACCTCTTGAGTTCTTTAATGGTGGTCTCTAACTTTCCAGTCTGAGCTTCCAGAGACTTCCAAAATCTCTGAATTGGTACAACCTGGAAAGTCCCTGAGGATTTGACTTTAATCCCACTGGCAGGCAAGATCTATCCAAGTGCAGCATTTTTTTGGCCATCTCTTGCTTCACCCTGATATCCTCCGTTATCCTGATACAACTCTTCGTGTGTGGTAAAGAACACATCTCACATTTCTCCAGACCTGCCAGAAATGTGTCAAGGCTAACTTTGTTCTCATTAGTGTAATGTATCTGCTTAATTTATGCCACAAACTTTTTTACTCTACCCATAATGGGACATTTGCATAGCTGTGCACACTTCGACTTTTTAACTTAGTGCTCAAGAAGATTATTCAGAAAACTGAAAAGACATTTGCCATGAAATGTGTAACAACTGCATGGACAGTCTCCCAAAAGTCTGATTTCAAACATCTTGCCAATAATAAAATCCAAACCAGGTTTATGTGAAGGAAATTATGAGTCAAAATAAATTTTATGCCTAACTTAAATCTTTGCCATGGTTGACAAACAATGAAAACAGCATGGAAATAGAATACTTTTGTAATATTTGGTATAATTTCTCAATATTTAATTTTACCCACATCTTAGAAAATCATATATACTTCCAGAATTAAAAGATTGGAACATTTTCTTCGAGACTTTACTGTCTTCAACATTCTACTGATTATTTTTCATAAGTATGTATCACACTTGAACATTTTCGATATTAAAAAATAAATTACATACTGCACATAAACTTCTAGCTATCCTTCTACCTCTCTTTTTCCTCAATGAAGCTTCTTGAAAACGTTATCAAGTTTAATTTCTGTTCCCTTTTATCTCTCTCTCTCTTCAATCCACTGCAATCCAGCTTGCAATCCAACTTCTTCTCCTGCCATGCCACTGAAACCACTGCTGTGAGAGTTACTGGTGAATTCATTTTTAATAGGTCTGCTAAGGAATCTTCACCACCCCTTCTTTGACTGATCACACCTTCCTTCCCTTGACTTCCATTATTCTCAACTCATTTTCTCTCAGGTAATTTTTAAAGGTCCTCTTCTACTTGCCTTTAAAATGTGAAATGTTTCTTCAAGGTTTATTCCTAGGTCACCTTCTATTTGTCTCTACACATACCATGCCAGTGATTTTATCAACTTCGATGATTACTAGTCAGGAAACCAGATTTCTCTGTTGAGCCCCGGGCTTCTGTGAATACCTGCCTATTTGACACAGCTACCTTGTTGGCTTCCTGGTACTTTGAGCTTGATGTGTCCCCAAATAAACTCAATCACCTCCACCTTTCTTCCATCTTCTCCCTAGGAGTTCCCTCTCTAAGTGAATGACATCACCCTTCAACCAGTTGCCCAAGCCAGAAACCTCAGTTTTCCTTGACTCTTTTCTCTCTTTCACTCTTGTATTTAGTTAGAAATCAAATTTCACTTAACCTGTCATCTAATAATTGTTCATATCTTTCTCTTCTTCCAGTGGCTCCCACCATCAACCGACTCCAAGTAGCCCTCATCAGCCACCTGGATTATCTCCTCACTTGCTTACCTCCATTCCTCTCGGTAGCTTGTTCTCCATAAAGCCACCCAAGAGCTTTTAACACACCACTGTGATCCACCGTATTACAGGGATCCATAGTCCAATTATTCTAGCATCTCTCTCCTCTTCCGGAAACATTCTTAGCTATCTTCATTGCCTGGGTAGTTTCTGTTCACCCTTGAAATTTCAGCTTATATATCACTTCCACTAGAAATTCTTTCCTGGCCCAGCCTCTTCATCAGATAGTTCTTGGTACGTGTGGTGAGACTGACAGATAAGACTAGGCAGGTAGGAAGAATCAAATGAGCCATCCTTAGCTCTTAGGAGCATCAAAAAGCCATTGATGTGTAATAAACTGGCCTTCCGAAGATCACAGTGACCCATTAACACTCTTGAGCTTTAAACTGTATCAATTAGGATGACAACTTCAAAGATTAAGGGAGTGGAGGGGAGAGGAGAAGATGAGAAAGGAGGGGTAAGAAGAAGAGAGGAGAGGGAAGGGGAGGGGAGGAGAAAGAAGGGGAGAAAAGAAGAATCGAGGGGAGGAGAGGGGACAGATGTTTCAGGCTGAGCAAGCTCATTAAGGGAGATAGCAAAAGCCAAACTAACTTGCACCTTAAATATTGGCTATTCAGGGTAAAAAAAACTTTCCAGTGTAACCATAACACAGTGAGTGAGAATGAGTGATTCTTTGCAGAAGTTATGAGCACTTACATTATCCAGGATAGTACTGGCCATTCTTGACTAACTCCTGGACGTCTGACATCCTGAATATCTCTGTATTGCTAACTTCACTGGCAATATGGTTTGGAAAATTATAGTGTCAATTCCTAATTATGTCTAGGCAGGAATTCATCTTAGAAAATGTGGTCTTAATGTTGTTTATAAGAACATCTTGGAAAGATAACTTTGTTTTGATAAATTAAACATTCTTCACTGAACTCCTATAAACAAATATGTAACAGACAGCAGAAATACCAGGGAAGTTTATCAAATAATACTGTCACTTACACCCTGACTTCTGGGTTTTGTCCTTGTCTTTAGTTATAAATTTCCTCAAACTCTATTTTAAATTATTTATTTCTTAAAATGATAAAGTAAGCAGGGCTTTCCTGTAATGAACGTAATTTTACAACTTGTTCCTGGGATTAACTGTGGATTAAAAAATTTGTTTTGATCTTCATAAATCCTTTTTTGTTTGTTTGTCTGTTTCATTATTATAAATACTTAGGAAACATTTACCAAAGAATTATTATGCTTTAGGGATAATTCCATGTCAGGCAGTTCACTTCGAATATGCCAGCAATGCTTAGTACTATGTACAATCTTATAACTACTAATTCAACAGTCACAATTCATAATAGCGTTTCAATCTTTGGTCAATTTCCCAATCACTCATAACCCCAATATAATCAAGATCCAAGATCAGGTCACCGTGATTCCTGAAGACATAAACAACCTTGACTCAATGCCCCAATTTCATAGCCTCATAGTCCAAAGTTTTCAGGAAAAAAAAAAAAACTATGAATTCCCAGGGGCTTATCCAGCCAAGTATTTCAATAACAAAGCTGGAGGGATTCTCCTATCAGTTTATAAGGATACATTTTACTACTAAGGTCTTTTGAATGATTGCCTTCTTCAGAAGCCCCTCCTACACAATAAAGACTTAAAATCCCAGGTAAACATTTTATATAGCTAAAAATCTATCATCCTGAACACCCAAATCACCAAAAAGTGAAGTAAAGTTTCATTTTCTTTATTCCTCTAGCTTGAGATCAGATTTGGTAAAAAAAAATATTGTTTTACAACCAAGACTAATGCCTGCAATACAGACTCCTGTGTCTTAAAAGTAATGCACAAAAGTGTCCAAGTAGGTTGTGCTACCACATGGAGGGAAGGTATCCGGTGTGATGTGCCTGCCATACACAGAAAATGACAGTCTCCCCACCATTCCTCATACACTCCAGGCTGTGCCCTCTTCTTAAAACATTTTTCTCCTGGCTTTCTTTTATTTCCATCAATCTTTATGCAAATCACACCTCAATGAGTCCCCCAGCCACAGTGGGAAAACTTCTGTTCCACCCTCCCCTCCCCTGGCAGTCCCATCTCTCTTACCCTGCTATCCTCTTTTCTTTCATTTTCTTCCTTCCTTCCTTCCTTCCTTCCTTCCTTCCTTCCTTCCTTCCTTCCTTCCTTCCTTCTTTCTTTCTTTTTTTTCCTTCCTTCTTTTCTTTCTCTCTTTCTTTTCATCTTTCTTTCCTTCTTTCTTTTCTTCCTTTTCTTTTTTTTTTTTTTTTTTGAGTTGCAATCTCTGTCACCCAGGCTGGAATGCAGTGACATGATCACATCTCATCACAGCTTCAACCTCCTGGGTTCAGACAACCCTTCCACCTCAGTCTCCTAAGAACCTGGGACTATAGGCGTGTGTCTCCAAGCCCGGCCAATTTTTGCAATTTTTTTTTTAGACACAAGTTCTTGCTATATTTCCCAAGCTGGTCTCAAACTCCTGGGCTGAAGCGATCCTCCTGCCTCAGCTTCTGGAGTAACCAGGACTAGGTGTGCACCTCTATGCCTGGCTAATTTTTTGATAGAGACAAGTTCTCACTATGTTGCCCAGGCTGGTCTCAAAATCCTGGGCTCAAGCGATCCCCTTGCCTCAGCCTCTGGAGTAGCCAGGACCACAAATGTGCACCCCTACACCTGGCTAATTTTTTGATATTTTGGTAGAGATCAGGTTTCACTATGTTGCCCAGACTTGTCTTGAATCCTGAGCTCAAGCGATCCCTCACCTCGGCCTCCCAAAGTACTGGGATGACAGGTCTCAGCCTCTCTATCTGTCCTATGGGTATGTTGCCTCTTATACCTCTTCTGGAACTTTATTCCATTAACTAAATCTTCTTTTACAAATCATCAATCTCTTGCTCCCTTTCTCCTACCTATGATTACGGTTATATATACCCAGTTCTCCACATCTGTTACTCTCATGTATCCTTGAACTATATACATTCAGTATTGCCTCCCCTTTCACATCCATCATCTTAGAAACAATTTACTGCTCAAGCTTTTGACCACTGGACTTTAAGTCCTGCATATATAATGATTCTTGTTGTCAAATATCATGATCAAATCTCACAGCCTTTTCCCAGTCTCTATCCACCACAATGTCTGTGGCATTTGCCATATTTAATCAGTCCTCTGCTTCAGCCAAGGGACTTTCCTATCCTTCTTCTGCTTCACACCCACTTCTTCTTTGTGGGTGTTGTGGTTTCTCTTCTTCCTTCCACATCGTGTATCAGGAGGTAGAGTGAAGCTTAATCATTGACCTCTTGTTCTCTGTCATCATTTTTCCCTCCCGGCTCTTAAACATTCTCGATACTTATGGATCTATTTCTTTGGCCAGCCACATTGCTCTCCTGATCTCATCAGAGAGTAGGAGACTATCGGAGCTGGTAGAGATACCGGGGATTACATTGTCCAACAGTTACATTTGAGAGGTAAAATAGCTGGGCCCACTCTCACCAGAGAATGAAGGATAAAAATTCAAGAGTTCTAGAGTCTCTCATGTGGCTAATAGCCTATAGGGGAGGAATTCATTTTCTATAACCAACTTGCTTTGTGACATTTGCAAAACTATCAAACTTATCTGAATCTTACCATCCACTATGCCTAAAATAAAATTTTAAAACATGTTTTTTCCCTATAAGCATTAATTTTTCATTTATCTATGATTATTTGATACCTGATGTGGGATATCACCACAGGATCACAGCCAACTGTGTACAGGCAAGCCATTCATGTTCTTTCTCAGGAAATGACATCCCCTTCTAGAGATTTTCTTGTCCTGATGCATGGTGCATCATGATCCAAGCGACACCAGACCCAGGCTTGTTCGTCGCTACATTCACTGGCCCATCCTTTTCTGGTGATCTTCCAGGGTGAATATCTGGCATCAGCTGCATTACTGTAACCACAGAGAGGAAGTTCTGCTCTTCCCTAGAAATAAGTTTATTGGATTCTGTTATCTCCTTCAAGGCAGAGGCTGAGTCCTGAGAGCTTCATCTGCTTGGCCCTTGACTCCCAGGTCCCAGGACTCTTGAGAGGAGCTCTTGATACACCTTGTGTAAATCCATCTGTCTACACATCTCAACCTTCCACCTGGGGCTTTCTTGTTGCTTTTCAGGCATGAAAAGATACAGGCTCCATGAAGTCCATGTTTGTACTGGCTCACCCAGCCATGCCTGAGGTAATGGGCAGGAGAGGCAGCTCTTAGACCAGCTGGCAGGCTCACCCAGCACCCTAGCTGCCAGCTCAACTTTCCTGAGATCTGGCTGCCCCAAAGGCTGCCTGGAGAAGTGAGTAGCATAACCCCATCATGTAGGGGAATTAATGCCTTGTGGAATGAAGTTGGACCAATAATAGATAGAAGAGAGAAAGTCCCTGATAGATAAAATTTACTTCATTCTTTCCTCCTCTCCATCATATAGCTGTCAAAGTGATTCCATAGCGCCTTTACAGAAAAGTCTTGGGTGACCAAGCAGCCATCTGTGTTTCTTGTAAAGCTATGGCCAACTGGTATTTGATTTCATTCTCTTCTTGTCTATCTTTCCATTTTCCCTCTTTTTTTTTCCTCTCTGAAATGTCACCTGCAAATAAAATGTTACCAAGTAAGCATTGTCTTCAGTATCTACATACTAGGAAAATCAGGCTTAGACATGTATCAGAGAATCCTCAATTCCTCTCTCAACCTTCGTGTAGTCAGTCAACTATCACACTGCTAAGTTCTGTTTAACGTTCTTTTATAATGTCACTCTCATAATTCCTCCTTTTGCCTCTTCAGAGTCACCCTATTAGAGCCTACTCTTACTATCTTTCTCCTAAAATATTACAAAAATCTCTTAACTAGAATTTTCCCCTTGGTGATATCCACAATTCATTTCACACTGTGGCCAGTTTAACCTTCTCAAAAATGCCATCTGTATCTTTCTAAACAATTCCCCAGTGTTTTTAGTACAATGTTCTTTCCTGGGGGAGTCCCAACCACTTACGTCTAGTCTTTTTTTTTTTTTTTTTTTGAGTTGGAGTCTCACTCTGTTGCCCAGACCAGAGTGCAGTGGCCGCTCCCGGCCACTGCAGCCTCGACCTGCTGGGTTCCGGCAATCCTTCCACCTCAGCTTTCCAAGTAGCTGGAACTACAGGCTCGCGCTACCACGCCCAGCTAATTTTTTGATTTATTGTAGAGATGAGGTCTCGTCAAGCTGCCCAGGCAGGTCTCGAACCTGTGGTCTCAGGCAATCCACTCACCTCAGTCTCCCAAGGTGCGGGATTATAGGCTGAGCTACCAAGCCCGGCTACGTCTAGTCTTAATCTCATGCCCAACCTTTAGCCTGCTTGTTTGCTGATATGTTAATAATTTGAAGTGAAGGCCACCTTTCTCTGGGATAAAAAAAAATCTTCATTATATGACTTCTACGAAATGATACAACTTACCCCCCATTCCTGTACATGTAGTTTCTATTTCAGACAATCATGGACATTCATTTATTATCTCATGAGCAGGCTATACGTCCACAACCCTAAATGCATTCACCATTTCTTCTTGACACTTCTTTCCACTGTCTATTTCATTTAGCCTCCCACAGAACTTAGACTTCATGAAAATGGGAACCTCATTTGTCCCGTTCCCCATAGTACATAGCGCTAAGCATTAGTCCTGTGTTGGATAATTACCAGAACTTCCACCTTGAAATCTTGGGTGGACCCAAAACAGAGGGAAATAAGATGTGAACGTATGTAACTGTGGCATGGCACTGGTTTTCCTAGGCCATGCGGTATAGACCCTGGAAAACTGATATTTTTCTGCTCAACTCCCAACATTGAAAAGTGCCCATTTGACTTGATGGATTTTTTTTCCCTGTGAGCTGAAATTCAGGAGTCCCCTAGTTCCCAGGAGGAACCAAGGAGACCTGGGGGAGCCCCAACTGCTTATGTTTAGTCTTAATCTCATGCTCAACCTTTAGCCAGTTTGTTTGCTGATAATGAGAGTAATTTGAAGTGAAGGTCACCTGAACCAAGTACCAGTAGTCATTCTTACCAGTCTTCAAACTCAAACCAAACTTTGTGGCCTGCATTTTCTCCAGTAAGTAATCACCAAGTATTTGTTAAACAAAGGAGGAAAAGTGAATGAAAGAAGTCCTCTTCTTTACTGAAAGAACATCTACCTGGGGACGGGGAGACACCTGTTATCAACAAGGGGGCCTAAATGAAGCATATTTGTATACCTAACCCTTAACTGTACCCCACAATCTCAAAATAAAAAAATATTGAGAAAAAAAGAAAGAACAACTCAGATCTGACCTTCATGAAGCCCTTCCGCACTGCCTTTCTGTTGTAAATCAGAATAATCCCTCCTAAATTCCTTCAGTAGTTCTGTGTAAAGCCCTCAATAGGTCCTTAATAATTTGTTTTCTTTCATGGATGTTATCTTTGAAGGTATGTCTTCCTACGCAATCATACTACAAAATCTTTGAAGACAAACCCATGTTTTATACCTCTTTGCTTTCCCAGAGCGAACAGAATGTTTGCACAAAATAAATACTCAGAATTTTCTTTATTTTTTTTTAAGAATAATGTCATACAGTTGTACTGGAGGTTAGGAAAAGCAGAAAGGCGATGCTTACATAAACTCCATTTCTGAATTTCTAAAAGCAGGCAAATTTGGTTTATTATTCTTTTAGGCTCTGCAGAACTGTTTATAAGATTTTCAAGCAAGTTGGTAAAATAAGGCTGGTTGAATTGTGAATAATAAAAAACAGGAAGATGCTAAGGTTTACTGATTCCTTTCATATCATTTAAGAAGTAATTACTACCAAGTAGAGAGAAATATAACAAAAACTTATAACCACAAACAAGTATGGGTGATTTAATTCTTTAAATTTTAGAATTATTTCAATGTCCACAATTAACAAGTATACTTTTATAGTAACAAATATCAAATGGTATTTCAAAAGAGAGTTTGGGTTTTTACTATGTGGCTTCTGTCATAATAAGCATGTGAGGTAGAAGTTACCTTGTGGAGTAGATGTACTTTTTTTTTTTTTTTTAGTCAGAGTCTCTTTCTGTTGCCCAGGCTGGAGTGCAGTGGCACAGTCATGGGCTCAGGCAATCCTTCTGCTTCAGCATACCAAGTAGCTGGAGCTACAGGCATGTGCCACAATGCCCAGCTAATTTTTTTATTTATTGTAGGGTCAAGATCTCGCCATACTGACCATGCTGGTCTTGAACCCTTGGGTTCAGGCAATTTTCTTGTCTCAGCCTCCCAAAATGCTGGGATTACAGGCATCAGCCGCTACTCCCAGCTGGGTAGATGTACTTTAAAGATATAATTGAGTCAAGGAACCAATATTCTTGCCTTCCAGGCCTAGCATTGCTACAACGGACAGGGTAACCAGGGAAAGTCAACATCTTGATGTCAAAATTTTTTCTTAATTGAAAAGAACTGAGTAATCTTATGTCAAGAACCCTCAAAATCTAAATTTAGTTTTCTTCTTTAGGATGTTGTGCTCAGCACTATGATGACTCCTATAATTGCATTATTTATCCTCAACTCTTATTAGTTCTAAAAAAAATTGGATTTGGTTTTGCAAGTAAGAACTTGGGAGAATACTCAAGAAATTCTGTGATTAGAGATCACCCTCATAGAGAAATGTGGAGTAATTAGTTGTTATAATTTCTTAACATCATCTTGTTTGGAAGCAAGAATTATATTCAATACTGAAGAGTAGTACAGTTTTAACTGAAGTACTGCCTTGGTTTAAAAAAAAAGACTTTGTTTTATTTTTTATAGTCATACCATCAAAGACCTATGAATTAGAATTAAAGTTTCTAAGGCCTTGGGGTTCTGAGAGCCAATTTATGATTCATGATCTGTAATAAACACATGTTACTAATAAAACATTAGCTTTTTGGAGTTGCACATACTGAAACAACACATGGTCAGAATGAATTAGAATTAAAAATAGAGATTGGGACTATAGGCTCACAGTATCATAAAAGCAATGCCAGAGGTGTTGTAATCCAGTTCTCCTTTGTGTCCTGGATGAATTTTCAAAGACTTGTATCAGGCTTCTGGAGGATTTCAAATTTATGGAACTAATTTTGTGTTTTAAAATGGCCATAGCATGAGTAAGGTTAACTGGAATCTTTCGTGAAAGCTAAATACGAAGTCAAGATTTACAACTCCATCCGTGCAGTAGGCAGAATGATGGCTTTCCAAACATGTCCACATTCTGATCCATGAAAACCGTTACTATGTCATGTTGCATGTCAAGGGGGAATTAAGGTCATGATGGAAATTAAAATTGCTAGTGAATGGCTGTTGAGATGGGGAGACTGTCTTGGATTATTTGGGTGGGCCCTCAGTAATCACAAAATCCTTATAAGTGAAGGAGGAGTAAGAATAATGAGCGTCAGAGTGACATGATGTGAAAAAGACTGGCCTGGCCGTTGCTGGCTTTGACAACAGAAGAAAGCCAGCATGAGCCAAGAAATGCAGGTGGCCTCCAGAAGCTGGAAAAGGCATGAAAATTCATTCCTCTAGAGCTTACAGAAAGAAATTCTGCCCAGTCATCCCCTTGATTTTAGCCTGCTTCAGACCCATTTTGATTTCTGATCTTCAGAACAACAAAATAATAAATTTGAGATTTTTTTTTTAAGTTGGGGTCTCACTCTGTTGCCTAAGCTTGAGTGCAGTGGCACAATCACTCCTCAGTACAGCCTCAACTTCCCAGGCTCAGGAGATCCTCCTTTCTCAGCCTCCTGAGTAGCTGGAACCTGGCTGATTTTTTTTTTCTTTTGTAGAGATGAGATCTCATTATATCGTCCATGCTGGTCTTGAATTTCTGAATTCAAGCAATCCTCCTGTCTCAACTTCCCAAAGGGCTGAGATTATAGGTGTGAGCCACCATGCCTGGCTGAGATTTTGTAATGTTTAAAACCCAAAGTTTATGGCAACTACTTACAGCAGTAATAGGAAACAAATATGATCAGCAAACATTTTCAATCCCTGAATTATTTTGTCTAAATACATACTTCCTCCTTACTTTACTATGACATAACAGTTGGACTCAATTCCTACATTTATCTGCAAACACTGCCAAACGTGTTCAAGGACAAGGGTTGTAATTTACTTGGTTTTGTATCCTTAATAACTAATGCATGTCTTGGTTCATATTTGCTAAATAAATTTAGTAATCTTTGCCTACTCCACATGGCAATAATATGCAGCCAGTAATCTGACAACCATGAACAGCTCCACTGTGAGGGAGAATTTTAGTGTAATAATTTGCCTCAAGTGTTACCTCGTTTCTCTGTGTATTTTACTCTAATCACAAAATTTGAGATGGACAATGCTATATTGTGTCCATTGATTTCATTTTAAGTGAGACACAGATTTGTGAATTACTCCCGTCTATTTCATCAAGTATTAGATCCAGAATCGATCTTCTTTCCAAAACAAAATGCTGACTCTATGCATTCAAAAATTGTCTTCATTAGCAAAAGAAAGAATACTAATAATACTTCGTCCTGACAGTAAACTAACAAAGTGACCTAATGAGTATTAATGAAAGCACAATATTTTCATCTAAAGAAAAATAACCTTTGATTCTGTGAACAGTAGGGGAAGATATCTTATTAAAAGACATAGGAAAGTGCCACTTGCCTAGAGTAAGCATTTTTATATAGAGAAGCCCTAAAAAGATAATAAATAGAATTTGTTTATATATAACAAATCACCCTCCAAGTAGTTTGGGTTAAACCTAGTTTTTTTGTTTTTGTTTTTGTTTTTGTTTTTTGTGTGTGAGAGTACTAAGGCTTTTCTTTCATATTTGGACATGATGCTTCTTTATTTTTAATTTTATTATAAAGACTGTAGAAAAACAGAAATCAAGTTTAAATGTCTGGCTGCTCACCAGTGAAGCATTTGAAAAAGGCAACAAGTTAAGTTTCCTATCAAAAAACGCCTTCAAGATGAAATGTATCTTGTCTTAGTTCTTAGTAAACATCAAATAGAAATTTCTTGTATTAGGTATTACTAGTCAATCTTGAATTCAATGCTCTATTCTTAGGTTGAGTCAGGAAGAACTACTCACATTCATAAGGCCAGGTGTAGTGATTCATGCCTGTAAGCCCAGCACTCTGGGTGACTGAAGCAAAAGGATTGCATGAGCCCAGGGGTTGGAGACTAGCCCAAGCAACATAGGAAGACCCCATATCTACACACACACACACACACACACACACACAATACCCAGGCTTGGCGGTGCATGCCTATAGTTCCATCTACTTTGGAGGCTGAGGCGGAAGGATCACCTGAGCCCAGAAGGTCAAGGCTGAGGTGAGTCCTGATCAAGGCACTGCACTCCATCTTAGGGGGCAGAGTTAGATCCTGACTCAAAAACAAAACAACAACAAAAAGAAAAGCCATTTTCAATGTGTTTTCAATGAGGTCAGAGATTCTTCTCTAAAAATTAAAATAACTTCAAAATTTTACATACATCCCCCTCTCTTTCTCATTTTCTTCGGTCCTTTCTCTTCTCTGTTGGCTGCTTCTGCCTCTTCTCATCCTTCTCACTTTTGCGTTACTGACAAAATCTGAAGAGAGTTGAGTTTACAAATGTTGTGCCTTTAATAGTCATTAAAACAAACTGATCCTGAGTCATGGTGACATGGAAGAAGGAAGTTTGAGAAGTTGTTTTTGTTTAGATGGGTGGAGGAAAGCTGTTTTTTGTTTTTAATAAAATGCCCAGATTTTTTTTAGAATGTATGTACATCTTTTTCACAAGAATGTTCTTAGTCCATGTACATAAGGCTATGTACATTATTTATTTTATTATTATTGTCTTTATATTTTTATATAATTATTAACTGCCTTCTAGTGACTTTCCTTGAAATATAGTAGAGAACATTACACTACAATATTTTTATTACATCTATTCATGGCAACAGTTTAATTGCATGAAAAACAAAACTAATTTGACTCAATTTCAGATGGGCAGGAAATATATAAATTGGAAAAAAAAGTTATTTGACTCAATTCAGTAGAGGAAGAGAGCATTCCTCCACAAGGTACAACAAAAATATCGTGTTATGGAGTTGTAGGTAGCCATCAAGGTCATCCAGCCAACTATATTGATGTGTAACTCTAAAAACCAAGACCCCCATATTAAGTATCTTTACTGACCACATGGTATGAAACTAAAAATCAATAACAGGAAGATTCATGAAAAATTAACAAATATGTGAAAATAAAGCAATATGCTCCTGAACAACTACTAAGTCAAAGAAGAAATTAAAAGAGAAATTTAAAATATTTTAAGACAAATGAAAATGGAAACACAACATACCAAACTTATGGGATACAACAGAATTGGGATATAATTCGAAGAGGGAAGTTTACGTACACACAAAAAAGAAATATCTCAAATAAACAACTGTCTGATATACCAAAAGGAACTTAAAAAAAAAAAAAGAACTAAGCCCAAGGTTAGCAGAAGGAAAGAAAGAACAAAGATCCGATCAGAAATAAATAAAATAGAAACTAAAAATTAATAGAAAAAAATTAACAAACTAACAATTGGCTTTTTGAAAGGCTAAATAAAATTGACATATCTGTAGCGAGGTTAAGAAAAAAGAGAAGACTCAAATAAAATCAAAATGAAAAGGGGACAATATAACTGATAACAGAAATACAAAGATTATTATAAAAGACTACTATAAATAATTATGCACTAAGAAATTGGACAACCTATATGAAATAGATAATTCCTAGAACTATATAAGCTAACAAGATTGAATCATAAAAAAATGGAAATCCAAACATCCAATAAGGATCATTTACCATGATTAAATGGGATTTACCTCTGGAATGGAAATATGACTTAGCATACATAAATCTATAAATATGATTCACCATATTAACAGAATGAAGTACACAAACCATATGATCATCTCAATTGACACAGAAGAAGCATTTGACAATCTTCAACTTCTTTTTATGCTAAACTCTCTCAACAAATGAGGTTACATCATACTTAGTGAAAAGTTGAAGATTTTTCCTCTAAAATCAGAAACAAGACAAGAAAACCCACTTTTGTCACTTCTGTCTAACACAGTGCTGGAAATCTTAGCCAAAACAATCAGGCAAGAAAAAGAAAAGGTATCTAAATAAAAAAGGAAGGAGTGAGATTATTTCTCTTTGCTGATGACAAGATCTTTTATATAGAAAATCCAGAAGATTATACCCTAAAACTGTTAGAACTAATAAATTAATTCAATAAATTTGCAAAACACAAAATCAGCATGCAAAAATCAATTGTGTTTCTAAATCTTAATATCAAACTATGTAAAAAATTAAGAAAATGATCATATTTATAGCATCCAAAACAAATAAACAAAACAAAACAAAAAACCTTAGATGTAAATTTATCCAAAGAAATAGAAGATCTGTATACTGAAAACAATAAAACATTGATGAAAGAAATTGAAGGTAATACAAATAAATGAAAAGATATCCTATATTCATAGAACTAATATTGTTAAAATGTCATACTACCTAAAGCAGTCTACAGATTTAATGCAATCGTTATCAACATTCCAATGTCATTCTTCATAGAAATAGAAAAAACAAGCCTAAAACTCAGATGGGACCACAAAAGACCCCAATAGTCAAAGCAATCTTGATCAAAAAGAACAAAGCTGGAGGTATCACACTACTGAATTTCAAAATGTGTTACAAATTTATAGTAATCAAAACAGCATGGTACTGACATAAAAACAGACACAGAATAGGATAGAGAGCCCAGAAATAAACCCACACATCTACAGTTAATTTTTAACAAAAATGCCAAGAATACACAATGGGGAAAAACAGTCTCTTCAATAAATGGTACTAAGAAAACTGGATATCTACATGCAGAAGAATGAAAATGGGCCTTTATCTCACCCCTTATACAAGAATCAACTCAAAATGGATTAAAGCCTTTAACGTAAGACCTAAAACCTGCTAGAAGAAAGTTTAGGGGAAAATCTCCATGACATCAGTCTGGGCAGTGATTTCTCAGATATAAGCCCAAAAGCACAGCAACAAAAGGAAAAATAGACAAATAGAATCTCATTGAACTAAAAAGTTTCTACATAGCAAAGGAAACAATTAAGAGAGTGAAGAGACAACCAACAAATTGGGAGAAAATATTTGCAAATCATACTCAGGCGAGGGATCAATATCCAAAATATACTAGGAACACAAACTACTCAATAGCAAGATGGACAAAACATCAGAAAAGACATTTCTAAAAAATAAAAAATATATAAATAGCCAGCAGTATAAGAAGAAAATGCTCAACATCTTTAATCATTAGAGAAATGCACATTAAAACCACAGTAAGCTATCTCCTCACACCTATTAGATTGGCTATTTTCAAAAAGACAAGAAGTAAGCGTTGGTGAGGATGTGAAGATAGGGAAATCCTCCTATACTACTGATGATGTTATAAATTAGCATAGTCATTTGGGAATACATTAGAGAACTTTAAAAATCTATCAATAGAATTGAGATATGTTTCAGCAATCCCACCTTTGGGTACAATATATTGACATTAGTATGTTAAAGAGACATCTGTACTCCTAATCTCACTTAAGCATTATTCCGAATAGCCAAGATATGGAAACAACCCAAGTGTCCATCAATGGATGAATGGATTTTTTTTATGTGGTAAAAAAGAAAAAGAAAATTCTGTTATTTGCGACAACATTGATGAAGCTAGAGAACATTAGCTAGGACAAACTTAGGACATCAGCTAAGGGAAATAAGCCAGGCACAGAGACAGATGTCGTATGATCTCACTTTTACGTGAAATCTAAAACTTCAAACTCATAGACATAGAGAATAAAAGGATGGTTATCAGAGGCTGGCAATCATTAGGGAAAAAAGGGGAGGATGTGGAAAGATGAAATGTTAGTCAACAGGTACAAAGTTTCAGTTAGCTAGGAGAAATTTGTTCTGATCTATTGCACATCATGGTGTCTATAGTTAGTAATGTGTGCTTCAACAATTGCAAATCATCTTAAACCTGTTTGAGATTTAAGCAAGCACAGCCACTTGGATACTTCTTTTCTGGGAGGACACATAGTCAGAAACAGGAAGTAACTCCGTTGACTTGAAAATGATTTGGTGGATAAGTTCCACTCTGACTTTAGAGTTTTGGTGATGTGTGACGATTAAACACATGTAGCTGGCATAGCCTTTTGGAGGTGAGTTGGGTATACCCTGAAGGATCATCTGAGGAATGTGTTTTCTGGCTCCAACCAACATCTCCTTTCTATTTCTACACCCACTTGAGGCGATTGCTTTAGTAAATCCTAGTTAAGTACAGTGTGTGGAAGATTCGAGGAAAAAAAAGGAAATAATGTGATCCTAACAAGATTGAATCATAAAAAAATGGAAATCCAAATATCCAATAACTAGCAAGAGAATTGAATCAGTAATTAACAGTTTCTCATCAAAGAAAAGCCCTGGATTCTATCATACATTTAAAGAAGAAAACCAATTCTACTCAAATCAATAATTGAAGCAACCGCTGCTTTAGTAAATCCTAGTTAAGTACAGTGTGTGGAGGATTCGAGAAAAAAACAAATGGAGATAACATGATGCTAACAAGACTGAATCATAAAAATACATCACTTACAAGTTTCTGATTAAGCCATTAGATCATGAGTTAATCATTTGTAAATCTACTTTTAGCATAAAGAACTATTATGGTTGGGTGTGGTGGCTCACACGTATAATCCCAGCACTTTGAGAGACCGAAGCAGGAGGATTGCTTGACCCCAGGAGTTCAAGACCAGCCCCAGCAACAGAGCAAGATTTCCTCTCTGCAAAAATTAGCCAGGTGTTGTTAGGCATGCCTGTAGTCCCAGCTACTTGGGAGGCTGAGGTGGAAGGACTGACTGAGACCAGAAAGTCAAGGCTATGGTGAGCTGTGGTTGTGTGCACTCCAGTCTGGCTGACAGGGTGAGCCTCAACTCAAAAACCAAAAACTGATTACAACAAACTTTAAATAGGAATCCCCCAAAATTCTGTTCAAGACTATTGGAATATGGATCATTATTTTATTTCATTTTATAGCTTTTTCTCCTCAGTGACCACAGTGGAAAATTGAGTTTCAAATATTTCTTTCTAGTTTTTTTATTTTTTGATCTTCTGAAGTGTGGGTTGTAAATATTTCTTTCAATTTAGATTTGAGTAGATGCCTATTCTGTTGGGCACCCACTCACTGCAGATAAAAAGGTGAGTAAGGCATCCTTCCACACTTTAGGTTGTTCAGAAGGCAGACACTTCATTTCAGTCATTCTTTTACAAATTAAACAGCAACCCACTGCTATAAATGTCTCCAAATCTACCATCTTTTCTTGGTTCAACCAGTTTCTATTCCTATAAAGTCAATATTTTCCCAGTACCCTATGAGTTTTTTTTTTTCTCAGTGTCTCTTACTATTTATGAATCTCTTAGGAATTTCCAAAGCCCATGATAAAAAGGAGAAGATAGGAAGATAGCTGGGCAGAATCCCAAGGGAATGCAAGGCTGTTTCTAAACTGATGACCCTTTAGCACACATCTCCAGTATTCATCCTTAGCACTGAAGTAAATACTCTAGGAAGAAGAGAACACTTAGAGCAAGTGTTAGACACCGAATAAAGAAACATTACCAGCCAGCAGCCAGTGACTGTTATCTGAAAGTGTATGTTGGTACAAGAAGGAGATGATTCTGGCAGATTTAACTCATTCAAGGAAAGCAAGCCTTTAATACAGCTCTAATTGAGCACTCTCATTGAAATCATAACCTGAACTAAAACACATAAATCAATAAAGACCTAGTTCCAGAGGACTCAATTTTCTAAATTGTTTTGATCAAGAGGTCTATTGTAATTTTGTCACCCAGGCTAGAGTGCAGTGGCACACTCATGGCCACTGAAGCCTCGACCTGCTGGGCTTAGGTGATCCTTCTACCTCATCCTTCCAAGTAGCTGGAACTACAGATGCACACCACCATGCATCTTTTGCATTTTTTGTGATTTATTGTAGAGATGAGGTCTCACCAAGTTGCCCAGGGTGGTCTCGAACCTCTGGCTCAGGCAGTCCTCTCACCTCAGTCTCCCAAAGTGTTGGCATTACAGGCTGAGCCACCATGCTCAGTCGCAATTTTGTTCTTATAGCAGTTGCTATGCTGGTCCCCAGCAGGAGCCCAAAGATTCTACTTTTGATGTGTCACATACAACTTCTTCTTCCTATGATGGAATATATCACTTCCTAGCAACTATAAAAGTGAACCTTTTCCCCCTCACTGTCTCTCTCTCTCTGGAGAACACTTACACAGAAAACTCTGAACTCAACAGGAAAAAGTAACCCATTATTTCCAAAGCCAACAGTGCGCTTTCTTCTTACACAAGTGATAGTAAATCCTTCAGAGAAACAGATGTTACTTTATTTTATGAAAAGTATGGCCAAGGTCAGGTTTAGGTAGAACTGTGGAGTAGAGATCTACTTTCTGCATTGTCTCTACTTCCTCTCTGGGGCCCGCTCATCTGGCAACCCCATGCCTCTGAAGCACTTAGAGCTTCAGGCTCTTCTCATATCCTTCAAAGAACTTTCAACCCTCTAAAAGAGGACGGTCATTGATAAATTGCAAGGAAATGAAGCACAAATTGACCTTGTCTCTGGTATTGTTGTCCTTAACCTACTCTGGAAAGAAAAATTGCTAATAATTTATTGCTCACAGTTCTGGAGACTGGGAAGCGCAAGACCAAGGCTCCTGGATTTGGTGTCAGCTTAGAGCTTGTTCTTCACTAAGGACACCCTCTGTGTGTCCTCATCAGGGAATGAGGCAAACAGACTCCCTCAAGCCTCTTTTATAAGGCATGAATTCCATGTTGGTGGAGCCCTCATGACTTGATTTCCTCTCAAAAGCCCTACTTCTTAATACTGTCGGAGACTAGATTTCAGCATATAAATTTGAGAAGGGGATATAGTCATTCAAACCATAGCAACAGGCACACACAGAAACAAATCAAAAGAATAGGTAAAAATATGAATATATACACAGAAAATCATGTACTAAGAAAAAGGCAAAATAGCTATATTAATGTCAAACAAAATAGAAATCACAACAAAAAACCTAGTGCTACATGTATTAAAGTGGTTATTATTGGGAAAAAATATGTTACAAATATAACATCAAATTACAAAAAATTATATAGTACAATCCATTTACATAAAGTTTAAAATTATACAAAATTAAAATATACAAAGTAGTTACATAATATTCAGCACTACTTATATATGACATGATGCGACTGTGGAGGAAACATAAGCAGTCTTGACAATATTGATAAAGCATTGTTTTCTAAACTGGATAATCTAGACATGAGTATTCACTGTATTATTTTCTATACAGTTTGATGTTTTATTAATTTCCCCTACTTTATATATTGGCTTACTTTAAATATATGTATTTCTATACTAATTTTTATAATACATCTTTTAAGTAATACATGGGAGTAAAAAACATTAACATTTTTATATGCTTAAAGGATCATTACTCAGGGGAAGGTGTCAAGACCGCCACCAGGAAGGAGCAAATCTGCACAACTCTCACCTAGCAAGAGTGGGAGCAGTGATTCTGTCATGTTTAGAGAGACCCAGAACACTTGTGAATGGATTGATCATTGGGAGTCTAGTAAAGGTCGCTCTGAGTGCACAGACTCCAGAAAGACATGGCAAGTGCGGAATTCCAGATGCCCCATCCCCCACCCTGCATGAACTGTGGGGCAACAGGCTTGCACAGAAGAGGAAGATCTGTTTGGAGAGGAAGAGGGGTGAGTGCTGAAATGGTTCTCACTCCCTCCCAACAGTATGTGGAATGTCAGTTTCACATGGGAGGAAACCTGGTCGGCAGGGTGGAGTGAAGAGGTTCCTGGTACAAGAGGGCCCATCGGCAGGGTGGATATAACAGACTCTCTTGCCACTGGCACCGGGTGGAGCAACAGACCAACTCTTCTCTTGCAGGGTGGGGGAGAGAGTGGGGATGGGGCCCGGATTAAAGGAGGCACGCTGAACATGTTTGGAGTGGTGGAACTCCCCACAACCCCCGAGGGTCTCCTTGAGCACACAAAAAACAAGAAGGTAGGCATGGAACCCGGGTATCCCATCCCTCCGTTGTGAGCTAGGCGCAGATAGGAGCTGAGATCACTCTGGGAGGTGTGGGGGCTACGTGATTCTGGGATGAGCTGAATTGAGTCACCTTCTCCCCTCCCTGCCGCAGGTCATCAACAACACACAACAGGGGTTGGGGAATGTAGTCCAAGAAGTTTAGCGGTGGCAAGAAAGCCAGCAGAAACAGAACTTGCCAACGGGGAATGGACCCACCTGCCAGCCACTGTGGCCTTGGCAGCCTCTTCCCAGGTAGAAAGAGAGCTATAGGCAGAGTGAAATTAGCTGACTTGCCAGCCACTGGCAGCTAGAGGAGAAGTAGACCAGTGCTGCTCATGCTGAACAAGGCAGAGAGTAGAGGCCCAGCAGCCATATACCTTGCACCCAGCAGGGGACTCTTTGAACACACAGAGGCCAGAAAGCAACGGGCAGCTGCGAGATTCTGGGTGCCCCACCCTCTGCCCTGTTGCAGGTTCAAACAGAATTGGAAGCCCTGCTTGGGCTGAAAACCAGTTTGACTAGTTTAAAGAGAGAGAGAGAACCTGCAATTATGGTATCCAACCACAGGGTGGAGCAAGCAGCAGAAGTGAATGCTTCTCTCTTTCTCACTGAGTAATGGAATTCTAGAGAAGGAAAAGAGATCTGTCACAAATGAGGAACAATCAGCAGAGAAAGACAGGTAGTTCCCAAGTCTTAAAGAGGCAGCGACTGAAAAAAACAGCTATTGGAACACAAGCAGTGGAAACCTCCCAGACCGACTTGCCTCAGACGACAACTTCAGAAATCAAAGATTGGATGGCAAAAATGAACAGAAATCAAGAGAATCAAGAAGTGGAACTCAATGAAATTGTAAAGGAGTTGGCCAATTTCAAAAAATGTCCATTCTGAAATAATGGAAATAAAGAACTTCGTCCTTGAAATAAATAACAGACTAACAAGCATAGGGGGCAGAATTAACCAAGCTGAGCAAAGAATCTCAGAACTTGAATATAGAATAACACAAAACATAGAATTAATCCAATCTGTTAAAAACATAGGGAAAAAAAAACTCAAAAAGAAGGAACAAAGCCTCCAAGAGCTGTGCAATTATATCAAGAAGCCAAAGCAATGCCTGATTGGTATCCCTGAAGCAGAAAGGGAAATGGAGAACACCTTAGAAAAAGCATTCTATGAGGTGATCCAAGGAAACGTTCCTCCTCTCACCAGAGACATAACCATTCAAGCACAAGAGATTCAGAGAAACCCTGCAGGGCATCACATGAGAAGACCAACCCCTAGACATATAGTAATCCACCTACACAAAGTAGGAATGAAAGAAAAAATTCTAAAGGCAGCAAGAGAGACAGATCGGACTACCTACTGGGGACGATCAATCAGAATTGCTCCAGACTTATCTGCAGAAACAAGTCAGAAGGGATTAGAGTCCAATTTTTAATGTTCTCAGACCTGGAAACGACAATACAGAAATTCATATGAAAACAAGAAAGACCACAAATAGAAAAACAATACTCAGCAAAAGGAACAAAGCAGGAGGTATCACGCTTCCAGACTTTAAACTTTACTACAAGGCTACAGTAACCAAAACGGTCTAATACTGGTACAAGAATAGACACATAGACCAATTGAACAGAACAGAGATTATGGAAGCAAAAACTCAATCTCTCAACCAGTTCATCTTCAATAAAGTCACCAATAACAATCACTGGGGAAAGGAGACCATATTTAGCAAATGGTGCTGGGGAAAACTGGCTGACCACATGCAGAAAAATGAAACAGGACCTCTACCTTTCACCATATACAAAAATTAACTCTAAATGGATCAAATACCTGGGCATAAAACCTCAAACTGTAAGAATCCTGCAAGAAAATGGAGGAAACACTCTTATACACATTGGAGTAGGCATTCAATTCTTGATCAAATCCCCAAAAACAAATGACATAAAAAATAAGATAGACAAATGGGACCTCATCAAACTGAAAGCTTGCACATCAAAATAATCCATCAAGAAAGTGAGGAGACATCCCACAGAATGGGAAAAAAATATATTTGCTAATTATGTATCTAACAAAAGCCTAACATCCAGGATATACAGGGACCTCAAATGGGCTGAAAGGAAAAAAACCAAACAATTCTATTAAAAAATGGACAAAGGGCATGAATAGACACTTCTCAAAAGAAGATATACAAGCAGCCAACAGATACATGAAAAACTGCTCAGCCTCACTAATTTTCAGAGAAATGCAAATCAGACCCACAATGAGATACTACCTAACTCCAGTAAGGATGGCTGTCATCAATAAATCAAAAAACAATAGATGCTGGCAAGAGTGCGGAAAAAGGGAACACTTCTACACTGTTGATGGGAGTGCTGGCTAGTTCAACCTTTATGGAAAGTAGTGTGGTGATTCCTAAAAGAACTAAAAATTGATCTTCCATACGACCCAGCAATACCTCTCCTGGGAATATACCATAAATCGTGCTGCAAAAAAGACACCTGCACATGCATGTTTGTAGCTGCTATTTTTGCTCTTGCTATTCACAATAGCAAAAACATGGAACCAATCCCACTTCCCAAAAAAACTGGACTGGATAAAGAAAATGTGGTACACATACACAATAGACTATTGTGCAGTCATAAAGGAGAACAAAATCATGGAATTCACAGCAAATTGGATGGAGTTGGAGATGATCATACTTTAGCGATTTATCATAAAATCAAATAACTGAATACTGCATGTTCTCACCCATAAGTGGGACCTGAACATTAATCACATTAACACAAGGGAGGCATTGGCATTTGATGGACGCTGCCAAGACAGGTGAAAAGGGAGGGAGCATGTAACATCACAATGGGTACCTGGTCCTAAACTAGGGGAAATGAGGGCCAGTTAGAGGTTCAAAATTCACTTGTACAAAGCCTGCTTATGTAACTAATCCTGACTTGTACACCACATATCTACAATTAAAAAAAAATAAAAAATCATTACTCTATTTTTAAAGCAGAGAAGCTTTCTGGCAATGTAACCTGGAAATAAAACTGCACTTACTAGTTGCCTTTAAATTATACTGCTCATCTTCTGTCTTTCAGATGATAATCAGAAACAAACCTGGCACATACATTTTAGTGCTCCCTTATTGTTACTACCAAATAGTGATTTTCTCTGGTGGGGTCCACATGCTAATAATCTCCAAAAGGTTATTGCTTAGTGGGTTTACTTTCTAATTTGCTTGCTCCAACTGATTCTGTAAGAGTTAAGGACACAGGGATCTAAAAAATGAAATAACCAGAAAGTCTATGCTCGAATAGTTCCAGAGCCAAGTCAACCAACACCTTTCCTTCTTTCTCTATCCTTCCCTTTCTTTCTGTCTCTTTCTGTCTCTCTCCTCTCCCTTCCTCTCCATTCTCTCTCTCTCCTTTTTCTCACATAGAAAAGGGAGTGAAGAAATAGGGACTATGCAACCCTGGTCTCCCTGGGGTCGTTTCCACAATTCAATCATTAGCTTATTTATCTTGTAGTTTAACATTAGGTTTCTAGGAGCAAGCTGAGTACTGGATGTTTCCAGTATGGTCAGGTCAGGATCTAGCCAGAAATGGAATCATAAATCACTGGTGATATACAGAAATGAAAACTGTTATTTTTTCTATTAGATGTCCTATAAATCTGTCTCTTTTCCCGTTGGAGTTATACATGTTGAGCTTTCTTCTTACTTTATTTGACTGATTCAAGGATATTATGTTCTAGTGAGTCATTGTTCATTAGCAGTCCACACCTTCTGAATTGCAGCACATGGTGAAACAGGTCATGCAGACCTAATTGGTACTACTGGGAGTTGAGGAGATATAATTGACTCCCTAGATCTCTCACTGTAGCATCATTGTGTCACATTTTCCTATGCTGGAGGTGGGAAAGTAACTTATATATTTTACTCTGTTTCATGACCAGGAAAATGGCAACAAGGGTCAATTTTAAGACACCCAAACTTATTACAGAATTTCCGATTAATTTGAAAGCTGTGTGAAAATACTTAGCTGTTTTTACAACCATGTTTGTAAATGATGTAGCTATGTTTGCAATGTTTAATAAAAAATTTAAAAGAGCTTGAGCATCCAAAAATAAGGGCTTTATGAAGTATGACACATTCATATAATGGAATCTAAGACATCATTTTAAAAGAATATTTTAAAAGAATATTTACTGGAAGGAAACACATTCATATTATATTGTGAAATAAAAGAGGCAAATCCAAAAGAGTACATATACAGCATGATTTTATAGCATGATTTTTAATGTTAACAAATAGCAATATATATAGCATGATTTTTATATAGCATGATTTTTCATGTTAACAAATAGCAATAATATGAAGTTCAAAATGATATATAACAAGATGAAACTAACAGCAATTATCGCTAGGCTGTTGGTACAAATGCTTATTTTTACGCTTTACTTATCTGTATCTTTAAATTATTTTCTATCAATTATATGTTTATATATTACCAGTGTAATAAAAAAAGAAAGAAAAGAAAAGACGTTCACTGGATTTAATTTTGTTAAATTAAAATACAAATGACAGATTCAAGCAGAAATCAAGTTTTTGTTTTTAATGGTGGAATTGCACTTCAGAATGTGAAACCTCAATATTCTTTCTGCATTAGACACATGGGAAAAAAAGATTACTGATAATAAAAAGCAAAATCACGAGAAATTTTGTATCAGCCTTTTGCAAAAGTAAGATTTGATAGAGCGAGCTAAAGGAGTAACTAGGAAAGATTAGTCAAATCAAGCACTAATTAATTCAATAGCCAAACCTTATCAGTGTGACTTACCAGCCATCCAAATAGGCTGCATTCAAATAACTTCATAAATTGTGACAGTTATTAACAATGAGATTGGACACATGGGGGTGCCTGAGATAAGAACAGAGCCTCAAGCCTGAAGCGAATGGGGGACATATCTTTTGGTACAGAATTATGTTGATGGGTTTTCACTTCTTTAAAGAGTATATGGCTGACCCCTACCTATTACCATACACAAAAACAACTCTAGATGGATCAAAGACCTAAACATAAAACCCCAAACTATGAGAATACTAAAAGAAGATGCAGGAAACATCCTTATGCACTTTGGGGTAGGCAACCAATTCTTCATCAAATTCCCAAAAGCAAATGCCATAAGAGATAATAGTCCCATGAGTGGGACCCATCAAACTGAAAAGCTTCTGCAAAACAAAAGAAACCATCAAGAAAGTGGGGCAACAACTCGCAGAATGGGCAAAAATATTTGCCAACAATATACCTGACAAAGACCTAACATCCAGAATCTACAAGGAATTCAAATGTGCCGAAAAGAAAATCCTATTTAAAAAGTGGGCAAAAGACATGAAGAGACACTTCTCAAAAGAAGACATACAAGCAGCTAACAGATACATGAAAAATGCTCAGCCTCATTCATCATCAAAGAAATGCAAATTAAAACTAAACTGAGATATCACCTAACTCCAGTCAGGATAGCTATTATCAGTTACTCAAAAAACAACAGGTGCTGGAGAGGTTGGAGGGGCGGGGGGAACGCTTCTACACTGTTGGTGGGTGTGTAAACTAATACAACCTCTGTGGAAAACAGTGTGGTGATTCCTAAAAGATCTAAAAATAGACCTTCCATACGACCCACCAATCCCCCTTTAGGGAATATACCCAGAGAAACTCAAATCATTCTGCAAAAAAGATACCTGCGCACACGTTTATTGCAGCATTATTCACAATGGTAAAAACATGGAACCAACCATGCTACCCACTGAAAGTGGACTGGATTTTTAAAATGTGGAACATATACACAATCAAATATTATGCAGCCATAAAAAAGGACAAAATGATGGGCTTCACAGCCAGTTGAATGAATTTAGATTCTATCATACTCAGTGATTTATCACAGAAACAAAAAACTGAGTACCATATCTTCTCACTTATAAGTGGACCCGAACATTTATCATGACACTATAGGAAAGGGTTTGACAGTAGCAGGATGCTGCCGATGGGGACAGGGGTCATAACATCAATAAGAGTGCCTGATCTCAAACCAGGTGAAGCAGGGACCAAAGGGAGGCCTAAACTTTACCTGTACCATGATCACGTATATACCTAATCCTCAATTGTACCCCACATCTCTAGAATAAGATAAAATAGTGCATGGTCCTAGTGTACTTTGATGCATGTGGCAAACATTTTATTATAACAAGATTTTTTTTTTCAATTTCTTAAAGTAGTTGGCTCTGTTGCTGAGAAGAGAAGGAATTTTTTTAAAATGTGGTTTGAGCCGGACTTGGTGGCTCAGCCTGTAATCCCGCACCTTTGGGAGGCTGAGGTGAGTGGATTGCCTGAGCCCGAGGGTTCGAGACCCTCCTGGGCAGCAAGACCTCATCTCTACAATAAAATCAAAAAAATCAGCCGGGCGTGGTAGCCCATGCCTGTAATTCAGGCTACTTGGAAGGCTGAGGCGGAAGGATCGCTGGAACCCAGCAGGTCGAGCCTGCGGTGGCCGGGAGCAGCCACTGCACTCCAGTCTGGGTGACAGTTGGAGTGAGACTCCAACTCAAAAAAAAAAATGTGGTTTGAATTCAAAATGGCTTAGCATTTATTAAAAGATGAGATTTGCTTTTCCTCTAACATTATTTTATTAGTATCAAAGTCATCTCGGTGCCGTGGGAGAGTGGTCAACTCTCTAGATATAAATATACTAAGGACTATAATAAAATATTTATTTTATTAAAAATCTGATTTTTTCAATAAGCTTTTGCACTAACTATTTTAATAGTCTCTGAAAGGTCTCTAAGCTTCTATTATTAACTCACTTTGGCTGAAGTGAGATTTTGAAATATAAAACACGAACAACTTGTACTTAAAAAAAACTTAATTGGCTTCCCATTGCTAAACAGAAATTCTTAACTTTATAGTGAGATTGCAGATTTACCCACTATATTTAGATGTATACTATATCTAGATATGTAAAAAAAAAAATTTAAAGAAGAAAGAAAAAGAGAAAAGTAAGTAACTAAGAAAGAAATAAATTATTTATTTTCTATTAACTGCTCTGGGCTTACTTAAAAGACCTCATCCTGAGAGCTATCAGAGGAAAAAGCATCTCACCTGTCAAGTGATGGAGAAATGTTGGTGCATGCCCATTTAAACAGTCTCTAGGTAACTCAGACTGTTTAAATGATCCAGCTAAATGCTAAGTTGAAGTTCTATGTCTTCTCTTAATCTTCCCTCTAGATGACACTCAAGTTTATGAGGGACGTGGAGATAACACATGGTCTCCTGCTGCTGGAAGAAGGAGGAACAAGGTTGTTTGAAACCCCCCAGCATTCTTTGGGTCCTGCTGGTCTTGCTATAAAGTAGCCATTCAGGTACCTCCCAGCACCGGTAATAAAGTTGCTGTTCCCAGAATCCTCCTTTTCTGCTAGCCTTGGCTACCCTGGGTCTTCATGCCCATGTTCTCTCCTCACCCATTACCTGTTTTCCTTGTTGTTTTCTCATTTCATATAGATAGGTTTCACCACAAGAGATACACATGAGAGTTTCTATTTGGGCAGCTTGGAAGTTGTACTTTGTTCATTAAAAGTTTTTAAGCTAATGGGTCTCATTCATTAGAAAGATCTATCCAAGAAAGAACACCCAACCTAAATGATGGTTTTTCAATAACAGTAATTTAAATTTTCCCAAACTAATGGAATGCTTTTATAGATTGAATTGTATCCCCCCAAAATGCATGTGTTGAAGTCCTAAATCCTGGTACATCAGAAGTGGCCTATTTGAAAATAGTGTCACTGCAGATGTAATTGGTTAAGATGAAGTCATAAAGGAGAAGAGTGGGCCCCCAGTCCAAAAAGAAAAACACTTAAGGAAAGAAAAAATGAAAATGTCTGAGAGGAAGAACCTGTGCCCACAGTTACTTCGCTGAGTAATTCTGCTCTTCCAAATATTTTTCTCCATCACTGGCGCCTCAGTCTGGAATAAATTCCTTCTCTACCAACACGTTCCCCCATCTTTGCTTTCATTCATACCTTCATTCTCTTCCTGCTCACTTTGTCCTTCCCATCCTCTCTTCCCCTTCCCCCCACCACTCTCTTATACACGATGCCAGAAAGACAGCTGTCACAGCCTTAGTGGGGGTGAGGCATGTGCAGACATGGCTACTGATCAAAGGAAGTGATGGAGACGATTTAGGGCTTGAATCTCACAGCAGACTCCAATACGGAACTCTGGCTGGACTTGGGAAGAAGGGAGTAGCGTTCCCCCATCTTAACTCTGTCCTGAAGCCAGGTTTGGATCAAGCCCAAGGAAGACTGCAATTCAACCAAAAAGAATGTGAAGTATGGTGAGAACTGTACGAGTGAGGTGTAAAGGGAATTAAAGATGCTAGTACCAATAATAATAATATATTAATAATGATACTAAAATTCATGAACACTCATATGCTAAGTGTATTGTCTCCATAAGAACCCAGGACATCAATATATATTCTCAAAAACAATGGAAATATTTTTAAAATACATATCTATGACTTTCAAAAAACAGTTTGAACATGGACAATAAATTACTTTGTTTTGCTGATTGTTCAGTATTTTCTCAACAATTTTTTTAAATTATTAAAGCTGCCTAGAGAGATCTCTAAAAATCTCTTGTACTCATTGGACAAAATAGTTTAAAATTCCATGAATAGTTTTTTGGTATGAGATACTTTGGTGTGCTTCTTCGTGATAATACAGAGGGATACTGAAATCATTGTCTCCTCAAAAACTCATTTCAGATTATTTAACTGGAGGATAGAGAACTCGGCTTCTACTGGGTACTCTTAGCTGTGTCAGAATTCTCCCACCACAGTCAGTCTGTGGTCACAGGGATCTGAGATAACCAGGGATTTCTGGAAGAGGGGGCGTTTGACCAAGCTGAGAATTCCAAGAAAATTACCAAGAAGCAGTGACTTGAATGCTCGTTAACTCAACCAGCATTGATCAGAGACCAGTTTTCTGGCAGCTGCTCTGCGTTACTTCTGGCCCTTGAATGCCTGACACTCTTGCCGGAGAATTGCAGTCTGAAGAAGAGCTAAGAGCCCATGACACGCTCCAAACAAACCTTTTGTTCTGAAAATAAAATGCTGATTTTCCTACTAAAGAGCCAGTGTTTTATATTCCAATCTCTTGTCATTGAAAGAAAGTCAATTAGAAACTGCCTAGAAAGACCAGGCATGGTAGCTCATGCCCGTAATTCCAGCACTTTGGAAGGCCAAGGTGGGAGGACTGATTGAGCCCAGGAGTTTGAGACCAGCCTGGGCAACATAACGAGATCTCATCCTTACAAAAAAATCAAAATCTTTGCCAGACATGGTGGCAGGTGCCTATAGTCCCAGCTACATAGGAGACTAATATAGAAAGATCTCTTGAGGCCAGCAGCTCAAGGATGTGGTTAGCTGTGAGCATGCCACTGCACTCCAGCCTGGGTGACAGAGTGAGATCCTGACTCAAAAAAAAGGAAGGAAGGAAGGAAGGAAGGAAGGAAAGAAAGGGAGGGAGGGAAAGGAAGGGAAACGAAAGGAAAAAGGAAGGAAGGAAGGAAAGAAAGAGAAAGGAATTTTTCTTGACAAATACATAACCCTTATTATGTGACAAACATGGTTAAAGTTACCTAAAATATTTAACCCATTATTCGTTATAATAACCCTATAATGTATGTATTATGATTACTATCTTCCCCATTTTATAGATGAGGAAGTTGAGGCCCAGAGCTAGTAAATAACTCACCCAGATTTACTTAGCTAGCAAGCAGGTTATTTTTCAGTAAGGTGAGAAAATGTCAAAATAAGAAGGAAAATAAAACATATTCTATGTCTAGAGACTAAATTAAATCAGAATGGGATTTCTTATAAATTTTTAATGCCAGTTACAGTTAGACAAAAAGTTTAAGTTCTGATGTTTTATAACAGTAGGGTAACTATAGCAAACAGTAACATAGTGTGTAATGTAAGATAGCGAGAAGAGAAGATTTTGAATGATATCATCACAAGGAAGTGATATATGTTTAACATGATGGATACGGTAATTACCCTGATTTGGTCATTATACAATGTATACATGCATTGAAACATCATATTGTACCCCACAAATACATACAATTATTATGTCAATCAAAAATTTAAAAATTAATTAATAAAAATATAATAAATAGAACAATATATTCCTTTAAAACATTTAATTTCATACTTTAAATGAATAAAGTATGTGGTGTGAAAGTTATATCCCAATAAAGCCACTATAAAAAAATGAAAAAAAATTCCCATGCCATACTAATTCAGACAAACTGTTTGTCCATTATATCTAAGAATATGTGTGACAGAATAAAATGTGGCAAATTAAAATATTCCCCCCAAAACTCGGCTATCCTATCATCCCTTCAGTCTGGGTAAAGAGCAATTAATCAATCTATGTGAATCCTTCTAGGATCTATTTAAGTGTTTGGCCTTCAACACAGCTTCTTTGGGGTAAAACATTTCATCAGAAGGTCAAGTGATAAATATCATTGATGCAAAGTTTCCTCATCTAAAAAGTAGGAATAATAACAGTAACCACATCCCAGGCTTAGAAAAGACTTTTCCCATGTGATAGTCTAGTGTCCAGTCAAGATTCCTGGATGCTAGAAGCAGTACATACCACTCAAGATACCCTTGAGAGAGTTTGTATGCTTTGCTGTGACCAAAATATAACTGTAAAGAGAAAAAACACTTTCATATCCACATAATTCAAAATGTAAACATGTAAATCCATCAACAAACTTGTGCATAGCCAGAAACCACTTTTCTAACTTCCTCTGCCCACCAGAAAGGTCATTTTTCTCAAGTTAGTAAAGTAGCATCCTTATTTCTCTGATATTAGTAGTTAAAAAAAAACTTCATGTCTCAACACAATGACACAGCTCTACTCAATGTGGAAGACTTTATGAAGCTCATTTATATGAGGTCTAACCATTAAGTTTGTGAACTCATTCTGGAAAAAGTGCTACATACCTCATTGTTAAATATCACTACAGTCAACTTTGAAGTACTCCCCTTGGGAAGCTATGCACCAACACCAGTGCCTAGTCCACCTGTCAAAGTAATTTTGGAACTTTTTCTGGAATGGCCAGCAGAGCTGTCATCATATTACCCTTGAAGTCTTGAATGTCATCAAAATGTCTTTCTTTCAATATTTCCTTTACTTTTGGGTAAAGAAACAAGTTACTGGGGGTCAGATCAGGTGAGGAGGGAGAATGTTGCAATACAGTTATTTGTCTCCTGCCTAAAATTCTTTGAAACAGTGCTGTGTGAGTTGGTGCATTGTTGTGATGCAAGAGTTCCTTCAGGACCATTTTTACACACACCTTTTTCATTCCAAGATTTTCAGTTAAGATTTTCCTGTTTCTCTATTGATGTTTATTTGGTCTGCTATGCTTCTCACAGTCAACTGACAATTTTAATGCACAATTCAACACATTTTTGTAATGTTTTTGTCAGCTCTGCTTGTTACTAATTGGCCTGACATCTCTTCATAAGTGACATTTTCTCCCCTCAGAAAAACATTTAATCCATTGCATACTACCTTTTTCTTCATGGCATTATCCTCATAAACTTACACTAACATGTCCCTGATTTCACTTCCACTCTTGCCAAGTTTAAAGAGAAATTTAATATTTGTTCATTGCTGTAATTCAAGCTCCAAATTCTCACCATGGCACACAGAAACATACAACAATAATAATGAACACCACTCAGCAAGATATCACCACACATCAACATGAACACAACTGTGAGACCCCAATATAACAAGGTTATAAAACCTTATGCAGTTCTTTGTATAGTAACGCCAACATAAGTGCATGGCGAGAAGTTTGTGAACTTATTTGTCAGACCCCATATACCAACCTCTCAGGAAATAACTAAATCAATACTTCTGGAATGAGAAATTGGGCTGTGGAGCAGAGGAACAGTCCACCCAGAAATCACATCTGCAAGGAAAGCTCAAGCTATACTATGTGTTGGAAAAGAAAATCAAAGCCATGCACAGGTCTGTCTGTTACCTCTGATGTATGAATAATATAATAATAACATAGTATAATAACATATATTATAATGAATTATCTAGTGAATAAGTATTAATATTATTATACTACATATTTATAATATATTATAATGTTGAAAAAAGATACCAAACTGTAAAATATTTAAGATGGTTTATTCTGGGCCAAAAGTGAGTGACCTAGGCCCATGGCATCTTTCCTCAGTGGATCCTGAAAACATGTGCCCACTGTGGTTGAATTGTAGTTTGGTTATATACAAATTTAGGAGGATAGTACAATAAACCAGGCAACCCTTTGGGTCCCCTCCCACTGTGGGAGCTTTTCTGCCCTCTCAATAAATCCTGCTTTCTAAAAAAAAAAAAGAAGAAGAAGTGCAATAAACCATCAATCAATACATGTGGACTTCACATTAATTCAGTCCAGGAAGGTGGGAAATTTCCAAGTAGGGGTGTGGGCTATAGGTGAATTCAAAGATGTTCTTACTGATATATTAGTCAGCTAGAGTCAGCTAAGGAATTTTGAAAGCAGTAAAGGAAATAGGCAGCTTGAGGAAGAAAAAGGGAGCCAAGATTTTTGATATATAGATAAAGTTTTATGGGTGGTGGCAGACTACAGAGAGAGCAGGTAAGTGCCTTAAAGGGTGTCCAGAGGCCTCAAAAGACAGCTTTATGGGGTCATACGATGCTTTAATTTTCTTTTTTTTTAAATCTGTTACAGGATGTTATACCAGAATCAGGTTGGAAAACAAGTTACATTAAAAGTCAGGAATTTGGCAAAGTAAATTTAAAAAGTCAGAGTTAACTGTCAATAATATAATAATCCAAATGACTATGAAACTTGTGAATAAATAAGCTTTAATTAACAAGCTTTGCTTTTCTTAACTCCACTAACCTCGTGTGATTAGGAGGATAGGACATGGACTGAATATTCTAATGAAACAACTGGAGGCTCCCTTGAGCTCTTGTCAAAGCAAACTTAGCCTAGACCAAGTTGCTTCCAGAATTTTTGAGTCAACCAATAACCAGTGGATTCACAGGATTCCCTGAACCCATGAAGATATATTTCTAATTTCATGAGGCTCAACACTGTCGAAAGACATATTCATGGATTTAAGGTGATGTGTCTATCTTTTTTCTTGTTAGTTCTGCCACCTACTCCTGGTTCAACCTTAGGCCCTCAGAGAGTCTCCTTTTGTTCATGGTACTCATCCTCTAGTCATTTCAAGTTCCATGAGAGCCAAGACCATCGTGTTCACTAACAAACCTAAGTTCCTATCATACTGACTGGCACAAAGTGTCTATATATATTATACACACACACACACACAACACACACACACACACACACACACACACATGCATGTATGTATATATGTGTCTGTATGTATACACACAAATTCATATGTGAACACATTTATACAGATATGTATGTGCATACATGTATGTATGGAGAAGGAAGGATGGTGTGATGAATAGAAAAAGGGGAAGTAAAATGACTGACCTATTATAGAGGCCAATAATGATAAGAAACTACCCCGATGTTTAAGGGTTTCTCAAACTTTCATGTGCACAAAAGAAATCTGGCTGGGCGTGGTGGCTCCCACCTATAAGCCCAGCACTTTGGGAGGCTGCAGTGGGAGGATTGCTTGAGCCCAGGAGTTCGAGACCAGGCTGGGCAACATAGTGAGAGCTTGTTCCTAAAAAATAAAAACAAAACAAAAAAAACAAGCATGGTGGCATATGCCTGTAATCCCAGATTCTGGAGAGGCTGAGGCAGAAAATTGCCTGATTCCAGGAGATTGAGGCTGTGGTAAGCCTGCAGTGATCATGCCATTACACTCCAATCTGGGCAACAGAGTGAGACTCTTACTCAAAAAGATAAAAATTTAAAAAAAAAATCATCTGAGGATCTTGTATCAGAGCAAGTTCCGCTCAGTAGACCCAGACTGGAAACTGCAACTGGGCATCTGTAAAGCTAACCAATTTCTAGATGAGGCTAGTGTTGTCATCACTCTGATCACACCTTCAATGACAAAGCCCTAGATAATCTAGACCCAGATACTAGCCATACAGGAGTAAATTTAACAACAAATACCTCAAAAGACATGCATTATGTAAGAGACAGTAAGTTACTTCATGACAAGCACGGAGGTAAGTACTTAAGATCGATGTTCTCATTTAATCTCCCCTACAACAGAGTAAATATTATTATGCAAATTTACCAGCATAGAGATAAGGAAACAGATGTAAAGAAGCTACATAGCTTTTATGTGCCGTAGCTAGCAGATTCGCCTAACTCTAAGGCTATATTGCCTCCAAAACAGAGATTGAACCCCAAAACGCCAAGGCCTCTACACCCATAAGAAGAGCAAGTAGAAAATGGTTTTGGGGGTGATTGTGAGTGTGGGTGTTTCTCTGTTTGAGAAGGAGGTTTGCATATGAGCTCACATCCTAACTCAAAGGGCAACATTCACAGTGGCGATGGCGAGGCAAAAAAATCAGGACTGGCAATCTCGTTCCACTGACTGGGGCTGTGTGATCTCTGTCATCTCACCTTGCTGAGTTCCAGTTTCCTCACGCGTAAAAAGAAACGTGCGTCATAGGGTTGTGCAGATTTGCTGATAAAACCATGTCACAGTGCCCAGCATCATGTCAATTACATACCAGGTATTAAAACAACCTGGGATCTTTTCTTTTTTTCCCTCTACTACCTTGCCTGACTTCCACTCAGCAGTGAATTCGATAGCACAGATTAATCATCTGCTTACAAAAGAAATGGGCACTGATTTGCTGTGTGGCGAAACCCTTCTGAAAGGGATTGGGGACCATCTCCTCCAGCATATTCTAACTCTGCTTTAATGTCATGAATAAAAATGGAGCAACTACCTTCTGCTACTTTGCTGAGTGGGCCGAGATGAGGATGAACCCACCACTGTTTAAGAAACAGAGTTCTCAAAGAGTGGTTCCATCTCAAAGTCGTGGTAATCAGGTCACTATTGTGGCAGGCCTGGAGGAGCAGTGTCATCTAGTACAGGATGATTTTAAGGTGTAGCATATTGAAATTCTCTGCAAGATTAGTTCCAAAGGGCCTCTTCTTTACAATGTAGTGGACAATTTCTTTCATGCAAAGATTCAAGCAACTTCTCAGGAATGTGCTGCTTTGTGGTACAGATGTTTTGCACATGAATCAAATTAACTCTTCCAGTAAAATATTCATCTATTCCCCTGGTGCTCTTCCAAAAAGTATTAAAAAGAAATCACAAGAATAGTTGCTAGGAGATTGTGGAGACCAACTTCAAAAAAAAAATGCTGCTTCTCATCATCTGGGTAAGGTCAAAGCTTTGTTTAAATATAATTATATGGAATCCTGAAGTCTTCATAAAAGTAACACCTATACTTTGCGTCCCAGGGCCAAATTCTCTGAATGCCTGTTTGTAGCTATCTGTGTTATGGATAGATTCACCTGCACCAAGGATAGATTTTTAAGAGAAAGATGCACAAGCAAACAGAAAAATGCAGGCGTTGAAAAGGCAATGATAGAAACCCATAGCATGAAGAGGAATGAAAAACACACTTTATGCAAGAATTTCAAGTGCTTAACATGTTTTTGACAAAGAAAAAAATAACTAAAAAGAGTCATGGTAAAAAGCATATACCCCAGTGAATGTTTTATTTTTTATTATAGTACCCCACATCTTTAAAATATGTGGGGTACAATTCAGGATTAGGTACATAAATGGTCATCATACAGGTGAAGTTTGGGCTTCCCTTTGGTCCCCACTTTGCCTGGTTTGAGATCAGGTACCCTTATTGATCTTATGTGCCTCTCCTCCCTTCCCTGGCAGTGTTCCACTACTGCCAATCCGTTTCTTATAGTATGATGATGAATGTTCAGAATCTGAGTGAGAACATGCAGTACTCAGTTCTTTGTTTCTATGATAGATCACTGAGTATGCAGTCACTAACAATTATTGATTTCTCTTCATTTAGTCTCATTGTCCCCAGAGAATTTACTTCAGGAAACTTTTTAGAGTTGAAATTCAAGAAAATGTTTGTTATTAACGTAAAGGAAAAAGTAGAAAGTTGATAAACATGGAAGGGGTGAGGACAGTTACTACTTCGCCTGATGACTAAACAATTACAGTAGACATTCATTTTATTCATGAATTAACTATTTTATTACTGACTCACAGAACTAAAGAGAAAAATAAACAGTCTTATCCTTCTAGTGAAAAGCAGACCTTACAGCCATCCACAGTTCTCAGTAGGCTTGTGTCACTATTAATATAAAAAGTTACACAGAAGTGCAACTTTATTACTGACTCACAGAACTAAAGAGAAAAATAAACAATCTTATCCTTCTAGTGAAAAGCAGACCTTACAGCCATGACAGTTCTCAGAAGGCTTGTGTCACTGTTAATATAAAAAGTTACACAGAAGTGCAACTTTGTTATGGAAACTGTATCTCTTAAGGTTCACTATGCGCATAAAGCAAAAAAGAATAAAAATGAGGACCAGGTGCAATGTTTCATGCCTATAATACTAGTACTTTGGGAGGCCAAGGCGAGAGGATCGTTTGAGCCCAGGAGTTCAAGACTAGCCTGGGCAACATAGCAAGACCTCATCTCTACAAATATCAAAAAATTAGCTGGGCTTGGTAGTGCACGCCTAGAGTCCCACCTACTCAGGAGGCTGAGGTGAAAGGATCACCTAAGTCCAGGAGGTACAGGTTGCAGTGAACCATGATCGCACCACTGCACTCCAGCCCGGGTGACAGTGAGATTCCAAGTCAGATAAATAGACAAACAAACAAACAAACAAATAAGAGGTATTATTAGATTTCTTCTTCTACTAAGGCATTAATATTAGCTCTTTATTTTTAAAAAGTCTGCTGTTTAAATACTCTACCACGCATTAGTATTTTCTGATCCCAGCCATGATTACAGCAGGTAGGACTTATTGGGCATCTGCTCTGAGGCAGGCATGGCACTAAAGTTTTTCGTGGCACTGTCACACTCAAATCACACAATAAGGACATAATGTATCATCTTGCCCACCTCACTGTGGCTGTCTCATTATACATTCCACACCTGCCTCACTGTCCAGCATCCATAAGGTTTAGATGACACCATAGAAGACAGACTGAAAATCAGATTATAGCCGGGCTCGGTGGCTCAGCCTGTAACCCCGCGCCTTTGGGAGGCTGAGCTGAGTGGATTGCCTGAGCCCGTGGGTTTGAGACCCGCCTGGGCAGGCGAGACCTCATCTCTACAGTAAATCAAAAAATTAGCCAGGTGTGGTAGTGCGCGCCTGTAATTCCGGCTACTCGGAAGACAGGTGGAAGGATCGCCGGAGCCCAGCAGGTCGAGGCTGCGGTGGCCGGGAGAGGCCACTGCACTCCAGTCTGGGCGACAGAGTGAGACTCCAACTCAAAAAAAAAGAAAAGAAAAGAAAATCAAATCAAATTACTTGGTGGGTAAAAAAAAAAAAAACTCTTTTGATGCCTGACTCACATGGAAATCTGGCCTGACAATACTACTATGAATATTCTGTGGAGATTTTGAATTCTCCTCTCTCCTACATAGGTAATGCCAGATCTGATATCCACTGTTTCATTCCACCTGACATTAGGATGTCACAAAAGAACAGTAACATATGCAAATAAATGCCTCAGAAATCTCCTTCATGACAATACATATTTAGAATGAGGCCTGTGAATGAGCTTACACTGTGAATAGAAAGATAGGATTGCTCCAAACTTGATATTAAAGTCAATGTCTCAATTTGCCCCAGCAAGTGAATTTTATGAAATATCAGCAAGTGGTGTAGAGATTTTCTCTCAGCTTTATCAAGATGAAAAGACACCATTTTGAACTGTGATATCACAGAAAGAGCAGAATTTTTTCCTCTGCCTCATATTCTGGATTATTTTTATGTAAAAGAGGAATCCTTTTCCCAAATAAGAATTTAAGCACAGCTGAATTTTTTGGTAATTATAAGTGTGAGAAGGCAGAGAAATAAAGGGGTTGATTCGAATTTCTGAAAGCCATTAAAATCTTGAACCAGAACATCCCAAATGCCATTACAGACTTCAGTGCTAAAATCTTTTTTTTCCTAAAATTGTTCATGTTCGCCTCAGACTGTTAGCCCAAAGTGTATTTTTACAAGGTTTTATTCTTGCATGTGGTCCTTCACACTGTGTGTTCATTATTGTAAGTTTTAACTTATACCAACAATAATTTTTAATGATTGAATTGGCAGCTTCAACCTTGCCGATTACCAATAACATCTATCATTACAGATTTTTTTATACACTAAGAGCAGAACCAAATTAGTCACTTATTTTCTCAGCTTTCCAAAAAAACATGCAGTGAACAAAAAACCCAGACCTCTACTGCCACCCAGTGGTTCCAATGAATTTTTTTCAAATAAAACATTTATTTGGGATAGCAGCAAGCCGTGACTATTTCAAGATTTTTCTTTCTGCTGGAATGCTTTCGATATTTTACCATGAAGTAACTAGAGATAAAAACCTTTAAAGAAATGAACTATATGTGTCCAGTAGAGGTATATTATTAATAGTGTTATTCATATCATTGCAACAAATGAATGCAATAATAACCCATGCCTGATTGTACTGTCTGCCTGTGATTTCTTTAGCTTTTTATATGAAATAATTAGAAATTCACAGAAAGTTGCAAAAAAGTACATAGGTTCCCATGAAGAATCTGATAAACTATTTCCCAAATGGCTGTAACATTTTAGATTCCCATAAACAACATGGAGAGATTCAGTTTCTCAGCATTCTCATCAGCATATCACTATTTTTAATTTTAGGCATTGTGACAGGCATGTGGTGATATCATATAGTGGCCTTAATGCGCATGTCCCTAATGGTAAATGATTCTGAACAGCTGTCCCTGCATTAGTCACCCACATCTTCTCTTTGGGAAATGTCTGTTTGCCTTTTACCCATTTTCCTTTTCTTTTCTTAACTGCTGACTTTGGAAAGTTGTTTTTATATTCTAAATACAGTTCTTTAGTCAAATATAAAAAATATTGCCTATCTCTGTGTAGCATGTCTTTTCACTCTCTTCACAGGGTTTTTCATAGAGCAAAAAGCTTTTTATGTTGATGAGGTTCAAATCATGAATAATTAATCAGTGTTTAATGCTTTTGGTGTTATCTCTAAGTTCTGAAGATATTCTTTATTTGCTTTTTTCTGGAATTTTTTTAGTCTTACATTTTACGTTTTCATCTATGTTCAATTATGAGTAAATTTTGGAATAAAGTGCGAGGTTCAGGTTCAGGTTCATTTCTTAGGATGTTCAATTGCTCCAGCAGCATTTGTTAAAAAAACTGTCCTTTCTCCATTGAGCTCTTCCTGTGCCTTTGTCAAAAATCAGGCGAGAGTGTTTGCATGTAACATGTGCCTTTATTCTGCCTTTTTGTTCAACATATTGTATGAGTGGTTCCAAGAGTGGCCTTTTGATGAAACTAATTAACAATATTGATAAGAGAATTTTGTAAAAATGAAAAGTTCGCACACTTCGACAGCACAGATACTAAAAAAATTAAAAATAAAAAAAAATGAAAAGTGGCCAAGTGCAGTGGCTCACACCTGTAATCCCAGCACTTTAGGAGGCCAAAGCAGGACAGCTTGAGCCCAGGAGTCTGAGATAATCCTAGGCAACATGGCAAGACTTTGTCTATACAAAAAATTAAATTAAAAAAATGAGTCAGGTAGGGTAGTGCACACCTGTAGTCCCAGCTATTACCTAGGCCGTGATCATGCCACTTCACTCCAACCTGGGCAACAAAGTGAGACCCCCCAACTCAAATAAATAAAGAAGTACATAAATAACACTCAAAAACATTAGAAAACACAGATAAGCATGCAAAATTATACATGAAATCTTAAATGATCTTCATATCACATGCTGGACTAAAACCTAGTACTGAATAAAAGGCTACACAAATCAGAGAGCAAAGTCTTTAAAAAGAGACTTCCAGGGTTTAAATTCTGGCAAGGCCTTTACCAACTAGCTACAGACATCTGAGCCCTCACTTCTAAACTTGTCAATGTCTGCATGTTTTCGTTGCCAGAATACAAGCAAGAATCTCCCTCTCTCTTTGTGTTTCTATGAACAGAAGTTAATAAACATAGAACACTGAGAACAATGCCTGACATATTAAGAACCCAGTAAATGCTGGCTACCATTAGTCAAATAGAAAAATTCTGATAATTCCAGTGACAGCTTCAATCAAACCTAGCTTTTATTAAACCTTGAGCAAGTTTTCTCCTCGAAGTCCATTTACTCATCTGTAAAACAGGGTTGTTATGAAGAACAAATGAACTAAAGTATTAAGAGAATTTATCCCAGTTCTTATAGAGTCACTACTCTTTTGGCAGCTACTACTTTTCTAAAATTTAAAATAGTACTTATAGTGTACCCTTGTCAACAATATCAAATGTTTGTGGAGGCCTAAGGTATACACAGTCAGCGTTAGACTTAGGATAGTTCAACTTATGATCTTTTGACTATCTCAGGATGCCAAAGGGATACGCATTTAGTAGAAACCATACTTCACATTTTGAATATTGGTCTTTTTCCAGGTGAGCAATATGCCATTATTACGTTCTGGATGCTGGGCAGTGAGCCACATGGTCACAAGAGGAAAGCAACACTTACTGCAGAGTGTACTGTATTCAATGAATTCTATGAGTCAACAAGCCTATTACAAAATAGGCTTTGTGCCGGGCTCGGTGGCTCAGCCTGTAATCCCGCGCCTTTGGGAGGCTGAGGTGAGTGGATTGCCTGAGCCCGCGGGTTCGAGACCCGCCTAGGCAGCGAGACCTCATCGCTACAATAAATCAAAAAATCAGCTGGGCGTGGTAGCATATGCCTGTAATTCTGGCTCCTTGGAAGGCTGAGGTGGAAGGATCGCCGGAGCCCAGCAGGTCGAGGCTGCGGTGGCCGGGAGTGGCCACTGCACTCCAGTCTGGGTGACAGAGTGAGACTCCAACTCAAAAAAAAAATTTTAAAAAAAATAAAATAGGCTTTGTGCTGGATTTTGCGCAAGCATAGGCTGGCTAATGTAAGTGTCCTGAGCACGCTGAAGGAAGGCTGGACTAAGCTATGATGCTTAGTAGTAGTGTTCAATGCGTATTCAGCCTATGATATTTTCAGCTCAACGATAGGTTTAACATAATGTGACCTCATGGTAAGTCAAGAAGCATCTGTAGAATGAACTGTGTTAGTTACTAGGGTTAAAAGACACTCCTTATGCTAGTCTGCATTATATAGTCTACAAGCAAAATTAAGACATGCAAAATAGAAATGGGAGGGAAGGCTGGGTGTGTTGACTCACACCTGTAATTGTACTTTGGGAGGCTGAGACAAGATGGTTGCTTCAGCCCAGGAGTTAGAGACCAGACTGGGCAACATAGCGAGACCTCATCTCTGCAAAAATCCAAAAGTTAGCCAGGCATGGTGGCACATTCCTGTTGTCCAAGCTACTGAAGAAACTGAGACAAGAGGACCGCCCGAGCCCAGGAGGTTGAAGCTACGGTGAGCTGTGATTGTGCCATTGCATCCCAGCCCAGGTGACAGAGACCCCAACTCAAAACAAAATAAAACAAAAGAGAAATGAGAATGAAGCTATTGCTCCCAGAGGCATATGAAAATAACCAGATTCAGACTCACAATGTCCAACCAGTGCTTTAACTGCTGGAGAATTTCAACATCAACAACTCTGTTGACCCAGTTTTCAAACACATTACAAAACATTTGGCACACTTATGAAAATTAAACTTCTCTGATATCCTAAGAGAAAGAAACACAGATTAAGCTAATCTGCTATGGAAGAATGCAGAGTTTGACCAACTTAATTAGTATATATAAGAATTGATTATCAAGAAAAATTCCATGTGGAGGCTTCAAACCAGGTGAGCAATATGCCATTATTATGTTCTGGATGCAGGGCAGTGAACCACATGGTCACAAGAGGAAATGAACACACACTGTGATTACTTGTTCCTTAGGAATCTAATAATCTAATGCATAATATTTTTTACATATCCTTATTTTGAAAGAAAAATTGAACAAACTGCTTATCTGCTATACTCATCTCTGTTAACAATTCTAGAGTAGCTGAGTCACTGGCTCCCAACAACACTGCCACCTTCTGACAGCTCAACAGTTCACAGCATGGAGAGTGACGCTTTATTGAATCAGTCAACTTTATTTATTTATTTATTTATTTATTTATTTATTTATTTATTTATTTATTTATTTATTTTGAGTTGGAGTCTCACTCTGTCGCCCAGACTGGAGTGCAGTGGCCGCTCCCTGCCACCGCAGCCTCGCCTGCTGGGCTCCGGCGATCCTTCCGCCTCAGCCTTCGGAGTAGCCGAAATTACAGGCATGCGCTACCATGCCCAGCTGATTTTTTGATTTATTGTAGAGATGAGGTCTCGCTGTCCAGGTGGGTCTCGAACCCGCGGACTCAGGCAATCCACTCACCTCAGCCTCCCAAAGGCGTGGGATTACAGGCTGAGCCACCGAGCCCGGCTCAGTCAACTTTATTGACAGCAAGTACCTCACTTGTCCAAGAAGCAAGATGGCTCGGTGAAGCCAACTAAAATCATTATAAGCAAAGGAAGTCGTTATTGGATCAAACCACATATAGCCTAGCAAGTTTAAGATTTTTTAAAAGTTGTTCCTATTTGCTCAATAAAAGATCCCATTTAAAAATTAAAGTCTCTCCTTGACTACATGACATCACTTACTTTATCTTAGTCTATAAGCTTTATTGAAATGTAATGATATTATGTTGTACCACTTTTTCCTATGAATTACTTTGTTGTGCATTTGGTATTTGAAGTCTATGGATGTCAGAATTGTGTAATACACACATATATGTGTGTATATATTTCTATGTGTAAAATATATATGTATGATATATATGTATGTGAAAAAGTATATATGTATATATGTGTATATGTGTATACATATACATATACATATATATACACATATACATATACATATACATATACATATATATATATTTCTTCTGGGATCATGTCTGTCTTTTCAAAAGAGAAAATCTTTTTTTTTTGAGTTGGAGTCTCACTCTGTTGCCCAGACTGGAGTGCAGTGGCCGCTCCCAGCCACCGCAGCCTCGACCTGCTGGGCTCCAAGCCCAGCTAAAAGAGACAATCTTAATAACATAGCTGTCTTTAGCCCAGTTAAATCTTTAAACCAAATTTGTTGTAATTTTGTTTTTTAACAATATCAATAAAGCCACCTTTATTCTAAGCTCTACATGAGGTGGTTTTATCCTTTTATTCACATAATTATGAAGTTAGCATAAAAGTTATTAAATTAAATCCAAAAGTGTTTATTAAATATGACGACTGGTTAAGGCTTTTTCTTCCAAAATCTCTCTACTTTGATTCTTCTCTCTGGAACCTAGAATCATCTTATCTCCTTTTTCCACCCAAGAGTTTAGTCAAGTACAGTCAATTAGTTAAGCAGGATGAAGTTTAAAAAAAGAAAAGGAAAACAGAATTAAGATAACAACTATAAACATCTGACCCTTAATGGTGGTACCTGTATCTTTTTTTATTTTATTTTTTGGCTGGGAAAAAAAAAAAGAAAGGAAGGAGAGAAGTGTTTAAGCACATTCTGGGAATATTATCTCACCAGTTAACTATTCTTTGGCTTTATTATGTCTTTTTTGCCACCCTGTAGCTTTAAGGCTTATATGTCAGAATTGAGACACGATAGTGCATTACTGGTATATGCATCTTCCAATACTAGACTGCAAGCTTCTAGCACTATTAATTAGATGTTCAAATATATTTATGGAATAATAAATAAATATAATGCTGTTATAATGAAATTACTAAAGGAGGTTCCTCAGTTTTCCTTTATAATTTATTCTAATATTCAACCAAAGCAATTGGTTAAATGAATTAGAATGAGTAGATCTTCAAACATGATCATTATCATCATCTCCAAATGGAGGATTTGTCTGATGAACTTATATGCTTCATTAAGTTGTATCAGCTTATCACCATAGAATGTGAACCCGTATTATTTTGTACAGGTTGAGTGTCACTTACCTGAAATGTTTGAAGTCAGAAGTGTTTCAGATTTTGAATTTTTTTTGGATTTTGGGATATTTGCATATACAGAATGAAATACTTTGGGGATGAGACCCAAGACTAAACATGAACTCCATTTATATTTCATTTGCACCTCAGACACATAGACTTAAGGCAATATTATACAGTTTTTAAAATAATTTTGTTGCTCCTCAAAAAGTTTCAAAATTTGGAGCATTTCAAATTTTAGATATTCAGATTAGGGATGCTCCGCCTGCTATAGCTTTTCTGATATTCTGCATATGCTCCCACAGCCACAAAATCTGTATTGGTCGGCTTGGAGTAATTTATTTTACCTATTGTTTCCTTGACATGTAGCCCAGAAAAGCAAAGTGAGCTACCGAGGTCACTACAGATGATTATCAAAATAACGCTTGGGTTTTCTTAAGCATATCCTGGTGCCAGTCCAAGAGCCTGGAACATAGTTAATGATTAACAAATATGTACTGAGCTGGGTGTAGTGGCTCACGCCTATAATCCCAACACTTTAGGAGCAGAGGTGAGAGAATTGCTGAGCCTAGGGGTTTGAGACAAGCCTGAGTAACTTGGCGAGACCTCATCTCTATAATAAATCAAAAAGTTAGCCAGGCATGGTGGCATGTGCCTGTAGTTCCAGCTACTTGGAAGGCAGAAGGATCACCTAAGTCCTGCAGGTCAAGGCTGCAGTTGCTATGAGCATGCCATTGCACTCCAATCTGGGTGACAGAGTGAGAGTCCAACTTAAAAAAAAAATGCGTTGAAAGAATAAATGAATGAATACACAAAAGTTACAACTGGTTGTAAGTGTTGAACATACACTTTCTCATTCATATTAGCCACCAATGTTATCAGCCTGAAATAGCAATAAGAATTAATCAAAGTCTATCAGAATCAACCCCAAAATCTTTGACCACCTAAGCAGGAGAGAAACAAGTACTTCTTTGAATAATGTTTTGTCCTAAAACATACACACATGCGCATATGCTCACACACACACACACACACACCAGGGGTGCCAAAAAATGTATACAGATTTTAAGGGATGTTATCTATGTATTACTTTTCGAAGTACTTTTCAGAAGTGTCTGGATGCTGATGGTAACCACGTTCAGCACCTCTTGTAATTGCAGAAGTCAAACATGACTTGTATTCGTCTTTTGCTATCGGTATATATTTTTCCTTTCTTAAAATGTGCATACATTTTTTGCATCATATAAATATATGTCTTTTGGAGGGTCATTTTCATTAATTTATAGTTTTTAATTGCAGTCAGACTTTTTAAAGAAATAATAATAAATTTACAGTAGATCCAAATGTAAAAATAAAATTGACACGGGTACATAAGTCACAAACAACTTTTTTGGCAAAATATAAAGAAAATATTTTAAAAATCAAATGATCATTAATTTTTACTCCAGGCTTCTTATCGGTGAACACTTGCTCAGTCTTTCTCATGGTGAGACCGTGGTTATCAAGTTCCTTCAGAGAAGGACATATACATTCTCTGTCATTCCATGGGGCACCTAACTGCACCCTGGCCATTCAGATGCACCACGGCATTCACTGCAAACCAGATCGCAAGTAGGTTTCTTATCCTCCACCTAGTTTTTGGGCTAAATTACAAGGGCATGGGTGGGTGATGACCAAGAAAGGACTGTCGATTAGAACATTTACAGGTACCTCAGAGCACACAGGGAGGTCACTCTCCAAACATCAGTGCCTTTCCCTCCAGACATAGCCAGTGCTCTCAAGGGACCTCAGGATAGCACCCTTATCAGAGGACAAGTAGGAAGAAACAAGTCACTATAAGATTCCCACCCTGATTTTATTAGTCATTGAGTTTGAATATCTCTCTTCAATGCTGGAAAAGACAATCATTGACAGGGGGATGCATTCTCCTGCTGGGAACTTCTCCCTCCCCTAAAAGGCAAATTGCTATGCCTTCCTTCCCACACAGACAATTTCACAGTCAGCCTAATCCCTACCTTTTTTTTTTTTTCTTTTTTGGTGAGTCGGCATCTTACTCTGTCACCAAGGCTTCATTCAGTGCTGTGTTACAACCACAGCTCACTCCAACCTCAAACTTCTCAGCTCAGGTGATCCTTCTGTCTCAGTCTCCTGGGACCACAGGCTTTTACCACCATGCCCAGCTTATTTTCTGTAGAGTTGAGGTCTTGCTATGTTGCCCAGGCTGGTCTCAAACTCCTGGGCTCAAGCAATCCTCCTGCTTCAGCCTCCCGAAGTGCTGGGATTACAGATGTGAGCCACCACCCCCGGCCCTACATCTATTTTTTTAAGGTAATGGATGAAGTTGGTTATTCTTCTACCTGAGAAAAGTCATAATAGATATGCCATCCTATTAGGCAAAGTTGGGACAGTTGGAAACGCTCAGAGAAAGCTAATTTATAATCGCTAATTAAAAACTCTGGCCATTGGCAGAGGCTGAAAGTTCAAATGCAGTGCCCTCACCGATGTAGGACAATGTCTTGACTGTCTTCAACACAGAAAGGATTATACAGAGACTGCAGGAGAAAAAGCTTGGCAATACACAGCCTTGGCAGTCCAGGACAGCAGATTGAGACATATGGTAACACATCAGCACCTCAAACAACTGGTCTCCAAATGTCTTCATGGCTCAAAGAGCTTAAGCTTTATATACTTCTTTAAGAATAGATCCATTGTTATTATCCTGAAATGGAACATCAGAAACACATCAATTTTATGTCTCCTGCCTCTCTGGAGTTCAAAGTACTGCAATGGCTCTGTTTCCTTGTGGTAAGAAACTGCTGTAGGTCGACCCCAAGGCTTCCTTACATGAAACAAATTTACCAGTAAGGGGTTTAGATTTAGCTCATGAACTAGATGCTTGAGTTAACTATTGTGTCAAGCTGGAATTACTTACTGTTGGAAGATAAACGGCTCTAACCGTTCAGAGAGAGCAATCATGTTCATCAAAACTCTGTCTCATTCAATGGAGATAAAAATCACATTAAGACATTACTCAGTAGTGCACGCCTATAGTTCCAGCTACTTGGAAGGCTGAAGCGGAAGGATCACCTGAGCCCAGCAGGTGGAGGCTGTGGTGACTGTGAGCATGCCACTGCACTCTAGTCTGGGTGACAGAATGAGACTCCAACTCAAAAAAATAAAAATAAACATAAAAAAAGACATCACTCTGCTTCTGGTTATGTAGATATGGTGTTCTACATATCATAATATTAATTGATGGAGATAATCAAGAAATATTGACTACTCAGTGATACAATTAAGAGAATATTTAAAAATTATTAATTGATCTCGCTTCACTAGCTATTATTCAAGAGTTCTAACCTTTTTAATTGGTAATTGGAATCATCTGTTTTGTTAACTCCTTAATTTTATTTATCTGAAACAAGGCACATGATTCTCTCTGTAAATGCATAATTAACAGTTGAAACTGCATTAAGCTTTTAAGCTAATGAATTAGATGTAGTGTGTGGGGGAAGTTACTTAACCATTTAACATCAAGTATGGGAACACAAGGACACTTCCATAGTAATAGCAAACCTGCCCTAAGCCAATCTGCAAATATCAGCTCCCATTTTTTTCTAAACTCATATATTTTCATATCTGGGGTACAGTTACCTCTCTTTTAGAGAGTTAAATAAGAGAAAGGGGAGAGGACTACATTTTAGCGAAAGAGGCCATCAAACAGAGTCTAAACCCTGAGGTTTCTTTATCTCTTCACCACGCTGTTTCTTCATCAGCAATCAGATTTTTAAAAAAAAATCAGGCGAGGGGGCCGAAATAACTTCATCCAAGGCAACAGGATTTTTGAACAATAGAGAGAAATCGCCTGGGAAACATAACATCCCTCTTGTCAGAATCTTGGGGTCACATAGGAAGTAGTATTAAAGGGGCCTATCGGGACACATGGATCAAGTAGAATAGAAATAACATATGGTACATGTGTGAGAGGAATCGGTCTGTCTCAGTTAATTACTGTCATTCTGTGTCCAAAGGTAGACAAAAGAGCAATAGGAAACTGGTGACTCTGACATGTAAAAAGACCTTTACAAAGTTGTATTATTTGCTTATCTTCTTGACTACCGTGATAATGTTGAATTTAAGTATTTCATTTTTAAAAATATTTCTCCACATTTAGAAAATCTTCTGACTAAAGAAAGGACAAAAATAAAAGAGAGAAACAGAAAACAGCAAGGCACAAAGATGATCTCAGCCTAGACTCTATACTTGAAGAATTCATAGGTTGAGGAGGAAAACATTACATGGAGGTGAACTAAGATGTAACATGATAAACACTATTACAGAAATGTGAACAAAATGTTCATGGAGGACAGAGCAAGTGTGTTTCTCGCGGGAGGTAGGAATTCTCACAGCACTTGAGATGCAGAATGAAGAAATAATAGCAATTGGCCAAGCTACAAAGAAAAATGCAGGTGTATCATTCCAGTCTGGAACATCAGTCCTCAAGTCTGACATTGACAAGATGAGACAGTCAATAAGAAAGAGCTTCAGGTGCGTGAGAAATCAAGCCAGGAGCAGTGGCTAACGCCTATAATCCCAGCACTTTGGGATGCTGCGGTGAGAGGATTGCCTGAGCTCACGAATTCAAAACCAGCCAGCCTGGGCAACTTGGCGAGACCTCATCTCTACAATAAATCAAAAAATAAACTGGGTGTGGTGGTGTGTGCCTGTAGTTCCAGCTACTTGAGAGGCTGAGGCAGAAGGATGAGGCAGAAGAGGCTGTGCCTGAGTTCAGCAGGTCGGGGCTGTGGTGGCCGTGAGTGTGCCACTGCACTCCAGCCTGGGCAACAGAGTGAGACTCCAACTCAGAAAGAAAGAAAGAGAGAGAGAGAGAGAGAGAGAGAGTGAGAGAGAAAAGAAAAAGAAAAAAGAAAGAAAAGAAAAGAAAAGAAAGAAATATAAGCGCAGGAGAGGCTGTGAATTAAGCCCAAACAAAAAAAGTTCTTCTGGTCAGCAGAGGCCAAAGATTCTCCTTCAGAATGAATCAGAATAACCTGGGGGTTTATAAGAGCACAGGTAACTGAACTCAAGCAGCTCTGGGGTAGAGTTCAACACTTTGCTCTGCTAACAAGTTTCCAGGAGATGTTGATATTCTGATCCAGGGATCCCCTTGTGAGAGACTGAGATGAGGTATTTGAACTTCACTCTGTGGGCACCAGCACGACACTAGAGAGAGATCCATGTCGTTGGCTTTGGTGAACAGTGTGAGATATGACTAGAGTATAGGAATGGGAAGTAGTAAGAGGAAACTCAATTAGGGATTATTAGATCTTCTAATTGAGAGAAAAATGAGAGCTTCCTGTCATAAAAGAGATTGAGAGGATGAAGAATGACTAAGAAATATGTATTAGGTAGAGGCAACAGACTTTGGCGTCCTTGGATTTGAGCTGAGAAAAAGAAAGAAATGAGGAATGACTTAGAAGCATTCAAAGGGCATGAACTGAAGTGTAGAATATGAAAGCTAGTCTCCAGAAGGAGGATTTCAGGGTCCGCAAAATTGCCAGAGGGAAGGAGGGAATGGTACACTTCATCATAAGAGTACCTGATCTCAAACCAGGTGAAGTGGGGACCAAAGGGAGGCCCAAACTTTACCTGTATGATGACCATTTGTAGATCTAATCCTGAATTGTACCCCACATCCTTAAATTTTAAAAAGAGATGAGAATAAATGCTTATTTCCTGAATTGTACCCCACATCCTTAAAATTTAAAAAAGAGATGAGAATAAATGCTTATTAAGCACCTAAAAAAAAAAAAGTAGGAAGGGTTGTGTGCCTTCTATCTCCAGCAGTATTTCATTATAGATAGTTTAAAAAACAAATCTTCTTGGCTCATGGGAGTGATATACAGGTTCAAAGACTATTCAGAGAATTTAAAAGATAGAAAAATTTTAAGATGTTGGATCTGGCCTGCAAGAAGCCACTGTCTTCCTGGTAAACATAGTTTCCCTCAATGGTGAGAAAATGAAATAACCATGTAACCATTGGGAGAGCGAATGGGAGTCAAGAAAGTGAAGACATCAAGTGGAACTGCCCCCTTAAAAAATGCGATGGAGAAAAGGAAGGATGCAAGAACTTGACATAATGGTTGCATCAAGAGACATTGGTGGCTTGTTGTTTGAGAGTAAAAGGGATTTTTCAGTCCGTCTGAAGGCAAATGCCAGTGGAAAGAAAAGATATGAAATTCTTGCTTGGATATATCAAGCAAGATCCATAAAAGGTGTCACTGGGAGAGTGCTCCCTTTTCTACTTTTTTTCTGTATCAATAATAACCAAATAATTGCCATTAATGACACTTCTGAGTAGATGCTGGATGTGAATCTCAATTTATAAGTTCAGTTGTACCTGATTTTGCTCTTTAAAAAAAAAAACCAACTTAATGTCAATGTCCAAGCCCTATCCCATGGGACTACTGTGAGATGTCAGTTCTTCTTAGCGTCTTTCCCTGCCGGACCAAAGTTATGCTCCAGCTCTGGGTCACATGAAATGACATCAGGGGCTTCTGGGCATCTGCAACCATCCCTGCGATCACCCCAGTTCTCCCTTGACCTTACCAGTCCTGGCAAGCTTTACTGTTCTTACGTCTTCTTTGGGCCCAGGAGTCCACAGTGAGACTGCGCAGGGGCCTGCCAGAGGCTCTCAGTGCCTCCTCGTGGGAGTCTCCCCAGCTTCCCAGGCACTGCCACGATGAAACAAGCCGACCTCTCAGCTTCCAGGATACACAAGCCCAGCTCCTCCCCCTCTCCCTCCGCCTTGTAAACTCTCCTTGGACTCTGGAGGGAGGAACGTTTGTTCTTTATGTTTTTCCAAGGCACTCTATCTCTGTCTTCAAATTGCACTCCGCCCTTTCCTGCTTCCTTCAAAACTTCTAAATCCTCTGAAGCTCTGAGGCTTTGGAGAAATGAAAGACAGAACAATTTGCAAGTCAATCCTACTTTCTCTCCTGCCCCTAAATTACTTGAATGGCTGGGATAGGAGTAAGATGAGAATGGGGAGTAGACAAAAGCAGAAAATATGAGTGGGGGAGTAAACACACACACACACACACACACACACACACACACACACACACACACACACACACACGATAATGTGCCAGCATGAATACCACGCATTTCACATGCGTCCGTTCAGTTAATCCCCATGCAACTATACAAGTGAGAGTATTATCTCTGTTTTACAAATGGGAAAATTGAGGCTTAGGGACATTATTTGTCCAGGTTTGCCAACATAGTACATAGTAGAGCTAAGCGTTCAACTTAAAAAAAAAAAACAACCTCATCCCCAGACCCATTCAATTAATCACTCTGCTAACCTCTGCTGGTTTCTAAAGATTAAATAATATGAACCTTTATATAGATCTACTGAAACAACAAGAGTTTCAGAAGTGTCAATCATACCTTTTAATTATATTCACAAAGAATTTTTATTTATTTATTTTTTTGAAAAAACATTTAGATTTATTTACTTAATTTATGAGTATTCAACTTATTTGTAAGTGAATTTGGTAGCATGCTAGACACAACATATAACATGCATATATACGTAAACACATTTTTTTTTTTTTTTTTGGGTTGGAGTCTCACTCTGTCGCCCAGACTGGAGTGCAGTGGCCACTCCCGGCCACCGCAGCCTCGACCTGCCGGGCTCCAGTGATCCTTCCACCTCAGCCTTCCGAGTAGCCGGAATTACAGGCATGCGCTACCACACCCGGCTCATTTTTTGACTTACTGTAGAGATGAGGTCTCGCTGCTTAGGCGGGTCACGAACTGGCAGGCTCAGGCAATCCACTCACCTCAGCCTCCCAAAGGCGCGGGATTACAGGTTGAGCCACCGAGCCCGGCTACGTAAACACATTTAACTTATATACACACATATAAACAGAGATCCAGTAAAGGCTGTGGACAAAATTTGGGTAAATCAGTTTAATTTTTTTTTTTTGAGTTGGAGTCTCACTAGATCGCCCAGACTGGAGTGCAGTGGCCGCTCCCGGCCACCACAGCCTCGACCTGCTGGGCTCCGGCGATCCTTCCACCTCAGCCTTCTGAGTAGCCAGAATAACAGGCATGCGCTACCACGCCCGGCTGATTTTTTTATTTATTGTAGAGATGAGGTCTCGCTGCCCAGGCGGGTCTCGAACCCGTGGACTCAGGCAATCCACTCACCTCAGCCTCCCAAAGGCGCGGGATTACAGGCTGAGCCACCAAGCCCGGCTAATAACAAAGAATTTTTAAAAACACAAGCTAGCCTCACTTCCCAGAGGAATATATAAAAATGAACTTTAACATAAATACATCAAATATTTATTTGAAAATGACTGTCTTAACTTTAGACTTTTGATAACAGGATGACTATATCTCCCCTAAAATGTCTATAAATAGTGAGTAATAAATAGTAATTTATATTCCCACCTGTAAATAGATCTGGGCAGTTACTTCATGAGTCCCATATTGTGATATGCTCAGGGAGCTAGAAGTTGACATAAAGAAGGCAAACTATCTTGGAAAAGAAGAGTACTTGAACACTTACTGCCAAGATATGTTGTGCCTATCTTGAGACATTAGTACGTTTTCATTTTAGGAGCACTCTCGACTATGTTATTGACTCATCGTGTAGTTACATAGGCAGTCTGGTACCTACTACCAGGGAAGGTAGGAATAGAGTGAAAAGTAATTTCAACCAATGGTTCTGGACAACTGGAATCCACGTGCAAAAGATGAACCTAGGCACAAGCCTTTCACCCGTCACAAAAATGAACTCAAAATGGATCGCAGACATAAATGTAATACGCAAAACTATAAAACTCCTAGAAAATAACATAGAAGAAAATCTAGTTGACCCTGAATATGATGATGACTTTTTGCATCATATGACACCAAAGGGACAACCCATGAAAGAAAGAACTGATAAGTTGGACTTAATTGAAATTAAAGGTTTTTGCTCTGTTAAAGAGACTGTCGATAAAATGAAAAGACAAGCCACAGATTGGAGCAAAATGTTTTTACAGGACATATCTAAAAAAAGAAAAAGAAAAAAAACTGTTACCCAAAATGTACAAAGAACTCTTAAAATTCAATAATATGAAAACAAGTGAAGTGATTAAAAAATAGACCAAAGATCTTAACAGACACCTCACCAAAGAAGACATACAGATGGAAAATAAGCACACGAAAAGATACCACATCATAAATCATCAGGGAAATACAAACTAAAACAACAAAGAAATACCACTACACACCTGTTATGGCCAAAATCCAGAACACTGGCAACACCAAATTCTGGAAATGTTATGAAGTAATAAGAACTCTCATTCATTGCTAGTGGGAATGCAAAATGGTATAGCCACTTTGGAATATGATAGTTTTCTTACAAAACTAAACACACTGTTACCATACAATCCAGCAATCACACTCCTTGATATTTAAAAAAATGATCTGAAAAATTATGTCGACACAAGAACCTGCCCATGGATGTTTACAGCAGCTTTATTTATAACTGCCAAAACTTGGAAGCAACCAAGATGTCCTTCAGTAGGTGACTGACTAAATAAACTGTGATGCTTCCAGGAAATGGAACATTATTTAGTGCCAAAAAAGAAATGCACTATCAGGCCATGAAAAGACATGGAAGAAAGTTAAATGCATATTACTAAGTTTTAAAAAGTCAGTCTAAAAAGGCTACATACTTTGTAATTCCAACTAGATAATATTTTGGAAGAGGCAAATTATGGAAATACTAAAAAGATCAATTGTTGCCAGGGCTTAGGGAGAGGGGGAGATGGATAGGTGAGCATGGAGGATGTCTAGGACAGTGTCAATTCTCCTTGTAAGACTATAGTGGTTGACACATGTCATCTGTATCCACATTTGGCCACACTCATAGAATGTACAGCACCAAAAGTGAAACCTAATGTAAACTATGGTCTCTGAATGATGATGATGTGTCATCAGTTGCATCAAAATGTACCCCTTTGGTGAAGACATTGATAATGGGGGAATTATGTATGTGTGGGGACCAATGTATACGGAATATCTCTGTAACTTCCTCTCAATTTTGCTGTGAATCTAAAACTGCCCTAAAAAGTTGAGTTTTAAAAAAGGCTACTTCATTGGATTCAGTAATCCTATTTCTGAGAATTTAACTGTGATTGTCTTCTTATGTGTCAGCCTGTCTAGGCTGTAGTTCCCAGTTATTCACAAATTCAACAAGCACTTAGGTAACTGTTGCTATGAAGCTATTGTTTTGCAGATGTGATGAAGGTCTATAGCTAGTTAACTTTAGGAAGGTAGATTATCCTAGATAATCTGGGTGGGTCTTTATTCAATGAGTTAAAAGGTCTTAAATTCAGAGTTAGGCTCCCGGAAGAAGAAATTCTACCTGTAGATCTTAGTTCCAGAGAGCCCTTCCTGACATCCTGCCCAGTGAATGTCACACTTGCCTAGCTGGTCCCCACAATCACGTGAGCCAATTCCTTCCAATAAATCTCTTAAAGTGCAAATATCTCTTCAGCCACTACAGTGATACCTTCAGCCCTGATTGATACTCAATCTAAAGGAAATAATCTGAAATTTATAAAGAGCTTATGTGGTAAGATATTTACTAGAACATTTTTATAACAACCGACTTTTATAATAGCAAGCTTAAGTGTGCAATATCACAAAATTAATTATGGCATCGTTTTTTATGAATTTTTAATTTATATGCATGATTTTTATAATATTATGGAAAATGTGTTTAATTATAAACTTAAAATGCAAGGTAGAAACTATAAGTAGAGTCACAGTTATTTAAAATGCATCCAAAAAAATCCTAGAAGAAAATATAAATGAAAAGAAGTTGTCTTTGGGAAACGGAAACTATTACATTTTAAGCTGGGAAAAAATAAGGTAAATTTTATTTTTTTAAAAAAACCTGCAGCTTATGCTAAAACTGCATATTCCTTCTCTATTGAAGGTGCTTCCAAAGAGACATAACTTTAAAACTGTTGCTTTTAAGTTCACTGATGATTTTTCAAGTAAAGTTTGTGCTTTAAGATTTTATGCAATGATAATATATTCTTCCCCAATACATAAACTTAGGTAACTTTATTGCAAACCTATTGAACTACTCCAGAAGCAATGGCATAAATGAGATGAAGCTGAATATCATTATCAAGGAAGAGATAAGCACACCTGAATTTTCAAATACTTTTTGGTACTAAAGTCTGATAACCTGCCTTTATTTAAGTCACATGTTGTGATACATTATATAGAGTTATAAGCAGAAGCTGAACAGAAGTCTCACAATCAATCAGAAAAATAAATACATAAAAAGCACAGACAGGATAGTTACTATGACTCTGCTTGGTAAATAATTGCCTAAATTAGATTTCCAGCAGAAAATTTTTCTATCTAAATGGCGACAGAGTGAGACTCCAACTCAAAAAAAAAAAACCCCAATAAATAAATAAATAAATAAATGAACCATAATTTTAGTGGTAATAATAGGAATATATATTAATGATTGCCTATTGACTTCTATGCAAAAAAAATTACTAATGCTTCTCACAACCCTATAACTCTCTTATAACTCCCTCATTTGTGTGGGTTGTTCTGGCAGGTCTCTGTATATGTCTCTGAACATACCTTCCTTCTCTGCTAAACTGTCTTTGAGTATCAACAGTTTTTGTCAGAAAAGAGTCAGAGAGAAAGAGAGATAGAATAAGAGCTATGGACCAATGAGATTATTTAAGTAGTTAAATCAATACGAAGTATGTGCAAAAAAAGGTATGAAATAAATTTTTCCTTTCTTCTAGGATTTGTCCAATAAGAATTAAAATCTCGGCAATATACCTTAGTCCTAGCTGCCACATTCCTTTGTTTAATATCCAACCTATCATCACTTCTTGAAACACCCATTTAAACAGACTTTCAATTTAAAGCAAATACCATGAGATCAGAGATCACTGTTTTATGTTTTGTAAGAAGTATACTACCCCCCCTTTCCTTATATATTATCAAAATATTTATTGTGTAAGCATATGTGTATATGCATAGGCCTATTGAAATCTCAACAGGTCAAGTCAACAAATATATATTTTAAAGGCACCAGAAGCGGGTGATATCCAAATATCAAATTCTGTTTGTCTTGTGTCTCTGGATCATAGAGTGACTTCAGATTCTCAGAATGAAAAGAATAACATTTTGCCAGAGATCACAAAGTAGGGTTCAAGGTAGGAATGTCCTAGAAAGCATCTATGTGCCTCCCTCCCCTGGTGCTCCCAAGGGTACCAGCTCCTTTTAAAGAGCATCTTGGGAAGGTGTGCTTTTGGTAAGCAATCCTGAACTCTATGAGATCATAACCATAATTTCATACACAAATTTTGAAAGAAGTCAATAAACTTTGGCAACGTGCTGTGGGCATATGAGTTTGTTGGAGAAAACATGTAGTGATTGTGAAGGGTTGATGACAATTCTGGATCCTCTTCTTTGAGGCCATCTGTTTTCATTTATATTCAGTTGTTCATCTGTTATTCATTCAGTATGGTTTATTAGTAGCCTAGACATATTTAAGTAGTTGAATTTTTGAATCCACATGGAAAGTTAGTAATATTTTCAATGGTCAGGAAAGTTAGTAATATTTTCAATGGTCAGAAAAGATTAAGGAAGAATTAGTTCTATGCATAAACTACAATAGCAATTCCCCCTTTAACTGTGGCTTTATCTTTTTCGTTGGTACTCATGGTGAGTAATATTGCTATAATTTCTGAGGCAAGTGGCCATTCAGTTCAGTCATTCTCAGCCTAAAGTTCTTGTGTTCTGAGGGCATGTGGTACTATGCTACGTAAACAAACATGAGCCTTTATCCTGAATCATCAGATAAGCTCACTCATATGTAAAGCATTATTTTAACGTTCAATCAAGAAAGGTGATTTTGTTCAATAGAATACAAAATTCACATAAACTTTTAAAACAAAACACAGTTCCCTGCAGGCTATACCCTTCAACAGGTAGGGTCACACTTTGACTCTTTTCAATCACTTTCCCTTCACTTATTTATTCTAAAACAGAACTAAAGGCACAAGACAAGAAAGAAAAAAAGTTGATAAATTGGATTTCATTAAAATGAAAAGTTTTTGCTCTTAAAAAAAATTCCATCAAGAAAATGAAAAAGAAAGCCAAAAACTGGGAGAAAATAATCACAATACATATATCAGACAAAGATACATATATATCCAGAATATATAACGAATTCTTACAAGTTAATGATGAGAAGACAAACAATGCAACTGAAAAATGGGCAAAAGATTTGATATTTGATAGATCACAAAAGAATATAGACATACACTGATATAATTATACGCTGACAAATTTAGCATGAATATGGTGGATACAAAGTTGCTCATTAGTCATCAGTTAACACAAATTAAGACCACAATGAAATACAACTACAAGACCAACAATTGACTAAAATTAAAAAGATTAACCATATCACCTGTTGGTATGTGCTATGATCTGAACATGTCCCTCCAAAATTCCTGTGTTGAAATTTAATCAACAATGTGATCGTATTAAGAGGTATGGCCTTTCGGACGTGATTAGTTCATAAGGGCTGGTTCTCATGAATGGGATTAATGACCTAAAAGAGGTTGAAGGTAGCACCCTAATCCCTTTAGCCCTTCCATCCCTTCTTCCACATGGATAGAGCATGCCCTTTACATATGTAACTCCATCTTAAGAAAATATTTCATCTTACATTTTAGAAGGCATCAATCCAGCAGGGACCAGATGTTCTACCTAATCGATAAGACTGCATCCAATCAGATAAGGACATAATGAAGCACATTCTTCTACTATCAGACTTACCAGAGGACTTCATCTCCTTGAAATTGCCATCTTAACAGATACTGTCCTGCTGTCATTCGTGATAAGCTCCTGGCATCCATCACCAAAGGTTCTGCCCACATAAAAGACCCTTTCGAGTAAGATGCTGAGGGCCGCTGGCTCAGAACAGGACATTTTTTTGGTTCACATCTCTCTCCCTGGACTTATTCATTAATCCTTTGTCCTGTCTCTCTTTTTTTGATGTTAAATGTCACTTTGTTGCAGTGTTTGATCTATAACATGTATATATTAAGTATACCATCTTATATGGCTTGCAGTAATGACTAACTTGTGAAGTATCTTGAGCCTGTGTGCCTATGGCTGTGACTACCCAGGGAATGGAAACTACTAAGGAGAATTGTTTCTTTGGGAACTCTGCATAGCTCATGGCTTTTATGATTTAAATAGCATCAGCCGGGCGCGGTGACTCAAGCCTGTAATCCCAGTACTTTGGGAGGCCAAGATGAGAGGATTGATTGCCTGAGCCCAGGGGTCTGAGACCAGCCTGGGCAACTTGGAGAGATCTCGTCTCTACATTAAATAAAAAAATTAGCTGGGCATGGTGGCATGTGCCTATGATCCCAGCTAATTGGAAGGCTGAGGCAGAAGGATCACCTGAGCCCAGCAGGCGAGGCTGTGGTGGCCATGAGCATGCCACTGCACTCTAGCCTGGGTGACAGAGTGAAACGCCAACTCAAAAAATAATAATAGTAAATAATAAATAAATAAATAAAAATAAAAAAAGAAATAGCATCAATAAAAGTCTGACATTATAGAAAGACACAAACAGGCATGGATCTGATTATCTGACATTGGGTCACTCATGATGCCATGTGAGGACACAGCAAGTTGCACCATCTAAAAAGCAAAAAGGCTTTGCCAAGCACCAAATATGCTGGCACCTTGATCTCAGACTTCCCAGTTCCAGAAATGTGAAAAATTACTTCCATTGCTTGTAAATTACCCAGTCCAAGGTATTTTGGCAGCCTGAATGAACTAAGACATAAATGGGTACCTACAAGTTAAGTGCTACTATACTAAATAACTAAAAACGTGGAAATGACTTTGGAACTGGGTGAAGGGTAGAGACTAAAAGAGTTTGGAAGCGCATATTAGAAAAAGCCTAGATCTCCTTAAATAGAACATGAAGGACAATTCTTAAGAGAGTTTAGAAGGAGAGATTTGTAGAGTGAGCCTAAATCTTCTTAGACATTTAGCCAAGTGGTCATGAACAGAATGTTGGTAGAAGCTGGATAGTAAAGGCAATTCTGACATGATCTCACATAGAAATGAGAAACAAGGTATTGGAAACAGGGAAGGTCATCCTTGTTATAAAGTGACACAGATCTTGGCTGAATTATGTCCATGTCCTAGTGCTTTATAAAAAGTAGAAAGTAGTATATTTGAATGAAGAAGTCCCTAAGCAAAGTGTTGAAGGTGTGACGTGGCTTTTCTTGACTTCCTATATAGTAAGATGCAAAAAGAGAGAAATGAATTAGAGATGACATTTATCATCACGAAGGAGAGAGAACTCAGGGTTGGAATACTCTCAACTTGTAATGAATGCAAAGGCATGCTCAAGAGAGAACACCATGGGTGTGCCAAGGGACCATTTGATAAAGAGATTAGGATGGAGACAAGGGAGTCAGATGATATTCTTCAGGACAATGGAAGAATGACCCCAAAGGCATTTCAGAGATCTGCAAGGTTGCCGCTCCTGTCGCAGACACAGAGTACCAAGTGGACCTCGTTATCTCTGACCCTGAAGGCAGAACCATTTTAAAGGAGTAGTACAGGGCACCCCTGGGAACTCACGGCGTACTGTCCAGGGCTACCTTAAGTTTTTGCTTCTGCATTCTGTTACAGTACTCCTCTGCTCTCCAGGTGAGGCCCCAATGGGCAAGGTCAGTGTGATCTGTAATGGTAGCCACTCCGGAGGGTCCTGGTGGTAAACCTTGGCAACATCTACGTGGTACAAAGTCTGCAGGTGTGCAGAGGATACAGACTGTGGGGTAAGAGCCACCTCCATCTAGATTTCAAAGGATTACAGGAGCTCTTGGGGCCAGGTTGAAAACGGCCATGGGGAGGAGCCACCGCAGAGTCCCTACTAGGGCAATGCTTAGTGGAGCTGTGAGGGCAGGGCTGCCCTTGAGACTGGCAGAGCCACCAGTGAACAATGCCAGCCCAGAAGAATCACAGGCACCAGACTCCAACCTGTGAGTCAGGACTTAACCTCGGCCCCAGTGTATCCACAAGGCGTGACATGGAGTCAAAGAAATATTATTCTCAGGACTTGGAATTTAATGTTGTTTGCCTTGTGAGTCATGAACTTACTTGGAACCTATTACCCCTTTTCTTCTTTTCTATTTTTTTCCATTTAGAATAAGAATATCAGCCAGGCTTGGTGGCTCAGCCTGTAATCCCGCGCTTTGGGAGGCTCAGGTGAGTGGATTGCCAAAGCCCATGGGTTCAAGACCTGCTTGGGCTACTTGATGAGACCTCATCTCTACAATAAATCAAAAAATTAGCCGGGTGTGGTAGCGCATGCCTGTAGTTCCAGCTACTTGGAAGGCTGAGGCGGAAGGATCGCCGGAGCCCAGCGGGTCGAGGCTGCGGTGGCCGGGAGCGGCCACTGTACTCCAGTCTGGGTAACAGAGTGAGACTCCAACTAAAAAAAAAAAAAAAAAAAGGTCTATCCTGTGTCTGCCCCACCATTATATTTTGGAAACATAACTTGCTTAATTCCACAGGTTCACATGTGGAGAAGGATTCACTTCAAAATTAATCACACCTAGAGTCTCACCCAAGTCTGCTTTAGAAGAGACTCCAGACTTTCAGACTTTTGAGTTGGTGTTGGAACTTTTGAGGTTTTTGTGATGGAATGAATGTATTTTGCATTTGAGAAGAATGTGAATTTGGGGGGACAAGGGTGGAATGCTAAGGAAGGTCTGAAAGCGTCCCCCAAAATTCATATATTGAAACTTAATTGCTAATGTGATAGTATTAAGAGGTAGGGCCTTTAAGAGGTGATTAGGTCATGAGGGTTCCACACTAAGATTAATGCCCTCTTAGAAGAGGCTAAACGTATTTAGCCCTTTAATCCTTTCCTTCACTTCTGCCATGTGAGGACACAGTGTTCATCCCTTTTGTCCTTCTTTCTGCCCTGTGAGGACACAGCAACAAGGTGCCATCTTGGAAGCATCAAGCAGCCCTCACCAGACACTGAATCTGCTGGTGCCTTGATCTGGGACTTCCCAGCTTCCAACACTGTGAGAAATAATTTCTCTTATGTATAAATTACCCAAAGGTATTTTGTTATAGCATCAGGAATGGACTAAGACAGTGAAGCTATGAACTTGATTTGCATATGCTGCAGGTAGGAATTGTACAATCACATTGAGGAACCGTCTGGGCAGTTTGTTTAAAAACTAAGTACACACCTGTCTACTACCAATTTACTCAAGAGACACCAGAACATATGTCCACATAAAGACTCAAATACCAATGTTTATAGCTGCTTTATTTCTAGTAATCAAAAATTAGAAAGAATTCAAACGTTATCAACTCATGAATGGATAAACAATTTATGGTGTGTCTATGTGTGAAATATTATTTGGCAATAAAAAGGAAAAAAATACTGATACCTGCCACAATGTGGATGAATTTTAATATCATTATGTTGAGTAGGTACTGTATGATTTCTTTCACACAAAATTCTAGAAAATAAAAATGAATCTATTTTGACAAAAAAGTAGATCAGCAGTTGTCTGGGGATGATGGAGAGATAAGTGAATTAAAAGAGAGCATAAAAACACACTGGGGGTGACAAAATTGATGAGTATCTTGATTGTCATGATAGTTCCAAAACTGATCAAACATCATGAGACCTTGTCTCCTCAAAAAATTTAAAAATTAGCCAGGCATGGTGGCATGTACGTGCAGTCCCAGCTACTCAGGAGGCTGAAGCAGGAGGATCCCTTAAGGCCAAAATTTGGAGGTTGCGGTGAAGCACGATCATGTCACTGCACTCCATCCTGGGTGACAGAGTAAGACCTTGACTCAGAAAAAAAGAAAGAAAAAAAAAAAGATGTAACGGACCAAACAGATGTAAGGGAGGGAGGAAAGTGGGACCACTAAAAGATGGAGGTGTCAAGAGGATCACAAGAAGAGTATCTTGTTGATTAGTTTCATTGTTAGCTAGGATTCTTTGCTACATTCCATTAAATATTACTACAAAAAATGATGCTTATTTACATATAAAATTTAGAATTTTATTCCAATGACTCTTCTCATCATGCTCCCAACTCCCAAAATACAGGAGATATATTCCTTAAAATTTTATTCTAAAAATTGCATTCCTAAACCTATAAATTCTGATCAAACATCAGCCCTTTTTCATCTTCCCTTTATTTTTTTGCATCATTTTCCATTTTTTTTACAAGCCTCTCTCAGCAGTGCATTAACTGTTACACTAACGAGTGTTAATGTAGTTCCTGTCTTCCCCCGAAAGGACCATAAAACTGCAATGGCTTTAGGATTTAAGGCCAGGATAGAAATATTCGACCCAGGTGTTTCTAAATCACCTTCCATAGTCTCAAAAGATGCTATACTTGAACAGCTCTGATAAAATATCTTAAATTGTAGTGTGTGTGTGTACCAAGTTATGTTACATACATAATAAAGCCTAAAATAAGGCAAAGGCTGCTGACATATTTGTTTTCAGAATAGTTCTGTCATATGAACTTTATAATCATATTTGAAAATCCAGCTATGGAAAGGTATGCCTACTAGATGAATTACTATTGGGCCTTTGCCAGACCACAAAGTTGAATTGTATAAAGAAAAGTTCTAAACCAAGGTTAGAGTAATTCATCCTTTTAGGTTAAAATCTTGAAGTAACCACCCAATTTCTATTAATACAACAATCCTTTTTATGCCTACTAAAAATTTAAAAATGATAATAGACTGGGCACAGTGGCTCATGCCTATAATCCCAGCACTTTGGAGGCTGAGGTGAGATGATTGCTTGAGCCCAGGAGTTTGAGACCAGCCCAGGCAACATAGTGAGACCTCCTCTCTACAAATAGTAAAAATATAAGCCAGGTGTGGTGTTGCACACCTGTAGTCCCAGCTACTCAAGAGGCTGAGGAGGGAGGACTGCCTGAGCCCAGGAGATAGAGGCTGCAATGAGCTGTGATGGTGTCACTGCACTTCAGCCTGGGTAACAGACACAGAATTTAAAAAAAAAAAGGACAATATTTTCCTGAAAATACCCACTAAAAGTGATTTCTGGGTTTTTTAGTTGTCTTACCTACAGAGTTTCTACAAATAGAAATGTCCTCTGTACCCAATGTAATCAGTTTTCTGTTTTCAGTAAATTCCGGGGAACTCTGCCCACAAATGTTGGCTTAACATCCTGCTGGATTACTTCTATTAGCAAATGCTTAGTCAGAGAGGAATGCCTCCATGTGTTCTAGACCTCAATTTCAGGAAGGTAACAAGTTCAATCCTAAGCATTCCATCCCTCCAAGTAAGAATAAATTTGTGTTTATTACTCCAAAATGACACTGCTTGAGCCACAGTTTACAGATACACTCATCTTGAATAATTTTCTCTTTAGCTTAAGGCACACTGTGATTCTACCCCTGTGTCAAGCAGAACCAGCTCAGCAAGTGGTCGTGATTAATGCTTGCTGTGCCTGAGACTTCTGGCAGTTCTGATGTGAAACATGTAAAAACAAACAACCCCCCCCCCGAAAAAACCGCTGCTTTGAGACAGCCCATTTGGAAAGATGTTTTCCACTTCCAGTATGGTCATACCAATTAAAGTGAATTTCATTTGATGAAAATGATGTGATAAATTATATGCTAGCAATTTAAGGAGTCAATAAATGCATTGAATGGAGTCCAAGCCTATTATATGTGTCCTACAGAAAAGTGTTTATAAGATGTGGTTGGTGCAATAGGATGAGTCTAGAGTGTTGCCAGTGTATTCAGAGAATGACCAAACACTATCCCGTGACATCCCTTCATTCCGCAGCCATTGAACATGTGATCAACACAGGAGTGGAGACCTTAGTGCAGGAAACTTAATTTCTTTTCTTCATATTGTCCTGTTTCTGTGGAACCCTGTGCCTTTAGCCGGCCTATGGTACAAGAGACTGTATTTGCCTTGGCCAGTTCTTTGCTTGATGCTTTCACTGGTGAACGGTAGCTTAATTTTCTCCTCTCTTACTCAGGCAATGTTTGCCTTGTTCATCATTCTGGATTTATAAACTATGAGTGGACTTAATAGACAGTGGGAAAAAAGTAAGGATGAGCTACTTTGGTACTTCTCTAATCTTTGAATTCCTCTCTAATGATCTTGTACTAACTTTAATTTTTTTTCTAAATCTGATAAAAATGTTTAAGTTAATGAAGCAGAGCTTCTATTTTCAGAAAGCATGTGTTTTCCCACCTTCCATGGTTCTCATTTACAATGATAATGAAGAAATATGAAAACTAGAAACTCATAGGAAGACTATGACTGACGGGCTATCAACAGATGTTTTAAGAAAAGCTCTGGAAAATGGAAACTTAGGCAGACATACGTTGCCTGTGGAACAAGCGGGAAAAAGCCATAGGTTAGGGCAAATCCATAGAAAGGGCTGGAGCTGGAAGGAGCTGGAGGAAGCTGACTTTCCTGGCAGAATTCTGGAGAGACTCTCGATGTGGTGGATGAGAGCCACAAAACATCCCAGTGCATCACGACAAGGAAGGCGGGGGATCCAAGAGACAAAGCGCCAACATGACAGATCAGGGGACAGCCTAGAGAGCAGCCAGCTGGGCACGAGGGAGGCTTACTCCACGGGGAAGAATCTAGGAGGAAAACACAAGGTGACAGATTCAAATGTGATATAAACATATTGGCTGGATGGGCTGACAGGAATTAGAGCAGTGTCAGAATGCTATTTCCTCCTTTTCCATAACAAGTAGTCCAAAAATACTGTTTAAAGTAGACCAAAAAAAAAAACACACACACACACACAAACAAAAATTATACTCATGTTATTTAGAAATGTGTTGCTAAGCACCCCAACAGCTAAAATGTTCAAAGTTTTTTCCTCAGTGGTGAGGAATCATGAGGATAAGAGAGCTATGCAATTGTCTTAACTATTTTTAAAGTGTAATACATTTAATGATTAAAAAAACATCATTTATGTACTAATTAGCAAAGATTTAAAAAATTAAAACGTCCAATTGTGGTGAGTGTATACTTAAACAAAAACTCCTGTAGAAGAGTATACCTGTTATAGATGAAAGGCCAGCAACAGATACTGCACCTGAACCATGGCATACCATTTTTAATAGCCACACAATCCATATAAATACACACATAGATAGAAAAGATTAAGAAACAAGATACATCAAACTATTAACAAAGGTTACTTCTGGGTACAACTTCCTTTTTGTACTTTAAGAAGTTTTAAGAATGAAAACAAATGTGTGTTACTTTGAACATGACAAAAAATGAACATGTGTTATAAATTCAGAAGATATTCAGAAAACATGAAAAAGACTGTAATTCTTATATAATCATTTTAATGAGAAGTATGAAAGCTGAAACTGTAATAGATATTCTTATCTAAAAAATGTGAGTTTACATATTCTTTTTGACCTAAGGGTGAAGGATGTTATTTGCAACTCATTCAAACTCATCTGTAAAAATTTAACAAGACAGTTCGGTAGTCTATTTTTACCACAAATTTTTCTTGAGCAAGAATGATGATAACCTGAAGGTTAACACATATTCATTAGCAATTTGTTGGTTTTTTTTTTTTTTTTTTTTTTACTAAATCAGAGAACATAATCCAAAATCCAAACAGTCTTATCTTTTTTTCTAAACCTTAAAAAAAAAGTCATGGACTACCTTTTGAACTTTTTCCCTTTAGTTTCTCAAAACAACATTTTTAGTTCCCATGAATAAAGTACATTCTTAAAGCTACAAAGTATGAGAACAGTATCCTGGAAGCAAGCTATTAATGCTAAACTACTAAATATATTTTAACACTGAAAACTCTGTAACTTTTATAACTTTGAAGACATATCAAAACAAGTTTTTTAAAAAGTCTCTGTTAGTTTTACAACTTAAAATCAATTAAAACGGTACTGAGAGGGAAAGAGCTAACAACTTCTCTGAAAATTCTTTATGACTAACTTGTCAAAATGTGGATTTTTTTGGTGTCTGATCAAAGTGCTTTCCTGTGATATTTTTTCTGCTTGTCTTGATTCGTCTTCCCAATAAAATGGAAATGTGTAATTGCTGTCATTCTTGTATATCCTAAAGTGCTAATGGTTCATCATAAACGTTTCTCTGTCACTTCAGATTAAAAAACGATTTTAATTTATATTGTTAAATGATGGTTTGCCTGGAAAGGTAAGAGCAATTTATATTTTCGATGCAGAATTTAATTAGCTAGAGCTGTACAATAACAATATCTTTTACATTTGTCAAAGTATTATGGTTAAGAAATCATATCTGTTGAGTAGTTCTTGTTTGCTATGAGAACGAATTCAAGAAATACCTTTTAGCTTTTCCTAAAAACTACACCTAATTTTCTGCATATGCCATAAGACCACTGATAACAATGGCAATGCATTGGCTCATGCACCTGAAAAAGCTCCGAAGTAGGCCTGATTTTGGATGGGGGTTCCAGCAATTCACACACTGTCTTATCATTGTACCTTCTGAGATATTGGCTTTCTCCTGGGTTCCCATGTGGTAGCTTTTCACTCAGGTACAAATAACTGTAACTATTCCAGTCTCCTCTGGTAGTTTCCTCTTCTTAGTTTCTCTTTCCTAGAAGATGGAGTTCCTAATCTATAGTTTGGTTATTTTCTCATCTGTGAATCAGTGTCTAGAAATAAGTAGAAAGTGCTATAGGAGAATGGGCCCATTCCATTACTCCTATGGGGTAAATTCCCTAAAGATAGAGAAGTGCAAAGTCGACAGTAAATAGTGTCTACTATACTCAATGCAATTTATAGGGATTATTCCGTATTAATAATTGTTTTGATTCTTAACTTTTCAGAGAAAGCAAACAAAATAAAAAACTATGGCCTTTAATCCAATGACCAAAATGAACAATGTGACATGCTTTTGACTTGACGATAGGTCTCAGGTTGATGAGGTCACAAAGCCTGTCTTTTAATATCACTGGGAACACAGAGATGACAGGAATGGTCCCAGGAAATGTCAGAGATCATCATAGGTCATATTAAGAAAAAGGTTGTATTTGAATCCCTTATGAGAACTTTGAAAAACTACCACCGGAAAATTATGATTTCAATCACACAGAAACAGTATCATTTTGCTAAATTCATATCAATCACATATAAACAAGTCTGTCCAATAAATCAATGTATTTATTTAATTTTCTGGAGTTATAGGTTGGGAATGATTTATCCTAGTGGACCCATCAAAAGATAGGGCTCTTGAAAGTGACTTTCCCTAGGACCACTGTCAACTTTTTTTGGCAATTATCATCTATCCAGGACAGAAATATCCTTTCCTTTGCTGTCCTTACCCAGTCAGTCAACCTTTCAGGTTTAGAATATCTACATGGCCACAACTTGACATTTTTCTCCTTCTTCCCCTTCTTGGTGGGATTTCTGGGCTCTGCCATATATGGTCTCCTTGCTCATCAGATTTATTAGATCAAGTTAACTTTTCTGTAATTTGTGACAACCAATCCTCCAGTAAATCACCATCTTTTTAGCTAGTAGCCAAAATATTTAGTTTTAATATCAAGTTTATTTTTTTCTCTTATTATTTGTGCACTCTGTGTTTTAAAAACTATTTCCCTAGCCGGGCTCGGTGGCTCAGCCTATAATCCTGCGCCTTTGGGAGGCTGAGGTGAGTGGATTGCCTGAGCCCACGGGTTCGAGACCTGCCTGGGCAGCAAGACCTCATCTCTACAATAAATCAAAAAAGAAAATCAGCCGGGCATAGTAGCGCACACCTGTAATTCCAGCTACTCGGAAGGCTGAGACGGTAGGATCACCGGAGCCCAGCAGGTGAGGCTGCGGTGGCTGGGAGCGGCCACTGCACTCCAGTCTGGGCGACCGAGTGAGACTCCAACTAAAAAAAAAAAAAAAAAAAAATACTATAAAAGAAACCCAAAAAACTATTTCCCAGCAGGACACAGTAACTCATACCTGTAATCTCAGCACTTTGGGAAGCTGAGACGGGAGGATGGTTCAGCTCAGGAGTTCAAGACCAGCATGGGCCCGGGTAACACAGCAAGACCTTGTCTCTATTTAAAAACAAAAAAACCAAAAACCAAAAAAACAAAACTAAAAAACCCCCAATAAGCCAGGTGTGGTGGCATGGGCCTGTAGTTCCAGCTACTGAGGAGGCTGAGATGGAAGGATTCCCTGAGTTCAGGAGGTCAAGGTTGCAGTGAGCCATGATCGTGCTACTGCAATCCAGCCTGGGCAACAGAGTGAGTCCCAAACTCAAAACAAAAACCACCACCAACAACAAAAACAATTTCCTTACCCCAGTGTTACAAAGTTAATCTCCTTTGCCAGTGTTTCTCCAACTTGAATATTTATATAATCACCTAAAAAATTTTAAAATGCAAATTTAGTATATATTGCTCTTTGCAGGCCCCATTTTCATTTCTATTTTCACATTTATGCCTTTAATCTGCCAAATGATTGTGAATAGTGTAGAACAAAACTCTACATTCACTTTGCCCACCATATAAGGAGTTAGGTATTCCTAGACCTTTTACTGAATAATCATCGTTTCCCCACAATAGTCAGTGATGCAGTACTTGTCATACACCATATTCTATATAGATTCTGTTTTGGGGCTCTCTACTCTTCAGTTAGCCTATTTTTCTGCCCTGTATAATTGTTAATAATTACTGTTATAATTACTACAACTTTGTGATAGCTTAAAATATCTTATAGGGCAAATCCCCTAACCCATTGTTTACTTCCTGAAAATTGGATTAGCTGAATTAAAATTATAAGCTGAGTAAGAATTAGTACTATTTATTGAGACTAACTTGAAGATGGCATGTCTATCCATTTATTTAGGTTTTCTTTTATGTTTTTATTTACCTAAGTTTTATAATTTTTTACATGACGTATACACACATCATTTATTACATTTATTTTTTGGGTACCATTTGTTATCTGTTCCTTTTATATATAGCTTTATAAAAGTATAAAGCTTTATAAAAGTATAAAGTTATTATGACTCCTATCTAGAAATAAACTGGTTTTTATATATTGATCTAATATGCAAAAATCTGCCAAATTCTATTAATTCTAAAAATGTGTCTGTAGTTTAACTTGGTTTTTCTACATAGCCCTTTTAATTGCTGAAAACCAGTGATAATGAGAAATCTTAAAAGTAATACAGAGACAAGGTAAAAAAGACAGATTCCACAAAGAAACAAAGATAACAATGACAGCACACTTCTCATCAGAAAAATATAAGCCAAAAGACAGTGAAGGGACATCTTTATATTGATGAAAAGAATTAAAAACTAACAAAAAACCCGTTTGCCTAAAATCATATACCCAGCAAAAAAAATTTCCTTTGAAAATTAAGATGAAATAAAGACTTTCAGAAATCATCACCAGCAAACTAGTACTACAAGAAAAGTTAATGGAAGCCCTTCAGGCAGAAGGAAAATGATACCAGGAGAAAGTGTGGATGGATCTACACAAAGGAATAAACGGCACCAGAAATGGTAAATTGGTTGGTACATATAAAAGACTTTTTAAAAATTATTTAAACCTCTTTAAAAGATAACAGTGCTTATGGCAAAAAATGACGCTTTGTAGCTTTTATAACATATGTAAAAGTCAGTGTCTGACAAAAAAGGCTGGGGTTGAGGAAAATTGCTGTAAGGCTCTTATATGATATTTGAAGTAAGTGATATGATATTTGAAGTAAGTGGTATGATATTTGAAGGTAGCCTGTAGTAAGTTTAAGATATATTCTGCAAATATTAGAGCAAACACACACACAGTATACTATATAAGCCAATAAGAGAAAAAAATAGAAACATTAAAAAAATACTCATACGATGACCACATATGTGTATCTAAGTTTGAATTGTACCCCACATCTTAAAAAGAAGAATAGTAATAATAATAATAACTGGAGAGAATGCAGAGAAAATGGAACATTTCTACACTACAACCTCTGTGGAAAACAGTGTGGAAATTTCTAAAAGATCTAAAAATCAACCTTCCATATGACCCAGCAATCCCCCTTCTGGGAGTCCCAGAGGAACCCAAATCATTCCATAAAAAAGATCCCAAACACATGTTTACTGCAGCACTATTCACAATAGCAAAAACATGGAACCAACTGTGCTGCCCATCAAAAGTGGACAAGATTTTTTAAAAATGTGTTACATATATACAATGGAATATTATGCAGTCATAAAGGACAAAATTATGGACTTATGCAGCAACTTGGATGGATTTAGTCTTGTCATACTCTGTGATCTATCACAGAAAAAAAGAATTGAGTACTACATGTTCTCACTCATAAGTGAACCCTGAATATTTATCATAATACTACATGAGAGGGATTGGCAGCAGCAGGTCACTGCTGGGGAGTGGGGCACTTCACATTAATAAGGAAACCTGATCTCAAACCAGGCGAAGTGGGGAACCAAGGGAAGGTCCAAATTTCACCTGTACAGTTATCACTTATATACCTAATCCTGAGTTGTACCCTACATCTTTAAAATAATAAGTGCCACAATAAAAAAAATTATCAATGCAAAATAATGCAGGAAGAGAGGCAAACAAAAGGAATTGAGAACAAATGACAAACAGAATATAAATAAGAAGGTGGTAGATTCAAACCCAACCATATCCACAATCAATTAAATAATCTACACTTGAGAGATTTCCAGCTTTCGTGAAAAACCAAGACCAAGCCAGATGTTATCATCAGGAAATCCACTTTAAATGCACAAACCCAGATACATTAAAAGTAAAAAGATGGAAAATAAACTGTATAACGTTTTTTAAAAGAAAGCTGCAATGGTTCTATTAAAATCAGAAAAAGTAGATTTCAGGAGAGAATTTACAGGGGTAAAGAGGGTCAATTCATAATAATAAAAAAGTCTGTTTATCATGAATAAATAATAGTCCTAAATGTTTAGGACTATTATTTATTCATGATAAACATTTAAGTATTAAGAGTATTTCATGAAATGATAAGCATTTAATAACAGTTTCACAAATACACTATAACATTGAAAGGAAAAAATAGATTTTTTGTATTCTGTTTTCATAATAATGAATAAATTGATTAGTTAGGTGTTATTAAAACTTAAAATATATTTTAAAAGCACTGTTAAGGACATGACTCAAAAGTTACAGAGTGGGAGAAAATCTTTGCAAAATGTGTTCAACAAAGGCCTTTTCCAATTCTACAGGAAGACAAACAACCTATATTTAAAAATAAGGAATATCTTTGAACAGAGTTTAACAATGAAGTTATACAGATAGCAAATAAGTAAATGATGCACAACATTTAGAGAAATATAAACTAAAACTACTATGAGATACCTTTACACATTGTTTTAATCACCTCCTGTTCACCACTTTGGTGAGAGAGAGATTCTCACCCTAGGGTTATGAGATGACTCAACACGACACCCAACACCTGACAGAGAAGACTGACAACAGTTTATTAGTCATATGTAGTTTCACCATGCAAGGCCCATGGGGGTTGCACTTGGAAACAGAGTACAACTGGGAGATGTAGAAGGCAGGTTTCACACACACAGAGACAGACAAAGTCAGGTGTCGGTGAGGATGCAGAGCAACCGAAACTCCCATAAGTTGCTAGTAGAAAAAGTCACCGTACAACCACTTGAAAAGTTTGGCAGTTTCTCATGAACTTAAACATAATTTTGCTATCTGAGCTCCATTCCACTCCTAGGTACTGATGCCAGAGAAGTGAAGATGTGTGTCCAAAGACTTGTATTCATTCAAAATAGTCCCCAACTAGCAACAACCCAATGTTCATCCACTGATGAAACAATAAAGAAATTGCGGCATACCAACAATGAAATACTGACCAGCAATATAAAAGAATGAACTACTACACACGACATGGAAAACTCTCATTATGGCTAAATAGAAGACAGCAGACACAAAAGACCAATTACTGTATGGTGACATTAATATGAAATTCTGTAAATGGCAACATTAAAGTAACAGAATGGTCCTTAGGAGCTAAAAAGGAGGGAAGAGGAGTGACTGCAAAGGGGTATGTTCTATATCTTGATTATGTTGGTGGTTATAGAATATATCACTTAAATTGGTGAATTTTACTCTTACCAAAATAAGGCTGAAGGAAAAGCTTGAGCGGGGAGAAACCCCTCAAGGTTTCTAATATCAATAATCCCACAGAGTAGCTACTGTCTCAGGTACGCTTAATACTCTGAATCTCAGGCTTCTTTTCTTTTGGCCTTTAGAAATTGCTTTTAATTTGTGATATCTGTGGTAGGTATTTATTGTATTTTCTCTATTTGGTACAGTTTTCTAAAACTTTTTAAATATCCTGTTTGCCATATTGTTGCAATCAGAAATCTCATTTTCTCTAAAAATTTCCTGCCTTTTGGTGCTTTAAATGAGACCTGGGTACTTCAGGCTCATATTTGGGTGCAAAAATGATCAATGCTTAAAGCATGGAGAAACCATGCTTTTAAGGGTTACTAACTTGGGAATTAATGCTACACACTATATTCTACATTTAAATACAGAAATACAGTATAACATCTAAATAGTTGATATTAAATTGAAATTAATCTAAGATGTTGAATTTAGAAACCAGATAACAGTTGCCTATATAATTTGATAATATAGTTATACAAGTGGTGGGAGAGGTTTTCAGTGTTTATCAAGCTACAACATGAATTGAGAATATCTTATATACCAAGCATAGTGCTAAGCATGGGAGACACATCAGTAAATAACTCAGGATCTGTTCTCACATGATGCTTCAAGTTTAGTAGGGAGGACAGACCTTAAGCAGCAACTGCAAATAATGGGTTTAATAATGTACAAACTGGAATGATGGAAAATTACAGGATGTTTTATCAGCATGAACAAGGACTCCAACCTATTCTAGGGACACTATCTGGAGGGTGTCACATTTCATCCGAAACCCGTAGAATGAGTACAAGTTCACCATGCAACATGGTGCAGAGGATAGGGGATGCAGAGTGGGGAATAAGAAACATTTCAGATAGAAAGAACAGTATTTATAAGATAGGGAACATCTAGCACACTCAAAAAGTGAAAAAATACAGTACACAGAGAGGAGTGGAAGAGAATATAGCGATTCAAAAAATGGTGTAGAACTGAGAAAGGTAATAGGAATATTAAAGTGCTTTTTAAAATGTTCATTAGTAAGTCTTCAGCTGAGGTATTGTTTTTAATTTCCTAGTTTGAATATCAGCAGACTAGCAGTGATCAGAATTCGAAAACACAAATCAGATTCTAATCCAATAAACCAAGGCTCCTTAAACAAGGTGGCAAAGTGGAAGGAAGACACAATGCTGGGGTCAAGTTCAAGAACTTCCAGTGGCTGCTGCTTTCCTCTCCTCCCACCCATCCAGCTAAAGATTGCTTCCTAAATACCATTTTCTTACACTTCAGATGTTTCTCCTCCTTCATTTTAACACTACTCAAATTGGGGTTTATTCAAATTGGGGTTTACTTGACAAATGGTTTTTAGAAAAAGTTACTAAGATCATATATCACTGAATTCTAAATGTGAAAGGTGGATCCCGAATAATCATTTTTCATGTCTTCAAAAAGGTCACCCTATGACATATTGATATGTACGCAGAAGATTGCCTGTTGCACTCTGGGCAACACAATTAAAAGTAAAAAACAAACAAACAAAAAAACAACTAGGAAATTTCTCAGCATAAACACAGGTATTTCTAAGATGGAGGATATTGGTTTGAACTATGCATGCTTAGTGAAGCATCGTTTTTGATGCGGTCCAAAACAGTGATCTGTACACAGTTTACACCTAATTTTGAATTATGCTTTAACTCCTAGTTATATATAATTCAACCGAGGAAAAGAAAAATCATTTAACTAAATCCATTCAAAGACCTAAAACTCTAATGATTCAAAAGTGCTAAAGTCTAATACTAAATATGGACTATAAAAAGCTTTGTGTATTTAGAGCTATTCAGAAGAATCTGAATTTGAAGACTTAGATTCAAATGTTGGTCAAGTTAATAAAACAAGAAGTACGTAAATCAGTGTTTCTCAAACTTAAGGTGCCTACAGACTATTCTGGGTTCTCTATGCAGTGCAGAATCTCATTCAGTAGGGCATGAGGTGGGGCTCAAGATTTTGCATTGCTAATAAGACTCCAGACCAGGATCTATTAGGCAAGATATTAGATGAAACATTGTGTAGTATCCTCCTCCTGTCTCCCAATGTAGACACTAAATCAAAGATAGTCCTTAAACTGGAATGCATTCTCTCCAAGTTCTATTATTTCCTTCCATCTCCGCTGTCATCACAACCAAAGTCACCCTTACTGTATCTTTCTCCCATTACTGTAATAGCTGTTGGGAGCCAACATCTACAGCTACATGGCTGAGGCCTGTAAAGGCCCATCTGGAAGATCGCCTCTGACATAGGATATCAGTTATACCTATAATATTGGCGTGTGATTAGTGACCAGTGTGCATACATGGCAGTAAAACTTATAAAATCTCTATACACCTGATGAAAGGTTATACAGCAGAATAACCTTGTCCTTTCTAAATCTTACTTCTTTCTAGATATTTTTTAACTTCTATTTCCTGGTAGACTGGTGAGTCAGCTCTTGTTCCCAAAGGCAGTTTCTCCTAGGATTAAGATTAGAAACTAAATTATCATAATAGTTTTATTGCCCCGCCTTTTAGCCGGGCAGGGTGTTTTTCTTTAGGACGTTTTTCTAGTTTCGTTACATGCCGAAACTGTTTGCTTCGGCCCGTGGCCATTTCCATAGTAACTGCGCAGTCCATTATCCAAGAGTGTGGCAGACACTATTTGATTTTTAGAATAGACTTGTTCGGATAAAACATTCATTTAAGACGATATAATTTCCATCGGAAAGATTTAAACAGTAATAAGCATTCGTAGAAAACTTTTAGGTTTTGTTTAAGCTTTTTAAGTTTCCTTTTCTCAGATTATGACTTTAGTTCCTGTTCCTGTAGGCCAATTTTAAGATCCTTTGATTAGTATACCGAAACTTTCCCAACGCTGTAGTTTTTGCTTCTAATATGACAATAGGAAATTTTACACGTAGCCATGTATTAATATACTGGGAAAAAAGATTTAAGTTTTGGGTTAAAGTCGTAGTTTTATTAAAATAGAATGAGAATTATAGTGTTATGATTCTAAAATCATACGTCAATGATAATTATAAGATTTGATGATAAGGTATTAGCTTAATGAGATACAGCATAGTATTAACGCCCAAACACTAGATCATGAAACTCATATAAGTCATGGTAAGAAATAAGTTTTGAATTAATTGTTATAGAATTACAGGCCACTATGTTGAATCGTAATAGGTTAATGGAATAAATAAAAATTATTTAAGTAAACTTATAAATTATAGTATAGTGTTAAGTTGATAATATCAATCGTTAAAAAATATTAGGAGTCAGTGAACTTGGATTGAACCTAGAGTTAACTAAGAAAGTTTTTGTATTAATCAGGGTTTAGAACAAAGTATAATATGAATGATTTGTTGAACACTATGGAAGACACTTTTAAACGAACTGTATTTGTGCACCTGTGACCTTGATGTGAGATTTGTAAGGCACGCCTGCTTGGAGCTTGCAAGTCTCGTGATGGTCTTGTGATGCATAGTTTGTAAATCGCAATATACATCATGGAGTTTGTACGCCCCCAGCAAGTGATTATCACACTGCTGGAGGGTATGAAAAATGGTATATACGTTGGAAGGAGTCCAAATAAAATTTGGCTTCAGTCCTGATCAGACTGTTCCCAGAAGAAACTGCCTCAGAGTGGTCTCTTCTCGCTGTCCGGATTCTCTGGAGCGGGTCCTAACCCTTCCCTTGGTCGGGGCTGGCACCCCGACAAATAGCCTCCTTCATGTTGGTTTCTCTGCCTCTAGTTTTGCCACCTCTTATCCATTATACTTATTAAAACACTAAAATAAATCCTTCAAAAGCTCAAATCTGGTTATGATATTCTGCTGCTTAATTTTTTCAGTAAAAAAGATACAAACTCCTCCAGGGCCTATGTAAACTGACCTCTAGCCACCAAGACACACATACACACTCAGTACACTAGTCTTGGTAGACTTCTTTCAAAGGCCATTCCTCTCAAGTCTTTGTTCATGCTCTTTTTTTTTTTTTTTTTTTTGAGTTGGAGTCTCACTCCATAGCCCAGACTGGAGTGCAGAGGCACCCTCCCGGCCACTGCAGCCTTGACCTGCTGGGCTCCGGTGATCCTTCCGCCTCAGCCTTCCAAGTAGCTGGAACTACAGGTGTGTGCTACCACGTTCAGCTAAGTTTTTATTTATTGTAGAGGTAGGCTCTCACCAAGTTGATCAGCTGGGTCTTGAATCCACGGTCTGAGGCAATCCACTCGCCTCGGCCTCCCAAACAGCTGGGATTACAGGCTGAGCTACCAAGCCCGGCTTCACACTAGTTCTTTTCCTGAAACCATTGTCCCTGGCTATGCCCCACTCATCCTTTAGGACTTAAGATTAACACCACCTCCCTCCACCCTCCCACAGTACAACACATTGCTATTGCTTATGTAACTGTCTTTCCTGCTCAGTTGTGAGTCAGTTCAGTGAGAACAGGAACCTGTCCAATTTGTTCCCTACCTACATCCAGAGCCTGGTACACTGACTGGCATCTACCAGACACTTCAATCAACTTTTATTCTAAACACATTCATTAACATATCACTGAAGTATTCACCTTCGAATAACCCTTTTCTAGAATTCATGATTACAGATCTTTCTTCTGTTAATACATTCCCTCCATACAAAGGATACCGTATAATTGAACAGACCCTAACTTAACTTGACAAAACATTACTTATCTGGAAATCTTTATTATAGTTTATTTGATATTCCTTCAGGCAACAGTTACAAGTACCATTTAGTATGTATTAAGTAAATAAATGCATAAACAAGTGCTAGACATTAGGAAAAATAAAAACTGAAAGACTGAAAACTAAACAAAAGACTAGCAAGAATTAAAGTCATATAAATGATAGCTATGAAGTAGGTATAAAAATCAAAAGTATAAACAGGGCAATAAAGCAGCAAAGAGCCAGACACACATAATCTGGCCTCAGTAGTTGAGATCAGTCATTCCAAGAAAGGTACTTGGTCTTTGAGGATAAGCAGAAATTTGCCAGATGGAAGGGAAAGTTATTTTAGGCCAAAGAAGAAAGTTATTTTAGGCACAAAACCACGACTTAAAAGAGACCTATGTATATAGACTCTATAAAATTATAAATAGCGCTAGGAAGGATGACCAAACTTCAAAGACAAGGGTCTTTGCTGTCCAGTGTGAGACGTCTGGGCTCTGCTCAGTAGTAACAGGAGAAACACAAAGATAAATTTTTAGCAGCAACATGGCAAAATCAAAGGAACACTAAAAAAACACACTTTGGTAGTGGCGTAGATACACCTAAAGAGGGGAGATGCAAACAGGAAGACCAGGAAATAGTCAAAGACAGCAGGAGAAAACCACGCAGTATGTGGGAAAGGAGACAGATGCATGGAATGGCGTGAAGAATGCAGTATAGGGCAGCACTAACCGTGAGGCTTAGGCTGGGGGCATTGGGAGAAGTAGTTACCTTTGGCTGAATAAGATTCCATGTAGGGTTTCTTGATAGTGAAGGGTGGCAGAATATGCCATCACAAAATACACCACTCTGGCATACAGATTTAGAGCTACAGGCAGTTGAAAACCAGTAGATGCAAGCGGGACACTCTGCCCTCCTTGAAAAAAAGCATTCTTATCACCAGAGAAGGGAGAAAACTCCAATGTGACAAATATTAGAAATAAATATAAATCATGCCAAAATTAATATCATTTTTTTAAAATTTCCCCCTAAAAAGTAAATGTGCACATCCTGAGTCTTGCTCCTGCTGTCAGTGCTGCACTGACTTTCCAACTCTCTCTTCTATGTGAACAGCATAAAAAAATCACCATTTTCACCAGAAACATTAAAGCTCCAGTGACACAACAATTAACACCGTAATTCTGTAGGTTAACTTTCAAGTTTCACACAACCACACTTCACCCTCTTCACATCCTTCAAAGGAAGGAGACAGACAGACAAACCTGGGGATTGTTAAAGCAAAAATTAAAGCTAGCACGCTATTTGAGCTAAAAAAGTGTTGTAGTTTGTAAAATTGGCAGGTTTTATTTTTCCTTTTAATGCTTCCCCAAGTGCAGATCAATCATATAAAGCTGTAACAAATGGTATAAAACACAGTTCCAAAGTCTTTAAGTTTTATTTTAAAAATATGTTACATGAAAACATCACATTAAAAATAGTAGAAGAAATCTAACAATAAAAATCATAGAACTACTTTTTCCAACTCAGTAGTATTTAGTTTTGCTTAGAATTTTCATATACTTGATGTTACTTCTCTTTAACCCTTTCTGACTAGTATTTTGCCTTATGCATTCTTTACAGTATTACTATATGATCTATCCAGACCTATACGCAGAGCACAGCATAGCCAGGACAGTACAAGCTACTGACACCTTTGCTAGTAGTATTGTGTTTTTTCATCCAGCTTATGGGAAAATGGAGGGGATGGAGTTCGTGAAAACACTAGCTAATTCAGGGTTAATTATGCAGCTCCAGATAATCTCTTCAGAACTACCCTGTTCAACTTCTCAAGTTAATAAAAAAGGGCTGGTTTACCATTACATACCACTTTACCAAACTGCCTAAGAGAGAAAACTTTCAAAACACAATTTGGTTACCTCTTCAGTGACCTCACTGAAGTCAAATTTGCTATATTTTTGCAAAGATTATGTTGTCAAAATAGTATAGAGAGATTTTTTCCAAGTGTAAGTGTGTAATCAGGAGTTGATTTTATTAGTTCCTGTTAGATGCTTGTTAAATAAAAGTATAAAAGTTGTCAGACAAAAGCGTAAGAAAATTTGGACACTAAATACCACCTTATAACATATACACAAACTCTTTTGTTATATTCTCAATTTGCACGTATGTTTTGCAGATCATATGTAAACTAGGAGGCTAGAAATATTCCAAATCATCTAATTGTGTGTAGATCTATACTACATACAGTAAAAAGAGAGGGAGAGTAGAAAAAAGATAAAGAGACTTACCTTTTCTACTGTCTTCCACAAGAAAACTTCAAAAATGGTTCTTTTGAAAATTAAAATTGAACTTTTCAAAAGGGAAAATATGATCTCGTGTTTTATGAGAAATCATTTGGTTTAATAAAAGGTAAGATATTGGCATATGAACCACAAGGTGGAGCTGTAATTCCATGCTGGTACTGATATTTTAGAAGTTAATTGACAGTCGTTCTCTATTAATGTAATCTCTTGATTTTTATAAATGTACTTCTCTTGCAATTGAAAAAATAAAGTTAATAGGCCTCATTAATTCTAGAAATATTAACTGATATTCTACTTAATTCAAGTTGGACGCTTCTGTATATGAACATAAAAGTTCATAATTTTAAAGTCTAATGGGTAAACATTTATTGGAGTATTAAAAATGTTTTCTTAAACGTTACTTCTACTTAACTTAAAGTTCATGCATTATATTTGACAGAGAAATACTGAATTATATATATATATAATATAAACAAATGAATAAATAAAACATAATCAGATGAGTTCTATCATAAAAAAGAAAAAAAATACTTGTTTTCCTTCACAATAATGGAGCAAATTTTCTTAAGAATTACCCAGGATTTTACACTTCTATTTATAAAATTAAGCAAAAAGACAATTTATATAACAATTCTTAAAATGAATTTCATTTTCCCTTGATTTAACTTCAACTAAGGCTTTTTTTCTCTCCAAAAACTTTATAACTTCCCATCATTTAAAAAAACCAACAAACAAAAAACTACCTCTCAGTGTATCTTCTAATGCTGGACAGCCACAATCTCTGCTGGTACTGCTGATCTTAAAATGTGTTACAGAGCAAAGCACTAAAATGCCCAGCACATTTCTCACAGTGAGCCTCAGACTGACCTCCAAACACACAGGGAGGATCTACCCTTCACTTCTCGGTGTTCACTGAAAAGGTATTGCCGCTTTTTGATTAAACATGAAATAGCTGTATTTTTGTTTTATTTAATTTTCAAGGAGCATTTTTAACTTTTCATGACAACTTATGCATCGGTACAGATGGCAAGATGGTGTATACGAGGCCCTCCTGGGTACAATACGCAAGTCCCAGCTGGAATGTTTCCAACAGGATGTAAACCATAGTCCTCAAGCCTGTACTTTAAAAAACATATTACTTAGCACACTGCCAACAAATGTCAACACAGATATATAGTGTTGTAATGACTTCACTCTGTAAGAGAAATATACTGGAACATGAGTTTTTCCTAAGAAAAGCAGAACAGGGTAAAGCAGCATAATCATAGCTTAAAAATATTATTTATTCAATCATTAATGAAAAAATTTGCATACTAAATGGAATCCAAATTGTTAATAAAAATATCACAATATACTAAAATTGTATAAAGAATTCCTAAAAAATACATCATGTACCAAAGTCCTAGAGAAGTTCATGTAGAAAATTCTACAATTAGTGATTTGGGCATTTCAGTAACTCTGCAGTTTCTTCAAACCTGAAATATAATAAACAAATAATATATTAAGTAAATAAACAATTCACAATGAAGCATAGGATTTAGGCTGTTAAAATTATGCTTTCTGGCCTAAAATAAATTTGAATATTTTTCTTACTTATAAGTACAGTTACTATGAATAAACTTAAGTATACTATGGTTGGGAGGAGAAGACAAGTCAATTATAAATCTTATGTTCTTAGTTTATTTCAGTGCTTTTCAAATTTCAAAAGAATATCGTAATTTTTAAAGTAATAGACTGTATAAGAATTTCACGTACAATGTCATTTTATATTTCCTTTGACTTGTTCTTTTGAAAAACACATGTAATATCATTTGTACCAGATAAGAATATTTTTAGTATTATGTTATCAATAATTTGCTGAAAAAGACTAGTAAAACTTGGGTCAGATGTAGTGGCTCATGCCTGTAATCTCAGCACTTTGGAAGGGAGGATTGCTTGAGCCCAGGAGTCTGAGACCAGCCTGGGAAACATAGCAAAACCCTGTCTCTACAAAAAAAAATTAAAAACTTAGCCAGGCATAGTGGGGCATGCCTATAGTCTGAGCTCTTCGGGAAGCTGAGTGGAAGGATTGCCTGAATCGAGGAGGTCAAGGCTTTGGTGAGCTGTAATCAGGTCACTGCACTCTATCCTGGGTCACAGTGAGACCCAGACTCAAAAACAAACAAACAAAATACTAGTAATACTTTACCCAAACTGAAAATGTCTCCAAACCATTTAGCTAAATATATCATTTAATATTCTGATAAATCAGTTATTAAAGACAGATAGCACAACTGAAAACTACCAACCAAAAATCTCTCTGCACTTTTTAATCTGCAGTTAATTCCATTAACAATGTTTTATATCACTTGCTGGAAACCAAAACACTGACTCATCTCACAAACACATAACTGTAGGTAGATTTATTATCCACTAGAGTCCTGAAGGAAATTCCACACCTGACTGAGAGAACTTTAAGGCTTGAAACTCACATGCACATTCTATATTGACTGTAATCCAATACAATTCCCTACAGAGAAATGAATTTCTGTTGCCCTTTTCTGTTACTTACATTTTTTTCATCCTTTCCATTTTCTGGATTGTTGTTTCCTTTAATTTAAAAAGCAACAAATTTAGGCAATTTCTTAAAGTAAACCGTCATCAAAGCTGGACCATGAACATATAAAGCTGAATGTAGTCTGAAACTGTATTAAGTACTGTTTACTTATCACAACCAGTTTTTGATAGATTAAGATTTACACAGTTTTTCTATTTTTCTTGCCAGTGGCATATACAACTAAAACTAACGCTTGCTTTATGTTCCTGACCTTAGAGAGGAAATCATCTAAGCGGCTGCCAGTTTTTCTTACCTCTGAAATTTCATTCAGACCACAGTAATGAATAGTTGAGTTTCTGGGAGTTGAATCTGATGATGCTGTACTGTAACCAGATGACAGAGGAATACTTACTGGCCTCTCTACTTTGATTTTTCTATCTGTGAAGAAATTAAGTTTCAGGTTACCTGTCCCTTTCACAGTAGCATCAAGTATCTAAACATGTTATTTATAGATGCAAGAAAAAACCATATTACTTTAATTAAAAAATGGCTAGAGGTTTAGATCAAAGATGAGCTTTTAGCACTCTTTTAAGATAGCCTACATGTGGAAATCTAGATGTTAACAACTGGCTAACAAAAATTATAAAAGATAGTATTATCATGATAGCCATCAATTTGAATAAATAAGCAAGTTAATAATTTATTTTAAAATATAGTCTCCTGAATCACGTATATTCTTAAAATGTATATCATGTATAGTTTCTTAAAATGGTAGCATCTGTATTAAATAATGATTATCAATGAGTTTGCCATGAGGCTTTTATTCAGTAATGTCTAAGTATTTCCATATTTTTTACTACTGTTCTGTGATAAGTGGCAAGCATTACTAAAACTGACTATATATACCTTTTAATTACCAAAAAACATTCTAAGTTTCTACAGATGAAAAGGAATAATGCTTAAAATTTAAGACTTTCAGCTTTCTTTTTCTAAAATACTGAAAAACTTAATGTTTCAGATATCCTCATATTATTAATTTGACAAATTATTAATTCCTACAACAAAATCAATTAGTGGACATTATAGATAAGAACACTCCCATTGAGTCACTCCAGTAAGTCCTATGTTTTAGTTAGAGTACATTTGGCTGCAAAAACAAGGCAAAAAAAAATCAGATATCCACTTACACTGGTTTTGTATAAGCCTGTACAGACAACCTCGACTAGGGAACACAGTATGACCACATGAGGACTGAGCCAAGCAAGAGACGAGCTTCCAATTCTCTTGGAGTCAAAGTCTCCTGTGCCCACTTTTCTCAGCATTTGCTCTAGTCCTCTGCTTTTCTCTGCGGAACAGCTTTCTCTGCTGACTCGTCAGCATGACCTTGGACCACTTGGCCAGCCCAGCCCAAACTCTATATCACTTGACTGGCTTACTCTTGGTGTTCTAATTCCAGTTCTAAGTCAGAGAACGTCATTTGGCTAAACACCCTTTGGACTGGCATTTCCTGAATCAGGTGTCTGCACTAGATCCAGTTAGTTGAACCTGGAGGTCAAAATCTCATGGTGCAACTCTGAAGACTACATAGACCCAGATCTTTTAGCAGCAACTGTAGACAACAGGCAATTTTAAGGAAAAATTCGAAACTAGACAGAACTATAACTACTAAGCCATAAATCTTGGATTATTTTCTGTGAGTAGAGATAGGCACCCTTTGAAGGTACTGACGTCTTAAGTCATTCCAAGAAGAGGAAGGGTCCCCAAACGGAACAAGGACAGGAAAGAAAGACATACAGAAGGTAAAGGAAGGGCCTCTTAGCTTTGCTTTTTGGAGTCTTGACTTTGAAGTGTCTAGGCTTATCCAAGGGTGTGCCTTGTGGTGGGAGGAAGCTGGTTAGTATCAGGCAGGCTGGGAGGCTATTCAGAGTTACCTCTATAAGGTATTCCAGAGATTATAGAGTAGAGCATCACAGAACACCAGCTCTGTTATGTAAGATAAGTAGGCTGTCTTCTTAAGCAATCCTTGGCTTTGGGGTCTGTAGGTTAGTTTCTCTGTCCTAAGAGCTATGCAATTTCTAAACAATAGGGCGTGAGAATATTAAAATGACAAATACCAATAATAATTATTCTTCTGAAAACTGTTTATCATACCACCAATTCCAATAGCATTTAAGAACTTACCAGGATTCAGAAGAACCATGTCACTACTAGAAGTATAGTCTTCACTCATTTCATTGAACTCTACATATTCATCACTCTGAAATAATGCAGTCAAATATTTAGAATGAAAAGAAAAATGATCTCATTTTATCACCTTACTGCCAAGCATAAAATATAACAATGGCATGACAAATGTTTAAATCTTTTTAATTTCTTGATTTATAAAGCAGTATGTATACTGTATATTCCTGTGTATGAAAAATAATCTTTTAAATGTAGAAACAGAGAACAAGCTTCCTGAATCAACCAAATTTACTTTCTAGAAAGACTGCCCAGAAATTGAAATCCTGAGTGAAAGAAACAAATTTCTCAGACTTGATAAGGCATTGGCAAACTGGGTAACTATTTCTGTAAAATTTGCAATATGACCGAAGTAAACGAGTGAAAAAAAGACAGAAGTCATCATTTTAGTTTTTCCTCTACTGACTCCTTTTTCTTCACCCTGTGAAAACAGACCATTTGTACTAATAAATTATAAAAAAATAATTTCAAGCTTTTAATAAAAAAGTCAATTATATTCTTATCTTATTTTTAAATACATCAAGTATTATTAATAGCTCTAAAAGGTCAGCATGCAGGTTTTTCAGATTACCTCATCTGATGAAGAGAGAAACAAAAGCCACAACAATGGAACAGGCTCTATTTAAACAGGACTTCATTCTAACTAAACATTTTCCCTTTACCTGAATATTCTTATATTTAGCATTTCCAAAAAAATATATAACAAATAAACACTTTGTTGCATCTGAGCTATTTTATAAATGTTAAGGAAAAAAATACCTTTTTAGACAAAATCATTTCTGTTTCAAGCAGAGTGACACGACTTAGAAGATTAGTCCAGGTCTTTTCATCCACCATCACTTTTCCTTTCACTTTTTCTTCCAAAGAGTCTAATCTTTTCTCCATCCAAGTCAGTTTCTTAAGCTTTTCTTGGCACTCAGCAAGCATAGTCTGTAGTGCAGTAATCTCAGGATTAACGATTATATCCTAAAATGAGTAGAAAGATTAAAAATAAGACTACACAAACTGAAATTACTTTAAAATCAGTGTATTCCTATTTCCACTGTGTTATTTCAATACAAGTAGGAAAGACAGCACAGCATGAGTGCTCTTTCTGAGGGAAACTATGTGGACACACAGACTAGTTCATTCAAGATTCATCACCTTGATGCCTCCATTTCCTCATCTAAAATACAAAAAATACCCATTTCATATGGTTCTTGTGATGAGTCAATAAATAAGTTAATTTGTATCATGCTCTTAAACAACACCAGATAGTAAAATAAAACTGCCATTAACTAGCTTCTTGGAACAACATCTAACACAAAGCTAAGAGGAAATGACTGAAAATGACACTTAATGCATTGAGACTACTTAGTTTGCCATAGGACAGGAAATAAGTCCAATGGGCATCTGGTAGTTTTTGTAAGCACCAGCTGTATACTGATATACTGAGATACACAGAAGTCAAAAGATACAGAAGAGGGACAGAAAAAGAAGTAGCAGAAACAGTGGAGATTAGACATCCAATGGTGTCTGCAGAAATTAAGAGTAACAGAAATGGTATTCTGAGAGAGACGGAAAAGTACAGTAAGGATCAGAAAGAATAACAAAAGGCAATGACGTGTTACCTTTTCCATCTAATACAGGAACCAATGGGTGAGAAACTCACTGTACAGAGTAGTATATCTCTCTCTCTCTTACTAGTCTGTACATTCCTTGAAGCCAAGTACCGTGTCTTTAAGTACCAAATCTTCATTACCCCTAACACTTAGCCCAGCACCCTAAACATAAGCAGCAAATAATATCTGTTGAATTGTTTTCAGTAAAGAATTACTGATTGCTAAGTGATTGTAACGTAGGTAATATGTCATGATTAATCATTCAAAATGCTAGAAATATTTCAGAATTTTTATGCTGAAATAATAATGTACATCAAAGTTAGAAACACGGGCATGTGTTAAAGAAGTCCAAAGCTCTTACTTGTTGCTCAGCCATGATTTCGGGGACCCTGACCTCAGGAATCTTTACTTCAGTAGCCTTCAAGTCAGACACAGTTACCACTTCATTGACATCTGTTACTATACTTAAAGCATCTTTCGGAGTGTCAGCACTATCTTCATTATACAAATGACGGATCACCACGGCTTTCTTCTACATAGAGAAAAATATGAAATACTTCAGTGTTTTCCTCCCACAATTATTTTAAACATACACACAGTAATTTTGTAAAAGGAATACCCAATATTCCTTTAAAGATTTTAAAATGCGCCGGGCTCAGTGGCTCAGGCTGTAATCCCACACCTTTGGGAGGCTGAGGTGAGTGGATTGCGTGAGTCCACGGGTTCGAGACCCGCCTGGGCAGCAAGACCTCATCTCTACAATAAATCAAAAAATCAGCCGGGCGTGGTAGCACATGCCTGTAATTCTGGCTACTCGGAAGGCTGAGGCGAAAGGATCGCCGGAGCTCAGCAGGTCGAGGCTGCGGTGGCCGGGAGCGGCCACTGCACTCCAGTCTGGGCGACCAAGTGAGACTCCAACTCAAAAAAAAATAAAGATTTTAAAATGCTTAAGTTATCACATATAATGTATATGTCAAAATGTTATAATTATTAGCATTACAAATCATTTGTGTGATGTTAAATTTGGATTATGCTTTTTGAAAGAATTCTTCTATTTTAGGAAGAATACTGAAATATTTATTAAATGATGAATGGGATTTGTTTCAAAATGTTTCAGTTTTATCAGGAGGAGATGGGGAATAATGAGAAAACAAGATTAGCAAAGAGTTGATAAAATTGTTGAAACTAGATGATGGGTACTTTTCTAAATGTTTAAAATGTTCCATAATAAAAAGTTATTTTTAAAAAATGTTGCCATATAGTTTACATATAAATCATCAAAAATTGGCTCTGTGAGTAGGACTTCATAATTTTTTTTCTACTAAACAAACCATAATATATTAGACCTTCAGCTAACAATTCAAACTTAACAATATCAAAGGAATGTCCTGACAAAAAAAAGCATTAAGTCAAACTAAGCATTTACACAGGAATCCTCTGCCTACTTCCTATCCTACAAAAAGTCTGCATATATACAATAAAACATATAATAAAAATTTTTAAAAGGTACAAAAATACAAATATCTTTTTAACAGATTTTATTTATATAACTCAAGTGTTTTTTTTTGAGTCAGGGTCTCACTCTGTCACCCAAACTGGAGTGCAGTGGCACAGTCATGGTTCACCTTAGGCTCAAACTCCTAGACTTAAGTGATCCTTCAGTCTCAGCCTTTACAGGTACATGTGATCATGCCTAGATATTTTCATTTTTTTTTTGTAGAGATAAGGTCTCACTGTATTGCCCAGGCTGGTCTCAAACTCCTGGGTTCGAGCAATCCTCCTACCTCAGTCTTCCAAAGTGCTGGGATTATAGGCGTGAGCCACTTGTGCTGGGCCAACGAATGTATTTTGGATTAGGGAGAAATAATTCTCTATGTTTTACTTTGGCCAGCGATTCCTCTCATCCTTATCTAATTATTCACTGTTAATTCATCTGGTATTCAATCCTTTAATCAGAAAGAGGTTTTCCCCAGATGGAAGACAACTGAAAGTATATTTATTATTATAAGACAATACTTTGGTTAAAATTTCCCTTGGAGATAGAAAAACTCTTCTCTAAATGCATTGGATTCAATTCATTTTGCCACAGTTGCTCAAAGCAGACAAAGGCAGACAAAATATCTAATAACAAAGACAAAAAAATTCAAAACATGAACCAAAAACCAGATTCCAGGTTAAGGGCTACCAATCACTGGACTGGTTACAGAAACACGAATGCATTTAAATGAAGCCTTGTCATCTGTCACTCCTCCTAATGCAGGCTCCTCACATGCTCCTGTGGCTTAGGAAGCAGATATATAATTCAGAGTAAATGTGATGACTACAAAGTATAACCTTCCTAAATCACCACTGTTCTATTTGGGAAATCAGGAAGAATTAGAAATTAGAAATATAAAGATAAAGTTTGTTTAATCTTACATTTCTATCCTCTTCTTATAGCTTTAGGAATAGTCACCAAACAACATATGGCATGCACTGTTAAAAATCTCTACACTCTAATTTCTAGCTAAAATGTTTCACCAGGGAGCAGTCAGATAAGTAAACCTTGTATATTGGATGAATTAGGTAGATGACTCTTGTATTATGTGGCATGTTTTCTTTGTCATTTCATACCTTTCCTGAAGTCATAAACCTGCCAGTGATGTCAATGCCAACAGCTTCTCCAGATATTTTCTCATTGCACAAAGGTTCTGACTTACCAGAACTGATTTTCTTTCTTTGTTGTGAAGGAGTCTAAAAAAAAGTATTAGCCAAAGTAACAAATTTTGTGTGACAGCATATTATATAATAAAATTCCATTGTCGTTTAAATTTTCATATATGAAGTGTAACTGACAAACAATGAGACTTTAATGAGACTATATGTCTTTTAAAGACTAAGAAGTGATGAAAACACATATGTTTGAACTGTTAGCTTAGGGCTAGCAGTTCCAAGTCTGTAAAACAAGTGACTAGTATTTATGCAAATATCAAGCTTAATAAGGCTACACAGATCTGTGAATAATGTAGTAATTGTACGATGATATAATTTGCTGTCTAGGGTATTGATTTTATATATTAAAATACTAAGCCACTTAGCATAAGCTGGCATTAAAATCTATTTATAACATTACCTTCACAAGATTACTTAATTCTTTGTGCTTTTTCATCACACAGTTCAAAATATCACAAACGATTTGGATTTTCCATTCTGCAAACCCACATTGGATAAATTGCTTTTTCGTCAAAATTGGTTTGTAATTAAATTGATCACGAAGAAGCTGCAAAGAGGAAAAAGACTGATATAACAATTAGAAACAATTCCTTCCTAAAATCCAAAGTGACAAATAGCCACCATCTTAAGGACAAGGAGAGTAATAGACACTTTTAAGGGGACAAGGAGGATCAAGTCATTAACTAAAGAGTACTAACATAATTTTTTGGGCTGGCATGAGTGGTGACTAGGTAAAAGCAGTATCCAGGTAGAAAAGAGGTAGATGGGGCTGTGACAGAGAAGAGACGGTTGTCCAAAGAGATGCAAAAATATAGTCAATCATCAAAAAGTGTATATATCCCCATAGCTACTAGGAAAACTCCTCAGCACACTGGAACACCACACTGGATGTCAGAAAGCTGTAGTCTTCTATTTGTTTGTAATTCTTCCACTATGTGATTTTTAGACAAGTCAGTAGGTCTTTTAGTTTCAATTTCTCATTTGTAAATGAAAGAAATAGACTAGACTAGTAGTTTCCAAAGGCTACTCTATGGAACTGTAGAATTTCTTAAAACTGCCTCTTAGGTTTCCATGGAGGTTTTCAGGGATTAGAAACAAGGAAGAGGAACATTAAACAGAGACTCTACATATAAAAGCTCCCACTTTATCAAATGCAATGCCACTTTTAAAAAAACTTGAGCTTTGGCCCACTCGCCTATCTTGGGGAGGCAACTTTCCACTCTTTCTTTCTCTCTCCCCCTAATTTACTTTCTAAATAAACTATGATTTCCAGTCTAAAAAAAAAAATGAATGAATTGGATTTAAATTAAAAACAAAGTTTAAAAAAAAAAAAGCCACAGTAATCAAGATAAAAATTAATTATAAAACCAGAGTTTTAAGTAAAAGTCCAAATAAACACAATCAGAAATACAAAAGATCAAATCACAACTGACCCCGAAGAAATACAAAAGATTATCAGAGATTACTATGTACAACTATATGGAAGCAAACTTGATGACCTAAATGAAACAGAGGACTTTCTGACATCACACAACCTCCCGAGGTTGAAACAAGATGACATTGAGACACTAAATAGACCAATAACAACCCAGGAAATTGACTCTGTCATATGAAAACTACCTACAAAAAAAAAGCCCTGGACCGATGGCTTTCCAGCAGAATTCTACAAAACGTACAAGGAGGAGCTGATACCAATCCTACTGAAAGTATTTCAGGCAATTGAGAAAGATGGAATTCTCCCCAAAACATTTTACAAAGCTAACATCACACTGATACCCAAACCAGGTAAAGATTCAACAAAAAAAGAGAACTATAAGCCAATATCCCTTATGAACATAGATGCAAAAATCTTCAATAAGATTCTAGCAAATCGGATCCAAAAACACATCTTAAAAATCATCCACCATGACCTAGTAGGCTTTATCCCCAGTATACAGGGCAGGTTCGCCATCTGCAAGACCATAAATGTAATTAAATACATCAACAGATGTAAAAACAAGAACCACACGATAAGATGTAGAAAAAGTTTTTGATAAAATCCAGCATCCTTTCTTGATAAAAAACCCTCAAACACCTAGGCATAGAAGAAACATACCTCAAAATAGTAAGTGCCATCTGCGATAAACCCACAGCTAACGTTGCTAAATGGACAGAAACTGGAAACATTTCCCCTGAAAACTGGAACAAGATAAGGCTGCCCATTCTTATCCCTCTTGTTCAACATTGCGTTGGAAGTCCTAGTTAGGGCAATTAAAGAGAAGGATATCAGGGGTATCCAAATAGGAAAAGAGGAAGTCAAGTTATCCCTCTTTGCTGATGACATGATCCTATACCTTGAAAATCCAAGAGAATCTGTTAAAAACCTGCTTGCACTGATAAAGGACTTTGGCAAAGTCTCAGGATACAAAATAAATGTGCAAAAGACAATTGCCTTCTTAAACACCAATAACAAGCAGACAGAGACCCAAATTAAAAGCACAATCCCATTCACAATAGCCACATAAAAATGAAATACCTTGGCATCTTCCTAACCAGAGAAGTGAAAGATCTTTATAATGAGAAGTACAAAACACTGCTCAAAGAAATCCAAGAAGACACAAACAAATGGAAAAATATTCCATGCTCATGGATAGGAAGAGTCAACATTGTTAAAATGTTCATCCTACCAAAGGCCATCTACAGATTCAACGTAATATTCATTAAATTACCAAATTAATCAAAACAGCCTGGTATTGGTACAAGAACAGGCACACAGACCAACAGAACAAGATAGAGATATCCGGAAGCAAAGTGTCAATTTCTCTACCAACACATCTCTGACAAAGCCTCCAACAACAACCACGGCGGAGAGGAGAACCTATTCAGTAAATGGTGCTGGGAAAACTGGCTGATCCCGTGCAGAACATTGAAACAGGACCCCTACCTATCACTATACACAAAAATTAACTCTAAATGGATCAAAGACCTAAACATAAAACCTCAAACTATAAGAATCTTAGAAAACGCAGGAGACACCCTATAGAAATTGGAACTGGCAAGCAATTCCTGATCAGAACCCTAAGTGTCCATACCATAAGAAATAAGATAGACAAGTGGGAACTCATCAAACTGATGAGCTTCTGCAAAGCAAAGAAGCTGTCAAAGGGCAGGGAGACAGCTCACAGAATGGGAAAAAATATTTGCCAACTGTTTATCTGACAAAGGCCTAACATCTAGGATCTACAAGGAACTCAAACATGCTGAAAGGAAAAAAAAAACAAACAGTCCCATTAAAAAGTGGGCTAAAGACACGAATAGACACTTCTCAAAAGAAGATATACAGGCAGCCAACAGACACATTAAAAAGTGCTCAGCCTCACTCACCATCAGAGAAATACAAATCAAAGCCACATTGAGATACCACCTAAACCTGGTAAGAATGGGGTTATAAATGTAACCCCTGTAAGAAAGCAAAGCCCTCATTAATAAAGCAAACAACAACAGATGCTGGCTAGGATGTGGAGAAAAAGGAACACTTCTACACTGCTGGTGGGAATACAAACTTGTACAACCTCTCTGGAAAACAGTCTGGAGATTTCTGAAAGAACTAGAAATTGACCTTCCATATGACCCAGCAATTCCCCTATTGGGAATATACCTGGAGAAACTCAAATATTTCTACAAGAAAGATACCTGCACATGTATGTTTGTTGCAGCTCTATTCACAATGGCAAAAACATGGAACCAACCCTGTTGCCCACTGAAGCTGAACTGTATAAAAAAAAAATATGGTACATATACACAATGGAATATTATGCAGCCATAAAGAAGGACAAATATATGGACTTTGTAACCAGCTGGATGGATTTGGAGTCGATCCTACTCAGTGATTTATCACAGAAACAAAGAACTGAGTTCCATATGTTCTCACTCATAAGGTGACCTTGAACAATTATAATGCTATAAGAAAGCAATTGGCAGTAGTAGAAAACTGTCAGGGGAGGAAGGGTTGGGACTGGCATTTGAGGGAAACTGCTAGGGGAGGGAGGTGCATACCTCATCAACAAGGGTACCTGCATGATCAGTGTTTATATACCCAATCCTTAATTGTACCCCACATCTTTATAATAAATAAATTTAAAAATAAATAAATAAATGTAATGTATAATGCAATAAAACAAACAACAACAATGCTGGCAAGGATGCAGAGAAAAAGGAACACTTCTACACTGCTGGTGGGAATGCAAACTAGTGCAACCTCTTTGGAAGACAGTGTGGTGATTTCTGAAAAAACTAGAAATTGACCTTCTATACCACCCAGCAATTCCCCTATAGGGAATATACCTGGAGGAACACAAATCATTCTACAAAAAAGATACCTGCACACGTATGTTTGTAGTATCTCTATTCACAATAGCAAAAACATGGAACCAACTATGCTGCCAGGTGAAGCTCGACTGGATTAAAAAAATGTGGTATATATACACGACGGAATATTATGCAGCCATAAAGAAGGACAAACATATGGATTTTGCAGCAACTTGGATGGATTTAGAGGCAATCATACTTAGTGATCTATCACAGAAACAAAGAACAGATATGTTCTTTGTTCTCACTCATAAGTAGACCTTGAACATTTATCATAATACTATAAGAAAAGAATTGGTGGTATGGGAAACTGCAGGGGTGGAGGGTGGGGATTGGCAGTTGAGGGAAACTGCTAGGGGAGGAAGGGGCACACCTCATCAACAAGAGTACCTGCATAATCAACATTTATATACCTAATCCTGAATTATACCCCACAACTTCAAAATAAAAAAATTAAAAACTAGGGTTTTTAAAAAAGTTAAATAAGACCGAGCATGGTAGCTCACACCTGTAATCCCAGCACTTTGAGAGGCCAAAGAAGGAGAATTGCTTGAGTCTAGGAATTCAGAACCAGTCGGGGCAACACAGTAAAATCTTGTCTCTACAAAAAAATTAAAAAATTAGCCAAGTGTGGTGGTGAACACCTATAATCTCAGCTACTTAGAAAACTGAGACAAAAGAATGCCTGAGTCCAGGATGTCACTGAGGCTGCAGTGAGCTGTGATTGTGCCACTGCACTCCATCCAGGGCGACAGTGTGAGACCCTGGTTCATAAAGACAAAAAATTAAATAAGAGATTAAATCCAGTACACATATAGTACAAGTGTAGACACTAGTGTAGATACAATGTAAGACATGGTCTCATATCTCAAAGAACATATCATCCCAAAGCTTTAGATCCTTCTTACAATTACATAAACTCATAATTTTATAAACTACGATTTTTACTGAATATATGTCTAGCTTCTGCCAGTGCTCCAAATTTCACTAAATTTTTATATAAAAAGGGCAAATGGTAGCCAATGACAAATGTTTACCAACTGCTGTATTTATTAGAGTAGGAAACATTCACAAAGAAAACTTGAATTTCATCTTGACTTCAATAGAGACTACATTTAAATGAGTTTAACAGAAATGAAAATATTCTGTCAACTATATAGTACTGTATATATTTAAGAAGTTATTACTAAAATCATTTTATTTTGCTATTTGTTTATCTATTTTTTGAGTAGGGGTCTCACTCTGTCACCCAAGCTAAAGGGCAGAGGCATGATCACAGCTTACCACAGTCTTGACCTTCTGGGCTCAGGTGATCCTTAACTGGGACTACAGATATGTACCTCCACACCTGGCTAATTTTTTGCTTTTTTCTAGAGATGAGGTGTTGCTATGTTGCCCAGGCTGGTCTCAAACTCCTGGCTCAAGCAATCCTCCCGCCTTGGCCTCCCAAAGTGCTGAAAATATAGGTGTAAGCCAACATGCCTGGCCTAAGACATTGATTATAAAATAATCATCCAATAACTTCTAAAATAATTATTGTTTTATAAATCCAAAATACCTTATAGACAGCATCTATAAAGCGCAAGTCATTCTTTGCTATGAGTTCTACATTGGATTCCATTACAAGTTCTGTTACATACGGTGAATATGAGGTAAAAGAATAGCTGATGATGGGTAAAGATGCTGCTGTGTCTCCCTTTATCAAACTGTTAGGAAAAAAAAAAGAAAAAGACTCTTAATAAGCATAATCCCATAAAGTTGGATAATCAAGAAAATATGAGAAATGCTGGCAATAATTTATAACTTAATACTACAGCTACAATAATTATGATGCATGAGACCCTCCAGATTCCATCCCACCTTCTGAACTAGTCTAGCCAGACCACCATGAAATCCCCCATTCATCTGCTTGAAAACTGACTCCAGCTCTCTAGTGTCAACGGTCTCATTATCCTAGTATTTACTGACTTTCCAAAGCTTAGTCTTACTCCATCTACTCCATTTTCTCCTACTAATAAAACAAATGCACCACATTGTAGTACTGAATATACTTTATTGTTTACAAACACTTGTTACATAACCTCATTTGCACTCTACCACAAACCTGCAAAGATAAACATTATGAATACTAAGTTACAGATGAAGAACACAGGGCTAAAAAGACACGTACTGCCACTACTCTGATCAGTTTTCTATATTCCACTTACTGTTCATTCTAAACCTGTACCCTGGTAGCTTATGCTAATTCCTCTCTACCTGTTATTTATTCTTTGTGAATCATCTGTCAAATCTCAAGTCTTCCATGAAGACATGCTACACTTTGATCCATACTGATCTCTCCAAGAATGAGCCCAAGGTGCTCAATCTATATCGCTCACACTTTGTCTTGCAGTGTCTTCTTATTTTCTCGATGTGAAGTACCTTCACTGATTCTCCCACGTTTAAATGGGATTTTAAATCTCAAGATGAAATTTTTCATTAGTTCATAATTAGAAAAAAACTCCTGTAATTCCCTGCTTCCTCAAACATTTTGATCACTTCAGGGCAAATTTAAGTAGGATTCAGATAAATTTGTTGTTTCTTTAGGTATTCTACCCATGTCAAACATTATCTCAAAGCACTAGCAGAAAGAATGTAACAAGTGGAATGATATAGCTTACCCTGCACAATCCACCTCTTTAGGGTAATTTAGCAAGCGAAGCACTTGTTCTAGGTTCCGCAAGCTTCTTTTTAAGTCACCCGTTGCCATTTTTTGACCCTAGATTCTGCTCCAACTCTTGAAATCATCTAATTTCTCACCTAAAAATAGAAATCCATGAAACACTGGTTAAGTCTGTGTATTTGTCAAAGATCCTTTATTATACTGTGTTGATGTCTACTATTGGCACTTACCATATTAATCCTAACCTAGCTTTTGTCCTAACTTATTTTCCCTACTGGCCAAGTGCTACCTTGTATCTGCTATAGATTCCTAAATATAAGGTGAGCTTCTCCTCCACCGTCGAATATTTTTTCCAAACAACAACAAACAAAATAGCTTAGGCTGGGTTTTTTAAAATGCATGATTTACCTGATTAAAAACGACAGATTAAATGCAGGTTACTTTCATTTCCACTTTCTAAAGACCACTAAAATAAAAGTAAAGAATTAAAAATACAAACACACCAGGACACAGAGAACTAGAGAGAGTTCTACATGACAAAAGAGGCATTACCAAATGTTGGAAAATGGAAAGCAGATGGCTAAGTGATAACCAAACAGACAGGCCAAGCTCCTTGATACAAAACAAACAAAGAAATTATGGTGGAAATAGAGACAATGCGAGAAATAAGATAAACTTTCAAAAAAAAAATTTTTCATTCTCAATGAGATTAGAAAAATCTTAAAACACAAAATAAAAATAAGAAGCTATAAAAAGTAAAGAAAAGGCTTGTGTGAATTTAAAATGAGCCAGAGTGGACCAAAAAAATCAGACCTAACTATATGTTGTCTAGAAGAAACCCACTTTGTCTATACGATTGGTGTGACTGGATAGAAACAATATATACCGTGCTAACACTAAAAAAGAGAGAGCAGTTTTATCAATTTCAGACAGCAGACTTCATCATAAGGAAAGGTATAAAGGAATAAAGAGGGACATTACAAAGTGAAAAAAGAAGTTAATTCTCCAAGAAAACATACCAATTCCTAATGTGTATGTACCTAAGCAAAGAGCATCAAAGCACTTAAAACAAAAACTGAAAGAAATATACAAATCCACTATTTTATTTGGAGACTTCAACCCCCCTCTATTAGAAATGGGTAGATCCAGCAGGCAGAAAAATTAGTAAAGACATACAACATCATCAATGAGGTGAAGAGAATGAATATCTATAAACTACTTCATCAAGCAACAGCATAATATACATTCTACTCAATCTCGCATGGAACATTATTTGAGGTCATAAAACAGATAATAACAGATTTAAAAGAGTAGAAACCACACAATGTCTGCTTTCAGACCACAAAAGAATTTAAATTTTATTGCATGAAATAGAGCTTTCATTAGATTCTCCAAGGAGAGCTTTTTTCCAAAGAAGGGACATATAATAAATGAATAAATGGATAGATAAATGGTAAAGAATCTTGCTAGAAGGAGATAAAAGGCTTCCGAACTGAAAGTCAACCAATAAGGTAAAACTCAATAACTTGCTTAAAATATAGCCAGGCAAAGTGGCTGAGAGCTGTAATCCCAGCACTTTGGGAGGCCAAGCCTGGAGGCCTGCTTGAACACAGTAGTTCGACACCAGCCTGGGTAACATAGCAAGACCTCGTTTCTACAAAAATCCAAAAATAAGCTGGTCACAGTGGCGCATGTCTGCAGTCCCGGTTACTTGAAGGCTGAGGCAGAAGGATCTCCTAAGCCCAGTAGGTCAAGGCTGCGGTGGCAATGAGCGTGCCACAGCATTCCAGTCTGGGTGACAGAGTGAGACCCCGACTAAAAATAAATTGAAAAAATAAAAGAAAATGTCTATTGCAATTGTCCATAGACACTTCATAGAAAAAAAAATATATAATGCCTTGAATAATGAATGCTCTGAATGAAACTCCTTTAACAATCAAATCATTGACATTAAAAACAAAATAGAACAATTCACAAATCCGATCAAGTGGATTTAATGTGATCTTTCCCCATACTAAAGTGGATTTAGTATGATCTTTCCCCATTCCAGCAGCTGCCCAGGTTACAAATCATCTTTTTACACATCTTCGCTGTATCTATCCACCAGAGGTAATAAGGCTTGCAATTTGCAAAATCCTAAATTTAGTGAGCTTTCTACTTAAGCCCCTGGTCACCCATTTCTGCAGCCATTTCCTCAGGGTAGAGCAACTGCTCTCTCTTTGGGAATACCGTCCTTCCTGTTTTGGGTCTGCTCTCCTTTATCAACATGGTAAATAACAAGTTATCGAATATACCTTTATATCCTTGTACATGGGCATTTCAGTCATTGGTTTTCCCTCACGCAGTTACTTCAGCTAAACACATTTTTAGGCAGAGAGAATTTCAGGTATTGACAAATGGGAGATGAGAAAAAGAGAACGTGGTCTTCAAATCACATTATCCCAAGCGCTGGCCAAGAAGCTAAACACTGCTTAACATCTTTTAGGATGGCTAGGGGTAGAAGCACACATGAAAGCTGTAAGAGATAATTCCCAAGACAACCCTTTTCTCCCTTGGATAAGATGAAGTGGGAACTAATCTGGCTTATAACTGCAAAAAAATCTAGTTTTGGGTTTTGCCATTGGCCAGTATCTGAGATCTGAGATTGCTTAAGGTTCTAGAACCACCAATCTAAACACAATTCTAGGGATGCCTTCTTCCCATAAGGCATTCTCTAACTTTAATGTAGACAGCATCTCTTCCCACAGACTCCCTTATTCCTTCCAGATGTATACTCCATCTTCCCAGTACATCGCATTTTGCTTTATGTCACTTCATGGTGGCTTTCCACCTTTCCCTTTTCTGACGTTCTGGAACACATCTCAATGTCTCTTACATTATTTCTACCTTTGGTTAAGGAATTTTTGACAACAAAGTGTGTCCTGGAACACCTCCTCTTCAGTACCAGAAGAATAAATATTTTGAAGAAGAGTAAGATATAAGTACAGCTTGGATCTATAGGTTAAGGAGATAAGTGGTAAGACAGGACACACAAAATAAAGGAATAAGTGAGTAATATAGAAAAAATTACAGATACTGCTCTACATTTTCACGAATGATTTACTAAGTCTATGATGAACTTGAGAAGCACTAACATTAAGATATTAAAAGAAGCCAACCTACTACTTATGCATGTTTTAACACAATACTTTCAGAAATAAAAAAAAACTTACTTTAAAAAATAGAACATTTTAATTTAATTGATACGGAATTTTCACATTCCTTTTCAAAGAAATTAAAAGGAGCTACCACTCAGCTTGTAGTGCAATCATTAATACGGTCTCAATATGGCTTCCTAACTTCTTCCTCAATTCTGTCTACAATTCAGATGCGCCCAACTGAACTTGTGGCAGAGGCCCTGAAAAAGGTCCACTCTAGCAGTTTAACATCTTTTTTTTTTTAAGTTGGAGTCTCACTCAGTCGCCTAGGCTGAAATGCAGTGACTGGCTCGCAGCCACCCCAGCCTCAACCTGCTGGGCTCAGGCGAACCTTCCTCCTTAGCCTCCCGAGTAGCTGGGACTGCAGGCGTGCACCACCACACTCGACTAATTTTTTTTATTATTATTATTGTAGAGACGAGGTCTCGCCCTGTTGCCCAGGCTGGTCTCGAACCCATGGTGCTCAGGCAACCCTCTCGCCTCCGCCTCCCAAAGTGCTGGGATTCCGGGCGTGAGCCACCGTGCCAGGCTCAGTCGAACATTTTTAACATCGCTCCAATCTCCTCACTGCTAGAGGCCATGGAAACGATGCCGGCCAATACGCCACTGGACTCAAAGTGATGTCTGTTCAGAATGAAGCAACTGCAGACTCCGCATATGAGGTGGCTAAGAGTGTGTAGCACACCACACGCTCAATACCATCTAAAAGCCGTGCACCGAAAATACGGAGTCAAGATGGGGCAAAGTCAAGTCTAGGAAACTTCTCACCCAAGAGAGGAGGGTAACATTCCTCTAAGAGATAAGAAGAAAGGCTGGGGGTAGAAGAAGGGACAAGTACCCAGCTCAGGGGAGCTGCTGCGTTCAAACATACAAGCCTGAAAAGGTGAATGGGCCGTCCTGAAAACACAATCTGGACAGTCATAATTCCAGAGTTAAAAATTTAAAAAAAGAAAGAAAAAGAAAAAGAATGAAAATCTCAAGGCGGATTTCCTAGAGCGGAGACGTATTTGAAAGACCTGGGCAGTGCGAGGAAAGCACGAACCGCTGGCATCTCGTCCTTGGGGTCGGTCTCTCCCGGGAGCCGGCAGGGATCCTCGCCGAGGAGGTCCAGCAGGAACCCGCACGTGTTCGTCCCTTCTCCGCCGAAGTCACAAGCCAGTTCCGACAGGGCGAGAGGCCACGATCCTCCCCGCTTCGCCGATCCCGAAAGCCTGCAGGGGCCGGGGCCCACGAGCCAGGCCCAGCGAGGGGCTCCCTCCCGCCAACCTGACGTCCAAGGATGACAGGGCGGACCCGCCCTGGGTCCCCGCCCGGGTCTCGGCGAGGGCGGCGGGGCCAGGCGACCTCTGCCCAGTCTCTAGGGCTCACCCAGCAGCGGCTCGCAGAGAAGCCGGTTCCGGAGAGCTCCGGCCCAGCACGGCAGGGACGAGAGGAGGAGGAGCACATGCGACCAGGGGCGGCCCCTGGAGCGCCGAGTGCCCGCAGCCCGGCTCCCGCGCTGGGGCGCGCCTCTCGCGCCGACCGTTTGTATTCGGAACGGCGGGCTCCGGCCCGCCACGCACCGCGGCAGGACCTTCCAGGCGGCGGACTTCCCCGCGGTCCGGGTTTCCTCGCCGCAGATTCCACACGGCGCTCAGCAACACCCCTGAGGAGAGAGACTCCGCCGAAGAGCCTCCTCCATGGCCAGTCCACGCCTCACGTACATATTAGAATATGTGGTCATTTTGAGGGTCAGAGTGTCTCGGGCTACGAAGTGAGAAGCTAGGACTCTATGGCGAATCGTGAAGAGAGGAGATAAAAATAATTCCTCGTTGAGCGGCAGGGCCCTGACGTCACTTCCGGCAACAATAGGAAACGTCAAAAACTCGGACAGTCGGCGGTTCTGGCTCTCGCGGCTCGAGGCGCTCTGCGCTCGGAGTCTGGCGCTGCGTCTGGCACTGTCACCGCCGTCACCTCCCCCGGCGCGAACAAGTCAAGTTTTGAGCCGGCGTCTTCATGGCCGGGGCCCCGGTTCCCGGTTGAGCCCTTTTCTTTTTGGTGGAGAGCCCCCGCCCGGAGGCCGATTCGTCGCGGCGGCGGTCGCCCAGGTACAGGCGTCAGCCTAGCTGTTTCGGGTCTCTCGTCTCTTCTCCCTGCGCACCTTCGCTTTGCTTCTCGGAAAGAAAGACGATCGGTGCTTGCCAGTTGGGCTCCACGGGCCGACCAGCACGAGTTTGGGACCAATGGCAGTGGAAAGCACCTTGAGCGACAGCGGTGGTGGCTTATTGGCGTGAGGAATCGGTGCGAAGAGGCGGGAATGGGTGTGTGGCTTCTGTTTCTAGGCCATGGGGGTGTAGGTCGGTTCGGGACCCCAAACTCATTCCGCAGTAATGCCGAGAATTGGCCAGGGCTCCTTCCTGCCGGCCCCAGGGTTGCTTTCCCGGTGGCGTGTTATTCTGGTTCCCAGGCCCAGTTTGGGGTTCTTTGCCTCCTTTAGCGTCGCCATGGATTAGTAACCGCAGTCACACGTGGATTATTAGTTTGATACATTTGGCAGACCCGATTTGTTTTCTCTTATTTGTTTTTCGGTTACGAGGATGTAATCTCTTACATAGTAGGTGCTCCGGGATCCTTCTCCTCCGTTATTTGATTTGATTTGCATTGTTTGTAGAGACAGGATCTCACTGTGTTGCCCAGGTTAGTTTCTAACTCCTGGCCTCAAGTGATCCTCCCATCTCAGGAGTGAGCTACCGGGCCCAGGTTTATGTTTAGGTTCTGTCTGTATTTACTATTTTAATAATGAATCCTACTTGTTTTTACAAGTAAAATTTTTATTTTTAGGGATCCTAACTGTTGCTTCCCAGATCGATATATTACGACTTTTATCGCTGCAAAATTAAGATAATTTATGATTTTCGTTTGTTTTCCTCTCCCTTCTTTTAAGGTTTGGTGTTTGGTAATTATATCTCTGAGATAAGAGCTCTCCCCACCCCCAACTGCACCACCCACAAAAATAGTTTACAAAATAGAACAAGACTCAGAATGAAGAGTGAAAAAATATTATGTTTTTCAGGTTGAATCACAAACTTTGATTTTTATCCAATTAACCTGAGAATTTGTCTGATGAGGTATTTCATTAGTAATCTGTTGCTAAGTAACAAATTACTCCAAAATTTACCTCAGTTTAAAACAACCAAAAACATCTCGGGTTCTGTTGGTAAAGAATTAGGGTGCAGCTTAACCAAGTACCACTGGTTCTAGTTTTTTCATGAGGTTGCAGTCAGGCTGTAGCTGGGGGCTGTGATCTCATCTGAAGGCTCCCTGAAGATAGAGGAGGATCTATTTGCAAGGGCACTTACATGGATGTTGGCAGGCCTAGATTCCCCGCCTCATTGTTTCTTCATAGGACTCCCTCACCATTAGGCAGCTGGCTTCCCCTAGGATGAATGATTCAAGAGATAGCATCCAGATCAGAAGCTACAGTCTTTTACAAGAATCTAATCTCAAAAGTGACATCCCATCACAATTCTGCCATATTGTATCTGTTAGAAGTGAGTCATTAAGTGCAACCTAAAATCAAGAGGGTTTTACACAGGGCATGAATCAAAAGGCAGTGATCCCTGGGGGCTGTCTTAGAAGCTGCCTAAGATGAAAACTTTTAGGAGTTAATAGGTATGCATAACTGGGCAAAAACATGTCCAAGAGAAATAGAGTCAGAGAAGGAAAAATAACAGATTGCAAAGAAATAAACTTATCCTAGCATTGTCTCTCTTGGAAAAAGTTTACTGTGTGTTTGTTTTTCTACTATATGAAGAAAGGCTTATTTCTTTTTGGGGTGGGGAAGGGATTTTGCCTGAGGGATAATGTATGTTTTCAGAGTCTGTCTGAGCAAAGCATATCACAACTGGCCACCATACTACTGTGTAGAAAACATAATTTGTCTCACTTTGCAGGGATCAAGTCATGATACTCCTATAGTGATTTGGGGAGAAACACATAGGACCCATACTTAGTGCCATTTTATGTGGTTGAAATTGAAGCAAAGATGACTTTTAAGGAAGAAAGAAGTTATGAAAGGGCTAGAGATAAGTTTAGATAGAGTGAAGGTCAGTGGCAGCCTTCATGCTGGTGTGACTACACAATTCTAGGAGAGGATTTGTCTTAGAATAGAATGTGTCTCTTTTAAGCACTATTAAGTGGCAGGCCACCTTCTTTCTACATTACCTGGAAGTACGTCACCAGCACAGCTTTGGTCAGTAAACCATGTAAGTTTATTGGAAATAAAGGGTGCAGACTTCAAAGTCTGTTGTGATACTGTTTTGACTACGACCCAATGTAAAATTGCCTATGCTTTTTCCAGGATTGAAAGATGTTGCAAATCTTTGTATTATTGAATAAATACCATTCAAGTTTATCTCTTATACCTCAGATACTTAACACCAGCTTGAATGTGGTCATCATCTACTTATAAATTTGTCTTTTAAATCATGGCTTTCTATCAGGTTAACATACTTCATTTATAGTAGGTTATAACCAATTAATTAGTAGAATTTTGGACCCTTAAATGTTTGCATAGTTTTAAACAGATGCTTGAGAAAATAATACAGTTGAAATATTTCCATCCACAAAATATCTTATGGAATAACTTCTAGATAAACCAAAATGTTCAGCATAATTCGTCATATAGATACCAGTTTGATGGGGAATGTTTTGGGTGTATACTGTGCTTTTGCTAGGTTAAAAGATATTTTCTTCATTTCGTAATAGAAAAATATTGAATTACAAAGACATTTATCTTTTCCTTGATCACAATGCATTGAGTTAGTCATTCATATTTATAATTTTGTAGTTCATTATTTAACACAGCTAATGTAACTATCTAAATTTTTTCCTACTACATTCAAATTTGGAAACTGAGATTATGTCATTGCTGACCCATGATAATCATCAAAATTATTAATGCTGAAGTTTAAGAAATATACATCTAACTCATGTTGCTTTTTCATTGAGTTGTTTTACTTAAGTAATATTTTAAACAATTTTAATGAAATGCATGTATTTCTGAACATTTATATTTTCTGTGTGTTTTTCTCATTGTTTTGTGTTGCTGTTGTGGTTGTGGTTGTGGTTGTTTTTTTTGGTTGTTTTTTTTTTTTCAGTTGGAGTCTCACTCTGTCGCCCAGACTGGAGTGCAGTGGCCACTCCCGGCCACCGCAGCCTCTACCTGCTGGGCTCCGGCAATCCTTCCGCCTCAGCCTTCCAAGTAGCCGGAATTACAGGCATGTGCTACCACCCCGGCTGATTTTTTTTGATTCATTGTAGAGATGAGGTCTCGCTGCCCAGGCGGGTCTCGAACCCGCGGGCTCAGGCAATCCACTCACCTCAGCCTCCCAAAGGCGCGGGATTACAGGCTGAGCCACCGCCCGGCTAATTGTGGTTGTTTTTGACAAGTTTCTTGACATAGATTCTACAATAAGCTAAAATATTTTGGCTGACTTGAGTAAGTCCATATCATATTTGGGGCAATTACTTTATAGTGATTTTAAAAAAGATATCTGTGGTTTCAAGTTTAGACTTTAGGGCATCAGATTCTGTGATGAACAGTTTGCGTATTCTAAAAGAATAGATTGCATAGGATTCCATAAGTTATTTGAATGAAAGAACTAAATTTAGCAAGTAAGCCAAGCTTAGAGAGACCCTGTGAGATTTGCTCACATGGAGTAGTGATTTGCAGAAGTCATGAACATGGGGGGAAAAGATGGCAAGGAGAGATGCCACACACACACACACACACACACACACACACACACACAATCATACACAATCTCCATCACCTCTTCATTTTTTGTATTTATTTTTAGTATTTATTTTTAGTGTCCTTCCCATTTTATTTTTATGGAATCATATAATTGTTTTTTCAATGTTTTAATTGCGGTAAAATACACATAGCATACAATTTACCTTCCTAACCATTTTAAGCACACAGTTCAGTGGTGTTAAATGCATTCATAATACGCCACCGTCACTGCTATCCATTTCCATGGCCCTTTTTATCTTGCAAAACTGAAACTCTATACCCGTTAAATAATAACTCTTCCTTCTCACCTTGGTTCCCTGGCAATCACTGTTGTACTTTGTGTATCTGATTTTGAATACTCTAAGTACCTTGTATAAGTGAGATCATCCAGGATTTGTCATTTGGTGACTGGCGTGTTTTACTTTTCACAATATCCTCAGGGTTCCCCCGTGTTGTGACATATGTCAGAGTTTTCTTTCATTTAAGGCTGCATAACATTCCATCGTATGTATATACTACATTTTGCTTATCCACTCATTTCCTGATGACACTCCTGTTGCTTCCACATTTTAGCCGTTGTGAACAATGCTGCTGTGGACATGGGTATACAGCCTCTCTTCCAGAACCTACTTTCAATTCTTTGGGGTATATACCTAGAGGCAGAGTTAGTGGATCACATGGTAGTTCTATTTTTAATTTAATTATTTATTTATTTTTTGAGTCAGGGTCTCTGTCACCCAGGGTGGAGTGCATTGGCATAATCACGGCTCACCACAGCTCAACCTTCCAGGCTCCGATGATCATCCCACCTCAACTTCCCAAGTAGCTGTGACTACAGGCATGCTCCACCATGCTCAGTTAATTTTTTTGTGTTTTTTTTTTATAGAACGGAGGTCTAGCTATGTTGCCCAAGCTGGTCTCGAGCTTCTGGGCTCAAGTGATCCTCCCACCTCAGCCTCCCAGCATGTTGGGATTACAGGTGTGAACCACCATGCCTGGCCTTCTATTTTTAATGTTTTGAAGAAGCTCCAACCAGTTGCCACAGCAGTTGTACCATACTGTATTCCCATCAACACTGCACAAAAGTTTCAGCCTCCACATCCTTACCAACATTATGAGTTTCTAAATTTTGATAGTAGCTATCTTAATGGGTATATCATTGTAGTTTTAATTTGCATTTCTCTAAGATTAGTGATGTTGAGTGTATTTTCATTTGTTTATTGTGCATTTGTACATTTTCTTTGGAGAAATGTTTGTTCAAGTCCTTTGCCCATTTTTTGAATCAGGTTTTTTGTTGTTGTTTTTAAGAGTTTTCTGTGTATTCTGGATATTAATCTCTGATCATATATATGATTTGCAAAGGTTTTCTTCCATTCTGTGGGTTGCCTTTTTACTCTGTTGATACTGTCTTTTGATGGACATATTTTAAAAACCTTCTTGACATTCAACTGATCTGGTTTTTTGTTGTTGTTGTTGCCTATGCCTTTAGTGCCACAGCCAATAAATCATTGCCAAATCTAATGATGTAGGGCTTTTACCCTATTTTTTCTTTTAAAAGTTTTATTGTTTTAGATCTTTGATTTAAGTCTTTGATCTAGTTTGAGTTAACATACATATATAGTGTTGGGTAAGGATCCAGCCTCACTCTTTTACATGTGGAAATCCAGTTTTCTCAGCACATTTAGTAAAAAGACTGTCCTTTCTCCCACAGAATGGTCTTGACACCCCTGTCAAAAATCTTTTGACTATATATATGAGAGTTTATTTCTGGGTTCTCTATTCCTTTGGTCTGTAAGTCCATCTATATGTCAGTACCATAGTGTTTTGGTTACTGTAGCTTTGTAATAAGTTTTGCTAACAGGAAGTGTTAATCTTCCAGCTTTGTTCTTTTCCAAGATTGTTTTGTCTATTAATGGTCCCTCAAGATTTCATATGAATCTTTGGATGAGTTTTTCTATTTCTTTTAAATGTCACTGGGATTTTGGTTGGGATTACATTGAATCAATAGATTACTTTGGGTAGTATTGACATCTTCACAATAGTAAATCTTGCAATCCATGAACTCGGAGTGTGCTTCTTTTTATTTATGTCTTCTCCCATTTCTTTCAGAAATGTTTTATAGCTTTTATTGTAGAAGCCTTTTACTTCCTTGTTTAATTTCGAAGTATTTTATTATTTTGATGCCATTGTAAATGGAATTGTTTTCTTTATTTCTTTTTTACATTGTTCATTGTTAGTGTATAGATATGCAACTGATTTCTGTGTGTTGACTGTCATGCTGTTTTTTTTCTGATTTCATTTATTCTAAGTTTTATGTAGAAATCTTTAGGGTCTCCTACATATAAGTTTATAGGCCAGGTGCGGTGGCTCAAGCCTGTAATCCCAGCACTTTGGGAGACCAGGGTGACTAGATTGTGTGAGCCCATGGGTTCGAGACCAGCCCTGGCAACTTGGCAAGCCCTCGTCTCTACAATAAATAAAAAAATAAAAATAGCCAGGTATGGTAACAAGCCTGTAGTTCTGTCTACTTGGAAGGCTGAGGCAGAAGGGTCGCCCAAACCCAGCAGGTTGACACTAGGGTGGCCATGTGCGTGCCACTACACTCCAGCCTGGGCAACAGAGACTCCACGCCAAAAAAAAAAAAAAAAAAAATTATAATTGTGAACAAAAGTAATTCTACTTCTTTCTTTCCAAGTTAAATGTCTTTTGTTTCCTTTTTATTGCCTAATTTTTCTGGGAACTATAGAATTTTATAACTACAAGAGACCTTGGGGATCATCAATTTCAAAACCCTTATTTTACAGGTGAGAAAACTGAGACTTCAAAATTTGATTGACTGACTCAGTGCTCACTATTAACTAAAGAAGGAAGCTGAGCCAAATCCATGTTTTCTGTTGGCCTGTTTTCACTATTAAATATTTTCTAATCTCATTTCTGACCTTTCCCTTATTTCAGGCTGCCCTTAACATTATTGAATATCTTGTTTTATTTGCAGAAAAGTAATTCAATGAGAATTATGATTATTGTTTTGTTTTGTTTTTTAATTCCATAGCACTTATAGGAATGGCCATTGTGGTTAGTGGGTATGGAGTGTGGTGTGCACCGAGGAGGTGGGTTGGGATATGTCGCCGTGAGCGCTGCTGATTACAGTTGTGCTAAGTAAATAGCAGTACAGTTAAGCAAAAACCATATAATTAATAATGCTGGTGAGAAGTACGATACATTTATTTCACTTAAAAGTTTAAGTAGGCAAGGGAACATTTCTTGTAAAACAAACCAGAGAAATTAAATAAGCCTAAGATTCTCAAAATTTTTGTTAAATTTAAATAACATGTATTGATATTTACATTTGTTTAGATGCCATGTTGGTAACACTTAATTTAGAATGAAATTAAAGAACTGAAAAAAAACCTTCAAAAAGCAAAGTAATATTGTAAATCTTTTTGAAATTGAAAAAACAAAACCTACAAATGGTATGCCTTTTAGTAACAAAAACTGCTCTTGCAGGACCAGATCTTTAAATTTAATGAGTGGAGTCTTTTTATGTGTTTAATGTACCTTGTGACCTCTTAGTACTTAGCTATTTCCCTTTTCTCCCTAGAAAGACCTCCTTGTGGACTTACCCTTCCTTCATTTCTCTACAGTTGCTGCCTTTAAATTTTAGGGATGTGATTGGTTATCAGGTTTTCTTTTACCTTTCTTTAAATTTCTCTACCCAGTCTGTTCTAAACTTCTTTGGTGGTCTGTTATTTTGGAAGCGGAGAAATAAATGCTGGGCTGCTGATTGGATTCTAAATGTCTCATAGAAAACATTTTCTCACAGACTCCCACGTTCTCATGCCATTGAATAATAGCATATGATATCACTTAAAGATTGTAAAAACCTAAAATAACCAAAAATAGAATTGTACTTTTACTTAGAAGGCATTGACCATTTCTAAAAAGATATAAATAAGTTAATTTCCTTTAAGTCTTAGAAAAGTGTGTATTTTAGAGGTAATTATTTTATTATCTATTTTAAACCTTTATCTGAACTAGGACATTTATGTATAAATTCCACTATTTAGATGCCTATGAAATATTGAAGAAAGGTAGTCAATTATAATGAGTATTTAAATGAGGTTGTTCATATGTCAGTCATCACATACCAGTGATTTAACATTGTGCTCAGGAAGAGCTTTATGGAATCGGTTTGCTTCAAACAAAAGTATTTAAAGCAGAATGCTTTTTTGAGATCTCCAGACTCCTGTCTCGTGTTCCCGTCTTCTACTGTGTGGATTTCATGTGCCAAATAAAATTACAATTAGTTGTCTCCACAGCATGTTCCATTTGAATGCTCAGTGCCATGAAATTACTAAAAGTATTAGTTACTTTTTTTCTTAAAATAATACTACTTTATTTGGTATCTAACTTGTTCCGTAGGTATGTTGTGATTAAAGTTGCTTAATATTTCAAAGATAGACTTTATATTATATATACCAATATCTTATAAATGTGCAACCTGTGTAGTTGTTGCTAATTAATCTGTAGCTTTTACTGCTTTCTAAGTGAATGCTCTTTTATGCTATGTTGTAACAGATTTGTTTAAACTGAAACTGTACTTCTTTTGTTTTAAAGGAGAAAACTACCTGCAAACTAATGTCAGAACAATATAGCTACTTCTGGAATTTTTGCATTAAAAAAAAAGTTGAACCGGAAACAACATGCTGCTTTACAAATTAAAATAAGCTTTTATATACTTTATCTTAGTTCAGGATCTTAGCCTCCTTGGAAAACAGATAGGAGTGATTTTCCCCATATCCTAGGAAACAAACGGTCAGAACCTTCTGAAATACCTTAGGACACACAGCAAGTTGTGGCATAATTGGAGTTTCACCTTTAAATTTACCTTCCACAGTAGCAGTGTCAAGAAAGCCTCTGTATATTTCTTTAAGGCAGACACTACAGTATATAGCCCACATCCTCTAATTTCAACATAAAACTAAAATTATAGAAATTAATTTTAAAACATGAAAAAGACCTAAATACTTTTTTTTCAAATTGGCTCTTTCAAATGAATATCTGGCCATGTATAATAAAACTATTATTGTCAATATTGCTGTTGTTATTTTAATAAAAACAAGGATATTAAGAATTTAAAATATTTAAACAGCATTTATTATGATTTTAAGTATATTTTTAATAAATAGAATAATTTTCCACATACTAGTAATATAATATTTGAAGCAATCCAAATTAATTCATATTAACTTATTGCTTTGTTTTAATGAGTAATTATTCCAATAGGTTGTAGATTTTTAACAATTAATTGAATTTCCCAAAACCTAAAATAGTTACTGTTTGCCAAATGACACTAGATTTGCTGTGTCTTTGATCACCCTCTTTAGAGCATTCATTAGAGTTTCTCTGTAATTCTTTTTTCTAAGAGTGACTTTATTGAAATATCATTTACATACCATAAAATTCACTAATTTAAAATGTCCTGTTTCCTGACTTCTTTTTCTTTTTTAGATATTTGTAGATGTATATAGGAGTCTCAAAAAATAGAGAGAGAGAAAGCGAGAGATCATTTTGTTCACGTCACCTAGTTTTCTTTGTTGGTAATAGTTTTGTAACTATGTTGTACTGTCAGGATCAGGATGTTGACACTGATAAAACCCATTTATCTATTTATATTTCCTTAGTTTTATTTCTCCTTAGCATGCGTATGTGTATATGAAGTCCTCTGCAAGTTCACATATCCAGCCCTGAACTCCGGATCCTGAACAGTTCCAACACCACAGGGATCCCTCAGGCTGCCCGTTCATAACTATCCCCATGCTCTTCTAGCTAATGATGTTGAACATCTTATCATGTACTTATTTGCCATTTTTATACCTCTATGATGAAATGTCTGTTCATGTCTTTTGCTCATTTTAAAATTTGATTGTTTGGTCTTTTATTGTTGAGTTTTGAGGATTGTTTATATGTTCTAGATGCTAGTGTTTCAGATATGTAGTTTACACACATGTTTTCCCAGTCTTACGTTGTCCTTTAATCTTCTAAATATGGACTTTCAAAAAGCAAATGTTTTTTATTTTCTTTTTGCAATGAAGTCTCACACTGTTGCCCAGGCTGGAGTACAGCGGCACGCTCATGGCCATTGCGGCCTCAACCTGCCAAGCTCAGGTGATGCTTCCACCTCAGCCTTTCAAGTAGCTGGGACTACAGTCTGACGCCACCACATCTGGCTAATATTTTGGTTTATTTTAAAGACAAGGTCTCACCAAGCTGCTCAGGCTGGTCTCGAACCCCTGGCTCAGGAAATCCTATCATCTCTGCCTCCCAAAGTGCTGGGACTATAGCGTGAACCACTGCGCCTAGCTAGAAAGTTTTTAATTTTGATGAGGTCCACTTTATCAATTTTTACTTTTATGATCTTGCTGTTAATGTCAAATATAAGAACTTTTTGCCTAGCCTTAGCCAGTGATAGCTGAAATCCTTTTTTGCCCCAAAGATTTCCTTCTGTATATTTTTCTTTAAAAATTATAGTTTTATGTTTTATACTTATGTCAGTGATCCACTTTGACTTATTTTTTTGTGAAAAGCATAACGCTTAGATTGAGGTTCACCTAATTCAGTTTTTAAACATTTATTTATGCATTCAGTCAACAAATATTTACTGAGCACTTTATATGTTCAAGGCAGTGTGTTTGATACTAGATTTATCCATGTAGCCTACTGTGTGAAATCAGTTCCTCATTTTAGTACTACAGGCCATCCTCTTTTGCATGGTACTGTGTTAACTGAAACTGGTACATGCTGGAACTGTAACCTTGCTTAACAGTTAACCAGCAGTTAACACAGAAATAGGCAAAACAAGGACTACACACACACACACACACACACACACACACACACACACACACACACACAGTCTAACAGTTAAGTTTGCGAATTCATCCAACAAAAAGTGCTACATACCTCATTGCTGACTATCACTATGGTCACCTTTGAAATACTCCCCCTAGAAGCTATGCACTGACACCAGTGCCTAGTTCACTTGTCAAAGCAGTTTTGGAGCTCTTTTTCTGGAATGGCCATCAGACCTCTCACTGAATTACCCTTGATGTCCTGAGTGTCATCAAAATGTCTTCCTTCCAATATTTCCTTTATCTTCAGGTAAAGAAAAATGTCACTGGGGGCCAGATCAGGTGAATAGGGAGGGTGTTCCAATACAGTTATTTGTTTGCTGGCTAAAAACTTCCTCACAGACAGTGCTGTGTGAGCTGGTGCATTGTTGTGATGCAAGAGCTCTTTCAGGAACATTTTTGCACACACCTTTCTCATGTCAAGACATTTAGTTAAGATTTTCCTAACTGCTTCTCTATGGATGTTTATTTGGTCTGCTATACTTCTCACAGTCAGCTGATGATTTTGTCCTACAATTTGATGAGTTTTTGCAGTGTGCTCATCAGTTCTGGTTATTACTGGCCATCCTGACCTCTCTTCATTAGTGATACTTTCTCTCAAAAACATTTAATCCGTTTGTATACTGCCATTATCCTCATAAACTTGGACGAGCTTGTCCCTGGTTTCACTTTCACTCTTGCCAAGTTTAACAAGAAATTTGATGTTAGTTCGTCGCTCTAATTCAAGTTCCAAAATTCTCATGATGACTCACAAAAACATGCGACAATGATAATGAACACCACTCAGCAAGACACCACCACATGTCAATACAGACACAGCTGTGAAAACTGATATACCAAAGTTATGAAACCTTACCTAGTTGTAAAGTGCTGCCAACGTAAGTGCATGGTGGCAAGTTCATAAACTTAATTGTCAGAGCACATATATAGTATGTGTGTGTAAATCTTATAATAAAATTGAATAAAAGCACAATATGACAGTTCATTCCAGAATTATTATCCTAATGGTATATGTTTCGGTGAATATGATACTATAATCAAGAAATATACTTAAAATATTAATCTCAACAATTGATACGTTGACTTAAGAAGTTATCATGCTACCCACGAAACATTGTAATTCAAATGACTAGGGATGTGAGGGTGCTTTAAAGATGTATAGTCTAAATTTATTCGTATTAATTGACAGATATATTTTGTGATACTTTCAAAAGGATCTTTGACTTTTTGAATCTTCTCATGAACTCTTGGTGTTATCATTTCTTGAAACATCTCAAGAGTAAATACATATGATGATCGTGCTTAACTACCAAATAGACTAATGACTAAATATTTGACCTTATTTGCCAAACTCTGTTTTTATATATAGGGTATCAATCCAAGCAAAGTTAACTTCTGCTTATTTATATACATATTTACTAGTTGTTTTTTCCCCTACCAAAGGTAAATGACACCTCTCCAAATTTCAGAGATCTTAACTTAATGAAATTTAGGACCGGGATTATGACTACTCAGGTAATTAAATCCAAAATAATCAGGTTTGCTGTGAAATGAAAGAAGCAAAGTAAGAGTTGTCATTTGGAATGGGGGGGTGAGAGGAATGAGTAAAAACTACGTTTTTTATAAACTACCTACTAAGAGTTGGATTCTGTAACTGTTACCCCATCTAAGTCCCACAGGATAAGAATTATTCATTATTTTGCTAATGAGAAAAAATGAGGAGCAGAGATGTTAGACTAATCAGATTCTGCACTGGGTTTGATTCAGTTCTTTTTTCCTATCAAAGCCTGTGTGGTATTCACAAGAACAGTAGTCCGAGAGATCAGCAGCAGATGGGTGCAACCTTGGAGGTAATAAGCAGCGCAGCCTTGGAGGTAATAAGCAGTGACAGCGGTAAAAGAAGATGAGAGAACCAGCGGTGGAGAAACAGATGGCAAATTGCCTTTGCCACTGTAGGCTCACTAGCTCTGGGCATATGGCTTGTGGGTTAAGGATAAAAGCTTTGGACTCAGGTAGATCTGAACTGAATCTGTAATCTTCCATTCTGCCAGCTATGAGATCTCAGGCTTAACCACTCTGGGCCACTGTTTCCTCAGCTATAAAGTTAGAATAGTAATGTCTACCTATTAGGGTTGTTCTGAGGATTAAAGTGAGATAATATATAACAAACTTAACAGAGTGCTTGGCATAGAGTAAGTATAAAATAAATAAATTTTATATGCATGCTATGTACAAGAGGGAACAGAGCCAGAAATTTCAAGGCTTTAAGTCTCTACTCACAAGAGAGAATAAAAGGGATTTTTTTTAAAAAAAATTGTTTAAAAAGAATTTATCTGCCCTTTAAAATAAAAAAAATTCTTATCAAAAATTTCAAAAATACTTTTTACTGATTGTTTTGATGTTTTCCTTGATAGAGTCTCCTAGTACTCTGATATTATAGTACTGAGTATTTATCTCCTTAGTAATGATTAACGGTCTCTATTACACTGAGCCATAGGATAGTAATTCCTAAACCAAGTACACAAACTCAGACGCAGAGCCTTTTCAGATTTGCATGCCTGGATGTCACAACTAGGAGATTTATGGTTACAAAAAGTTTGTATGGTGAGTTAAAATAACTCTTGAAAGTTTTTACCCAGATTTATAAATTTTTAGCATTTTGCTGTATTGTTTCATCATTCTCTCTCTATAGACCTAGATGTGACAGTGTTTCTGAACCATTTTAGAGCAGTTTGTGTACATCACACCTAAACACTTCAGTGTGTGTTTCAAGAAAAAGGAAAAACACCATATATGCACGGTGACCCTAGATGTAACTTTGCTAAAATGTGGTCACGTAGAAATACAACAGATGATGAGAGTCATCGTTTAGAGGGCAGAGTAGCCATTTGCTCTGTGAAAGGACCTTTAACTAAGTAGGAAACTTTATGCAGTCTTCTAGGTAACTATCTTCCAAAGGCATTGTTTATTTTTGAGTGATGCTGGAATCTTCCTCAAATCATGTTGCTTTCTCATTTTGATGTCCCAGCTACTGTGCCCCAGCAGCAGAGGACTTTAGGAACAAAAAATTAACTTTGAAACATAAGACATGATAACAAACCCAAATAAAATCCTTATGCATGAGCTAAATACAGTGTATTTCCCTCAGCTGATGAGTCACGTGTATCCACAATACCACTGAGTGGTCAAGGTCGCTCGACTTGGTTTCCAATCTGCATCTGGTAGTCAACAGTGTGAAGCTCTTGAGCCTCCTGCTCACTGCCGCCCTCCACGAGTGTATTTGTGGGCAGGGCAGAATGGGATAGGAGTATTTTGCCCTTCGCCCAAGACAATATATAATAGCTTTGAGATACAAAGAGCTGTATTTGGCTACTGTATTAAAATGGCTAAGATTAACCAATAGCCATATTTGCATAATTTTAGGAAATGGAAATTCTTGGATTATAGTCATTTGCCTGTTTGAGCATTGCTTCATTTGATACTGTATCCAACTTAAAAATGAGTCTAAAGGACTGGATAAAAAAAAATCTGGTACATATACATGATGGAATATTACTTATCAAGAAGGACAAAATTACGAACTTCACAGCAACTTAGATGGACTTAGAGTCTATAATACTGAGCGATGTATCACAGGAACAAAGAACTGAGTATCACATATTCTTATGCATAAGCAGACCTTGGACAATTATCGTAACACTATAAGAAAAGGATTGGCAATAGTAGGAAATTGCAGGGGGAGGAGGCAGTGGCATTAGCGGTAGTGGAAATCTGCCGGGGGAGTGGGGACATACCTCCTCAACAAGGGTACCTGCATAATGAACATTTGTATACCGAACCCTGAATTGTATGCCACATCTTTAAAATAAAAAATTATTTAAAAATAAAAATGAGCTCTGAGATGCATTTGATTTTGTGCTAATCAATTTCTGTAAATTTAAATTTATGAAATAGTATCTAAATCTTTAGTTATAAGTACTAATTTTTATTGCCATTCTGCCAAATAAGGAGAAAATATTGTGTTGTAATTGCGTTGGGGTCTTTCGCTCATAATTTTTTTTCTCCTTTAAAAGTAAGAATTTCAACTTTGAAATCTTCTAGATAATTTTTTTGGCAATATAATTTCCCTTCTGTGACCTAAGTTTATGAAATTTTTTATTTCTTTCAGATGATATATAATGAAGTTATATTTCTCTTTTGAGAGACCTAGAAAAAGTATCTTTGGTTTCATTTTGAAACTCCTAAGAGAAAAATTTATAGATTCTCTCAACATGATAAAGAAGCTTTAAACAAAATAAACTCAAAGTTTGGAGAAAAAGGCACATCTTGAACAGTACTGATTTATAGTTGATCCTCATCATTTGTAGATTTTGTGTTTGTGCATTTGCCTACTCACTAAAATTCATTTGTATCCCCCAAATCAGTACTCCTGGTGTTTTTGCGGTCACTAGCGAATAAGCACAAGAGCTGCAAAAAAATGTGTTGTTCAAGGTGCACATTCCCAGTGGAAGGTGTAAAAAGGTGTCCTTTTTGTGGTCACATTTTTTACATTTTTGTGTTTATCGATGATTTTGGTGTTGAACATGGCCCTGAGTCTAGTGCTGTGGTGTTGTCTAGTTTTCATGAGTAATGTGCCTTACAGAGGCAATGCACGTGTCAGATAAGCATAGTTATGTATGTGTTACAGTACCATTGGCTTCAAGCTCATGTGTTAATAAATTAACATTATATATTAAATAAGGTGGCTCCAAACACAACACCCATAAAACAAGGTTATGTATTGATCAGTTGATGAAAATATTGTGACCAGAGGCTTGCATGATCCTAACCCTGTAGCTTTCCTAGGAACAAGGGTTCAGTATTCTCTAATTCAGTGTTTGCAAAAACTTTATAGAAGGTTATTGCCATAAATACCTAGAATCAACTTTACTTCTTTTATTTGCGTATGACAGACCAATTATGCTCTTATAAGAGTAAATATTTTTTGAAGAAATATCTGTTTTCTTAAAACTATTTTGAGTGAACAAATAAATTATGAGCAATAGTTACAACACAAAATCCATGTTTACACCAAAACGGGTGATTTCAAATATAAAAACTTATTTTGTGTTTAACTTTTTAAGTTTGAAATTCTATGCATGTTAAGTGATTCCATTATGTATCTGAGTTTTCTTGACCAAATAATTGCCACAAGTGACAGGACAGTATTATATCTTTTATAATATGTTTTAGTGTTTAAAATCTTTATACCAAGATATTATTAAAACTTTAAGACAAACCTGAAGACTTTGTACTTTGAAGTTAAGTATTCATTGGTTCAGACCAAACATTGATTTCAAGAATTTGAAATCATAGAGGAACCCAGCATGAAACTGCTCTTTTAGAACCAGATATGACCAGTTATTAAAAATAACACAAGGACCTATTTCATGACACTATTTTTGGCGCATCCTCAAGCATGTTGAATTTTGAAATCTTTTTGTGAAAGACAACACAAGCTCTTTTGTTTTCAAAGACTTTTTTGTTTGGTTAGTCATAGATATTAAAGAATTGCATTTACAGTGAAAAAAAACTGATCAAAATATGAAATAACCCAAGGACATGAATTGTGTATCCTAGCCCTCCAAAGCTGTCCAAGTAGCAACATGAACAAATAAGCTTATTCAATAGGCAGGACTCAGAACAGCAGAAGTATCATTAAATAAGTTTTGTGAAAGTGCTTATCATTTCACCTGATGAAAATATGGTTTTTCGAAACAAAGTAGTATCTAATGTGTAGACTCTTAGCCATGAAATTAACTTTATATGCATTATCTCATTTAATTCAACAGTCTTTTGAGCTATAGATATTAGTAATAGTAGTATTTTTCTACATTATGTATGAAGAAGCTAAATCTTAGCAGAGTCAAGTAGCTTCCCTAAGGTCCAATAAGTAATAACTAATAAAGTCATCATTTAAACTCAGGTTCTTTCTAACTTCAAAGCCCACAACACTGTGCTCTCTCTATGATTTGCTTCAGAACTTCTACAATGGATGTCATGTCTTTTCAAGTTTTATCACTTTTCTGGTAGTCACACCCTATTCCACATCTTATTAGCCCAAGGAAGACAGGGAGTGGGGACAGAACACTGCAAACACCCTTGCCTTTCTCCAAATGCAAGACTTATAATATTAATCTTTCTCAGATGGTTTATCATACTGTGTTTTTACTTAATATCAAGAACTGCTTTAGAGGGAAAAGAAAGTCCCAAAGGGGCAATTTGCAGTATTGTTTAGCAGTAGAAAAACAGAGAATGAGGTATAATTTTGCCATGTTCTTTGTCTGAACTTTGTACACATGAGCCTCAACTTTCCACCCTCCCCACCATTTTTCTTTTTTAAGAACCAGCTGCTGGCTTTACCTTTTTCTACCTGCCGGATGCTTTTTGAATCACATTATCCAGTGCTCAATTTAAGCGATCCCCATTAAAGTCCAGAGCCCAGGGAAATCACCATGATTCTTTGTTCCCTAGCAACAGCCCTGAGAGTAACAACAGCTGCTTAGCCATATGCCATGAGAAAGATTCTGGAGGAAAAATACACAGAAATTGTTAATAATTGCATTAAATCTGGAGACTTTGGACACCATAGTTACCATATTTATTTGCCTTTAGTGGTACAAAAGCAAAAGAGAAGAATAAATTTAATTATTTGAAATGATGAGACAGGCTAGATGAGCTCAGCAATTAATGCAATTTCTAGATAACTTGTTGGCAAGTTAAACAGAGGAATAGCTATGGTGAAAATAAAATATTTTTCTTTATGATTTGGTAGTCTTAAATATTAATTTGTATCAAAATTAAATTGTACTTATGTTGTAATGTAGCATGGCACCTTTATACATTAAACATTTTAAATGTTTGCTTAAAAATTTTTGTTGAAAATCTGTATTTTTTTCTATGTTAATCATTTTTACTGTCTCCATAGTTTTGCTCTTTCCAAATTTAATTCGAATCATACATAATATAGAAGCCTCTTTAGATTGGCCTCTTTTACTTAGTAATATACTCTTGGGATTCCGCCATGTCTTTCCATGACTTGATAGCTTATTTATTTTTAGTACTAAGTAATATTCCATTACATGGGTGTATTGTACCACAGTTTGTTTATATATTCACCTACTGAAGTACATCTTGATTGCTCACAAGTTTTGAAAATTATGATTATTGCTGCTATTAACATTCACATGCATATTTCTGTGTATACATAAATTTTCAGTTTGTTTAGGTAAATACCAAGGAGAACTCATGCTAGATCATATGGTAAAAGTATGTTTAGTTTTGTAAGAAACTGCTAAACTGTCTTCCAAAGTGGTTATATTATTTTTATTCCTACACCTTTGCCAGCATTTGGTATTGTCACTGTTTTAGATATACTATTCTAATGGTGTGTAGTAGCATTTCATTGTTATTTTATTTGCCATTCCCTAATGACATATGTTGTTAAGCATCTTTTCATATGCTTACTTGACACATTTTTTAGTAGCATATTTATCATGATCATTTGCCCATTTTTTTAATGTGGGTTGTTTTCTTATTGTTGAACTTAAGGAATTCTTTGTATATTTTGAATACTAGTGCTTTATCAGATTTGTGTCTTGCAAAGATTTTCTATGTGGTTTTGTTTTCATTTTCTTGATATTCAGTTTTTTAAGAATTTGATTTTTACCTGAACCACTAATTTAGGATCTGATAACATTATGTGTAGTGTAGAATTTGTAGTAGAGAAAGTTTATCTTTTGTGCCTTCTTTGCAAAAATAAATATTCCCATATTTAAAAATTATTAATATGTCCTTCCTCTTGGTATCTCGCCCACATCCCTTAGTAATTTAAAGCTGTTGGGGTTTGAAGCCGTGCAATGGAGGATGAGGAGGAGGAGTTAAAAATTATCCTGGAATTGGAACTGGCAGTCAATTTCTGATCAAAACCCCAAATGAAAAAAAAATTATCCTGGAATTTTTTTGTTTGTTTATTTTGATCAACAGTGACATAATATAGTGACCATTATCCAAACAATAGCCAATAATTTAGTAAATATATGAATGGATCAGTCCTCTTTAAATACTCCAAAAAAACTGACTTTCTTTCATATTATTCCTAATTTAAAAATGTCTATCACCATTTTTTGGTCTTTTTTTTTGCTTTTGTTTTTGTTAGTTTTTATTATAGATAGTTGATTAAAACACCATATTTTAAGTTCCGCTCATGTCATAAAAATTATTTGACTATTTTAATAATTTTACTGGAAAGCCACATTTTGTTTCAGATTTTTGAAACAAACAGGTATTTACTACTAATAAGAAAATTCTGTTTGAAAAAGAGGTCATGAAAATAATTGTCTTAGTTAAAAATTCTTGCTGATTTAGCTTTTCTCAATGAATTTACTTGCAGAGGGAATGCTACTTATTTTAAGGCAAGACTAAATAAAAAGTTCAGGTTAGACATTTTCTAAAGACATTTGTGTATGGGGAAATCAATACATGTAACAGATAAATGTAGAGCCTCTCTGGTTGGAGGTCAAATGAGGTGGGGGAGCCTGGAGCACACCTTCTGCTGGGCATTTTCCCAGGTGCCTCTGCAGAATTCATAGCGCTATGTGGAGAAGAAGTGGAAAATTAGTCTAAATTATTTTTAATTTAAAGCAACAACAAAACTAAATAGTTGGCTATTACTGAGCTATTTATCATGGAATTCTAGGTGTCTAATTTATAAGGTTTCTGAATTAGACTTCAGGGCCTATGTTACATTTTATTACAGTCTACAACATGAGTGTAGACTGGCAAGAATTAAACTAAAAGCCTGTTTCACAGCTGTTATGCATCTGGGAGTTTGGTTAAAAGGGACTAGCTTAGCTTAGCCTGAATTGTGATAAAAAGCAGGGTCTGGAGGCCTTTTAACTAAAGTTCTGTGCTCTGATCAGAGCTGTATTTAATACTGGCCCATAAGTCCACATAATTATAATTTGTAAGAGTATTTAAGACAACAGTAACTTTTAAATCTTACCACGGTGAAAAATGATTATGTCACCTGTGGACTTTGAAAGTTGTTAGCAAACTGGGATAAAGGTAATGATCAAACCAAACATTTCTAAAACTTTCTCTGTCCAAATTTGCGCTTATAATGTTCCAACTATTCTTTGTAATATACTACTGGTTTTCATAGGCTTTAATGAGGAATTTTAATTCTGATAAATTAGTGCTTCGTGTCGGATTTGTTATATACCACTGGGAAAGATGGGTTAGTTTTTTAATGTCACCCTTATTACATTCTGGCTTTCTCCCAGGCTTGCAGATGGGTCAGGGGCTGTGGAGAGTGGCCAGAAACCAGCAGCTACAACAGGAAGGCTGTAGTGAACAAGGCTACCTCACCAGAGAACAGAGCAGGAGGATGGCTGCGGGCAGCATTTCTAACACCAGTCATCGTAAACAGGTCCAAGGAGGCATTGACATATATCATCTTTTGAAGGCAAGGAAATCTAAAGAACAAGAAGGATTTATTAATTTGGAAATGCTGCCTCCAGAGCTAAGCTTTACCATCTTGTCCTACCTGAATGCAACTGACCTCTGCTTGGCTTCATGTGTTTGGCAGGACCTCGCCAATGATGAACTTCTCTGGCAAGGGTAAGTTAAACCCACCAGTGTTTAATTCAGGTATCTCTAAACATAATGCTGCTTAAATGTTCTTTTTGTTTTATACACACACACATGCATATTATGAAATACTTTCTTTTAGCTTGGGCTTGTACTTTGAGTTGCTCTTTATTAAACCTGGAAAAATAAAGTTACAGTTATCATAACAGTCAAATTTAATACTGGGAAAATAAAAACAATAGAAAAGAAAATCAGATAATGACTTTGTAGTCATAATTAGAAGAGAGAGATTATCAATTGAGATGTGTCCGTTTCTTATAAATTAGAAATCATCAGTTTATTCTAAAAATACAACAAACTTATGAAGTGAGAATTCTTGATTTAAAACTTGGCGTGTTCACACCCACTGGTGTATTTGTGCTTCCCATAGGTATCCCAAATGAAGAATAGGCACACTTAAAAATCAATAAACAGTCCTCAAATGTTATTGTTTTCATTGGTTACAAGTCGGGTATGTGTATGTACATTTTTTACTTATTTATTCATTTTTATCAAAGGTGCTTGTTAGAGTAAACTTTAACTGGTGAAAATCTTATCTACTATTTATTTTTTAATCATTATGTGAGTATAAGTAGAAATGAAAATATTTTTAAACTGGTTCATTCTTTATCATTTCTGTTTTACATTTTAGTATTCCCCACAAACTTAATTTGTGTTTATTTACTTGAACAATAAAAGAAAAGTTTATTTCTAAGCTTATCTGAAATCAGAATGTATTCATCATTTAGGATTTTTTTTTTTTTTTTTTTTTTTTGAGTTGGAATCTCACTTTGTCGCCCAGACTGGAGTACAATGGCTGCTCCCGGCCACCGCAGCCTCAACCTACTGGGCTCCGGCATCCTTCCGCCTCAGCCTTCCAAGTAGCTGGAACTACAGGCGCGCGCTACCATACCCGGCTAATTTTTTGACTCATTGTAGAGATGAGGTCTCACCAAGTTGTCCAAGCGGGTCTCGAACCTGCGGGCTCAGGCAATCCACTCACCTCAGCCTCCCAAGGCACGGGATTACAGGCTGAGCCACCGAGCCCGGCATCATTTAGGATTTAAATCTGAAGTGTTCACCTCTGAAAGAAATACTTCCTTTACTGTTTTACATATAATTAATTATGCCTGTTTTTATGATACTTGGACTTTTTTTCTTAATGGTAAATTGCTTCTATTTGAAATTAAAGACTGGCTCAGTTTTTATTTTAACTTTGGATGTATTGAATGCTTATTGATGTTAGAAGGTTCTGTTGCTTTCACATAGCTCAGTAATAAAACTCAAAGACTGTGGGACTAGATTAAAGAGACTGCTAAAATATTCATAATTTTCTAAACAACTTATTATACTTTGAGTTGTAGAATCAACAATTTTATTAGGTTGGTTAAAATAATGCAGTGGTATAAAATAAGTAAAGGATTAGTCTCAAATTAAATGTTTTCCCACTTATCCTTACGATTTTTGGTGTTATAGGCTGACACAATAACTTTTTCTTGTTTCCCTGTACTTGTAGGAAGTTTGAGGCAAAAATCAATAATGAATATCAGAAAGTATAACTATTTTATTTTCCTCAACAAATAGCAGGTGTTTTTGAACACACAGCACATCAGAAATCTTGAAGCAAAAACTCATTAAAATTGTAGCAAAATATAATTTCAGTATTTTCTGTGTCTCTAAGAGTAATGCACTTATATTTAAGGGTCTGTGGTATATATCCAGAATTTCTAAGTACTATAATAAGATGAAACTTTAGCTTTCAAATAATAGCCAGTAGCCATTGCCTCTGTACAGAGTTGGAAACAACTCTCCCAGTCTTCAGTGTGTTTTTAGATATGAACTGTTAATATTTTAGGTTTTATAGAATGTTTAAGCAATCCTGTATCATGGTGAAGCTGTGTCTTAAAAACAGTTATGCTTAACATCACAGCTTTTGATGTAGGTATTGAAGTTGTAGCGTGACAAGCAATTTCTATGTTTAATTTTTCTGTTGTAATATACGTATTGTTTTGAAAAGCAAAAGGTTGTCATCCTGTTTAGCAACCCCTCAATTTAGTTGTATTTCACAATAGAGCACGTAGGTTATGTCATAAATCCTGTTTAGCTTCTTGGGTGAGATGTAGGCTTTGGATTGAGACTCATTGGGTTCAAATCTTGCCTCCATACACATTAGCTGTATTACCGGGCAACATTTTTGTCTCTGTTTTTCTTATCTGTAGCACCAACATCATAGGATTGTTGTGATGATTAGCAAGCTAATACAATTAAAATACTTAAAATAGTAACTGGCATCAGTAAATATTTGCTATTATTATTATTATTATTATTACTGTTAGTAGTTTATGTTTAACTTCAGATAGCACTCATGAGCATTATTTACCTTTGTAGCTCACATTTATTAAGTTATTTCAGAATTGCCACATCTAAGTCATCTATCATACACTAGTGAACAAATAAAAAACACATACAAAATTACAAATTTTGAACTTTAGAGCTATAAAATTCAATTTTATATATTTTATGTTGCTGTTTTATTATGTGTATACATGTTTAACTTAGGAAATTATTTAGTAAATTTTTTTGCCTCATTTTCTCCTGTTTTTACAGGTTGTGTAAGTCCACTTGGGGTCACTGTTCCATATACAATAAGAACCCACCTTTAGGATTTTCTTTTCGAAAACTGTACATGCAGCTAGATGAAGGCAGCCTCACTTTTAATGCCAACCCGGAGGAGGTAAGTGAACAGCTTGAATATTTGTATGTGATGAACTTTATTACTATCTTTCTGCAGTTTTCAAATATGTATACCAAACTAGTAGGGAAAGTCACAAGTCATTGAATGTGCCTATTCAAACACTGACAAACACAGTCTTAAGATTTATTTTTACATGACTTTATCATTTCTCTTTATGTCACCTGTCAAGTTCTAACCTTTTTACCTGCTTACTTTGTGTGGCGTCATCCATGATATATATGCACAGGCCCCTCCTGACCTGAATATGATATTAGCACATTATAAATGTAGAACACAGGGGATGTTTCCCAAATCTTATCTGCAGCATTTTTTTCTGTTTTTTTGTTTTTATTTGGTAGTGATGTTACTTTTTTATCAAAGATAATCTTAGAAGACATTGTTCTACTTTCCAACACATCAAAATGTTGTCTTTAAATAATGCCTTTAACCGTATAATTCCATGTTTATACAGAAACTGTTTACAGATTCTGTTATACAAATGAATAATTTTGTGTTCATTATTTCTTAATGAAATATATAAGAATAATCAAAATATGAAAACAGTTGTTTCACTGTGGGGTTTTTTTTTTTTCATATTCTCATTTTAATATATCCTAGAAAAATTCCAATTTTCTGAATGTTTAAGTATTTACTAAACTTTGAGAAATCTAAGTGTAAATCTAAGTGATATTATACAACACTCAGAACACTACTTTTCTGAGGAAAATTTTCATTTGCAGAATTATTTTAATTTACTTAATTTTCAAAAACCAAGTTTTTCATTTGTTGTAGCAACATTAAGGACTGATTAAATTATGCAGCCAAATATTTTCTAAATCTATCTTAACTTTTGTTATAATTAGGGAAATGTTTCTCCCGAGTAAAATATTTGAAACTTAAACAGAAATACTAATTTAATAAGTATGTATATAATAATAACAATGACATATTTTTAAATAAATTGATTTGTATTTATTATATATGATTCTTTCTGTGTCAATTTTTACTTGTAATTAAATAAATTATTTTTAAAATGCTATTGTAGATGTTTGCTGATACACGTATTTCTTATTGGTTAAGTCCTATCCCCACAAATGTATCAAAATGTATAAGAAAGCCTGGTATAGGATTTGAATTTAGGTGTTTGCTCTCTTTCCTTTCACCACTATTGAAAAAGGTTTTACTTTCAATGAATAGAAAACTGATACTTTAATAAAAGTAAAATGATTTATAAGAAGTTCAAATTATACATTTGAGACCAATGTAATATTGTGTCTTAGAATCTAATGATCATTCTTTAAAAAGACAAATGGATACACTGTTTATCATAAATTTAAATTTTATTACTTGTCCCTTTATTGCACATTTTTTCTAATGTGTTTTATTATAAAATTACCTGTTTTTACTTTGTTTTTGGCCAAAGCCCAATTTCTTTCTTACAAACATATGGCAACATAAGCATGTCACTTTTTTGATCTTGCTCTGTGGCTTACCTGCTCTTACAAGCAATTTTTTTTACATTTATGTATTCAAAAAATGGCATGGTTTGAGAGATTTCAGTATTCTTAATTCATTAGAGTTAGACATTACTTTTTCCTAATTAAAACAATTCACATGATGAACTTTATAATAAGGCATATATTTTGCATCCATCTGTTGAAGTAACTGAATGATGATTGTTGGAGAACTGAGGCAGAATAGATAAGTACATAAGAATCACAAAAACAGCAGTTGCATGCCCCAATCTTATTATGCCTGTTTTATTAAGGCATACTGGCTCCCATCATGAGTTGTTCTGATGTTGAGTAAAATTGTTGTCTTCAATTCATATCACTTGCAAATGTTAAATTCTGAGGAAAATGTCACTTGGTAAGTACTAAGGGGTAGATTGTTACAAAGTCAGAAAAGTTGGCTGTAACTGCCGATATGATTATGGTAAGTAGTCATTCCTTGCTAAAGGAGCACCAAGTTTTAAATTATAAAGCAAAGATGAAAATATATATAGGCCCTAATATACTAGAATATGATATGGATAGGTTTAAATATCTACATTGGAAAATCTAGATGTAAAAATATGTTTCCATCTTTGAAGCTTCATATATCAGACCAGTTCTTATTAGTACCTCCTCTAGAGTGTTTGGAGAGGGGGCAGAGAAAAAAAGTAACATTCAAGTCCTTTTTACATCTGAAAATTTTTTTAAATTTTAAGTCAAATATATACTAAGAGAGAGAATCGATTTATTTATTAAAATATGATTTTTAGGGCTCCAATTTTTGCTTATCCATCCTACCTTCCATTGTTGTTGAGAGTTGGCTGTATTTTATTTTTCTTCACTCCTTGGCCTGATTTAAAGATGCCCTGGAGCATTCCAGAAGTAGTGAATTTACCTTTCCGAAAGGGCCATGTTGTCCTGCCAAGATGCAGAGAGCTGAACCACTCAAAATGTCTTGTGGTTCCAGAGTTCTGATTCTATGCTTTTATGAATATCAATTATTTAGCAGGTATTGCCTAATAGAAGAATAGGATTCTGTCTTTACCAGAGTGCACTTAGGAAATACATGAGCAAAATATATGTGTAGGCAAAAATGTTGATGTACATTTAATAGTTTCAGAGTAATGAGGGGAAGTACTTTAATAACTATACTCTATACTTTTTTTCATTAAATAATTAATGTTCATTTGGTTGTTTGCCAAGTCAAGTCTTTAAAATTGGAATCATGCGAATGAGTTATCCTAAGATGTTCTTATATAGAACTCAATCGTATAAGTCATTCTGTAGCCAGATTTTAGAATGACTCCTGCCAAGTTTTTTGAGTGCTAGAAATCAGGGAGTATTTTTTGGAGATTTTTTATTTTCCTACTCACTAGACCACTGTCATCAGACATAATAGTTTGGGTTCATTTAACCCTGAGCAATGAATTAGTTTTGATGATATGCTTAAATGTAAGTGGTTTTTATTGCAGGTGCCTGAGATAAGATGTATATAATTGCTCAGTATTGTAAAAGTCTCATTTTCCGTAATTTCTAGTTCTGTACTTAACATTTTGATAGCAAGCATCATTAAAATATTATAAAAATAAGAATACTTACAGCCACAGGGAACAAGATTCTCCAAAGGACACCGTTCATGTCACGGATATGGGTAACCAAACTCCACAGCAACTACTGGCAGTGGCTCATGGGGTGGGGGCCAACACCTGCACAGTCTGTGGTACGAGTATTGAGCACGCTGTTGTTATATGCATGACACTGTGATCTCAGCTGTGTGTCACGTTGTGATCTTGTGCATGAGCTTGTGGACTTTGTGGCAGGTGAGCACATTCTAGTAAAGGGATGTGCTGAAACCCATCTATTCACATTAAGTTGTTTCCCCTGCATGTGCAGTGTGTGTGTCAATTTTATTCCACTAGCAGTATTAAAATAAAGCGATTTTACTTACCAACCAGTACTTTATATTACTTGTGCTTCATATTCTATTAAAACATCTGCTTGACATAGTTACTTTTTTAATTTAGAGCCTGAAAAATTGGTAGTGAACATGGTTTAATTTTAATACATGACAGGCTTATTTTGCATAAATGTGTCAGTTTTTAAAAATCTTATTGGAATTAGTTAACAAAAGTCTTTTTTTAAAACTATGTAAGCTGTTTTTCTGTATTCATAAAGAAAGATTCACATGCATACAATTGTATGCATTTTTACTAGATTGATTTTGTATAGAATCTATTATAAAAAATATTTTAAAATTTAACCTATATACATGTTTTAAATGAAAATGAATATGCAAGTTATTTTTAAGGCGACATTATTTTTGTTGTTGGAACAGCAAAAGTGTAAATAGGAAACTTGTAAGAGTTCTCTATTGTAGAAAGGATCTCAGGATATATCTTACAGACTTTTTTTCCATATACAGCAACAAAATGATCATTATGATTATGTCATAGCACAGTAACAGTAGTGAAATACAACTTTAGTTTTTATTCGTAGGTATAAAAAATATCCTGGTAGGTATTATTAGAATGTACAGATAGGCATTTCTCAAACATATTCTTTGAGACTACGTAGTTAAAAAGGAGTTCCCAAGTCTAATCCACTTGAACGTGATGGGTTATGATTAGTTGGCCTATTTACAGTATAACTTTTCAGAGTCTTTAATACACCGATGCACATTGTGGATATCTAAGAGGGGGATCTATGCAGATTATCCGATTTTGTTTGACACAGTGTTCTTTTTTTTATTTTTTGGAGAGTAGGGAGTAAAAACATTCCAGGGAGCACTCTTTGAGATAACCTAGTAGAGATTAATCTTACTGTGTGCAAATGAATATTTTAGAATGATCGAAATACTCACTTGTTCACCTACAGCTACCTGATGCAATCTTCTCTCTGATGAAAGTCTGTGATATACATTCCTTTCTTTTTCCCTTTGGTCTGATAGTACTGACTATGAAAAAACCTCTGATAATTAAGTGTTGAGAGATTTTTCCATTTGCTATATTTTGATTATCATCTAATTGGTTAAGGGAAGTGTTAGTTTGGAAAGTTAGTTTGGATAGTACAATAAACCTGAAAGCAATATTGAATTCAAGTAACCACCTGAAAACACAGTTATAAGCATTTATGTCAAATAATTTGCAACTAATAGATCATTCCTCATGATGTCCTTGGTGTCTTATTCTCTGTACTAACGATTAAATTGTAGCACCTCCTGTGACTCAGAGGTATTTCCAGTAAAGGCTGACAATCCACAGAGAGTCTTTTTAGTTTGGGAAATGTACTGCCTTTTGAGGTTTTAGCCTTAGCTCTATAGTTGTAGAAATGTGACTCTTCCACTGAAAGTGGATCAGTCTCTCAGGGATAAACATATGGATAGTAGAATAGGAGACGAGACGGTTGACAGTAAGACATATGACTTCAGACAGCACCTGATAGCATGCAAGAAAGGTAAACTCGTATTTCCACTTGTGGGTTGTGATGCACTAAGCACTAAGCTCCATTCAGGGACGACCCAGTCCTCCGTGCCCTTCACTGTGCTGCCTCTCAGCACGCTCTGCATCTTGTGATCTGCTCCCTGTGGTGGCCTCGTCTCTTTGTACACATCAGCTAGAATGTTTTTGGTTGCAAGGAACAGAGAATCTAAACTAATAGTGACTTAAATCCTTTACGTTTGTGCTTCAAAAGTGCCCCGAAGAGGTTATCTGTTATTTCAGTGACATGGTGATTTCATCATGGGCACCCAGTATGTTAACTTTTGGCCTCTCATGATAACAACATGGCTCCTACATTCAAAATACCACTTCTCACATGATAGTGCTCCCAGCACAAAGAAAGGGGTCAGAAAGAGAAGCTTTCTCCTCACATTTCTTAACACTTATAGAGAAAAAATATTTTTCAGAAAACTTCAGTATACAGTGCCCACCCCCCAAAAGATTAGAATTGTCTTTTGGAGGGCGAGCCCCTTGTTATACAGATTTCCCCTCGTAGGTGAGTGTTCTGGAAACCCACTGGCATCAGTGTACCAGCTAGTATTGTTGTGAAAGGCTACGTTCAGCTTCAGTGATTTTTTTTGGGGGGGCGAGGAGATTCTTTCAACGCATTTGCCCATTTCATGATGAGTGATTTACCAGGGCACCTGCATACACCATGCTGAGTGTTCAGCAGTTTTTGGCCAAAAACAGCCTGACCCCAATGCCCCACCCTCCCTATTTGCCCCATCTCATTCCAGGCTACTTTTTTTTGTTTCCCTGGATTAAACAAAAAAAGTTCTCAAATGTTCTGCCAATGTGGAATAGGTGAAACAAACAAAACCTACAGAAGCACTAAAAGGCATCAAAATGGACAAGTTCAAAAACTTTTTTTGAACAGTGGAAAAAGTGTCTTGATAGGTATATCATATCAAACGAAAGTGCTTTAAAGGTGACTGAAGTTTAAACATGTGTAATTTTTTATAAGTTCCATTATTTTGGGTCCCCCCCTTGTATTCCTACTCATTCCCTCCTGAACATGACTGAGTCATGAGTACCCCTATATCAGTAGAGGACAGAATAGGAAAGATCACATGATTGGCTCAGACTTATAATTCAGCTACTGTGGCTAAGATGCTTGAAGCAGTGAAAAGATGTGGGGTACAATTCAGAATTAGGTAGATAAGTGGTCATCGTACAGGTAATTTTGTTTTTAAAATACATTTATCCTTTTATTTTCAGTTGGGTCTCCCATTGTTTGTAACCAAAAACATCCTGATATATTATTATTACTATTATTATTACCCCCAGACTATAATATACTATATATGATATATGATCCTAAGTACAAATTGTTTAAGTAAACATTGCTCATTCTCATTAACAAAGCCATCAATTTATCATCAAATTTGCTGAAGAGAATTTAATTGGAGCAAAAGGAGCTAATTGACAATGTGAGGAGTCCATCACCAATTATAGTTTAACTAGCTTCCCTTCTATAAGAATTGTTTACCCATAAGAGCTAAAAATGCTCATGTTTATTAGCAAAGCTCCTTCTCCTGATCAAAGTTAGAGTCAAAGTGAAAAATTATGCCTCGCACAAATTAAATACCATCCTCTGTCTCAACAAGTTAATACCTTCAAACAAGTTGTTATAGCTAGTCAAGTCATGCTAAACTGGAGATCATTTGCTTTTTTGAGAGTAGTGTGGTACGAGTGTATGTATGTATGTATCTATCTCTTTTTAATCTGGTCCATCAGATGATTTTAAGATTAAGAAGGCAATTTTATACTGTGTCTTTTCCAACAGCTTGAGTTTATACATTGCCCTAACCATCCGTCTTCGAGTCATTCCTACCTGTAGTTTAGAATTAGCTCACAAAGGAGGTTTGTGGACTCAGAATAAACTTTTTCAAAGCTTCAAAGAAAAAAACAGATTTTTTTTCTAATCTTCATTTAATTGAAAAAGAGATCCAGACTCTAGAGTATTCTGTAGTTTATTCACCAATCAAATCACCTGATATATTTTGCTATCACCCTCAATTTACTATGATAAATACTAATTTGCTATCTCATTGAGTGAGAATTGGGGTAAAAGTTTGCTGAAATTAGTGAACAGTGTATTGGTACTAGGGCATATTTTTAAATTGGGAATTTATAAAATGTACCATGCAAAATTGAGCAAGATTTTTTTATTTGAATTTTACTTTTGCTACCAATTTAGGTAAATGTGATAAGAGATTTTGCAATGGTTCACTAAGTATTTTAAGTACATTTCAAAGAAAAATCTATTTGCCTTTTGTTTCCTTGTTATTCTCTACCAGGCCACCTTAATACTCCAAAAATGTTTTTTTCTTGTCTGATGTGCCCACAGTTTTAGTGGAACTTTATATCACTTTCTAGATTTAAGTTCTCAACTTTAATGTCCAAAGTAGTTACCTCTCCTACATGTCATTCATGAATTTAGCAATTGCTGTTAACAGTGCCACAGTAGATGCCACTCCAAAATATGAACACATTCTCAGAAATTCAAAGGGCAATATTTCCTCAATTCTTGGATGTCATCAATTGTAAGGCATCCATCAACTTAACTGAAGCTTTTGAAATATAGGAGTATGGCCGGGCTCGGTGGCTCAGCCTGTAATCCCGCGCCTTTGGGAGGCTGAGGTGAGTGGATTGCCTGAGCCCGCGGGTTCGAGACCCGCTTGGGCAGCGAGACCTCATCTCTACAATAAATCAAAAAAATCAACCGGGTGTGGTAGCGCGTGCCTGTAATTCCGGCTACTCGGAAGGCTGAGGAGGAAGGATTGCCAGAGCCCAGCAGGTTGAGGCTGCGGTGGCCGGAAGCGGCCACTGCACTCCAGTCTGGGTGACAGAGTGAGACTCCAACTCAAAAAAAAAAAAAGAAATATAGGAGTATGAAGAAAACACTACATTAAATGTGCTTTTTAACAACTAACTCTAGTGTACATTTATCCATAAAATCATGTATTTTCTTCTTTTATGTTATAAAGTTTTTAGAGCTGCTTTCTTTATAATGAAAAGTCTTAAGATTGCTGTAACCACCTTTTGGCCATTAGAAGATAGTGTCAGAGTGACATGCTCCTTCTGACTATTTGAACTGGTGACTCTGACCTTTGAGAATTTATAACATGAGGCATTTCAAAGCACACCGGGGTTTTATCTTCCCCTCATATTCGGTCCCATAGATTTGTAAGTGGTGAGTTGTTTTGTGTTTTTTCCCCTAGTAGAATTATATAAACCTCAAAAGTTGATGGCTTCTCTCAGCCAAGCGTGGTTGTGCATGCCTGTAGACCCAGCTACTTGGAAGGCTGAGACAGAAGGAACGCCTGAGCCCAGCAGGTCAAAGCTAACATAGCCGTGAGCCTGCCACTGCACTCTAGCCTGGGTGACAGTGAGCTTCTGACTCAAAAGAAAAAATTGCAGCTTCTCTTGCAAGTCAACTTGAAGCTTTGTATACACGGATTCAGATAGTCATTCAACAAAACTTTACAAATATCCCTACTACTTACTAGTTCTGTGACTTTGAGCAAGTTATTTAACCTCTGTGCTTCAGCATAGTGATACCTGATATAAACTAAGGACAGTGGTAGTACTTAAGACATGGCATTGTGAAGGTCAAATAGGCCATTAAGTGCTTAGCACTAATAAGTACTCACCAAAATGTTGCTATATTTATACTAAAGGTACTACTACAGCAGCTGAAAATACCAAGAGCCAGGCACTGCTCTAGGCCTTGGATTTCTCCCTCTCCTGGAACTTTGGATTCCAGTTGATAGCTGTATGACTTCCGAGTAACAGTCCTTCACAAAGCATGTGTTGGTCACGCCAGCATCTCCTGTCTTCCAGCTTTAGTGACACACCCTTTGCTTTAGTTGCACCTTTTGACAGATGATGAACAATATTTTGCGTTTCCAGGAACATTTTGTTTCAGTGCTGCTGCTTAGTTTAATCTTTTTGTTGACAGTTTAAACAATAATTAGGATCCAACATTATGTTCAAATTAAAACATATGTCTTGGCTGAAATGGCAGTAGGGTGAGCAGGTACTTTGATTACTTGAGTGAGTACACACGTGTGCTGGCCGTGAAACTGTCCTTAAATCACAGCTTACTTCTATGCTTGTCTACTCTGAAGGCTTTTTTACAAAAAGAACGTTGTCTATTTCTAAATTGTTTCTGTGCTGTTAAAATGTATTTACAGATGGACATATTAGAATCTAGGTAATACAATAAAACTAATTATTTAGTTATCAGAGTTAGTCATTTAAATGGTTGTATAGATGCACATTGCAAAAGCAGTGTTTGTGTGTGATTTTTACAAAGCAAGAATTCTAAATAAGCTAGCATCAGTGTCTAAATGTGTCACTTTCTCATTAGTTTAAATTACTACCCATAATCTAATAGAGTTTTATTTCCATGTTTTGATTTGAATGCTTTCTTTTTCCACTGTAGAATTAGATTATAAATAGAAGGGACTTTTTAAGAAGTTTGACTTACCTACCAGCAACTTTTTCTATAATAATTACAATAATGATTATTATATTTAATTGTTAATAGTTTATCATTTAGGAAGTACCTTCTTATCTATCATCTTATTGATCCATCCCAGTCACAAGCGTGGCTTTTTAGGAGGTTATTAAAATTCACAAATGTGACTTTTCTCTGTTTGAGGCTATTGGAACTAATTAGCTAGGGCCTTTAATTATTTAAAACTTTCCATAGTGAGATTTATGTTATTCTGTCTGACGTCACTGCTTTCTCGCTCTTGAAAAATAAGCAGAAAGATCTGTCCTATACCATCCCTCCATTTTTTCTGGATTCTAGTGGAGGGGATTTTTTATTTTTATTTAAGTTTTCCTTAAACTCTCCTTTCTTTATGTGAGATTTTCTTTTGACATTCTTTTAGCTACAAATAATTTACGGTGTCTATTCCTCAGCATCCTACTCTTTAATGTATTGAAAAGTTCTCCATAAATTGTTCTAGGAAGCTGAAATCCTTGCCAATTCAGAAAACGTCCATACATGAACTATTCTTATCTCTTATCCATTCTCAAAATTGAACAATGAGACTCTTTACTATTGTCCAAATAAATGTGATACTGTGAAGTTACGATTCATTTCAGTGACTCTCAGAGGGCACTGAACACAGGACACTGGAACTCTGTTCTCTGTACAACTGTTGCTTCTCCCACATGCATGTGGACAGTATGTGCCCTCTGTCCTTCCTAGAGAAGAGAGGAGGCTGAATCTGCAGCTCACATTTCAAACTGACTTCAAAGCCGTCTTCATGTTTATTTCCCCAGTTTCATGACCCCCTTTCGCCTCAGTTCTATGTAACATGGGGCCTTCCAGTGAATAGCCTCGTTATGGGTACTCAGTGAGAGGAAAATGTATTACTCCCATAAAAGAGTCTTTCTACATATGACAACTTTAGACACCTGGGCATAGTTTTTACTTTAGTCTTTGAATCTAATGACTATATAAAGAATAACAATTGTAATATGTATAAGCATCTATAAAAGCAGTGCATGACATTTTTGAAGTATGTGCTGGGTCAGCATTAAACATAGGAGAGAGCCACAGCAAATTACAGAAGGGAGGATACATCACAAAACTTAGTGGGTACAATGACATGAAATGGCAGCATAAAAGCATAGACACCTAGTCTGAAACCCACTCATTAAGAAGTCTGCATTTATTTTACTGCAGGTAAAAAACAATGTGTTGATTTTTTTATTTGCAGAATAAATATACCCAGATACTTTTTTCTCAACAATTCATGTTGTAGCTTTTTTTTTTTTCCTTAACTATAGAGAACAAAATCTCTGATTAAATAGGGAGAGTGGGAACTGCTGGACTACACTAAATTAATAGAGTTTACATTTACCTTAGCAATTCTAAAAGCACTGTAGGAAAGAAGAAATAGTTTCAGAACAGTGGTCTTCATCATTGCTGCTACTGTTTTCAGACAGAACAGTGGTGATGTGCCTGTCTAGTACAGAAAACTACCTTTGGGTGTGCTCATCTTTTTGGCTATTCAGAAAGTAAATTTTTCGTTACATATATTGTATCTTTTAATTTTTATATTGCATTTAGTGTGAATATGTTACATTTCGATTTAAATTTCACTTTTCATTTCACTGTGGTTAAAATGTGTACTTTAAAATTACAATACCACTTTTCTTTCAATCTCTCATGTTGAAAGAGAAGTGGCAAATCTAGATTGACAGATATTGTTTAAGGATTATTATTTTTTTTAAGTCTTCAAAGTTTCCTTTTAAAAAGAAAATTAAATGCAGTATTCACTTTGCCTTCTATTATGTCAAGGTCTCAGGACATGTTTACTACCCAAGAAGTAGTAGCGATGATACTGGGCTATATGTTGTATACAAGGACAAATTTGAACCAAACTAGCTAAGTCAAATTTCTAAATTTCTTACTAAGCTGTTGTTTAGGAAAACAAGTTAAGGCTACTCCTAGTATGTGACAGTTTTACTAGTGGCTTCTTTTATTGATATCAACTGCCACACAATGTGTCTGCCAGGTATCTGTGCCAGGAGCTGGTACTTTCGGTACCAGTCATCAGTACTTTTCCATTTGGCCTTGCATGCCTAGTTTTCTAGAATTCACTGTTCTCGAATATATATTTACTAGTTCTGAACATTTATATGGTAGATTTTGCTTCACCTTGACATGAGATGAGATGAATTCGCAGCCGCTTCACCTGGGTTCTCACTGCTGCTTGGCACTCCTTGGGTTTATTTTTAGTGGATTCCAGTCATACCTCCCACCATTGCTGATAGAATTTCCTCCACTTTGCTCAAAGATCCAAATGAGCCTCTTTTTCCCAGCTCTCCCAGATGGTTCATCTTCCAGGAAGACAACAGTGTGTGCTGTTTTCTGCTTGTCACTTTCTCAGTGTGCCTGACTGATCCAGGACTACCCTCCTTGTCCTCCAGGCTGAGAAGGCATGATGAACTCCAGCTGGACTTCCAGCCCTGTTCCCAGCTGCCTTGTAATCTGCTTTGTTGTTCCTGCACATTGGCCTTTTCCTCACACCATTGACTCTCTTTTTTTTGTCTTCTGACAGGTTGTGCAAAATTATTATCTTGAAAAACTTCATCTTCTCTTTTTCACCTTTTTAAAAACTTTTTTCCTCACCTTTAATTTTACCATTTTCCCCTTCCTTTGTACTAGTAACTCTTGTAGGTGAGTGAGCTATACTCAGTTCCCTTACTTGAGCTCATTCCTTAGTTTTCTGCTTGGATTCAGGCCTCCACTAGTCTGTGGAAAGAGCCCTCTTGAAAGTCGTTTCTTTCTTTTCTCCAGTCACACAATCCAGTGCCCTCCTTTCCCACTTTAGCCTCCCTGAGCCATCTGAAAGAAAGGAAAACTAGCCATGTTCCTTTTGCTAGACAAAAGAATGCAAAACTTCACAATAGCCGTCTAAGACTTGTATTGATTAGGAAATTCAGAGAGGTTAAGTGTTTTATGTTCACTTATTCATTAAGTAACAGAGCAATGGTTTTCTCCCTCTTCTGAAAATGATGCTCTTTCAACTCTTCTGTGTAATTGCGTTCTACGCCCTTCCCTTCTTTGAATTTCAAAAACTGATGGCCTCTGGGATATTACTCTGTACTTTTCATTACCTGCTCCCTTACTAATCCTTCATCTGTGTCTTCAATCCTTTTTAAATATATTCTGTTACATTGCCAACTGCCCATTACACTTTTCTGTTATACTTTATCACCTGAAATCCAACATTTCTTTTTGTGTGTGTGTGAGTTGGAGTCTCACTCTGTCGCCCAGACTGGAGTGCAGTGGCTGCTCCCAGCCACCACAGCCTCGATCTGCTGGATTCTGGCGATCCTTCCACCTCAGCCTTCCAAGTAGCCAGAATTACAAGTATGTGCTACCACACCCGGCTGATTTTTTTTTTATTATTATTGTAGAGATGAGGTCTTGCTGCCCGGGCGGGTCTCGAACCCGCGGGCTTGGGCAATCCACTCACCTCAGCCTCCCAAAGGCGTGGGATTACAGGCTGAGCCACCGAGCCCAGCTGAAAGCTAACATTTCTAACACCAAATTCATAACTGTTCCTTTCAAATCAGTACCATCTATAACTTTATTTTCCCCATCATTTTTTGTCAGTCATTTCCTTCTTGATGTAAGGCAGAAACATTAGTTATCTTTTCCTTTTTATTGTCCCTCGGCTTGACAGTCAGCATAATTATCAAGTTATTTCCACATATGTAGCATGTGGAATGTTTTAAATGCTTTTAGAATATATTAATTCTTTTTCATTTCTAGAACTTCTCCCTGTGTTCAGCCCTGGAAAGTTATAGTTGCCCACTGTCTAACGTTTCTTCCATCATTTCTCTTCATATCACTATCAAACGCCCATTACAGGCCTTTACTTCCTCAGGTCAAGAAGCTTCCAGAGGCTCAAGTCACATCTAGGATGGAAAGTAAACTTCTTACCCTAAAATTCAGCACTGTTTTTCAGACTTACTATCAAACCCAAGATGGTTGCCCCTCTTTCCTGAAAGTAGTCTTTTTTAAAAAGTTTTGTGTTACTTTTGCTCATACAATACAATACTAACCAGAACATTCTTCTCCAGTGTTCCCTTCATTCAGAGCATCTAAATCCCTTCCATTTCTTCAAACTCTAATCTCTTCTAGGAAACCTTATCTAAATATCCTGTCCCATAACGACTTTTTATTTCATTGAACTACCAAAATACTTATTTTTCATACCCATTCATTTAGGCCTTATTCTACTATCTTATATCATTGATTTGTCACATGTGTATATCTTCATTACTTATATACGTGTCTTGTCGCCACAGATAAACTTTAAATTTTCTTAGGGCAAAACTTTGTCTTAAACTACTCAGTGTCTATCACTGAATACCTTGCATATAGTACCTTGTGTTTAATATATTTTTTAATGAAGGTGTAGACAATTTCCATGTATTTTTAATTTAAAGTTTATAAAAAGCTTTTAAAGCAGTTATCCACATATATAAACATGCACAGATATACCTATTTTATAAATCAGTCTTTGGGTACTCATCTTTATATCTAAACATAAAGTTAAATGAATACTTTAAAAAAGATATTGCTAAGAAATTTATAATTTGTAGCATGAGCATTCTTTACCAATTTGTCATTTTCCAAAGAAATATGAGGTATAATTCTTATTTTCATGATAGGAATTTTATCTACCCCAATGTAACTTTCTTTCGAAACTATTTTTTAAATAAGATATTTTGCCAGACACGGTGGCTCACGCCTGTAATCCCAGTATTTTGGGAGACGGAGACAAGAGGATTGCCTGAGCCCATGGGTTTGAAACCAACCTGGACAACATGGTGAGACCTCGTCTCTACAAAAAGTCAAAATAGAATAACATAAAACAAAAGGAACTGAACCTAATTGGCCGGGCTCAGTAGCTCAGCCTGTAGTCCCAGCACTTTGGGAGGTCAAGGCAAGTGGATTGCCTGAACCTGCGGGTCTGAGACCAGCCCAGGCAACTTGGCGGGACTTCGTCCCGACAAAAAAAAAAGATATTTTAGCCAACATTTCTTTCACCTGACAAGAGCTTCTCTTTGTGCATGGAGGCAGCCCATCACAGGATGGACGCCACCATGATTCATCTTAGATTTCTCCCCACACTCAAATAGGAACTACGTTGTCACTGCAACTATTTAGATCATTCTGAAAGTTGAACAGAGTAGAGTTTGATAAAGGTGTTAAAATTTATATAAACAGTCAAAGAAAATAGTAGAAAGTTTGAAGCCTAAGCTTATTTTGAAAATGTTTTTAAAAAATGGAATCAAGCACAAGCGAATGACAAACCACTGGCATCTCAGCTGTAGCTGCAAGTAGGCTCTTCCATATATGACACTGAGCTGTCTTCCTGTAACTGACACCCATAGACTAGTTCCTACACTCATCTAGAATAGGGCTTCCTGACCTATAGTCCGTACATGGGCTTTAGGCATTTAATTTCTGTCTTTAAAAATGTACATGTGCATTAATCTGGGAGAAGTTTGGCAGCTTTACTTGTACTTAAAGGGTTCTGTGACCCAAAAAATAGTTTAAGATCATCACTAGAACTATACATGAGAATTATTCTTTTTTCCTTGTGATATAGCCTTTCAGAAGTCTTAAACTCTTCATCTTTTCTTTTCTAAATGTTTTCTTCTTTGTCCTGATATCCCTAGCTCAGCTCTTCTTATATAACATGAATTCTACCCCTTTCTACAATCTCCCCAGGTCCTGATTTCATTTATCCAGATAAGTTCTAATTTGTCAATATGCCTCATAAAATATGACATCCAAAATTGGAAACTTTTATAGTGAATTATGTAGAGTCTATGAGCAACAACCTTCCTTTTCAGGGTACCATGTTTATATTTATATCTATTAATGACTCTCTGCTTGTGAGATGCCACACAGACGTGTGCTCACATGCACGCCCACACTGCTGAGAACACTAGTCCTGATTAACACTAATATGTGGTCTAGGAATTTCTCTGTACCATTCTTCCAAAGCTTTATTTTTTAAAGTGCTTATACCACTTATTGAACAAATGTGTAGTTATTCAACAGATCTCATGCTATGTTTTTCTTCTCTTTGTATTCCGTTGTTACATAAAAAGATAAGGATTCAGATGATTCCCAGCTTGCTTATTAGAGACAGTTATTCTTTTTCTATTTGCCATCCCCTTACTATTCACTTTGATAGCCCTTCTAAAGTAATATTCCTCTCCAGATGATTCCCAGGCTTGAAACTGGTCTCTTTTCCTCATAAAACCAACATAGTTGGGTTATTCCAAGCCATCTTCCCAATTTACAGGATTGTGTACACAAAATTGTGTACACACATACTACTATGAGATTGTGTTTCATAAAAGAGAAAATGGCCAACATAGTATTTTTATGATGCTTACATGAGGCAAACACCAGTGTTAATTTATAACTAATTAGCACCAAATGATACTTAATGGCATATATCATATAGAGAATTATGTATCACTTAATAGGTATATTACTGGGTTTATTTGCATAATCTTAAAAAAGTAAACTAGTATTAGTTTTACATCTCTTAAATATTGATTTAAGGTATGAATTTAAAAAATCTATTAAATAATAATTAATTGATATTTCTTTGTCTTTAAATCACTTTGATTAAAATTAAATACTAGCACTAATTCTGAAATGTTTTTTTAAACTGAGGGATTTTGGAAACAATTAGACCTGACTTAACTTTTGCTGAGCAAGTCAATTAAATATACAGTCAACTCTCGATCATTCAAACTAATGGAGGAAAGGATAGAACAAGCATTGGTATTTCTCTAGTTCCTGCCCCCTCAGGTACTTGCTGAGAGCTTCATTCCAAAGAAATTTTTGGGCTTTCTATCTTATCATAGTATATTGTCTAGCCCTTGTTGCCAGGATTCAGTCTGAAATATGGGTTACAACTGAGTTGACGAGAACTTTTCACGCTATCACACTCTGCTTTTCTTTAAGTACATTTTTAAAATCAGTGCTGTAGCATTGCTTTTGTACTATTAAAATCCACTTGATAACACTGCTATCAGGATCTTATCCTGATGGCTTGTAAAGTTAGTTTTACATAAAAGTCTTATCTTTGAATTGCAATTTACAGATAATTATAACCTTTAAAAAGCATTACCTCATGGTACCAGATTACTTTTAAAAATTTTTTAATAAAAAATTTTATGAGAAAATTTTTATCTTGAAGAGTTTTTTATAGAAATTCTTCCAACTTTTAAAATTCTTAATGTGTGCAATATTTCTGAGTACTATGTAAGTGTTTGTAAAGTGAAGAAATGCCAAAGGAATTTATGTGTGAAAACAGTATGTTGTGTGTCTATAATACGTCATTTTCTCTACCAATTAACTGCACGCAATGTGCTAATATCCAGACATAAGCATTCATGGGAATGCATGTATCTGGATAACTGCAAAGTTGAAATAAACACACCTGCCTTTGATTTCAATAACTGCACATTCAAATCCAGCTAAGACATTTATTTGAATGTGACTTCCATATATGTTGAGCGAATACTGGTTTTAGCATTTGATTTTTTTTGTTGATGTTTTGTCGTTGGTGGTTTAAATCTAAAGTAGGTACAAACATATGAGTAATGCTTCTCTGGAAAACTTTGCATGCAGAGAAAAGGAAATTCAAAGATAAATCCTTTGAAAAACATGAAATTGTTTTAACGATGTTTTTCTTTTGTGTGTGTTATAGCTAAGTTCTTGTAGAATGTAACAATGTTGAAAGTCAAAGTAATGTGGTACAATCTATAAACTAGCCAGGAGCCCCAGGAGCGGAGCCTCCTTTATTCCAAATTAAATAATGTAATTATTTTATTCCAGAATAAAATTGTTAGTCTTTCATTTGGAAGATTTTATTTTTTCTCAAGAACCTATTTCCTTGAAAAGTATACTGCATATATATCTAAGCTTTTAAAAGATCATGTTTTCTATTAGGCAGGGGAAGTGTTTGCTATAAGGCTTATTTTAAAGTCTGTACTGTGGTTTCTTCCACAGCCCTCTCCCCCAAATTAGGCCATATTTCTGTATAGTTAGTTTTACCTGACATGAGCCAGAAAATTAAATTAAGATTTCTTTAGGAGTCTTACTTTGAATTTCCTACTTTTCATTGCATGTAAACTATCAACCACAAATTATAGTTTCAGTTCAAGTCCTAGCTTGTATTTTGCATGATAAAGCTACAAAAGTCTATTAATGCTGGAAAGAATGTATAGCTATTGTTCTGCTATTACCTAATTGTTAAAATTTATAAAGCATGATTTTATTTATGTAGACTTATCTTTCTGTCTTAGGGAGTGAACTACTTTATGTCCAAGGGTATCCTGGATGATTCTCCAAAGGAAATAGCAAAGTTTATATTCTGTACAAGAACACTAAATTGGAAGAAACTGAGAATCTATCTTGATGAAAGGTAAAAAAATAAATTGTTTCATCAAAAAAGTTATGTGATGCTTTTGATGCGTTAAATTTACTTTAAAAACTAATACTATATAGTAATCATCTAGTTGCAAAATTGAGAGACAATACAGGGAAACTATCCTGTATCTCACACATCTTTTGCATGTGTGTAAACTTTAACTTGTTGATGAGGATGTTTTCATTGTAAAAGTAAAAAATGTCCACATATGCACACAAAATGGAAGCCAAATATCTTTGTAATAGCAAACCAAAACCAAATTTTTTTAAGAAACTGCAGCACTGATTTTTCTTAGTATCTACCCACAATCTAAGTGTTTAGATAACTAAAAGTTCTGAATTCTGAAGTTATCCATATAAAAATAGAAAACAAAGACAGATGGTAGTCATAAACCCACAAATACTAGTGATATAAAATATGTATTTGTATATAGACACTATGCAGAAATATCATGTGCAAGTTTGAAAATTCTGAATATATGGTATTTAATAGTATGTTCTGCATAGACAGAAGAAATGGCTAGTATGCTGTTCCAATTTGGTAGTCATTCACTTGCATTCTTTGATTATTAATGGACGTAAACATAGTTGGATATTTTGATGTGACATCACTGAGCTACCATTTCCAAAATTATAAACTTATACTAATCTAATGTATAGCTCCAAAATATATTTATCTTCGTTGTAATTCTCAAATTTTTATATTTCTCCAGGATTTTTCAACAACAATCTGCAGATATTCATTATATTCCAAAAACACCGCTAGAGTAGTAATCCATGAGTGATTAAGCTACACTATCTGTCTTTGAGGAGTTTACGGTCCAGCATAATGGTCACTGAAAGAAATCTCTTATATAAAGATAACATCATCGACCCTTTTTGTCTTTATATGTCAAGTACCCAGGGATTTTTATAAATACTTTAGTCTTCGTAGGTCATATGATCTCTGTCGCAGCTACTTATAACTCTGCCATTGTGTTGCGAAAGCAGACATAGACTGTATGTAAACAAATTAGTTTGGCTATGTTCTGATAAAACCATATTTACAAAAACAGTCAACAGACCAGACTTGGCCCACTTGCTGTAGTTACCTATTCCTGCCATAAGTTATTGGTAGAAATTGAAAATTATGATCATGTAGTTATGACTGAGTTCAGTAAGAGCTGAAAGATATTGCAACAAAGTGTGCCTACATATTAGAATGCTAGTGATTTAAAAACTTGTATATACACACATACATACACAAATATTTATTCAATAGTAAATGATCTAAATGTGTATCAATAGAATTATTTCATCTATATGGTAGGATACTGTGTAGCCATTTTAAAAGTGAAGAAGGAAGCAAAAGCAACTTCTAAAGCAATATATATACACAGTATACACGGGCATTTTTTTTTTTTTTGAGTCGGAGTCTCACTCTGTTGCCCAGACTGGAGTGCAGTGGCCGCTCCCGGCCACCGCAGCCTCGACCTGCTGGGCTCCGGCAATCCTTCCGCCTCAGCCTTCCAAGTAGCCGGAATTACAGACATGCGCTACCTCACCCGGCTGATTTTTTGATTTATTGTAGAGATGAGGTCTCGCTGCCCAGGCGGGTCTCGAATCCGCGGGCTCAGGCAATCCACTCACCTCAGCCTCCCAAAGGCGCGGGATTACAGGCTGAGCCACTGAGCCCGGCTACACAGGCATTTTTTAAAAAGTCTACATAAATAGTTGCTTTCTTTAGAGATATAAATTGGTATGATAGGTGGAAATTCTCGTTACTTTCATAATTAAAAAAACAATTCTATTGCTATTTGGATTTAGCCAAGAAGACACTTTAAAAGAAGCTGCCAAAAAAAGAAGCTGCCCATTTTAATACTACAAAATTCCCTTTTTTTTCATTTTATAAGTCAAATTACTAGGCTTTACCTTGTTTTGTTTAGTCATAACCTAAACATGAAAGATTTCAAAATTGTTTAACTTCTTAAAGAATCATACTCATGTTTTTTAAATTTTAAGAATTATATATACTTATATAGGATTGGTTGATCTGATAATCAATAACAAAGTATTTTAACCCAAAAAGTGGGAATTTATTATTTTTCTTATCACTTTTTTTAATAGCGAAAAGTTGACTAAAACTGTGTCTTTTTCTCTCTGTAGGAGAGATGTCTTGGATGACCTTGTAACATTGCATAACTTTAGAAATCAATTCTTGCCAAATGCACTGAGAGAATTTTTTCGTCATATTCATGCCCCCGAGGAGCGTGGGGAGTATCTTGAAACTCTTATAACAAAGTTCTCACATAGGTTCTGTGCTTGTAATCCTGATTTAATGCGAGAACTTGGCCTTAGCCCTGGTAAGAATATATATGGTACTTCACTTCCTCTTCCCCCTACCCCTTTAGGTAAAAACAGTAATAGATGAGATATTTTTCTCACTGTGTGGAAGAATGTTGCCAATATTACAAATACTTGTACTGCTTGTAGCAGTGATTATTTCATCATTTATGTGAGCTTAGAAGGAATGCTTCAGTTTTTCACAGCTATTGTTGTGTGTGTGTGTGTGTGTGTGTGTGTGTGTGTGTGTGTGTGTGTAGTGTGTGTGTGTTCTATTTTAGGAAGAAAGTTAGACTTAGCTACATAAATTCTTTAAAGTTATTATTGTTGGAGTGTTGCATATTTTTACTAGTCTAATTGAAAACTTGAGAAATTATTTTTATTTATTTATTTATTTTTTTTTTTTTTTTGAGTTGGAGTCTCACTGCATTGCCCAGACTGGAGTGCAGTGGCCGCTCCCAGCCACCGCAGCCTTGACCTGCTGGGCTCCAGCGATCCTTCCGCCTCAGCCTTCCAAGTAGCCGGAATTACAGGCACATGCTACCATGCCCAGCTGATTTTTTGATTTATTTTAGAGATGAGATCTTGCCAAGTTGCCCAGGCGGGTCTCGAACCCACCGGCTCAGGCAGTCCACTCACCTCAACCTCCCAAAGCGCTGGGATTACAGGCTGAGCCACTGAGCCCGGCTGAGAAATTATTTTTAAGGCTTTTGCTAATACATGTATTAAATAGGTAACATCTTTTTTTTTTTGCTAAAAATTGTCTTTAATACAACTGGTTTTCATTGTTTATGTGTGTATATGTATGTATAGGTGTATGAATATGTGTGTGATATAACCCAAATTGCATACATATTTTTCAATTAATATAGTACTCATCTCTTCATATCAAAAATTTTATCATGCTTATCTTATTAGGTAGCCATTACATGACATTTACCTAACTTATGAAACTTGTTGAACATGCTTTACTAGACATATTTAATTTAGCTTTCTTAAGATTTCAGGATTCTGAAATGTAAGCACTATAGTAGTTTAATTATCATGATATTTGTTACTATTTTAATACTAAACATCAACTATTACCCTGGGCACATATAAAATCTTGTTGTATAGTACTCGGGTACAGAAATCTTTTCCCTAAAGATCCACTTTTGAAATTAATACGTACATTCCATAAACCTTTAAAATACAGATCTCAAGTGGGAATATTAATTTAATAATCTTTGGGATTGTTTACATTTTATTTTCTAATACCAAGTTAATGTGTTCTTTTGTTATTAAGGGTGCTTTCAAATTAAATTAGGTTTTTGTAAAAGCATTCAATATAAATAAATAGGTTTCTTTTCTTTTAGAATGAGAAAATAAATGCTAGCAGTACAAATGTATTACATGGATAGTTGGATAGAAATAATGCATTTGAAAACAAAGATGAAGATAAAGCCAATTATGAAATTTTAAAACCTAGAATTAATATTTACCATAAACTCCTTAACTATTCTGAAGTTCTTTTGAATTGAAGAATTGGTATTCAGTTAGAATGAAAGCGTCCTGGTTTGCCCAGGACTTGGGCATTTCCCACAAAGCAGGACTTTCAATGCTGAACTGGGAAAGGCTCAGATAAGCTGGGTGAGTTGACCACCATGTTCAATTATGAACTAATCTTGGTCTCTTGAGATTATGGACATGTTTGCCTTATATAGTGTCTTCAGAATTGTATTTTTTAAGCCAGCCAATAACTTGACGTGTTTCCTTTTTCTTCCAGATGCTGTCTATGTACTGTGCTACTCTTTGATTCTACTTTCCATTGACCTCACTAGCCCTCATGTGAAGAATAAAATGTCAAAAAGAGAGTTCATTCGAAATACCCGTCGCGCTGCTCAAAACATTAGTGAGGATTTCGTAGGGCACCTTTATGACAACATCTACCTTATTGGCCATGTGGCTGCATAGAAGCACAGTAGCTAGGACTTCACTTTTACTTCTGACTAAAGCCACCCAAGGACTGATTCAACAGATGCGGGGCTACACCAGTGCTGGTCATTCTAGGTCATTCTAGCCTATGCCTACAATCAAGCTGGAGTGGACAAACTTTGTTTCTTTTGCCATTTCCTTTTTTTAGTAACTTCCTTGGGAAATTAAATAATTTTGCAGAATTTTTCCTTATTTTGTTTATCATGTTTTGCGCAAAGCAGAGCCATTGTCTGACACAGCTGTTAAAGAATGTTAAACTGACATTAAGCTCTTGCATTTGATTTGCCTGAAAACTTTATTTCCATTCTTTTTAAAAATGCCATGTAATGTGTACATATTTAACTAAAGAGATTTATAATCATAATTATTTTATTGTAAAGATTTTAACTAAAGTTTTTCCTTTTCTCTCAAACTGAGTTCTGAAATTTATTTTATTCTGATCTGAGATTATTGTGTTCAGATAAGTTGGATCTGACGTCAGATAGAAATCAATACCAGCTTCCCTTTCCTTTGAACTTTGTAAATAGTGTTGATTTGCTCCTGTATTACTATGCAAAACTGGCACTTATTTCTATAATATATTATTTGATTTTTTTCATTTTAAAAACTTCTAGGTTAGTCAAGTCTCAATAAGTTCTTTAAACCATTTAGAATTTTTTTTAAGATCCAAATTTAAGATATACACTCATAAGAACAAAATAAAATGTTATTAGAACTCTGATAAATCTTTGCTGATATCTGATGTGGTTAGTCAAACTTTTTTATTTTCCTAATCTTGATCTCTGTTCAAAATTCATTGAAATAGAGATATTGAGAATGCAAGTAAACACTCTTCATTCAGTCAGTAAATATTTATCAAGGACCTTCTGTGCTAAGCACTGTGCTAGATGCCAGACATGGGCTCTACCCTCACAGATGTTACATGATTGGGAAATGAGAGGAAAAATGTCTGCTTGGTATAGAGCAAATGTATGAAGAATATCTTAATTAACAATTATTTAATAATTAAAATACACAGCATTGAAATGATAGAGAACAGTGTATTGATATGGTGCGTTAAAAGTTATTTCTGAAAAGAGGAGGCGACCTGAAGATGGCGACCGCATAGGTGGATCCCTGAGATTCTCTGAACATGAGTTTCCCAAAAAGACTATTACTTTTCTTCCTGGACACCCCCCCGCCTACCTCCAGCCACACTGATATGAGGCTCAGGGACTTTTGGTCCCACGCAGGGCCACACATTGCGGCCGGACCGTGGCTGCCCCACTATATGTGATTCCGGCTGGCTGGGGAATTCCAAATCCCGGATCCCAGCTCCATCCCCGGCCACATCGTCGTGACCAGCACCCAGCGCAAAGCTGCTGTTCATGCAGGAAGGCTCTGAGCACCCACCGCTTAGAAACACTGGTCCCATTTCTGGCTAAAGTGCTCTGGGAGGGACCCAGAGCCACCACCTGCTTTGGAGCTTTGGAGATCGGAAGCCCTGGGCCCACCCTGGCTGAGGCACTCAGCATGCGTGACCACAAGTCTGTGTAAGGGAGCAGAATCCCAAGCTGGCGTAAGGTGCCGATCGCAGGCTTCCAGCTCCAGAGGAGGGAACCCCTGACCCTCTCCTCCACCCTAGCCAGCGGGAGGCACCCCAGATCCAGCGCCCAGCTGTGCAGCTGGTCCCGCCTAGAGACCAACAGGAGTGCCCCCAAAAGTGAAAGTAAAACCACCACCTCTGCCATTTTCAAGGCATATTTACATCACATCGCCCCACCCACCTATCAGAGCCCCCACCTCGGTTCCCACGGTGACGTCATTAACAGGAGACAAAGCTCCTCCCCTATGCTGAATAGAGACTAGTGTCACAGATCTCCTAGGCAACAAGCTAACTGTCTGCAACAGAAACAGAGGAGAGAGGCTGGAGATTAGATCTCAGGAACTTGATCCACTAAGTGATGAGAGAGAAAGATCTACACAAATGAAGAAAAACCAAAAGAAGAATATGGGTCTCTCCCAGACTCCTGGGAGGGCAGACACTGAGAAAACTGACTTTGGGATGCAAACAACAAAGAGCCCCGCCCAGAATGAATGGTCTCAAAATACAACCCTAGACATCAAGACATTAATGGAGAGATTAAAAAGAATTGAGGAGACTCAAGAAGAAACTAGAAAGGAGCTGATATCCGAGATAACAGTAATAAAGAATACTGTGAATGGAATAAACAATAAACTGATAAGCATGGAAAGCAGAATTACCCAAGCAGAAGAAAGAATCTCAGAGCTTGCGGACCAAAATATAAAAATAACCCAAATTCTCAAAAACACAGAAAACAAGCTCAAAAAGACAGAAAAAAACCTTCAAGTGATGAGCGATTACCTCAAGAGGCCTAACCTAAGAGTAATTGGTCTGCCTGAGGCAGAAAGAGAGACAGAGACCACATTGGAACAAACCTTCCATGAGATCAATCAAGAAAACTTCCCTTATCTAATCAATGATGCAAAAACTCAAACACAAGAGATCCAGAGATCGCAGATCCAGAGATCCCCTGCAAGACAACAAATGAGAAAACCAACTCCTAGACACGTAATAATTCTCCTAAACAAAGTAGGCATAAAAGAAACAATCCTAAAGGCAGCAAGAGAAAAAGGTCAGATCACTTACCATGGAAAACCTATTACAATAGCAACAGATTTATCTACAGAAACCCTGTAGGCTAGGAGAGCTTGGAGCCCTATCTTCAAAGTCCTAAAATGTCAGGGACCAGCCCGACCTAAGAGGAGTTGGACCCGCTCCAGGGAATCAGGACACGGCAAGAAGAAACCACTCGGAGGCAGTTCTTCTGGGATCAGTCTGATCAGGACTGAGTCCAAATTTTATTCAAACTCCTTCCCCCTTATATACCATTTTCTACAATATTCAGCAATAATCAAATATTTGCTAGGGGCTTACAAATCGTATAATGCATAATGTTCTTCACAAAAGATTTTTTGTTTAGGGTGACAATTGACAATGAGAACTCCGTGTGCCTTACAAGGAGTATATCAAAATAACAGGTGTATGATTTTAACAATAGCTTAGCAAACTGTTTTCTATAATATTTAATAACTAATCTGTATATTATAAACTATATTGAATTTTATTTAAGGTAAAAATTTCCCTATTTATTAACCTACTATGATTTAACAAAACAATCAAGATTTATATTATCTTAACTTCTAGTAGTGAAAACATTTTTGCTGGGGGCATATGAATCTAGTGACACACATCATATCAAATCTGCATCGTAAGATCCACATGCTTCCAACAGAATGATTAGTATTAGAGTACACACATTTAAAACAAAATCATAACTAGCACCTATGATTTTTAGCATCCAACTATATGATTTAATATATGATCTCTTATAAAACTTTGAATATATAATTTTAAAGGATAAACTGATAAAGCAGATAAACCACAGATTACACCTAAGAGAAAAAGACAGAGAGGTGCTAGTCTCAGTGTCTCACATGCAGAGACACCATTGCCAGAGCCCTCTATGAAATGCTAGATAGTGAGAAGCAGAGAACGCTAACCACAGTGTTTGACAAACCCAATGTGTACTTTACCTTTGAAGTCTGCCGGACACTGAAGTCGATGCCTCAAAGTAGAAATCCAGAGTGTAAAAGTATATCCAATAATAAGTGAAAGTACTAAGGATTCACTCTCCAACAGGCCTGTGACTGGGTTTTATTACTATCATACACAGGCATATTAGAGGGCAAATTTCAAGCAGAAGGAAGTGAAGTAGCAAGCATAGGTTCACATAGTGTTATATATGGATAACTGAACTATGTATATATATTTCTAAACTTCCTTATAAAAATTCTGGTCTAAGTGAATAAATCAAATGGTGGTTGTCACACCTTTGGACAAGAAAAGGCACAGTTGCCATGACAATGGCCGTGGGGCAGAGGCAGACTAAGAGTTTTGGCACATAATGAAACTAGGAACGTTCTGCCTGGCTAGAGGCAGAAAAATAAAACTATCAGAGCAATTTCTGCTTACAGAAACAAAGGCTGTATAGTTACTTCTGAGAAACAGAGACTTAAGAATGGCTCAGAGAGTCAGAGAAAAATGAAAACTTAAAGTACAGAATGTTTTTCTGCTGTAAGGCTTTACCTGAAATTTTAGCCTGTTAAAAGGTTTTCTTTCAAATAATATAAGCTTTTATGTCACATATACAAACTGGTCACTATTCATATGCCAACACTATAGGTGTCACTGATGCTTTTGTGTCAAAAGCAGATCTCCATCATGGGCCTTCATAAGCCTCAACTGTATAGCCGTAGATGTTGGCTCCCAACACTAAAAGATAAACAATTTCAACCAAGAATAACCTACCCTGCCAGATTAAGCTTCTTCAGTGAGGGAGAATTAAAATCTTTCCCAGATATCCAATCCCTAAGAACCTATGCTGCCACCAAACCACCTCTACATGAAACACTTAAGAAAGTACTAAACACAGAAGAAAAGGGGGAAAAAAGAGCAACATTTTTCACAAGAAAACAGGAAAAAGAATAAAATACATATGAACCAACCCCAAAAACAAAAGAAAGACAATAAACCAAGTGGAAGAATAACTCTAAAAGAACTGTATGTTAGGGATGAACTCACACATTTCAATAATTAGCCTGAATGTGAATGGACTAAATGCACCACTGAAAAGACATAGAATGGCAAAATGGATAAAATATCACCAGGCAACAATATACTGCCTTCAAGAGACCCATCTCACTAGAAAGGACATGCACAGACTCAAAGTAAAAGGATGGGAAACAAATTTCCAGGCGAATGGAACACAAAGGAAAGGAGGAGTCGCGATCCTAATTTCAGACAAAATACCATTTAAGCTATCAAAAATTTAAAAAGAGGGCCACTACATAATGATAAAAGGCTCACTCCATCAACAAGAAATATCTATCCTAAACATATATTCACCTAATATAGGTGCACCAACTTTTATAAAGCAACTCCTAGGAAAACTAAAAAAAGATATTGATTCTAACACCATCATAACTGGGGACTTTAATACCCCACTCACAACCCTCGGCAGATCATCAGGACAAAAAATCAGCAACGAGATTCGGAACCTCAATGTGACTCTGGACCAAATGAACTTAATTGATACCTACAGAACACTCCATCCAAAGACCAGAGAATACATATTCTACTCATCACCACACGGGACATATTCTACTCATCACCACACGGGACATATTCCAAGATCAACCACATTATCGACCATAAATCAAGCATAAGCAAATTTAAAAAGACCGAAATTCTACCATGCACCTTCTCAGACCACAGTGGAATAAAAATAAACATTGACACCAACAAGGTCCCCCCAAAACCCACAAAGACATGGACACTAAACAGCATGAGGCTAAACAACTCCTGGATCAGGGATGAAATCAAAATGGAGTTCAAAAGATACCTGGAAACAAATGAAAATGAAGAAACATCTTACCAAAATCTCTGGGATGCCTTAAAAGCTGTAGTAAGAGGGGAATTTATATCCCTACAAACACATGAAGAAAATGGAAGGAGCACAAATTAATAGCCTAACAAGCCACCTAAGGAAGCTGGAAAAGCAAGATCACAAAAACCCTAATTTCAGCAGAAGAATCCAGATCACCAAAATAAAAGCCCAAATCCAGGACATAGAAGACAAAAAGATAATACAAACAATCAATGAAACAAAAAGCTGGTTCTTTGAAAGGATAAACAAGATCGATGGTCCCCTAGCTAGACTGACCAAGAAAAAGAAAGAAAAAACCCAAATAAGCACAATCAGAAACACAAAGGATGAAGTCACATCTGACCCTGAAGAAATATAAAAGATCATCAGAGACTACTATGTACACTTGTATGGAAACAAACTTGAAAACCTCAAGGAAATGGAGGACTTTCTGTCATCACACAACCTGCCTAGGTTGAAACAAGATGAAATTGAGACCCTAAATAGACCAATAACAATCAGAGAAATTGACTATGTAATAAGAAAACTACCTACAAAAAAAAAAAGCCCTGGACCAGATGGCTTTCCAGCAGAAATCTACAAGACATTTAAGGAGGAACTGATTCCAATCCTACTGAAGCTATTTCAGGCAATTGAGAAAGATGGAACCCTCCCCAAATCATTTTATGAAGCTAACATCACATTGATACCCAAGCCAGGTAAAGATTCAACAAAAAAGAACTACAGGCCAATATCTTTGATGAACATAGATGCTAAAATTCTCAACAAGATTCTAGCAAACCGGATTCAACAACACATCTCAAAAATCATTCATTATGACCAAGTAGGATTCATCCCTGGGACGCAAGGTTGGTTCAACATTCGTAAAACAATAAATGTAATTAAATACATCAATAGATGTCAAAACAAAAACCACATGATTATATCATTAGATGCAGAAAAAGCTTTTGATAAAATACAGCACCGCTTCTTGATAAAAACCCTTGAACATCTAGGCATACAGGGAACATACCTCAAAGTAGTAAAAGCCATCTACGAGAAACCCATAGCCAGCATACTCCTAAACGGACAAAAAGTGGAACCATTTCCCCTGAAAACTGGAACAAGACAAGGATGCCCACTCTCACCCCTCCTGTTCAATATAGTATTGGAATTCCTGGCTACAGCAATCAGAAAAGAGAAGGCAATCAGGGATATTCAAATAGGAAAAGAGGAAGTCAAATTATCTCTCTTTGCAGATGACATGATTGTATACCTTGAAAACCCAAGAGAATCTGTCAAAAACCTCCTTACACTGATAAAGGCCTACGGCAAAGTCTCAGAATATAAAATAAATGTGCAAAAACAATCGCATTTCTTTACACCAATAATAAACAGAAACCCAAATAAGAAGCACAATTCCATTCAAAATAGCCACAAAAAAAATGAAATACCTTGGCATCTTCCTAACCAGAGACGTGAAAGACCTTTACAATGAAAACTACAAAACTCTGCTCAAATAAATCAAAGATGACACAAACAAGTGGAAAAATATCCCATGCTCATGGATTGGAAGAATCAACATTGTGAAGATGTCCATCTTACCTAAGGCAATCTACAGATTCAATGCAATACCTATCAAATTACCAGCAACATTCTTCTCAGACCTAGAAAAAACAACACAGGAATTCATATGGAAACACAAACGACCAAGAATTGCCAGAACAATCCTCAGCAAAAAAAAGCAGGTGGTATCACATTACCAGACTTAAAACTTTACTATAAAGCTACAATCATCAAAACAGCTTGGTATTGGTATAGGAACAGGCATATAGACCAATGGAATAGAATTGAGATTCCAGAGGCAAGACTTCAATTTCTCAACCAACTCATCTTCGACAAAGCCTCCACCACCTACCACTGGGGAGAGGAGAACCTATTCAGTAAATGGTGCTGGGAAAACTGGCTGACCACATGCAGAAGATTAAAACAGGACCCTTATCTATCCCCATACACAAAAATTAACTCCAAATGGATCAGGGACCTAAATATAAAACCTCAAACCATAAGAACCTTAGAAAATGAAGGACATACCCTCATGGAAATTGGAACTGGCATCCAATTCCTGAACAAAACTCGAAACCCACAGGCCATAAGGGATGAGATAGACAAGTGGGACCTCATTAAACTGACAAGCTTCTGCAAAGCCAAAGAAACCATCAAGAGAGCAGGGAGACAGCCTACAGACTGGGAAAAAGTATTTGCCAACTCCAGGTCTGACAAAGGCTTAACATCCTGGATCTACAAAGAACTCAAATGTGCTGAAAAGAAAAAAACAAACAACCCCGTTATAAAGTAGGCAAAAGATATGAACAGACACTTCACAAAGGAAGACATCCGAGCAGCCAACAGACACATGAAGAAATGCTCAACCTCATTAATCATCAGGGAGATGCAAATCAAAACCACACTGAGATACCACCTAACTCCAGTCAGAATGGCAATTATCAACAACTCAAAAAATAACAGCTGCTGGAGAGGATGTGGTGAAAAGGGAACACTTCTACACTGTTGGTGGGAGTGTAAACTAGTGCAACCTCTGTGGAAAGCAGTGTGGCGATTCCTAAAAGCTCTAAACATCAACCTTCCATATGACCCTGCAATCCCTCTCCTGGGAATATACCCTGAAGAACTCAAATCACTCTATCAAAAAGATACCTGCACGCGAATGTTTATTGCAGCATTGTTCACAATAGCAAGAACCTGGAACCAACCGCGCTGTCCATCAAAAGAGAACTGGATTAAAAAATGTGGTACATATACATGATGGAATACTATGCAGCCATAAAAAAGAACAAAATCATGAATTTTGCAGCAACCTGAATGGAGCTAGAGTCTATAATACTAAGTGACCTCTCACAGAAACAAAGATCTGAGTACCACATATTCTCACTCATATAGTGGACCTTGATCATCCAATGCACTACTATAAGAAAATGACTGACAGTGTTGGGAAACTATGGGGGGTGGGGATGGGACTAATGGTAGTAAACATCTGTCTGGAGATGGGGAGACACCAATTATCAACAAGGGATCCTGAATGAAGCATATTTGTATACCTAACCCTTGAATGTACCCCACAATATCAAAATAAAAAATATTGATAACAAAAAAAAAGTCATTTCTAAGTAAAAAGCATAAACTTTGGAATGAAACAGTGTGTAAGGGCTATGGAGAGTTGCTGCTTAAGGGGAGGAAATTGTAGGAGGAGAAACTCCTGACTAGAGGGTAGATTTAGACAGATGGTAAATAATTTCTAAGATTCTGAAGCAAATACCTAAATAACTTTTGCATGTGCATAATTTTGAATTCTACGACAAAATCATTCTAATTTTTAACTTCAAAACTAATTTATTACATTTCAAAAGACAAAAAGTGATGATAGCCTATCATTTACAATTGTTTCCACTTTCCAGTGATTGGCACCTTGTCCTCTCTCCCTCTGTACCCCTTCTTCTATCTTCTTTTTTTCCATACCTGTCTCTCTCTTACCATCTAGTTATTTCTGCCTTTCTGTTTTAGCTTGACCATTTCTTTTTCTTTTTTTTAATTCTCTATTTCCCAATTTATTTTTCTTTCTCCTGTTTTATTCCCTGATATAATTATAAATGTGGATTGGTGTTATTCTTTTTCCAAGATTTTCTTACGGAAACTTTCAAACATATAGAAAAGTGCGAATATTGTACAGAGAATGACTACCTACTCGGTTCCAGATTTTACAATTAAATTTTACTATTTAAATTTCACTGGGCAACCCCCTTGGATCCTAAAATTTCACTGGGCAGCCCCCTTGGATCCCCTCCCACTGTGGGAGCTTTTCTGTCCTCTTAATAAATCCTGCTGTCTCACTTAAAAAAAAATTCACTGAATTCATTTTGTCACCTATTTATTCATTCATCTATCAATCAACTTATCTTATATTTTGGTACAGCTCAAAATAAGTTTTAGGTGTAAAGACTTCCTTCATAAAGACTTAAACTTGTATATCATTAATTAGAGATCAATTTTTTGTAGTTTTTTTCATTTAAGGTAAAATTTACATTCAATGAAATGCATAAATCTTATGTGTACTAATCAATGAAACTTCACAAATGCATATACCTGTGTAAACCAATCTCATATCAAGAAAGACAACTTTACACAGCCAATTTACAGTTAATATTGTACTACTTCACATAAAATACAGAAACTTTATAACCATGTAGGCCTCTTTATCCCACACCTATTATTTTACAGTTGTTATGTTTATTACATAGCATATGTTACAAACTCCAATATTATGTTGTAATTTTCTTTAAACAGGAATATACATTTTAAATAAATTAAGAGGGATAACTCTTTTATATTTACCCTGATTATAATTTCTGATACTTATTCCTTTCTGAAAATCCAACTTTTCTTGCAGTATCATTCCTTTCAAACTGAAAAACTTTAACATCAGTAGTTCAGGTCTGCTGGAAATTAGTTATCCGTTTTCTTTATCTTTAAATGTCTTTTTTGTTTGTTTGTTTTCCCTCCTGAGGAATATTTTTGCTGAATATATAATTCTGGGTTAACATGGTTTCCCTCCTTGAACACTTGAAAAATATTGTTCCACTGTCTCCTGGCCCCTATTTGTCTCCAGTGAGAGGCAGTCTCCAGTAGCATTCAAATTGTTTTTTCCCCTGTGTATAATGTCATTTTCCTCTGAGTGCTTTATTTCACCTAATTTTTTTTTTTTCAGCCTCATTTTCTTTTTATTCTCCTTCTGGGACTTCATTTGTGCATGTGCTTTCTCTTTTGAATATGATCTTACTGGTTTTTGAGGTTCTGTTGATTTTTTCAGTCTTTTTCCTCTTTTTTTAACTTGATTTTTTTTCTCTTGATCTATATAGTTAAATTAGCTGAGTCTTCTGTAATCATTCTTTGAAGTCTATTCAGTGATCTTTTATTTCAGTTGCTGTATTTTTTAGTTCTAGAAATTCCATTTAGTTTTTATAATACATAGTTCTGTACTGAGATTTCCTATCTTTTCATTCATTGTAAACATATTTTTTCCTTACATCCTTTGACATAGTTATACTTGTCTGCCCACTTCAATATTCTGGATCATCTCAGTGTCGGTCTTCTTTGATTTTCTTTTCTTTCGAGAATGGTTTAAATTTTCCTGTTTCTTCATATGTTGAGTAATTTAGATTGTGTCCTGGACATGGTAAATAAAATGTTGTAGAAACCCTGAATTTTGATGTATCTCCAAAGATTTTTTTTTTTTTTAAACAGGGAGTTAGCTTGACTCAACCCCCAGCCACAAGCTCTGCTTCCCCTGCAGTTGGTGGAAGCTCACATTTTAGTTCAGTTCTTTATTCTGGATGCTGTACTTGAAATCCATTCTGTGCATGCATGCTTCAGAGACCAACAAGAAGTTTTGGCAGAGTCATACACAGAATTCGGGGTTGTTTCTCTGGGGCTTTCCTTGTCGGGATTTCTCTCTGCATTTTCCAGTAGCTGCCATTGCCCCAAGCTCTGTCCTGTGGTTCTTCAAGCCAGTAAAACAATAGGCTCCCATATTGAAGGGTAAGGATTGCCCTCAGGCTAAGAGCTATGAAAATGGGAAACTCACCCAGTGCTTTCTTCTTCCAGGTGTTCTCTGTAGGATCAGCCTGCTTTTGGTTGTTTTTCATTATTGCCAAATAGTTGATTTTTATATTTTGTTCAGAGTTTGTAGTTTTATATGTTGGTGGGTTGGTATGAAAGAACTACCTGGCCATCACTTGAAGTGGAACCGTCTCCAGTTGGGTAAAATTCTTTTTACTACTTCCTGTGATTACTTAGTAGGGATTTGTTGTTTGTTGTTTTTCATTGATGAGGAGATGTTTTTTACATGTTCCATGTATGAAAAACCTTAATAATAAACATTTACTAATGATTTACTAAATTAGCAATTCATTGTTTCCCAGTGGTGGCCCTACTGTCTTTTAGGGAAGGATATTCATTATGGGAGACTATCCCATGTGGTAGGGGACAGAAGCATGCCTAGATTTTGCCTGCTAGATGCCAGGAGCATTCCCCAGTCGTTATGACACACAACTGATATTCCCACATATATATATACATACAAGTGCCTCATGGGGAGACAAATCCCTGAAGTTGAGAACAACTGGCCTTTTTCATATTTGGCAACTGTATCTAAAATACAAATCTGGTGATACTTATCTATTTTAAGTCCTTTGTTGTCTTCCTTGACCCTACAAAAACAGCGTAGCCTCTGTAGCATGATGTATAAAACCTCTCACCCTCTGTCCTCACCCTATCTTTGAAGCTTCATCTCCAACAACATTCCTTAACTGATCTGACCACCTTTCAGAAGCGTGCTTGCTTTGTCAGAGAGCCTCTTCTCCACTCTGTATCCAAAGTTCCCCTGCTAATCATCCGAGACCCACCTCAGATGGAATTTCTTTCTCAGGCTCTCCAAGACTGTCTGCGTCACACATACCACTATTGTCAATTGCTTCTTCTCTGTAAACTGTAGTCTTTGGTGTACACCTTTATTATCATGTACTACAGTTTTCCACGTGTCTAGCTCCATTATCAAATGTGGTCTCATTAAGGCCAAAGACTGCTCCCAGCTTTTTTTCTTGTAGGACCTGAACTAGGGAAGTGGCAAAGGGCTTAGAGAAGAGGAATGCATTGTAAAAGCCCTGAGACTTAACAGAAGATGATTTTGGAGAAAGCTTTCTAATACAAGGGTCTGGTCTGCCTACTACCAAAGGTAGTTGTTCCTAAGAGAAACAGCCAGTGGAGTGAAATGGAAAAGTTAGTGATCCCACTTTTCGTAGCATGCAAGTGTGAATAGAACATTCATTAACTACAGCTATAGAATAGAAGTAGAGATTTTGTTTTGTTTTTTTTTTTTCCTTTTTTTAAAATGGAAACTTGATATATAAGTTGGGATCAGGTCATATTAGTATTTATTTTTATTTCTTACTTTTTTATATTAATGTTTAAAGTATGTTATACTAAGCGAAGCATGAGAAAAGACAAATCCTCAAGGCAGTACATTGAGTAAAAAGATATAATTAGGAAACACATACTTTAACTTTGGATAGAGAAAAATCAGAAAAAGAGGGTTCATCAAAACTGAGGAAGACCAGAGAAGAATGGTTTCAGGAAGGATGCTGAGCTTTCCTTTGCTGCAAACTAAGTGAATAGTTTTCCCACATCTATGCCTAGCCTTATTGAGTCCACCTTTTCTACTTGGGGCTAAATTCTTTGAGGCTAGAAAATCACATTAATGCTAATGGCTTTTATATTGTCACTAGACAAATATTCCCCTCCCCGGTGTGTAACTTGAGCTCTGCTGAAACCCACAAAAGTGCTTCTGGTCCATTGCAACACAGGCCTGTCTACACCTTCTTCCTCCTATAAAAGCTGTGTTGTTTCAAGCTCAGAACATATCATAACACTGGGTACTGCTAGTGAATCCTTCCTGAACACCATCACAGTTATGTTTTGTAAGATACAGGTCATAATTTGAAAGAGAAAGAAAGGGAAGAGAAAGCACAGAGAAGGAAGGAAGGGAAGAAAGAAGAAGAGAAGAAGAAAGGAAGGAGGAAAGGCAGGGAGGGGGAGAGAGAGGGAACAAAGAAAAAAGGAAGGAGGAAAGGAGAGAAAGAAGGAAAGGAAAAAAACTGGTTAGCAACTTTAGAACTCCCTTCAAATTTGTCAACAGGACTTTTCCTGAGTACATTCTGTTAAAACTAACACTCTCTAATTCTTTCTTTCCCCCATTTTTATTTCAGATTCCAGGGGTTCAAATGCATGTGTGTTACATGAACATATTGTGTAGTGATAGGGATTGGGACTCACTCAGCTGGCCCATTCTCCAGATAGTGAACATTATACCCAATAGGTAACTTCTGAACCCTGACCTCTCTCCCCACCTCCCCCCTTACCGGTGTCCCCAGTGTCCTTTATTTCCATCTTCGTGACCCTTTAGCTCCCACATATGAGCACTCTCTAATCTTGAACCCTGTTTCATACTTCCATGTGCTCTTCTGTTTTTTCCTCTGGAAAGCTGTTAATCCTCCCTCATACTTACCTTCTGATTATTATTCTTCCTTCCCAGTTCTCTCAGATTGTTCCCCCTCCAGGACAACTTTCTCGATTCTTGCAGGTGGAAATTTTATTCTTGTGTCTCACTCAGTACCTAATACAGATATTGGCCCAAAAAAATTTCTCAATAAATCCAGTTGAATTATTTTTAGCTCTAGCTTAGTTTCTATATAATACATAGGAAAAATGGCTTTATTATTTCCATCCTTAAAAAGTATATCCACACTTTTCTGGAATACATAGTTTACAAATCAGAATACGAGTATGTTAGTTAACTTTTTTAGATGTTAGGACAGTTCAACCTATGTATTATTCTAGACATAAATTCATCTCTTCAGAACTTCTAATTTTAACTATTTAGATGAATCTTTGCTGCTTTAAGATTGTCTATTTTTTTTTATTTAACTTCAAGAGTTTTTCATTGATCTTGTGATTTCTCTTATTGGTTGTTTAAGTTTTTGACAATTTTTTGAATATGGTGCTTAATGAGAGTAAGCTTATTCATAAGTCTTAATGTTTAAAATAACAACCTGTTTATTCTCATTTGTCTATCTTCCTGTGTTGAAAGTAGACTTTTTCTTAAATACCACTATTAATAACATAATTTATCATCAAGTATCTCAAGACACCAGTGAATGTGTCTTCGTCTAGAAAACCATCTTAAGGAAATAATTCAAAATATGAAAAAGCAGCATGCACACCTATAATCACATCATAGTTTTTAAAGGAAAAAAATGTGGACACACTAAAATTCTAGTAGCCAAAACAAACATTTGAATATATGCAATGTACCAGATACTATGCTAAACACTGGTCAAGAAAACCAAAATGCATCCCCATGATATATTACTATGAAGCAACGATGTTTATAAATAATATGGGGAAACGCTTATAATAAACATTGAAAAGTATGTAAAATTGCACATATATGTATACATGGTGCATATATGTGCAATTTTGCACAAACATTACGGATAATGGATTTTTTTTCTTATTTTCTCTTTAAAATCTTATTAGGGGTCATAAAATCTAGATGGAACAAAATAAATTCATCAAACTATTCAGAAAATAAAGATAAACGATGTCTCTTTCACCTAGGACAGCTTCCCCTCAGAATGTTTCCATGTATTTTTATTCAAAATTTATTTTTAAAAGACACTCAGTTGATCTGTTAAATCATATCTGGAAAAATGTTTTGTTTTTGATCTTAGAAAAGTGGATTGTTTTGTTTTATTTTTGTTGAATCAAATTAAAAGACCAACAAGAGAAAGGTACCAAATCTTTACCGAGGAAATTTTTATTTGTTAAAGAAAGAAAAAGAAAAGGCTTTCTTCTTGGCATAGTTGAACAGGAAGGTTGGATTTAATTTAAAATGATTAATGAGATTTAGTCAGGCTCCTTGACTTGACCACCACTGCAGTTTGTCAGTGCAACAACCTGGGAAGCCCGGACGCCACTCTGTCGCCCAAAACAGTTCTCTAAGGAAAAAATTAACTGGAAGACTAGTGCCAGGTCCACGTCAAAAGCATTGTCTCTACGGTATTGACAGTTTAAAAGTCTCAATCAGAAATATGTATGTTTGGGGACACACATACTTAAGATGTTGTTTTTCATCTCTACAAGTAGTTAATCACTTTTTAAATATTTAAAGTTGTTGACACTGTTCAAAGAAAACTTTAAAGACAAAAATTTTTACTAACGCCCTTCTCATCCCTAATTTGTTTTGAAAATTAAAATAAACAAACAAGGAATTTTAGAATCTCAGTTTATATTCTTTTCATTTTTTTACTTAAATAATTAAAATAAAGCATTTTTTAAAAAGTAAAATCAGTTTATACTTTTAAGAAACATTTAAAAAAACATGAGCATAACTAATTTTACCACCCAATTTTTAAATTAAGCTATAAGGTTGCAATCTGACTTAATACACTTTTAAAATTTTCTTATCATTAAAATAGTGACATGATTAGCTAACTCCAAATAACTGAATATGGTTAGTTATTAGATAGCAAATACAATATATATTTTTTTGCTTCAATATTGGTATTATATTTGGTTTTATACAAGTTATTACATTTGCATTTACTGAAAGTTAACCAAATGCACTAATACCAATTAAACACCAGATATCAACTACCAATTCCAAAAGCAAGACCAAATTACAATAAGAATTATACAAATTGTTATTTGTATTTGTTCTGATTATTAATACCAATACAATACCAGTGTTTATCATTTTATTTTAAACCTGTCCAACAAAGTTCAAGCAAACGAAAATTCCTCCCAAAAAATCCATCATAGAGAAAGTCTTGAGCTTATAACAGACAGCCAAGGATTCATTTTGTAGAAACATAGCATAATGTATATTTACCCATTTTCATCAAAATAAACAATGAACAGTGTCCTCATGCCGAACAATTTCAGAGCAGTTGTCTCTGCAGAGTTGTGTTCCCCCAAGGAGACAGACCCTTTTGCTAGAGCCAGACTTCCAGCAGATGCCTCCTGGCCTTCCTGGGCTAGGCAATCCAAGGAAAGTAGAGAATATGGAAAGGCCTTCAAAAACCCAGCAAAGCCACTGCTAGCATTGAGAAAACAATAAAAGCAGCAAAACGAAGTCGTTGTGGTTGTGCATACCGGCACCGCTGTCACCCACTACTTTGCTCTGCCCTGAGCTTCTTCCAAAGTCAATGTCATTTTCAATCCTAAGGCTACTGGATAGTTTATTTCCAAAATTCTCAAAAATTATATACCATAACTCAATGTTTATGAATTATAGTGTTATTGCAATTTAGATGCTGTACTACCTAAACTTTTCCTTGAAAAACATGGACTGCAAAATTTAATGTGGGCAATTGTGTTTACAGAGGAACTCATAATTACTCATTCTATTTCCCTTTGGAGATTTTTGTTCTCACTGCATAAATTTTAAAAACTTGCATTTCTCTCCTTCCCCGAATTAATCTTGGAACTATTATACATAGTATTTTCCTAATGCCATCCAAAAAAAGATTATGGCCATTGTTGATAATAAGCCAGAGAAATGAAAAACTTGAATGAGACGAAGCTCCAGCTCTCCCAAGGTGACATTTATTATCACAATGAATTCGTGCTGTTTCTGGGTTTGGTTCTTAGCCTCAGAAATCTGGTTTTGTCAGCACACCTCAAGCAGATGTATTTTTTCCTGACGTGACTTCAAATCCAGAACTAAAGGAAATGTGGCAGGGACAAGCTCGCGAATGTGATCGGTACCTTCTCCCTAACAGCCTACAGTAAGGTGATTGATGGTCATGAACCAGAACAAGGGAGTTACCTGACTCAAACACTTTATGTTCTGTATCAGACTGAAATAGCCAGGTGCACCTCTCAGCAGAAATGATTTGCTCAATTTAAGGTTTTGGTTTTTTTTTTTAAATCAATATTTTTTATTATGGTTTTGTGGGGTACAATTAAGGGTTAGGTGTACAATTATGTTTCATTCAGGCACCTTGTTGATAAGAGGTGTTTCCCCTTCCCCAGACAGATATTTGCTACTGTTAATCCCATCCCTCCCCCATAGTTTCCCAGTACCGTCAGTCATTTTCTTATAGTATTACATTGGATGTTCAAGGTCCATTATATGAGTGAGAACATGTGATACTCGGACCTTTGTTTCTGTGAGAGGTCACTCAGTATTATAGACTCTAGTTCCATCCAGGTTGCTGCGAAATCATCAGGGAGATGCAAATCAAAACCACACTGAGATACTACCTAACTCCAGTCAGAATGGCAATTATCAACAACTCAAAAAATAACAGCTGCTGGAGAAGGTGTGGCGAAAAGGGAACACTTCTACACTGTTGGTGGGAGTGTAAACTAGTGCAACCTCTGTGGAAAGCAGTGTGGCGATTCCTAAAAACTCTAAACATCAACCTCCCATATGACGCCGCAATCTCCCGACTGGGAATATACCCGGAAGAACTCAAATCTCTCTATAAAAAAGATACCTGCACACGTATGTTCATCGCAGCGTTGTTCACAATAGCAAGAACCTGGAAACAACCATACTGCCCATCAAAAGAGGACTGGATTAAAAAAATGTGGTACATATACACGATGGAATACTACGCAGCCATAAAAAAGAACAAAATCATGAACTTCATTTAAGGTTTGATCGCTAGCCTCACATTCTACAAGATCCTGCCAACATTGGCTTCAGTATTTCCTTTTATTTTATTCTGTTAGGTAGAACAGGGTTTTTGCCCTTTCTCTTATTGGTTTCTCTTTTCTCTGGCTTGGAATGGTTCTGATACTTTTACTTATTCCATCAATTTATTAAAGTCTAAGGATAGCTAATCACGTTACAGGCAAGGCCTATTACCCTAAAACCATTCGGACGCATTTCGGGCTTTTCTCACTGCTTAAGGGAAACTTTATTTCTCACAAGTTCAAGTTCTGCTACACATAGTCGAGTTCACCACAGTCCCCAACTGCCTATGACATGACAATACATTTAGAGTTTCATTTTGCATCACAGGGATGTTTCATTTAGATATTCAAATGAATGTTTAAAGAGGGCTTATTTTGTATGAGAAAAACATTTTCTAGGTGCCTTGAAATAGACAGAAGAGGCAAACTGTCCCCTGTCATCAAGCAGTCAGTGGAGGAAGGCACCCATAATTAATCTCATGCAGTTCCATTATACTTCATACATGTCACCACAGCTTTACAGAGGTCTGGAGGAGTTATGTGACTTTGGGACGATCATATGACCACTGATTGAGACCAAGAGAAACACTGACTCTTCTTGTTTATTCCCAGCCTGAATGAACAACAAAATAAAATGTGTTTAAGTATCTTTTTTTTTTATTTTGTGTGTGTGTGTGTGTGAATCAGAGTCTTACTCTGTCACCCATGCTGGAGTATACTAGCTCAGTTATGGTTCACCACAGCCTTGAGCTCCTGGGCTCACGTGATCCTTCTGCCTCAGTCCACCAGCCATAGGGTTTTTTTATTTTTATTTTTTTAATGTAGAGAGGAGTTCTCACTATGTTTCCCAGGCTGGTCTCGAAGTCCTGGGTTCAAGCGATCCACCCAGCTTGGCCTCCCAGGGTGCTGGGGGATTACAGGCATGAGCTACAGTACCCCACCAAGACCTTTTTAAGAACAATGAGTGTTTTTGAGAAGATAAGTAATGAATACTGACCGGTTGAGCGTGAAAGACAAAATGTTATTTTAGTAGGTGTATTACTGTCTGAGGGAGTAGCAGAGCCAGCACTTGAAAACCAAAGTGTCTCCTGGTCATGGAAGAGTGACTAATCTGCAGGAATGAGACAGTAAGGTGGGAGCAATGATTTAGTGGGGGGAAAGCCTGGACAATATAGGCATGGCAGAGAGTAAGCTAAAAAGGAGAGTTTTTTGGGTTTTTTTCTTTGTAGGCAGTTGGAGGTTTTCAAGAAGAAAGATATCATTTCTGATGTGTCTTAGAAAGATCTCTCTAATGTCAATTGAAAATATCAAGTAGAAATGCAACAGAATGTAGTCTAAGGAAGTCAGTAAAGAGGCTACTGTCATTATGCAATGAAATATGGTGGAAATCTGAACTGTCATTGAAAGTGGAAGTGATAGAGAAAGATTTGAGAGAAACTCTGGAAGTAAAACATCTTGGTGAACTCCTGACTGCTGGACATGAAGATGAAGGCGTTAAAACTCATGCCCAAATGGCTGGGTGCAATGTCTCACATTTGTATTCCCAGCACTTTGGGAGGCCGAGATGGGAGGATTGCTTGAGTCCAAGAATTCAAGAGCAGCCTGGGCAACATAGTGAGACCCCATCCCCATCTCTCAAAAATTCAAAATATTCTCCAGGTGTGGTGGCGCTCATCTGCAGTCACCAGCAACTGAGGAGGCTGCAGTGAGAGGCTCACCTGCACAACAGACTGAGACCCTGTCTCTAAAAAAAAAAAGAAAAACTTACTCCCAATGCCATTTAGAGGGAAGAGAAGTGGAAGGACACATTATTTCAAATTTTCTTGAGTTGGAGGAAGGTGCTAATGAGAGGGTAGACCCAAGCAGGAGAGAATGAGTCCACTTTGGGTCAGTTAAATGTGAAGTACAAATAGGACAATTGTGTGAAGGTATTCAGCAGCTAGCTTGAAAATGTAATACAGTTGCTAAGATGAGAGGTAAAGGCTAGAACAGGTAGGAGAAACTGCAGGAATTGACTCACATATTGACACCATCACGGGCACTTACTATGCTGCATGGCAAACAGTAGGGACTATGTAAGAGATTTGTTGAATGAGCAAATGGATATTGCCAAGTGTTCTCAGATCAAGCATTTAATAACATGTCTTTGACATAAAAATGATACCATCCTGCCTCAATTGAAAGAACAGAGAATACCATCTTGCCTCAATTTAAAGAATCTTTCACAAAATTTCACATAAGATTTAAAAATTGAATAACTGAAGTGTTCTCTGTTCAGAAAAGTTTCCTCTTGCCAGTCCATGTCCTTGCCAAGACACCAGGTATTCTACTTATCAAATACTCTTTTTTAGTTGTTAGACTCTGTCTGACCTTAATATTGGAATACTTAGCCTGGGGAACACAGTGAGACCTCATCTTTACAAAAAATAAAAAATTAGCCTGGCATGATGGCGTGCATCTGTGGTCCTAACTACCTTAGGAGGCTGAGGTGGAAGGGTCACTTGAGCCTAGGAGGTCAAGGCTGCAATGAGCTATGATCATGACATTGCACTCCAACCTGAAGTGCAATGTGTATGTACACACACACACACACACACACACACACACACACACACACACACACTATACATCTGCCTAGGGTGCCAAACAAGTGTATAAATATTTTAAAAGATGTTATCTGTGTATTACTTTTAGTTTGCCATAATCCAAAGTGTCTGGACACTGATGGTAACCACTGTGAGCACCTCTTTTAATTGCAGAATTCAGACACGACTTGTATTCGTCTTTTGTTATTGGTATATATTATTACAATTTTAAGATAGCTTTTTCCTTTCTTAAAATGTGTATATATTTGGTGCCAAAACTTAACCATATGGAGTACTCAAAACTAAACCAAAGTAAATCTCACACTGGTGATTAAGATGCATGAAAATCCATCTCACCCCAATATTTCCTCAGAAACTCAGATTTAGTTGCTTTCACACCTCGCTGAGGTTTGGGGTTGCGAAACATCTTCTGGGTTTCATCTCATGACCGTGGACTCCGTGACCAGGGTGCAGTCTTCTAATACACTCAAAACAACAAGCCCTAAAAGAACCAAAATGGTGTTGTTCTCCCCTTGCCTTAGAATACACCGTGTTCTTAGCAGAAATGGAAAGAAGAGGCCTCTCCTTGCAGGGCTTACCTGAGGTCTTTGGGGCCCTCCACTGATTCTGCCTGGTTCTTCGTGCCCCAAGTTTCTCCTGAAAGCCCTCCTCCACACGTGAAGCAGCCAGATGTCTCTGGTCGCCAGCATCATCAATTTCTCCAGCTGACCCCACTCAGGACCACCCCAGTGCTCCTCAGCCTCTGCAATCAGGCACCTGCCTCATAATTGGAGGACTCCAGAGTTTACTGTCTAAACCAGGACACTTTCGAGAGTGCTAAAGTGCTAAACCAGATGGTGCTTCAGGACAACAGGCATACACTTGGGATGTGTGGCCACCCTACCATGACTATAATACAATGTGATAAATACAATAGTAAAAGTTTAAACACTTTGCAGTGGAGACATTATAATGTAATGTACCAAGAGGCTGAAATTTGTTTCCAGTCAAAAGCATCTCCAAATTATTTTCTTATCGGCATTCATGGTTTTTTTTTTTTTTGTTTTTTAAAGCCGTCATGTTAGACTGGGGATATTTGTGTCATGCTGCACAGCAGAGCCCGGGCTCTGGAAGGAAATGCTTTTCTGGTGTCTTGGAAATGTATTTTGTGACTCAGAATTCCTGCAGGGGAGCTCATTTTGCAATTTGGTCAGCACCATAGGGAAACGAGTCTCAGAAATCTCTGAAAGAATTGTGGAAATAGTTCATTGACAATAAAGGCAACAAAATCAAATGATAGATCACACTTATCTTACTCGTCTATCACAATTCCTCTGCCAAGGGCTTTGTATTTCTTAACTCATTCAGCCTTCACAATAGCTCTCTGAGGGGATAAATGTGACCTTATTTCGAGGCCACAAGCTAGTGAGTCCTGGACTGCCTATAGTAATGTCTGTCTGTCTGTCTATCTATCTCTCTATCTATCGTATCTATCTATATCTTCTATCATCTACCTGTTATCTACTTTCTATCATCATCTTTCTGTCAATATCTAACTATTATCTATCATCTTTCTATCAATATCTATCATCCATTTAATCTATCATCTGTCATTATCCATCTATCATCTATCTATATAGCTGTCAATCTATCATCTATCTACCTATCCATCTAGCTCCCCAGAGGATCTCAATAAAAGCAGAGAAGAGTAAATGAAAGGTCATGAGGCAGAAACAATGTCGGACCCTGTGCAATAAACTGTAAACCTCATGAAGGAAGACATTGTTTTATTCACATCTTCGTTCCCAACTGAAAGAGCCACTAAAACATAATAAAGGTCAGTAAATATGTGAGGAAAAGAGGAAGAAATGAAGGAAGGAAGGAAATCAGGAAGGGAGGGAGGAAGGAAGGAAAACAGAAAAGAAGGAAGAAAAAAACAAGAAGCGAGGGAAAAAGGAAGAAAAACAGGAAGAAAGGAAAACAGCTAAGAAGGAAGAAAAAACAGGAAGGGAGGGAAAAGGGAAGAAAAACAGGAAGAAAGGGAATAAGGGAGGAAACAGAAAGGAAGAAAAGGAAAGAAAATAGAAAGGGAGGAAAACAGGAAGGGATGAAGAGAGGAGGAGGGAAAAAGGAAGGAAGAAAGAAAGGGAAGAGAATAGGAAGAAAGACAGGAAAAAAGAGAGGGAGGGAGACAGGAAGAAAAACAGAAAGAAAGGAAAACAGGAGGGAAGAAAGGAAAGAAAACTGGAAGGAAGCCATGAGAGGAGATGGGTGTGGAGAAGCCAGAGGCTGTATCTGGCGGGAGTGGAGATAGTGGTAAAGAATTTGAATTCTGTTTCAAGGACAATGGCACGTTATGGAAAAGATTTTTTAAAGAGGAGTCAGGAGGCTAAATAATCACTCAGACTGTGTGAAGGGTGGATAGCAGGCTGGGGCCAAAGGGAACTTGAGGAGTCCAAGGACAGGCTTCTTAAGCTGTTCTGATAGAGGACTGGTCGTGGGGAGCACGTGGCTGCAGTGGGGACGTAGAGGGCTGGCGCTCCTGGGTTGTCAACTGTCAACACCAGGCAGATGGTGGTGTCCTTTACTGAGGAAGGAGTGTGTCTAGGGAGACACCCAAGGAAGGTTAGCCGTTAATCTAGGTCGACACAAGCACTAGTTAAGAATAGGAAAGCTGTTTATAATAAAATACTAAGTAAATAGTTTTAATAAAATGATGATGAAGAAAACATGGATATTGAAAATTGAGTAGAAAACATGTTAAGTGGACACTTTGCTTTATGGAGAATTTTGTGGTTTTAAAAAAATTAATGCAGGCTGGGCATGGTGGCTCAAGCCTGCAATCCCAGCACTTTGGGAGGGTGAGGTGAGGGGATTGCCTGGGCAACTTGGTGAGGCCTCGTCTCTACAATAAATCAAAAAATGAGCCTGGCGTGGTAGTGCACACCTGTAATTCCGACTACTTGGAAGGCTGAGGTGGAAGGATCGCCTGAGCCCAGCAGGTCGATGCTGGGGTGGCTGTGAGTGTGCCCACTGTACTTCATTCCAGCCTGGGGAAAGGAGTGAGACTCCAACTAAAAAATATTAATGTAGAGTTCTGCCCTGTTTGCTAGACTATTGTGAATTAAAAAGTAAAGTTTGCATGAAAAACAATAAGTCTATGAGAAAAGTCTAAAATGTTTGTCTTCCAGAACAGAATTTAATTATAATAAATTCTTTAAAGATTTGATATATTTTGTAGTGGGATTATTTTAAAACCACTAGAAGCTATATTATCAGGTCCTGAAACCCAAACTCAAATGAAAACAGGATTATGAAGGGTGTGTATGGAAGAGTTTATTGATATTCAGTTCTATTGTGAAAGACCTTAAGACAAGGCCTGAAATTCTGCAAATAGATATCAAGATACTCCAGGACCTAGGGCAGATTGGGTCAGTGAAGGGATTTACATGCTCTTTTTCCTTTTCCTCCTTGCCTCTATTCTTTATGATTTTAAATTGAAAACAAAATTACATGATGAATTTTTCATAACAACATGGGCTCAAGCACTTCCACATAAGATGAAGGTCACATAGATGATACCTATGAAGGATCTAAAAGTTTATTTTATCTTTGAACATGTGCTGTGTAGATTTCCATTCCTTTAAATCCCAAACTGCATCTGAATCAGGAAATTTCCATGAAGGACTTGGTAATTAGCCAAAAGCCCTTCTCACGACCGAGTTCACACCCCTTACTAATGCCAAGTGGCTTATTTCCTCATAAGTAAGTGTCTTCAAGTTGATGGGATCGTGAAAATTGTGATCTGTTGTTCTAATTGGTCACAGTGACAGTACTGAAAGCAAGAAATAGTTCAACAGAAATAAAAGTTTAAGCACAAAAAGTAAGAGAATTTATGTTTGAAATGGCATTGAGTTTGTATTTCACATTTTTTGTTACAATGCTATTTAAGTGGATTGTATTTCAGCTACGCACCATGCTTCATATGATTAGATGACTATTGTTTGTTGTTTATGTGTTCTCTTCTACCATATAACACGTTAACACTGTATTTACTTGTTATGTTGCAATACTTTGCTGCTGAATTTTAAACTACTTATATTCTTTGAAAAGTTAACTGAAAACCTACTCAAAAAGATAGCTGTGAAGCTAGTATATCTCTTTTAATATACTCAATGGTATGCCTAACCTTGAAATGTTCTCTACTTAAAAATTGTAGATGAAGAGTCTGTGTCTCACAAGTTTCCATCTCCTTGTCTAAAGAGTTTTTAGAATGTTGTCTGTTGCTGATTTACTAATAGCAGCTACCGGTTTGTGTCTTTAGTCAACAGGGATTTGTAAAACAGGGGTCGCTTTTCAGTGTTCTCTTCATGAGCTGATTTTCCTTTGGGTCATATCCATGCCTTCTGTTGAAGTTGTGTCAGCACTGGGAAGATTAAAACGGTTCTTCAGTCCTGAATTCTCTAATAACATAACAACATTGCAGTCCAGGGTGGACCAAGCTTAAAGCCCATGTTAAAATAAAAAGTATGTCTAAAAGCAAAAACAAACACTTCAGGGGAAGATTATCCCCCTTAAATCCATTCTGTGACTTAGGACCTAATTTCCTTAAAATTCTTCTGCTTTTTCCTAACATAAAGTTTCCAAGTGTCCCTAGGCTTCCCTTCGAGTCTTTTTCTTGTTTTGCCATCAGTGGGATTGGATAACAGCTGGTTGCTCTCTTCAGTTTAGAAGTGCTTTTGATACTTTGAAGACCCTTGAATTGTATGAAGATAATCTGAGACTAACTGCAGTAAAGTTTAGATTTATGCAATACAAAATCAAAATCATATTAAGAATAAATTTCTTATTAATAATATCATACCACACCTTTGGCTTGACTACATAAAGATCTACAGACAAACTTTATATTAATGATTTCTCCATGCAATAAATCATAGTGATCAATCAGTAAAGTGATTAATTCAATGATGGACCCTAAGCTAAGAAGAACAGATATAAACTGGTACTTGATTGTGTATTGAGAGGAATCGAGCTTTACATTAATATTTTCACTTCATTTCAAGCAGTCATTTTTCTAAAACTCTGATAACTCTAAAACAACCATATCTATATTTTTAAAAACCCGTATTTTCAGTTTATGTATAAAATACTCATTTCTTTGCATATTCGCAACTGTTATCTATACCCATGGCCAAATTTGTAAACTCTGCTATGATCCACACATTTCAAATGTTTTGAGAATTACCATAGCCAATGTGAATATGCAAGGGGAAAATTTTCAGTTATACATATTAAAATGGGAATGTCCTACTTGTAATTATGTCCTCAGAAAGGACACACAGACTTCATATAACATCTTCTCATCGAGAAATGCTTGCCTCTAAAATCCCACTTTTATTTTTTAATTTATTTTTAAGAAATGAGGTCTCGCTATGTTTCCCAGGTTTATCTCTAACTTCTGGGTTCAAGCATTCCTCTCACCTCAGTCTGCCAAGTGGCCGGGACTAAAGGCATGTGCCACCATGTCTGGCTAACATCTCATTTTTCAATTTAGAAAAGACTCGTCTGGAAACCAAGATCCCAACTTCATATGGTAAAGAAGCACAGAAAAATCTCAAACCCTACATTTAAACGATTTTGCAAGTATTTCTACATCCTGAAAAAAAATTTCAAAGAATTTGGGGAAAATATCACAATTCTGTTTCAAAGAAGCAGTCTGATTAAATGAAGTAATTTTATGACTTTAAAATAAGTGTGGTGGATTGCCTGAGCCCCGCGGGTTCGAGACCCGCCTGGGCAGCGAGACCTCATCTCTACAATAAATCAAAAAAATCAGCTGGGCATGGTGGCGCATGCGTATAATTCCGGCTACTTAGAAGGCTGAGGAGGAAGGATCACCGGAGCCCAGCAGGTCGAGGCTGCGGTGGCCGGGAGCGGCCACTGCACTCCAGTCTGGACGACAGAGTGAGACTCCAACTCAAAAAAAAAAAAAAATAATAAAAATAAAAAAATAAGCGTGAGGCTTCATTTAAGGGGTCTCTGAAATAAAATAAATGCGTGATTGCATGTATGTATGTATTGGTGTATAGATTTGGCTACTTTTCAGCATGATTGTTATTCTAAGATATTAGCGTTTTGGGCACCATCCCCCAAAGTCAGCAAAGCAAAGCATGATACCTACACTTCTCTAGTTAAATGTGAATAAAATTGAATTGAGGCTCTGTGGGCCCTCTGCAAAGTCAGATGTTCAGACCCTTATGCAGATTTTTAGAATCCACACATTTGGGGGCACAGAGAAATATGGTGAGGAAAAGAGGAAGCATTCTTAAGGCAAGGTTGAGGATCTTGTAAAAGGGCCTTCAGGGAACGCAGCTGCACTCTTCTTCTCTTGAAGAGATGAGCCCCTAGCAAGAAGTGCTAGCAAAAGTTGAGCACACGATGTAGCGTGACCATTCGCTATTAACTGTAGTGTTTAAAAGGAGACATTATAAATGATATTACAAACAAAATATCCTGTAAACTTGCATAGAAAGTCACTCTTCTTGGTACCCAATTTAGCTGTGCTCTGTATAAACTGTCAGTTTTGCACATTTTGCCACCTAGCGGATAACCTGCAAACTACAGGATTTTCGCCCCTTGCTGTCAGTTTTCATACTCTGCAGGAAAAGTACCCTAACTCTACCTAGGACAGGTATTTTGTTTTTGTTCATTGGTGCTCCTAGAATCGTGCCTGGAAGTTAGCAGGCAGTCAACAAATAGCTGTGACATGAATGATGAACACTTGATGGAGCCATACTCCATTTAAAGACTATTGTGGCACATGGAGTTGAAAATATAGTCACAGCACAAAGTCGGCATAATGTGCTTCCTAACTGAAATGAGAGTTCAAATGAAAAGTAAACTGTGGGTGGGGCTTATAATGTCATGTTAGAGATGTATCTTCTTGGCTCATTAGAAAGAGAATATGTCATTATTGCTCTGTGTAGACAGAATATTTAATTGAGATATTGAGAGCCTATTTCTATTTCATCCCAACTAGCTTAAACAAATTAACCTTACCCTAGAGCGTGCCCTTTCCTCTTTGGCTAAAAACCATTGCCAGCTTTATTCTTGCTTTCAGCTGTGATGCTTCCTGTTTCTTGTTTCTGTGTCCCCAAACTATGAAGTCCTTTTAATCCTCGTTATAAAATGAATGCATATGTCTATGTTTGAATACATATTTTGTCTTTTTTGTTTCTTTCTTTCTTTCTTTTTTTTTTTTTTTGAGTCGGAGTCTCACTCGGTCGCCCAGACTGGAGTGCAGTGGCCGCTCCCGGCCACCGCAGCCTCGACCTGCTGGGCTCCGGCGATCCTTTCCTCAGCCTTCCGAATAGCCGGAATTACAGACATGAGCTACCACACCCGGCTGATTTTTTGATTTATTGTAGAGATGAGGTCTCGCTGCCCAGGCGGGTCTCGAATCCGCGGGCTCAGGCAATCCACTCACCTCAGCCTCCCAAAGGCGCGGGATTACAGGCTGAGCCACCGAGTCCGGCTGATTTTTTTTTTTTTTTTTTTTGAGTTGGAGTCTTACTCTGTTGCCCAGGCTGGAGTGCAGTGTCACCATCCCAGCCACCGCAGCCTCTACCTGCTGGACTCAGATAATCCTCCCACCTCAGCCTTCCAAGGAGCCGGAACTACAGGCACGTGTTACCATGTCTCGCTTATTTTTTGATTTATTGTAGAGACAGTCTCACCATGTTGCCCAGGCTGGTCTCGAACCCGCGGGCTCAGGCAATTCTCTCACCTCGGCCTCCCAAAGTTCTGGGATTATAGGCTTGAGCCACCGTGCTGGAACTTTTTATCCCTTTTCAAAGTAACATTTCATGTTTTTTGCCTCAGTGAGGCTGAGGTGTTAACAATTTTTAAACATATTTCTCCTGACATAAAGATTGATAATAGAAAAGCAGAATAATTATCATATTTTTTAAATAGTGTATACCACTACTGTCTTTTTTATTTTTGAGACTTTCTTTTAAAATGATATTTTAAAAAGCAAAACATGTAGCTATGTTTTAGCATCTTAGAATGTATGCCAGAAAAAATGTATTAGGTAATCTACCTCAAATTTCTTTTGCAGGAGTATTATTTTCCATTCTAAATTTTTTTTTAAATTTGTATATTTTACACATATAACAGTATTCTAGTAGCTCATTAAAATAACTTATTCTTTTGGTTTTCTAATCAAGTTCATCTTAGATTGACAACATTCTAACACACTTTAATGATACATTGTTGAGATGCAAACCTTATATTTTATTAGCTGCAACTGTATATATGCATTATATAAGACCCATTTATGTTGCATAGAATTAAAACCCTCTCCAGAATTCATCGTTCTAAGCAAATATGCACACACAGTCAAATAAACATTAAATCCAAAGCAAACAATGACTCTAGTTTCCCAGAGTCAATGGGAAATGCATCCTCCCATACAAGAGCCTACAAAACAACAGAAAATCTAAAAACGCCAACTTTGAAGGAGCCAAACAATTTTAAGTTATGAATTATAACAGTCAGTCTTCTAAAACTTGAAAAGTGGCAGTTGCAGTGTAATTTCTTTCTAAGATAACTTTTGCCACTCTGGGGGAAAAAATGAAATAACACACATAGCTCAGAATAATTCTCTTATTTATTTTTAGGTACAGGGGTACATGTGCAAGTTTGTTACACAGGGATATTGTATGATGGTGAGGCTTGGTATTTTACTGAGCCTGACTCCCAGGTGGTGGACATGGTCCCCAGTGGGGAATTTTTCAACCCTTTCTCCCCTCCCTGTTTCCTCCCTTTAGGAGTGCCCAGTGTCTGTTGTTCCCATCCTTGTGTCCGTGTGTATACGGTATACAATAACATTTTAATTATGTGTTAGTGTTTGGGAAATAATTTGTTTTTCTCAATTATATTCCTGGACAAGTTCTAAGCATTTACTGAACCAGCGATAGATTTTATGTTCATGAGGGTCTCAGGAGACAATAGTCATGCATCATTATTTCATCCTTCCCCAAAGCAATTGAGTGCAGATTATTGTGCTTTATAGATAAAACAGAACAGTCTCAATGTCAGCTTCTGTGACATTGACAAGACTTCTTTGGGTAAGAGATCAAAACACTCCTTTATTATTATAAGCTTAGTGACCATCTTAATGGAATTAAACAATTACTCCTGCTGCATTGGGGATAGAAGTTTGGGGTGTGAGTGTGGAAAATAGTTGTCTTTTCCCTGCTATGCTCTTATTGTTCAGAAGCTCTCTTTGTGATTTTTTGTCTGTTTTTTGGTTTTGTGATTTTTTTTTGTGTGTAGGAATCTCATTCTGTCGCCCATGCTGGAGTGCCAAGAAATGCTCACAGCCACTGCAGACTCAACTTGCTGGACTCAGGTGATCCTTCTGCCTCAGCCTTCCAAGTAGCTGAAACTCTAGGCATGCACTGCCATGTCCAGATAATTTTTTGATTTACTGTAGAGACGAGGTCTCGCCATGTTGCCCAGACTGGTCTCGAATCCATGGGCTCAAGCAAACCTCTCACCTCCACCTCCCAAAGTACTAGTATTTCAGGCATGAGCCACCACACCTGGCTAAGAAAGAAGCTGCCCTATAATCTCAGGATTATTATCTAAGGACACACACTGTATAGACAACTTAACCAAACAGATTAATCTACTTTTTCTTTCTTTCTTTTTGAAAATCAAGAGAAGTTAGTTAGGTGATTTTCACAGATTTGGTCTTTTAACATCAATAAGACATAGTACTACTTATATTTGCTTTTATCATATTTATCATTATGACTAAAATACAAAACAAAACCCAAAAAAGTCATATTTTGCTTACTGTCCTCACAGTAGCAACACATATCATTTAAAAATAAATAAAATATGCCAGATGCAGTGGCTCATGCCTGTAATTCCAGCACTTTGGAAGGTTGAGGCAAGAGGATTTCTGAAGCATAGGAGTTTGAGACCAGCCTGGGCAACACAATGAGACCTTGTCTCTAAAGAGAGAGAGAGAGAGAGAGAGAGAGAGAGAGAAATAATAAGAAGGAAGGAAGGAAGAAAGGAAGGAAAAAAGAAAGAAAGAAAAAGTTAGGCATGGAGTCATGCTCCTGTGGTCCCAGCTAATCAGGAGGCTGAGGTAGGAGGATCACTTGAGCCCAGGAGGTCAAGGTTGTGGTGAGCCATGGGATTGTGCTACTGCAATCCAGCCTGGGTGACATAGTGAGACCTCAACTTAAAAAAAATGAAAAAATAAAGCATAAAAAGTGGTTTTGTGTATATCATACATAAGACTTATGGGGAAAAGATAGTAAACCCAAATAGTCACATATGTAAGTCCAGGAAATACAAGAAAAAGAGAAAACCCAACAGATACAATCTCTAAAGTCACCAAAAGACTTTCACATAGCTAATACCTTCAGATTTTATGTTTCAATATAATTCACTGTTTAAATAAAAAGTCTCTCACTTTGGAGAGAGCTCTTAAAGTAAAAAAAAGAGTGATATTTATCTTTTTTCATTTTGCTACAAAGTACTTGCCATAAAATAATTAGGTTTTATAAAAGTACAGTATTGGTGGTGATGATTTCATATACTCAGATATGAGGTGTATGCAAGTTATGTTTTATCAGAAAGATTAGACAGCTTTTTTGTCTTGATTTTTAATGATTTCTTGCAAATATACATTTATTACTTTCCCATCCATGTCTGGGAATAAAGAAGAAAAAGTTGTTTAACCCAAAGAGTTGCTGTTCTTTTTTGGTCTAATGGTGGAATCATTCTGATACCACAGAGGAGGATGTATTATGAAAATTGCTAAAATATAACTGTGTTTTCACTGTTTTGTGTATGCTGCCAGGTAGTTAAAAACATTTATTTTAAGTAACCACGTATGTTTAAAAAGCCAAACGTACTATTTGGTGTCATGGGGCTATAATTTGTTAGGAGACCAACTTTTCTCCCACAAAGTAACATTTAAGAACCAAATGTCATCAAATATACAAATGACTAAGAGGACTAAATGTTATTAAATTGGAAACATAATGTCTTATTTGAAACTGCTTTAAGAGAAATGATGTGTTTTGCGCGTGGTTATCTCAAACTGTGGGCCCTAATTTTGGAAACTCATTTATCTACTTTCCTTCTTCGCACTCTCCCAGGGCTCTGGCCCTGACTCACACAAATCCTACCTAACCTCCCTCGGCATCTATGGCAATCAAGGCCCAAGGGAGAAGAAAAACCACGTCACGCCTGGAACACACCTGAAGCCTTGTTGCCCAGGACTGCCCAGGAGTGTACTCGTTAGCATCTGCGGTGACCTCCTCTGGAAATAAGCGCATCCGTCCCGTGGGTTTAGGAGATTCTGCTCACGAGAAGTGAGGTGGGCGGTGGGGGGGGTCTTCCTCAAGGCCACCTCTTCCCCTCCCCCTGCTGTCCTCCCCTTCTATCTTCTTCCCCCTCCTCCTCTTGTCTTCTTCCTCTCCTCCCCCCTTTCCCACCCCCACCGCCGCTCTCTCCAGCCCACCTTCTCCTCCCTCCAGGTGTAAGGGGAGGGGCCGGGAGGATATAAACAAGAGGCACTGAGACCCATCTCAAGAGCTTCCCCCCACATCCATGATTGGCAGCTCCAGGGGCTGGAGTGGGAGCCGAATTGGGGGCGGGGGGAGGGGAAGCGGAGCTGGGGGGGGCGGGATTGACGGGGAGCGAGATTGGGAGGGACAGCGGGTTCGGGACTTCACCCAGAGGGGCAGAGGGGGGAGATGCTCCTTTCACCCGGGCATCCTCCAAGGCCGCGTCCGCTCCGCGTGGGCGGGTTCTGGGGCTCCGAGAATCCCTCGAGGACCCAGGGGGAGACTCGTCACGGGTGGTGGAGGGGACAGCCCTCCCCACCCCCCAACAAGGAAAGCCTTTCGAAGGCGTGGGGGCCCGGGTGAGCTCCTCGCGACCTGTCTGGGCCGCGTTTTTGCTTGGAGATGGGTTTAAGGCGAATGTTTGGACTGCTGGGTTGAGATTCGAGCGGGGAGGAAACCTGGGAGAATCGAGTCGTCTGCGTGGACCCGGGAAGAGGCTCCGCGGCGGCGACCAGCCCGGCGGCCCAACCCGCCCTGCCGGGCCGGGGGCGTTCAGGTCGCGGAGCCGGCAACCCCGCCGCGCCACGCGCTGCATGGGGGTCGCCGGCTGAGAGCCGCGAGGGCTGGGCAGCGCTTGGGGATTTGATTGCTTTAAAAACAGCACGAGTCGCCAGGAGCGGTGGCGGACGCCTGGAATCCCCGCGCTTTGGGAGGCCAAGGCGGGAGGATCGCTTCAGCCCAGGAGTTCGAGACCAGCCTGGGCAAAATATCGAGACCTCCTCTGTACCCCCACCCCCCAAATATTAACCGGGCGTGGTGGCGCGCGTCGGGAGTCACAGCTGCTAGGGAGGCTGAAACGAAAGGATCCCCTGAGCCCAGGAGGTTGAGGTTGCGGTGCACCGTGATCGTGCCACTGCATTCCAGCCTGGGCGACAGAGCAACACCCTGATTCAAAACACACAAACAACCGCACACGTGTAACCAGATAGAACCAGCCCCGTTCCTTGAAGGAGGGCGCAGCTGGGCGGCTCCCTCGGCGTTGGGGCTAGGGCGGAAGCCTTCTGGCTTCTGGACCCACACTGGGTCCCCACGGGTTGTCCTGCCACAAGTGGTAGGGATCCTTCTTCTCCGACGCCACCCCCCACCAAGGCTCTTCGCTTTGGACTCTAGGACCTGGCTAGGCTGTGGCTTCGCGGCCTCCTGCAGCCTCCGCGCTCGCTGCAGGACCCACGCCGGATGCCTCCACAAGCCTGCGGGCAGGATGGAAGTGGACGCGCTTTCAGTGATCCGATGGGCTGAGGCCGAAACTGATGGAGCAGGCCAGACTGAGACCCTGCGCCCTGGAGCTGGGCGCGCGCCGGGGAACGTCGGGCAAGCCGAGGAAGGAGTTCTGGGCCGCATCGTCTGCGTCGCCTGAGGCCCAGCCCCAGCCCCCCGGCATCCCGAGATGATCGTCCACTCGTGTCACAAGCGCGCGGGTCACTGCCACCCGCGCGGCGGTGCTGAATTCCGGGCTCGCCCTGGCGTCGCGGCCTCGGGCAGGCTGACGGCGGAGTCTGGGCGCCAGCGTTCGCAACCCGGAGCCTCGCCAGGTCCTCCGTCCGAGTTCCCCGACGGCTCTGGTCCGAGCAAGGTCCCGCAGTCATGGGACCCACGGGCTCCTCCTTCGGTCTCCTGTCCTGCCCGGAAGCCCGAGCTTTTCAAGGTCAAAGGGACATGCACAAGGTCAAGCAGAGCGCGGGGAAACGCTGATCCCAAGTCTCACGGCACGACCCGCCTGGAAAACCCCATTCTGTTTTGGAGACCTCGGGACCCGAGAGCGCCCGTCCGGGGAAACGACTCATTGGCCGTCACTGCCATGTATCCGGGTAATTCTTAATATGGCCGTCTGCCACTCGGGAGGCTGAGGCGGGAGGATGGCCTGAGCCCAGGAAGTCGAGGCTGCGGTGAGCGGTGACCCTGCCGCTGCACCGCAGCCTGGTCTGCGTAGCTTCCTGTGTGTATGTGTGTGTTTGTGCTTTAATATCTGGGTTAAAAGAGTTGGTAGCCCTCAAACAATTTATTTCTGCAGTGAGAAGGCCACAAAGTGGTCTCTTCCCTTCTATTTTCGTTTAAACCTCTCTCTCCCCGCTGTCCCTCCTCCTCCCTCTCCCCTTCTCTCCCTCTCTCTCTGTCCCCCTCCCTCCGAGAGTCGAAAAGAGAGAACCCCCAGCCTTCAACTGTCAACTGTTTTCCAAACACCAGATTAATGCTCCCCAGGACTCGGTAGTAACGTGACCTTTCTGTTTTCAGATGTGTTTTCCAACATGTAATCGTTTGTTTGTTATGTCTCTCTGGGTGGAATAAAGAAAGCTGGGGGAAGGGTGTGTGTGTCGCCAGAGGAGAAAGAAAGGACGTGGGGGCGGGTTGCGATCCCTCTTCAAAACGCGCAAAGCGTTTTATTTTTCTTTTCAAGAAGATAATCCTGGAGTGGGGGGTGGGGGGCGGCGGGAATCCACAGTGCTTCTCCAGAAAAGGAACCAAGCACTCGATAAGCAATTATTTAAATATAAACAACTCCCCCAACAAAAGTCGAATCAATGGGTTTTTAAAATTTCTCTTGCGGGAGAGGGACTTTCGGGGGGTGTGGGTAATACTTTGTCTTGATCTAAGTCATTGCATGAGAAGTTTCAAAGAATAGTTTATCATGCCTTTCATGAGTTATGATTTATGTCCCCCTTTGGACAGTTATACTCAAATTAACATGTTTTTAAAATCTGGGAACTAGCTTCTATCCGTGTATGTCACTCTCTTCTAAAACTTATACCTAATACATGTTCATATGAGTATATTTATTTAATTGTATTAATGCATTTACCTATAACTCGATTTCTGGCGAATACCTCCTGAATCTAATTGAAAACAATATACTTGAGTTAGTTATTTGAAAGCCAGCATTAATATTGCACCGCTTTTTTTTTTTTTTAAGTCAAATGTCAACTATGCAAGGAGAGTCTAAACTTTGTTTTAGGAAATGCCCAAAGAAATCAAAAAGCTATTTGGTTAGATATAAAAATTTTGTACAAAAGAAAAAAAAAGTATTTAATTGTTTGAGACCAACTCTCATTAGAAAACACTTAATTCCAAACAGGAATTTTTAAGAAGTCATACTCAAAGGTGAATTCCTGCTACCAGAAAGATGCCAGTTTTAAACTCCCCCCCCCCATAAAGTATTATTGGACTGCTTTCAAGGTTAGTGACTAAGCATCTCACCAAGAAACCAGAGCCTCGATCTCTCTCCTCATTTAATCAACAGCTTTTATCGCCGGCATCAGCCTCGCTAACGACCTCACCACGGCCCTGGTCCTGATTCGGTTCCTTCGCTTGGGACCCCGCCCAAGTCACCCCGATACTTTCCCACCCTGTCCACCTTGGAGGCAACGTGATTCCCAGGCTGGGAAATCATGTCCCGACGAGTCGCTGGATTCCCCCCCCCCCCACCCCGATCGTCGTCCCTAATCGGCCCTTTTGTCGCCAGGAACGGTCGCGGCTCGCGCGGCCCACCGAGGCCCAGCCGCTGGCTTCGCCGCCCTTCCGCGGTTTTATGACTGGGTGCTGCGGTGGCAATGTTTATAGATCATAAACAACGAATCCATTTCTTGCCTAATGAATTGCCCCACCCGCGAGCCCTAACGCCAGTCCCTCGCTCCAGGGTGGATCTGGGCCAGCGCCTGGGGGAAGAGGGGGAACGACCCAGACGGTCAAAGCCGAGGGACCCGAGGTCCGCGGACACGCGCTTCAGGCCCCCCCCGCCCCGCCAGCGACTCAGGCCTCGCCCGCGGCGCCTCTGCCCGCGCGTGTTGGACGGGGCGACCTCCACAGCTCTTTCCTTGGCGTCTACAACGTGCAGGGAGGGACGCGCCAGGAGGCGCGCGCTAATGTTGGTGGCCACAGCAGCTCCCGATGTGGCCCCACCGGCGTCGGTCTTCCACTCTTCCCCCCCCCCTCCTCCCACCGTGCACACGCCGGAGTCCCCCTGGCTCGCAGGGAGGCTCTGCCCGCCCCAGTAAGGTTGGAGCTGGCCAGGGCGCTCCCGCCCCGACGTCTGGAAGGGACGCTCCCGGCTGGGCGCTCAGAGCTGGCGACCACTTTGGAGTCCGGTCTCAAAGAGAGAAGAGTGTGTTCAAACCCCCAGGAAACTCTGGAGACGCTACTAACGAATCCCAGGAAGAGGAGGAACCGGCGCCCCGAGAGGTCCTTTTGCGCCCACGATGGAGGCCGCGCACAGCCGGCAGGCAGTGAGGGCAGTGACCTAGCCGGGGGTGGGCCGCAGATCCCCACGCCGGGTGGCGCAGGGGGCACGGCCGCCGAGAGCGGTGCTGGTGGCCGCGGGGCCTTCCCTCACCGTGAAGACCCCGAGGAGCCAAGGCCGGTGGGACCCGAGACGCCTCGGATCCGCAGTTCACGCGCTACAAGCTGCGCTGTGTGAGCAGAGAGACTTCCTTTCCTTCCAGGGCAGTTTTGCGTTTATATATTTCATTTTAGGAAGCTAGTGTTGATGTCACCTTGCAACCGAGCCCCGGTTCCAGGAGAAATTCCCTCCCAGAGCCTCAGGACAAGAGCGTCAGACCCACTCTCTGTGCCTCTCTCCTCCCCCATTTACGTGTGATCTTTCTTCCCGTTAGTAGGTGAAGAGGTCGTTGGGTCAGTATTTATTTTTCTAGGTGGCTAGTTCTTCCCAAAACTGTGGGTGAAGAGCACTTCCACCCCTGTCTCTGCCTTCATTCACTCATCTTGATGGATAAATCCCTTCCCCCCCCCCCACGGGGACAGGGTGGTTCTAACGTTCAATTGTTGACTTCACCAGTCTTGACTGATTGCCTACTCTTTTAGGCGGTGGAGACACAATTTACGCGCGCGCGCGCGCGCGCGCGCACACACACACACACACACACACACACACACACACCTCTCCTAAGCTTCCTCTCTAGAGGGAAGTTCAGGTTAATCTCAGGACTCACTTGGGGCTGGGCACCGAGGGGCTGTGATGTTTAATAGAGGCATAAGACACAATCCCAGCCATCTGGGGGAAGCCTCTCTCTGCCACCTGAGAGATTTCTCCAGCTTGTGTGGTTTAAATCCACATTGTGACTGATGTGCTTAATAGCAGGGAACCCCCACTTCCTTCACCTCCGGAGCCCACATTTATTGGTGGGGTGACAGCTTGGTGGTAGTCACTGCCCAACCCATGGGGTAAATAATTCGGTATGTGTAGTGTCCTCCAAGGAATCTTGGCCCCACAGATCTTCGGTGACACCAAGTCAAACTCAAGACAAAAAACAGGCTCGAGAGAGAGAGGAGATTCCCTCGCCCCATCGCAGAGCTTGGCTCCTTTACCTGCCTGAGATCTCACTCTTTTCGGCTCCCTGGGGAGGCGGTATTAGGCCTGCGGGAGAACCCGCAGCTTCTGAACTGCAGCCAGGGCGAGCTGGGTTTCTCCCCGCGATGCCTGTCTTCACGAAGTTTTCCCAGCCTCTTCCTTCAGGGAAAGTCTCTTCCCCGGGGAGGGAGCTGCCCTCTGCGCGCCAGGCCTGGTGTCTGAGCTTCCCAGCGCCGCCTTCACTGCGAGCGCAGACACCGACTCAATCATCCCTTGATGAAGAAGAGAGCTAAAAATGATCTCCAAAGAAAAACTCCAAAAGAAACAAAGGCACAACGGCCCCCGAGAGCCGTGGGCTTGTTTTCTCTGACTCTGCTGTGACTTGAACCTGCCGCATCAGAAATAAAAGTCAGTGAGGACACACAGCGCCGACCGGCTCTTCAGAGCTGGGTGGTGCGCGCCTGCTTCATACGCAGAAGACAGAAAATAAATCCCTGTTGCCTCATGAAAAAAAGAAGAAAGTAGGAATTTATATAGATGGAGTTGTGGAAAGGGACTCAGAGCGCGCAGGAGGAGGCGGCCTGGACCGTGAGGACCGTCGCAGACGCGGGGACCTGGCGCTCGCGGCCCTGGGAGGACCGGGAAGGAGTCGCCCAGTCCGGCGGGAGCGGCCTGTCTTTGATCTGATCATCAAACGAGCTGGCGACCCGGCAAGGCGTAGCCGTGGGCAGCCTGGGAAGGGCTGAGGACGTCCGGAAGGCGTTGACGCTTCGGAGAGGCTTCCGAACTCGGTGGACCGAGGAGGAGAAACCCCTCGCCTGCAGGAAGGGGTGGCGGGACCAGTCTGGACCGAGCCGCACGCGGCGGGCACGCACCGTCCTGGAGCGCGGAGCCGGGGTGCTGGGTCGTCACTTTGCAGTCACCTCCCGGGGAGGCGGTGCCCGCCGAGGGCTGGGGACCCGGGGACCTGATTCTCGGCCTCAAAAGCATCCGGGGTCTCTGAGCCTCAAATTCGTCCAGGCGAGTTCAGGGACCACAGCCTGCAAAAAGGGGAAAACGCATAGGAAAGCGCTGCGTCCACTGGATGGGACCGCAGCGTTACCATGCGCCGCTGAAAATGTCATGTGTAAACGCAGGGACATTGGGTAAGAAAATACTAGGGAGCGCTCTGGATTCATTTCCTATCAAGGGTTTCTGTCGCCTCTTCTGTAGCTCCCGCTCTCATGTGAAGTTGACATTTAAACTTTGCGTACAAAATACACAGTCTTGTTGCCTTTTCTTCTTCCTTTGTAAAGTTAAGCTGCCCGAAGAAAACTTGGCTTTAGAATTAACCAGAGATCGTTCTCCATTCAGGAGCATAGAAGTACTGTGTGTGCAGAGGTGGGTTCAAAGGAAGATCCTCAACCCACCTCTCCAGCCCCCCTCCCCCACCCTAGGCGGGTCTGGAGATGTGGAAAAATAAGGAAAAATAATTTATTGATAGCGAGTCACAGTTAAGACTCAATCTTGTCACTTTAATATTATGTAAAATCTAGCCCCAGTAGGATTTTTTTCTTCGCTTATTAAAAAAAAAAAATTGCAAAAGTTAAATGAATACTCTGCCCATATCTTGCTGCAAGGAGAATACCATTGGGAAATTTGGCATTACATTTCGTTTGAGCATCCCAGATGACCACGGTTTAGTAATTTTATATGCAAAAATAGAGGCACTAAACATCAATATGTGCAACCAAATTTTGTGCAGAGAGCTGAGAACGCCTCTGCCTGGATTTTGGGAAGAATAGAATGTTTTATAAAACAGACAGTCCGGATGAATATATGTTGGGCGTTTCTGTTGGTATGGGTGATAACAGAAGACTTTTAGAGTAAAATTCATATATATAACAAAAATATATTTATAACAAAATGTATAACAACAATATAGTTGGCATGATCAGAAGAATAAAACACTCATCCCAGGGGAAAAAATCTAGATTGATTTAGACAGATGAGAAGTACTCCCCCATCCATCCAACCCCCTGTCCTTCCCATCACTGCCCCCTTTTGCTCTGGGGTGCCTTTCTCCTTTTCCCAGTCCCTCCACTGGGCTCCTTAGCCCCAGGTACCTTACAGTTCCCTATGCAATGGTCTTAGGAACATTTCTTTATCCCCTCCTCCACCAAAACTTACTAGGTCCCAAGACCTACTAGATATGCTCATTCATATGGAGGAGCTAATAGACAGTTTCATGTATTCTTTGGCCAAATCTGTTGTAGTTGCCCTAAAACTGATACTTTTTTAAAAAGGTGGACTAGAAGTGGAAATTTTAGGCAACTTTGCTACAAGGGGAGATATTTAAGGGGAGATTGCTTATAAAGAATCTTTTAGCTGTGATAAATAGCTTGTCTATGGGCTGAACTGACCAGAGGCCGCCTCTAGTGGTGAGTGACTTCACTTATCTTCTAAATTAGTCGCAAAATCTATTCTTCAAATGGAAGTTTACTTGGGAGCCTAACGCATGAAACCAATTAAAAAGAATCTCCCTGGTTGAGGGGAGAATGATGGACCAATAGCCTTGGAAACTAGGCTGGTAGCAGCCCTTCACCCTCATTTCTCGCCTGGGGCTTCTGGAAATACAGATTGAAAATCATTATTTGCGTGAAGTCAGTATGGAAGATATTGACATCTCTGGAAGACATAAAAAAAACAGAGGTAGAGAAATATTACATAATTAGAAGCATTATCAGTGACCATGATGAAAACAATCATATGTCCATATAACATGTATAAATATTTTATGAACAATAAGCATATTTATAAGCAGGCATAAATATATAAATATATTTATAAACAATAATTACTGGAAATAGTTCACTTTTTTCATCTTCCTTGAACCAAGGATCTAGTGACCATTTGTGTCATCACCATCTGTGTTGAGGAATGAATGCTAGAAAATCACAATTTGAGGTCTGGGAAGACAGCCACAAGAATGAAATGCTGTGAAAGTTATGGAGATATTCCCCATTATCCCCATCTGAAGCAGGTCAGGCTGCACTGATAACAGCTGTAGAAGCAATTGGGGATCTTATTCATAAAATCAAAGGCAAAATGCCAGATGGCAACCAACCAAAGGGGGGGTTACAAATGCTGGAGAGACAGTGAGCAAATCCTTTGGAGAATAAGCATGGCTGGATCTTTGTTCAAATGTAGAAATCAGCTTTTCCTCCCAAACTTTCAGGCAATGGAGTATAAAAGAAAAACAAGACATGTTTGTTAACTAGGAAGTTTATCTATGGAGAAAAACAAATTTTTTTAGTTGGAGATTTGATGGGCTGTGCAGGCTGCTGTCATTTTTCTTGTCTCTCTTCATAATCTCTATGTAACCCAGAAACAGCCAGTAAAAGAAGAGAATCTCTGCTTCTTTAATTGCTTCCTGTAAATTTGACAACTACTACCCCAGTCTCATTGGCTGCTCTCCTTCTAAATAAGCCACTCTTTCAAAGACGGCATAATTATTGCGAACATTTACTTTCCTGGCTATACATCATGCCTATCAAAACTAAGTGCTTCCAACCTACCTTCACCATGTCTTAGCCTCTTACTTGAGCGGGACGTTTAGCTGTTCAATGTTACTTAATTTCTTTGTTGGTAAATAGTCAAGCTAGGATAATGTTTGCCCACCATCTGAAATAAAACCCCAAACAAAATGCATCAAAACTGAGGATCAGAAAATAAACTCAACTTTATGGTGAATCAGAATTTTTGATTCCAACTTAATCTCACTCACACCAGACTATTTTGTAATTTATACATTTTATGTTCATGAGACTCTTGGGTGAAAGGCCTATAGGAAGAAGAGTAAATTTAAGAATTTTTGTGTGTGTGTGCGTGTTTACTTGGAAAGGAATGGTTATCAAAAAAAATGACATAAACTGGAACAATGTTATCACTCTAGTGATTTAATGAGTTACTAAAATTCTAAACCTAAAATACAGATATTTCCCGTAGAGCTCTCAGAAAAAAATATTTTCACATTTTAAAAAGTTTCAAGTGGGAAACCCAAAACTTCACCTGTACCCACACCACTTATTTTGAAATCCTGACTTATACCCCATAACTTTAAAATAAAGTTAAATTTTAAAAGTATCAGTGGTGGTATAAATAAAGGTCATCTAAATTAATTTTTAAAAACGAATTTTATTGATTGGTTTAAGAGATATTTTCCTAAGAAAAACTAGGTCCTTGTAACTAATATTTAAACCATGGGCATTGATTTAAATACACTATGAATCATAAAGAAATATCCTAATTCAAGGAACATGTTTGGGATCATCATTAAGGCTCTAGTTTGTGTGGTGTGCAGTAAAGAGGTCATCTGGTACCTACGCCATTAGTTTGATCCATGAAAATTCGGCAATTTGATTGTGAGAGGCTTTTTTAACTAATGGCTTTTGAGCGATCCTAGTTTTATTTGGCCTCTCTACTGGCCAAATAAACCATTTGATTCCAAATGTCTATTTTAGTATATGCTGCATAATGATACTTTATATCGGTGCTGCCAGGTATAATGTTTAACTATGAATGAAACTGACTTTGCTTCCAATGCTTGACTCCTAGGTATTATTTTAATTTCTTCACATAAAAAAATCATTTTGGGGGCTTTATCATTTCACAGTTTGGTATATATGTTTAAAATAATAAGAAAACATAAGGTATTTGGGAAACTGTAACGAGCTGGGTGGCCTGTCATGTCAATTCTAATATGTGCAGTGTGAAATGGAGATGGACGTAATTATGAAAAAAAAAATTTCCATGCAAACACACCTTCAGTGAACTGGGAGAGATCTAAAATGAAACAAAATCATCCATTACAAATCAGCAATTTTGTTAATCTTTGTATAGTCCTATGTATCAGAACCTAGAGGAAATACTGTAATGTGTTCTTGTATCTGGAAGATATTAAACGATTGCAGTGACACAATGTACATCTGCATATGTGATTAGTCATGCTTTAATTTTCCTTTAATGGCTGCGTATGGGGAGGAAGTGTTTGAAAAATCCTACTGCTTACTTTGTTATCCTTCTTAATTGAGGAGGAAGGTGGTAGAGACTCAGTTTTGCCGTTATATAGTCCCTCCCAAACTTGAAAGAAAGACTTGCACAACAATCGACAAATATTTGTATGACAGACATTTCTAGAAAGAAATCAAGGTACCATAGATGTGGAGAGATTATATAAGTGCATACGATGTTATGTGTCCCTAGGAGAGATAAACAGATACATATTTGTTTGGTACACCGCACTAAACATATGGAAAAGCAGTAACTTTTATTTATGACCGATGGAACTTCTCTGGAAAGGTGTACAAGATGCTGATAATATTGGTTGTTTTCAGGAGAGGACCTTGCTGCTTGTAGGACAGGGTTGTGAGGGAGACAGTTAAACACTTTATACCACTTGAATTTTAAAAACTGAGATTGTATTACAAAACTATTTTAAAACTAACAAAATAAAATAATTAAGTACATGGTTGAATTCCAAAATAATGATTCCAGTGGACATCATGGTACCTTGGAATTTTGTGTGAGTCCACTTGAAGAAACAGGAGTATAGACTGAATATTTTTTTTTTGAAAGTAGGATTTATTAAGAGGACAGAAAAGCTCCCACCGTGGGAGAGGACCCGAGGAGGTTGCCCTACACTGAATATTATTAGATGAATAAGGCCGGGTGCAGTGGTTCATGCCTGTCATCCCAGTGCTTTGAGAGACCAAGATGGGACGCTCGCTTGAGCCCAAGTGGTGAGACCCCCATCTGTACAAAAAAAAATTTTTAATTTAGCCAGGTGTGGTGGCAGTAGTGTCAGCTATCAAGAAGTTGAGGTGGGATGATCACTTGAACCTAGGAGTCTGAGGTTCCGGTCAGCACTGCACTTCAGCCTGGAAGACAGAGCAGGAGCCTGTCTCTAAAATACATACATACATAAAAGATGAATACTATCTGGATAGACAGAAAGCAGTGGGAAGTATTCAAGGCAGGGCAACTAACATTAAACAAAAGTCTGAAGGAGGAAATTAAGACATTGGTGGTCTTTGTAAGCACACAGGACTGACTATAATTAAATCGGGAGGTATGGCTGGAGAGATGAGAGTACAGATTCTGAAGGGGTCTTGAATGCCAGAACAAGGAGTCTAGACTTTAAATAACACAAGCAGCGAGAAACTTTGGAGAGTTTTGTCCAGGGGAAGTGAGTCTCCCACTAATGCTCAGTGTGGACTGGCATAAGAGAGATTGGAGTTGAATTCAATGTTCCTGGCTGGTGTAGGGGCTGGGGTTAGTGTGGTAAGGTTGGAGGGGTGAGGGTGAGGAAAAGTGACTGGAGGGTGAGGGAAATCCTCCAGCACATGGAGGGTTCCCAAAGATAGAGTCATCATCAGCCCTGCATTCTTAAAGTTCAGAAAGAGTGGAACCTGAGAAAACATGATTTGCTGATTTGTAAGTAATTGTTGACAGAGAAGGTACCCTAAGTTTTTGGTAAATGTGCATTTTCAAAAGTGGAGGGGGAGGAAACTGAATTTTCAGGAGTTATGGTAGAAGTGGAAAGCAAAAGAAAGAACACTATTAAGATTAAATAATCCGCCGGGTTCAGTGGCTCAGCCTGCAATCCCGCGCCTTGGGATGCTGAGGTGAATGGATTGCCTGAAGCCGTGGGTTCGAGACCCGCCTGGGAAACTTGGTGAACGCTCATCTCTACAATAAATCAAAAAATCAACTGGGCATGGTAGTGCGTGCCTGTAGTCCCAGCTACTTGGAAGGCTGAGGCGGAAGGATCGCCAGAGCCCAGCAGGTCGAGGCTGCGGTGGCTGGGAGCGTGCCACTGTACTCCAGTTGGGGCAACAGAGTGAGACTCCAACTCAAAAAAAAAAAAAAGATTAAATAATCCAGTATAATCAATATTTTTAATCTTCCTCCTCCTCCTCCTCCTTCTCCTTCTTTCTTCTTCTTTTATTATTATTATTATTTGAGTCAGGGTCTCACTCTGTTGCCCAGGATGGAGGGCAGTGGCATGATCACAGCTCACAGCAGCCTTGACCTCCTGGGCTCAGCAATCCTTCCACCTCAGCCTCCCGAGTAGCTGGGAATACAGACGCATGCCACCTCATCCAGCTAATTAAAAAAAAAAAATTTCTTTGTAGCGATGAGGACTCGCTATGTTGCCCAGACCAGTCTCAAACTTCCCGGCCTCAGCCTCCTAAGTAGCTGGGACTACAAGTGTGCACCACCATGCCCAGCATTTTTGATATTTATTGACTGTCTAGTATGTGCTAGAAACTGTATGCAGCACTGGAGGTGCAGCCTGGAACAGACAGACTTGGTCCTGCCTTTATGGCATTGATGTACAGACAGATATTAAACAAGTGATTAGTAATGAGTAGGTAGTGCATCATGGGAGGAGAAGAAAGGGTGCCGCTGGAGTTTGTGGCAGGAAGAGAGAGCTAGAAATGGAAAAGGAGCTGGAAGAGTGTGGTGGGGACACAGGAAATACTTTTCTCCCCACTACAGTCACATGTCTCTGAAGGTTGTTTTCCTGTTGTCTGGGGCGAGGACCAGCGCAGATCATCGATGAGGCAATGTCCTCCGGAAGGCCCGAGGACCTGGAATTAAGCACAGGCCGAGAGGCCCACTGGTGGAAAAGAAGGACACTGATATTGGAGGCAGGAAGGAAGACAAGAAAACTATTTAAAGTAAAGGCAATGCTGGCTAGAGGTTTAGGAAAGGAGTTGAGGACACTCAAGGCTGAGTGCTTGGTCCTCAGAGTATGTTGAGGCTGGAGGGTGTGGGCTTGGGATAGCAAGTGGGGAAGTGTGCTGACTGACCGAGACTTTGTTCTGTTTCCTGGGTAAAAGACTGCAGCGTAAGTCCCAGGTCCACTCAAGGCAATGGTGGGGCAAGTGCCTAGGATGGTTACAGAGAGCCTGGAATGGCAGAATGGAGTTTGTTACACATCTCTCTCAACCCACTACTGCTAGTCTGAAAATTCACACAAAAGACTGTTGGTTTACAGGCTGAGCCACTGCCTGAGCCCGCGGGTTCGAGACCCGCCTGGGCAGCGAGACCTCTTCTCTACAATAAATCAAAAAATCAGCCGGGCGTGGTAGTGCATGCCTGTAATTCCGGCTACTTGGAAGGCTGAGGCGGAAGGATCGCCGGAGCCCAGCAGGTCGAGGCTGCGGTGGCCGGAAGCGGCCACTGCACTCCAGTCTGGGCGACAGAGTGAGACTCCAACTCAAAAAAAAAAAAAAAGACTGTTGGTGACTCACGTCTGTAATCCCAGCACTTTTGGGAGGCTGAGGCAAAAGAATTAAAAAAAAATTAGGATTGGGCATGGTGGCTCACACCTGTAATCATAGATATTTAGAAGGCTGAGGCAGGAGGATCACCTGCGCACAGCCTGGGCAATAGAGTAAGATCCCAACCCCCACCCCTCCAAAAAAAAAAGAAAAGGAAAGGAAAGAAAATTCTCACAAAGCGTGATCTAAACGGAAATTTTAAAAATCAATAGGACTGTGTAAAACGCAGTTTTATTCCCTTCTTATATTACATGAAAATAGGATATATTATTTACTTCTGTGTGTAAATCTTTTGCATAATAAGCAGTCTCTGTGTGATAAAAAGATAATAATAATACTTTTAAAAAGGATCAACCGAAGCAATGGATTGTCAGCTTGTTTGAGAATCTACCTAAAATAGTGTGAAATAATTACCAGATTAGGATGGCCATGAATCTCCTGATGGAAAGATATGGTGAAGTGTTCATTCTTGGCTTCTGTCTGGGGTGTTTTGGAAGGATAAAGAGTAATTTGGGGACCTGACATGGGGTTGAGTCCACAGGCTTCTTTTCCCACTGCCAGTTTCAGATTAAAAGCAACTGGAGATGGGGGAAAGGCTTCTTTGTAATAGATCTTCCTTGGTGATAGACAAGACTGTGCTTCTGGAAGGCCAGTGCTGACGTCTGGCCCAAGGCAGCCTTGAAAGGAGAAGGACAGACAAGCGCCAGGATTTGGGGTGTCTAATGACAGTGACCTCGCTCACGGCTACTCTCCTCTGACCAGAGGGAGCCTCCTCTTCCTCTCTATGTCAGCCAAACAAGAAAGCCCACCACTCAACAGGCCTGGGAAGACGAAGGATGAGAATCCCAAGCTGTGTAGACGATATTCAGGATTTATAATAGTACAGTTAACGCATTTAATAGCTTGGGGAGTTAATCCAGATTTGCGTAGCCAAAAAAAAAAAAGAGTAACCTCTGGTTTGAGAGTGGGAAGTATAAATCAGGCAGTTCACTGGAAACACAGTGTTGATGGAGCTATTGGAAGTCAGAATAGATACTCTAATGAGAAAAAGCTACACACTATGCTATCACACACTCCCTGCAGAAAAATCTTTGTCTTTTAGTTGCAAATGCATTTCCATTTTATTAAACAGTGTAGTCCATCATTTTAGATCCTGTGATACATTGCAGTTAAGAATAAAGACTAACTGCAATTTAATTTAGATATAATTCTGTTATTGCCATATTTTACAGAGCATCAGAAGTCAGTCTGTCCTCATTATTATTACTTTTTTAAGTGAAATCTGTTTATCAGATAACCTAAGCCTTGAAGGCTATATATCCTATTTTAATTAAAAAAAAATTCTGGTTGTGATCATTGTACAGAATTAAAATCCCATGTAAAATATGGGAAGAAGGGAGGCAAAAGGAGGTCATATAGTGTTACCTGATAAAAGGAGACAGTAATATTTAAAATGAGGTAAGTGTTGCACCGATTTATGATGTATTTTATCTGCGGGAGAAACTATAGTTTATCGTGGTGTCATTCAGCTTGAATCGTCAGCTGTATATCTTTGACTTTTTGAATGTAACTGTTGAAAGGAAAAGACTTTCAGAGATGTGAGCTATGAGATAGATCAAAAGCTTAAAACAATTTTGCTCTGCTAGTTCGAATGTATTTTTATTGAAACATATTTTGTTGTCATGCATGCATAAATATTGTATGGCATCAGTCAAAGGGGGTAAAGGTGCAAGAGTTTCTGAGTGCTATAACAAAAAGGCAAGAATTTAAATATCCCTATGGTTTCTATAATCTCAAACCCTGCTTCCTATAGTTTTCTTTTTAACATTTAATTTTGCAGTAGCTATTCTTTGCCATATACAAGTTCTTCTGTAGAAGATAGAAATAAATCCATGATGTTAGATTTAAAACTGAATTTAACAGTATATTTAAAGAATATAAATTCTCATGAGATAAAAGGAAACTCTAATTAGAGTGTCTTAGGGAGCTGATTATGGTTGTACATCCTCTACGGGCTATGTGCCTGAACTGTACTGTTTTTTGTTTTTTAGTTTATTTTTTTCAGTCATTTTATGTTTTTTGCTGTTGCTATTTTCAACTGGGTTCCATTGTAAATAGTCATGAAACAATTAAAACTTGTTAACTAATATTCTGATAACCATTCATTAATTTGAGTTAGATATGTTTTCTTCCTTCAGTTTCAGATTTTTCTCACCATACGAGCATTTTCTCTTCTTTCCAATATGTATTTTTTTCTTCAAGTACGTGTTGGAATAGAGTTTATAATATCTCACAGTTCCTTTTGTCAGGAGTTGATTTTAGTTTAGAACTGAGGAATACAAATTAGCTATTAAAAAACTCATTCAACTTATTAGCATTAGGGTTGAACTAGCAATACTACCATCTGAAGATAGGAAGGAATTTAAATTCTTTAAATAGCCTGCAGAAATTAATCCCAAATAATTTAAATTATATAATTCAAAAATATTCAGCAGGAAAGGTAGGTGGGACCTAGAGGAGGTATTCTATTGCTTATTCTACACTTTCAAAATTGATCTTCTCTCCATTTTGATTTTTAAAGACTACAGTTCATAAAGTCATCAGAGGTTAATTAGACTTTGTGTGTTCCCTTTTACCAATGTCTATCCAAAGAATAAATGCCTACGATGTGTTCTGCTCCTGTCATCTCTGGTATCCTCAATAGGACTAATGATTTGAGGTTTTAGAAATGATAATTTTTAAAAAAAAGAATTAGGGCTCATAAATTAAGGTGCTGATCTCTGTCTCCAAAAAGCTAGAACATCTTATAAAATGCAGACGTTTTCACTGTTCTGTTCTCACTTCTCTTGAAAGTGGAAGAGAGACACAGGTTTTTTTTCCAAAAGGATTTTTAAAATGATACAGCAGCCTGGTGTTTTGAGTTGGTGTATCGATTTATACAAGGAACTTGGGAGCTCAGAGAATTCTTAGTATTATTTAGAGAGCAGCAACTTGAAGGTTTCTGATGCCTTGTATATCTTATCCAGCTTTATTAGAATGTTTACAAAAGGACTCACTTCATAACTCACATCCTTTCTTAAAGCAATGACCATAAAGCAGCAAACATATGACAGATGTGTGTCTGTGTGTTTTTTCTGCCTTGTTTAGTCTTCATAGAACGTTTTCTATTTTTTTGAAGAAAATCATTAGTAGAGGATCATTTCACATTAGCATACATGCTTTTTTTATATTCTTTTTTTTTTTTAAAGCTTGTTTAGATACTGTATTTTCATTAGGACCATCAGAGGAAATATTATGTAAGTTTCTGTATTTAATTTAGGCCACTCCATGCTAAGTTCACATTTACTGCAGCTTTTGGTAATAAAATACCTTTAAACATCATTTTCACCATATTTTATACTTTGCTATTTTAAAGAGCTTTTTTTTTTAAGTCTCTTTGTCCTCCCCCACTTCTTTTTAGGACTTCAGCAAGGTGAACATCTTATGGAATGGAGGTTTTAAAACCAAAAGACATCTTATAAAAACTTTTGAGAAAAAAACCCAACAAGTCTCAGAATACTTTTACATTTAAACAGGGAATTCTTACAGTTGCTGTAAGTGTCCTGTGTACATGCTAAATAGAAACAATGCACGAGGATAGTGTAAATGATAAAACAAATGCTATATACTAGACTTTGCAAACAAAAAAGTCAATTTTTGAGCCAATTAACTTATTCATGACATTTCTTAAACATCTGTGATGTGGCAAGCATTGCATTACATATTTTAATCTAGCAGCTTAACAGTGCCATCAACTATTTTGATTTCTGGTTTTTCAGAAAAGAATTGAATATGCTACGTATAATAAAATTGTGCTAATTCATATTCCACTCATCCGATGATTGATTTAAGTGGCAAGTAACAAGTACCACAATAAACAGTATTAGCATAATACATAACAATTCAGAGCAAAATGAGTTTATTGAAATAATTAAGATATTTTGTAAAAATGTTTGAATCCCTAGAGTAAAGAAAGGAATAGAAATTTTAAAAATGAGAGGTTTCTACATTGTGTTTTCAAGGTTGTGGCACAGAACTCATTCTTTTCCTGCAAAAGTTTTTCTATTAATTATATTGGTTATGTGTTAAGTTCTAATGTTGGCTATAATATTTCATTGTAGTGTAATGATATCATTATATATTTTATTTATATTTCAATATCTTAATCTAGGTTATCCTTAACATAGTAAAATTTAGTGTATTTCAGAACCATAAGCAACCATTTCTTAAAACATGGTACAATATGACTTAAGACAATTTGGTGAATGCTTTCAGTTCAGCTTCCTTTTTCGTCAACCCAATATTCTCTTTTCTATCTCTTCATTATCCATTTCCTAGGAAAGGGTTTTTAGTTTTTATCTTTGTGTTTTAATTTATAGATTCCTTCTTTTTAGATACATTTAAAATTTTTCTCTCAGTAAATCCTTTCCAGATATTAGTGTCATTTCATATCTGTTTCTGGAGCTGCTTAAGGTGGAGTTTTCCTAAATTTTTCTTAATTAGTTCACTAAGTACCTTCTAATTAACTAAGCCCTCCCGGCTTTTGATACCTCTTTAGTGTATGAGAATAACACTTCATTTTATATATCAAATTTTGTTACTAACAATAACAAAGTGATTACAGCTATTTTAATGACCAATTAATGTATTTTATCACTGATTTATAATATTCTTTTGGAGTATTTTTCTTAGAAATTTCAGTTGCAGTAATTTTAAGAGACATAAAGTTGGTTATAACATATGCACTGAGACTACAATTACTCTGATGAATATATATTTGAGGTTTAACAATATTTTAAAAATTTTGTCAGCAAAAGTGGTTTCTCTTTTTACCCTGAAGGAAGATTTGTGAATAACCAAAAGAGAAAATTATTACAAAATAATATTATAAAATGAAACCAAAATGATTAATCTTCAAAAAATATTTTTAAATACATCTGATTCTGAAAAACGTCTTCCAATACTTCTTTTGTGTAATAGTTTTACATTTTGTTGTCATTATACTCTAAAAATAAATAAAGAAGCAAAGGAACACTCCCGTTTTTAACTCTCTATATCTATCACCTAGGACTCTCTATCCATTCATTCATCACCTACCTTACCATCTATCAAAGTCAATCATTTGCTAATGTAAAAAAAATCATTCAAGATTTCCAAATGTCCTGAGAAGCTGACTTTATTATTTATATTTGAGAGAAGCATCACTATGCCCTCATAGTTCAAAACCATTTTTAAAAAGTAAAAATGCCTCTATTTTAAATCATATTGAAATTATGTTATTTAAGCTCTTTCATGGCCAATATAAAGATAATTGCAATGGCAAAAAAATGATTCAAATTAAATTATCATTAAATTTGTAGTTAGTACCTGCTGTCAATATAAAAATTCAGATCTAAATGGCACAAAAGGAAAAATTACCTGAAATAACCAATTGATTGATTAGTAGGGGATGTATTGTCTTTTCCTAAAAAGTCACCATGTCTTCTATGTTATTTTATTAGTATGTATATTTTTCTAATCAAACAGATGCTTTATGAAGAATGGCATTTTATGAATTGACATAGGCCATCATCAGTAAAAGGTAGGAGATGTTATCAACTTTCAGTCTATTATAGTGAGAACAATTGCAAAAATGTGTTATCATTTTGAATTTTGATCTCATTTTTTTTTTAACTACTGCTAAAAAACTAAACCTTTCTGTCTGTTACACTGCTGCAGTGCTCTCACCAGAAGACAGGACTGTGAAAATCTGCAATGGCCTTCAGTGTGACTTGATGAATCACAAGAGAGCTTAGTGGAAATGTTGAACTCCTTCATGATTAAAAAGCAAACCTTTAATGTAGTTTTTGTTTACCATGTCATAAGTGCAGCGTTGGAAGTTGCTGCCAAAGAGTCATTGGAACAGGCCTCAGCAAGGCAGTGTCAACCAGCCAAGGCTTTGAAAATGATTCAGTTCTGCTAGCCTTATGACTAAAATAATATCCAGTGGCTCCAGCCCCAAGCCTGGTTAATGCATCTGTCCAGAACACATAATTACTCGGTCATAACATTCCCCCGGCCACCAGCCAACAAACCAATCAGCATTTCTTCCTAACTCACTAGAATTTTTGCTGTGTCAAACTGTTTGATCTCTAGGTAGTAAAAATGCAAAAAATGGAAGGCCACTGCGCTGGAAGGTTTTAATTTAGAATAGTTTCTCATGGAAATTAAATTTGAAGAGAAACATGTTTTTGTTGTCATGACTGAAGTTAGCATTTTAATTTGTATCCCTTTGCATATCACATAGTTTGTTTTTTCATTACGAGCAAACATTTTTAGTCCTGTTAGTGAGGAAATTGTCTAAGAACAAAATAATGGTGAATATATCTCCAGTTACTATTTGTTTCCCCAACATTATCAAATATATTGGCAAAAACATTGCCTTTTTGGTTAACACGAATATACTGGATGTACATATATTTATGTATGTGGAATTCCTCATATCACTTTATACAATTAAGAAAGTATGTAGGCATGCATATGTACATCTGTGTGTGAATAGTCTAGGCTTTTTTTTTTAACAATCACTTATTGTATTTAAGTAATTGTTACTAAGATCTTCAGAATGATTCTAGATGAAATTACATTATTTCCCTATGTTTTCCACAGACTATCAGAAAATGTTTTAAAATGGATGTCAAAAATAGTTTTTATGAAGTTTCACTATGTGAAATTAGAACTTAGTTACAAAGAATAAATAGATTGATGCCACCAGAAGAAATAAAGAAGAACATTCTATATGGAAGGAAAAAGCATGAGAGAAATGTGAAAGAAGATGACCTGTTCAGGAAAGTAGATGAAAGTTGGTCTTTCTGGACAGCAAAGGCCTCACGTGAAGTTGCAGTGGTGGGTGAGTCAGGTTGCAAATGCCTTAATAGGCAACATAGAAACAGAGAAATTAGGACTTATAATTTGAAGAAATAAAATGAGAGTGCTTCAAGGGGTTAATTTATGGACTCATATTTTCTAAATCATTTATCTCCCTTTTTACTTTATCCAGTATCAGATGCAGACAGCAATGCACCCATTGGATCGTGTTTCTGGATTCTTGCTTGGTATGGAATAAAACTACTTTGCTCCCTCAAATAGTCGGTAACCTTTGTATTGCATCACATGGTTATCTTAGATGCACACTGACCTACAAGAGAACAGGAACTGGAATGAAGACAAAACATGAGGGCAAGCCGGGCTCGGTGGCTTAGCCTGTAATCCTGTGCGCCTTTGGGAGGCTGAGGTGAGTGGATTGCCTGAGCCCACGGGTTCGAGACCCACCTGGGCAACTTGGTGAGCCCTCATCTCTACAACAAATAAAAAAATCAGCCAGGCGTGGTAGCACACTCCTGTAATTCCGGCTACTTGGAAGGCTGAGGCGGAAGGATCGCCGGAGCCCAGCAGGTCGAGGCTGCGGTGGCCGGGAGCGGCCACTGCACTCCAGCCTGGGCGACAGAGTAAGACTCCAACTCAAAAAAAAAAAAAAAAAAAAAAAAAACAAAGCATGAGGGCATAGAACACATTTTGTCTTCCAAATAACTGTTCACTGGACATCACAAATAGTCCAGTCAGTGTCTTTTGGAGCTGAAGAGTGTAGAATCACTCGTGGACACACGCCTACATGCACACACCTGCTGTCTCCTTATTCGTTTCTCTGTTGATTGTGTCATCATGCATATTTGTATGTGGATATTCGCACACTTTCTAGATGGGTCTTTCACATCTCACTTCATTTCCCACTAACTACATTTTTCACATGTCTGAAACCTTGAAGTACTTACCAAGATACAGTAATAAACCACACAGGGGCCATCTCTAAGGCACAATTGCTTTCTTTTTTAGAGACTGCACTTTTCATAATTTCAAAGATGATTTGGGCTTCCACTAATGTTAACACCGTTAGCTCTAAAAGGCAAAGAGATTCTGAGGAGAAGATGCATGGAGCGCTGAATTGCAGCTGTCGGGGAGAATTTGCACTATTATTTCCACCTATATCCCTACAAGCAGGTCTGGTTTGAAAGGGAAACTTATTTGAAGGATGGATGTAATTCAAAGTGATAAATTTAACAAAGTATTTTATCTTAAAGGGAAGAAGACATAGTGTTTGTGCACTGTTATCATCTCTGCTATTAATAAACTCTGTGCAGTGATTTCAGGGAATAGACATCGATATGGAACTTTCTATTTCGAGTTAAAGGACTTCATGCTCTAAGGCAGCATTGCCCAATAATAACAGAATGAAAGCCATATACTATATGTAATTAGTGGTTTAATAGTCATGTTAGAACAAGCAAAAAGGAATAGATGAAATTAGAAACAAATTTTAACATACTTTTGAATCCAATATGTTAGTGTTAGTTCAATATTTAAGTAATTTAAAATATTAATAATGTATTTATAGTCTTAAAAATTAAGTTCTTTAGTGCCAGGCATGGCGGCTCATGACTATAATCCCAGCTGCTGATGTAAAAGGATCTCTTGAGGCCAGGAGTTGGAGACTAACCTGGGCCACATAGCAATACCCCATCCCAAATAAAGTAAAATAAAATAAAACATATAAAATAAAATCTTGGCTTGGCACACTGACACATGCCTTCAGTCTCAGCTACTTGGAAGGTTGAAACAGAAGGATTGTTTGAGGCCAGGAGTTGGAGACTGTAATGAGCTATGATTGCACTACTACACTCCAGTCTAGGTGATAGAGGGAGACCCTGACTCTTAAGAAAAAAATCAAGTTCTCTAATTCCAGTGTTTATTTTTTCTTTACAGCATATCTCAGTTTAGACTAATTCTATTTCAAGTGCTCAATAGCCACATGTGACTACTGATTACCAGGCTAGCAGGCAGAACTCCTGGCCTAACTTGAATGTGCATTTGAAAGTGCCTAGACTGTGTTTTAGTCCTTGGATAACAACATAACAAAGACATTCTTTACATTTTTAAGTCTTTAAGTCTCTTATCAGATGCTTAATTCATTTAGACTTACTCACATATTTACTATGTGTCTTGCCCTTTATTTCTTATTGAATCTGAGTTTTCTTCAGAGATAAATTTTCTTCAGCCTGAAAAATATTTTAAATGCAAGTCTGCTGGAAATACATTTTCTTAGTTTTTGTCTGAACATTTCTTAATTTTGTCTTCATTTTTGGAGGTTCTTTTTGCTATGCATATGCTCTAATTCTAATATAGATCATTATTTTATTTAAATGGTTTTGTTTTGTGGCTATGTTTTTTTGTTTGTATTTTTGTTGTTGTTGTTGTTTGCTCATATTGTTTTTGTTGAGAAGTCAATCTAATTGCTGCTCCATGGAAGATCATCTGTTCTTTTTTTTCTTTTAATTGCTTTTAAAACTTTATATTTGGATTAGCTTTCACATGGCCTTCACCTTCAGTATTATCACAATGTGAGTAGGTGTTTTTTTGGTTTGTTTTTAGTTTTTTTCTGCTTGAGGTTTGCATAGCTTTTTAAATTTTGACTTTGTTTATTCCATCAGTTTATGAATATTCCCAGAGATTTTTTCTTTAAATATAACTGTCATTTAATTCTCTTTCTGTTCTTCTGGAACCTATTCTACTTGTGTTAAGCTTTTATACTATATCTCTTTATAATTCTTACGCTCTCTTCTGTATTTTTCTTCTCTTAGTCTATCTCTGCTTCATTTGAAAATTTTCTTCTGATTTACATCCCAGTTCACTATTCTCTTTTCAATCATATTTGATTTACTATAAAACCCATCCATTAAGCTTTGAATTCTAATAATTATATTTTCTGTTCTGGAATTTTTATTTTTTAAAAATAGATTTCAATTCTCTACTGAAATTTGAAATCTTGTTTATGCCCTTGAACATAGAAGCATTAACTTCAAATTTGGTGATCCTGTGAGTCTGTTTCTACTGTTTGTTTTTGCTGTTTTTCAGTAGTGTTGCTTTTTCTGTACCTGCCTTTTTTTTTTTTTTTAAAGAAATATTCCATGAACATTATGTTTTCAAAATTGCTCTTACAGATACTCTGGAAAAGAGATCATGTAATTTCCAGAGATAATTTAACTTCCCTCTATACCTGGAAGCACAAGCAAAGTGGGGATCATCTTAATCCAATTTCAAGCACTGAGATGATTTTAAGCTGAACTGTAGCTCCTTCAAGTGCTGTAGCGACCCATTCCATGCTCACCCTTATCCTTCGCCCCTTTCAGCTGAAGGAGTATTCCTTCAGAGTTCCAACTGAGAGTAACGGGAATCTACTTGGGACCTCCCTGTGGCAGGCTCTGGACTATTTCTGCTCTCAGTCAAAAACACCACTCCACTCTCTCACCTTGCTCTCTCAAATTAAGAGGAAAATTCCTCACAAAACAGGTGAAAAGGGGTCACAGACTTGAGCTTACTTTTCTAATTCTCTTTTATACTTTAAGATCCTGGACCAGTAACTTCATTAGTTTGTTAGCTCTCCCATGACTTAAAGCAAATATATAGGATGCCATAAAATGTATACACATTTTAAGAAAGGGAAAAACTATTAAAATTGTAACACTCAGTATATACCATTAACAAAAGATGAATACAAGTCATATTTGACTTTTGCAATTACAAGAGGTGCTCAAAATGGTTGCCATCAGCATCCAGACTTTTGGTTATGGCAAACTAAAAGTAATACATAGATAATATCTCTTAAAATGTGTATAATTTTTTTGTCACCCTTGATATTGTATGTTTTGTCCAGCTTTTGAAGTACATAGCAGAGAACTGCTCCAGATTATCCTGTCTACCATTCTCCCTCTAATTCATTCTTATTCTGAAAACTGATGTTACTTTCATTCATTTTATGATTAAATTCATTTCATTATAGTAGCACCTTATCTGTCTTTGGTTTAAGTTGGTCTAACAGGCTCGGGCAGCATCCCATGGACTAAGTATTAGCTTTTAAAATTTTTTTGTGTTTAATCTCTTTCACTTATTTTTCCATTCCAATTTAGCTAGAATTCACTTTAAAAGTTTTTCAATTATTTTACATTTTCTTTGAGATAAAGTAGATATTTTTAAAGTTATGTGACATATTCAGAAGTAGCTCTGGTTTGTCTCTGAGGATCATGGCATTTCAGGAACATGCTTATTAAATTTTAACTTGCACAAAAGTCCTGAAGATACTTTTGTTTTATGAGCAATTTTTATCATAGTTTTTGAGAACAGTCATGAGGAGATTCTTTTTTTTCATGTGTAGCATGTTTTTTAACTTTACTGTTTCAGAAGATTTTTTAATTTGTTTGTTTTTGACTATTTGTTGTTTCTCTCATTCACATGCCAGGGAATGAAATGGTACTTGAAAAGACTGATGGTCAATTACAGTAGCAGGTTTCTTGCGTCTAATGGAGCTGTTCACAGGAAATTTATCTGCGAATACTTCAGATATTCAGAGAAACTTGATATAGCCCAGGCCAAGCATTTAGAAGACACAGAGTTATAATTCAATCAGTCTAGGCATTCTCAGTCTTACTTCCTTCAACTCTGAGCCACCTTAGCTAGTGTGTCAAAGTCAGCTCATGCACCACCCCCACCCCTTGTTCTCTGGCAGAAGGTGTATCTGCTTCTACAGATAAAGGGGCAGTTGTGGAAACCTCATTCCAATTTCCTTGTGTTTTCATAGGCACGCTCCCATATCAGCAGTTCACCCTCCTCAATGAGCACCTCTTACTCTTATCCTGTGGTTTCTCTGCTTCTGAGGATCAAGATACTAGGGGATCCTGTGGAAGCACATGTACAAAAGGGACCCTCCCCCCAAAACCCAGAATTATCTTTTTGGAGGGTGAGCCCCCTGTGGTCCAGGCTTCTCCCACTAGGTGACTGTTCTAGGAACCCATCATCATCAGTGTCCCAGCGAGTGTTGCTATGAGAGGCTGTGTTCAGTTTCAGTGAATTTAAGTTTTTGGAGATTCTTTCAATGTGTTTGCCCATTTCATGATGTGTAATTTGTGAGTGCACTTGCCCACATTGTGCTGAAAGTTTAACAGTTTTTAACCAAAAATGGTATGACCTCTGTGCCCCACCCTCCTTATTCACCCGATCTCACCCTGAGCAACATTTTTTTTTACTTCCCTGCATGAAAAAAAGCCCTCAAAGGGAAATATATTGTCTGTATGAAAGAGATGAAACAAAAAACAGCAAAAGCACTAAAGAGCATCAATGTTGACCAGTTCAAAAACTACAAAAGCATCTTGATAGGTGTAGTGCATCAAATAGAGAGTATTTTGAAGGTGACTGAAGTTTAAACATGTAAGAATAAATACACAATTTTTTATAAATAAATTTTGTTCCCCCCTCCTCAAAGCAGATGGCTTAAGTGTTATTGCCTGTGGGGCAAATTTTGAAGAGTGTGAGGGCTGGTGGATGAGTTCTAGTCTCTTCCTTCACCTTACTGAGTTGAGAGACTCAGCTTCATAAATGCCCACCAGAGAGATGTTGTGAAAATGGGCCATCAGCTCCTCAGGAAGCTGCATCCAGCACAACCACATACTCCTTTCTGTTTGACCTCTCACGCCCTTCCCTCCACGCCTGTGTTTCTGGATCTCACTCTCCCATTAAGTGTGAGCTCGTCTGCTTTTGCCTCAGGCTCTGTTTCTGGAGAACTTGGCAAAGATAGACTGTGTCAGCAACATAGTGAGTATTTATGATGGTGATAGTGCTCACTTAGTCACCCCTAGGTAAAAATACATGCAATATTGATTAAGAACATATGCTTTCCAGAAGACATTTTGATAAAGATGATCAGTCAATTGCAGTTCCTAACAATAGCAAGAGCAAAGGTTTAGTGAGAAGGTGCTGTCTGCCAGACACTGTGACAAGTGCTTTGTGAGTATCATCATTTTAGACTTCCCAGTAGTCCAATTGGTTGGTGCTACTATTAATCCAGTTAACCACAAGTTGTACTGCCTTTATTAATTTTTATTTTTGTTTTTGTTTGTTGTTTTTTTTTTTTTGAGTTGGAGTCTCACTCTGTCGCCCAGACTGGAGTGCAGTGGCTGCTCCCGGCCACCGCAGCCTCGACCTGCTGGGCTCCGGCGATCCTTCCGCCTCAGCCTTCCAAGTAGCCGGAATTATAGGCATGCGCTACCCTGCCCAGCTGATTTTTTTGATTTATTGTAGAGATGAGGTCTCGCTGTCCAGGTTGGTCTCGAACCTTATTTTTGTTTTTATCCTTCTGTTATATTTAGTTATATTGGTCATGCTATTGTTTCTGACTGTGATGAGATCTAGAAAGGGCATCTGGGGAAGACATGCTTTTAAGTGTCTTCGACCTACTCTTTTATCTAACAAAGCTTCTTTTTAGCTTCTAGAATGTTCATGTTCCCATTTAGCAATAATTTTTTCAGTGTTGATAATGTCATACTCACCTTTAAAGTTGAAGAAAAAAGAATTGAAGTTGTTTTTGTGTGGAATGCAGAAACAAGAGGAATAAGTGTCAAATTTTTAAAAATTAGGCAGCACTGAAATGTGAGTCATAAATGTGCAAGAAATGCCTACACACTGGCTCTGATTTAAGAAGGTATGGAAAGTTTAAAAAATCTTCTCATTTTGAACAACTGACAAGATAGAAAAAGGTGATGAGTAAGATGTGTTAATTCAGGTTAATTATCAAAATCTGTAAATTAATGTTTTCCTGAAAGAAGAAAATGTGAATACAAATAGATGGTTAAAGGCAATTCCTTTTTCAATATTTTCATCATCTCAAGAAATAATATATTATTTCATTAGTCTACCTAGGATATCTTTACTTCAAGCCTGGTCTTTACTTCAAGTCAACTAATTGAAACAGGTACTTCAATGCCTTAAAAAGTAAGTTAATTTTTTATAAAGGAATGAAATCACAGTCTTATTGATTTACTTTATTCTTTTTTCTTACTTAGAAACATAATTGTGCCACTGCACTCCAACCTGGGCAAGAGTGAGAACTTGTCTCAAATAAAATATATATATATATATATATATATATATATATAATATTAGTAATACTCTATAGTATTAAAATATATATTCAGATTGAGATATGCACTATGATAAATAAATCAATGTGGAATGGCATCCCTTGATGTTGTAGATGGCATTGAAAATAGGAAGTTTCCATTGATTTTACCTTTGCTTACATAGTCAAAGGCAAAGCTGGCCCTATACTCCAAGTTTCTCAGTTCTCAGGTTACTTATTTTATTTTATTTTATTTATTGCTGAGTCAGGGTCTTGCTCTCTTGCCCAGGCTGGAGTGCAGTGATATGATCCTGTTTCACTGCAGCCTCAACTTCCTGGGCTCAAGCAATTTTCCTATCTTAGTCTGTCAAGTAGCTGGGACTACAGGCATGAGCCACCATGTCCAGCTAATTTTATCAGCCCAGTATTCTTTAACAATCTACTATTCGTCTTGTTTTTGTATGAATAAAAGAGAATGATTCAACTCTAAACATCCACAAAACTTCTTCTTTTTCTTCTTCTTTTTTTTTAGTTTAACATTTTTTTATTTTAAAGATGTGGGGTACAATTCAGGGTTAGGTATCCTCTCACATTCTTCAGATCTCTATTCCAACTTTTCAATCTTCCCCTGCTGCTTTATCTAAGAGACCAACCTCATTCATACTGATGGACAATTCGCAGGGAGTCTCATTTTGAAGCATCTTGCAAGTGAGACTGACTGCCTTTTGTTCCAGATTATTCTTTCAAGGATGTCTTGGAAAGGTAAAGAGTATGTCATCTCCAGAGCAACCTTTTGCTGTCTGATTTCTTTGCTCACTACCATAGAAGTTGTTCTAGAATTATGTTTATCGCAGTTTTGCTTAAAGCCTTGGAAGTAGAGATAGCCTCAACCTCTGGAGCAAAGAACCAGAGCTCGGTGCTCTTCCCTGCAACACAACCCATAGCCTCATGTACAGCAGTGCTAGAGGGATTCCTCTGCTTCTGCTCTCTGACGTCCAACGTCCTTGTCCCACAGGTGCTGTTCTGTCGGTGGGCAGGGCAGAAGCCTCGGTCTCAATGATCCAAACTGTGGAGCTGTGACACCTTCACTAGCAGGGGCGTGGGTGATAAACTCCTCGAAAATTCAGGGGCTGCTCCCCAAGGAAACATTCTTGTTATTCTGGGAGTGGATTCACACCGTTCAGTTCCTCTGGCAGTCAAAAAACCCTACTGTCTTTTCAGTCCTGCATTAAAAAGGAGATCAGGATCATATTAGATTCTGGGTATTAGAAAATGCATGCCTCACCTGGGCATTCTGCTTAATCTTTTGTCTTTTGTATTGGCTAACACACAGATTGCTCTCTCTCTCTCTCTCTCTCTCTCTCTCTCTCTCTCTCTCTCTCTCTCTGTGTGTGTGTGTGTGTGTGTGTGTGTGTGTGTGTGTGTGTGTGTATGTCTCCAGACTCTTGCTCTGTCTCTCAGGCTTGAGAGCGGTGGCATAATCCTAACTCACTGCTGCCTTGAATTCCTATGTTCTAGCTGTCCTCCTGCCTTAGCCTCCTGAGTAGCTGGGGCTACAGGTGTGCACCACCATGCCTGGCTAAATTTTTTGATGTTTTTGTAGAGACAAGGTCTAGCTGTATTGTCCAGGGTGGTCTCGAACTCCTGAGTACAAGTCATCCTCCTGCCTCAGCCTCTCACAATACTGGGATTTCAGGTGTGAGCCACCGTGCCTGGAGTCTCTTTTTTTAGTACCTTTTTCCTGCATCCTACCCAATGCCATCGGTTCCTTATTTTAAAACGATCTAAAGTTTTCTCATCCCTACTACTACCTCAAACTTCATTTTTACTGCTTGTACTATTTGCTACCAGATTTCTTAAAAGAGTGATCCATGCTGAATGCTATTCCTCCTCTCAGTTGACTTCATTTTCATCCTTTTGCTGTCTGATTTCTTTGCTCACTACCATAGAACTTGTTCTAGAATTATCAACGATTCTTGACCTACTAAATCCAAGCATTTCTTCTCAGATTCCTTTTTCCTAAAACTGTTCATAGCGATCTCAATTCTTACCTACCCCCTACTTATTGAAAATCTTATCTCTTCCCCTACTGGGAATATACCCGGAAGAACTCAAATCACTCTATCAAAAAGATACCTGCACACATATGTTTGTCGCAGCATTGTTCACAACAGCAAGAACATGAAACCAACTGTGCTGCCCATCAAGAGAGGACTGGATAAAAAAAAAATTATTATACATCGGTATAAATATACACGATGGAATATTACGCAGCCACAAAGAAGAACAAAATCATGAACTTTGCAGCAACCGGATGGAATTAGAGTTAATAATACTGAGTGATCTTTCATAGAAACAAAGAACTGACTATCACATGCTCTCACTCATAAGTGGAGCTTGGACAACTACCGAAATACTGTAGTAAAAGGATTGACAGTGGCAGGAAACTGGGGGGAGGGGGAGGGCGGAGAGGTGGGATTGACAGTAGTGGAAATCTGTCTGGGGAAGTGGGGGACACACCTCATCAACAAGGGTACCTGCATAATGAATATGTGTATACCTAATCCTGAATTGTACCCCACAATTTTAAATAAAATTTAAAAGTTTAAAAGAAAAATCTTATCTCCATCGGCTTCTATCATACAGGGTGATCTTGTGCTTACCTTCCTAAAATGTGACTGCTCTTTTTGATTGTTAACTTCCTATTTAATAGCCTAAATATAGTTATTCATACATTCAACAAATATTTACTGAGCACCTACTATGTTCTAAGTGCTTGGGCTATGCTTGTGAATAGAATATTCCACGATTCCCGTCTTCATGGACTTCTATTTTAACATGGGGAGTTGAGAAATGATACATATAATATTGGGTTGATGTGTAAGTTTGTAGCGTTTTTTGCTTGATCATGGAATGCGAATGTTGCACGGTGGTTGACTGGTCACAGTTCATCACATTTGTCAATTCTCGGGTTGACTGATGTGGATCATTGTGGATTAAAGCGTTTAAACGGTCTTCATCAAAGCCTTGTGGTTTTCCTGGACATGGGGTGTCACTCAGGTCAAAGTGGCCCTCTTTGAAATGACAAAGCCATTTTCTTGCTGTGCTATGCCAGATGGCATTTTCCCCATACATGACACAAAGTTTTGAGCCGCTCCCACTTCCTTGACTCCTCTGTTAAACAGAAGAATATGTTGGAAGTATTAGTTTTTTCTCCTTGACACTCCATCTTCTTTAGTCCACAAATAGCACTAACTTTCTTTAAATCTGAAAAATGCAAGGCGTATTCACAAGCACAACGTTGTCACTCCAAATGACGAACGATAAACTCCCAACACCGCCGTGTTGCCATGCCAGAAGCAAATGCTTTCATCTTATGCATCAAGCTGATCAATAAGTTTAAAATATGCACAGTATGTTAAAAATAGGGAAAAAAAAATTCCAAGCAGCATAAGGGGCATTCTGAGTGAGGGTGGAGTGTGAGAGGTTGGCAGTGTCAATAAGAGTAGACCTCACTGAGAAGATAGTCTACTCAGGACTCATTCCTGTTTCCTCTGTGCCACATTCCATGGGAGGCTCATCCACTTTTAAATTCTGCAACCAGGGCCTCTGTGCTGGTGATTTTCAAATCTGTCCCTCTAATATCATTGTCCAGTGAGGTGTAGTCCCATTTGAATCTTAGCATTATCCATCAATTCAACAAAATGTTGAGCACCTACGCTGGACTAGGGCTGCAAAAGTGATGCAAAAACGAATAAGTCAAAGTTCCAAATTCAATGAACTCATGTAATAGAAGATTTTGCAGCATGATTTTAGAACCTCTGGAACGGATGTTGATAGACAGATTTGAGTTCTGCAATGGCCACAGAACAAAGCTTTGGAGGGCGTCAAAGAAAGATTCCTAGAGAGGGTGACACTCCATTTGAGACTTAGTAATAATAAAAATAAAGCACGCAAAACAGAGGTGTCCTAAAGGTTTATCCCAGACACCCTTCCTTTGACCCTCATCTTCAGGGGCACTGAGTATCACTTTACTGCTGGTTTTTCCCTCTCCTGAGATGGAGAGGATATTTTATATTGCAAAGTGTTATAATTATCAATCTACTTATCTCTCTCCCAGATTGTAAGGGCAAGTCTGTGACGACTCCCATATTTGTCTCCACTGTGTACATACTCAGAGCTTGTGTTTACAGAATTAAATTCTAAAAAGACATAGGCTGATGGACCAAATGGAAAACAAAAAATTACCATGTATTTTTGACTTGTTTGTGTAAAGATCCAGAAGGACTGAAAGAGAATAAATCTTGCTTAATGAAAACAAGGATGTGAATTCAATCTTAAGAATCCCAAGCAAATATCTTGCAATTTTCCCTTCTTTCAATCCAACCTCCTCAGACATCCTGTCACATATACCCAAGGAAATCACTCTTTGATGAACCCCTGACTATTCCAAGGTTCTGCTTCTGTGATAACTACTTCTACGTGACCTGGTAACTGTAAATTGCAGGTTGGGTTTCTCTAGGCAAGAATGATGTCTAAGATAATTTGCATGGAAATGGCTGTGATTATACAGCTCTGTTTCAACAGAGAAACTCCACGTCATGTAAGAGCTGTCATGATTCACATTAGCTGGACATGAAAGTAATTACACACTGGCTTTACAAGCAGTGAATCATCTCAGAGAAAAATATTTAGATGTGAAGAATTATGTTAAAAGGTATATTTTATCTGAATGGGATCTTGTAGAGAATGGCAACACTAAAAACGAACAGCTAAAACTGTCACCAGCCAGGGGCACCTATATACCATCTCCACCTATCGAGGACATGAAACAATGTGAGAAAGTTTTAAGTTGTAAAGAAATAGCCACTCCTGAGACTCGCCTGTATCCTGGGCAAGCCTAGTTATATCTTCGAGCCAGCTGTAGCTCTCATACCATCATCACTTCAGAATAGCAATGAACAGAAGTTTTTCTTACTTTAGAGCTGGAATCTCAGAGTGTATATCGAAGTCACAAGCTTCAGTGAACTTAAGATAGTAGGGACGGGGGCATGAAGTCTGAGGCCACTTTGACTTTTAGAAAGTGGTGTCATCTAGTACCCCGAGTACTATTCTCAAAGTGGTTAAGTATATTTTTGCTTCCCTGGTGTTCGTTATTATGAAGGGCCAATTAGTGTTGAGGTCTTCAGAAGTCAGGTAAATTTTGAGGGAGTGAAATGAACATATATGAGAGAATCAATGTAATGTTAAGGAATTTTGTCTTTGGATTTAGATAGAGCTGCATCTGAATCCCCAGATTATACATTAGCTGGGCATTTTGGACAAGATGCTTCACTTCTCCAAGCTTTAGTTTTCCTATCTGGAAAATGGACGTATTAATAGAACTAACTCTATAAGGTTGCTTTGAGTATTGTATAAAATAATGCTGGTTTATAAAATAATCCTTATGGTCTAGATATTATATACTGAAATATTTATGAATAAAATCATATGAAGTTTAGGATTTACTTCAAAATGGTATAGATGAGAGGAAATGGGTGAGGGTATAGAGAAAACTAAATTGGTTGTGAGTTTGTAGTTGTAGAAGATAAATGATAGTATAGCGTCAAAATTTAAAAATCTTTTTTTTTTTTTTTTTTTTAGTTGGAGTCTCACTCTGTCACCCAGACTGGAGTGCAGTGGCCACTCCTGGCCACCGCAGCCTCGACCTGCTGGGCTCCGGCAATCCTTCCGCCTCAGCCTTCCAAGTAGCTAGAATTACAGGCATGTGCTAACATGCCTGGCTGATTTTTTGATTTATTGTAGAGATGAGGTCTCGTTGCCCAGGTGGGTCTCGAACCCGCGGGCTCAGGCAAATCACTCACCTCAGCCTCCCAAAGGCGCGGGATTATAGGCTGAGCCACCTAGCCCGGCTCAAAATTAAAATATTAAAAAAAAATAACAAAATCAAAAGCACCTGAAAATGTTAAGCAAATAAGAACTAATTAGTGTTTTTTTTTAAATTTTCTTGTTTTTGAACAGGGTCTTACTCTGTCATCCAAGCTGCAGTGCAGTGGCACAATCACAGCTCACTGCAGCCTCGACCTTCTAGGCTCAAGTGACCCTCCCACCTCAGCCCCCCAGTGGCTGAGACCACAGGCATGCCCTGAAGCTCAACTAATTTTATTTTACCCTTTGTAGAGATTGAGTCTCACTATGTTGCCTAGGCTGGTCTTGAACACCTGGGCTCAAGTGCTCCTTTCTCCTCAGCCTCCCAAAGTGCTGGAATTACAGGTATGAGCCACCGTGCCCAGTCTCATTTGCTTTTAATTTGCTTAGTTACTAAAAGAAAATTCAATAATCATGTGATGTGTTTTAGCTCCATAATCATGAAATCTTCACATTGTTGGCAGAAATATTTAAATGACTGTTATAATCCACCTTTTCTTGCCGACTTGGGGCTTATGCGTGACCCTATGCCAAAGATAGAATCCAGTCACACGGGGGGCATTTCAGTGTTTGGGAACAGGTTTTGATCATTCAGATGTTCTCAGCGCTCCCAATCATGGGATGACTATGGAACAGTGAGCTCTGCCTCACCCTTGTCAGATTTCCTGACATATAGTAGATTTCCCATTCTCCAAGACAAAAATTAAACTGTAAGATGTATCTTTCCTGGAGAGTCTCAAAGATCCTTCTTTTTTGGAGATTTTCACTTTTTATCACTGTCTGCAAGTCAGCAAATCTCTAACACCTCGTGTCCTCCAATGGTCAAGCTTTTTTTTTGTGACTTCTGGAAATAATTATCTTTGTACTTCAGAGATGAAAGCTTAGTTAAATATGGGGGAGACCAAGCAGATGTGGACGAACATCTTACGCTGCACACTGTCTCGTGTCACAGCTGTGCAGCTGACGAAGAGCTTGCCAAGGATGGTGTCATTTAGAGATGCTGGGAAGGACGGCTGTTTAGAGAAAGAAAATTAGTGTCACTGTTAGGACATGATCTATCGGGAAGCCTAGGATACATGCGTCCAAAGGATATGGATCTAGGTGTCTCCCAACCCCCCGCCAAATATTCATTTAATAGAAGCAGGGATACAAAATAAAGCAAAGCAGGAAATAGACAATGAGTGTTTAGAAAACTTCCCTTTTTAATAACTTTAATTATACATAATTATTTAGTGAGAAATATTTGTGCCATTAATTGAATAAAAAGTAATAGGTCATGACACTGTGCACATTTACTTCTCTTTGAGAAATTGCATATATATACTTTTAAAAAAATTACACCTTTAAAATTTTTTTAGTTTTAGAGACAGAGTCTCACTCTTGTGTCCATGAATTGCAGTGGCACCATCAAAGCTCACTGCAGTCTTGAACTCCTGGGCTCAAGGGATCCTCCTGCTTCAGCCTCCTGAGTAGTTGGGACTATTGGCACACACCACCATGCTTAGCTAATTAATTTTTTGATAGAGATGGGGTCTCACTGTGTTTCCCAGACTGGTCTCAAACTTCTGGCCACAAACAATACTCCTATTCCAGCTTCCCAAAGTGCTGGGTTTACAGGTGTGAGCTACCACACCAGCCTATCTTATTTTTATTACTGAGCCTATAATGTAACATGTTTATACTTAATTTTTAAAAACCTTTAGAGAAGGATTTTTTATACTTTAAAAAATTCTGTAAGTTATGATAGTAATGATGCCTGTCTAGAGAGTACATTACGTTACTCACATAATTTTAAGCTTACCATATTACAAAATGATTTTAGGAAATCTTTTTAAAAATGTGAGACACAGTAAGGAAGAGTCCCATATGCACCTCTGGTGTCCCCACACACCTGAATCCTGCACTTTCATTCATAATTCACGAAGGTTGAAATACAAAACCTTTTGCTTTTTTCAAGGCTGCAAAGAATAAGTAGGAAACACAAAGTTCTTGATATCTAGACAAGAGGTCTTGCTATGTGGTTTGGGGGATCTGGCAGCCGTTGCATTCGAGAACATCAAAGCTTTGATAAAAACGGGCCTAAGATGTTTGAAAGAAGGGCGATAAAAGTCCAGTTTGATAGACGATCAAGTTGCGGGAGACTTCCTGTAGCCATAAGAAGAACTTTTCCTAAAAAAAAAAAAAAGAAAGAAAGAAAGAAAAAGGAAAAGATTAAATATCTGCGTGTGTGTGTGTGTGTGTGTGTGTGTGGTGTGTGTGTAAAACAAGGAATGGAAGCGTTGATTTTCAACATGGTGCATCATATCTGTCCGTATAGAACCTTGTTATCAGGTAAGACATGTTTTAGAGTGTTTATTTCCTTTGCATTTTATTTTCTTTAATTGCCCCCAATAATCTTGGGAAGATAACGAAGTAGCCTTTATCATCTCTGTTCTCTAGATGAGACTCAGAGTCAAGCAACCTTCCCTGAGTTCCTCAGCAAAAGGATGACAGGATTCATACTAGAACTGGGTCTGCTGACCTTTGTCCAATGGGCCATGTTCACAGTAAAATGAATACTAATTACTTCTCATGTTTGGTGGTTAACCCAGAAATGTAGAGGAGGTTCGTGTTCTATTGATTTTATTTCAAAATGATAAATTCTGGGTGCTCACTTATTTAATTTGTATTTTATTTGTTTATATTTTTATTTTTTGAGTCAGGGTCTCATGCTGTCACCCAGATTGGAGGCAGTAGCACGGCTCACTGGAGCCTCAACCTCCTGGGCTCAAGGGATTCTCCCACCTTAGTCTCCTGAGTAAGCTGGTACTATAGGCATGTGTCCCCATGCCCACCTTTTTGCTTTGTTTTGTTTTGCTTTTAATTTTGTGTAGAGAAGAAATCTCATACTATGTTGCCTAGGCTGTTCTTGGAACTCTTAGATTTAATACTCCTGCCTCAGTCTCCCAAAATGCTGAGATTACAGACGTGAGTCACTGTGCCTGGCTTAATTTTCAGTTTAAACAGAACATCTCAAATATTTGTCAGCATTTGAGGGTTTTGTGATTCAGGGAATTTTGCAATTTCTAGCTGGATCATCTCACATTTGCTTGCCCTCCCTTTCATCTTTGCTAGAAGCACCCACTTCGCTCTACTTGATCACATCTGGACCACCCTGGGGGCCCAGCTGGACAGGAACCTGTGTGGTAGAACCATCCTGACACCCTTCAGGCAAAAGCCACGTGTTCTTCTGTTGTGCTCACGTAAAACTTTGTCTTTACTGTTTTTCATTCAATTTCTCTCTTATAATGATCCCTCGTATTTTGTTTTCTTTATATGCTTTCTGATGACTTTATGTTTTTATATCCTCCTGCAGAACTTATTGGCCCTTTAATATGTGATCAACATGTATTCTTTTTCTGGATTTAAGAGAGAGATAGTTGTCAATATACTTTAAAGAATTATAGAAAGATCAGCCTTGTCTCTGCTATCATGATCAAAAATTATAAAAAGATTGGTAATCCCAAACAAAAATAACTAACTTGTTTTGTGAATTTAAAAACATTTTTGGAAAGGTTTAATTACAGTATCAGCATGTATCTACTTTTTACAAGTATAAATGAGAACTAAACCAAACTTTCCCTGCAAGTTTCCTGATTGATACAGCAACTTATATCTACTCTGAAATATTTTTTAGCACTAAGACATTTAATGAATGTACAAGTAAATGATTTACATATTTGTTAAATTTTTTAATGTTTTATAGGGAAGGACACAGACATCAACTTGTTTCTTTGGCATGTGGGTTATCAGCAATTTGGAATATACCTTTCTGGAATCTTAGGGCCTTTCTGTCACACTGTCTTACAAAGCTGAGGAAGAATATTTATGGGCATATCTACTGATGAAAAGAAAATTTCTTGACATATATCCCTTTACCTTGAGGTGAAAAGACTGTTTTGCTCCACGTAAGTTGTTAGGCTGGAAGTATTCTTTGTTCTTTGAATTTCTTTTTTTATCATCAACTTGGAATTTCCTCTAAACATTGAAAAGTTTTCTATAGAATGAGGATGAGATAGTCAGGTGTGCTGGCTCATGCCTGTAATCCTAGCATTTTGGGAGGCTGAGGGTAGAGAATTGCTTGAGATCAGGAGCTCAAGACTAGCCTGGGCACCATAGCAACACCCTGTCTCTACCAATAATAATAATAACAATAACAATGAAGAATAAAGATGAGATGATACTTTTTCCCAACAGTAATGTATAAAATGATGCTAAGTAAAATGCTTTAAATGAATAACATCAGAATCAAAATGTTGAGATGAAATTAGTTTACTTTTCTCCATAAAGATGCAAGTTTTTTTGCTGGATATTTTATTTTTAAGATGTGGGTACAAGTCAGAATTAGGCAGTAAGTGGTCTGTGTACAGGTGAAGTTTGGGCCTCGCATTGGTCTTCACTTAGGCTGGTTTAGGATCAGGTAGCCTTATTGATGTTATTTCCCACCCTTCACTACTGTGGCAGTGTTTGTATTATGATAAAATGTTCCGGGTCCACTTGTAAGTGAGAACATGTGGTACTCAGTCCTTTGTTGTTTTTTGTTTTGTTTTTTGTTTTTTGAGTTGGAGTCTCATTGTCACCCAGACTGGAGTGCAGTGGCCGCTCCCGGCCACTGCAGCCTCGACCTGCTGGGCTCCGGCGATCCTTCCGCCTCAGCCTTCCAAGTAGCTGGAACTACAGGCGCGCACTACCACGCCAGGCTAATTTTTTTTTTGGATTTATTGTAGAGATGAGGTCTCTCCTGTTGAACCCGCGGGCTCAGGCAATCCACTCACCTCAGCCTCCCAAAGGCGCAGGATTACAGGCTGACCCACCGAGCCCGGCTGGTACTCAGTTCTTTGTTTCTGTGATAGATCACTCAGTATTATAGACTCTAAGTCCATCCAGGTTGCTGTGAAATCCATAGTTTTGTCCTTCTTTATGACTGTGTAATAGTCCATTGTGTATATATACCACTTTTTTTATCCAGCCCACTTTTGATAGGCAGCATGTTTGGTTTCATGTTTTTGCTATTGTGAGTAATGCTGCAATAAACATGCGTGTGCAGGTACTTTTTGGAGAGTGATTCAGTTCCTCTGGGTATATCCCCAGAAGGGGGATTACAGGGTCATATGGGAGGTTTTCCACAGAGGTTGTAGCAATTTACATGCCCACCAACAGTGTAGAAGCATTCCCTTTTTTTCCCGCATTGTCTCCAGCATCTGTTGTTTTTTGAGTATTGAAGATGGCCATCCTAGCTGGAGTTAGCATGATTTTGTTTTGCATTTCTTTGACGATTAGTGAGCCTGAGCATTTTTTCATGTATCTGTTGGCTGTTCATATGTCTTCTTTCGAGAAGTGTCTATTCATGTCTGTTGCCCACTTTTTAATAGGTCTGTTTATTTTTTTTCCTTTCAGCACATTTGAGCTCCTTGTAAGTTCTGGATGTTAGGCCTTTGTCAAATAAACAGTTGGCAAAGATATTTTTGCATTCTGTGGGCTGTCTACCCACTCTCTTGATGGTTTCTTCTGCTTTGCAAAAGCTTTTAAGTGTGATGAGGTCTCAGTTGTCTATGTTATCTCTTATGTCATGAGCTTTTGAGGTTATGATCAGAAATTGGTTACCTATTCCAATGTCTATAAGGGTGTCTCTTGTGCTTTCTAAGATTCTTATAGTTTGAGATACTACATTTAGATATTTGACACATTTGGAGTTGATTTTTGTGTATAGTGATAGGTAGGGGTCCTGTTTCATTCTTCTGCATGTGGTCAGCCAGTATTCCCAGCACCATTTACTGAATATGTTCTCCTCTCCCCAGTGATTGTTGGTGGAGGCTTTGTCAAAGATGAGTTGGTTGAGAAATTAAGGTTTTGCTTCTGGAGTCTCTTTCCTGTTCCATTGGCTTATATGCCTGTTCTAATACCAATACCAGGCTGTTTTGATTATTGTAGCCTTATAATAAAGTTTAAAGATGGAAGTGTGATTCCTCCCACTTTGTTTCTTTTGCTAAGGATTGTTTTGGCTATTTGTGCTTTTTTGGGGCTCCATATGAATTTCTGTATTGTCATTTTCAGCTCTGAGAAGAATGATGCTGGTAATTTCGTGAGTATTGTGTTGAATCTATAGATTGCCTTGGGTAGGGTGGACATCTTAACAATGTTGATTCTTCTAATCCCTGAGCACAAAATATTTTTTATGGTCACGGTCCTGGCCTTTCTCCCATGCTCCTCCTCCAGTTTTCAGAAGTTGTCCAGTTCCAGGAACGGGTCTTTCCTTTAGTTCTCTAACATTTTCACTTACCCTGTTGTGGTGTCAGGCTCCCTGGGGAGTTGTCACCCTGCAGGATGGTGAGGGGGCATCTCCCTAGTACTTTGCTGTTTGGTTTCCATCTATTAAGCTTAGAACCTGAAGATTGGGGAGTCTGAGGGTCTCTTGAGGGTTTGTCTGAGCTCTGGCTGGCCACAGGGGTTTCTATGGGCTCACTTGCTTCCTTCTGGGAAAACACCTGTTTGGAGGGAAGCTTAGTCTGGTTATAAGGTGACTTCTGGTCCCCAACGGATAACTGGGTACCCAGAGGCAAGTCCAATTCAGATGAAGTTCCTCCAGGGGCAAAACAGGTTCTGGAGGAAAAGTTGACGTGGAGGCTTCAGTCTCAAGTACTTTACTCAGCTGTTTCACCAGTGGGCTTGGAGAGTCTCCGCAGCTGGTCTTCATGAGTGTCTGTGCAAAACCAAGGATAGGAGAGCAAGGATTTGAGTTCTGGGCATGTTTGGAACCCTTCAACTGTTCTCCCACTGGTAGGTTTGGCTGTGGAGACCTCTCCACCCGGACGAGTGTGTGCAGGATACCAGCACTAGGTGAACAGGGGTCCGCCACTCGAGCCAGATGCTTGTTGTGAGGCAGAGGCCGAGTTGGAGTGACTGGAATGCTCTTGGCTGAGCCCATCTCAGGGTTGGGCAGAACCTGCCCGAGATGAGGAGGGGGGATGCCTGTGAGAAGTGACTCAGGTCTCAGCCTTACCACGACCATGTGAGACCGCCAGCCCCAGAGCACCCATCATCCCAGTTTCCATCTGATTCCATAAACTTAGCATCCAGTTTTAATATTATTAAAAATCTATCTCCTACATATGAAATGACTACCATGGAAATTAATATAATAAGACTCCTTATACTAGTAAATAACTTATTTTTTATTTTTATTCTTACCATTATACCCTACAAAACAGGTTTTATACCCTGAGTGGGCTCTATACCTTGATGGTATCATGTCCAGATATAAATATCATGTCCATATCCTGATATTAATCAGGATAACTGTAGAAATTTATAAGTTAAACCCCATTATTAAAAACTTGACAAAGTCTCAGGGAACAAAATCAACATGCAAAAGACAGTTGGATTTTATATTCCAACAACAAACAGAGAACCAAATAAAAAGCACAATCCCACTCACAATAGCACCCCTCCCCCCCAAAATAATGAAATACCTTGGCATCTTCCAAACCAGAGAAGTGAAAGACCTTTACAATGAAAACTACAAAAACATGGCGAAAGAAATCAAAGAAGACATAAACAAATGGAAAAATATTTTATGCTCCTGGGAGCAAGACCAGGACCCTAGGTAGAGAGTTAGGCCCTGCACTATCCCAGCACTGGGTCATCCACGGCCTGGTGATACTCTGTGTCCTCTCACCCCTTCTTTCCCAGGGAGACTGGAGAAGGGCCTGTTTTCTATGATTCCTCCTAGACTACTTTCTTTCTACACACACAAAAAAACCAGTCTTGGAGTGAGAACTTTATCTGGCTTTCTTTGTGTGTTGTGTGTTTCTTGAATATTAAAGGAAGTGATTTTAAATGAAAAAAAGGGTTATGGAATATATTCACAACTCTAATCAGTAAAACATTTGCAAATTTCTGAATGGCACCAACTTTTAATAATCAGAGTAGAAAAATATTATAATTTTAGAAGAATATTATGATTTTATAATTTTGCCAAAAACAACACACTAAAAACCTTGCTGATGAGTGTTTAAAATGATATTCTTTTGAAAACTGAAATAAGCATAGAGTGATCTAATTAAAAATCACTTATACAATATCTCATCAATGTAGACAAAGATGAACAGATATAGAAAGTGATGAAAAACAACATTATTACCTTAACCCTAAAATGTGCAAAAAAACTTGTAATGAAGCTACTTTGTCCTTGATGTTTAACCTAAGATCATTATATCATCTTATATTATGCAAGAGGAAAATTAAAATTGGGGATACTAAAATTTCAGTTATTAAACATATTCCAGACTCATGTGCACAGTGGTGTTAGTGATGCTGTTTAAATCCAAATGTGAGTATCTTACAATTCCTGCCTTATTTTTACTATTGTACCAACTGAAAATCTGGCTACATCTGGAAGCCGGAGGAAAGGTCCAGCCACTTGATTTATGAGCCCTACAAGTGGAGTGTCTAGAGCAGGGGCTTTTAGTCCCCAGCAAAGATTTCAAATTCATAAACATCTTGCAAAATTCTATTCATATACACAGAAAATGTATTTAATCAACGCTGGTTTGCAGGAACCAGAGTAGGGCAAAGCAGTTATGGAGGAGTGAGGGCTCAAATACTCAGAATTGGGAAATGTTGTGAGGTTGTGGTCTACTGCCAATATATATATATATAATTTTTGAGTTGGAGTCTCACTCTGTCACCCAGACTGGAGTGCAGTGGCCGTTCCTGGCCACCGCAGCCTCGACCTGCTGGGCTTCGGCGATCCTTCCGCCTCAGCCTTCCAAGTAGCCAGAATTACAGGCACATGCTGTTTTTTTTTTTTATTGTAGAGATGAGATCTCGCTGCCCAGGCGGGTCTCAAACCCGCGGACTCAGGCAATCCACTCACCTCAGCCTCCCAAAGGCACGGGGATTACAGGCTGAGCCACTGAGCCCGGCTTACCAATATTTTTTATCTGACTTTTTTTTTTTTTTACTTAATTTGTCTATTTTAATCACAAAGTCAAACATTGGATTTTGCCAAAGAGTTTCTTAGGAAATGAAATCCTACGATCCTAATGACTCTTAAACAAATTTCAGAGCTTAACTTACTATGATTTTTGTGTTTCCTAAAGGCATGCTTTGCTTGGTGAGTAGTACCACGGTCATCAGATGCCCAGACATGTCTAGGTGTTGGCAGGTATCTGAGGCAGCAGGTGAACAAACACATTTGTACAAGTAGGAAATTGTTCCATGGATGCTGTCATCTGCTGGCTGATTAGTGGGACTATTCCTAGGACTCATTAAATATAGATGAGTGGGGATAGGGCAGCCAAGATTGCAAGAAAGGGAATAATTTAGTAGTGAGAACCAAGCAAAGATGTCTGTATGTGTGTGGAATCTGACTTAAGTTTTATATTTGTGTGGAGAATGGGAGAATGATAGCAGCTAGAATGGTCTGGTGGAAGTCAATTTCTAGCGCAACCAGCATCTTGATGGTCCATTGGGTTTCAGTGTCATTGTCCACATGTACTTTGCTTGTCACATCATCTTATTTTTGTCTCCTTTTTTCTCCTGGATGAGTTGCCACACCAGCACAGAGCTTTGCTTCCCCATCTTTGTCAGTCAGGACTCTCACTGCCTTCATTTGTCCAGCTTAGAACTTGGGGGTAGAGTATAACGAAACGGGCCCAGAATCTGGAGGAAGGTGGATCAGGGTTGATATGTGATTTTATCACTCCTTTTCTGTGAGACCTTGGGTAAGTTACCTAGCCTCTCTGAACTTCAGTCCCTATCAGCAAATTGGGGATAATACTGATACCTATCCCCTATGGTCACTAAAGGGTTTAAATGTCCTAAAACATGTAGAACATTTAATTTTGTCTGGCACGTAGGAATTGGTCAATTAATGACACCTTTTCTTTCTGATTTCTCTTATCCCCAAGCTGAAATACACTTCTCCGTTTCTCAAGTATCCTACACCCCATCCCTCTCCTCTGGCCCAAAGGTGAATTTTCTGAATGAATTCTTTCTCCCAGCACTTCTGTCCTGTCTTTTCAGCAGCCTGCCCCTTGTCTGACAACCACACAGGCCTCGATCACGTTCCTCCTTATCTAGTCTGCGGGCCCTCATCTGAGGTTACATATCTGGGTAGTCTGTGTGGACCTACTGTGAGAAGCATTGGTACAGAGAGCTTTGGCTATTTGAGGCAACTGAGGAGAGAAAGAGGGAGAATGAAACTGAAAAGATGAGAGCAAAGGAAAATAGACTCTAAGGTGGTAAAATATTCTTGTAGGGCTGTCATGACAAATCGCCACAGGTTGGGTGGCTCCAACAACGGAAATGCATTGTTTCACAGTTCTGGAGCCTGGATATCCAAGATCAAGGTGTCAGCAGGTTGTTTTCTTCCAAGTTTCTCTCCTTGATTGTAGATGACTGTCTTCTGCTGGTGTCTTCATGTGGTTTTCCCTCTGTGCATGTCTATGTCCTAATCTCCTTAAAAGGATACCAGTCATGTTGGGATTAAGGCCCACTTCATTTAACCTCAATGAATTCTTAGAAGATTCTAACATTCCAGTTACAGTCTGAGGTACTGGGGGTTAGGACTTCAACATATGAATTTTGGAGGGATAGAATTCAGCCTATAACCAGGGACAAGAAAAAAATAATGGAGAAAAAGGAGGACTCGCGGCCATGTTTGAAGAGGTAAAAGCCACTAATAAAGGGCTGATCAGACAAACTTAACCTGAGGACAATCTCTGCAGATGGTCTCTGCCAGGGAAATCATAGTGGAGGAGGCAAATTAAGTGAGGAGCCAAACATCTCAAGATATTGCCCTCAAAGGGAGGTACATGTATAAGGGATATTTAAAACTCTTTCACCTCTTAACCTCCCACGCATGCAAGGTAGTTTCTTTCCATATTTTCTCCTCTTCCAATGCAAATTCCCTAAATCCCACCTCAACATGACCCATACTTTTACTGTAATATACTCATATATATTAGTTGTATTAGAATTCTATAATATACTAAAATTATCATATTTATATAGAGGTCTATTTTCTTCCTCTAGTAACTCTTGACCATTTTTAGTATGATTGATGTGCTCTTTATATCTTTCCCAGTTCTCTGCTGATTAACATAATAAACGAGCCCAAGAGCCAAATGTGCAAAGAATGTGGGGAAAGAGATGAAATTTAAGATTCTCTGCCATCCCGCCCCACCCCATTGTAAGAGACAGAGCAGATGTCATTTGATATTATTGATAAACAACTGTTTCAACAACTGTTTGTGAATATTTATACTTAATGCTGACTTGGTTGATAAATCTTCCCTTGGGAGAGTCTGTCTCTGGATAGAATCAAACTCATAACTACTGTAAAAGCTGTTCCCATGTTCAAAGAAAAAACAGCTGTACTTACTCCTCATTTGACTTCTTAGAAGAAGAGAATCTTAACATGTTAAGTGAAAATGTTAAGGAGGAAAATGATGCTTTGAGTTCAAACTATTGCTTTCTTTAAAAAATTTTTTTATTTATGTGCAAATTATTTTGCTGCTAAATGTAAGTTGAGGACTTTGAACATGACATTTATCACTCCATTCTGTCTCTTTCCCAAACAAACAAAAGCTACCCAAATCCTAGGTTTCCATCATCACTTAATGCGGTTTCCATTGGGTGCTTTTGAATAAATTACTATTTGATTGTCTAATTTTTATGTTGACACATCCCTTGTTGACTGATAATATTTTCTGCTAAACCTTGCACCTAATACTTAATTATGCACTGTATGCTCATTTTATTATCTAGTAGTGTCTTGGTTAAAAGATTGAACAGAATTTTAAAAATAAAAATGATTGCTGGGCAGTCAGATAATTTAATTGTAGTTCATATTTTGAAACTGAAAACATATTATATTGATGTGACTAATACAAAGTTTAGTGCTTCTAAAAAGTTATATGTGGATAGTTTTAAAGTGAACACATACTTTTTTTTGGCTGTTTTTCATTATTGAAGAAAATTATTTAGTCTTATTAATAGGTATGTAAACACATTTTACTTCAGCAGGCATTATTTTATACATAATCAGAACACAACAAGTAGCATCTTATAAGGGTATTTCTTTATACCTTCATAGATAGACATCAGCATCCTTTAGTTTGGTAATGCGTGGGCATATTTTTAATGGACACATTTATTTACAGCTTTAAAGTGTCCACTGAATGCTAATTTCTTATTAACATAATAGTTACTGAAGATGTCGTGAGAAGACAGCATGTCAGGTTTTGATAATGTACTAAATATCATAATTCTAGAATTTTAATAATGTTGGCACCAATTACATGGCTATACGAGCAATTTCTATGACTTATCTTCTTGACAAAATGATGCATGAGCTTGCCAACATTAATTTGCTCTTTAAAGTTATGATATGTAATTAAATTCAGATACTGGCATGGTTGGTGTAGTATCACGATTTCCTGTACACACTCTCTTTCCCAAAGCTCAATTTAGCTTATATAGATTTTTATTTATTTGTGAAAGCACTTATGAGGGTGATAAACATTATGCATATTTTTAGAAAATAAAAGAGTCAAAGTGTTTGGGTAAAAATATATAATGACTTGAAAAATATGGTAAATATTATCATTTTCGGTACTTAACAAATTTTGCCACAGTGTATAGAAAAGACAGTATATTTATTTGAGAATATTTATTGTCTTATCTGATCACTATTTATTCTTCAATAATTTGTACACAGTGCTAAATTTCCATTTATATAAATGCTGGAAATTATATATATATGTATATATACACACATATATTTCTCCAGTAGATGTAGCAACTTGTCCATCATATTTTATCTTCTTCATAAAAAATACAATTATATTTTATCATATGAATAGAATGAGGCATTTTCTATTGGAACTTTTCTTTAACTAATGCACATATTATCTTATAAACGGTAAGAAAATAAATGATTTTCAGCAGTAAAATTGTTCAAGTTACTTTAAATCGTTAAGGTAATTTTAAATCTCAGTACTCAACAAAGAAGAAACTCGAGTTTTTTTTTTTTTTCCATCAGATGCCTTTAGAACTGAGCATTCCCTTTTCTATTTTGGGGATAGTGCCTAAACCCTTTCATGCTTGTACTCTTAAAGGGTTGGGAGGAACGAGAGAAAAATAACACACTGAAATACACACGGAGGATTGGTGGATCTGTGTGCCCCAGTGGTGTTTGTGTTAAAAGCTCAGGAGACACTGGCCTGGGAGGTGCCCCATGCTGGGACGCAGGTCCAGGTGATGCTCTCAATTTTCTTCTCTCCAGAGTAATTCTCTTTGTAATTTGTTTGCTTCTGCTTGTCTGGTGTCCTAGACTCTTGGTCTTCCCACTTTACCCCAGTCTGTGTACCAAGTTTTCTCCAATACATTCTCCTATTTCTCAAAAACTCTTCTTATTTTTCTCTCCCTCCTCCTCCTTTTTTCTCTTCCTCTTCTTCTCCTCCTCCTCCTTCTTCCTATTTTTCTTCTCCTTCTTATTCTGCCTGTTTTTCCTTCCTTCTGTTTTTTTTTCCAGTTTGGGTCTCACTCTGTCACCCAGGCTGGAAAGCAGTGGCAAGTTCATGGCTCACTGCTGCCTTGACTTCCTGGGCTCAGGCAATCCTTTCCCTCAGCCTCTGGAGTAGCTGGGACTATATGTGCATGCCATCATGCCCATCTACCTTTTTTAGTTTTCATTTTTTGTAGAGATGGGGCCTTACTACATTGCCCAGGCTTGTCTCAAACTCCTCTCTTTCTCAGTTTTTTAATGGCTCAATCAATCCTCTCACCTCAGTCTTCCAAAGTTCTAGGATTACAGGCATGAGCCTCTGCACCCAGCCCTTTTCTCAAAACCACTTCTTTACACATCATTCTCTGTCTCTGTTATTCTTCAACACTCAGGTCTTTAGAACAAATATTACTCTTATTTTTTTCATATTTTGAATTAAAGTAATGATGAAAAAGAATGTTAGTCAATTCAGTAGATTTTTATTAGCTCCTTTCTTTTAATTTTGTCCCTTTGTTTAAGACCCAAAATAAAAAGACTCAAGGTACACATATATTATTTAGTCAAAGGATTAGGTCAAGTGAAACTTTATTCTCTGAGAGAACTGATGAATCATCCTGATGTTTGAGGTCCTTGCCAGATGCTGGATTTCCTAATTTTGCTGCTGGATGTGGAAAACACAACAGTAAGACTTACTGAAAATAATAAGATGAAAATCTATAGCTAAAATACATTGTCTGGATTAATTAGATGAAAGCAATTCACTGAGAGTCATTCACTGGGCAGTCACAGTCTTGCACTTTCCATTAGTAAAGTTTAGTAAAACACTACAAACAAATTTTAAAACAGAAAGTTACAAAATGATTAATATAGATAGAGGTGTGCATTTAGGGGTGTGTGTATGTGTTGCCCCAAAGCCATCTGGCTCTAATGCAATGTTTGCCTTATTGTAAGGTCTTGGAAGCATCAATACATTTCCCAAGGCAAAATCCCTTTCCCTGTATGACTGTTCTGGACAAATTCAGAGAAATTGTGGAGTCAGCCTGCAGTTAGAATGACTGATTTTTTAAGAGGATCAAAAATTCTTTCTTATAGAAAGAAAAAAAAAAGCACCCCCACAAGACCTCCCACACAGCTACTCTGACTGACAGGCCTGACATCTTTCAGCATCACCACAGCATTCCAGCTAATTACTGAGAAACAGATAGACCCACCCAAAGCCAACCAGTGAGTGAGAATGCAAGTGCAGAGTGATCTCATCTTGGGATTCTCAAGGAGACAACACAGACATGGAAAAGAGAGGCCAAAACAGTAATTGATGGTTTTTATTCCAGCCACACTTCTTCCTCCCTCCCTGCCCCTCTGTTTTGATCTTTGGCATTTCACAGTAAATGTGCACTCTCTGAAAGACCATCAGGGCACACTCACTTACACAGGTATTTGGTTTCGTTAAATCGCTGAACTTTATCAGAAACGAAAGCACTGCAATTTTAGTAGGCATTATCTTGGAATGATATTTATACTATTGGGAATAACTCTGGAAAATTTTAAAGTCCTAATTGTACACAGTAGAATAAGGAAAGATTTTCTGAAGGCATTGGATTTCCAGGCCTTGTAACATGGATTTTTGAAAAAATGTATCAATTTTTCTTTTTTATGCCTTAAGAAATTCTCTTCTATCTAGATGTGCCAATACAAATATTGTCTTAAAATATCTTCTAAAATTTGGAGCTTTGCTTTTTCATGTTTATGTGGTCAAAATCTAGAATTTATTTTTGTGTATGATGTGAGATAGTTTTATTTTGTTTTGTGTTTTCGGTCAGAAAAAAAGAAATGATCTCATCTGCATCATTGCCCTAATGGCTTGTTATATGAAGATTCTGTGTCGTAAGCAATGGCCTCACAGAGATGTAGCTCTGCTTCTGAGCTTTTGAGGTTGTTGTATATGTATTTACAACTAGAATCAGGCTGTATATATAGCCTACTCCACTTAGTAGCTGTGTGACTTCTGATTGTGGAAGTTTCCAGGGTTGTATAGTGGAGAAAATCACTGGTGGATTCTTACGTATCATGCTTGCAGGATGGATGCTGTGGGCAAAACTGACAGGATCTGATTTGATGCCCTTTGTCTTCTCAAGAAAAGATTCTCCCTTTGAGTACCCATGAGGGCCCCTGCTAGCATCAACTCACAGAGAACAGCCTCCCAGGCTGCCGTATCTAGTCTTTGCCACCTCAATTACAAAGACACTGTATACTCCTGGCATCTTTTCCGCAAATTTATATTTCAGTATCCCCATTTTTCCTCTGAATGTGTTATACAGTTGTCTTTAGTTTTTAATTTTGATCATGCATTGTATGTCTCTGTCTTTTAAAATATAGAACAACTTCCCTTTTTTGGAGGTCAAAATGAATTTGCTATATTCTCGCCCACCTCTCATTTTAAGGTTGCTTTTTGTGAATTGAACAAAGTTCATACTTATATCAGTGAAAACAAATGCACTCTATTAAAAAAACAGCACCTCACTATCCTATCTGCAACTCAACAAACAGAACAAAACAAAAAACTCAAAAAAACCACACAACTGAGGTCTAATTCTACCATTTAAAAAGTTCTTCAGGAAGACAACTATTCTAGTATGTGTCGTCCTTTTGCTTATTCAAATTGTATTAATTTCATATTTATATACTTCTATTGAAGGATACAAACTCTGGATGATTTTAAAGATTATATAATAATAACCATTTTTTATTCTGTCACAGGGTGGGGGAGTGACCCATTTGTTGATGATATTGACCAGTGTCTTCATGTATGATATAACATATAGAAAAATATCCGAAAATAATAAATGTAATTGTTATCCTAGTCACAGTCTTTGCTAGTTTCAGTCTATTTGCTAACTTATTTAGGAGCTTGAGGGAATTACTTATCTTGTGTTGTTTTGGAGAAAGTTGCTTACCTCCTCTGATTACCAATTTCCTTATCTCAAAAATAAAGGCAATACTGACTTTGCAGGATCTTTATAAGGATTAAATGCTTTAATGTATAAATAATTTAGTAGTATCAGAACTGGCCATTTTGCCAGTTGGTTAAAAATGGAAGACACTATCAGTGGTGTGTGGTGTTGGTTTTCGTCTGAGGTTCTGATTCATAAGTCCTATAAGCCTTACTACAGTCTTTAAAAAAATTTTTATTATAAAGATATGGGTACAATTCAGGGTTAGGTATATACACATTGATCATGCAGGCACCCTTGTTGATGAGGTATGTCCCTCTCTCCCCTAGCAGTTTTCCTCAACTGCCAGTCCCACCCCCCTCCCCGCCCCTGACAGTTTCCCACTAATGCCAATCGCTTTCTTACAGCATTATAATTGTTCAAGGACCGCTTATGAGTGAGAACATATGGTACTCTGTTATTTGTTTCTGTGATAAATCACTGAGTATGAACGACTCCAAATCCATCTAAGTTGCTGCAAAGTCCATATATTTGTCCTTCTTTATGGCTGCATAATATTCCATTGTGTATATGTAACACATTTTTAAAAAATCTAGCCTAACTTCAATGGGCAACACGGTTGGTTCCATGTGTTTGCTATTGTGAATAGAGCTGCAACAACATGTGTGCAGGTATCTTTTTTGTAGAATAATTTGAGTTCCTCCGGGTATATTCCCAATAGGGGGATTGCTGGGTCATATGGAAGGCCAATTTCTAGTTCTTTCAGAAATCGCCACACTGTCTTCCAAAGAGGTTGTACTAGTTTGCTTTCCCACCAGCAGCGTGGAAGCGTTCCTTTTTCTCCACATCCTCGCTAGCATCTGTTGTTGTTTGTTTGATTAATGATGGCCATTCTGACAGGGGTTGGGGGTATCTCAATGTGGTTTTGATGTGCATTTCTCTGATGATAAGTGAGGCTGAACACTTTTTCTACTACAGTCTTTTGATACAATGCTGGGTATGTCAGGCCTTAGGAAACAGAATCACTTCAACCTTCTCCCTCCTTCCTTTCACTTACTCCAAGGTAGGGCTCTAATCCTCCCTGTTTTTTGGTTGTAGTTCTTAGGATCCTCCTCGGAGAGGGTCTGGCCCTATACTCTGGGGAAAGGGAAGCCGATGTCACGAAGCATCAATAAAAACCCAAGAGGACTGGGTTCAGGTTGCTTCTGGAGAGCTGAACACGAGTAGGTTCCTCCAGAGTGGCACCAGGAAAGAGTGTGGAAGCCCTGCCCTTCCTCCAAAACTTACCCTATACATCTCGTTGTGGCCTTTTCAATATCCTTTATAATAAACTGGTAAATATAAGTGTTTCCCTGAGTTCTGTGAGCTGCTTCTGCTGCAAATTAATTGAACCAAAAGACGGGTCATGGGAAGCCCAACTTGAAGCTGGTCGTTCAGAAGTCCCAGAGGCCTGGATGTGCAACTGGTGTTTGGGGAAGGAGACAGTCTTGAGGGACTGAACCCTCACCTTGTGGGATCTGACACTGTCACCAGGTGGATAGTTCTGGTATTGAATTGGAGAATGCTCAACTAGTGTCCATAGCTTGGTGGTGGGGAGAAATCCCACATTTATTCACAAATCTTTTTCCGTGTTGATGATAGCTATGGTGTGAGAGCGAAGAAACAACCCTCCTTGGGGTCTTTTCCAATAGTGGTAAACTTAGAGACAGAGTCTTACTCTGTCACCCAGGCTACAGTGTAGTGGCACTAACATAGCTTTCTGTAACCTTGAGCTCCTGGGCTCAAGCAAAACTCCTGCCTCAGCCTCCCTAATAGCTAGGACTACAGATGCACCCGTATCCAGCTCATTCTTTTTAATTTTTTTAATTTTTTGTAAAGACAGGGTCTTGCTCTGTTGCCCAGGCTAATCTTGAACTCCTGGTCTTAAATGATCTTCTCACTTCAGCCTCCCAAGCTGCTGAGATCACAGGAGTCACCACACTCAGACTGTGTATTATATCTTATATTCTTGCACTGGATGTTTATTTAATGAGAAACATTTATAAATGTCTTATACACATGTCAGTATTTCAAATGATCAAACATTAAGAGATAGATATCACTGTTAGTCATATTTTCTCTATTAAGCACATTATTTGAGGAACTAATCACGACACTGACTTTTTAAGAGAACAGGCAAATTGTCCTGTGGAATGGCTTGACTATATATGTATGTATGTATATATGTATTTGGAGTCTCACTTTGTTGCCCAAGCTGGAGTGCAGTGGCACACTCATGGCTACCGCAGCCTCGACCTGCTGGGCTCAGATGATCCTTCCGTCTCAGCCTTCCAAGTAGCTGGAACTACAGGTGCTCACCACCACCACGTCCCGCTAATCCTTTTTATTTATTGTAGAGATGAGGTCTTGCCAAGTTGTCCAGGCTGGTCTTGAACCCCTGGGCTCAGGTAATCCTCTCATCTCTGCTTCCAAAGTGCTGGGATTACAGGCATGAGTTACCACACCCAGCTTGACTTTTTAATAACTGGAATCGATTGAAAATTGTTCTGTGAAAAGTTAGAACAGAGGAATTATTCTTACATACTATTAAGGAGATAAATTCATAAGTCACCTTCACTCTTCTTGAGTGTTTTATAGCTAAAGCCGAAATATCATGCTTGCTGACTTTACAGAAGGCAAGTGTGAGGCTCTTTCCAGAAGTTTGCCTTAGGTCATACGGATTTCTATGTTCCCTGAAACAGAACTCATATATCATCTTGTAACAGGGTGAAATAAGGTCAACTTTCTCAAGGACACATTTGTCATTGAGACTAAAAAGTCATCGAGAGGTTCTTTAAAATTTCAAATAAATGTGATTTTTTTTTTGGTAAAGATACCTGGGGAGCATGGAAAGACAGAAACATCTCTGAAGCTATAGAGTGAGGCTGGGTACTAGGCCTTTAAATAATTTTTTTTTTGTCAGCATCTCACCCTGGAGGGCAGTGACACAATCATGGGTCACTGTAGCTTCTACCTCAGGCAATCCTTCCATCTCAGCCTCCTGAGTAGCTGGGACTACAGGTGCATGCTACTATGCCTGGCTAATTTTTAAAATTTGTTTTGTAAAGGTGAGGTCTTGTTATATTGTGTAGGTTGGTCTCAAACTCCTGGGCTCAAGCAATCCTCCCATCTCTGCCTCCTAGATCATTGGGATTACAGGCATGAGTCACCCCGCCTGGCCTGGAATAATCTTAATTTAGCATTCAGCAGCAGCACTGGTGAACTGGTCATTTGTCTTCCTGTAGCTTTCTGCTCCTCCCAAAGGCTCCTCTGTGTGACTCTTACATTTGTACTCTGCCAGGATGAGGGGCCTCCAAAGGGGAGGAGCGGAGAATAAAAGAAAGCAAGTGGCTTTTGTAGCAGAGATAAAAATACTCAAATGAGATTTTACATTATCTTTCTGCATTTCAAAAGAGCAAAGATGAAGGAGAAACTTTGATAGGAAAAACAAATTTAAAGATAAAATGGCGCTGTGAAAATCAAGTCCTCATCAATGCCAAGGCTTGAAGAGGATAAAAATAACTAGGTGACCATGAAGATATGGTTGATGGTGTAGATAAAGAAAAATAAAGGAGAAAAGAGAATTATGGAAGAATTATGAGCAACCTCTTAAGGAAATAAATAGCCAGGTGTACAATGGGGTGTGATGGGGCAGCTAGTCCTATCAAATTGGGTGGAGTATGTCATGAGGACACCAAGACAGGGGGACCGTCCTGTCTTCAGCTTCTTCAGGGCTGTTTGGGATCATCCAATTCTTTCAGTCTTTTGTCAGATTAATGTGGTCAGTTTTTTGTTGTTGTTGTTTTGTTTTGTTTCGAGTCAGGATCTTGATCTGTCTCCCAGGCTGAGTGCAGTGGCATGATCAGATCTCGGATGTAGCCTCAAACTCCTGGGTTTAAGCAATCCTCTTGTCTCAGCCTCCTGAGTAGCTGGGACTACAGGTGTGTGCCACCACACCTGGCTAATTTTTACTTTAATTTTTTGTAGAGATGAGCTCTTGATATGTTGTCCAGGCTGGTGTCAGATTCCTGGGCATAAATAATCCTCCTGCCTCAGCCTCCCAATGTGCTAGGATGTCAGGCATGAGCCACTGTGCCCTAGTAACAGGCAATACAGCATGAGGAATGACATCTTTATGTGGCCATTATCCACAGAGTGAGGCTGTAAACTTGATACTAAGACACTTAGAATTTCATGGATTATCCAGAACAGTTATAGAATCACTCAGAGATCATTTCTAACTATCCGTTGAGTTTAAAATACATTCAGTGAGTCAACTGTGCTACTGAAGAAAGAAATGAAACAGCATTAAAAGTGACATCAGACTGAAGGCTGAATTTGCTTTGAACTAAGCCAAAGAGGCAGGAGAGAACTATGCTGAGGAAAATACTGGAAAGCTTTGTTTTGTGATCATTTCTCCCAACATCCTATTTGTGTCATCTTGAAAGAAGCTCAGCGTTTTGGACACTTGTCTGACACAAAGATCTACAGGAAAAAATTAAGAGGTTTTCTTAGGAGAAAAACGAGGAGCAAAGAGAAGTAAGAAACTCTTGTAGCAGAGACCAAAATATTCAAATAATGCTTTACCTCAACTTTCTCTACTCTGAAAGATGGGGAAGGACACACATAAAGGTCAAATTGAATGGAAAAAATCAAGTTCTTATCAATGGCGAAGGCTGAGTGGCTGAAAATTACTAGAATCACCACCACACACACATGGTTGGAAATGAAGCAGGAGAAATATTAGGAAGGGAAAAAACAGGAGTGTATGAGCAATATCTGAAGGAAAGGAAGACTCTGATGCCACTACTTTTAATAAATGCTGTGTCTCCAGCATTCAGATCAAATTCATTCCTAATTTTTTTCATAGAAACATAACAAATTAAAAAATAAGTACTTCCTCCTAATTTGAATAGTTTCTACTATAGTTATGAGAAAACATACCATGATTTCGTTTTGTACATGGTTATTAAAGATATATTAAAGATGTTTTTCTTTAAAAAAAACTTCAGTGCTGACTTCTACACGTCTTAGGTACCATTTTTTTTAAATGAAAAAAGCCATGTTGTTCTACATGCTCAAACCACTTTCTAATGTTCTTTAACTGTCTACCATTCAGACTCGCCTCTTTAAAGAGATATATTTCGGTAACTGGCCCATTAACATTACATAGAGGAAAAGCCTCATTTTTTTTCTTCCTCCCTCCCCCCTCATTTTTTTTCTCATAACCACTGAGCCCAACCATGAAGCTCTTCAGCAAATGGTGACTTCAAATCAGCGCTAGTTCCACAGCTCAATCATGCAAACCAAGCTTGCAGAAGACATTGTTTACACAGTAGTAATCAACAGAGTAAATTTAGAATAGCCTAGAATCAGTTATGATACATTTCCTGCTCTTGGATGATAACTTAATGGATCAGACACTAACTGTCTCCAACAGAGAGGGTGAATGAATGAGCATTCTTTTCAGTGAGCAATTATGATAGAACTTGTTCCAGTTGTCAAATTCAAATGGGATGTGTTCAACCAGTTTTCTTTTTTTTAATTCAGTGCTCGTGTTTCAAAAGTTAAGAATGAGCGTGGTCTTTTGTAGGTCAGGGAATAAACTGTTTTTATAGCCAGGGAGCAGTGGGTCTTGCTGGGAAGATGCTGTCTTTCTGGTGTTCTTCCTCCCACCAGAGTGACCTAGTGATCTTCAGAAAGAATCCCGAGGAGTGAGCCAGAAGTAATTCCTAAAGTCTTTTTTCTCTGTGGTGACTGGCTAACATCCCTGCAAATCTATCAAAGCTATTTTTTGTGTCCTTTTTCTTGGAATTTCATTTCCACATGTGAGGCTGAGTGGTCTGTATGGATTCCACGGTTCACCTTTGACTTCAAAATCAGTGCCAGCATCCTCTAGTGAGCAAGCAGCAGCCTAGCAGAGAGAGCCAGTTCATTTCTACTTCTCCCAGTCTCTGACCCTTTTCCGTTCCCATCACTTTAGGCTAACCATTTCACTTTCCACTTTCATGCCTTTACACGTTTGACCATAGATTACTCTCCTCAAAGTGTACATTTTCCACAGCTGAGTTTTTTTTTCCCCTAAGATTGAAATCATGGAGCAATCCTTTTCTTATTTTCAGTTCTTAGCACCCCAAATCCTGGCAGTTGGAACAGAAACCGAAGGGGAAAAAGTCAACATTAATTAAACATATACGCTGCTATTACACAGACGTTTCTCCAGTTTGGAAATTACTGCCTTTGATGTTTCTTCCATGAACATGGGGAGGTCTTTTGTTTGTTTGTTTGTTTGTTTGTGATGGGACAGCAGTTTAAGCCATTGGTTAAACAATTTAATTCTGGACTTAGGCAAAGTTGACTTTTCATCTTATCTCCAACCACTTAACCATCTTAGTTGAGTTACTGTGTGACCTTGGTTATTTATTTTCTTTAAACTGCAACTGTAAAATAGAATTAATAACATGAATTTGAACAAATGCTAGACATGTAAATGAGAACAAATCTAAAGAATTTGGTGTTTAGTGAACCCTCAATAAGTACTGAATATATTGACTACTTTTCTGCCTTTAGTCCGTGAGGACCTCTGATGTTCTTCTATTCTTTGTGGCCTTTGAACTGTTCCCAGTATTTGTTTGCTGGTTATAAGAAAAGTTCAGGTCCCCTCCCAGTGTGGGGGCTTTTTTATCTTCTTAATAAATCCTATTTTCTAAAAACAACAACAGAAAAAGAAAAGTTTGGTATGCAGAAGAGGCAACAGGTATAAGATGGGGTTTCTTTGTTTTTGTTTTTGTTTTTTTGTTTTTTGAGTTGGAGTCTCACTCTGTTGCCCAGTCTGGAGTGCAATGGCGCACTCCCATTTACCGCAGCCTTGACCGGCTGGGCTCCGGCAATCCTTCCGCTTCCCAAGTAGCTGGAACTACAGGCGCGTGCTATCACGCCTGGCTAATTTTTTTATTTATTGTAGAGATGAGGTCTCACCAAGTTGCCTAGGCAGGTCTCGAACCCGCGGGCTCAGGCAATCCACTCACCTCGACCTCCCAAAGTGCGGGATAGATAGGGTTTCTAATGTGAAAGTACTTTGTAGGTTGTAGAGCACCGTGTAATTATTATTATTATTATTATTATCTTTTCTTGCCAAATGGTAATAGTAGTATCTTATCTTGAAATGCACCAAACCAGGTAGTAGGAAGATGGCAGAGTCAGAAGGGAAGTGCAAGGTCATCCCAGAAGAAAAAAGAACTTAAGCCAATGTGTGTCAGACTTGCTCTTCTGGTTGTAATAATGGAAACCTAACTCATAAGACCCTGTGAGGTTTTGATTTACCAGGACTGTTTCAAATACTCTTGGAATAAGTGGTAGAATCAGTTTTACCAGAATGACATAGGATGAAAGTAGGGGAACAATGTTTTCCAAGGAACATTTGGATTCTCTTGCTGAAGGAAAGGAGGGACCCTTTATGAAGTGGCACCAAGAGACCCATTTTATAGAGGGTTCTTAGTGTTTATAGTAGTGTTCATCAATAGCAAAACTCTTCTATGGTTCAAGATATTCCTTCTTATTCTGTAAAACAGTACGGTGCTACCTTCAGGCCTGCCTAGCCCACTTGTCATATTAATGATATTTTATTTATTTAAAAACTGAGGCTAATAAAATATTGTCAGGGTAAAAAAAAAATCATTGTTCAGAAACTGAGTAAACACACCAAGAAAATGGATGAGTAAAGGGTTGATAATGAAACAAATTAGGACTAGATTTCACATTTGTTTGAAAAGACACAATTTCTAATTGATGAAAAAAACTTACTAAAATGGGAACTTCTTTCTTCAATACAATATAAAATATGCCCCAACTTATAAGGTAAGAAAGCTTGTTGAATGCAAATTGTTTTATAGAGAGAGTTTCAGTCACAATAGAAATTTGATAAAAATATGTTGAGTCTTGTTATTACTGATAGTAACCAGGTATCATTACTTCAACAATTCAATGTATAAATTACACTTTTTTCACTTAGTTAACTTTCAAGTTATAATATATATCTTATTTAATTGAATTTCAATTACATAGTCACATTGAATTTTAACATATACCTTGAATTTACTTTACAAGTTTCTCACCTTTTTTCCTAATACCACTTTCTGTATTATGTATGTTTGATATTTGGCTACAGCTATTTAAAAACATCAAAATGTAATTTCCCAAACAGATCCTGACCTGGAAGCTATTTCTCTGGACATTTAATTGTCACGAGATGATACTGACAAATAAATACTTTGAAGAGTAAGGCCATGGTGCTATTTGCAGGAAAGGTCGTATATTAGGAGTCTTGAGCCAAGCCTGTGGCACTGGTTCTTCATATTTTGGAAATCACAGACTCTTTTGGGAATCTAATAAAAACTACAGATCCTTTACCCTAGAAGCATCCACATGCACAAACCTTTACAAATATTTGCTTAGAATTTTGGGACCTCATGAAGCTCTTGATGGCATGCTCTGAGAAGTTCCTAGGATTTGATGGGACTCAAGCCCATCAAGGGTTTACGTCCATAGTTTAGAGAAAGTTTCTAAGACTTTTGTAATAAATTTTACAGTCTTGGACCAAGTCCTAGTCACCCATTCATTTTATTCATTCATTCATGTATTGATGTACTTAGTCATTCATGCATTCTGCAAGTTAGATGAATACCACCACTAAAAATTACTGTGGTAGAGCATAGCATGTTCATTCAATAATAAGTATTTACTATATGTCACATGCTTTGTCAAAAATTGTCACTGTTTTGGAGTAGAAAAATGAATATCAACCTTCCTCAGGAAATAAGGCAGAAAGGAAGAAAACCTAGTGAACACCTACAAGCTATCAGACAAGGTACTTGGTCTCTTACTCATATTAACTCTTTTGATTCTACAACAACTATGGGAGGTCAACATTATTTTTGCCACTCATCAGTAAATAAATTGAGTTTAATGGAACTTAAGTAATTTGCTTAAGGTCACATGTGGCAGGGCCAGGATACTAATTCAACCATCTCCATTTTCAAATCCCAGAATACTCTGCTGTCTTCCCCAGGGCAACATAAATTTAGGTTTGCTCAAATGATAGAGCCAAGTCAAAATTCCTTGCCTCGTTTTATGTAATGCATCTATTTTACTAAAAGCAAAACAAAACAAAGAAACACTACATATATTATGCAGAGACAGCCCGATAACAGCATACACTGGCACACCAATCAAAAGACCTTGAATTGAGTTCCAGTTTTGTCACTGGCTATTTATATTTATATGATTTCGACCAGAATTGAATCTCTGAGAGGTTTCATTTCAGAATCTATAATTAGAGTTGAACTAGATGAGATTTCAGGTCTTTTGAGCTTTATACATTTGTGATAACGCCACTTTTTCAAGCTGTTGATAAAGTAAAATAATTGGAGAACTGATTAGTAGATTATATCTGTGCACATTCCTTTTTTCTTAACCAAATTAAAAAGACAACTATTTGTAATAGTGAACCTTAATATATAAAAAGCATAAATAAAAGCCAAAGAGGTTTTTTCATGTAATATATCAATTTCCCAGAAAACTCACTACTTAGGAGATTCTGTCATTTAATAAAGTGATCACTTAAGAGTCTTTAGCATTTTATATCACAATATTAAAAAGGCTTTTATTTTCTGGCCAGAAACATCAACAGAAACATAATTTAGGCATTTTAAAATAGAATAATTACTAGATAAGAATAGTAGATTTAAAAACAATGTTGTCCAATTATCTTTCTTTACAAATGAAAAGATTAGATATCAGAGAGGAGGAATAATTTGCTCAAACTTGCAATCTAGTTTAGTGATCTTTAGATTAAAACTCTGCTCTTTTGACATCACACTGCAGGAGCACTTTCACAGGCCGCTACCCAGGGTTGGATCTTCTCTGTCACTTGCATGGATCACCTCCCTGTTGTCTGAACAAAGGCTCTCACACCAATTCATTCTATTCTCAGCGCCCAGTTCTCATCCTGAAAACCTACCTTACTTCAACCCCACCACTTCACATCTCTCCTGACCCTCACTGTCCGCAAAAGACAATTAAAATGTATTCTATTCTATTTATTGCCCACCAAGTCTAGCTCTGACTGTCGCCTTCTGTTGGGACATCTCTCTTTCTCATCTCTAATCCAACACAGCTTCAAGACCTGACCATCACATCTCCTCCCCATGGGCCCTTCCTTGATTTCCTCTGTCTGGAGCAGTGTCTCTATGCTCGGAAATTCTCTAGTGTTTCACATAGCAATGCTCCTCTTTCTCCTTGTCCTGTAGTTATTGTTGTGCCTTGTATTTCTTTTGCGAGACTACGCACTTCTTGAGTGTGAAATCAAGAGTTCAGTGATTTGTAGAAGACCTGGTGCTTTGAAGAGAGGCAGTACTGTTGAATTCTGTTCTCAAGCACTTTCTTCCCTCACACCTTGTCCCACAATATCTCTTAGACAGAAGGATCCCAGTAGATGTTTATCTTTGGAATGGGTGGATGTGGCTGGTCCATTCCGGAGTGAGGCATATCTCTAGACTCTGTCCTCTGCGCCTGGTGCTTTCCTGCCTCTCCCAACTTCCTGCCCGTGCCCACCAGGCCAGGACCCAATGTCTCTTCAAGGTCAACTTGGATCCTGACCCCTTTCCATCCAGGCGGCCATTCCTGTACCCACTTCCTCTCCCTCTGAACTCAGACAACATAAATACTTTGTGTTGGTGAATAGGCATTTACCCTGCTTTTCTGTTTTTACAAAATTTTCCTTTGTATGGTTTCTCCAACTTTAGGGGACGAGACCTTTCTTAAACGTATTTTTTCAACGTATTTTTACATGTGGTCTCAGTAAAAATGAACTAATTCAGCCTGAGTCTCATTCTGTTGCCCAGGGTGGAGTGCAGTGGCATGATCATGGCTTACTGCTGCCTTGACCTCCTGAGCTCAGGCAATCTTTCTGCCTCAGCCTACTGAGTAGCTGAGACTACAGGAGCACATCACCATGCCTGGTTTATTTTTTGAACTTTTTTTGGTAGTGACAAGGTCTTTCTATGTTGTCTAGGCTGGTCTCAAACTACTGGACTCAGGGATCCTCCTGCCTTGGCCTCCCAAAACTCTGGGATTAGAGGCATGAACGACTGTACCAAGCCTAGCATATCTTAATAACACTTTCGAGTCTACTGACAGACAATATTTTATTCTGAGACAAGTTGCTAATATTCTGGTCTCCTTAAACAGTTATTAAATCTTTCCAAAGTTGCTCTACTTCTTTCTGTACACAAAGCATTTGTCATTGTATTTTGCTTCTTAGTAATAATTAAATTACTGCATGTGTCCACTATACTACAGGGCACTGGAGCATAAAAGCACTGCTAACAAGAGAATCAAACATGAATTACCATTGCCAGGGCTCTGCTTGTATTATTTCTCCATAGCTATGGCCTGTTGGAGTCTCCTAGGAATGTGGCAAAGAAATGAACTGATTTTGCTCATAGAAGCTTGAAGAATTTTATTGCTATCATGACACATGACTGGATGCCATAAAATCTAGGCATAGACTTTCCCACTGGTTCCAATTCCTTTTTAGATATGTTTCCATCTAGGACTAGGATAACCACAGTTATAAAGAAGCATGTGGGCTATCTTGTTTACTTTTTTCCCTCATGTGAATGTATTTGGCTTAGAAAGTCTCCTTCTAGGATCCTGAAATGAGCTGAATGACTGTGTTTGTCTCCCCCTCACCCCCATTTCTGTGTTGCAATCTCAGCCCTCAATGTGATGGTGTTAGGAGGTGAGCCCTTTGGGAAGTGATGAGGTCATAAAGTTGGAGCCCCCAAGAAGGGAACTAGTGCCATTAAGAAAGGGACCACAGCCGGGCTCGGTGGCTCAGCCTGTAATCCCATGCCTTTGGGAGGCTGAGGTGAGTGGATTGCCAGAGCCCGCGGGTTCGAGACCCGCCTGGGCAGCGAGACCTCATCTCTACAACAAATCAAAAAATCAGCCGGGTGTGGTAGCACATGCCTGTAATTCCGGCTACTCAGAAGGCTGAGGGGGAAGGATCGCTGGAGCCCAGCAGGTCGTGGCTGCGGTGGCTGGGAGCGGTCACTGCACTCCAGTCTGGGCGACAGAGTGAGACTCCAACTAAAAGAAAAAGAAAAAGAAAGGGACCGCAGGGAACTCTCTCACCCTCTTTTTACCACTTGAGGACACAACAAGAAACTGCCCATCTACAGCCTGGGAGAGGGTCCTCACCAGAACCCACTCATGCTGGCAATGACCTCAGACTTCCATCTTCCAGAACTGTGAAAAAATAGTTTTCTGTTTAAGCCCTTCAGTCTATCGCAATTTATTGTAGACCCCAAACTAAGACAGAGTTTATCCCCTATGGAATTTCAAGGATAAGAATACTCTCTTTGAGAGAAATGATGAAAGGAAAATACTTTTGTTTTGTTTTTTTTGAGTTGGAGTCTCACTCTGTCGCCCAGACTGGAGTTCAGTGGCTGCTCCCGGCCACCGCAGCCTCGACTTGCTGGGCTCCGGCGATCCTTCCGCCTCAGCCTTCCGAGTAGCCGGAATTACAGGCATGCACTACCACGCCCGGCTGATTTTTTGATTTATTGTAGAGATGAGGTCTCACTGCCCAGGAGGGTCTCGAACCTGCGGGCTCAGGCAATCCACTCACCTCAGCCTCCCAAAGGCGCGGGATTACAGGCTGAGCCACCGAGCCCGGCTGGAAAATACTTTTTATATGTGGTTTTAGGAGACTGGGATGTATAGGTGACACTTATGAGTGAGCGACGGTAGGGATCTGTGTGTAATGGCATGGTCAGCAAAGATAAAGAGAGTTTGAAGAAGAGTTTTAAAACTAAGAGAACAAGATTGGACACAGTGGCTCAAGCCTGTAATCCCATCACTTTGGGAGGATGAGGTGCTAGTGTTGTTTGAGCCCAGGAGTTTGAGACCAGTTTGGACAACATAGTGAGACCTCATTTCTACCAAAAAAATTTTAAAATCAACTTAGACAGGCATGGTAGTGGGCACCTGTAGTCCCAGTTTTTTGGGAGGCTGAGGCAGAAGGATTGCCTAAGCCCAAGAGCTTGAGGCTGTGGTAAGCCATGATCGTGCCACTGCACTCCAGCCTGGGTGACAGAGTGAGACTCTGACTCAAATAATATAATAATAAATAAATGTAACAAGTGACAAGTAAGAAAACAAAGTTTTTGGTATAATTATGAAGCTTAATCATTACCAGGAAATCTTAGCTGCATTGTCTTATTCGGGTCTCTAAGAACATATTGGTTCACATTTCTTTCCCCCTTTTTGCACGAAGAATTAGCATTGGTCAATTTTTCTCTCACTTTGATCTTTCAGTAACACATTTTAAATTTTTTCTGCTACCATTTTCACACATTTATTAAAAAGTCATCTTGTTCATTTTTTGGCCATATTTTAATCAGTGGTAATATGGACATTCACAGCCAAAGGAGCAATGACTCAGATCTGATTTTGCCAATAATTGGTAACTTAGGAAAACCATAAGTCCTTAGGGCATGCCAACCATGTTAAAAGACGAAGTGACAAAGCATACAGCTTATGTGATTACAAGTTAGTTTCAAGGGAATAAATACCACTTTTCATTATTTTTAAGGACTTTGACTCTTATGTGGTATGATTTAGAAAGAAAAGTCAAGAAACAGAATTTACTCATTCACAGAGAGTTAACATTATACTTACATATTTGTCTTCATCTATATAAAAATATATACACCAGGCTCAGTGGCTTACACCTGTAATCTCAGCACTTTGGAAGGTCAGGGTAGGATGACTGCTTGAAACCAGGAGTTGAAGATCAGCCTAGGCAGCATAGTGAGAACTTGTCTCCACAAAAGAAATTTAAAAAATTAGTTGGTGTCATGACTCATGCCTATAACCCCAGCTACTTGGGAGGCTGAGGTGGGAGGATCACCTGAGTCCAGCAGTTTGAGGCTGAAGTAGCTGTGATCGTGCCACTGCACTCTAGTCAGGTGACAGAGTGAGAACCTGACTCAAATATATGTATTTAGTTATATATTATATAGAGAGTATCTATACTTACAGGTATATAAATGTATGTATTTATATACATAATATATACCCTAAAGTCTCCCGTTGCTAATTTTTTCTATTCCACAGATCTCTTTACACGAAGAAAAATAAAAAAAGAAATGGAGTATACATGTGCATGAGGGAGAATTTTACAAGCAGATAAGTCCTCCATAGTTGAAACCCTGCCAAAGCCAAACTGTGCAGTTTATTTTCAAAGGAGTGGTTATCACTTGCACACACCACTCCAGCTTGCCTCATGCCAGATAAAATTAATGGCTAAAAACTTCTACCTAACTTTAAAACAAAACTCCAAATACTTAAACGTGATCTTTATCAGACTATTATAGGAGAAAGTGGCATCTCTTTGCCAGCTGCAGATATCTATTCATAAAAGAAAAGAGTCGTACCTTGGCAATCGTATTGCAGACCAATAAAACGCCAACCTAAACCACTCTTCAGACATTGTAATCTACAATGAAGGCATTGTGTCCATGACGTGAAAAGGATGAAAAATAGGTGACTATCCAAATATGTGCGGATTCTTCATCCCCCCAATGGCTTTACCCCTCTTGAGTCTCCACGTATTGGATACAATGTGCACAGGTGGGGGTAGTGGGTACACTTAAAGCCCAGACTTCCTCGCCAGTATCCAGGGCAACCGTGTAGCCAAAACATAATTATAACCCTTACAGCTATTGAAATAAAGGGAGAAAAAAATCCTCAATGGCATAAAAACAATAAAACAAAACAGAACAACAAAAACAAATATGTGTTGAATTGGAGCATTAGATTGCAGTTACATTGGTGCATATGTCCAGGAACCTTTCACTAGCATGTTTCCAATAGCAGGTTTCTTATTTCAGTGAACTGCTGTACGTTTTGGGGTTGAGAGGAAAGTCATTTATGCAATGACACAGAAAACTATTTGACTTCCAAAACTGGATTCTAATTATCAAGTGAAGAAAGCCTTGAGCAGGCAAAATGTGTTATCCAAACCGAATAGGTTGTTTTATATGAAATCAATTAAAAAAGTGAAAAAAAATCAGTAGTCATATTTTAGGTAAATATCAATGGAGTAAGCACAACAGAGAAAACTTTTTGTTTCATAACAAATTATACCTTCTAAATAGTTATACTGATCCAACATGATAATGAAGTTAATTTTTTTTTATTTTTTAGGAAGCAGGATTTATTGAGAGGACAGAAAATCTCCCACAGTGGGAGGGGACTCAAAAGGATTGCCCCAGTGAAGTTAATGTCTAACGCAAATGCATATCATTCTGTATACACAAATCACTCTCTTTATAAATGGTACTCATGTGAAGTTTCTGGTACTTTCATATATAGAGTAGTCTATACAGTGACAGTGGATTGTCCACAAGAAAAAGAGACTAAGACATTTTTTGACTGAAAAGTGTCATTGTTACTCTTACCCTTTCAAAGTCTGTTGGAGAGTGTAAGACTGCCCTTATACTGTTCAAAAATAAGTCCAGTATGATGTTAGACACTAGATGGCGATAGAAACCCCCCTTTGTTGCCTTTGCCTATTACTCAAATTTGAAATCTAGTCTACCTATGATTGACTTGAGCTTCATGTAGAAATTAAACACATTTCTCTTACCTCTCTCTCACCATAATAGTTTGTTTCCTTTTGGTGAAGAATTATGCTTTAGGTGATTCAAAATATTTTATGTGTATATGACACAAGGATTTGGAAAGTAAGTTCAGTACAGGTATTACATTTGTCATTTGTATATTTAGCTACGAAAAAGCATTGAAGAGGGCACACTTGCTTACAGTTGCTAAGAAATAGATTAGCGATTTATTGTACCAAGATGAGATGTATGCTTTCAGGCACGCATCCATGCTTTAGACATCACATTTCATTTATAAAATATCTTAATATTGATGGTCATTTATTGCCTTCTCACACTGCATTTCTAATAATGTGAAGATTTTCTCCTAAAGGGAATAACAAGCAGTGAGTTTATTGCCAATGAAGGTGTGCTTCTCCTAAGATATGGCAATTAGGAGGAAGGGAAGTATTGTGAGAAGTAACGCAAATTTAATATAATAGTATCCATTAGCAATATTTATACAACTGTTGTCAAAATATGTTCAAATTTTTATGTAAAATGATATTAAGTGTTTGTAGGGGAAGGAGGGACACAGTGTTCAGCAGTGAAGTGACAATTAAAATGAATATTTATTCTGATGGCTAGCTCAGGTGTTTTACCAGCTCGTTTACCTTGTGCTGCACAAACTAGACTGAGCACCAGTTCAAGTCCAAGTGTTGAACTTGATGTATGGAGTCTGTATGGCTTAAGCCCCTGGTTGCTTTCAAACTTGTTTCTCTTATTCTTTACCTCATAGCAGTTGAGGTGAACTGAATCTGAAAGAATTCTGTAATGCTTGTGGATTTTATTTTTTAGGTATATGGCCAGGTTTTTAAGGTCGTCTTCATGATTGTTTGTTGTTAGTATTTATTGATAGTACTCTCAGTAATTTTGAAAATATGCATTTTCTCTTTGTCAAATTAAACACTCATTCTAGATAAAAAGGGTCTAAAGAGACAACTAAATACAATGTATGATTTTGATTGAATCCTGGGTCAAAAGCAAAAAGGCACTGAGAAAGGGCTATATGGTAGATAATAAATTTCTTGGGTGTGTTATGATGGGATGATGATATTATGGTTTTGTAGGAGAAGATTCTTGTTCTTAGATGATATCTGCTAGAGTATTTGGGTTAAAGTGTTATTTTGACTGCAACTAACTTTTGAAGGAATCCACATAAAAAAGTATATAGAGAGAGAGAGGAAGAAAAGAAAAAAAAAATGAAGCAAGTTATTGAAACAGAATGCCCCCAAGGCACATTGATATTCATTGTATTAGTCTTTCTTTTTTACTTTATTTTATTTTATTTAACATGTGGGGTACAATCCAGGGTTAGATACAACAAATATTCATTATGCAGATACCCTCATTGTATTAGTCTTTCCACATGTCTGTAGGTTTGATATATTTCAAAATAATAAAAAAGGGGGAAAAACCAGTCAATTTTGTCTCTGAAAATACACACTAGAAAATAATATTACTCTTCTTTTCTATTCTTGCCCAAAATGAGTCTACCATTTTCTCTAAATGAACTGTAACCCCAATATTCTAAGGTTAACATTTATCTGATTGCTCGTGATCGATAATTTTTTTCCTTATGGGTAAGGTAAGAAATGAATGATATTTGTTTCTTGAATAGGTTGTAGGAATGAACAAGGAAACACCCCACTAATATTTTTTATAAGAAAATTTATCCCTTCTCTAATCTTAGGCGTTCCAGGCCGAAACACTAGGCATCTAGTATACAATGTGCCATTGAAGGCTGAGTCATCCCTGCTGCAAATCGTAACTGTGATTCTAAAAAAGAACTTTCTAATCTAAACCAGAGCTTCTAAGTGATGTAGTCTCCTAAGTGATGTAGTTTTTATAGTGTTATCAGTTTTAAAAATTTCCTCACAGAATGTATGTTTATAATAATCTAAATATCAATAAACCATGTGAAAGAAAAAGCATTTGGAAATGAGGAATATGGAATTTTGATGACCATGTTTTGCAGCTGAGAATTTAAACTGGCTCCTGGGAGACCATGTAAATGAAAAGAGTTGTTAACTTTGCTGTATTTCTATTCAGAAAAATGGCCATTAAAATGTTGTTTGTTTATAGTACTCTGCCTTGTTCAAAAAAGAACTGGAGGCAAACACACAGTAAAAGAGACTATTTAAGACATGAATGGTTTGCAAAAGGAAGTTATATCCATTTGTTACATGTGCATAGTGTTGAAGCATAAAAACCTCAAAATTCACGTGTCAAGCTTTTAACAAATGAGTAGAAATTCAGTTTCAGTATCTATCACATGTCTTCTGAATGGAACCATAGAAATAAAACATATATTTGTTGAAATACTAAGGTTTGAACTACATGCTTAAAAACAACTAATTTATTTTGTTTGCGAACACAATATATAAAATATAATATACTATAAAATTTCTGTGTTGCATATAAAGTAAATATTATATTTATTTAATTATATATGTCCACAAAGAAAGGCTGAAATGGCTTTTCCCAGAATTCAGTATTTAAATGCATGACTCAGAACAACCAATTGAACTAGGTTCTGAAGTTCAGAAAACACATACTATGTTACCAAAACAGATGACAGAATGAAACTGGGTCTCTTGGTGGTCCTAAAATTGACCAATTAAATGTAATATCATGCTATTATATGTATTTATTGTATATAATAGAATAATGTTATATATAATTTATACTTATATGTAAAATATATATTTTAAACAATATATTTTAATTAACATAAATAATATATTAATCTATTTTTGTTACTCATTTGCCTATTATACATATTCAAATGGAACAGTTTCTAAATTAATCAAGCTTGCATTAAAGCCATTTATAGAATATAGATTTTTATTTCAGATGAAATAAGTTTTTCAGAGTAAACTAACTAAGCTACCAATCTCAAACCCTGACATTGGTACTTGTATTTTTTTTAATGGTTTTATTATTTTAATTAGGTTTCTTAAAAATTGAAGCTAGCCCCTTGTTTCAAGGGACTGTCACACTACTGAGTTTCTTGTGGCTTTAAGTTATTTTCTGCATGTGGGTAGGGTGTGTCCACTTAGTTGTACTGGAAAATGTTTTTAGGAGCTAAACATGTATATCTATTTTATATATCATATACAGATTATCATGTTACAGAGGGCACACATGATAAACAATAAAGGAAACCAAGACTTTAGGATAAAACATTAATTTTAGGAATATGCTTTCAATTATATATAAAAGCTGGCATAAAAATTCTTGAGTAAAAAAATTTTCAACATATTACAAACTACAATGTATTCCTTAATGCTTATTCTTTTAGACATTTCCACTATGCATAAGTGAGAGTGATAAAAGGGAAAGATATCGTATTATCTCTAAGGCGGAAAAAAACCTTCTATATTATAGTTAGCTGTTTGTTAAGCCAAGAGAGGAGGTTATCATTTATACCTTCCTAGTGAAAAGACAAATCTAAATTTCATGGGGAGAAGCTTAAATTTTTTATTCTTCTAGATCCTGATACTACATGTTAGAGGAGGTGCAATGACTGTTTCTTTCTTTTTCATTTTGTTTTTGTTTCTCCCTCCAACTTTAAGCTGGGCGCACTGTCTGCCTTCAGTGGCCAAAGGACTCCCCGCTTCCCTTGCCCCATCATTCCCTTGGGCTAGTTGCTGCTTCCCGCCAGATCTGCTTCAGAACCCAGAGAGAGGACCACGGTGGCTCCTTACCTGTGGCACATGCCTAAGATGGGCAGGGCACTGGTGTCCTCTTGCTGCTCCTCTGTGTGGGAATGAGCCAATTTCTTCTTAGACACTTTGTGCAGAAGACGATCAATTTTAGGAGAGTTGAGAGACCCAGACTTCATTCTGCCATTTGTTTTGATAACGTTGAATGTGTTTTCTCAACTGCAGAACCCAGTTCAATAGATTGCTTCAAGTCTTGCACGTGAAGGCAGAATTCTCCTGATCCAAGCCATTTCAGTTTTTCTTTGTGTAGCCTCATCCTAGGGCTCTCCATACAGGCTGCACTAACTTTCCTACATTCAGATTAAAAGCACAAACAGGTAGGCTTTGAGAAAAGTGTTTGGCTTGCTTATTAAAAACCTGAACGCTTTTCAAACTGCATGTAGAATTGCTCATCAGACTGAAAGATAGTGATGATGGATACAAAAACCAGAAGGTAAGATTGGAGTTGTAGGGACAGTTTGGAGGAGTGTGATTTGGGGATGACTGTGCTAATTTGGGCATTTTATTTAGCCTTCAGCACTCACCTGGTTTCTAGGCTTTCCCTCTGCCGGGTCAGCATTTTATGTGTACTCACTATAGTCACATTTATGTGACATTCTGGACACAAGTTTTGTCAAGCAGCAATCTGTTTGACATTCTCTTAACACTCTCCACTACCAAAGTCTTTCCATATTAAATGCCTCCTGCTCAAGAGAAAGACTATTTGATGCCACATCCAATTTTATTAGGACTATGATTCTGAATGACCTAAATGGTGGAGATTCAAGACATCATGATACCAAGAGTGACAAGTATATTTAGCCAAGTCACACTTCAGCCGTTTTGGGGGTTGAAATACGCAGAAAACTTTCTATCAAGCTCCTCTGCACCTTTTGATATGGATCAAGGAAAGTAGGAATCATTGACTAGACAAGCATCATTGGGTCTTTGTTCCATGTGCTTAGTTAAGCTTTGGTTAGTGTAACCTCGCGTGTCACTGTTAACAATCAGGACAGTAGGGTAAAATTCTGTTTTTAAAAATAATGCATTTTTAATTTAATAAAATTAACAAATTCATCCTCACATTAGCACATCTCCAACTGTTGAGGCAAAAGCTAACACAAAGCTCTGATGTTTGTTATAGAGTGCTAGAAAATACTACATTGCATGAAGTAGAAATGTTTTTATTCTAGAAGAAATCTGACTATATAGGAATTATACAGTTAGAGCCTTGAATGTTTAAGTCCATGGTAACAAATCTCCTTATGCTAGGTTATTAAGCTGATGATTTTGTGCTGGTTATATATTTTTTCCTTTGCTAGCAGTTGCTGGCAGACAGTTGCACATTCCACAAGTTTAAGAAAAATTTATGTGAGTAAAATTTAAAATTGAAAACACATTATCCGTGGACAATACGTCTTTCCTGAGAAATGGAAAAAGACAGCAGTTATTTTATCAGTAGGAAGCCTGTGTCACCCCTGAGATGGCCATGTCTTCCAGTGGTTTTCTTGAGAATCACTCACCTGGCTGGTTGTTGGATGTGGAGAAGAAACAGATGTGAAAACAATGGCGGTGACAGCTCCGTGCTGCTTCCCGGTGTGTTGTGATCTTTGGTTTTCTTCACATTAATTGTTTTGAAGATTTTTCTTTGCAGTGGAAGAAATCAGTAATTCCTTTTCCCATTATATGTCTTATTATTTTATAACTTTAAATTCTTTAAAATTTTGCTTTAGGTTTTACAAGTCTGACATTCCACATTAAAAAAAGTGAAAAATTACATTTTCAAAGACAAAAAACTGAAGTAAAACAAGCAACAATGCGCATCAGATGCATGTTTGGGATATTTTTCTATTTTCATTTAAATTAGTACCAATTCTACTCTCTATTCTGCTATGCATTTACTTTTTATTTCCTTTTGTCTAGCTGTTCTTTTCCCAATTTCATCCCAGTAACTGACACCATCTCTCCCCATATCTTTCTGGTTATCACAAGCTGGAGTGCTAAAAATAATTGCTGTGTTAAACATTTGATTATTGAGTCATATGACATTAGGTTCCTGATCCTCTGTCTCATAGCCAATGGTCAATAGTCATTTTTAAACTTTTCCTTTCCTTTCCTTTCCTTTCCTTCCTTCCTTCCTTCCTTCCTTCCTTCCTTCCTTCCTTCCTTCCTTCCTTCCTTCCTTCCTTCTCCTCCCCCTTCTGTCATTTTTTTGAGTCTGAGTTTCATTCTGTCACCCAGGCTGGAGTGCAGTGGCATGATCCATAGCTACTATAGTCTCAACCTTCTGGGCTTAGGCAGTCCTCCTGCCTCAGTCTTCCAAGTAGCTGGAACTACAGACATATGCCACCACACTGGGCTAAGATTTTGTTTGTTTGTTGTAGAGATGAGGTCTCACTATGTTGCCCAGGTTGTTCTTGAACTCCTGGGCTCAGGCGATACTCTCACCTCTGCCTTCCAAAGTGCTAGGATTATAGGTACGAGTTACCACACCTGGCCCATTTTTCATCCATTTTAAAGACAGGAAAATTAGTATGCTAGCAAAATTGAGTTAAAAAAAATCTGACATTTTCATTGGCTAGCCAAGTTCAATTTTTATCTTTCACTTCTTGTTCAGGAAGTAGTGTGTGCATTGAGGGACCAGTCTAGACTTCAAATAAAATGCAAAATCTCCACAGTGCTTATTCGCAGAAGTTCTACTGAAAGCAGTAGCTATACTGTTGCCAGTGAGCCCTGATCAAAAAGGATTCAAGAAGGGCTAAAAACTGAGCTTGACTTTAAAAGATAATATGAGTAGGATAGATGGAGGTTATAGGGTAAAGGAGAAAATGGGCAAGAAAAGAAAATATTTCAACTTTTACACCTTTTTACATTTTACCTTACCTTATTAATCATTATATCAGTATTTGAAAGTGAGAGAGCCATCTCTCTAATTTTGGCCATGTTTTCTTCTTTTATTTTATTAGGAATTTTCTGTTGTTATACATTGGAAACATTTGCAATAGAAAATAAACTCCAGCATATGATTTTAAGTACAAATGGAATTAAAATAAGAGTAGAATCTAATATGTGTCCTGGGTGAACACAGATTTAGTTCTTACAGGCTTTTAATCCCATTATTTTTGGTTCATTTTATCTCTTTAACAATGTTTTAAATTTTATACAGCTTCTGTTCTTCAAGTCCATCTTTCCAGTATATTGTGTAAGAAATTGATAACATTCATGAAAATCAGCTGTTATAAAAAATGACTTTCATAGGCTTTAAATTTTAGTTTTGTACCTAGAGCGAGAAAAAAAAATAAAAAACTCGATGCATTAACAGAATTCTTATTTGTTCATCTTTATTGTAAAGAGAAGCTGTTGTTTTGTCTGTATCCTTCCAAGAGAAATTCCTTCTCTGTAATTGAGAATGCTGCTTATGTTTTGGGCTCAGATACTGTCTGCAGGAACTGTGGTATCTTAACCATCCTTAAGCAACAAGCACAACCTTTTGGCTGGAGTTCGTTTCCATAATCTGCAACTGGAGAGGTGCCTTTGAAAAATAATTGCAATGATTATTCAAATGTTTGTTCTCTTGTGGGCATGGAAAGATTTGCCACTTGGTCTGCTCTGTACTGGAGGTTTTTTTCACTTCTGAGACCTTACATTTTACCATTGGATGAAGTATAGAGAGAGTTTAAGAACAAGTAAGTTTTACAAAAAATTTAACCATTTAAAAAAATAGAGAAAAGAAATGAAATAATTGCCTTTCCAAAGAGGTTCTTAACAAAATGATGACTAAGGCCTGATGCAAGTTCACTATAAAGTAAACTAAAATAAATTAAAAGAAGTTTTATTTCTGTATTTTTTTCCTCCAAGAAAGTATGACATGTCATTCAGATTAGGAATTTGTCTTCATGGCTGTAGTTTCCAGCAGTATTTATGGTCAAATAAGGCAGATGAGGCATCAGTTTAATCTCAGAAACAAGCAACAAAATAAGTTAAGAATATATTACTTAAGCGTTCATGGAAAATCATCCCTACTTAATAGATAATAAATGACCCAGAAAAGAAAGGCTGTATTGATGTGGTCACTGACGTTAGAAACAAACTTTTTGGATTTTATTCAAGTGAACTTTAGAGATATCACTTTGAATAAAGGAACTATGAATTTTCATCTAAGCAGAATGTACTTGTTTGAGTTTTGCATTATAGTTCATTTTCCACTGGGCCAAGAAGACATACAACGTTACAACGTTACCATGTACAGCTCAAATTATGACAAATTTTACCTAGAATTTATAAGCACAGACTGATTGACACTTAGCAAATAATTTTATAGTAATTTTTCAGTCTCTACAGAAAATAATAATACTTTGTCTTCTCCCTGTGGAATCTTCATCAATCTTGGCATTCCCTGGAGATAGTCAATCATTGATAAGACCTTCCATGAATGTCTGGAAAATTTGTATGAAGACCTCAGGTACAAATAATTCTTTCAATCATTTAAAAACTTACCATTAGTGTTTTTTTTTCTTAGGTTTATAAAATCTGCACCTATAACAGGCATCTGTATTATAGCTACTTCTGAATAACACGTTATCAACCTATGTGACATCCTAACATGTGTTAAATGAATCACTCTAAGTGGCAGTATTAGTCAACCTGAAATATTGATTCTATTTCTGCCTTGAAAATGAGATTAACTAGCATGAGAATATCAGAACATTATGGGAACCATTTACTAAGGAGCAACGTAGTCAGATGAAGCCAATCTGGTTTTGATATTTGTCTTTAGGGCTTCCTCTAAAATGTGATTTGCTAAAGAGTTCTGTGGACAAGTACTTATTTCACTTAATGTGCAGAATAAAATCCCATATCCCCAAAGATAGGAAGAAGAAAGTTAAAAAGACAATTCTTCACTCAATCTATTAACAATATTTTAATACTCAAATATCAAAATGCTAGTATAAATGGATCCATGAAACCAGTCCATTTTTTAGTCATTTTAGGAAATAAATGTATTAAATCAAATCTATAATTATCCAATAAATGTGCAGGAAGAGAGTAATCAATTGATAGTATTTTATGTCTTAATCAGTGAAAGAAGTGTTCACTACTTATTGCTTTGTAACTAAAAAAAAATTAGTAAAGTGAGCAGGAAAACTCTTTAAAGAAAAATGTTAAAAATATTTCTTAAAAACACAGAGTTAAAGCCGATATCTCATATTCAAAAGAAAACTACACTTGGCAAGAGGCTTCCTCTCATGATACATTAGTTATGTTTAACTCTGGCAATTTTTTTTTTTTTTAACAAGTGACTAAGCCTGGCCCCTGCTTTGTTTGGGCCAAGACATCATCTTTTATGACACATTTCTACACAAACATACTCCCACCAAGTCATCACTCACCTTCTTAAACACCAGGGGAGCGCAAGCCAACATTTTAATTTACAGAGCAAATTTATACACGGGACTAAAAGATACGGTGTTCCTATTGAAGGCAGCCACTGCACTCCGGGAACATATGGAGCCGCTCAAGGTCGTTGGAAATTCCGTTATATTCTGTCCATGCATTTACACTTGCGTTCTCACTCCCTCTTAACCGCTTCTCCCTCCTTGATGGCTGTAATGATGCCGGTGCTCTGCTGAAAAAAGGTGTAAGGAGTTTGGCTCCCAGAACAGCGCTGGAAGAGTGGGTTCTTGACATTCATGAAGCAAAAAGAGAAGACCTGCATAAGGAATATAAGCAGATGAATTGGTTTTGTTCAATATACTCTACCGAGAGTCTATTCCGGGCCACTGCCCAATATAGGGCCCTATGAAATTAGGAAGAAGCCAGCATTTGCAGCAGCTAGTTTGAAATGTCCCACAACTTAAGAATATTTCTGGAAGTGACTTTATGCCACATATAGTTTTTCACTTTTAATGCTCATCTGAAAATCTTTTTCACCAGAAATATCTTGGATCCATTTCCCCACTTTTCTGATTTCTTTCTGTCTTTTAAAAAAAAAACCTCTCTAACCACCACATTAGGTGCATCTTCATAAGAAAAATAAGGCCAAGTTGAGAAAAAACCAGAATAAGTCATGGAGAAAAACAGAGTTTTAAGCAGAGAATAAGAGATTTGTGGAGAAATAAAGTGAGGCATATTAGAAAAAAATTATTCATCAGCCAGATTATCAATTATTCTTTTCATTTCTCTTTCTGTTTTACCAACCTTGTCCAGCATAAATTTGGTCATTCAAAATTATACCAAAAGCTCTTTTCAGGACCTATGCTGTTCTTCTGTTCCAGAAATTTCTGTTTTGCAGAAATGGGTAGTGAAAATAGCCTAGTGTTTGTCCTAGTAGAGTGAGGAATTTTTTCAAAACATGTCTGGGATTGGTCATGTTCGTGTGTGTGCCTGTACGTGTGTGTGCATGTGTGCGTACATGCATATGTGTGTGTGTGTGTGTGTGTGTGTGTGTGTGTGTGTGTGTGTGTGTGTACTTGCACGAGTGATCTGCAGTCAAGGGTCTGGCTACTTGGCTGTATACCAGCGTCTTCTTATCCACACAATCCTTCCCCGTCACACTCTGAGATTCCCTTGCAATTTCAACAGAGACATCAACATTTTGAAGTTTTTTATCACTCCCTCCTCCCTGCCTTTCTGTGACTTCGACTCCACATGGGATGAGAAAAAGAACATTTTATTTAAACAGAATTATTGGCTTCTATTCATCCATTCATTTAACATATGTTCATTGAGTTTCTGTAAGGAACTGGGCAGAGGTCTTGCCACTGGCTTTTGAAAGCTATGTTTTAAATGTCTCTATTAAAATGCTGTTCCTTGGTTTCTAAATTCCTCTTGATAGTCTAATATTTGTGTTAACTCGTTCTCAACTTTTATGTGTTTCCTCATTGTGTCTGGTCTTTTAAAAAGAAGGTGGGATTTTCTAAACCATGGTCTGTTGAACACTGGTAGCTTGTGAGATGTTAACAGGTAAAATAAAAAAAGAAGAATTCTGTAGTAAAACACATTTGGCACTGTAACATACGCTATAACCTCCCAGGAGATATTTGGCAATATTAGGGTATTCGGAGTTCTGAGAAGCTGTGAAGCAAAGCAACCAATGTAATGTTGTCTAATCTAGTAGTTCTTAAACTTTGTTTAAAATCTCAGAATGGATTTTTAGAGAACAGCTATCAATATCTTGTTGGATTTTCAGTTTCAGAAATGCTACTCTAGATTCTTATGGTTAACAAGTGCTAGTGAGTTCATGAAGCATAACACAAAGTATGATGATTATGACAAGATATCCTCAGAAGGAAGGTAGATAGATACACAGACAGGTCAATAGGTAGATAGACAGACAGGCAGAGAGAGGCTATGCACAAGGTTGAATGTGCCACATTTATACATTATGCACATTTAGGTGCAATCACTTCGTTTGAGCACATTTTAGAGTTAGACATTCTGAAAGACTAGGTTTAGTAATACACAGAAGCATGTAGAAGACAAAATTTTTTTTCATAAAAAAATTTTTTTTTTCATAAATATTTTTAGGGACAGGATCTTACTCTGTTGCCCAAGATAGAGTGCAGTGGTGCAATCGTAGTTCACTGCAGCCTCAAACTTGTGGCTCAAGTGATCCTCCTGCCTCAGTCTCCTGAATAGCTTGAGCTTGGACTTCAGGCACAAGTCATCACACTTGGCTGGTTTTTTTCTTTCTTTTTTTGTTGAGACAGGGTCTTGTCCAGGCTGGTCTTGAACTCCTGGCCTCATGCAATCTTCCTGCCTCAGCCTTCCAAAGTGCTGGGATTACAGACATGAACTACCGTGCTGGTCTAGAGGCAAAAATCTTTTAAAATTATTTTCTGGGCCACTGTTATGCCTGGTTAACAAGAAATCACACTCAGAAAGAATTATGCCCAATTAATAGAGTTTTTTGGAAGGATAAATAAGAAAATGTCATTTTAAAACATCTAGTACAGTGTTTAACTCATTGGAACTATTCAATAAAATATTATTTCTTTTCTTCCTCCTTCCCTCTGACTTGCTCTCCTGTTTTTGTAGAGAAAACACAAATACTTATAGAGCAGTCTTCTCTCCTAAGAAAACATTGTAAGAGAAGACACCAAAATACGAAAAGCCAGCTTACAATAAAGTAGATTTATTTGAACAAATACTTACATTTTTCTTATTATGTACTTATTATATACTCTTCCAAGTATTTTAGAAAAAGCTAAGCTAATAAGTCTTGTAACAATACTATTGAGAAGGTACTAATATTATCCTCATTTTACAGATGAGGAAAACTGATTGCTCATTTGTTTGAGGCCATACAAGAGATTTCACAAAAAGAAATGGTTATTGTGGGCAACATACAATGTAGTTTTAAAAAGCAAGCATCAAATGTGTTAGCATATGCACATTGTGTTAAAATTTTAATATGGATATCAAACTATTAAGAACTTGACCTTTAAACATGTCTACAGAGAGGAGGAAGTTAAGAGACTAGGTGGCACACTGTGTGTGCACATGAAATCTTTCAATATGTAAAGCACTTAGCATGTGGTAAATACTTTATGCATAGCATTCCATTTTATTTCATTGTCTCATGTGCCCTAGTTTGCCAAGAGATACTAATGGGAAAATTCGGGAAGACCTGTAAGCATGAAGACTTTCTTTTTTTCCCTCTCATTGGAATCTTCTTTCCCCAGAATTTTCTACAACTCCCCAAAGTTGTAGATCCCCAAAGATCATTCCTTCATTGGCAAAGAGCCTTGAATGAATAGTGAATTGTCCACCAAGCTAGAAAACCCAGAGCCAGGACTGTATGCCCATACAAACCCAGCGAATCACCCTTCTTCATTACATTTGCTGTTTCATATTCAGGACTCTTTTCTTCCCAGGTAACCTAGCCTGCTTGCTTCCCTACAGCTGGCGGGTGTTCCGCTGGAAAAGATTTTAGAGACAGAGTCCCTATCCTTCTTACTCCTGTGGCTGATGGCACAGAAATGAGAGCAGTTACATCTCATAAGGACCAGAAGCCATTTCTCCTTTTCAGGTTCGGGGCAATTCTTTTTGCGTTCCCAGTTTCAGAAATACCATTGCAGACCCTTATGGTTAACAAGCCCCAGTGAGTTCACACCGAGCATACTACAAAGCATGATCATTATGACAGCTTTGGATTAATTTATATTAAAATACATAGTAAAATGCTCCCATTTCATAATATAAAGCTCATCAGATGTGTACACATGAATTTGTGTGTACCTTCCTCAAAGCCAAAGCCATAAAGGAACTTAAAAATTTGGCCTCCAGTTATGATCATTTGTGCCTTGCGATCTGACCGTGTCTCTGTGCATCTTGCAGAATTCAGAAAGCTCTAATGGCTCTACAGAGGGAGCCGTTTTGATCTCTCTGGACAGTAAGCCATGAGACCAGTTTGAACCATGTTCAAAGTAGACAGATAGCATGATGATTATAATAATGTGCATAATAAAAGTTCTATAACTAGGTAATCTCTTAACAGACCATCATTTATCTGGCCTGTCAACTGTTTCCACTCATATGACATGACAGATTTCCTTTCTGCCTTTTCTCTCTTTCTCAATTTCAACAACATCTAAATTGAAAGAATGCCTTCTGTGTTTGAAATTTACGAAGAGGCCCAGGAAACTCAGATAACCAAGCTAACCCTATTCAACTGAATGCTCTAGTAAAATATGTTTTCACCACACCTGGGCAGGTAGAATGGGAAATTGTGTTGTTGACTTTAACTTAGGAACTTGTAGGCATACCAAAAGCAGTAATTACCCATTCAAGCTTCTGTGGGAAGTATGAGGAACACTGTTAAGTACTTAAGGCTAAGGACCCCTTGTTTTTGGTAGCGTGGAATTCTGTTCTGTGGTTCTAAAAGTGTTGCTTGTCTGAGATCTACTACCATGTATAACCTCTCTTCTTTCCTCAGTAGGGTAGTAATTGTTTTAAGGACATGTGAGAATAAATGAGAATATACTTGCCACGTCTTTTCTTGTAAATATTCCTCAGTATTATGAGTTGTTCCTTTGTGTTTAGTGGCATTGCTTGGTTCAATTCTCCAGGTGGAAAGGTCATCAATTTAAAGAAAACCCTGGGTTTAAATGAAAGCTCTGATAATTATGTTCTGTGTTACTTTGGATCCGTCATTTACCCTCTCTGTGACTCTACCCTAGTCTTACTCATAAAGAAAGAAGGGTACGAGAGCAAACGGATAGGTCTGTGAGGATTGAATGAAGAGTCCGGCACAGGACTCTTCTGAGTTGGTCTTTCACAAATACTAGTCTTTCATGTTTAGGAAGAGAAAAGTGAAATAATGTAAGTGAAACTAAACTATGCAAACACGTCACGAGTGTATGTAAGTACATAAAAAAAGATGATATCCAAATGGATAATATACACATGAAGAGCTGTACACCATCATTAATCATGAAAACAAACAAAAAAAAACATATGGCCAGGCTCAGTGGCTCAGCCTATAATTCCAGTACTTCAGGAGGCCGAGGAGAATGGATTGCCTGAGCACATTACAGCCCGGACAACTTAACAAGACCTCGTCTCTACAATAAATTAAAAATTAGCCAGGCGTGGTAGCACACACCTGTACAGCTACTTGGAAGGCTGAGGTGGAAGGATCCCCTGAGCCCAGCAGGTCCTAAGCTGAGTTGACCATGAGTGTGCCACTGCATTCCAGTTTGGGCTGGATAACCACAATGGTATACCCAATAAAATGGCTGAAATGAAGAAGATGACTTCAAGTACTGGTGAAGATGTGGAGTGACTGGAACTCTCACCGCCAATGGGAGTATCATTTGATACAACAGTGTTGAACGATGTTTATTAAAGTTGGAGATGTTAACCAGGCACGGTGGCTCATGCCTATAATCTCACACTTTGGGAGGTCCAGGTAAAAGGATTGCTTGAACCCAGGAGTCCAAGACCAGCCTGGGCAACACAAGACCTTGTCTCCACAAAAAAAAAAAAAATTAAAAAATGAGCTGGGTGTGATGGTACATACCTGAAGTCCCAGCTACTCAGAGGACTGAGGCAAGAAGGTTGCCTGAGTCCAGAAAGTTGAGGGTTCAGTGGGTCTTGACGGTGCCACTGTAGTCCTTCCTGAGCGACAGAGTGAAATCCTGACTCAAAATAAAGTTGAAGATGCACATGTTTTATGACACCAAAATTTCCCCTCTAAACATATCTGTAAAAGAAATCCTTAAAATTGTGCACCAAAATACAAGCATGAACATATTTAAAACAGTATTGTTTATAATAATATAAAACTGGAGACCGCCCACATGTTCACCAGCAGTAGGACGATATGCTGTGAACTATTCATACAACTGAATATTATATAACAATGGGAAACAGTGAAGGTTTTTGACATGCAACTACCCAGACAAATGTCACAAATGTAATGTTGAGCAAAACAAGATACACATGAAAGAGTATATGTCATGTGATTCTAGTTGTAAAATCATCCAAAACAGACCATTTATGGTCTTCAAAATTAAACTATTAATTATCTTGTGAGATGAGAATGGGGTAGTTACTTGGAGAGGTCAAGAAGGTGTCTTCTGAATGCAGATAATGATTCATTTTGTGATCTGAATGTAATAACTTAGATATATTTAAGCTGTAAAAAATGTATTGTGCTGCATACTTATAATTGCATACTTTCTTTATGTGTTTTATTCTTCCATAAGAGACTTTAATTAAACACCAAAAAGCAAAAGCCAAAACCATGCTTGTAACCTTCATGTTTTACCAGACAGAGTTACCGATTATGGCCTAATGCACAGTGGTCAGTAGAATATCAGTAGTGATTTCATTTTCCTCATCGAGAGAGTACTTTCTTTCTCAGTGAGAAAGTACTTTTTCTGTTGCTTGTTTAGAAAAGACCTTTTTTGTGATGTTATATAAACTGCATCCATGATCAACTCCTAACATTTCCAGGACTTCCTTTTTAAAATTCTTTCTGTAATTACCATTTGTAAGATTGATCAGCCCTTATCAAAGGTAATTCAGTGTCTCTTCCATGAGAGCTGTTTCTGGCACCCAGTAAGAGCTCGGATATTTTGGAAGCAAAACCTGCAGCACTGCATGATTTACAGGCCCTGGTTTTGGAAAGCAGTTTGTTTTATTCTTTATATCATTCTGTTATTTATATATGGCTGCAGAACAAGTGAAACATATAGTCTGGTTATTGTCAGGATATGAAGGAAGCCAAAACAGTGTGGAAATGTAACTTTGTAAATTCTTTCATGTGACAGTTGTAAGCATGGTTTTTTCAGAGTGTATATACAGTGTGCCTGGATATCCTGTCTTGGGGAAGAGGCTCTGTCACCTTCTAAATGGAAGAAGAAATAAAATTAACTCTGGAGTTATGCCGAATTATGTTAGGGCCACCTCTCGTTAGTGCCAGTTTATTCCGTTTACAACCTTAGTGATTCTTAAGATGTCAGGAAGTTAATCCTGATGTTCTGAAAAATAATTCTGCTTACAGAAAAATCCTGATTTTCCCTCCTTTGATTATTAGTTGCGTCTTTACAACAGAGTAGAAAATACGGGTTTTGCCAGGTCGATTTGCCTATGTGGCAGCCAATCCAATATATAATAAATTCTTAAATACCCTAGGTTCAAAAACCCCTTTGGAAACTGGCATTCTTAATTGCCTCTCATAGGATCAAACTTAAATTGTGATTAATCAGATTTGTGCTGTGTGACCAACTTATAGCTAACAATGCTTAATTTAATTTAATTTTTTATTTTAAAAATGTGGGGTACAATTCAGGGTTAAGTATACATATGTTCATTATGCAGGTACCCTTTTTGACAAGATGTGCCTCCTACCCCGGCAGTATTTCACTACTGCCAGTTGCCCCCCTCCCCTGGCAATTTCCCGCTAATTGTATTAATATTCATTCTGTTGTCTATATTCAAAACACCTATCTTTCCAAAAACATTTTTCTTTAGAGCAAAACAGTCTTCCATTACACAAACCTGTATACATTTAAAACTAGTTAGGAAAATCAGTTTGCACATTGATCTAGGCTTAAAATCCTGTGCAAACATAAAGTGCCTCCGATAGCTTTGTTTGAAAATAAAGGCATCTCCACACAGTCTGGCAGAGTGGGGCATTCTAGCATTCTGAGTTTCCCTGTTGCCAGGTGGACTGTGACTGGGGGCTTAATGTAAACATTCCGTTTCCTTGGCAAAGAATCATTTCATCATATCGTCAAAGTTCCCAGTAGATGTAACGCATTTCCATTTCATTGTGAATTCTAAATAATGAGTGCAGGTAAACCTTTGAGGTTCAGCTTGGCTTCAACCAGGATACGCATGATTAAATGCTTATTCAAAACTCTTTCATCTGGAAGTCTTACAAGAAGGCTTGTTTTTGTTTTACTGCCTTTCTTAAAGTGTTTCAGTATTTCCAGTTTGACTTCCATCTCATACCAGAAGGTGAAAAGACATTGGAAATGATTGCTCTTTCAGTGAATTTCAAAAGAAGTTCTGGGTTTGATTTTGAGTAAACATTTGGCTTTGTTTTCAATTTTCTGACCTGGATGGCTTAGTCTTTTGTAGTATCTTTATAAAAGGTATAATTTTATCATCTGATGGTGAATATATTTGCACAATAAATTAGAGAATTGTACCAATTATCCATATAGTTCAAGCTGGGATGTCATTTTGTCTTAATCAAATATATAATTCATGAAATTGAGCAGTTTGAGAGGACATTTCCCTTAATAATTGCTCTAATTCTTCTCCTTGTATGAAAACAATTTTGTTGATAAAATTATTTAATAACGTTTTAATTACATTTTTTCATGTATGGACTAAAAAGTATAATTATAAAAAACTCTAGAAAATCTAAAGTAATAAACCTTTCTTCCAATTTAATATATTTTCCCCTCTGGTAGCATTAAAATGTTGGAGAAGGTAAGTCAACTTCAATTTGTTTCTTTCTTTCAGAGTAAGAAACCTAAAGAATGATCTATATGCAGTGAATAAAATGATATATTGTAGCAAGTGTGGTGTCTAGATGATCAAGTGTGTAGTAATAGGTGAAGCTGAAGTAGATAACTTCTTACATGAAGTTTCAGAAAGCTCACACCAGGATGGAATTTTAGCATTTACTGTTAAATTGAAATTATTACTTAAAAAGGAATCACCCCATAACTTTTGAAAACGGTAACACAGTAAAATATAGACTCATAAAATATTTAAACTAGATATTATTTTAATCACTTCATCAGCTAGTCACACTAATCACAAATAGAACGGTCAGATATTTTTCCAGGCAATTGTGAACAGATCACACTAGTAAGATTCACAGGGGATATGTTTTGGTGGAGGGAGCTGTGTCCTGAGAAGTGTTCTGCAGAGTGGCAAGTGACGAAATGGGGGTAGTGCATGCCAGGGAGTGCAAGACCAAAAATAAAGAGGGGAGGGATTAGAGGAAGCTTAGCCGACTCTGTTTTCAAGAATGGAAACCCAGCCTTAGTTTATGAAGTTCAATCATCCAAAAGAAAGTTATCCCAATGATAATGCCCCGTATGCATCTGTATGTTGCTGTAATGTATACATTAATTTCTATTACTTGGATAAATTTTGGAGTGTTATTTAACCTTTGGGTTAATTTATTCAAGTCAACTCTAGCATGCTGTTATTTTAAGGGGACTTTTTTCTTTTTCTGGTTATTTCATTGGGTTTCTTTCAAGTGCAACTTTTTAGTCAATTAATTTCCTGCCCTAGTATACATGAAGATTTGAGTTTCAGGAGCACTAAGTAATATTTTGTTAATACTTATCACAAACCATAATCTCTCCCATTTAATATTCAGGACTCCAATATGTCGATATTTCAAAACACTGCCTTCAACTTTGTGCAACTTTGGCTATAAAACTACACAAAATAACAAAACTTCATTTCTACAAAAATGAAAATTACAAGATGCTAATAAAAGCTTATTTTAAGGATAGATAGTGAAGAGAAATGTTTTGGTTAGTAATCTGAAGGAAAGATAAAGAATAAATGTTTACATCCCATAATATTTACAGTAGTATTCTTATTTGGTTCTGAGAAGTCCAGTCATAAAATGCTTAGAGGTATTTCTTCAGTGTTGAAACTCAACTATTTCACCCTGATGGAAAAAAATTCCACTGGTGACATGAATTCTTAAACTTAAGGATAAACGATTAGTTATAAAACCTCCAGAGATTATGAACCAGTCAGGCCTTTAGACTAAATAAACACTTTGATGATGGTTTGTGGAATGCAGCAATCAAAGGATTTCCATTGCTTCACTTGGGAGTTGGGTATCTTTTTTGGAATTCTGAAGGCAATCTCTTACAACCATCATATAAATCAACAAGTAAAGTTCTCTTCTCTTCCAACTATGGCTGTTAATAGTTATTCATTATTTTTGAGTCATTTTCATTTTTGTTCAGAAAAGCAAAAAGAACTATCCTTTTATGGTATATGCCAACTAGAGATATTGGAATAATAACATCACTCTATAATTAATAATATTTATTTTGCAACTGTTAGGCTATTATCTCACAGATCTCAGTGGTATTGATGGTGAGGTGATAATGATAACATATAGTATATATTGAACAATGACTATATATTAAGTACTGTTCTAAACACTTTATGCATGCTTCCTCATTTAATTCTTACAGCAATTCTGCATACAAGCAAGTAAAGTACTTATATCACAGAACTTATGTAACATTTCAATGGCACATTGTTAGACAGTGGCAGAGTCAGGGCTGGAACTCAGGTAGTGCATGTAATTCTAGGACCTATGCATTCTATTGCCAGGCTGCACTGCCCCGTAACTATACCATTTGTGGTTGTTTGAGGACCCAAGAATTAAGTGGAAAAGGTTAGGGATTTTATCAGGAGGGCTGAAGACTTGGAGAAAAGAGGAGAAGAACATAGAAAAAGAGAAGTCCTTTCCAGAACTCCTAAGCTGTGTTAGAGACTTCTTTTCATCCATAGCTGCACTGTCCTAGAATGGTCTTGATGTAAGAGACCTTTTGAAGTATGAAATGTGTCAGCACTCAAAATATGGACAGAGGCGGCAGTTTCCTCCTGCACTGGAGGGTGTGAAGGTGGTATAGCTTTGGCTTGTGGGTTTCCCCTGGACTTCTCCATATTAGGCCATGTGGTTGGGTAGGGGTCAGAGGATCCAGGCTCTATTTACTCTTGGAGGAAGAATCACCCCCTTTACTGGCAAGGGACACTCTTTTTAATGTAGATAGAAAAAAAGAGGAGCGTATCCATCTGACGTCTTTAGTTTGTTCTACTCTGTGAGTCTTCATCATTTCTTCATCTTTTTTTGGATTTTCACTCATAAGACTCCGCTGGACAATGGAAAATAATAGAAATTAGGTGGGATAAGCATTTCAAAGCCTCCATCAGTGTCTGTGTGATATAATTCTAATTGAAAAAATCTAATTTAGTAGAGAGGACTTTTTAAACCTAAGATTCTGTAGGGTCATAAAATGCCATCACCTGGTGTATATTTTAAGAAAGGAAATTCTAGTCTACATTTATTTTTTTCCTTTCTACATTTCTCACAAAAGATATAAGAGGTTTTATGAAATATTTATAGCAAGAGTTGCTAGAATTATGGAATAAAAATAAATATTTGTTGATTCCTATCTAACACTGTAGCAAAGTCATGTATTAAAACTTTAAAAATTATTCTGCATTGTTTCATTTAGTAATCAGCACAAATTAGGTAATGACTCTTAATAAACTGTGAACAAATATAAACTACTAAAAATGAATGAAAATATTATATAATAGGAGCACTAGTTATATAATAATTTATGTTGTGAGTGATTTTGTTTTGAACCAAATTTAACTAAGCAAGGACTTTGTATTAGTTAATTAGACTTCAATGTAGAAGAAATGACCTCTACTTAATGCACATTATATCGACTTAATCGTTCCTACTTACTATATACAATTTTGAAGTGAAGATCATTGACTAACTTTAGGTATCGTAGCTTAGTATTCTTTTGTAGAGAATTGAAGAGATAAATTAGGGGTGAAATTTCGGGCCCTGGATCATTATCTTTATTTAAAGAATCAACTTCCCTTTAACTGGGTAATAAAATGCCTTTGTAGTTTTCCTGAACTTATCAGGACCACCAGAATAAGGAAGATGAAGGTTACCTCTGTTATGGAATCAAAACAAAGTTAAAAGATAGTGACATGGATCTACATTTTAGAAAAAAACAAAAAGAGAAGGCATGGCTAAATATCAGACAATTAATATCAACTAATAAGATGATCACACTGGTCTGATATCTCGCACATACTACACAAAACAATGTAGGGAGCTGAGACTTTATATTTTTTAACCTAAAAAAGTCGGGTGACTTATGTAAAAGACTTCTGATTTGTTCTGTTTTTGTTTCGTTGCTTAAGTTATCTGAATAATTGATAAAATTATTCGCTCTGCTTTTATGGGAAGATGCAATCCATAACTAAGATAAAAACGCTCATTTGAGCCACTAAATTAGAGATAAAAGTTGCAAGCGAAAAAATATTCAAGCACATGCAGCATTAAGAAGTTTATACTTTGGCAGAAGGACCTGGCTGTAATCTGTTTTAAAATAAATAGATTGTGTACAGCTGTCCCTACATCCCTGGCGAAATGATGATTTAATGTTGATTAAGAGAGAAAGCCTTTGAAGTGAGTCAGGCAGCAGCCCCCAGTATGTCTTTAGTGATCATTATCAGTCTTTTTCTGAAGGATGACTTGGTGCCAAAGCACTTTTCTCCCAACTGGTTAAGGTGGATTGGGGAGTGAAGGCTTTGGAAGTCTGAAAAGGCCTTCTCATTCACAGGCCTCTGGTGTCTTATTCCTTTAGGATCGTGAATGTCTGAGAATAAGCAGATGCAGCCCTTTTCACAGAAGGGCACGGTCCGCAACGCCACGGCATCGTGGCATTATTTATTCATCAGGAGAACAGCCAGTGAACACGGGCCCTGAAGGAAAATCAAATCAGCGTTCGCTTTGTCGAGCAGCTGCATTTGGCAGAGAAGCAGCATTGGGATCTAACTTTGGTAACTGGACGATTACAGTGGTGATTAAATTGGAGATGCAAATGAGTAGCCATATTTTCTTCCAAGTTTGTCGTATTTCACTTGTTGGGCTTAAATTAAAACCAGCTCAGCATTGATAAGAGCCGATTCTTGATCGCTTAGGAAAGGTCTGTTGTGCTGGTCCATATACCAGTAGTTTCACTGAAAATACTTACATATTAGTTAACCTCAGAGGACTAAATCTGCATTTCTTCATGTTTACGGGTCAAATGGATTTAGTGCCAAACTTTGTATTCTTGCAAGCTGAATGCTGGAGATTTGCTTGCAAGTGGAGATTCTGAGAGTATAAAACACACCAGCTTTGAAATGTTTAAAATAAATGTATGTATGTATCGTAAGAATATCTACAGAAAATTTAAAGCCCATGTAATTTGTATATAGATTACTCAATTTGTGAGGTAGACCAGTATTACATCATAGTTCAAGAACTTTTTATAAACTGCATAGTGTTTAATCTTAGTTTCTCCATTTACAAACTCTGAGACCTTGGACAAATTACTGTACCTCAGTGTCTTGGCTTTAAAATGAGGACAATAATAGTAATACCACTTAGGTTGCTAACAGGATTAAATGAATTAATATATGCTAAGTGCTTAGAATAATGTCTGGCATCTAGTAATTACTGTTGTGTATCTGTGTGTGTACATATAAACTGAAAGCAGTTTTATCAAAAGGTAAATTGGCATATAATAGTAATCTCTCATTATCTATCTATCATCTATCTATCTGTCTCTTTCCATACTTCAGTAAAATTATAGTTCTGAGCAAATGTTATTCACATCGTAGTTCACAATGCTTATTAATTTGTATGCCTGCAAAATTCGAGTGTGCGTTTTGATAGTACATACTGAAGCTTTTAAACTATAAAACAATGTCTATCCTGATTTAGTAAGTCCAAAATTCAAAGCTTGAGAAATCATGTTTTCAGTATTTTTGCACACATGCTTATTATTGGAAGCCTACCACAATGCATGAAAAAAATTTAAAAAATTATCAAATAAAGATGAAATTGTAGAAATAAAACTGCCAAGTCAGACAGAAGCTTCCTGTCTTTTTTCAGGGACATCCATCGACATGACAACTTTGCCAAGCTCCAAATAATAAGCCTTCACTAAGTTCCTTGAAGTAATTGGTTCCTTTAGCTCGGGCTCTGGTCTGTGGCATAAACCTCTTGTACAGATTTTAGGGCTTCTTTTCAATGTCTTTACTTTTCCCATGGTTCATTTCTTATCTGCAACTAACCACTCCAGTTAATTTTTTCCCATCTGCAGCATTTTGTGTCTCCTCTTGGAATTTGCTGTGACTCTATTTTACTTTCACTTTGAGTTTAAGCTTAAAGCTTATCAGCATGCAAAATTCTCATTAGAATATCCAAGAAAGTGGGTATTCCAGAGCTGTCTACAAGATGCATTTAAATTGTGGAATGTCAAGCATTTATGTATGTACAAATGAAAAAATTTTAGAATTGTATACAAAGTAAAATATTAGAGTATCTGTAGTCCCTTTGTGGGCAAGAGAAGAGAGACTGCCACGGAAATGTGTGCCAGCGTTGGATAATATAAACTTTTATCTATAGATCTTAAAATTGCTTCCATAATATTAACATTTTGTACAATTCTCGGATCTCTCAGTGATTTGTTTTGGTGATAAGACGTAGTTTCGCATTTTCACATGTACCTTGTGAAACTCGATATCATTTTATTTCTCAGTTTTAATTTAATTTAGAAATTAATTAAAAATGAAAGCTATTTAATTGTCATTAAACCCCCTTGCATTTTTATATTTTCTAAAGAAAACCCCAACCATTATGCTAAAAATCCACACATGTAGTATGGAATTGAGGCTTGATATCTTAATAAGTATCCTTTATTAAGAAATGTGTATTGGAAGATGATTCGGACCTTCTTTATTTTTAAACAGATTATAAGGGATAAATGATTTTTTAATTGTCCAGTGATTAAAAAAAGAAAGTTCAGCAATGCAAATTCCACATCTGCTTCAACTGCAGACATATAAAACCAGTGTGACAAAAAAGGATCATTAAACAATCTGATTTTCTTGTTGGGAGGGTTTAATGCTGTTGGGTATAGTATTAAAATGTAGAATTTGATAGCATGTCTTAAACTTTTAATGATGTGTTCATGAATATAAAACATGCTTCTCCCAGTGACTTTATGACTTCTCCTCTGCATAATTAGTGGTATCTGTTTTATGAGCTTACTGTTGTTTCCTTGATCCCATGAAAATGTGAAACCACTGTAATGATTTACACCATTCCAGAACTTTAAAGATACGAGCTGTTCCTTAAAATAAATAACAAAAAAAAAAAAAAAAAAAGAAATCCAAAAGTATAATACTAGAGCTAAAGTCATAGCGGGGTCTTAAAATGGTAAAAGACAAACAAACAGGATTTGTACATAAATACATTTTCAACATTCACTTGATTTGATTTTGAACAAACATCAATACAAAATACATTCTTCATTTATTATTTACACAGAGTTTGCCTCTTATTACACATATTTTTTTATCTCATTTGGAGAAAATCTTCTTGAAAAAAGTTTTCAAAATAATTATTTGGATTATTTGCATTTTTTTGTTTCAATGAAAGTAACAAAGAGATATTCATTACCAAAATTTAAGGATTCACAAAATTCCAAGTAATGTATTATTCATTCTTATTAAATTGTCACTAGTAGAGTCTCTGTATTGTTGATTTTTAGATTCAAACTGGTTATCATACTTATTATAAGAGCATATATTATTTAACCAAATATAACTTTGTCATGTTGCCTCAAAAACTAAAATAACCTTGACCTTTTAAATGTATTTCCATTATATGTTATCCTGAAATGTAACTTTCTCAAATATCTTTAATTATTTTATTGTTTTCTTAGTTTAATTACTGGGAAGGAAATTCTGTAAAAAGAAATTGTAGCTATACCTATATTCATGTAAGAGTTTCATCCATAAGAGGATAAGAACAAATAACTAGCATAAATTGCATATGTTTTTGGATTATTGTCAAGCTTTTTCTTTTTTAAATTTTTTTAGTTTGGAGTCTCCTATCACCCAGGTTGGAGTGCAGTGGCATCATTGTGGCTCACTGCAGCCTCAACTTCCTGGGCTCAGACAAACCTTCTGCCTCAGCTTCCTGAGTATCTGGTACTACAAGTACATGCCACCATGTTTGGTTACTTTTTAATTTTTTTTGTAGAGTCGTAGGGGAGGTCTAACTATTTTGCCCAGGTTGGTCTTGAACCCCTGAGTTCAAACAGTCCTCCTGCCTTGGTTTCTCAAAGTGCTGGAATTACAGGAATGAGCCACGGCCTGGCCTGCTGAGCTTTTGTGTTATTTTTGAAATGGAGCTGGGTCTACATGTCTCGGGAGAATGTATAATCAACAAGCTTTCCCACTGTAAAACAATTGGTTTGGATTATTTACTTTAATTAGATTGACTTTAAAAATATGAATTGATCAGTTGTTTAATGCCTCATGTGACCTATTTAATAATAGAAACAGTTTTGGTAGTTATTGTACATAGTTATTCCTTAAGGTAACATTAAGTTAGTAAGAAGATATCTGAAGACTAGGCATCAAGTATTGTGTTTTCATTATATCTACTAAATATATTCAGCATTCTAATTCTTAATTTAAAAAAAGATATTTCACCAGCAGTGAGTCATGTAATCAGAGGATTTGTGTTACTTTCCCTGCTGTTTAATACATAATTTAATCATTTTAAAGTTATCTTGAAAACGTTCAATGGAAACAGTCACTAAGTAGAGTGGCCCTTGCTTAAACGCTATCTGTGGTAGTGACTATAAAGCAGGTATTGGGGATATGAACTCATTTCCCATTTGGATTTCATTAAAGATTATTTCCTTGAAAAAAAAATAGTTTCCAATAGATTGAGTTAACATTTGACATAGAAGTATTTAAGATGGAATATGACCTACACCTTCTGGCTGTCTATTCTTGGAAGCAGTTTAAAACATTTTTTGTATGGTTCTCTGTTTTTTGTTTGCTTTTGTTGTTGTTGTTGTTATTGTTGTTGTTGTTGTTGTTGTGTGTGTGTGTGTGTGTGTGTGTGTGTGTGTGTGTGTGTGCTGTATTAACCAAAGGCAATATTTCAGTGCCTGAAGCCAAAGGGATCTCATGCTTTGATACTGATGCCTGATTCTCACCCATCACTTATTTGGGGTTTTACTAATTAGCACATTTATTAATAACCTGTCTAAACTTTTCCCCTTTGAAATTTAAAAATATTCATGTCTTATATTTATTTAAAGGAAACATACTACAAAATTAATGGCATTGATTAAGCAGATTTGTGTGATTTTATTTTTTAACTCCAACCTACAGGAATTTATTTTATTACTCCTCATTCCATTTCTGTATGAACATTGACTAGTCATTGCTCACGTTCACTGTAATATTCCTTTAATCCATCCAGTGCCATCAATCCCCAAGTAGACGTCTTTAACTGTGACTTCAATTAACTGTGAATCAATAAGGAGAAAGAGAAACGCTTATGACTGCAATGCTACCTTTAAATGCACTGCAAGTAAAATTTGTGTTCGTTGGAGTGGTATAATTCTATAATAAAGAAAGTATTCACAGATCACTCACATCCTGGCTTCAAAATGCAAATTTAAATAGTAGAAATGACTTAGCACCATGGTGTATATGTACCACATTTTCCTTATCCATTCCACCATTCATGAGCACCTAGGTTGGTTCCATGTTTTTGCTATTGTGGATAGTGTTGCAATAGATATGCGTGCCATGATGGGAACCAGAGGTAGATGGTTGACTCCTATGATCACCTAATATTTTATCAATGAGAAGTGTATACATCAGAAAATAGGCCATGGTAGCTGGACATGACCCATACTCAACTGGACCTGTCATCCTGTGAACCCAAGAAGCCCCACACCATTAGAACCTCACTTGTTCTGCCTATTTTCTCACATATCTGGCCTTTACTATTTTAATTGTGCAACCTGTCTTATATGAATGTTTTCTGGTTGCTACTTAGCAGGCTTGAGTGGTGTCTGACTGGGGCTAATGGCACAGTACATGGACTGTGGGATTTGAGTTAGGAAGGACAATTAAGAGGAAGAGATTTTATTTACAGCAGCAAGAGACAGCCAAAGTCCATGGACATTAGTGGGAATGGAGAGAAGTGAACAGATATGAAAGCGTTTAGTAAGGGATATCTATTACACTGGTATTAACGCATACTTGAGAGAGCCAATATTTCTTTTATAAAACATTTATTTTGAGATAATTTCAACTGAAGACAAAGATAGAGAGAATAATACAATAAATTACATGTAATACATTTTCCAAATTATACAATTATCAAGATTTTTATAATTATCAAGATTTAAAAAAATTTTTTTAAATTTCTAGTATTTTTGAGTCAGAGCCTTACTCTGTTGCCCAGGCTGGAGTGTAGTGGCATGCTCATGGCCCATTGCAACCTTGACCTGCTGGCCTCAGGTGATCCTTCAGCCTCAGTTTTCCAAGTAGTTGGAAAAAGGCACACAGCACTGCCACCACGTCTGGCAATTTTTTGATTTATTGTAGAGACAAGGTCTCGCCAAGTTGCCCAGGATGATCTCAAACCCCTGAGCTCAGGCAATCCTCTCACCTCTGCCTCCCGAAGTGCTGGGAATTATAGGTGTGAGTCACCACACCTGGCTTGTTTTATCTAATTTTTAACTGAAGATTGTTAAAATCTCAAGCATTGTATCATTTTAGTCCTGCACACTAAAACATATGGACACAAGAACAATCAAACCTAATAAAATTAACAGTAACATCTGTATTATCTAATATGCAGTTCATAATTAGATTTACCTGTCTGAAAAAAAAAAAGGCTGGAAATACAATTTATACAAGAACTGTGGAAAGACAATTTATACATTTAAGTTAGATGAAATACTTAATTTTCATCTTTTAATGGCGAGGAGTTAGGGCCCTAGTTATTTCCTGTGGCTGTTTAGATTAGTTTGGATTTTTCACTTTTTTTGTGGTATCATAACAAACTTTAAGGAAAATTCAGTGTGTATTCATTTATTTCATTTACTTTTGTGACACCCTCATTTTCCCAACTATGGCCAATGTAAACAATATTTTTAATTCATCCATATACTGTATGAAAATGTCCCTTTAGTACAGATAGTTTGTACTCATATAAAGTACACAGCTTTGTATACAACTCAGTTTAAGAAGAAATTATATAATTCTCCCTGTATTAATCACATGACCAGCAACAATATTTGTAGTCACTATTTGAACTTCAAAACTTTGTTAAAATTTTTTTATTAAAAATTAGATAATTTGGGTTGGTAAAAACAACCGATATATAATACTTTTGGATATTGTTACATTTGACAGTTATAAGCTTTCTTAAGTCAGTTTCCCATAACATTTGATGTCCAGTCATTTTTTTCCTAAGAAAACAGTATCCATGTCCAAGTTCATGTCAGACATTCTATAATCCCCTCTTTTTACCAAACATGCTAGTCTAGACATTCATTTTAGATAATCATTGTTAGATAAAAATGCATAAAAAATAGAACAACATGAATCAAAATTAAGCACAGATGCCTATGTTTGAGGAGGAACCCCAAACCCCTGGAATTTATTTATAAAATATTGTGCATTTGTTCTTACAAGTTTAAATTTCAGTCACCTGCAGAGTACTCTCTGTATGATGCAATACACCTATCGAGATGCTTCTTCCACTGTTCAAAACAGTTTTTGAATTCGTCAATTTTGATGCCTTTTAGTGCTTCTGCCAATTTTGTTTCACATCTTCCACATTGGCAAAACATTTCCCTTTGGGAACTTTTTCATCTGGGGAAACGAAAAAGAAAATATTGCTTGGGGTGAGATTGGGCGAAAAGGAAGAGTAGATTAAGAGGGTTGTACCACTTGGGATTAAAAACTGCTGAACACTCAGCGCAGTATGGGCAGGTGTGCTCATAAATCACTCATCATGAAATGGGTAAATGTGCTGAAAAAAATTTCCAAAAAAAAAAAAAATTCACTTATGCTGAACACAGCCTCTCACAACATCGCTAGCTGGCACACTGGTGCTGATGGGCTCCTAGGACACTGACTGGGCAGGAAAGCCTGTGCTATAACAGGCCCACCCTCCAAAAAGATAACCCTGGGTTTTGGGGGTACCCTCTCACAGTGGGCCCTCACATCTCATTCTGAAGGTATAATTTACTTATTCTAATTTGTCCCTATCATGCACATAGTTGAGGTCCCTGCTTTCTAGCAGTAATGGAAAATTAGACATCCAGGCAAAGCCCTTCCCAGTTTCGAAGTCTTCCCTGTTACCTGTGAGTTCCATCTCGCTTCTGACTGCTGATAGCAGAGAGGGCAGCATGGCTCTGTGGGACTGTACTTCCCCTTGAGACCTGGGTGTAGTGCTCAACTCCTGACATCGCTGAAGTTCTGCAGCTCCCAGGAACACTCATCTTCAGGAGGTGAGATGCTCATTTATTAACGTGATGTCCTGTGAAGGGAACCCAGACTACAAGGCTAGCGCTGTTTTTGTGTGAAGCTTTTTCATTTCCCTCTTGCCTTCCAGGCAGCGATTTTGATGAGGCATGTTGGTGGCCCTGGGAGCTGAAACGCCCTTTCTTTGGTACAAAGCAGCTCAGGAGCACTTCGGCAGTTAGGAGCTCCTCAAGATCGGAGGTAGCTGAGTCTGTCCAACACCAGGTGTGGGCTACAGGAAGGTGGAGGGGGCACTGCCAGCAGGGTATGGATACATGTGGGTTGGGGCTGAGAAGCTGTGCTGGTCCTTTTATCTGCCTGCCCTAGTTGGAATCAGAACAGCCCATTTGTGATGGTTCTTCCAACAAGGTTATTTCCTCAGTTGCAAGTTCAGGTGAGGGGTCAGCACTTTCTAAGAGGCATGAATCCAAAGTGCTTGGTGATCAGCTGAAATTCCGACCACGTCTCAGGTCACAAACTGGCCTCAAGAGTGCTGTGAATTCACAGACTAGTTCAAGTTGGTCCCACAGACTCAAAGGCAACATGTCTGAAGCCTCCTTGTTGGTCAACTTAAAAAGTGGTGGAAACTTTTATTTTAAATTGCATAATCTGAAGTATCTTGTCATACACTTTTTATTTATTTATTTATTTTTGGAGTCGGGATCTCACTGTGTTGCCTAGGCTGGAGTGGCACGATCATAGCTCTCTGCAGCCTTGACCTTCCGAGCTCAGGTGATTCTCCTGCCTCAGCCTCCCAAGTAGCTGGGTCTGCAGGCATGTGCCACCATACTTGGCTATTTTTTAAAATTATTTTTGTGGAGGCAAGCTCACAATGTTGCCCAGGCTGGTCTCGAACATTCACATTCAAGCAATCCTCCTGTCTCAGCCTCCCAAAGTGCTGGATTACAGGAGTAAGCCTCTGTGCTTGGTGGGAGCTCCATTCTTTCCATGATTTTTACACTTCTTAACACGTTTCTGAAAAAATCATCTTTCTAGTTCCATCAGGTCCTGGTGACTTGTTGACCCTTCTCTCTAGGTCTGATGGTAAAATTAATGAGTAATTACTTTTGCTCACTGGATTCTTAACAGGCACTGAAAGAAAAAATGTTTCTATCTTCTTTATGTTTGGAATATTGATTTTTCTCTTGGGAAAAGTTGTTAGTTATACTCAGTGACATCAGCCATAGATGCTTACACTTTGTCACAATCAGAAGACAGTTTTTCATGTTGTCGTGATACAGAGGGAGAACATTCCTTATAAAGGTTATTGTATGGCTGGGCTTTCTAGAGTCCATTTGTCTTCATAATTATTCCATTCACAGCTTTTTTTTTCCTCTAGCATAATCCAGTCCAGAAGACATTGTGGACCAGCTGCTCTGACTTATGCCTATAATTCCAACACTTTGGAAGGCTGAGGCAAGAGGATTGCTTGAGCCCAGGAGTTCGAGACCAGTATGGTCAACATAGTGAGACCTCATCCCCACAAATACTAAAAAAAGTCACCCAAGGGATGGTGGTGCATGCCTGTAGTCCCATCTACTTGGGAGGCTGAGGTGGAAAGATTGCCTGAGCCCAAGAGGTTGAGGCTACAGTGAGCTGTGATCTTGCCATTGCACTCTAGCCTGGGCGACAGAGTAAGACTCTGATTCAAACAAAACGAAGCAAGCCAGAACAAGACAAGACATTGTGGTCAGCTTTAAGAAGCACTGAATGGGTGCTGCTGCCCTGCCTGTGTTCTTTGTGCCATGATGGAAGTGTGCTTTATCTACACTGCTTACCACTGTAGCCATGAGCCACATGTGGCTCCAAGCACTTGCAATATGACTTGCTTGAATGAGAAACTGCATCTTTAATTTCATTTAAACACAAATTTATATAGTCCCACATAGTTAATAGCTAACATCTTGGGTAGCAGAATGAACAAGGCAAAAAAGTGAGGCTTGTCTATGCGCAGTCAGACACTATCTGCTGGCTTCAGAAGTGACCACATATGAAAGAAAGCAGCAGGGAGGGCACCCCATGAGCTACTGCCAGAGAGGTTCATGCTCCTTCATTTCCATTCAATTCCTGAACTTTCAAAATGTTCTTGACTATGACAGCTTTACTTCTACACCTCGGCAGAAAAGGATAGAAGTCTTTTGATTGGATCAGGCAAAACTCAACAGAATAGAAGACCGTATATGGTAAAGGAACAGAATTGACTTAGGAAACAGGCGTCATGCATATCACAGACCTTGATTTCATTCTCTAAAATGCAACAATGCATTTAAATGACTTTGAATGTCCCTTCTAATTGTAAGGCATAGAATATTAGGATGGGATTGTAGAGTCCGTTTTTTGTCCTTTCTCTTCCTCAGCATAACCTCTGCAAACATCCCCAACACCACCCCAAACCACATGAATGAGGGGGCTCTGAATGTAATACAGTGTTGGTCTTGATTCATACACATTAATTCGGCAAATACTGAGAACGTTTCATATGCCTAACATTTCCTTAGGTGCTGAGCCTACACATTTGAATAATACAGTAGAATGTAAAAACATCTATTTTAGGAGAAGAACTAGGCACAGGGGCATGCTTAAGAAGGCTTCTTTGAGTAAGTAGTAGTTAAATTTGAAGATGAAGTAAAGTTCTCGAGATGAAAAGTGGTTTTGAGAAGGAAAAGTTATTCACAGTCAAACTCATAAATAGACTGATGTGAGAGAATATGTGTGCTCTTCCAAAATGAGAAGAGCACTTTCAGCTAAAGTTAGAATTCTAGGAGGGTGTAATAGAACTGAGGTGGAGAGACAGATAAAAAGAGAGACTCAAAGTGTCTTATAGGAACGTTACAGAGTGTCTTAGTTCAGGCTACTTTCACAGACCAGGTGACTTATAAACAACAGAAATTTATTTCTCACAATTCTGGAACCTGGAAGTCTGAGATCTGGGTGCCAGCATGTTGGGTTCTGGTGACAGCCCTCTTCTGGGTTGCAGACTGTCAACTTCTTGTTGTATTCACATGTGACAGAAAGAGTGTGAGCTCTCAAGGGCCCTTTTTAGAGGGACACTACTTTTATTCCCAAGAGCACATCAAATATGATTTTTAATCTTCTGACTTGTGAGATTCATCTTTGTTCCTTCAACCCAGATTAGGGACAAAGGAAGAAGGAAGAGGACATGTGGTCTGGGTGGAGGAAATTAGCACTTTGTTTTGGTCCCTCAAGCTTGGATCTTGTGAGCTATACCAGAGGGGACTCCAAAAAAAACCACAGAATTTATTTATTAAAAAATTGTGAGCCGGGCTTGGTGGCTCAGCCTGTAATCCCGTGCCTTTGGGAGGCTGAGGTGAGTGAATTGCCCGAGCCCGCGGGTTCGAGACCCGCCTGGGCAGGCAAGACCTCATCTCTACAATAAAAATCAAAAAATCAGCCGGACATGGTTAGCGCGCCCCTGTAATTCCGGCTACTGGGAAGGCTGAGGCGGAAGGATCACCGGAGCCCAGCAGGTCGAGGCTGCGGTGGCCAGGAGCGGCCACTGCACTCCAGTCTGGGCGACAGAGTGAGACTTCAACTCAAAAAAAAAAAAAAATTGTGTATTTATTTTTACATGTTTAAAATTCAGTCACCTTCAAAGTACTCTCCATTTGATGCAATACATGTATTTAAACACTTTTTTTCACTGCTCAAAACAGTTTTTGAACTCAATTTTGATGCCTTTTAGTGCTTCTGCTATTTTTCTCTCACCTCTTCCATATCAGGAAAACGTTTCCTTTTGATAACTTTTTTAATCTAGAAAGACAAAAAACAAAAAACAAAAAACAGGCACTTGTAACAAGACCTAGTAAATAGGGCGGGTGGGACATGGGGATCACACCACTTTTGGTCAAAAACTGCTGAACACAGCGCGGTGCAGGCAGATGAGCTTGTAAATCACCCACCATGAAATGGGCAAATGTGTTGAAAGAATCTCCAAAAGAAATTTAACTAAAGTTGAATGCAGGCTTTACAATGTGAACACTTATCCAGCAGGAGAATCCTTTACTACAAGGGGTCCACTTTCCAAAAGAATAATTCCATTTCTTTGCAGGGGGGGTCCCTCCTTGTACAGATAGAACTATGTAATCAGCCATTGAATATTTGGATTCCAAAGAAAAATAATCTTGGGCCTTAGTGAAAAATATGACAAAATATATCATTGATTTACAAATGTTTTGTTGGGATTTTACTATGACATTCTTTACATTCCCTAGAATATTGCAACTCTATTATCTTGCATAAAACTACAACCCCTCTCAAATAAACAAATACATATGCAAACAAACACATGAGCAAAACACATCCTTAGTGATTCATAGGATGTGTTTTGTTTTTTGTTTTTGTTTTTTTGAGTTGGAGTCTCACTCTGTCACCCAGACTGGAGTGCAGTGGCCACTCCCAGCCACCACAGCCTCGACCTGCTGGGCTCTGGCGATCCTCCTGCCTCAGCCTTCCAAGTAGCTGGAACTATAGGTGCGCGCTACCATGCCTGGCTAATTTTTTGATTTATTGTAGAGATGAGGTCTTGCCAAGTTGCCCAGGTGGGTCTTTAACTCGCGGGCTCAGGCAATTCACTCACCTCAGCTTCCCAAAGTGCGGGATTACAGGCTGAGCCACCGAACCTGGTTTATAGAAAGTGTTTTTGAAAGTAGGAGCTGACCTTAGGACTTGGGGTCTGACAGAACAGGATTTGAGTCCTAGTTCTTCCACTTATCCACAGTGTGACCTTGGGTAAGTCAACTCCTGCAGTCTGGGTTAGAAATAGCCAGTATTGCAGAGTGGTTGTGAGGATGAAATTAGGTGCTATGTGGAAATAATCCAGTATGGTGCTATGTACCTCATCAGAGCTCAGTAAATAGCGAGAATTATTATTAATATTAATATTTAAAATCATCAGGCAGACAAAAAAGTAATTTTCACCCTTGCTTTAATCGTGTCTACATTTCATCATGGCAGCTGCATCTCCTCCCACCTTGATACACTCTCGAAGCTCAATCTGGGAAGAGCTAATTACTACTCCTGCAATTGGTGGTCCAAGGGTGAGGGCATCCATGCGATCATTAGCATTATTTTGTGCACAACAAACTCAAGGTTTTTTCACACATAGAATTTGTTTTTTGGGAGAAAGATGGTTTGTGCATGACCGTGGAGAGTTAAAATTGGGGAGGAAATGGGAAGAAACAGCCCAAAGTACCCTGTCTTCAAGTTGTGGAGAACCCACTGTGGAGTCAAAAGGTGCTCTTACTGATAACCTGCTGAAAAGATTCCACAAAGCAACGTATCTGATAGAAAACCGTTATCAGGCAAACCGGGTATTAACTGGGTAGAAAAAAGAGTAAGAAATCCCCCCTTCCTTTGATGTTAAGCTTGCCTGTGGCTTAATAAGCACCCCCAGATCGCCATTTCTTCGTTCAAGTCTAGAAATTCAAGAACATTGTGACTATAATCACTCCATTATTTTCTCCAACATCTGGAAGGAATTGTGAGGTAGACCATGCTCAGAAAGAGAATCTCACTGAAAAATAATCTGAATGTTAGTTTATTATAAAGATGCATGAAATCTGGAGGGTGCTGCCAAGCCTTTCTCCATCACTTCACCTTTTAGTTCAGATAGAATTTGCTTCCAATAGAAGTGTAGGAGTCAGCCGTCCTGATTTTACTGCCCTTCCGCCCTCACCCCAGTCCTTGCTCCAGGGTCCTGGCTTCCATGAGTAGCACGTTAAGGTCAAAGCCTCTGAGACTTTGTTTCTTGGCTCTGCTAATGGGAATAGAAAAATCTGTGGTTATTCACTTAGTATGACGGTCTCCAATTGCATCCAAGTTGCTGCGAAGGTCATGATTTTGTTGTTGTTTATGGCTGCGTAGTATTCCGTCGTGTATATGTACCACATTTTCTTTATCCAGCACACTTTCTTTTGTTGTTGTTGTTGTTGTTGTTGAGTTGGAGTTTCACTCTGTCGCCCAGACTGGAGTGCAGTGGCCACTCCTGGCCACCGCAGCCTCAACCTGCAGGGCTCCGGCGATCCTTCCGCCTCAGCCTTCCAAGTAGCCAGAATTACAGGCATGCGTTTCCACGCCCGGCTGATTTTTTGATTTATTGTAGAGATGAGGTCTCGCTGCCCAGGCGGGTCTCGAACCCGTGGGCTCAGGCAATCCACTCACCTCAGCTTCCCAAAGGCGTGGGATTACAGGCTGAGCCACCGAGCCCAGTTTATCTAGTACACTTTCAATGGGCATCTGGGTTGGTTCCATGTTTATGCTGGGCACTGTCCAGAGAGAGAAAGGGAGAAGGAAGGGGACATGTAGCAACCGAAGGGGAACCTGGTCCACTCCCAAGGGAAGAAAAGGCCAACTAGAAGCCCAGACTTTTGCAAAAAACTCTCATTTGTACCTCACAACTCTGAAATAAATAAAATGATAAAAAAGAAATCACACAACCCTAAAAATAGAAATGAATGAATAAATACAAAAATAAGAGAGAGAGAAAAAAGAATTTTTTTTTCTGGGAATGAGTGCTGGTTGCTCTTGGAGATTTTTCCAGAGTGAACTATTCACAAAGCAAAAACAACAACAACAAAACAATTTCTCAGCCTAAATTTTACAATGTCTAATTGTTTAACGTCAATGTGTTATTATGCTAAAAGCTCATCTCACTATTATGGGTAAAGAAAGGAAGAAATAAATGTTTGAAAGAAACTTAAAAAACTTTTTTTTTTTTTTTTTTTGAGTTGAGGTCTCAATCTGTTGCCCAGGCTGGAGTACAGTAGAATGAGCATGGCTCAGCGCCGCCTCTAACTCCTGGGCTCAGGTGATTCTTCTGCCTCAACCTCCCAAGTAGCTGGGACTACAGGTGTACACCACCATACCTGGCTAGTTTTTTTGTGATTTTTTTTTTTTTTGTAGAGACAACGTCTCGCTGTGTTGCCCAGGCTGGTCTCGAACTCCTGGCTCAATTAATCCTCCCATCTCAGACTTTCAAAGTGTTGGGATTACAGGTGTGAGCCACCGTGCCTTGCCAACACTTAAAATTTTATCCTGCTGCATAATATCCTGAAAATGTAAGGAAGCACTCTTACCTCACTGCAGGAGATTTCCTAGCTGTACCCAGCTGTCAGAAGTGCTAATGACAGTCAGCAGAGAACTTTGCTGTCCATATTCCGAAGCGAGTATGAAGAAACGAAACTTTTGTAGTAGCTCCAATGAAGTAGTCTGCTTCATTTATGAAACTCTACTCTTGAGAATCCACACCAATGAAAAGCAGGGAGTAAGAATCATTGGATCCTAGTATGAAGAATGCACTCTGTTGAAAGTAAGTCTATTCAATTCAGTGAGTTTTCTCAAGTGCCTATCTTAGGACTAGTCACAGCAGTTAGTCCCAGGTTTAAAAAAGATAAGGTCCCTCCTTCCTGGAATTAACAGTGTACAGAGATAGAAAGACAAGTAAACATACAACATAAAGAACTGATGGCTTAAATAGAGGCATTATAAGGTGTTAGAGGAAAAAAAATGACGTGTTTGGACATATTTGTATGTGTGTCTTTGGGGGAAGTTGGAGGCTTGAAGGATGCCTGGGAAAGATAAAGAAGGGAGTTGAGCGAAGAAATAAATGCAGTGATAAGCATGTTCTAGAAAATTCGTTCTTATGCTTATGAGTTTGCATCAGGGAAATGTCAGCAATATTCACCATGAGTATAATTGACAATCACTCTGTGTGTTTATAGAGTACTAATGTATATACTACCCCATTCATACACTTGCCCAGTTATTTTCTGTTCTCCAGTTTGAAGAAGGAAATACAGATTTCCCCCCATGCATAATTTCCATCTGTGGCCCACTGTGCTGTCAACAGTGAAGGCCCAATATGGTTGAGAATAGAACCTCACGGCTGGCTTCTTAGGGCAAATAAACATGTTCCTGCACTACCCACTCATACTCTTTAGAGAGCTAATTACCACTCCTGCAGTTGGTTGGCCGAGAGTGAGGGCAAAGCTATGGCGTAGAGAAGGGTTAAATCTCTGATTGAAAAGAGTCTTTTCAATCAGAGATTTAACCCTTCTCTGACCTCTCACAGAACAAAGATCTGAGTGTCACATGTTCTCACTCATATAGTGGACCTTGAACATCCAACGTAATACTGTAAGAAAATAACTGACAGTGGTGGGAAACTATGGGGGGGGGGAAGGGAAGGGAGACAGGATTAACGGAAGTAAATATCTGTCTGGGGATGGGGAGACACCTCTTATCAACAAGGGTGCCTGAACGAAGCATATTTGTATACCTAACCCTTACCCGTACCCCATGATATCATAATAAAAAATATTGATTAAAAAAAAAAGGAAAGACTTTTGCAGGTAACTCAGACACTTTTTAAACCATTGCTTCAGAGAAAAATTGTGGGGTTTTCCCATTCATATTTGTCATAAAGAAATGTTACGTTTTAAGAACAATTTCTTTATTTTGGAATTAAAATTGTTTAAGCATTCTTGTTTCTGGGTTACAAAGATAGACTACTTATTGGGAGGTTAGATATTCTGATCAGCTCAGATTAACAGCGGGTTTTAATGCCTTTTCTAAATCTGATTGTTAGGGTCATCCTGGGATGTATATCATTCATGAGAGTGGGAGAAAGAAGCACTCACACTTGACAGTGTCTGAAAAATATTCCTAGGTAATTCCAAACTCTGCTTCTTTTCCTCTTGGGGGAATAGTTTATTTGCTTCTAAGGGAAAAAAAAATGTGGGCATTCATCTAAGTCAGAAAAATATATTACAAATATGCACCACTGAGGTTCACAGAAGTTGAGAATCACAATCTAGGGATGCCTGACAGTGTGTATCCAGAAATACCAAGCAGCAATGCGGAAAGGCTGGCAATGAGGATGGAATCCTTAAAATATGGCTGGAATGAGGCTGAGGGCCTAGAAAGTTTGCTGTGTTGTCAGGCTCTTGGCTAGTCAAGATGGCAGCTTGACTTTGTCACAAGAGACTGCGTTAGATAAGAAGAGTACCCTTATGGTGGTGTGGTCTGTGGCGTACTTTGAAACGCGGAGTTTAAGAGCACGATAGCAGCTGTGGATTCATCTATTCTGGCCCTTTATGGAAGAAACTGGGATCCACGGTGGTGAAGTGACCAGGCAGAAAGAGAAATGGGAGTTATCCTGACTCTGACTTCAGAGCTCTTTAAACTTCACCATATTTCTTAACGCCATGGGTGGGGGAAAATTAAGACGTAGCTGCGCTATTTACATTTTAAATGCTGTGTAATTTGCCAAATCCAAATTCCACTATTTTAAGGAATTCATCTGAAATTTTAATGAAAGGCAAAGTTGCTTTGTTTGATTAAAAGGAATCGACTTAATTTCTACCACTAGGTGGCATGATATGTTTTTTTCTCTTCTAGACACTTTGAAAAGAAACTTAGTCCTCTTCCTAAACACAAAGACACACACACACAAACACACACACACCTACACAGTCACACACACACACACACACACACACACACGTCATCCATTCTTTGTGGACTCCTGTCATTTTTACTGCTGTGAAACTTGACTTGAGTTATCTGCAAAACACCACCGAATCCAAATTCATTTTGCCATTTTTCCCCCCATCACATGATTTCTGCTTCACTGATACCTACGTGCTTTGTCTATTCTGTGTGAAAGGAGAAACTAAGTGTAGGCTTCAGTTCTTGTCAATGTTTAGTTTCACACATGGTGGATAAAGTCTCTTCTCCTTTCACCTTTTGAAGAGAAGAAAAAGGACAGAAGTGTAGTTGATTCTTAAGTAGTAACTTATTTGTTCATTCAGTAGCTGTAGGAGCTGATTATTTAATAGGTAACTAATTATTCGTGATGCCTTGGCCAACGACCTAGATAACGATATTCCTCCTTCTCCATCCCAGAGAACGAAGAGGAAAGCCGAGGTCAACGTGACCAGGAGCAGCTAATTGTGTAAGTGAGAGTAACAGGCATCAGGAGCACGGGCTGAGGAGCACAGAGAAACAGAATTCTGCGGGAAAAGGAACAGAAGTCAAACTTCAGCTACAGTACAGAGGCAGTCTTGCCATCCTCCAGGTTTTATGAATCATCAGAAGCTTCAGTATCTGAGACAAAGAAAATAAGTGGCAAGAGCAGGATTTGCAGAACAACGTCCTCATCTTTCCTTCCTGTATATTACTTCATAGATATTTTACTTTGTTTTTATGTTTTATTCCTCTTGTCGTCTTCTCCCTTAATTTCTAGCTCCCTGGTACTGAGTGTCATCGTTTTCAAGTTTTCTGTATCAAGCTTTACTATTTTAAATAGAAATATCTCTCAGAAAATGAACAGATTAGCATGTTCATGGACACTTAGAAAGAAGCTTGTTTTCAGCCCCGTCAGCACATTAGCGTCAGTCGGGGGCTTTGATAAAACACCAACAGTATCCACTCCTGACCAATGAAATCATCATCTCTGGGGCTGAAGGAGGGGCCTCTGTATCTTTTAAAAACTCTCCCGAATATCTCGATGCACTCTGAGAACTGAGACTCTCTGAAATGCAGCAGTATGCCACATATCATTTCCCCCCTTAAACCAAGCATCCTGGTTTTGCACCATTTTTGTAGTGACTCATGTCCAAAACACAGACATCCTTGATTGTTCCTCTGTTGTGCTTATGTATAATTAGTCCCTAAGTCCTGCATCTTCTATCTCACTAATATGTTATGTCTTTCTTTGTCTCATCATCCACTCCATCATCCCAACTCAAATCTTTCCTGCCATGCTCTTTTCAATCCTGATGTATTTGACTTCTTTTGCTGATGCTTGAGTTTTTAAGTTTTGTAGCACTCTTTTTTTTTTTAGTTGGAGTCTCACTCTATCGCCCAGACTGGAGTGCAGTGGCCGCTTCCGGCCACCGCAGCCTCGACCTGCTGGGCTCCGGCGATCCTTCCTCCTTAGCCTTCCAAGTAGCCGGAATTACAGGCATGTGCTACCACGCCCAGCTGATTTTTTTTCTGGATTTATTGTAGAGATGAGGTCTCGCCGCCCAGGCGGGTCTCGAACCCGCGGGCTTAGGCAACCACTCACCTCAGCCTCCCAAAGGCGCGGGATTACAGGCTGAGCCACCGAGCCCGGCTTTGTAGCATTCTTGAATGGCAAGATAATAAGAGAAAAAATATTAACGTAGGAGAAAGCGATATTCTCAATGCATAATACTACTCTTGTTAAACGGGTAACAAAAGAAAATCACCTAAATCTTATTCCTTAAAAGCAAGGAAAATCAACATCTGAGAGCTTTGTAAAGATAAGTTCCTTTTTTCCCTTGCAAAATTATAAAATTACCACCTTCTAATCTTGCCACAAGGGTAAGAGCTGTGTATCTCTTGTTGGTCATTGTTTCCCCTGGGGAATGTCTTGTTGTATTAATTAAAGTTATATTAGTTAAAAGTAACAGGAACCATCCTGACATAGCTTATACAATAGTGGTAATGTATGGTCAGGTTGCCGAGCACAGTGCTAGAATTCAGCCTGATCCTGAGAAAGAATTCTACATAGGCCACAGAGAGCCTTCTGGGTTTTATGCCTTTTCCTGTGTGCTTATTTTGTTTTACTTTATTTTTATTTTTTGCCCCACAGTTTTTTTGGTTTCTCGGGTCAGTGTGGCATTATATAGCTGCCAGCTGCTTGCCAGTACCTATGGTACAATTCCAGCCATGGTCTAGGCTTAACTGGCTATTTCTCAGCAACCTACTTGGGGACAGATCTAATTGGCCCAGCTTGAATGAGATGATCTCTTCAGGTCTAGTCAATTACAAGCTCATGCACTGTGTCTGTGGTTGAAGGTCACCTCTTATGGATGGAGTATCTCAAAAGTGGGAAGTTAATGGGAGCTGGGAAGATATCCCAAAGGAGTCTGCTGCACAGATATGCAGTAGAAATGCAATCAATATTTTGGTTTTCTTTGTTTGTTTGTTTTTTGTTTTTGGGGTTTTTTTGAGTTGGAGTCTCACTCTGTCACCCAGACTGGAGTGCAGTGGCTGCTCCCAGCCACCACAGCCTCGACCTGCTGGGGCGATCCTTCCACCTCAGCCTTCCGAGTAGCCGGAACTACAGGCACGTGCTACCACGCCCAGCTCATTTTTTGATTTATTGTAGAGATGAGGTCTCGCCAAGTTGCCCAGGTGGGTCTCGAACCCGCGGGCTCAGGCGATCCACTCACCTCAGCTTCCCAAAGGCGCGGGATTACAGGCTGAGCCACCGAGCCTGGCTGGATATTTTGAATAAACAAATAAGTAAACCAAAAGATTGTTAGTTTGGGGTACCATAATAAACTTTGGTTGATGGGTACGGTGCAATTTATTAAGCATTGACTTTATACCAGAGACTCTGCTTAGTACTGCAAGAAATAAGAACATTAAAGAAAGCAGTTCTTGACTTTAAGAAACTTGCCAGGAGAGGTATTATTAATAAATGATGAGAATATAGGCAGCAACAAGAAAAACAGAAAGTATTATGGATATTCGGCCAACGGAAAGATCATGCTTTTGGTTGTGTCTGTAAAGATAATATCAGCTGCTGAGAAACCCAGAAATCTCAGCGAATAAGCACAACAGAATACTCACAGTCAGCATCAGGGCAGGGTGGGTAAAGGATTAGAAGGGCAGGAACGACTGGATAGTCTTTAGGCCGCCCTGTCGGCCACTTCCAGTATATGCTTCTGCCATGATCGTACTGTGAATCAAATCCAGTGGAAGGAAGGAGAGAGCAGATGCTCACACAGAGGAGATTTCTACTTTCTGCTGACGACCCAAGGGTCAGTCTATCATCACATGACCACACCTTACTAAAAAGGCCACTGGGAAATGTAGTCTTACAGTGTTGGGAGAAAAGGCCAAAAGGTCTTGGGAACTGCCACCCAGTGACTACCAAAGTGGTGTCATAGCCACAACAGTAGTGGAGGGAAAGACAGAAAAAAATTCATGGAAGAAGTGCTATGCGAGATAGAGAACCACAATTTTTGGAAGAAAAAAAGTCATGTGGGCAAAGCTCAGGAGCTGGGGAATAACTGTGTTTGGGAGAAGTAGGCATAAAGTAGTTGAATTAAAACTATAATACAAACGGAAAAGGTAGCTGCTTTTATTTGGTTCTTTCTTTTGAAATTGTCTTTTTATCAACCTGAGGACATCAGTTTACTTTCCCAGCCAATAAATTTTGGTTATAAAGTCTGCTGATAAATAAATAGTGAGGAGCAACACAAGTCTGAAGGAAAAGTAAGGAGAAAAACTTGATTATAAATTTTTATCTTGATTGTATCTTGTATTCCTATTCTGACTTTCTGCATTCTGATGGAAACAACTACTCTCATTTTCTTTGTAAAATATCAAGTTGGCTTGATGATTGTGTATAAAAGAAGTATAAATGTATTTATCAAGAAGGGGGTTTAAGTCAATCAAGAGCAATATTAATATAATTTTATTCTTTGCATCTTCTTACTTAAATCAAATATATCCAGAAATCTGTGTTTTTCTGTAAATATTATTTTTCCTTAGGTGGCATTAATCTTGACTAACGGAAGGGTTTTTTTTTTTCCTTCTTGTTCAGAATTTCTTTTAAATCAGCCATCTGGAATTTGGCACTTGACTTTTATTAGACCGATTGAGCACTTTTAAAAGAGGATAAATCATATGACTTTCATTTTAATTTTTACTGTAATGGTTTAATGTAGCCAACATATGCTGAGTAATAGCATTAAAATAAAAATCAGTAAATGAAGGATTAAAATCTGCCTGTGTTCAGTTTTGCAAAGACACTAATTAGAGAACTGCTTTTCAGACCAGAATTGAATAAGCCAGCAATCTTTAAGAATTGTAATCATATACTAAGAAATGTTTGAGTTTTAACATTCTGCTGTGGAAAAAGGAAAAATATAAGGGAAATTTACACCTTTACTCTAATTCTAGGCTGTGGGGAGAGTGAAGTGGGGAACACTTTTGCATACCCCTCTCTTCATCACCAGAAAGCATTTAGACAAAAATTTTGAGCTCTTTCACACTTAACTATTTTAAGCAGAGATATTAACTTGAAAGCTGGGCTGATTAGAGTTGGATTAAGGAGGGTGGAGATCTCTTGACATCATGAGAAACATTCATTTTAATTTCTCATTTTAGTAAATTGGATATGAGAAAGCCTTTCTATTCCACTTCTTAATTTTTGGCAACCAGCCAGCTATTTTCTATAGTTTCAATGATTGAGGTACAGAAGAGTGCTTGGAAGTAAGTTGGAATTTTATTTATAACTTTGAAATGTCTAGCTAAATGTCCCTAAATATGGCACTTCTTGAGAAACAAGATTAAAACCTCAATCCTTTCTACAAATATTTTGAACAAATAAAAAAATGAATGAGGCAATATTTAGTATATTTTTAAAATTCCTTCACTTAAGAGTAGCATAAATAAGAAAATTAAATGGATTAGTCTTACTACAGAGATCTTGAGTCTAAATACATTGGGTTCATGTATATGACTAATAATTCAAAAGAGGTTTTGAGGGATCAATTAAAACATGTCAAACCATACTGTAAGAGATGGTTTTCTGACTTCTTGGAGAATTTGGAAAGGTGCTTTTCTGATTAAAAAGATAAAATGCTTTTCTGTTCAGTGAAGTATGAAAGGAAACTCAGTATCATGAATAGAACAACACATGTCATGTTCACTTAGTGTTTCTCAATAAATAGGAAACATGATTGGTGTTCATTTGCTATTTTTAGGCATTCATTGTAGTCATAATTTCTTTATATCACAGATGTCCAGAACAGCATGAACCAAATCACTGGTTCAGCATACTAAATTAGCATATTCAGCACAAGAAAGAATTTATGGGAAAAGGCTTTCAAAATGCAAGCATATCCTTGTTCTCTTAGTCCCTCAAACCAGTTCCCCATTCTTTTCCAAATATCTGAAATATGAAATTCATTTTTACTTTTATATTTTCTAAACAGTCCCAAGTAGACTGGGTAATATAGAAAAAAATTTCAAGAAGTACTACAAAGATGCTCATCTCAACACTCTTGTTTTCAAATTTTATTTCTTTTCTTCTTGTTTGTATAGTAATTCCCACTGTTAGATTCATTGGAAATTAAGCATTAAGGCAGGAGTCTTGCCTTAAACAATAGAAATATACACAATAATAAAAAGGTATTGAGGTTGATATGTTTCTTTTTTCTTTTCACTTTTGTATTACTTTTTATTTGTATATTGCCCCTGGTAAAACAAATAATCAAACAAAAAAAACCTCATAATATATGTTTTTTCCCTCAAGGAGTTATAAAATAATCGAATACACCTGAAACCATCTAGGAACAATTAAAGAAAGCTAATAAGAAGTTGAGAAATTAAATAAATAAAAGGAACCATTTCAAATTAATGTGATACAGATTGTAGCCAGGACAAGGGGGATCTATGGGTAGATGTTTATAAGTACAATTTTATGTGTAGAAGTGACTAGAGTCAGGCCTTGAATTATTGTATAAAGAAAGCGCTGGTGTCTTGAGCCTATAATTTCATGGATATAACAGAGGGAGAATTCCAAGTACAGTAACCACTAGTATTGCAGATATAAACTTGGGGTAGGCCAGGGTACCATCCTGAGTGTGCCAAGTCATAAAGGAAATTTTCAAGTTCACTTGGCACCCTTCCAAGACTCACATGATGAGGATTTGGAAAGATGTGTGGGTGCAAAAAAGAGAATCTGTCAAAACTGATTGCTTTAAAATGTTGACTTATTGAAATAAAAAAACAAGCAGCCCTATTAAAAAGTGGGCAAAAGACATGAATAGACACTTCTCAAAAGAAGACATATGAACAACCAACAGATACATGAAAAAATGCTCAGCTTCACTAATCATTAGAGAAATGCAAAACAAAATCATATTGAGATGCCACCTAACTTCAGTAAGGATGATCATCATTAATAAATCAAAAAACAGCAAATGCTGGCAAGGGTGTGGAGAAAAGGAAACGTTTCAACACTGTTGGTGGGAGTGCAAACTAGTTCAACTTTTATGGAAAACAATATGGCGATTTTTAAAAGAACTAGAAATTGTCCTTCCATACCACTCAGCAATTCCCCTTCTGGTAATATATCCGGAGAAACGCAAATCATTCTACAAAAAAGACACTTGCACATACATGTTTATTGCAGCACTATTCACAACAGCAAAAACATTGAACCAACCCTGCTGCCCATCAAAAGTGGACTGGATAAAGAAAATGGGGTACATATACACAATGGAGTACTATGCAGCCATAAAGAAGGAAAAAATTATGGCCTTCATAGCAAATTGAATGGATTTAGAGTCCGTTATACTCAATGATCTATCACAGAAACAAAGAACTGAATACCACATGGTCTTACTCATAAGTGGTTGCTGAACTTTGTTCACAATATTACGAAAGAGGGATCAGCAGTAGTGGGTCACTGCAAGGGGATGGATGGGGGGGATCACAAAACATCACTAAGGGTACCTGATCCTAAACCAGGGAAAGTGAGGACCAATTTGGGGCCCAAACTTCACCTGCATATACACTACTAATGTACCTAATCCTGACTTATACCCCCACATCTTTATAATAAAATAAAGTTAAAAAATAAGTAAATAAAATATCAGTTTATGCAGTTGTTATGCCAAGTTTATTTATTCCTTTTCCCTTGTACTTGCCCACTTTCAGACACTTTGAAGAAACAGAATAAAACTAGGTGCCTTTCTAGATATTCTTATGCATTCTACTGCTTTAATCGTACCTAAGCAGAGATGTCCACAAGCAGAGAAGAGAGAGCCCTCACATTGTTTCAATCACCCAGGTGGTTCCTACTCACCGACCAGGATTCCTTTAGACTGTCAACCTTCACACCTATCAGACGCTTGGAGCATGCAGCAGTATAAATAGCTTTGACTTCCTTATGAAAATGCAACCATGAGCAGTCTCCCAGTGAAAACTATTCTCCAATGTGGACCTACATTTCGTGTGGGGATATTTCAACTATTTTCTCTCCTCAGACTCTCATTTTACTGTAGAGCATTTATTCTCAACATACTTGGATATGTATTTTCTGTCCAATATTTATTACTCTTTTGTTTCTTAATATTTGTTTTATTCTTGATATTTAAAAAATTAGCAGCAGAGAAACCTTGAGACTAAATGCAAACAGAAAGAGGCTTTTGGAATCATGGAGCTGTGGTAATTCCTAATTGTGGGAAGCCGTGATGTCATAAGACAGATAAGCTTAGCTCAGAAGTTTCACTGAAATGGTTGATTTCACATTATATTCACCTAACCCTTATATCGCTTCTTTTTATCAGTCTCAAAAATCTTAATTTCTCAAGTTAGTTATAAATGACACAAAGCAAAAGAAGACTTAAACATGGATAAATGTCCCTTTCATGTATATTTTCTTCTATGCCAGTTCCTAGGACTTTTTTAAAAAATCTTAGTTGTCACCTATTAACTCAGAGTGTCCACATTTGTTTTAAATTAAGGAAAGGTGAAGTTCTGATTAATCAAAGTAACTATTTAGACCTTGATTTAAAAAAAACAACAACAAGATTTGTTCTTCTTTCTGAGCAATGTTTTAGGCCAATGAATTTAGCATTAAATATGGTGTTATTTAGTATTCACATAACAGCTGTATCTGATTTGACTTCTAGTGGAACAATGATGAGAATTAGGCATTGTGTAAATATAATTTTTGTTACTATACTCACATATTCAAATTAGCTTGAAAGCAAAAAAGAAATACCAAATCATTGATTCCACTGTGTAGCTCAGGGCTACCATCTCCCTCTCTAAGGCTAAGAAAATCTGAACATTTGCTACGAGCAATTGCAATTAGAATTTCTTTCATAGACTTTCCTGAAAACCCAATAAAAAGAAATAGAAAGGAGAGGCTGAGCCTATTACGTTTATTGGAGGCCCACAGCCTGGTTTCTATTAAATTTGACAGTCTTTATTTTTGACGCTAGAATAATATACTGAACTATGGCTGTAAATTTTTTTCCAAAATATTAAACATCTACTGTGCAAAAACTAAACAATTAAATGGATGGAAAATCACAAAACTGAAGTTCTTCTCACAAATTGCAAAGTCTCTGAAATTCCACAAAGTGGACAGATACTGGTACTTCCTGTCTCACTGTAAAGATTTTGGTGTTTAAATTTAAGTCTCTGCTTTTATTCCCTAGTTGTATATCAATTGCATTTAATTAACACATTCGGTGTCTCTATATAATTGTGTTGTCAGTTGCAAAATATTTTGTGAAACAAGGAATATTTGACTGCCTTTTAAAAAAATCCATATGAAATTTTCCCTCAAAATTTAATATTATGACATTTTTGCATAATAATAAACCTGTCTTAAAAAGTTGTCACTTACAAAATAATTTTCCCATTATGATATATCCAAATCCTAGTCCCTGTCCAAAACTTGTTGTTTCTATTCTATGACACTTTCTCTTTTGACAGCTGGTCATGTAGAAAATACTTGTTATATTTTCAGGTTATGTTTCTCTAAATAGAATGATTTTTTCCGATGAATAAAACCTTTGCCCAATGTTCCCAGTAAGAGACTGAACAAGTAATCTTCTTAGTATGTTGCAGAACTTCAAGTTCTCTTATGAGCAGAATTTCCTCACAAGTGTAGCAAAATTATTGGTCTTTCTTTTCAGTTTTATTTTTTAAAACAGAAGACTTGAAACTACCAAATCTTATTTTGTTCTTATGGATTCTATTCATTATAATACATATATGAAAACTCTAAGCTTTGCAGTTATTAAACTAGCTAACTATGACTTCGGATGCTACCTTTTGGACAAATGGCATTCATTTAAATTTGGGTTCTGTGAATTTTTGATTTTACAAGAACGCTTTGGCTTTAGAAAGAGAATGAGAACATCTCTGGATTCTTTTACCCGTTTTTAACTGCAGGGCTCTACGTACTTTCCACTGAAGGAGTGAGCATTGTCGACTAGTTAACACAAGCTATTGGAAAAATCCCTGAACTTGTATGGGCAGAATAATTGCACACAAATGCATTCAGGAATCCTATGGAAAATAAAGTGCTGTTAACTGGCATGGTTACAGCACAATTTAGCAAGTATGTTAGAACAAATTACCCCCTTTAACCGTAAGCCATTCTGCTTCGTGCTTTCTAATGAAGGCCTGCGCCACACACTAGAATACTTCTCACCTCATTACTACTCATAAAAAGCAATGATCCATTCAAAGTCTCCTCATGTCTCCCATAAGAGTGGTAAAGAGCTTTGCCCTCATCCTGGCGGGAGGATAGGGATGCTTCTTCCCAGCCTGCCTTTGAAGTAGATCATTAGAATGTTTACTAGATAAAAGAACTCAAAAATATATCTGTGGAATCTCACTGTTGTCATGTGTTAATGTTCTACCCTTCCTTTAAAAACAAAACAAAACAAAGCCAACAAATCCTAAAGGCATCTCTGTCCCTGTTTAGAGAATACAGGAGATTTGCAAGACTTGGTGCTGTTTTTTTCCCACAGAATTCGCAAGATATTTTCAAAGAAAATCTAAAAAGTGGGAAAAATTTAACGGGCCACTAAAATACAAAGTATGGATTCAATAAAAAGGCAGGCAGAGAAGCAAGCTGATAGGCCAGCTAAGAAGAAACAGTCCAATGTTTGAATTAAACAGCCCTTTCTCTCCATGGAATATCATCCAAAGGGGGAAAAAAGTTGACTATTCTTGGAAATCACATTATATATATTATATATTTTATATATATTATATTGTATTATATTGGTTACTGATGAACACAGACTGAAATATTTTTCCCCTATACATTTCAGGGATGATATTTGATACTATTTAAGATATATTGTGTATGTTTAATAAATTTGGGGTGAATGCACCCTTTTTAGATAAGGATAGTGTGTGGGGAAGGATAAATTATTTTATAATTCTTTTTCAAAGAAATCACAGGGCTAACCCAACTACAAAAATGTACATATTTGTATGCATGTATGTGCATGTGTGTGTGTGTGTGTGTATACTCCTATATATTGGCACATATTTTAAGATTTGACATGTAATAGGAATGAAAAGCTTATAGGAGAGAAAGACTATGTCCAAATTAACCACACTACAGAACTTCAGTCAGCAAAAGAAATAGTTATCTCCATGACTTAAGAATTTTGTTTGACCATTAGCTTAGTAGTGTACGACCGAATGGCAATGTTTGCAATCCAAGAAAAAAAGCCCATACCACGCATTAAAATAGTTTGTTAGCTGTAAGCAGGGTGCTAACGTCTAAATTCTGAAGCATAAGAAAACACTGAAATCTGCCACATGTTATCCATTTAAATGATCTTTAAAATCAATTTCCTTGTAGGAAAACTACACGTAATGTAAACTCTTGGCAAAATTTTAAACTTCTCTTTGTGGTATCTCTGAAAATATATATGCTCACCCGATGCAACGCTGTCAAACCCTACCCAACACTTAAGCTGGGCAGCTTCTAAATTACATTGGTATTCTCCAGGCGCCTCTCCAGAAACACGAGCTCAGGTTAGATCACACTCACAATGCTACAAGAGGGAAACGTGGATACTGTACTTTAATAGGCCAGAGAAAGCCCATGCTCAGAGAGACCAGTCGACTCCTGCAATAATAACTGCACAGCTTTGTTTCATTTGAAAACATAAATCTGTACACACATACTTACTTAGACATATATCCATGTATGTAGAAAAAAAGTTCAGCTAATAATAAAAGAAAGGATGAACATTGGCACTGGAGATGTTGACAGCATTATGCAAACTTTTCAATATTCCCTTGCAAGCTCAATTTTAACTTTTGTTTATAAATTCCACTTAGACATAATTTACAACTTCTGTTAACTTAAGCTGGGTTCTGTAAATCTGTCTAAAAAAATCAGCATGAAGTACTTTGAGACATTACAAATATATCTAGATCTCCAACATCGAGCTGCACGAATTATACCCACTTTGGAAGCTCCAAGTTTGTATTTATATGCATAGCATATTTTAGTTCTGATGCTTTAAAATGATGAAGCAAGCCTTGGTTTTTTCCTCCACCCTTGCCTTTTCCAATCTTTGCTGCAATATCTGTGAAAGAAACTTAGGAGCCCAAGACAAATAAAATGAGATGTTCTGGAGGTTGTCAGTATTTAACAACACTTTGTAAGGTAATTTCGGGAGGAACAAACCCTGAAAGGTCAAGCAAATCTCCTTGCAAACTACCTGAAGTCTGCAATTTCATTCTGTATAGTTTAGAAACTTCAATAGGTAAAAATGGTATAAAATGTTCTGTCATCTCACCCATGTGTAGCTGTTGCAGAGATCTGACTTTCTCATCCTTCTTTAGAAATAGCTAGAAATGTCAGACAATCTGGATTAAAAGAAAAGGGTAAACCTGACCTCTTCATTTGCTCTTGAATTAAAGGAACTTAAATGTCTTTTGATATGCAAGACAGAAATAGAAGCTCTTCTGAGTGTGTATGTTGATTTTAAAATGGCAGAAGAGCAAAACACTTAGCTTCTTCTTTTCTCTCCACAGCTGCATGGGTACTGAAGAGGCCCTTTGACCACATGGCTAAGAAGATGTATACCAGCAAGGGGCACACGGTTACCATCGGCTTTGGTCAGAGTAGAATATTTCTAACTTGGGATGGACATGGAAGAGATTGAATGAACAGTCAGGTAATGGATAAGAAAGCGATTTGATGATATTTGAATCAAATAAAATTTTTTTTTGGCATTGTCAGACAAGTAATGCTGATGTCATAACAAGGTTTGATGGTGGCCATCTCACATGTGCACGTGAATAGCCAATTATCACACTATGAACTATAAAAGGATCAAAATAGGAGTTTTTTACTATGAAAATATGGGTATACCAATGACTATTTAGAAATGTGTTGCTTATTTTCAAAATATTGGTGGATTTTTCTAGTTATCGTTCTGTTTTTTGGTTCCTAGTTTAATTCCATTGTTGTCAGAGGACATGTTCTGTGATTTAATCCTTTACAAGCATATGGACTTTTTTATTGTTGCTGTTGAACTTTCTATGTGCATTTGATAAGAATGTCTTTTTGCAGTTGCTGAAACTAATGCTCTCTAAATGACTCTTAGATCAGGTTGGTTAATCTAGTGCTCAACTTTCTATGCTCTTGGTATTATTGTTGTATGCCTGAACTATTAGTTACTGAGCAAAGTGTAATATACTGCACAACTATAGTTACCAATTTGTCCATTTCTTTATTTAATAATGACAACTTTTGCTTATATATTCTGAGGCCATTATTAAATGAATACAAGTTCGGATTGCTATAATTTCCTGGCATGTTCCTATTACAGTTATTAATAAACAGAGTCTTAAAGGTTTTTTAAAAAAGAAAATAGTGCAAATCAAGTATCAATATAAAAAATGGAAGGTAATTTCATACATATCAAATTATAGTTGGATATGTATGCACACGGATGCTATTTTAAGCAAAGTGTCAAAATCAGCTACACTTTTTCCAGTTGATTCAAACGTATAAATTGACTGGCAACTTTACTCAAAAGCAAACTTTACACTTCCACCAGGTTTGAATTGCTGTGTAAAAACCAGAATAATCTTGATTGATAGGGTGATTCTCTTCTGTTGATGTGGCGTTTCTCACATTCCAGGGATAAATCTCTGGTTCATGGCTGGTGTGGAGATGAAAGGAGAGGCTTTTTAGCTCTGCTCGTTTAAGAAACTCAAGCCCGTGTAGCATCCAGCTTCTTTCGAAAGTTTCCTTCACGCTTTACACTGCTGGTGGGAATGCAAACTAGTACAACCTCTTTGGAAAACAATGTGGTGGTTTCTAAAATAACTAGACCTTGACCCTCCATAAGACCCAGCAATCCCCCTACTTGGAATATACCCGGAGGAACTCAAGTCATTCTACCAAAAAGATACCTGCACACACATGTTTATTGCAGGACTATGCACAATACCAAAAACATGAAACCGACTGTGCTAGACTGGGTAAAAAAAAATACGTGGTACATATACATGATGGAATACTATGCAGCTATAAAGAAAAACAAAATTATGGACTTTGTAGCAGCTTGGATGCATTTAGAGTCTATTATACTCAGTGATCTATCACAGAAACAGAGAAGTGTGTACCACATGTTCTCAAATGTTTACCATAATACTATAAGAAAGGAATTGGCAGTAGTGGGATACTGCCAGGATGGTGGTGGTGGTGGGGTGGAACAACATCAGTAAGGCTACCTGACCTCAAACCAGGCAAAATGGGGACCAAAGTGAGACCCAAGCTTAACCTGTATGATGACCACTTGTATACCTAATCTTGAATTGTACACCACATCTTTAAAATTAAGAAAAACAAGTTTGCTTCAGTATTTTGTTTCAAATTCTTTTCTGTGACCTCTGTACTCTCTTAGGCCAGGTCACTCCTTTCCATGGCTTCAACTATCATCTGTCCTATCTATGATTTCCAAAACCGTATGTTTACATCACACGTCTCCTAAACTCTAGCCCTCGAATGTCTTAAAGGTACTTCATATTCCACGTGTCCCAAATTAAGCCTCTGTTCTTTAGCCCTCTCAGATTAGTCCATTTCACATTGCTATAAAGGAATACTTGAGGCTGGGTAATTTATAAAGAAAAGAGGTTTATTTTGGCTCTTGGTTCTGCCTGGTACTACCATATGTTGTCTTCTGGTGAGGCCTCAGGAAGCTCACAATCATGGTGGAAAACAGAGAGGAGAGGAAGCATGCATGTCCCATGGCAAGAGAGGAAGCAAGAGGGAAAGAGGAGGTGCCAGGTTCTTGCAAACAACCAGATTTCGCTTGAACTAATAAAGCGAGAACTCATTCATTACCAAACTGCTCATGAGGGATCTGCCCCATGCCCCAAGCACCTCCCTGCACACCCCACCTCTAACATTAGGGATCACATTTCAACGTGAGATTTGGAGGAGACACCAACCAAACTACGTCACTGCTCTTCCTGCTTGGAATCCTACATTGGTTCACGGCCTCACCATTCACCTACATGCTCAGGTGAAATCTACGAGTTTTCCTTGTTTCTTCCCTTTCCTTCAGTTTTCAATGTAATCTATCACTAATCCTTCAGATTCATTTGCGAAATAACTGCTACACATTCCCTCCAGACAAGTGACCTCCTTCTCTCACCTAGACTAGGGTAAGTCTCCTGATCTTGTAACAGTGGCATATGGGTGAGATGCTGCTGGCCACCATGAGGTGGGTCATCACCAACTCTTTCAAGTGTGTTCTCCAGAGTACAGCATCACCCCAGCAGAAGCTCTTCACCTTTGTAGCAGCTGGCTTCAGCCTTTGGCATTTTCCCCTACTTCCCAAACCACCCTCCATGTGTCCCCTCAGATAGAATCAGTATCTGCTGGCCAGAGTCCTTTCCTCAAAGGTCTGGGTTGTAGCTCTGGCACCTACTCCAAACTTCTCGGTTTTAGTAATTCTATTCTGTTCTCCTAGCCTTAGGGATTCCTACCTCTGTTGAATTTCCTACATTCAGTTTTCTCAGCAAGGGACGTCTCCTGCTCCGCTTCTCTCTCCAGTTCTCACCCTGTACCTTCCTACTTTTGCCTAAGTAGCCCCTTCTGGAATGTCTCTTCCTTAAGGAACTTTCCTTGACCCTCTAGGCCAGTAGCTCACACCTATGACCCCATGACTTTGGGAGGTGGAGGTGAGAGGATTGCCTGAGTCCAGAGGTTCAAGACCAGCCTGGGCAATGTGATGAGACCTTATCTCTACAACAAAAATAAAAACATTAGCCAGGCGTGGTGGCATTTGCCTGTAGTTCCAGCTACTTGGAAGGCTGAGGTGGAAGGATTGCTGGAGTCCAGCAGGTTGAGGTTGCAGGGGCTGTGAGCATGCCACCACATTCCAGCCTGAGGACAAGTTGAGACTCTGACTCAAATGAAAAAAAAAAAAGGATTCCTACCTCTTAAAGTGGTGATCTTTTGTTGCCTGATGTGTGTGAAGTAATTCTCAGTTCTCTTTGTAGGCGAACCTTGCCATTTTCACTTCTCCCTGGACCCTGCTGACACACTGGACTCTGCTGACACACTGTCTTAGCTCCAGATGGATGGGATCATGTCAACTCCTCAAAGTCCTCGTGGTTCTGCTACCTGAGTTTTCCACATTCAGTTCTCTGAGCCAGGAACATCTCCTGCTCCGCTTCTCTCTCCAGCTCTCACCCTGTACCTGCCTGCTTTTGCCTAGGTAGCACCTCCTAGAAAATCTCTTCCTTAAGGAACTTTCCCTGACCCTCTAGATGAGGTTGAATCCCCACTCATCTCGCCTCCTTTCCTAAAACCAATCTCATCACTTTCTTATCACACGTCCATCTTATCTTTTGATTTAGGCAGCAAGACGGCAGAGAACATATTTTGTTCCTACTCATTGGTACCCAGTTAGTACCAATTTCAATGCCAAGAATACTGTGGGCAATCAATTAATGTTGATTGATTAAATGTAGTTTCTTGTAGCCAAAAAATATTGGGTAAAGCTTTTTTTGGCTAAGTGTATAAATGTAGACTTTTTCCTTTCTCATTTTAAAGATTGCAGCTATAAGGGCAAAGAAATGTACAACTCCTCTTGGTTTTTTGTTTGTTTGTTCGTTTGTTTTGTTTTTTGGTCCTATGAGGACTTTAGTTCCCTCATAATCTCTATCAGGACTTCCTCCAACTCCTTGTGTCAAGTTATGCTAAACAAATAGTATAATATTCAAGCAAAAATTGTGTACAAACACTGTATTGAGGAGAATCCTCTCATTTGCTTTCCAGTAGGAAGGCTACCCCTGTGCCTCTCCTGTGTAAATGTTCCGAGATTGCCACAGCTCTTGCTCTTGGACTTGAATTTTTTACTCACTGCTATTTCCTTTATGTGCTATTTCAGGGATTCTGCCTTGTTCATTTTTTTCCCCTTGAGTCATACAAGCACAAAAAGATACTTTAAACTCACTTGAAACATTTCTTTTTGTTGGTTATCTCAGAAGATGACTTTCTTTAATAAAAGGTGAGTCTCCGTAATTTTTAAAATTTACAGAATTGTTGCTATATCAATATTAATGAGAATAGACAAGAAAATATCCTTTGTTCTTCCAAAAAAAAAAAAAAAAAGTGACTGTATGACTGTGACCAGAAGCATTTTTACTCAAACCCAGAAAACGAAAAATTTGGTTTTAGGTAGCTCCACCCTTTTCTTTCTCCACACCACCACTCAGTGACTTTGGGATGTTTTGGGATGCTGTGACGCCCACCCAGGTAGTAATTGTTCAGGTGGTAGTAGCTTCCCACCCTACCAAAGCTGTTCTTTGCTTCATCTTCTCTCAGGAAAGCTAAATGAAAAACGAATACATTTTAATACATCAGTGGGTACTGAGGGCTAAGGAAATCGATGCAGGTAAAACATGCATGTGAACTGGAATTTCCTAATATTGGGGCTACATTTGACTTTATGAGTGGAATGTGACTCTTTTAGTAGCAAATAACACCTCTGTTTTTTTTATAAGAGTGTGGTGTTGTAACAGACTGCAGAGGGTTGGCAGTACTTCCAAAGACCGTAGACTTGATGGTAATCAAGTACCACATAGCTTTAGAGTCCCAGGTCTAACGTGGGTATAGGTACTGGGGGTTTGAAGTAGCCTCTGGAGCTGGTGTAAATCTTTGCCAACTTTGTCTTTAAATAAAGTCTGCCAGAGAAAGGATCTTGAGTACATTGGTAATATTTATTCCCCATGAGGTTGTGACCCAAGTCTTCACCAGTCTGGTTAGGCAGAAGGGAATGTGTCTTCATGATCAGTTACTTATTGGTCTACCACTCTGTGCCAGGCAATGTTCACAGTCTCTTATGTAATCCTAGTAGTATTGCAATCTCCAATTTACCCCTGAGGAAACTGAGGGTTACACAGGTTAAACAATTTCCCAGAGTTGCATGGTTAGTTAAGTGTTTTGACTGGAATTTAAATTCAGATCCTCTTTGACATCAACTCTTTGACCCTCTTGTTCCTCCTACCATGTCACTTTTCATTTTTCAGGTGCACTGTTTGATTCACAACCAAATATATAACTTATTTGTACTTACAAATCTGTTGGCTTAGCTTTCTTATAGGGTGCAAGATCACTTAATGGAATTTTGGCCAAACTCTGATCTGTGAATCCAAGTGTCTGATGGGGTTTTGGTAATTGTGATGCCGTTTTTTCATCCTACGAGTTGGTGAGCCAGGCCACCAAGGAATATTGCAATTCCCAGAGCTTCACTGGCAGCCTGAAATCTACATGGTGGTAAGGATGCAGTGGCATCCAGATAGAAGAATTCAGTGGCACCTGAGAACTTGTAGATGCCAACATCTGTGGAGCCCCAAGGAGTGTTACAGCTCTCGTAGTTCAGGGTTCAGCGAGCTAAAGCCTGAGGAGTGTTTATAGCTCTGCCGGTTCGGTGGGCCAACGAGCCAGCCCCCGAGAAAGTGTATACAGCTCCATCGGTTTGGTGAGTCAGAAAGCTAGGACTCTAAGGAGTGTGGAAGCTCTCTCATCTTGAAGGGTCCAGCTCTTCTAGTCCAGCGTGTATAGCTCTTCCAGTTCAGCAGTTCCAGGTGCTTGTCTCATGCCCAAGAAGAATGAAGAAGCTGGCACCAGAGAGTGAGAAGATCACAATTTATTAGAAGATTGGAAAGCACCTGGCAGGGAGAGGGGACTGGAAAGAGGGTTGCCAATGATGCCTTGATAGCATGCTGATTGGCTGGGGGTAGCACCAAGGAGAGAGAGGTACCATGGTGTGGGATTGAAAATGCACCAATCGGGAGAGGGTTGAAAAGGACCAGTCAAGAAGAAGCACACAAAAGGGGACGTGGATACAGGTTTTCTCACTCCAGTCTGTGGGGCTTGCAGTGGAAGTTTTTACCCAGACCGTGGTAATCTGTCTGCCTACGTGATTTCTTCTTTTCTCCTCTCTCAGTTGTATAGGCCCCTGTGTTTTATACTGTAAATCAATTTTGTTTTGAATGGTTTCAGTGAGAATAAGCATATTATTTGTCTGCTCCCTGTGAGGCAATTGTCTGGACATTGACTCTCCCTTTGTTTGGTTTCTTTCTGCCCCCTCTCTAAGGGAACAGCCTCTGACCAAGGCTAGTCTCTGCAGGATATGCATATTCCCAGTAAGGGACTATCTCACTGGTGCTGTTAATTGAGCAGAGCTGAGAACAATGTGGGAGGCACCCTTACTGTGATTGCATCCACTGTGTAGCAAGTTGAGTAATTAACTTGCTTGACTATGAAATTGTTTGCGGTGTTGTCCCGAGGTGCAGATTCTTTCTTCACGTATCAGCCACTATTGGTGTCTCCTGTAAATTCTAATAAACCAATGCCATTCCCTGCTGGACCTCTGGGTGACTTCTTTGGAACAGAAAACTTCTTGGGGCTACCCTGTTGCATGATTCTATTTTGATCACAATAATCCACAATGGAAACAAAGAAACAGTAAGCTTTTAGGTCTATATAGCTTGTGAACTCATGTACACCCACTTTTGTTCTGTGATATATCAACACACATTGGTGTAAGATGTTGATGATGCTTAGAAATTGGAGTTCAAACATTTGCCACATTTAGGACTTACTTACAAAGTGGTGTAGTCTTAGGTGAAGTTAAATAAAATTCTCTTCTGGTAATACTAATTATCTTTTACCTAGGTGTGCATTTAGATCCATGAAGCTACAGCAAAATGCCAAGTACTCAAGTCCCCAGTGAATTTTGGACAGGGGGTGGGGGGAGGGCTGGAGCTGCCTCTCACTGGCTCACAGAAGATTGTTGGATACTCAGGAATTTTGTGAGCTGATTGTTAAAGACAACCATTATTAAAAACTAGATTAGCTTAACCAACAATTAAATAAATTATATGCAAAGGAAAGATAATACTTAAAATATATTGCTTTCACATCCTAATATCACCTATGCTCTTGAGATTATTTATTATTATTGTATCTGTATGGTGGAAATACTATAATAATGTTGTTCTATTGCATATCTCTTCCAAACTCTATGTTCAGGGATGTTGGTAGCTGGGATTCTGTCATATTGCGAGTCCTTAAGCCATGGAAATCAGCAAATGCTAAGAATCAAGGCTTGCTTTTTTTTTTTTTTTTGACATTCTAGGTTTAAGAAAACAATGGTGGAAATACTAATAATACAGATCAACTGTACTGTATCTGTTGTGAATAGCACAAAATTTGATGGCATGTCCTTGTAGTATTACATTTACAAACTATTATCTGATTCAGCAAAGGAAACACCTCACTTATGAGTGAGTGAAGCTCCAACATACTTCGATGGGGTTACTTTCATCTTGCTTGTTAAGGGAAAATGAAAACATTAACCAGCATTCATGTTGAAACTACATTCATTCATCATCTGTAAACAGATTGATTGTGGACTTCAGAATTTGGGAAAAAATAAACAAAAACCTTCCTTGAAAATAAATTGGCTGTATGAAATTCAAAATAGTTTTAGGCATTTTGTTATTGCTTAAAATTTGTATACAATACATTCTTCATATCGGTAAAGTTTATGATAAACAATAAACTTACATTTATATATATGTTTGTATTCTCTCCTTTTGAAGATTCTAGTGTTAAGCATGTATCAGCACAGCATTGGCAGGAGGCACTTTCAAGCTTTATTTAGATTCCAATTTGTTCTCTGTGAATTGTAAAGTTGTCGTCTACCTTTCCAGGGCTGAGACTTGTTGTTTTTGCCACTGCCAATTAAAGTATTAGTATAGTTAGTTGAAGAAATACACATGCTACAAAGGCTATTGGTAAAACCTATCATGACATTGTTAAAAGTCTTCTAGATGTCAATGGATGATTTGCCCAGAATGGACAAACACCTACCTCATCCTACAAATTTTAGAAAAACTCCTTCCCTCCTGATACACGTGTAAAATGTCGACTAACCATGATCTCCAATAGAACTTCAAATTCCAGTTGGATTTTATATCCCTCTTGATACAGTGAGTGAATTAATGAGTATGTGAGGTTTTTCAAGACTTATTCAAACCATAGAAACTTTTGTTATCACTGTTAGTGTTGAAAATCTTGCATGATGCAGTCTACAAGGGAAGTTTTCCTATTACTTTAAAAGTGTTCAATTCCTTTCTTTCTCCTTTTATTTCTTCTCTCTTGTAGCTTCTATCTCTTTTTTTTTGTACTTACATTTTTCCATTCATTGGAGAATTTAATTGAAAGCTGAGGTACCAATAATTCGGAGATACACAGGAATTCATGGAAAGTTACCCCCCAAAATCAGGGAAAGTGCAAAGCATAATTTGAAAAATAGTTATTTCAGATATTTTCTGTGAAGGGGAATTGTGAAATAGTACCTGAGTACTCTGAAATCTTTCTAACTTGTTTCTGTACTCAGAATCACTGTTATCTTAAGCATTGTAAGTAATGCACGAAAAAGTAGGAGCTGTTTCTAGCATAATAATGAATCTCTGTTGAGAAGGGTCCATCCATTTCAAGATTTCAGCTCTCACATGTGTCTATGATGATTTGCCCAAGGGTTGAGGAGGCATTTTTCACAGAAGTTGCGAGAACATGTTTTTCCTCATTTCCAAGATAGGCTGTGTCTGTCTGTCTTGTCTGTCTGTCTGAATGCTTATGAACAAGCACCTGCAGTAACAATCTTGAGAATCCTCACAAGAATCTGATTTTCCTTCCAGCTATTTGTGAAATGTCTTGTATCGTAAGGCGGAAGTAAGTTTAAAATGACAGTCCATATTTGCTTAAAGCAAAAGAAGCTTGGTGCTCATCGTGTGGCCAGTAAGGCAAAACCCACTTTTGTTTATTTGGTTTTATGATTTTTATGAATACTTATGATTGTCCTAAGACATGAGTCATCAAACAAGTCTTTATTTTCCTAATGGCAGGATTATTCTCTCAATGACAAAATTATCCAACAGATCTAAAAAGATCATCTAAAGTGATCATGAAAAGAATGAAAAATATTGTAATTATACAATTGAACCACCTAGACTAATAGAACGTTTGGTGTGTGAGGTCTGAAAGCAAAATAAAGTAGAAGAAAAATTAAGTTACCTACTTCTATAACTTCCAGGGCATTTTCTAATGTGGTTCTAGAAAAATTTTCTGCTATGAGAATATTTCTGAGTATGAAATATCTTTAAACAATTTTTTTCTTCATCTTAACTTTTTAAAGCAATATTCACCCTTTCTAGAAATGTTTATTTTGAATCACTCTTTTGTAAATATTCTTTCTGCTTTCTTTGAAATAAGTCTAAATCTATTGCCTGAAGTTTGGCAGTTGAAGATTGGATCGGAGATTAATTTCTCCTATGAAGCATTTGCACCTCCAATTACATTGATATAACAAGAAAAATATAACAACTTTCCCACCTTCCTATTGAGCTAAGTTACATAGCTCCTTATTATTTATTTATTTATTTATTTCTGAGTTAGGACCTCACTCTGTCACCCAGGCTGGAGTGCTGTAGCACTACCATGGCTCACTGTAGCCTCAAACTTCTCGGCTCAAGCAATTCTCCAGCCTTAGTCTCCCAAGTAGCTGGGACTGCAGGCACATACCACCATTCCCTGCTAATTTTTTGTTTTGTTTTGTTTTTGAAGAGATAAGGTTTTGCTATGTTGCCCAGGCTAGTCTCAAACTCCTGGGCTCAAGAAATCTTCCTGCCTTGGCCCCCCAAAATGTTGGAATTACAGATATGAGCCACCATAACCAGTCACACACTTGCTTATTTTTCAATTATTCGACCTTTAAATTTTGCTTGTTTGAGATCTGGGACATATAAACTTAATTATTTTAAAAAAATCTTCCAAGCAGACTATGAAACGTGTCCTTTGCTTTCTCTTATAACAATGGTGGTAGACTCCAAATAAGTCAAGTTGCCAGTTCTTACGAAAATGTTGCTTATGCACCTTCCTGCTGGATCTGAGACTGACTTTCAGTGTTATAAGGCATTTATATTTCTCATTTTAGACCTCATTTTTCAAAGGTTCAAAAAATTCATGGTTTTTAGGCATTTTAAATACACACAAACTCAAACTCTTTATTCTCCAATAAAGGAACTGGGATCTAAGGATCTTAAGTGACTTGCTAACATCTTACAAATAATGTGGGGCACAATAGAGGATACAGATTTTCAAGCTTCTATTTCTGTGCTACTTCATGTGGCCTCTTTTGAGGTCTAAATCATTTCATCTGTGGTTAACATTTTTAAATTAATTAGTGGTAAATCAGGCCATTCCAGTATCTTAAGTATTTATTGGAGTGCCTTCACGATCGAAGTGTTAGAACTTGTTCCACAATTAATAGGTACAGGATGGATTGGGGTATAATGTATGGTGATGTTTATGGCCTTTCTGAGCCACAAATAATCTCTTACGGAAAGAACAGAAATAACTGATTTTCTCTGGGTAGAACTAATTGTACGTTACAAATTCTGATGATAAAGAGGCTTTTTGGTTCACTTTGATTTTTTTTTTTTCCTCCCCTTCCCTTCTTCTTTTTCTCCCTCTCTTTCCATTTTGGTTGAGGTTCTGCCATCACAATGTTCGCTCCTCAGGGAATACATCCCTTTGACTCAAATGGGAGCCGTCTAGCTCCATTTGACAGCCCCATAAAAACTCTCAGAATATTAGAAATGGAGAGTACCTTGGAGATCATCTGGCCCACGCCCTTTACATTACTGTTGAGAGAAAGAAACTGGCTTGTGAAGGCCACAGATATTGGCCTAATAATTAACCAGCATAATAATCAATCCCTGTTGAGGAGAGCTCATCCATTTCAAGATTTCAGCTCTCACCTGTGTCTATGATGATTTGCACAAGGGTCGAGGAGGCATTTTTCACAGAAACTGTGAGCTAGAGCCTGGGATCCCTACTTTATAACCTACTTCTCTTTCTATCACACTGTGACATAATGAGGTTCTTTTGTTCTAGATAGGCAGTAGAACTAAAAATAAATAAATAAATAAATAATGAATTATACATACTGTAGACATTCTTGTTTGAGTTTATTTAGAAACATAGATGAAGCTATCTATGTGTGAAGTCATATTTATACACATGGGTGCAAATACAAAAAGTTTCAAGTTTCCTTGGATGCCATTTCTATAGCCACTTTTGGATGAACACTACAAAAGATTAATGAACTCCTTCCATAATTATAAATATAATAGGTACTATGACATTTTGATGACAAGAAACTGTAATCTGTTAATTTATACCTTGCTCCAAAAATTTGAGGCAGCTAAAATAGGTGTGTTATTGAAGGAAAATGGTTAAGTATATGTTCTTCTCATGATCACTGTGACAGAGACAATTGTATATGCTCACTTGTATGTGTCCACTTGTTTCCTTTTCTACCTGTACACATGGCTTAGCTACATTTCCCAGTAGTCTCTGTCTTTGTGTATGGTCATCGTATTGAGTTCTGGCTATAGAATGAGGGCAGAAGTGATATACACCACTTTCAGACCTGGTACTTCAAACCAGGTGAGTGAATGCCATACTCTTTATCTCTGCTTGTCTTCTAACTAGGCCCAATGCAGTAACATGAGGTCCTATAAAAGTGGTAAAACCACAAGAATAAAGGAAATGAAATCTTCTTTCTTTCCTTCTTTCTTTCTTTCTTTCTTTCTTTCTTTCTTTCTTTCTTTCTTTCTTTCTTTCTTTCTTTCTTACTTTCTTTCTTAGTTGGAGTCTCACTCTGTTGCCCAGGCTGGAGTACAGTGGCATGGTCATGGCAACTGTAGCGTCAATCTGCCGGGCTCAGGCCATCCTTCTGCCTCAGCCTTCCAAGTAACTGAAACTACAGGCATGTGCCACCACGACCAGCTAATTTTTTGATTTATTGTAGAGATGAGATCTCACTAAGTTTCCCTGGCTGGTCTTGAACCTGTAAACTCAGGCAATCCTCTCACCTCGACCTCCCAAAGTGCTGGGATTATAGGCATGTGCCACTGCACCTGGTTTTGGAAATGAAACATTCTAATGACCAACATAGGGAAGAATCATTCCTAGACATTCCTGAAATTGCAAATGACTGTGGAAAGAATAAGAAGCAAACTTCTATTGTGTTAAGATATTGGGACATTGGTGTGCATAGCCTAATTAATACAGCCTATTTAACCATAGAGGAATTATTTGCTTTAAAAGTTTTTTGATTAAGAAATAATTGCTTCATTTTATACCTGAATTTATTTAACAAAAGCAAAAGAAAATTATGCTTCAATCTGAAGTAATTCTCTGTAGAAATTTTGTACTTCATTAGACTTATCTGCTAAGAAAATTAGTTTGTCTAAAATGCTCTTTGCATCACTAAACTTAGGAATTAATAAGTTTATGATATTGGAAGATAAACATGGAGATGACATATGTGTTTGGAATGGAAAGAGAATAAAAATATTATAGGAAACATACCCATGACCTGGGAAAAAGCTCAGTAAGCCCAGCTCTGGCAAAGCTGCACCACCATTGCCAAAACTATTTCAGTCTAGGCCACTGAGAAACTCATAAATGCCACTAGTGCAGATTATAGTTGAAGAAACTACACAGAAACTATTCTACTGCATCTACCAAGAAGAAGGTCAAATGCAGTCCGCAAAACTGACACCTGTACAGAATTAATTTGAATAACTCTTTCCCTATGAAAACTTCTCCATTAAATTGGAAGAAGTGACTTCTGCTAGATGGTAGAAATCAATGTAGGAAGACATTACACATGAAAAAGCAAGGAAACATGACAATTCTGAAGAAAAAAATTATCAATAACAGACCCCAATGATAGGGATATATATGAATTGCCAGGAGGAGAATTCAAAATGATAATCGTAAGGTAACTCAGAGAGATAAAAGAGAACACAGACAGACAACCCAATGAAATTAGGAAAACAATTTATAATTTGAGTGAGAAATTCAACAATAAACATTAAAAATAAAACAAAACAGAAATCCTAGAAATGAATAATTCAGTGAATGAAATTTTAAAAAATACATCCAAAAGCTTCAACAACAGGCTAGACCAAGTAGAATAAAGAATTTCTAAACTTGTAGATAGGTTTTTTTTTGAAATAACCACAGGCAGACAAGACAAAAAAAAAAAGAAAGAAAGAAAGAAAAGAAAATTTTAAAAAGCTATAGGATTTATGAGACACCATAAAGCAAACAAATATTCATATTATGGGCATTCCAGAAAAAGAAGAGAAGGGAAAGTGTGAGAAAAACATATTTAGCTGTATTATAGCAGAAAACTTTCCAAGTCTTGGGAGAAAGATAGACATTCAGGTCCAGGAAACTCAGAGAATCACTCATGAATTCAACTCCAACAGGTTTACTCCAAAGCACATTATAGTTAAATTGATAAAAGTAAAAAAAAAAAAAAATTCTAAAAGTAACAAGATGAACATGTAAGGGAATCCTCATGAGACTAACAACAAATTTGTTAGCAGAAAACTTGCAGGCCAGAAAAGAATGGCATGATATTGTCATAGTACTGAAAGAAAAAAAGAAAGAAAGAAAAAAAAAAACCTGCTCACCAAGATTATCATACACAGCAAAGTGTATTTGATTCAGAAATAAATGAGAAATAAAATATTTTACAAACAAAAACCTAAGGAAAGTCATCACCACTAGACTAGTCTTACAAGAAATGTTTAAGGGAATCTTACATCTAAAAGTGAAAAAACAAGCCGGGCTCGGTGGCTCAGCCTGTAATCCCGTGCCTTTGGGAGGCTGAGGTGAGTGGATTACCTGAGCCCGCAGGTTCGAGACCCGCCTGGGCAGCGAGACCTTATCTCTACAATAAATCAAAAAAATCAGCCGGGCATGGTAGCATGCCTGTAGTTCCAGCTACTTGGAAGGCTGAGGCGGAAGGATCGCCGAAGCCCAGCAGGCGAGGCTGTGGTGGCCGGAAGCGGCCATTACACTCCAGTCTGGATGAGCCAGTGAGACTCCAACTCAAAAAAAATAAATAAATAAAATAAAATAAAAGTGACAAAACAGTAAATACCATTATAAAAACGTGAAACTATAAAACTCACTGACAGAGCCAATACACAAAGGAGAAAGAGAAAAGAATCAAACCTTATTACTACAGAAAACCACTTAACTGTAAAAACTAACAATAAGACAGGAAATAATAAAGGATATGCAAAGTAACCAGAAAGTAATCAATAAAATGACAGGAGTAAGTCCTCGCTGATCAATAATAACTTTAAATGTAAATGAATCACATTTCACATTTAAAGATATAGACTGACAGAATGGACAAAAATTTTTTTAAAATAATTAAATAAAAAACCTAGCTATATGCTCCCTACAAGAAACTATTTCACCTGTAAAAACACATATAATGAAAGTGAAGGAATGAAAAAAGATTAGACAAAACAAACTTCAAGTAGAAAGGTACAAAGAGGGATTCTATATAATAATGGAGTAATTCAGCAGTAGATTATAACAATTGTTAATATGCTACCCAACACTAGAGCACCCAGGTGTTTAAAACAAATATTATTAAATCTAGAGGGAGAGATAGGCCTTAATATAATAATAGTTGGAGACTTCACCATCCACTATCAGCTTTGGACAGATAATCGAGACAGAAAATCAGGAAAAAAATATTGGATTTAAACTATACCACAGACCAAATGGACTCAACAAATAATTATAGGACATTTCACCCAATGACTGCAGAATACATATTCTCTTCATCAACACATGGAATATTCTCCAGGATTGACCATATATTAAGATACAAAACAAATCTCAAAATTTTTTTTAAAAGTCAAAATTTTTCAAGGATCTTGTCTGACTACAATGGAATAAAACTAGATGCCAATATTTATTGTTCCCAAGAAAAATAAATGATAAATGTTTGAGATGGCAATATGCTAAATACATATATATTGCATGTTTCAAGACATCACTATTTACCTTATGTACAATTATTATTTGTCAGTTAAAAAATTAAATAAAAATTCTTTTTCTATTTTGAGTATTTTTCACATCCATATATATTTTGGGGTCAGCTTTTTAATTCCTACACAAAAGCCTATAAGGCTGGTGATTGGTATTATGCTGAATTTATAGATTAATTTGTGAAGAATTGATTTCTTCACAATATTGAATATTCTAATTCATGAACATAGTCTATCTATTTATTTAGGTCTTTTAAATTTTTTTTTTAAACAAAGCTTTGAAATTTCCAATGTAAAAATTTTCACTTATTTGATGCATTCTTAAGCTAAAAATTTCAAATTGTTAGATGCTAGTATACAGAAATACATTTTTATTTGTTCACTTTATATCCTGTGAATTTGCTAAAGTCACTTATAATTTCTAGCCATGCTCTTGTAGATTCTTTAGGACTCTCTACCTAGACAATCGTGTCATCTACAAATAGGACTGTTTTGTTCCTTTTCAGTAACGTCCTTTATTTATTTAATTTATTGATGATGGAGTTGTGGGGTACAATTGAGTATTTATTACATAATTAGGCTGCATGAGGTGAAGTTTAGTCTTCTGGCTACCCTTGCTTCCCCTGGTATTGGACCAGGTACACTTTGTGTTGTCACATGCCCGCTGTCCTCCCTCCCCTGGAAGTGCCCAGTGACTGCTGATTCCACCCTTGTGCTAATGTGACTAGTGATCAGGGCCCACTTATGAGTGAGAACATGTGGAATTCAGTTCTTTTGTTTCTGTGATAGTTCACTTAATATGATGGTCTCCAACTGCATCCAAGTTGCTGTGAAAGTCATAATTTTGTTCTTTATGGCTGCATGATACTCCACTGTGTTTATATATCACATTTTCTTTATCCACTTTCCCCTTCTATGGGCTACAAGGTTTCTTTCCTTATTGCACTGACTAAGGTTCCCAGTACAATGTTGAATACAAGTATTGGGAATAGATATCTTTTTCTTGAATCTAATATCCAAGGGTAAATACTCACTATCATATATCATTAGTGATAACACTAGCTATAGGCTTTTTGTAGATGCTGTTTATCAAGTTGAGGAATTTCCTTTTATTTATATGTTCCTGGGAGTTTCTGTCATGTACTAATTGTTCTGCGTGTTATCAAATGATTTTTCCCTATCAATTGAAATGATTGTATGATTTTTCTTTTGTAGTCTATTGATATGACAAATTATATTTATTGATTTTTAAGTGTTGAAACAAACCTCATATTTCTAGGATGAAATCTGCTTTGTCATGATATATTATATTTCTTTTTCTTTTTTTTTTAAGTAAGAGTCTCTGTCACCTAGCCTGGAGTACAGTGACATGCTCACAACTACTGTAGCTTCAACTGCTGAGCTGAGGTGATCAACCTTCCAAGTAGCTGGAATCACAGGCATGCACCACCATACCCAGCTAATTTTTTTTTTAATTAATGTAGAGATGAGGTCTCACCAATTTGCCCAGGCTGGTACTGAACCCCGAGACTCAGGCTATCGTCTCGCTTCTGCCTCCCGAAGTGCTGGGATTACAGGTATGAGTCACCATGTCTGGCTTTATATTCCTTTATATATTGCCTAAGTTGATTTACTAAATTATTATGTAGGATTTTGCATCTATGTTAATGACAACTAGTGATTTTTAGTGTTTTTTTGTAAGGTCTTTGGTTTTAATATCATTGTTATGGTAGACTCTTGAGTTTCTAGAAGAGTTTGTTTACAGCTGGTATCATTTGTTCCTTAACTGTTCAGTAAAACTTGCTAGTGAAGAAATCTTTTTTTAAACAAAATATATAGCACTGTTAAACTTATTTTCATGAGAGATCTTTGGTAGTTTGTGTCTTTCATGAAAACCATATGTAATTTTAGTTGCTTCTTTACTTGTTTATCTTCTCCATTAGAATGATGTGGAATCTTTGAGAAAAGATAGCCTGTCTTTTATTTTTAAGACTCAAAAGCTTAGTACAGTGTCAGGCACATAGTAAGTATTTAGTAAATACTTGTTAAATAGATGAAGAGGAGGATGGATTTTTAGTAGGGTGATAGATTCATGGATAAAGACCAGAGGTGGATTAGGAGGGATTAAGATGAGAGAGGAAGAGGCAGTCCACAAAGGAAGGATAGCACAAGAGAGGCAAAGGAAGGTCGTGATATGGGAAGGGCAAAGCATGATCTTGGAGTACTGACGTAGAAGTTAATCTGAGCTAAGATAAGCCAGAGCTAAGTTAGGGGTTCACTGGTATTGGATATTGGTCTGTTTACATAGGGAAGCCACTGAAGTTTTTTGAGAAGGGGTGTTCTAAGAACTGTTCTGTGTTTAGAAGGATGCGTCTTGTGATGCAACGTGAGACTGATTAGAGATAAGAGGCAATGTCAGCAATTAGGAGGATGCTGCATTATTACTCTAGGAAGTAATAATGAAGACTCAAACTTAGGTCATGTGATAAGCATAAGGTAAAAAAATATTTTTTTTTCCAAAGTGGTATTCACCTGAATGGTTGTCAACGAAGAGAGGAAAGATAATCCTGAGGTCTGGACAGATGTGCCATTAACTAAGATGCAGTTACAAGAGGAAGGACATGTTTGCTGGAGAAGAGTGGCATAGCCACTGTCAAATGGTGGTTCTTGGACTGAAGAAAAGTGATGAAGATTTTAAAACCACATCCACAGTGGTAAAAGTTAAAGAACGCTACCAACATAAATGAGAACGGCAGGTAGGAAAACACCCTGGGAATGGGGAAAATTTTTCATATGTGTAGAAAAATAAATTAGAAAGTTGGTGACAATCTAGCAAAAGGAAGGAGAGCCAAAAAAAGCACAGAAATGGGACTGTCTTTCAAAAAAGAGTCTCAAGAAAGCACCGATGACTGGGAGATGGTGCAGTAGAGTGGTTGAAAGTCTGAACCCAGGAGTCAGAAGGAATTCCTACTGAATCTCTGCCTTCACCTTTGTAGGCCACATGACTTTGAGCAAGGTATGCAACCCTTGTCCGTAGAGTGAGAGTAATTTTATAACCTATCTCACAAGGCTGTTGCAAAGAATAAACGAAAAATAATGCCCTTAAAGTGCTTCTCACTTTGTGCAACATAGTAAGCAACTTAAATTATCTACTATTATCAGCAACAATAACAGATGCTTCTGGAAGGTTAAAAAGAATGAGGGACATGCAGATCTAAGATCTTCTCTGGAAGACAAAGCAAAGTTTATCACCATGTAGGAACTCCTGTTACTCAGTTGCAGGGTTTTCCAGTCTTTAGGCAGTAAGATCATCTTTACATTGTAGAATGTTTGAATGGTGTGTGTGTGTGTGTGTGTGTGTGTGTGTGTGTGTGTGTGTGTGTGTGTGTTTTCATAAAAATAATTAATTCTAAATAGGTTTGATAATTTATATGAAAAGAGTTTCCAAGAAAATGTCGGTAAGGCTAGCTCCTCTGAAAAGATTTATAAAGAAATGTCACCAAGAAATGAATCGAAGGCAAATGCCTGCTCACTTGCTTTCATTTCTACATCAGAAGTTTCTTAACATTATTTTATCACAGTGTGTGATGCTTGTTATTCCTTTAAAACAAGTAAATCATTTAGATTTTGATTGTGATTTATGCTTAAACCACTTAGCTTATGAAACTAGCCATCAAATCAACAGAGATCAGATGACAGAATGTTAATGTTCAGATACAATCTATAGAATCAAGGATCAAGTCCATTTTGTTGTTTAATGTTTTGGTCTGTTGAATGGTCTAAATGAACGAACATTTTAAAATGTTTCTGTGGAGTTTGGAAAGGAGATTGTGAAATATCAGATAACAATCTCAAAAGTTAAAGCATGGCTTTGGAAAATGTTTGTTCAATATCAGATATGTTAGGAGAGTCATTTTGGTCAGAACAGAGTAGCAAGCATAATGAACTGTCTCCTACACCACATACAGAATTTACCCACTTGCATTAGGGTTACAGGTTCCCTTTTTATAGTGAATGCCCACACAGTATCCGTAATCAGTTGTGAGCTATAAGCTCTTCCAACTAATTTGTGATTTCTGCAAAGTAAACACAACTGCTGCCTTTTTTTTTTTTTGACTGGGTCCAAGTTTATTTCAGAGAACTGAATGATCTGACTTCCTCCAAGCCACCATCATAAAACTTCCAGAAGTAAAACCTCTTGTTTCATTCTTCTGGGTTTAAAAAAATCATATAAACAAAAGCTATTTTAAACTTTCTTCTTTGCTACTTACCAAGATCCAATAGGAGAGCTTACCTTTGATTACTGATGCGGGTCTACTGTGGTCATCAAATATTATACAATCAACTGTTTACATAGCAGCCCTTTTTACAGGTTTTAAATCTTCCCAAGCTGCCAATTTCTAAAGCGGAGTCTGCCAGCTGGCAGACAGAGAGGTGCTTGTGTTCTAGTTGATTGAGGTAATTAACAGCCTAAACTGTCACAAGGTGACAGCAGGCAAAAAGTTCCTGCCCTGGGGTCACAGCTGGACTCCAACAACTTGCTCCTGATTTACCAGTAAAACTAATAATGTAAGTAATATTGGTATTAAATTATAAAATCAAGGGTCAAACTGAAATTCTGGTTTGTACCACACATTTACAGGCAGCAAATTAGCGATAATGTCTGGCAGTGACTCTGCCCTCCCAAAACGACTCCTGAAAAAATGAGCAGGTACCTATTTTGGCAACAACATGTGGATCTTGGTACACATAAAGCAGCAAAGTGGTGTCTTTCACTTTGATTTTGGTCACTAAATGTAGATACAAATAGGGTGTGTGTGTGTGTGTGTGTGTGTGTGTGTGTGTGGTTTTTAACGCTTAATAAAATCAAACCCTCAGGCATTAATGGGTCATGTTCAGATGATAAACATTAGGGATTATTTTTTTACTGAATTTTGCTTTGCAATTCAAGAGTGAGCAACACTTTTTATTCACAGTGTTATATTTTTCTATAGACAACCAGAAACAGAGAACAAGAGAGAAAAAGAGAACTCAGATGGATGGGTAAATAGGCAGACCGACAGAAAAATTCAGATATATGCATGAATCACTAGCATCCTAAGCATACTTTCAGAATGATCTTGATGTTTTAAGAAACAATCATTATTATAAAGACTTTTCAAAAATGTATAAGAAAAATGTAGGACACTTGCTAGTTTAAGTTGGATCTTAGCTTCCTAAGTTTTATTATACCTTTTCTAGCACAGGTTACATCTGATGTCACAAGGGAAATAAGCAATATTTCACACAGAAAGTTTCTTTCACATACTCATCTATTCACAGAGGCTTGGGACCACCATAAACTTCTGACTCATCTGACAAACAATTGTTAGATTTGTTTACAAACTAAATAAAAAACAACTTTTTAGACTTATCAGAAAAATTACATAATTAGGAAAATTTAACAGTTCTGAAAATGAGTCATGCAACGTGCTCTGTGGTCTAACACAGATTTCTAAATGTATTTGCAAACGAATGAGCTTCTTTGATTTACAGTTCCATCTCTAGTCTCAGGCACATAGGATACTAGGTGTAGAAATTCAGAATAAGAAACCTAACAGGTCATCTCATTCAACAATCTTCTCTTTGACTTCTGAATAAAGTGCTAAGCTGAATCAAGGGAGCAATTTTTTTTAAATAGTGAATTTGTTGACTACAGATTATAACACTGTGTTAAGAACCCTAAGGGAAGAAATAATTTTAATATGTGATTTCTACTATGCCAGAAGTTTGGTGTCTCGGTGGAGATAGATCATAAAAATAAGTGAGAATGTTATAATATAAGTTGTGCCAGAGGCAGCGTGCAGCTTTTTGGATAAAAAGTCGGGGGACAAAAGACCCAGAGGGAGATAAGGGTTGGACTACCTTGAAATTAACAAAGGTTATAAGTACATGTGTCAGGTGATGTGAAATTCTCAGGAGCTTGCAGTATTTTCTATGAGAATGGTAACCATTGAAGATGTATGAGCAGGGAGTAATTTGATCACAGGTATATTTTAGAAAGATTATTTTAGGGGAATCTGGGGGGAAATAGAACAGAGCAGTGAGTCTCAAAATGATTGTTTCCTTGAAACTGAGGAATCGTTTCACTCGGCTTGGTTAACAGTGGTTCATGGTAGGATGGTTGTCATAGGGACTGGGGGCTCCTTACTGAATGGTGGTGTTGAGAAAGGAGAGGTTTTTATTAGTAGTGAAGCATTCACATTCAGGAAGGAAGTGATGAGGACCTTAGCAAGGGTGTGGGGATAATGGGAAAACTGGGATAAAATGAAGGAATGTGTATGAGTCTGTTGAAAGCAGAACCTACACGAACTCCTCTGCAGTCTGAAAAGAGTGTATGAGGTGGAACGAAACCCTGAAATCTATAGTGATGAGTGGACAAGTGTTCAATGATTGATAATCTGGTTCTTTTGATGCACTAGATGTTCTCACACATTTTGTGCCACTGGAATAGCCATTTAGTAGCCCTTGATAATTATCCATTGAATTGTTTTGTAGGAATTATATTCCTCCCCATGAAATTCTACAGCTTCAGTTCTAAGAATCAGTAAGTGCCCATTCCTTATCCGAATGCTGACTTCATGGGATACTTAGAGGAAATCAAAAAACCGTAAGGAGGGACATGAGAGATATATATTTTTTTCTATTTTATTTTATTATTTTATTATAAAGATGTGGTTAGGTAACAGTTGTATACCTAACAATCCAGGATAGGTATACAAACATTGTTTATGCAAGTACCCTTGTTGATAAGGTATGCCCTTCCCCACCAGCAATTTCCCTCAATTGCCAATCCCAAACTCCCCTCTCCTGACAGTTTCCCACTACTGCCAATCACTTTCTTAAAGTAGTATAATTGTTCAAGGTCCGCTTATGAGTGAGAACATATGGTACTATGTTATTTGTTTCTGTGATAGATCACTGAGTATGATCGACTCCAAATCCATCCAAGTTGCGGCAAAATCCATATGTTTGTCCTTCTTTATGGCTACATAATATTCCATTGTGTATATGTACCACATTTTTTTATCCAGTCCAGTTTCATAGGGCAACATGGTTTGTTCCATGTTTTTGCTGTTGTGAACAGAGCTGCCACAAACATACGTGTGCAGGTATCTTTCTTTGTAGAATGATTTGAGTTCCTCCGGGTATATTCGCAATAGAGGAATTGCTGGATCATATGGAAGGTCAATTTCTAGTTCTTTCAGAAACCAGCACACTGTCTTCCAGAGAGGTTGTACTAGTTTGCATTCCAACTAGTTTGCAGTGTAGAAGGGTTCTTTTTTTTCCACATCCTCGCTAGCATCTGTTGTTGTTTGTTTTATTAATGATGGCCATTCTTACTGGGGCTAGGTGGTATCTCAATGTGGTTTTGATTTGCATTTCTCTGATGATGAGTGAGGCTGAGCACTTTTTCATGTGTCTGTTGGCTGCCCATATATCTTCTTTTGTGAGGTGTCTATTCATGTCTTTTACCAACTTTTTATTTTATTTATTTATTTATTTATTTATTTATTGAGTTGGAGTCTCACTTGGTTGCCCAGACTGGAGTGCAGTGGCCGCTCCCAGCCATCGCAGCCTCGACCTGCTGGGCTCTGGCGATCCTTCCGCCTCAGCCTTCCAAGTAGCCGGAATTACAGGCATGAGCTACCATGCCCAGTTAATTTTTTGATTTATTGTAGAGATGAGGTCTCGCCTGCCCAGGCGGGTCTCGAACCCGTGGGCTCAGGCAATTCACTCACCCCAGCCTCCCAAAGGCACGGGATTACAGGCTGAGTCACCGAGCCTGGTTTTTTACCAACTTTTTAATGGGGCTGTTTGTTGTTTTTCTTTCGGTGTGTTTGAATTCCTTGTAGATCCTAGATGTAAGTCTTTGTCAGATATAGAGTTGGCAAATATTTTTTCCCATTCTGTGGGCTGTCTCCCTGCTCTCTTGATGGTTTCTTTGGCTTTACAGAAGCCTGTCAGTTTAATGAGGTCCCACTTGTCTATCTTATCTCTTATGGCCTGGGCATTTCAGGTTTTCTCAGTTCCAACTTCCATTAGGGTGTCTCCTGTGTTTTCTAAGGTTATTATAGTTTGAGGTTTTATGTTTAGGTCTGATCCATTTAGAGTTGATTTTTGTGTATGGGGATAGGTAGGGGTCCTGTTTCAATCTTCTGCATGTGGTCAGTCAGTTTTCCTAGCACCATTTACTGAATAAGTTCTCGTCTCCCCAGTGGTTGGTGGTGGAGGCTTTGTCAAAGATAAGTTGGTAGAGAAATTGAGATTTTGCTTCTGGAATCTCAATTCTATTCCATTGGTCTGTATGCCTGTTCTCGTACCAATACCAGGCTGTTTTGATTATTGTAGCTTTATAATAAATTTTAAAGTCTGGGGGTGTGATACCTACTGCTTTTCTTTTTTACTGAGGATTGTTTTGGCAATTCGTGGTCATTTATGTTTCCATATGAATCCCTGTATTGTTGTTTCTAGGTCTGAGAAGAATGTTGCTGGTAATTCGATGGGTATTGCATTAAATCTGTAGATTACCTTAGGTAGAGAGAACATCTTAACAATGGTGATTCTTCCAATCCATGAGCATGGAATATTTTTCCATTTGTTTGCATCATCTTTGATTTCTTTGAGCAGTGCTTTGTAGTTTCCATTGTAAAGGTCTTTCACATCTCTGGTTAGGAAGATACCGAGGTATTTCCTTTTTTTGTGTGGTTACTGTGACTGGGGTTGTGCTTTTAATTTGGGTCTCTGCCTGCTTGTTGTTGGTGTACAGGGATGCAACTGTCTTTTGCACATTTATTTGGTACCGAGACTTTGTCAAAATCTTTTATCAGTGCAAGCAGGTTTTTGGCAGATTCTCTTGGATTTTCAAGGTATAGGATCATGTCATCAGTAAAGAGGGATAACTTGACTTCCTCTTTTCCTATTTGGATACCCTGGATTTCCTTCTCTTGTCTAATTGCCCAAGCTAGGACTTCCAACAAAATGTTGAACAAGAGGGGTAAGAGTGGGCAGCCTTGTCTTGTTCCAGTTTTTAGGGGAAATGTTTCTAGTTTCTATCCATTTAGCAATATGTTAGCTGTTGGAAGACAAGATGCAACACTGAAAGAACTTGTAACAGATTTTGGCAATAAAAATTTCATCCAGGAAATAAATAACAAGATGACAAGCATGGAAAGCAGAATTAATCTAGCTGAAGAAAGAATCTCAGAACTTGAAGACCAGAACATGAGATTAAAAATACACTTTCAAAGAATATATATTTTGCAGTTATTATGTGTAGTGTTCTGTATCTACTGCATATATCAAGTAATTACACTGGGTTATAGTCTTCCTGATTTTTTCTTCATGTTCTTCAGTATGTGTGTTAAAATTTCCAAATACATTGTGGATATTCTGTTTGTCCTTTTAGTTATGTCTTTATGTGTTCCCTGGCTATGTATTAAGTATATATAAATACAGAATTCTTAAGTTATTCTACAGAACGGGACAGTTTATCATCCAAAATGTTCTTGTTTAGCTCTTGTAATGCTTCTTGCCTAAAATCAACTTTGGCATTAGGTTAGATATACCAGCTTTCTTTTTAGTTTGCATTGTGTGTGATTTTTTTTCATTCTTTACTTTTGACACTGTTAAATTCTTTCATTTAAAGTATATTTCTAATAAGTTATCACATAGTTGAATTTTGTAAGAAGTCTGACAACTATTGCCTTTTAATTAGAGTCTTTATTATATTTACGTTTAATATAATTCCTGATATATTGAGATTTAAATCAATGGCTTATTTTTTGCTTTTTCTGCATGCCTTCTGTCTTACATTCCATTTTCTCACTTTCTATGAGATTAAATATTCTATATCATTCTATATTCTCTCTTTCTTTCCAGTGATATATTACTACTTTGAGTGAATAGTCTAGAGATTACAGCATGAATCTTTGACTTTTTAAAATTTAGTATAAATTAGTAACTTCACCACTTTCCAGGTATTGCAAAGACCTGAGAATAGTATATCTTCAATCACCCATCTTACTTTTTTGTGCAATTGTTATCATGTAATTTAACTTAACATACACCTCAAATCTATAAAACTATTGACACAAATAATTTTCATTTAGATATACTCAAATATTTGCCCTGTATTTTGCTTATTTTAAAAAATGTATCAACATAGTTCTATCTGGTTATTTCACTTTTGCCTAAAGAAATACTCACAAATTTTTACTGCTTTGGTGCTAACCAACATCTTCAAACAATTATTTAAAATTCTTCTTAGATATTCTGGTTATTATTGGTAAGTCTTTTGGTCTGAAATAAACTAATCAGACATTGCAGGAAGCCACATTTTCTCTTGACATTTTCCTCTTAGATTTTTTTCCCAGTTTCACATATTCAAACACCTACTGAAAATCTCCAGGTGGGTGTCTAATACCTCAAACAATATTGACACCCTGCTGTTACCCTTCCTCTGACAACAGAACCTCGCTCCATCTGTAGCACTCCCATCTTACATAATGACAAGATTAGTTGCTTAACCCCAAATTTTTGGAGTCATCTTTCATTTCTCTTTTTTTCCTATGCCTCACATTCAACCTGTCAGAAGTTCTATTGGCTCTATCTTCAAGATATATCCAGAAATCAACAATTTCCCTCTATTTGTACTGTTACAACTCTGATCTGAATCACAATATATCTTGTCTGGATCGCTACAATAACCCATTGATAGATCCTCATGAGTCCCTCTCTGACTCCTAAAATCTAT